>OY757309.1:85605231-88506369 GCA_963583905.1 Stenurella melanura
GTAAACTAGCGCCACAAGCTATGAAGAAAATTTTGAGTAAAATAAGTAAGGGCCGACTGGTTTATTAAATTACAATTTTAAACAGTTAATTAATTTAATAAAGCGGCTTGTATAATTCCTGTCGCATGCCTTTAAACCATCAAAATTGTCTATTTAAAATAAAATTAGTAAGGAGAAATATGACGATATTCAGAAAATTCTACAAAATAAAATCCATAGTTTATGTGCCATTGAAGAGACAGGGACAATTATATTCGGCATTTATGTAAATTGTTCTAATCTTAACGAACAAATCTTTATACAACTTTTAATAGTTATGTTGAACTATTTCTGTTCTTGTAATGTTCTTGGCAGGTCATTGAATAATGCCATTAACGAGAACTTTGCGACAATTTTAAATTCTGCCAGCGTTAATGGTGCCTCTTTGGTCAAACATAAAATATACGTAGAAATTAAGAATGTTGGTATTTCATTAGCATTACTCTCTGAATTATTAAGTGTGGTCTGCTTTCACTTACAAAATAGCTTAACATTAAAATTACAGATAATTACGTCTTAATTTGTCGACCATTTATTTTTATTGTAATTATAAAATTAAACTGTGATAAGCGGCGGCATGCAAAGAAGATTTCAGTTATTAATGATGGGTACTCATTAAATAAAATATCGGTACTTCATGTATCCTAAAATAGACATAGAATAATACTATGGAAAAGCCTCAATGCACTGGTGGCTCACTGACTCACTTAGATACCGATTAAATGTTTTCTACAAAGTATTTGATATGTTTTGTACTGAGTGTTAGAATTGATGATAGAAGAAGGGGAACTTCAGGAGCAGAAGAAAAGAGGTGATTTAATTTTTTGTGCACTGTTGATGTTAGATCTCCGCAAGAACGAGGAAGCCAGCAAAAATTAAAAATATTCATTTAAGAAAATATTTAATCAATGAGTTCCTTTAGAAATTACTACAGTACAATGAAATTACAATTATAAAAATATTTTTTATGTAAAAAACGTAAAAACCCCTTTACACAAAGCTTTAGACAATGCTACGATATTTGACGTTCTTTTTATGTTCAATTATGGAGTGAACTTAAATATGATTTTTACAACAATTGAATTGTTAATTGAGGTGGTTTTGAAAATTTCGAAAAGCGGCGAAGCCAGCAAGAGTTTTTGAAAAAAGCAGCGAATGACGACTGAGCCCAGCTTTAATCATGTTGAAGGGAATAATTTTAATTTTGTTCTTGATCGAGATTGTCGGTAAGGCATTTTATTATTGACTCTAGTCCATCAATATGTCCGCGTTTCTCTCTTTTTAATTCTGGTATGAGTTGAATACTTTGATTTTCTATTTTACTTCCGAGAGTATTTATTACATTGTATGAATTAAAATATTCGCTTTTATGATTTATGTTATTGTCTAATGAAATTTTAATTCTATCAAATTTACCTTTTAATTCAGGGAATTGTAAGTTGAAAGTTTTTGTAAATGTCCAATAATTTGAGGATGGTTTGGTGGTACCAAGAGTGGTGGGTGGTATTCCAGGGTTGTTTTTATGTAGATGGTACTAGGCCTTTGTTCTCATTTTAAACAGAATATTCATTACTGTAGGGGGTTATGAAGATACCAGTCTAATCTTAGTTGTTGAATGAGAATTTTTAAATAAGAAATTATACAAAT
Organism: Stenurella melanura; assembly: GCA_963583905.1. Lineage (NCBI taxonomy): Eukaryota > Metazoa > Arthropoda > Insecta > Coleoptera > Cerambycidae > Stenurella > Stenurella melanura. The sequence continues at coordinate 85,606,918 of OY757309.1, forward strand.
TTATTTTAGGATTTTAATTTGCTAGCATAATCAAAATTCAGGTTATCGAAGGAATCCAAAGATTTCATTAATATTTTTACACATAGCTCTTTTTTTAGTTATTTTTTCTGCTGTTTGCAAAATCCTATAATGAATATGTTTCAATACAATTAAGCAAACAAATAATAATTCACTTTTAGACATTAAACTACTTAGAATAGGTAATAATATGTTCACAATATTTTCAACCTTTGATTGTTCAATAATAGGTTGTAAGTTGAAAGTTTGTGTAAATGTCCAATAAACTGAGGATAGTTTGGTGGTACCAAGGGTGGTGGGTGGTATTCCGAGGTTGCTTTTATGTAGATGGTAACTCGGTGCACCTATTGCGATGCAGAGGAATAGTTCTGGAATAGTTTATCCTTTGCGGTGAAATGTTACTACTTTACTAGTTTTTTAATTTTTAAATTTTACTTTATTGCTTTCCGGTATTTTTATTATTTTATCCAAACCTAAAAATAGGTTTTTATTCTTTTCACGTGAGTTTGAATGTTTTCGATATACAACTTGCTTTATTTGAAATAATTTAGGATACAACTTTTCATTAATTTTCTTACTCATTTTAGGTTTCGATGTGACGGCTTTGGCTTTTAAATTCGTATAACCGAATGATTCGTAGTGCGACGGTGTTGTAAAGTTATTGTTATTTTTATGTGTTCTTAACAATTTTTTAATAACTTCGTTATTAAATTCTTTGCTGTTGTTTGAGACATTGCTGACTAAACTGATACATATTACTGATTTTAAATTTTGAAGGAATTCGCTAACTACTTCGTTAAATAGTGGTGTGAAATTTCTATTAATAAAGTATAGATAAATAGTTGCATTTGGGTTTGCATGTTCTTTCAAAATCTCGATAATACCTATATTGTTACTCGGAAAATGTTGAAATATTTTACGTTGTTACCGTTTAATATATCCTCGCGATATTTGTTGTTTGGATGAGGTCCTCTATAAAAGATAAATTGTCAGTCTGTACTTGTATGAACTTTATCTTGTGCATTTTCTATTTGAATATTTTGTCTTAGAATTTCTAGTGGTTTTTCTGAGGTCGTGTCTGTAATAGAGAATAAAGGAAGCTCTTTAGGTAGTTCCTTATCATTCAGTGGTGGACCTTGACTAGTTACTTGTTCAAAATATTTCGATAGATTGAAATTTATATTTCCGTTGTTATTGATGCTATCACCACGATTTTTATTTGATATCAAACTTTGATCAAAATCAAATCTGTCAGTTTCATGTACATTTATTTTATGTTTTACTGAATTCATAAAAGTTAGGGGTGCTTGCTCGTTACAGAAATTATCTTTGTTTTTATAACAAGGTTGGAGTATTAATTTTTTCTCTTTGGCGTTACAATGAGATAAGTATAAGTTTTTCAAATTTTTCTATTGAAAGTTGTCTAAATGTTTATCTAATTATATACTTAACCGTTTCCATTTTTTCGATAAAACAATTTTTCGATTCTGTGTTTTCTTCTTTCGTCCTTGTACAAATAGGTATTTGTTCTTTTTATGTAATTAGCATGTTATTAGACAAATTGATTTGAGCATTAAGTTGTTGTAATAATTTTTATCCAACAAGACCGTCGTAGTTGCTTGAAAATTCGAGAATATAAAATTTATACATTTTATTTGAATCTATGTTGAACTTTAAATTAATATTCATCACTTCATTATGAATTGATGTTGCATCTGTAGTTTCTACTTGAAATGGTTCATTTTGAATAAACTCAGAAAAATATTCATATGCTATTGCTTGTGATACAAAGCTACGTTTGCTACCTGTAGCTAACAAAAAATTTGAATCAAGTTTTGAAAAATAAAGATAGGGAAAATCTTGGGAAATGTCATTCATTGAGTATTACTGTGTCTAAGTCCCTGTGTCTTTATTGGCAACTTCGCAAAGATTTTGGTCTTGCTCAGCCTCGATTTGAGTTGGTGGTGTCATGACTGGCATGGTGTCAAAATTTACACTCGGATTTTGATAACAGAAGTTATCAGAATAAGGTTCAGGTTCCGAAGGGTAATATGGATGAAATTGTGAATAATTTAGGGGAAATATATCTTGTTATTGTTGTTGTTTCTGGTCACAATTATAAGTTTTATCCATATTATGAGGATAATATTGAGAATTTTCTGGCTCTTTTGGGTTAGTCTCGAGATTAACGGTTTAATCATCCTCAACTATTTGGGTGAATAATTCTTTAGAATTAAAATTTTTATTATGTGGTTGAAGTTTGGTACTACCAGATGATGTGTCCGTGGGGGTTGGTCAGGGTTGAAGCCTCGCTACATTTGAATTTGACTTAAAAACATTTGTTTGGGTTCTTTGAAAATTATTTTGGAAATATGGGTTTGGCATAAAGGAATTTTGTTGGAAATTATTTTAATAAGGTGGTTTAAAAGATGGTGCCAAGGGGGTATTGAATATCTTTGTTGTGAGAAGTTATTATAATGTGGAATATGTGTATTATGTTCGAAATAAGGTTGATTTCATTGCATAAATTGATTTGCAACAAGTGGTTTATAAAATGTTGGCTGTGGGTTTGATCTGTTTGTTTGTATGTTAATTTTGGGGTTTTTGTTTTGAGTTCTTAATTTAAAATCATTGTTCGCTTCGTCCGACAACTATATTTATAGCTTATTCAATACTATCGGGATCTTTACATTTTGCATCAACTTGAATTCTTTCAGGTAAATTATTTATATAAGTTCTTAAAGTTTAATTTTTACTAAGTTAGAACTGGCTGACTCGAGTGACTCGTTTAATTTAGATATTAGCAAGCTACGTAAAGTGTGTAGTCTTAAACCAAATTGAGTGAGAGTTTCATTACGATTTGGGGTAGTTGACATAAGGTCATTTATCAGACAATCAATATTTCTGCCATCATAAAAAGTATTTTGTAAAGTTTGTTTAATTAGTTTCCAACTATTAACTTAATTCATTTTGTGGGGAAATAATATTAGCTGCATCTCCGCGCAATTTACTAATTATTGAACTAATAATACATCTATTTACATGATTTCGCGGTTCATTATCGTCCTGAAAAGTTAATATTAATTAATTAATAGTGCGTGATTAATTTTGTTGCTTGAAACTCTTGGGTTCTCAGTATTAAATTTATTAAATAAATCAGTTAATTCTTCCCGGTTTCAATCACGAAAAATCTCACTATATTTCTTAATTAATTCAACTAAACTTAACTAAACGTTTTGGAAAGAATTGAGAATCTTAAACTTAAGTAAAATTCGAATTAATAAATTAGAAATTTTAAATTAAATGCAAAATAAAATTCATGCGCAGAAAAATTATTAGTTCGAATTTTTATATGTAAATTGTACAGTTTTTGTTTTGCAATTAAAAAGATCCTGATATGCTGGCGATTCTTGAAAATGCTTCGAAATTGTTGAAATTCTCTTGGTATGACGTTTTGTTGATTAAAATGTTCAAAATTTAATACGAAAAATTTATTATTGTCTAGAATTACTATTTTTCAGCAATTTTTAATAATTTTCAGTAATTTTAGGAATGAATTTTAAATTTTGATTTAGTTCTGACAACGTACTGGCTGTACTATGATGGTGGTGACAATTTATTTCCTTCCAAAAGTAATAATGGTTTAAATCGACTTACATTATTGTTGAGAAAAGTGTGGTTTTCATTTGAAATTTTCTTTTTTCCTGCTTCGCTTAATCCTATGTGGAAATATGGAGACCAAGGTGAAGTTCCCACCTCCGTTTCTTATTTCTAAACTTAATCCTAGGTGGAAATATGGGGACCAAGGCGAAGTTCCCACTTCCGTTTCTTATTTCTAAACTTAATCCTGGGTGGAAATATGGGGACCAAGGTGAAGTTCCCACTTCCTTGCGATTTGACCTAATCGTCGAGCGGTAAGATATTTTTCACCAATCACAAGGGTGTGAAATATTCATCTCTGAAAAATGGCTTCCGCTTCTGTAAGAGCTATTCAATTCACTGTTACTTTTTTCTTGTAGGCTTCTTCGTTCACCTACCACTTTCACTAGACTGATTGATTGATTTTCCAGAGTAAAGTGGGCTATGCTGCCGATTCCGGGCATCCATGGAGGTTCGCTCCAACACGCAGCGTCCAGAACCAAATCTCGAATGTTTTATATACCGCCGGACATGGGGTGGGAATACAGAATGGGAAGTGTAGATGTTTGTGAGGTGCTGCTTTTAAGTTTCCATGCCTCTATTAAGTTTCCATCTGTCATCATCAGCTGGGGTGTGCAGGTGTTTACGAGATGCTTCTTTTCAGTTTCCATGCTTCTTTCAAGTTTCCATTTACCGTCATCACCTTATTTTTCTTTTCTTCTATTTTTGAATCTGGCAGCTCTTATTTATTTATTTTATTTATTAACTGTTCCACAGGTAAATATCCATTTACAGCGGAGTTGCTGGGAAGGGCCCTATCTCGCGGTAACAATATTTTTTGCGCGTTATGAGAAAAGAGGTCCGAAGGGATAGTTTGCTCACCCTGTAGGTATGTAGTGTCTTTGAAACAATCGGTTTCAATTTCCGCCTTCCAATTCCGGGCAGTTTTTCCATTTCATCACCTATATATTATGTTTGATACATTTTCAATTTTAATCTCCATTTTATATTTAAATTTTAATAAAGAGATAAATAAATAAACCAATGCTAATGCTACAATAAACAAACAAAAAAACTTATTTCCCTTCATTCACGTCTGGCTGACTGGTTGTTCATATTACCCATGTTGCTCTCCATACACCATACACTTGAAGAAGGGACGGGTCGCAGGTAGTATAAATTCTACGACCTTCCAGCTATAGTGCACTAATACAGACACTGTTTCTGTTTACTTTTATTTTTAGGGACCATTAGCAAACGCGTGTCATTAATTTTCAATTACTATTATTAATTCGATGCGTGCCTTGCTCCTTCACCACTTCACCTCATTTTACGCAGAATTTTTTAAATCTGCCGCCGACTTAAATTTATCGAGTTTAATGGAGTTTTAACCGGTTCGTTTTCGTGTTCTCTCCGGGAGCATTAACACACACGTGCGCCCTCGACCGCACCCCAACTAGAGCCCCTACCACTTTCACTAGATTCGAACAATATTCACTTGACGAATTTTCGCGAAAAATTTGTCCGTTTTGCTGCTAAACGACAGAAATCGAACAAAATATTATTCACAGAATCCTGCAACAAAATTCTAACCGACTGCGCCACTGTTGTGTTGTTGAAGGAAAAGCCCATTTTTGAAAATAAGAAAAATATTTCACTTAACTTAACTTAACAATATGAAATAAAAATTAAGACTGGTTAATAATGTTACATTGAAACAAAGGTAAAAAATGCTGCATCTGCAATTATTCTAACGTATTTCTTTATCTATTCTAAGAGAGCCTCATATCCTTTGATAAGTAAATACTGGCGTTAAACATATCAATAGCAGGTGATATTATTGCATTATTTGCACTATGCTTGAGTTAAAGCTATTTTCAATTTGCTGCAAAACAGGGCCTAGCAATGGGTTCTCCACATGAACCCTCTCATAGTAGAACTTTTTGTGGAAGAAATTTAAAAACTATTTGGCATCTTCCTTATGACAAAAAAACTACTTTGCTGCAGTTATTGTTCAGGAAAGGGTCAACAAATACAAAAAACTTTGGCATTGTTGCCAACAACATTAAATTACATCAATTCAAGTATTTTATTTACCATAGAAATAGAACAAAATCTAAAAATAGAGGCAATATTAGCAGATTCAAGCAATCTTTCGTTAAACAAAATAGCTGCATGTCTATCTATGGTTAATAGAATCTCCACTATCCTTGTCAAAGGAAAACCTGGATGACGAAGTACGTCTTAATTCTGTAATACCTACTTTGTCAACTAGGTTTTCTCCTAACAACAGCTTTTTAGTAACTTACTCTTACTGACAAGCCACTAAAAGCAAAAAGTTATTACAGTTAGCAAAGTGAACCCAAAAATTAAAGAGAAACTTGGACAAAAAATTGCATCTCTAACATATTTTAGTCCTCTATCAGATAGAAGTGTCGAAAATCTTTACGATGTAAAACAAAACATTTATACTAAAAAATAAAGGTTTAAAAGATCTTTTGTATAGTAGTTGCCATTGCCAGGAGTAAAGTCTGATACAACTTTAGTAAAAAGATATGTACATTGTACATGGTGGTCATCTAATGGAAAAAATAATTAATAAATAAAAGATGCCAAATAGAGATGGAAGTCTCTTGCAATTACTTTTACAATTTTCTCCATTATATTGCTTATATTTATCGAATTAGAAATCAAATATTTAATGCGAAAGCAAAATTAAATTCTAGGGATTATTTTCAGATTCAAAAAGACCCATGGACTTACCAAACTGTCTTGAATAAACAATGCGTTATATTGAAGTAGGTCTCGTAAATATATTTAAAAAGTAAATTCTCAGTTATAAACTTATTAATTACTAAAATAAATTTTCAACAGAGCAGTCCATTGCACAATTTGCATTGGCTATATATAATATTACTTCACAACATCTGTTGAGATGAGTCCTCCAGTAGGAGGTTCAGTTAGTGCTTCTAGAGAAATCATTGAGCAATAAGACAAGTTCGAGTGTCAATATTTGACGAATCCAAGGTCTGTTGGTCTTGTACTGTACACATCAATGCTCTATTTGAACGACATTTATGAAGATTTCTTTATACACAGTTTGCTAATTTATTGTGTTGAATTAGTGATGTAATTGTGAAAAAAATATATAAGACGAATTGAGCGCGACGCAATAGTGTTTGTCATTAAATATAAATAATTTATTTCATTTTTACAACCGTTAAGTGTATTAGTTTTTGCAATCAAGAAGGCCACTTCATATTAAGTGATGTACTTTATTATACCCATTTCATTTAATCAAATAAGAACTGGACATAATTTTTTAACAAGCTAGACATTATACTCTTCGCTGGTTTATCAAACTTTTTATATCATTCTTGCACATTCTGCAGATTTTCTTTTTGGTGCTCGGGGAATTTACAAAATATCACAATTAACCAGTATGTTACTGGTAAATAACCTCTACGCCTTTCTTATCGTAAATAATGTCTGTTTTTGTTGGCGAGAGACTTTGGCCTTAACTACTGCCAGTTGAATTAAGCTGCTATGCCTGGTCCATAATCTTATCGCATTTGTGACAAACTTATTACTTTTACGTTTGTAAATATTAGAGACTATTGGAACCTCGGCTCAACGCCTGGCCAACAATTTACATCGTCGTCCGGGAATGTATTTTTTTACTACTAAATACACAATGCACTTTTCCTATGTGTTGCATACGTTTTGCTTTCCATCTACGTTAGGAGAAATTACACAGGTTTAAAAAAAAAGTTGTCTGGATCTGGAGTCAGACCATACGTTTCTCATGTATTTTTCGACGCTGAATTTGAATCTGTTCTTAGTTTTGCTCTATCACGTCAGGATTTTGAGATATTCTAACCTAAAAGTTAGACGTATTTGAGGTTATGTAGCTTTGAGATTTTTCTTTCTCAAGAAACCATGTATGGGATATTAAAGTACAAATCTTCCTCTTTAAAATGACGTAGAGTTTGCTCAAATATCCTTTTGTTTTCGCTGAGATATCGAATTTTTAAAATTGTCTGTTCATATCATATCTTTCCCAATACATTTAATTTGTACGGAAACCTTATGGTCATTATTTAAGTTGCAATATCTCTTCGAAAAAAAAAAAATGGTATTTGAGCAATCTCAACGGTATTTTAAAGGTGAAGACTTGTACTTTAAGATCCCATACATGGTTTCTTGAAAAAAAAAAAAAATTTTCAAAGCTACATAACCTCAAATATGTCCAACTTTTAGGTCAGAATATCTCAAAATCCTGACGTGATAGAGCAAAACTAAAAACAGATTCGAATTCAGCGTCGAAATATACATAAGAAATTGTCTGTAATTGTTTATTTGTGGCATATTCAGATTTTCTTACTTTTTATTGGGTATTTTGCCACTGAAAAATATTTAAAAATTTTAATGAAAAAACCTCTGCGCCAAACGGATCAGACAGAGGTTGGTTCGTGGGTACTTGACTGTTTCAAAAAGTCTCACACCTAAAAATATATAAACTAGAGCAATGTTATAAACTAAAAACTGAAAATGAAAGCTATAGGTAGTTAACGTTTCGGAAGAGAATCTACTTCCGTTCTCAAAACTTTTTTGGCCGTCAACCATGACAGTTCTTTGTTTATGTATTTCCATAGTCACGTGAGACATTAAATTATATTTATCTTATTTTTACTTACTTCGTCTCTAAGGATGGGCAACCAACTAGTACAAAAATCTATTGAATAATTAGAAACGCATCTATCCTCGTTTAATAAAATAATCGCGGATTCTTTAGTTTCTTTGCTCTCTTTTTCCGTTGCTCTCTTTTTCCAAAATCTTCGCCGAGTCCCATTTAATTCTATGATTATTATCCCACGCGTGTTCACAAATTTTGGATTTTTCAAATTCTCCCCTTCTAGCGTAATTTCTATGTTCACAAAGCCTTGCGTTGAAAGGTCTAGATGATTCACCTACGTAATGTTTTTCGCACTCACACGGAACACTACACGCTAAGATCGGTTTTATCAAGAACCAAACCCCCAAATATTGTTCAAAGTTCAAAAAATTGTATTTATAGTGTTCCGTGTGAGTGCGGAAAACATTACGTAGGTGAATCATCTAGACCTTTCAACGTAAGTCTTTGTGAACATAGAAATTACGCTAGAAGGGGAGAATTTGAAAAATCCAAAATTTGTGAACACGCGTGGGATAATAATCATAGAATTAAATGGGACTCGGCGAAGATTTTGGAAAAAGAGAGCAACGGAACTAAAAGAAAACTTAAAGAATCCGCGATTATTTTATTAAACGAGGATAGATGCGTTTCTAATTATTAAATAGATTTTTGTACTAGTTGGTTGCCCATCCTTAGAGATGAAGTAAGTAAAAATAAGATAAATATAATTTAATGTCTCACGTGACTATGAAAATACATAAACAAAGAACTGTCATGGTTGACGGCCAAAAAAGTTTTGAGAACGGAAGTAGATTCTCTTCCGAAACGTTAACTACCTATAGCTTTGATTTTCAGTTTTTAGTTTATAACATTGCTCTAGTTTATATATTTTTAGGTGTGAGATTTTTTGAAACAGTCAAGTACCCAAGAACCAACCTCTGTCTGATCCGTTTGGCGCAGAGGTTTTTTCATTAAAATTTTTAAATATTTTTCAGTGGAAAAATACCCAATAAAAAGTAAGAAAATACATAAGAAACGTATGGTCTTACCCCAGATCCAGACAAATTTTTCTTTGTAAACCTGTGTTATTAAGCCGAGATATTGTTAGAATTTTATATGTGACATTATACACTTATTACTTATTTTGACAACAATTATGAATTAAGATGTTGGATCAACAAATCTAATTTCAGTACTAGGGAGTGTTGAATTAGAAACGAGTAAATATAAACAATGTTTTTTGTGTGCAAGCTTCCTGCTCCAGAAAACTTGAGAAAACAATTGTGAAAAGTGTCTGACATGTGTCAGGTACATTGACTGTTCAATATTTGCTACCAGCAAAATCAAAAGATAAATATGAAAATGCTTATCGGTAGTTGGACAATAATTGTAATGAAACATATTCTTTATAAGATTTTGTAAACAGCAGAAAAAACTCTCTATGAGAACTAAAAGAAAAACTATCTGTAAAGTTATTTGGTGTAAAGAAATGCGAGTCAAAGTGATCACTGAAGAAGATTTGTTAGCATATTTCTAACAAATATCCAGACTCTAAAAAAGATTCGCATTGTGCTGTTTTTATTTGAGGTTGAGGAGAGAATTATCAATGAAAAAAAATCGGTAAAGGTATTTACACAGAACTTCCCTCTTAATTCATACAAGACGGTCACTCTAAAAAATTATTAATTAAGTGATGACATATGAGAACTATAATCGCCATGTAGTTAGCCCTATTATTACAGAGCAAACCTGATAACTTTTTTCCATCATCTATTGTATAGCGGTGGAGAAAAAGTGTTTTCAAATTTTTAAAAAATTTGACAAACATTTTTCCGTTGAAATAGGTTTAGAATAGTTAACATCCTGTATCTCCTAAATTTTAAAAAAAATTGACAAACATTTTTCTTAAATTTTCAAAACAATTTTCTTTTTTGATGTATGTTTAAAATGTCATGAAACGCGGAAGTTTTAAATTTGAACAAAAAAAAATTTTATTCATCATCAAAATTTCAAAATTTTTTCCTATTTCAAATTTTCACAATTTTTACTTCCCTCGCATACCGAAGGGAAGTATTGTATTCGAGAAAAAATCACCCCCCGAGATTTTTACGGATTCTGACGTTTCAGATCACGGAGATTACAAAAATATAGGTTTTTCAATTCCGTCAGTCTGTCTGTCTGTCTGTCTGTCTGTCTGTCGGTCTGTCTGTCTGTCTGTCTGTCTGTCTGTCTGTCTGTCTGTCTGTCTGTCTGTCTGCCTGTTGGTGCATTTACTAAAAAACTACTTGACGGAGAGCAGTCAAATTTGGCAGGTAGTTGACGCTACTGTCAGCGCAGAAATGGTAGAAATTTCACTGGAAAATATACAGGGTGGACCGTCTAAACGGAATAAATAGTGAAACAAATTTTTTTTCGCTCAAATTTAAGATTTCCACGTTTCATGACGCGCTAATCCTATTTCTGAAAAAAAAAATTTTGAAAATTTTTTTCACCATTTTTGAAAAATTTTTTACCATGAAAATGTTTTTTTTTTTTAATTTTTTAAAATTTAAAATTTCTACGTTTCATGGCATTCTAAAACTATTAAAAAAAAAATTAATTTTTTTTACCATTGTTGAAAAAAATTTTTCTACTAAAATGATCAATTTTTTTTCTTCAAATTTAAAATTTCCACGTTTCATGGCATTCTAAGCCTGATTCAGAAAAAAAAATTGAAAATTTTTTGAAATTTCTTTTACCAGCATTTTTGAAATTTTTTTTACCACTAAAATAGATGGATTTTTTTGTTGTTTCTTCAAATTTAAAATTTCCACTTTTCATAGCGTTCTAAATCTATTTAAAAGAAAAATTAGAAATTTTGTTTACTATTTAAAAAAAAATTTACCACTAAGATAGAATTTTTTTCTTTGTTCAGATTTAAACTATCCACGTTTCCATGGCATTCTAAAACTATTCAAACAAATTTAAAAATGTTTTTGAAAATTTTTAAAAAAAATTTGAATACATTTTTAATCTATTTATCACTACTGTAGAATAGACGAAAAATTTGGGTTGCTCAAATTTAAAATTTCCACGTTTCATGACATTCAAAACCAATTTCGAAAAAAAAATGTTTGCAACATTTTGTTGCCAGTTTGGAAAAAAAAAATTAACACTAGAATAGATGGAAACTATATTTTTTTGACCAAAACTTATCAAGTTTTCTTTGTAATAATAGCAATAACTATATTCCGATTATTACTCTCAATGTCATTTCGTAATAATTAATTTTTTAGAGTGACCGCCATGCACAAATAACGAGGGAAGTTCTGTGTAAAGACCTTTACCGATTTTTTTCTTCTGAAATAGGTTCAGAATGCCACGAAACGTGGAAATTTTAAATTTGTGCAAATTTTTTTTTTTCCTTCACCCATTTGATAAAGAAAATTAAACATTTTCAAGATTTCAAATTTCATTTTCTAAATAGGTTTAGAATATCAAGAAATGTGGAAATATTAAATTTGAGAAAAAAAAAAATTCAAAGTTTCCAAAATTTCAAAATTTTTCTCTATTTATAATTTCCAATTTTTTTAAAATAGGTTTAGAATGTTACGAAACGTGGAAATTTTAAATTTGGGTGAAAAGAAATTTTTTCTATTATCTATTCCCTTTAGACGGTCCGGTCCACCCTGTATATTTTTCAGTGAAAGCATTTCTTCGGTGGCAGTGGCGACAGCTGCCTACCAAATTTGACTGTTCTTCGTCAAGTAGTTTTTTTAGTTAATGCACCGACATACAGACAGACACAGATAAACTGACAGACAGACTGACGGAATTGAAAAACCTATATTTTCGTAATCTACATGATTTGAAATGTGAAAATCCGAAAAAATCTCGGAGGGTGATTTTTTCTCGAATACAATACTTCCCTTCGGTGTGCAAGGGAGGTAAAAGTATCGATATTTAGACATTTGTAATAGCTTACATTAAACGAATGTCTGTAGGACAGTTATCTAAGAAATCCAACGTTTTACAAAATCAAAAGTAGAAATATTCTGTAATGAAGAGGAGGATACAACCAATTTGATGTTGGATGTAAAATTTAATGATAAATCTTAAAATTTTTCCATTATTGTAGTATTGATCGTTGGGATTAGTGGAGCATGTCGACGACAAGAAATAACGTTTCTTCAGGTTGAGTTTCAGAATATCAAAGACATGGGATCATTTATTTTAATAGAGATTCCTAACACAAAGATAAATGTGCAAAGAGAATTTACATTTCCAATGGAAATTTCGAAGGTGTGAATCTTCTCTTCGTCTGTCACCAATAATAGGTACAGAAGGCTTAGTACCTAGAGAAATTTCAGAATTTTTGAAGTTACCGAATCCTTCCACCTAAACCGGACACTGTTTGGAAAAAACATTTGCTACAGTACTGGCTGACGCTGGAGCAGACATCACCACTCTTAAGAGGCATGGTGGATGGACAGCGTCGAATACGGCATAGGGAATTATAAAAAATTACGTTGGATATAAACTTTAAGTAGCATCCAAAATACTGGGCCAAAAGGAAGAGGTTATTAATATTGCATATTCAAACAAAACAAAAATAATGCATGGGGTGCCCCAAGGCTCAGTACTTGGCCCACTACTATTTTTAATATATGTAAATGATTTCCCCTATGCAAACGAATACTCTAGTGACATACTTTTTGCAGACGATAGAACTATTTCGGTTCAAAACAAGAATATTGAACAACTTTCTGCTATGGCGTGTGAGGTGGAGGCAAAGGCAGAACAGTGGTTCAAGACAAATAAACTTACATTAAATAGAGAAAAAACAGTGCATATGATTTTTTCACTCCGTAATAAAATAGGGCACTATGTTTCCGACCCCCAAGAACCAAAGAAGTTCTTGGGAGTTGATTGGATAAATTGACCTGGCAGGTACACACAGAAAACTTGTCAAAAAAATTAGTAAAAAATACATTCATCTTGAGAAATTTAGCAAATGAAGTAGGTAAAGAAACCTGGCCTAGAATCTTTTCTCTACAAAGAAGAGCAATACGTATAATATCTGGGTTAAATTATAAAGATGACTGTAGAGAACAATTTCGTAGGCTAAACATAGTCACATTACCATCGATATATATTTATGAGTTGCTTCTGTATGCTAGAGAGAACTTCTATCCTCAAAGTATAAACAGAGAATGTGACTACCATTACATGACAAGACGCAAAAATATGTTAACCGCACCTTATGTAGGATTAACCAAGAGTCAAAAGTGAATCCAATATTTAGCACCCAAATTTTATAATAAATTACCAATGAATATAATCAGCCTACCAGATCGGTCATTCAAGAAAAAAATATGGCCATCTTACTCGAGAAAACTTTTTTATTCTTATGATGAATTTCTATCGCATAATTTTAGCATATAAGAAAATGTCCGTTTATTCCATTTCCTGATGTTTGTCTTATACTTTATATGATTACAAAATATGTATATGCATATATTTGAAACTGAAATACTGACTTGTTGCCAATACGATTTCTGTATATAGCACCAATAAAATGATTTGATTTGATAAATACTAGATCTTCTCCTTCTCCAACACCCTCAGCAATTACGAATTGTAAAAATTAAAGCGTTAGTATTCATCCTGATAGAAATTAATATGTGCAGGTGTGAGTATTAAAAAATCATATTTTTGTTCTAAGAACTTTGATTTACAACTTTTTAGTGGGCAAGTATCTTTTCTGCTCTAGTTAGTTGAGTTAGTAGCTAACTTAAGGGGTATCTCGGGATGAAATAGGTGAAATGCCCCTTGACAAAGATTTTAGAGTAAACCTAATAGGATCGTTTCTTGGGCCTAAAAATTTATGTCAGCAGGGTCCCCGTTGACGTTATTTCTTAGACCCAAGAAACGATCCTATCAGGTTTACCAAAATCCGCGTCAAGGGGCATTTCACTCTTAGTACTGAAATGTGGAACATTTCCAAATGTCAGTAGAAAAAAACGTTTACTATCATAGTCATCAAATAAATAAGGCAATTAAATAAATAAAAAATATGTATGTTTCGGGCTCATATAGATTATCAACGTTTCTATTCTTTAAGAATTGTGCACTGTTACACCTTATCAGTTTTGCTTTCCCATCTTAAAGAGGAAAAGCGTTCATAATATGGCGTGATATTATATAGAAACTACTGCAAACAAAGGAGCTACATTACTAGATTTTCAATAACAACGTTACTAATTTGAATTTCAACGTGCGTAAATCCGAACAAATATGTTTTTTAATTAGACCCAAGTAAAACGAGTTGTTTGTTCATTTTACAGTAATAAAAATAGTGCTATTTCTTCGAATATTAATTACTACAGTCATTAAATACGCACATGTACATGTACTGAGACATGTCAATATTTTCAATAAGATTTTATTGCTTCAGTTGAAGTCTATGCAACAAATATAACAATTTTTCTGTGGATTTTAGATGAATGGTATCTTTCAAGTTTTACCGCCCGCAAAGCCGCATTATTCTTTTCATTAACACTTTACACTCACCAAAGAACGCGATCACTACCTGTGTGTTTTGTACACAGCGGCAAAGTTGCCTCAAAAACGCGTGTCGGTGTATTCTTAAATAGAGCTTTCGAAACACTTCGGCTTAACATCTGCCTATAATACTCGAAGAATAACTCTAAATGATCTTATTTACTGTTGTCTGTGATACTTACGAAAAGGGTTTGGTCGGTTTCTAGCCCACAAATGAATGAAATGGACACCAAGTATACAAATGAAGTAGATTGGAAATGTATATTTACTATTATTACAAACCTTAAGAGTCTATGCATCTGTCTTATGAATATTCCGATAGCCTCAAAGGTGTGAGTTAATAACGTCCACATTTAAAACGCTACAAATTAATGAAATTACAGGAGTACAAGGCGGCGTTCTTTCAAGACTTTAATAAAGTGGTCAATTAAAATGTTTACCATATTTTATTTCAATGGGGATTTATAGAATTTAGGTAGATATGATTTGTCAAGTATTTTCTAAAGAAAAACATAAAATATAATTCTTGATATGCAAGTTCTACATCTTGTTCCTCTAATTAATAGATTTTTAAAAAAATTGTTGGTAATTAACTATACATACTTTCGTATTCCAATATAACGCGACGGTATGGTTGAGATCCAAACATTTCTTGTCTCTGGTTCTGGTTCTCAGTCAATAAATTTAAAAAGATTAATTCTTTGTTGTCATTTAACTTTTTGTAACAGTTGTAATCTGTGACTATTAACAAACATAAGCAAATTTTAAAATGCAACACTGTTAGTTACTAATATTATTTGTGCCAAAAGATTCAGATGTAAACCGCCTCTTCAGCGATCACGTCAATACAATATTGTATCTTTTTAACATCTCTTGGTCACATGAACAAAAACATACAGGGTGTTAGGAAAACAAGTCTTGTTCATTTGGAACTGATTTTACATGCGAAAATAGTAAGAAAATTACTTATAAGCATGCTACTTACTGTAGCTACGATCCTCTGTGGATGAGCGTTAATAGTGAATTTTTCGAAAAGTAACATTTTTAGAAAAATATTACATTTTACAACCAATGGAGGCTTTAATCTGTTATTTCTTCCGTTACCCTCACACGAAAACAAAAATAAGCCAAACCTTAATTACACCTGAAGTAACATATGGATGTCAGACCTGGACCAGAGCAAAAGGAGAATATTTGAAAGAAACAAGATTTTAAAATGCAAAGATGCAGCAGTCTTTACTATATAGTTATATATATTTTATTTGTAACATTTGTTTCTTGTACTAAAAAAAAATGTAATTTTATTTTCTGTTTGAGTCTGCTCCATTAAATTGTTTCGTTGGTTTTAAGATTTTCATATGCGCCAATATTCTTGACTAAAGCTGACGGTCTCGGATGATTAGGGGTCGAGCTTGAGCTCTTTGCCCCAATCATCGCTGTAGACCTGGACCGGCCTCGTACGGGGCGGGCCTGCTTTTTCGCCTATCCCCCCGCAAATGCGGACGGTATTGGCGATGTTAGCAAACCTCCCCTGGTCCTGGCTGTTGGACCCTGCCAGCTGGGTCGTTTCTTCTGGCGTTCTTCTGTCTTGGTCTTCTCTCTTCGCTGGCATGTATAGGCTCCCGGGAGCGTCTTTCGTCTGTCGTGAGAGGGAACGGCTGTTACCGAGCCCTCTCGGAGTTTGAAAGGGATTTGGGGGTGTTGACTAGTCGGAAGCCCAGGGTGCCAATTGGCATCATGTGCTCCGATTTCGTCGGAAGGAAGTGTGAACTGTGTAGTTCAGGATTGTGTTCGGCCAGAGACGCTTTCTTAGCGTCAGAGGCCGACACGGGCTAGGGTAAGGGTACCGAGCTGGTTGTTTGCTTGGTACCCCCGGGATCGGGTATTGGATGTGATTTTCATATGTCTTATTTCAATATCATGGCAGTCAAAAATGTTCAAATGTTCAGGGCAGAACATGAGTGGACTTTTAGCTTTCTGCAATTCTCGTGTATTTTATAATTTATATATTTTTGATGTCAAATTGTTCGCAATCGACGGAAAATTAACTTTGACACATTAAATAAAAAAGCATTAAAGCTAAGGGCATCTATTATCAATAAGCTATATCGTACTTTTTCCAACATAATTTAGATTCAATAAGAATGTGGAATGTATGTCTTAAAATGGGAGATTTTCTATAAATATATTTTTAGTACTAAATATTTACATTTTTACTTCCACATCCACGTAGTGGAGTGGAAGTATAGTAATCGTAAAAAAAATTTCAATTTTTTTTATTGTTGAAATAAGCTTAAACTGTTATGAAACGTCGAGATTTTAAATTTGAGCGAAAGCATTTTTTGTCTGTCTGTCTATCGGTCTGTCGGTGTCTCTGTCGGCGTCGGTGGTTGGGAGTTAAATAGGGGTAACTAGGAGAAAATAAGGAAAGCAAACTGGTAAGAGTACAGATATTTGAAATTAGGTGTATGTACTAGAAGTGAATATCTCGGATTTTTTCATAATATCTTCCATCCCCCACACCACCCTCGCTCCATTATTAAAGGGGATTGATAAGGAAAAATTGAGATATTCACTTGAAATTTGGTACACGTATGTATTATAATGACATCTGGAACTAGATTATATTTTGAGATGATTCTGTTGAAGGGCTGTGGGTTAAATAGGGGTAAATAGGGGAAAGAGCAAACTGGTAAGAGAAACAGAAACCTGGGATTTGTTGTATATGCTAGAAGCAATGGCCTCAGATTTTTATAATATTTTTCAAACCCACTCCATTATTAAAAAGGTTAATAAAATAAAATTGAGATTATCACTTGAAATATGGTATATGTATGCATTATAACGACATCTGAAACTTGATTATATTGTGAGATGATTCCGTTGAAGGAGTGGGGTGGGGGGGTAAGTAGATGTAAAAATAAGTAAGGAAAGCTGGCCGAAACTTGGAATTTCGTGTATATACTAGAAGCCAAAGCATCACATTTCTTTCTAATATTTTTCAATTCGACTATATAGTGAAGTTTTTTGTAGTGCGACATACAATGAGGAGGTACAAAACTTTCGACGAAAATTTGTATCGAATTCAAAGTCGCACGTACTTTTTTTTGGATATGGTACAATAAATAATAATAATAATAAATTTAATTGTTCAAAAGAACCATACAGTAATGTGATGTAAGACACGTCAATGTGAAAAACAAAAGTAGTCGGTACAATAGAAATCATGATAAATCGTACAAAGAATAGATATAAAAATCGACATAAAAAAATTGATAGATAGAACAACTAGTACACAATGTTAAAAACTAAGTTACATTTACATGAAACATACATACACACATGCACATATCTATATACCTACACATTTACAGTAAAATTTCAATATCATCTTCTAAAAACTCTTGTAGAGAATAGTAACATTTTGTAGTTAAAACATTTTTAATAATATTAATAAAAGCTCGACTATCTAATTTTTTGTTTGTTTTTTTTGGCATTGGATTTCTCAATTAGTCAGTTACGTATTACGTATATATTGCTTTATTCATTGGTTCATAACTAACCTAACACAACAACCCAATAATCTACACAGGATCAAAGTTCACAAGGACACTCTCTTCTCATCCAGGGGTCTGCCAGGACATTTTTTTTGTATAACATTACATCTAAATTTTTTTTATTCTGTTTAAATTATTTTACAATCCGGTCATATTTGCGAAAGTTATCAAAATTTCTGCGCCGATATACACCAAGAAGGCTAATTTTGGCATTCGCGCATCTGCCGGCAATTCCTATAACTTTGATTCTTATTTTACGCGAAAATACATATACGAAATTTTCTGTAAGTACATATTCTTGTAGAATTATCTGCTCTTTAATTTCCATCTGTGTGATAGTTTTTTATTTTTCGTATTTTAAAAACTATTTCCAGAAAATTTTGTCTAATCTTCTGCCTACAGTGGCATTGATAACTTTTTAAAATACTTTTCTACTAGTAAGAACCTACCAGAGTATCAAAAGTTATCATGTGAATTATTTAATTCTAGCTCAAATTCCTCTGAGGACTGTGCTAAAACTAACTTAAAATATAAAGATTTATTATTTGGTGTTTTGCAGAATGTGCAATATATTGCTCAGAAGTTATATTTGTATCCATTATATTACAATAGGTACACCTTTTTTCTAAGACATTGCAATGTGTTTCGATCATTTACTATTTATTAAAATAAAATTGTTGGGATAATCAGTTATTAATGAGCCCATATTGAGTGTCATTAATGCTAAGTACTTTGCTATTTGATTGTTTCAGCATTGATGAGACTTCTGAAAAGCCTTGAGAAATAACAAACATTCTTTCATCATTATTATTATAAAAAAAAGTGATATATGAGTAATTTAGTTATAAATATTGACTTACTCTCGATCGTATTGCTAATGAGAGTTTTATTTTTGCGGAACTTAATATTTCACGATCACGTTTTAAGTTTTTTATTATTTAATCAAACCAGTATTTCATCATATGCTATTCTACTTGAAATCGACTGATGTGATAATATTTCACAAGATTATACACTTTAATATATGTACCTTATTCGTCTCATTACCTTTTCACAATAGTCTATGTATGTTATATTAAAAATGTAAATTTACTTTTGCAATTTGCTAGACTCCCACTAAACGAAATCTTTCTTTTCTTCGAAATCATTATTAGCAAGCATAAAAAACGAATTTAGTAACTTTGCTATTTGTCTTCGATTCAGTACTTTTGGCTCCACTATTGATAAAATTGAAAGACATGGTCTAGATGAAGATGGACACAATACATATTACTAAGTAGTTACTTGATTAGTAGTATGCTAAAGGTAAACTACGACGAGTGTGTATCAACTACAAGAAGTATAAAGTTGGGATACCTCAAGAAAGTTTTTGGGGGCCGCTTTCATTGATTTTATATATTAATGACATAGCAGCGCTGTTTGATAACTACTGTTACCATGTATTGATCGATGATACGTTTGCTTATATAAAAAAGGAAAATTCTCATAGAAGTAAGCG
Organism: Stenurella melanura; assembly: GCA_963583905.1. Taxonomy (NCBI): domain Eukaryota; kingdom Metazoa; phylum Arthropoda; class Insecta; order Coleoptera; family Cerambycidae; genus Stenurella; species Stenurella melanura. The sequence continues at coordinate 85,626,848 of OY757309.1, forward strand.
AATGGTCAATAAATTTAAATTGAATGTGCTTAAAATAAAAGATTTGACCGTAGAAAGAAAGAAAATTAAATATAGAGTTGACCGGAGTACTCACATATGATAAACTCAATTTAAGTAATAATGAATATCGGTATTCCAAAAGGAGCTAGTTGGTATTTGTCTATCTATAAAAAGTAGGAAAGTGGTATACAGCACTGTTAGCTCACCACATAATCAAAGGTGACAAGGATCGCTTCCAATAGTTATAGAACCCGACAATGAGGGTTATATTAAAATGAGGGAATAAAAGGGAGCATTTGCTTGATGAGCATAGACTGTTCTGTTAAAGCATTTTCCTTTCAAACGTAAGTTTTTATGACTTGTTCATTTCTATATTGTAAGAAGTTATTTGCTAGTATTTTTCTCAGTTCTAATTCTACAGAATTATTTTAAGTTAAGGTTATGATTTATTGCGTGAAATCATTGTCAGTTTGCAAATGAACTCTTTACATTTAGAGCGTGATGAAAATTATTCAGAAACTGCTTTCATCATATTATTATTATTATAAATTTTAAAGAAGTATTAGAAAAGCCGATCTACAAAATTTTATGAAAATATATCAAGAAAACTTCGATTCGATAGTCATTATGAGTCAACAACAGGTAAAAATTAACTTTCATAGATAATGAATTTGATCAACACGCAAACCAATTTACGTAGTTTATCTGAGATAAAATTTCTCATCTCTATTTTCCATTATCTGAAAGAATATTAAAAATCGTTTGTGGATTTCATGTATTTGGTAGACCAATGCTGTCTCTGTCCTACATATGGGGATACGCTTAACTTGATATTCATTAGTAAAAAATATTTTATTTGCAAACTGTCCGTTGGAAAAATAATATTAATTATCAATAAAACTGGTAAAGGTGGCCGTCCCCAAGACAACTTTCTAACTGTCGATGTATGTAAGGTCTCAAAATCTCCAATGAATGATATCGTCACGAATACTGCTCATAATTGATTGATAGATTTGCCAGCGTAAGGTGGGCATTGCTGCCTATTCCGGGCAACCATGGAGGTTCGCGCCAACATGCAGCTTGGTTGTCCGTCGAACACGCCCAACAGACGGCCAAACCGCGTGCCGGAACCAAATATCGAATGTTTTATATACCGCCGGACCGGCTGCATACACTGGCTTGGACATTGGACATGCTTATTGTCAGCAGCGAGAGCCGCATGCCGCATGGGGTGGGAATACAGGATGGAAAGTGTAGGTGTTTGTTAGATGGTTCTTTTAAGTTTCCATGCCTCTATTAGGTTTCCACCTCATCATCTTATCTTCTTCTTCTAAGGTTTCTGTTTCTTCTGTTTTCGAACCTGGCAGCTTTTATTTTTTATTTTTTTGCTTTTATATATTAACCGTTCCACAGGTAAATATCCATTTACGGTGGAGTTGCTGGGAATGGCTCTATCTCGCGGTAACAATATTTTTTACGCATTATGGGGAAAAAGGTCCGAAGAGATAGTTTGCTCACCTTGTAGATATGTCGTTTCTTTGAAACATTCTGTTTCAATTTACAGTAATTACTTTCAACTGCCGCCCCCCCAACTCCGAGCACTTTCCACTTCATTACCTATTTTTTTTTCTCTGTTGTTTAATAAACTGTCCTGTGACAAGGATTAATAAATAAATATCTTCTCAGTTCTAATTTCCAATCTTTCAATTTAAATAAGGAAATAGTCTTCATTAATAAGCTAAATTAAATTAAAATAAAGCAAACAAAAACTTATCTGTTTCATTCACATCTGGCTGACTGTTGCTGATTTTATATCACCCACTTGAAAAATGGACCGGGTCCATCGAGGTATAGATTTTACGGTCAAGCAGTACACTTTCTCGGGTTGTTTATATACACTCTTTTTTGTTGCTTTATTCAACCAACATCATTGAATCAAATATCAACTATATGAAATAGCCAGACTCGTGTTAATTTATATCAATCAATACCCTTTTTAATTCAATACAAATTCCACAGTTTGCTGCCGCTTTATACGGATTTATCTCGAAATCTTGTAGAAGCCACGAAACACGCGTCTGTCTCTGAATTCGGTACACTTTGAACTTTCGTCACGAATACTGCTCATAATTATAACAAAATGATAAGTAAGACTCAACACTCGAAAAGTCATCTCAAATTAATTGATGCAGAATACAATCCGGTGGATAGTGGGATACCAATATTATTCGGTTTGTATTTATTGTCATGTTAATCTTATTTTGGTATTCTTCTTCTTCTTCAAAACTTCTGTGTATGTGGGGTATTTGAGCCGTCCTTGCCACTGAGCTTTAGTCTCTGCTATCTGCAGGAAACTTCTTTCACGATCTAACTTTTTGTGTCTCTATTTCTATATGTTAACCTTTCTGTATTTTTTTGGTAAACAGTAATTTCTTCCGGAATACTGAACTAAAATGATGCTGGAGCTGCCATGTACTGGAGAAAATGTTTCATCTGCGGCTTGAAAATAAGAGCATCACCTCTTCTTTCTTCACTTTCCCCCAATAAGATACTGGGTCCATCTATTCAATATTTGTGATAGAGAACCAATACAAAATCTTGCAGTTTTTTAAATCTGTCGCTCACGAACAAGTTTTTACCTTCTGTGGGTCCTTCTAATGTTTATTTCAATCAATAAGTTTTAATTGTAAAATCACTTGTTCTGTATTATTTATTTAAATAAACATTATTATTATTACGATGTTAGTATACTTGCCCGGTTGACTTAATTAATTGAGTTATCTTTGGCAATAAGTCCCAGAACACATTTACTTGAAGTATGAGCTCAAAATTTTGAGAATTTGCTATGTTTTAGATATATCTAAGTTGAAGCAAAATGTTCTGCCCTAGAGCTAACGCTTATCTTTCGATACGTATGAACATTAACCCTAAATTATTCATAAATATTAGAGGATTTGCTCCACAAATATTAAGCAGAAGCATGTACTTGCTTTGGTTGACACAGCTGGAAAAGTCAGTAAGGATGCTTTAAATATATACATATATAGATTACAAGAATTTATGCGATATATTTTGTCAATAAAAATTATTTATAAATGCCTCTAGAATACATTTCTAGTAAAAACATATTTATTTTCTGAATTTTAAGACTTGATTTATATGATTTCAGTCTACAAGCTTTTAAGTAAAAGCAAGATTTACAATATTTTTTTTTTCTTTTTGACACAGTAATAATATTTTTGTATCGGGAAGATAAGGTTACACATCTACATGAAAGCCTAATCTATTTTTAAAGTATATTTACTATAAAATCTTATCTACGAGATACTACGCGGATAGCCCTGCATAATTTCACGCCATTAAGTTTATAAAGACCAATATAAATAATATTTTTTTGTTGTACATACATTAATGCTTAAAGTTTGTCTCTTATCTCAAGCTCTTAAATAAAACTAAGCATAACAGCTAATACGAAAGACATTTATGTTACAGAGGTCTGTCACATGACTGGTAAAGACTTTCAAATGATGTTCTCGGCTATAGAGGGAGGGGTGAACGCATCCATATTATTAATTAGCAGGTAATTAGTTATGATTTGTTGAAACTACTTTACATTTATTTGCGAAATTATCAATGTACTACAATTGTGGGGTGCCCACCTTTTCTTCCACTTAGCAATCATATCAACAACCAGTTAAGTGTAAACTTGATACAAATCTAGTTGTAATAGTTCAAGGAGTCTGGATGAAGCATATAGTTACCATCAAACTACGTAGATTCATATGTCTGATGAAATAAATATGTGCAGTATATGCAGTATAATAAAAGACAATTGAACTTACAGGAATTTTATCGGATCAGTATGTAGTGCAAACGTGTTAAGCTTGCGACCACAAAGTCCTGGGCTCAAATCCCGGTTAGGGTAAGTATACTTAATGACGTTTTTAATGTGTTACCGAGAGGGTAGCAGGGGACTAGACCGCTGTTGAGTGTCACTACATGTTTAAGCTACGTTATCTCTCCTGAGTACGAGTCTCAGCTGCGGCAGTTGGCAATTTTGCAGGCAGTGGTTCTTGTGTTGATGTCTATGTGTACATGACCTGGCTGGGTGGTGAAAGTTAGAGCTAAAATCCGTCAGGGCGTTAATATAAATTAAGGTGTTAAAAAAATACTAATGTAGGCAGATTATGTCGAAAAGGCGGATACTTTAGGCGATTTAATAATTTACATAACTTAATAGCAAATATTGACGATATAATAGAAAAATATCAAAGTAGATTTCGTAAAGAAAAGTCAACAGCCGGCCAAATATTTCTCTTTAGACTCGTGCTAGAAAAGATTTACGAATACGGAGGTGATACCCACCACTTATTCATAGATTTCAGAATCGCTTATTATTGCATAGATAGAAGGTTATTTTATAATGCCATGATAGAATTTAATATCCCAATACATCTAATAAAATTACTGAAGCGAAAAATCGAATGCAAAGTTAAGGACTAAAACATGTCAAGATCCTTTCAAACGCACACAGGACTACGACAAGGAGATAGTCTATCATATTTGTTGTTTAATATCGCGCTAGAAAAAGCCATAAGCGAGTCAGATATGTTGAAGCAAAGGGAACTATTACCAACAAAAGCGTATAGTATATATGATCTCAATAGGGACAGCATAAAAACGAAAACTCGGAGTAAAGTCGGCATCTCCTTTATGAGACATAAGCGGCGGCTACAAAAATGTAAAAATACTTTGAACACTAAATAATTATTTTTTAATTGTTAAATAAATGGATTTCTATAATACACTTATTCAATAGAAGTGATTAATGAAAAAATATGTTTATCACATTTGATAAGTCACATAAATGATATATTAGGCTACTCTATTGTCTAGTGACCTACCTCTCGTTCTATCTTCTAGCGGAAAAGTTATGTAATATTAGGCGAGAGTTGAATAGATGGTATATAATATTAGGCGAGAGTTGAATAGATGGTATATAATATTTCCGAAGGGGTGTAGGGCAGCGACTGTCTTCTTTATTAAATATTAGGCCATGATACTATGAACTTTGCAGTATCATGATGTTAGGCAGGTAGAAAATTTCTACCATTCTATAAAGGTAAAATTTTAAAGAGGGAATTCGTTTCCTGGCATCGGTAATTGGTCTCAGTAGTAGAAGTAGATCGACGTTAAATAAACAAATGTCAAAAAAGGTTTGTCTATGAACTTTAAATAATTTTTCATTCGTCACTATCCGAGTTTTCAGAACTTGAATCTGTATTTACATTAATAATAAATAATTGGATTGATAGGTGGTAATACAGAATATTCATTTTCCTGTTTTATCACATGAGATACACTCTTCTTCCATATATCGCTTTTGCCTATTTCGTCTACCATTACCTCTATATTCTTTAGGACAAACTGACTTAATTGTGGGGATTGATTATATTGACGTAGTCTTGTGTTTACATCAGCCCACACCATTTCAATGGGGTGGAAACGCAATAATATGGAGGCAGACGTAAAATAGTACGATCGTGTGCTTCAAAAATTTTGTCAATGGCATAGGCCTTTTTAATATTTTGATTTCCAATCAGTTCTAATAAAGATTTTTTTGTGTTTTTTTCTGGTATTGCCAAGCCTTTGCCTTTCATAAATTCAATGATATCGCCTTTCTTTATGTTGGTGTTCGGAATTTTTGTGTGTTGCAGTGAATGGTATGACGCCTTGTCCATAACAATTACAGAATTTGGTGGGATATTTGGTAACAGCTGTTTCTTTGCCCACTTCTCAAATAATTCGGCTGTGATATCCTCGTGGTAATTGGCAGAGGATTGCTTGATATTTTTAGCAGACAACAACAGCGCATTTAGAATAAAACATGTTTACTTCCAGCATGTAGAATTACAATTTTTTTCCCTTAGAACATGGAGCACTTAAATTACACTTGGTGTTTTCCATCCAACCGTATTGAAATACATCATGGGTGTCAAACCATGTTTCTTTGAGAAATATTATGTCTCTATTTGTATCTCGGTGTTCTTTTATTTTGCGCAGGTACTCGTGTCGATGATTAACGATGCATGCTGATTCCTTAATTACCATTCGTTTGTCTAATTTTTTGTACCTAAAACCGCAATCGAGCAAAACATTTCTCAAAGTATCTAATTAATTATCTGGATAGTCGCGTAACTTATCCCTAATTATTTCTAACGTGGGCACCTTCTGTTCATTGTAAAAGTCATACACAAATCGACGAATGACTTCTTTGGACGCGTCATCAAATTTGACATATAATATGATATATGATACAATAGCAAGATCAAAAAGGAACCTAATACAAACCTTCAAAGCATTAGAAGCAGTTGCGAAGAAAGTGGGGTTACACGTTAACATTGCCAAAACAAACTATATGAAAGTTTCTAATAGTAACAATTTAGCGCCACCCGAAGATCTTGTGATAGAAATATATACATTTGAAGTAGTAAGAGGGTTTATACATCTTGGATCTCAAATAAATGAAAATAACATAATAAGTGCTGAAATCAAGAGAAGAATATACCTGGCTAACAGAACATACTTTGAATTAAAAAAAGCTTCTAAAATCAAACATTGGAACCAAAAGAACAAGGTATTGATATAAAAAGCCCTTATTAAACCTGTTCTCACCTACGCGTTAGAAACATGGACGATGACAAAAAGCGACGAGGAGATGCTAGGCTGCTTTGAACGGAACATACTTCGTCAAATATACAGAGGTGTGCAGGGGAACGGGACGTGACGCAGGCGTTATAATTTTGAGCTCTAAGGCCTCTACGAGGAGCCCGAATCATTAAAGTCAACAGATTAAAGTGGCTTGGCCACATCTCAGAACTCTAAACTCATCGTTACAAGTTTATTATTTTCTTTAAATACATGCTGCCACAGCAACAAAATAACCTTACCAGAAAACAATGATTGTAAATAAAAGTGCTACACACTTTTAACTGTAGAGGAATTTAAGTTGAGTTTCTACCGCAACTCAGACGAATTGTGTCATTATTAAAAAGTCAACCTTATTTTTAGTAATTAGCCATAAGTTTCCAGAACAGAAAATTATGCATCTCAAGACTATGCATCTCAAGAGAATGTGTACCATTTTCCCCGAAAAAAACGTACTGATGGGCTAACATACGCCGGAAGTCTATTTTGTTGTGATTTATATTCAATAGAATCAATTCACCCATACCAAATTTATGTAACGATATGTTGCCACAAAGACCGCCTAGCTTCCTGACTACAAGTTTAATGATGTAGTGATTAAACTCTTGAAGTGAGAAATATACCATATTACAGTTGAGGGGCGCTAAAAAAATTTTAAGGGAAATGTTATAAAAGGCAAAATAATTATTTAAAGTTGCGTCGTTTTCATAAAAATAATAGCAAATTTATAGTAAATTTATATAGTGTTGGCAGTGATGAGGGAGAATTTTCATGAGCTTGTTTTGTAAACACATATCAAAATATATGCCAGAATTTGAAATAATTCACTTCTAAGGAATACGAGAAAATTGTGTTAGCTAGCTAACTGCATGGATGTGGATATTTTGTTAATCAATTCCGTTAAATTGTACTTATCAGGAAAGTCAATATTATAAAAGTATAGAATATCTTTCTATGAATGACGCTCAAAATGTCAAAAGATGAAGTATTTTATTTGACTAGCTGATTAAAGTAAATCATTCAGTGAGACGCAATTAAAAGTAAATGTAAACAATGAATTGAAAAATAAATGCTATTATTAGTCTTTAAGGAGTAATTAGACAATCTATTCTAAGACGTATTTGTTTGTCTAATTTATAATTATGTGTGTTTATCACTTAGTAGATTGCTAATATCTCTTTTTAGTAATACTTGAAATGAGTAGACTATTATCATGTACTGTTTATATCATAACAAAATAGTTTACATTCTCGCTATGAATTATCCGATACCAAAAACTTGTCACGTCCTAAGAGCAAAGGCACCATTTAACGAAACAGACCCAGTCATAAAATACAGATCGATGTGTGTACCACTAATACTTATGGCATAAGATGACTTTCTAATTTTAAGATGCGCCCATAAATGTCTTTCCTGTACTTATTTAATACATGTTGTGTTCATTTTTCATTTTCGTTCGTCAAAGTTGCATTGAAACATTCCAGAGAGACCATTAAAAAACGCCATACATTGTTTCAAAATATGTGTAAGTAATTTGCATAAGAGGCATATGTATTCTTCGAGATAATAGTGACATTTTTTCAAGAAACCATGGCATAGGTATAATTTCAATAATTTTTTGTCAGTACTGTAGATACACGCAAGTAAATGGCAATTGTGTAGGGCAATACTACTATTTTTGACTATAAGCAAATACAATGTGTTGTAATAATATTGGCAAATTCATTAGGTTAAATTCCAGAAAGGACATAATGATAATTTAATCTGGAATATGCTCTTACAAAATGTGCTTCTAACATGCAAAATGTTGAAATAGATGAACTGAAAAATTAATTTTTAAATCTGGAATGATGAAACCGGAAACCCGGCTCGGCAAGCACGAAAGAATAATTACGTTTCGCGTAAAAATTGAAGAATACGGATCCTTCCAAAATTCATAACTAAATAAATACGTCGAATATGAGGGCGTGCGACATCTCTATAGAAAGAGAAAGATTGGCGCTTTATCCTGATACCAAATTGTACAAGCAAAATCGAAAATTCGACTCGGCAAGAGTCTGAATAGTAGCCTATTTGGACATCTGAGATAATGTTGAAATTTGACCCAAAAAAATGAGAAACTTGGAATTTCCAAGCGTTGGTAACTAAACAAATATTTCTAGTAGAAGCTCTATATCTCTATTGAAAGACGAAGATCGACGATGTATCAATATCGTAAATTGCAGGATCAAAAACAAAACTTTAGCTCGACACGAATGAAAAGAAAATGGGTATTATTTGACGTCTAGTGAATTTTTCGAGGGATGAAAGCGACTGAAAATAAGTTTTCATCCCTTTCGCGACACTTTGGGACTATGCTGCAAGGAAAATTATGTTCTAATTTTTTATATTTTAGTGCTTCTTTAGTTATTACTTTTAGATTATCTTCGCCTTAGGTGAGGATTTCTTAGAGAATCGAGCTGTTAATGCGATGGGTTGTCCATGGAAGTCACAGCAAACGTCTCCGGGCTCACACTTCGGAAATATCTATACGTCGTCTGTCTGCCTACCTTCACGTCTCTAGAGCATGAGAATGTCTCCTAAAGTCACCTTCCAGCATCATATTGTCTCGAATCCTCTCGTTTTCTTGGTCACATCAAACAGTATGCCATGTACCTAATAGGTAGCCAGCATGGATGGCGTGAGGCTGTCAGACATGTTAAACAGTGAAGGAAACCAACTACCATTACATGAATCATAGAACGCCCGAATGTTTTAAATAAGGAGAAAATTATTATCTTGACTATAAGTAACGTTTTTATTTAATGATTTAATTAATAAACCATGTAACTATTTATAAGTATTATTTTTGCATAAATATACACTGCTGGTCATGCTACCTATACAATAGTGTTTACATTGCATAAGACAAGGACAAAATTATTTTCAATGAGATTAGACAAAGAAGTACTATCGACGCCACACTGACAGTTTTATATTTTACATTTTACTTACATACTTATTGTCATATTGATTAGGTGAGCTAATGACTTTGCTATTAATGCACTGGGTTTTATACTGGTTCAAATTTGGTCTCATTTTCAGAAAAGTTGCCTCCCTAAGGTATTCATGTAATGCAGACTCCATAGTTTGCATTATATATTAATTGCTGTGGTGTTGTTACGCGTGACTATTAATTTTTCTCTGCACGATTTTTTCATTTTGGTAATTATTTTCTCTCACTACCATTTTCCAATATAGTGGGTAGTGTAGTTAAACAGGAAACGATTTTCCATTTCACATTTAAAATACCGCAAAGAAAAATATGACCATCAGCATGATTTAGACAGTAAACAAATCTATTAGTTAAACTGTTAGTTATCGATTCTCTAACTTACTAAATCACTAAACCTGTGTTAACTCAGCCAGAACTGAACTGCTAACAAAAATCACAGTAATATATAAGATACATTGAAATATGTATATCTCCTACCAAAAATATATTCCTAGAGATTTGCAAGAAAGGGGTTCCCTTGGAGGACTTGGTAGAAGATGTTGATCAAAGCATGATGGCTTCGGTATATCTAGTATGTAATAAACTATGTTATTTTTCTGTGTTAAGCAGAATAGTCTTCTATTCTTGGATGGACGTTGATGGAATTACGTCCACGGTATTACCAGATTTCAATTCCACTGAATATAAAGAAGGAGAAGGAACTATTCTGTCGATAAGTTATTAAGTTTACGCAACTCTGAACCTTACCCACATACACCATTATATCTTAATTGTTGCTATAAAACAAGAGTATTATTATTCCTTTATTAAATATAGTTTTCATCATATTCTTGTCAGTCTTGTGTGGAGTTTTCAAAATATCATACCTAAAACAATAAAGATATTTCTTATAGGATTTTGCAAACAGTTGAAAAAATAACACTGAAAGAAAAACTATGTGTACAAATATTCTGGTTACAACAATTATAAGCAAACAAGTATTAATTAACTTTTAAACATCAATATTACCTTTCGATTTTTTTACTTACCTCAAGATAGTTGCTTTACCAAAATTACATCATAATCTCGAGTTCTTTTAGTAACCAAATGCTAAATAATCACACTTATAGGACAACACTTGATTAGTTCAGTTAAATAATTCTAATTAATTTATGCCAACAAATTTTAAAATGTAAGAGTCAGCCCTGTCGAGCATTAAACCCCAGAATTAAACATTATCGTTAACAATGCATTCAATACGAATTTAACAGATTCAAAAGCGGATTTAGGCGGAAATAAATATTAATTGAATGAATTTAAATAAGCTCCTCCTTAAGAACCGCCTGCCGCTATAAAAACTTATCTGTTTGTCTATCTGAAAGAAATATAATATTAAGTTGTATCGTAAAATAAATTAGTGAAAGGAAAAAAAAAACAGTTTGCGTGCCAAAGTCAGATACAGCTGTGTTAATTGATAATTATGCGTGGATGCGTCACATAATATAAATTGAAATCGAAAGTGTCATTTAGAATTCCTCATGTATTTTTTACTTATTAATTTTGTTCCTATTTTTATATAAAATTTATCGATACGTTGATATTACTAAAATATTAAGACCTATTGTATGTAACAGATTGTTAAAATATACTTACTATGGTTCTGATAAATTGCTACCCCATGTTTTTATAGGACTTGATTTCGGAATAGTGTTGCAACTGTATATATTTCCCTTATTTTTTTTATTTAACATGTTATATGAGTCTTCAGAATATAATGGTAAAGCCTAACGGCGCGCGGTGAGTGTAAATCTGTCTTGACCATAGTCGTATCTGAATACGAAAGGGAAGCAACGAAAATTGGGGGTAGCACTCGGGAGGGGGAAAAGCAGCGAGCTGGTTCCACCTTATATAGGCTTAAATAACAATGCGTATGCAGAAGTTATGCAATATTAGGCGAGGACTGCGTAATGAATCTGCTTTGCTTGAGCAAGTTAAAAAATATTTACTCTTATACTGAGAAGCGGAAACTATTGTATAGAAAAAGTTTTTTATTCTATGTACTTAATGAAAAAAAAACAACTTTTTTTTAGCGAAGAAAACTGCTGCTTTTAAATTTGGCAACACTGTCTCAACTTTTTACCTCTGAAATAGTTTCGACAAACAGCAAAACACTTGAAGACTAGATTCGAATATTCGACGCACGTTTTCGCCAACCATGTTGGCATCGCTTGGGGATGATTATAATATGTAATGGTTGAACGAATTCGACAAATCCTATCATCCTTATCCCCTACCTACACTACGTCGTGGTTCAACGAATCAGTAATCAATAAAGGGGACTGTTTGGAATAGGCTCCTTATCACGATGTGTACTATTTTTCCATTTTTCTTTCGTTATAGAATATAAAAAAATAATTTTTTTAAAAAACTGGAATAATTTTTTTCTTTTTAAGCGGTGCTCGAGGAATCTACAAAATATCACAATTAACCAGTATGTTACTGGTAAATAACCTCTACGCCTGCGCCTCCTGCGACTTTACGTCAAAGGGCCAGTAAGAGGTTGCTTTTTATAAATAAAAAGTATAAAAACTTGAAATTAAATATTTCGTCGGCGTTTCGGAAATCTAATCTGTTTCTCTTTTCAAGGTTTTTTTTTTGAAAAATATTTTTTGCTGTGTATGATAAATACACAGCCCTAAGAATGGTTGTTATATTCAATATCCATAGATACTTACTATTTACATAGAACTGTTGATATAGTTAACAGTTTTTTTTTTTAATTTTCATTCAATGTTAAGTTTGTGAAGTTCTTCTCTTAACATTGGCAACCAAGTTGTACAGACATCTACGGAACAATTCGACACGCATCTATCCTCCTTTAATAATATTATCGCGGATTCTTTAATCTTTCTTCTTTTGCTATTTGCTTATGCTTTGCTAAAATTTTTGCCGAGTCCCAGTTTATTCATGTCCGTTCTCCCAAGCGTGTTCGCAGATCTTGGACCTCTGAATTTCATTTTCTCTGATATGATTTTGATCTCCGCCCAATCTTACACTAAATGGTCTGGATGACACACCCACGTAATGTTGGAATACTATAAATGCAGTCTTTTGAATTTTGCTCGTGGTTCTTCAGTTTCGTCTTTGTCAGACTAGATCTTAAAGTGTTGTTTGTTTGAAATACCGTCCTAGTATCAAATCTATCACCGATACGGCGCAACTTTTCGGATAATCCGCATACATAAGGAACTAACGCCATGTAACGTTTTTCAGGTTTTTGTCGTGCCTGATTTTTATTTTCAATATTTATGAAGGTTTTATCGACAAAACCCTCAGGGTGTTAGTTATTTATAAGAACTTCTTTTATAAACCACTTCTCATTGTTTAGTATTTCATCATTAGAAGAAATTATTTTGGCCCTATCATACAAACATTTTATTACACCCTTCTTAACGTGCATCGACTGATTTGAGTTGAAATTTAAATATCTGTTGGTATGTGTTGGTTTTCTATAAACGCTTGTTTCAATTGTACCATATACTCTTTAAATTAAAACATCTAAAAATGGTAATTTATTTCTAGTTTCCTTTCTAAAGTGAATTTAATAGAAGGTTTTTTTATTATTTAAATCTTCTAAAAAACTATCTAGCAATTCAATACCGTGAGGCCAGATTGCAAAGGTATCATCTACGTATCTCCACCAGATAACCGGTTTGTATGCACAATTTTGGACATGCCTAGTCTGAAAATCCTCCATAAATATATTGCTTAAAATTGGTGACAATGGAGAACCCATTGCCATACCGAAATCCTGCTGATAGAAATCATTTTCCAATTGAAAGTAAGTTGTTTCTATACACATTGTTAAAAGTTCCATTATGGTATTTACACTCAATTTAGTACTAGCTGCCAATTTAAGATTGTATAAAAATTTTAAAAAACTGTTAACTATATCAACAGTTCCATGTAAATAGTAAGTATTTATGGATATTGAATATAACAAACATTTTTAGAGCTGTCTATTTATCATACAGCAAAAAAGATTTTTCAAAAAAAAGCCTTAAAAAAGGAAACAGATTAGATTTCCGAAACGTCGGCGAAATATTCAATTTCAAGTTTTTTATACTTATTTAAAAAAAGAGCAACCTTTAAATGATCCTTTGACGTAAAGGCACAGGCGTAGAGGTTATTTACCAGTAACATACTAGTTAATTGTGATATTTTGTAGATTCCCCGAGCACCGCCTAAAAAGAAAAAATCACATGTGGCAGGAAGTCCCAAAGAATTGGAAAAAAAATAAGATAATGTAACAAATAACATTTAGACAATACTCCAATAATAATTAATACATTTTACATTTACTAATCAATTTCGTTCAAAAACAAGTTTTTCCTCTGGCTAACACTAACTTACTGCCCTTTCAATACAATTCGGAGTTTTCATTTTTAAGTTATCGTACTTACAGGGAACGTGAGGAACTGACGGACAGACGGAGAGACAAACAGATGGATATATTGAAACTTATTCAGAATTAGAGCACTAACAGTGATATGAAAATATTTTTTTCTACAAGCGATGTAACCAGTTTTAGAAATGTGCTGATCAAATCCAATATACTCTTCGTTTTGCATTTGCGAAGAGTGTAAGTGATAATGTAATATTTATTTTTATTATACCATGATTAATTATTATCATAAAGTATTTGATTTTCCTAAGCAATTACTTGTACAATTTAATGATCTACATAATATTGATTATTGAAAATGTATAAATTAATTAAAATAGGCCTTACAATATGGAACACAAATCTTGACAACTAAATTGAATACAACCAAGATAATTTATAATACGAACTGCCGTAGAAACATGCAAATTATCCATCTCAATTCCTGTTATTTAAATAATCGCCTTAAAAAACAGTTAAAGAATTTTATGGTATCTAGTGCCAAAGGTCAATGAGAGCACGGGTATGGTTAGAGTCATTTGTCAACCGCATTTGCTAGCAACTAAGTATCCTCACAAAGTGGGTGTGATGGGACCAGTTAATGGAAATCTGACGACATTTTAGATAATTTCACAGCATCGCAGTCACTTTCCCTGAGGTCTCTGTATATGTTGTGATTGATTATGTTTCTAATGAGCACATACGCGTAATTATAAATATACCTAAGGTGGTATTTTAAGTTCATATTTAGTAGTACTTAGGTAGGAGTAGGTATGGTAATATGAGAATGAAAATGTACTGAAAAATATGAACGTCAAATTATTCTCCAATTACAATTTGTCTAACACTAGATGAAAAATATTTGACTGGCTTATTTGGGATATGATTTGTGGGATGTTCCATTGCAATAGTAAGCAATCAATGACAATTTTATAGAAAGAAAGTGTTCAAGTAGTAAAAAATGTGGGTTGGTAATGAACTATCAGGAAGGAAAGTATTTTAATAGTAACTTCTCTGACACGTTATAGGCAAGTTATCAGAGGATTTTAATGGAAAATGTTTCCGAAATGTTATTTTATTTGTAATAGCACGTGAAAAATATGTACCTGTTTTGCAGAAATGAAATGAACTGATAGGATGAAAAAAAAAGAATGTTTCTTCACTATTTGCGCTGTGCGTTCAAAGCTATTTAAAGTATCGAGAAAAGTGTAGAAATATTTTTTTCATACTAGAGCAAACGGGGGCAAGTTCCCTATGATCTAACTGAAAATTGTCTTATATTTTCACAATATCACACATGGTATTTTATTTTCACAGTCGAACATTGTTTTAGTTCAAGTGTCCAAAAGTCTTTTTTTCTTTTAATAAAACGCCCTCCACAGAATTTAATAGAGTGTTAAATTCTGCATCGATATACAAGCACTGTATAATGTATATACAGCTACATACATAGTAGGCAATGAAAAATTTCAAAATGTTTTGTTTTATCAATGTAAGTACCGTGCGATGTTGCCGAGTCGTAGTGATATTAAAGAAACGTAGTATTTGTTCAGGTTGAACAAATCTCTATAAGCATGTGATCACATGTCTTCAAGATAATCATTTTTTAAAACGATTATTTGAATTGACAAAGTTAAATTTTCCAAAGACATTTTTAACAGACGAAATGTACGTCACTGGATACAACAAAATTCTCACGCGGTGCAAGAATCAAATTTAAAAGACAAATTGAGTTTTAACGTTTTCTGATTATTAGTAGATACCAAGTATAAGAGTCGAGGAAATGAAGCAGGAAAAAGGCCTAAACCCAAACATGAGACTCCGCCGCACCTGATCTTTATGTAAGATAGCGCAAAATGTTCCTAAAGGTGTATAGGACAAAATCATATCATGTGAACTTTTTCGATTTCCGGTCTTAAAGTGGGACAGAAGTGCGGTATCTCCAGTCATCAAAAATTTCTTCTAAATTGAAAAAATCCAAATTCTAAGAATTTTTTGATTCTTGACATGTTTTACCTAACCTTACTCTTCTCGAGATATAAGCGTTTGAAAAGAAGAGAACGTGAATTTAAGCTTTTTGTTTTTTCAAAAAACTGGTATTTACGATTATTTCTGGTCTTTGATTATCAATTAGAACATTGGTCAAAGACCAATAAATCTCGAGAAGGGTGTGGTTATGTAAAAAATGTCAGGAGTCAAGAAATGCTTAGAATTGTACATAATATAAACCCCACATATTTTGATCCATAATAAACGCCCAAAAATAATCGTAAATTCTAGTTTTTTGAAAAAAAATCTTAAAACACGTTTTTTTTATACGCTTATATCTCGAGAAAACTGAGGTTAGGGAAAAAATGTCAAGAGTTAAAAAAATCCAAATCCAAAATATAAAGTCCAATGGTTCTTTTTCAATTTTAAAAAATTTATTTATGACTGGAAATGGCACCAGTTCCTATGATTCTGACTTTGTTCTATACATTTTTAGGAACATTTTGCGCCATCTCACATAAAAATCAGGTGGGGCGGAGTCTCTTGTTAGGGTTAAATGCTTCATTTCCTCGAATATAAGTATCATATCTACGAGAAGTATTTAAATAACAGTAAATACGTGGATATTGTGCGAACAGTGCTTATTACATATATCGATAATTTGCACCTAAATATTTATAATTCTATGTATTATCAAATGAATGGTAGCAGTCCACATAATACATGGGAAGTATATGACGAATTAGTAGCAACGTTCGTAGATTGGTGTTTTGTCTATCTTGGAAATGGTCAGCAAGGTGCCCTGATTTGACCCGCTGAGACTTTTATCTTTGGGGTAATATAAAAAATATTGTACATGCCACCCCGGTTACTACCAAAGAAGGTCTAAAGAATAGAGCGTAGGCTGCATTTCGGCAAATACATTCGCCGAGCCACTGCAAGTTCTGTAAATTCCAGGAAATTGACTTGTGTGCAGTAAAGTGGAGGGCATTTTGATGCATATTCAATGTGTTCATTAATTATTTGTTCCAAAGTGTTTGTTACAAATCTAATATAAAATGATCTCTAGTTTTTGATGTTATTATCTTGATAATAAATAAATAATGATCAATTACACCGGCACACAGTTTAAAAATTGCTTTGTTACAGAACACCCACCTATGTACTCCCATGTAATTTTGGTCGATGAACCTGACTCCGAGGTCAGAGTTGGCCCATTACCCCAGGATTTTTCGTGAGAGGCGAGAAACTACGTGGAACCCTGTCAAAAACCGTTTCCCGAGACCAACACTCGAAGACGCAACGAGATACAGAGCTGCGGTCTATGCCATTCCATTTGTCTCGCCTTTTTACGTATCTCTGATTTCTTTCAGATTTTTTCGGGCAATTTCATTTTCTTGCTAATTTTTGTAAGCGCGGTTCAGCTTCGAGGGCCATTTCTCTCAAACTGAAGCTACCAAAAATTTGAAAAAATTCGGGAGTATGGGAAATCGAACGAGAAATCGAATGGTCCAGGAAGTCGATAAAGTCTCTGTTTCCGAGATAAGGCCGCTCAAAATAAGCGAATGGTAAAAATCGAAGTTTTTCACCGCTTCCAGAGATAACTCGAACACGAAACAAAATACGGAGCCGAGGTTTATGCCATTCGATTTGGCTTGCCGTCCTACGTACCCCTGAATTTCTTCGGGCCTTTCATTTTTTTTTACATAAACTCTCTTTGGCCGATTTTCATGTGGTTTCTTGACTCTCACGAAAAATTCTGGGGTGATGGGCCAGTTCTGACCGCCAATTGATGCAGAATCAGAGAGACCACTTAAATTTGCTAATACGTTAAACGTAAAACGTTATACTGCACACATTAGCCCGAAAATAAGGGATTCCGGTATTAGCGTTTCGGTACGTTCGGAACCATCTTTCTTGACGTTAAGTGACGTACCTGTATATATAACGTGGCTTTTTGTTCACTTTGAAAGATTTGGTGTTTGCTGGCGAGGACTCAGCGGGGGCGAAGGGAGTGTCGCCCCCCTCTCCTGGAGCAAAATTTATTTTAATGCATTCATTTTATTTTTACTCATTAAATAATTGTCGCCCCCCCACAACAAAATGCTGGATCCGCGCCTGGGTATTTGTTAATTTGTTCTAAGTTTATGTTATTATTTTTTTTATTTCTTCAATTCTTTGGGACTTCCTGCCACATGTATGTTTTCTTTTTAAGCGGTGCTAGGGGAATCTACAAAATATATCACAATTAACCAGTATGTTACTGGTAAATAACCTCTACGCCTGTGACGTTTACGTCAAAGGATCAGTTAGAGGTTGATTTTTTTAAATAAACAACATAAATAAGTATAAAAGCTTGAAATTAAATATTTCGCTGACGTTTCGGAAATCTAATCTGTTTCCTTTTTCAAGGCTTTTTTTGAAAAATCTTTTTTGCTGTGTATGACAAATACACAGCTCTAAGAATGTTTGTTATATTCAACATCCATAGATATTTACTATTTACATAGAACTGTTGATAGAGTTAACAGTTTTTTAGTTTTTATACAATGTTAAGTTTGTGAAGTTCTTCCTTTAACATTGGCAGCCAAGTTGTACAGAGATCTACGGAACAATTCAACATGCAACTATCCTCATTCAATAATATTATCGGGGATTCTTTTATTTATTTTTTTGCTATCTGCCTCTTTTGTTAAAATTTTTGCCGAGTCCCAGTTTATTCTATGTCCGTTCTCCCACGCGTGTTCGCAGATCTTGGACCTCTGGATTTCATTTTTTTCTGATATAATTTTGATGTTCGCCCAATCTTACACTAAAAGGTCTGGATGACTCACCCACGTATTGTTTGTTGCACTCACACGGAATACTATAAATGCAGATTTTTGAATTTTGCTCGTGTTTGTTTATTTAAAAAAACCAACCTCTAACTGATCCTTTGACGTAAACGTCACAGGCGTAGAGGTTATTTACCAGTAACATACTGGTTAATTGTGATATATTTTGTAGATTCCCCTAGCACCGCTTAAAAAAATATGCATGTGGCAGGAAGTCCCAAAGAATTGAAGAAGGAAAAAAAATAAGATAATGCCAAAAATAACAATTAGACTATGTTATTATGTCAGGATTGAACAACTACGAATATATCTTTTTCAAGCATATGAATTTAATAACAAACATATATTTTTTAAATCTAACTATTAAGACATTCATAAATTAAATGTACAAATAGACGCGAAATGATCAGAAGGGGTAGAATACATCATTTTTATCACGGGTTAGGTAAGTTGTAGAATTAGATCAAGAATAAAAAAAACAATATGTTTACCTTTTTTGGCCCAAAATAAGATGTTTTTGTTCTGGTGAATTTTATCGAGAAATGCTTATTTTTCGAGATATGGTCATTCGAAAATTTCTAAAAGTGGGGGAAGAGAAATGTAAGCGTTGAAGAGAAATCAGGAAAAATTCAGGTGAATGCATCATAAAAATACAAGACTTTTTTATTGCATCTTTTCTGTTTAGTGCGTTTTCACCGGATTTTTTCGGAAAAACATGAAAACTACCCCTTTTTTCGAAATTGTAGCGGTCTAAAAACATATAATTTAAGAATTTGAAAAATTTGAAAAATATTCAGACCTTCTTATATTTTTTGTTTCTTGGAACTTTTTTGTAACCTGCTAATTTTCCGAGTTACAGGCAGTATTTCAGGATAAATGATGTACTACATTTTTTGCACATTTTCAATTTAAAAATTGAATTGAAACTTTAAAAATGGTATAACTATATTAGGTTTCGTATTTTTTATAACATGTATATAAATCACGCTCATTTTTTGAATTTTCATTAATTCATAAATGTAGTACATTATTCATCGTGAAAAACTGCCAGTAACTCGGAAAATTAGCAAGTCACAAAAAAACTCCAAGAGGCAAACCATGTTTAGAAGGCCTCAATGCATACGTTTGAATTTGTTCAAAATTTTAAATATCATGTTTTTATAGCGCTACAATTTCAAGTAAAAGGGTCTCTCATGTTTTTCCGGAAATACTCCGTGAAAACGCACTTTACAGAAAAGTTGCAAATAAAGAAAAGTCTTTTATATCGATGATACATTCGCCTGAATTTTTTCAGTTTTTTTTTAACTTTTACATTTCGCTTCTCCCACTTTTAGAAATTTTCGAATGGCTATATCTTGAAAAATAAGCATTTCTCGAAAAAATTCACCAGAGTAAAAACATCTTATTTTGGTCCAGAAAATGTAAACATATTGTTTCTTTTTTCCATTTTTGACCTAATTCTACAAGTTACCTAACCCCTGATAAAAATGGCGTATTCTACCGCCTCCGATTATTTCCTAGTCTAATCTTTTTTTCAACTTTTTTTCTAACTTAATTACAAACAGATTGCATAAGGTTTCATCAAAATCCATTTATTAGCACTCAAGTTAGAGGTGAAATCCCCCGTTGGCTGGTTTAATAAGGTAAAACTATGGGTTAATAACATATTAGATTATTTTTTAACGATTGCGCATGAGCAGTAAAAGGGACAACGTATAACGTTGATAAATTAAGGGGCTTAAAAACTCCCTAGACAATATTGCTTGCTAAAATGATTGAGTTCTATGCGCATTTTACATAACAGACAAAAATATAGAATGAGATAAATGGAATGAATGACGAGCGCACAAGGAATTTATAATTACATAGACATGAAATTAATGTTATATTTATTAAACAATAATCGTTAATTTAGTTTTTTTTTGTGTAGATAATGAGCAATAGGTAATTTCATTAAATCATTATAACTAATATTACATGAAGTGCTAAAACGAACATTATTTTTCCTTGCTGTGTTCCAGGGCCAACAAGATTATAATAATTCCAGATATGTGTAACATTTTTCTCCTAATAGAGAAATGTTAATGATATACGGTATGGAACTGAGTTTATTTAATGTGAAGCAACGAGGCAAGGGAATAGACCAGACCTGGCAAGACACAAAATATACGGTGCACAGAAAAAAATTTTTCCGTCAAAATTGTCTAGAGCTCTTAATAATAATACATTAAGTAACAAACACAAAAGATTTTAGTGTTAGATACTGATTGTATTATTAGCCGATGAAAAAATGTTAATATTACCTATATTAGTTTATGTAATACCCAAAATTAATGGAGGACTGATTCGCATGTTTATGACCGATATTTAATAAGTAGCAGCGCAGCCATTTTCGCTTTTCAAAGTTTTCAATCATGTTTAAAATTAGCCTATTTAGAATATTGTATTTAATTAATTTCTTGATTTTTATTTTGAATCCGTCATCTTAAATTTCATACTAGAACTTAAAAATGAGATAATTTGAATATAAAAATAGTAATCAGGAATATTGAAACTTGTCAGTATTAACTTTAATGAAAATATTTTTTATAATTTCTTACCATTTTATAGCCTCGATATTGATTCCGCCATCTTGCAGGTTGGTTCACGACAATTTGGATATCAGATTCATATTTCAAAAATCGGCCGTGATAAATTTTTTTGTAATTAAATCACGAATATTTAAAATCGCTTGCAAAATAAGAGCTCTAGATAATTTTGAACGAAAAAACTTTTTTGTGGATCATTGTGAGGCATACAGAAAACGGTTTGTAACAATGCATTTTTTTACCATTTTTATCTGGTAGTTAGTCCATTCAACGAATGAAAAATAGGAGAAATAATTCGTGTAGTGGCAAATTTTTGTACAGTTGTTGGGGTGAGTGAGATAGAGACTGAGATAAAATTGCGAATTAAAAAAACCTTGAAGCTTTAATGACATAAATGAAACTAATACTCACTGAACTTTAAAATGTTCGTATTCTATTAGTAATATAGTTTTCGTTTTTTTTTAAGTTCAGTCAGAATTAAAATTTCATTTATTTTATTAGAATTCTAATAATTTTATTTTAAATTCGCAATTATTCCACCCTCTGTATCTCGTAAACTATTATTACGAGTTTTCACCCTTTTAGTAAACACCCTGTATGAATCCGTGGGTTCTAAAAAATTTTAACAAGGGGTAAACCACTAACACTTTATTTAATAATTTACTGATTATACAAAACTTCTTATTTAATCAAAATAAACTTTACACTTTGTTTACTTTATATTTAACCTCATTTTTTACCGAACGTCACTTTTATAGAACTTCTCCTTAATAAACTTCCTCCCCTTGTGCCGGTAATCGCGCCTTATTTACTTTGAAATTGCCCCTATATCCATCCAGAAACGATCAAGAATCTTCTCTCACCGCATTCTAGAAAACTCTATCTCCTTCTACAAGTTTCCAGTCACTCAATATTAGGCATAGGCGTATCAATCTCCAGTTCCAAGGAGGTGTAATTCATAACACTATTGATCCTAGAAAAGAAATGAAAAGGAATTTATTGGTGGGAAATCTCATGTAGTTTAATATCGTATATAGATACGAGCTATTCAAGAAAAACACCAATAGGGAATACTTACAGTACCCCCCACCCCCCCGCTCACCATCCACCGTTCAGGACTTTTAGTATGTTGCTCGAATATAAACGTTATTACTTCCACATCCACGTAGTGGGTTGGAAGTATAGTAATCGTAAAAAAAAATCCAATTTTTTTTTTCTTCAAATCGGTTTAGAATGTCATGAAACGTCGAGATTTTAAATTTGAGCGAAACAAAAATTTCTGTCTGTCTGTCTGTAACTTTTTTTTGTCCGCACGCTTTCTCCGGAACCGTTTAAGATATTGACTTGAAATTTTGTACACGTATATATTATAATGAGATCTAGAACTGGATTGTTTTTTGAAGATATCCGGTGAAGGGTTGGGGTGTAAATAGGGGTAAATATGAGGAAATATGTAAAGCAAGCTGAAAAGAGTACAGAAACTTGAAATTTGATGTATGTACTACAAGCCAATGCCTCAGATATTTTTATAATATTTTTCAACCCTCCCACCACCCCCCCATTCTTCATTATTAAAGGGGTGGATAAAATAAAATTGATATATTCATTTGAAATTTGGTACACGTATGTATTATAACGACATCTGGAAGTAGATTATATTTTGAAATGATTCCGTTGAACGGTTGGGGGTTAAATAGGGGCAAATAGGGGAAAATAAGTAAAGCAAGCTGGTAAGGGTACAGAAACTTGAAATTCGGTGTATGTGCTAGAAGCCAAGGTCTCAGATTAGTTAGATTATTTTTCAATCCCACCACACCCTACTCCATTATTAAAGGGGTTGATAAAATAAAATTGAAATATTCACTTGAAATTTGGTACACGTATGTATTATAACGACACCTGGAACTAGATTATATTTTGAGAAGCTACCGTTGAAGGGTTGGTGGTTAAATATTGTAAAATAGGGGAAAATAAGTAAAGCAACAGAAACTTGAAATACAGTGTATGCACTAGAAGTTAAAGACTCAATTTTTTTAAACATATTTTTCAACCCCCTCCCACCACCCCTACTCCATTATTAAAGGGGTTGATAAAATAAAATTGAAATATTCACTTGAAATTTGGTACGCGTATGCATATAACGACATCTGGAACTAGATTATATTTTGAGATGATTCCGTTGAAGGGTTGGGGGTTAAATAGTGGTAGATAGGGGAAACTAAGTAAAGCAAACTGGCAAGAGAATAGAAATTTGTGATTTGGTGTATATACTAGAGGCGGTGGCCTCAGATTTTTCCATAATATTTTCCATCCCCCCCATCACCCCCACTCCCTTATTAAAAAAGTTGATAAAATTAAATTTAGATTTTCACTTGGAATTTGTTACACATATAACGATATCTTAAAGTGGAATATATTTTGACATGATTGCGTTGAACGAGCGGGGGTAATTGGTGGTAAATAGGGAAAAATAAGTAAAGCAAGCTGGAAAAGGTACAGAAACATGAAATTCGGCGTATGTCCTAGAAGCCAAGGCCTCATATTTTTTAGTAATATTTTTCATCCCCCACCACCCTTAATCCATTATCAAACTTGATAAAATGAAATCGAGATATTCACTTGAAATTTGGGACACTTATGTATTATAACGACATTTGGAACTAGATTATATTTTAAGATGATTCCGTTCAAGGGTTGAGGGTTGAACAGGAGTAAATAGGGGAAAATAAGTATATCGTGCTTGTAAGAGTACATTAACATGGGATTTGGTGTATATACTAGAAACCAAGATCCCAGATTTCTTTGTAATATTTTTCAAACACCCCCATCTCCGCTTCATTATTAATGGGTTTGATAACATAAAATTGAGATATTTACTTGAAAGTTAGTACACGGATGTATTGTAATGACATCTGATTGAGATGATTCCATTGAAGGGGTGGGTCGTGGTAGGTTGTGAATAGGGGAAAATAAGTAGGGTAAACTAAAAACTTCATTATTAACGTATTTGGTAGAAACCATCTGCTCCTAATATTATTAAAACTTTATGACCAATAATTTTCACATACCAGAGTGCAAATCTAGTCAAGATGTTTTCTTTAAAGTGACTTTGATGAAAAATCTGGATGTGGAAGTAGTGATTCCTTAGGCAGCGGTTTTTTTAAATGAGTTTCTTGTTCGTGTTTTCCTGCAATACTTATTTATTTAAAAACAAGTTTATTTTAAATACTAAATAAAATTCAATAAATTTTTCTTTATTTGAACTCTTATATATACCTAGGATGCTGTAAAAGAAAGTTATGGACGAATTACTGGAAAAAAGTGAATTTTTGTAAATTTTTGACTTTGTTCTGAAGTTATTTTAATACTAACAATAGGAAAAATAATTTCAACAACGTACTTGGATGGGAAATTTAATTTTCTACAAAAAAAGCATTCTAGCTAAAATCTCCAAATTTGCATCGTTTTTAAGTGATTTTGAATAAACTGAAAAATTCGCTTCTTCGGATGACTCTCAAAAACGAACCACGGAATTTAGTAGCATTTTGTGATTTTATCGTTTTTAGCTATTAAACAATAAAAACCCTTTAATGCAATTGTTCCTTACTAAAAAACATATTGAATAGCCTACTAATAAGACTGTAATATAAGGAGGGTTGCATTTAAAAAAAAAACGCGGACAACTATTTTCTCCGTCGGCCAATGGGATTTAAACGTAGAAAAGGTAGACTATGCCGCACTGTCTACTTTAGTTAACTGCGTCATCACTTTTGACTTTTGTTTATTTAGTTCTAAGAAAGCAACTGCAACGAGCATCACAAAAAATATTTAGTAATTTCACAGATTTCAGTAGATATTCAGCTCAGGTAATAACATTCAGGTTTGAAGTCAGGACAGATATATTTTTATAACACTCATTATTAGCAATAGTGGGAATTGGTCTACCCTTCTTAGTGGAATAAAAGTAAAGCTTAAAGTTAATTAAAATATTTAAGCCAGAAGCAAACCGAAAAGTACCTGTCAACCACTCATAAATTACAAATAGCCATATTTGGTTCAGGGTTATTGGTACCTTTAACGCAGCATGAGTTAAATAACTTCAAATAACTATGTTATAACAATTGCTAAGTATTTTACTACCCATCGGATTTACCAAAATTTGCTTTTGCTAAACTCTATACACACAATTTTAAATAAAGGGAACGGTAGCCTAGTTGTCTAGCGCGTTTAGTTTGCACACTGGCGTACCTAGCGCAGTGGGTTCAAATCCCACCCACTGCGTAATAATTATAAAAGAAGTTACCTCGGTGACTTAAGAAACCGTTAGGAAAATTCTTTTTAAGATAAATTTTTCATCGTCTCATTATTATCTCTAGCACACCCTTGAAGTAATTATAAAGATGCACATCGCTTAGTAAGGCTGTGTTACCAAGGTCAAATACCGCGATTAGAGTTCTTGAGTTCTTAAAAACAAACCAACAGAATTAAGATTTGATTTAATTAAAACTAGTTAACTTAAATCTATTTTGTATCATATTTTATATTTGAATACTAAATGAAATTAAGTTTCCAGAGTTTTCTCCTTTGGATTGTTCTACGTGAACGTACCACTCAATCGTCCGTAATTCATCGTTAATTTTTTTGTATTCTTTAATGGGACTCAAATATTCAAATAAAGTATGACACATACTAGAATAAATGTATTAAATGTTAAACAAAGTTAAAAATCGGCATAACATTTGCTCCTATAAGAGATTAATACATTAGAATAACGTATTAAATTTTGCCAATTTAATAGAACGGTTTACTAATAGAGGGCGAGGCAGTAGGTGCTTGAAGTGGCAACACTGCTGCAAATCACTGAAAAGCAAGTTCGAAGTTATTACTTCCACATCCACGTAATGGATTGGAAGTATAGTAATCGTTAAAAAAAAAAATCATTTTTTTTGTTGAAATAGGTTTAGAATGTCACGAAACGTCGAAATTTTAAATTTGAGCAAAATAAATTCTGTCTGTCGGCCTGTAACTTTTTTCTTGTCCGCACGATATCTCTGGAATGGTTTAGAAATAGAAATAGAAATAGAAATAGATTCATTTCATCAGATACATACATACAACAGAGATTGTATAACATATTTGAAGAGACACGTCACAACAAGCATTAAAATATACTTCACAAGAAAAAGTACTTAAGACTAGCAACTAACAATATAAATATATATGTAAATACAATGTAAAGGCCTATGCGGAGAGAAAATCATTAAGTGTGTAACAATTTTTTTCTATTAAGTGTTTTTTGAGAGATTTTTTGAACACACGTTGATTTGCAGATTCCTTAATTTCTGGAGGTAGAAAGTTGAATAGTCTGCAGCCATTATATATAATGCTCCTTTGATATAAGGAGGTTGAATGAGCGTCAGGTTGAAGTTCAAACTTACGACGAGTATCATGGTCATGGGGAGTTATATTTTGAGTGAACATAGCTCTGTTTTTGAAAACAAAGCAGCAGACTTCATAGATGTAGGTACCAATAACTGTTAGTATGCCAAATTGGCGAAAAGCGTTTCTACAGGATTCCCGATAACCTAGATTTGCTAAGATTCTTATTGCAACTTTCTGTAAAATAAAAACACGTTGATTTTGCCCAGTGCTTCCCCAGTTTATAATTCCATTTCTTAGGTGGGAGTGAAAAGATGAATAATAGAGGGTTTTAAGAATGTTACTACTGCAGTAATTTTTCAGAAATCTTAATGCATAGCAGGACTTACTTAGTTTTCCACAGAGATTTTCGATGTGTGTGTTCCATCGCAAATTATTATCTAAGGTGATACCCAACATTTTGACGGAGTCTACAGTTTGTAATGGAAAGCTATTGTTCAAAGAGTATGTAGATCTTTGCGATTTAAACAGCATGCACTGTGTTTTATCATGATTTAAGCACAAATGATTATGCTCAGCCCACTCCGTAATCATAGTGTAAACTGTACTTGCAAGTGTCATAAGATTGTTTATGTTTTCAGTTGTTATCAATACATTGGTATCATCGGCATATTGTGTAATCGTAATAGATTTTACATCCTGTAGGTAAAAATTTAAATCATTTGCAAAAATTAGAAACAATGTAGGGCCTAGAATTGATCTCTGAGGGACACCGGTTAATATATTTCGACTTGAACTTGTTTTGCCATTCGGCAGACAAACTTTCTGAGTGCGCTCCTGAAGGTACGTTTTAAACAACTGTAGGTTTACGCCCCTAATGCCATACCTAAAGAGTTTTGCTAATAATAGTTCATGGTCTACATTATCAAATGCCTTCCTGAAATCTATAAAGAGCCCTAGAGCCGGAATCTTATTGTCAATTGCTCTAGAGATTTCCGAGACAAAATTGGTAATGGCTGTATCAGTATTTTTGTTTTTAGTATAACCATGTTGGTTTGGGGAAATTATTTTATATGTATAAAGGTATATAGTTTAAGATACTGACTTGAAATTTTGTACACGTATGTACTATGACGAAATCTGGAACTAAATTAATTGTCTTTTGAACTGATCCAGTGAAGGGGGGCTGGTGGTAAATAGGGGTAAATAAGAGATAATAAGTAAAGCAAGCTGGTAAGAGTACACAATTTTGGGATTTGGTTTATATGCTCAGAAATCAAGACCTAAAATTCTTTTATAGTGTATCCACCCCTCCGCACCACCACCACTCCAATATTAAATGGGTTGATACAACAAAATTGAGATATTCACTTGAAATTTAGTACACGTATATATTATAATGATACCTAGAACTAGACTATATTTTGAGATGATTCCGTTGAAGGGTTGGGGGTTACATAGGGGTAAATATTAGATAGGAAGTAAAGCAAGCTAGTAAGAGTACAGAAACTTGGAATTTGGTGTACATACTAGAAGTCAAGGCCTTAGATTATTTTATAATATTCCTCAACACCCCCACCACCCCTACTCCATTATTAAAGGGGTTGATAAAACAAAATTTAGATATTCACTTGAAATTTGGTACACGTGTATATTATAACGATACCTGGAACTAGATTATATTTTGAGATAATTCCGTTGATGGATTTCGAGTTAAATAGGGGTAAATATTGGAAAGTAAGTAAAGCCAGTTGGTAAGAATACAAAAATTTGGAATTTGGGGTATATACTAGAAGTAAAGGCCTCAGATTTTTTTACAATATTTTTCAACTCCGCCACCGTCTCCATTATTAAAAGGGTTGATAAAACAAAATTGAGTTATTTACTTGAAATTTGGTACACGTGTATACACGTGTATTATAACGACATATGGAACTAGATTATATATTGAGATGATTCCTTTGAAGGGTTGGGAGTAAGTAGAGGTGAATAGGGGAAAATAAGTACAGCAAGCTAGTAAGAGTACATAAACTTGAGATGTGGTGTATATATTAGAAGCCAAGGCCTCAATTTTTTTTTGTAATATTTCCATCCCCCAATCACCCTCACCTCATTATTAAAGCGCTTGGTAAAACAAAATTAGGACGTTTGCTTGAAATTTGATACACGTATATACTATAACGATATCTAGAACTAGATTAAATTTTATTATGACATCTGCCTCAAGTATCATTAAAATTATGTGACCAATTCTTTCCACATACTATAGTGCAAATATAGTCAAGTTGTTTTCCTTTAAAGAGACTTGGATGGAAAATCTGGATGTGGAAGTAGTGAGTCCTTAGGAACCGGTTTTTTCTCTAGCGTTTGAAATAGAGTTTAAAATAATTTTAATGTACCTACTTACCATTTGAATTTTTTCACCATCATAAAAACTATATAGCTAGCCTATTGTATGGTTATATGTTATATCAGCATAACCATTAGTTTGCTTTCTATTACTGTGGCGTGCAAACGCACTCTTAATACTTATATCAAAGTTGCATTGACTACATATTTATTTTTAACAATCACCACACATGAATTGCACGTTTACACCCAGGGTCGTCGAGATAAAATCGGGGCCCGGGGGTTGTGCATACGGGCCCCCCGCTCCTCGGCATAATTTCGAAAAGCGATGGGTGGCGTCTACTTATTATTAGGATTTTCTACATAAAAAGTCTATATATTGCCTCTTATAATTTGCAAGTATAGCACTCTTGCTTTAACGAGCGCAAATACAATTAAAAGTTACATATACATCTTCAACTTTTCCAGAGTTTCGAAACTTCAGAAAAAATCCGGGCCCCTCAGAAACCCCGGGCCAGGGGGGAAACACCCCCGAGCCTCTCCCTCTCGTCGGGCCTGTTTATAACAATTTCAATGTTCCTGCTAATAGCTTTACTTCTACATCCACGTAGTGGAGTGGAAGTATATTAATAGTAAAAAAAAATTCGATATTTTTTTTTGTTGAAATTAGCTTAAAATTTCATAAAACGCCGAGATTCTAAATTTGAACAAAGAAAATTTTCTGTACGTCTGTCGATCGGTCTGTCTGTCTGCAACTTCTTTGTGCGCACTTTTTCTCAGCAACGGTTTCAGATATTGACTCGAAATTTAGTACACGTATGTACCATGACGATATCTGGAATTAGATTAATTTTGCGTTAATTTCGGTGAAGAGTTGGGGCTAACTAGGAGTAAATAAGGGAAAATAAATAAAGCAAGCTAGTAAGAGCACAGTAACTTGGGATTTGGTATATTAGGCCAAACTAAGCAGGAGATCGTTTCTTAGAAGTAATTCCGAAAAACTAGGATAATATTCGGTACATGTGAAATATTAATTTTCAAATCAGTGCATCCAAAACAAAGTTACAGAAACAAAATGGTGGACGTTCTACTTACGAACAAATGTGAAAAGTCAAGTCAAGTCAAGTTTTCTCCGTTTATCTGCGAATGTAACTTTTCTTGTCGAAAAAAGTTTTTGTTATCAACAATCTCAGGAAATATGAGTCATATTTTTCCTAAAAAGTGTCCGTAGCCCGAATTCCGACCCATGAATAGTTTCCAAGAGATTCAATTGTTTATTAAAAAAGTGATTTTAGTATCATTTGAAAATGAGGAGGTTCGATTTCAATTTCGCAAAGAGCTATTTATTTTTAAATAGTTGGACTATTACTGAGCTCAAAGTCGAAGTCAAATATTTCAATTAAGTTGCTTAAAAACGCGTTTGAAAATGATGCATATTTCTTCGGTATAAACAAATATAAACTGCTGGCCACTCGAACTTACACATAGAGACTTTTAGGCAAAATTTAAAGTTCAATATTTTCAACAGGAATGCAAATTTTTGAACGCGGCTTGCAAATTTTCAGAGCTAGTTTTTTTCGGATTAAGCTGCATGACGTATATTTATCGTAGGACCATAAGTTTATTATATACGGGGTGATCAATGAAGTCATGCAAAAAATCAAAAAGTTTGTATGAGTGAAATATATCTCTAGACGGTTTTGTCAGTTTTTTGATTAAGGCCCTTAGGCCTTGTACACACTACTCAACATCAAATTTGGATACCGAAATCTTTAAAATGCTATAACTTGACATTGGATTGACGGTTCTTGATGATTTTTGCGGATTTGGAATCCTTATTTCACGTAGATTTTCTACGGTCTAAGCATGTTATTTGAGGGTTGAAATTTACATATTATACCGGGTCGATAATAAACAAAAACGTAGGTTACGACGCGCTCTAAAGTTTGGCATTATTTAAGTTTTTGTAAAAATAAATTCTCACCTCAAGTTGTTTTTATTTAATGTTCTTCTCACTGTTCTGTCCGAAACTCACACCCCAGTTTGTTGTCTCAAAGAATCATTCAGTTTTACAGAGTTCTTTGTCCACCCCCATGCCCATAATTATGATCGGGTGTAATTTCTACGCGACGCGTTAATTTCAAAGTAGGCATTGGAAAAACAAATTTGTTGCTATGGAATTAAAAACTGTTTACATTATTTTAGAAATAATCTGACATATTTCAATGTTATAATTTTGTAAAGTTTAATTAATATGAGGCGTTTAACCACGGCAGAAAGGGAAAATTGCATTCGACTTCTCAACGAAGGAATGTCAAAACAGCAAGTTGCGCACATTTACAATGTCAGCCGAAAGACAATTTATAATTTGAACCGCCGCGTCGAAACTACTGGTGTTCATAATTATGGGCATGGGGGTTGACATACAAAAAAAATAAACCAAAGAACCGAAAGAATTTTAATGAGAGAAACTATGCGGAATAGAACAAAGAACTCTGAGAAAACTAAATGACTCTTTAAGACAACAAACTGGGGTGAGAGTTTCGGACAGAACAGTGAGAAGAACATTAAATAAAAACAACTTGAGGTGAGATTTTTTTTTTATTTAAACGTAACATAATGCCAAACATTTTAAATTATAGAGCCCGTCGCAGAGCAAAATGTGTGCGGTTATTACAACGCCATGGAGCGAATAGGCGGGCATGGGCAAATCGGCATGCGAATTGGGGTAATTCAGAGTGGAGCCATTGTTTATTTACTGACGAAACAAGATTTAATTTGTTTCACTCCGATGGCCGAATGTTAGTTTGGAGAAGGCCAAATCAGTGATATTTGGAGGAAAATATGGCCCCTCAAGAAGCATTTGGTGGCGGAGGTGTTACAGTGTGGGGAGGTATCATAAGAAATGGTAAGACCGAGCTATTCATTACCAACCAAACCATTAATGCTACTGTTTATCAGGAGGAAATTTTGGAACCTATTCTTGTTCCTTTTGCTCGACATTACGGCCCAGAAATTCTATTGGTGGATAACAACGCTCGACCTCACAGAGCGCGAAGGATCACAGAGTTTTTGCAGGCACAAAACATCAATAGGATGGACTGGCCTGCAAAGTCTCCGGATCTTAATGTCATCGAACACGTTTGGTCTTATTTAAAACTTAAAGTAAGATCTCTTGATGTACCCCCTGAAACCTTAGAAACGCTCAGTGAGGCCATTCGTGAAGAATGGGAGAATATTCCACAAGATTTTATAAATAATCTTGTGGATACTCTACCAAATCGATGTTGGGAAGTAATATTCCGATCAGGAGGACCAACAAAATATTAGCTTCTCTTTTTTTTAATTAATGTACCTAATTTTAATTAGGCAATTTTAATTTAATTTTAATTTAAGTTTAAATTAAATTAATTTTTAATTTTTTAGTTAAATTTTTTTTCAGTTATTAAAAATCACCAGAATTAGAATTATAAATTTTTTAAGAATTGACTTTTGGTCGTTGTTAAGCAATGTTGTATATTGTAGAATTTAATGTAATAAACTTGTTCTTGTCGCTACGTTTTTGTTTATTATCGACCCGGTATAATGTGTACATTTCAACCCTCAAATAAAATGCTTAGACCATAGAAAATCTTCGTGAAATAAGGATTCCAAATCCGCAAAAATCATCAAGAACCGTCAATCAAATGTCAAGTTATAGCATTTTAAAGATTTCGGTATCCAAATTTTATGTTGAGTAGTGTGTACAAGGCCTAAGGGCCTTAATCCAAAAACTGACAAAACCGTCTAGAGATATTGATGTTACCTTAGTAAGGAACCATATTGCAAAGACCATATGGTCCTACGATAAATATACGTCATGCAGCTTAATCCGAAAAAAACTAGCTCTTAAAATTTGCAAGCCGCGTTCAAAAATTTGCATTCCTGTTGAAAATATTGAACTTTAAATTTTGCCTAAAAGTCTCTATGTGTAAGTTCGAGTGGCCAGCAGTGTACTTGATAGCTTTGTCAATTGTTCATGCATCGAAATAAAAAGTAGATACTTGTGTAGCTGGCATTATATTATACGATTTTAAAAAAGAAATAAACTCCCCCCGACTTTCAGGACTCGAGATAATTTTTCTTTCCAAAAAATTCCCGAGAGCTTAGTCTTTGACTTACAGCGCGCAGCGCTGAGATCTGCAGCTAAATTGATTATATTAA
Organism: Stenurella melanura; assembly: GCA_963583905.1. NCBI lineage: Eukaryota > Metazoa > Arthropoda > Insecta > Coleoptera > Cerambycidae > Stenurella > Stenurella melanura. The sequence goes on from OY757309.1 coordinate 85,660,316, forward strand.
ATAACATACACAAGTTTGTATAAAGGACATTGAACCATCTGTAAATCATTAATTCGTAATTTGTTCTAATTAGAAATACTCATCAAAAGCAAATTTCCAAGGTGAGAACAATTTAAGTCTTTTAACATTTTGTAGTTTTCAATGCGCTTCTTGCCGTTAAAGCCCGCAACATCTGTAGAGCCCACATTAAATACATATCATCCACTGATTACCATTTGATATTAGTGTAACAATAAATTTTTAGACGATACAGAGCAAAGACCCCATTTACATGTAAATGGGCGAAACGTCGTGACTGATCCTTATTTATACCACAATACAGAAGTGATACTACTTATAGAAAACACCTGCCTTACCGAAATTTTCAGCTTTTGGATTAGGGATGGTCGAGTTAAGTTGAAATAAATTAAATGGGGTTAATAAATTTGAATATTTAGAGTTTAAGTATAATACTATATAGAAATAGGGCGCTTATAGTACAGAAGAATTTCAACGTTATTATCTGGTCTGTATGAGCGGTCAATTTATTTATGTAAGTAAGTGTTATTCTGTTTAATTGGACAAACGTATAAGTAAAGTAGTGAAGAACTTCCAAACCAGCAAATTAGTTTTTAATTTAAATGTTCTACGATTATTTTGTTTCATTGTTATTTTATGCTTGTAAGTGCTAATTAATTATATTAGAGTTTCAGAAAGTACTATTTTTTTATCTGTAACTGAACTGTTTTATAAATTCATCATTAAAACGTTTCTACAGCAAAATTATAAAATATTTTATAACGCTGTTAAGAAATTATTTTATAAATGTTTCCATGATCAGCTATAAAACATTTCAACCTACAGAACTAAATTACTTTATAACGCTTGTTTAGTAATGTTCAACAGCATTCTGAGCTCCGTTATAAATATACACTAGAATTATTTTATAGTTATTTCTCATTATCCATAAAACAGTAAAATTAAAGTTCTATTTGTGACAATTTTGATTTTAAGAATACGTTGTTGTTCCAGAGTATGTTATATACATATTATATAGCGTTTTATTTGCTGTAATAAATAAAAGCAGCAGCAAAACCATTACAAAACAGAATTATTTACTCGAACATACAAGTGCTTGACTTGTTAGCCATACAATAAAACATATTTGAAATAATTGATATCCAGCATCAGCTGTGTGTTTACATTTTATTGTAATTAAAGCCAGCTTCTTTAATGAAAATTTGTCATAATTATTGCACACTTGAAAGCTAGTATAAAACAATTGTTCAGTTGATCTATGGCGATAATGTAACAAACACTGAAATGTGTTATATAACGCAATTAAAACTGTTATATAGTGACGGTACTGAATTTTCTTAAGAATTGCGGAAATGTGCATATAATTATTTAGTAATGATTTCAACAGACTTTACAAAATATGAGATGCTGCCACTTTATAAAATATTTGTCACAAAGTCTGTTGGAATCATTAGAAAATAAGTATATGTATATTTCCTCAGTTCTCAAGAAAATTGCTGTAGAGAACTCTGCATTTATAACTATTGTAAGAACGTTTTGAAAATGTTCCTTATAGTAACGTTGTTTTGTAACATTTACACCAGAAACATTTTTATCGCTATAAAGTTGAGTTATGGCTTTTAACTAATAAAAAACAAAAGCTAATTATTATTAGCTATGCACAAAACTTACCTACGTTTTTTCATATGACAATTTAAATGAAATTGTATCTTTGGTTACAAGTATGTACGTTACAATAACTTTTAGGCATTCCAAAGCCAAATAAGTGAAGTTAAATAAAAGTACAAATACTTTTCGCCCGCCCAGGCAATTGTTTCAGACTCCGATCATGACCCTTCTTAACAGTTCCGAGAGCCCCTACTATTACTGGCACGACTGTGGTTTTTTGCATTCCACACCCTGCTCATTTCTATATGGAGGTCTTTATATTTGCTCCACTTCTCAGTTTGCTTGAGCATCACATTGACATCATTTGGGGTGGATACATTGATCAATAGGCAGGTTTTCTCCTTCATATGTAGGATGATGTCCGCTCAATTCTCGCGAATTTCCCTATGGGTTATAATAGACGAGTACTACATAAGTGTGACATCGTCGGTGTTAACAATTTTTTCAGAAATATGCTCATAATACTTTTGCGATAGAAATAGAAATAGAAATGTTTATTTGACCAAGTTACAAAAAAAAAAATTGTTTTTGGCAAGTCATTACAAAGTGTAAACCTGAAATATAGACAATCTAAACACAAATAACGTTTAAATGTAAAAATAAAAAACAAAAAAAAGTACAACTGAATATTCACAACATAAAAATATAGTTACGTCAATTGTTGATGAAAAAGGTTGTATGAATACAACATCAATGAATAGTGATATACAGGGTGTTGCATCATGAGAGGGACATAGCTTAATAGGAGGTAGAGAACATCAGTGGTAACCGGAACCTCCCATAGAAATGTCTCATTGGGCCTTCACTACGAAATTACAGGGTGTTAAATAATTTTTGGCCAAACCTGTTTTTTGTCATAACTTTGACAGGAAATGAAATAACGGATTCATATTTGGTACGGCTAATGTACAAACGAGCCCCAAGAGGTACATGTATAAAAAAATATATCCAGGTCCGGACTCACTATAATTTATGTTTCTTCTTTGCATCAATAAAACATCACCCTGTATATATTTTTTTGAAATTTCGATACGATATTCGAAAAGAGCAAGAAAAAACAAACAAAATGGCCTATTTCATTTTTTTGTTACACCTTCGTGGTTACTTAAATACGTTGTTAAATGTGCAAGAAAATGGATTACAGAACCCTATTAAATGAGAGGCACGTGAAATAAATAGTTTTATAACTAAAATTTGCAAAAATTCTATTTAGCCTAGGTGGTCTGGGTGAATCCTAATTCCGGCACGTTTTAAAGGTCCATATTGGTAAAAAACTGTGGTCCTAATAAGTAATCGGGTATGAAATAACAACATTTTTAATCAATCACAGTAGGCTTGTTCAAAGTGACAGATAATAAAAAGAAATCTCCTAAACAGTTGAATAATTGTTTGTTAGTAATTTAATGTGTCAATAATCCGCATTTAGTTAGTGAAAACTTGTGAAAATATTTTAACTATGCCAGTAAAATTTACAAACGGGGAATATGCTGACATAATATTCATCTATGGTTTCTGTAATGGAAATGGTAGGTCGGCGGAAAGAGAATATCGGCTGCGTTTTCCTGGTCGTCGATGCCCTAATCATAAAACCTTTAGTACGGTGTTCCAGTATGCAAGACAACACGGAAAGTTTCCTACTTCTGCAGTTGTGGAGCGTGTTTTACAACAAGGTGTGCAGGAACAAAACAATATTATAAACGTAGTTCAAGAAAACCCAAATATGAGCACTAGACGAATCAGTTTGGCAACTGGTATACCTCATTGGCGAGTATGGAGAACCCTAAAAAGAGAACGTTACCATACATATCATATCCAGCAGGTACAGCGTCTTCAACAAGGCGACGATATCCCCCGCCTGGCATTTTGTCGTTGGTTGTCTAATCATCACCCAGTCATTTACAGAACCTTATTTACGGATGAGGCACAATTTACAAGGGATGGAGTAAACAATTCACGAAATAATCATAAATGGGCACAGGAAAACCCACATGCGGTACGCCAACGCCGTTCGCAACACAGGTTTTCTGTAAATGTTTGGGTCGGACTTGTGAATAGACATTTGATAGGGCCACATTTTTTTTAAGAAAGATTGAATGGTGAAATTTACTTTGATTTTCTTCAAAACATTTTACCGAATATGTTAGAAAATATCGGTATAAGAGGCATGTTGTTTCAGCATGATGGGGCCCCACCACATTTTAACCTTCAAGTAAGAGAACACTTAAACAATGTGTATCCTAATAGATGGATTGGACGCGGGGGTCCACATGAATGGCCACCAAGATCTCCTGATTGTAACCCTTGTGATTACTTTTATGGGGCCACTTAAAAAACGAGGTTTATAGCATTGAAATTGAAAGTAGACAACATTTAATCCAGCGCATCGTTACAACCTGCGACGAAATACGGAATAATCCATAAATGATACGTCGAGCAATTGGTGACCTTTCTAAACGCGCAAGAAAATGCACAGAATTTGGGGGAGGACATTTTGAAAATTTACTTTAGTGTCAATTACGTTTTATTTTTATTTAGTTATTGTTTTGTTATTTATTGTTAATTGAATGGAAAATATTTTATTTATTTAGATTTTAGTTTGTTCTCTTCCAATTTTTATTAAGTATAAAATGTTGATGATTTTCTTGATCAAAGTAACTGGTTGCTTAGGCCTAAATGGTTTAAATTATCTGTCACTTTTATTCTTTGAACAAGCCTACTGTGATTGATTAAAAATTTTGTTATTTCATACCCGATTACTTATTAGGACCACAGTTTTTTACCAAAATGGACCTTTAAAACGTGCCGGAATTAGGATTCACCCAGACCACCTAGGCTCAATAGAATTTTTGCAAATTTTAGTTATAAAACTATTTATTTCACGTGCCTCTCATTTAATAGGGTTCTGTAATCCATTTTCTTGCACATTTAACAGCGTATTTAAATAACCACGAAGGTGTAACAAAAAAATGAAATAGGCCATTTTGTTTGTTTTTTCTTGCTCTTTTCGAATATCGTATCGAAATTTCAAAAAAATATATACAGGGTGATGTTTTATTGATGCAAAGAAGAAACATAAATTATAGTGAGTCCGGACCTGGATATATTTTTTTTATACATGTACCTCTTGGGGCTCGTTTGTACATTAGCCGTACCAAATATGAATCCGTTATTTCATTTCCTGTCAAAGTTATGACAAAAAACAGGTTTGGCTAAAAATTATTTAACACCCTGTAATTTCGTAGTGAAGGCCCAATGAGACATTTCTATGGGAGGTTCCGGTTACCACTGTTGTTCTCTACCTCCTATTAAGCTATGTCCCTCTCATGATGCAACACCCTGTATATTACATGTTACATATTACAATTAGAATAATCGCGTACATATCAAATAAATTACAGAACTAATGATGCCATGTATACAGCATGAAATGTTTGCTTTACAGTGCTTCTCAAAATGTGGGATAGAGTATACCGACGAGGACAATGGGGTACAAAGAAAAAGAAAAGAAATTTAAACATTGCATAATTGAACTCATAGAACAGGTATAAGTATTAAAAAACAGTATTAAAAAATTCTTCTTCTGAATAAAAGCAATAATTTAAGAAGTGTCTTTTCATCTTACATTTAAAGCCATTAAAATTGAGAGATTTTATGTCATCAGGAATATGATTGTATAATTGGAGATTTAATGTATTTTTTCTTGATTTTGTTAATCTAAGACGAGGCTGTCTGAGTTGTGAGGCAGACCTTGTTTCGTAATTGTGAAAATCCGAATTAGTCGGGAATGCATCTTTATTTTTATGTATTTCTACTAACGTCCTGTACATATACAAAGAAGGAACTGGCATTATACCAAATTTTTTGAAAATTGGTTGACAGTGGTCTCGCCTCGCCTATTATTATTTGTCTGTGCCACTGCATGTTTCATCCAGGTATATATCATATATGCGACTCGTGGAAGCAAGGAAATATGATGAATATTATTATTATTATTTACACTTTATTGTCGGCTTTGAAGCCTGGTAATTTTCACCAATCCTTTTTGTAGTGTCGAGGACAAGGCTAGGGCGGCATGAGGAGATAAATCAATCAGTCCCATGCACACCAGTTGCTAAGAAATTTATTATTATTATCCCTCTCCTGCTTTATTATTGTTACTATAGAATTGTGCACTCCTCTTGGGGAGGAAATTTCACTGATACCGTAGCATTACAGCATTATTATTATTATCATGTGTTCAGATACCAAAAAAGTTGTTTTACAAGTTTTTTTTTACAAGTTCACATCTATACTACAATGGACAAGATTTTAAACAAATTTATCTGACAAATATACGCTTTTACACTGCCGCATGTATAAAATATTGTTTGTACTATCATCATAATTTATTTAAGGCATTTCTATAAAATATATAAAAGAACAATAAATTTGACTAGCTGTCACAACAACCTGTATTGAAATACCATTGTAATAAATTCATATTCGATTACAAAATATGCCTGAAATATCCAAATGCTTCTTGAAATATTTCAGAGACCCGAGACAGCGTCTATAAAAAAAAATAAATTATATGACAAGCCGAAGAAAACATAATAGATATGAAATACCAAGCGACTAAAAAATATAAGTTATTGTCTAAGTGCTCTGTATTTATAGTACGACTACGAGACATTTAAGCTATGCGATATAAAATTTAATTAAATTAATATGGTCCTTAGTCCGGTATGGCTATGGAACCAGTCTGATATCCCGCTGGGACAGTAAAGAAATCATGATATCATATTAAGATAAAACTTGCATATTTATAATTTAGGCACCGTTCGTGTTTTATGACGTACACTGTTCAAAAACAATGTTAATGTAGGCCTTATTACCTCCCTATTTGGAGAGAAAACAGTTTTTAAACAATTTTATTGCTTTTAAATTGGAACATAGACTAAACTAGAGTAAAAAATGCTATATTCTTCGCCAATTTGTTATACTTTTTATATCATTGTTGCACCTCCTATAGGATGTTTCTCTCAGTTCTTTGTAGATAGTGTTAGATTTAGACCTATTTAATTTTATGATGTCAAATTAATTGGTGCAGTACTCGTTAGTATAAAATAAAATTTAAAAATGTTATTTTATTTAACCCATTAGTATCTCGAATCCGCGACTTTTATAATTCGAGTCTAAAACTAAGCATCGAGCATTAAAATAATTGTTATTATCTATTTTTGCCATTATATATAATTTTCTCATTTTACATTTATTTCATAGCACATTCCTTAAATCTACGGGAGTACAATCGGGTGAGCGTGATATGCACACAGAAGCTCGGTGTGCGAGTTTAAAATGAAACACTAAACCACCATTTGTCGCTCTTACGGGAATTAATGTCTATGATATAAGATATCTAGAAGAAAATCATATTTTGACGGTTGGATGTGTCATTGCGAAATATCCAATAATAAAATATACAAGTAATAATGATTGCAAATAGAATTTCACAAAACTTTCCATAATTATAATAGTATATAAAGATTAAGAAAACAATATTTTAAAATTTTGATGATTAAACATTTTTTTATTTACTGATAGATTTTGTTTAAAAACAATATGGTTCCTCCGCTAGCTAGCACTAACACATTGTCTAAATTTCAATACAACCAAACTTTCTTTGTTAAGTTATCGTGCTAACAAGAGACCTGATAGGCGGACGGACACAAGAACAGATAAATAAACGGACATAAAGGCATATGACAATTTTGATACTAGTTCGCTAACACTAGCAACATTTACAGTATAATACTAATTTTTGTATTTGCGAAATGTTGATGCCAACTCAAAAATGCGGCGAGGCTTATACACGTAACTCTTGAAAATAGAGTTAAATTTTGTACAGACAAATGAAAAAATGTGTGAAGTTGACAAACGTTTTTCACAAAACCAGAACTGGAATTCTTGATTTTAAAGAACCTCTGTAAAACTGTTTGAAATGAGAAATAATCCGCAATAACCGAGACGTTGTCAAATTTAGTTTTTTGTTTCAGCAAATATTTAAAATAGTTACAAACGTCTCAGCCTTATCTCATCCAAATATCATGGCTCTCTTATAAAAGTTATTGAAAATTTTCAATAAAGAAGAAGTAGAGGGTATAAGGGGATGTAGTTTGAAAATATTTTAACATATATATGGTCATCCATGTAGGCGTGGCGTCATAAACTCATGTTTCTAAAAAAGTACGCTAATTAGGTATATTATTGCACATTTAAATTCTACAACATCTGTAGATCTAGTTTAGGCAGAAATTGTCAATAGTCTATGATACTGTAATCTAAGGGAATCCACTATTTTGTACAATTTACCATTCCTATGAATAAGATACATGAAATTCTCTATGTGAGTGAGTAAGTACTACAACAGACATACAGGTAACCACTTTTCATTTTTGCAAATTTTGCCCGCGTCATGGAATTCTGACGTCACTTCTGGTCACGATTTTTTTGTGTCATCGAATACATGAATAAAACCTACGTCAAGGTTTTGAGGTATACAATGAGATTGTAGTGGGCTGCCGGGCTTAATTTGCGCGCAACCCTGAGACACCCTCGATTAAAGTTTTTTTTTTATTTCTTAAGTCATCGAATACATGAATTATTTTTTTAAGTTAAAGTACAAGCCTTCTAATTATTAAAAAATAGGCTGCTTCTATTTGGCCGCATCCTCCCATCTTGACGTCACTTCCGGCAAAATTCCATGACGCGGGCAAAATTTGCTTATATGAAAAGTGGCTCTCTGTAGGTCGCTGGCAGTACTTACTCACCCATACAAAGTTTTTCATGTTTTTCATGTATCTATACAGCCGACTCTCTACCTATATTTCTTATTTTACTTCCACATCCACGTAGTGGAGTGGAAGGACAGTAATCGCAAAAAAAATTGTTGAAATAGACTTAGAATGTCATGAAACGTTGAGATTTTAAATTTTGGTAAAATAAAAATTTCAGTCTGTCTGTCTGTCGATATGCCGGTCTGTCGGTCTGTTACTTTTGCTTTGTGCGCAAGTTTTCTCTTTAACGGTTTGAGATATTGGCTGATTGATATTGACTGATTGAAAATTTTATTCAAGTATGTATTATAACAAAATCTGGAACTGGATTATTTTTTTAACTTATCCGGCGAGCGGTTGGGGGTTAAATATGGGTAAATAAGGAAAAATTATTAAAGCAAGGTTGTTAAGAGTACAAAAATTTGGGATTTGGTGTATATACCAGAAGCCAAGGCTAATATTCTCCACCGCCCCGCCCCCACTCCATTATTAAAGGGGTTGATAAAGTAAAAATGAGAATTTCACTTGAAATTTGATACATGTGTACACACATGACATCTATAACGACATCTGTAATTAGATTATATTTTGAGATGATTTCGTTGAGGAGCTGTGGGTTAAATAGAGGAACATAAGTAAAACAAGCTGGTAAGAGTGCAGAAACTTGGGATTTGGTGTATATACTAGATGCAAAGGCCTCAAATTTTTTTAAAACATTTTTCAATCCCTGCACCACCTCCATTCCATTATTAAAGGGGTCGTTAAAATAAAATTGAGATGTTAACTTCAAATTTGGCACACGTATATATCGTAATGAAGTCTGATTAAGATAATTTCGTTAAAGGGCTGGAGGGGGTGTAATTGGGGCAATAAGTGGAGCAATCTAATAATAGTCCAGAAATTTAATTTTTGGCGTATGTGCTAGAAACCAACGCTTCATTTTTTTAATGCCATATACCCCAAATCTTATTAAAATTCTATGTCCAGTTATTTCTACATACTAGAGTGCAAATATAGTCAAGAAGTTTTCTTATAAAAAGACTTGGGTGGAAAACCTGGATATGGAAGTATTTTCAAATGTATCGCTCTTATACTGTAATACTAAAAGACAGCCCTTCCGAAGAGCTTTTTATTGATGTAAAGCATCATGGGCATTGGGCGTGTCTGCCATGCATGCCGAGATATTTAACAAAATCAATCTTCAGTTGTTTTATGGAGTTTCAGCGATTTCTATATTCAAATTTATCAAGCTCCCATAATAAAATTAAAAATTGCGTGCATAGTTGTTTGGAGAAGTTGTTTGCAATAATTATAAAATGCTGCTAGAATTATTTTCTTATATCGTCATCTTATTCTTTTCTTTAACTTTATACTCCAGCCACATTAGACAAAAATTTGGCTTCTGATCTAACAAAATATATCCTTCATTTCTTTTCTCTTAATCGATTTATTTTGGCGTTTTCATGAAAATATTAAAAATAGAGAACGTGATCACTATGGCATAAAAAATTGTTCAAGGTCAAAGTTCACAAAAAAAGGTTTTTTGCGAATATCGCGCTTTCTATGGTTCGGAGGCCAATTGAGGTTACTATGAAAGATAATAATTATATTCCGCACGAAAATGATCTCCTCCATTTTTTATGTACAACGAACGGTTTAGGCAAAAATGTGCTTCGAAGTTTCCGCTCAAGGGAAGTTTTATTTTTCTATTACATGAACACCACGTACACTATGTTATTAAAATTCGGTTTCAGTGAGACTTTCTTAACAACGAATAAGATTATGAGATTTTATTACAATTAAAGCTTTGCCTAATATCTTTTTTTGGAAAATTAGTTACATATTTCTTCATAACGACGAACGCCACTGGTGGATTTTAAAAGGTTTGCCATGATACAATCTCTTGATGCATAAGTACCTTCCACCCAAATTTTATAAAAATCACATTGTAAATAAGAGTGCTGTGATATAGAAGTCACGAAAAGTGCGACATACTGTATGATAGTTAGCATATATATGTGTATTCTATTTTATATATCGATCAGCTAATACATGCTACACATAGAGCAAGCATGTATTCTATGCGTGGACTATACGAAATGGAGCATATTATTACTTGCGCGGTAACTTTGAAGCACATTTTTGCCTACACTGTTCGTTGTACATAAAAAATGTAAGAGATCATTCTTGGGCAGAATTTCATTATCTTTCATTTTCATAATAACCTCTTCTTCTTCTTCTTCTTTTAGCGGGGCGCCGCACTCAGGCATTGTGGTCCACTGTGCTACCGCTAACAAATTAATGAGCTCCCCCGTACAGACCGGATTTCAGCCAAATAACCTCAACTGGCCTCCGATCCATAAAAAGTGCAATATTCGCAAAAAATCGGTTCTTGTGAAGTTTGACCATGAATAATTTTTTATGCCACAGTGATCTCGTTCTCGATTTTTAACATTTTCTTTAAAACACCAGAATATTAACGATATATTTTGTTAGATCAAAAAAGTATAATTTCACTGGGTTATCACTACTGTATATTCAGGTTAGAATATTTCATTTCTCGTACGAATAAGAAAAAATAAATGCAAACCTAAACTGCGACTAAAAGAGAATATTAAGAATTTGAAAGATCCTAAAAATATATATAACGTCTTACAAATTTGATGTACTGACCATTAATTGCCGCCTTACACGATAAGTTAAATAAATATTGCGAAAGACTGTCCTCACGTAATATCTCTGAACTAATATTTGCTGCTGCATTTTTGTAGAACGAAACCAAAGAACCAATAATCTGAATTAGTTTCTATGAGCAATACAAATATTGTAGTTTATGAAAGTATATACACATCCTTACTGCAAATCGTGAGATTGTTAAATATTGGAGTGTAGCATGTCATATATCTCAAGTGAACAGTTATGTCATGTACGCAACTTGGCCAGTAAAATTATGCAATGTTATGATCCTATATAGGTTTATAAATGTTATATGTGCCTAAGAATATTAGGTTGTTATTAAATAAATAAAGGAAACAACAGGATTTCTTACCATTTGAGCTTATCCCATCCACGGACTGAATATTACATACCTTGTACATCAATAAGGTACACACAGAATGGATACGCTTCTAGTATTGAATGATGGTACATTAAAATGTATGAACTTGAAACTATCGGAAGAATTGATGTGGTTATTGATAAAATTGATAAAAAATTTTACTTATAAATACAGTATTCGAGTTGCATCATACCAAGTTTCAAGTAAAAATATTGATTAGAACGGTTGTTATGGATACAAACGTAAAAGTGACGTATCTCGGCTCCCAGTGGCTCCAGAAAAAACTTTTATTTAATTAATATTTTTTTAAACGTAATTCAATGTACGTGGTTGCAAATATTTAAGCTGAAAATTCATGGAGATGCGATCACCAGCAACGGTTTCTCTAAATACGAAAATTATTTATTAATAAAAAAATTTCAATTTTGGTACATTAGAAGATACTGGTAAATTTCAAGCGATTCCAATTAGTTTCATGACGATCCGTTTCTTTTTTTTGTTGAAACAGCAGCACTTCCAATTTTCAACTTTTTGGACTTGCCATAGGTCGTTATTTTGAATTGGAGGGTCGGGGTTGCGCGCACTGTTTAGGCATCCCAAGGGCTATCCCTTCCCAAAATTTCATCGAGTATCGACGACAATTACTTGAGTTATTACAATTTGAAAATCTTTCATTTTTTTACCTTCGTTGCTAATTTTGCAATAGTAAACAAGTTTTGCGAATTTTCCCTGTTCTTGTGGAAAATTTTCTTGGGAATACATTTGATCGGTATACTTCAAGTCGATTAGAGGCTTATTTCACGAGATATTTAAGAAAATATAAAAAAGAACAAAGTTTCGCCTCCTATTTTGCAATAAAAACCATGTTCCATATCTTTGAATTTATAAAGACTCTAGGGTTGTTAGTTATGAATTATTTACCTATTTTGAAGCAAAAATTTGTAATGTTAAAAGGATTTCAGATTCGACAATTTTTAGATATGATTCGGCCCGCCTAGTAATTTACACAGTATATCATAATAGATTTTATTTATGTGTGAGAAAGCTTAGTAGTTGACTTGGTATCAGTTTCAGTTTCAAAAATAATTTTACCGTACCATGAAAACAAACCGCAGTTATGCAGAGTGACAGCGAGACATAATTCACAGTCGGTTTTTCAATTACTCGCATCTATCATTGCCGTGCCGTTTTTTCAATTTCAACCCCCACTTTCTTCGCGAATAATAAGTAGAAATTATTTCTATCTACAATAGATTTCACTTGTGAGATTTAAGACTTTCGGCAATTTTTTATGCCGATGTAACTTACTTTCGTATACAATACATACTCTCAAGTAGTACATTAGAAATTAGGTATAAAAACGACACAGATTGAGAATAGTAATAATTTTATGATGAGTATTTGAAATTGTTAGAGGTATATAGCTGATTACATGGTGTGAAGACGAATGATTTTCTATTATTATTTATTATTTAATGTAATAAGCATGAATTTACGATGGATTTCACCTAGATGATAAAATGTTTATAATAAAATTAGTATAAGATGGTCTTATGTAACTGAGATGGTATAACGCAAGAGTAAGTGTGAAATATGTGAAGTGGAAAAAGCCAAAGGCATGTGGATGATCAATTAGTTTCTAATTAATTGTCAATTTATATGAAGGTAAACCGATGGTCGTAAAGGTAAACTAAATAAAACCATTTGACATTTTTTAACTGTGTTACTACATCGTGTTATTCTTTCTAATGATTATAAAGAACAGTGTAAGGTGTTGCGATCATTATCTTCACTTCAAACCTTTCTTCTCGTCTACACTAGATACAATTTGAAGATGCCATATTTCTGTGTCTGTAAGAAATGTGCATCTCTATCAGACCATGCTATAATTATTTTGCCAAAAATTTGGGAGTGTTCTATATTTTTAATTAACTGATTATTGTATCAGTACCGTGTGGCAAAATAAAATGTTCGTATTGCTTTTAACAGTAGTCTAGACTAGAAGGCTTGAACTTATATCGATCAGTTCGGGTACTTGTCCGGAAATTTCTAAAGTGTCTATTGTAAAACCTATTTATAAGGCAGGAGACAAGTTGATGCCTTTAAATTACAGACCTATATCGCTAATAACAACTATAGCAAAAATATTTGAAATGACATTGAAAACAAGAATTATAAAATTTTTAAATAAACACAATATTTTGTCAGCACAACAGTTTGGTTTTAGAGAAGGTAAGTCGACTGAACATGCAATCACCCTACTTACAAAAAACATTTACGAAGCTGTTGATAACTCTAAACCTTCGCTATGTTTATTCTTAGACTTAGCAAAGGCATTCGATACAATTAGCCACACGCTATTACTGCAAAACTTAGACGACATCGGTATTAGAGGTACAGCACTCAAATTAATGCATAGTTACCTATGAAAAAGGAAACAATGTGTAGAAATCGGTAACTATAGAAGTAATTTCACAACAATTGAATTTGGAGTACCACAAGGAAACATATTGGGCCCCATTTTGTTCATCATTTACCTTAACAGTTTGTTTGAAATTAACTCGGAGGGTACCATCATCAGCTTTGCTGATGATACAGCAATTTTCTATGGAAGTGATACCTGGAACAACCTGCGGGAAAAGGTGCAGAATGTCTTTGAAAATTTAAAAGCATGGTTCGATAATAAGCTTCTCACGCTGAATTTTGAAAAAACAGTGTTTGTACCTTTTATCTCGTATAGTTGCATCCTACCACACTACAAATCCCTAAAAATAAAAGAAGATCAACAAAATAGGTTTTTAATATCTTCTCAAACATGTCATAAATACCTAGGATTAATTATCGACTGTCATCTAAGATGGGACAAACAAGTAAACTATGTTACAAAGAAACTAAGAATACATATCCATCTTTTTAAATTTCTGAAACAAGTACTAGATATTAAACACTTAAAAATAATTTACACGGCCCTTGTAGAGCCACACGTTAAATATGGCATAATAGGATGGGGAGGCGTAATGAATGTACCTACATTTAAATAAGTTAGAAATGACACAAAAAAGAGTCCTTAAAATTATGTACAACAAAGATCATACCTATTCCACTGATAATTTATATAGAGAAATGTCAATTATGGATCCACTTCAGCTATTCTTCTTCAGTCTGACCGTTGTTCAGTACTCTGAAAGTAAAAATATTCTACAACATGAATATAACACCAGACATAGAGGCAACCTAATACCTGTTAAACAAATATACAAAACAATTGGATGACGATCCCATGTATTCTTAGCACCTAAGGCGTTTAATTTTATACCTGAAACATTAAATAAAAAATTATATAAGAAATATGTAAAAAAATTTATAACAGAAACTCCCAGAAATGAAATACGCAAATTATTCGACTTAAAAAATACCTAAAAAAAAGCTAAATAAATCTGATACTTACCAAATTTTAGAAAACTATATGCCCTACCAACGGACCATATACTTCGAACATAAAACTGTAAATGAAAAAAAAAAAAAGATGCTACGAAATTGTTAGAAATTGAAAAATTAAACAGTATCTAACATATGAAACAGAGTATGATTGTCTATACCCTGCATTCTTATTATTTTATTTCCCAAATAGGATATCTTAAATGTATATTAATCCTTTTTTAATTATTGCATTAATTTGTAAATTTTTTTTATGCCCCTTGTTACAGTCACATTCAAGGTTTAATTGAACCTTCTGTGATTTCTTTTCATGTTTATTTGTATTTAGATGTAAGTCTTATATTTATATTCTTATCTCAAATAAACATTATTATTATTATTATTATTATTATTTAAATAGAATAACTCTAATTGTGCATTAGACTATACATTAAATCAACTGATTTTTAATGACTACAACTCAAATCATGATGTTTTATATTCATATTTACCGGCACAATCAGTCTGGTATACAGACGGCTCTAAGACAGAACAGGGAGTTGGAGCTGGGATTTATGGGATAAGGTTAAAAACGAAAATCCCAATAAGTTTAGGAAAATACGCCACAGTATTTCAGGTTGAAGTGGCCGCAATACCGTGGTGCAATTATAACACAAGGAACTGTAAATCAGTCCATTGCCATTTTTTTCGATAGCTAGGTTGTGCTAAAAGCAATCGGTTCCATGCAAATCGAATCGAGACTTCTATGAGACTGCATAAATGCTCTTATAGACTTAAGAAGTCAGAATAAAGTGACCGTGGCGTGGGTATTAGGACACAAAGGAAATGAAAAAGATAAACTGGCCAGAGAAGGTGCGGGTAGCGCCCTCAAAGGACCAGAATCCTATTGTGGTGTGACCAAGTATGGATACGAGCATCCATTAAAAAATGGGTGCAAAACAAATCTCTGGAATGGTGGAAATATTTCCCACGACAGAGACAATAAGAGTGGGTCTTCTAACCGGCCACTGCCGACTTAATAGACATTTGAGTTTAATGGGTCTGGCAGAGGACGCAACATACAGATTCTGCTAAGATGCAGAGGAAACCTCAGTCCACGTATTGTGCCATTCCGAAGACCTTGCTAGACTAAAATTAAAACTACTTGCTGAGGAAACTCCAAGAGCTGATAGCTACACTAAGGGGCCATTATCAAGTAGAGTCTGATACAAAGGACCAAGCTGGATAAGAAGCTCTAAGGAACACAATCAGGAGCACCACAATACTTCCATGGGGGTCGCGGTGGTCAAGGCCAATCAGCAAGCCCCTCCTTCCTAATCGAATCTATTCTACTCTATGTTTACATATGAAAAGGAAAAACTATAACAAGCTCTTGAAAATTGAATTTAGTTCTTATATTTTAAACATCCAGGTATAAATGAAGTGTTCTCAATATAAAATACAAAACAAATGAAATAGAACAATATTGTATCAATAATTATGAATAATAATTGGGTGCCTCTTTTGGGTCTTAACTTGGATTTCTAATTTTTAGCTGCGCCATAACAAATCAACAAACTATTTTTCTAAACCTAGCATATGAGATAATGGATCATATTAAGTCTCAAAATAAAGTAATGTTTATCGTCCCTTGGGCCGCTAAGCTCATAACAACACGATTTTGTAGTTTTTCACAATCTAGACACCTTTGATTTCCCTCATTGTAATGTACTAACGCTAACTAATATCTCACCAGAGAATACCATTTCTTTGACTGACGTTGATTCGACTTTTGATAATTTTACTAATAGTGGCGATAATCCAGTTCCAGCGCGGCACCTCTGCTGCGACATTCAAATCGGCTTTTTTTCAATAGAGGTTACTTTTATTTTCTTTTTTACTGTCTATATTCTTTATTGTGCAAAATAGCAAATCGAGATAAAGTCCCAATTGCATTACATCCAGTTCAATAAGCAGGGCAGTATAGTGATAACTCAAACAGACTCACTCTGGCAATGTATAAGCTAGTATTTACGGCAATCCGCCACACTGTAAGTATCACTGGACGTTACAATTCGTAGCACTTATTTAACCTCTTAGAGAGTACTCTATGTTTAAGGTGATAAGCCAAATTTAAGAAAAATATTGTTTGGATATTTTGGAGGCAACTCTTGTATACTTCATCAAATATTTAATAAGAGAAACCACAAATTACGCTTTCATTATTTATACTGTTGATCTAATTATGGCCATACTAGTATGCTACTAAATTCAATGAATGACATAATTCTGAAATTATATTAATACATATTTAACTAAAAGGTAATACTAAGAGATCTGCCTCTTACGACAGTCACTTTGTGAGTCCTAAATAGCCCTAACTAAAGGCCTCTTGACTTCGTGACAAATCACATGATAAACATTTCCTCCCTCCTAATTAATATTTGCATTGATTTTAGGGAAAAATACTGACGTGATGGACTCATTCTGACGGAGGCATTGAACTCGGTGGCTCAAAATAAAAGGTCTAGCAGAATAAAGCCTCCATATATGTGGAGAACCGCCTGTACAGATTTTTTATGAATAAAATACATAGAAAACTTCGTATGAGTGAGTAAGTACTACCACATACATACAGGGAGAAACTTTTCACGTAAGCAAATTTTGTCCGCGTCATGGAATTTTGACGTCACTTTCGCTCATGATTTTTTGTGTCATCGAATACATGAATAAAATTTACTTCAAAATGTAGGTTTTGAGGTAATTCACCCGCAACCCTGAGTTACCCTCGATTAAATTAATTTTTTATATTTTCTTAAGTCATCGAATACATGAATTATTATTTTTTTAAGTTAAAGTACAAGCCTTCTAGTTATTAAAAACATAATAATAATAATAATAATAATAATAACATACTTTATTTCAAACAGCCACAGTCTAATATATGTTACAATAAAGCACATATATCAATAAAGGTGGGTTAAAATACGTCAAACAAAATGAATTAAATGATTACTTAAAAAACAAAAAATAATACTCTACACTATTAAGAAAATAATATTAAATATTACTTTAAGAATTACAAATGTGATTTTTTATAATTAATATATTCATATATTGTATAAGGCTCTACCTCGACTAGGTAATTGAAAACTTCTCTTTTAAATTGCTTAATATTTATGGTGTTTTACTTCCACATCCACGTAGTGGATTGGAAGTATAGTAATCGTAAAAAAATTTTCAAAAATTTTTATTCTTGAAATAGGTTTAGAATGTCGTGAAACGTCGAGATTTTAAATTTGAGCGAAAACAAATTTTCTGTCTGTCTGTCTGTCTGTCGGTCTGTCGGTCTGTCTGTCTGCAACTTTTTTTGTCCGCACGCTTTCTCTGGAACTGTTTAAGATATTGACTTGAAATTTTGTACACGTTTATATTATAACGAGATCTGGAACTGGATTGTTTTTTGAAGATATCCGGTGAAGGGTTGGGGCGTAAATAGGGGTAAATATGGGAAAATATGTAAAACAAGCTGGTAAGAGTACAGAAACTTGAAATTTGATGTATGTACTACAAGCCAAGGCCTCCGATTTTTTCATAATATTTTTCAACCCCCCAACACCCCTAGTACATTATTAAAGGAGTTGATAAAATAAAATTGAGATACTCATTTGAAATTTGGTACACGTATGTATTATAACGGCATCTGGAACTGGATTATATTTTGAGACGATTCCGTTGAAGGGTTGGGGGTTAAATAGGGGTAAATAGGGGAAGATAAGTAAAGCAGGCTGGTACGAATACAGTAACTTCAAATTCGGTGTATATACTAGAAACCAAAGCATCTGATTTTTTTTATAATATTTTTCAACCCCCCGCTACCCCACCTCCATTATTAAAGGGGTTGATAAAATAAAATTGAGATATTCTTTTGAGATTTGGTACACGTATGTACTATAACGACTTCTGGAACTAGATTATATGTTGAGATGATTCCGTTGAAGGGTTGGGGGTTAAATAGGGGTAAATAGAGGAATATAAGTATAGCAAGTTGGTAAGAGTACAGAAACTTGAAATTCGGTATATGTACTAGGAGCTAGACTCAAATTTTTTTATAATATTTTTCAACCCCCCCACCACGCCTACTCCATTATTAAAGGGGTTGATAAAATAAAATAGAGATATTTATTTGAAATTTGGTACACGTATGTACTATAATGACATTTGGAACTAGATTGTATTTAGAGATGATTCCATTGAAGGGTTGGGGGTTAAATAGGGTTAAATAGGGGGAAATAAATAAAGCAAGCTGGTATAAGTACAGAAAC
Organism: Stenurella melanura; assembly: GCA_963583905.1. Classification (NCBI taxonomy): domain Eukaryota; kingdom Metazoa; phylum Arthropoda; class Insecta; order Coleoptera; family Cerambycidae; genus Stenurella; species Stenurella melanura. Next base: position 85,679,617 of record OY757309.1, read on the forward strand.
TTGAAATTCGGTGCATGTACTAGAAGCCAAGGCCTCAAATTTTTTTATAATATTTTTCAACCCCTCGCCACCCCTACTCCATTATTAAAGGGGTTGATAGAATAAAATTGAAGTATTCACTTGAAATTTGGTACACGCATGTATTATAACAACATCTGGAACTAGATTATGTTTTGAGATGATTCCGTTGAAGGGTTGGGGTTAAAGAGTGGTAGATAGGGGAAAATAAGTAAAGCAGGCTGGTAAGTGTATAGAAATTTGGGATTTGGTGTATATACTAGAAGCGATGGCCTCAGGTTTTTTATAATATTTTCCATCCCCCACCTCCCTCACTACCCCCTTATTAAAAGAGTTGATAAAATTATATTTAGATTTTCACTTGAAATTTGTATAACGATATCTTAAACTGGACTATATTTTGACATGATTGCGTTGAAGGGGTGAGGGTAATTGGTGATAAATAGGGAAAAATAAGTAAAGCAAGCTGGTAAGCGTACAGAAACTTGAAATTCAGTATATGTCCTAGAAGCCAAGGAATCAGATTTTTTAGTAATATTTTTCAACCCCCAAAAAATGAAATTGAGATATTCACTTGTAATTTGGGACACGTATGTATTATTATAACGACATCTGGAACTAGATTATATTTTGAGATGATTCCGTTGAAGGGTTGAGGGTTAAATAGGAGTAAATTGCAGGAAAATAAGTAAGTCAAGCTGGTAAGAGTACAGAAATGTGGAATTGGGAGTATATACTAGAAACCAAGGCCTCAGATTTCTTTCTAATATTTTTGAAACACTTTCATTTCCGCTCCATTATTAATGGGTTTGATAACATAAAATTGAGATATTTACTTGAAAGTTAGTACACGTATGGATTGTAATGACATCTGATTGAGATGATTCCATTGAAGGGGTGGGACGTGGTAGGTTGTGAATAGGGGAAAATAAGAAGGGTAAACTAAAAACTTCATTTTTAACGTATATGGTAGTAACGAACGCCTCAAACTTTTCTATGACATCTGCTCCAAATATTATTAAAATTCTCTGACCAATAATTTTCACATACTAGACTGCAAACCTAGTCAAAATGTTTCCTTTAAAGTGACTTGGATGAAATACCTGGATGTGGAAGTAGTGATTCCTTAGGCAGCGGTTTTTTAATTTATTTGGCAATATGTTAAAATATTTTATACTAGCATAACCTGGGCCATTTTCAAACATGCTTAATCGGTGTATAGGGAAACTATAGTTAAAATGCCTTGTATTGTAATCATGGTTACTTATGTGTTGATCGAATTTATTTTTATACTTGAAATTAAAAATTAAACACTCATAAATATACATTGCCACAGCTGTTAGATATCTATATTGTTTAAAGCTACCTCTACATGTATCTCTTAGGGCTACATCGTGCATGATACGAATGGCTTGTTTTTGTATTATAAAGATTTTATTTACTTCTGCGGCAGCTGCTCCGCCCCAAAACAGAATGCCAAATTTTAGTTTGGATGTGAAACAAGCATAATAAATTGTACGCAGCGTTGAATATGAGTACAAGCCTTCTAGTTATTAAAAACATAGGGTGCCTCTTCTTATTTGCACGCATCCTCCCTTTTTGACGTCACTTCCGGTAAAATTCAATGACGCGGGCCAAATTTGCTTATATGAAAACTGGCTCTTTGTAGTTCTGTGGCAGTACTTACTCACTCGCACATTTTTTCATGTATCTTATTCATAAGAAATATCTACAGCCGGCTCTCTACCTAATATTCAAATTTAATTCATGTCATAAGATAATGAGACACAAATTCAAATCAAGTCGCCATGCTTCTGCGTTAAATGGAAATTTAAGTTGTCAAAGCGAGTAGTGTCAGTTTAGCTGTGAATGGGTAGCGTTGGTCAAATACTCAACGTTCTTTTGCAGCTGAAGCTTATTTAAGAAATTTCTATTCTGTGGTAATCATCACTTTCATTTAAATCCATGAGATCCAGTTCTTAGTCGAATAACAATTAAAAAGTGAAAAAGTGAGAAAAACTAAAAGGAAGAACTCGTTCTGTAGGCATACTTGAAAATACGCAAAGGGTAAGAGTAGCTGTGATACAAATCTCTAAACAACCTACAATACGGCACGCATTAGCACTCAATATTTCGAATCCTAATTATCGCCGCATTCTAATAGTCTTACATTTCCACCACTATAAAGTTCAAGTCGTACAAAAACTTCTGCCTCGAGATTTTTGAGCACGCGTTGATTTTTGCGAACGTTTTGAAGGGCTATTTGATGAAAACCAGAATATCGTTGATTGCTTGCTATCAGATGAAGCTCATTTTCATCTTTCCGGATTTGTTAACAAACAGAACTATCGCTATTGGGCGACGAAAAATTATCTGCAATTGCACGAAGAACTGCTTCATAGCAAAATGGTTACTGTGTGATGTGCAGTATCCGCCCTTGCAATTTTTTTGTGTCGTTCTTCGTTGAGGAAAATTACTTGACGAACACTATTACATCACAGGAAAGAGCCACTTCCCACAGTGCTAGTAATTCTATGACAATTTTGCGAATAATGTTTCCTGGTCAAGTCATTTCGAAATACGGAGATACCTATCAACTATCCGCCAAGGTCACCGGATCTGTCATCCTCTGATTTCTTTTTATGGGGCTACCTAAAGCCCAAGGAATTTTCCAAGCGACCGCAAACTTTGTAACAACTATAATATAATATTCGGTCAGAGATTAACGCAATCCCAATTGAAATGTTGGAGCGGATGATGAACAGCATCGTGCTAGGCTTCAACACATCAGCAGCGAGGAGATCAATTGACTGATGCAATATTTTAAAAACAAAATTTTCCTGTTTCCTCCAGAATCTTGTGTTCAATTTTTGAATACTTTAGCCATTACTAAAAGCAACTCAATTTAAAATGCCGGACCTGTTACAGGGATTATCATGCCCTGCACAAAAGTGTATGACCTTTTCTTTTGTCTGTGTGCTTGTATAATTAAATGAACTTAATTATTGCAAAATCAACATCATTTAAAACTCGTGCAATGTCTGTATTGACCACATTCCACGAGCCAATCAGAAAAGAAATGGCTTTTCTCTGGTAATAAATCGACTTGACTGCGAATTCCTAGATGTATGACTATCGGAGTAAGCAGTAACGCATCGAGATAATACTAAATAATCTCATTGTCACTGGTAGAATTTCCACATGTTGTTCGTCTGCTGATCATTCAGGTTAGCGTGCGCTGACACAGACACAGAGCTAAATGTTTGCGGTATTCTGTGTCGGATGTGAAATGCCCCTAACATTGTTTTTATTAATGAATTTATTGCTACAATCATTCACGAAGTAATAAATATAAAGTAGATAGTAATCAGGGGCAGGCTTGCCTACTTACATTAGTAAGTAATAAAGGTGCCAAGTAAAGTATACAACTGAAGTGGTATTAGAAATAGAAACACTGACCTAATGTGTGCGAGTTAGTAATGGGCTAGTGTATTTTAATTCCATGATTTCTAAAAAAGCCCTTTTTAGGGTAGTTATTAAACGCTGAATGAAACACCAAAATATATGCATTCAGCAACGAAATTAGGTGATAAATTAATTAGTTCCACATCCACATGGTGGAGTGGAAGTATAGTAATGGTAAAAAATATTTCAAAATGTCTTTTTATTGAAATAGGTTCAGAAACGTTAAGACTCTAAATTTGAGCGAAAAAAAAAATGTCTGTCCGGCAGTCTGTCGGTCTGTAACTTTTTTTGTGCACATGTTTTCTCTGGAACGGTTTAAGATATTTTCTTGAAATTCAGTACACGTATAGTTTATCTCGTACTTATTCTGGGTATAAAAATGTCGGTGCCTTTGATAGAGCGGTAAAGAACAAAGGTCCCGACATTTTTTATACCGACAATACATTTGGGATAAAATATATGTATTATAATGAGATCTGGAACTTGATTGTATTTGGAACTTATGCAGTGAAGGGTTGGGGGGTAAATGGGGGAAAATAATTAAAGTAAGCTGGTAAGAGTGCAGAAGGGAAGCGAAGGCCTCAGATTTTTTAATCATATTTTCCATTCCCTCTGCTACAAAATCTCTATTATTAAAGGGGTTGATAAAACAAAATTAGGATATTGATTTAAAATTTGGTATACGTATGTATTATAACGACATATGGAACAATATGATATTTTGACTAGATTCCGTTGAAGGGTTGGGGGTTAAACAGGGGTAAATAAGTAAAGGAAGGTGGTAAGAGTACAGAAATTTAGGTTATGCTGTATGTATTAGAAGTGGAAACCTCAGATTTATTTATTATATTTTTCATCCCCCCCCACTAGCCCATTCTATTATTAAAAGGGTTGATAAAATATAATTGAGATTTATTTATTTATTTATTTAATAAAATATCATACCGCACTGACGTCCACAATATTAATGTAAGGAGCAGAGGACTGCTGACTCCACCTACTTATAAAAGTGTATTTTTTGAGAGAGGATTTGAATTCATGACATATAAATTATTGTGTAACTGTGTTCCCGCTAATTTTAAGACATTCAGTGATTATAAGTTCAAAGAAATGTATCAGGTAACCTTTCATGGGCAAACAGAATCTGGCTTGAGTATTATGATTTCTTTGTTTTCTGTTGTTCTGTGTTAACTATTGTCTGTTATTCATTTACAAGGGTTAAGTGGTAGAGCACTCTTTTGAGTGAACTTCCCCTTGTTTCCCATTTAACGTAATTAAGTATTATAAGATTTGTATTCTTTTTTATTGTTCATCTTTATTATTATATTCACTTGAAATTTGGTACACGTATGTATTATAACAACATATGGAACTAGATTATATTTTGAGACGTTTCCGTTGAAGGGATAAATAGGGGAAAATAAGTAAAGCAAACTGATAAGAGTATAGAAACTTACCAACACTCCTATTATTAAATGGTATGATAAAATATAACTGAGATTTTCACCTGAAATTTGGTACACGTATGTATTATAACGACATCTGAAATTAGATTATATTTAGAGATGATTCCATTGAAGAAGTGGGGGGTAAGTAGAGGTAAGTAGGGACAAATAAGTAAAGCAAGCTGGTAATGGTACAAAAACTTTTGATTTGGCTTAGGTACTAGGAGCCAAGGCCTCAGATTCCTTTCAAATATGTTCATCTTGTTAAAATTCTATGACCAATAATTTCCACATACTAGAGTGCAAATGTACTCAAGATGTTTCCATTAAAGTGACTTGGACGGAAAATCTGGGTGTGGAAGTAGTGATTTTTTAGGCAGCAGTTTTGTACTTAAAATATTATTAAGGTATTACGAATAAGGTCATTTGTTACTAAACAAATGAAAGTTACAGTTGTTCGCTTCCAATCACGAATACCTACCAAAAACTATTGTTATCCTTAAAATTTATTTCAAATATCGATTGTACAGGATGCCCCAAGAGACAAACTTATGCAATTTTTATTAATAAGCCAATGTCCATAAAGATTCATTAAGGCTCCAGAGTGAATTACATGTTTTAGTTTTGGGCATTGGACTACTTCATTAGCCTATTGCCTATTATGTATTTATTGCCTAATTCATTTATTCATTTCCTAAACTAACCTAACAACAACCCAACCATACAATATACCCAGGATGATAGTTCACAAGGACACTCCCTTTTCGTCTAGGGGTCTATCAGGACATTTCTTGTTATAATATTCCACAGAAACGGGATATATATCACAATAGGAGAGACAATTAAGAAATACTCTGCCAAACGTGCTATACAGCAAATCAAATCCAGCTTCTTATGGTCCATGTACTCATAGAGGACCATAGGCTAATTGCCATTTTCAAGCGAATAAAAAAAATGTTTGAGAATTTTTAATGGTAATCGATATCTGTCATCACTAAAAAAGTTGCATTTTATGCATTTTATCGTTCTGTATAGATGTCGAAATATTAAGATTTAGGGAAGTAAGTCGGTCAAACTAATAGTTAATTAATAAAACTAAATTCAGAATTTATCTTTGATTTATCATCCTCCTATTAAATTAATTTAATTAGGTGGCTTGTAATGTAAATTAATTGGTGTCCATTGCGTGTATGTTAGTGGTTCGCTGTCTAGATACTGACAGCAAATGCTAGTACCTTTACACCTCAGGACTCGGCAAGTATGGAATCATTGCTTAGTAATGATTGTCGATAAATAAAATTTAGTGCTTCGGAATTGATTTCCTTTAATTGGATCTACTACTGAATGAGTACTTACTCTCAATGGAATCTGCTAAAGGAGATCATACATATGTACTAATGTATCTTGCATCTAACGGGAAAAATGAATATATATTAATGATTAATTAATAGTTATTCTGAAATAATTGTTCACACTCAGTAGGTATGAGAAAAACAAATTCAGATTTTTTTATTTTTTTTTTGTTGGGCCTCCCTACTAGATGTCTTATAAGTTAGATATGGAGCAGATAAATGCTGGTCAAGTCAAAATATGATTATTTAACTCAAGTTGCATATCTGAAGTGATCGCCCTTCTAAATCTCTTATGCGTGGGCGTATGGGTTACCACTATAATTTCATAAAACTGTTTCTTTTTATTCTCATTCGCAAAGTCTTGATATACGTTTTACGATCCTTGAATTACTCTAATTGGTCTCATCTTGCTGTATGGTTCGTCTCACAGCATCAAGATGTCTGTTAGGAGCACGGCCCTATCAAGACTCAATTCTGTTAATGCATTGGTGACATTAACCCAACGCGCAACGTTGTGTACAAAAATGTATAAATATTGCAATATGAAAACATGTTTGTTGTATTTCGTTGTAGATTGATTAAAGTAATGAGATGATGTGTTTGTGTCGCAGAGAGAGAAACCTATTTAATTATATTTCCTTCTTTTCGTCTAATTTAAGACGTCGTGGCAGACAGTTTATGATTCATGTGATGCCTTAGTTGGCCTCTCTTTGCTGTGTAACAAGTCTGATAGCCCACGCCATCTGTCACGGCTTCCTGTTAGACGAACTGCCTTACAAAAGCTTTTTCTTCGATCGACCAGAAAATACACCCTTTCTGGAGAAATTATCGGACAGAAAGTAACGTTTTCCGGCCTAGGCCGGAAAGTGGGCATCAGAGATCGACAATAGTTATATGTTTAACTAGGCAGCAAAATAGTACATTTATATGTCAAACTTTGACAAGTTACAAACGTCACTGCTAATTTACAGAAAGATATTTATTTTCAAACAGTAAATCTATAAAACAGTATGTCGGTATCCATAAATTTGGTAGCATACCCCAAAAAATATCTGCTTATTTGAAATTGCCAAGCGTTAAAAAATATACTGGACACTGCTTCCGTAGAAATTCCGCCGCTTTACTTTTAAATTCTGGACGTGATATCACAGTGTTGAAGAGACATGGCGGTTGGAAGTCCTCAACTGTAGCCGAGGGGTATATTGAGGACTCAGCAGCAAGCAAAACTAGTATTTGCGAAAAAAATTTAACAAATGTAGTAACTAATACTGACGCAAATCAAACCAGTAATATAATCAATGTTAGTAGAAAGGTAGGAGAAGAGGAGAAAGGAAGGATCCCTATACAAATTTGTACTCATTTTGCTGTAAATGTTAATAATAACTAAATGTCTGTTGGATGTTATTTAATTACTGTTTCTTAATAAATGTTACCAAAAGGTATAAATATTTACTTGTACTGATGACCAATCACTTTCCCTGCCTAGGCAGGGAAAGTGACACTTTGCTGAATGACATTAGTCAGCAAAGTTAGTACATTGCTGTCAATCAGCGAAAAAGCTTTTCCGATCCTTGTAATACTCTTTTTCTATTCATGAAGGTAAAAAATGCTGCCATTTTTGGTATAGGTTGCTTTGCTTTCTTGTTGCCATGGAAGCGAAGTTTTGTTAAGTGTCAAATAGCTAGACGGTTTCAATATTCACCATAGGAAGATATGTACTTTTTGTCCTTTTTGAAATACACTTCTATAAATTCATTTAACTTTTGAGTTTTCAAAAGTCAATTGGCAAGTTATGGAAAATATGGATTCAGATTTTGAAGTGAAGTGCAGAAAATGGCCGAAAAAACGTACGCTATATGACCAAAAAAAAAAGTGTTTTGCAGCTCTCCCCAAGATTGGTAGATTCTCCGGATCGAGTGAAATTATGTGGTTGATTTTTTTTCAGGTCTCGTCTGTTGGAAAACTCTGAGGGCACTGCAGCCTGCTGGGCTTATTGTGCTCTCCCTGTCATGCTTCACTCCCTCTTCTGTATCCACGTACCCTTAATCAGGTGATAAAGGTCTATGGACGGGCTGATGCTGAAGAGTTTCGGGTCTGTTCGTGTTTGCCCGTAGATGCCATATGTTCTGCGAGCCAGTGCCTCACAGTTGAATATGATCTGATCAACCATTTCCAACTCCTTGCTGCATAGTCTGCATTCTAGCTTGCTGTCAAATTTACCGATTATATTCAGCTACTTCTTTACAGGAAAGTGTCTTGTCAGAAGTCCTGTTATTAGTCTGCGTCCTGTTCCTTGTGAGCAGTTCTTCAGTTTGTTTTGCATATGGACCTTTAATGAGTGTCTTTCCATTTGTATCCCCTAGAATGTTTCTCCAGCGGTTTTTGTGTTTACTCTTGATTCAGAATTTTCAGCCCTTCGTGACAGTCTCGTACCAGTCGGGATGACGCTTTATTAGAGGCTAGTGCTCTAAGTGACGCCTGACTGTCTGATGCAACGGAGATCGGCTGGTTAACATATTGTAGATTTGTATTGTCACGTACACATTCAAGTATAGCCAGAATTTCTGACTGGAATACAGCGGCGTGTTGCACAAAGGAAAGACTTATAATTGCCTTAGGTCTTTCACCATGTATTCCAGCTCCAGCTCCTGTGTTTGTCCTAGACCCGTCAGTGTACTGGTTCGGCCCTCACGTAGTATATCAGGAGCTTTTATTGACCAGTCATTACTATCTCCAACGGTGATATTTAAGGGCTCGTAGAAGGTGATGTTTGGTATCATGTAGTCTGACGTCATATTCAGTAGGGGATCTTATAAAGTGTTTGTTATCCTCAAATGTCCTCCCGTTCTCGCTCCATGGAGATTCGGGGTATTTGAGTTTTGCCGCCTATATGCCCCCATTCTGGCCACTCCCGTGAGTGGTTGTTATGCCAGCATCAATTTATTATTTTTTTAATTTAATGGCCTTGTTTATATTAACATCCTGGAGGGCCTCAGCTATTGCTGTTCTACCACTCAACCAGGACACGTACACAACAACCATTCCCTGCGATATTGCCATGTACCGCAGCTGAGAGTCGAGCTCACTCACTGCTACCGTCTCGGTAACACATGAAAAACGCCACTAAACATCCATACCCTAGCCGGGATTTGAACCCGGGACTCCGTGGTCGCAAGCTAAACACCTTAGCACTGCGCCGCAGAGCTGGGAAAGTATTTATAATCTCCGGAACATGCATTATTAGGCATTGGAAAATCCTCATGAAACTCGGTGAACAAATTTCCAACAACGATTTTCAGTAAATGCGTGGGCTGGAATTCTGAACGATGTGCTTATTGGCCCTTTCATTCTTGAAAACGATTTAACTGGTGCGTTTTATTTACAATCTGTGTGTGATACTTTAACGGTTCTCATCGAAGAAGTTACTCTCGACGTTAGACAGCATAATATGTGGTTTCTTCACGATTAAAGTATATAGGGGCACTCCAGTACAGTTTCAGGATCAAGTGTTACAACATTTGGATGTGTTTCCCGGAAGGTGGATAAGTGAAGTTAGTTCAACTGCCTGGCCTCCTCATTCGCCCGACCACCTCATTCGCCCGACCACCTCATTCACCAGACCTCAACCCCATGAGTTTTATATTTGGATACACATAAAACTATGGTGTACGTTACAGAAGTTAACACTGAGGAAGAGTAGATCACATCTGTGCTGCAGCTGCGTCGATTCGACGACAAACAGGTTTAGACCATGCGTGTGGGGGGTAATGAATTCGGAGAGCTGAAAAGTGCATTGAAAATGGAGGAAATGACTTGGATAGTTGATGTGAATACTCCATTTTTTTATTTTTTTAAATTTACTAGTAAGCATTCTAATAACTAAGTCCATTAGACAAAAGCTGTAGACCATTATTTATTGTATAATATTGATTATAAGTATTCTCGTCGCAGGCTTCACCGATAAAAACCGATTTGCTGCACATAAGAACTACTATGGCGGCGTTAGCGGAAACCATTTTTGTTAGAATAACCTGGACTCTGTTTTAGAGGGACATTCTACATAACATCCAAAATTTGAAATATCTTCTCAATTTGCATTTATCGGCCAGTTTTTGCCTAGATTAAAGTCAACTGTTCTAACCATTTTTGTACACCATAATTCCTCAGATTTCCTCGAATTTCCTGTTATTTCCTTCGGATTGCCTTTTTATGTGTGATAAATTGTAATAATCATGACCCTTCAAAAACCAACAACTCTCTGATCGATTTTGAGCTCAAGTTTCTATCATTGAACTATTTTTACAGAAGTGCTAACATACATAATAAAGAGTAGGGCATTCTTGTTCATGTATGCGAGGCTTAACTGACAGTAGCCTACGGCGTGTCTTGGCTGATGTCGAGCGTGTCGCACGGCAATTAGATCACATCTTGCGCTTGTAATATGAATACAGGCTGGCATCGCCCACGAGCACGCTATCTACCAGGTAGGTATCGAGATCGAACCACCAACTTATTGTCTAATCTGCTTGTCATCACCTCCCAAATGTAAATTAGAGCCGAACGGCGATAGCGGAATAGATCAGCCCAGACATTATTCTGTATCTATAATTAATACAACAGAACCACCTTGATTAGACTGTGAAATCATTTTAGATTCGGAGTGACAGTTCAACATAATGTGCTCTTGTTTGTTGTACCTGTAAAAGGCTATCGGTTTCGCCTAGCTGTATGCTGTATATTATTATTAGTTTACTGCTTAGGTACTCTTTATCCTTAAAGTGTATTAATTGTTGTTTAATTTGTTACCTGTCATCTGATATTTTTTAAACGATTAGGCACCAAACTGAAGCCCCTTGAATTTATTAGGAGGGAATGGGTGCGATGCTAACAGAGAAATAGTTTTTGCAAACACTGAAACACAAAAAAGGATGGTATTATTTCCGAGGGAAAATTTTTTCTCAGTAAAAACTGGAAAAAGTAAGTAGTGTAGTATAAGTAGCGTAAGTAGTAAAAGTAAAAGCTTTTTTAGTAGTAGTAAAGTATTTAAAGAAGTTGTGAAGGCCACCGTAGTCGCAAGATAAAACAAAATGGTGCCAAGCTTCGACTATTCTTTCTTTGAAAGAGATTTCAAAGTACAAAAAATACAAAAACTATCGTAGGGGTAAAAATTGAAGAGTACAAAATTGTACAAAAAATAGGCCTTTACTGCAAGTATCGTACGCGCAGCAGTTTTCGTGTAAAATAAGAATCAAACTTAGGGCACATCGAGCCAACGTCGAAAGTAAATTGTTCCGTGCGTTTCGCCACAAAAACTTTAGATTTTTATTACCAGAATAACAAAATGTGACATATAAAGATTCCAAATCCAACGGAACTTGTTTCATTGACAGGTATATTTCAAGACATAAATGAGTAATGTAGTGGAGTAGACTCTAAAATAGACAAAAAATGCATTTGTTTTTCAATATAAAAAAAAACAAATGTTATTTTTAAATATGTATCATTATATAGTAACAAAAGAGGAACATTTGCTCGTTACAACATTTTTTCTTTATTACGGTCTGGTCATGTCCTTAAAGGTTTGGTACCGCAACGCATGGAAAAAGTTTCTGGCGTTCGTGCGTTGGCTTGTGATGCCATAAGGTTGATTATAATTTTATACGAAATCGGTGGTATATACAAAATACTTTACTCGACATTTTATACAGAATTTCCTGCTCTCAAATATTTACCTCTACGATAGTTTTTATATTTTTCGTGCTTTAATAAAACTTCCCTTTTAAAGTTTGCCACTATTTTGTTTTATGTTCCGACCACGGTGATTATGAGAACTTTTTAAAATACTTTTCAACTAGCAAAGATTATTTCATTCTTAGATAATAAAATTTATTATAAATCAACCAACCAATCCGACAACTTAAATTATGTTACTGCTCAGCTAACTGATAAAACGGATTATTTAGGACAGAGCCCTTCACATTCTTTCTATATTTTTCCTTTTTAAAACTTGTATCATTTAATTGCCTATAATGTCTAACACTGCTACTTATTCACAATATCTTCGCAGGCATTGCTAGACCAATGCCCTAATTGGCCTCCGATCGTTGTATGGCACATTTTTGACAGCATCACATCATTTCTCGTGGTTGAGTGTTAGGCGCAAAGTTTCACCAAAATTTTTTACATCAACCCAGTGTTTTAAATGGCATCCTATACGTTGCTCTCTCCTTTGATATACCAAGGAATTAGTAGAATGTGTACAAATACGATACTAGGGAGTTGTTCTGGAGGCTGTGTCTTGGAGAATCCAACTGTGACCGATGCGATGAGTTGTCGAAGAAATTCTTACTTCTTACTCTTGTCACAAGTATCTCCATGTCACCATTTCGTAAGCATCTATACAGGTTTTGTCTGCCTCCCTAGCGGTCCATGTCTCAGACGCGTAAATATTGATAATTAAGCTGACTGAAAGGTGCTGAAAAAATTTCACGATAAAAGTAATTTCATGTGGATCATACTTAATTCCTCACACTGGGTGATGTTAATTCTTATTATTTTACCTAAAATCTAGACAAATCAAACACAATTACAACGCTGTACGATTAGTACGCGACAGAATGGCCCACAACTAAATAGCGCAGGGCCGCAAAACATGAAACGCCTCTTTGAGCTGCCGATGCCGACAATGTTGGCATATTTTGTGAAAGGCAGCTAGCAACTTTCAATGCATCTGTGACTTTCTGCCAAATATCATATTTTCAGATCTCAGTATTGTCAATTAGTCTCCAAAATACATACAGAATACAAACTAGCTTCAAGGAGAAATTCAAGCGACAGACATCTGTTAGTTTTGACCACATCAAGTGCAGAAGACAACATGGAACAGTTAATACTTCAGCGAAAATAAGATGACAAGAGGTGAAGAGGATGCCCTTCATGACATTGCGCTGATGTCACCAGGGATTTGATGGGAGAGGACTTTGAAGAGGCCGTATTCCCAACAGGCAACCAAGGCAGATGGTGTGATGCTGCCAGACATACTATACAGCAAATGGAGATCAATTAGAATAATTCATTAATTACTAAACATCCATCAAGATCTTGTGGATAAGAGAAATATACTTTTGGAACTTCTTCCAAGCTCCTGGTGCACTCAGCTTTGACGTTCGACCATATTTTTTCCAAGACACCTCACCTCATCTATAAGTACGAAAAATCCTATTCATTAAAACACCCTGTAGGTACATAAATCTGAGAAAATTTTAATACACGGAATATAAACAGTGATAAGTGGATGCGACACGGTTATTTTGAGTGCGGACTAAGCAGGCTCGAGAATGTGTAAAGCAGCATACTCTATGCTAATGAGGGTTTGTGTTGGCCAAATGCAAAACAAACGATATGGGAAGTTATCGCACATCAAATCCTTTATGTTAAGATGGCCGCAACACGGATTACACAATAGCTCGGTAATGACCAGGATGAAGGAAACATTATGAGGTTTTGTAACGCGTTAGATGCACCGATAACAGAGAATGTGCAACTATAAACGCACTAGGTAGAGCCTGTGCGATTATTGGTTATCTGATGCAACAGTCAATGCTGAAACGACATATGTTTCACGATGTCAATAGAATTCGTTTACCTCACGACTGTCATTGTTGTTGTCCGTAATTTATTTCAATCATATTAATTAATTCAAAACAGGATCCTGTGGTTGCGCATAATGCAGTTAGTATACGTATACCTATGATGCAGACACTGATTGAACAGAAGGGAAAATCAGGACAATGTGCGCCATAACTGAAATTTGGATTGTATGGAGTGTTGAATAGGTGTCACCTTCGGGAATTCGACTAACCTAAAATGGTAACTAGAATTTCAATAGGATAAAGTTGAGCATATTTGAAAAATTTACTAGGGCAATGAATCATGGTACCTTTCCTCGGTTATCATGATTTCTGTAAAAAATAAATTTCTGAAAAGTTACATTATGTATGTATTCCTAGGATAAATATTAATTTCAACAGACTTAACATACTTATTTTTTTTACAGTACACTATTTCAATTGTAGGGGTACAATATTTACAAAACCGCTGCCTACTTTCACATCCAAGTCACTTTAGAGGAAACATCTTGACTATATTTGCACTCTAGTATGTGGAAATTAGTGATCAAAGAATTTTAATAATATTTGGGGCAGATGTATAGAAAAATTTGAGACGTTGGTTTTTTACCATATACGTTAAAAATGAAGTTTCTGGCTTGCTCTACTTATTTTCCCCTATTCACAATCTACCATCTCCCACCACTGGTTGAAAAATATTAGAAAGAAATCTGAGGCCTTGATTTCTAGTATATACACCCATGTTTCCGCACACGTACCAGCTTGCTTAACTTATTATTCCCTATTTACGTCTATTTATCCCCACTCCATCAACGGAATCATGTCAAAATATAATCTAGTTTCAGATGTCCTTATAATACATGTGTGCAGATATTCAAGTGAAAATCTCAGCTTAATTTTACCAACCATTTTGGTGATGAGAGGATGGATGGGGGGTGGAAAATATTATTAAAAACAACTGAGACCCTCGCTTCTACTATATATACCAAATCCCTAATTTCTGTATTCTGTATTCACTTAAAATTTGATACACGTATTAGTGTATTAGTCGGACAGGAATACAATTTTTTTCTAGCCTAACGAGACTATGTTAAGCTCCCGTTTTCGAAAATTGTGAATACGATGGCGGTAGTTAAATCACTCTCCGAGGTCACCCCATCCCCCTAGCGGCCGAAAACTACCCCCGAGAAGGGTACATCCGCCGTCTCATACCAGCCAAATATGTGTTATCCCTGCTTTCGAGGAAGATGAGCACGATGGTGATGACGAGACCCATCCTCGACCCCCACCGACCGCCTAAACGGCCAAAAACTATCCCCGATAGGGGTAAAACTCGAATAGGCTGTCTTCTCTATGCTAAACCCATGTTACTCCCTGTTATCGAGGATACTGAGCATGAGAAAAATATCGCGACCTCTCCTCGCTCAGCAAACGGACAAAAGTATAATTACACTCTTACTTCTCACTAAACGAGCGAAATTATCATTATCCTCGTACTTTTTTGATTTTTTAGGGGTTGGCGAGGGCCGAGAAGGGGTCTCGACAACGCCATCATGTTCAGCATCCTCGAAAACGGGGGGTTTTCTCGGGTTTAGCCGAGAGAAGACGGCGTATCCGTGGTTAACCCCTTTGGGGGTTGGTTTCTTCCATTTGGAAGGTTGGCGAGGGTCAAGAAGGGATCTCGACATCACCATCATGCTCAGCATCCTCGAAAACGAGGATAACACAGGTTTGGCTGGTAGGAGATGGATAAGCGATTTCCCCTATCGAGGGTAGTTTTTTGCCGTTTTAGGGTGGGGTCACCTCGGTGAAAGATTGAACCACTGCCGTCATGTTCAGTATCCTCGTTAACAGGGGGGGGGGATATAGCCTAGTCAGGCTAGAAGAAATTTGTGTTTTTCGAGGTTCAATCCGACTCACAGAATGCACTATAAGTATCATAACGACACCTGGCACTAGATTATATTTTGATATGATTCCGTTGAAGGGTTGGGGGTTAAATAGGGGTAAATAGGGGAAAATAAATAAAGCAAGCTGGTAAGAGTAGAAATATGGGATTTGGTGTATATACTAGAAGCGAAGGCCTCAGATTTTTTCAATTAATATTTTCCATCCCCCCCACCACCCTCACTCTCTAATTAAGAGATATGATAAAATTAAATTGAGATTTTCACTTGAAATCTTGTACGCCTATGTATTATAACGACATCTGAAACTAGATTATATTTTGACATGATTCCCTTGAAGGAGTGGGGGTAAGTAGAAGTAAATAGGGGAAAATAAGTAACTTGGGATTTGGTGTATATACTAGAAACCAAGGCCTCAGATTCCTTTCTAATATTTTTCAACCCTCCCACCCCTACCACCTCCACTCAATTATTAAAGGGATTGATAACACAAAATTGAGATATTCACTTGAAATATAGTACACGTATGTATAGTAATGACATCTGATTGAGATGGTCCTGTTGAAGGGGTGGGAGGAGGTAGGTTGTGAATAGCGCAAAATAAGTATACTAATAATCCAGTTAAAATGCGAGTTTTGCTGTGAAATTGGAAACCAAAACGAGCTTACCTTACCGGTACGTTTTTTGGGTCGCTGAATCCGAAAATCGGGGTCCCGAGGGCTGGACTCTGTCCGTTCACCCTTAATTTGTAAAATACACCCCTTTTTAGGGTGTTTTTGTGAAATATTCTGCACTTACGTCATAAATACTAACAAATTCATGTATTTGAGGTCTCAGATTACATTTTTTGGGTTGCTGAATACAAATTTACGGGTCTCGAGTATTGCCAGCACCCTTAAATTTGCAAAAACTACCCTTAATTAGGGTATGTTTGCAAGATTCTTAGTAAACTGTATCCTACGTGTAAAAGTTTGTTGAAATACAGTTTACTAAGAATCTTGCAAAAATACCCTAATTAAGGGTAGTTTTAGCAAATTTAAGGGTGCTGGCAATGTTTTTTGGACTCGGGACCCTGAAATTCGTAATCAGCGACCCAAAAAACGTATCCTACGTGTAAAAGTTTGTTGAAATACAGTTTACTAAGAATCTTGCAAAAATACCCTAATTAAGGGTAGCTTTTGCAAATTTAAGGGTGCTGGCAATACTCAAGACCCGTAAATTTGTATTCAGCAACCCAAAAAACGTAATCTGAGACCTCAAATACATAAATTTGTTAGTAACCCCCTAAAAAGGGGTGTATTTTGCAAATTAAGGGTGAACGGACAGAGTCCAGCCCTCGGGACCCCGATTTTCGGATTCAGCGACTCAAAAAACGTACCGGTAAGGTAAGCTCGTTTTGGTTTCCAATTTCACGCCCCCCCCCCCACCCTCGCATTTTAACTGGACTACAAGCTAGAAACTTCATTTTTAACGTATATGGTAGCAACCAACGTCTCAAATTTTTTTATGATATCTGCCCCAAATATTATTAAAATTCTATGACCAATAATGTCCACATACTAGAGTGCAAATATAGATGTTTTTGGTATCTGTAAGGTTGTGTTCCACTTTGTAGGCAGAGGTGTAGTTTCCATCCATGCTTTAGTGCTCATTTCTAGGCATAGCTTCTTTAGATTGTCTATTACGGGCGCAGTGTATTTCTTTGCTCTGGGAATTATTTCTAGTGGTTCGTCATTTGATAGCGGTTTGCCCAAGAGTCAGTGGTCCATTTTTTGTATTAGCTCTATTTGATTTCCCTTTGCATTTATTTTTTCTTCTAATTTAGTGACCCAATACTGCACAGGAATATATTTTATTGCTCGCGTATTGTTGATACTTCTGTATGTTTAGAGGTGATTTAGCAACCTGCGCATCGTTTCATTTTACTCTGTATTATTCTATTTGTTTTATTTAATTACTGCAAGTTTGTAAGTATGTTTGTAAATATTAGTTTGTTATAAGTAATGGATCGTGTTCCAGCGCTGTAATTGAATTTGTTTTTAAGTTGACTAGCGTATTCCAAATAATTAAAAAATAATAAATAAACAAAAATGTCTTACTGTAGAATATTCGCACCAAACAGACCATTTGCACCCAATATAACCTAGGCATTCAACATTTATTATTTTCATTTTTATAACTACCATTATATTTTTGTCACATGGTTAGAAACTAGTACGTGACCTAAAAATGCCAACGCATGCCATAAGTGGACCTCTAAAATGGTGCAATTTAATTTATCAATCTTCTACCCACACCAAACCAGACTCCACCTTCAATATGGGAGTGTTATTAGGGCATACCTAATTACTCTTTTATAATTTTACCCTACCCTGTAGTTTCATGTAAAATAATACAATTAATGGGTATGTATTAGAAACAGATAAACTGATGCAGGTAGGTAAACAAATACAATATTTGTATGCCAGGAATAAGATTGTGCTGAAATATTTTTATTGTGTACCTATTCCTTTTATAGAATCAAATTTAAAATTCACAGCCTCACAAAAAAAAATTCTGTCCTAAAGACATGAGTGCATGTTCTATGCACTTTATTATGCTGAATTCGAATTTCACACTGGTTTACTTATATTGGCTCAAAATTCAGTTCAAAATTGAAAAAACTTCCTAATAATTGCTGTTATGCGAAATGTGATGTGAAATCTTTTCAATTTTGAACCAAAATTTGAGCCAATCTGAGTAAACCATTCCATTTCCATTTTAATTTGTTTATTATATTTAACTATTTACATTGTAATAGGACTAAGCATTTGTTACAAATTATGCTTTGTCAAAATATTAATAAATAAACAAAATAAATTGACCGCCCGATAGTATGGCTGTTGATCTTAGCTACTCCTATTTTAAAATTCACCATCACTCCGAGAGACACTTATAATATTTATGCCTATTTATATATAACATTTTTCTAAAAGAAAATAAAAATAATATATAATTTAAAATTTTGTATGGAAACGCGGTTACTGTTTCGAGTATACAGGGAAAGCTAGAAAAACCCTGCTATAAACAATAGGGACTTATTTAATATGGCTGTTTGCCGTCGTAATGTAAATTTCTTGTCAGCGGGTAAGAGAAAGTGTGTGTGTATGTGTGTTTTGTGGTATGGTGTTTTTTGTTATTGTCGTGAGTTTGTCGGATTTTGTCATGGTCACCGTCTTTCGAAAAAGACGGGGAGTCGTTGGTGTATTAAATTGTGCGTGTGTGTAGGGTTGTCATGTATACGTACGTCCGTTATGTCTGCGGTAACTTCCGATAGGTGAATTTTATTTTTGAAAAACCACTGAGCCATCTCCTCCACGTAATCTCGCACAAAAGCGAGATTCGTGGCTCGATGTAACTCAGCTATTGGAGTGTACCTGTTTGCGTTTGTCAGTAGTCTAAAGAGTTTGTTTTGAGTTACCTGTAGCCTCTTATATTGCGTGGGAGAAATAGGATTCCAGGCCGGACATGCATAAGTCATGATCGGCCTGAAAATTACTTTATATAATGTGCGTTTGTTGTCAATCGACAACTTCTGTTTATAGTATAAGCGGTACGCATAAAAATCTGACGAATAATGCAGAAAGCAAGTCCTTTGGCATGTATGCTTTGTATATTTACAGAAGTAATTTGACCCGCAGCACTTTGACCCCTGACCTCATAGACAAAAATGGCAGCCATTTTCAAAAATTCGGGTAAAATGTTTTAAAACAAAAGAAGAATATATCCAAAGACTGTTATCAAACTGTAGGTGAACGCTTTAAGGTTAGCAAATGTAACAAAAATAGTCATAGTGCAAGAATAATAGAATTTGTTTAAAAACTCGGCGGCTATTTTAAACTTTAACATTTTTTAAAAATAATGCAATATGTTATGTGAGGTATCGTTTAAGTATAATTTGAGGTCGCTGACTCCAATGGTGACATCAAAAAAATAGAATTCTAAAAGAATTATAACGAAAATACAATTCTGAAGTTAGAAAGATGGGTTTTATTAACAAAATACCAAATAAAATCATAACAGTTTCCTCGTCATCGCTACTGGAATCATATGGCTTGTAATTAAAAAAAAAAAATTTACAAGAAAGTATTGTAATAAATGTAGAAGGCCCTATACCTTTTGCTGCTACATTTTCCTTTGCATTTCTTGCACTTAAGGGTGCAGGGGAAATCATTGTTTCTGCATAGGCAACGCATGGTATTACAATCGCTTGAACAACCGCATTTTTCTAGCTCTCTACAACCTTGCCAGATTCGTGGCAATTTGGACCAGATGGGCTTCCATCCATTTTCAATAATTTTCCATCCCCATTTACTTGACTCTGGTGGATTTTCCAAAACATCAGATCTGTCCTACCACAATTATAACTTGATATGCTGCTCTAAGGGCCAGTTTTACAATACCAGGTTTAGCGTAGGTTCAACTGAGCCACGGCTCAAGCTGAACCGGAGCTCAGGTATATTCCCGTTCTGTAAAGTGTAATTCATCCGGGTTCAGTAGTGCTAGGTTCTGTTATTTTCAAATGTCAGTTGGTAGTGTCGGCGTTTGCACACTGTAGATTTCGAAGAATTTGTGATGTGACATTAGCACAAACTAGTGGGTAGTTTGTGGACATTAGACATTCGGCATTCATGATAGTTACCTGTGATTCATATTCAAGAGTTTTACAATACAATCGTGAACCTTAGTTTTTGTTTTGAGAGAATATGAATGATAGAAAAATACCTGCAAACTTTTCTGCCAAGGAGGAGTCTATATTAATCTACTCGGTGAGAAAATATAGAAATATCGTCGAATTCAAACTTTCTGATTCCCAAGCAAATTTCCAGAAAGGAGAGACTTGGCGAAAGATAGAAAGTGAATTTAATAGTGTTTATGGAGAGAATTCCCGTAATGATAAATTTCTAAAAAAAACGAGAAAATAAAAAAGAGAACGAAAAAGAAGTTTCCTGATGAAAAATTGTATGTGCGAGGTACTGGTGGTGGTCTTTATCGAGAAACCAAAGTTACGATACTGGATGAGGAAGTCAAAGAACTTCTTGGCTCGAGCAAAATTGATGGAGACATTTCACAGTTTGATGGAGATACAAATAAGTTGATACAAATATACTTTGAACATATCTGTTTAAAAATTGTTAGTCTACAATAATAAGTTTCTTTTGCAAATCATTTTCAACATTTTATTTCAGCAATAATGGAGCAATCCGATGGACAGAATCAAGCTCTTAAGGCTGTTTCAAGCCAAGAAGATTTGAACGAAATAATTATTGAAGAAGCTGTATCTCTGGACGTTTTAGAAGACCACAGTAAGTTGTACGCACTACTTATATAAGTCCATATTCGAGTTATTTCCTTTTCTGTACATGCCTGCACTTCAAGCCCATCGCAGCTCCATACTGAAGTTCTACCCGAAAACAGGAAAGAAATTCAGCCACAGATAGAAATTACAGTAGAAATTAGCAAAAGTAAATAATAGGTACCTACGTCACAGATTTTCTTACACTTTTTTTTACTTTTGTAGTGTCTCAAAGTCAAAATTAATCAGGAAATTGGTGAAAGTACAGTCCGGCCATGATAAGGGTAAGTAAGTCTAAAGTCCTTAAGTAAAATACTCGATGCAAGTCTGAAGCTGCAATTAGCAGAGTTTCCCAGTGGGCAGATGCAAAATCTGCTGTAGAAGCAGCAAAAGCACGTTTTATGGAAGAAGAACAATGCCAAAAACTCAAATTTATGAGAGAAAAGCATGAATTGGAGATGATGAATATGAGGAGGAAAGCAGATGTGGAAATAGAGCTTATGAGACAATATCATCGAACAAAATTGAAAATATTAGAAATTCAAAAGGCGACGTTACTTAACAAGAAGTTATAAATTACCTACAAATTCACCTCTTATAATTGCAGAGGGCCGTGTGCTAGAAAATTACCTTCATTTTATATTTTTTTATTATATCAATTATTTATTTGTATTTACACATTTTATGCGATATTAAGTAAAAGCTAAGTTTTCTTAAAATAAAGAATTAATTTTTAAAATATTTATTTATTTTTTACACTCACGAACAAACATACTCGTCACCATATGATGTACAATGGGTGTTAGGAGCATTTATAACCTAAAAGACTGTTACATAACAATTTTCACAGAAGTCCATTAAAACAGTTTATTAACTGTAATGTGACTGTATCATTGCCAATCACCCTGTTATCCCCCATATTCTCCACCACCACTTCATTGACAATGTTAATAGCTTCTTGCTGTTGGTCATCAACTGGTGGTATTTCCTCATGCCGCAAACATGCTGTATTGTGCAGTATGGCAGTTGCTGCAACAATGGCTTCTACTTTCGATCTTCAGTCGAATCCCCAAGGAAAGAAGAGGAAATCGCATTTTCCAAACACCGATGCACCTTTCAACTGGATTTCTTGTTCTTACTTGGGGCTCGTTAAAAAGGTGCTTTGCAGGAGGGAATAATATTTATTCGTTCGGTAGGGGGTAGACCTGGGCTAGCAATATACTCAAATCCTTCCATTATATCATCATATCATCACCCCAATTATAACGCAATTTTTACATCGTAATAAAAGTTACTTTTTTACAAATTGGCCGCCATTTTGGAATTAGATGTCCGGAAATCGAAGTGCTGCGGGTAAATTTAATACAATGAATGTGTACAAATCACATGCAAATTTTCTTGCTTTCTGCATTAACCGTCAGATTTTGCCGATTTTCTCGATGTACCGCTTAAACTATTATAAGAGCGTACAGGCGATTTAATGTTACGTATGTGCGGTTGATTGTCTGAGTAATGAGAGGGGCGAAACTAAGTCTTTTATCTAGGGTCACCCCCAGATATTTGACCAAGTTTCGCTCCTCAATTGTCTGTCCGTTAATTTTTAATTTGGAAATGGTTCTAATATTAGTAAATTTGCGATTAAAAGCGTTATTGATTTTTATTTTCCATTTGTCGAAGAATTGTGTAATTTTAGATAGATGATACTGTACTTTCTGCGTAGCGGTCTGCGCATAAAACGATTGTGCATAAAGTACAGTATCGTCGGCGTAAAGTAAAAAGTTTGAAGATGGGAAAAAAGGAATATCAGAATTGTAAAGATTGTAGAGAAGTGGAGAAAGAATTGCCCCCTGGGGGACGCCCGCTAACAATAATATGTGGGAAGAGTCTGCGTTATTTACACTGTAATATAACGCATACGTATGTAACTTTTCAAGAAGTGGACAAGGTAGTCTGGTAGTTTACAGATTTGTTGGAGCTTAAATAGTAACCCATTGTGCCAGACGGTGTCGTAGACACGCTGGATATCCAGAAGCAAAAGGACCGTACACTGTTTCCTGTTGTATGAATTATAGACATCTTGTACCACCCTGCACAAGGCATGAGTGGTACTGTGTCCCTTCCTAAAACCAAACTGCCTCGCCGGGATTAGACGTTTTTTGTCAACAAATTTGTTAAGGATTCTGAGAAACACCCTCTCAAGTAATTTTGAGAGAGTATTTAACACGCAAATCGGTCGGTAACTTGACGGGCTATGAGGCGATTTGTTTGGTTTTAGTATAGGGATTATGATGCCTATTTTCCAAACAGGCGGAAAATATTGTAGTTTAATGATAGAGTTTATGATGTAGGTAATTTGGCATAGCATTTTTCTGGGAGATTTTTTTATAATATGTTTGGAATAGTATCTATGCCAGGTGCTTTGTTATTCGGAAATGTTCTAATATTTTTTTAAATTTCATTGGGGTTAGTAATTAATTTTGAACATTTATTTTGAGGGATAGGGGTTCTGTCAGTCGTTGTCGATGTAAAGTGTGTCACTTCATCATGAAAGGTAAGACGTTCGAAGATGTTGTATTTGGCTGTTGTAGGAAGGTTGCTAATATCTCGGCTTTATCGACGTCCCGGTTATAGGTCACGTCGTTTTGAATAAGGGTTGGCATCGTGGCAAATGGCCCCTTCAATAAGCGGGACATCCTCCACAGGGAGTTATCCTTTCTCGACAGACCCCGAATTCTGTCGTTCCAGGGCTCCTCCCTGTGCTTTGCCAGTTTGTCCCGGATATTGGACTGTAAGTCCAACATCCGCAACCTGTCGATATCCCGCCTATTTTTCTGCCAACGCCGACGAATTTTATTTTTAAATTTTATTAACGGGATGATATCATCCGGGATTACTTCGTTCCTGGGTTTCATTATTATTTTCTTTGTAGTTAGATCTCTTGCTGATTTAATAATTTCCGAGATATTAGCAACCTCTGAGTAAACCAGTGTTATATTCGGATTCAGCATAAAAAAATACACAAAATGTACTCATGTCTCTAGTACAGAACTTCTTTTGTGTGTGTGGCTGTGTAATTATTGGATTCTATTTAGTGTCCAGGTTCCTTGGTGCTAATATTTATACAGATAGTCACAAAGCGATAGGCCTAAGGGTTTTAGGTGAAATAAAAAAAATGTAAAAAGTTATGAATAATTTTGGGAAGCAATGAGAGATCATAATGCTTGTCAGATACACAAGATAATAAGAAAACAACTATTGTACGTTTAGTATCTAATCTATATCTATTGAAATATTTACAAACAAATAGAAATATATATTTTCGTGTAAAGCAAGTGCTACAAACGGTGAAAAATGTGCCATGCTATATGTAAATAGAAAACATTATTTCAGTTTCTTATATTACTAGCTAACTACAGTAAATTGTGGCATTTTCATTAAAAAAAACCGCTGCCTAAGGAATCACTACTTCCACATCCAGATTATTCATCCAAGTCGCTTTAAAGGAAACATCTTGACTATATTTGCACTCTAGTATGTGAAAATTATTGGTCATAGAATTTTAATATTTGGGGTAGATGTCATAGAAAAGTTTGAGGAGTTGGTTTCTATCATCTACTTTAAAAATAAAGTTTCTAGTTTACCCTACTTATTTCCCACTATTCACAACCTACCACATCCCACCCCTTCAATGCAGTCATCTCAATCAGATGTCACTACAATACATACGTGTACTAACTTTCAAGTGAATATCTCAATTTGATGTTATCAATCCCAAAGAAATCTGAGGCTTTGGTTTCTAGTATATACACCGAATCCCAAATTTCTGTATTCTTACCAGCTTGATTTACTTATTTTGCCCTAGTCCTCCTGTTAACCCCAACCCTTCTACGGAATCATCCCAAAATATAATCTAGTTCCAGATGTTGTTATAATACATACGTCTACCAAATTACAAGTGAATATTTCAATTTTATTTTATCAACCCCTCTAATAATGTAGTAAGGGTAGTGGAAGGGTTGAAAAGTATTATTAAAAAATCTGAGGCCTTAGCTTCTAGGACATACACCGAATATCAAGTTGCAGTACTCTTACCAGCTTGCTTTACTTATTTTTCCCTGTTTACCTCTACTTACCTCCACTCCTTCAACGCAATCATGTCAAAATATAATCTAGTTTTAGATATAGTTATAATACATAAATGTACCAAATTTCAAGTGAAAATTTAAATTTAATTTTATCAACTCTGTTAATAAGGAAATGGGGGTGGTGGGGGGATGGAAAATACTAATAAAAAAACCTGAGACCTTCACTTCTAGTATATACGCCAAATCCCAAATTTCTGTACTTTTACCAGCTTGCTTTACTTATTTTCCCTTATATACCCCCAACCCTTTAACGGAATCATCTCAAAATATAATCTAGTTCCAGATGTCGTTAGAATACATATGCGTACTAAATTTCATGTGAATATCTCAATTTCATTTTATCAACTCCTTGAATAATGGAGTAGGTGTGGTGGGGGGCTAAAATATATTATTAAAAAATCTGAGGCCTTGGCTTCTAGTACATACACCGAATTTCAAGTTTCTGTACTCATACCAGCTTGCTTTACCTACTTATTTCCCCCTACTTACCCCTAAATAACCCCCAACCCTTCGACAGAATTATCTCAAAGTATAATCTACTTCCAGATGTCGTTATAATTCATACGTGTACCAAATTTCAAATGAATATCTCAATTTTATTTTATCAAGCCTTTTAATAATGAAGTAGGGGTGGTGGGGGTTGAAAAATATTATAAATAATCTGAGACCTTGGCTTCTAATACATACACCGAATTTCAAGTTTCTGTAGTCTTACCAGCTTGCTTTACTTATTTTCCCCTATTTACCCCTATTTAACCCCCAACCCTTCAACGGAATCATGTCAAAATATAATCCAGTTTCAGATATAGTTTTAATACATAAATGTACCAAATTTCAAGTGAAAATTTAAATTTAATTTTATCAACGCTTTTAATAAGGGAGTGTGGGGAGATGGAAAATACTAACAAAAATACCTGAGACCTTCGCTTCTAGTATATACACCAAATCCCAAATTTCTGTACTTTTACCAGCTTGCTTTACTTATTTTCCCCTATTTGCTCCTATTTAACCCCCAACCCTTCAAAGGAATCATCTCAAAATATAATCTAGTTCCAGATGTCGTTATAATACATATGCGTACTAAATTTCATGTGAATATCTCAATTTCATTTTATCAACCCCTTGAATAATGGAGTAGGGGTGGTGGGGGGCTGAAATACATTATTAAAAAATCTGAGGCCTTGGCTTCTAGTACATACACCGAATTTCAAGTTTCTGTACTCATACCAGCTTGCTTTACTTATTTCCCCCTATTTACCCCTAAATAACCCCTAAATAACCCCCAACCCTTCAACGGAATCATCTCAAATTATAATCCAGTTCCAGATGTCGTTATAATGCATACGTGTACCAAATTTCAAATGAATATCTCAATTTTATTTTATCAACCCTTTTCATATTGGAGTAGGGGTGGTGGGGGTTGAAAAATATTATTAAAAAAATCTGACGCTTTGGCTTCTAGTACATACACCGAATTTCAAGTTTCTGTACTCTTACAAACTTGTTTTACTTATATTCCCCTATTTACCCCAAATTAACCCCCAACCCTTCAACGGAATCATCTCAAAATATAATCTAATTCCAGACGTCGTTATAATACATACGTGTACGAAATTTCAAATGAATATCTCAACTTTATTTTATCAACCCCATTAATGGGGTAGGGGTGGTGGGGGGTTGAAAAATATTATAAAAAAATATGAGGCCTTAACTTCTAGTACATATAACGAATTTCAAGTTTCTGTACTCTTACAAGCTTGCTTTACTTATTTTTCCCTATTTACCCCTATTTAACTTAACCCCCAACCCTTCACCGGATATCCTCAAAAAACAATCCAGTTCCAGATCTCTTTATAATATATACGTGTACAAAATTTCAAGTCAGCATCTTAAACCGTTCCGGAGAAAACGTGCGGACAAAAAAAAGTTACAGACAGACCGACAGACAGACAGACAGACAGACAGAAAATTTTTTTTTCGCTCAAATTTAAAATCTCGACGTTTCATGGCATTCTAAACCTATTTCACGAATAAAAATTTTGGAAAATTTTTTTGCGATTACTATACTTCCAATCAACTACGTGGATGTGGAATTAATATGAAGACGCGCGTTGCTTCTGATACATACATACAACATTTTTATCAACGTCCTTCGTGCTGCAAGAAAAAATATTTTTCAAAGCTTAATTAAAAATCTCTTGTTGTGGCCGAAAGTATTTTTTTTAGGGGGATTCTAAGATCTTTAACTTTAAACCGTATTAATCGATTTCCAAGTTAAAATCATAATTTTCAAGCCGTTATAACCTAAAGAGTGTATTATTTAACCGAATTCCTTCAAAATGTCCGTCCGTCCAAAACCTCCTATTGTACTGAAACTGGGACAATAAGTTAGTATAGTTAGATTAAGAGCTCTATTGCTTTTGAACGATCAGTAAACAAAAAAGTAATTATTTATTTAAATCTAAAAAAAAAGATATATTACATTTTGTAATGAACCAAAAATGTATCTAAAACAAAAATAAACTCGCCCCCCTGGGGAGTGTTGTTAAATAAATGTAGAAAAAACAATAAAAATAATAATTTAAGAAAATTGTAAAGGACAGTGTTTAAAGAATGGCTCTTTTAGCCCAACCGTGGTAAAATATAGAAGCAATATTTGTTTACTAATTTTAAGGTGCTGAAAATGAATCTGACACCCGTTTTGACGAAAACTCTCGGAAACACATTAAAAGCAACCCTTATCTGGAGGCTATATTGGAATCGATATTAGAACTGGTCAAGAGAATTAGATTAGGGATTTCTTTTGCAATTAAAACCAATAAAAACTCTAAAAAGTTGATGGGGATGAGTACAAGAGTATTCAGAAATAATCACATTACAACCTGATAATAGCTATTTAACGAGGAGTTTTGGTTTTTTAGAAATAAATAAATAACTGCATATTAGATATTGTAACGTACGCCGTTCTTATGGGTTGTGGAGGGAGAGGAAAACGAGGGAAAGGGGGGAGCGTGAATTATCAAATATCAATTTCAACGCCACTTCCAAATAAGGCTGGTATTTTACTGCCTTTTCGATGTTTTTAGTCAGTTCGGATGACAGTAATCTGTCATTCAGCACCCCAAAATTAGTAAAACATGATGGATTCCACACTTTACCATGGATCGGAAGGGCCAAAAAACCTTCTCCTTAACATTGTTCTTTAGATATTAATATTGTTACATTGCAAAACCGGCTACGTGTAAACTCCAAGGACTGTTGAAGTGTTTATAAACTTAAAGGTAATAAATTTATCTCAAATGCGCTAAGATTATAGATGGCTTAATTTATCTCACAGTAGATACCGGCTGCATACGCAGGGTTCGATATTGGGTATGCTTGCAGCCAGAGCCACATGACGCATGGGATAGAAATACAAGATGAGAAGTTTCAATCTGTTATCGTTGGTTGGGAAGTGTAGGCGTTTGCGAGATGCTTCTTTTAAGTTTCCATGCTTCTTTTAAGTTTTCATCTGTCATCATCTCCTTATTTATTCTTCTTCTAAGTTTTCTGTTTATTCTGTTTTTGAATCTAGCAGCTTCTATTTTATTTTTTATTTTTATTTATTAACCGTTTCATAGGTAAATATCCATTTACGCTGGAAGTGCTAGGGAGTGCCCTATCCCCCGGTAGAAAAATAAGAGCTTTTTATAGCAGGTTATGAGAAAGAGGTCCGATACTTATATTATATACTTATACCCTGCATATTGTTTTTTTGAAGCAATCAGTTTTAATTTCCGTTTTCCAATTCCGCTTTTCAATTCCGGGTATATTTCTATTTCATTATCTATACCTAATACCTTTTCAATTTTACTTTAAATTTTTTTCTCTCTTGTGTAATAAACCAAAAATTAATAAACAAATACAATTAATAGACTAGACTATCTTCTATCTTTTGGTCGCTTTGTGTTTTTGTTGGCAGCTTCCCTCTATCTTTTGTAGTATTTCCGCACTACTTACACTCGGTTTCATCTTTTTATAATGGAATAATATAACTTGTATGCACTTCTATTGAATTATACAGGGTTGGGCAAATGTGTGGAAACACTTGATTTCTAAACTATAAGTGCGATTGAAAAATACCCTTAACAAAAGTTTTTGTAGTATTTTTATTCTATTCAGTGATGTACTTTGATTTTCAACAGCTATCCTATTTTTCGAGATGTGACATCATCGACAGTTTTTTTAAATGGATAACCCTGTATATTTTTACATTTTCAGATAGACAATTTTTCATCAATTATAGTGATATAGGGTTTGGTGGGTGTGCGGCTTGTGGTTTTTTAAATATTAAATAAAATAATAAAATAAAGTGTAATAAATATTTATTAGTTAATGATAATTAAATTTCTTATTACAAAATATTGAGCACTTTAATATTGAGAAACGAAGAAAATATTCATAATAAATGTTCAAATTGGAAACCTTCAGCAGCCTGACAATATCCTATTCGATCAACGACAGCTCTTAAAGAGTTTTGAATAGCATGCTGTGATATTTCTTGAACAGCCATCCTAATTCGATCTTCCAACTCTTCTAACGACTGAGGCTTGGTCCTATAGACAACGGATTTTAAATGACCCCAAAGAAAATAGTCTAAAGGACTTAAATCTGGCGATCGCGGTGGCCATTCAATATGTCCTCTTCGACCTACCCATAATGAGGCGGAGCTCCATCTTGCTGATACCAAATTTGATCTGAGAGTTGTAAATAAAGATTGGAGTTTAAATTTTCTCTAAGAAAGAATGGTCCGATGATGTGTCCTCTGATTATCCCCGCCCATACATTTAATTTTTGAGGGTATTGGGTGTGACTTTCTTCCATCCAATGAGGATTCTGATCAGCCCAGTAGCGACAGTTGTGTCGATTTACAAAACCACTCAGGCAAAATGTCGCTTCATCGGAAAAGACTATATTATTGAAAAAGTTACCATTAATTTCAATTGTATCCATCATTTCCTGACAAAACTGCATCCTTCTATCAGGATCATCTTCATTTAATTCTTGTACTAAATGTACTTTATACGGATGTAATTTATTTTTGGACAATATCCTTCTTACTGATCTCTCGCTAATATTGTGATGTAAGGCTAGTTTTGGTACTGAAGTTTTTGGTTCTTCTTGTAGGCTAAGAAGAACATCAAGTGAAATATCTTCATTTGTAGCCGATTTACTTCGATCGGATTTTGGCCGATTTTTAACACTTCCCGTTTCGTGAAACTTTTGCACAACCTTTGAAACTGTTGATTTTGAAATATGAGAATTTCTATCAGGGAATGTTACATTAAAAATATCGCATGCATCTTGTAGAGATCTCTGCTTGTCTCCAAAACCAACCATCATTAACAACGTAATTCTTTCACGTTCAGTTAGTTCAGCCATAATTAAAAAACAATGTTAATATTTCACACCGAAACTCTCTAACAGTATTGACTGCAATTGACAGTAATACGAATGATTTGAGTTCGGTTAAAGAAAGTTTGCAAAAAGCATGGCAGGAAAAAAACGAATATTTTTTTATCAGATAGTCCTGTTGACAATAATTAAAATGTAAACAGCCATGTCTTTGCTTTGCTATTTTATTTAATATTTAAAAAACCACAAGCCGCACACCCACCAAACCCTATATCACTATAATTGATGAAAAATTGTCTATCTGAAAATGTAAAAATATACAGGGTTATCCATTTAAAAAAACTGTCGATGACGTCACATCTCGAAAAATAGGATAGCTGTTGAAAAGCAAAGTACATCACTTAATAGAATAAAAATACTACAAAAACTTTTGTTAAGGATATTTTTTAATCGCACTTATAGTTTAGCCAGAAATCAGGTGTTTCCACACATTTGCCCAACCCTGTATAAAAAAGAGAAAAATCTTACTAAATTAAACTCTCTAGTTACTGTATTATCTCTGGACAACCTACTTTTCTAAATAAAACTACTCGAAGCCGGTAGATGTTTAGCACAGCTAAAGGTAACAGGAAATTCTTGGTCAGCCCCAATCAGATTGCATTAATCATTTCTACTCATTTCTCTCACAAGCTATATGGATGCCACATAGATAATAACGTGCTCGAGAAACTACTCTATTTACTAAAAGCACAACACTTTTTTTTAAGGTTTGAAACGTTTAAAAATATGTTCAGCTTTCTTTCAAGTCAACCTCAATGAGTCTCTTAAGCATAGGACATATAGATTTGCTTGAGTAAAGGAGGTAGAGCACTACAATATATATACAGATTCAGAAAGTGTTCGTTTTGGCATGGTAATATTTGGCAATAAGAGCAAGCGAGAGCGAAGCAACTAGGTTATTCTTTTCTATCGTATAGGGCAAAACGAGAACTGACGTGTGTAAGACGGAAACAAATTTAAACTCTAGGGATGTCCACACACACATGTGGTGGAGATAGCAGGTGGCGCTTTGTACGATGTGTTATACATACGATAGAAAAGAATAGCCTAGTTGCTTCGCTCTCGCTTCCACTTATTGCCAATTATTGCCATACCAAAACGACTACTTTCTGAATCTGTATAGTGGAATCTAAATCACTCCTTAGGTAAAACAGAATTGTTAGAAATAATTGCAGGAGTCACAATGTTTTAATATTTGACTATCTTGAAAAAATTGGAGAGCATGATTGTAACAGAAAACAATAAAACAGTAATTATTAGTACTAATTATCTCCCCAATGTTCATTAAGGCACACAATTTGCAACGCGTAGCAAGGAAGTTCTTCTTGATGGAAAAGCAGCAAAGTAATTTTAACAGTTATTTACTCAGAATAACTTGCATGGGAATGACAAGTTAAAGTACTTTTTTCCATTGTAAAAAATAGAGGACATAAAAGTATAATCAGGCATAGAAACATAAAACAAAAAATATAGCGTTAGAAAATTGGAAATTCACGTTAACTGACAGTAAAATAGCTTATTTAGGCGTTG
Organism: Stenurella melanura; assembly: GCA_963583905.1. Taxonomy (NCBI): domain Eukaryota; kingdom Metazoa; phylum Arthropoda; class Insecta; order Coleoptera; family Cerambycidae; genus Stenurella; species Stenurella melanura. The sequence continues at coordinate 85,711,896 of OY757309.1, forward strand.
TAATAAAAATCTTGATTTATTAAAGTACTTCATTTCAAGTGATGATTAGTTTAAAAAATTATACTGCATATTGAAATGTCCATAAAAAATTGCCAACTGCTCGAAGAAAATAGATAGTTTAAGTTACAAAACGGCAAAATTATAAAAATGTCTGCCATCTACTAATAGATGAGACAATTAATTAACTAAAATAATATGAAGAAATAAATAATAGTAACAATCGATACTAGCAGAGCATCTTGGCAAAATTGAGAACAGTTAATTCTTCTATTAGAAATAGAATTAGAAATAGGAATAGTTTATTGATGTTGGAATCTTATAAAGGTTTTATACGTGTTTAACTATGTCATATAACGGTTGTAATAGTACAAAATATTGATTATATTCAGTATTTAACTAATTATCACAAATAATGTGCATACATAGCTTTGATGAACACAGAATCAAAATAATAACTAAGTTCTTACATTTGATTGATTGATTGATTGATTTGCCAGCGTAAGGTGGGCATTGCTGCCGATTCCGGCGCAGGGAGATTTGTTCCACCACGCAGCCCGATCGCCCACCGATCATCCCACCGTGTGCTGGAACAAACCCCCAGTGCTTTTATATGCCGCCGGACCAGCTGCATACGCTGGATTGGACATTGGACATGCTTGTTGTCAGCAGCGAGAGCCGCATGACGCATGGGGTAGGAGTATAGGATGGTGCGTGTAGGTGTTTGTGAGATGTTTCTTCTTGTTTTCCTTCTGTCTTCATCGGATGGAAAGTGCAGGCGTTTGTGAGATGCTTCTTTTAGGTTTTCGTGCTTCTTTTTACTTTCAGGTTTTTGTGATATGCTTCTTCTTAGTTTCTGTCTGTGATCATCTTCTCTCCTATTCTACTTCTGAGTTTTCTGTTTCTTCTGTTTCTGAGTCTGGCAGTGTGTATATCCTCGATATTTCTTTATTGTATTCCATTTTTTGTTGTGCCAACTTTTCCCAGTGTGTATAATCCTTTCCTAGTTTATTCATAATCCTCTCGATTGTTGTAATCCATGTGCAGCATGGCCTCCCTATTTTCAGTTTGTTGCTGTTCGTTCGCAGCGCTTTCTTCAGTAGGTGTGTCGTGTCTCGTGTTTGGACATGTCCCCAGTATATCATTGCGTATAATTCTATTCTTTTGATTATTGTTCTTCCCTCTAGTAATGTTGACGTTTTCTGTCGTTTTCGTGGTTTTCCTGTTTTTGCTAGCAGTTGGATAATGCCCCTTTCAGCTCTTCTCAGGCTTCTTCTGTTGGCCTTTGTCGTTACTGCGTTTTTGACTCCATATATCATCGTAGGCATTATGATGGTCGTGTATACCTTTTTGGATAGGCACCATGGTGGTTTGTTGTCCTCAATGAAGGGTAGTAGAGCTCTTGTGACTCTGTAGGCTGTTTTGACTTGGTCCAGGACTGTGGTGAATAGTCGGGGGGATAGGGGACATCCTTGTTTGACTCCTATATTCTTCATTTTTGATTCCGTCGTCTGTCCAAACCATTGTATTGCAGTGTTTTCGTGTAGGCATGCTTTTATTATTCTGTTTTTTAAGTAGTGCGGTACTCCCCTGTTGAGCAAAGTGTTGAATATAGCCTCATGCCTTATAGTATCAAATGCCTTTTGGAGGTCAATTGAGACTATATATAGTTTTGTTCCTTCTTTCCACTTTTCTTCCAGGATCCGTCTGGTGGTCTACATGTGGTCGTCTGTCGATCTACCGTTGATAAATGCCGTTTGATAATCTGGTAGTTCGCCGATGTATTTTTCCATTTCTCTGAGGAGGAATTGTGTGTAGTATTTGTACCCTACACTGCAGAGTGTTATTCTTCTGTAATCGTCCACGTTTTGTGGTGATTTGATTTTAGGGAGCGGTATCTGTATGGTTGTATTCCATTCCTCAGGCAGGGGTGTGGTTTCCGTCCATGCGTTGGTGATGATTTCTAGGATTAGCTGTTTTATGTTGTCCGGTTCATAGTATACTAGTTCGTTATTTATTTTATCTATTCCCGGGGCTGTGTTTCTTTTAGCTCTGGCCATTATTTCTAGTAGTTCGTCTTTTGGCGGTGGCTTTCCCAGAGGCCAGTGGTCCATTTCTTGTATTGGTTCTATTTGGCTTCTCTCTGCGTTTCATTCTTCTAGTTTCCTGACCCAATGCTGCAGTGGTATGTATTTTCTTGACTGCGTATTGTTGTTTCTCCTGTATGTTTTGAGGTGTCTAAAAGTTTGGTTTAATCTCTGTTGTGCTGGAGTGGATTCTATGTTTTCGAAGAATTCCCTGCATTTTTTTTCTGTTCGTGCCTCCTCTCTGTGTCTCTATTTTCTTTCCTCGCTTCTATTATCTTTTTGTCTATGTTTGGTGTATATTGTTTTCCTGTGGCCTTTATTTTCTTTAGTTTTCCGTAATTTCTTTTCGTGTCTTTTCTTGTTGGGTTCATAGGGGATTTGTTCCTTTTCAACGTTTTCCTCGCCGCTATTTTGATTTTTAAACCCATTGTTGACCAATTTAGTTCCTTCCCTGTTAACTGTTTTTCTATCTCCTCCTGGTATTTCTTTTTTATTTCTTCGTTCTGTAGCAGTGAGATGTTCCATGTGTCATTTGCTGTTTTGTTGTATCTTTTTCTTTTTTTTTGCTTCTTGTTTCTTTATTACTAGTGTTCCATATAATATTTTGTGATCTGTTTTGACGTTTGTTGCTTGTTTTGCCTTAATGTTTTTGACCCTGTCCCTTATTTTTCTATCAAAATATATTAGTAAAACAATTTCCTGCAATTTTGCTTTAATGCTTAATAAAAAAAAGAATCCTGAACATTATCGAAAGTTCCTACTATCAGCAACTTTTTACCTGAGATCAAAACTGTTAGTAAAGAGATAATATGAAATTGGAGGTTGTTATAAAAGGAGAAAATAAAGAAGCGAACCACATTTCTACTTTTTCCTAGTCGTAGATAAGTCGATGATGTCTTGTTACTGAACCTTATGTCAGAGTCTTGCATGTTCCTATAAATGATATTATCACTTACGTTTCCTTAACACACATGAAGCATTATTAAGAGTTCTATCTAAGAATCAACTATCTGATAACATAACATTAGCATGTAATTCCAGTACTGCGTTTAATTACATATTTCGTATGTTATATAGGAAACTTTGAAACAGAAACCAGTACAATTCTCGAAACGTGAGTGAGAGGTATTATAAGTATTATTTATTTTACATCATATATCAAAATGTATTCTCCGAATATCGTATCGATGTAAAATTAGGTGGTTATACTAGAAATATCTTCGTAATTCTGATTTCAGGTTACATTTTTTTTAAAACAATATAGATATGGTGGATTATCTTAACAGAAAGAAAATAGAAAATGTTTAAAGTTTCATTTTGTGAAATCAAATATATTTTGAGTTAGCCCTATGCATAAGAAAATTAAATATTCTTTCATTAGAGAGCAAGCAAAGTTTATGAAACAGTCACAACATATGGAGAGCTTCATTAATGCTTTGCTATTCTGGGAAAATATTAGTGACAGATGTCATAAAGAAATTAGAGGCCCTGGCTTTGTGTATATACACCAAGTTTCAAGTTCATGGACGCTTATTAGCTTGTTTTAATTATTTACAACTAGTTTCCACATCTACCCCTATTTACTCCTATTTGGCTCTGATTACTCTTCAATGGAATAGGCTCAAAATATAATATAATGCCAGATTTCGTTATAATACATACGTGTACCAAATTTCAAGTCAATATCTTATACCGAGTAGTTGCGCAAAAATAGCTACATCCTGACAGGCAGAAAATTTTCTTTTTACTCAAACTGAAAATACCCACGTTTCAAGAAATTCTAAACCTATTTCAACAAAACAATAAAAACTTAATTTTTTTTTATGATTATTATACTTCCGTTCCACCATGTGTAAATAATAAAACTTCAAACATTAGTAACTTGAATAACTTAATTCTTTGCAGTTTAAACCGCATTTTTATGATTTTGCTTCTTGTGTTTAAAACCAGGCCGTACATACAATGCTCAAATTTTTATACAAAAATTGAAATGCCGAAAATACGAAATTAAAGGGTCGCCATAAGCCAGCATTGTTGCCAAATCTACACTTTCAAGCTTAACAACAGATGTGTCATAAAAAGAGACTAATGTTTATAGACACACTTGCTTAATTACTCCCACATCCACGTAGTGGAGTGGAACTAATTAAATAATTGTAAAAGAAATTTCAATTGTTCCTTTTGTTCAAATAGGTTTAAAATAATTGTTAATAAATTAAACACTGCTTTTAGATGAATCAATCAATATATTATAAATACTCTACATATGTTTCGGCTTATTAGGCCTTTATCAAGAGTATTACATAGTGAATACTAAAGTTTCTGACGTGCTTATTCAATTTATACCTAAAAGTATTTATGTTTTAATCTATTTATGACTTAAGCTACTTAATATTTAATTTAACATCTTCAATTATTTGAATGTTTGGAGTGGACCTAAGCTGATTATATAAATCAAAGGATATTTCTTAACAATTGGTTTATTATAGGGGTGTTTAGGAAATTCTGCTGGTCATTTGTGGTGCAAGGGTTGTACTTGAAAGATTTTTTGATTTCTAGTTGTTCTAGCAGATCTAAACGTTTACCTTTTCTTTCTGAATGAAGTAAATTTATGTTATCAGTATCTATGAAATGGTTGTTTTCAATACAGTGTGTTGACATTCCTGTATTTTTATTGTTATTTAAGATTGATTTTTTGTAAATTTACTTCATTCAGAAAGAAAAGGTAAACGTTTAGATCTGCTAGAACAACTAGAAATCAAAAAATCTTTCAAGTACAACCCTTGCACCACAAATGACCAGCAGAATTTCCTAAACACCCCTATAATAAACCAATTGTTAAGAAATATCCTTTGATTTATATAATCAGCTTAGGTCCACTCCAAACATTCAAATAATTGAAGATGTTAAATTAAATATTAAGTAGCTTAAGTCATAAATAGATTAAAACATAAATACTTTTAGGTATAAATTGAATAAGCACGTCAGAAACTTTAGTATTCACTATGTAATACTCTTGATAAAGGCCTAATAAGCCGAAACATATGTAGAGTATTTATAATATATTGATTGATTCATCTAAAAGCAGTGTTTAATTTATTAACAATTATTTTCAAGATGTTTCACAAGGAACCTACCACAAGTTCAGTTCAGTGTATAGGTTTAAAATATCATGTTTTTCTTCTTATGACTTTATAACCCTATGTGGGTTATTGCTTGCTCGACAATTATTTTCCATTTTGCCCTCTCAGAAATAGTCCTTGTCGATCCTCTCACTCCCAATGTCCTAATATCTTGCTCCACATCTTTGATTCATCTCTTACGTGGCCTTCCTTTGAGATGGTACCCTATCGGCTCTCATTGCATTATTGTTCTTGTTGTCCTTTCGTCATCCATTCTTTGCCACAGCCATTCTAATCTCCTGTTTTTTATGAACTTAACAATATCAGCTCCTTGGATCAGATGGTCAAGTATTCTCCAAGAGCCGTCGTCCTCCTGGATGAGCCATATATTCTTCGTAGAATTTTTCTTTCAAAAACTCTCAGCCAGTATCAGCACTGGATAATGTCCACGTTTCGCATCCATATGTGACTCTGGGCCTATCAAGGATTTATATATTTTCAATTTCAAGCTTCTGTTTAGAATTTCAGATTTAAATAATTTTTCATGGGCAAAATAGCACCTGTTTCCGCTCAGTATACGTGCCTCTATTTCGTTTGATACCAAATTTTCGTTGGTTATTTGTGAATCTAGGTAAGTGAAATCATGTACATGCTCGAGGTTAAATCTGCCTATACGTATGTTGTTGTTATTAATATTTCCTGTTCTTTTCGTTCCCATGTATTTTGTCTTTGTTTCACTAATTTCGAGCCCTCTTAACTAAGTCTCCTTATCCTATAATATTTCCCCAAGTGCAATCTTATCTCGGCTTATTATAGCAATGTCATCGGCATATGCGCAGAGTTGTACTGATTTTATACCTATATGGCAGGATATTTTAAGTTTTCGGATGGACGCTTCTAGTGTCAAGTTGAAGAGCATGGTGGATAGTGCGTCTCCTTGTCACATTCAAGCGTTTATACTAAATGAAGTTGTCAAGTAGTATCCCGCAGCAGTCGGTGTCTATTAACACTGTCGAAAGCTTGCTTAAAATCTACATAAAGACTATGTAGCTTGATATCATATTCACAGGTTTTTTCCAGGATTTACCGTATTACAAAGGTATGGTCAATTGTGGACCTGTTTGGCCTGAACCCGCGCTGATATTCTCCAATAATCTGCTTGGAATATTCAGCGAATCTATTGTATAACACACCCGATAGCACTTTATTTAGTTAAAATGTCATGAAGAGTGGAAATTTTAAATTTGAGCGAAAAAAAATTCCGTCCGTCTGTCTGTCTATCTATTGGAAACTATTTTGTGCGCACGATTAATTTGGACTAACTTGAAACATTGACTTGAAATTTGGACTCGTATATATTATAATGAGATTGGAAACATGATTATATTTTGAGCCTATTCCATTGAAGGATTGGGGGATTAAGATTAACTGGTAAACAAAAGAGACCAGAAATTTGAGATTTATTGTACGTATTAGAAGCCAAGGTCTCAATTTTTTCATGACGTCTGACACCCCGACTACCACCACCCCTACTCTCTACCCCTGGTTTAGTGTGTATACGAGAACAACAGTTCTCCAAAATATTTTTGGCGTCAGCCAGCCCCATTCCCACCATTCTCATTCCTAATTACAAATAGGGTATTAAGATGCTTTAATTTAAAGAGACTGGGATTGAAAATCTGTATGTAGAAGTAGTTATTCTATAGTTAGTGGCTATTTTATCTTTAAGTATCCGAACTTGTGCACCAAATCATCGCATAATCATGAAGCTAATATAATGTTAATGATTCTTTAAGTTTTCCAAAATTTAACAAAGATAGAGAATTTAGAACGTCTCAAAATTTTATGATTCTTCATACTAATTGCTCAGATAAGCTTAAAGAATGAACATGTTTGTCTGTTGATCAATACGCCTTTATATTATATTAAAGTGATAATGTCGCATACTTTCAAACAAATAAGAGTTGGTCCGAATACAGTATATGTTGCAACACTTTTTTTATTGCTGGTGGCAAAAAATATTGCAAGTTCCTGTTTACGGACAATAATATAAAAATAATAAAACTGCATAGCAATAAGTAGAATAGATATGGTATCCCATCCCATTTGGCCCTACCTTTTCCTATTTTATAAAGAAACAAAATCTATAATGATGATAGTAGGTGATTTCATCACCTGCCATCATACTGCCATTAAGAATATCCTAGTCGCATTAAACCAAATATATATTTGGTGCCACTCATAAATTAATGAATGCCATTAAACAAAACTGCCTAGATTACAAGAACAATGACATTATCCCTAAAATAACCCTTTAATTATCAACAAATTTACCCATTAAACCAATAAAGCACAGACAGTTTATGGTGTTGGAGAATGACAAACACGGCTGATTCGATCACAAGCAATTAAGAATCATTTAGTTAGGTGAACACTTTGTGTCTCGACTGAGCATTGATATCTCTAATTAGATGATTGAAGTGAGCACTGCTCTGAGTGCTTACCTAAGACAAACAGTGGTGGGTAAAATGATTTTATAGAAGGCAATCTAAATGAGGCTTTTTACTGTTTTACCTAATATATATAGAGATAGTTCTATTACAGGAAAATTAAACTCAATTGTCATATGTTGCTAAATCGGAAATTTTGCTTTGTAGATTGAATTTTTCATGTTTCTGCTTGAGCTGTTCTTGAAGACAAAATTGTATGCAATTCGTCCCAAGAAAATATAAAAATCTGCTCTTATACCTACGTGATGTTATTATGTGTTTGTCAAGTCACCTTAATTTCATCTTCTTTGAAATGATGTACAACGCATTCTAGTACTTCATGTCATCCAACTATTTACAATAATTTGGCTTAATTATTTACTAAATACTCTTGAACTATTTTCTTTGCATCATCTGTAGCTTTCTTCTCTTGGCGTTTCTAGCATAGCTAGCTGCTTTAAAGACAACATTTTCAAAGAAAACGGCTTACAAAAACACACATATACATGCCATCACACAGATATTACTTCCACATCCACACAGTGGAGTGAAAACAGTAATTGTAAAAAGACTTTCACAAATCTTTTTTGCTGAAATAGGATTGGAATGACATAAAACGTTGAGATTTTAAATTCGAGTGAAAAAATGTCTGTATGTCTGTCAATCGGAAGCCGCGCGCCGGTAGGTCTTTAAATTTTCTTTTGCCTAGGTTTTTTCGGGAACGGTTTATGATGTTGAGTTAAAGTATGGTACATATATGTATCACGACGAGATCTGAAATCACATTATATTTTTCGTTAATTTCAGTGAAGGGCTGGGGGTTAAATAGGGATAAATAAGTGATAATGAGTAGAGCAAGCTGGTAAGTGTAGAGCAACTTAAAATTGGGTATATATACTAAAAGTTAAGGCCTCATATTCTTTATAATATTTTTCACAACACCCCGCCACTCCTCTCCCTCCACTATTAAAGGGGTTGAAAAAATATATTTCACTTGAAATTTGGTACACGTATGTACTATAAAGACATCTGGAACTAGATTAGATTTTGTGATGATTCCGTTGAAGAGTTAGGGGTTAAATAGAGGTAACTAAGGGAAAATAAGTAAAGCAAACTTGCAAGAGGACAGAGACTTGGCATTTAGTGCATACAGAGTGTCCCAGTTTTAAAGTGACATGGACCGATGAGAGATAGAGCGCAATTTTCTGAGTTCAAACGACCCCCACACTTACCCTTGAAAGTGAATGTATTTCGAAATACAGGGTATTTTATGATTCTTGACTCAAACTAAAATTTATTTGGAATGGGTGGACGTATTTGGATTAAAGTTGGTACACATATAGTGCACTCCTAGTCCAATTAATAGCATAATTTAGTTTGTAAAAATTCCAGGACAGGACTCTATTTTTATTATTTTGCATTTAGGGTCAATTACATCACCCTGTATATCAGTTTTTTGTAAATGGTGGATAACTATTGAAATGTCTATGGATTAGTGTGCAAAACACTGTCATAATATTCAATGACACGTTTATGGTTACTTCCTAGCAAATTTTCGAAAATAATGGTGAATGATATTTAAATTCTACAAAATACGCAAACAACCAGTTAACGTCGCTATTTTATTAATTTTACTTAAACACTTGTTTAATAATTATTTAGTATATTATTGTTACTTAAATTTGATTCTAATTGCACTTAGAATTTGTACGGCCATATGCAACATTCCATAGAAAAACAGTTTGCTTAAAAATAAAAGTAGGCGTGTGTCAATTCTGACATTTATAGTTTAATACATAGTAATGTAAGTCACCTTTAGAAATTAAGTCTAAGTATTCAAAGAAGTCGTTTGAGTCATTAAAATAAGGTTTTATGTTAACAAATCTACTATAATAATTTTAAAATGCCATTCCAATTTACAATAGAAGAATATGCAGATATGATTTATGTGTACCTATGGTTTTTGCGACGGAAATGGAAGAGCTGCGGAGCGAGAATATGGAAGACGTTTTAGAAATCGTCGTACACCAAATCGTATAACATTTTCAGAGGTGTATCAATTTAGTAAGGAACATGGGCAATTTCCCTCACAGGCAAAACATGAACATGTTCTCAGAGATTTTCAACAGCGAGGGGAAGTATTACAGATTGTTCATATGAATCCAACTGTAAGCGTCAGGAAAATCAGTCATCAATTAGAAGTTCCCAGTACAAGAGTATGGCGAACTTTAAGAAAATAAAATTTATATCCTTTTCATGTTCAAGTAGTTCAACGACTTGAAGACGGTGACAGCGTTCCGCGTTTAACATTTTGTAGGTGGGTAGTTGCGCACAGACGAACAGTTTCTAGAATTCTGTTCACGGACGAAGCTCAATTCACGCGTGATGGAATAAACAACACCAGAAATCAACATATTTGGGCAAATGAAAATCCACATGCTACGCTTCAGAAACATTCCCAACCAGATTCAATATAAATGTCTGGTGTGGAATATACAATAGTCATCTAATAGGGTCACACATTTTTGAAGGGAGGCTAATGGGTGAAGTTTATTTAAATTTCTTAATAGATATGTTACCAAATTTAATAGAAAACATCAATGTCAGAGGTATGTAGTTTCAACACGATGGTGCTGGACCCCATTTTTCTGTACCGGTGAGAGAGAATCTTAATCAACGTTACACCAACAGATGGATTGGTAGAGGGGGTGCAGTTAACTGGCCACGAGATCTCCTGATCTCACCCTCATGGATTATTTTTTATGGGGCCACCTAAAGTCACAGGTGTACAGTGAAAATATTAATATCCATGAACAATTACAACAACAAAATTTTAATGTATGTGACAATATTAGACACAATCCGGCTATGATCGATAGATCGGTGAAAACGCTTTTTAAACGTTCACAAAAATGTATTGATGCTGGGGGTGTTCATTTCGAACATTTATTATAGTTTTAATTAATTGTACCAGTGTATAAAATAATTAGTTTCTTTTTCAAATTTGTGCTGTAAATTATGATTAAGCAAACTGTTTTTCTTTATTTTTATATAAACAAGTGTTTAAGTAAAATTAATAAAATAGCGACGTTAACTGGTTGTTTACGTATTTTGTAGAATTTAAATATCATTCACCATTATTTTCGAAAATTTGCTAGGAAGTAACCATAGACGTGCCATCGAATATTATGACAGTGTCTTGCACAATAATCCATAGACATTTCAATAGTTATCCGCCATTTACAAAAAACTGATATACAGGGTGATGTAATTGACCCTAAATGCAAAATAATAAAAATTGAGTCCTGTCCTGGAATTGTTACAAATTAAATTATGCTGTTAATTGGACTAGGAGTGGACTATATGTGTACCAACTTTAATCCAAATACGTACACCCATTCCAAATATATGGTGAATTTTAGTTTCAGTCAAGAATCATAAAATACCCTGTATCTCGAAAACCATTCACTTTCGAGGGTAAGTGTGGGGGTGTTTTGAACTCATAAAAGTGTGCTCTATCTCTCGTCGGTCTACGTCACTTTAAATCTGGGACACCCCGTATAGTAGAAGCCAAGGCCTCAGATTTATTTATAATTATATTATATATTAGTATTATAACGATATCTGGAACTAGATTATATTTTGAGATGATTCATTTCAAGAGTTGGGTGTTAAGTAGGGGTAAATATGGGAGAATTAGTAAAGCATGCTGGTAAGAGTATAGAAACTTGAGATTTGGTGCAATACTAGATGCCAAAGTTTCAGATTTCTTAATAATATTTTTCAACCCCTCATCACCTCCATTTCATTATTAAAGGGGTTGATATTCATACGTGTATGAATTGTAATGATCTGATAAATAGGGGAAATAGAGGAAAATATGTGAAGAGGATTTTAGAAACTTGATCTTTGGCGTATATGATAGAAGCCAACGCCTGAATTTTTTTATTACATCTGCCTCAAATACCATATTATTAAAATTCTATGAACAATTGTTTCCACAAACTAGAGTGCAAATATAGTCAAGATGTTTTCTTTAAAGAGACGTGGATGGGAAATCTGGATGTGCAAGTAGTGGCTCCTTAGGCAGCGGTTTTTTATTATTTGATTTCAATGAATTTAAAAACGGTTTTCTGTATAGATTTTTTCTGCAATCGTTATCGCTAATAGAAACTTTTTTTCTGTAACTGCAGAAAACCTTGATGAAGTAAAACAAACATAAAACACAAAAATAATTGTATCACTTTGCATAATTAATATTGTCCACGATGACCACATTATTCACATTTTATCCACTCCCCTGGAGTTCCGCCCCTGAAGACAGGTGAGGATCACTTCATGTTGGGTGGCCTCTCTGCCAGCTAGCACATCAAACTCATGCAGAGATAAACAAAACCAAACTGTGTAGTTCACCAGAGACGGTATCACTAACCGGGCGTAAAACAGAAGATATTGCATCAACCCCTTTTCAGAAACAACTCAAAGAATCAGTACCGTATCATTGAAATGCGGATTTCTTGTATGACGAATTATATACACGTTACAATGATTGAAAATGAAAATGTTGGTTGTTGTATCAAATATTTAAATATTAATTGTGTTAAATGCACTGTTGACATTTATAAGACGCATTTTATTTTCTAATATTAAAATAGCTACAACTCTCAAGTTGTCAAATCTTTACAATTACAGTTACTTGCTCATACTCTGGTATTTTACTACCAAAAACACATTCTGCTCCATGCATTACGAATACTTATAATGTATAACAAATACAACAAAGTCAACAATATAATTACGAATATATAATAATCGTCGGTAATAATTGAAATGTTGAATATGTGTTATATTTATTGATACATTTTTTCCACAATCAATTCTTTATTGAATTTGTACTATTATTAGCTTCGTGCACAAATTTCAAGATCAACGGTATTCAGATTTGAGAGCAAAATGATCGGCGTCCTCCATATGCATCTTATTACAACGTAGGTCCAGTAGTTCCTCCGGCTATGAAAGTCCTATTTTAAGATTGCTATTTTTTGATGGGACATCAAGGAATGGATAATGGTGGCATAGAATATGACAATGGTTTCATCTAACAAATGGAATCGTATGTTGCTTAGATACCAATATTGTGTGATTAGGCCTAATAGATATCTCTTTGTTCTCTTGTGAGCTTGTACATCACTTAACGGTGAAGTTAGGTGAAGGCTTATTTAGATAGAATCTTCATTGTTCCATTCTGGAAGTCTTAGTCTAATAGTTCTTGAATCTTACCACTACATGGCTTTGTAGCTCTGATTGAATCATATTTCTTGATTCACGCCAAGGAAAATAAGTTTAGCTTCTCTTTTCTCCAAATGGTCTATTTCGTCATTGCTCTCTATACCCTCTATGCCATGTCTAAACGACACTGATCTTATGGAACTTGGGTTTTTGCCAAAATTATTCATATTGCAGGATATTTTACGTCTTAGAATCTTGATTAAAAGTCTTCATCGGCACATTGCTCCAAATGCCCTACATCTGGAGTTACGGCTGTTGAATGAGCCACAAACAGGTTCTGATCCCTAACCGACCATTATTTTCGATATTGAATTCGAGTCTGGTATTAAGGAAGGGCATATATTCCCAACTTTTGCGCTGCAGCCAAACGTAATCCAAAAGATAGGGTAAAACTACCCGATACATCAGGATATAATAAATTAATGCAAATACCTTGTAAAAGACGTACATGTTTTGTATTTAGAAGTCAACCTCTGGAATAATGACCTAAGACTACCCCTATAATGGGATGAAAACTACTCCTACATAAAAATAAAGTACACAAATGTCAATAAATCGTTTATAATAAAAGTTTTGTACTTTGGATATCCTGTACTTCAAACTAAAAAATTTCCACATGTTTTATGATTTATTGGCATTTATGTGCTTTATTTTTATGTACGGTGGTCTATACCCTATTATACTTGTATAGTTTAGGGTCATTATTCGGGCGGATGACTTATAAATACAAAACATGTACGTTTTTCACAATCTATTTTCATTGAATAATTTATTGTATCCTGATGTATCAGTGATTTTTACTCCATTTTGGGGGTTGTTTTTGACTGTTGCGCAAAAATTTGAGGGGATACGACATTTTTTTAATATCAGATTCAGCTTGAGCGTCGAAAAATACGTAGGAATAACACGGTCGCATTCAGGGATCATCATTTGTGAGGCTGTTATTAATATTCAAGCAGCCGTAACTTCAGAAGTAGGGTATTTGGCACAAGGTGCCTATGAACACTTTTAACTAGGGCACCAAGACGAACAAAATCCGGCAATATGACCAAATTTGGTCGAAAGCCCACTTTTCACAGGATTGGTTGCGGGCACCTTTTAGTGCCTTTGCTTCCTAAGTTATCATTCTTACAAAAACCTAACAGATGAACGGACAGACAGATAGATTGAGATTTGGAAATATATTCTGTGACTAACACAATGATGTGAGACATTTTCACACGTGAAATATTTACGGTTTTAGATAAAGGATAAAGGTCATTAAATTCTTCGGTTTTCTATTTGCAAAGAACACTAAACAAGAGAAAATCGGCAAACGGACCTAGGAAACAAACGGAAATTGTGACGAATGCGTAAGAACATTTTGCATATTAATTTGAATTTGTAAAAATAATAATCTGTTGCTAAGTTTCTCTACTGATAGTAGAGATGTAAGTTGATTGATTTGCTAATGGAAACTTCAAATTTTATTACTAACCTGTTTATGACTACTAACACTCAATTGTAATGATAAAAGTAAATAAATATACACATATAATTTCAATGTAATTATATTTAATTGAACTACTTTACTTGTATAGTTGTTTTTATAAAAATTATTACATTGTATCTCATGATCATGCATTGTTACATCAGCACAACAATAAAATTGAAACTTTTGCGAACAAGAAGTAATTATTTACAACATATTTTTATTCATCTTCTTCTCTTTTATCGCGATTTAAAAGATTTGTGTGACCTATGTGCTATTCTAGTTGGCTTCTTTTTGTTGTATGGTACGTATGACAGTACCAGGTCATTTATCAGAGTTGTCTGTAGCGTAGGGTAAAGCATGAATGAACCTTTCCTTTTTACAGGGAATCACCACCATCTAAATCCAGTTATCACGGGCTCGAGTTACAAATAGGTTAGGGCGTAGTTTCTCAAAAATGTTCTCTTATCTGCTTCTCAAGTCACTAATGTAACTCCTTGAAAACCTGGACACTTTGTATGAGGCAAAAAGAAATGAGACTCTACAGTCTGTAGTCTACCACATAGTGGTAGAAAACATAGTATTGTGTTTTATTTAGTTATTTGTGCAAAATGATTAACTTACCGCAGAGTAACGGCTCCTTCAGTCAATTTTTTGGTACATTTTAATTTATAGCAAATAACCAAATAATGTCAGCAATTTAATTAGGAGACTTTTAATAAATAAAAAAATGATTAAACATTTGTAAGCTGTCAAATTTTTCATTTCGTTAATGATTTTTCACTTATTTAGTGATTTAATTTTTATTTTTACTGCTTCTCATTTTTTTTATTATTTACTGAAACAAAATTGTAAAATACACAGATATATACATAAATTTATTATTTTTTTAATAAGTTTGGACAAAACATTCAAAAGCTACTTCAGCTTTTATTTAAAAATGTAGTAAAAAATTAAAAAAATACATTTTTTAAATTTATACATCTGGAAAGCAAGAGATTTAACGGCGGTGTATTGAGCAAAATAACTGTTCATTAATTTTATATGACAGTCCCCAAAGCTCTTGGTTTCCGGACGTGTGAATTTAAAAAAAATGTTTTGTTTTTCTTTTTAGAACAATTTTTTAAATAAAAGTTTTTTTAAATATTATTTTTATATAATTTTATTTTTTACTTTTTGGTCTTTACTTATTTTTCAGACTAACAGGAAGACAAAACTCTTTCATATGATACCCACTTCAAGGGAGTTGTAAAGAACAAGGTAATTCGCCATCCTAGGCCGTCCGCCGTTGAATTTAGAATGACGGTACACGGTTCATCGTATTTTACTGAAGAAGAAGATAACTAGCCATCTTAGGACGTCCGACGTATTGAAGTTATATTAGATATTATTATCTAGCATTGTCACCGTGTGCACGTGTGCAAAATTTCAAAGCTCTAGCTTAATTAGAACTAATTGAAATTATCATTGCAAGATTTGACCTAAACATACGTACTAACTAATATACAAACAGGTGAAGATAAACAAAAGCTTTAAAAAACTGTAGGCATATAGTGAGGTATATCTGTATATCTATTTGTTTTAAAATGTTCTGTTAACCAATCTCCTAGTCAATTCAGTTCACCTGTTTCTATTTATTTACCATTTACCTAATCAGATAATTTAAATAATGTTTTTATAATAAACTTTTTAACTGAACAAAATAAAATAAAGTAAATTTAAACGAACTAATTTATCGAGTAGTCAAATAATTTTAGATCCATTTATAGCTAGTTCCTTACTATATTGAATAGGACGATGCCACTATAATCTAGCATAAAATCTACCATTAATTGGAAGATCTGTAGCGTTGAGGTAAAATAATTTGTTTGTGGATTTTTAAGATTAAGGAAAACATAAATCATGAACCGTAGTGGAAGTAACAAGCATGATTTTGACAAATTTGATAATAGATCGGAATGTACAGTTCGACTATCTTGCGATCAGCGTCACCAAACTATATAATCTTTAACTTACGCACAAGTCATTGCCATCAAAATAGATACATTGAAGAAGGTGTATCATTTAACACATTTTCAACTAATATTACCAATGTCTATCAAAATTTAATTGTAATATAATACTTCTGCTAAATACCCAAAATAACATTATTTATAATTTTTTTTTGAAATCGAATGGAAATGTTTGTTTAATTGCAATACTTGAATGAATTGTATCCGAGATACAATAATGTTAATAACAATAGCTTATTGATGGCAGTAGATACATCTGACATGTCAAAATCACAAATAAAAATAATTAGGATAAAACTTGGACCAACATCATCATGATAAATAACTATAGTTTATTATAATCTATTATACCTCATGTAATGTTTATGTTATACACAGTATTGTATTGCACTAGCTACCGGAAGAGATAAATAACCTAATAAATAAACAAACAAAAAATAGATGGCATTGTACAGGGTGTCCGAGAATTGAGTTTCCAGACGAGAACCTATGATTTCTGAGTACATATTGGGCCCATGCAACTCAGCTTTACCTTAGTTCAAAAATGCAACCCTGTGGAAGTAATTCCTCTTAAAGTGAGACAAAAATCCCATTTTTTTCCAATAATTTCCATTATATTAAAGATGAAATTTTCATACTGTTTTTCGGTTTGGGTATTTTTGCCCTTATCTCCGAGGCTTGAGAATTATATTTCAATTCTCCATATATCAAATGAATATCAACATATTCTTCATTAAAAAATTGATTCATAATACAAAATTATAACCCAACTCATTGCTGGTAGATTATCGAAATTAAACACATACTTGCTACTTCTTGACGTTACTAATGAATTAATTTTTGTATTGTCATAACAACGCGACGGGTTGTTTGTTTCACAAGCACCTATAATCTACAGAGAAAAACGATAATCCTCTATTTTAGGTTGATATTACATACAACTTTAAAAGTACTAATTTGTGTACTGAAATTAAGATGGACATTATGTGGAGCATTTGTTATGAATGTAATTTTTTTTAAATAAACTACTTTTCTGTCATTACAAAATTTTGTTCTGGAATTGTAAATAAATGTTAAATACAAATAGAGGAAAGATCGATAAATATTACAAGAAAACTTGGTACATTTCTTGTAGCCCTTCAATGCTCTGCAAAAATGTTCTCTTTCGGCACAACGCAAGCATAGCATGGATGCAGGCGTTTAAATAGGATTTATTTACATGTGTCATTTAATTTGGAACAAAGTTATTGTAGCATTTATCGTCGTTTATAAGAATTTATAAAATTTAAAAGTGGTTTATTAACATTTGTACCATTGTGTTAAAAGCTTAAAAAATTAGTAATTATGAAATTGGAAAACGAACAGTTAGACGCCCGGGATACGATAACAGAAAATAGTTGCGTATTTTAAGTTAGGAAAATATTTGATTTTTTTAACGAAATTGAGCCCATAACTTTTCCCAATCGGGTATCGAATACTAAAAATCGAGTCGTTGTTCTCTATGAAAATCAATGTAACCAATATTAAACATATCAAAACAAGACAGCGAATACTAATAATAATAATAATAATCATACCTTTAATGCCCAATAGGTAACACCCAACCACTGAACAATTCTTTTGAGTTTTTCACAAAAATTGTTCGAAATCACCTCCATCTCCACGTATACACATTTCGGCACATCGAACTAAGGACATACGCACTCCGTTCAACACATTTGGTAAATTAGAATAATGTTTTATGGTTTCTATGCACATTAAAACACTTTGTTGCAATTGTTCTAAAGTGTCAATTGGATCACGGTAAACCAGAGATTTAAAATGTCCCCAAAAATAAAAGTCCATCGGATTTAAATCGGGGATCTAGCAGGCCGTGGTACTGGTCTGCACGTCCAATCCATCGTCGAGGAAATTTTCTGTTCAAAAAATTTAGAACAGCTAGACTAAAATGGACTGGCGCAAAAACCAGATTCTTCTGCGCGTAGCCAAGCAAATTTGTCAATGTCTGTTGCAAAAAATTTAAGTATATATCACCATTTAATCTAGCGGGTAATTGTATAGGTCCAATTATTTCATTACCGCAAATTCCTGGCCACAAATTAACGTTGAACCGTCGTTGAAAATGCGCCCTTCTTGTTGCACGTGGATTTTCGTCTGCCCAATTGTGCATATTTTTAAACTTAAACACTCCATTTCTGGTAAAACACGACTCATCGGAGAAACACAGAACGTTTAAAAAGTCCTCATTTGCCGCATGTTTACTTAAAATCCACCTACAAAATTGCATTCGCTCTGCAATGTCTTGAGATTCTAATACTTGGACACGTTGATAGTGATAAGAATGTAAGTTCTTATCTCTCAATGTCCTCCATACCACAAAATGGGATACTACCACACGGTTTGCGATATCGCGGGTACTTAAAGTTGGATCCTCTTCTACAAGTTCCAAAATTTGAACCTCTTCGTCAATTGCCCTTTCTTCGCGTTGTGGACCTCGTTCTCCTCCATGTTCATCGAGACGACCTATTTCTCGAAGGCGTTGGTCAATACTAACAAATGTACGAGCACAAGGGTAACGTCGATTAGGGAACCTTAAACGATAGAGCTCTTCCGCACCAGCTGCATCTCCACCACTTTCTCCATACACCAAGTTCATACACGCGAGCTCTGGATAAGTATAATCTCCCATAATGCCCAAATTCTGCATTTTAAAACACCATACTAAACTG
This sequence comes from Stenurella melanura, assembly GCA_963583905.1. Classification (NCBI taxonomy): domain Eukaryota; kingdom Metazoa; phylum Arthropoda; class Insecta; order Coleoptera; family Cerambycidae; genus Stenurella; species Stenurella melanura. The sequence continues at coordinate 85,731,092 of OY757309.1, forward strand.
TGAATTAATGTAATCCATAAAGAAAGCAAGAAGAAAAACCAAAAATCCAAAAAGTAACACAAAAAGCACGAACGAGAAGTAGTGTCTTACGTAACCCAGTACTATCGACTTGAACGATAAGTCAATAAAATAAATCTTAACATAAGTGGCACAAAATTCAAAAGAGCAAAAGCAACAGACAAAACCAAGGAAAGGGTAGGTCGCGTAGTGTGTACGTTGGTTACCAAGTAAGGACACAAACTGAAATTATTACTTGAGAATATTACAAGGGAGATTATAGCACGCGTAATAAGAAGATTTGGCCGCGAAAAGCAAATACATGGCGGTGTCTTCTGTCGGTCGCTCTTAACTGCTTTGTGGGGATGCTTTTCGATGACCCCCGTCGCGGCCTAATTATCTCTTAGGCTCACCATACTTACTTGCACGAATGCGAGAGTATCATGTGCGATAAGACGCGAGGCAATTAAGCCTAGCCTAGTATGCCAGCAGTTCTCACACTATGTTATTAAGTATTTTGGAAATTTTTGTTTATTTTTTTTCTCCAAAACTGCGATCTCCCAAAACTGTAATTTGATGGAATAGATCTTCATTGTGTAGTTGCAATAAAACAATTTCTTGGATATCTAAAACAAATGTTAATAGACATATTTCCTCATAAAAGCATATTAGTGCTAGTGGCTCTACTGATAGTGGCAGTCAACGTAGTTTTAATTTAAATTTAGTGGAAATGATGGTGGGATGTAACATACTGTGGTCAAAACTAGATAATCCACTTTTTAGATAATTTTTGGAAAAGTGCATTAGAGGCAAATATAACAACGTTCAGGTGCCGTCGGAAACGACACTCAGAAGAAGATATTCCTCAACGGAGAGTGAGGATATTAGACAAAAAATTTCTTCTGAGCTTACTGGGAAATACACCTGGGTTAGTGTGGACGAAACCACCGATGCTTGTGGTGAGAAGGTAGTGAATGTTTCAGTGGGTGCATTGGAGGAAAATTGTTCAACGCGTGGACACTTGATCACCTCTATAGTTGTAGAAACGACCAGTTGTCGCATTACAGTGGAGGCAGTGCGCTAAATGGACACCGGATTCATGTTCCGCGCATCGAAATACGTAGGGGTTGCCAAATGAGGCCCAAGAAGCAGACCACTTTCTTTGTGTGCCTGTGTTATCTTTCGTTTTTCTCACTTGTTGTGCTTATAATTGCTATTTAATTTGCACTTTATGAACAGAAGATTGTATTTTACACCATCTAGTTTCTTTTTAACTCTATCCGCCCTTGTCCTGTTCAGCCTTTCAGGTATAGGATACAGTTTGAAAATCATGAACAGGACTGACGAAAGACTACTTCATAATACTAGCGATGCCACAAGCGCCCACCGACAATTTTTAGAACCAATTTTTAATTATTGTACTTTATAATAATTGATAGGAATGACGTAAATTATTTATTTATAATACATTATTTATTTATAATAAATAATGTTAGTTTAATGAATAAATCCACAAATGATTGAATAAAAATAAATAAATATCATTTAACCTACGGCTATGCTACCGGCTATGCTAATTTATAACAAGGAAATTGAAATGGTGAGCTAAGTAAACAATCGACTACTTCTGTTTGAGGTAAGCGTATAACATATCGGGCATTATTCTATCACAAACAGGCTTTGTAGTGACTTATCCTGATGGCAACGCTTTAAACTGAATTTTCCCATTGACAATAGATATACTATACCACTGCGATCAGAATGATGAATATTCGGCCATCTTCAGGAAGAGTGTCTTGGCAAGAACCAAGATGTGGTTCAGACTCCACTATAAGCTGTAGGCCCTCGTTTCTCTTTACCTAACACCAAACCACCTGGATTTTCCAGAAGATACTTCGGTGACTTTAGAAGCGGTTAAGAAAACATTCAAGAAAACATTCAAGACTCATTGCTAAAGGTCGCAATAATCAGTAAAAAATAAATTAATCTTCATTTCATTTGGTTTGCTATAATTTGCATTTTAAAAGTATCTAGGGAAGTAGGTTCAAACCCTTCGAACTCCGGACTTTGTGTAGTCTCTACTAAAATATTCATTATAAATTTCTTTGAGGGAATTTTATAAGCTTTATTTTTTATATATAGGGAAACCACACCCCTGCCCGAGGAGTGGAACACAACCATACAGATACCGCTCCCTAAAACCAAATCACCACAAAACGTGGACGATTACAGAAGAATAACACTCTGCAGTGTAGGGTACAAATACTACGCACAATTCCTCCTCAGAGAAATGGAAAAATACATCGGCGAACTACCAGACTATCAAACGGCATTTATCAAGGGTAGATCAACAGACGACCATATGTACACCACCAGACGGATCCTGGAAGAAAAGTGGAAAGAAGGAACAAAACTATATATAGTCTCAATTGACCTCCAAAAGGCATTTGATACCATAAGGCATGAGGCTATAGTCAACACTTTGCTCAACAGGGGAGTACCGCACTACTTAATAAACAGAATAATAAAAGCATGCCTACACGAAAACACTGCAATACAATGGTTTGGACAGACGACGGAATCAAAAATGAAGAATATAGGAGCCAAACAAGGATGTCCCCTATCCCCCCGACTATTCCCCACAGTCCTGGACCAAGTGATAGAAAGCACAATAAAGGAGAATCAGAATTTCAATGGAAACGATGGAACGATAAAGCCCTCCATCGTACTTGCATACGTCGACGATATACTCATCATCACCGAGGAAGAACAAGACATCGTTAAATTTCTAAGAAACATGACACCACATCTGGATTCCTCTGGAATGAAAATAAACTTCAAGAAGAGCCTAATAATGGTCCGAGACCCATTGACAAAAACAAGTCCAACAAGTGGGGAAGAATACAAAATAGGAGACTGAGAACCCCGAATAGAATGAAATACCTAGGAACATACCTAACGAATCAACTAAAAAGGAGGGAAACAGTAAGGGAAATAATCAAAACAGCCTACAGAGTCACAAGAGCTCTACTACCCTTCATTGAGGACAACAAACCACCATGGTGCCTAACCAAAAAGATATACACGACCATCATAATGCCTACGATGATATATGGAGTCAAAAACGCAGCAACGACAAAGGCCAACAGAAGAAGCCTGAGAAGAGCTGAAAGGGACATTATCCAACTGCTAGCAAAAACAGGAAAACCACAAAAACGACAGAAAACGTCAACATTACTAGAGGGAAGAACAATAATCAAAAGAATAGAATCATACGCAATGAAATACTGGGGACACGTCCAAGGACGGGACTCGACACACCTACTAAAGAAAGCTCTGCGAATGAACAGCAACAAACTGAAAATAGGGAGGCCATGCTACACATGGATAACAACAATGGAGAGGATTATGAATAAGCTAGGAAAGGATTATACACACTGGGAAAAGCTGGCACAACAAAAAATGGTATACAATAAAGAAATATCAAGGATATACACACTGCCAGACTCAGAAACAGAAGAAACAGAAAACTCAGAAGTAGAATAGGAGAGAAGATGATCACAGACAGAAACTAAGAAGAAGCATATCACAAAAACCTGAAAGTAAAAAGAAGCACGAAAACCTAAAAGAAGCATCTCACAAACGCCTACACTTTCCATCCGATGAAGACAGAAGGAAAACAAGAAGAAACATCTCACAAACACCTACACGCTCCATCCTATACTCCTACCCCATGCGTCATGCGGCTCTCGCTGCTGACAACAAGCATGTCCAATATCCAATCCAGCGTATGCAGCTGGTCCGGCGGTATAAAAAAGCACCGGGGGTTTGTTCCGGCACACGGTGGGATGATCGATGGGCGATCGGGCTGCGTGGTCATCTCCATGCACCGGAATTGGCAGCAATGCCCACCTTACGCTGGCAAATCAATCAATCAATCAAAATATGGTTACGATAAGGCTAATGGGCAGCAAAGTTTATGCAAGAAAATTACTCGGGGTACCATTTTTATAAGATGGTGACTCGGCTGCAATAAATTCAATTCAGCACTTTTAGTATATTTATTAGTATAGCTGAATGAGCATCTTTGTCAAATTTCAAAACGTTATTATTTATTTCTCTGTATATTTGCCAATTTGACTAATAATAAAACCGCTTATTGCAAAAAGTGATCAATGTTTTGCTATTTTTTAAACACGTTCTTATTATACTCGCCAAGGACTATATTTTCAGTGAGTTTCATAGAACAATAATAACTATTTTTTTAAAATATAAGTAATGGTAAAAAATACGATTTTTAGCGGTTTTTTGAAATAAATAATTTATTCGTAAATTTATTAAATATCGAACTGGACACGAAAAACTACTTTTGGGCCTCTTTGACCCCATTTTGAATAACTTCTACAAACGTCTAGTTCATCAAAGTCTACGAAATGTTTCCCATCTTTTCCATATTTTATCTTGCGGATGGGTCGCTTGTCAAACAAGCGGGGTATTCTCAACAATTTGATTGGCCTATAAGTTATTCGTGATATTTGTTGTGTGGCATAAAATAAAGTATAAGCAAATATAGTTCAGTCCAGCCCTGTGGTCAACAGCGAACCGATATAATATGGAAGCAGTCCATACCATAAAGAAGAACTCGAAGACCCGAGGAATTTAGTGTTGGCGCGCGAGACTCCACGATGCTGTCTCAGATTTTAGTTTTGTAAATTATTGTTATGGGCGATTATAAACAACAGAAAAACATTGTCACATGTTTTAGTTTCGGAGATAGAATAGTCGGAATTTATTAATATTGGCCCAGCCACATGTAATTTTATATACACAAATATATTTCTGGACTTGTCCACATACGTTTTTCCTTATCATCATTATTTATGATATTAGGTTAAGGCCCGCTTTAATTAATAGTTTTAGTTTGAGTAATTTCTCGGTATAAATTAATTATTTTTTATGTGGGAATTATTTCAGAATGGATATTATTTTACTTTGGTATATTTTTTCTTCTTGGTGTATTAAAATAAATTAGTTCTTTCGTAAAAATAATAAAATAATATTGTATTGGCTTCCATGATATAAATAAGTAAATAAATAATGAATTTGTTTTCAACAGGATGACATCCAACATAATGTTTTAAAGTAAAATTGACATATCACATGATATGCGTAAAGTTCATACGAACTTGAACATTGTAATTTAGATGCTTTATACATCTTCGTAACTTTGGGTGCTTACTTAAAAATCTTAGATGCGTTTTGCTCTAAACTAGTAGGACATAGTTTATATACAATTTGGCGAACACACTGCACGTTAGATTTGGTCTAATTTTAAAATCGAGTATTCTACCATGCTATTTTAAATGTGCATCTTTGAAATAATAATTTAGAATGTAACAAGAATCATGGTGTTTACAAGAAACGGGCTACATACGTACGTTTACGTATACAAACGCAGAGAAGACATTTAATCCGGAACAAAGTCACGATACATGTTAATTTATTTGCAAAATTTTGTCAAAAGTTTGTATGCCATGTAAAAGTATACTTATTCATTTGTTTCAAATTAGGAAACTTTTCTTTTTTAACTAGCATCATACTTACCGTGGAGAAATATGTTTAAATAATTTTGCCTCAACATTGGATATGTACCAATGGATTTATTGAATGGTTCTCTCGTTCTCCAGATATAAACCCAATGGGTTTTTTCTATGGGGGTATTTATTAAAGATACAATGTGTTCAACGACATTGCAAAATGAAGAGGACCTAAAAGCTAGAGTTCAACAGGTATGTAAATACAGCTACCACCTAAATGCTAGGTAATGTTTTGAATGCAGTGCCTCGCCGCGCTCCATTGTGCATAAGAAATCGCAGTGGACATTTTGGACATTATTTTGAGGATTAGATAAACATTAATGTTCTGTGTGCTATATTCATTTTAATTATTAATTTTCTTTGTTAGCTGAATTTACTTTATAATTTTTAATTGTGTTAATGCTTGGTTATAGTAAAGATCTGGGTTTTTTAATCGTTTCATTTAATTATACTTCTCCACAAGTACGATGCTAGTTAAACAGGAAATTTATTACTTTAAAGAGCGTTTTTATAATTACTTGCTTAGTTCCAGTGAATAAATATGGCATGTGATACATCGTTGAAATGGAAGGAAAATACCCTATTTAATGCCGCCATTTCCCGCCCGTTTAGAGACAGAAAAGTCTAATAATAGCAGCGCAGGACCAAGCTCTAAATACCACATCACGTGATGCTCAAGGAAACTGAGAAGTTGAGCAGTACAAAGACCTTTGTGGCGTGTGACGTTTCCCTTACATCTCACCACCACATCATTAGGCCCACTAAGTATATATACGAGCGGCCATGTTGAGTTCGTTGGAAAAGCGTATAAGGAAGCCTAACTGAGGAGTTCACAGAGTAGCCGCGGAACGAACATCGTCGGACCGAATTTCCAAATAGATGTGAGCAGGATTTTGAAATGCAAAGACCACAGTCTCGCCAGTAGTTGTAGGGGCTCTACGAACTGTTAAGGAGGGCCATGACTGGAGTCTGAAACAAGTGCCTGGTCAACAGAGAGTGCGAGATGTGTAGATGAAAATTCCTGGAGGAGTTTCTGTGATTCCTTGTTGAGATCTGGATCTGTTGAAAAAGCATAACCATCACCACCAGAAGGGCAAAATAACCTGGAACGCGCGCTCCAACAAAACAGTATTTCGTGGTACAATTCCAGTGGATTAGTGAAATTTTCTCTCCAAAGAGGAGCTCGAAATACCATAATAATAATAGTAATAAGTAAATTAAAATGTTAAATGCATTCTGGTCTCGCAGGAAACATTTTAACTAAAGGTGACTTAATGAGAGCAAAATCATTAAAACAGTTGTAAGTATCTCATGATTCTTTAAATGGTCTACTTTTACTTTTGATTATAAGTGCAATAAAAGATATTATATTAACTGATATTTTGCAGAAGTAATGTCGTTAAATGAACGTCTTAATAACACTCATTTAGTTTATGTACCACTTGATTAAACCGATCATATTTATTAGGTCTGAATACACTAATGACTTCTGTGCCTCCTCATCATGCTATAGTAGATTGCTGAAATATATTTGAAATTACGGATCTTCGTTGTACTGTAATATTAAACACTTTATTCACTACTCATTTATAAGATAATGCAATACAATTTACAGATAGGAAATTCGTGAGCTGATTGGCAAAGTTAATGGAAATGTCTATTTCGGAAACATAACGTCCCTAGCCGATAACGGTTTTATTTAAAAAAGTGTCAGAGCGTGCTTCTTATCCTTATAGCAAGTAAATCGAAACTATTGTCACAGAATTCAAAGTTGAAAGAACAACTGACATTCGAAAAGGTACAAACTTCCTGAACTTCATAAGTTTGATTTTTATATTCTCTTAGAACATTGTTTTTAACATGATTAAATGCAATATTTTATTATCTATTATTCTATAATATAGCATTCCTACAATTAGAGGGAAACTTTAAAATAGGATGGCTGACCCTTGCTGAGCAACTTTCAAACAATAAGCTGTGATTATGATGTAGGTGTAAATTACAACAAAATGAAATTGTTATTAGAGATCCAGCAAATGAGAATCACTCAGACGTGTTAAGGATAGATGCATGTGAGGTAGTAAACATAATGGTATAGTTTGTCGTCTTTGTGGATAATATTGGTAACTGCAAGTATGAGATTTGATGAAGAATGCAGATGACAAAATTGGCTCGTCGCACAAAATTCGACTTGGTAGACGAGACAAACAAAGATCAAACTTTTTTTACATCTCCTAGACAGACAGTCTACGTATTAATGCTTCCAAGATATAAGTCTGAATATATGCTGCGCATTCATTGGACAAAACACAGCTCCGCTGCTCGATTATTCAAGAAATGCATCCCCTAACATCAGTAGTATATAATTTTCGGCTTCATCAACTAGAAAGAGGATAAGCTAGAATCATTTGACAGCTCAAAGAAGACTGGATTAGAGGAGATGAAGAAACTCCCTTCACAAAATTGATTTGATGCCAGCAAACAACTGATGTGAAACATCCTTAGCCCTCGTTATCGCCCATCGGGTAACAGCAACATACATCGCGATATTGCGGTATGCCGCAGAGCAAAGGAAGACCAACTAGCATAATGCATGGGACAAAACATCTGCGAAGACATTCTGAATGAGAGAAACTAAAGAAGAAGTAAAGGAATAAGAAGAAGAAGAGGAAGAACAAGACGCGATAAGATCATTTATATCCTCTCGAGCAAGGTTATAAAGACTTCTAGTACCTTTGGTAATAATTCTTATTAAAAATGAATGTCTTTTTCAGCAAAATTTTCCTAATTCGTATACTAATGACTTAACATAGGATGAAGTGATATGAAAGTTCAATAGAAATCTTTAATGCAAAATCGGGCACTGCTGTAGCAGTTGTAACATTCATTGATAATAATACCATAGCTTTCAAGTTCGCCTGGCAGTTGATGTATATACATATAAATATGTTTGTATACGATACATCTAAAGAAATTTTCACTTGCGCACAATAAGACAGCATATGCCTTTACTAAGAAATTTTCCCAAGTGGCGCCGATATATGAGCACTTCGTTTGCATACGCGTATGCCAACACCAGTTTCCTCTTGAGTCTTTGGTTTGTCTGTATACTTACTATTTCAGACTTCCGAAACTCAATGAACAAAAAAAAAATTAACGAGTAAACCAATTCATTCCAAACTGCCTCAAGAGAAAGAAAATTCAGATGAACATAAATTTAAACCCCGGCATGAAAATTCCGATAAACGAAAAATCACATATGTGTGTAAGAGACAGCCTCCTAAATATTTCGTAAGAAAATAGGGCAGAAAGAATTTACACAACACATATAGTAGACAACCCCCCAAGTCCATAGCTAAGGCTGTCCGAAAGCAGCTACAAATTTGAAAAACTCAGACAACATCCATTACCCACCGACATTACCATTGTCAGAGCTGGAGATCGAACCCAGTGTTCAATATACAGTCTGGCTTAAAGTGATCAACACTAATACGCTTTAGCCCGCTGCGCTTTTATGCCTAGTAGAAAGAATGTTACATATGAATATCTTTTTACCTTTGACTTATTTAAATTATTCATATATATGTCAGTTGCATATGCACAATCCTGTAGATTTAAGCCTTATTGTCATTTTACTTTCTTTTGGGGAATGTAACCTCAACCACATTAGACAAACAAAACCATTAATATTGATAAGCTTCCAGTAGCATATTAGTACTACACAGTAAACAGCCCATGCATGTTTATTTGTACAGACAACTTGTCGTCATTTTAAGCGCATAAACTTCCTGTTATATTCTGTAATTTGGCAATATTCAACATACATTACGATTAAGTTTAGTACTAAAACCTAAACCATATGTTTTGGTATCTTGTGATAGATGCAACTTGCATTCGAAGCGTTAAATAAAAACGCCTCTTCAATTTAATGTTAAGTTAAACAACACTAAAAGTAACAAGGAAACACATCTCAAATTCACAGTTGTTTTTTATTGCAAAATAAGATGCATACACTAACATTAAGTGCAATAAAATACATAAACATTATTCTTATATTGTACTACTGTCGATATGAAACGTTTTAGCACCTGACATTTAAAAGTGTTTGTAGAAAACATTAAAGTAAATATCTTTTGTAAACAACTTTTTTAATGCGCTTGAGAATTAGTTTACTAGGTGTGTATATTTTACTTATTTTATATTACTCAATCAATCTAACAGTACATTTATGGGAGCTAAAAACGGCGTAAGGTCTCATATGTGTTGTACTTAATAATAATGATTGTATAATGTTCAGTTTTTTATTGCTTTTTTGTTGTTCCTCGTTTATTATTTGCAAAAGTTTACTTATGTATCTGCGTTAATTAATTATTCTTTATTGGTTTATTTACATAGTTACAAATCATATAGGAAGATCAATTACAGATATAGCTAGAACTGCATGATAATTTAAATGTAAAAAATGTAAAACTATAAAATAATTTAGGGCACTTTGATTTTGACTTTGAAATTAGTGCAGATAATAAAATAACAATAGACGGTAAATTAAGACCTTGCCACTGTTTTTAATAAACAGAATCTCCATGTTCTTCACCACATGTATCAGAGTACCTATCGTAATTTAGATGTGCACCATCACCCTACTCCGTTCATTCGAACTGTTTTTCAATGGTTTTCTTTAGCTCGAAATGTTGTGTGTATCTATGTATATTCAAATCTGGTGATCGAATTTTTGACCACTTCCTGATTTCCAACCATGTTGAAATTTTGCACATAATTTTGGTTCTGAAAACAATGCAATAAAATATATTCAATATTATGGTAGGGGACGGTAGCTCAGTGGTTTAGCGCGTCTAGCTTGCATACTGGCATACCTAGCGAAGCAGGTTGAATCCCTGCTCAACGCGAAATAATTTTAATTATAAAATTATCCCCAAGATGTGGTTCGGACTCCACTATAAACTATAGGGCCTGGTTTTTCTTTACCTAACACAAAATCATTCTGGATTTTCAAGGAGTTACCTCGGAGACTTGAGAAGCGGTTAAGAAAACATTATAGAAAACATTATTATTCAATATGACGGTCACCACAAAATGGCGGATTACCTTTGTCTTGACAACCCCCTCGACATGGGTATCAAATGAAAGGGTATATAAAATAGAATACAATAAGCTGTGTGACGTCATTCTAAATCCAACATGGCGGCCGGCACAAAATGGCGTACACCTACACCTACGTACAGCCTTTTCTATAACCTCTTCGATATAGATATCAAATGAAATGATGTGACAAGTAGAATACAATCATCTGTGTGGATTTATGGATTACCTATTTATTTGCAACTCCCTTGATATCGGTATCAAATGAAAGAGTTTGACAAGAGTAAACGAAATGATGACGTTGGAATGAAAAAAAAAACGAGGCAAACGAAAACTAAAAAGTAGTAAATAAATAAATAAATAAATAAATAAATAAATAAATAAACAAATAAAATTTAAAACAACGGTCTTATTCTAAAACTGAATTGCGCCAAAAAGTAGAAACAAGATTTTAATCAGTGATTAAATTACAAAATGATGATGAAAAAGAAAACCACTGGGCGCTAATAAAGTATTGCTGTCGCTGTTATATTACGTTATGAATAGTAATAACGTTTTATCACAGTGCTGATTGTTGATAAAGGTAAAATATTATATTTCATGAGCATCCAATGGTTATCTTTTTCAGTATTTTTAATCCCTGAATACAAATTATATTCTACTTTTTAGTGCAATTCAATTTTAAAAGAAAACCGTTGTTTAAGAAAAGGTTTTTATTAATTTATTTTAAAAATAACTATGTAATTATTGAACCTTGTAAAATATATTTCTCGCAGTTTTTTGAAAATAATAAGTTACTAGGTATGATTGCTATTTTTGTAATTTTAATTATGTCCTGATGATTTCTTCTCGATTGACAAAACGCTGTGTATTTCACGACAACTGGTCTCTTTTTCTTAATGCATTGCACTTATATGAAACGTGAGAAAGATACGAACAGATAGACAGACGGATAGATGGACAGACGAACAGCCGGACGGACAAATGTAATATAGTCCCCATAGTGCTCTATTTACAAAACTGATTACGAACAAATCCCCATCATATTTGTTTGACAAAATAAAATGTCCAGCATATAAATTTTCGTCGCAGAGATATGCTAACAATCCCCCTTAGAGATTAAGTATCTTAAACCAATTACATTACATTTAAAAAAGCATCTTAAACGTAGACTACCCAATAGTGACTTAAATATTGATTTTAATATCTAAAAATGTGCTGTAAATAATGTCAAATAATTATTTTGCCTAATTTGATGAGTTGTATCAGGTATAATTTTTATATATATACATATTTTTTTTAATTTTGATGTGCCAGCCATGTAATATATTATAAAATGACTGTGTGCCCTGTGTTGTTATAAATGATAGAGTTTGGTTTTTTGTTTCTAAATGCCCTTAATGGGTCCTAGATTTTATGGAAGACGGAATTTTTTGTAACTTGTTACGGAATAAATACAATACGAGCTATTTTAATAAGCTAAGCTGTACTAATTGTTTCATTGGTCATTATTATTTGTGTTTATATGAGCTTATTAAATAAAGTTTGTTTATTATTATTTCGTATTGCGAAAAGTATAATAACCATTTTCATAGTACCCAAGTAATTTAATTTTTCGTTTGCAATACCTACCTAAAATTTTGTACACCCAGTAACATGATAATAACGAGAGATACTAATTGTTTATGTCTTAAGCTAGTATGTTATATCTCATTTTTATAAATATTGATACCTATTAACCTTGACTTAATTGCGTTGCATCAATTGAGATAAGAATTTCATTATGCAGTAAATACTTTTCCATTCATTCAAACTAGAACGCTGACAAAGCCATATCAGCATAAAATTCAACAAAGAGCTTAACAATTGCTAACCTTCAATTTATGCAACCCTAGCATTAAGGAAGTTATAAGTAAGACTAGATTTGTATAGAGCCATCAGATTGATTATTAGAATAGACAGATATCATAAGCTAGACATAAGAATCAATTCCATTCCATTATATTATAATTCAATAAGAAACATTTCAAGCTACGTTAAACTACATTTATAATAATTAAAGTAATATTAAGAAAGTGTAACCCAAGTGTTGTAAAAATCTTCGAAAAATAAAAAAATCTTTTTTTAAAAACCAACCGTTCTTGTTACGACGATAACAAGTGGCGCAGTCGTCCGGATTTTTTCTACGAAGCAGGCGAGAACAAGCGACCCTTCTTTGGTGGATTCCAATCCTTTGAGAAAAAGAACCAAAATCCCGAAGAAAATCAACCAAATCAAATTCAAAGAAGAAAATCAATCACAAATCCAATTCAAAGAAGAAAATCAACCAAATCAAATTCAAAGACGAAAATCAAATCAAACAAACAACTAGGCAACTCCAAGGCAAGAAACGGTACGAGTGGAAGGAAGATCTAATCACACCCCTGGCTCGCACATTCTTGAAGAACTTTGTGGAAGGAAGATCTGATCACACCCCTGGCAAAGTGCTCCTGGATTCCTGTTGTCATCAAACAAAATCAGCTTCATCATCAGCAACTGGAACAACCCAGCAACTGACAAAACTTCCCAGCAGCAGACTGGTACACACCTCAGCAATCATCCAGAACGTCCCAACAACCGGAACATCTCAATCAACAGAGAAACAACCCGTACACATGCAACTTTACCTCAAGACAACACTCTTGTAAGTACAAAGTTTTACCATTGAAAAAGTAGCATTGTATTTTGTATTTTCAAAAAGCCAATTTAAAAATCTATTGAAAGAAAAATGGATAGAGAAAATGAAATTGAAAATGAAATTGAAAACGAAGTCGACGATTTACCCTCATTCAAATTAACAGAATTATTTTCACTAATACCAGAGTACGACGGAGACCAAATTCTCCTTGAATCATTTTTAAGTTCATGTCAAGCCGCCTTACATATTTCAAATGTTGAACAAAAAGTGTTAGTAATAATTCACATAAAAAACAAACTCAGAGGCAAAGCTTCACAATTAATAAATTCGAAATTCACAAACGATTGGTCAGAAATAAAAAATTTACTAATATCAAATTTTGGTGAAACAAGAAATCTTCCCAGTTTAATACATGATTTACAGTACATGAAACAAGGCAAAGATTCTGCTCTCAATTTTGTCCACAAAATTCAAACACACAATGCGAAATTGCACTCAGCAATAAATCGACAATCAAATTTAACTGAAAATGAAAAGAAATCTCAAGCCGCGTTAATCGACAACATGTGTCTCGACACATTATTGACAGGTTTAGATTCAAGATTAGGTGCAATAATAAGGGCTTCAAACCCTGAAACAATTTTAGATGCAGCACAAAGAATACGCCGAGAAAATCAATTAGGTTACTTAGAAAACCAAAGACAAAACTTACGACCAAATTTTACAAACAAACCACCACACTTTCAAACAAACCAACCACAAAACAGAAATCAAAAAATGTGTAATTACTGTAAAAAACCAGGTCATTTAATAAACGAATGCAGAAAAAGAAATTTCAACAACAATCAACCACAATTCAACACAAATCAAACTTTTTCAAATCAACAAAATTTTCAAAGATTTCCTCAACAAAACAGTTCATTTCAAAGATTTTCAAATCAACAACCAAGCACATCTTTTCAAAATTCAAACTTTCAACAAAATCAGAGACCTTCTGTAATTCAAAGAAACCCAAATTTCCAAAGACCTAACACAAACAGTGCAAACACACATTCAAATCAAAATCAAACACAAAATTTTCAAAGACAAGCACATCATTTAAACGAACAAATGAGCGAAGAAATGACTGGAACTTTTGCTCATTTTCCTCAGACCAGTCAACACCAACAACAACACCAACACCAACCACAATACCAACAAACATCGAATTTACAACAACAAATAGACCAAATTTCACACCGTGTACAAGATTTATAAATATAAATGCGACACGATCCGAAAATCTCTATTATATTACTTCACGAAGCAAAACTTGCAAATTTTTAATTGATACAGGCGCGGGTATATCAATTATAAAACCACAAATTGTTCCCCCAAATTTAATTCAACCCACAGAAAAAATAAATGTACAAGGTATAACGAATGAATTAATTCCAATTTCAACTTGTGTACACTACACCTTTTTTACTGAAAACAGTAATGATCCATTAAAATGTTATGTAGCGGACATTAACATCGATTTTGACGGATTATTAGGTGCGGACTTTCTTGATCATTATGAAAGTGTAATTGATTTAAAAAATCGCAAATTAATCACCAAGTACAAAACACTTGACCTTCACAAAAGCGGAGAAGAAAAAATTCAACAAGGCTTACACGAAGAAAACACTCAACAAGAATTTTACAAAGACAAAATTCAACAAATCACTCAAGAAAAACTTCAACAAGAAAGAAAAATTGAAAACAAAATCAAAATTGAACCAAGAACAGAACAAGTCTACAAACTCAAATGCGACAAACCAAACAAGGAACTGATTTTATTATCAGAAGAAAAAGAAGAAGTAATCATCCCAAATGCACTAGTCAAAACCAACGAACATGGAGAATTTTTCACAACAATTTTAAACAAGTCAGAAAAAGAAAAGGAAGTAAATTTGAACAATCTACAATTTGAAGAAATTCCAACAATGCAATCAAACGAGCAGTGTAACAGAAAATTGAACTACACCCAAATCAACAACACAGACAGACAGGCAGAAATTGAAAAACAACTTCGACTGGAACATCTAAACGAAGAAGAAAAAGAAAAAATCATAAGCACATGTTTGGACTTTTCAGAAATTTTCTACCTAGAAGGAGACCAATTAACTTTCACAAATGAAATCAAACATTCGATCAACACCAACGATGCAAAACCAACTTTCACAAAATCTTACAGGTACCCTCACATACACAAGCAAGAAGTGAAAACGCAAATTACAAAAATGCTGGACCAAGGAATAATTCAACCCTCAATATCACCATGGTCATCACCAGTATGGGTAGTCCCCAAAAAGTTAGACGCAAGCGGAAAACAAAAATGGCGTGTGGTAATAGACTATAGGAAACTGAATGAAGTTACCGTAGATGACAAATACCCACTACCAAACATAACAGACTTACTTGATCAGCTAGGAAAATGTCAATACTTTACAACTCTCGATCTAGCATCTGGCTTTCACCAGATTGAGTTAAATCCAACAGATGTAGAAAAGACAGCATTTTCAGTGGAGAACGGACACTATGAGTACAAAAGGATGCCATTTGGATTGAAGAACGCCCCTTCAACATTCCAACGTGTCATGGACAATATACTAGTAGGAATTCAAAACGAAAGATGCTTAGTATACATGGATGACATCATTATTTACTCGACAACTCTTGAAGAACACATCAACAGACTAAAAGAAATTTTTACCAGACTATCAGAAGCAAATTTAAAAATTCAACCAGACAAATGTGAATTTTTAAGAAAAGAAGTAGCATACTTAGGGCACATAATAACGAAAGACGGAGTAAAACCGAACCCAGAAAAAATTTCAGCAGTTCAAAACTTTCCAATCCCAAAAAACCCAAAGGACATTAAATCATTTTTAGGATTAGCAGGTTACTATAGAAGATTCATACCCAACTTTGCGAAAATTGTCAAACCTTTAACCTCTTTACTACGCAAAGATGCAGAATTCAACTTCAACGAACAATGTCACGAAGCTTTCAACAAATTAAAACATGCTTTAACAAATTATCCCATTCTTCAATACCCAGATTTCGACAAGGAATTCATTTTAACCACAGACGCATCAAATTTTGCTATTGGCGCAGTCCTATCACAGAAAATAGACAACAAAGATCTACCAATTGCATACACCAGCAGAACACTCAGCCAAACAGAGTCAAAATACAGCACGATACAGAAAGAATGCCTCAGCATCATCGTAGCTACAAAGACCTTCAGACCATACCTTTATGGAAGAAAATTCAAACTTGTAACGGACCATCGACCTTTGACATGGTTATTTTCAATAAAAGACCCAGGATCAAAACTTGCGAGATGGAGATTAAAACTAGAAGAGTATGATTATGAGATAACATACAAACCTGGAAAACAAAACACCAACGCAGACGCACTATCCCGAATAAAATTACAAGCACTCAGAATACTTCACAACGGATTACAAGAAGATACATTAGAAGAAGATAGTAACGATGGAAGCGAAACCACAGAAATAGCCCCCGAAACAATAATCGAAGAATATTCAAGATACAAGAAACTAAAAGAACAAAAATCGTTAATCGACTTTTCAAAATGCAAAAATTCAAACGAAAATTTTCTTGACAAATCTCACAAAAACATATTAACACCAATCATGCAAGGAAAAATAACTGAAAACCAATTCAAAATAATTGAAGACTTTTTCGAAGAGAATCGCCAATATCGAGATGACAAAATAAACGTCCAAAACAGCAAAACAGTAAAGAACAGGAAGTATTACATAATACCAACATCTTACGAAAACACAGAACAACTTTTATTTCACGTAATTTACGAAAACAAAAATGATCTATTAGAAAATTCAACTTACTATTTAGAAGAGATGAAAGAAATACCTTTACTTGAAATCTTATCATACATATTTTCAGACGATGAAATTGAATTCATCACATGCAACAAAGAAATAACAACCCCAACAGAAGATCAAAGACCAATTATAATTGATCAATATCACTCAGGCAAAGCAAATCTACACAGAGGCATAAACGAAACAATCAATCGTATAAAACAAAAATACAATTGGCCAAATCTCAATAAACAAGTCGAACATTTCATCAAAAATTGCGAAACTTGCAACAAAGCAAAAATATGTCGAAAAAATTTAAGCAATCCCCTCGTAATAACCGAAACACCGAATACCCCATTTGAAAGAATAAATTTAGACATTTTAAAAATCCCAGAAAACAATCTCATTTTAACAATACGAGACGAATTAACAAAATTCACTCAAGCTTACCCTTTACAAGACAAATCAGCGAAAAATGTAGTAAACACTTTACTTTTATATTTTCAACATTACGGAACCCCATTACGTATACATTGCGACAGAGGAGGCGAATTTGATAATCACCTTTTAAAAGACCTTTGCACATTGTATGACATAAAATTAACCTATTCTTCAGTAAATCACCCCCAATCAAACGGATCACTCGAAAGATTCCACGCAACCCTTTTAGAAATGATACGAGCGACAGTAACAGACAATCCCAGAGATCACCCACTAACATGTTTACCGTACGCGATAATATATGTTACAACAATTCAAAAAATCAAACACATGGATTCACCCCGTATGAGCTAATATTCGGGCATACAAACTCGAGACCCCCTGAAAAAACGTACAATCAAGAAGAACTAATTTCAAAATACGTACGCGATTTAAATAACAAAATTTCTTATTTTTATCAATTAGCACGAGAACGAACATTCGAGAAAAAAGCAAAAGCAAAAGCAAGATATGACTGGAATTTTCAACCAAAAGAAAAACAATTTAACATTAAAGACCAAGTTTTTATCAAAGAATCACAAAGAAAATCAAAATTAGCAAATAAATCAAACGGACCTTTTGAAATAATTAAAGTTTTAGAAAAGAACGCATTAATTGTAAAAGACCCTGTAACAGACAGAGAATTTACTATAAACTCAGACATGATAAGTTCGAAACTAGAATAAAATACTTTCTTTATTTTCAGGTTATCATTCGCGATAATAAGAGTAAGTACACACACAATGGACTATGACTTAAAATTATTAAACAATACCATTGGAATTTATTATCATCCTGAAACTGAAATGAAAATTGCAAATGACAAATGGACAATAATGACTTACAAAAACATATCTTTATTAAAACAAGTTTACAATCAAAACGTTGATTTAATAAATAACATAAACTCAAGATTATTTTATGAAAACTCTCCGAGACTAAAATTCTTTTACACAGAAGTACAACCACACATAAGTTTAATTAACAAACAATTAAAATCCATTGAAACTAAATTAACGGAAATTAAATATGATACCCCAAATTATCGTTATAAAAGAGGATTATTAAACGGTATAGGATCAATTTGGAAAGCAATAACAGGAAACTTAGACGCATCAGACGGTGAATATTACGCTGATTGTATTAACAAATTAAAAGACGATGAACATCAAATTGAGAATCTTTTAAAAAATCAAATCTCAGTAACCACATCAACAATCAAAAATTTCAATTACACAATACGAAAACTACAAATAGACGAACAAACGTTTAACGAAGATATTATAAAAATTCAAAATACTTTGTTAGATATCTCAGATAACGAAAATTATTATGAAGCGAGATTTAAATTTATTGAAATTTGCGAACAAATCACCGAATCGAACATAATTATTGAAAATGAATTAGATGACATAATTGAAAGCATAACTTTTGCAAGATTAAATACTTTACACCCCTCAATCATTCAACCAAGTGAATTAGTAAATGAATTACGAAAAATTTCACAAAAATTACAAAGAAGTCATTTACCCCTTTTACCAGATTTATCAAATGTAGCATCTTATTTTGACATTATAAGTCTCAAAGCATTTCAAACACAAAGAGAACTCGTATTTGTATTAGACATCCCAATTGTTGAACCGTACAATTTTAAACTATTTCATTTATACTCTATTCCGATTAAAGATAATCGTACGCAAATGTTTCATTTAATTTTACCAACTTCAAAATACATAGCACTTTCAGATGATAAGACATTGTACATACATCTGGATAATTTTGAAAATTGTAAACAAATTGAATTCAAATTATGTAAATATTTATTACCAAACCCTGTAGATTTAAATGCAAATTGCGAAGCACAACTTCTATTACATCCATTGAAATTACCAGAAAATTGTGTAACAACATTACTTTATTCAGAAGACTACAAAGTACAATTAATTTCACAAAATACTTGGCTTGTAGCAATTACAAATTCAGTACCTTTTGTAATAAATTGTCTAGGACAATCTGAAACAAAAATAGTTGAACAAAATGCAATTTTAAATTTATACCCACATTGTACAGCATATATAGGATCAACCAGAGTATATGCAATTTATGAAAAAAAGACGTCAATTCAAGAAACAATTCAAATTCCTGAAATTAAATTTAACTGTTGTTCTCATTTACCCAGAGAAATACCAAACTTAAAACCATTAAAAATTTCAAAACTAAATCTTGATGAATTAAATACTGCCGAACATAAATTAAATCAATATAGCAAAGATCTCGACAAATTAATAAATGAACCATTCGTTCAGAAACATATTTCATGGTTTACATACTTTATAATAGTATTGGTAATATTACTTATTATTTTAATTATATTGTGTAAATGTAAAAGAAGGTATCCAAAAATAGGAATAGCCTTAGGAAACAGCCCAAGTCCAGATCACCCTGACGATAGCTCGAGAAATTTATTAACGAGGTTCAGAAGACAAGTAACCCCTCTAAGAAGACAACCAATCCGAAGAAATTTCAGCGACCCAACCATCGAAGAAGAAATTGAATTAAATCCTAATTCACAAAAATTAGTTTCAAGACAAACTTGACCCCTAATTTTTAATCTTCGTAGGGAGGAATTGTTATATCTCATTTTTATAAATATTGATACCTATTAACCTTGACTTAATTGCGTTGCATCAATTGAGATAAGAATTTCATTATGCAGTAAATACTTTTCCATTCATTCAAACTAGAACGCTGACAAAGCCATATCAGCATAAAATTCAACAAAGAGCTTAACAATTGCTAACCTTCAATTTATGCAACCCTAGCATTAAGGAAGTTATAAGTAAGACTAGATTTGTATAGAGCCATCAGATTGATTATTAGAATAGACAGATATCATAAGCTAGACATAAGAATCAATTCCATTCCATTATATTATAATTCAATAAGAAACATTTCAAGCTACGTTAAACTACATTTATAATAATTAAAGTAATATTAAGAAAGTGTAACCCAAGTGTTGTAAAAATCTTCGAAAAATAAAAAAATCTTTTTTTAAAAACCAACCGTTCTTGTTACGACGATAACAAGTATAGCTACGGTATCACTGTGGTGAAAACCATTTACACATAGGTAAATTTTTAATTCTTTAATGAGGTACAGTTAAGTTTGGATGGCATAAAATTCAAGTTGAATTGCCCCTTGCTGTGAGAGCCAGGCACTGTCACAACATGAGAAAACAGTGAGGGTTACAGACGGAACAAAGGGTAGGATCAGGGGGTATTATAGCTAACAAATTCTTGATAGTCATATAGTTATCACTGCTAAACGTTAGTATATTTTAACCTCCCCACAATAAAATTGTGGGAGGTTACTAAAATTGGTCCAAAATCGAAAATTGAGATAACATCAAATCTTTACGTTTTGAGGTCCCAGGAATCCAAAAAAGTGGTTTTTGAAAAATGTCTGTGCGTGTGTGTGTGTGTGTGTGTATGTACGTGTGTATGTGTGTATGTGTGTTAGCACGATTGCGGCGAAACTACTGGACGGATTTGGATGAAACTTTGCATGAGGGTTTCTTTAGTGCTCTAGAAGATCTGTAAAGGTTTTGGTTGAGATCGAGTTACGTTTAGTGCCATTTTGGCACAACAACTTGTTTATTTTATTATTAATTACAATTTGTAATCTAACCATTGGAAAGCAGTTAAAATTCCGATTTCAACGATATATCACACTTGCACCTTTTTTATATACCTACATTTTTTTATACACATTATTGTATAAAGAACAAACAAAATTCAATTTCTCTATAATATTAACATATGTAAAACTACGTCTACAGTTGTCAGAGCCCAGTGGGCTAAAGCGGCGACTTACAAATCAAGAGATCGAAGCGACGGTTCGATCCCAACAGATTCCGGGATTTTTTTTTTTTTTCGTTATAAACTTTATTAATAATTGCGGAAAATGTAACATGATTAAATACCAACATATATTAGGTGTTTATAATTATTCAGAGTTTGAGGATTTGTCACTAGTTTTATTTTTATTTCTTTTTTCATTATAAACTTTATTAATAATTGCGGAAAATGTTACATGATTAAATATCATCATATATTAGGTGTTTATAATTATTCAGAGTTTGGGGGTTGGTCACTAGTTTTAAATGAAATATAAATAATTCTATTGCTGTTTTGGCGGTGAACACATACGACGTCGTAAATTAGATAAATATAGGTGGATCATATTACAATAATATATTTGATTTAAAGGCATGTCACGACGGTAGATTTGAATTGACTATCAGAGCTCGTAGCATTTGCTACTGCTGCGAATCAAATTACAGTTAAAAAGTAGCAGACTGCTTAGCAACCCATCACTAATTTTTTCGATTTACATTGGTTTGACTATGAACCATACACTGAGAGAAATCGTTTTGGCAATTTTTGCACAACTTGTGAAACAAGGCCTTGTTCTATTTTTTGAAACAATTGTAACAGTTTAATATAAAACGTTATACAATTTTATACACTTTCATGGCACATAATTCTTGTTGCAATATGTTGTTTAACACGTCAGGAGTAACACAGGGTTCTATACATCTCCTCCTCCTTTCTTTAATATTTCTATCAACATCAGTGGTATTTTAGATGTGCCGTTCTTAATGTATGTTGATGAGGTTAATATGTTGCACAGAATGTATGGTTCTGCTATCTGTGAACAACTTTAAAACAATTTGTCTGTTTGGTGCGATGAAAGTAATCTTCTAAATATTGGACACTTCAATGTTATGACTTACAACCAAGGAGTTCCCGATTTTACAATCATAATGCTAGTGGAGACGTACTAAATAGACCGAATACTATCCAGTATCTAGATGTAATCTAATTTAACCTTCGTTGATCATATTGATATTGTAATGCCGGATGGACACAGAACGTGAGATTTCATCTTATATAACAGCCACGATTTTAATGATGTTAAAACCTTAAAGTTGTATTATTCTGCTTTCTCGCTAATTTTCAGTATGCGTTATAGTCCGACAATAACACTCATAACGAGAAATTGAAAAACGCTCACCGTCGCGTCGCTTCTTGAAATTTTTTAAACTTGAAAATTGGGATATCTCTAAATCAATTATTTGAACAACTTGATATTGCCAGTCCTGCCGAAAAACGTGAAACATTTGTTTTGCATTTTTTAGACAACATTATGCATAATAAAATAGAATGCAAGAAAGTAATAAGTCTACTGAACTTTCATGTCCCACGCATTAATTCTCTTCACTTTCGCAGCTTCTATCTACCTACTACCTGATCTAATGTGCTAAAATTTTCTCCTCTATACAATATCTGTACTAGTTATGAAACTCATTGCAGTGAATCGGACAAAGTCTAGCAGTCGGAGATTTTACTTACTGCATTGTAACCTAAACGCCCTCACAATTTCTACTTGAAATTAATTCAGATTAGGTTAGGTTAAGTTAGTTTAGATTTCCATCCCACAAATGGTTTTTTACTGTTGATTAAAGTACGAATAAAATAAAATAAAACAAGAAATAAAATATAAATATTTCATTACAATGATTTGGTTTAAACATGGTGTAACAAATCAGGAAATTCTAAGTAAAATGTATTTATCTTAATGTAAAAAGTAAAAACAACCTAATATTACTTTATCGTTAATTAGTGGCGTGTGTGAGTCGGACGAATGGTAAATATTTTGAGCCGGATTGAAATTACCTCCCCCCCCGTTTTCGAGGATGCTGAACACGAAGGCGGTGTCAGAATTTCTCTTTAGGGTTGCACAACCCCTCAAACAGGCCAAAAACCACCCCCTAGACGGGTTAAACCCGATTTAATAGGTTTCCCTTCAGAAAATAGTACTTTCCTCCCGTTTTCAAGGATGCTGAGCACGGTGGTGTTCGTAATTGCGTCCGACCCTACCAACCCCTCCACCAATACTCGCCCCCGTAAGGGGTGAATTTTTTTCTCGGATTGTCAGCGGCAAATATATATTCCCCCCGTTTTCAAGGATGCTGAGCACGGTGGTGGTGTTCCCCATCGCGTCCGACCCCTACCAACCCCTCCACTGGCCAATACTCACTTCCGAAAGGGGGTAATTTTTTTTTCGGATTATCAGCGGCAAATATATATTCTCCCCGTTTTCAAGGATGCTGAGCACGGTGGTGGTGTTCGTAATCGACTCCAACCCGTACCAACTAATCCACCGGACAATACTCGCCCCCGAAAGGGGTAAATTTTTTTTTCGGAATACATATTTCCCTCCCCTCCTTGTTTTCGAGGTTGCTGTTTACGGGAAGAATAATTTTATTTCTTTTCTAGGTTGTAATGTCCTTTGTTTCCTGTCCATCTGAAAAAATATCATCAAATACCGCCAGTAGGCCTGTTGAATAATTATTACATACTTTTATTTTTACATATAAATAATTGTGAACATTCAAATTCACCCTTTTCCGGGGCGAGTATTAGTCGGTGGAGGGGTCGGTACGGGTCGGACGCGATTACGAACACCACCACCGCGCTCAGCATCCTTGAAAACGGGGGAATATATATTTGCCGCTGATAATCCGAGAAAAAAATTCACCCCTTTCGGGGGCGAGTATTGGCCGGTGGAGGGGTTGGTAGGGGTCGGACGTAATTACGAACACCACCACGGTGCTCAGCATCCTTGAAAACGGGAGGAAAGTACTGTTTTCTGAAGGGAAACCTATTAAATCGCGTTTAACCCCTCTGGGGGGTGGTTTTTGGCCTGTTTGAGGGGTTGTGCAACCCCAAAGAGAAATTCTGACACCGTCATCGTGTTCAGCAACCTCGAACACGAGGGGGGGAGGTAATTTCATTCCGGTTCAAAATATTTACCATTTTCGCGTTTTTTCCGACTCACACACGCCACTAAATCGTTTCCTCAACATTCATATTGTTATCATGTTACCTATTCACAATTAGTTTTCAATAATTGTTCAATGGAGAATGGAGAATATTTTTTTCAACCGTTTCACGATGAAGAATTTTTTTTGTTGAAAAAAAATATTTTTTTTGGCGTCCCATATGTCAACCACCTTTGAAACCAGTATAACGAAATTGTTGTACAATTGTTTTTAAAGGTGCTGATTAAGAATATCTGACTGGATTTTTTCTACAAAAATCGCTAATATAAATTCTTGGAAAATCCACCCTTACATTATCCAATGTACAGGTACGCCAATAATGATGCTCAAATTATACTGGGTCTTTAAGTTCTAATTGGGGGAAGTGATGAACCACCCAAATTTAAAAATAATCGCACTGGCAGTTTCTGAGATGTAAGTGTGGCTCCATGGAATTTGCAACACACTCTATATTATTTACTACAAAAAATTTTAAGACTTGAATTATAATATTATTTACAATTAATTATCCTAATATGTCATACCAATCTTTCTCTGTATAGTAAAAGTTTGGTCAAACTGAATAAATTCCTTATTAATGTTAGCTGCAGTCTTTAGGGTATAACTCAACTTATTATCTATTGTGAAACACATTTATATTGATGGTATAATACAAAAATTCAATAATTGGGTTAGAAGAATCGAACGAGAATATGGTTAATAACCAAAGCAATCGATGTAGTTGTGAAAGAAATAAAAACTAACTAAAAAAGTCGATTTAGAAATTTACTGTTTTAAATATGCAAATAAACATGGTTTGCCCTAAGAAGATTATTATGCATAGCATAGAAAGAAATATGTAAAAATTAGGACTTCTAAAAGTAATACGCATTCTTACCTACCCTTTTATAATACTGTGACTTCTTAAAATTGTTAAACACATTTTATGACTGTCATAAGTCGACCTGTTCTGACAATGTGCTAATATACCTAATGCTAAATTTATATCTTCTCGTTATGCCTTCCTCTTAAGTACATCATTATTTCATTGTTTGGTAGGGCCTTTACTTAAAGTAGGAGAGCTACCGGTTTATCCGAGTAAGGTGTTTTCACAAAGCAAAAAATTTGTGAACTGATGATTGAATACTAGTTAAATAAGAAATCAATGACATGGCGGGTCTACCCTGGTTATGACATCAACTCTCAAATTATTGAAAATGTTAAACAAAAATTTCCTTAAGGTGCATCGGTATCATTGAAAGATTCTGAAGAGATTTCGAGCTAATGTAAAAACAAATTGTAGGACCACTTGTGGTTGTGTAGATAAACAACAGAAATGCATGCTGGGACCAAATATTTCAGTCAGTGCCATTTCAATATACAGAATAATGATTCTGATGCTATTAATATACAAAAAAACCGCTGCCTAAGGAATCATTACTTCCACATCCACATTTTCCAAGTCTCTTGAAAGGAAAATATTTTGACTACATTTGCTCTCTAGTATGTGGAAATAATTGGTCATAAAATTTTAATAATATTTGAGGCAGATGCCATAAAAAAATTTGAAATGTTGGTTTCTAGCATATACGCCAAAAATTAAGTTTCTGGACTCTTATTAGCTTCCTCGACCTATTGTGCCCAATGCAACCACCACCACCCCCCCCCCCAGCAACGGAATCATCTCAAAATATAATCAAGTTCTAGGTGTCGTTATCATATACAGGGTGTTTCACTTAAAAGTCCCCAGGCTATTATCTCTAAAACTAATAAAGATATTTTATTTTTGTAAATGGCAGATGATTGATACCAAAGAAAGGTTTAAATAACGGTGATTAGAATTTTCCTCAACAGCACACAGAGATGGCGCTGCGATGCAAAACTATTTTTTGATGGCTGGAACCTTGAAACATAAGTCATGTGATTAAATAATAATTTGTGAATAATTTTGATGGTATAGAGAATTTACAAAAAACAAGCCGTTTTGGAGTTACATGAGTTTCTTTCATTAATGCCAGTACACGTGAATTTTGATAAATCCCTATAATTTATTTATTATTTATTATAGAATATTGGTTACCAAACACTTTTTTCAAGATAAGGAAAGTGATATAATACACTATCATAAAATTATGTTTACCACTTCCGGCCAAACCGGAACTAACATGATGAACCAATATCCATATGTTCCTACATATTACATTTTTTTTTCTAATAACGCTTCTAATAAAACGGCTCCAAAACTTAAAGTAAGTAAGACAACAAAGAAAATACACACTAATTTAGAATGGGCTAAATTTATATTAACAATTCAGTAAAGAACGTAAACAAAAGTTTTATAAACAAACATTATTTAAAAACTATCGAAATATTATTAAAAATGAAATTAAACTAATTTCTTTCTTATTAGTAGGTACTTATTATATTAAATGTTCAAAATTTCTCCCTTCTTCATGAATACACATATTGTACCGTTTCAGTAACTCTTCATTGCAAACTTTTTGTAACGTATGTCTATTTATAGCAGCAACACATGCATATATTTTATTATACAAATCGGCCATATCCTCAATGGGTTCAATGTACGCTACACTTTTTAAATACCCCCAAAGGTAAAAATCTAATGGAGTCAAGTCAGGTGATCGTGCTGGCCATCTGACTACTCCATTAGTACCAATCCATCTCTGAGGGTACATTTCATTAAGACAATCTTTGACTAGTACTGAGTTATGGGGTGGTGCACCATCTTGGTGAAACCAAATATTCTCCTGGTTATGAGGGATAGTCTCTAATAATCTTGGCAATACATTTCTCAAAAATATCTCATATTTTCTTCCATTTAAAGTCCCATGGAATAGATATGGTCCAATAATATATGAATTTAATATTCCACACCACACGTTCACTCCAAAAGTTACCTGATTTCGGGTCATTCTCATCCATCTAGGATTATTTTGTGACCAGTATCGGCAGTTATGCTTACTCACAACTCCGTTGTTGTGAAAACGGCTTTCATCGCTCCAGAGCACATTTTTTTTTAAATTTGGGCATTCTTCAGAAAGAACTGAAAATTCAGCTAGAAAATGTAATCTTCGTTCATAATCACCAGGCCTTAAATGATGGATCAATTTTAATTTGTATGGATGGTATTTATTTGATTTTAATATTCTATGGCACGAAGATATCGACAGATTAGTTTCCGATGCCAATTTCCGGAGAGAACATTGAGGATTGTTGACAACACTATTTAACACCAAGGCTGTATTTTCATCGTTTCTAACTGGCCTATTTCTGTTACGAATAGTTTTCTTAAAACTACCCCAGTTTCTTAAATTTTTAAACAGCATGATAAATGTTTTTTATCGGGTGTAGGTCTATTTGGAAATCGTAAACAAAACAATCGTTTTGCTTGTCGGGAATTTCTTTTGCATTCACCGTATATTAAAATCATATTTAACTTATCTTCATTGGTGTATCTAACCATTTTTTAAATTTATTTTTTTTATTGCCTTATTTGGATTAATTTGCTTTGAATTGTTTCTAAGTACACTATTTCTGTTTGGAACTATGATTGAAATGCACCAACTACAAACTTTGTTTAATAACTGCCAAACTTAAAATTAAATCAAAGCCTACTAATATCTCTTAAGTTGATTTTTCATTACCATTCTAAATTAGTGTGTATTTTCTTTGTTGTCTTACTTACTTTAAGTTTAGGGAGCCGTTTTATTAGGAGCGTTATTAGAAAAAAAAATGTAATATGTAGGAACATATGGATATTGGTTCATCATGTTAGTTCCGGATTGGCCGGAAGTGGTAAACATAATTTTATGATAGTGTATTATATCACTTTCCTTATCTTGAAAAAAAGTGTTTGGTAACCAATATTCTATAATAAATAATAAATAAATTATAGGGATTTATCAAAATTCACGTGTACTGGCATTAATGAAAGAAACTCATGTAACTCCAAAACGGCTTGTTTTTTGTAAATTCTCTATACCATCAAAATTATTCACAAATTATTGTTTAATCACATGACTTATGTTTCAAGGTTCCAGCCATCAAAAAATAGTTTTGCATCGCAGCGCCATCTCTGTGTGCTGTTGAGGAAAAATTCTAATCACCGTTATTTAAACCTTTCTTTGGTATCAATCATCTGCCATTTACAAAAATAAAATATCTTTATTAATTTTAGAGATAATGGCCTGGGGACTTTTAACTGAAACACCCTGTATATGTGTACCAAATTTCAAGTGAATATCTCAATTTTATTTTATCAATTTTATCAACCCCTTTAATTATGGAGTGGGGGTGGTGGGAAGAATTGAAAATATTATGAAAAAATTGGAGGCCTCGGCTTCTAGTATATACACCAAATCCCAAGTTTCTGTACTCTTGCCAGCTTATTTTACTTATTTCACCGTGTTCACCCCTATTTAATCCCCAACTCTTCAACGGTATCATCTCAAAATATAATCGAGTTCCAGGTGTCGTTATAACACATACGTGTACTAAATTTTAAGTGAATATCTCATATTTATTTTATCAACCCCTTTAATAATGGAGTGGGAGTGGTGGGAGACTTGAAAAATATTATAAAACAAATCTGAGACTTTGGTTTCTAGTACATACACCAAATTTCAAGTTTTTGTACCCTTACCAGCCTGCTTTACTTATTTTCCCCTATTTACCCCTATTTAACTCCCAACCCTTCAACGCAATCATCTCAAAATATAATCTTGTTGTAGGTATCGTTATAATATATCAAATCAATGTATCAAATTTCATGTGAATATCTCAATTTTATTTTATCAACCCCTTTTATAATGGAGTGGGGGTGATGCGGAGCGGGATGGCAATATTGTAAAAAAATCTAACGCCTTGACTATAAAATTTCAAGTCAATATCTTAAACGCTTCCAGAGATATCGTGCGCACAAAAAATGTTACAGAGCGACACATCGACAGACCGCCGGACCGACAGACAGATTTTTTTTCTCAAATTTAAAAGCTCGACGTTTCGTGATATTCTAAACCTATTTCAACAAAAAAAAAAAAATCGAAATTTTTTTACGATTACTATACTTCCACTCCACTATGTGGATGTGGAAGTAATATATTGCGGCTTATGTTTTCTTTAACTAAAAGTTCTTGTGGCCTAATTCTTTGTACGATAAAAGTAAAACATTGTTTTATTTCATATTTATC
The DNA here is from genome assembly GCA_963583905.1 of Stenurella melanura. Taxonomy (NCBI): domain Eukaryota; kingdom Metazoa; phylum Arthropoda; class Insecta; order Coleoptera; family Cerambycidae; genus Stenurella; species Stenurella melanura. Next base: position 85,760,917 of record OY757309.1, read on the forward strand.
TCAAACTATTATACCTATGATATAAGTTAAAGCAACTTTAAAGTACTTTTATTAAACTGTGATGTGTCACCACTACACACTATAAAATCGTACCAATAGCTCTTAAGTTATAATTATGTACTTAACTACAGTAGTCTAAGTGACAAACTAATATACAGGGTGTACAAAATATTCTCTCGGGCCTCTTTCTCGCAACCCCCTGTGAAAATCTCTTTTCACCGCGAGATAGGAATATTCCTTGCACTTCCACCGTAAATTGATATTTACCTGTGGAACGTTTAATGAATTAAATCTCCTTGCGGCAAGCTAATATATGTATGTATATCTTGGCAGAAAAACGAAGTGAACGAACTGATGCAGGACAATTAAACGAGAACAGATTTCTGGGAAACATGAAACCTATCATTCCAGTTTGAAATTATAATAATATGTTTCTGTTAAAGACATTACTGAGAGACCTTACACTATGGAGGTTTACTTGTGGGCCTTAAAAATGTATCTGCATCTCTAATCTCACCTAGAGAACATTTGATTGCATGGCAAACTACATCATAAACCAACGATTCGTTTCGTTCGAGAGTTAAGAATTATTAAAAAATAAAAATGAGAACATATAGTCTCAGTCACCCCATTTCCTAACAAACAAAATATTCCTTACGGTTGTCTTAAAATGTCTAGAAATTATAAAAGTTCTTTAATTCACATTTCAAATCTCTCAAACAGTAGATAACTATTATAAATAACATTATTATTACAAAACTATCTAAGGTATGTCTATATTCACGTCTTCATCATCTTGAGTTTGATTTGAATGAATTTGGCAAGTAATTTTTTACATCCCTCTTTCTACTTTATCATTGTGATTGACGTCTCGCTGAAGACTAATGTCTAATAATTGGGTCTTTGCAATTTGAGAGGCACTTGTTTTTGGTTTATGACAAATATTTCAAAAATCAAGTAAGATATGATTTTTAAAATGGTTGCTAATGTTCTACTGAATACAGTTAAATACATACTTAATTTTAAATGTCTGTTGTACCTGTTGAACTTTAACAATGGCCGTACCTATGCTAACATTAATTTGCATATATGAAAAATTACAGTCATATACAAGTAATGAATCAGAGGCTTTTTTCTGAAAATAGCAGAAGAATGATATTGATATATTAATAATAACCTCGAAACTGTTTTATGCACCATTGTGTAGCGTGTTTAAAGTTATTATTAAACCATTGAGGTGAAAAATTTGTAGTAACAAAAAAGGGAAATTTACTGGACTATATATTTTTAATTAAAATATGGCAAGTCATAGAATATTAAAATATCCTACTACGTTTTCATGCCCGGATAAAGACAGGAATTGTTCAATAAAAATATTGTTCACTCTTACTTTTATTATACACAATAAAATTATAAAGAAATAATAATTCACGTCAAATTAGAGCAGAATGGTGATACTCATATACTATATGCTCTTTCGTGGAACCGTGTCATAAGAGGATGTTATACATTAGAAAATACATGAATTTTGATCAATGCTTAACACTATCATATGCATATGTGAATAGTAAACAAGCTAACCATTATACTCTTCGCCGATTTACTGCACTGTTTATATAATTGTTGCACTTTCTATAGGATACTGGTCGCAATTTCCTTTGTAAATAATGTTAGTTTCAGACATTTTTTATTTAATTACAAAATGCAGATTTTTTTTTTTTTAATTAAATAATTAATTACTTTTTTATTTATAGATCGATTTTGCTGAAAAATAATAGGATCCTTCCTCTAGCTAACGCTAACTTGTTGCCAAATTTCAATACAAACGGACTTTTCGTTCTTAAGTTATCGTGATTACAAGAAACGTGACAGACGGACAGACAGACGGACGGACAGACAGACAGACAGACGGACGGACAAGCAGACGGGTAGGCAGACAGACAGACAGACAGAGAGACAGACAGACAGACGGTCAGACAGACGGACAGACAGACGGACATTTTGAAAATTGTTCAGAATTCGGTCATCAACACGATATGAATTTTTTTTCTCTACGAACAATATTACCGGTTTTAGAAATGTGCCGATCGAATGCAATATACTCTTTGTGTTGTATTTGCGAAGAGTATAATAAGAATATATTATAAACTGTAGCATAATTACATAAAGGAATAAGTGTGTTCATACGACTATTGAACATATGTGTACTATGGTACTAGGTTATACCATACATAATATTATTATCTCAGAGTAAATATGAGACCTTTCGTATGTTTTTAAAAGGGCGCGTGTAGGAGAGTGGTTTAACGTTACTGGGTAAAGCATTCAACATTCTTAGAGAATGATAACTAAATTAAAATTGTATACAAAAAAGAATAATTTTAAAACAAAGTTTTTATTTAAGAAAATGTACTTACCAAAGAAAAATATTTTTAAATTAATACCTCTGGAAACTAAAAGCTTTGGAGGTGGTCATATAACACCACTGTATAGTTACTCTGCTCAATTGACCGCTCCCGAAGCTTTCAATTTCCAGAGGTACGAAAATAAAAATAATTTCTCACTTTATACTACATTTTTTTAAATAATAGCTTTGTTTCAAAAATAATTTTTCACAAATATAATTTTATATTATCATTATTTTACAGACAGACATGCAGATAAAATTCTTTTATTTGACACCCATGTCAAGGGGGTTGTGAGTAAAAAGGTAATCCGCCATCCTTGGGCGTCCGTCATATTGGATTTATAATAATGTTACCTAGTTTATCTCATTTTTATCGTAAAACCCTTACATTTGATACCTATATCAATGGGGTTGTGAAGATTATTATTATTATAGCGCGAGCGGATCTGTAGGATCCGAGGCACTCAGGCCTGTCGGCCGATTGTGCATTCGCGACGTGTGGGATCTTCTAGAAGAGACCAGTGCTCTCCACAAAGAATACCAGTCTATTCCATGGTTCCCGTAATTCCTCCGGCTGTAAAAATTGCCTTTGGATGCTATATCTTAACGCGCCTAAGGGTGCGCAACTGCATAGGATATAAGTGCTGGTTTCATCCTCCACTCCACACATCCTACAAATAGGGCTGTTTTTCAACCCCATTGTATGAAGATGTCTGTTCAGAGGACAGCGTCCTGTTAACAAGCTACCATCCGTCTCATTTTTTCTCTATCGAGCCCAAGCAGGCACTTAATGATTGAGTCAGTCGAGGGACTCTTTATGTGGAGCCTCGACTGTCTCATTCCATGGGCTTGAGTCCAATAGTTGCTGAATCGTGCAAGAACTCAGAAGACTGAGTATGAGACTGAATGAGGATTAAGGTAATCCACTATCTTGAGACATACGCCATATTGGATTCAGAACGATATTAGATATAACATATTGCACTGTCACCAGATCTGCGTACGTGTGCAAAATCAAACATTTAGTACAATTAGAACTAGTCAAAAATTTGATTGCGAGATTTGGAGCAGACAGACAGACATGCAGACAGGTAGGCAGGCAGACAGGCAGAAAATTAAGCAAGATAAATAAAGGCTTTTAATAACGCTGCAACTGGGCTGTTCTGTGTTTAGGAACACTAGATAACATTACATTAACGAGTGAAACAAGTACCTATGTAAATTATTATTTCTCACAAATTTTGCTGTATGTATCATGCAGCACACATGTTAATTTAATCTTTTGCTAAGATTGAGTCATGTAAATGCCAAAAAGCTGGTCAAGATATGATTAAATTTTCGCAAATTATAACTAAACGTCAAACACCCATTCTGGTCGAAAGCTGATCGCTAGATTTGTCGAAGACAGACAGACAGGCAGGCAATAGAGCAAGATAAATAAGAGCTTTTAATAACGTTGAGACTGGGCTAGTCTGTGTTTAGGAATACTAGATAAAATCAAGTTAATGAGTGAAACAAGTGTGTAAATTATTACTTTTCGCAAATTTTGTAGTATATATCATGCAGCGCACATGTTAATTCAACCTTTTGCTAAGATTGAATCATGCAGATGCCAAAATGCTGGTCAAAATATGATCAAATGTGCGCAAATTACAACTAAACTCCAAACACGCATTCTGGATTCTCTGTAAACTTTTCTTGTCTCTGGCAGAGTATGACGATATATCGCAATAAATCACGGATGATAAGTTAAGGAAATCACATAACATTAATTTTAAACAGAAACTAAGAATTTCTTTATGAACATAACATTTTCAGTTTAGTATAAAATTTTTATAATGATCAAAATGTTTAGACAACATTAGTCCATATTTTCAGGGCCTTGCAATAGTCACTAGTAGATAATCTGTGAGCTTACGATCTTTTGGACACAACTTCAGACATCACTAATTTTAGATCTAGCCGAAAAAAAATTTGGAAAATTAATAGAGAACTGTAACTTGGTGTTATCGATATATTGGTCACATGGATAGTATGGAATGTGTTCTTAAGTTATAATTATGTACATAACTGCAGTAGTCTAAGTGACAAACCAGTATACTTGGTGTACAAAATATTCTCTCGGATCTCTTTCTCGTAACCCGCTGTAAAAAGTTATATTTACCGCGAGACAAGGCTATCCTTGCACTTACACTGTAAACGAATATTTACCTGTGGAACGTTTAATAAATACAAAAAACTTGCGGCGAGCGAATGTTGGCAGACAAGCGTAGAGGACGCAGTGATACAGGATGTTGAAAAGAGAACACAGATATTTGGGAAACATAGAACCATATATGGACCCAAGCGGGTGGAGGTACATACTGCTAGATTCGGAAGAAACATAAAACTTAGAAGAAGAACAATAAATAAGGAGAAGATGACCGATGGAAACTTAAAAGAAGCATGTCACAAACACCTACACTTCCCATCCTATATTCCAACATTAGCCCGTATTTCCAGGGCCTTACGATAGTCACTGACAGATAATATTCGTAAATTTAATTCAATTTTAATACCAGGATCACTTAAAATATTTTTCCTTCTTACTTCCAAATACCAACAATTCAGTTTTCGATCTATTTAAAACGATACTTTAAACACAACTTCAGATATCACTAATTTTAGATCTAGCCGATAAAAAATTTGAAAAATTAATAGAAAAATATAACTTGGTATCATCGGCATATTGGTGACATGGATAGTATGGAATATGATCTTAAGTTACAATTATGTACATAACTGAAATAGTCTAAGTAACAAATCAATATACATGGTGTACAGAATATTCTCTGAGACCTCTTTCTCGTAACCCGCTATAAAAGGTTCTTCTTACCGCGAGACAAGGCTCTTCCTTGCACTTCCACCGTAAACTGACATTTACCTGTGGAACGTTTAATAAATAAAAAAACTTGCTGCGAGCTAATGTATGTATGTCTTGGCAGACAAGCGTGGTGAACGCAGTGATGCAGGACGTTGAAAAGAGAACACAACATTAGTCCGTATTCCCAAGGCCTTACAATAGTCACTACCAGATAATATTCGGCACTTTGTGAACTTACGATCCTTTAGACACAACTTCAGATATCACTAATTTTAGATACAGCCGATAAAAAATTTGGAAAGTTAATAGGAAAAAATAAAATTTGGTGTCATAGGTATATTGGTGACATGGATAGTATGGAATGTGTTTATTAAATCATGATAAAATTAAGAATGTTTTAAAATTATGCAAACAATAAAATCATTCTTCATCATTATTAATGCATATATTAAATAAACTTTTAAAGTAAAGTCTAACCGGCAAGTTGATATGTATGTCCAATTAATGTTGTAACAGAAGAATAAAAAATAGAATATGTTTACCCGTGTATTTCAATCAGTTCGAAATAAAAAGAGATTGATTAATTGATTGACAAGTTCCGGCAAAAATAAGTGATGTAATTATTTGATTATCTTTGAATATTCTTCTCATTTATTATACTTATCAAAAATGTTGCTAATCCTTTTACAATTAAATTCATTATTTAATATGTAAGCTTAATTTATTTTAATAGCATCGCTTTAATTAATTAATGTAACAGTGCAAGTTCGAACTGGATTTGCGACTATAGACTTTGTTCATATTTAATCAGTAGGAGTTATGGTCGGACGTGGCTAACTGCGACTTCAATTTCGATTAATATTTTGCTCGAATACGGCATAATGCACAATTTTTCAAAAACCACCGAAGAAAAGTGGTCGCTATCAGGTATAAAATTAAAAATCATCAATATTTCTTGGGCGTTCATATGTAAGATCTAAAGATGTAACAAAAAATTATGTATTGAAAAAAAAAAACATTGTTTCATTATATTTTTAAAACGCAAAAAAAAAACGAGAAATTGGCGATCTGTCAATTTAAAAAAATTAATAACATCGAGAATCTCTTATTGGAGATCGGTAAAAAATATTTTAAAAATGTGTTTGGTTGAAAAAATGTAGTATATTCTTTCGTTATAAACAATACTGTTTCAAACAATATCAGACCAGGTTACCATATGGTAACCAATATTTTTACCGTATTTAAATGGCTAACTTCCCTGTTTATTTATTCAAGGCGGTCATTCTAAAAAATTATTAATTACGAAGCCACATGTGAGAATAATAATCGGAATGTATTATTACAAAGAAAACTTGATAAATTTTGTCAAAAAAATATACAGAGTGGTCATCCGATAGTAAAAATTAAATATTAAATAAAAGGTACCAAATATGAAAGGCTTACGTAAATACTTTTACCAATTTCCAGAAATTCTTAGGAAGACCACCTTGTATATTTTTCAATAAAACTGTTCTCCTTGTCAAGTGTGCTAACTATATGCCAACTATTTGTCACATTTTCAGTTCCACATCCACATAGTGGAGTGGAAGTATAGTAGTGGTTAAATAATTTTCAATTTTTCTTTTTTCTTGAAATAGGCTTAGAATGTCATGAAAGGTGAAAATTTCAAATTTGGGAGAATAGAAAATGTTTCCATCATTTATTTTATAGCAGTGGCACAAAATGTTTAAAAAATTTTTCAAACATTTTTTTTTTTTATAGGTTTAGAATGTCACGAAACGTGGACAATTTAGAGAAAAAAAAATTTGTTTCCATCATCTAATTCTGTAGTAGTGGTATGAATATTTAAAAATGTATGTATTTTTTGAGTTTAGAATGTCATGAAATGTGGACATTTTAAAATTGAGCAAAAAAAAATGTTTTTCCATGTATTCCATAGAAGTGGTAAGAAAAATCCTAATATTTTTTTAAAAATTTCAAATACATGTTTTTCTGAAACAGGTTTACAATGTCATGAAACGTGGAAATTTTAAATTTGGTTATACATTTTTTTTTTTTTTTTAATTTACAATTAATTTTTTCTTTTCTTTCTTAAATGGGTTTAGAATATCAAGAAAGGCAGGAATTTTAGATTTCAGCAAAAACATTTTTTTCATAATCATTGTACTTAGTGGTAAAAAAAAATTCAAACATTTTTTCTTAATTAAATCTTTATTAAATTGGTTTAGAATGGCATGAAATATTGAAATTTTAAATTTCAGTAAAAATATTTCAAAAAATTTTGAAATTTTTTTTTTCTGAAATAGGTTCAGAATGTCATGAAACGTAGAAGTTTGAAATTTGAATATTTTCCAGTGAAAGTCTAACCATTTCTGCGCTGGCAGTAGCGTGAGCTACCTACCAAATTTGACTATTGTCCGTTAGGGCGGGCCGAAAAAATTTTTTTCGGAAAATTAATTTGGTATAGTCATAAAAAGTTGAAGGGTATAAAGACATGTTCGCTAAATTTTTCTTTTCGTTTTCGCTTAATTTTTGGCCGCGCCCCATGGGCCTTAAAAGGGCCAAATTTTCAAGGTCATGTATTGTTTTCGTTATAGCGTCAAAAAGTTAGGAATCAATGTATACAGCAACCAAAAAAAAATGAAAGAAATAAAAGAATTTTTATCCGCGCCCCAGGACCCTTAAAATATATAAAAGCAGCTCTTCGTTTGAGTAAGTGATAAGCTGCCTAATATTATTGTATTGATTGTCTTTATTTAATATAATATACATACTTTATCAATTACTCAACCCAGAACTCACCGCGAGGAGGTGGCTGCTTACCAAGTTCCTCCCACCCCTTCCTCCCTTTTTCGACTACTTGTACTTATTCTAATCGTAGATCTAACTTACTTATTACTCAGTTTTGCTTTTTTTGGATCTATAGTGTAGTATAGATTTTTGGTTTCAAATGATGGCAGATCACTCCTCACACCAAATTTTACTCGAATGTACCCGTCTCTTGAGTCACGACTACAAACTTTGCCTGAAGCTTCAGTGGTGATCTTTACACATCACTCGACAGCTTGAGTGTGGCATGGAAATTGTTTAATAGTGATGGCAGATTTGCTCTAAAGTGCTGTCATTAAATCGTCGGTAGAAATGGTCATTGTAAGAGGCGGTTCGGTTACGGTACATTTGTTCCAGTCAATTAAATCGATATAGTCCTTAGCATTCTAGTTGAAAGCAGATATTTTAAACACTCTTACATTTTTTGAATCTCTCGAATTCTGCGATATCAAAATGCGATAAATCCCAAGTTCTCTTACATGACTCCGAAAATCTGTGATCATGGTTAACAAAATGTTTTCGGGGTGTCCAAAATAAACATTTGTGCTAATAACACTGTCAATAATATTCTTTATTTCATTTGGTAATTCTCTGGATAGACATCGATTTCCATAAATGTTGCCGCTCCATAGTGGCATAATGACGAGCAGACTTTCATAATAAAATTTGTCAGTACAACCAAGGTTTCAGAAGGCTCACTTAACGTGAAACTAAATAAACACATTATATTTGCATTGTACCACATACATACAGGTCGACACTCGTAACTACGACACAATAGGCAGTTATTACCAGAACCGGGCTAAGTGTGGATGAAGCGTAAAAAATGTTTTTAGGTTGGGGCGCGGCTAAATATTAAGATAAAATTATGAAATTTGATTGGTGATTTAGACCCATTATTTAAAAAGTATTTACGGCTATACCAGATCCAGAATAGTAATTTTACAAAAATTTTATTTTAAGGCCATTGGGGCGCGGCCAAATTTCATTTAATAGTTTTCATAAAAATACAGGACATTTTTAAAGTTATTCTACAACTTTTTTTTGCTATACCAAATCAAATTTCAAAATTTTTTTTTTCAATCGTTTTCGGCCGTAGTTTTTTTAGTTAATGCACCAACAGACAGACAGACAGACGGATTAAAAAACGTATATTTTCGAAATGTACATGATCTGAATCGCGAAAATCCGAAAAAATCTCGGAGGGTGATTTTCGCTCGAATACAATACTAAAATATTTTATTATAAAATTTTCGTAACGAAAATAATATATTGATTTATTACTCCAAAGCCACAGCTAGAAAAAGTTTAAATAATTTTTTATGTCAGTACACAATTTAAATAATAACATTTCTATTTGCATAAAAATATAAATACTTCCACAAGTGTGGAAGTATAGTAATCGTAAGGGAATTTATATTATTTTTTTTGTTGAAATAGGCTTAGAATATCATAAAACGTCTTACGATTTTAAATTTGAACGAAAAAAAATTCTGTCTGTCGGTCTGTCTGTTTGCAACTTTTCTTTTGTGCGCAGGTTTTGCGCTAATTCCGGTGAAGGGTTGGAGGTTAATTAGGGGTAAGTATGGAAAAATGAGTAAAGCAAGCTGGTAAGAGTCCAGTAACTTGGGATTTGGTATACAGTGTGACCCACTTAAGATCGCAACACCCCTGTATACCCGTTAATTGATGCTTGATTAATATTAAATTTTGGTGGTAAAAAAAGATCGATAAGGTGATTTTTTAAACTTATATGTGATATATGTCAGTAGCGTCCGATTTTAAGGGGGTTTGAAAAGCCGATTTTTCAAAAAAAAGTATTAGGGATTTTTTTAGAAAAAAAATAGGAAGGCATATAATCAGCACCTTTAGAAACCCCTTTGTACAAGTTTGCATCGTAGTGGGTTCAAAGGTGTTTGAGATAGTGGCTATCAAAAATACAATTTTTTCAACAAAAACTAATTTTTATTTGTAAAACGGATTCCCAAATAAAATAAAACTATTCTTCAGTTTTTTGTTCAGAATAATGCATTGTACTAGATTGAATTGATTTTATAACAAAATAATAAAAAAAAAGTATACGATGTGACCCACTTAAGATCGCAACGCCCCTGTATACCCGTTAATTGATGCTTGATTAACTTCAAATTTTGGTGGTAAGAAAAGATCGATAAGGTGATTCTTTGAACTTGGTAATATGTGATATATGTCAGTAGCGTGCGATTTTAAGGGGGTATCAAAAGCCGACTTTTCAAAAAAAGTGTTTTGTAGAATTTGTTATTCAAATTTAGATTTAATCAACCTAAAGAGCGCCATTTAAAACCCTTAGACATCAATTTTAAGTGAGATCTCTTACCTGGTTACTGAGATGTAATCTTCCAAAAACTAATTTTTGAACGATTTCATTTTACGTTTTTTCGTAAGTGATCAATTTGTTTGAGGTCAATTTTGCCAAAACTGATTGTGCAACAGTTAAGTAATGCAGTTAATAATATACAGAAACGATATGATAAGTATGTTGTATTAAATAGAGGTTTGGTAGAATCCACAACAAATTAAATAAATTTAGAAACTTCTTTATGAATTTATTGAAAAGTCTTGGTCATTTTACAGAGTAGTGTAAAGTATACTTTCAAAAACTGGTTATGTAATGAGCAAAAAAGAAATGTGAATTCTCAGAAAATGCACAATCAGTTTTGGCAAAATTTAGCTCAACCAATTTGATCACTTACGAAAAAACTTAAAATGAAAATGTTCAAAAATTTATTTTTGTAGTAACCAGGTGAGTGATCTCACTTAAAATTGATGTCTGGGGGTTTTAAATGGTGCTCTTTACGTTGATGAAATCGAAATTTGAATAACAAATTCTATAAAAGACTTTTGTTTGAAAAATCGGCTTTTCAATCCCCCTTAAAATCGCACGCTACTGACATATATCACATATTACCAAGTTTAAAAAATCTCCTTATCGATCTTTTCTTACCACCAAAATTTGATGTTAATCAAGCATCAATTAGCGGGTATACAGGGGTCACACTGTATATACTGGAAGCCAAGATCTCGGATTATTTATAATATTTTCCATCCACCCACCGCCGCCACTCCATTATTATAAGGGTTGATGAAATAAAATTGAGATCTTCGCTTGAAATTTGATATGTATGTGTTGTAATGACATCTGATAAGAAAAATAAGTAGATCAAGCTTATAAAAGTGCAGTAACTTCATTCATTCATCAGAAATTTCTTGGTTAGTCGGCAGCATCTGGAAGTTACTTTGGTGTTCGGCAGCGCGGAATATGGATTACGCAGCAATCGAATAAAGATTCGGTGTCGCAGCACCCGAATATAGATTCGATGGAGCGCCCTAATTTGGATTCGGCAATGCCCGGAAGTCACCTTGGAATTCGGCAGCGCCGAACATGGATTCGGTAGGATCCTTTAACCGAAATTGCCTTAGTATTCGGCAGCGCCTGAAAGTTCTGGCTGGCATTCGGCAATGCCCTTTTATTAAAATTCTGTGACCAGTTATTTTCACATACTAGAGTGCAAATAAAGTCTAGAGGTTTAAGCGACTTGGACAGGAAATCTGGATGTGGAAGTACGGTTCTTTTTAACAGCAAATAGCCACACGAAAAACGTACAGTGAAATTTGACTTTTAGAAGGAGGTAAATACACTACTAATCATTAAAAAATCTGATCTCAAGTCAATTCTTCACCAAATTGAATAAGACAAGTCTCTAGGTCAAAATAGTTTCATAATATGCTTCTATTTGTACATTTAATACACTTTAAGAAAGTTCGTAGTTTTCAAGCTTTTGCAAAAACAAATGAACATTATGATTTCTTAAAAATCCCATAATTGTACACTATACTTACTTAATAAGTATATTTTTCACCATATTGAGAAAACTCCAATATTTATTTTACCAATTTTTCATTTTCTTAGCAAATAAGTTCTGAAACCAGCGTTAATAAAAATATTTCCGTTGAATCCCCCTTTTAATGAACATGGTACCTTCCGTAAGATCCTGAACGAGGCTCACGATTTAGAATAAGAGAGTCAGTTATTACCAGCCATTTAAACGCAATTGTGTTCTTGACAGTGACATAGCGTGGACAGTTAGGTGACAACAAAAAGAGAATTAGGTGGTGCTCCCGCCAAGGTAGATTAACTTTGCGACATGAACAGTAGCAATTTTTGGACTCCCGCAGAGCCGGCGGGATTTGGATACCTTGTAATGAGGCCACATTTTAGATGTTAATTTGCATTGTTTTTTGCTAACAGCTGGCAAACTTGTTTTGTATAAGAGGATTATGTTATTTCGGTTCCTCGAGTTAAATAAAACATTAGCTCATTCATTTCTATTCCACTAATCGGTGCATAAAAAACTCCTTAATATTCTTGTAAATTATGTTCGCGATAGTGAAACATATACCTGAGATATTTCTCATAAAATTGGTTGATATATTTTTTGCACGATTCGTCATTTTGATGTTTTTCGGCAATGTTTCCCGGGCAGTAACTAAGTTGCTAAGATTTTAAATTGCACAGAAAGCCCTAGGGCGGTAAGCAATATTCTTGTATGTACATATAAAATGAAGCATTTGAAATTAAAAAAAATAATGAAGGAAGAAATTAACCACCATTAGTTCTATTTATTAGCAGGAAAAATGAAAAATACAATTATTACAGTTATTGTACTTACAGTTATTATACCTAATGAACTAAAGTTATAAGTGTACTTAGATGAAAAAACCGTTGCCTAAGGAATCACTACTTCCACATCCAGATTAACCATTCAAACATCTTTAAAGGAAAACATCATGACTATATTTGCACTCTAATATGTGGAAATAATTGATCATAGAATTTTAATAATATATTTGAGGTAGATATCATAACAAAATTGATTTTTTCGCTTCTCGCATATACACCAAAAATGATGCTTCTGGACGCTTTACTTATTTTCCACTATTTTTCCCACTTCTTCAACCTAATCATCCCAATCAGATGTCAGTACAATACATACGTGTACCAAATTTCAAGTAAATATATCAATTTAATTTTATCAACCCCTTTAATAATGGAGTGGAGTTGTTGGGGGGTTGAAAAATATGATAAAGAAATCTGAGGACTTGAATTCTAGTATATATATAATATACATATACCAAATCCCAAGTTTCTGTGCTCTCACCAGCTTGCTTTACTAATTTTCCCCTATTTGCCCCTACTTATCGCCCACCCCTTCAACGGAATCATCTCAAAATATAATCTAGTTCCAACTGTCGTTATAAAACATACGTGTACCAAATTTCAAGTAAATATCTCATTTTTACTTTTTCAGTCTCTTTAATAATAAAGTGGTGGTGGGGTGGTGGAACGGTGGGAAAATGTTAAAAAAAAATTGAGTTCTTGGCTTCTAGTATATACACCAAATCCCAAGTTTGTATACTCTTACCTACGAGCGGCATTCTAAACCTATTTCAACAAAAAAACAAAAGATTTTTTTACGATTACTGTACATATTTCCAATCCACTACGTGGATGTCGAAGTAAATTAAAATGATTTTGAATAATTTTCAATATGCATTATAAGTAGGTCCTCAAACCTTAATCAAAATTCACAGAATTATCTTGAATTTACTTCTTAGTACGTTTCGATCGGCTGTTTCTAGGTGAAATTATTTAAAGTTCAACCAAGAATGACATTTCTTTATAAGTAGCCTATTTTTATCTCATTAACTCTTCAGTCCAGATATCGAAAAGTAAATCACTGAAAGTGTTCGCTACAATATTTAACTTGAAAACTAACTTTTTTCCACTTCACTCAAAAACCCTAGTAATTTGAAAAATATTGAGCCCACTTTCAAGCGCATTGTCGCGCAATCTAGTCAAATTCACATGAGCGCGCGCCAAACTGGATTTATGAAATTTGAGGGTTCTGTGTAGAAAATAACTATTGCAAAATTTGATGCGTGTTTAATTTTGTTATTTTTAGTATTTCAAAGTACAAGCATTTGCAAATGATCTTCTTTAGACACGTTACGTGTCTCCTAATAAAATATTTCATGGTTTTGACCTTATTCTTCGTTATTTTGTATCATCCATATTGTAGTTTTATTTTCTGGCACATTAATTGTTAAGAATATTGAAAACACCTATATATAATATTTGAAATGAAATATAAAATGTTTATTAACAGTTATATAATATTGCATGATTTTGGTTTTAAATTCGGTCCTGTTGGATTTGCCATCTTGCAATTTTATTTCTTCAATTTAGTTGTTCAAATTGTGTATTAAAAACAGCTATGTTGTAATATTTGAACTTCGATACAATAATTATTAATGCATTATTCAGGGGTTTGAACTTCAATTCGGCAACTTTATATTCAGCGATCTCAAATACCTCTATATGAATATTTTCAGGTCAAAATAACCAAAATTATTTGAATTATAACATTTTCAAAATAACGTTTCGAAACTACAACAGTTCTTTTGGAACTCTTCTTTTGGCCGGCAAAAGAGTTGTAAAAATCTTTATCAGTTTTTAGGTGAGCTCATTCAGTTCCAATCGATTTCGCAATATCTTACTATTGCTTCCACATCCACGTAGACGTGTGGAAGTAGAGTAATCGTAAAAAAATTAAAAAAATTGTTTTGTTGAAATAAGCTAAAATGTCATAAAACGTCGAGATTTTAAATTTGAGCGGAGAAAATGTCTGCCTTTCGGTCTGTCTGTAACTTTTTTTGTGAGCATGATTTCTCAGGAACGGTATAAGATATTGACTTTGAATTTGGTACACATGTATATCATGACGGGATCTGGATCTAGATTATATTTTACGCTAATTGTGATGAACGGTTCGGGGTTAAATAGGGGCACATAGGAAAAATAAGTAAAACAAACTAATAAGAGTACAGAAACTTGGGATTTGGTGTATATACTAGAAGCAACGTCAAATTTCAACATTTTTCAATCCCTCTGCCACCTTCACTACATTATTAAAGGGGCTAATAAAATGAAATTGAGATATTCACGTGAAATTTGGTACATGTATCTATTATAACGACATCTGGAACTAGATTATATTTTGAGATGATTCAGTTGAAGGGGTAAGTGGTAAGCAGAGGTAAATAGGGAAAAATGAGCAATGCAAGCTGGTAAGAGTACAGAAACTTGAGATTTGGTGTATATACTAGGAGCCAGAATTTCATATTTCTTTATAAAAATTTGTATTATTGGTACCCTATTTTGCTTATTTAAAGTACGCCTCAGAGTGTTTAAATCTACACGAGCGTGTTTTAAAGTTACCATGGCAATATCAATAACCCGACAAACGTGAAGTCAAGACGTCAACTTTTTAATTATTGATCTGACAGGAATTATTGCAGGATTAACCGCGAGTCTGCTTTTCTGTTTAAGTAATCAATGTTAGAACTCATTTTAAAGCAACAATTGTAGTGACAATAAGTAATCCTATGTGACAGATTGCAAATTAATTTTTGTATTCATCATTTGACACTGACAGGTGTACTGATGTCACATCACGAAGTCAACCATTTTACATTCTTATTTCCATTTCTTGTAGTAATAATACCAGTATTTATGATTTCAAAGTGTACCAGTAAAAAAAAATAGCGTAAAGTATTCGTGCATAACTGGTCTTGCTCTATTTCGAGCACTCCGGCTGCGCCGTTGTGCTCGAAAAATCGCGCGTGTTTTAAAGACCTTAATATCCACTTATACTTACACATACACTTACCTATACAAACCTTCCACCACCTCCACCACATTATTAATGGGGTTGATGAAATAAAATTGAGATATTCATTTGAAATTTGGTATACGTATAAATTATAATTACATCTGATTAAGATTATTCCATTAAAGGCAGGGGGGGGTAGAGAAGTGTAAACTGGGGAAAATGAGTAGAGCAAGCTAATAATATTCCAGAAACTTCATTTTTGGTGCATATGCTAAGAACCAACGCCTTCAAATTTTTTTTATCACATCTGCCTCAAATATTATTAAAATTCTATGATCAATTATTTCCACATACTAGAGTACAATTATAGTCAAGATGTTTTCTTTTAAAGAGACTTGGATGGAAAATCTGGATGTGGAAGTAGTGACTTCCGGAGGCAGCGGTTTTTTCTAAAATGGTGATTTTCAAATATGTGCAGCTAAAATGTGAACAGTAAAGAAAATCCATGATCATTTAGTTCTAATGACATACGTTAATAATTTTTTTGCATCTTAAGAGTGAGCAAGGCGGCAAGAACAGGGGGGAACAAGGGGTAACGCACCAAGTGAAGAGAGATCCCCCCAATAAGCCAATTTTAGCAAAAAATATTCTTCAACAATCCTTTAGTAGATAATTATGTAAAACTTGCACCTAATCTCAGTTTAATAATATTACCCAATTTTCCTAAAATAGCTTATTGCTAATCACAATTTTAGTACAATGCTGTTTTAGTAGATGGAACCACTTAATTAAAAATTTGAGATGAGGCGGCGAAGAGCTGAAAATACAAATTTCTTAATCGACCGTATCTTTCTAAATACGCGACGTGGGAGACCTTATTATATCGCGATCGAAAGATCGAAATTGGCGTTTTCGGTACAGCGTAATTTCACCCCGCGATATATTTCGAGTCCACACGAACGAAAGAAATTAATAATATTTTATTTGGTTAAAGATGATTACTTAAAGCAAGTTTGGATATGTGCACATTTTAACAAAACAAACATTTTTTGAGATTATTCTATATTATAAATTATTTTCAAGTAAAATAACCAAACCAAATGGTAAATTTTATAGTTTACAGTTATATTATTTTAAAAGTTACAAATAAGTGTACCTGTGCTATGCTATAATAGTTATAATTTGACCAATTGTACTGCCTCATCCACGCAGTGGAGGTAAATAGAGCAAATAGGGGAAAATAAGCAAGGCAAGCTAGCAATAGTTCAAAATCTTGAAACTTAATGTATACGTCAGAAGCCAAAGTCTCAAACTTTTTATGACATGCCACAAGCTATAAATCCAGTATGCATCACATATATCTAAAGCAATAACCCGAAGCAGAAATCGGTGATGTTTGGTTAAAATGCAAAAGATATCGTGTCAGATATTTTTGGAAGCAGTTTTTTTGAATAGGAACCATCATATTTAATATTTGAGACCATGACAGGGCAAACTGTGTAAATTTTAGTAGTCTCTCGCCTTTGTTTTTCAAAGAATATGACCCAAGAAATTGGAGAAATCCCTATTACACGACGTTTTTTCAAATTAAAAATTTAAAGTACGTGGAGCAATAAGATTTGGAAGATTTGGGCTCTTCTCCAATTCTCTTTTCAAAATTACTTGACTCAAAATTTGAAAAACAATGATTAAAAAGTTGAGTTTGCATTTCTTGCATTTTGCAAGTTCATCAAATAAGTTTGTAAATATAACGATAACAGACAGACGTGCATCAGACCGGTAAACGTACAGATAGATACAAAGATTAATGTAATTGGAATTTTATTTTTCTTAAATTACATAGTTTGGTACATGTCTTTTGGAGAGTGATTTTCTTATGATCACAATGTTTCATATCGGTAAGTAATAAGTGGAGTAAAAACCAAAGTTACTTTTGCTCTAAAATTATAATAAAATAAAAAATATATATAATACATGACCGCTTACGTTCCCCTGGCGATCATCCTATATGATGAATATGGTCCGAATTTAAGGCATATGGGTATACTACTACGCTATTGTATATATTTAAAATTTCAGAATTTATCGTCTTTGACAGGTATTTTTCATTCGATGGCGTCCGACTTCAGTTTTCATTTGCTTTGTAATAATCCTATTAAAATTATATCTACGACATTTTAAAGTAAAACTAATATATCTCTTAATCTAGCTAAAGTTCTTTTGAACTTGAGAGACCCACTGCATAGATTTTACAGTTTCGAAATATTGCATCTTTTCATCTTTTTGTGTGCTTAATCAAAAGTTTTTGTAAAATTTCGCTTTAAAATGACAACACAGTACAGTTTATCTGAAGCATTATAGTTTGCACGCCCCTGGGGATCGCCCTGCCGGACACACCCATATACATACAGGCGCACAGATATTCCTTTCCCAACATTTCATTTCAGCATAATATGAAATGGATTTCTGTTACATTTTTATAACGATGATTATTAAAAAAATATATATGTTGTCTGTTTGATTTAATCAAATAAAACATTTATTTAAAAGAAATTAGAACATATTTAAATATTCGTATTATATTTTTTTCTTCATATTTATTTTATATAATGGCACTTGCCACATATAAGTAATTATCATGGTAAATACAACATAAACAGAAATAAAATACAAAAGCATTAACCTTTGGTTTATGTTAAAATATAATATCTTAACTACAAGCACTTTTCGAATGATTCATTGAACTCTGCATTCCGAGAGGAAGTACCTCTCAGCTCATCAAAAAGCAGTTCATCTGGTGACAGACAGATTATGCCTTTTACATTGAAAATCAGCCTTGCTAATAGCAGAAGACTGACCGCTGTTGTTAAGTTGCAAACAACTTCAAGACTTCGAACAGATTTATGGCTCCGATTTGCAGTGGGTTTAGGAAATGTGGTTGTGGGGCCTAAAGGATTATGCGGCCTCTAGTTACAAGAAAATTGCGGCTAGCTGGCTACTGAAACAGTCATTGTAAATCACATAACAGTAGAGAGCTTCCAGGGTAAAATAGAATCATCATGACTTGTCAGTGCTGTGATATTTATGGCCCCTTTGCGATTTTAATTTTGCGGTAAACCATGCGCTTATTTACTTTGCAGCCTGATTTATGACGGGGTGGAGAATAACGGATTTCGAAGAATAATTTAAACATAACATTTTAAACCGTGTTTGAATTTGTTAAATATTCGTGCAGTGGCTATGGTCAGTGCTTAATACATGCATATTTTTAAACTAATAACTAAGTAGCAGTTAACTAGGACGTTAAAACATAACAATAACTGCATTTAGTAGGAAACTTAGTAACACCGCTTTATATAGAGTATTCTCCTACCCTTTCAACGATATATCACATGGCATATTTATTTATTGGAACTAAGCAACTAATATACGATTAAAATATATTGACCCCTCAATTTAACCGCGAATATCTCAGAAACGGAGGAGCAGAAAAAATAGAAAAAATTACGTGGTTATTATGAGTCTATTCTAAATCATTCACTGAAATTTGAATAATTTACATTGGACACATTTAATGTTCTGCTAAGTTATATTAAAAAATGTCCTAATTTTTAAGGAAATTCTGGCCGTACCAGTTTTATATCCATTATATCTTGGAAAATATACATACTATGTAAATAATATTTTAGATGCTGGTATATATAGCACGACATTTATTGTAGGAGGAAATTTTTTTCATAATTTTTTATTTTGAAACTTTGCAGTTATTCTCAAAAACGTGACGTCACGTTTACTCGGTTATTTATCAAAATATGTAAAAAATGTTTCATGAAACAGTTAATTATGTAAAATGTAAGCATTTTAAGAAAACAGAATTCGTATCTATCAAATATTAATTTAGTTATCAAGCGTAAAGGATAATACCATTGCAAGTTTGAATTAATATTATTATCTATTACGTTTGATAACTAAACTAATATTTGATATATACCAATTATTTTTTCTGAAAATACTTACATTTTATATAATTAACTCTTTTAACCAAAAAAATTTAAATACATTGATAAATAACCGAATAAACAAGACGTCACGTTTTTGAGAATAACTGCAAAATTTTAGAATAAAAAATTATGAAAAAATTTCCTTGTACAAAAAATGCCGTGCTTTATCGATGTCTAAAATATTATTTGCATAATAGCCATGTTTTCCAAGATGTAATGGATTTAAAACTGGTATGGTTAGAATTTCCTTAAAAAGTAGGACATTTTTCAATATAGCTTGGCAGAACTTCAAAAGTATCCAATGTACATTATTCAAATTTCAGTGATTGCATTAGAATAGACTCATAACGAACACATATTTTTTTCAATTTTTTCTGCTCTTCAGTTTCTGAGATATTTGAAGTTAAAATGTGGGGTCAATACATTTGAATCGCATATTAATTATAAAAACATTTTTTAAACCAATAATTTTTATTTAACTAGCATCATACTTGCCGTGGAAAAGTCAAATTAAATAAAATGATTAAATATTCAGTAAGTTCTTCAAATTTTTACTATAATCAAACATTAATACAATTAAAAAGAATAAAGTAAATTCAGCTAACAAAAAAAAAAAAAAATAATAATAGGAAAATGAATGTAGCAATGTAGCATATAGAACATTAATTACTTCCAATATTGGCTTAGAATGAGGGTCAAGTTGCGGACAATTATGACCAATTTGTGACTATAGTTGTGTTGTATAACATAGTTTTTGATGTAAACGAAAATGTTCCTGAGGAGTTGTTCGACGCTCTAGACGAAGAAGAATAAGATGACCAGAATTAAGGTGACGCTGAGAACGCAAATATTGGTATTGGTATTTAGTAAACAGAGTAGTGTATTAACATTTTTATTAAACAATTATTTAGCTATATTATTTGTCTTTATTGTTTTATATTTGTTCTTTTTTTAACGCTATCTCTAAATCTAGTAGAAGTAATATCTCGTTTGATGTTGTTGCCCTTCTCCCATATTTTAAGATTTTCGCAATTTGGTCTCTTCTTCCAAATATAACGCCTTTTTTATGGTACTCCTCTTTTGCTAGTGCAAGGGGACTGACGATTGTTGTCTTTAATTTTTCAAGCAGTAATATCTTCTTTTTTACGTTCTTGCTCTTCTCTCATATTCTGAGCTTTTCGCAGTTTTCCAATCAGTGATTTTGAATATTATATCAATTACAGGATCAGAAGTTTTATAAGTAGGGCCACCACCTCCTTTTATATATGCTCTCTCTTAGGCCACAACCTTCCTAATTTTTGTTTTTAAATTATCGTATTTTGATTTTAGCTGCTCTATATTTCTATGTTCGACAGCACTAGAATAATAAGCCACTCCAACCCACTTCCGCATTTTTCACTTTGTATGCTTCCTTGTTTTCAATATTTTTTTCTGGGCATATATTGCCTCTACCAGACGTAATTTGTTTTCTTTTCTGAAGGGAGAACTTTTCTTTATTTCCTTTTTTAAATCTCCTGTCATTATGCTACCGAAAAACGTGAGTTACAATGTAATTGGGTAACACATTGAATATGGATTAACATAAACTTGACGAGAAGAAATAAAATAGTGAAAACACAGTCCTCGTGGGGGAAAAAGTTAGGTTATATTGACAAGCTGCCAAAAAGGTCACGTGACGCCGCGTGAGAACTTCATAAATTCGTATTATCAGTCCAACCAACACAACAATAGCAAGGAAAGCCTCCTTTACCAAATGGGCGATGGAATTGGTCTTATGGTACAGGACAGACTTTAAACGTGATTGAAAGTCAAGTTTAACCATAAAGTGTATTTCACTTAATTGATCCTTTTGCTTGGTTTATGGTACTGGCTGTAATACTTTTGGACAGAATTCGTAGTTGTTAATATATTTGCAAAAACCAGCATATACCCCTAACTCCTCCCAAAAGTTTAAACAGTTGACAATTTTGGTAGACGTTTTGTTACTTTATTTATGAGAATTTAAACAATAATATCTTGCAATACAATTTCAGGACGTACTTATCGATTTACAAGTACAGAATTGCATGTTTTTTATAAACTCTAAGGATATATGAACAGTTTTTTGCTGGAAACACATGTCCACGAAATAATAATGAATGAATATTACGTCCGTTATTTTTTAGCCATTAATAATCATCCCATATAAACCTCTTGTTCCTATTAAAATCAACTAAATCATTACCTGATGTTTCTGGGAAAGGAGTCCCACCCCTCTAATAATCCGGGAGTGAATAAGATTTGCACACTCGATCGATCATAATTGAAAACTTATAGAAAAGATGACGAATTGCGAAACGTTTAATACCAACTAAGGACATGTTGATATGTGAACATTTCTAAAAATTATTCTGTTGATATTAGTACAAAGAATGATAAATTTGACGTTAATAAACGGTTAATAGGTGTTGTTTAGCCGACAGCTTTTCAATCATTACCATTATGCTAATCAGCTTTTTTACGTTTTTTTTTTTCTTTAGAAATAATTTAATTTTAAAGCACGATTTTAACAAATAAAATAATGTTAGCGTTGATTACTATTAAACAAAAAAAATGATTGCAATAATTATTATTTAAGTAATATAATGAACGATGTTAGCGAGATTGCATATATTTAATTTCATCTCAAAGAGCATCTATTTATACAGCGTGGACAAATGTAATATTATTCTGGATAGTTTTAGTACATATTAACCTTCCCATAGAGAAACTGTTAGTTATGCAAAGATTCATTTCGAGTTATTAATCGTTTTATGTTTGTAAGTTCCAACACAAAAATGTGGTATATAGAAAATGTCTGTCTGTCTCAGCCGTCTGTCCTTTTCAACGGAACAGCATATTGGCATCTAGTGCTATAAATTGTCAAAACAGTTTACATTATTGTTTTCAGATATAACAAAATCGGTAATTATATGTATACCAAGTAAGTCATTAAATGCGAAATCCACTTCCTCTCATTTTATAAATGGAACACTTTGAATGCTATGGTATCAAAGGACAACTCTTTAGAGGAGCTATCAACATACGTTAGAATTAATGGATCTATTTTTATGTGTATGTATATACGTATGCGTATATACTTGATGACAAAGTGTAGCACGTCAAGCTTTATTTAAAAATTATCAATTTTTGAAATGTTGGTGGAATTGAGAGAGAATGAGAGAACTTGATAGCTATATATTATATTGCAAAAAGATAAATTCGACACTTCTTAAATTGAATTATTTTCTGATACGTGTAACATTTTTAAGGGTAAGTAATCTTAAGTTCAGGAACATTGAGGGGTATTCATGCTAAGTGGAGAATATTTTTGGCGGAAGGGAGGGAAAGGAACCATAATTGCTTTATTTTTAAGGGCCGTTACTTTCGGTCCCGATTAAGTTAATTTAGCATCTGACTAAATATTAACCAGTTGATTTGGTTACTATCAAGCTCAGTTAGGGCTTAACAGTAGTTAAACATGGGCGTGGCTGTAGTTAAATTTAATCTTATCATCGAGATACAATTACCATAGTTGATCGGAATTAAACATAACCATATTTTTTGTGTTTCACGACAATGATGAGCAAGATTTGGAGCATATAAATAATGTACGGACGTACATGTCATGTCAAAGAACGAATTAATCACTTCATGCAATGATAAATAATTTTTTCAAAGGTTTCGCTTCACCAAAGACACTGTGGCAATTACAGTTTTGCTGCAAATTGAACAGTATGTATTGATTTGCTGTAGATTAAAGATCCTTTATCTACTTTTCAATGAACAAACTAATTTCACTCGAGGTGAAATTAGTCCCTCGCTTCTTTTTCTCCATTTCACTAACAATACTGAATAGTCATATCATAACTAATGACAGTTGAAATTACCACAACCTCAATCAACATATGCTAAATAAAACATGCTTTTATTTTTCATCTTTTCAATATATGAACTAGTAATATAAGGTATATAGAGCGTATGTCTACTCTAGACTATTTGAATTTAAAGCAATACAAGAAAAGAAGAAGAGAAATCGGTAAATTAATAATGTCAACTAAAGACGAACTGGATCAACTAACTGAGCTACTAAAGATGTCGCAAAGTACACAACCAACTTTAATTCTTGGTTATTTATTTCCATTAAATTAGCAGGCAGATTAATTAACCATGAGTGTAATCAAGACCGAAAGTAATGGCCCTTAGTATCCCTTTTAATGGTAAATTTTAATTTTCTTATCTGTTTTAAAACTTAAAAAATTCCCTACAATATACGATAAAAAGTGAGTTCTGTCAAATGGAATATTTTATGCCTTAAATCAGTGAACAGGTATTTCAAAGGGTACTCCCTGGTACCACAGCAAATGGGCTGTTCCATTTGAAAAAAAATGAGGAATATATACTTGTAATTTCCTGTCTAACGCGGTATGAAATGACTAAATTTGTTAGATTTGATAACATTTGCATAAACCAGAAATTTTTAACAATTTTTGGCACAAACTAGATCTAAAAACGCTGCTCCGTTACATCGCAGCATATTTTAACACAATTTTAATACAAACCCACCCATATCATGATACCGACCCATAGCAGACTTATTAAATGTCACTTGAATCGTCTTTAAAAGAATAATTCAAATATACATGGAGTGTTTTATTTTAAAAAACGGAGGTATATGACGTTACGCCTAAATGGATAACTTTGTATGTTTAAATTATGCATCTCTCTGCTATCTATCGTTCAATAAATAATGAACATAACGATTAAGGAAAAAAAGAACAAATATTGTTTCAAAATTAATGTTTAATATGTCCACAAATATGTTTCATGAAAGATCACCGCATATTAAATAATTTTGTTGGGTCAAAATAGCCTACTACTACACTGATTTCTTGGGTTCTTGTCAAAATTGGGTGTGGGTACTTACAGTAATGTTGCAAACGTCTGCTTTAGTTGCGCAGCGCATACCGAACTTCAAAAGGCTCAAATCTGGACTACATGGCGGCCAAGGAAACAGATTACCACGATCAATCCAGCTTTCACGAAAATGGGTATTTAAATAATTTCGTACTTGATTGCTCAAATGTAGTGAGGCACCATAAACAACATACACTGCCGCAAGTTCAATGGAAGTACATCCAGCATATGAGCAAAATCGTTTTTTAAAGAAAGTAAATAATTATTACCATTTTTGCTTGGGAACTCATGTCATTCTAAAAAATGGTTCCCAATGATTCCACACCAACGATTTAACTTGAATTCATGTTGAAAATATCGTTCTCATGTTATAAGAGAATTTTCCACTGCACAAAAATTATTATTTCTTGAATAGAGGATACCTCGGCAGGTAAATGTAGCTTATCTGTAAATGATATTCTGTTGGTGAGTCAGTGGTCAACATACATTTTGCAGAGGTGTAAAATGGTAGGGATGGCTTTTTCAGCATGCAACATTTTTTAAATGGAATTCTTACTGATTTCTGTAGCTACAGATAATCGTGTTGAACTAATTTGTGGATCATCTATAATACGAATTAATATAAAAAGTACATTTACATCTTAAAATTGCCTATTGATGATCCCTTGGAGCTACACGAAAAATGGAAGCAGATTTGAATTTGTCACCGTAATAAAATCATCGATGTCTTCCCAATATCTGAAAATTATCAAATGTTGTGTCTTAAAATTAAAAATATTATATTGAATTTAACACTCCGTATCTCTGATAATATCAACTTTTGAACTAAGGTAAAGTTAGTTAAGTCGCAATATTTTGGTATGAGAAATCGACTGTTGCTCTATGGATAATTATTTACGGACCACCTTGTATAGGTAACACGTCGCGCGTCGTCTTGAAATTCAATCTCTGAAAACTTGAAGTGGAGATTTCACCGTATCTCGTATACACCCGGTATATATCATAAGCCGAAATCAAATAAAGCACACATAAGAAGTTCCATAAATTAATCTTATTATTTATTATAGCACTGTGTAACTCGTCCAGTTCCGAAAAGGGAATATTCAAAATTACCCGGGATTAAAAATGATCTCAGCATAAAAGAAATATCTAACGAGCTATTTGAATAATCCTGTGCCACATTCGTAAACAAATTCTTCTTAAAAAATACCTTAATAAAGATACAATTACTACACTTTATCATTTCAGAATCGGTCGCGACTCTCATTAATTTCTTAGCTAAGCTTTCAGAGCGCGAGCCTAAATATAAATAACCGCTAGATAAGATCTGGTAAGCGAATGTGGCCCACTAGGCGTCGAAGGTCCATGTTAACTCTATCCATGTGGGTAACGGCTGCGGTGTCCCGCAGAGTCTCGATCTGGGACCCTGAACACGTGGTGTCTCTTGTTATGGGAAACGTCCCTCCCTTCTAATCAGATGGGTTCCACGATTTGCAGACGTTAATCGATCACAATCGAATTTGTGAATGACACAACTTTACAATAGGTTTCATTATCAACTTTATTTCTTTACAAATCTATGTTGAGTATTTAAAAAGTAATTGTTTACTTGTAACACCTACTCACGTTTATATTTGTGTACAACTTAATGCACTCTTATCTAGACATCGCTAAGAGAATTTAAACTTTGCATGACTTAGACAATGATATTCTATTCGTGGTTAAATAACACAAGTATTTGAAAAATTTACTTTTATTATTTAGGTACATTATACAGGACGTCCCAATATTCACGAACTCCCTCTAGGGTCGGACTATATGTACCAGAATAGTAGGAAAACTGCTTATAAACATGTCCCAGAAAATGTTTCCTAAGGGAGCTACGGCCCTCTGAGGATGGCGCTTAAATAGAGGTTTAAGTTGATTATCACGGAAATAATTTGACACAATTTTATGAGACTTGATTCACGACTTATTTATTATTAGGGCTCATTTTCCTGTGTGATACTAACAAAAACTAATTTCATCTATAGGGGGGGGGGGATTTATTTTCTAGTTCCTATTGCTACTAGTTTTATGCTTTATTACAATTTCTCACTTAATATTGTGGAAAATGCACCTGCTTGACAATTAACAGTATGATAAACCGGACTCGAGTAAAAGCAGTTGATACGAAATACTAATGATTCACTTAGGCAGTGGTTTCTTACCATGTTTAATCAAAATCATTAGTGACGCTTTGCTCCAAAATTATAATAAATCAACACCAGCTAAAACAATGTAAGTGTTTTCTGTGATGAAATACTAAAAGGCTTGCTAATTGCACTAATACTTATAAAATTTCCGGAGTTAGGGTGGCCATTCCCTAGAAAGAGACATTCATTAGGGAAATATTTATTATTTTTGTCCATAACTTTCTTTCTTAGTACGTATATTTAAAAAAACTAGAATCATTACAAGACTATTGCTATGAATTTTCACTCAATAATTTCAGAAGTTTGAAAAATAGTTAGATTTAAATGTAAAAACCGCTGCCTAAGGAATCACTACTTCCGCATCTAGATTTTTCATCCAAGTCACTTTAAAGGAAATATCTTGACTAGATTTGCACTCTAGTATGTGGAAATTATTGGCCATAGAATTTTGATAATATTTAGGGCAGATGTCATGGAAAAGTTTGAGGCGTTGGTTCCTACCATATACGTTAAAAATGAAGTTTCTAGTTTACCCTACTTATTTTCCCCTATTCACAACCTACCACCCCTCACCCCTTCAATGGAATCATCTCAAAGAGATGTCATTACAATACATACGTGCACTAACTTTCAAGTGAATATCTCGATTTTATGTTATCAATCCTATTAACATTGAAGCGGAGGTGGTGGGGTCTGAAAAATATTAGAAAGAAATCTGGAGCCTTGGCTTCCCAAATCCCAAATTTTTATATTCTTACCAGATTGATTTACTTATTTTGCCCTATTTACTCCTATTTAACACCAACCCTTCAACGGAATCATCTCAAAATATAATCTAGCTCCAGATGTCGTTATAATACATAGGTCTAAGTGAATATCTCAATTTTGTTTTATCAACCCCTTTAATAATAGAGTAAGGGTGGTGGGGGGTTGAAAAATATTTTTAAAAAATCTAAGGCATTGGCTTCTGTACTCTTACCAGCTTGCTTTACTTATTTTGCCCTATTAACCTCTATTTAACCCCCAACCCTTCAATGGAATCATTTCAAAATATAATCTAGTTCCAGATGTCGTTATAATACATACCAAATTTCAAGTGAATATTTCAATTTTATTTTATGAACCCCTTTAATAATGGAGTAGGGGTGGTGGTGGTGGGGGGGGTGAGAATTATTATAAATAATCTGAGACCTTGGCTTATACTACATACACCGAATTTAAAGTTTCTGTACTCTTACCAGCTTGCACTACTTATTTTCCCCTGTTTACCCCTATTTAACCCCCAACTCTTCAACGGAATCATCTCAAAATATAATCTAGTTCCATATGTCGTTATAATACATACGTGTGCCAAATTTCAAATGAATATCTCAATTTTATTTTATCAACCCCTTTAATAATGGAGTAGGGGTGGTGGGGGAGTTGAAAATTATTATTAAAAAATATGATGCTTTGGCTTCTAGTACATACACCGAATTTCAAGTTACTGTCCTCTTAATAACTTGCTTTACTTATTTTCCCTATTTACCCCTATTTAACCCCCAACCCTTCATCAGAATAGTCTCAAAATATGATGTAGTTCCTTATGTCATTATAATATATACGTGTACCAGATTTCAAGTGAATATCTTAATTTTATTTTATCAAGCCCTTTAATAATGGAGTGGGGTGTGGTGGGGGGATGAAAAATATTACAAAAATTTCGAGGCCTTGGCTTGTAGTACATACATCAAATTTCAAGTTTCTGTACTCTTACCAGCTTGCTTTACATATTTCCCCCCATTTCCCCCTATTTACCCCCCCAACCCTTCATCGGATATCGCTCAAATTTAAAATCTCTACGTTTCATGACATTCTAAACCCATTTCACGAAAAAAAATTTTAATTTTTTTTTTGCGATTACTATACTTCCAATCCACTACGTGGATGTGCTAAAATTAGCATAATCCCTAATCTTACTATTTCGTAGTTTAAATCTAACTATTCTGGAAACAGCTGGAATTATTGAGTTAGAATTCATAGTACTAGGCTTGTTACGGTTCTACTTAGGTAGTCTTATAGTTTTTTTCAATATACGTACTAAGAGAGAAAAGTTATGGCCAAAAATAATAAATATTTCAATATCGGATGTCTCTTTCTGGAAATGAAAACTTAAATATTAATAAAAGTGGAAAATTTTCAAAATAGGTCGCAAGATCGTAGTATTCCTTATTATACACTAATATTTCAGATTTCTTCAATTATTGCGACTTTTTGCTTACGGAATAAATTCCACCTACTTTATTTCCGAAAGTAATGGTGGTAGGTATCTTATTTAATATTTTAAAAAATGCATTTTGGTGAAATAGGTTTAAAATGAGATTTTAACTTCGTGCAAAAAAAAATGTTTTTCTGTCTATCGACCGGTCGGTTTGTCTCTCTATAACTTTTTTAGTCCGCATGTTTTATCTGGAACGTTTTAAGACATTGACTTGAAATTTCGTACTCAAAAATAGGGGTAAATAGGGGAAAATAAATAAAGCAAGCTGGCAAGATAACAGAAACTTGGAAATTGTTGCATATACTAGAAGCGCGGGCTTCAGATTTTTTATAATATATTTCAACCATTCCACCACCCCCACTCCATTATTAAAGGGGTTTATAAAATAAAATTGAGATATTCACTTGAAAAATAAATTATACTACCCCTATTTAACTCAACCTCAACAGGGAGAAATATGTAAGAGTACAGAAACTTGGGATTTAGTATATATACTAGAAGCCAAGACCTCAGATTTTTTAATAATATTTTTCAACTCCCTCCACCACTCCCACCCCATTATTAAAGAGGTTGATAAAATAATATTGAAATATTCACTTGAAATTTGGTACACGTATGACGTATATATTATAACGATATCTAAAACTAGATTATATTTTGAGATGATTCCTTTGAAGGGTTGGGTGTTAAATGTGGGTAAATAGGGGTAAATAAGTAAATAAAGCTGATAAGAGTACAGAAACTTGGGATTCGTTGTATACACTAGACAACAAGGTCCCAGATTTCTTTATAATATTTTTTTATATATTTTTATATGTTTTATAAATTTTATATAATATTTTTAATAGAAGTTCAGAAACTTCACCTTTGGAGTATATGCTAAAAACCAACGCCTAAAATTTTATCATGACCGGCCGCAAATATTAAAATTCTATGGCCAATTATTTCCACATACTAGAGCGCAAATACAGTCAAGATACTTTCCTTTCAAGAGACTTGGATGTAAAATCTGGATGTGGAAGTAGTGATTCCTTAGGCAGCGGTTCTATTTAAGTTTCACATTTTGCTCCACAAGAGGATGTCACAAAATATTTTTAGGTACCATGAGTCTGTCTAAACTCTGGCTTTTCGCGAGAGTGTTCCTATTATTTATATTCAGCTATAAAAACATATTAACTCTTATGCTAACTTATTGTAATGGACTGAATATAAATAAATTATTATTATTATTATTAATTATTGTATTATAATATAATCACTTGATTAAATCAAATAGGTATTAAAATATGGATTTTTCGTTTTTGGGATTACCGAAATTGTTGAAATTTACCAATCAGTATTTAAAAAAAATAATACCGCTATATTCAACCGTCGCGTCGACTTGAGTTTCAAGTATTTTATTTAATAATTTTATTTGCAAGATGGAAACAGATATCCATTAGAACTAGATATAGCGGAATATACCAGAATATAGATTAAGAACTTAGCTTCTTCTTGTATCTTAGGTAGCAGAATGTATTTATTGAGTTACGTTTTCTAATTATTTCATGAGACTGCGATTTATTACCAAAATAAATTCAGAAAGAAACGACAATTTACCACAAATAAAATAAATTACAGATGTGTAAGTAGATATGAATCATATAGAATAGTTACGTATTATAACCCATAGTTAAAGAGAATAAAATATATTAAAATGGCAAAAATGGTTCTTAATTTTTAACGAACTTCTAACCCTTTCTTTAACATTAAAAATTATATTTATATTTATATTTGTTATTATTTATTACTTTATTATTATAATCTAATTATTCCATAATTAAAGGCACATAATAAAACTAATTGATAGTCTTTTCTACTAATTATCACAAATTACTACCTGTATTATTACATAAAACTGAATTCTCTTAATATTTTCCAAATTTATTATTCCATTTTCTTTGTCTTCCGTTATGTTGCGTAAAATATTAGACTAAACCTTTTTATTTGATTCCCGCGGTTTTATGTCTCCAAAGTTCTGTAACAGGATTTTAATGGTCTATATTTCACTTTTAACAATTTTGCTTCTTTGTATGAGACAACAAATTAATGTATAATATCTACTAAATTTTAATTCTCTGATTTTATCTCCAATAGTTTCTGTTTAAATGTGTTTCACATGAAGATACATTTTAAATACTTGAGTTCAGATGAAAATGAATTATAAAAAATACGCATATACAGGGTGTGTCACAAGTATCAACCTTTGCCAGATGATTAAGGTTAAGTTGAATAGCTTTGGCTAGACTTCGCCTTAGCGATTGGATGTATTGTATGTACATGCTTTCCTAATAAAGAAATTATTATTATTATTATTATTATTATTATTATTATTATTATTCGTAGGATGATTCTAAAGGGAAGCATTTATCTGATTGTATGTTGGAAAAGCAACTCTTAAAGATAAGGATAAAACCAAGCACCTTATACAATGAAAACTACTATAGACCGTCGGGCAGAGGTGCTTGTTATATTTATTTTATTCGGTTAAATATAAGAGGAAAATGCAAAAAGTTAAATACAAATATATGTACTAATCGTCGGCATCCAGTCTGCAAATTCATTCCAACATGCAGCTCGATCGACCGTTGAACGGCCAAATGCAGCCGCCCAGTCGTCTATTACATATTCACGCCATGAATGGGCGGCTCCACTCGACTGCCCAGCGGACGACCAAACCGCGTGCCGGAATGAACCTCGGACGCCTTTATACACCGCCGGACCAGCTGCATACGCTGGATTGGATATGGGACATGCTTGTTGCCAGCAGCGAGAGCCACATGACGCATGGGGTCAGACTATAGAGGTGTAGGTGTTTGTGAGATGCTGCATTTTAAATTTCCATCCTTCTTTCAAGTTTCCATCTGTCATTGGATGGGAAGTGTAGGCGTTTATGAGATGCTTCTTTTCCGTTTCCATGCTTCTCTTACGTTTCCATCTATCATAATCTCCTTATTTATTCTTCTTATATGCTTTCTGTTTCTTCTGTTTCTGAATCTAGCACTGTGTACCTTCTTCTGTTCGCTTGCGTTCATATATGGTTTCACGATTCCCAGAAATTTATGTTTTCATTTCAACGTCCTGCATCAGGACATCTCCATCATTTGTCTGCCAGGACATACACACATTAGGCCGCTCTAAGGAGCTTTTATTTATTAACCGTTCCACTGGTAAATATCTATTTACGATGAAAGTTCAGGGGAGGACCCCATCTCTCGGTAAAATAGCGGGTTATGAGAAAGAGGTCCGAGCGAATATTTTGTACACCCTGTATATTGATCTGTTTTTCATTTCATTAATACCGTTTCAATTGTAATTTTAATTTACTTTCAATTTTAATATAGAAAAAACTGGCTACATGCTACAAATTAAAAAAATTAAACAAAACTTATCTCTATCCATCCACAGCTGACTGTCCATTATATTTCCCTTTAAAGTTAAACGTATATTGCTCTCCTCGAATTCAAAAGGGACCCAAGCTCCAGGTATAGAATCTACGTCGTGCCTCAGCTAAGCACTATACTTTAAACACTAGTTTATTTTATTTTTGGCATTATTAATGTACACTTTACCGAAATTTTTCAATTGTTAATTCGGTGTGTGCTTTGTTCTCCTATTATTAAAGTTTCTTACCACCTAAATATACAAAAAGTGAAACATATTTACAGTTTGGTTCCCACCTACCCTCATTTTCACTGATCTCTTAACGCTTTTAAAGGTATATCACACAAATATTATTAGATATATAATATTATTTGTAATTTATTTATGATTTGTGTAACGCTAGTTATTATCAAAACCCACGTCAAGGTTTTAAATTTATGGGTTCATAAATGTCTAATTTAAATTGTGATTAATTTCTATTGTGAATTATTAATTTTGGCTTTAATTAATAATAAACATTAATATTAATACTAAATGAAATTATTCTCAAAAAACTACATCATATAAAAATAAATGCTCAGCAACTATATAAATATCAATAATAATAATATAATAATAATATTTATTTATTTACAGCAACAAGAAGTATCAAAAGTACACTGGAAATAGTAGAAAAACAAGCTAACCATTATACTCTTTGTCGAATTACTGCACTGTTTATATAATTGTTGCACATTCTATAAGATGCTCGTCGCAGCTTTTTTCGTAAATAATGTTAGTATTAGACATTTTTTATTTAATTACAAAATATACAAAAACAAATTTTTTTTCGTTTAAATTGTTAATAACTTTTTTATTTATTGATCTATATTGTTCAAAATGGTTCTTCCTCTAGCTAACACTAGCTTACTGCCCAAATTTCAATTCAATCGTACTTTTCGTTCTTAAGTTATCGTGCTTACAAGAAACGTGACGGACGGACGGACGGACGGACGGACAGACAGACAGACAGACAGACAGACGGACAGACGGACGGACATTTTGAAAGTTGTTCAGAATTCGATCACCAACACAGTGATATGAAAATTTTTTCTATACGAGCAATATTACCGGTTTTAGAAATGTTCCGATTGAATGCAACATACTCTTCGTTTTGTATTTGCGAAGAGTATAATAATAGTAAATAAAAAGCTACTCAATAAGTGTATAAAAAATTTGCTTTGAGAATGTAATACATTAATATATAGATAGGTACATGTAAAATTATACTATTTGAAAACCATACATGTGCAATATGCATAGGTACATTATTTAAATCAATTAAATGTAATTACAAACTAACATTTGGATAAAACTAATTAGTTAAAGTTTACTAAGCCTACTTCATGGACCAAAACATATATATGTACATACGTACATACACATATATACGTGCACATAGATGACATACATAAAAATAAAAAACACAGACAAATCCAATCAACAATTGCAAGCAAAATGACAGTTTTGGAGTATTAAGAACATTTGGGGTGAAAGGCTAATATGACTAAAAAAACTGTGGTTTACTATCATTTCCAGATATTTAATTACAAATGGTTATATACACCCACACGGCTAGGCACATATAACCATACAATGATAATTACGTTTAGAATTTCTATTTTACAGTTAATTATTTGTAATGTCAATGTGGTTATGGATTATTTCTCTTGGTAAAGATAATCTAAAAGCTTTCAATTTAGTTTTAAAATAAGAAATGGTCCTCTCTCTCAGAACTTCAGGAACAGTGTTATATAATTTTGGGCCTAAGATTGCAAAAGATCTCTGTCCTATAGATTTTGCTATAAATGGAGATATATGTTGTTGTTTGTTAATGTACTTTTATAAATTTTATACTTTGTTTTTAGTTCATTATTATTTGGATCCTCTTTTAGTTTTTTAGACATTTCATTTTTATTGTTCACAGACTTTAATATAGCATTTGTGATCCATTTTGTTTGTTTAGTATCTTTTCTCTTGTATCTTTTTGTAGTACTACAATCATTTACAGCGTGAGTTACCAATAAAGTGAGAAACAGTGTTTGAATTACACTGGCACACTCAAAAAACTGTCATGTACTTTTGAGCAAAACGTGATACCCCCCTGTATTTTGAAATGCTGAATTCGATATCGTTATCACAATTGCACCATCACGTCAGGATTATCCACTAGTCACCCTCATAATTAAGATTTTCACTGATTATTAGTTATTTTGTGAGATGAGGAAAAAATTCTGAAATTTTGACGGTGGCGTCGGATTTAGCTGCTCAAAATACAGGAAGGCATCATGCTCACGAGCACATGACATGTTTTTGTGTGTGCCTGTATTATTTACTGTGGTGAAACAAATTTTAGGTCATATATCACTCTATTTCAATGTTCGATGGTCTCCTCCGTTGCCCGCAATGTTATACTTAGCTATCTCTTCATCAACAATAAACGTCACCCATTATTGCGTAAAAAATGATGTCTATAAACACTTCTTGGTCGTATAGGTACCTCACATGGCATTGTAAAGAATCCCGAGGAATGTCGAGGGTCCATTTATTTGCCAGTCATGGCTTTAAATTTAGGGTAGATTCTATCAGAGGAACATTTCGGTGTTTGGATAACTTTTACCTTTCAATGTTAGGTTGGTTGAGATATTTTATTGTACTGGAGATTTCAGACGTACTGATTTATCGAGTTTCGTGTTCGAAAATTTATTATAAATTTGTTTAAATATGTTTGAAGGAATCGCGAGATAACTTTACAACAAAATTTTTAATTGTTCAGTTGAAATATAAGCGCATATGTACAATATTAGAACAGTAAATATTTGAATCAAATTGTATGTACAGGGCGATTAAAATTGCTAATTTTGATTTATTTAATGGAAGTTTCATAAAAACATTTACAGCTGTGTATTTAAAAAAAATGTATTAACTTATTTAACGTCCGCCTAGGAATCTTTGTTAAACTTCTTCTCTATCGAAGAGTGGGTTAGCAGTTGATTGTCCTCGTGTATACACGCAAAGTGGAAAGCTCTCAGAAAACGTGCTAAAAAATCTCAATAATAAATCTCGGTAAACTCAATAAAAATGAAGCCACCGGTGCATCAAGAAATTCTGCGTAAAGTGAAGCGTGATAATAGAATAATAAAAGTTCATATGGAACTGCAAATAAAAATTACTATTACAGTTCTTTAAATAGTGAATAAATGAAATGCTGTGCCAACCAAAGGAACAGACCTATCCCTATACCCAACCTCCCATTATTGCGGTGAAGAGAGCTCTGCAATAAATAAGTAGTAATAATGCCAAATAAGCCACATGTGTTTAAAAAAAGCTGTATAGACCATACTAGCTGTAAAAGTGTAAATAAATACATACCTAATACATTCAGTGTGCAGTGGAAAGTTTTCAACTGTACCTAAATCGACCCAAAATAGAAGAAAGATACCAGGTCCTTCAGAAAGATAAGCTATAAACTAATCTTTATTTTTTGTTTTATTCTATTTTATCTAATTGATCTAGTAACTTTAATAACTTTATCTAACTACTAACTAAAT
Organism: Stenurella melanura; assembly: GCA_963583905.1. Classification (NCBI taxonomy): domain Eukaryota; kingdom Metazoa; phylum Arthropoda; class Insecta; order Coleoptera; family Cerambycidae; genus Stenurella; species Stenurella melanura. Next base: position 85,797,132 of record OY757309.1, read on the forward strand.
ATATTAACTCAAAACATAATATTTTAAACAGTTTTTCATTAATCTCAAAAATGATTCCGTGCTAATTACTGGTGCACAAAATTTACGGCGACGGGAACTGCCTATACGGAGAAAATAGTTAATGTCTGCTGGATATACAGGCTGTTTCAAATGTTGTTCTCGATCTCTTTTTTTACTTTTGCAGATTTTATTGTTGTGTTTTGCATTGCCTTGGCAGAGCGGTATACAGGCTGTCTTCAAGTGAACTTTCGGGGTCTCTATTTTTGCTTCTGAAGATTTTATTTTTTTGTTTTGCATTACCTTAACAGATACGGGGTGTCTTCAAGTGTTCTCTAGGGGCTCTTCATCTTCCTTGCACTTCTACTATAGATGGTTGTCTACCCGTGGAGCGGTCCATAAGTAAAATCTTCTTACGGCGAGCTTATTTCTGTCTTGACAAGCGAACGAGGTGGACGCACTAACGCAGGGCGTTGAAGCGAAAGCGTGGATCTCTGGTGAAACATATGAAACCATATCTGAATGCGGACAGGAAAAGATGCACACCGCAAATATAAAAAGGAGCATCTCACAAACACCTACACTTTCCATCCTATATTCATACACCATGCGTCATGTGGCTCTCACTGCTGACAACAAGCATGTCCAGTGTACAACCCAGCGTTTGCGGCCGGTCCAGCGATATACAAAACATCCGAGGCTTAGCCCCGATACGGTTTGGACGTCCATTGGGTGTGTTCGGCGGATGACCAAGCTGCGTGTTGGAATGAACCTTCCAGGCTGGATGTCCGGTATCAGCAGCAATGCTCACCTTACGCTGGCAAATCAATCAATAAATTATTCCTCTTCTTCTATACAAGTCATTAGAAGGTGCAGCGAGGACGCTGTATTTTCCTAGAGTGGGTCACCCGTCAAAGTACTAACCGCGATTGACATTGCCGCCTTTTCGTTTCGAAATACGAGTGTAGGCAGATGTATCTACGCTTGCTCCCCAAAAATAGAACAGGGAATTTAATGCGATATAGAATTGTAACCTCGCTGGATGTGTGAAGAGCATACTCTATTCTCGGTTACTCCATCAGAGCTCAGTTTCTCTGAAAAAGTTATAATTGATTAGTTAATTCCACAAGAAATCAATTTTAATTATGGCTTTTTGAAAGGAGAAGATCTTACTCTCAATAAAATACATATAAAAAGAAAACTTTTAAAAACAGCGCTTTTATAAATGGGAGAGAAAAACGTATTTTTTTCTGATTTTATGAAAGTTTTTTAAATGTATATAGATTATTTAAACTGTTGTTAGTTCTTGGGTAATATGAACATTATTATTATATGTTATACTATACCGGGTAGTATACATTTATTACATTATTATGTTGAGTATTAATTATCACAGATATTTTGTACCTATATACAGTGTGAACCTAAAGAAACGCACAAAATTAATATCTCTTGTATGTGTAATTTGTCAAAAAAATCCTCGAACAGGTCGATTTTAATTTTATAAATGCTACATTTTGTCACTATTCCAAAATTTATGACGTCATTGGTTCTTGAGTTATGGCGTCATCATAATTTTTTTTTAATGGAAACAGACATTTTTGTTTATTGTTTTTGGTGGTATATTGCTTTAGCTTTCTGATGATATGAAAAAAATTGATATTACCTGAGCATTCTTTTGGAAAAAATATTTTCATTGATTGATACCTTACATAGGTAATTGTGAAAATAAATCATCTCCATTGCTCAAATTGCGACCCTCCAACCAGTTGGAATTGACCAAGACGGGTGTAGACACACTGCACGCTGTTCTGAATCATCTCATGGGCAATTCGTCTCATCTTCAAGCCAATTCTGTTTTTCAATTCTTCTATGGTATCCGGTCTCTTAAAAGACACCCTTGACTTTAAGTAACCCCAAAGAAAAAAGGGGATTAAATCCTGTGAACGCGGGAGCCACTCAATCGGACCTCAACGACATATCCACCTTCCAGTAAAAGTGTCATCTAAAAACTGACGCACTGCTATCCCAAAATTAGGTGGGGCCCCGTCTTGCTGAAACCAGACGTTTTCAGCAGGATTATCTTCATCTCCATTGTTCGGAAACATCACTGCTAGGGCTAGCACTAACTCAATTCGCAAAAACTGTAAATATCTTGCGGCCGTAGATTTTCTTAAAAAAAAAATATTCCAATAAACGATCACCAATCATATCTGCCCACACGTTTACTTTGCCTCGTCGCTGTGTATGGGCTTCTTGCGTCCAATGAGGATTTTCGCGTGACCAATACTTACAGTTATGCCGATGTACAGTCCCTTTTAAAAATGTAGCTTCATCAGAGAAAACAATGTTCTTTAAAAAATTTGGGTTTTCATCGCTGTAAGCGCCGATCTGGATCGTCCTCATTCAATTCGTGGATTAATTGCGCTTTGTATAGATGGTATTCTTATTTTTTCAATCGACGTACAACAGAAGTTTGACTCACGTTATGATTTAAAGCCAGCTGCCTTGTCGAAAGATGGTGGTTTTCCTCACTTTCTAGAAGAATATTTAATTTGGTTTCGTTGCTTGTGCTAGGGCGACCAGATGGCGGAAGGTCAGCTACACTGCCAGATTCATTATATTTAGCCACAAATCTACTTACAGTGGATCTAGAAATTTGCTTTTCGGGATAGTTAGCATTGAAAACCACACATGCTTCCTGACGAGTTCTCAGCCTATCACCATATCCAACCATCATCAAAAGTTATATGCGTTCTCTTTCATTTAAACGTGGCATTGCATTCACTAGTTTTACACTGTCTCAGAAGTGTCACAAAACTGAGGCTCCACACGTGCCAGAAATAAAAAAGTTATCGATACTTTACACAAAAAGGTCTGTATCTTTCTGTTGTTAAGGTGATTGTTTTTTTTAATGATTTTCTTTGTTTTGTTTTTATGTCAAATGTTTTCATGCTAGTTAAAACAAAAATGTAGGCAACAAGATTTATCAGTCCATAAGAGAGTGGAACATTACTCGTGAATGGTAAGCTATTTTGACACAAAATGTCGTTTTTTCAAAAGAATGGCTCAGGTAATATCATTTTTTTATATCACCAGAAAACTAAAGGAATGTACCACCAAAAACAGTAAACATAAATGTCTGTTTCTATTAAAAAAATTTATGATGGCGTCATAACTCAAAAACCAATGACGTCATAAATTTTGGTATAGTGACATTTACAAAACTAAAATCGACCTGTTCGAGAATTTTTTTGAAAAATGACACATACCAAAGATATGAATTTTGTGCGCTTCTTTAGGTTCATACTGTACTGATGTACTTCTTAAAATTCACATCTTTTCACGCTCAACGCTTTTAGTTTAATAACAACTTAAAAAAAAATGACGTAAAAATTATTTTTTAGTAAACTTATAAATGCGTTGTTTTTAAAAGTGTTTGATATGTTTTATTAACACCTTTTTCTAGTTTTGCTTATTCGTCAAATCCATCCATGTGAAAGGGTTTGTGAAGAAAATGTATTCCGTCATCTTAGGGCGTCCGCTATATTTGGTTTAGAACGACGTCACAAAATTTTTCGTATTTTATTAGTCAAACCCTTATATTTGATACCCATATCAAGGGAACTGTGAAGATATAGTAATCCTATATTTGGGGGCGTCCTCTATATTGGATTTCGAACGATATCAGAGCCCCACAAAAAGAAAAAGAATATGACCAGTGAACCAGACCTATGTATCCCTTTGTATTTTCGGTCTCTAAATCCAAATCCGAGGTCAAAAGAAATTGTACACCCCCAAAATCATAAATTAGAGTCAAAAAACACTCTTGGAATAGGGTAAAAAGAAGATTAAGCCACCAGAATAGTTGTTACATATTAATTAATCGAATTAGGTATACAACCAATCACGACATCCATTAAAATGGAAATGTTTTTAGGTCAATGTGTTTTTATTGCTTTTTCTGTGATTTAATATAAGGGGTGATTATTGACAGCGCTTGTTGGGGTAGTTTTCGATAGTTGAGCCAAAACTACTGCAGACTCTTCTCACCTTTACAAACCTCCGGAGTTTCTAGCTTTATCGAGGACCAGTGCAGCTTCATTCAAGTCGAATCTTGAATGGAGGTAGTTTTCATACCCTCTGAGGGTTGACACTGTAGGACGTTGATGGTACCTAAGTTTCTAGTTCTATTTTAGAGTACTGCACAATTTCAGCCAATCATAGTATCCATGATAATAGAAATCCTGTTGGATTTAACGTTTTTATTGTTTTTATCGTGTCCTTTAAACTTAGGGGTGGTTATTCTCCACCCCATAGGGATAGTTTATTAAGATTACGTCGGACCTGATGCAGTTTCTTATCACTTAAAGTTAGACATTTCGAGCTTTTTTAGCAGTAATTGCTGTTTTGGATCGATTTTAGAATACAGGCTGATTTATCACAACATGCGGAACATTTATGTTGTCACCATCCAAAGGAGTTAAAAAAATGAAAAATTAAAAAATATGACAAAAAGATGACCTTACTTTTTTGTAGAAATGCGCCGCCTATGACTTTAACCAATCTTAAGTAACGCGGTGCAACCATATCACTTCCCCTACTCCTTTATCAGACTAGGGACTGACAGCGAAGCTAGACTAGAAGTGACTTTTTGGATTTAATCACACAACAAAAACAGCAAAAATTAAAATAGTTTTTGTAGAACACAGCACACCAGAAAACTTATAAGTAACGAAAAGTCGAAGAAAATGTTCGAATGCTTGACCATTGACACTCAATGCACTGTTCTAAGTGCAGATAATATCATCATGTATGCGATCACATTTGTCTCTTTGATTACGAATTAGAGTCGAGACATTCTCAATGGCTTGTTGTAACTGTTCTAGGGAGACTATTGACTTAGCGTACACCAAACTCTTCATGTAACCCCACAAAAAAGTCCATGGGGGTGATATCTGGGCTCCTTGTTCTTTCATTTGGCACCCGCCTACCGGCAAGTTTTCTCTCATATTCTCGTACAGCGGCTGCAAGATTTTCATTCACTGCACTATAAGTCAAAATCATACCGCAGTATTCATGCGATGTAAACGCTGGTATATTGACTGGTATCGACCTACAAATACAATTTTCAAAACGAAGAAATCCAAACGGAAGCCAGGAAGAAACCGACCATACGTAAACAACTTCCGATCGCTTGAAAGACACGAAGCTGCGCACGTGTAAATACGCGTAAACAATTGCAGCATTAAGGGTATTATATCCAAATTTCATGTTTCGGTAGCCTATCATTACAAGTTTTAATGCAAGAAAATGTACTAAATCATTTCGTATCACTCTAAAATTTTGCAGGAGGTTTCCCACAAAGAAAACTAGTACACCATTTTATTTTCTGCATGTTGTGGTAAATCAACCTGTATATAAGGGGGGTAGATTTCACCCCTCCCTGGGGTTGTTTCATATCTATTATATGTACGCTGCTGTTTAACCTTAATTTGTATAATTCGATTGATTAATATGTAACAACTATTCTCGTAACTTAATCTTCTTTTTACCCCATTCCAGGGGTGTTTTCTGGCTCTAGCTAATTATTTTGGAGATGTACGATTTTTTTTACCTCGGATTTGGATTCAGTAGCCGAAAATACAGAGGGATAAGTAGGTCTGGCTCGCTGGTCTGAATATTTTTTGTGGAGTTGTGTATTTAATATACTATATTATTGGGTACATTGTCACTGGACTTATTTATACAAGTGTTCAAAATTTCAAACCTTTTAGTTAGAACTAGTAAAAAGTTCTTTTACGTCTCTATAAACTATTACTATTTTTTCTATCTATATAAGTAATGCCAATTTGAGAATGCGAACACCTTAAGTTAAACTGCAAATTAACCTGCCAAAAAACTAGAAGGTCATGGTTAGTATGCTCGTTATAAAGGCAATAAAAACAAAATACCAATTAGAAATCAAAATGTCATGAACTAAGAACTGACTATAATTGATAAATTAACACTGTTATATGTTACCTTAAATTCTACTTATTAATCGCATAGACAATAAAGCAGTAAGGAGGTATATAGGGAAAGAGAGTGTAGTATCTACGAGTCCCACGAATTTCAAGAATTCCGATGTCATGGCCACATTTTTTTGCCCATCGTTCCATCAATCAATCTATCACTCAGTACCTCAATCTAATGAATTAAGTAAGTATCTATTATTATCCAAAATAAGACTAAGCATAAGTAATGAGAAAGTTAATGAATTGAAATTAATTTATGGATATATTGTTTAATGATTTTAATTTTAATCACTTAATCAGTGCCATTTTTTATCCAAATATTCTCATTGCATTAGAATATTAGAAACGGTCCTTATCGCTTTCAAATTTAAAACGTTCTCTTCTGTTTCGGTGTACACTTATAGGGGTTAACTATTCTAATCTGTAACTCAATTAATTTCTTCTCCAGAGTGACAGTTCACAAAGATTCCACGTTCTAGATTTCAGTGCATTTTAATCGAGAAGAAGTTGCAGTCTACGATTGTCTATTTGCGATCTATTAAAATACTTTTTACATCATTGTCTTTATATCAGTAATTTAATGTAAAAAACACGTTGCTACAGTTGCTCAGACTGTTATTTTCAAATGTTTACAAATGAATGAGCATATAAGGGTGCGTTACAGTAAATAGATTTATTTACCCCAAATAGGGTTAAAATATTTAATAAGTTTATTATTCTAGTTATTTTGCACATCCCGCTGGGTTGTGATCTATTCTCAGAGTCTAAATGTAATTTTTAATTGGTTAATTCAGCAAAGAAGTCCACTTTAATTACAGATTTTTGAAAAGCGAAGATTATACTCTAAGAATGGCACCAGTTACTTCTACATACACGTAGTGGAGTGGAAGTATAGTAATCTTTAAAATAATTTTAAATTTTTTTTGTTCAAATAGGTTTAGAGTGACGCGAAACATCAAAATTTTAATTTTGATCGAAAAAAAAAAAAATTCTCTCGGTCGGTCGGTTGTTCTATAAATTTCTTTGTGAACATGATTACCCTGGAAAGGTTTAAGATATTGACTTAAAATTTGGTGCACGTATGAACTGTAACGAGATCTGGAACTACATTATATTTTGAACTTATTTCGAAGGGTTGGGGGTAAATAGGGGTAAATAAATAGACTAAGCTCCAAAATCTTGGAACTAGGTGTATATATTAAAAGGAAAGATCTTATTTTTTGTGCCATCTGCCACCCCTACCATCCCCACTCCATTATTAAAAGGGTTAAGAGAATATAATTCAGATATTAGCTTGAAATTTTTACACGTATGTATAATAACGGCATCTGGAACTAAATTAAATTTTGACTTGATCCCAATGAATGGGTAGGGGTAAATAAGGATAAATAATAGGAAATAAGTAAAGCAAGCTTACTCTAAGCTAAGAGATTATTAACTTGGGATTTAGTGTATATACTGAAAGCCAGGGCCTCAAATTTATAACGTCTGCTACCCCACTACCATTCTCACTCAATTACTTCCACATCCACGTAGTAGCGTGGAAGCATAATAATCCTAAAAATAACTACCTTTTTTTTGTTAAAATAGGTTGAGAATGCCGTAGACTGTCAAGATTTTAAATTCGAGCAATTCGTCTGTCTGTAGGTCGGCCTATCTGTGGCTGTCTCGTGCGCAGGTTTTCTCAGCAACGCTTTAGGATATTGACTTGAAATTTGGTACACATATGTACCATGACGATATCTGAAACTAAATTATATTTTGCGCTAATTTCAGTGAAGAGTTGGGGGTCAAATAGGGGTAAAGTAAAGTAAAGTGAAGTAATTAAGCCAAAACCTCAGATTTTTTTATAATATTTTCATGCTCCCCGCCTCCACCCCTCTGCATTATCAGAGGGTTTAAGGGTTTGGTACCCTTATATGCTGTAATAACATCTGATTGAGATGATTTCGTGAAAGTTGGGGGGAGGGGGTGGTTAAATAGGGGAAAATAAGTAAAGCAAGCTAATAAGTGTCAGAAACTTCATTTTTGAAAGCTTTTATATAACTCGTTTTGTATGTAATTATGTTTGGGTCAAATCTTGCAAACAAAATGGATCCTGGAGGGTAGTGTTGAATTGTAAATTAGGCGACGCTCGGAGAGATTCGGCAGAATATAGACTCAATAGCGCCCGAATACAGATCCGGTGGCACCCTAATTTCGATTCGGCAAGGGCCGGAAGTTAGCTTGCTGTTCGGCAGCGTCAGAATATGCATTTGGCAGCGCCCGAATACGGATTCAGCATAGTTCTAATATAGATTCAGTAACGTCTGGAAATTGCCTTGGTATTCGGCAGTACCTGAAAGTCACTTTGATATTCGGCAGCACCCAAATATGGATTATGTAACGCCAAATATAGATTCGGCAGCGCTCAGAAGTCACCTTGGCATTCGGCAGCGTCCGGATACGAATTCAGCCCCGTCCCAATATAGATTGGGAAACGCCCGGAAATTGCCTTGGTATTCGGCAGTGCCTGGAAGTTGTGGGGACTTGGTTGGCATTCGGCAACGCCATTTTATTACAATTCTATGACCAATTATTTCCACATACTACAGTACAGATATGGTCAAAATATTAAATATTGTTACGGATTTCCACCTTTTTGGGAAACACCCTGTATGAATCCGTGGGTTCTAAATAATTTCAACAAGAGATAAACACTACTAACACTTTATTTAACAATTTACTGACTGTACAATACTTGTTTACTTAATAGTTAACCTCACTTTTCACTTTTATAGAACTTCACTTTAGTAAACTTCTCTTTTAATAAACTTCCCTCCCGCGCTTGTAATCGCGCCTTATATACTCCGAAATTAGCTCTAGATCAATCCAGAGTCTTCTTCAACCATAATCTAGAAAAGTCCTTGGCTCTTTCTAGAGCCTTTCCAGTCACCATCAGAGGCATAGGCGTGCCATCTCCTTTTCCAAGGGGGTGTAATTCATAACACTGCCCCCTCCTTAAGCCTAGATCGTCCCGATCAGGCAACTCAGAATCATCGATGTAGTTCGCCAGCCTGTCCAAATGCACGATCTTCATCTTGGACTTTTTGCTTCGTTGAATCCGATAGACGACATCATTAATTCGGGTAATAACAGTATATGGTCCATCCCAAGGCGGTTGAAGTTTCGGTGACCTTCCTTTCTTCCGCTGTGGGTTGTACAGCCAAACCAGGTCTCCTGCCTTGAATCCTTCTGAACTACCCTTCCGGTCGTATCGAGCCTTCATTCGGTCACTGGCTGATGATGGTTCCGCTATATCGTTAGCCAACCTCTTGAAAGGAGCTCCGGTGTTGAACTGCTTCTTTTCACCCTTACTTCCAGTCTGTGGTCCCTTACTGGCTGCACAAATCTTGCATTTGCGACACCAAGCCTCCACATCCTGACGACTTCTTATCCAATAAAATCGTTCTCGTATTTTCTTCAGGGTCTTGTTCACACCGAAGTGTCCATCGGATGCCCCATTGTGCACTTCCTGAAGCACCTTCGCTACTCGACACCTGGGAATCACTAGACGTATAACCACCTTTTTTCCATCCGGGCTTTCCCATGCTCTCCGCAACAGCCCGTTCCTGACACTCAGTGAGTCCCACTGCGCCCATAGTGCCTTCAGTCCCACTCTTTTGTCCGAAACATCCTTCCATTTTGGACGAGTTCCCCTTTCTTTGGCTCTCAATATAGGCCCAATTTCCACATCGTTTAGTTGCTCTTGTCTGAGCGCTTCATCTGCCCTATCATCCGGCACTTCCACCTTGACAGTGTCGACTGCTCCCTTGACCTGCAGTTTCTCCTGGTGGTAGTACTTGCAACCTTCCTTGTACCTTCTTCCGGATGAAATGTTTGCATTTCTCTCAGGTTTCGTTTTATCGTCATATCCTTGTAGTGGTGGCCTTTCTGTAATGCTCCGAAGCTGGGAAATCTTCACTTCTCTAGGGGCACCACGTTCGTTGTCTGTCACAGCCTCTCTGGTACCGGCTTCCTCTGGTTTTCCCCTTGGCTTCACAGCATCTCCGGCCTTCACTCCCTCCAAGCTCCTCTGTGGACATTCAAGCTGGATATGTCCTAGTTCCCCGCACCTGTAGCATTTCATACGCCATCCACTTGGCCTTCCACTACTTTGTTTATTCTGTGTCTCTGCCCTGTTTCCAACATTCACTTTCCTCGAATTCCGCTGTCGACAGTCTCGTTTGATATGTCCTATCTTGCCGCAGTTGTAGCATTTAATACCCCCGCTTGGCTTCTCTCTATTTAGTTGTGATTCCTGTCTTTTCGGAGGATTCCATTTAGCTAGTAACTGACTAATCATTTTATTTACCTCCTGTATCTGGATCAAGATAGGGTTCTCTTTCTTCTTTTCTGGTTGCGATTCTTCGATACTCACAGCTTGTACTCTTGGACTCGGGGTATCCTGAAGGACAGCTTCCACCTCAAGTGCACGCACCAACGCTTCGCTGCTGTTCTGGTATCGAGATAACCTGAGGACTCGCCTGATCTCATTGTCCTGTATACCATCCAGAAAAGCCTCTACTGCCAGTTGGTCTTGGAATTCCTTCGGTACATCCGGGTAAGCCAGGTGAGCCAGTCTCCACACGGCAGCTTCAAACTCTTGCAAACTTTCCCCAGCCCCTTGAACACGTGATTTCAGCTGGGTCTGGTACACTCGGGCAAGGTGTTGATCGCCATATCGTAGATCTAGGGCAGCTTCTAAAACTTTAAAATCCCGTTGTTGGTCGACTGGGATTGTCTGGAGTATTTCCAATGCTTGGCCCCTTAATGCCACGATTAACGCCATAGCCTTTTCTTCGTCATTCCAGTTGTTTGCACTCGCTGCTGCCTCAAACTGCATCTTGTAAGTCATCCAGGAACTTTGACCATCAAAAGAGGGAATTTTCAATCGTTGGCCTGATGACACCACTTGCTGGTTTCCTCTTTCCCTCAACTGTCTTTTAAGCTGGTCAATCTCTCCTTTGACTTCTTCTTCGAACTTGTTTACTTTTTCCTCGACCTTATCTGTTTTTCCTTCAACCCGATCTACTTTTTCTTTGACTTCACTGACTTCTTCCGCTACCTTATTTTTGAGTTCTTCAGTGACGGCAAATATGGCACTCTGTTGGCCTTCTATAATTTTCCTTAGTTCATCTCTTTCTTCTTGATGTCGTTTCTCCTCTTCTTGTTTCTCCTCTTGACGTCTTCGTTCTTGTTCCTCAAAAATTTTTCTTAATTCTTCTTTTTCCTGTAGGCGTTTTTGTTCTTTTTCTTGTTGTTTTCTCTCACGTTCCTCTTTCTCTTCCTGGCGTTTTCTTTCCTGTTCTTCTTTCTCTTCCTGGCGCTTTCTTTCCTGATCCATCATCATCTTTTGCATTTGGGCCATAAAGTCCTGCATTTGTTGTTCGGATGCCATGCTTCTGGTTGTTACCGGCATATAATTATCAACAAAATTTAATAATTACGTCACTATCGGTAATGGGACTGTCCAGAAAAACCTCAAAACGGCACAAAAAAAGTCTTATCTAGAGTCTTTGTCACTTAACCACTAATGTCCAACAAAATGTTCCAAAAATGTCTCAAAAATGCACTTAAACACTATTTTTCCTGTTCGAAAATAAACCTCGAACAATGTCCAGTAAATTAGTCCTTCCTGTGTTAGCACTAACTCCGAGAATACTTTCCCAGTCTTCTCAACACTCCCGAAAAATCCTCTTGTCAAAATTCCGCTTCCGACACCAAAATGTTACGGATTTCCACCTTTTTGGGAAACACCCTGTATGAATCCGTGGGTTCTAAATAATTTCAAAAAGAGATAAACACTACTAACACTTTATTTAACAATTTACTGACTGTACAATACTTGTTTACTTAATAGTTAACCTCACTTACTTTTATAGAAGTTCACTTTAGTAAACTTCTCTTTTAATAAACTTCCCTCCCGCGCTTGTAATCGCGCCTTATATACTCCGAAATTAGCTCTAGATCAATCCAGAATCTTCTTCAACCATAATCTAGAAAAGTCCTTGGCTCTTTCTAGAGCCTTTCCAGTCACCATCAGCGGCATAGGCGTGCCATCTCCTTTTCCAAGGGGGTGTAATTCATAACAATATATTCCTAAAATGCTTGTAACTCCATTAAATATTTATAAATGTAAAAAAAATTGTGACCCAAGAATATGAGAAATTCCTTTAGTTTGAATTTAACTTTTGTACATTTTTTCCATAAATGGCTAATTTTCCGAGTTATTGATAACATGGTTTTTCTATCTAAATGGTTAAGTTAGGGTTCTCTTATTTCGATTACAAACGTGCAATGACTTTCAGTTATTATTTTACAAGTAAGCTAACACTTCTTTCAAAAATTATTTTTAATTTTTTTTTTAAATATTGACAATTCTTTTTTTCCTGATTCTTTGGGACTTCCTGCCACATGTATTTTTTTTTCTTTTTAAGCAGTTCTCGGGGAATATACAAAATATCACAATTAACCAGTATGTTACTGGTAAATAACCTCTACGCCTATGACTTACGCCAAAGGATCAGATAGAGGCTGCGTTTTTTAAAATAAATAACACAATATAAGTATAAAAACTTGAAATTAAATATTTCGCCGACGTTTCGGAAATCTAGTCTGTTTCCTTTTTCTAGGCTTTTTTGGAAAATTCTTTTTGCTGTGTATGATAAATACACAGCTCTAAGAATGTTTGTTATATTCAATAGCCATAGATACTTACTATTTACAGAGAACTGTTGATATAGTTAACAATTTTTTAATTTTTATACAACTGTAAAAATAAAAATACATGCGGCAGGAAGTCCCAAAAAATTAGGGAAAAAAAAAATAACATAATGCCACAAATAGTATTTAGACAATATTGACAATTCCTCATATAAACGTCATTGATACAAACGTCAATTTTGACCCAAGTTAAGAGGCTTTAAAGTGTAATAAAAATAATTAAACATGTATGCAGATAATTTTCAAAGAAAGTGATAATTTTTCTTTTAATTGCAGGTAATTTACTAGTTAAAGTAATTACACATAACTTAATTCGTAGGGAGTACATACAGAGTAATACTTTTATAAAGCTTGTATTTTCTGAGTTTCAATTAACTATATTTTTCTTCTAAAATAATGAATTTAAAAATACCGCGATTCTAGTACAAATAACTGCGCCTCAGCCAGTCGTGGAGAAACAAACAAGAAACGAAACTAAAGGTAATTTTATTACACACACAAGACCACTACATTACTTTTTGTAATAATTAACATTTAAAGAGATATTTACTAAAAACATGCAAAAACCATTTTTCTACCCCCTACGTTCAGAAGGCAGGTGACTGTCTTATACAACTTTAATTCAAAAAGTATACACTACCTATTTACATGGCCATAAAAATTTATTTAGGTATGTATTTTCTAGTTGAAAATTATTTAATTATAGTAGTATTGGACAAAACAACTTACGAACTGTGCATATTTGGTTTTACCAACGATATTTATTTTATTTCATTTTATAGGGCTTTTACAGTATATATATATAAGTTTTGAGTTTAAAATAATGCCACAAATAACATTTAGACAATATTTAAATTTTACTAATGAAGAAGAAAAGTTTTTTCTTAATATCAAGTAACTCTTTATTTTCCTTTCATTTCGGTGAATTTTCTTAAATATTTTTAATAGATATCTTTCCTAAAGAATAACTTTGTAAATCATTGGCAGAAATTGAAGTTTTGTCCGAATGAGCAATATTCATCCGTACTTAAATGTATACTCAACGTTGACCGATAACATCTTAACAACATACCATTAGTCTCAGTTCGCTATCGAATATTTGTAACGGAACGATAATTCGTCGTATCACACGGATATAAAAAGTGCAATTTATTTTAGATCCTATCTACGATTAAGTCAATGAACCACGTAAAGACAACACTATAAAAAATGTGTACATTTTAGACGTGCCATGAGACATTTGTCACCTTTCGTCTGGCACCTCGGTGTGTTTCTCGCAACATGCTGGTACAATCAATTTGAATCCATCCCGAACCAATCACCGATACACTCTTTTATTTTCAACAAACCACATCTCTGACTTATGATTGATGCACGTGAATACATTAATGTCAAAATCCGTACTGGATTGATAGTGTATCGAAGAGGTTAAATGCAGGTTATTTTCATAAGAAACGGCCCAATAAATTTACCTTGGATTCTGTAACACAAAACATGATGAATCAGTTCATTTTATTAGGGTTCTCGGATCTTAAATTATGGTAATGTATATTTAGTAGAGAATCAGTTGAAATATTTTAGGAAAATATGTATACCGAGCGCGCATGAGATTGAGGTACACTTCTACTTTCTTCTGTATTTTTCAAGACAAAAATTTGAAGTTAAGGTAAAAGATATTTGATACATAAATACATGTTTTGACATAATCGGAATCAAAAATTCACTTCCTGTTAAACCGTAATTACTACAACTTTTTTATTTCAAATAGAATTCTATACATGTTTTTATCTTATCTAATAGAGGTTTGGATTGCCTCTATAATGTTTTTTTCAAATTTACAGTCGATTCAGAATTTATCTTCTGAAGTACTACGTTTTTTATTAATTACTTACAAAAATGCTAAACCCTCATTGGGTCATCTCCAACTTCAAACTGTAGTTTCACATCCATTTATGGCTAGATTTTAAACATGAATTGTGTTGGAATGCTAATTTAAAACTCTACCGAAAGAACGTAAAATATGTACAGGGCGCCATTTTAAAAAAGTAGAATATTTCAAATCAGCATACTCTGCATCAACTAATAATGCCAGTACGGGTGGCGAAAGTGAACCTGTGGACACACAAAATATATTCATACCTACAATCTTAGAGGCAGAAGTTATTAAAGGGTGCAAAAAATTAAAGCCAAAATTTACAGCAGGTCCAGATGGAATACCAGCTTTCTTCGTCAAAGATTGCGTCTCAATATTGGCCGATCCCTTATCATATATATTTAATTTATCTTTAAATAATGGCATTTTTCCTAGCCTGTGGAAAATATCTAAAATATGCCCTGTTCACAAAAAGAATTCCAAAGAAGACATAAAAAATTACAGGCCAATCACCATAATTAATAATTTCTCTAAACTATTCGAATTCGTTCTCTACGACTATATTTTTCCTAACATAGAAAATAAAATATCAAGCCATCAACATGGGTTCAAGCCAGGTAGGTCTACGACTTCAAATTTATTGTGTTTGACTCAGTATCTTTGTGAAGTCTTGGATGGAGGTGGTCAAGTCGACGTTATTTACACAGATTTCTCCAAAGCGTTTGACAGGCTTGACCACGGTATCTTATTAAATAAATTAACAAATTTTGGATTATCATATGAGTTTGTTTCATTCTTTACCTCATATTTAAGTAATAGGTTACAATATGTTTATTACCATGGACACAAGTCTGTCGAATTTAATGCCGAATCAGGAGTCCCTCAAGGGTCAGTCCTTGGTCCACTTTTATTCAATGTCTTTATCAATGACATAGTTATAAACTTACAGTGCCCATATCTACTCTATGCCGATGACCTAAAAATTTACTACAGCGTTAGCTGCAGTGATGATATAGAATTGCTCAAGTCAGATTTGGAAAACATTGATAATTGGTGCAATAAAAATAAACTATTTCTAAATGTTGAAAAATGTAATGTTGTCACCTATTCACGTGGGCATAATATTTTCATTAATGAGTATAAAATAAACGATAGTCTCATACAAAGGGTTGATATATTTAAGGATCTAGGTGTTACTTTTGATAGCAAGATGACTTTTATTTATCACATAAATAATATCGCATCTTCAGCTTTTAAATCATTGGGATTCATAATTAGAAACAAACTCCAAAGATTTCAAGAATGTTGAAACTATGAAGCTTCTATTTAACTCGTTTGTCAGAAGTAAATTGGAGTATGCTGACGTAATCTGGAGCCCCTACTACATCGTTCATAATAATAAACGGAGAATATTCAAAGAAAATTTTTAAAATACTTAAGCTACACCGAGGACAAGACCTATCCACCTGTTGGAATTAGTAACGATATTTTGTTAAACAGATTCTCACTTAACTCACTTCAAACTCGCCGGGAATTACAAGGAATTGTAACTCTGTATAAAATATTAAACAGTAAACTCGACTGTTCTGATCTATTAAAACTCATTGACCTACGAGTTCCTTCTAAATCAACTCGACTCCACCAAACATTTCATATCAAAGCTTCACGCACCAATCTATTAATGTATTCACCTATTAATGTCATGTGCAGGAATTACAATCATTTACAGAATAATATCGATATTTTTCATTGTAGAATTAAGGATATAAAGAATATATATGAACATAATTTGTAATACTTCTGTTATTGTAGAACTAAGGATTTTATTGTACAATTAAATTTTATTGTAGAATTAAGGATTTAAAGTGTATATATGGACATAATTTGTAATACCTACTTCTATCATAGCACAATATTTATTGTTAGTATTCCGACTCTGTAATTGGGACTTTAGTCCTGTTGAGTCGTGTAAATAAATAAATAAATAAATAAATAAATAAAAGTTTTGAGCTGTTTATTTCTTATAAAATATTTATTTAAAAAAAGTCATAAGCTAAATTACCAAATTAGTCATTTGTTTCAGGTGAAAAATGTGTAAAAATTCATTTCGACTCAATACTGTGAGAATTTGCTGGGTATAATAAACTTAAACATGATTCTCCTGACTACTAAGTAATTATAGGATCTTCCATTTTCGAGGTCATTTCTGATTCAATTTTGTTTTTTGAAATAATAGATTCAAAGGACGCCTATTTATTTCGGCAAGTACCCAATTGGTAAAGGATACTCCATCATAGGTTTTCGTCTTGGCTGATAAACCATGTCTAACTGCTAATCCATCTGCCTGCAATGTTTCAATTACAACTGTGTTATTTTCTTGAATTATACTCAACGTTTGCCCTTCTGATTTACGGTGTATCGCTAAAACTTGCCCATGCGGCGCTCTCTTTATCACAATGTTAACGTAGAATCCACAGGATTGTAAAACTTTATATACTTCAACAGCAGATTTAATACTAATTCCTTCAATGCTTATTTAACGGTCACAGTCTTTCCTTCCTAACTTAATTCTTACACCACTAGGATGTTTTATTTTCTTTTGAAGCTGCAGTACCTGTTGTTCTCTTATTGTCTCATATGGTTGTGGTGGTGGCTGCAATATTGTCGGAGAACAACTAGGTGACCTTTCTAATAGTCTATTACTTTCTTCTCTGTCAAGCTATCTATCTACGTTTCTACTGGATGGACCTGGTACTTGTTGCATTTCAAAGAGCAATTCATAATGTGTATGACTGTATATGGGTAGTTGCTGTTCAAAAGTAAACACATTATTTACTACCCGAATACCTACTTTTAGGCTTCAAAATATTACTGTTCCTCCATATGACCATTGTTAATAACTATTGAAAAAAACTACTGTGCAGATAATTCAAATCTATATCAGACAACATTAAAAAATATACAAGATGTTACTTAAACTAGAAAAGTTAGTAAAACTACCGGTTAAGCCGGAAAAATGTATTTTTATACCAAATATCCTGTACTTTAATTTCAAATCTTTATCTCGAAAAATATAGAAAACTGGGGGTGGGGTGTACGTGGTTTCGGTATAGCTTTATGTTCGATCACTTTTGAAAACAGTATTCTTTTAGAAGACATTTCATTTTGAAAATTAGTACTTTAGTCGTTAAATGTATTAATAATAATATTTAAGAGCCTCATTTACAAAGCTTAATAATTAAAGAATGATAATTCTGATATTATACGAAATTTCGTAAAATAAATAACGTACCTAATTGAGTGGACGAGTGAATGAGTGGATAAGTGAATGATGAGTGGATGCGTGAATGACTGAATGAGTAAATGAATACATGGATGAACGAATTAATGATTAGATGAATGAATGAATAAGAGATCGAACGAACGATATACCGAACATTCCGTATTTGTTATTCTTATCATGAAAATAGTGTTAAAAAACCTTCAATATAATTTTAGTTTTTCAGAATATTTTCCATATTTTGAATAATATTATCCATCACGTTGACACTTCCTCGTAAATTAAATGAACAAAAGACAACGGAACATTTTTGGAGAGTGAAGACGACCTGATGGTAGAGGTACGTTTCGTGATATAAAAGGATAATAAAATATACTTTGAACTTTGGTTTCTATAAGTAAAACTAGGAGAATATCTGGTTTTAAGAATTAAGCTGTATTTGATATCAAACATTGAGATTATCAAGTTATCCGTGGGTAATTCTGTACAGAAATTGCGTCTTACAAAGAAATGCTAAATATGTGAAATATACTTAGATTTTGGCTTCGAAATACTTCTTGAAATTTCGTGGTTTCTCTGTTTTTTAGATTACGTAGAAGTTAACGAAAATTTTGCCACAGAATTATATATACAATTTGCTTCATTAAATGTGCAAGCTTATGAAATTGGTGTTTTTCGCTCCTTTTTGAAAGTCAGTGCGCGTATTTCGTAACCCAAAAACTGATGGTCTATGAAATATACTCATTAAAAGTTAAAAGATAATTCAATTTTTCACAATTTGCCTTGTAATAAAACCGTCTACTGACTGTTTATTGTTGAAAAAGTACGTTTTTATTAAAATCGAAGTTGTCAATATATTCCTAATAAGAAATTAATTCAAACCTTTTTGAAGTAGCATAATGTATAATTTCAAAAATTTCAACCTTTTTAGAAGTAATTATGTTTTTATCCAATTTATTTATAAACAATTATCTTTAAACCAAGTATTGCCTTGTGAAATATACAAAAAATTTGATGCCAATTTTAGGAATAAAACAGAAGCGGACAAAGTTGTCATGAATTTGCTTCTTGTTACGACTCTATTGAATGTATCCAGACTAAATTATAGCCATTTATGGAAGTTGAGGCGTTAGACGAAAATAATGAAAAAAATCTGAAATTAAGCTTTTTTAATGGATTTTTATATGACACAATTTTCTGTAAAAAATACAAAGTCATTAGGAAACTCATAAAGTTAAACATTTAAAAAAACTTTTACATGTAGTTTTATGGAAAATATGCCAACCGAGCATGCAAACGGTAAATTTTAGCACAAATAACTAAATAAAACATATTACTTTATTTTCTACCACAACGTGGTAGAAAACATAGTAGTGTGTTTTATGTAGTTATTTATGTAAAATGATTAACTACCACAGAGTAACGGTTCCTTCAATCAATTTTTTGGTACATTTTAATTTATAGCAAATAACCAAATAATGTCAGCAGTTCCGAAAACTAACTATGTAAAGCATTGATGTTTTACGCATATTTTAATATTGTCTCCAATTTAACTAGGAGACTTTTAATAAATAAAAAAAATTATTAAACATTTGTAAACTGTTAAATTTCTCCTTTCGTTAATGATTTTTTACTGATTTTTCAATTATTTAATGATTTAATTTTAATGTTTACTGCATCTTATCTTTTTTTAAAATAATTACTGAAACAAATTTGTAAAATACACAGATGTTTACATAAATTTATTAATTTTTTTCAAAAAGTTTGGACAAAACATCCGAAAGTTAGTTCATTAAGTAAAATAATTAAATCTACTTAAATAATTAATTAATAATAAAACATGATTTATTTATGCCTTTATGACAATATTTATTGGTATCATCGACTATAACCTCTTGTAATAATTTATTATGGAAAAGTTCCGATTTAGAATTCGACTTACTTTTGGTTGGGACTGTAACGCCTCAACCTCCTTAAAGTTGGAGAAAATTTTTGTTAATCCAAGAATGGTCTATTTTTAATATACTTATAGTTTTTAGTTTAAATATCGAAAAGAAATCGCTGGAGGTGGTACAACATTTATCTTCGGACCGTCTCTTCTTCTCATTTGACTCAAACTAACTTGAGTAACTTCAAAAATATTGAACGTACTATGAAGCATTATAATCCTAGACTCTATCGTCGAACTCGTACGAGCATTTACTAAAATCGATTTACAAGGAAATGGAAGAAGTTTGTTAAAAGTACTTTTTACAGAACTTGAGGCATATTTAATTGTAATTTTTTTCTGAATATGTTGTTTTTCGATACACAGTGTATTGAATATTGATGATCTTATATTATTTTAACTTTGACATAAGATATTTTTTATTAATTCTTATAAAATGTTGCAATATTTCTGTCTTAAATTCAGCAATTTTGGAGCAGTCATAATATTCGGTAATTCTTTGAATACATGACTCATAATCAGCTACCTCGAAAGCTTCTAAATAAATATTTTCAGATCTAAGAAACTGGAATTTTTAGAAGTTCTAAAAAGAAGTGGTATAAAACTTAATTTGTGAATATGGAAAGCCCATCTAAATAGGCTACCAAATAGACTTACTTAATAAATCACTATAATTGTAATTCTATTGAAGATTCAGTCCTCTGCAAATACTAGAAAATTTACGAAATGAAACTTGAAAAAATTGGCTAAAAGATGGCTTAACTCAGGAATGAGGCGAGAAAGATGTCGGTAAAAGCAAAACCCAAGAAAAGAAAACTGCTTGCGCAAAGAAATTAGCTTCAAACTAAAATACATAGTATAGCTATGAAGTTCAATAACAAACGATATATTAAGAATTTAAAAATGTTACCAAAACACCATATTGTTAGTTATCGTGATGTGCAAGCACCAGGTAAGACAAGAATAAAATAGTAAAATATTTGTAATTCCGCTCAATATTATAATTTGGACACCAAGCAGAATTATCACATTCCACCCTACTGCTGGTGTAGACATAAAACCGTATTAAACAATCTATACCTGTAGATTGCGATTTTACAAAATTGTGTGACCATCCCGATAAAAGAAATATATCTGGTTGTCGTCAACATTTATCGTATTACTCATAAGAGGAAAAAGATAAAGATTCCATCATATTTTTAATTTATTTTAGAGTATTAGAAATAGTTGTCAGATGATATGTGTCTTAGACCTTTGTTGTTTGGGCGCCGATCATTTATACAATCAACTCAACCATGAGCAGCAGTTAAATGAAAAATAGTTTAAAAATTATAGCAAGACTTGCTTATTATTTAATGATAAAACTTAATATTCCGCTGACATAGGTACGGAGTTAAAACTGTTTATCGCTCATATATATTCGGCATTTGTATTTGGGGTGTCGATCAAGTGCAACAACGACCTAAGACCGAATAACAGTTAAATAAAAATACCATTTAGAAAATATAATATATTACGTCTACCATATTTAGAGTTAAAGCTTAACAAAAAACAGCATGTTAACAAGAATACTTTTGCATAAATTACTCGATCTTTTATCCAACAAATTAATAAAGAACAAGATATATTTCAGTTTCTTAAGATCAGTATCGCTCAAAACTAAATCGCACCCGGCCAAGAGTCGATGTTTTCTACAAATTACCGATTATCATGCCAGCAATCTTTATAATCCTTAACCGTCTATAAATTTAGTTTCCTTATATAATAGAAAGGTAGAAGTGATATGCACAATATTTTATATAAGAAAGGACAGAAATGTGACTTTTTTAGACTGTTATAGTTTATGTTAGGTGAGATGGTACCCTGTTATGCTGTACCATGCTGGGTGGGTGTGAGAAACCCAGCCACCTGACCTGCACTTGTCATCAATAACCTGCGACGCTGACATCAATGACTCTAGATCAACGTAAGGGTCCTTCTGAGGTCCTTATTTATATTAGTGAGAGTTTTTTTTACTTTCAACTACATTTGCCAGGGTCACCTTCGTTTATTTTTGGTCTCAGTTGTTAATTTAATGTAAATTCATTAGAGGTAACAGCAGAAACTTAATATGTATTGTTTACAATAGGCTGTTTATGGATCGGCACCAAAGTTCAGTAAATATAATGGGCTTGTTCGGCATTTTTTTTATTTCATAAATCGAAAGTGCAAGTATAAAATAATGGATCTGCAAAAAATCAGAATCTCATTCGCACGTTTAGTATCTTAAAGACTATTACAAATCTCTACCTCGCGAAAATGGGGCGTGGCCAGGTGCTACGTCAGTATACGCATAGACTCCGCGAATCTCAATAGACTTGATGCTTCTTAGTTGTTATAATTATAAGTGTTTTCGAAGTATTGTTTGTTTTTCTTACTTCTTGACAGTAGGAGAGTACAATTTGGTGAAATGTGAAAAAATTGCAATGTTCTTTCACTCCTGTCGGGACGAATTTTCGATTTTGCGTACGATTAGGATTTATCGCTCACCTTCTCCTTTTCCGAGACATAGAACGAACTTCCACTCAACGTATTTATTTAGTTACCAGCGTTTGAAAATTCCATGTTTATCGATTTTTTAGGTTAAATTTAAAATGTCCCAGAAAGCCATTTTCTTACGTCACTTGCGTATAGTGACGTCACAAATGAGCACTCGGTTTTTGCAACTATTGCTAATTTCAACTCCTTATATCGCCAGAACGGAAAAAGTTAATAATACGAAATTTTAAGTGGATAATGAGAATATCGAGTACTATATGAAAAAGTATAAATACCATATAAAAAGAATATCATGGAACATGCCCATTTGTAAGGAATAAAGTTGCAATATGTCGCTGTTATCGGAGTTCGGTGACATCATATACAGTTTTAGAAAAAAAGATATCATCTTAGGGTTAACGAATGACCATGTTAGAACACTAAAAAACTCAATCAGTGACGTCATTCTCAATTTACAAATATATTTTTGTCTGAAAGACAACACTGAAGCAGCTGCCCCTTACAACGGCCAAAGCCCCTCTGTGAGTCTTGAACATGCCTCAATAATATGGTTAGAATAATTTGTGTGTTCTTGTAACTAACAGTTTAATGTATTAATTAACATTTCCAACTTATTTTTGTATTCTAGTCAAGCGAATTTTAACTCTTCTATTACTCCTTTGAAATGAAAACTAACTCAATAAGTGGAAGTGAATGGTAAATATTCTTGAAACAAAATTATTAACCATGTTCAACAAAGGAGGAACATATCTCTCAGTTCTCAGTCTACGGTTTTTTAGTTTTAGCCCATGATTATACATTCGCATTAACAGGACTGAAGTTTAGATAAAATGTGATAAATGTTGAATGTGAGTAAATCAATATAGTTAGAATGGACTGCTTATAGTGCTATGAATTTCTTTTAATCATCATATATAGATTAATGAATTGAAAGATGATAGACTATTTTACTACTCAAGAATATCACACGCACACACAAATAATTATAGAAGAAGAATTCTGCAAAACAACCGTGTGATGCAGCCGAGTGTCGAATTTAGGAGAGATAGTAACGACTAGCCGTGTTATCTCTTACTCAGAAGCAGTCCAGACATATTGAAAACGCCACAAAAATCCATACCTTAACCAGGATTCGAACCCAGAATTACCCTTATTGGTCTCAAGCCTAGCACGAAAGGCATTGAGCCACTAAGTCGTTATTGTCGGTGATGAAGCACCCATATACAGGGTGTCTGGTATATATATATATATATATATATATACAAATATCTGCCTGGTAATACATTCGTCCAAAAAAGTAAAAAATAAGTCTTACATTCTTAATTTACTTCACCGTTTTTTCATAAATTAAGTATATTCTAAAAATAAGTTATATTTATGCCAGATAGTAGGTTTAATAATGTTGACTATTAGTATGACCGGCCAAGTTAAGCCAGCTTCAAGGTATTTTTACGACCCATATTTCACGTTTTATTACATTCATCAAATCTATTAAAGGTAATGAAAAGCATAAAAAAAATAGATAATTGCCACCTGACTCACTGAAGGTTGCTAATTGTCTTTCATGAAAATACCACCGCTGTCGACGTAGATAGCTCAAGATACATTTCATGTATTCACGACCTTGCGTTATTTAGTTGTAGACTATTCTACAGGGTACGGATCATATAGTGTTGTCAATGTGTTTGATTTATCTAGTTTATAGTTAAGTCTGTAATAAGGATTAAATGAATGAGATGGTGAATAAAGTATTTGAAATGAAATGTTCTATTATTAATTTAACTACTGGCAGCTGTTAAACAAACTTGTATTATACTAAATAAAAAGTTAGTTTAAAATTTGGGATTAGCACTTTAAATTACAATGATACCAATGATAAACGTCTTTTAAACATCGGCTTACTAATAAATCAGTTAGGTTATTATTTTTGTTATTATATAGATGAATTACACTCTTGCTAGAATCCGGCCCTGGCCTGCATACTTAGTTGTGGTTTTTAAATTTATTATAACATTTCCTAACCATTCTTCTAGTCATTGTTAGTCCAGATCTTGACTATATTTTTTATAAGAGCTACACAGGTAAAAGGCAATAAATTAGTTACCATTTTAATGCCCTAAATGTATTGTCCTAGAAGTTCGAAGCATTTTATTTATGTAGAAATGTGATGAGACAATAATGATTTCATTCTGAAGAACGCTCAATACAAGAGAGATTTTGAATGGAATAATGAGAGCAAATACATGGACCGCAGTCTATAGTATAGACAGCTAGGCGTTGTTGAGCACCTCTTTGTAATCTGACTGATCCGTAATATGCATCGGGAAAGTGGAACAGTAAACTATATAACTGCAGCTGAATTGTTCTGAAATAAATTGAATTACATTTAGGTGAAAAATGTAAGTTATTATTAAGACAATTGAACCAGAATAAATTGACTGAAATGCTTTCCTAATGGTTTTCTAAATAAAGTTATTATTATCTACCATACCAGCTATTTTTTCTTGGAACTCCAAAAATGTTACATCTCGAAAAAATTATATTGGCCTGAAAATATTCACTTAAAACTTATTGAGGTGGCTGATTACGAATCTGGTGTTTAGATAATAGTATATAAATAGTGGTTCCAAAATGACCGAATTTAAGACCATAATTAATAAAATTAAAACATTGTAATATGAGGGTATATTATTAAGTTTAAGAGCGTATTTTAAATTTAAAAACATTTATTGTAATAAAATGTAATTTGTACAAAACAAAGAAAAAAATGATGCATAAATAATTTTTCTTAAACTGAAAAAGTAATAAAATTAAATTTGTTTTAAGTTTTGTAACAGTTTTCTTCACAAAACCCTCAACTTTCATGTAAATTGAATCTGCTAAGCGTTCATGTAACTCTCACTACAATCGCGGTTTATCACTCTTGAAAATGCGTTCAATATTTTAAAAACCAACTGAAAAAAACGCAGAAAAAAAAGAAAATTATGTTATTAACAATAATAATTATGTCAGTAAACGTAGACTGGGACGCCGGATGAGAGAAATTTATTTTGAACGCCACACACATCTTACTAAACTAAATTATTAATTTATATTTTTTCTCAATCACTCGTTTACCAGTTGAAACAAAAACGCTTCCTACATATTTTTACTTGGTTCTATTAAACTTCTTACTTTTTATAGTGCAATAAAATTCAGGGTCTAAATTTTATTACTATAGCAATAGCTGCTGGAGTTTGTCGTAATCTTACAAAAAGTACTACGGTTTTATAGTTTTGGAATAAACCTTAGTCACAGACAAGTGGTCAACCGCCACAGAATAAAGGTTACACCAGATTTCCATTTTGATGAAGATTTCCTTGAATTTCCTGGAGATGTTCTTGAGGTTCTTTTACGATTTCCTCAAGAATTTCTTGAGATTTCCTTGGATTTCCTACTGGGTGTGCACTAGACTTTCCTTGCGATTTTATTAATATCTGTTCATATAGTCCATATCACAATGAAAAAGGAATATATTCTTTGTAATGAAATAGGTAGAGGAGAAAATTAGATGTCCGAACAACAACTTCTTAAGTTATCTCTTAATTCCTGGGGAACTTAAATACCAGAAAAATCACTTACTTGAGAACGCCTTCCATAGACTCATGAAATTCCTGAACATTTGTATTTCATGTGCTAAAATTTTATTATGCAATTTTCACATTATTGAAGTATATATATACAGGGTGATTCACGTAGGTCATTCATTAGAAGTTTTTCAACTTGCAGTTGGATTAGAAACTTGAAATTTGGTATGCAGCCATAACCGATCATGCCCGTTCTATCTAAAATATTTTCAGTCTTCCAACTATACAGGGTGTGCCAAAAATTGGTAGCGACTTTCTTATTTTAAATGGAAACCTATATTTTTCTTTACATGGTTCGATTGGTCTTCTAATTCTGAGTTTAGAGAACCTAAGTTATGTTAACTTATCTATTACAATTTTTGACATATGTCCAATTTTTTGAAAAAAATTGTCGCTGTGGTAGTTTACGAACAAATTTGTATCTCGCAAACCTTTCAAAATTACGAAACCAAATTTGTGAAGTAGTTAGCTGGAAGTCCAGGCTAACTTTTGATGTCCCATCGGTGGTCCCATTTTGTACCATATGGGCGCAGTCGATTTTCAAATGTCGCAATCAAAAATTGTCAAAAAGTCAATTTTTTCAAATGGCACCTACTATTTTTTTTCACACCATTCGAAAGAAAATTGAATTTTAGGGTGAGTTACTTAAGCATTCCCTATACCTAACTTCACCCCATATCGAGTTATTCAATAAAAATCAAGAAATACCTTATCTTGCCGAGAGATTCCTTACTTCATCAAGTATGCCATGGAAACAAAAGACAGTTGTAATAATTTTTAAAGAAAAATGTGTATTATCATTTAATTACACACAACACCAACAAATTATTATTAACGAACAAGAACAATGTTGACGAAATTCTGTTAGTGAAAACGGTGCACACATTGAGCATTTGTATTGAAATAATTATTTTGTTAATCTGTTTATTTGTTGTTATTTTGTTGTTATTATTTATTATTGCAATACGATTTTTGAATAAAAATTAAAATGAAATGATTGTTTCCAAAGCCTACTACCCTTGAGAAAAATAACAATATTTTTTTCAAAAAATGCCAATAACTCAAAAACGACTGTAGATAGACATACACAACGTTAATAAAAGTGGCCCTAAAATTCAATTTTGCATTGATTTCTGGCGTCAGAAATGGTAGGCGCAAAGATGTGCTACGCAATCTGTTGAAAGTAGAATAATAGAATATTTGAATAAAAATATGGTGGTCACATTGAACATTTACGACAGCATTTCGTCAACATTGTTCTTGTTCGTTAATAATAATTTGTTGGTGTTGTGTGTAATTAAATAAGAATCCATATTTTTTTTTAAAAATTATTACAACTGTCTTTTGTTTCCATGGCATACTTGATGAAGTAAGGAATCTCTCGGCAAGATAAGGTATTTCTTGATTTTTATTGAATAACTCGATATGGAGTGAAGTTAGGTATAGAAAATGCTTAAGTAACTCACCCTAAAATTCAATTTTCTTTCGAATGGGGTGAAAAAAAATAGTAGGTGCCATTTGAAAAAATTGAGTTTTTGACAATTTTTGATTGCGACATTTGAAAATCGACTGCGCCTATATGGTACAAAATGGGACCACCGATGGGACATCAAAAGTTAGCCTGGACTTCCAGCTAACTGCTTCACAAATTTGGTTTCATAATTTTGAAAGGTTTGCGAGATACAAATTTGTTCGTAAACTACTACAGCGGCAATTTTTTTCAAAAAATTGGACATATGTCAAAAATTGTAATAGATAAGTTAACATAACTTAGATTCTCTAAACTCAGAATTAGAAGACCAATCGAACTATGTAAAGAAAAATATAGGTTTCCATTTAAAATAAGAAAGTCGCCACCAATTTTTGGCACACCCTGTATAGTTGGAGGACTGAAAATATTTTAGATAGAACGGGCATGATCGATTATGGCTGCATACCAAATTTCAAGTTTCTAATCCAACTGCAAGTTGAAAAACTTCTAATGAATGTCCTACGTGAATCACCCTGTATATATATATATATACATATATATAAAAAGGTTGTCTCAAAATTTGGCAGTAAAATTAAAATCTACCAGAAAACACAATTATTTAAAAAGTAAAGAGTGTCTTAAAATATACTGTCGAGCAACTCAATAATTTTCCAACAATTTATGTAACTAGAAAAAGTTGAAATATGTTCAACAAAGGGTTTTAATATTAAGAAATGTTCATTCAACTTCAAGTCATTATGTCATTTAGTTTGTTTATAAATGGAAATATCACAAAAGTTTCATATTTATTTATTTATTTATCTATTTATTTATTTATTTATTTAACAATACACTACCCAACAGAAAATTCCAATTACAGGGTAGGAAACCTTATATCGGCTTCCAGTTGGTGTTGATAAAACTGGCTTTTACTTCCACATCCACGTAATGGATTGGCCACCTGCTCTGCCCGCCTGCACGCCTGCACACCTTCCAGCCTGCCCTCCTGCCCGCCTGCCCGCCCGATAAAATAAAATTGAGATATTCACTTGAAATTTGGTAGACGTATGTATTATAACGACATCGGGAACTAGATTATTTTTGGGATGATTCCGTTGAAGAGTTGGGGGTTAAATAGGAGTAAATAGGGGAAAATAAGTGAATCAAGCTGGTAAGAGTACAGAAATTTGGGATTTGGTGTATATACTAGCAACCAAGGCCTCAGATTTCTTTTTAATATTTTTCAAACCCCACCACTTCCGCTCCATTATTGATGGGATTGACACCATAAAATTGAGATATTCACCTGAAAGTTAGTACATGTATGTATTGTAATGACATATGGTTGAGATGATTCCATTGAAGGGGTGGAAGGTGGTAGGTTGTGAATAGGGGAAAGTAAGTAGGGTAAACTAGAAACTTCATTTTTAAGGTATATGGTAGAAACCAACGCCTCAAACTTTTCTTCTGCCCCAAACATTATTAAAATTCTATGACCTAGAGTGCAAATATTGTCAAGATGTTTCCTTTAAAGTGACGGATGAGAAATCTGGATGTGGAAGTAGTTATTCCTTAGGCAGCGTTTTTTTTAATTGTTCTTTCTTGTGTAATTTTAATGTGCACCAATAATTTTTATTTTTGGGCAAAATATTGATGAGTACAATAAATTTGGTTTTTAAAAATATCTGAAAACTTTTGTAAATCTGGTTTTATAAAACTAACAAAATAATTTCGTTAATATATTCGAACAGTGCATAAAAAAATTATAATTTGAAATTATATTTTTTGCTGTGCTTGATGCCTCTAAACCATCGACGATTATATTTTCGATTTTGAAATTGTTATTAGGCGTTATTATACATATTCTAACTTCAATTCCGGCTTGATGGTTTAGCTGCTGTTCAGGTTATAATTTGTCAGTTATCATATGTTTTTCAGCTTGACAGATTTACCAAAAAGTTCAGACAAATCTTATTTTCTTCGAACTATTGTTGTGAATAATTTGTCTCTTCTTTTTAATGCGATACGGGTAATAAAATCGAAGATAGGTAATATTGCGAAAAAAAATAACACAATTTTGAACATTAATTTTTTTGAACAAATCTTGCCACCACGCGGATTTAATTTAATATCACTATAGTAATTAACTTTTAAGGAATTTATGCCATTAATTTTATTCCACTACTTCTAAATTTATAGAGTTAAGCTAAAATGAAAAATAAAATAAAGTTGCCCGCGTATTCCCATTTACAACAGAATAAAACCATGACCTGTTTTATTTAGAGGTTTGCCGTAGAAAAAGGCTTTGTATGTTGTCACGTCCAATGATAAATTAGATTAGAATTAGAAAAATCACCAGCAAAAACCGCAAAGGACAGGGAACGCCGTCGCACAAATTTTAAAGGACAGCATTCCGATGATCCTCTTAAATAAATACCACCTAGACTGGACTGGACCGAACTTCAAAAATAAAAACTGAAGATATGTGTTATTGTGTCAGACACTCGGTGGCCATAAGAAGTGCAGAACAAACAAATATCATTTAGTGAATGTTGTAGCTTGGGCTTTTTATGGGCGCTGTCATTGGCGTGACTCGAGGTTTGTTTTTGGAGGCACACGCCTTGTAAAGAAACGGTTACTAATTTCTAAGTTTTTCTCTCAATTTAGGGGTTTGTGATAAATCGTTATTTTGTTTCTTCGAGTTAGAAAACGGTAGAAGAATGTTACAATAATTTTTTTGTAGGATTGACTCACTATTGTCTACTCTGCATAGGTAAGATAAACTCTTCTAGAATCTCCGTATATAGAAATATAATTTACAAAGA
Organism: Stenurella melanura; assembly: GCA_963583905.1. Classification (NCBI taxonomy): domain Eukaryota; kingdom Metazoa; phylum Arthropoda; class Insecta; order Coleoptera; family Cerambycidae; genus Stenurella; species Stenurella melanura. The sequence goes on from OY757309.1 coordinate 85,827,472, forward strand.
TCGGGATCGGGTAATCTATATGGTATGTTTTATTAAAACATTCATATATTGTTACTTATTCGCTTATAAAAGGAAAGTCACGTTTTAGACTGTATAGATTACGAAAATTAAGGCATAGCTAGTTGAGTGAACATACTTAATGCACATAAAAAACTCATAAAAACTGTCCATGAATCACTGTCGCGTTAGTGCAAGGGATATCCCACAGAGTCGTACTTAAATTTTTTGTCCACAATAATAGTAGAAATTTGGAAGTATTGTTTGCAAAAAAATAGTTATTTAGTACAGTGATAAATTTAAAAAAATAACTTTGTTCTGCTTGTGTCAAGATAGGAACAATATCTTACATATTTGGAGCATTGATGAATTCGATATTCCATGATACACTGACAATATTAGAAGAAGAAGAAGAAGAAGAAGAAATGTTTATTTGACCAAGTTACAAAAAAAATAGTTGTTGGCAAGTCATTACAAATTGTAAACCTGAAATAAAGACAATCTAAACACAAATAAAGTTTAAATGTAAAAATAAAAAACAAAAAACAAGTACAACTGAATATTTACAACAAAAAAATATAGTTACGTCAATTGTTGATGTAAAAGGTTGTATGAATACAACATCAATGAATATTGGTATATATTACAAGTTACATATTACAATTAGAATAATCGCGTACAGAGCAAATAAATTACAGAACTAATGATGCCATGTATACAGCATGAAATGTTTGCTTAACAGTGCTTCTCAAAATGTGGGATGGAGTATACTGACGAGGACAATAGGATACAAAGAAAAAGAAAAGAAATTTAAAGATTACATAATTGAACTCATAGAACAGGTATAAGTATTAAAAAACAGTATTAAAAAATTCTTCTTCTGAATAAAAGCAATAATTTAGGAAGTGTCTTTTCATCTTACATTTAAAGCCATTAAAATTGAGAGATTTTATGTCATCAGGAATATGATTGTATAATTGAGGAGTTAATGTGTTTTTTCTGGATTTTGTTAATCTAAGACGAGGCTGTCTGAGTTGTGAGGCAGACCTTGTTTCGTAATTGTGAAAATCCGAATTAATCGGGAATGCATCTTTATTTTTATGTATTTCTACTAACGTACTGTACACATACAAAGAAGGAACTGGCATTATACCTAATTTTTTTAAAATTGGTTGACAGTGGTCTCGCCAGCCAGTATTATCAATTAATCTGACAGCTTTTTTTTTGCAATCGAAAAATTTTTATTGACTGCGATGAGCCACCCCATAGGATAATTGCATAATTAATGTGAGAATGGAACATGGCGAAATAGCAATTTTTTAAAGTACTGGAACAAAGTTTTTAGCCTACGTAAAAGAAAAATTGTACTTGATAATTTATTGGATAAATCCTCTATGTGGTTGGACCAGCTTAGAGTGTCATTTAAAATGACGCCCAGAATTTTTACACTGTCATTATTAACGACTGCGTTATTAGTGGAAAATATAATCTTTTGAGTTTTATCCTCATTTAGCTTAAGTTTATTTGCAGAAAACCAATCACTGGCACGTTGTACTTATTTATGGCTGTCGGAATTTAAATTACCAAGGTCAAAACTAGTATCCAATATGGAGGTATCATCGGCATAGGCAATACATTTTGTAGGCGACATAAAATGGAAAAAATTATTTAAGTATAATGAACAATACGAGCCCCAGCACAGAGCCTTGAGGCACTCCGTGTTTAATTTTAGCAAATTCAGAGATAGTGTTGTTAACCGATACGCATTGTTTCCTGTTGTTAAGACAGGAATGAAATAGCTTCAGTGATAGACACCTGATGCCATAATGGTTGAGCTTTTCCACAAGAATCTCGTGAGAGACACAGTCAAAGGCCCCGGAGAGATCGCATATGCTAATCGCCGCGTACTTATCAACCTCAAGGCCCTCGACTATGTCGCTCACAATCTTCAAGATGGCCTTAGTGGTGGAACATTTATTTTACATTTATTAACTTCGACTCTGCCTTGGGTAGGGTTTACATACCTGCTGGAAGCCGTTACATCCTAAAATAATTTCGGAAGGAGTCGGATAACTGCATTCAAATAATTTTAAGTTATAATTGAAGCAGGTGTGTTTCCGTTAATTTCTTTATTTAATCATGCCAGAATATACTTTACATGAAAACAATGTTGTTCTAGGTATTAAAAAATACATTATATTTATGATTTAACATTTTTCTACAAAAATAGAGCCATGACCCGTTCTCCCATCTACACGTAAGCGGCAGAGCTTTGGGGGATTTTATGTGCGTTAGATTTACGTAGTCAACTATATTTCAATACAATTCATCTACGGTCTGCTAGCGCTATGTCTAAAAAACTAGATAGCAGAGAAAAATAATATTTGATAGGTAGTTAATTAGAGTAATAACAAAGAAATGGGATATACTTTTAGAAAAAAATATACAGAGTGGACACTGTGAAAAATTAATTAATAAAATGTAACAGACTGCAATGATGTTGTCTAAATGTTATTTGTGGCATTATCTTAATTTTTTTCCTTCTTCACATGTATGTTTTCTTTTTAAGCGTTGCTCGGGGAATCTACAATCACAACTAACCAGTATGTTACTGGTAAATAACCTCTACACCTGTGACTTTTACGTCAAAGGATCAGTTAAAGGTTGCTTTTTTAAATAAACAACACGCCGACTTTTTGGAAATCTATTCTGTTTCCTTTATCAAAGCTTTTTGAAAAATCTTTTTTGCTGTGTATGATAAATATGCAGCTCTAAGAATGTTTGTTTTATTCAATATCCATAGATACTTACTATTGATATAGAACTGTTGATATAATAATTAACAGTTTTTTTAGTTTTTATACAATGTTAAGTTTGCGAAGTTCTTCTTTTAACATTGGCAACCAAGTTGTACAGACATCTACGTCACAATTCGATAATATTATTGAATGCGTGTCGAATTGCTCCGTAGATGTCTGTACAACTTGGTTGCCAATGTTAAAAGAAGAACTTCACAAACTTAAAATTGTACAAAAACTAAAAAAACTGTTAACTGTATCAACAGTTCTATGTAAATAGTAAGTATGTATGGATATTGAATATAACAAACATTCCTAGAGCTGTGTATTTATCATACACAGCAAGAAAGATTTTTCCAAAAAGCCTTGAAAAAGGAAACAGAACAGATTTCCGAAACGTCGGCGAAATATTTAATTTCAAGTTTTTATACTTATTTGTGTTGCTTATTTCAAAAAAGCAACCTTTAACTGATCCTTTGACGTAAACGTCACAGGCGTAGAGGTTATTTACCAGTAACATACTGGTTAATTGTGATATTTTGTAGATTCCCCGAGCACCGCCCAAAGAACTGAAGAAGGAAAAAAAGACTGCAATGATATTCAACGTGTAATTAACGTAGTTATAAAGGAAGAAGCTTGTACTTTTATCGAAAAATGTACAGCCAGGACACCTTAAAATATATAATTAATGAAAAAAGATATGTGTCTGTCTGTTGGCTCTATACATAGAAACCAAGTATTCAGAATCGATTTTTCTGGTAATAATGATATTAGTTTCATATACAATGTTTTTTCCAGAAACGCGCACCTCCTTTGAAAAAAGGGAACTTTTCAAGATTTGCTGAATGCCCTACAGTATCCACAGGATATTGATTTGTGGTGCAATAAATGCTGCCCCTCTTCCAATATGAATGTTATTCGAAGAAGCCCTTAAGTCGAGAAACAAAGACGTTAAATAATATCGACAATACAATACCAGAAAAATGTCCCGCGATAAAACAATGCAAAATGTATTTCGTTCTTAATTTTTTTCATCTAACCCTGTAATATCAACATTATTTAAATTTACTTCTATCACTTCAAAAAAAAAAGGAAACTCTTCATGAAAATGCAATTAAATTGTTATCCTATCCAGCACCACCTAATTCAAGAACTGACTTATCTGACGTTGACTCTGATCATGGTTCAAACACTGAAGAACCTGATAATTATTCGACTGGTTAGAAATCTAAATAGGGTTAGCATTAATAGCAGATACGTTTATATCTATATGCCAAGAAAACTATGTATGGTTCATTTGCACATTAATTTTAGTTATTCCATTTACCAAACTCAAATGTGAATATGCGTTATTTTTAAGTATTCGCCCCCAAACAACCACTACCGTATTATTAAAGGGGTTGATAAAGTATAATTGAGATATTTACATCAAATTTGGTACATCTATGAATTACAACGACAGCTGGTAAGAGTACAGAAATTTGGGATTTGGTGTATATACTAGAAGCCAAGGCCTCAGATTTTATTCTAATATTTTGCAACCTATTAAAAGAAATTATACTTATCATGCCTAGGCAATCATTTACTCTAGATAAATTCTAGCTTGAGAACTTCGCCACCTACTGGTGAGTAGCGTAACATCGAGAGTACCTAAAAGGGTTACTATCAGATATAGAAATTTTTATTGATGTTTGGCACTTCAAAATATATGTTAAAACCATTTCTCACAGAATTTTATTGTAAGCATGGTATACTTAACAATGTCATATTCTCACTTTCTTCGATAAATTGTTTTGAAAAATAGAATTAATGCTTAAATAATGAAACTAACGACATGAAGCTTGTTAATTTTCTACATGAAGCAAGCAAACTCACTTCCTCGACCGGTCCATCTGTGTGGGAAAGACTCATCAAGGAAACTCCTGACTTCAATGGAGAAATGAGGGAAAGCTCCATCTTGCATAAACCACATTCTGTTTCGTATGTCTAGCATGAAAGCATGTAATATATCAGCAAGAGTATTTTGAAGGAAAAACAGATAAGACTGTCCATTTAAATTTGGAGGAAGGACAAATGGTCCCAATAACTGATCGCCAATAATGCAACACCAAACCTAATCTTAAATTGGTGCTGAAAATGCATTTCTTTAACAGCATGAGGATTTTTTACTTCCAGTAATGGGTACTTCTCCAGTTAAAAACGCCTCGGCGAGTAAAAGTTGCTTCGTCGGTAAATAAAATGTTCTTAACAAAATTTCAGCCCCTGTTGTGCTTATCTAGAGCAAATTGATAAAATTGTAGCCTTTGTGAAGGATCCCTTCAAAGTAAGTTTTATACACAAGTGAAGTAATATGGGTAGAAGCGTTTCATTAGAACAGATTGTTTACTCATCACTGTTACCGCTGATAAACGATTTGAGCTGACTTGAGGATCGTCATCCACACCAACTAAAATTTCTAGTTGTTGATCTGGAGTAATTTGTTTCGGTGGTTCTACATAATTTTTATGACGAAATAAACTCATTTCTCCCAAACGACGAAACAGATTTTTGAAAATCTTATGGTCTGACTCTTTTCTATTTGGATATTGAAATGAGTATCTTCTCGCTGCAGCACGTCCGCTAAAATTATTTTGTACGTAAACAACAGTAACACATATCATATGTAACTTGGCAAGTCAATAACGTTACTCTGCCAATTTCCAGATCCACTGTAGTCAAAGACTCAATTATTTACAATGGCTATAAGATGTTCAATCACTTACCAAATAATATTAAAGAAATGAGTTCAAATACAAATTTCTGAAAGGCGGTTAAAAGCCTGTTAATTGTTAAACCCTATTATAATTTAGACGAGTACTATAATGACACATTCTAATTAGGCATTTACTACCTTATCTTATCGTATTTTCTGACTTTTTATAATAACTATTATAATTATTGTATTAAAATTTATATGTAATCTATGTTTTGTATTCATATAATGTAGGTGCACTGTGTAAACTATATATGCTATGGACCTACGCTTATTTACTTTGTTAATGAGAAACTCTTTCTTCTGAACAATAAAGTATATTTTGATTTGATTTGATTTGAGATCCCTCATTTCGCTATTTGAAAACTTATTATGTCGAGGCATATTAAATAAGGAAAATTAAAGAAATTAGCACGAGGAACACAAGAACAAAATAAATTGATTGAATGACGTACATGACAGAACTAAAACGTAACCAAAGCACGCTTTTCAATAAATATACTTTGTTTCATTAAATTTAAATTTGTCTTTCAGAAAAATATTCAAGTGTTTAACGGCAATTTCCTCGAAAACGGTTAGAGATATCAAGTTATACTAAGTGTTTCATACGTGGAAATGACGCCCTCATCAGATTTTCTAGTGAGAAGTACCACAACGTTTCGTCCAAAAAAATATGAAAAAAATCAGATACATGTCCTGCGGCGCTCTCTATGATCTAAGGTGATGAAATACATAAATTATTGTTTCTTAGAATAAAAAAAGTACCTCTAGCAAATCTGGAGAAGATCAGTCAAGAGGCTGTTGAGTTATTGCAAAAAGACGAAGACATAATTTGAATTTTGACATCCTGTATCTTTTTCCACAGCAACATTTTACTAAAGCATACTAGATTATATCCTCATATTTTGGCCCAAAGAATCTACCCCTGCACTATGGCCTATTATTAATGGCTCACCCTGTATACGATAGCAGCAGCTAATAATCATAATGATGTTGCTTACCGAGAAAGAAAATAATAATAATTTTAACAGCTTTAAGTTATCGAAATATTAACGACAGTTGATTGAACATTATTTATTTCAAATGAAAAAATGTATATAAAGCCACCCCATGAGGAAAGCCACTGAACAATGGAACCGTCTAGTGTGCGGTATGTCCTAACGAACACCTGAGAAATGTGATACATTATTATTCCGCGCGCCTTTTATTGCCCATCTCATATCATGTTACTTTTTTAGGTGCATGTTTTATTTAAATAATATAAGATAGCACTTTTCTTTTGCATTAGACCTCTACTTTGTACACGTATAGTTATTTTAATACATACTGTTCAACTAATGAAGGTGATGTTGTAGGTATGTTTTGTAACAGGCGCATATAAAGAAAAAATATATTGTCCATTGAGAGTTATTGTTTGCAAAGAATGTAAACCAAGATTTTTAACGTATGATCTGTAATAATTAATTAAATAATTGGTCTTCACAAGTCAGTTACCTATTTCCCTTTTGTCTTTACATTATTCCAAATATAAAACCGCTGCCTGAGGAATCACTACTTCCACATCCAGATTTTTCATCCAAGTCACTTTAGAGGAATCGTCTTGACTAGATTTGCACTCTAGTATGTGAATATTATTGGTCATAGAATTTTAATAATATTTGGAGCAGATGTCATAGAAAAGTTTGAGGCGTTGGTTTCTACCATATACATTAGAAATGAAGTTTTTAGTTTACCCTACTTATTTTCCCCTATTCACAAGCTACCACGACCCACCTCTTAAATGGAATCATCTCAATCAGATGTCATTACAACACATCTGTGTACTAACTTTCAAGTAAATATCTCAATTTTATGTTATCAAACCCATTAATAATGGAGCGGAGATGGTGTTGTTTGAAAAATATTAGAAAGAAATCTGCGGCCTTTGTTTCTAGTATGTACACCAAATCCCATATTTCTGTACTCTTACCAGCTTGATTCACTTATTTTCCCCTATTTACTACTATTCAATCCTCAACCCTTCAACGGAATCATCTCAAAATATAATCTAGTTCCAGATGTCGTCATCATACATACGTGTACCAAATTTCAAATTAATGTATCAATTTAATTTTATCAACCCCTTTAATAATGAAGTAGGGGTGGTGGGCGGGTTAAAAAATATTATAAAAAAATTTGAGTCTTTACCCTAGTAGCACCAATATTGCACCAATATATAATCGATATAAGACCAATATATGAATATTGGTCCTATATAGGACCAATATTCATATATTGGTCCTATATGGATTATATATTGGTCCAATATGTTGTGCTACTAGGGTAGCTTCTAGTATATATAAAATAAAATATTGTAAAAAATCTGTGGCCTTGGCTTGTAGTACATACATCAAATTTCAAGTTTCTGTACTCTTACCAGCTTGCTTTACATATTTCCCCATATTTCCCCATATTTGCCCCCAACCCTTAACTGGATATCTTCAAAAAACAATCCAGTTCCAGATCTCATTATAGTATATTCGTGTACAAAATTTCAAGTCAATATCTTAAACCGATCCGGAAATAGTGTGCGGACAAAGAAGTTACAGACAGACAGACCGACAGACAGACCGACAGGCCGACAGACCGACAGACAGACAGAATGTTTTTTTCGCTCGAATTTAAAATCTCGACGTTTCATGACATTCTAAACCGATTTCAAGAAAAAAAAAATTGAAATTTTTTTTACGATTACTATACTTCCAATCCACTACGTGGATGTGGAAGTAAAATTATAAATAAATTTATAAATGTTGGAATTTTTCGAATTGTGTTAGAAATTCTTTTTCAGTATGTTAGTTAGTCTGCCAACTCAACCTGTTTCATTAATATATTGTACATCTGTAGAAGTCTTTCAAATTAAAAAAATAAATAATTTTAAAAATTAAAAATTAAAATGTTACCCTTTTGTAGAGAGATGAATTTTTGACAATGTGACTTTACCTACACAATAAGAACATATTCTATTAGAGATAAATAATTATACAAATTGTCAGTGTATAATATAAGTAAGTAATGTGGATCAAAGCATGGAATCATGACATTATTCTCAAAAAATCTGTTTGAGGCACCTACTCTATTAATGATTGCAACACATTGATTGATATTATTCATGTTGAATTTGAGAAGAAGGATTTTGGTATTTGTAAAACCATAAATAGCCATTAGATTCAGGCAAATGCTATGCAAATTAAAATCGATAGCCTTGATGAGGTTGCCCAACGTAATAATTGCATGATTTCCTATCTCAGGGCATTACACTATATTTAATACAATCAAAGTTGACGACCCGGAAGTTCTTCCATAGTTTTGAAAAAAATAGGAATAATAGAAAAATTATCTGTTAAATTTAGATCTACCGTTGTGAAAAGCAGAATAATTTTTAAAACTTTATGGGCATCAGGGCATATACAGGCACTGAAATAAGAATTTTTAAGTATTTAGTTCATAAATGTCATCAGGTTAAAATTTCTTTCAAGTTTTTTCAAACTTTATAGTGAAGGACTTCACAAGAAAATGAAGACAGTGAAGGAGTAATATCTTGCATCAACCCTGTAGCCTTAAGACTGAATTTGGATAGCAATGTATTTTTATGATTTGCAATATTTGAGAAGAAATCACTAAAATTATCACGTGATAAAGCGGACCCAATTTCAAGAACACTATTTTTATTTAATACAAAGTTAACATCAGTCATCAGTTATCTCTATTTTTTCATATCCTTACAGATATTTCTCTAAAATTCAGTATTTATGATAACTACACCTTGTTCTCTCCGTTATACTAATTTAACAATATTGAACTTGAGGACATGTAAATGACCCACCCACACTCAGACTGTTCTAGGCAATAGAGTACATAAAGATATTCGACAATTATCCCAAAACCGATTGGGAATATCTTTAAAAAGCAAGATTCACACGTAGGCTTTTATGCAGGTTTGCATCCTAATCAAGCATCGATATCTCCGCTCCAAATAAATCTAGTAGATTTAACTTCAGCGACACAGCAGTAGAGTAGAGGAGCTTATCGCTTTGAGAACGTCAGCGAAAAGCTCAGCACAGTCGGTACGTTTATCGCGCTGAATTTTCTAGTTAAATTACAGTTACTGCAGTTCTGTGTTCTGTCTTATCATCACGGTAGGAGCTCTGCGTGCTAACCATAAAGTCTCCTTTGCACTTCGATAGATATTTCAGTCAGTCTGAACTATGATTTCCTGAAAAAGTTTAATTTACTATTATTATGCGCAGACTCTTGAAAGTTATTGCCAATATTGTTATCTTCACTAGGGGCATTCCAGAATATAGTACACTACTACGTAAATATACGCCATGTTATTTTTTGATATTTATTAATTTATTTATTAACACCGAGTTAAACAAATTCATCTATAGTAGATCAGACTGGGATTTGAAAAATATGTTAGTAGTTTAATTTATAAGAACAATATTTTAAACAATGAAATCTTAGATAGGGATTTTCAGGAAGGGAAAAAAACTAGTTGAAAAATTACTCTCGAATTTGATGATTGAAAAACACATAGAGCAAGCAAGTGTGATTAAAAATTCACTATTAGAAAATTTTAACACTTCGTGTTTTGTTACATTTATAAATATAATATTCTGAACATTTTTTAAAATATTTATAATTCATAAAGCTAATGTTTTGTAATGGTGAATAATTTTAGAAATTTGTGTTTGCCTTTAACCTACATACTTATACTTTTAGTGAAACTTGTACAGGGTGATCAATCTACATAATAATTAACTAAGAAACGACGGAAGAGAATAGTGGGTCACACTACATTAATTAATTAATAAACGTTGAAATAAAATAATGTCTATTATTCAAAATCAGTAACAGCAGTTTTAATACAGGGTGGTTACCCAATAGAAATAATTAATAAAAAAACTAATCATTATGGTCTTGGTCGAATTACGGCACTTTTCGTTGCAAATTATATAGGATACTCTTCGTACTTAGATAAATAATGCTAGCTTTTATTAGCGAGTGATCTCGGCCTTGTTTACGGCGAGATGAATTAAGCCGCCAAAGCTTGATCCATAATATTATCGTATTTGTGACAAACTTATTGTTTTTAAGTTAATAAACAGTAGGGATTATTGCGTTTCGTTTTGTATTTGCGAAGACTATAATAAAGCCGTGGAGCTTTGCATAAATACCTTACAGCCTTTTTTTTCAATAACTATCAATGTTTCTATATGTTACAAAACTTTCAGCTACGGATAAAGACAAGTTATCCATTTTTAAAACCGGTAAAGGGAAATAATTTTCATATCACTGTATTGGTGATCGAATTCTGAACAATTTTCAAAATGTCCGTCTGCCTGTGTGTCCGTCACGTTTCTTGTAAGCACGATAACGTAAGAACGAAAAGTCCGATTGCATCGAAAGGAGGAGGGTCGATTTGGGCGGTTTTTGCCCCAAATTATTTTTGGATGAAAAAATCAGAAAAGATTTTCCTTAATATCTACTAACAATAATAAGTCGATTTTACCCTAAGCGGACGATCCCTTACCCCCTAGCCCCCTAAATCCTGAATGAGCCAACACTTGTTAACAGCGTTCTCGGTGAGATATATCGCTTTCAAACTTTTATTTCATTGATAAAATACCACACTACCACAATAACTCCCTTTTAACTATTCGCTCTCTCAGGAGATCTATTCATTTCCTATGATCATTTAGAGATTTTTTATGGGCTGGAGAGGGTGGATGTGGGAATGGTTTATTGAGAGCGAAATGCATTTGATATTGCGAGCAGAACAAAATGTGATATGGTATTTCCTGCAAACGAATAGATAGTAAAACCACCCTCTCCATCCCCCTAGGGTGGTGGGCGGTGTAAAAAGGGAAAAAATGATAAGTGAAAGTGAATACAGTTAAAAAGGAGTTAGTGTCGTAGTGCGGTATTTTATCAAGCAAATATAAGTTTGAAAGCGATATATCTCTATTAGCTGTTAGCAATCGATGGCATATTCAGGATTGAGGGGGGCTAGGGGGCGGGGGATCGTCCGTTTAGTTGACTTATTATTGTTAGTAGACATTAAAAAAAATGTTTTCATCCGAAAATAATTCGGGGCAAGGGCCGCACAAATTGACCCTCCTCCTTTGGAAAGTAAGTTAGTGTTAGCTAGAGGAAGAAGCCAATTGTTTTTGAACAAAATCGATGAATAAATAAAAAAGTTATTAATTACTTTTCATTAAATTTTTATATTTATATAATATTGCTACATTGAAAAACCGGCTAATTAGGCAACAATCTTAACAGCAATAAGTCTAAAAGTGAATTATTTATTATTTGTTTGCTTATAGTAATGAAACATATTCTTTATAGGATTTTGCAAACAGTAGGGGACTAGGTTGGATGCTAGTGTTAAAATGAGAATGGCAGATAAGAATTTTTACTTGTTAGCATAACCAGAAGTCAGGTTATCGAAAGAATGCAAAGATTTCATTAATATTTTTATATATAGTTTTTCCTTTAGTTCTCATAGATAGCTTTTCTTTCCACTGTTTGCAAAATCCTATAAAGAATATGTTTCATTAGCAATAAGTCTGTCACATATACGATAAGATTATGTAGCAAGCTTTGGCGGCTCGCAGTTAGACAAGGACGTCACTCAATATAAAAAAACATTATTTTTTATTTATGATAAAATGCGGAGAGTATACTAACTATAGAATGGGTAACAATGATGTAAAAAGTGCAGTAAATAGACGAAAAGTATAACGGTTAGCTTGTTTACTTCTATGTTAATTAAGGGGAAATATTGTAAACTTGACAGTCACTATTCGAGGTTTCCCTCGGGTTTTCACGTTTTAGGCTATGTAGATTATAAAAATTAAGGCAACTCAGTTTTATCAGTGTGTCTGTCTGTCTGCTTATTTGTCGGTCTGTTACCTATTTGTCTGGTGGCGCTATAGCTAGAGAACTAGTTAACGGAGAAAAATAATATTTGGAAGATAGTTGACTCTATTATCCTCGCTATTACCAAAAAAAGAAGGGATATGTTTCTAGTGAAGAAACATACAGAATGAATGCCCCAAGAGATGAATTAGCAAAACAACTGTGAAGAAGGTCAATACTATGTCAAAAGACAAATCTGTTATGCTTTTTGTGAAAATTACACCTTGGGCAATAATTAATTAAGAAACAATGGTGGAGAATTATATTTGGAATTTATTGACACTACCCTAGTAGCACCAATATTGCACCAATATATAATCCATATATATATGAATATTGGTCCTATATAGGACCAATATTCATATATTGGTCCTGTATGGATTAAATATTGGTCCAATATGTTGTGCTACTAGGGTACTGCCGAGGATAGATCTCCCATACTTTTAGTGAAAAATGTGTAGGGTGGTTATCAAATTTGTGTTCTATCTTATGAAATTAGGAAATGATAAAATCTTAATTTCTGAATTTTTTTTGAAATTTTCCTAGCAAGGTCTCTTCTAAATGATATCAAATCTGTACATATTAGCTGCCCAGATCTCGCATTAAAATGGTCCAATCATGAATTGACCATATACACATAAACTGTCATAATTTTTCATCTGCAGATATGTGCATCCAATGTTCCATTCTCCGGGTTATATCGGCATATGATTTGTTCTGATATTAAATTTACAGCCTAAGTTCATAAAAGTAATTTTTTAACTCAAAGTTAAGTTGAAACAACTAAAAAAAAAAAAAAAATTCCGGCCAACCTGCATTAATTATTATTTATAATTATAGTTGTGCTTTTGTTTATGTTTGCGTTGTGTTCACGAATAAGCAGGATAACGCTCTTATCATGTCATAGAGTGTCAAGTAACTTTAATCTTCGCTGAAGTTCTTTCAGGATAAACGTAGATCTACAAGTTTTTGATTGCGAGTTAGCCTCATTAAGAGCTTTTGGAAGCATTAAAATCCTTTTGACTGTCACTGCCTTTCTTCATAATATGATTTTATGTGTTAACCGGGGGTTTAACAATAATATCTGCAGTATTGGCAACTACTGATTTCATTTTAAGAGAACAAAGAGAATACTATTGGCCCTACCGGAGACATAGTTTATATTTATTGTGATTGTGTATCTTGCAGTAATATCACAAATTTCTAATCTGGTGGGAGTAGAGTGTTCCATTGTCACTGGATAACTTAAACTATGAAATGCTTTTAATTGAATAAAAAATTATATAATATTGTAATTCGAATACTTTATTTTTCCGTAGGAGTAGATATATATCCTCTATTATATTATTTTTAATGAGCTAAAAATCTAGTTGTATATATTACAATGAAGAAAAATAGAAACAAAACGTGTAACTTTGGTGATCCCTTTGAATAGTTGTCCTTCAGAGAATAGAGCAGTTATATCCAGTGCAATATTATGCTCGGGTAACTTATGCAAAAATATGAAGGCACTAGTGTTGTATATAACATCTCAAGTGTTGTTACCACAGAAATATCCCACAAAGTAAATAAAAGGTTACCGACATAATTAACTCATGGTGCGACATTTCGCACAATAGCTGTACGCATAAACAACTACCCCAGATTTAGATATATTGCTGCTACACATGCATATATTAGCATGTGAGTGGGACCCTCGGGTAACACTCTGAGAGCATGAATAAAGTTTGAGTTACGATGTCTTCATTGCCGCTTACACGTATAGTGTTTTATTAATTCATAACTTTATGTTAACAGCGACTGATACCGACCTAATTTAGAAATAATTCGTAGACGTATAAATATATTGTACTATAATATATCGAAATTTAGTTGCAATCCAGTTATATGTAGCCTAAATATAGCTCTGCAGTTTGTTAAATTTTTTTGTTGTTACCTCCACATCCATGTATTGAAGTGGAAGCATAGCAAAAATTGTAAATAAAAATATATATTTTGCTGAAATTCGTTTAGAATGTCATGAATCGTGGAGATTTTAAATTATAGTGAAAAAAATTCCATCTGCCAATTGATCTGTCTGTCGGTCTGTAACTTTTTCCTGTGCGCACGTTTTCTCTGTAACGGTTTTGACTCGAAATTTGGTACACGTATGTATGTCTGGAATTAGATTATATCTTTAGCTTATTCCGGTGAAGAATTTGGGAATAAATAGGAGTAAATGAGTAAAGCAAGCTAGTAAGTTAATTAATAAAACCGGTAATATCGCTCGTAGAGCAACAATTCTCATATCACTGTGTTGGTGATCGAATTCTTTCAAAATGTCCGTCCGTCCGTCTGTCTGTCTGTCTGTCCGTCTCTCTGTCCATCCGCCACATTTCTTGTAAGCACGATAACTTAAGAACGAAAAGTCCGATTGTATTGAAATTTGGACAATAAGCTGCTGTTATTTTTTTTCTAATGCTTTGTATTTAAACTAAAAATGTCTAAAACTGATATTATTTACAAAAAAAACTGCGAAAAGGATCCTATAGAATGTGCAACAATTATTTAAAAAGTGCAGTAAATCGGCGAAGAGTATAATGGTTAGCTTGTTTATTTATGTACTCAAAATATCTACAGGATAGAATCCCAAATGATAATTAAACAATATAATGCTTTATTTTATAGAGAATAGAAGATTGACAATGTATAGTATACAATAACGCAGATATAGACTAAAGACAAAAGACTGAAACGAAAAAGTAAAAAGATACTACGCTAGATTATTACTAACACAGATACAATTTTTAAATTTTCTAAATGAACAAAAGTAAACATCAATATTTGCTGGTAAATTTTTAATGGCCGATATTATTTTTGCAACAGGACAATTTGAATAAAAATTATCAGCATAGAACAAATCTTTATTGCTCGTATTAAATCCAGGAACTCTAAAATTAAATAATTGCAGAATTTGTGAGAAATCTATTTTATTATTGATAACATTAATACCAAATTTTTGTACCATTTTAAGACGCCTTTCCTTAAGAGATGTATGTAATATGTATGTACTACCCAGCAACTGAAGTCTTTCGTCATATAAGTAATTCGTTTTATCAAGATGCAACTTAAATAATATGAAGTTTAGAATTTTATTTTGCACACTTTCGAGTTTGTCAATATCAGACTGATAAAATGGTTCCCAGATAATACAGCAATATTCTAATATTGATCTAACAAGTGAATTAAATATATTTAAAATACAAGTAATATCAGTGAAATCTCTGCTTTGTCGTTTAATAGAACCACACAGACAGACGGCTTGCTTGCTTTAATACTTCTTCAATATGCAAGTGATATCTTAACTCGGCATCCAAAGTTATGCCAAGAGCACAAATAGGACCAACTCAAGTTTTTTTTGTATCTACAGAATAATCAAACAAAACATTACTTTTCTTCTTAGAGAATGTTATTCTCTTACATTTATTTATATTGATTTCAAGACAATGTTTAAAATTTCAATCACAGACCTTTCAGCATCACTTATATTATTATCAACTGCAAACAACTTCAGATCATCGGCGAAAAGTAGAATTTTCCCAAAACCAAAATTATATTGCACGTCGTCGTTAATAAAAAGTGAAAATAAATTAGGAGAAATCTTGCGGAACTCCGGAGGTCACATTGATATTTCTTGATTTATTTTCCTCTATTTCTACAATTTAAGTTCTGTTCATTAGGCATAATTTTATCCACTGCAGTAAAGTACCATTAATACCATACAATGAGAGTTTCTGAACAAGACTATTTTGATTGACGCGATTAAACGCCGTTTTTATATCAGTATAAATTGCATCAACTTGAGAGGCATGCTTAATGTATGAATGATGTGTATAGGAAAAGATTTGTCTGCGCACTACGACCTCTGTAAAAAATTCACAGATTTCGCAATAGTTGCAATCGGGATATTGGAAATGATAACTATTCGCTATTTGTCAAACTTTTTGAATCCATGGCGACCACGATTGGGGCTGGCCGACTACAATCACGACTGCCTATTATACCTTCATTCGCCAACATTCTTAACTAAAAATGACGGTCTCGGATGATTAGAGGTCGAGCTTGAATTCGTTGCCCCAATCATCGCTGCAGACCTGGACCGGCTTCGTAAGGGGTGGGCCTGCTTTTTCGCCTACCCCACCTGCAAATGCGGACGGTTTAAGCGATATTAGTAGATCTTCCCTGGTCCTGGCTATTGGACCCTGCCAGATGGGTCGTTTCTTCAGGCGCTCTTCTGTCTTGGTCTTTCTTCTTTGCTGGCATGTCGGCTCCCGGGAGCGTATTTCATCTGTAGTGAGAGAGAACGGCTGTTGCCAAGCTCTCTCGGAGATTGGAGGAGTTTGGGTGGTGTTAACTAGTCGGAAGCCCGGGGTGCCAATTGACATCATGTGCTCCGATTTCGTCTAAAAGAAGTGTTATAACTTCATGTTCTCCGCGCATACTCATACTGTACACACCACATATATAGTAGGCTCCTGCTCAATATTACGTCATGTGACCTCGACACTTTCATGTTGGTGGCTTTGGATAAAACTCGGAAGTCTGACACCATGTACGAACATTAATATTTTCAATGTTAAAACCGTGGTGACAAGACAAGATAACATTTTTATGAAATAAAAATATTATCAGCTACAATGAATTCCAGTACTTTCGGTATTACAGAACACAATGAAACACATCGATAGTTTTCTGTATCAGACTTTGGACCTGATTTACGAATAGGTGTACTGTAGGATACTTCCAAATATTGTGACACTCACCTGTCTCCATTGCTTAAAAAGATGAGACAGATGTAATGACAAGGTTGGACTGCACATTTTTAAGAAATATGAAGCCAAGGTCTAATTTTTTTATGATATCTGCCACCAAACAGATCGAAATTGTGATATGGTGTGTGTACGGGAACAAAACTTTTCAAAAAATGTTTGGCATCAGCCACCCTCATTACCACCAGCACTCCATTATTTATAAAATGAAATATCCTACTCGAGTTATTTGATACTAGTGACGCTGTCGGTTGGTCGGTTGGACTGTCAGTCAGACGATCAATCGGATGGTCAGATGAATGGTCGCACGGTCGGTCAGTCGGCCGATCGAAAAGTTATTGAAGTGGCATACGTTTTGTGGATTTTCCTGGTAGACGATATGAAACATTACATTACTAATATTCTGTGAGCAATTATTACCACATACTGTAGTGCACATATGGTAATAATAATTCTAAAATTAGTTTATTTAACAAGTAAGTAACTGTAAACAACAAGTATCAAGTGTATACTAGAAATCGTGTACCAATCAGTTATGTATTAAACATGGAAAATAAATAGTAAAAAGATGTATTCGTTTAAAGGAACCTGGATGGGAAATCTGAACGTGGAAATAGTGTTTCCTTAGACAGCGGTTTTTCTTTATGTATGTCTACTACATTTTATTCTCAACTCTGACATGGTGACATCCGGACCTACAGATAAATATAGTAAGGAATCTGAGAAAGTAAATGGTTCCATTAAAGCTTTCAATGGTAATTTTTGGGAGGTACAATTAGAGAAATTAGTATTAACATAGACTTACCATAAAGAAATACAGTAAAGTTAATCCCTACATTAACAATATTTGTGTAAATTCAAATGAAGGATCATATAAAAGTTCTGTAATAAATAATGATTACAATGATCAAAAAACGCTCGTTTCAATGGAAAGTGTGATGGATATTGAAAGATATATTATGTAAATAGAATTAAATAATCTATGTATTCACCACTTTTGTAAATTACTTAATAACGAACGCTGGAGTGATGTAGATATTGTCTGCCAAACGGATCAGACAGTAATTGGTTCTTGAATAATTGATTATTACAAAATGTCTCACACCTAAAAATATATAAACTAGAATAATGTTATAAACTAGAAAAATTAAAAATGAAAGCTAGACAGTTAACTCTTCGAAAGAATATCTACTTCCTGTCTCAAAACTTATTTTCCGTCAACCATGACAGTTCGTTGTATATGTATTTCCATAGTTAAGTGAGACATTAAATTATATTGATTTCATTTTTACTTACTTCGTCTCTAAGGAGGGGCAACCAATTAGTACAAAAATCTATCGAATAATTTGAAATACATCCTCGTATAATAAAATAATCGCGGATTCTTTAAGGATTCTTTTAGTTCCGTTACTCTCTTTTTTCAAAATCTTCGCCGAGTGATAGTTATCTCACGCGTGTTCACAAATTTGGATTTTTCAAATTCTCTCCTAGCGTAATTTCCAAGCCTGACGTTGAAAGGTCTAGATGATTCACCTATGTAATGTTTTCCGCATTCATGCGGAACACTATAAATGCAATTTTTAGAATTTTAAACAATATTTAGAGGTTTGGTTTTTGATATAACCGATCTTAACGTGGAGCCCCTTTGAAAAACTCTTCGCATGAAATACCTACTGGGAGTAGTTTTTCCGATAAACCATGTATATATGGAATTGCTGCCATAAACCTAAAGACCTCAGGTTGTGATAGTATACTCTCTTTTTTATATCCTGGAGTGATATCTCAAACTGAAGAACATTTGACGCAGACACCGAATTCACAATGTTCTGTGACATATGTGTGTATGACTTTACTTATACGCTTCACACAGACAAAAAACGAAGAGTATATTGCATTTAATCGGCATGTTCCTCAAACCGTTAATATTGCTCATAGAGAAAGAAAATGCATAGCACTGTATTGATGATCAAATTCGTAACAACTTTCAAAATGTTCGTCCTTCTGGCCGTCTGCGTCTATCCGTCCGTCCGTCACATTTTATTGTAAGCACGATATCTTAATAAAGAAAAGCCCTATTTTTGAACAAAATCGATCAGAAAGTAAAAGAGTTAATGATTATTTAAATTAAAACTATATTACATGTTTTATAATTGAACACAAATATAAAACTAGAAATGCACAAGTCCAACACCATTTACAAAAATACTGCGAAGAGTATCGTATAGAATGTGTAACTATTATATAAAAAGTTCAAGAAATCAACGAAAATTATAATATTTACTCTAGTATATTTGCATATATTAACTTTAGATAGAGATCAGAACACAAAACTTTATTATAAAAAAATAAAAATTAATCAATACACAATTTTTAAAAAAGATTAAAAATTTAATTGCTAATGCGAAAGACAGTCATGGAAAATTAGGCCAAATAAAAACAAATATGAAAACGAACTCGTTTTAGACATAAATTATGGTCCAACAAGTGACAGTTATGTTGTAATCATCTAAACAAATATTTTAATGATGTATCTAATTTATTGCCTCCTGATCCACCTCAACAAACTCATGCCTTTTTTTTTGGTAATGTATGTGTTTGCTTTAACAGTTTTTTAATGTTGTCTGACGCCCACAGTATCAGGTACATCCGCATTTTTTCCTTTCAGGATATTTCACACAAAATAGTAGTTTGTGCAACAAGAGTGGATATGATAGCCATATCGCATGAGAAAGAAGATTGAGCACGACTCCGTAGGCGGAGTGCCCAAATCTGTCGAGTGCGATATGGATAATCCACTCGAGTTGTACAGTATACTTTTTCTACGACCAGCTTAAGAAAAAAGTACAAAATTTTAAAAGATTTATTAAACAATAACACACACACATATTGATAATTACTTTGACAGCTTACGCACTAACTTAAATTTCTTTAAACTAATGCCTTTGACAGCTTTCACACTAACCTGAATTTTTTAACGCGAATAGTTGGCTATGTACTTAATACACGAACTGTGATTGGTCGATTTCATTTCCATTCTAGAGATAGGATATGAAATATATTCGTTAAGATAACTGAAATGGCCTACTTATCCCTTGTACAGACTGTTGACAAAACAGCAATTATACATACGGGAGTTTAAAAATACATTTCTGGATATAACCGAATCCAAAAATTCACTTCCGGTATAACCGAAAAAACTATTAACTTTTTTAATTGCAAATTGCATTCTATATGTTTTTTGATATTATTTGGTATAGGTTTGAATTAGTTTTATAATGATTTTTTCAAAATCAAAATCGAATTAGTAATACTATGCTTGTTAACAACTGACAAAAATGCTAAATCCATATTGTGTCATCTTCAAGTTTAAACAGTAATTTCACATCCATTTATGGATCGATATTAGGTCAGAAAATTGCACTGGAAAGCTAATTTAAATCTTTACGAAGACATGTAAAGAATATATAGGGTGTCGTTTAGTAAAAAGGCAATTCTGGGCAATTTGCTTTTTTATAATATACTTATTTTAAGACAAATCGACAAATTAACAACTTTGTCAAAAGTCATTTGCCTTTAGTGGAAAAAATACCTTTCAACTAAATACTGTGGGTATTTACTAGGCATGATAAATTTACCCATGGTTTTCATCGGCTCAGTGCCACAGTGCTAAGGTGTTTCGTATCCTAGCCAGGATATGGATGTTTAGTGGTGTTTTTAATGTGTCACCGAGATGACAGCAGTGAGCTAAACCGCTGTCGGGTGGCACAATATGTCTAATTGCTGTTATCTCTCCTGAGCTCCGGTTCCAGCTGTGCCTGCGGTAGATGTTGCGGGGAATGGTTGTTGTGTTGATGTCGATGTGTACGTATCCTGTTTGAATGCTGGAATAGCATTACGTAAACTCGGCCAGGATGGCAATATAAATAAGATGATTATGTAAAAAAAATATTTTTTTCACGACTACCTAATAAGTAATTGTATAAAATTCCATTTTCAACGACATTTCTGATTAAAAAAAAACTGTTTTAAAGATAATTCAAACTTCTATCAGATAGGTTTGAAAAATATATAGGGTGTTATTTAAAATAAAAAAGTTCGTAGTACCTCCGTTTAAACCGGAAGTGTTTTTTTGTCTGATTGTACCTAAAATGTATTTTTATACCAAATAACCTGTACTTTAATTCAAAATTATTTTCTTGAAATACAAAGAAATAAATGGGGGTCTTGTGGGTATATAAGTGTTATTCTGTGAGTGTTCGTAATTTTATGCTCTACATCATAGACATTCTATGCATACATATATTATGATTTTTATTATTTAAATGACCCGGTTTATTTGTGTAGCGGTATATTTGACTTATCCCATATCATGTGTTTGGGTTCAAGATTTTTGATAAGTTACTATTATTTTTATTATTATTATTATTATTAGATGTTTCAATTAAAAAAGCAAATTACATAATTGAAATAAGAGCTTATAGAAAATCATCGCATACCTACTAACACATATTTAACTTTTAACAGAAATTAGCAGATGCACATTAAATGGGATATCAAGAAACAATTTTAATATATGAAAAACTTTTTCCTCAGAAATAGTTACTTATAAACGTCATTATGACTACTATTTCTGTATAACGTTAATTGATTCGGTTCATAATTAGTTCTCTTTTTATTAGTAGAAATTAATTGACAAGTTTTATTAACAATTAATTTGCGGTTTACAAACAAATTTTTTACTTCGATACATGTGTCAGTACAAGTGTTAGTGAAAACAACCTTAGTTGCCTTGAATAATTCATCAATCACTGTTTTATATGAGTACAGTTTATTTCGGTACATCGATGGGAATTTTTTTGCTTTTTATTATTAGTCCCATCATCGCACCGTCAAAACAACAATTTCAAGGTCTGCTTTAATGTACTTAAATATATCAAAGCTTTTTTTGGTGAATCTGCTGCTGAACAAAAAAAGTTAACTAATGTGGAATAACCAGAATACAGCGTTAGAATAGAGTCAGATTGAAAGAATTCCTCATTTGTAATTTGACATTCTAAACAAATGGCATTTCTATGTCCGTGCTGAGAGGGCATCTCCTGATACATTTCTCCAACTATCTAGATGCCTTTGGCATGTACCGGCATGCTTGATGTGAAGATGTCCATCGTAATCTAATCGTGAGTTATGAACGTCGATTTTGTAAACAACGAGCTAAAGGTCAGCACATTTGCTTTTAAATGCTCATGTTTGATCGGTCCGGATCTTTTGAAATCCCGATCTGTCGCTTTAAGTGTGGTTTAAAATTTTATTGCTTTGATTATTTAAGGTTTAATGCTTTTGTTTTCACACATAAGATAACTGATAAGTTATATTAACGACATTAAATATCAGATATGGCCAACACCTTACTTTTTTCTTCGAGATTGTTATACAGGATGTTAGACAAACAACTCACCTCCGCAAGTTTAAGAGTTGATTTTGTATGCAAAAATAGTAAAAAGGATCCCATGAAAAACATAATTCTAAATACTACTTTTGTTACATGTTGTACTACTGTTAGTACTGTTATTAAAATGTAAATAATAATATGTTATATTATTAACGACGAAGAAGATATTGAAATTCTGTGGGTCGGTGGGTCGGTCTGTAGCTTTTTTTGTACTCACGGTTTCTTAGGAACGGTTTAAGATATCGACTTGAAATTTGGCATACATATGTATCACGACGAGATCTGGAAGTAAATTATATTTGCTCTTCCGGTGAAGGGTTGGGGGTAAAATTTGGGTAAATAAAGGAAAATAAATACTGCAAGCTGGTAAGAGTACAAAAATTTGAAACTTGGTGTATATATTAGAAGCCAAGGCCTCAGATTTTTTAGAATAGTTTCCACCTTGGCAAATATAATTTCGTGGAAAATGGTAGTTAGGTATTTTCGCAGTAGGTGATACCGAATCTGATGTCAATATGAATACCCTCAAAATGGCGAATCCAATAAAGTTGCTGCCATAATTGCATAGCTTTTGCTAACTTAGAAGATATTTAATACATGGGGATACGAGGATTCCTCCGATAACAAATTTGGTGTTGATGCTTAAAAAATTCAAAATGACCCATATATGTTTTGTTCTGTAGAATCTACATAAGAGGCTACTAAAAATGGTGATAAAATGTTTTTGAAGAAAATTAAGCCGCGTTTAAAAATTATGAAATAAGAATAGATGAATATCTAAAAATGAACATGTAACAAATTTGATCATATCTCTAACCAACCTCAGTATCGGATGTTTGGTAGAAAGGTTCAACCAAGAAGATAGTGGAGGAATTTTTATAATTTTTACAGACGCTTCCATTTGAAAAAAGAGGAATTCATAGTATCGCCAAGTACAACCAGCTAGCCATTATACCCAATGTCGATTTTTCGTCCCTAGACAGGTGGTATTGTTTTCGTTTTTGACATTTTTTTGTTTAATTAGAAAACATAAAAATTGTTGTTTTTTTTTATTTAAATAATGAATAACGTTTTAATTTTCTGTTCGATTCCATTTAAAGCCAACAGAGCTCTTCTTCTTAGCCTAGTCGTCAGTGGCTTTAAGGCGTTACTAAATGTTATATGGCTGAATTTTTCAGGATATGTATTTATTTTTTTGGTGTAGAATACGATAGAAAAGTTTACAGCTCTAAGGTGCCGGTGACCCCTAAAAAATTGAAAATATTGGTCGAAATTCGGTTTTTAACCAATAGCTCGAAAAATAAAAAAATGTGTCAAAAATCTCTTGTTGTTTTAACTTTAGAGAATCCGCTCTTGCATATTTAAAAATCTGCTATTTTTTTACATATTGAAATAAGTCTGTCCTAGCATTTGTTATTTATGTCGCGTATAAAAAGGTTCACGAGTAGAAATTGCGATTTTTCAATAATTTCAACGGGATTTCATTTTTCAATAGTTTTTTGAATTTTCTAAATGAGTTTCCCAATTATAAATGGATTTTACACAAAATGGCATAATTGCTAATTAAGGATTAAAAAAATTTTATCGTTAATTACTCAAAAAGTAATAAACCGATCTTGCTGAAATTTTTAAAATGAAATTTTTTGTAGATTATCAGGACAATATAGACACCAGTTTCAAAAGCCCTCTATGTGCAGTTGTTTTCGAGGAAATAGTGAAAATAACGTGTTTTGAAAGCTTTGGAAACCATTTGCAAGTTAACAATTGCAGCTAGCGACCTCTATCTATGCTCATTTTTTAGAGAATTTCATAACGAATACTTTTCCTAATGCATATGTTATACTAAAAATTAGCAGGAATGGAGATATTTAAAGAAATATAGAAAAAGGGCCTATTTTACTCACTAATTTTTAATTGTAAAAGTGGTTCACTAATTTGTAAGTAAACTTAGGGTATTCAAATACAGTCTTAAACGAAGCGATTCTAAGAAAAATCTCGCCTATGGGCCAAAAATTTAGTTTTTAGCATTATTTCGTTCCTGCCGTCTAGCCTAATATGTGAAGTCGGAACATATGATTTCCGATGAAATCTGTAAAAGCTCGACCATTTCTACAATTTTTGAGATGGAAACATATAACTTTCATATATTACTCTTGAAGTAATATATAATACGATCTGATGCGCGAAAACATTTCTAAAATTTATTTTCGAAGATGTACCCAGTACACTTCTAAAATTTCAAAATTTTGAGAAAGTGCTAAAATTTGATATGTATAATTAACTTTAACTACCTGTTACTCTGGTTTAAATCACGTTATTAGATTTCTGTAGGTGCGATTTCTAAAGCTTGAAATGTGTAGGTACTTTAAGATACTTCAAGGGGATTTACCTTAAAAATTAAATTAACCCACTCTATTTTACGGAAATAATAGAAAAATTTTTCTTTGCTCCAAAATTCCTGAAACTATGGGTAAAATAAATGTTAAAAACTTTTATTAAAAAAATTATATAACATAGCTATCTATCGGATATTTTTATATATTACTTCAAGAGTAATATGTGAAAGTTTCAGATTTTCATTTTAAAAATTGTAGAAATGGTAAATCTTCTACGTTTCTTTATGTTCCGACATCATATATGAACTGTTCCTACATATATTCGTTTTATATTTGAACATATGGTAATCCAATAGCCACATGTTTCTTGTTTCATTTAAACTTTGTTGAGCTCAATTTCATTAATTAGTTCAGAAGTTACAACAAATTTAGTGTAGCAACGTCCGAGACGTTCCATTCTCGTGCGTCAAACAAAAAAAATCTGGAGATTACATTTCTGATCGTACAAAAAACTCGTATATGTCTTTTACGTGAAATTTTCCCTTCTATCACCTGATGTTATTAGTTTTTTGAGACTTTTTATTTTTCGAGATATTGTCCAGAAAATCAATTTCGGTCCATATTTTCAATTTCTACGCCGATACTTTACATCTGTAACTTTCTTTTATCGTATTCTACACCAACAAAAATACTTATTTTTATAAATTCAGCCATGTAGCATGTGACCGACGGACAGACGGACCGACACACAGACAGACGGGCATTTTGAAAGTGGTTCAGAATTCGATCACCAACAAAGTGACAATTTTTTTTTCTGTACGAGCGATATTACCAGTTTTAGAAATGCGCCGATCAAATATGCAATATACTCTTCGTTTTTCATTTGGGATGAATATAGTAATGAATTAGAACACTCTAATAAATCATATTTGAAATAATCTGATATGAAGTAATTTATTTTTACATCCTGTTTGTATGTATGTAATAGGGGTGCCAATCTCGGGGTCCCGAAATCCCGGGACCCCGGGATCCTGGTCAAAAGCCAATCTCGTAAATCCCGGGATTAAAATTCCTATTCCCGGGATCCTCGGAATAAGTTACAAAAAATAAAATACACAGCTTAGAATGGCAATAATTATTTTAATTTTTTTAAAGATATAATTCATGTCATTATTTTAATATTTACCACGCAACTTGGCAACATGGCAGCACGGAGTTTGATGTCGAATGCTTGACAGCTGCGTGTAGTGTAGACGCTTTGATACCATTGCGATCTTTTTTCAAAAACCTGTAAATGTTTATACATGTTTGTTTGTTTTTCTGTGTTTTGTTCCATTTTGCCATTAAAATTAACAAATAATAATTAAACCGCTAAAATTAAACATTTGAATTTTTTCGGGTTTAGTTCCGGGATCTCGGGATTAATTGACATTTGTCTCGAAAATCCCGGTATTTAAACAATGGTCCGGGATTGACACCCCTAAATGTATGTATAATCCCGAGAATATTACGTTCACAAATAGGGATATCTAATACAGGTGTATGCTTGAAACTAGGTAGATTCAAGCAATAAATGTTATTAATAAGTTTTTAGTACTCTTCATCTTATGTTACTAATAAATATTTATTATTTTTGATGTACCAACAGCAATTAAAAATAACCTGAACATTACCTTAGTACGGTAATAACTAGTTAATCAAGGACTTAATCTTTTGTTATGATTGAGTAAAATAATTAAAATCTAACGGAGTATCAAATTATTTACAGACGTTTTGCAATTATTTGCTTAGTTTATTAATTTTATTTGCTTAAGTCATAAAAGTTGTCTGACATATAAACTAAAGAATTTTCTGTTCTTGGATTCTTCCTATTATAACTGTTAGGTCAAATGTCAGGCTTTTATAGGGATTTTCAATTAATTTTACTAGTAGTAAAAGATAGCAAGGTTGGCCCCTAATAACGTAACAGCATATAATTTAGCACTAATTCAAAAGTCATTAATCACACACGTAAAAATATATACAACTTTGTAGCAGGTATATTTGATTAACTTTCGTTTATATACAATATTTCACTGTACTTTTATCTTTAAACTTAAAAAAAAATAGTAATCAATCATATTTTTGTTCTGTTAATATTAATATTAGTACATCCCCAATTTGGGTAAACATTCAGCCAATGTCAAGAAATAGGAACCCAATGCTAATGTTAATGCAATTTTCAGTAAATATTTTGTAACGCTGAGTGTGAAAACGATTGCTTGGAACTCTTTAATAAAATTAATCGTATTTATATATGGTGTAATATAAACAAGTTACCTATAATTGGAGCCAAATGTAACACTATGATATCTATAACAAAACTATTAGATTATAAATCAAACAATCAAACTCTTTCTCGTTCTGGGATTTATAGTGACTCGGGTATGCCGTTCAATAAACAACTAATGTTTGCAAACTACATCGAACTTGTCACTAAAAGTGAGAGAACCGTAGGTAGGTTTGGCAGCTCAATTTCTTTTAAATTAATATATTTTTTGTCAACTATGCGTCTATAATATAACCATGGGTTCCCTTTGGAAAAAAGAAGAACGAAAAAAATAACATGAGAATATGAAAAAATAAAATAGGATAAAAAATTTGTGTGTGTAAAAATTTTTATTAACTAATCGGTCAAGTTCTGAATGCAATTTCAAATTAGAAAATATTAGAATTCCTGATCAAGACGAGTTTATCTGGTGCGACACTTCTCGCTTGAAACTTCGCCCATATGTTCCAATTAAATGATTTTTAACATACTTCATGGTTTGTCTCACCTTGGCATCAAAGCAACTAGAACACTTGTTTCCAGTAATTATTTCTGGCCTAAAATAAGTTCAGAGTGTAATTTATGGGCTAGGTCATGCATCAACTGTCAAGCTATTAAAATTAACCATCATACAAAAAGTCCAATAGGATATTTAGAAATTCCGGAAAGCCGTTTCGATCACATTCACATACATTTAGAAGGACCTTTATCTTCTTCTAAGGGCTGTTTCTATTTTCTTACTGTGATCGAACGCGTTACTAGATGGCCAGAAGCATACTCATTTTTAGATGTTACAGCAGAGACTGTTGCTCGTATTTTATTTCAAAATTTTGTCGTTTTAGTGTACTATTAGCTGTCGCAACTAATCAGGGAGTCCACTTCTAATCGAAGTTATTCAATGTGTTTGCGAAGTTTTTAGGTTTTCATAGGATCCGTACCACCACATACCATCCACAGATAAATCGTATGATGGAACGCTTCCATAGGACCATTACAGCTGCATTGACAGCTAGGGCTAACACTGCACATTGGGTGGATGAATTTCCTATAGTGTTATTAGCTTTTAGGTCTATACCCAAAGAGGATTTACAATGTTCTTCTGCTGAACTTATTTATGGTCAGACTTTGAGCCTACCAGATGCTCCTCATTTTTTTGATATTTTGGAAATGTAAATTTCGTTTCTCCTGTTTTTCACGTTAAATACAAATCGTTTGTTAGTTCTGACGTTTCAACGTGCGATTTTATTTTTATTCGCAAAGAACGTATTAATCCTGCTTTTGCTTTATCGTGCGGAGGCCCTTATAAAGTGTTGTCTTGTACGGATAAATTAGTTACCTTATTAAAAGGGACTAAAGTTGTATCTGTCCATACTGACAAAGTTAAACCCGCGTTTATATTAAACAGAAAATGTGACGTCGTTCCGCCGCCAAAAAAATTTCGATTTGCCATCGACCTCTTATCAAACTGATTGATTCCTCTATTTTTTTAGATTATGAATAACAAAAATTTGAAATTGACTCAATATTGAGAATACGAAATGAAATATTTATAGTACATATGTTCCACCTGGGGACCAGGGGGGAGGAAAACAGAATTTTCAGTTTTCTAACTGAAAATTCTGTTTTCCTCCCCCCTGGTGAAAGCAAGTGAAAGAAAATTATGAGACAAATTTGCACATACTCTATGAATAATCCTAAAACTTTTTTATCCTTGCAAAAATTTATATATAGACTCAATCAAAAAAGTGATAAAACGAATATTGAAAATTACAGATCCATAGTTATCCTGTGTAATTTTGCCAATCTCTTTGAAATAGTTCTATGAGATATAATCTCTTTTCATGGTCAATTTCAACTTTCCTATAATCAGCAGTGTTTTTGGCAGGTAGATCTACAATTACCAACTTGATAAGAGTTACACATTTCATCGCAAATACACTGGATCATGGTGGTCAAACAGATGTAATTCATACAGACCTGTCTAAAGCATTTGACAGACTGGATCATGGGCTACTACTACAAAGCTATCAGATTTTAGTTTAAGTCTTGACATTTTAAGTTTCTTTGAGTCATATTTTGGTAAAAGAACATTAAACGAGAAGTATCATGGATTCTCATCTATTATGAAGTGTTAGCGACGTCAAGAGTTCCACAGGGCTCTGTTTTGGGCCCACTACTATTTATAATTTTCATCAATGACATTTACCGAGATATAAAACGTAATGTCCTCCTATACGGCGATCATCTTAAACTGTTTGCGTCTATTAATTTCGAAGAAGGCTGCCATCGATTATAACACGAACTAGTACAAATAAAATCATGGTGGGAAAATAATGGGATACCCTTAAATATATCAAAATATAATGTGATGACCTTTACGAGAAAAAATAACTCTATAAACTTTTCCTAAAAAATAGGCAATGATAGAAGGATCTTGGAGTCATCGTTGACTCAAAATTAACTTTTACTGCCAATATAAATCACATAACTGCTAATACCTACGGAAATCTAGGATTTATTAAGCGAAACTCAAGGCATTTTAAAGATATTTCCAACCTTCGTCTCCCATTTAATGCCTTTGTACAGTCAAAACTAGAATACAGTGGAATTGTCTAGAATTCACAATACCTACAGTATTCATATCCTTAGTTTGGAACGGGTTCAAAGAAGGCGCGTTAAATATCTCTCCCTCAGAGCTGACGGAATTTATCCTCCAAGAAGCACGTCACAATCTGACTTATTAGCCAGATTTAATCTAAATGACATGTAAGGTCTATTTTTTCTGTTTTGTTCCTATACAAATTATAAACAAGTCAGATAGAGTGACCGGATATTTTTAGCTTCATACATTTCAATGTTCCATCTTTTCAGACTGACTCATATACCCTATTATATTTAGATACGTCAAGAACAAATGTAATAAAATCTTCTCCTATTCACAATATGTACTCTATTTGTAGCGCTAATGATATAAAGCAATGCGTTTTAAAGTACTCTTAAATGAATCGTTAGTTCCTACTGTATCACTTTTAGTTTTAACTATCTTCTCGCAATACTTTGTATTTTCCATTTTCAATTTAATAAGAATTATTATTTGCTGTAAGTGTAAAATATTTAGTTTTAAGTTGATAATCTGTACTGTATACATATCTATTTGTATATTTCCTGCGCTGCATGGATGCACATCTAACTGGACATAAAATAAAATAAAATAAAAACAAGATAAAAAACTGAAGTATACGAATTTTTTATTCAAAAAGAATCAAGTTATATGAAATATTTATCGTAGAATGTGTACAAGACAACCATTTTTTCTTCTCACACAACGTCGCTCCGAGGCACAGGAGGTCGAAGCTCCGGATCCTGGATAACGGGTAAGTATAACTTAACCGTTTTTCTGTTTTAGCCCGACCTTCAAGTCACGCTGCAAGGAGACAATGACCAAAAAGATCCAAATCACCCGATCCCAGGGGTACCAAGCAAACAATCAGCTCGGTACCCTCTGACTCTAAAATAAGCGTCTTTAGGCAAACGATCCTTGAGCTACATAGTTCACACTTCCTTGAACACCCCTCCAAACCCCTCCAAACTCTGAGAGAGCTCGGCAGCAGCCGCTCTCTCTCAAGGCAGACTAAAGAGGCTCCCGGGAGCCGACATGCCAGCGAAGAAAGAAGACCAAGGCAGAAGAGCGCTAGAAGAAATGCCTCAGCTGGCAGGCCTACAACGATGATTGAGGCAACGAGCTCAAGCTCGACCCCTGATCGTCCTGACCATCTTTAGTCAAGAATATGCAACCATTTTCAGAATTTTCTGTCAACCGTTTCGCCTAACAATTTTCAAGCTTAACTGATGAGTATAAAGTTTTTATCGATGGGCTTTCTTACAACAAGTTTTGTGTTTGATAATTATTTTTAGCGGATTGCTACTAGGTCTTGGATATTCATAAATAATATTATTTACATACAATAAGGCGTTGCTTATAAACATATATGAAACGAAACATATATTCTTTATAGGATTTTGCAAACAGTGGAAAGAAAAGCTATCTATGGGAACTAAAGGAAAAACTATATATATAAATATTAATGAAATCTTTACATTCTTTCGATAACCTGACTTCTGGTTATGCTACCAAGTGAAAATTCTTATCAGCCACTCTCATTTTAACACTAGCATCCAACCTAGTCCCCTACGACTAAGCAGGCTAAACTAGTATCCACATGATCCCCTACGATATGTAAATTCAGTTAAAAATGAGAACTAAGGCCTGAATTAATTTATTTACGTACCTTGTCTTTAAAAAATTTTTTCATTCTAATAAATTACATTTTCATAAAATCTCATTCAGTTTCTTGGAAATGCTTAGCCTTTGAAACGTTTTTCGTCCTTATTGATGACTCATCAGAAAAGCCCAAAGCCACTCACAACGATGTTCCATGCAAAACTAAGACAATATCCATGAACAAGTTTAAAATAATTATAATTTTGACATTGACTGATAAAAAACAACAGATCTACACCTATCTATTATCTAACTAGTATTGGAGCCTATATACTCTATGCATGTTTAAAAATGAATTATTTATTATTTGTTTGCTTATAGTAATGAAACATATATTCTTTATAGGATTTTGCAAACAGTGGAAAGAAAAGCTATCTATGGGAACTAAAGGAAAAACTATATATATAAATATTAATGAAATCTTTGGGCTTTTCTGATGAGTCATCAATAAGGACGAAAAACGTTTCAAAGGCTAAGCATTTCCAAGAAACTGAATGAGATTTTATGAAAATGTAATTTATTAGAATGAAAAAATTTTTTAAAGACAAGGTACGTAAATAAATTAATTCAGGCCTTAGTTCTCATTTTTAACTGAATTTACATATCGTAGGGGATCATGTGGATACTAGTTTAGCCTGCTTAGTCGTAGGGGACTAGGTTGGATGCTAGTGTTAAAATGAGAGTGGCTGATAAGAATTTTCACTTGGTAGCATAACCAGAAGTCAGGTTATCGAAAGAATGTAAAGATTTCATTAATATTTATATATATAGTTTTTCCTTTAGTTCCCATAGATAGCTTTTCTTTCCACTGTTTGCAAAATCCTATAAAGAATATATGTTTCATTACTATAAGCAAACAAATAATAAATAATTCATTTTTAAATATATATGAAACCATTAATAATTTATATTTCAGAAAGTAATACATAACTTTTTTATTTTGCTCTTTCGCGACTAAGGTTAACTTTTTTTAATACCGAGTAATTCACACATTTCAGTTTGTGAGTTAATCAAGCACAAAGCCACTCATATTGGCACTCTTTTCAACATCTTTTTAAAAAGAGTTGCGTGAGTAATTGCAATGTAGAAAAAGATGCTATATAATTTCACACATTTGAAAAGCTGCTGCATAACCACAATACGTTTAAGAGATAAACAAGCTAACAGGACATCTTAAGCTTGCAATCACACTTTCCTTATTACATCTTCTGTTATTGAAACCTGAAACACCCTGTATATCAATAATTTTATTGCAAAATTCTAAAAGTATGTATAAAAATCGAAGCTGTGAACATTACATTGTTTACGCCAACCATTTTGACGTATAAATAACCTATTTAAATAAATAACACGATGAATTTAAAATCAGCCATAGCATTTTAAATTTTATAATTAGGAAGTCGTTAAAATTATGTATGAAAGATGGCATTTGAACGTACATTACAGTGCGTGCCTAAACAGATAGCAAGTCTAAGAGCAGGTCTATGACCCTACATGAAGCACCTGACACCCACAGCAAAGTACATACTCCCAGGTATTTATATCCGATAAAACAATATTTTATTGCGAATAATTGCAATTATAAAGCAAGCTTTACGTGTAAACATTACGGTAGGTTTACTTTTGCAATTGCCAACCTGTCGCACATAATTTATTTAATTATCTGCTAATATTGTTATTTTTGTAACTAGCCCAGTTGGTTGTTTTAATATACCATATCTGTAACTGTCCTTGAGTCGCGGCCATGCCGTTATCTGGTACTAAATCGACTGAAAAGTAAATAGTTATTTATTGTTTCCTCTCCGATTCTCTTCCTAAACGAATAAACTCAACTGATCTGGTTAACGCAACTCGCTTTTTCATATCACTGTGTTTGCGCCAATATTTTTCACTAAAGATGACGGTGTCGAATGATTAGGGATCGAGCTTGAGCGCTGTAGACCTGGACCGGCCTCGTAAGGGGTGGGCCTGCTTTTTCGCCTATCCCCCCCCGCAAATGCGGACGGTATTGGCGATGTTAGCAAACCTCCCCTGGTCCTGGCTGGTGGACCCTGCCAGCTGGGTCGTTTCCTCTGGCGCTCTTCTGTCTTAGTCTTTTTTCTTCGCTGGCATGTGTAGGCTCCCGGGAGCGTCTTTCGTCTGTCGCGAGAGGGAACGGTTGTTATCGAGCCCTCTCGGAGTTTGAGAGGGATTTGGGGGGTGTTGACTAGTCGGAAGCCCAGGGTGTCAATTGGCATCATGAGCTCCGATTTCGTCGGAAGGAAGTGCGAACTGTGTAGTTCAGGATTGTGTTCGGCCAGAGACGCTTTCTTAGCGTCAGAGGCCGGCACGGGCTAGGGTATGGGTACCGAGCTGGTTGTTTACTTGGTACCCCGGGATCGAGTAATTGGATGTTTTTGGTCATTGTCTCCTTGCGGTGGGGCTTGCAGATCGGGCTGAAACAGATAAAGGGTTAGTTATACTTACCCATTATCCAGGATCTGGAGCTTCGGCCTCTTGTGCCTCGGAGCGTCGTTGGGTCATAGTCAATCACCTGTCTGACCGGCGGATTCCCAGGCTCTGCTGCACGGACGTATAGGTTCTTCGCTCTATCCCGGATGACTTCAGTTACTGGGGTGTATTCCAGGTCTCTGAAGATGTCGGCGTTTCTGAGAAACCATGATGCATCCACGGCGCACCGAAGTGCGACGTATTCCACGGCTTGTATCCTCTTCAGATGGGTGGCTGCTCGATATCCCCAGGCAACGGAGGCGTAGGTCAGAATAGGTGCAATGAGGGTCCTGATAAGCGTGAGCTTGTTTCTCAGGTTGAGTTGGCTCTGTCTACGTATCATAGGGTAAAGTAGAGTCCTCCTCGTCCTCGCTTTCTGTATTATTGCTTCCGTGTTCTGTCTCCACGTCAGGCTTCGATCCATGATAACGCCAAGGTACTTGACGGTACCGTGCCATTGAATGTTCTCGCCGTTCAAAGAGACGTGTCCTGTGGGAGTTTGCTTCCTGACTCTCTTGAAGAGGATGGTTTTGCTCTTCTCCACGTTGATTTTGACTTTCCACTTGTTGCACCACTCTTCCAGAAGGGAGGCTGCTTCCTGGAGGTCGCGGGTGGCAAGTCTTGCACTCCATGATCTTGCGATTATGGCCGTGTCGTCTGCGTAGAGCGCCAAAGAGGCCCTTGCGGTTCTTGGCATGGTCGGAGGTGTAGATGGTGAACAGGTGAGGAGAGAGTACTGATCCCTGCGGTACACCTGCTTCCATGGGCCTGTAGTTTGACAGCTTGTCGGCAATCTTCACACGGAGTTGCCTTCGATGAAGGTGGGATCTCACAATCTTAACTATGCCGACAGGGTAACCCATCGACAACATCTTCGCCAGGAGACCTTCATGTCGAAGGCCACCTTTCGAAGGCCTTGGCTACATCTAAGGCCTTGGCTACATCTAAGAAGATCGCTCCTGTGACTTGACGGTGGTTGAAACCATCCGTGATGTATTCGGTTAGACGAAGTACCTGGAGCTCGGTGGAATGTTCTGTTCGGTAGGCGAATTGCTCATCTGGGATGATCTGGAGCTCATCGGTCAGGGTTTTTAGTCTCTTCAGGATGATCCTCTCTGTTACTCGCAACTTGCATTATTTCGGTAGAATTTGAAATATCGTAATTTTCGAATTTTACAATTTATTATAAAAAATATTTCCATTGCTGAAAGTTTCTTCCATTGGTTGCATAAACGCAGAGTTATTCTAATCTAGCGAAATTGTGTGGATGGTTAGTGTTGATTAGGTTACTTCCACATTTAGTGGAAGTATAGTAATCGTAAACAAATTTCCATTTCTTTTGTTGAAATAGGTTTAGAACGTCATGAAATGCGGATCATGTAATTTCAGAAAAAAAAATCTCTATCTGTCGGTATGTAAATTTTTTTATGCGGACAATTAATCTGGAATAATTTAAGATTTTGGAATGATATCTACCATGTCAACGAGTAAAATAGTCGATATAAATGTTATTAATTTTCTTAATCGATTACCTTTACTTATTGCAACACCGTAAGAATGTTCTCATTTACTTTTATTGTAGTAGTCTTTGTTTGTTTTGATTAGACACAGAGCCTTTTATGTCCAAATAACTCAATATAGGTATACGTCAGGCTAGATAAAGGTTGGACAACAAAATAAGTCGTTACAGCAGACTGATAGTGAAGTATTGTAGAACATATCATAAATAAGGAAAAATAGTCCGAACCACTGCCGACTTTCTGGGGTGAAATGGGGTGGATTCTTAGGGGTCTTAGGTACTTGCGATTTCTGACTAAACTATGGAAGAAAGTCAAATATACAAGTTATAGGTAATAAAGAGATCTAAAACTTTTGTAAGAAGCAATATTATCCTAACCTCAGAACATTTCGAACAATACGCAAAAAACCGTTTTTATTTTGGTTATCTATTTTATTCTTCTACAACAATAATTAGATTTAGCTCAAACTTGGTGAAAGTATACCTTTTGGTAGCCCACATAAGCTCTATTTTTTGGGGACCAAAATATTCAACGGTTGTTGTTTAATTCAATTTATAAAAAAAGTTAAACTTTCAACTGCGATTCCTCATAAAACTACTTGTCCGAAAGAGTTCGGACAGGTCTTAACTTTTTTGCTTTACTTCTACATTCAATAAATAAATGTAGAATGTGATGATTTTTCTTCATCTGATTCCACAAAACTAACAGGTTATTCAGCATTTTCCAGAGTTTCATTGACTACGTCAACATTACTTTTCTCCATTTCCATTTCTTCTGAGTCACTCTCATCAATTAAAAATCGCTAAATTTTCACATTTCAACAGTTTTTTAAATTGTAACAATTTGAACGCAAAATGGTACATCTGATACCATGTTTTCTAGAGCTGCATTTTGCAGAAGAACAGCTCTTTTCGCAGCTGCAACAAATTATCCTCAGTGATATTTGGCTGAATGATGCCTTCCCTACTTATGTTAATATTAGAAGCTTATTTTACATTATGTGCTACGCGCACACACACATATGAATATTGGTTTACTAATCAAAGTGTTGGATTTCTTCGAGCAAGCGCCGATTTTGCGATATATCGAATATCACGATCGAAACAGCTGCTCGCTTGATGCTTCGAAATGAACTGAGCCCCGTCTAATAGTACACGTCGGCCCGTCCCCTATTTTGCTTCAAAGATCCTATTCAACTTTACTTATATTCGACTATGTTTCAAAACTTTCCAGAATTATATTTTCTAGAATAATATTGAAATTGAAACATTGAGAAATAAACTAATTTAGGCTCTAGCCAAGCAAAACTAATTTTTTGTTTGTTTAATAATTTAAACGTGGTTTTTTAATTATTGTTTATAACATACATTGATGTTCCAAATTACATTAATTTCAATAAATTCTGACAAATAATTATATAACATACAACGAAAAAGTAATTCTTTTGGATTTTTCGATTTTCCGGCAACTTTTTCCGTTGCACTACTTATACATGTATTTTTTTATTTATTGAAAGTAGAAGTAGAAACAAAAGGAAATCAGCCCTGTCTCTGTCGGACAAGTACTTTTATGAGAAATCGCAGTTGAAAATTTCACTTTTTCTTTATGAATTGAATTAAACGTTGAATATTTTGGTCCACAAAAAATAGAGCTCATGTGGGACACCAAAAGGTATACTATCACCAAGTTTGAGCTACATCTAATTATTTTTGTGGTAGACAAAGATAAAAAAACCGAAAAAATAGTTTTTTGCCTATTTCTCGAAGAATTCTGAGGTTAGAATAAAAATGCCCTCCACAAAAGTTGTAAATATTTTTATTATCTACAACTTTTATGTTTAAGTTTTTTAGATGGGATGTATTGTTTAGCTATAAATCGCACGAAACCGTTTGTCACCCCTAAAAATCTACCCAATTTCATCTCAGAAAGTCGCAGGTCGTTCGGACTATTTCTCCCTCTTTAGTAGTGATATGATAACATATTTTGGTATCAGTTTGCTGTAACGAGTTATTATTTTTTTTTTATTCTGACACTTATCTAGTCTGGTCTAGTATTCCTGTTAAGAATTATTCATCTACGTGGCTGCTAAACATAGCAAGTTTCGGTCGAGTGATAGGTCGCTATTGATTAATCCTTTGGCGTAACTTTTGGACTATAATACTAGTGTTGAAGCCAAAGCTAGTCTGTCAAAAACGTCCGAATGTATGTAACCATGAAATACAGAGCAGCGAGTCAAAATCTAGGCTGCAGAGTAGTTCTAAAGAAATTCAGTCTTGCATGTGACTAATGCAGTTTAGGCAGAAATTAATAAATTTATTAAATTAATGAATTTCTATATTTTGTTGAGATGGATACTGCATAATATTATGAATTGATATTTAATTCATCTTTGTAGATCTTTGTGGGATTTTGGGAGTCGTTGGGAATTCTAGGAGCCTTTGGGGACCTTTGGAGATTATAAAGAAGACCATTTAAATGAAATATGGGACAATCATTTACCACAATGTATTATAACGCTTATGCATAATGCATATAAGGTTCGCTACAACACTATATATTTTCAGAGAACGCGCCATGACTCCATGTTTTGTGGATTGTCTACTCTTGGACGTTCTGTGCGTCACACTGATTGAGTCCATTCGATCAGATCTACGATTCATGGTCCGATTTGGAGATTCATCTTTACACACATGTCTCATTGCTCGTCAGATTAGAAAATTTGTCGATTGACGGTTATTTTGCAAAACTAAGTGTATGCATTTGTTTTCGAAATATGTCTACGAAATAATTATTAATTATCAGGAGTTATCTACAAAGCCAGTTAAAACAACATTTAGTGAAGTTGTGGGATGCTGTGCTACGTTTCCTTCCCATTTTTAGGCTCACCCTGTATTTGAAGTGGTACAAAATGGATTAAGCACTAACATTTTATATTCATTACTATTAAATTTCGTCCCAAAAAGAAAATGCTATGTGTATCAATGTACACACACCTCCGTTATCGCCAATTCAACAGACTACATACTAAAATTAGTATCTATCGAGTTACATATGTCCTTAGGGCATGATACTAACGTTATTTTCTAGCAAGCTGCTCCTCGATAAGCCAACAAAAATCAGTCAACCTTTCAATGTTCAAATAACATTTGATATCCATGAACTCATTAATATTTATATTACTAATAAATCATAATTAAAGTTCAGACAAGGAAAGTATCATCTGCAGTTACATAAAGTGCATTATCAGCTCATTATTTATGTGGCTGAGGTGCGAGAAGGGGAACTATTGGCATATACAAACAGTTTTAACCAATCATTGGGATACATGATCATGCCCATGGTTACTTAGCTCGCATCTCCTCATGTCATCTTAGACGAGCCCAATCAGGTTGATTAATGAACCTTTCGCACCACAAATCAAAGGCGTGAGGTATTTCTTTGAAGAGGATGCACATGCAAAATGGTATTTATTTTCGTCTTATTGGAATTTTATTCTACAAATGATATCAAAACTAAAAACATTTTTGCAGCACTACTAGAAAATACTTTTCATCGAATATTTGTTTTTAGGAAATAGAATAGTAAACAGTAAAGTCAACATTATTGCAAAAATAAATAAATAAATTTGTATTTCTCCTTTTTTCAAAGAAAGTACAGTTATTATACTTAATAAACAAATATAGATGGCCTTATGTACAATTCAGACTAAACTTCCCATAATATATGACTAAGGTTTCTGTGTCTTCAAATAATTTTATTTTTACCTATTGTGTTTCATCTTTCAGCTTGGTTAATTTTCCAATCACTAGTATACAGTGTGTGTGTGTGAGACTCTTTGCGTATATCGCTGGATATGTGTACTACTCTTGGGTTTTAATGACATGTATTATTATTAATTAGGTAGGCATGCAACCTAGACCAAAATAAAATAACGGTTCGGTGCGAGTTTCAAATAAAAGTAAAATAATAGTTCCTGTAAGTTTCAGTTTTAATAAAAACTGAAAAAGTCATTCCAGTCGGATACGCTTTTATAGAAAATTAGAATACCGATTCCAATTTCTGTCCGATTGCGATGTTGACAGGTTGGTCAGTTCATATTTGGGTCTGGTTCCAACATTGCTTCCTCGATTCACAATGTTTTCTATCGGTCCCGAAGTTACCTAATAATTCTGTCCGTTGCATAATTTATTATATTGATTAACTGATTCATTGATTTATTTGCCAGCGTAAGGTGGACATCCAATCTGAACGTTCTTATATACCGTTGGATCGGCTGCATACGCTGCATTGGATATGGGACATGCTTGTTGCCAGCAGCGAGAGACACATGACGCATGGGATAGGAATATAGGAGGGAAATATAGGTGCTTGTGAGATGCTTCTTTTAAGTTCCATCTGCCATCATCGAATGGGAAATGTAGACGTTTGCGAAATGCTTCCATTAAGTTTCCATCTATCATTATCTCATTTATTCTTCTTCTGAGTTTTCTCTTTCTTCTGTTTCTGAATGTAGCAGTGTGCACCTCCTTCTGACCGTTTGCGTCCACATATAGTTTCATGCTTCCCAGAAATCCGTGCTTTTTATTTCATCACTGCGTCCACCTTGTCTGGCGAGACATACATACATTAGCTCGCTGCAAGGAGCCTTGATTTATTAACCGTTCCACAGGTAAATATCAATTTACGGTGGAAGTGCAAGGAAGAGCAATGTCTCGCGGTAACGAGAGCTTTTTACAGCGGGATATGAGAAAGAGGCCCGAGAGAATCTTTCGCACACCTTTTATATTGGTTTGTTTCTGTAGTAATTGCCGCTTTCCAATTCCGAGCATTTTGCTATTTTATTTCCTATGTTTAATACAATTTCAATTTTAATTTGATTTTTTTTAAATTTTAGTAAAGAAATAAACTAGTACACTAATAAATTAATACCACCAATTAAAAATTAAAAACTTGTCTTTTTCGTCCACACCTGCTATATTTATATTGCCTTATAAACATATGTTGCTCAACCACTTGAAAGGGTATAAAAGTGTGGTATAAATGCGTTGGTCGGTTTCTTTTCGTTTACGATGCGGCGGCCCAGCTAGGCACTGCACAAGTCAAGTGTTTACTTTATTTTTGGTACTATTAAAACCACTGCACAGTAATTTCCAATTTTTAATTTGGTATGTGTATTGTTCTTCTATTATTACACTTCTTTTTACGCAGAATTTTTTAACCTACCGATGATTATTTTTCGATTTCTTCGGGAGCGTCGCACATCACAACCATTCTCAAGGAGGTTCACTTTCACTCTCCTCAATTTAGGTAGATTTTATTATATGTACCAAAATTGTAAAACTGATTATTTGCAAAATTTGTAGCTAATCATAAAAGTTTGCATTTACGTTTTGTCATGCGAACACAGCGTGACAACTATTTTCATCTATTTTTCTAATTATCATAACATAGCAAACTCTGTAGTATCTCAGTGGTCAGATTTAAGTTTATAAACTGAAAATAAGCACTAATTATTGTAGTGCGTTAAAGATTAGAATGCAGTTGTTTAGGTTATGAACAGAGTACAGTTTACACAGGAGGCCCATCGAGGCCGTGTCAAGTGATTGGTACACAAAATAAAAATGAACGGTTTAAATTCACTTTCATTTGACTATCTTGCAATACATTGAATTTATTTAATTTA
Organism: Stenurella melanura; assembly: GCA_963583905.1. Taxonomy (NCBI): domain Eukaryota; kingdom Metazoa; phylum Arthropoda; class Insecta; order Coleoptera; family Cerambycidae; genus Stenurella; species Stenurella melanura. The sequence continues at coordinate 85,868,864 of OY757309.1, forward strand.
AATTGCAGCATAAATGTTCTTATTTTATTAAAGTAAGAATAAAATAAGGAATCTGTTCTGATTTTCAAACAAACGTTCCCTATCCTTTCAAGCACTGTATTTTAAACGGATAGAAACTATAGCACTCTGTGTCTGCATAATCAAATGAATATCTAGAACTTATTTTTTCGATTTCTGTAATATAAAATAAAACTAACACTAATTTACTGTCTAAGTTCCAGTACAATCGGAGTTCTCTTTCTTAAGTTATTGTGCTTACAAAAAAACGTCACAGACTGGTAGACAGATGGACGAACATTTAGAAAACTGTTTAGATTTCGGTCACCAACACAGTGATATGAAAAATTGTTCTCTACGAGGGATATTACCGGCTTTAGTAATTTGCCGACTAAATGCCATATAATTACTCTTTGTTTTGTTTTTGCAAAGGGTAAAATAATGGTTTGGTAACGGTGGAGGTCCAGAAAAAAGGGGTTTTGAATCCAGCTCTCGCTAGGAAATAGCGTTCTGCTCTAGGAACCTGATTGTGATGGAAGTAGCGACAAGCTTGTGATACCTCAAACACTGGAATTAGATGCTTTTTGGGACAAAGCACAATCATAAATAACACTATTTTCGTTTTCACTCTCTGTACTTTTCTTGTTTGGAATCTTACATGGCACGCTTGTGTTATTTGGCTTCTTGAGCTACAAAATCTTCATCTATTTGAATTTTGTTAGTTTAGTGGGCAGTAAACTGGAAATAAAGGCCGCATTTTAAACTTTTTCTGAGAAAATTAAAAGCTGTGCTGATATTTAATTGAAGACGGCGGTTTCATTTCAAATTTATAGAAATGTATTTGCCATTTTACACAACAAATTCAAATGACTTTGGAAATATTGTCAGAGGTCAAAGTCAAGGTCCCCAGCTAGCACACTGACGTCAATTTTCCGTCATTTATTTGTCATAATATACGTCATAAGTCCCAATATAACGACGCTCAATGTACCTCTAAATGACGGTCTAATGTCACATCCAAATGACGTTATATCCTGATGTCACAATCACGTTCAATATGACCTTAATTTGAGGGAATTTTAAGATATTTTTCACCATTTCTGAGCTATTACAAAAATGTTGTTTCAAGATGCCGATTGAAATATTTTTGATGTAGCTTCTGTCTCAGCAGTTTCTTATTAGATGAGTACAATTGGGAAGCCAAGTCGCTTAGTTTCTGATAATAAATAAACTGGCGTGGAACCATACCAGACTTGGTGCGATTCTTTAATTAAATGATTGTGTAAAATACATGAAACCACTTTTCACGGTATTTTTTAAGGTCAAGAATTTTTCATTTCGAAGAGACTTTAAAAATCGAATTTTTCGTGAAACATATTTATTAACGTCTCCACCGTTATATCTCTAAAAGTAATTGTCCTATCGAACTGATCTTTTTTTTTAAATTCAAGTAAACACAATATCTTCTATTCACGTACTATGTGAGTATAAAATCCTTTTGTTAAATTTGTTAAACTAATAACAAACCTAAGCTTGTTATTTTCGTGAATGTATTTTTCACCAATCGAGAAAACCTTTTATTTATGAAAATTTGTATATACATGTTGCGAACAAATTGAAGCCAATATATGAGAAAAGTTTTTAGAATTATAATTTTGGATGTGTCCGTTATATAATGTAGTCATCGATTTTTAAAACAGGCTAAAACCATATTATACTATTTACCGCCTGCCAACTACAATGTTAATCTCGCAGCGTTCATGTGTACTAGTCAGACCTTTATTAACGGCTCCAAAATAGATAGGGACCTAAAGTTATCTTTCGTTGTTTTACGGTAAAAAATATTCAAAAGATGGGTAAATATAAATCGTTATTTTAAACTAAGTTACGTAATGAGTAGGTTATTAGACATTTTTTCTATTGACAAAAAAGTATTTAGTTACGTAGGCCTTACAGTAAAACCATTTTAGAATGACATTTACACTCGTTACAACATTTTAGGCCCTTTTTTAACACAACCACATTTTAGATTTTCACAACTTTTATCTAAACAGTAAATAATTAATGATTGCCGAACAAAATCCAAAATTGACTTATCATTAAAAAATTTTGAAAACCAAACGTCGCCACTTAAATTCCATTCTGAACTATCTACTTTCATAAGTGCAGTTGGTATATTGCTGCAGTACCATATTCTAAGTTGATATACACACCTGTAATAGTTAACTAAATGCTTAGATAAGAAATCTGTTAATCAGATATATATGTTTACCTTAAGAAGTGCTGGTAAAGGCCGCCTTGGAGGATGCTCTATTAGTTGTTGTTACTTATGTGATCCTTAAGTCGTTTAATTTCGGAACATTGTACAGCACAGCGCTTATTTCAAAGTACCTATACTCACAATCTCGCAAACTGCTAGACACATCATATCATTCATACGGGGTGTACCTACATTGCGAGACGTAATAATACATAATAATTTAATACATAATAATATGACTAATTTGCCAAACGATACACATTAGGAGAACAATTATTATTTCAAAAATGTTTGTAATGCTTGGTCTTCACTTGCTTCGCTGTATGTATATAAAAATGTTCAAAATAGAAAAGTTTATCGATTGCTGAAAATTTTAATACATAAAATTTAAATACCTAGTTTTCCAGATTTTTAGAGAAATGAAAATGCGAACTGTGTAAAAACAAACGGTGCAGTTAAAAGAGCTATTATGTGTACAGTAATATTAGTTTTGAAGAATGGTGAAAAATGGTGGAAACAAATAACAACACATTTTATTTAAAATATAAAGTTTTCACCATTTTTTTATTTAAAAAGTTTGAGACCATAAAAAATTGTGAAATACGATTTCATATGCAGTGAGATGCTTAACAAAACCGACCATGTTTGACTTGGTTCTACGCAAAATAAAAAAGATACGATAGAGTCTCGAATTCGCTGCTGTATGTCTCCCACATATTCGTGTGTGCCAAATCTCAAACCGGTAGTAACACTGTTTCCCTATTTCGATCTAACAATTCTAACATAACGCACTACTGTCTGGTAACTGATTACTAAAAAAGCATTTGAATTAAAATGTGTCTTCTCTGGCTCAAGGTAGCAACAAACACACACGCAAGTCTACATAAATGGTTTTAAAATGCTAACGAATTTTTAATATGAATATTACGGTTCAGCTTGAAATGACATCTTAGTTAATGTTGCTTACAAAGCTTCACAGCGTTCCCATTATAATGTACATCAAACTTAATGTTTTTAGATGAAACTTCTTGGCACATATCCAGGTGAATTACTTGACTTGTTGACTCATTACCATTACATATTTTATTTTTACTGCTCTCTGTGATATGTCTCTCAGTAAATTAGAATCCTAACAATCGGAATTGTTCCTGTAAAATGAAGCGATTGTTAAGATTGTTAACGCGCTTAACTGTTCATCTCAAATTTGATTGACAAATTATAATTTCCTGGTTAGTTATGAATGACTATTGTAGAGTTAACTTATCTTGCAATTATAGTTTTGAATTTGCTTTGAGTAGCGTAGAGTATGATAAAACGGGGTGTCATATCAGCCTGCATACATTTGCTCAGACTGAAAGCAATATGTCACCTCGAATAGGTACAGTTGACCTCATAATTTTCTATAGTGACGTGAAGTTTGAATATATTTTGAAGTGTCGGAATTTTAATTGTCAGAATTACAAAATCACATCAGACGACCGTTGGGATGAATCAGGAAGTTACTATCAATGAGTTTAGCCACATTATGGTTATGATACCCAGGGCCGCATCTTTTCAATTTAACGTGTGGTACTCAGTGTAGTAGTAAATATTGAGAGAGGGGGAATGAGAAGGATCTCAGAGGAGAAATCAACTTTGCAGACTTTTTAGTTATTTATTAGAGTCATGCAAGTATAGGGTGATCACAGGGATGTTAGAACCTCATTTAACTTCGTTAGTTTTGGAATTACGTAAAAAAGTTAAAAAAGAAAAACTATAAAAAAATCACGTGCTTCCCAAAAATTGTTTCAGAAAAACAATTGAAAGTCGCATTTCGGAGATAGACTTTCCCTTTTTTATGGAATACTTCGTCTATTTTTACACCATTAAGGCCATAAAGAAGTTATTTAATGATATACAAAACACATTTATCTTAACATTTTTTTGTCTAATTTACCAAAAAAATTTATCAAATTAGTCGTGAAAAACACAAATATGTAACTTAAGGTAAACAATACGTTAGTTACGTCAAGATATTTGTTGATAACTAATTTCACTTTGTTCTACATAGAATGGAGAATTGCAATGATTGTTAGTTATTTTTCGAATTACCATGACCTAATGGGAACAAAATATAAAATTAAGTAAGGTAAGGTGGAGCAAGTGCGAATTTGGAGTAAGAGCATCCTCGACCCCCAGAAAATTCAAATACCGTTATTCTCTGAGTTTCCTTGATTTATCACTTTTGCACAACTCTTGGCAACAGCGTTCAACGGTTCAAATGCCTCCACGCTCATATTGTAGCATGTGGTCATCAAGATAATAACTATATTTTCAAGATTACTCCATTTTAGTTTAATTTCACAAAGAAAATTAATTACTCCTAAATGGGAGGAGACTCTTAAATACTGTAAACAGCAAAAGAAAAATCAAAGTATAATAGTTAAGCCGTCATGCCTAAGAAATTCTTCATATCAACTTAGATACTTCTCTCACAGCCAAAGACTCACTTGCCGGCGAAACCGAAAGTGAAAAAAAATCAATTATATGTCAAAAAGTACCGCTTATTATGTATATAGTGTATCCTAAATTTCAATCATTTTCAAAACTAAAGGAGAATAGTATGCCACGATCCTATTACACCCGGTATGTTACTCCTCTCAAGCTTCTGTTAAAAAGTTCTCATTGGCACAAGGTCGAAAAATGCACAATTCTCCAAACTTTGCAACCCACGTTATCTGGAAAACTATCCATTTTCCGCCCTTGTACCAGAGATCATGAGCTGAAGAAGAATAACTTATGTCGATTCCAGTGAATTTCACAAGGAACCACTTCCCATAAGAAACGAGCACTCCCTTTGCACCCATGATAACTTTAAATCTGTCCATTTATCCACCTTGTGCCCATGATAACTTTTTATCAGGAGCTGGAGAGGAATAACATATATCGATTCTAGTGAATTTCAGGGCGGCCACTTTCCATAAGAAATAAGCATCCCCTTTTCACCCCCGATATCTAGAAAACTGTCCATTTTCCGACCTTGTGCCTACGAGAACTTTTAATCAGAAAGAAATATCCAAAATATATTTTAATTTCAGCCGATTTAGCTGAGAGCCATTTTCCATAAAAATTGTGTGGGGTCCTTTACTTCACTGTAATGTTTCCCATCCTGCAATTGGTTATCTGTGGGGTGGTGTATCTAAATAAATAAATGAAGTAGTTTTAACAAGAGTATTGCGAAACGAAGGAAAGTGGCAGCACGGCGTTGAAAAATTAAAGTTTCAAAGTTTCAATTTTTCTAATTCTCTGGTAGCCCTCATCTGATGGAGCTTGAGCACAAAGAGCTTTAAAATGTTGATTGAATAGGTGGGTATTATATATATATAAATTCGTTTTAATTCATTCAGTTTTCAATTCCTAGTATATCCAGAATGTAGGGTAATGCGAAAGTTAGAAAATGACGTTGCGTTAGCCGAGTTTTGTAATCGCTAATTTCCCTTATACGTGTCACATAATAATATTTCAATAAATGATACAACAAATACAACAAAAAAGGTAACTTTGCGTGTGTTAAGAATTCTGTTAATAATATCAAGTTAAGTTTCCAAAGTCACAGAGGTCTATCCGAACAACTAACAAATAGTGCTACATATTTCCCTCGTCCGTATTACCAGGTATGTTGATTACTGCTTTATTGGGCACCAGGTGTCCTATAAACATTATATTCTTCATTCTGTCAGGTGTTAACAAACAAAATTAGTATCAATTAACGTTGGATCTCTAACGAAATTTACATTATCGAAATTACCTTAAAATAATATTTTATATTATTGCCCTGCCAATATAATAATAATAATAATAATAATAATAATAATAATAATATATGTTTATTTGTAGAAAAAACAATTTACAAGAAAGAGAATTTACAGGCAAGAAAAAAAATGTTTAAACACAATTTGGAAAAAGCTAGGAAAGTCCAATAGGAAGGGTTAAGGTGATTATAGATTACATGTAATTCAAACCCAAAACGAGGTCCACTTTTTAATATGGGCCGTATTATGTAAAACTGAACGAAATGAATGTATCTGGTTGAAATTTATAAAAAATATGCTTCCAAATGGATGTGTGGGATGCTCTCTGATATGTAGTAAACATTATATCGCCACCGGGACAGTTCATGCAGAGGTGGCGAGAATAAACAAAAAAGCAAAAAAGAAAAAAGAAGACAATAATATAAATAATATATATGACAGAGATTCAGATATTGTAAAAAAATATTATGGCATCATTAAATGTGAAAAAAGTATATTTGTTAACATTAATTTATTTTTTATTTACAATACATAGATATTGTGGATCAATCCCCACAAATTGGTGACTCCGCTATTTGAATCCCGCTAACGTTTCCCGACGTTTGATTCCCGCTGCCGTTTCCCACTGTTTGAATCCCGCTAACGTTTTCCGTCGTTTGATTCCCGCTGCCGTTTCCCGCTGTTTGAATCCCGGTAACGTTTCCCGACGTTTGATTCCCGGTGCCGTTTCCCGCTGTTTGAATCCCACTGACGTTTCCCAACATTGAATTCTCCAACCTTGGGTGATTTGGAATTAGGACCTCTTGCCACAGCTTATGTCTCGCAACACCGCAACACAGCTTGTACCACCGCATCCCCACAATTTGGCGATCGATTGCACAGGTGAAAGCTCTTGCAGTAGTCCTTTGGTGGTAAATTTTAACTCACTACCAAACAAGAAATTTTTAGAATTATTTAATTTTTTCACTTTGGTATTATGACAGAATCAGCAGAATTACCTGTTCAATTGGATATTCAATCTCGGCAAAATTATATGTCACAAATCAAATTGCCGCCTTTCTGAACTACCCGTCCAGTAGTCAAATTGACTCGCAGTTCAATGTATCACGTATCACCAATGATAGAAAAGAAGTATGATCTTGTCATTTCTTCATTGCCTTTCGAAATTATTGATTTAGTATACGACGTTATTCGCTCTCCGCTGGCTCAAAATACACCTACCATGAATTAGGGGATAATGAACTCATTTCTTCTATCAGTTATAATTAGTGAAATGTTGCTCTTAATTTGTTGTTTTTAACAAACCATCAATAAGTATTTTTTGAGGGCAGAGAAATAATTCCTATGCCCATACCTATAATTACAGAGAAATTCCCCCATAGCAGAATACAAGTCGGAAAAAAAAATTGACAGTTAATGAACGCTAAATAAGTCTATTAGGTGCACTGTTTCTGACAGCTTAAAACAAATTCATCATAATATACATGCATCTACCAGCTTATGAACTCATTAACTTACTAATTGTCTGTTCGAGAAGCTGTCTAACAAGCTTCAAGAACTTGTTGTGACATAAGGAAACACTTAATTATCATCGTCTTGTGGCAGTTTTCTGGTACATTATTCCAGCTGAATTTAATTTACGTCGATTGTTTCGCAAATATTAGGCTCTGACATATACAACAATTCTGACGATAGTCCCGGTTAATTATTTATCGCTTAATTGGTTGTATTTCAAAGCTGCTGTTCAAGGTATGAGTGTACGTCACATACTTTTGCAAATTCCGTATCGCTATTGTTAGTGGTAACTTCCCATTTGTGAATATGGAAATAAAAAATTCATTATTTCCTTCAATATAAATTTAGACAATATGAAACATGAAATTTGTAAGACGTGACTTGTTTCATAAATGATTGATATGCGAACTAATATAATCCAACTTAAATGCAGAATGACCCAACCATAACATAAAAATATTTAAAATATTAATGAAGAAAATCAAGTTCAAATTGTATTTTAAAAGTGTAATTTTTTTATCAGTTGTACCAACGTAAACTAATAAAGTACTTTGTGTTGTATATACAGGGTGTAATTAGTTTCATGTCATTAAAAAAAACTGGTGGTAGGGAACGAAAAGACAAACAAAAAAACCTTATAACATGGGGTCTAAAGCTCATAGTTTTGGAGAAAAAAAATAAACAAAAATTGACAAAATAATTAATAAAATAGTTTGAGAACTGCTGGCATACTCCTGCAAATAAGTATGGTGCGTCTAAGAGATCATCAAAAAGCATGCCGACGAAGCAGTTAAAAGCGACCGACAGAGGACACCGCCATGTTTTTTGCTTCTTCGCGGCCAAATTATCTTATTGGGAGTACTATACTCTCCCTTGTAATATTCTCAAGTAATAATTTCAGTTTGTGATCTTACTTGGTAAATAACGCACATACGGCGCGCGACCTAGCCGTTCCTTGGCTTTGTGCCACTTATGTTACGATTTAATTTATTGACTTATCATTCAAGTCGTTTGTACTTGGTTACATAAGACACTACTTCTCGTTCGTGCTTTTTGTGTTACTTTTTGGATTTTGGACCAAATTTTTCTTTTTGTTTAAGTTATTGATAACGTTAAATCACAGTTTAGTGTGGTGTTTTAAAACGCAGATTTTGGACATTATGGGAGATTACACTTATCCAGAGCTCGCGGATATGCACTTGGTGTATGGAGAAAGTGGTGGAAATGCAGCTGGTGCGAAAGAGCTATATCGTTTAAGGTTCCCCAATCGACGTCATCATTGTGCCCGTACACTTGTTGGTATTGACCAGCGTCTTCGAGAAACAGGTCTTCTCGATGGACATGGAGGAGAACGAGGTCCACAACATGAAGAAAGGGTAATTGACGCAGAGGTTTAAATTTTGGAACTTGTAGAAGAGGATCCAACTTTAAGCACCCGCGATATCCCGAACCGTGTGTAAGTATCCCTCAAGATTTTGCAGAGCGAATGCAATTTTGTAGGTGGATTTTAAGAAAACACGCGGCAAATGAGGATATTTTAAAGGTTCTGTGTTTCTCCGATGAGTCGTGTTTTACTAGAAATGGAGTGTTTAATTTTAAAAATATGCACTACTGGGAAGACGAAAATCCACGTGTAATAAGAAGGGCGCATTTTCAACGACGGTTCAGCGTTAATTTGTGCGCAGGAATTTGCGGTAATGAAATAATTTTACCTATACAATTACCCGCTCGATTAAATGGTGATGTATACTTAAATTTTTTGCAATAAACATTGCCAAATTTGCTGGAAGATGTACCCTTGGCTACGCGCAGAAGAATGTGGTATTTGCACGATGGCGCGCCAGTCCATTTTAGTTTGGCTGTTCGAAATTTTTTGAGCAGAAAGTTTCCTCAACGATGGATTGGACGTGGCGGACCAGTACCATGGCCTGCTAGATCGCCCGACTTAAATCCGATGTACTTTTAATTTTGGGGGCATTTTAAATCTCTGATTTACCGTGATCCAATTGACACTTCAGAACAATTGTATAACAACGTATTTTAGTGTGCATAGAAACCATAAAAAATGATCCTAATTTACCAAATGTATTGAACGGAGTGCGTATGTCCTTAGATCGACGTGCCGAAATGTGTATACGTGGAGATGGAGGTCATTTCGAACAATTTTTGTGAAAAATTCAAAAGAATTGTTCAGTTATTGGGTGTTACCTATTGGGCATTAAAGGTATGATTATTATTATTATTATTCGCTGTCTTATTTTGATCTAATGAAGTAGTTTCTTCCGAGTTTTGCTGCGGTCGTCGAACTTGACTTGACGTTTCGCTGATCATGCTGTCAGCTTCTTCAGAAGGGTTCCAAAGACTGTCTTTGGAACCCTTCTGATGAAGCGGCAAAACCCGGAAGAAACTACTTCATTGGACAACGGCCGTGAAAACCTGCATTGCATTATTTTGATCTGTTTTTTAATGTTTACATTGATTTTCATAGAGACCAAAGACTCGATTTTTGGTTTTCGATACCTGATTGGGAAAAATTATGCGCTCAATCCGTTAAAAAAATCAGATTTTTTCCTAACTTAGAATACACAACTATTTTCTGTTATCGAATCTCGGACGTCTAACTGTTCATTTTCCAATTTCATAAAATAATTACTAATTGTTTAAGCTTTTAACACAATGTTACAAATGTTAATAAACCACTTTTAAATTTTATAAATTCTTATAAACGACAATAAAAGCTAAATTACTTTGTTCCAAATTAAAAAACACATGTAAACAAATCCTATTTAAACCTCTGCGGCCATACTATGCTTGCGTTGTGCCGAAAGAGAAGGAATTTTTTACACTTTCATAATTAGTGGTATAAAAAGTTCGGTACAAATAATCCCATGAAAGTGCCGAACTTCTACCGGCGGGAACACAAGTCGGGTTTTACAGTTTTTTACTATTTCTAATATTCGGAACTATTGATCCATTGACCCTGAAAAACAGTGGTTCCCAAAAAGTTTTCTACCTTAACATTAAAAACGTAAACCCAGGTCAGTTTTTTCCCTAGAGAAAAAAGTCACACAGGTTTTGGTTTGTCTCGTCGGTCCCTATTACCAGTTTTTTAATGGCATGAAACTAATTACACCCTGTATAACATTCAAAATTGTATACAATAAAAGAAATAAAGAGTCAGGTTTTGATAAATTTAATTCTTTGGAAAATGTACTGCTTGCAAAGACGAGGAAAGTAAAAATTGTTTAAGATTTCTTACTTTTGTTCGTAGTTCTTAAAACTTTTAATAATCCAGTGACTAAGTAAGCTCTATAAAATGTCACTGAAGTTGATTTCGATAAAAGAAAAGGGTGTGTAGAGGGTTCTAAAGACACCCGATGCATTAAAATATATGTATCATTAATTTTTTATTGGGACGTATCAACTTAATCAAGTTATTCATCAATTGAATGTTATTATGCGAAATACTCACCGTTACGAAAATAAATACACATCACCGAAATCGCTTTAAATACCGCTGGTAGAATTCAACTTCTTTGCAGGTAAAGTTTTATTAAAGAGGAGCTTTAGTCGGTCCGAGCAGACGCGCAGAGTCCTTTTATGCAATATAGATCCTGTGAACGGTTGCACCTAGTTAAAGAGGATGATATGCAGTGCAAGATGATTAATTATATGTGGTTAGGCAAACAGATAGTCCGTAATGGACGTATCTTTGTGTTTGGTTGCACATGTGACTTTTTGATTCTCGGTTTCTTCTCCTTAACGATACCGGCTATTGTTACCGGAAGTATTAGAAAAATACTGAATAGATCTGGTGAAGATTATTAATGATCTAGATCGGCTTACTGTGTATAAAATTTAAATTAAATACTGTCAATTTACAAACTACAATGGTATGTTTGGAATGGGATCAGGGCTTTTATGAGATACTTGAGTTTGTTTAAATGATTGTGGCTTTTTTCCTCCTTGTTGTGTTTTGCCTAGAAGTTAATTTTGGTTTTTGTTAATCTGTTATTTGTACGAGAACGCAAATAGTTGCTTATTTTACATACAGGTACAAGTTCGGAAGCGAACATATTTTTTTGGATTCATCCAGATTAAAAAATACACTTCCGTTTTAACCCGAAATACTAAATGTTTTATTTTGAATAGTATACAGTGTGTCTACTTAAGTTGGCGGCATATGGAAAACTTTCTTATTTTCAATTTTAGGAAAAAGATCATTATTTATAAAAAGTTCTGCATGGTCCAAAACCTAAAATGAAACAATAAATCTTCAAAATTTACAAGTCATATACAGGGTTTGTCAATAATTATGAATTTGGTACGAGAGTACAGTACTTTTATTTCTGACAATATCGAAAATTGTAATTATGAAAAAATGCTCATAATTAAAAACCACATTCAAATAAGCAATCATATCCATTTACGTTGATAAACGATATATTTTACTTTTTCTAAAGTTTTCTCTACAATAACATTGAAACTTTAAGTGTTCACATTAATTACATTTAATCCAGGATGCACTGACAAGAAATGTTTGACAGTAAAAGTCAATATAACAGTTTATAAGACGTATTTTGTGGCTAAGAAAAGAAGGTTTTAGTTTGCCCAAGTTGTTCCAGTGTGGGCCACCCTACGAGCGACGTGGTTAGCGTCACTGGTGTAACCTGGCTAGCACAGTAAAGATACGGAGAGCAAAAGGGCGTGGAGTTCAAGGCTTGGGCGCCATTGATTACTGAGTGTAATCAAGGAAAATTAAAGATAAACATAAAGATAAACAAAAGACAAATGTTACATATGTACAATAGAACTATATTACAAGATATTATATTACAAAAAATTAACTATCACAGCATCAACGATACTGTATAGCAAAGTATTAGACAGAAATATATACAATACAAAATAAATTACAAAATTTACTATATTACAAGATACTATATTACAATTTGCTCAACAGCAAAATAAATTTGAGGCGTATACGAGAACATAAAATATATTACAAAAGATACGTCTCGTAACTTTACCTCAATACTAAAATTCATATATTACAACAAAACTAGGAACTTGAGATTCTTTACGAGAGACAAAATAACTATATTACAAAAGATATGTCTCTCAAAGTTCATAAACTTTAAATACTTTCGTTACAACAAAAATTGAAACACGACTTACTATATCAACAACAAAAATGCATTACAGTACTACAATAAGATATTAGTCATAAGGAATCACGACAGAAGCAACTACGAAACAATACTACGGCGAAGAATTTGCGACAACGAATTCAAGATACAAGCAACTACGAATTAATATACAACTATGGATTTAATTATAACAACGGATTTAAAATGCAAATAACCAAAAATATAATAGATTTCACTTGAATCTAATATGTTAAATTTAGACACTTTTGGCTCTAATAGCTCAACAATCATGTGAAAATAATCCCTTTTATTGGTAACAATTAAAAGTACTTATCTTTTATTTTGTTATCCTGATGGAGAGAACTCCTAGATACGGTCCTGTTCTCCGATGATTATGGATATAAATTCACATGTGGCTGCCTTAATCCCATTGTGAGGTTATGAAATCGTAGAAGATTGTCGCCAAGACAAAATGAAGAAAATCTCTTCGCCCAGAATGTTTTCATATATTCCAATTCAAAATGTAGTATAGCAAGGTTGACTTCATATGAAAATTGCTCGCTTAGTGGAAAACGTAGTAGGTATCGCAATTTGAATGTGCATAATCTCAAATCTTGCTTAAAGCAAATAATATAACGTTGAAAGGCTTCTACGTTAAATGCATTAGCATTAGACGGAACTCAATTTGATTATAAGAAAAACTTTATGAGAAAAACTCTATGAAAAAGTTACGTATATTTAAAATTATGATTAGGAGCAAAACCTCATGTGATCATCACGAGGTTTTTCAAATTCTATTATCCCCTTTACAGGTCAAACGAAATTATAAATACGTCTTATTAGTTCAATGGTTCAACGAGAAAGAGTTTCACCCGGCGTTATTTAGTTGAAGTATCATTTCTAGTGCGCTTTCTAGTATTCGCGAACTTTAACTGCTGACAGATGACGTATGTTCATCATAGTCTAAGGAGTAACGGCACTCTATTAGTACTAAAGTTTGTGGCAATAATATTTCCGATAACTTATAATTTTTCTAATAAATATTAACAGCGTAACGAAGGATGCTATTGAGCATTCCGCATGTTACAATTTGTTTGTAAAAATAGATAAAAATGCCAGGAACATTAAGTAAAGAAAAAATTAAAATTGTAATAATTGAGAGTGAAAATTATAAATCACTTCGAGAAGCTGCAGAAATTATTAATAGCCGGTATCCAGAGAAAAATATTCACAATGAAACAGTAAGAAACATATTAAACAAATTTAAGACTTTTGGAGATGTAAGTAATAAAGGAGAAGGGTCGATTTGGGCGGTCTTTGCTCCAAATTATTTTAGGATTAAAAAATCAGAAAATATCTTTTTTAATGTCTACTAACAATAATAAATCGATTTTACCCTAAACGGACGATCCCTCACCCCCCTAGCTTCCCCTCAATCCTGAATATGCGATCACTTGCTAACAGCGTTCTTGGGCAGATATATCGCTTCCAAACTTGTATTTGATTGATGAAATATCTCACTACTACACTAACTCTCTTTTAACTGTATCCGCTCTCATTTATTATTTTTCCCACCCCTTAGGAGGGTAGAGAGGGTGGTTTTATTAATTATTCGTTTGAGGGAAATATCATAGATCATCCGTTTAGGGTAAAATCGACTTAATATTGTTAGTAAACATTAAAAAAAATGTTTTCTGATTTTTTCATCCAAAAATTATTTGGGGCAAAAACCGCCCAAATCATCCTCCTTCTTTAACAACAAACGCCATAAACGCATTGCCAATCATGACAATAAGTTTGAAGTAATGCTATCAGCAATTGAACATCCTAAGTATTCTCTGCGAAAAAGGGCATCTCTGATGACAAATACTATAAGCAAAGTATACCTACGGTTTTCAGAATTTTAAAAAACAACAAATTTTACCAATACAAGCCGCAATACATTCACACGTTAAGATCTGTTGTGATATCCAAGGAATGTTGGAAGATAACCTATTTATGGCAAGGTATATTCTTTTTTCGGATCAATCAACATTTTCATCAAATGTTACAGTCTCTAGCCAAAACTGCTGTTGGTGGACTGATGTGAATCCGAATTTTACAATCAAAATTCGGGACCAGTATTTATTCAAAACAAACGTGTGTGTGGTGTGGAATTTATAAAAATAAAATAATTGGACATTTTTTTTCCGAGAATCTCTGAATGCAGACCGTTATTTACGCTTTTTAGAAAATGAAATAAATTACTTTCTGGATAACCTTCCTATAGTTGAACGTCAACAGATATGGTTCCAGCAGGATGGTGCTCCATGCCACAGTAGGTTAGATGTAAGGCAATACATTGAAAATAGATTTAATGGAAGACTTACACATCGATTTTCGAAAATTCGTTGGCCACCTCGATCTCCAGATTTGACCCACTCGATTTTTCCATGGGGTTGCTTGAAACAAAAGGTATGTCTTAGAGGGCTATTTACGGATATTGACCATTTAAAAAGAATCGTTACAGAAACTGTTCATAGTATAACTCCTGTTTTCTGTTATGGCTAGGAGTATACTGAGACTATTTTGTGATAAAACGGTTATATGTATGATCAGAGAAGGCGGATATGTTGAGTCACTACTGAATTGAAGGAAAGGATAATATTTGTTACTAATTATTAACATAAAATAAAGGTAATTATTGTTGTCGTAATTATTGTTATCAATGCATCCTAGATTAAATTTAACTAACGTCTACGGTAAAATTTACAATATTATTGTAAAGAAAAGTTTAGAAAAATAAAAAAAAAAAATCGTTTTTAACATAAATATATATGATTGCATATTTCAACGTTATAATTATGAACAACTTTTCATAATTACAATTTTCGATATTATTGTCAAAAATAAAAGTACTTTACTCTTGTACCAAATTAATAATTATTGACAAACCCCGTATCTGACTGATAAATTTTGAGGTTTCATTGTTTCATTTGAGGTTTTAGACCATGTAGAACTTTTTATAAAGAATAACTTTTTTCCTAAAATTGAAAATAAAAAAGTTTTCCATATGCCGCCAACTTAAGTATACATTTTTAATCTTATCCGATGAAGGTTTGAATTACCTTAAACATTTTTGTTAAATCAAAATCTAAACAGAAAAACATTTGGAAAATGGAATTGTAAGATTCGATTTTGATTTTATTCCAAAATTGTAAAAATAATTCAAATCTCTGTAAGAAAGAATTAAAAAATAATACAGGATGCTACTTAAAATTAAAAAAGATTCAATGTAATAATATAACTCGGTTTTAGATTAATAATTATATTGAAAAGTTACTGTATGTACATATAGTTGGTTATTGAAAGTGTTTTTGTGTTATTGAAGCGGTAGAACTGGAAATAATTACTTAATAGGGCAATTAAAGTAAAATTGTAAATTATAGCTATAACAGTCGCAAGAACTTTGATTAGGTGAATGTATCTTTAGTATTTTTTTGATTAACAAAAGACATTTTTGATATACCTATCATTACCAGTGTAAAAAATAATAAGGTAACATACCTAAAATTATATTTGAGATAGAAATTATTACTATCTGGGTCGTAATAACTTTGATTAGGTGAATGTTGCAGTCACTGTTTGATATGCACAAAAAATCATCGATAATCAATACCTGAGGAGAAAAATTTCAGTAGCATCAGTTAAATTATAAAGAAAAAACACATTGATTAGTTCAACCTGTATTTAAAAATACCGCGATTAAAATGTGGCTACTTCCTTGGTAGGTGGTAGGTCCCTTAAAAGGATGTGGAATATTAAGGTACGTCCATAATTAGTAATCTATGCGTTATACAGAGAAATATTGAGAAATGGCTCAACTTTCAGTGGGTTTTAGGTAATTCTTAGAACGGTTATAGACTATTGTCACTTTCTTCGAATATATACCGGGTGTAATAGGATCATGGTATATCCTCCTTTTGTCCTATAGTCTTGAAGATAATTGATTGAAATTTAGGATATACTACATACAAAATAAGTGGCACTTTTTGACATAGAATTGATTTCTCTTTCACTACCGGTTTCGCCGAAAGTGAGGCTAACTTTCGATTTTTAAAAAGAACACCCTATATATTATTGCATTTTTTAATTCTGCATAATTTTCTGAATCGAGCGATGCCAAAAATGTGACATTTTAAACATAAATTTTTTTAGAATTTAATCTTTAATTTTCCATTTAAATGTGCCATGACGGTTCCGCTTTATTCTAAATGACCCGTGTAATGCTACAAAAATCAAAATTCCGTTAAAAATACTAAATTACGTGATTCATGAGCAAATAAAATTCACCAAAATTGTTTTTGGGGCAAAACTTATTTTTTTAAAATGGAACCAAATCGGTACCGTGGTACCATTTATTAGTACTATTAATAAGGAATTTATTCATATGACGTATTAAAGTGTGCGATAAATACAAACAAAATTACAGCAAAAGAAAATAAGAAAATACAATTGTATTCTAATTACCTTGTTACACATAAGGTGGTTTTGGAATACAAAGAATTAACACAAAACATTACAACAGTTGTTCAAAATGCTGCCCATTAACATCAATGCACTTCTGAACTTACATGGCTCTTTCCCGAAGAACGTTCGCCAATTGCTGGGCCGATATGCTATTAATTGCTCGTCTTACTCGTAGCTCCAGGTCTTCACAGGTTGTAACGGCGGTACATAGAAAATGTTTTTTAAATGACCCCAAATCAAGAAATCAAAGGGCGTTAAATCAGGTGACCTTGGAGGTCACCTTACAGGACCATTCGTCGAAATTACGTTTTCTCCGAATCTCCATTGAAGGTAATCAATTACTATCCTTGAATTATGGAGAGGAGCGCCATCTTGTTGGAAATACATTCCCTGTCCTAAATCTAAAGGTAACTCATCTAAAATGTTCTCAATCTCATTTTCCAGGAATTTCAAGTATCTGACACCAGTCAGAGGTCTTTCAAATATTATTGGGCCAATGATTCTACTTCCGATAATCCAAGCCAAACATTTAAACCGAACCGAACTTGAAAGTTACCCTCCCGCAATAAATTTTGATTTTCTTGTGACCAAAATATTGTATTTTGTCAGTTAAACAATCCCAAATTTGTAAACCTTGACTCGTCGGAAAATAAAATCAGTCCCAAAAAATCATTGTTTGGCTGCACGTTATTATACAAAATTCAATTGAAATATTCCACCCTACGTTCGTAATCACTTTCGTACAAATGCCGGTGCAATTGGTATTTAAATGATTTATAGTGGTATTTGTCCAATATTCGGCTTACTGCTTGGTGACTGGTGTTCAATTCAAACCCAACTTGCCTTAAAGAAACAGTCTTATCAACTTCTATTCAAACCAAAACATTAATTTCCGTTCCTTCGTCAATAATGAAGTCTTCTTCGGGATCATCGT
Source organism: Stenurella melanura (assembly GCA_963583905.1). Classification (NCBI taxonomy): domain Eukaryota; kingdom Metazoa; phylum Arthropoda; class Insecta; order Coleoptera; family Cerambycidae; genus Stenurella; species Stenurella melanura. Next base: position 85,887,020 of record OY757309.1, read on the forward strand.
TGGGCTCTCTTCGGAATTGGTTTTCAACACGTTTAATATAATTTTTCGCTGGACATTTTCTATCAGGATAATTGCATTTTTTTTACTTTCCCCATAAATAATTAACATGTCCACTTTTTCACCTCTTGTATAAATTTGCAGCATATTGAACACAATTAACAAGTATTTTAAACAAGTTTTAATGACACAATAAAAACACCGTTAAACCAACAAATGTTTGACAAGCTAAATATTTCATTGTTTTCAAAGCCACCTTAGTTACTTCTTAATATTTAATTAGAACAAAATTGTATTTTCTTATTTTCTTTTAGCTGTAATTTTGTTTGTATTTATCGCACGTTTTAATACGACATATGAATAAATTCCTTATTTTAATAGTATTAATAAATTGTACCACGGTACCGATATGGTTCCATTTGAAAACATCGAGTTTTACCCCAAAAACAATTTTGGTGAATTTCATTTGCTCATAAATCGGGTAATTTTGTGTTTTTAAGGGGATTTCGATTTTTGTAGCATTACACGGGTCATTTAGAATAAATCGGAACTGCCATGGCACACTTAAATGGAAAACTAAAAATTATATCATAAATGAAATGTCACTTATTTCGCATAGTTGGATTCAGAAAATTATGTAGAATTCAGAAATCCAATAATATATAGGGTGTTCCATTTAAAAATCGAAAGTTAGTGTCACTTCCGGCGAAAGTACCGCTTATTATGTATATAGCATATACTAAATTTCAATCAATTATCTTCAAAACTAAAGGAGAAAAGGGGGTATACCATGATCCTGTTACACCCGGTAGAGTAACCACAATTTAAGAGAAATTAATTCTGGCCTGACATTTTAAGATAATAATTGTCAAACTTATCAAACACGATAATTTATACAGGGTGTCCCAGAATTGAATTCCCGGATGGAAACCTGTTATTTCTGAGTTCATTTTGGGCCGAATAACCCAACTTACCTTAGACTAAAAATGGATCCCTGAGGAAGTACATCCTCTCAAAATGAGACACAACATTTTAGTTTTTCTAATAATATCTGTCTCTATTAGTACTCTATCTAAACTTGATAACAACCAAATATTTTGTTTCTCAATTTTTATTCACAATAATTAATATTCAAGTGACAGCAATTTTACAATCACTAGGAAATTATCGCTTTTTCCTCTATTTGTATTCAAAATTTATTTACAATTCTAGAACAACATTTTGTAAAAGAATTAAAGTTATACTAGGTTTTGACGTTATTAATGAGGTAACTTTTGTATTGTCATAACAACGCAACAGACTGCTTGTTTCACAAGCACCTATGATCTACAGATAAAAAACAATAATACTTGATTCTTAGTTGATATTACATATAATTTTAAAAGTATTAATTTGGATACTGAATCAGGTGGATATCGTTTAAAGCATTTGTCTTGAATGTATTTTTTAAATAAACTACTTTTTAGTTATTACAAAATTTTGCAAAATTGCAGATAAATGTTAAATGTGTTTTGATAGATTTTACAAAAAAAAATTACCTTTTTTGCAGTCCCTTCAATGCTCTGTAAAAATGTTTAAGTATTCCGTAATTTTACAGGTTGATTAAAAATTTACATTCAGTCAAATTATAATTATCAGGAAAAAAATGAAGAAAAAAAGATGTTTGAAAATTTGATCTTACAAACAACGAAAATCATTGGAAAATTTTATTTTCTGTGTCTCACTTTAAGAGGTTATAGTTTTTAATTTTTCGACTAGGGCAAGTTGGATTATATGGGTATAAACTCAGGAATCACAGGTCCGAACGGGAACCTATGATTCTGGACCATCCTGTATATTATGTAACTGTACGTTTATAATGGCATATTCTACACTCTCGAACCGTAGTATATGGGCCATTCCATAACTTGCTGTAGAATACACTATTTCTACTCGAGAAACTTTACGACTTAAATTCTATTAAAATTGGTACTTACCTAAGTATTTTCGATGTAGCCGATACTGATTTTTGTATTAAAAGTTGAGAATTAAATATGGAAAATCCAACAGGGCTGCAAAAATTGTATAATTTTTTAAGATATATGTGAAATTTGGTATATGGTGATATTTTTTTACGTTATGACACAAAATTTCATTTAATTGCCTGTAAATGTGTGACCGCCTCCCTCACGAGATCTCCTCTGGCATACGAGAGGTCTGTAGTGCTTGATTTAATAAGTAATAATAAAAATCAAAAAGACTCAGTCATACTAAATCTAAATAACTATCTGTAAACTAATACTTGAAGTAAAATTGTGTGAATTCACCAGAAAACGATTTTTTTTATTTCTAATTGTTATTTTGTTATATGTTTCGTATCGTATTAGTTTAAGCAACTAACTTTTGTTTTTATTTGTTTACTCACTATATACTCTATATAATTTTCCTTTCAACTTCATTTACTGCTCTGTTAACTTTTAATTTATTTAGCTAACTCAAAAAGCGACAGTCAGGGAGGCGTCTAACTTTTTCGTAAACAATTTTACAATTAACTTTTATATCCGTTTTATAGCAGGTAAATGTAATTTATAATATTAATAGCAATTTTAGGAATGACACTGGATTATTATTCATGTAAGTTATGTGCTAAAATATTTTAGTTTTTACCAATATTGTTTGATATCAATATTTCTAGCGGCTATAATAAGAAAATTTATTTATGAGAAGCGAAACATCAAAATGTTATGACAGTTAAATAGTATATTATTCAATGAGCATAATGATGGCGCCATTATATGCGAGTAGAATACTATACTTTGTCCACGACTATTAAATATTTAATATTGAATTAAAATTCTCCTTCATTTCATTTCTCCTATTATTTGAGAAAGATTCATATGTCATCATATATAGTTTCTTAGACTTTTCGAGCAACTACTGAGTCGATTTCTGCAGCTTCCTTAATCTCTGGCGGTGTCAAAGAAATCTCGTTTTCACTGTCAGTATCCATTTATGTAATTATATTACTCTTTTTGAGTGTCTAATATGTAAAATTATTGTAAATAACGTTGGCGTTGAAATCGCACAAATTTTGACGTTTCAAATCAATTACAGAATTACGATTTGACAACATTGTCATGGCTTACTAATAAAACAATATAGTTTGCAGGCACATAGGTAAATGGCTTCAAAAAAAAATGTTGGGGATTGTCGCGTGTTGCTAACAGATGCTTTGAAAAAATCTTACTAATGTAGTTTTTGAGTGTTCATTAAAGCACCTTTTCGGCATGTATCATTTGAGTGCTTCCTAGAAAACTTAGAGAGACCACACTTGTCTTTTGGTTGCTGCAATGTTCAATTTAAAATTTTTAGTAAAAACTCACTAACGTCATTTCTTATAAACAACTGACTGTCCTCATTATTCACTGCAATCAGTGAATAATGAAATCATCATAAGCAGCAGTGAAGAAAATTAAAATTACCCTCAAAGACAAAACTGTAGCCATGAAGACGGATCTGTCTCTTATCTCGAGGTTGTTGATAGCATCCAGAAGCAGGCCTGACATAGATTTAAACTCCAATTTGAGTAACTACGAGTTTCCAGCACTGCCGAGGTCGTTGTTTGCTGCTGATGGAAGAATGCATCATTGCCTAGCTAAATACAAACAAACCTTGCCCAAGAAAATGATGATCATAATTGCACAGGCGCTGCAAATTTAGAAGGGCATGAAGAACTACAGGAGAAAGCTGCCATAGTCGATGACATGGCACTTCTTCATACCTACCACAAACTTAACTCAGTGAAAACATGCCGTGACCTCGGTGTAAGCTTCAGTAAATGGATTGGTCAGAAATTCAACAATTATAGTAAGGTTCATGTGGTTTTCGACTCTTACAAAGAGAACTCATTGAAAACAGAGATGAGAGTAATTCGGCAAAAAGGCTCAGATCCAATCCAGTATAAAATCGGACCAGAAACAATAATTGGAAGTACACCAATGAATAAACTACTGGCTCATGATAAGACAAAGGATGAACTGACAGAGTTCCTTTCCGACCAGATTCTTCAATTCGGTGTGACCTATGGGAAGAAGTTCGTGGTCAGTTGGAAGGACAAAGCAGGTTCATCATATGGTGCTGATGTATCGAGTCTTTCAAGTACCCAGGAGGAGGCGGACACGAAGATCATACTACACGCTGCGTACTTAGCATAGAGAGGAATCAAAAACACCCGTGTGTTTTCACCTGATACTGATGTTGTGGTTTTACTACTAAGGCGATATCCCCAACTTACACCAAAGTGTGGAGTTTTCCTTGGTCATGGTATGAAAAGGTTTGTTCAGCTAGCTTCAGTTTACAAAGCACTGGGGCCACTAAAGGCCTCTGCACTTCCTGGATTACACGCACTTTCAGGAGCAGATTTAACAGGATCATTTGCCAACAAAGGGAAAGTAAAGTGGTGGAAGACATTCAATTCCGTAAGTGATGAGCTAATAAAAGCGTTGGTCAAATTGGGGGCTACTCTTTATCTCACTGAAGATGTCAGACCTAGCTTGGAAGCATTTGTTTGTCAGCTATATATCCCCAAAACAACGCTGACTGATATAGGAGCTGTAAGATGGTTGTTGCTTACACAAAAACAATGTCAAGACGAGAACCTCCCTCCGACAAAATCTGCTTTGAACCCAGCTTTGTTAAGGGCTCATCTTCAGGCTTTTGAGTGGAATCAGGACCTTACTCAGCATCCCAATAACCCATCACCTACAGACTTCGGGTGGAAGAAAGTACGGAGTACATACGAGCCAGTTGCATGTGCCATGCCCTGTGCTCCAGAGCTTTTATTGGAACTTTGCCGCTGCTCATGCTTTCAAAGGCGTTGCTCTTCTCCATGTACATGTCAGTCGAATGGATTAAGGTGTACTGAGATGTGTAGATGTGAGGGTGATCCTGACCGATGTGATAATATGGGAGAGTTCGAAGGTGATGAAGAAGACTTGGGATTAAGTGATATTTGTACTGACAGCGACGAGGACTAATTAAAAAATACGTTTATTTTTGTTTAATTCGATTCAATTATTATTATTTAGTTTCCTCTGTCTGTACTGTAGATTTTTTTTTATTGTTTTCACTGTTAATAGATGACTTGAGTGAGATTACTGTTCATAGAACAACTTTTAATTTTTGTACCCCTATCTCATTTAAAAACCCTAAAAGTAAACTTTCTGAGAAAATGGTACGTCCTACACAAAAATATGTAATAACCTTTTTTATGTATAATTAAAGAATAAACATTTTTTGTATAACACATTTTTTGATACAACGGACGGTTACTTAGATAAATGGGAAAAGTATTTGCGATGACGGCCATTTTGTTTATCGTGTGCAGCACCCGAACGCACCATTTTCGAGAGTGTCACCACCGAAATTGTGTTTCACCAAGGTCAAACGAAGAGATTGAGACCACTCCCACACTTGCATCATCAAGGAGCCCATGGATGTACATTTGACAGCAGACTATAATTTTTTAATGAGATACACGTTCAAATCACATTGTAGGTTCAGATGTGTATATTATGGTGGTAAAAAAAAACAGTATATATAGCGGATCATTTTCTTTTTTTACCAGGATCTTTACAATGTCAAATAAATTACTCAACTAAATTTTCAGACATTTCTATGCAGGTCTAGAGGTCGTCCAATCTTATTTTGCATTTTTATTGTAATTTCCTTCATCTGGTACTTCGTAGTGACATAAAGTAGCACAATCATCCACTTAAATTAATTTCCCATGTTATTTTTCTGAAGTATTCGATCCCGTTACTTGTTCTTATAAATATCGCTGCTAATTTTTCTTTGGGGGCTGGGCTACATATTATCGGTGGACGTTGTAAATTAGATATCTTGTAAATACAGAGATAAATTGATATCTGTCAGGTTTTCCTGTAAAACAAGTTAGGCGATGGGGGTATGTCACCTGACCACCCCTGAAATATCTGAGGCTAACTTCATGGGTGGCATTTTCATATATATGGTTGACTTAAGTTGGGATGATTATATTTCGCATATATGAATATTTATTTTGAATAACCAAAGGTTTTTTTATATTTTAAACAAATAGAGCTTACTTCTGTCAGTAGAAATAGCAGATAGTACTTTAAGTGGGTGACCTAGCACACCTCTAATGGGTCAAGAGTGGGTAGTACAAATCGATTTGTTTAAGCTAATGTTATTTTATTTTACGCTGTGTGGTCTAAAAGAGCTATTTTAACACCCGTCTTCAAAGACCAAAATGTCACTTTTATTAGGGATTAAAAACAAATCTAATCCCCCCCGGGAGTAAAAATATTACTTTAAACATATGAGGATTATGTTAACAGTTTTAAATTGCAGAATTCAAAAACTGGCGCATATCCTTTCACCCTATTGGGAGCGCGATATGATAATTTCTTCTTATTATTCACAACCCTGCATGTGCTTCTTGATATATGCATTATTATAGCTGGCCTCCTCTTACTGTCTGATACGTCTAACAGCACCACATCATCTATCTTACTGATCCGGTAAGCGCACCGCAGTTCCCAAACGGGTACTGATTTGGCTAGACTATCGAAAACTAGACAAAATTCAACTTTCGTTCGAATATCATTAAAATTAATAGTTAGGTTTGGCCGGAGCAGCCGATACCAAATCTGGTGTCGACAATTAAAAATTCAAAATGGCGAATAAAAGCTTAAAAATTAAAAATTATTGATATTTTCTTTTACTGTGTAAACGAGACACCGAACAGGATGGGAAAATGTTCGTAAGAAATTGAACCGATTCCAAAAAATGGCCAAGAAATACAATTTCACTGCTTTATGTTTCAATATCAACATTAGGTGATGAGGTTCAATTGACCGGTTAGCAGTGAAACTTTATGTCATAATTTTTAGTTTACTTTCTTTTAGGGGCGGTTCTATTTTTCAAATGATAGAAGAGTTACTGCATTTTTTAGGCGAGAAGTCACAAGGTCGGCAAATTGTTTCTGGCCTACGTATTCACCAGATTTCACACTACTTGATTATGATCTCTGAGGGTCACATGAAGGCTGAAATTTATATTAGGATATTACTAGAGACGAGCTATTTTGCAAAATAATAAAGGTAGCGGATCTACTAAGAAACAAGTCAGAAAAGGATAAATAGTTCTGCGATTTCCATTGCACGCAGAACTGCATGATGTATTCAAAATCATACTACTACAAGAACTAGTTGAAAATATTGATAACATTGAAATAAATGTTAAGACTTAACACCACTTGAGTTATTAATTAACAACATCGAAACGTACGTACGAACGCATATTAATTGAGGCTACGATGATTTTGACTATATTTGCACTCTAGTATGTGGAAATTATTGGTCATAGAATTTAAATTATATTTGGGGCAGATGTCTGAGAAAAATTTGAGGCATTGGTTTCTGACATATACGACAAAAATTAAGTTTCTGGTCTCTTATTAACTTGCTCTACTTATTTTCCCCTATTTGCAACTTACCACCACCCCACCCTTTCAACGGAATCATCTCAATCGGATCTCATTATAGATAGATACGTGTACTAACTTTCAAGTACACGTCTCGATTTTATTTTATCAACCCCTTTAATAATGGAGTTTAAGTGGTGACGGGGGTTGAAAAATATTAGAACGAAATATGAGGCCTTGGCCTCTAGTGTATACACCAAATTTATTTATTTATTTATTTATTTATTTATTTATTTATTTTACATACCACTATCCAACGGGCTTAAATCCCAGTTACAGGATAGGGAACAACACAATGACAATTTGATGTTAAAAACTAGATACAAATTAAGACAAAAAATGCACAGTTGTAATACAATAACATGACAAAAAAGGACAAACATGTCTAAAAAAGAAAGAAAGAAATTAAGGTGAAATAACAATATAAATACAAAACAATAATTGACAGAATTACGATAAAAAAGTGTTTTTTATATGCACATTGCTAGAATTATATATATATCAATGCTGTCTTGCACTATAGAATAATTACGGTACATCACGTATAAAGGAGAGTAATGTAAAATATTTGTGTTAGCCGTCTTTATATAAAAAGCTTCGCAGCGACGCCTTGAATACGTGGGTACATGGAAATGGATTTTACTTAATATTTCAGTTGCGTCATGAACAAAATTTACTATATTAAACAGAAACATTACGGAATGCATGTTACGACGAACCAATAAGGATTTATAATTATATGTTTCAAGTAACAAATCTTGTGGGTAACCAATAGGCGGATACACTTTATTCTCTTTGTATGACAAGAATTTTAAAAATCTTCGCTGCACTCTTTCTAGCGCCTCGATATATTTTATGTAATTTGGACACCAAATAATAGAATTATATTCCAGTCGGGATCTGACATATGAGTTGTATAACAATTTAATTGTGGATACGTCACAAAACTCACGGGAATTACGCATAATAAATCCTAAACTTCTATTGGAAGCTAAAATTACTTGATCAATATGATAATTAAAAATTAATTTAGAATCAAAAAATATCCCTAAGTCCTTGATATATTCTGGTCTGTTAAGCAATACATCATCAATGTTATACGGAAAAATTAAAATGTCTTTTTTGCAAGAATAAGTTAGAACATTACATTTGTTTATATTAAGTGGTAACTTATTTTCCTTACACCAAAAGTCAAGTCTGTCAAGGTTCTCCTGTAGGGTGACGCAATCCTGAGTGCCATTTATTCTTATATATATTTTCATATCATCTGCATACAGCAGATGAGGAATGTCTAAACAACTAACAGCATTATTAATAAAAATGTTAAAGAGTAGCGGTCCCAGGATCGATCCCTGAGGAACACCTGAGAGAACTTCAAATTTGGTTGAGTTAAAACCTCTGTGACATACGTATTGGAGTCGATTCGACAAATAGGATTTAAGAAGACTTAGTGCATTACGTGATAGACCGAATTTGTCAAGCTCATGGAGCAATATATTGTGATTGAGCCTATCGAAGGCTTTGGAAAAATCAGTATAAACTACGTCTACCTGACCATGATCATCCAAAACCTCCGATATATACTGTGTTATGTATATTAGATTCATTGTTGTCGAGCGACCCCTCATAAATCCATGCTGGTTTATAGTAATACAGTTTTTTACGTGACTGTATAAAATGTCGTGTGTGTAAAACTCGAGTACTTTGACGAAATTAGAGATTATTGTTATAGGACGATAGTTCTCTATATCATTTAGATTTCCTTTTTTGAAGACAGGACATATACGCGATATTTTCCAAATGTCGGGTATTGTATTTGAAGATATAACTAGATTAAAAATTATTTTTAAAGGTTCAACTAATAGGGGAGCACAATCACGAATTAAAAAAGATGGAATATTATCCGGACCCATAGTCATGTTTGACTTCAGTCTTTTTATGCATTTCAAAATATCATCATCTGAGGGAGAGCTGATGTTTAGAGCACCGTTTATTGCTTCATTTTGTAATACCTCATTAGGGACATCAAATCGCAAGTTTCTGTCCTCTTACCAGCTTGCTTTCCTTATTTTTCCCTATTTACCACTACTTACCCACCCACTCCTTCAACGGAATCATCTCAAAATATAATCTAGTTTCAGATGTCGTTATAATACATACGTGTACCAAATTTCAAGTGAAAATTTCAATTTTATTTTAACAACGCCTTTAATAATAGAGTGGGGTTTGTGGGGCCTTCGCTTCTAGTATACACACCAAATCCCAAATTTCTGTACTATTACCAGCTTTTTTTACTTATTTTCCTCTATTTACCCTTATTTACCTTCAACCCTTCACCGCATAAGTTCCAAATAAAATCCAGTTCCAGATCTCGTTATAATAGATAAGTGTACAAAATTTCAAGTCAATATCTTAAACCGTTTCAGAGAAAACATGCGCACAAAAAAAGTTACAGACAGACAGACAGAGAGGCCGTTAGAGTTTTTCTTTACTCAAATTTAAAATCTCGACCTTTCGACAGAGTTTAAATACGTTTATACTCAGTAGGACTTTTCAATTAGAATCACCTCATTAATAACTACATTCCCTATAGTATTTAAAATACGAAACCCTCTGAACGTCAATGTTTAGTACGAATTGCATGTAAAATAATCAAGTTCTTGCTCTAAGGAACAACCGAAATTTGGTAGCCAAAGAAATTAAATAACATCTAGCTCTTAGGTAAGCGTACCTTATCTCGAGATAATCTTTTTCGCATAAGAAGTAGAATATTGACTCCTGGCACTCGACGTACACAGAAAATAAAGAGTTAGGGTTTAGTAGACCCTAAGCACTTAGTTCATATTTCGAACTTCGTGTTCCATTACATAAAACAAACAGAAAAGAATGAAAAAGTGGTACAATATATTAGTGTCATCATGTTATGAATAAATGACCCACTCAAGTTACCTGATGCTCTCCAAAAAAATAAATACAATGCAAATATCTAGTTTAACCGGGTACTTGAGCAATGTCAATAAGAGCCCTGCATCGTATCGAATGTCTGAGACAATTTACAATAGTTTTTAAGAATTTTTGGTACGAAAAAACGCGTGAAATGTATTCAGGGTAACGTTGGATTGAAAAGCCGGGTTGACACATTTGAGACACACTATTTGTCACGGCCCTAAACCGCACCATGAACTTCAAGCCCAATGATTAATTATTTGTCGACCCGGATTATGTAATAGAATGCAACAGCAGTCAACCAAATCGATTACGGAAACAAAAGGGGGTTAAGTGTAGTGTCACTAGATCAGGGCGCTAAAAAAACGAACGTACACTGTTTGTCTATTTAGCAAAATAATACCTGAAGCAAGTTATCATTTATAAGGATCAACATCAAATTTTGTTTCCGTTTCTAACGTATTTTCGTTTTCGGAACGAAAACTTCTTGTTTAAGTTAATCGTAGTTATATGCGAGATTCATGGGAACCTTTTCTCAACGTTTATTGAATACAAATATACTTGTTTTTAATACTAGTGATTTTTCTTTACTACTACTTTCTTTCACATAAAATGAATAAAAAATGCTTTCTAATGACGTTCCTAAAATAATTATAAAATATTGTATATTGTATGAGATAACTTTATTGTTTTGATGGTAACGATTCCCAAAATCTAATTCTGGCGAAACATTTCCTACTAGGCGAGTCGCGATCACTGTTGAAAAATCAGTTGAATGAATTATGTCACCGTTACAAGGATCACTGTTTATATACGTCAACTTTTACTTCCACATCTACGTGGAGAGAAAGTATAGCAATTATAAAAAAATTCTTGAATAGGCTTAAAATGTCATAAAACAACGAGATTTTAAATTTGAGAGTAAAAAATTTCTGTCTGTCGGACGCTCGCTCGGTTTGTCTATCTGTCTGTCGGTCTGTACCTTTTTTTTGTGCGCACGTTTATGCGCACGGAGCGGTTTAAGATATTGGCTTGAAATTTGATACACAAATGTGTCATCACGAGATCTGGGGGTTAATAAAGCAAGCTGGTAAGAGTACAGAAATTTGAGAAATGGTGTATATACTAGAAGCCGAGGCCTCAGATTTTTTTAATAGTTTACACCCCCTCCCCACCAGCCCCGTTTCATTATTAAAGGGGTTGATAATATGCAATTGAGATATTTACTTGAAATTTTGTATACGTATATATTATATGACATCTGGAACTAGATTATATTTTGAGATGATTCCGTTGAAGGGTTGGGGTTAAATAGGAGTAAAAAGGAGAGAATAAGTAATGTAATCTGGTAAGAGTAGAGAAACTTGAGATTTAGTGTATATACTAGAAGCCAAGGCCAAAATGAAATCTGATTGAGATGATTCCGTTGACGGGGTAGTGGGTAGGGGTAAATATAGGAAATAAGTAAAGAAAGCTAATAATGGTTCAGAAACTTAATTTTTGGCGTATATGCTAGGAGCCAACGCCTCAAAATTATATTATTAAAATTCTATGACCAATTATTTCCACATGCAAGATTGCAAGTATAGTCAAGATATTTTCCTTTAAAGATACCTTGGATAGGAAATCTGGTTGTGGAAGTGGTGATTCCTTAGACAGCGGTTCTTATGAGTAGCATAAACCAAATAAGATTACTAGGAATGTGTCTTAATTCAAAGTGGGATGAAACAGTGGGATGAAACCAAATTTTTTCAGACAAACTTTCTGAAATCCCTTTATGGCCAAACGAGCTGATTATATTTTAAAATACTCAGAACCAAATTCTTAATCGATCCCTCCAGACGAAATTTTAATTTTCATTATAATTTTCAGAGTTAAAATGTTTAATTTTCTTTTTAAATAGATTTTCTCAGGCAATGTTCAATATCTTGACTTGAAATTCTAAGCAATATTGATACTAATTAACATTCACCCTTCCTGTAAATTTCAAGGAAGAGGAACCTATACTTCTTGAGACATGATGTTGAAATTTGAGTAATTAAATTAACGTTAATTGCGAAAAAACTTAAATAAAGTCTGTTCTTCTAAAACGACTACTTCTGGAGAGAAATTCAAAGATCTTTTACTTTGATAGTACACTTGACAGCAGACTTGACAGATGCCAGATGCCAAGGTTGCATTATGATATTAGATTCGTGATGCGTATTCTTCAAATTCCTAACCAGAGGATTTTTCCTTTAAACCAGATTTTTGTGAAGAAATTCCGTGATATTATATTTTGACAGCAGATTTGAAGCTGCTAAGTCTTAATATTCTATATTATTCATGGTCAGAGTTCTCAAAAGCCCCTAGGGTTTTTGTTCCTATCTCAGATACCATTGTTAGAGAAATACACAAATTTTGTATTTTGACAGCAGCCAACCGTCAAAATTAAAATTTCGTCTGGGGGATCATTAGGAATTTGGTTCTGAGTATTTAAAAAAAAATCAGCTTGTTTGGCCATAAAGTGCCTTCAGAAAGTTAATTTATTTGTCTGAAAAAGTTCGGTTTGACCCCACTGTGAGACGTCATTGTTATATTTTTTTTTATTTGAGAATATTCATTTAAACATTTTGAAAACATAAAACTATTCCTAGAATGAAAATTCTGTAAATTTAACTAAAAATGAACATTCTTATAATATATTTCAATTCAGAAGTCTAAGATCATAATAGGTATAAGATTTTCTCTCTTTTAAGGGTAAATATGAGCTCTCTTAACGACACAACAACCATGAGGATGACAGAACATAGTGTATTAAGCGTATACCTAATATTAAAGATAGATTAAATATATGTACGTCTGTATATGTGTGCGTACTATTTCCTTCGAACACGATAATTTCTGTTGGAATTTTTGTATTCAAAATTTGGTAATTCCGTATATTAGTATGTAATACTCACTTGAAATTGAGCCACGCCCGTTAACAGGTTAATCACCAGTACCTTAGAAATTGTCATGTTTTATATAAAATGCGTTCCATCATAATTAAAGCAAAATATTATTAAGATTTTTGGTTATGTATAGAAAAGAGGAAGATATGCAAGATATAGAAACTGCAATATACACTACGTCACACAGATTAGAACGACCTTATGTAGATTATATGATATCAGTCAAATGAATTTTATTTGAAAATGTCAATAAGATATTTATTTATTTAACAATATACTTAGTCCAATAATTATAAAGATTTCCATAACAAAAAATGTTATCTGAGATTTTCCTTCAGTAACTGTTAGTGGAGGAATTATTCATCACAAAACCACAAAAATCAGTTCTGGGGGTACCGCGCAACCCCCCAAAAACCACCCCTTCGGTGAAAAAAGCCTTATTTTACTGATAACTCGTTAACCGTTGATGATATAAAAAAATTGCTCATTATAAAAAATAATGCTTGACTAATCGCCTAATAAAAGTTCCCTAGTAATTCTCTTGTATATGCCATGGTTTTCGAGAAAATCGATATTAAAAAAAATTGCAAAATTTGTGTTCTTAATGCGCACGAATTTTCGTTTATTTGATATTTTTTGCGCGCGGCCTATAGAAAAAATTGAATTGCTCGAAAACCAAACATGCTAGGAAGAAAAATCAAATGGGTTTTAAAGAGAATATAAAATACTCTTTGTGTTTCCATTTTTGGCTATTGATGTCTATTAGTATATAAAAATAACAATATAATATAGTTACCTCTTGATTTTTTGCAATTTTAACTATTCACAGGATCATAAAAATTAATTGACTTTAATATAAGTTATAAATGCATTATGTTTTAGTTCAAGGTAGTACTTCAATGCAGAAGAAGTTAGGAATACAAATATTCAAGTTTACAAATTTACCAGCATGTTGAAGTTAGCCAAATTTTGGCCAATTTTCATTGGTTCCTAAAAATACAAAAAAGACACAAACGTCTTGAAAATTTAGTAAATTTTTTTTTTGAGTTTATATATCATATAACTATTGTTTCTAATCACTTAATAGTTAAGAAATTGTATTAAGAAAATATCATGAAAAGATCGAATATGCAGCCTTTTTTGGATTTTTTATGGCTAACTTTAACATGCTGCTAAATTTGTAAATGTGAATATTTTTATTCCTAACTTTTTTTGCATTGAAGTACTACCTTGACCTAAGAGATAATGCATTTATAACTTATATTATAGTCAGTTATTTTTTATGGGCCTGTAAATAGTTAGATCCACAAAAAATCAAGAGATAACTATATTATATTGTTATTTGTATATACTAATAAATGTCAATAGCCCTCAAAAATGGTAACACAAGAGAGTATTTTATATCTCCTTTAAAACCCATTTTAATTCTCTTTCCTAGCTTGTTTGGTTTTCGAGCAATTCAATTCTTTCTATAGGCCGCGCGCAAAAAATTTCGAACCAACAAAAATTCGCGCGCATTAAAAACATAAATTTTGCAATTTTTGTCAACATCGATTTTTTCGAAAACCATGACATATACAAGAAAATTACAAGAGGATTTTTTTTTAGGCAATTGGTCAAGCTTTCTTTTTTATTATCGGCAATTTCTTTATATCTTCAACGGTATTAACGAGTTATCAGTAAAATAGGGCTTTTTTGACCGAAGGGGTGATTCTTTTGGGGGGTTGCGCGGCACCCCCAGAACTGATTTTTGTGGTTATGTGGTTTAATCCTCGCACTAACAGTAAAGGAAGGAAAGTCTCAGATAACATTTTTTGCGAGCTTCTGGTGTATTTTTTAGTTTACCGACTGGACAAACTACCTAACACGGCATTCTAATTACAGGGTAAGAAATAATAAGTACTTACATATATATCGCATGAGAGCAGAAACAATAGAATACAAAATAAACAGGTAAAGAAAATTTTAAATTAAGCAGTTAATCGTTTTATCGCAGCTATTACATTACAGTGAAATTAATCAAATTGGTCTTGTTTTAAAAATAAAAACTTGCTGCGAAATATTTCTGCGGGTCTCCAGCAAAGAATTTATATAAATAGAAGCAGAGATACAGTGTAAAGGTCATACGATACTGTTGCCAATAAGTCCAACATACCTTTTTCTCACTATTTCGTTCTAAGATACAACATTGCCTATAACGTTATTTCTGTTGCAGCCTGTTCAAGGCCGTGGTATGTGAGTGTAGCATAGACATATGTCTATGTTATTTACTAACAGCTGTTCATGTTTGACTCAACTAACCTTTGAATCATTTTCATGTTTAGTGCAAATATTTTTGTGCAAAAATTATATAAGTATTATAAACGATTGTTTTATTCCCTTGCCCCTTAACATTCCTTGCAGATGCTCAAATTCACAGTCCAATTTGTGGCCCGATAGAACTCCATTTTACTAAACAATCCACTACTTGTAGCCTTGTAGGAATTAAGAACAGTTGGTAAGTAGTTTTATTTTTGTCACAATGGGTATATATTTTTTATAAATAAAAAAGGTCTAGGACAATTTGTCACAATATAAATAAACCAAGGGGCCACTTACTTCAAATCCTAAGATCCTATCCTAAGAAATGAACTGCCGTATGAATTAGTTACTTCTTTTCTGATTCGTAAGGGATGCAAACAAATTACTGAATCAGCTTATTATATGAAACAACTTAATTCGACTCTAGTACACATATTTTTCCGAATCCATGGCCCCTTAAAATTAATTGTATTGCTGTGGTTTGACGGTAAATAAAAGTGTTAATTTTAGGAAAATAAATATGTACCTATACAGCTGAGAATAGGTTGACGACCGACACATATTTTGTCTGTAAACTGTCGTCATATTAGAGAAACATTTGATGCAATTTTAAGTCATATATTGGCTCCTCAGCACTTGAAAATGGTTTATTTACAGATCAAAATACTTCACAAATTGGGTCATTAAGATTATATTTACATTTATTTGTCATGTCAAAATGACGGTGGCTGCAACAAAGATGATAATTTTGGAGATAAAGAAAGAGATGATTATAAAATATAATGTCTGAACTATGTTGTCAACACACTTGTAAATGTGTATCTGCTTCTATTTATATAAATTCTTTGGTCTCCACAATCGAGAGTGAAAATCTATTTAACGGTTCAGTCTGAAAAAAAACAATAGCAGGCTAGAAACCATCTTCCTTATGTCTCAGTTTTTAAAAAGCGCCTCTGGCGCCTGCGACTTGCACTGGAATTTGATGGGTTGACCTGCAAGACACCTCTTTCAGATCTATACGTAACGTAAATTACTATAGTACAATTCTATGGAATTAAACCATTAATAATAATAATAATAATAAGTGTATTCATCTTTCTTATTTAGTACATAGAATAAAAATAATTGACAATAATTGTGTTGTCTAATTACATGTTTAGTAAATTGATACACAACTTAAATTTTATATTGCTATAACACACTTTACAATAAATAAACTAACAAATTACTATAAAGTAAATCATGTTACTTGTTAGTGATGGAAAGAAATTTTTTTAATTTAAATATAAATATTACACTTTGTTTCGCATATTTCTAGGTAAGTATGTTTTGGTTTATAATATCGCGTATGTCTGACCTTCGGGTATTTAATATCCACTTTTTTAACGTATTTTTAAAAATAGTGTATCTGTATCTCTGATATTGGGTGGCAAGCTAATATACTCGATACACCAGATAGACATATGATTTTTGACCAGTAGTTTTTATACATCTTGGTTTTAGAAAGCTGTTTTCTCTAGTTCTAGTGTTGAATTTTTTTTATGTTAGTTTTATTTTTAAACGTTTTTAGACAAATTTTTAAATAAAATAATTATTTTGCATCGAATAACTGGAATTCTTCATATAGTAAATCGCTGGGGTAAGTGATACTTTTTCCAAATATAATCCTTATTATTATCAATTTCTGAATATATAATACCATAAGAAAGTAGAGATTGAACCAACGCATAATAAACGACTTTCATATGGGCAACATCTTAAATATTTGAATGTGGATAATAAACCTCTTAATTTTCTAGTCAAGTTGTTCACATGCAAATCCCATCTCATATGTCGATCTATTATAATTCCTAATAATTTAACTGAAGTAGCTTCTGCTATTTCTGCATTGTCTTCAACTTAAAGGGAGCCTAGATTTGGTAAATGATTTGAATATCTTGTGAATAGTAAATAATTTGTTTTATTATAATCTATCGTTAGTAAATTGTAGTCAAACCATTTTTTTATATTCTTAAAGTTGCTTTCAGCTTTATTTCTTAAATTTTGCCATGTGTCCGCTTTATAAAGTATTACAGTATCATCTGCGAAACTTATTATCGTACCCTCAACTTTTAATGACAGTAAACTGTCTACATATAATGTGAATAACACAGGTCCAAGAACTGTTCCTTGCGGAACACCGTATTTGATAGAATTAGGTGAACTAATGCAATTGTCTATGTTTACATATTGGACCCTATCAGTTAGTTAACTTTTTAATAAATTCAGGACATTCCCTCGAATACCACAATTTTTTAATTTGCTTAATAACTTTTCATAGCAGACGGTATCGAGGGCTTCTGCTAAATCGATGAATATACCTAAACATGGTTGAGTTTCGTCTAAAGCTTCGTAAATGAAAGATGTTAGATATGAAATAGCATCTTTAGTAGATCTACCTTGCATGAAACCGAATTGTCTGTCAGATATTATTTTTTTTTTTTTTTAAATATGACATTATTCTATATTTTAAGATTTTTTCGAATATTTTTGCTATGTTGGAGATAAGTGAGATGGTCCTATAATTGACAAGTTGGGTTCTATCTCCGTTCTTGTATAATGGTTTGATGATACCAACTTAAGGGTTTTTGGAAAGTAACATGTTTTTACACATTGATTGAAAAGGAAAGATAGGGGTTCGGATATTTCTCTTGAGACTTCTTTTAAAGTTTCTGCTTTTATATCGTCGTGCCCTGGCACTTTTCTGACTTTTAGTTGTTTAATAATTCTTATTATTTCGGTTGGGCTCGTTGGAAATAGATACATGGAATTTTCAGGTACTTCACTGTCGTCACGATAATTTGTTGGTAATACAATTTCGTTTGCGTATTTTTCACCGAGTGTACTATAGTGAAGATTAAATTTATTTGCTATCTCCAATTTATTTGAGATAGTTCTACCCTCCGATTTTATTTCAGTAATTTCATTTCCCACCATCACTTTCTTTCGCATTGTATTTACAGTGCTCCATATATTTTGTGAGCTATTTTTATTTTTATTATTTAAGGAATTAAAGTACTGTTTTTTACTTTTTTTATTATCTGAGTCAACTTGTTCCTATGTTCCTATACTCCATTTGCAGGGTTTTATTATTTGGGTCCTTTTTTGCTACATTGTACATTTCATGCGTCTGCTTTACTGAATTAATTACACCAAGCGTTATCCATTCAGATTTGTTTTTATGTTGCTTTGCTTAGTATTATTTGCCATATTGTATTTCAACTTTTTCAGAAATATGTCAGTTATTGTATCTATATTATTACGTTTATATAATTCATCCCAATTCTCTTTTTGTAGGTCTCTTTTCCTCCCAATGATTGCCTAAATTTTGTGCAATTCAGGTAGACGTAGTTTTGAAGCTATTAGCAAACTCAGGAAATTACAAAATTACAGAGGACTACAAAAAACTTTGACTCTTTTGTTTAAGACTCTAAATAAGGTGTAACAAAACAAATTGTGTTGCAAGCAATTTTGTTTTATGTATGTACATTACATACTACACCTACATAATTTTTTATTGTCACAGCTTGGCTCGTAATTTCTACTTTAGAACATGCGTGGTATTTAAAATAATTTCATTTGAGAAAATGGCATAATTTACTCGACCACCGACGTTACTTTGGAATCAGCATTATAATATTATTCAAATATACTAGTTCAAATATTTACCATTTTACATTGTCGCAAACTAACAATATATATTCCGATAGCGAAACAAATTGCAACTCCATGTAATTTGTATGTGTGCGATGCAATGTGTGTAGTAGTTCCACTGGTTTGTACTAACTAATTTGTTCTAATTGACGACATAATTCAAAACATTAATATTCATAAGCAGGTTATTCAGTGTTGCCAACCGAGATAAATACATAAGCCAAGGAGGTGTTCTTAATCATAAATTGTATAAACATTCCTAATCCGCGGAGATGCTACAAATAATGTTACTAATCAATTAGATTAATGGTAATATCGTGTAACGTATATCTTTATTTGAATATATTTGACAGAGTTATTACTGGTAAGTATACTATTTATTTAAGGTATTTATTACGATCGATGGTAGCATTGTCGTTAGAATATGTTAAAACTATTAATTCAAAATCAATCAGTGATCGTTAGGAGATATCTTTATCTGATTGTTTTGAATTGCCTAATGAATATTATCGATGTATTATGCAAAAAGCATTGACTAATGCACTGACTGACACCATTTTGTCCTTAAAATAAATGAAGTGGTTTCGATTGCACAGTCACACACACGAAAAAAAAAGTTAATTTCATATTATCCTTGTTTTTTTTATCTTTGATTTTATAGCGTATTTATATTTTGACGTGCTGAAGCTGAACTTGATATTGAAAAAGCTCTGCGATACGAGTTATAATAGGTATTCATCGAAAGAACGCAATTCCATTATCAAAAACGATCACCAGATGACTGTAAAGTTAAATATCGTGAAGTAAATTTTCAGATAAAAAGCTAATCTCTAATTGTTCTACATTTCTTTGCCAGGATATATTGCTCTCTTATCTTCAAATGATCTACCTAAAGAAAGTCTTTTTTCTTAGCCAATTAAGGGATATCCCTTTTCAATGTCCAGCAATAGTCGGCCATCATGTAGGCGTTCCACCTTCCTTGATATCTGTCCTCCATCTGCTTTATGTCTTAGTGCAATCTCTCAAACTGCTCCTCAATGAAATCTCCTAGGTTTGCCGGTAAGTCATGCGTGAATCTACAAGGTGTAGTTTGTAGTTCATTAACCATCCTAATATTTCGAAAATTTTCACCATTTTCCACATTATTTTCATAATAGGCGAATGTGCCTGGGATTTTTCACAAAAATTTTCTTTACCATTTGAGGTAGCCACGGATTGTAATAGAAAAAACTCCGCTGAACAAGATTTTCTTATCAAAAATTTTCCTAAACCGCGAGTTTCATGGTCAAAAAATTGTTTAAACAAAATTTTTTTCGTTTTTATTTAATAAAATGAAAACAGTTTAGCGGATCTGAAAAAATCTTGATGCAATCGAAAGATATTTTCAATATGCGTCGTTTGGCGTCAGACACAACTCCATTTGTTTTATGCATATGAAAGTGCTTGCAAATAGGAAAATTTTGAGACCAGAAAGACTTCGATCGGATAACCGGAACCGGAAATAGAAGTGACATTGCGTGAGAGACTCCAATTTGTTATTAACAACTTTTTGGACAGGAGGTTCAGTGAAATGAAAGCTGATAAGTTTTTCCATCAACCACAAAAAGTTCTACAAAATATATTCAATCCGTGAAGAGTTATACGCGTTTTTGACCCTTAACAAGATCTCTTCGGCAGCGTGAAAATAGTAATATTTGACGCGCAATGGGGTGGCGGGTTCAGTCCTCGATGTGGGCAAATTTTATTTTCGTCAAATTTGCATTTTTTTCATCTAACCAAGTATATTTTATGATAATAAATCTCTTTACTCTCTGAGAAATTTTTAAAAACATCGTAAATAATTTTTTTGTTGCAATTTTCATTAAATAAATGGCTATCTTGCAACAAACATATGATTGTTCTTGTCCAACGAGGGTTTGTCGGTAGTTTTTTTTTTTTTTTACTACTTCTTCTGAAAGAGAAGGTTTGTTTTACTTTATTTGAGGGGGTGCCTGTCGAGAAAAGACCAAAAATAAAAAAGAAACAATTTTTTTTTTCACTTTTTTCTTGTAATGAATAAACGTTCACGTCTCATGAAAAAACACACACTTTGTTACTTGTAAATGAGAAATAATCAAAAGATTTAACTATTTTAATGGCATTATTATTTTATTGTTTTAATTACAAATATTTACAATTAATAACTATTAAGGCTATTAACTATTAGAGTATTCCACTGTTCCATGATTTCGACTATAAGAATTGTAGAGCATACAAAGCAGGTGCACAGCATCAGCTCGAGAGTTACGGATTTAATGAAGTTCTTAAGAATAAAAAAGCTAACCATTATACTCTTCTCCGATTTACTACACTTGTTATATAATTGTTGCACATTCTATAGGATACTCTTCGCAGTTTTTTTTTTTGTAAATGATATTACTTTCAAACATTTTTTTGTTTAATTACAAACTATTTTTTTTTAACTTCAAAAATGTGTAACATTTTTATTTATTGATCGATTTTGTTCTTCCTCTAGCTAACACTAACTTGCTGTAAAAATTTCGATACTATCGGACTTTTCGTTCTTAGTTAGCTATCGTGCTTACAAGAAACGTAACGGACGTACAGACAGATGGAAGGACAGACGGACAAACGGATAGACGGACGGACATTCTGAAAGTCGTTCAGAATTCGATCACCAACACAGTGATATGAAAATTTTTTCTCTACCAGCAATATTACCGGTTTTAGAAATGTGCCGATCGAATGCAATATACTCCTCTTTTTGTATTTGCGAAGAGTATAATAATTATTTATAGCGTTCTCTACAATTTAAAAATTATTTTATTATAGGAAATATTTAATTGCACGAAAAAAAAGTGAATTTGACAAGAACAAAAATTTGCCCACACCGAGGCTCGAACCCGCCACCCCATTGCGCGTCAAAACTTACTATTTTCACATTGCGGGAGAGATTTTTTAAGGGTCAAAAACGCGTATAACTCTTCAGGGACTGAATATTTTTTGTAGAACTTTTTGTGGTTGATGGAAAAACTTGTTAGCTTTCATTTGCACCGAACCTCTGGTCCAAAAAGTTGTTAATAAACAAATTAGAGCCTCCCACGCAATGTCACTTTTATTTCCGGTTCCGGTTATCCGATCAAGGTCTTTCTGGTCTAAAAACTTTCCTTTTTGCAAGCACTTTTATATGCATAAAACCCCATTTCGATACGCTTACCCAGAGCCGAGATATTCCATTTGGTAATTTGCAAAATTAATTTAAACTTTAACTAAACAAAAGAAAAAGGTTGCATTCGTGCAGACTTCTATGGGGGTTATGCCCGACATCAATATTTATCGTTTAAAGTTGGTTTGAAGTCGATCAAATGTTTGAAAAAAAGTTATTTGCAAATTAACAAATTACGCCAATTGTTTAAACAATCAAAAAGCGTTGAAGATATCGGGCCAAAAAGAATATAGTATATTCTTTGGTATAAAAGGTTATTTTGAAAAAAAAACAATATCCTGGCCTCATTAGTTTCGATGTAATCAATTTGTTCTTGTTCAGCGGAATTTTTCCTATAAGAATCCGTTGCTAACTCAAATGGTATACAACATTTGTAAAATCACCTATTTTTTTACCCCAGACAGACTCGCCTATAATCAGGGCTTTTACTGTTACCACAAACTTCTCACAATCATCCTTGTAGCTGACCCACGTGCTTCTTTCATTCTCATTCATTTTTGTAATGAGATTTTTGTCTTCCATCAAAGTTCGGATTTGTTGTCCGTCAGATACAAACTACACCTGCTCTATTTTCACGTAGATGACTTCCCAGCAAAGCTAAGAGATTTCAGTGAGAAGTAGGGTGAGTGCTTTCACCAGGACATAAGGGAGATGGAGGTTAGATATCAAGGGAAGTGGAATGCCCACATGGTGGCCGACTATTGCTGGTGATTGAAGAAAAAGGACTTTCTATACGCAGATAACTTGAAGATAAGAGAGCAAGAAAGATATCATAGAGAAAAAAAAAGTAGAACCATGGGAGATTGACGGTACAGCAAAAATGCGAGAAAAAATTCGTGATATCTCTATGATAACTTTGCTGATTTTACGAATTTTTGATGAATACCCGTTATAATTCGTTTCGAAAAGTTTTTTCAACATCAAATTCGGATTCAGAGCATCGAAATATAAAAATGCTATTTCAAAGATAAAATCTAAGAAAAAAGGCCCAATGGTAAAATGAAATGCTGATGGCGGCATAGAATTCTGAAGATCAAAATGCAAGATTGGTAAGTCTAGTTTCTGGGTCTGAAATTCCTTTGTGTGGCTGTATTACGAATTTGCAATGGAAATATCATGTCACATAGAATTTTTGAGATATTCTGACCAATAAATGAGGTATTTGCTCTTATTCACTGACATGAAATGTATGGCATTTCTTTTCTTCGCTGCCCAGACGCATTTGACATTTTAAAATGCTATATTTACTCTTTCCTATGCATATTTGGTTGATATGATCCAACTTGTTTCGCTGAGATAGAAAATATTGAACTTTTTTATTTTTCAACGTAGCAGGGTATATAGAAACAACAAGGATTCCTAAATAGAGTCTAGTGAAAATTAAGTTGTCTTGTGTTAGTAAATATGCGTGCAAATACTCTTCGTTTTCATATTTGTGAATAGTATAATAAAAGTATATAAAATAATAAAACCTTAGCACAACAGAAATTGAAGTTTAAAATAAAATTATACTCCTCTGTTATACAACTTTGTAGTTTATTTCGTGACGTGTTAGCAATGAGAAGGCATTCGAGCCCACTTGAATTAGCATCGGTTTATTTACCAGCATACGAACAATTGATATTCTTCAGACTTTCAGTGATTCTAACAACTCGAGAGCATCTGTTCCTCTTATAAATAGCACACTTCTAACTAGCAGTATTCTGTTCAATTTTGCATGGTTAATGATTTTCTTTTTAAAAGGATATTAAACGGGAAAGGACAGACGCTTCCGAAATAAATGGACTGTATTTGTTACGATTGGCAATATTGTAAGGCACAATGGAATAAAGGAATACTGGGGCGTTTGGATCAAGTATACGTTATGTTACAGAAAAGGCGTACGTTGGGTGTCAAAATATTTACTGCTGTTATTAGCTGCCAGGGCGGTTTGCCGTTTTAAAAAATGTTGAGCGTTTTTAAATTTGTGATGGTAACGGCTAGGAATGCACTCATTCCACTAGTGTTGCCGGTTATTTATTATATTTTAAATAAATACGAAAACGAAGAGTATAGTACTTTAATTTGATCGTTATATTTTTAAAGCTGGTAATATCACTCCTAGAAAAAAAAATCAAGTGTTAGTGTACGAATTCTGAACAGCTTTAAAGATACTCATCCGCCTGTCGTGCATCTTATAATATAAGAAAGAAAATTCCGATTCTACTAAAATTTGGACAGTAAATTAACGTTAGCTAGAGAAAGAGTGATTTTCAACAAAATTGATCAGTAAATAAAAAAGTCATTAATAGTCCAGTCGATAAAATAAAAAATACATCAGAAGCTCGCAAAAAATGTTATCTGATATTCTACTTCAGCAACTGTTAGTGGAGGGGTTATATATCACAAAACCATAAAAATCAGTTCTGGGGGTGCCGCGCAACCCCTCCAAAAAATCACCCTTTCAGTTAAAAAAGGCTCATTTTACTTATAACGCGTTAATCGTTAAAGATATAAAAGAATTGCTCATCGTACAAAAGAAAGCTTGACTAATTTCCTGTAATTTTCTTGTATATGCCATGATTTTCGAGAAAATCGATATTGAAATATATTGAAAAATTTATATTTTTAATGCATACGAATTTCCATTTATTTGAAATTTTTTGCGCGCGGCCTATAGAAAAAGTTGAATTATTTGAAAACCAAACAAGCTGGGAAGAAAAATAAAAATGAGTTTAAAAGGGGATATAAAATACTCTCTTGTGTTGTCATTTTGGATGACTACTAATATTTATTAGTATATAAAAATAACAATATAATATAGTTATCTCTTGATTTTTTTGCGCTTCTAACTATTCACAGGCCCATAAAAAATAACTGACTTTAATATAAGTTGTAAATGCATTATCTTTTAGTTCAAGGTAGTACCTCAATGTAGAAAAAGTTAGGAATAAGAATATTCACATTTACAAATTTACAAGCATGTTGAAGCAAAAAAAATTTTTTTCATGATATTTTTTTATACAATTTTTTAACTATTAAATGATTAGAAACAGTAGTAATATGATATATAAATTTAAAAAAAAATTGAGGTGAATTTTCAAGATGTTTGGGCCTTTTCTTTATTCTTAGGAAACTATAACATGCTGGTAAGTTTGTAAATGTGAATATTTTTATTTCCAACTTTTTCTGCATTGAGGTACTACCTTGACCTAAAAGATAATGCATTTATAACTTATTTTAAGTCAGTTATTTCTCATGGGCCTGTCAATAGTTAGAAGCGCAAAAAGGAGATAAATATATTATATTGTAATTTTTATATACTAATAAATATCGATAGTCATACAAAATGGCAACCCAAGAGAGCATTTCATATTTCCCTTTAAACCCATTTTAATTTTTCTTCCTAGCTTAAAAATACAAATTTTGCACTTTTCTTCAATACCGATTTTCTATAAAACCATAGCATATACAAGAAAATCACAAGAGGATTTTTTTTTTTGGAAAATTAGTCAACCTTTCTTTTTTGTAATGAGCAATTTTTTAAAATCTTCAACGGTTAGCGAGTTATCAATAAAATAAGGCTTTCTTTACTGAAGAGGTGGTTTTCTGGAGGGGTTGCGTGGCACCCCAAAAACTGATTTTTGTGGTTTTGTGATGTATAACCCCTCCACTACATAGCGAAGAGCAAATTGCATTCGATCGGCATATTTCTAAAACCGGTAATATTGCCCGTAGAGAAAAATTTTCATATCACTGTGTTCAAGATCGATTTCTGAACCGTCTGTCACGTTTCTTGTCAGCACGATAACTTAAGAACGAAAACTCACATTGTATTAAAATTTAGACAGTAGGTTAGTGTCAGCTGGAGGAAGAACTCTTTTGGTTTTGAACAAAATCAGTCACTAAATAAAGAAGTTATTATTTTTTTAAATAAAAAAAAAATGAATTATGTTTTGTAAGTAAACAAAAAGTGTCTAAAACTATTATTATTAAAAAAAAACTGCGAAGAGTATTCTATAGAATTTGCAACAATTATATAAAAATTGCAGTAAATAGGCGAAGAGTATGGTTAGCTTGTTTTTATTAATATATTTTATTAATATACATTTCATAATATATTTTCTTTATACTTTTAGGAAGTTACAGCTTGTAAAGTCGTTAAAGAGGAGACGCGGAAAATGTACCGTAGATTACTTCTAATTGCTCTCCGTCGCAATGTGGGCCAAAAATTAAAAAAAGGGAAACAGTTAAAAATTCAAAGCATTTTTTGATGTATTTTGATGCTGGAAATGGCATTTGAAAGGTAAAATATGAAATATGGTAATGGTTAAAATTTTAACCATTTTCTAGCGAAAATGAGCGTTTTTTTCATTTTTTACGAGACTTTACCCTACTTTGACTAACAACACTATAAATCTAAATCCTTCTCTCTATCAAAGGAAAAGGACCACAAAAGTAGTCACAAATTTCATTAATTTTTCACAACAAAATTCTTATTTAGTCAAAGTAAGGTAAAAAATGAAAAAACGATGATTATCGCCAGAAAATGGTTAAAATGGTTAAAATTTGACACCATTACCATATTTTTTGGGGAGCAATTCGTATTTTACAGTAACCTTTCAAATGCCACTTCCAGCATCAAAATACATAGAAAAATGCTTTGAATTTTTAATTTTTTCCGTTTCCTTATTATTTGGCCCACACTGCGTGGTATCTTGTAGATCCCTGGTGCACTTTCCTTGTCTAATAATTATCTTAAAAGTTAACACTAATTTGTCCCTTTCAAAAAAACATATATAACCCCACCATATTTGTAGAGAATGGATTTTCTAGACGTAAAAGACATATTCTTTAAGTTCGTTTGCCGTTTGTGACAGAGAATGGGACGAAGGTCGTAGAACTTAAGGACAGTAACCAAATAAGAGACTCGATTTAAATTAAAACAGTATTTATTAATTTAAAAGAGGAAATCGGTATGTGTGTATACAAGAATAAATATTGAAACCTATCCAAAAATCCATTGGATGGTTATCTCAATTTGTTAAGCGCACGTAAAAAAGGCCATAAAGACCGGTCATCAAAATATCAAAGTCGGCGCTATTACCTGCTGTCAAGAGTACTGCAGAGCCATATTTTAATTTTTTCATATTAGACAACAAAATAATACAAGAGATTTTAAAATCGTGCCTCCGTTAGAAACGTTCTGGTAAATTAAAATATCTTACTCTGTATTGTGTTAAGATAGGAATATCTTATGCATTGTCTGTCCTGACATTGACATAAATTCAAAGTACGGCTCTGTTTATCTCGTTCCTGAGTATGACACTCTAGTTTAGAGTGATTCTCGTAACTATATCACAAGAGTTAGAAATTCTAACTAAAAGAGGCGTGTTTCCGTTTGTTTCTTATCTTAATTTTGCCAGAACATACTTTACATAAGACTAATGATGTTTTATCTATTAAGTAAATACATTATATTTATTATTTAATATAGTGTAGAAAAATAAAGCATGGCCTGATCCCCCCTTGTATTAGCAAGGTTGACAGCTTTGAGTTTTGTATGTGGCTTATAATGATGGTGTGAACTATATATGTTAGATCACAAGCGACACAACTAACTTTTTAAAAACTTTATTTAAAATTAAAGGATAGTACGTACTATCCTGATAATGAAGTGAAAGCAACAAAGTGAGAATTATAACTATGCTAAGTGAGTATGATAACTGAAGTACAATTGCTGCGTTACATATATTTATAACTTTAAAAATGCTGACTTGAAGAGTCTTAGAACAAAGGAATATTGTGAACGAGCCTGTGAATCAGGTGATGTTGACTCAGCAAAAGAAGCAGCTGCCATATGTAATATGATACGCCTGATAAGGCTACTTTCATATGACTCTAAATATTGTAAGTCACTTGGTAATATTTTATATAACAACTTCCCCCTTATAGAAAAAGTTGGTGATTATACAGCAACTTTTGAAATTGAAATTAATTGAAAAATATGAAATACAAAGTACAATAAAATGTGACAAAAATGTAAAAGGTGCAAAAATGTAAAATTGTAAAAGTATAAAATGTAAAAATATAGAATATAAAATAGTAAGCGTAAAAATGCAATACAGTGCATGTAATAAAAGCATAAAAACATATTGAAATAAAATTGAATAAATTTCACTGAAGAGTCTCAGTACAAAAGTTTATGAAAGGCACAAAACTGTTTAATTAAGTTCTATGTCTTCGGATTCTTCGTCTTCTCTTCTTAGTGGAGGTCGTCTTCGTTGAGGGAGTAGGCTAGTAAATGTCCTGGAGAGTTTACTAGGCCTCGGAGGAGCTGGGGGTGATGTAGAGACATCGGTGGTCAAACTTCCTCTGCGTATTTTGCACTTGTAGACTAAATACACAAATAATAGTCCGAAAATTAGAACAATTATGAAATAAGTGAACCAGGAAATGTGTTTATTAACGAAAGGTTCGTTTATTAAATTGTCTAAGTCTTTCGAATACTGGTCCAGCTTATGTTTAGCGATTTCGAGGTCCTCGGTGTTTAAATTGTTCAACTTTAAAGGTTTTAGATTAGGCACTCGAATGTTTTCGGGAATTTGGCCACAACACTCAAAAGGGACTCGAATTGGGTGATTATTGTCTTTTATACTGGTAAAGTCACTTGTGCTAGCTTGGATTTTGGTAATACCTACAAAAGCATAGCAATTTGATTGGAGTCTAATAATTGAATTTTTGGAGATTGTGTCAGTCGAAATTATTTTGGGACAGTTAATGGTCACATGTAAAGGTTCCGCGTTTATCACTAACCACTTGTTTTCACCTAGTTCTTGCACGTTGTAACCTTGACTGATGATAAGTGACGTCTGGCAGTTTTCGGGTAGTGTGTCGAGATTCTTGAAGAGACGGGCTTCGCATATGGCATTGTTGTCAATTGGATATGCAAATAAATTTGAGCATAGCTTGGTATTAGGATAAATTGGTTTGCATCTTTCGAGGTCTGCGATGGGTATGAACATCAAAGAATCATCATCTCTCGCGATATATTTTTGAGAAGTTGATAAAATGTGAAATAGACCAGTTCTATTATCCAGAATAGGAATGGGAAATAGTTTGAAAACAGAATATGTTTGAGGGTCTATTAGTGGTATGTCTAATACAAATATTAATTCTGAATTTACCTGAAAAGCTTTTAATTCAATAATATCTAAGTATTGTGAAACCTTTGATAATTTAATCGGTAGTGGTAAATTATTCTTTTGTAAGTTTTGTGAAATCTCTTGCAAAGAGTTTACTAAATCTTGGGGATTGATGATCGATGTATGAATTATTTTGAGTCTCGCAAAAGTGATAGAATTTAAAATATCGTTTAAATTGTCCTCGATAAATAAATAGCTTGCCATGAGTTGCTCGCAAATACTTAAGAATTTTAATTTTGTATAAGCTATTCGCGTTTCGCCTTCGATTTTCAAGATCTGTTTTTCGATTTCTTTTATATCATTATTAAATGTCTCTTCGTCAATTTGTAATTGTCGAACAGTTACATTGAAATTCTTTATGACTGATGTTGTGACTGAAATTTGGTTTTTAAGTAAGTTCTCCAATTGGTGTTCGTCATTATTAAGTTTATTAATACAGTTTAGATAATATTCGCCGTCTTCAGCATCTAGATTGCCGGTGATTGATTTAAATATTGAACCTATACCGTTCAAGAGTCCGCGTTTGTAGCGTTTCGTGTCGAACAGTATTTCGTCGAATTTACTCTTTATGGATTTAGAAATTTGCGTTAATAGACTAAGGTGTGTTTTAACTTCACTTGTGAAGGTTACCATGTCTAAATATGCCGGGTCAAGGGTGATGAAGATTTTATCTAAGATTTTGTCATTTCTGTCAATGGCTGTCTTGAGTGTGGAAATGTTCTTATGTACGAGTAACGTCCATTTCTTGTGGGAAATAACAATGTCAGTGTCTCGGTGGTAATACACTCCGATAGTGTTGTTTATTGGCGTTATTGAATATTGGGATACTGCTGATCCGAACAGCAAGAGAAACCTGAAAATAAAGTTTAATTTTCAAAATATGGTTTCATTCTGTCAAAGTTAACTTTAGTAGTTTGGTCTGTTTCGGGATTAGATAAAAGTGCTGAATTTTTAAAGATTTCTTTAATTTCGAATGGGCCGTTAAATTTGTTTTGTAATTTGTCTTTGATCTGAGATTCTTTTACATAGACTTTGTCTCCAATTTGGTAATCTGGTCGTTTTCCGGGGACGTGTTTGTCAAAACGAATTTTGGCTTTCGCTTTTTGGTCTAGCGTACGACTACGTGCTATTTTATAATAATGCGAGATTCTATTATTGAGGTCTCTAACATACTTAGTTATCAGTTCTTTTTGATTGTACAACGTTTCGGGTGGTCTACAAGATGTGTGTCCGAATACTAATTCGTATGGACTAAAACCATGAGTTTTGTTGACCGAATTATTGTAGCATATTACTGCATAGGGTAAAATAGTCAGTGGATGTTCGTCAGGGTTTTCGGCTTTATGGACTCTAATCATTTCAGCTAGGGTGGCATGAAATCGTTCTATTGATCCATTAGATTGAGGATGTCCTACACTTGAATACGTTAATTTTATGTCATATAAAGTGCAGAGATCTTTTAGTAGTCTGTTGTCAAATTCGCCACCGTAGTCACAATGGACTCTCAAAGG
Source organism: Stenurella melanura (assembly GCA_963583905.1). NCBI lineage: Eukaryota > Metazoa > Arthropoda > Insecta > Coleoptera > Cerambycidae > Stenurella > Stenurella melanura. The sequence goes on from OY757309.1 coordinate 85,918,315, forward strand.
GGTGCCATAGTGTTGGAAATATAGTAACAGGGTGTTTACTACAGATTTAGCAGATTTGTCTTGGATTGCGTATGCCTGGGTAAATTTAGTCAACTCGTCGCGAATGGTCAAAGCGTAATTTCGAGTTGGGGTCTGAAATATGTCGATGTTGATTCGTTCAAATGGCGTTCTTGGTGTTTCTGTAATTACCAAAGGACTAGTCATGTTTTTACGATACACTTTATTCTTTTGACAAATCTCGCAAGATTTGATAAAGTTTTCAACATCCTTAGATAATCCTTGCCAATTATATTTATTTTTAATTCTCCGCATCGTTTCGTTTATTCCGCGGTGAAGATTATTTTTACCGCAATGATGTTGGTCTAAAATGATAGGGATTTGATCTTCATCGGGGGTTTGTACGATATTCTGGCATATTACGATTTTTAAGTCTTTTTCTGGGAAAATGAATGATAACATTTCTAGTATCGGGAGATCTAGATTGTTCTCAACATAATACGTTTTGGAAAGATCTAAAAGGTTTTGTCTCTTATATAATACCATAAACAAATGTTCTATTGTAGACTTAACGTCGAATGGCAGAGGGACTATGTAGTATTTCCTATGTCTGACTGATTTACTCGAAACGATATTAATAGTGTTTTTGTAAAATTCAGGGTGTTCTTCGAAAATGTCTTCGATTATTTTATGATGTAAGTCCTGCAAGTTATCTTGCTGAAAAAAGGTGATGATATTTTTGTGTTCTCTATCTAAAAGCTGTTTGTTGGAAGTTTTAATTTTCGAATAGTCTATTAGAGATTTTGTTTTGTACAAATTGACAAAAATATCGAATTCTTGAGCGATTTGCTCGTTAGTTATTTGGGCATTTTCGTTTGGGTTTTCGTCATCGTCTTGTTCGTCATATTCTGATTCGTCAGTTTCATTCGCGGCTAGAATTTTTGAGTAAAGTTTCGAACATTCCGAAAAATGGTTGATTTTAATTCGGGATAGCGCGTCCGCGTTTTTATTGATCTTGCCGGGTTTGTATACGATTTCATAGTCGTATTCCTCTAATTTTAATCGCCAACGTGCGAGTCTACTTCCTGGGTCTTTTATTGAAAATAACCAGGTAAGTGGTCGATGGTCTGTTACCAACTTGAATTTTCTACCGAATAGGTATGGCCTAAAATGCTTTACTGACCATACTATGGCTAAAAGCTCGCGTTCGATCGTGGAATATTTGGTTTCCGCAGCGCATAAAGTTCGAGATGCGTATGCGATAGGTAAGTCTTTGCCTATGTTGCCTTGTGAAAGGACAGAACCAATGGCGAATGCACTTGCATCGGTGGTTAAAATGAATTCATCGTTAAAATTAGGGTAAATGAGAATCGGTGTTGTCGTTAAAGTTTGTTTTAAATTTTGAAAGGAATTTGAACAGTCATTGTCGAAGTTAAAAGGTATGTCCTTTTGTAGTAGCTTCGTTAATGGTTATTTTAGAGAAATTGGGGATGAATCGCCTATAATATCCGGCTAAGCCTAAAAATGACTTAATTTCCTTGGGATTTTTCGGTTGGGGAAAATTTAAAATTGCATCAACTTTGGTGGGATTCGGTTTTACACCGTCTTTGGTTATGAGATGGCCTAAATATGCGACTTCTTTGCGGAGGAACTCGCATTTGTCGGGTTGAATTTTGAGGTTTGCCTTTTGTAAGCGTTTGAAAACTTCTGTTAGGCGTGAAATATGGTCATGGATGGTAGGGGAGTAGACAATAATGTCGTCCATATAGACAAGACATCGTTCATTTTGAATACCTAACAAGATATTGTCCATTACTCTTTGGAAAGTTGATGGGGCATTTTTGAGTCCGAATGGCATTCTTACAAATTCGAAATGACCATTCTCAACTGTGAAAGCAGTTTTTTGGATATCTTTCGGGTCTATTTGTATCTGGTGAAATCCAGATGCAAGGTCTAGCGTTGTGAAATATTGGCATTTGCCTAGTTGATCAAGAAGGTCAGAGATGTTGGGAAGAGGATATTTATCGTCGATGGTAACTTCGTTAAGTTTCCGATAGTCAACTACGACTCGCCACTTCTGTTTGCCAGAGGCATCCAGTTTTTTGGGGACTACCCAAACAGGGGATGACCAGGGTGAAATCGAGGGTTGAATAATGCCTTGATCTAACATTTTAGAAATTTGAGTTTTGACTTCTTCTTTATGGACTTGAGGGTAACGATAAGATTTTGTAAATATAGGTCGGGAATCATTCGTATCAATCGGGTGTTTAATTTCGTTTGTAAATGTCAGGTTGTCACCTTCTAAATAGAATATGTCTTGAAAATCTAAACAAAGCTGCGTTACTAATTCGGCCTCTTCTTCATTTAGATGATCTAAACGTAACTGATTTTGAATTTCAAATGATCTGTCTGTCGGTATTTGTTGGCCAGAGTTGTCAGTGTTGAAATTAAAAATCGATTTAAATTTTTGAATTGGTTCTAGATCTAAATTTGAAAATTCGATTGATTTCGGGATGGCATTTGCATTAATTATGGTCGTATAAAATTCTCCGTTTTCGTCTACTTTAACGAGAGCATTGGGTAAGCGAACTTTCTCTTTTTCCTGGGCTAACAGTATAGCCTCAGTATTTCGCAAATGACATTTTAATTTAAATATTTTTTCCATACGTGGTTCTATGGAAATTAAATTTTGATTTTTGTTTTCATGAGGGGTTTTTGAAATTGGAGTTTGAGAATTACTAATATTTTTTATTGGTGGTTCCGGTAGATCTCGATTTACTTCAAAAAGAGGAACAGTTTTAAAGTTAGTAATTAATTTGTTGTTATTCATGTCAATAACGCATCTATAATGTTTGAAAAAGTCGGCTCCTAATAATCCGTCGAATTCGATGTCTAAATCGCAAATGTATACTTTATGCGGATCATTAGCTGTAAAAGGTATAAGAACAGATTCGGTTATCGCAATTTTTTGTTCTGTTATACCTTGTATAACAACGTTCTCAGGAGATCTGCGCTTGTAATTTTCGGCAAGTTTTGGTTTAAATATTGATATGCCTGCACCGGTATCGAGTAACATTTTGAATCTATTTGTAACGTCTTTAATATAATAGAGGTTCCTTGAATTTACAGTTAGAGATGGATACGAGATTACATTAAAATTTGTTCTAGATGGTTCAGGGACGGACTGGGGTTGTCCTTTAAATTTATGGTTTGGATTTGACTCGACATTTGGTCGATTTGGGAATCCGGTTGCTCTGTTGGAGTATCTGTAGGATACTCCGGGCCTTGGTAAAAATCCGGTTGATTAAAAGAATAATCCGTATGAGGGTTTGGTGAATAATCGAAACAATTTTCGTATTGATTTGGTGGGTAATCAATATGATTCTCGTATTGGTCTGGTTGATTATAAGCATGTGGATTTTGATAATCCCCATTACCAGTAAAACATTCTTGGGAATGTACCTCATTATTAAAATTAGAATTATTTTGAAAATTTTCAAAACTATCAAATTGTTGGTAGCTTTGGTCACAATAAGAATTATAATTGTCATAATTTTGTGCATCGTAGTAATTATCAAAATTAACGTGATGAGTTTTTTGAGGGTTTTGACGGTTAAAATTTGAAGATTGTTGATTGGGAGGTCTTTGTTGATAATTTGGATTAGGTCTTATCACAGAAGGCCTATTTTGTTGTGGAGAATTATTTTGGGAGAAATTTTGTTGAGAGGCAAAGTTGCCTGGACTATAATAATTTGATGGACTTTGGAAATTTGGCCTAGGAAATTGTGTTGGAGTTCCACCAAAATTGTTTTGCCTGTAGTTGGGATTTTGCTGTGAAAATTGCCTTGCGCGACATTCATTAAAATTATGTCCATTTCTTTTGCAATAATTGCAAAATTGTTGGGAATTTGGACGTCTTTGTTGAGATTGTACAGGGTTTTTAGTGGCTGATTTGTTTGGAAATTTTTGTGATTCAAAGTATGACAATTGAAGTTCTCGTTTAACTCTACTAATAGCATCTAACATGTTTCTGGGGTTACCTGCACGAATTATTTGACCTAATTTGGGTTCAAGTCCGGTAAGTAACGTGTTCAATGTCATCGTTTCGATAAGGCGTGATTGTGCATTTTTCTCCTCTAATGTCAAGGATTGTTTTTGCACAGCGGCGTGCATTTTGGCGTTATGCGTTTGAAGTCGAGAAATAAAAATAAGGGCGGTTTCATTCTGCAATTGATGAACTCTTTGCAGATCCTGTATAAGCGCTGTTAGGTCGCGTGAATCGCCAAAGTGCGCCTCGAGCAAGCTTTTTATTTCTGCCCAAGTAGCAGGGTTTCGCGAATTTATTAGCTCTGACGCTTTTCCGCGAAGCTTATTTTTTATATGTAGAGTCACTAAAATTCTCTGATCGTCTACTGCCATGCCTTGAGCATGAACACACGCAGAGATAAATGTATGCAAAAATATGGGGTTCCCATCGAACTCAGGTATTATAGAAAAGATTTCACTTAACTTGTACGGTTTGATGTTTACTGTTTCATTCATTGTAACGTTCTGATTTTCAGTGACTTGATTGTCAGTCATTTTTAATAGGTTATTATTTAACTTTTTAAAAAAAGAGAGATTTTAATTAATTAAAAAAATTTATGAGGTGAAAATCAGAATGATACGGCACTGGTGTGACAAATGTTTCACAAACTTATGATTTACTGATTAGCTTGGAATGCGTTTCAATGCAAAATAAATGTTAACTCTGAAATATTTCTGTGTTGTAAAATTGAACTTGAAATCTGATATATTTAAATGTATTAAATTTCTTGATAAGTTTAATGAGACTTTCGCTAATCTGGGTTATAGAACTGCTGTTATTTATATTACGTTACGTAAATTGAAATAAATTGAATGAATGGGTTTGAAAAAATGTTAAATATAAAGCACAAAATAAAACGAGATGATTCTTATTTGTACTTACATCAATATTTTCATCTCCGTGGAGTCTTGTAGTTGAATGCGACTTCGTAAAGCGTGCTCCGTCTGTCTGACGTCGAAGACACCAACTTGTGCGACCAGGGATGATTTCTTACTTGCTAAAGTTTTGTTGCTTGTTGAGTGATTGCTTCTTGTGTGGTTGCTTCTTAAAATTAATTGTTGCTTTGATTGTTGAAATGTTGCTTGTTGATTTGTTGCTTGAAAAAATTGTTTCTTTGATTGTTGAGTTGTTGTGTGCTGTGTCCGGGTTCTTTTTCTTCTTAAAGAATTGAAATTCACCACTCCTGCCCTAAAGTGCTCCTTGTTCTTCCAGTCTTTCCCTCCAGTTAGGCACCTTTTTGCAGATGTTCTCCTTATTCTCTCGGGTAGTTTCTGGTAGTTAGGCTCCGGTACAGGGTGTTTTGAAGATCCTTTTCGACTGCGCCAAATTTTGTTAGATCACAAGCGACACAACTAACTTTTTAAAAACTTTATTTAAAATTAAAGGATAGTACGTACTATCCTGATAATGAAGTGAAAGCAACAAAGTGAGTATTATAACTATGCTAAGTGAGTATGATAACTGAAGTACAATTGCTGCGTTACATATATTTATAACTTTAAAAATGCTGACTTGAAGAGTCTTAGAACAAAGGAATATTGTGAACGAGCCTGTGAATCAGGTGATGTTGACTCAGCAAAAGAAGCAGCTGCCATATGTAATATGATACGCCTGATAAGGCTACTTTCATATGACTCTAAATATTGTAAGTCACTTGGTAATATTTTATATAACATATATAGAATGACCTAGGTTTGCAACCACGCATGGTGAGTGGAAAACACATCTCTAGGACGTTTTCAACTCCAGACAGCGGTTTAGAGATTATAACAATCAGCTGCAAAAAGATTCAGATTTCCCGAATGGATATATTTGTAAATTTTGATCTAAAGTAAGGGGATTTTAGGAATGTAATATTACAATGAAATGGGTTCACTTGTGATTATCTTGAAACGATTTTTAACGTGCGATGATCATCAACAACTTATAACTTATTATAGTGGATTAGTATATTATTATATGATCGATTATCATAGCCATTATTCACTAAGATGATGCTTGAGCCCACAAGCTGAAGGTGAGTGACGCAAATCTTCTTAGTGATTAATGGTCATAATCGCGAATGCAATACTATGCTACACCTATTATACAAATAAATTAGACAAATTTGATAGCATTAATCAGTACCTACTCGTAAACAAACAATATGACGATACATTTGGTTGTCACTGTCAGCGAGTTGGTTGTCAACTGCAGCAAGAGTTGATCGCAGTCGATTTAAAATTTCATTGAATCAGTGAAACAGTGATTTATGAATTAGTATTTGTGATTGGCCGGATGCAGGGAATTATGAATCGATAGTTCACTACAGTGAATTATAGGTACGATATTTCACCAAAAATGCTAATAATTGTGATATAATTTGTGATGTTCTTTTTATATGCTTTTTATGCTTTTTCATATAGTCTCGATATTGTCATTATGCACTTAAAATTTCGTATAATTAACCTTTTCCGTTCTCGAGATATAAGTAGTTGAAATTAGTAATAGTTGCAAAAACCGAGCGCCCATTTGTGACGTCACTATACGCAAGTGACGTAAGAAAAGTGGCTTTCTGGGACCTTTCAAATTTAACCTGAAAGGTCGAAAAACATGAAATTTTCAAACGCTTGTAACTAAATAAATACGTCGAGTGGAAATTCGTTCTATGTCTCTACGGAAAGGAGAAGGTCGGCGATGAATCCTAATCGTAAATTGCAGGGACAAAATCAAAAATTCGTTCCGATAGGAGCGAGAGAATATTGTAATTTTTTGACATTTCACCAAATCGTATTCCCCTACTGTTAAGAAGTAAGCAAAACAAACAATACTTCGAAACCACTTATAATTATGATAACTAAAGAGCAGCTAAAGTCTATCGAGATCGCCGTGTCTATGCGTATAGTGACGTAGCGCCTGGTCACGCCCCATTTTCGCGAGGTGGAGATTTGTAATATAAGATACTAAACGTGCGAATAAGATTCCGATTTTTTGCAGACCCATTATTTTACACTTGCACTTTCGACTTATGAAATAAAAAAACAATGCCGAACAAGCTCATTAAATAGGTGTAGAAAAATATATTTATTCCACACTTGAGCGATCACCATGTACATGTCCGCAAAGTTGTTAAAGGAATTTTTGTATTCGTAAAAATTGCCTTTAAAACTGAATTTTGGCCCTTTCATATGGGGAAATATGACCATTGTTGTTATGGGATTTTGCCCCCCGAAGCCCAGGGCTACGGATGAACCTATTCGACGGTACATTAGTAGTGTCATTGTTTTGTTGCAGTTTCGAAATTGAGTCATTAAGATTAAGTAATTCTCTTCTAAATTAACAATCGGAGAACGTTTACTGTGTTCAGTGATATTATATCTAAATATCTAAATCTAATATTTGCATTAGAAGGAAACTGTCATTTAACTGTCCCGGAAATACCCCAATATTTTTTTGCTAAAATAAAATACTTAAATAAAATAACTAAAAAGTAATTCAGGTCTTTGACTTATTATAAAAAATGTTTAATTAAATTCGTTTTTTCGCGATGTCACATGTTTTCGAGTGAAACTTGTGCTCTCAATTCGCAACAAATTTTATACTTATTAATATTTATAGTGACTTCAATTTAAATTTACATAGCAGCCTACGTTTTCACACATAAGGTATGCTTATTCGCATGTTAAAAATTTTATTGCCGATATAAGAAATAAAATAAACATAATCATGTCACAGAACAATATAAAAGTGGTAATAAAATCATCTTACAGGGAATCAAGTAAATTTTTTGTCGAGTAAATAAGTGTCAACGGGTATAAAATATGTCATCATGAATTAAATTACGGTGCAGGGCATAATAAAAAGGACACACCGAAGTTGGTCAAAAAACATCCCTTCACACAATCTAGAACTACCTACCTATGTTTATGTGACTCTTCGCGCATCACCGCGCTTTCTTAATAAAATTTATCATGTGTTGTTCATTGTATTGTCCGTAATGAATGTAAAACCATCCCCAGATAGGTCACCTACCGAACCATGTTGAAATAACAGTGCCCTTTAGGACTCTTACGACTTTCGTCCGTTAGATCTAGTTCAGTGGTATGAGCAATGATATATTGGTACGCCTGACAATGCCAGTGGCCTTGTTTTGTGTTCGAGCATCGAAATTGTTTAATGTTTGCAAGCAGAATTCTTCAAAAGAAAAAGTGTGGATTGACTCCGTATCTACTTACCCAGATTTATGTTCTGCTAATGCCATTGTAGAGTATCGAAAGCCCATTGTGTTTATATTGGTTAGTGACAATATTAACACTGCACTTAGTAATTTATTGGGATTTTTGATAAGTGATTTCAACGGGCTGCCCATCGGCGTGGAAATTAACAAATGTAACAGAGCATCTGCCTATCTCTTCAGACCACTTCAGATGGGACAATGATGTGCGCGATTTTTTACGGTTTATTATTTTCTACTTGAAAGTTTATGAAAGCGAAACGTTTGCGTATTTTGACTCCTATGGATTGGACATAAACGTCGATTTTCTAAAGCACATTCTTTCGTTGCATCAGTGATATATGTTGCCTATTTAAAGTCTTACATTTTTCAAATATTGGAATATTAAAAGTTATTAGTAATAGTATGTTGATATGGATTCTATGTAAGACAGTGCAATATTATTTCAGACATTTTTGTTATTCTTAAATTTGTAGGCTAAACACATATTTTGAAAACATTAAGCTTCGGGGATTCCTAAGGTAGATATTGCTTTTCCAGGAATAATTAACACATAATCGTAATAAAGAGAAAATATGTGAAAAATTATAATTATTCTTGAATTGAATTAGGAAAGTTTTGCGGGCGTATTGATGTTTGGCATTTTAATACATTTTGAGGTGTTCTCCTCTTCAAGCTTCACTTTGGCACCTAAAAATTTTGCCGCTCGCGCCGCCATATTGGGAAAATGGTATGATATTATTACTTTTTCAGTATCTAAGTGGTTAACAGTAAACAAATTACTCGAGAATAATGGTAAAAGAACGACTCTTCTTGCAGCAAATATTAAAGTGAAACGATGATATAAGATACTTTATTTTCATATAGAGGACGTCGATTTCATCAGATACTTCGAGGATATCTTGCTTAATACCTATCGTACAAAAAAATTATTCGTACTAAAATTGATTCCATTTTTACTATCTCTAGAATGGTTTAAAGATATTTGAAATTCTTAAGTGTTGTGATATGACATCTATGGCATCTAGTTTATATTAGAACCGCGCCGGATTCCGAAATTTACTCTACATACTGTTAAAAAATATATACGAAACATGTGGGAAATGGGAAATAATAGGTAGTAATATACAGGGTGTAATTAGTTTCATGTCATTAAAAAAACTGGTGGTAGGGAACGACAAAACAAACAAAAAACCTTATATAACACGGGGTCTAAAGCTCATAGTTTTGGAGAAAAGAAATAAACAATCATTTCGCAAATTTTCAATAAAATTTTTTGAGAACTGCTGGAATATTGAGGTAGGCTTAGATCTAGATCTGATCGGAAGAAAACTATAGTCTAACTCTCCCTTGTGCAATATTTTAGTTACTGTCGGTGTTTTCGTTATGTACACACGTCCGTTCGTTGTTTTTGTTATTTTTGAATTTCGCGTCATTGTGTATTTATAGTTAAGATTTATTTTATTGACTTACCGTTCAAGTTGTCAAATTCTTGATTACGTACAGACACAACTTACTTGTTCGTTCTTTTTGTATTCCTTTTTGGCTTTTGTACCAAGTTTTTATTTTATTTTTCTTTATTGACAACGTTAGTTCATAGTTTAATGTTTAGTGTTGAACGAAGTGCGTATGTACTTAATTCGACGTACCGAACTCTGTATTGATACAGATGCAGAGATTTTGAATCCTTTAGGTAGGTAGTAAGCTTTTAATCCAGGACACTCATTTATGTTACAAATGTTAATAAACCACATTTAAACTTTCTAAATTATAAACAATCCAATATTTTGTTCCAAATTAAAAAACACACATGTAAATAAATGCTCTGTTTAAACCTCTATGGCCATTATTTGCTTGCAATTGTGCACGACGAGAGAACGAATTATTTACCTCTTTTTCAATGACAATTTAAAAGTTGTATAATTGGGAAGTACAAGTCCATCGATCAAGAAAAGCAGTGGTTCTCAATAGTTGTCTACCATAATATTAAATATGTTAACCTAGATCAGTTTTTTTCAAAGTGCCCCTAGAGGGAAAAGTCATAAAGGTTTTTTGTTTGTCTAGTCGGTCCCCATTACCAGTTTTTTTAATGACATGAAACTATTACACCCTGTATATAGTATTTTTTCCTCTTTACAACGATATGTCACATGTCATATTTATTACTTAGAAGTAAGCAAGTAATTATAAAGTCACTTTTTAATAGTATATTCTATAACAAGTTATGGAATGGCGAACGAACACGAGCGAAAAGTTTATAGGCCGAGCCGAAGGCGAGGACTACGGTTCGCGAGTGTGGAATATGCCATTCCAAACGTGTTGTAGACTATACTTTCTCTAACAACGTTTTAGAAATTGTACAAAAAAACTTTAAAACTGTTCAAAACGTCAAATGCGAAGCTATCTTTTGTTCGACGTAACCATAGCAACCGAACCACTAACAGCTTCTGATTCGTCGAAAGCCGTGCGGTATTATACCATAACAGTGTGTTGGAATGATACTTGTTCCAACATAATTTTTAGTTGTGAAATTTCTAATTTTTGAAATGGTGTTAGAGAAACCAATTTTTATAATTGCTTGCTTAGTTCTAATGACCAGATTCCACACGTGACATATCGTTGGAAACAGGGGAAAATACTCTATTCAATGAGATTATTTCCGGCCTCTTTCTTATATATTTTTTAGCACACCAAAGAATAATATTTGCAAAAAAAGTTATAATTACAGAGGAATGAGTGTGGAGCACTCGTATTGGGCCAGAAAGGTCCAAGGCCTCCACAAGAGGTAAATGAGGCCAGACAGACCCAGGAGGGTCTTATTATTGCCTAAAATCGGTGTTGAGAGCGTAATTTTGTCTAGCTAATATTGATATTAGTTAATAAATTATTACCTTAATTAACCAGACGATGAAATTTTGTGTCATAATTTTGAATTTAATTTGAGGATGGTTTAAAAAAATAGCGTTCGTCCAGTTTTTCTATGCATTTCATAGTCCAGGGGAAAGGTCGAAAAATCCAATAAAAAGTTACAAATTGACAACTTTAAACATTTTTTCCACAGTTGAAGTACAGAAAAACTATTCCTAGATCCAGATGTTACTCCAGATTTAATTGAAACCGTAGGAATATCTGTCATCAAAGCTCTCTACGGCGTGACTTCTTATGAAGTATCATTGAATAGATGCTTTGTACAACTATCTCTTTTAATTGAACGAGCCCGCCTCATGATAACTGAAAAATAGCACCATTGCAACATAATATCAAAAAGGAAAAAAATAATAAAATCATTGCTTTTCATACATCCTATCACCTTCTCTTACTACCCCTGTTCCTGGGAAATATAACACAGGTCAACATTTGATCTAAGCGGGAACACCGCACGCAGTATATGTTACAGGGGGTTTGTGGGGTCGCTGATTACGATGGGAGGGTCAGTTAACCGCCATCACGTCAGGTTCAAGGTCATTTGAAGGTCAAGCGCAGAAAACCCATGAAAAAAGTCTGAAAGAATCATGCATATGTTTCCGAGGTCAGGGAATCCGAATCCTAGGTCGGCTAAGCTCTGTGAGGTCAAGGTCAAGGTCATTTGTAGGTTATTCCAAGGTCACTTGATGTGTTGTCGGCATTTACGGTTCGAAAAATCTGAAAAATTCATACGTATGTTTTTGAGGTCAGACAATCCGAATCTGAGGTCAGTTGAGCTCCATTAGGTCATGGTGAAGGTGTTTATAGGTCAAGTGCGAAAAAAACGTTTTAACGGATAACGTTTTTTAGTTGTCACTCTTGATGTTTTTTTTATACACACCTTTACTTCTTGCCCGTGTCTATATATTTTTATGTATATACAACTGTTTAACGAGCTGATATATGATTCATACTTATTTTACGTTTGGTTTACTTTGGGTACTCATCTGTAATATGTGCGTGAGTGAGCTCGATGTTTCGAGCGAAAGTGCGTAAAATAAGTATGGATCATATATCAGCTCGTTAAACAGTTGCATATACATAAAAATATATAGACACGGGCAAGAAGTAAAGGTGTGTATACAAAAAAACATCAAGAATGACAACTAAAAAACGTTAAAACTTTTTTTCGCACTTGACCTATAAACACCTTCACCATGACCTAATGGAGCTCAGCTGACCTCAGATTCGGATTCTCTGACCTCAAAAACATACGTATGAATTTTTTCAGATTTTTCGAACCGTAAATGCCGACAAGTGACCTTGGAATAACCTACAAATGACCTTGGCCTTGACCTCACAGAGCTTATCCAACCTCGGATTCGGATTCCCTGACCTCAAAAACATATGCATGATTTTTTCAGATTTTTTCCATGGGTTTTTCTGAACTTGACCTTCGAATGACCTTGAACCTGACGTGATGGGCGGTTAACTGACCCTCTCATTGTAATCAGCGACCCCAAAAACCCCTTGTAGCCTATACTGCGTGCGGTGTTCCCGCTTAGATCAAATGTTGACCTGTGTAATTATGGAATAAAAATTAAAGTGAAAACTAAAGACCGACATGTCTTTACTCCTTCTGCGATGAAGCGGTAGCACTCATGACTTCAGGCAGCTAGTACTCAAATACCGTTGATCTGAAGAATAAAAATATAGAATATGCATGGAATAGAATAGAATATAATTATTTTAGCAATTTTTGATACAAAAATTATGTACATTTGGCACGTCAATAAACAATATTTGTCAGGTAATTCATATACACTTAAACACATAATTAATTTATGTCTCGTTATAGTAAAAAAGTTAAAATAAGGCACATAAAAGCACAGAAACTTATAAAACACACAAATACATAAAAATGTACATTAATAAAACAATGTATAATATGTATATGTATAACACGTATAAAAAACAAACCTCATATAAAAACTCCTTTAATAAAAATATATTGCAGAATAGGCGGAGAAAGATAAAAAAGAAAAATATTATCTATCATCAACACTATAAAGTGCATTTGTTATTAAAAGTTTTTTATTTCTTTTTTAAATGAAGATAAGTTTAATTGTCTGATAGTTTTAGGAACCTCCGTTATAGAGAATATTAATATCTTCAGTTTTGTACACAACCATTTCTCACGTAGCACGAATAAGATACAAGTTATTGCTTAGAAATTCGATATTGGTACATAAATTGCAAAATTAAGGGTAGTTGTCAATCTCGGAGGTAATCACACTTTTGATATGCTTTTTCTGTCCCTCAAACAAGACTGTAAAAGAAAGTTTACCAGTTTGTGACCGAAAAATACCTGACATGCCGCCTGGGTATTATTATAATTTTAAATTTTATTATAATTTTAAAGAAAATCGTGTGGTTTCTTTATAATCCGTTATATCCTTGAGCAATTTGAAATATATATATTCCGCAGCTACATGTCACGTTATGCATACTGCCTGCTTAGACGTGTCACTTTCGCTATTAATCTTCACGTTTTACAAAAGTTTTTTAATTTCAACCCTAACGAAAACCCTTTTAGATGTATTGTAAAGTGGCTTATCGATTCGATGTGCATCCCTGAGTCCTTAAGTTTATATTGACATAACTGAAGTACCTCCTTCAAATACCCAGTTAGACCAGATATTTGCATTCTGTTTGCTTTGTCTTGCGTATCAGGTAACTTGAAGAGGTCATTTATTTACAATATGATGACACTAACATATTGTACCATCTTTCAGTTTGTTATATGTAATGGAAAACCATTGCGAAATATGAACTCTTCATATGAGGATGTCTGTTATATTCTGACTCTTTATTCAAGTCAGTTAGACATGCGGAAGAGGGGAAAATATGCTATTAATATAGTAAGGACGAGGTCTTTGTTGGTTAATGATAACTATTTACCGATTTACATAGATATAGTACAGGTATAATAGATGAAAGTTTGCTTAAACAGGGAATAACAAAGGCAGTCTGTTTCAAACTGTATTTTGTTTGAGTTCTATACTCTACTTTATGCAAAATAATACGTAAAATATGTTTAAAAAATGTTGGAGCAGAATTATAGTTTTTCGCCTTTTGCTTGAAAAATATGTACTAAATCAGAAAATATCAACAGATCTTTTTCAAAACCGGAAGAAATTGTCTTTCATTTGTTCCAATACGATAAACGAATTGATCAAGATGCAGCAATTTAAGATGTTTATATTTCGGGTGAAATTATGATTTTTGGAATTTCATTTGGAAAATATGCATCGAATCAAAAAAATAAAAAGGAATTTCATTTTATTTTTGTTCCTCATTGCTTGCATTTCTTTATTTACCAATAATCAAATTTTAAACTCATTTCGATTATATCTCGAGTATTGACAACAGTAGGTATACTGAATTTAATCTGAATAACTTATATAATGTTTTTTCCTTCTGCAATTCTTTGGGACTTCCTGCCACATGTATGTTTTCTTTTTAAGCGGTGCTCGGGGAAGCCCACAATTAACCAGTATGTTACTGGCAAATAACCTCTACGCCTGTGACTTTTACGTCAAAGGATCAGTTAAAGTTTGCTTTTTTTAAATAAACAACACAAATAAGTATAAAAACTTGAAATTAAATATTTCGGCAACGTTTCGGAAATCTATTTTGTTTCCTTCTTCAAGGCTTTTTTGGAAAAATCTTTTTTGCTGTGTATGAAATTCTATAATTATCACAGATCTTCAAAAAAACACTGGTTTTGTTTTTTTAATCCAAATAGGTGATTCTGACGGTTTTTGACGTGTTAAACACAACACCGTTGGCCGTTTTGCGCCATCACGTCACATTTTTGAGAAAACCTAACCTAAGGTTCCAATAAAGTAATTACTGCCTATATTCGTGCCCAGTAACTGGACAACAATACGAGGTTGAATAAAACAAACCAGACATCTCAGCTGTCCAATATCTTCAAAAACCAACAGTAACAATAAAAAAAGCATAACTATAGATGGCGCAAATATTATTGTATTTAAGTTTAGCAAGAAATACTAGAATTTTTGTCGTGAGTGTATATACAAGTAAATCGGCCTAAATACCTAATTTTATAGGATTTTGACACGCAGAACACAATATCGTTACCCGTTTTGCTCTATGAGGTCAGGATTTTGAGAAAATATAACCTCAAACTGGATAAAGAAATATTATTATAATATACAGGTTTCAATCAATGTTGGTTTAGAGTCTGTGGTGTTTCCCTTTCCTCTTCTTTATGAATGTTTCATTAGGTGTAGGTGCGTTTTGTATCTCTTAAGTTTATGTTTTTACCGTCTTAGCTGCTAAACTTGCACATACACTTAATGACTTTTTCCACGATTTACATCTTATCCGATTTTCAAGTTATTAACACCTAAATCTATTATAAAAAGCCTTCTTTCACTTTGAGGTTATGTTTTTTATATCGTGATTTGATAAAGTAAAATGGACAAGTGCTTCGTGTTTAACACGTAGAAATCCATCTGAAATAATACCTCATATCCCGCTTGGTGATTGAAACTTGAATACTATAAAAATATTATTTTATCCATTTTGAGGTTATGTTTCTTTCAAAATCTTGACCTCATAGAGCAAAACGTTTTTACGGCATTGTGTTCAGCGCGTCAAAGTCCTATGGAATTAGTTGTCTTGGTTCTATTTACTTGTAAATATACTCACGACAAAAATTGTAGAATATCTTGTTAAACTCAGAAATAAAATAATGTTTGTGCCATCCATAGTTATGTATTCTTTATTGTTACTATTAATTTTTGAAGATTTTGGACAGATAAAAAGATGGGGTGTTACATTTTACTCAATGTTTTATCGTTATCCAGTTGCTAGGGCTCAAGCATAGGCAGAAATGGCCTTTTTAGCACTTTTTGGTTGAGTTTTCTCAAAATTGTGAGGAGATGGTGCAAAAGGCAGCAAGTTCAGTACGTCATATAGCCTATACAGCTATTAAAAGGCCTGTACTTTAGAAGCAGGATTAAAAATAAATATATTGTTACGCATTACACCCCCCTCTGAGGCCTGGCGAATGATACGCCCATGATACTAATAGCTGAAATTAGGTATCAATGGTTAGGTAACCAGCAATACACGCCATCTATTCCGGAAGCCTGTAGATAGCTCTAGAGTTATATTGTTCTGGAATTGGAAATCTCTAGATGAATCTAGAGGCCGTTTTAGGATATATAAGGTGAAGTCGCCGGCGGAGAAAGAAGTTTTATTAAAGTGAAGTTTGGTTGCGAAAAGTGAGGTTATAAATCCTAAGTGTAAATACAAACATTGTAAAAGTTAGTTTAGAAGTATCGTGTAATCAGTAAATTATTAAATAATGTGTTAGTGGTTACCCCTTGTTAAAATTATTTGATACCCACGGACTTGTACGGGGTGTTTCCTAGGGGCGGAAGCACGTAACAATATCTAAGTTATGGGTTCGGTAAGTATAAATTACAGCAAACATGCTCATAGTCGATTTATTAAATTTTTTATGTAATTGTTGCACATTCCATAGGATCTTTCTCGCAGTTTTTTGTAAATAATCCTAGTTTAAGATATTTTTAATTCTATTTCAACTTCATTAAATACTGAGTATAAAAAAGTTTAAAAAATGATTTACAGTAGGATGACTGGGGTCTCGAATCCGCAATTCTTGGATTGTACCATTTACCATTTGAAGATTTTGTTTAACTATTGTAACTATTATCACGTGTCAAGCCTTATACCAGTTTCTCTTAAATATTTTATTTTTAAATTAGCAAAATATACGCCACAGTGTTAATATATTTATGCAAATATATTTACCAAAACGGGGCCTATGGTAGGCTGAAAACTCTAAAGGGTTGTCTGGATATTATTATAACTATGGCACACCTTTATTGTTACAGTGCATTTATATTTTCTTTATTTTGCGAGAGCAAATTCTGTTAATTAAAGTTTGTGGATTTTTATCCAGTGCTGTCATTTATGTTTAGGATATATAGGAAGATATTAAGATATACAGGAAGAACAAAACGAAAAACTGGATCAATATAGGGATTGTAAGCTAAAATCTCCACAGACCATATTTCATTATTTTAAATCTTGTCTATCTCTCACATATAATGTGTTGAGTTAAAAATAATATTTCGTCGAAAATTAGATGTGAAATATGTATTAGGAAATCATATAAATAAAAAATTACATAGCATAAAATTCCAGAAGATTTCTATTGAATTAAAAATCATAAAAATTGAAAAGACTATTTTTTTAAATTTAAATAATAACATTTTATTTATTGATCGACGGCGCTGTCTGAAGTTAGCTCCAGATGACACCTACAGATAACCAGATGATTCTTGTAGTATCCTCTAGTTATTTGTAGGTGTCATGGCCTTAAAAATCAGAATAAACCTTCATTAGAAAAGAGAGAATTTTGAGGTGAAATTTCCATAGTATATCTACTTATATACACACCCGGCGCTCTTGAAAAGGTTAAAGAGTATGGTGTGGTAAAACTCGACTAGCCATTGCTTGCATCTCCTTGGTTCGAAAACCAGCCCCAGCAGATTGCAATTTTGAAGAGAATGATTATACGTTCAAATTGTTACAAAATGTAACTCCCTTACTAGTGATATGAATTGGGGGATTGTTTATTTTGTGTGGTGCTTCTTATATATTATTTCTCGGTGCAGAATTTTGCAGTTTCTATTAAAGTTTAATGCTTTCACAGATGATGCTTTTTGCCTGAAATTCGTACAAGCATGTTTGTACGCTCTGTATTATACATGAATGAATTGAAATAATTACGGGAATATCTTGTTTACTTACAAATTATTTAAATAAGTAATTGTATGTTATTAGATATATGATGCGTAACGAATTGACATGAGGCTTAATTTTGTAGTAAACTATGTTTATATATTTAAATGAATGGCATTATCACACATAGATCCGGATGTGCTGTAGTAAACAAACCATGTAGAAAGATGTAAACAAAACTGTTTAATAATTTATTTTTCGCGACTTATAATACCTACAACTTTACACTTTGTATAAATAATTCATTTTAAAGCCTAGTTACTAGATTTATTACTAAAATGCAGAATAAATCCTTTGAGATGTTACTTGTAATGTAAGTATTGTGGATTTAATTAACAGCAGTTTTGCAAGAAACATACGCAGGTAGCTAATAATAGCGGTGGTAATGATAAAATTCAGCAAAATAAACACTATAATTCTCTTGAAATATTTCTTTGTAACAAATCATATTAATTATGTAATGGTATTGTGAGTACTAATATATAAATGTGAGACATCTATGAGTTTTTGGTTACATATTAACAGTCCAATATGAAATTTTGCATGTAAGTACCCACTGAATCGAATTAACGTGGAGGCTGTCAAATATTTTGAATTTCAGCCGCAGTCCTGAGAGAAACCCGAACAGATGTATAGGCAAAACTACTGGGTCCATCAACAACCTATTATTTTATTGATTCGAGTGCAATGACGTCACACGTAATACACAGGTGTAACTCGTTTAGCTGATGTGACGGCTCAATAACAAATCAAAATAACAGATGGTGCTGATGTAAAAAAGTTGAGATCGTACGCAGAATTTACCTTAACCCCTTCAGCCCCATGTTGCCCCAAATGGCAACAAATTCATATGGCGTTTGTATACCAAGTTGCCATATGTGGCAACAAATATTAAGCGTCTCATATAATACTGGAATAGTTCTGTAGGTGTTGTTTTAAGCATGGTTTGTCAAAAAAAAATAGAGGGAATAAATTTGATTGATTCCTTGAAGGTCAAATTCGCAACAACACGTGTCTCGCATGTAGATTCTTGCCAGTAAGTATATTGCTTCAGAGGAGTGCTGTAGTGTTGATCCTTAAAATGAGTGATATAAGTGATATTGACGAGCCCTTTGAAGACTCTCTAGTTTGTCCAGTGGTTCCGAAACTGAAGATGAGGAACCTGTAACTATGGGTGAATTGTCTGTTGTAATAGATCCGTTTTCTGTTAGTTTTCTAATCTTTTCATTTTGGTTGTCGTGTGTTAATTTTTTTAATTATTTTAGGATAAGCAAGCCTCCGAGTTAGTGCCTTTTTCGAGTATTTTTGAAGGATTACATCCTGCTATTGGGTTAGAAGATATAAATCAGCCTCTAAGTTGCTTCTTATCATTTGTCTGAAAACATTGTACAGTCTCTTTGTAACTGGACAAATGAACGAGCAGGAAGGTACTTAGTCGAAAATGGCACTCTTAAAGTGTACAATTTAGTATGGAAAGACATTACAGTTTCGGAGATGTACACATTTTTAGCTTTACAATTATATATGGGTATTGTTCATTACCCTAGAGTACCCGACTACTGGAGTCGTGACTTCTTGTTCAAAGGGCCAAATATTTTTTGTGGAGAAATAATGAACAGAAATAGATTTTTCATCATTTTAAAATTTCTAAGATTTAGTGATCCAGGAGCCTTTATTATAGGAAGACCTATTATCCGGTTGGCAATGTTTTTTGCATACCTACGTCAAAGAAAACTGTATGAATCTTGTAGATCCTGGAGAAATAGTGGCAGTAGATGAATGTTTGGTTTTATATAAAGATAAATTGCATTTTAAACAATTTATAAAAACCAAACGTTCACGTTTCGGAATGAAACTATTTTGTGTGTGTCCCAGTCATCCAGATTTACGGGGATACACTTACAATTTTGCAATGTATTTCGGAAAAGACACGTACAATATTGCTCACATTGCCGGGTCACAAGATTTAAGCATGCCTGAAAGAGTTGTGGTGTTTTTGTTTGAACGATTATTGGATGAAAGAAGAGAAGTAATAATTGATAATTGGTACATATGTCTTTGAGACTAGCACAATTTCTACCCACCAGAAATACTTATGTGACTGGAAAAATTCGAGCAAATAGAGGTGTACCTAAAGAGCTAACAGAAATACCTCCAAAAACACTCCAAACATGTTTTGTAAGAAAAGGTGATATTTTAGTTATTAGGTATAAGGATAAAAGAGATGTTTATCTGTTGACTACTAAACTCAAAGCTGAATTTACGCAAAAAACTCATTACCAAGTATCCAATAACATACGGTACAAAAGTCAAATGCTATTGAGCATTAGTGTTGGGCGATATCGTGATTTTTCAATCACAATGTGAATCGTGACTGTGAATTTCTGATATCAGTGAATTTAAACCGTGATGTGATCACGACTTTTCATGATACGGCGAATAGGGAAAATCGTTAATTTTAGTGAATTGGTGAATTCGCTACTTTGGTAATCTCTGCAGCCCTAGATATATAATACGTATGATATTTACATAAACATGCATATTGATGTTATGATTTGCTTATCCAGCTAACCTGACATGGAATGGTGATAAAGCCAAATATAAAACACTAAAATTTTAAATGGGACGCCTATTTGAACTTCGTAATAGCATATTTTTGTAAAGTTATACAAATATGTAAACATTTCGGAAGCATCAATAAACTATTTAGGTTTTAGATTGCTAGTTGTTATCAATCAGGGATTTTAATTTTGGGTTATTGTTTATATAATAGTGCTGCAACCTTTTTAATATAAGCCTCGGATTAATAAAAATGTACAAATTATATTAAATGAATATAATGTTTATTTATATAGTTATTCTTATTTGCTATTATTTAATGGGAAACATTTTATTTAATAAAGTCCAAGTATTTCTCCCATTCAAATATATCCAAAAATTTGTTACCTACGCTTCTTTCTTACAATTTTAGTCAACGGCATAAGGCAGCACTTCTAACGTATACAAGCTATAACCATTATACTCTTCGCCAACTTACTGAACTTTTTTATTAATTGTTGCACATTCTATAGGATACTCATCATCGCAGTTGATTATAAAACTGGAAACCCTTTGAGACAAGATGATTTCTACAATGGTTAGTCGATGTGTTTTCGTTGTAGAAGTTGTGGTTATTTCTCTTCAACAAAAACATAATTATCTAAAACATGTTTTGGAGCTAAGCATTTCACAATTTTAAAAATCAAAAAGAATACAATATTATCGAATTCCATATTTTTTATATGCCATGCCGAGACGTGGATGTTCAATATTTGCAATTAAATTGCTAGTATACTTAATCAAAAAAATATTTTAACGCATGGTTTTAGTAGATGTTCTTGTAACAGAAATGTTCCGCCACGACCCTGCCTTTAATTGCCAGTAAATAAAAGATATTAAAAGATGAGTATATAAATATCTATATAGTATGAGACGCGCAAGATTAGTCTATCTTGTGAAACGCGTACCTACCTAATATCGTTAAGTCACGGAATCGTTTGCTTTACGTGTTATACATAAGGTTACAAACAAGATATTTATATCGTCAAAAATATACTGATATATGGAAAGTCGTGATCACGTCACGCTTTTCTTCCAACTTTATTCACAGTCGTTACTTGTGATTTTTTAATATCAGTGATTAAATCACAGTTCGCGATAGATCGCCCATCACTATTGAGCATTACAATATGAATATGGGCGGAGTGGATGCTGTTGACCAAGACATTGAGCCGTATGACTGTACCAGAAAAAGCTACACCTGGTTTAAAAAAATTGGTTTGCACGTAGTCCGACGCATGGTACTGAATGCAAAAGTATTGTACACAAATACTGGAGGAAAAGACAAGGGTGTCTTAGAATTTACCAAAATTTTAATTGATGCTTTATTGGAAAATATGCACCTGGATTCAAAAAAATTAAAGAAAATTATACAAAAACTAACAAACTTAAGCCAGAGAACACTAAACATGTTTTTGGGTGCAGTGTCAAGGAAGAAGGCTGTCGTCGAAAAAGATGGACATGTAGAGTATGTTACCAAAATGAGAAGAAAAGAACATATACAACCAACTTATGTGGTTTTTGCCCAAAGGCGCCAGTTCATTTGTGCTCCAAGGCCCACTTCAATAAATATCATGGTTACGTGTAAAATCATGTTTATTTGTTTTTTATGAATACTCATTTATTTGCAGATGTAGAAGTTTCTAGTAAAATTTTTGTATTTCAAATAAAAGTTGACATTTATATCGACTGTAAATCTACGCCACTGTCTTTTTTACCATTGCAACTCGCCTACAATACTGTTTTTTGGTAGAAGGAAGTCAGCATTGTGAAACAATAAAAAGTACAATACAAACAAAAATATTTTTTTTCAAATAAATAAATTAAAAAATACACTTTTTGGGCCCTTGTAGCTAAGCCTCTGGATTTATTTTATTTCTTTACGAAAATGAGTCCCTTATCATAGTGGGGCAATGAAAAGTACTTACAAAAACAAAAAAGGAAACATTTCTTTTACCTAATCTGGTATTATATGGCAGTATATAAAGAGTGACTTGGAGCTGAAGGGGTTAAAGGTTACAGGGCGGTAGCAGTACCAGGTTCCAGAAGTAAAACTACTCTGTTCAACGAGTTTGCCCTCCAAATACACAAGATTTTGCACCACAGACCACTTAAAATATTCCCCTATTAATATTAATAAACCGTTTTAGTGTTCGTATACCGTACGTTATTTTTTCCTCGCGAGATTGTCTATAGTGTGATGATCTACTGTCCCACCACCATACTCTATCATACTATTATTTTGGTTTGCTTTGGTTGTATGAATTCGCGCCACTCTCTTACGTCGTTCTGTTGTACATTTTTGACCTTCTCTGTAGTCCGTATGACCGTAGTCATCTACATTTTATTGCTTAGTCTTAATAATGGCATTTAGTTACTTTCAGAGGTAAAGTAATTAATGTTTAACAATAAATAGTTCGCCAATTTCTATTTACCCCTACATTTTTTTCTCTACGAGCGATACTTACGGTATTAGAACTATGCCGATCAAATGTAATATACCCTTAGTTCTTATATTTGTGCAGAGCATAATAATGAGAAGAGCTTTCACTAGATATCGCCAAAGTACTATATTCCCAGAAAGACTCGACGTGTGGTCTACTCGACGTTAGACGGCGCTGCCTGAAGTTAGCTCCAGATGACACCTACAAATAACCAGAGGATACTACAAAAATGGCCTTAAAAATCAAAATAAACCTTCATTAGAAGAAAGATGGAATTTTGAGCTGAAATTTCCATAGTATACCTACTTATATGCAAACTCTGCGCTCTTGAAAAAGTTAAAGAACATGGTGTGATAAAACGCGACTAGCCATTGCATATCCTTGGTTCGAAAACCAGCCCCAGCAGATTGCAATTATGAAGAGAATGATTATACGTTCAAATTGTTTCAAAATGTAACTCCCTTACTAGTTATATGAATTGGGGGATTGTTTATTTTGTGTGGTGCTTCTTATATATTATTTCTCGGTGCAGAATTTTGCAGTTTCTATTAAAGTTTAATGCTTTCACAGATGATGCTTTTTGCCTGAAATTAGTACAAGCAAGTTTGTACGCTCTGTATTATACATGAATGAATTGAAATAATTGCGGGAATATCTTGTTTACTTACAAATTATTTAAATAAGTAATTGTATGTTATTAGATATATGATGCGTAACGAATTGACATGAGGCTTAATTTTGTAGTAAACTATGTTTATATATTTAAATGAATGGCATTATCACACATAGATCCGGATGTGCTGTAGTAAACAAACCATGTAGAAAGATGTAAACAAAACTGTTTAATAATTTATTTTTCGCGACTTATAATACCTACAACTTTACATTTTGTATAAATAATTCATTTTAAAGCCTAGTTACTAGATTTATTACTAAAATGCAGAATAAATCCTTTGAGATGTTACTTGTAATGTAAGTATTGTGGATTTAATTAACAGCAGTTTTGCAAGAAACATACGCAGGTAGCTAATAATAGCGATGGTAATGATAAAATTGAGCAAAATAAACACTTTACAATTCTCTTGAAATATTTCTTTGTAACAAATCATATTAATTATGTAATGGTATTGTTAGTACTGATATATAAATGTGAGACATCTATGAGTTCTTGGTTACATATTAACAGTCCAATACGAAATTTTGCATGTAAGTACACACTGAGACGAATTAACATGGAGGCTGTCAAATATTTTGAATTTCAGCCTCAGTTCTGAGAGAAACGCGAACAGCTGTATAGGCAAAACTACTGGGTCCATCAACAACCTATTATTTTATTCAATTGAGTGCAATGACGTCACACGTAATACACAGGTGTAACTCGTTTAGCTGATGTGACGGCTCAATAACAAATCAAAATAACAGATGGTGCTGATGTAAAAAAGTTGAGATCGTACGCAGAATTTACCTTAACCCCTTCAGCCCCAGATGGCAACAAATTCATATGGCGTTTGTATACCAAGTTGCCATATGTGGCAACAAATATTAAGCTTCTCATATAATACTGGAATAGTTCTGTAGGTGTTGTTTTAAGCATGGGTTGTCAAAAAAAAAAAAAAAAGCGGGAATAAATTTGATTGATTTCTTGAAGGTCAAATTCGCAACAACATGTGTGCCGCATGTAGATTCTTGCCAGTAAGTATATTGCTTCAGAGAAGTGCTGTAGTGTTGATCCTTAAAATGAGTAATTTAAGTGATATTGACGAGCCCTTTGAAGACTCTCGCTCAGAATATTTGCCGGAGTACTCCGATGATGAAGACGAGGATGATAGCTTGTCCAGTGGTTCCGAAACTGAAGATGAGGAACCTGTAACTATGGGTGAATTGTCTGTTGTAATAGATCCGTTTTCTGTTAGTTTTCTAATATTTTTATTTAGGTTATCGTGTGTTAATTTTTTTAATTATTTTAGGATAAGCGAGCCTCCGAGTTAGTGCCTCTTTCGAGTATTTTTGAAGGCTTACATCTTGCTATTGGGTTAGAAGATATAAATCAGCCTCTAAGTTGCTTCTTATCATTTATGTCTGAAAGCATTGTACAGTCTCTTTGTAACTGGACAAATGAACGAACAGGAAGGTACTTAGTCGAAAATGGCACTCTTTAAGTGTACAATTTAGTATGGAAAGACATTACAGTTTCGGAGATGTACACATTTTTAGCTTTACAATTATATATGGGTATTGTTCATTACCCTAGAGTACCCGACTACTGGAGCCGTGACTTCTTGTTCAAAGGGCCAAATATTTTTGTGGAGAATTAATGAACAGAAATAGATTTTTCATCATTTTAAAATTTCTGAGATTTAGTGATCCAGAAGCCTTTATTTTAGGAAGACCTATTATCCGGTTGGCAATGTTTTTTGCATACCTACGTCAAAGAAAACTGTATGAATCTTGTAGATCCTGGAGAAATAGTGGCAGTAGATGAATGTTTGGTTTTATATAAAGATAGACTGTATTTTAAACAATTTATAAAAATCAAACGTTCACGTTTCGGAATGAAACTATTTTGTGTGTGTCCCAGTCATCCAGATTTACGAGGATACACTCAAAATTTTGCAATGTATTTCGGAAAAGACACGTACAATATTGCTCACATTGCCGGGTCACACGATTTAAGCATGTCTGAAAGTGTTGTGGTGTTTTTGTTCGATCGATTATTGGATGAAGGAAGAGAAGCAATAATTGATAATTGGTACATATCTTTGAGACTAGCATAATTTCTACTCACCAGAAATACTTATGTGACTGGAACCATTCGAGCCAATAGAGGTGTACCTAAAGAGCTAACAGAAATACCTCCAAAAATATTCCAAACATGTTTTGTAAGAAAAGGTGATATTTTAGTTATTAGGTATAAGGATAAAAGAGATGTTTATCTGTTGACTACTAAAGTCAAAGCTGAATTTACGCAAAAAACTCGTTACCAAGTATCCAATAACATACAGGTACAAAAGTCAAATGCTATTGAGCATTACAATGTGAATATGGGCGGAGTGGATGCTGTTGACCAAGACATTGAGCCGTATGACTGTACCAGAAAAAGCTACACCTGGTTTAAAAAAATTGGTTTGCACGTAGTCCGACGCATGGTACTGAATGCAAAAGTATTGTACACAAATGCTGGAGGAAAAGACAAGGGTGTCTTAGAATTTACCAAAATTTTAATTGATGCTTTATTGGAAAAATATGCACCTGGATACAAAAAATTAAAGAAATTTATACAAAAACTAACAAACTTAAGCCAGATAACACTAAACATGTTTTTGGGTGCAGTGTCAAGGAAGAAGGCTGTCGTCGAAAAAGATGGACATGTAGAGTATGTTACCAAAATGAGAAGAAAAGAACATATACAACCAACTTATGTGGTACGTGTCCAAAGGCGCCAGTTTATTTGTGCTCCAAGGCCCACTTCAATGAATATCATGGTTACGTGTAAAATCATATTTATTTGTTTTTTATGAATACTCATTTATTTGCAGATGTAGAATTTCTAGTAAAATTTTTGTATTTCAAATAAAAGTTGACATTTATATCGACTGTAAATCTACGCCACTGTCTTTTTTACCATTACAACTCGCCTACAATACTGTTTTTTGGTAGAAGGAAGTCAGCATTGTGAAACAATAAAACGAGGGGGGTGCCATCGGTAAAGTTTTTGCACACCTAATTAAATTACCCAATATTTACCAGTAATTTCTAATTTTATGGTAATTTTTAAATTACATGACGTATTATAGTAATTCTGAAATTACTTCAACTATTTTATGGTAATTTGGTATTTTTTTGTAATTTTTGGCATTTTCTGTGAGTTGAAAATATAATCCCTAATTTATTCGTAGCTATTTTAATTATATTTCAGTGATAATACATTAATACAACAAACGGAATGGTGGTACCATTAAAAAATATGGACAGGGCGATAGAGAGTGTAAACATAAATCTCATAATTTCAATATATTACATTTGTATTAACAAAAGTATAAGTATTATTATAAAAGACAAAAAATTAACAGTGATTAATGAAAAATGAATAACGTAAACTATGTTCTGACTTTGTAATTTTTAATTTTATACCAACTTAAGTAACATAACATAATATTTGAAACTGTCTACCCCAAAAACCTATAAAACGAGTTGCCACATCGGTAGTGGGGGTTGGGGTGGTGGTAGAGGGAGGTAGTGGGGATGGATGGAGTAAAAAAAAATTGTTAAGGCCCTAGGTTCCTGTATACGTGCTAAATTACAATTTTACTTATGCCCATACTAAATACCAATTTTAAGGACTCTTATTGCTTGATTTATCTATTTACCCCCCATTTACCCCGATTTATTCCCCACCCTTCAACGAAAAGAAATGAAAGTATAATCTAGTTCCAGATCTCGTTAAAATACATACGTGTACCAAATTTCAAGTTAATATCTTAAATGCTCGCTTAAACGGTTCCAGAGTAAATGCACGCACAAAAAAAAGTTACAGACAGGACAGATATATTTTTTCTGCTATAACTTAAAATCTCGACGTTTCATGACATTCTAAGCCTATTTGAACAATAAGAACTTTCAAAACAAAATTTTTGCGTTACCATACTTCCACTGGATGTGGAAATAAAATAAAATTAACTCCGGGAGAACTGGATTGATTGATGGGAGATAACTTCTACTTTAGAGATACGAAGGAATATTTTATTTTTCTAACATACGTTTGGATGTGAAAATTTGAACAATAATTTTAGTTTAAACGTCATTTTACTTAATAAAATCCATCAGTCAACCATTAGAAGTTAGTATTAGTCAATAGCGAGGTCAAACTAAAATTACTTATATTTATAATATATAGTAACAGGTGAACCGAGAGGTGAACCCTTAGGAAATAATTCGTTTGGTAATTTGGGTGGTAATTTGCACACCGATAAGTCACAGCTTACTTTTCGGCTATTGATGGCAATGTGTTGCCAGGCGGTAAATATTGTACCGAGTACTATACAGAGGTCGAACTAAGGTAGAAATTTAAGAAGTAATAGGTAATATGATCGTAAATATTTTAATCCACAAGTAAAACGATAGTTTTAATCAAATATAAACTTAAAGCATAATCATTGATATTACAAACTGTTTAACCAACCAGAATATTATATAAAATATAAATATATAGGTATAGGCACAAAATAAGTAACAATGTTAATCTAACAGGTATTTTGTGATGTTACTTCGTATCTTATGTTCGGCGGTTACATCGCAACAATAGAAAACTAGACTCAAAATCTGATATATCATTTTCCAACATTGTTAGTTTGCTAACCTTTTATTGTATAAAAATGGTAAAAATTGTATTTTTAGTGTTCTTTAGCCAATATCATTAATTTTATATATAAATAGAATACCTGCATATAATATAAAATAATAATATATTTATGGTAGAAATTAATGCAATACCGATTGATAGTGCACAGTTCGAAGTTCAAAACAGTAGATCTACGCAAGAACGGTAGACCTGGCAACACTGCCACTGAGGCGAATGCGCTAAGAACGATCGAGGAACTTCGACTAACCTCGGTGATACACCGAATCACGTATTTTGGAATAACGCGCATACGCAAATGAAATAAAAGCGATGCCGGTACTTCCTAGAGGTGTTGTGCTGATGCTGACATTATCTGGGACATTGTTTATAAATAACATTAATACCAATGTTTGATATATTTTCTGGTAAATCTAATAATTTTTTTGTAATTGCAGTATTTTTTAGTAATTCTAATATTTTTTGGTAATTTCAGTATTTTATAGTAATTTCAAAGTAATTACAATATTTTTCAAAATAAATAAATTAAAAAATACACTTTTTGGGCCCTTGTAGCTACGCCTCTAGATTTATTTTATTTCTTTACGAAAATGAGTCCCTTATCATAGTGGGGCAATGAAAAGTACTTACAAAAACAAAAAAGAAAACATTTTTTTTACCTAATCTGGTATTATATGGCAGTATATAAAGAGTGACTTGAAGCTGAAGGGGTTAAAGGTTACAGGGTGGCAGCACTACCAGGTTCCAGAAGTAAAACTACTCTGTTCAACAAGTTTATCCTCCAAATACACACAAGGTTTTGCTCCACAGACCACTTAAAATATTCCCCTATTAACATTAATAAACCGTTTTAGTGTTTGTATACCGGACGTTATTTTTTCCTCGCGAGATTGTCTATAGTGTGATGATATACTGTCCCACCACCATGCTCTATCATACTATTATTTTGGTTTGTTTTGGTTCTATGAATTCGCGCCAATCTCTTACGTCGTTGTGTTGTACATTTTTTACCTTCTCCGTAGTCCGTATGACCGTAGTCATCTATATTTTATTGCTTAGTCTTAATAATGGCATTTAGTTCATTTCGAAGGTAAAATAATTAATGTTTAACAATAAATAGTTCGCCAATTTCTATTTATCCCTACTGATACTCCCCTAGAGAAGTTACTGTGATCGTACAAGAACTAAATTTTGAGTATTTGATAAATTTACACGCATCGAGTTCCATGAACCTAGAAAAATGTCCTCTATTGTCACTTCTCTGTCTGTAGTCGCACCTAGAGCACGAACTTCTACATAGATTTTAATCATAATGTACTTATATATTCAGAAGGGTCACACCTCAAAGCTGATTCGGTCCTAGCTGAAATGTGGAAGGAGTGCACCCAAAGAAATTGGTAAAAAGACAGCATATTATTTCTTTTCAGCTGCTTTACGTATTTGATCGAATTTCATTTATGGATACTCTCTTAATACTAATAAGAGATGGCATGGCTGGTTGCTCCTAGAAAACGCTGTGAAGTAGCCTGTAGAGGATATGATTTGAATATAAACAATTATTTCCTTAAGCCGGTTCTTAACAGTTTTGATTAAATTTAGTATACAAGTACCTCATTAATACGAGCATGAGATGGAGTGGCTAGACGTTAACTACAGGCGGTAGGAGGCTGAAGGAAGAAGGAGAGGGGAAATAAATTCTTTGGCTAAAACGGCTCTAAACTTTGTTTTAAGTCAATACATGCATACTATCTGAGTTCTATCTGAGAGGCAATTCGGGTTTAGGAAAGCGAAATCGACTGAACTTGCCAGGGAAACCTTAGTTGCAAGAACGTCTTTAGATTAAGGTACTCCGCATGTGAATCTTCTACGTCGATTTGGCTAAAGCACTTGTCATAGTTAGTCACCAGAAATTATAACAAACATTCGAATAAATGGGGTTCCGAGGTACCTTTTTAAAACTAAATACACAGGCACACAAAAAATAAAAATTTGCATTTCCAAAAGACTGGACCCCCTACCCTTATGTATTTTGACCTCATGAATCCTAATTTTGTATAATATATCTTAAGCGTATTGAAAATACCAGATGCAACTATACTGCTCTAGATCGAAGTCCTATAGGATCGTCCTATTGATATGTCTGCTAAATTACACCAAATTATTTTCTGTATTTCATTTTTTATAAATAATATTTTATTAATCATACTACGAAAAAGTGAATAATTATGTATTGAATACCTTCGACAATATATCTCTAAAATATAGGTACAACCGTTGAGAAAAAGAATTAGAAAGAAAACGGTCTCAGAAGGCAACGATTAAACAGTTATCGGACGAAAATCGACTATATGCGTGCTCAATAGCATAAGGACAAGTATAGCAGGGGCGTTCGGTTTATTGTGAACCTTCCTCGCATGTCCGTGGTCGGGTCGGCGAGATTCGACAACGGTCCACAAAAAAATTCCCACAAATCAAACGGTAAATCCTATTATAAATATGAAAAACCAACTAAATCCTCGATAACAAGCGTACAACGTTTACTTCAGGGGTATTTTTCGAAAAATGAACACGCTTCGAGTTATGATGAGTTTGTGAATGTTAGCGTTAATTCATTAGGGCGCTCCATAAGAAAGCATAGTGCAGACAATATTGAATAATTAGAAAAAAATATTAAGTATTAAGATATGTACGTAATATTACGTGAAAACAAAGTTGACGTGCTGTAAATTTCAAATATACAACAAAATTTTTTTTGACTTTTTTGAAAATCGCCTCCTGCAGCCCAGGGCGATTTTTCCACGACCAAGTCAAATCTTCTTCTCTTTTGATGGGGCATCGTTTAAAATAGGTCGTAGCTTTTAGCAACACATTGCAAACGGAATGACACAATAGAGGCAGCTTGTTACCCTACTACTTCTCTCGAATAGTATTTTCAATACTAAAATATAGACTGAATGAATGTATAGAGGGGATTACAAGGGTGGAGGTTAAAAAATTAAAAATAAGCTGCACTGTACTGTATCATCCTTTTATGGGAAACTTAATACAAATCATGTCAAACCGATTATTTTGATATATTTTTTGTAGGTTTATAAATAAGAGTAGTGACTGAAACTCGGAACGAAATGTTGAAAATTAGCCACGAAATTAGACCATCTACTTGTTTTCGGTTCTCAACACAATTAGAAGGTTAAACTAACATTATTTTTGCAGGAAACAAATTTTTGTAAAATAATAATCAACTTGAATGTTTTGTAAAATAATAATCAACTTGAATGTTTTGATGCTACTACTAAAATTCTGTTTTTTTTCTTTCACATTAAAACCAACTATTAATTCACTTTAGTCACGAAGCTCTAAAATGCTCAAACTATGCACATTTAGACAAAGTGAATACCGTGAGATACATTAACATCGATTCTAGAATAAATCGTGAATGAAACTACAATGATTCATAAAGTTATTAATTTATGATGTGATTACTTTTTAGTATTTATTTATCTCAAATTGTATCTGTACAATTACGTAGGTAATTCCTGAGTTCCTGAGAATATTCATGCCGTGCTATAAATTAAATCGTTTGCGGTTAATAATATGTTGTAGAACAGGGTCATCTAGGGTAATTATAAACGGGCATTTTCTTTCAATACGAGGATTATGCAGTTTAGAATTTTACCCAATGGCAATTATAGGCTACGCATTTGAATGAATGTGAAATGTGGGCATTAGCTTAATAAATTTAAATAGCAGTTAAGTATTTAAGTTTTTAAATTTCTTCTTAACGGTTACTGGGAATAAAATCTACAAGTAATATATTTATCGTTTGATGTAAGTAGTGATTCTTGCCTTCAAAACTTTTGTCGGGGAGGCAGCGTTGCCCTTTGGTAGTGATTTCACACTGACTGATTTTTATTTCCAATAATAGATTTTATATAAACAAATTCCGAGACAAACGTCAGACGTCGCAACCCAGCACAGTGGGGCAAATAGCTCATTGTTGACAAAATCACAATTTTCAGGCCTCGAATGAAACTTAAACATTTTTATTTAAAACTATTCGTTATAAGATTACATTTAATTCTATCGAGACGAATTTCGAAATTTCCAAATTCAAGATGGCTAATCCAATATGGCTATTAATATGCAACATATTCTTTATATGATTTTGCAAACAGAGGAAAGAAAAACTATCTATGAGAACTAAAAGAAAAACTATATGTAAAAATATTAATGAAATATTTGCATTCTTTCGATAACCTGACTTCTGGTTATGCTAACAAGTAAAAATTCTTACTTGCCATTCTCATAATAACACTAGCATCCAACATAGTCCCTTACGACTAGGCAGATTAAACTAGTATCTACATGATCCCCCACGATATGTAAATTCAGTTCAAAATGAGAACAAAGGCCTGAAATTAATTTATTTACCTACCTTGTCTTTAAAAATTTTTTCATTCTAATGAATTACATTTTCATAAAATCTCATTCAGTTTCTTGGAAAGCCTTTGAAGCGTTTTTCATCTTTATTCTGTACTCATCGGAAAAGCATAAAGCCACTCATAACGTCCAGAATAAGGACGAAAAACGTTTCAAAGGCTAAAGCATTTCCAACAAATTGAATGAGATTTTATGAAAATGTAATTCATTATAACGAAAAAATTTTTAAAGACAAGGTAGGTAAATAAATTAAATGCAAAGATTTCATTAATATTTTTACATATAGTTTTTCTTTTAATTCTCATAGTCATTTCTGATCCCCAATCTTTGCGTCTCCAAAATCCAAGATGGTGAATCCAATATGGCGGCATTAATAAAGAAATGTACGTGCGCAAATGATTAAAAATTGTTACTTAGAGGTTTTAGAGGTTGCTGATCTTGAATCTGAAGCCTAAATTACATAATAACGAAATCCAAGATGGTGGACGATGTCCGTAAATTAAAAACGAATAGACCGGTAGCACGGGAAAGATTCTGGTGAACAATTAGCTGACGTCTGCGTCTCGTGGAGACCTTTCTTAAGCACGTAAAATCGACTACGAGATATTTTTTATCATTGCCACTGGCGCAAAACAATTTTTAATTGATGTTTTATTTTGTAAAATAAATGCATCATTTTTATCAATTAGTTAACGTCTGCGATGTTAATATTAGTTTACTTTAGGAAAAAAAAGTGACGGGAAACGCAATCGCAGACGTGTAGGTGGCGCACTAGTCTTTGAAATCGGCAATCGCATTTGTATCGAAAACCGACCTTTAAAAACAATCGGTTCACGTCTGCGAAAGGCGTCACCCGTTATTTAATGTCTTTTTAAGTACTTGAACAGTCTCCCAGACGATTTAGCTGTGTATGTGATATTTTTATACATTTTCAAATATGCTATCGATTCCGGTAATTTTGTACAATAAGTTCACTTTTCACAAAAATAGATATTAAAATTTATTGATATACCAATACTTATGGACGCATTCGCAGACGTTGCGCGCGTGTATAAGTGTAAGTAAATAAAAAATTAATTTGTAAAAAATAACACACATTTTTTACCGATCAGCTCACGTCTGCGAATAACTTGTCTATTGCTATAATGGTATAACAATATTAAAATATTGTTCACAGACGTTTAGCGTCCGCATAAATATTTTTAACATTAAGATTAAGAACTTTGAAAACCATATACACAGTGGAACGATCAGTTCACGTCTGTGTGTGCAAACCGCGTTAATAATTGATTTCTGCTTACTTATTGTGAATTTCGCAGACGCCTACGACTTGCATATATTTCAATAAAATTAATGTATGAGGTGCTCACGAACGTTCCGCACGTTCTCATTTTAGCTAGTGTATTCTATGGGTCTTGCTTTATCATGAAATGT
Organism: Stenurella melanura; assembly: GCA_963583905.1. Taxonomy (NCBI): domain Eukaryota; kingdom Metazoa; phylum Arthropoda; class Insecta; order Coleoptera; family Cerambycidae; genus Stenurella; species Stenurella melanura. The sequence goes on from OY757309.1 coordinate 85,952,655, forward strand.
ATTGTGTATACCTATATAATTATATGAATTGTGTGTAAATACCGTCTACATTACACATTAATAGTTTGAAACATCTGTGTAAAACATATACCGAAGAATTCGTAGCCTCTTGCCCAATTTCAATGAGAGCACCCGTTATACTCCCACCACCGATCGTTGAAAGGTATTCCCTTGATCCGGTACTGGCGGTACTGCTCCTTCTTAGTGATCGATGTTGCCATTTTCCTATTAGTCCTCGAGAGTGCTAGGTTCAAAGAGTTTAAAAAATAGAGGAGACAAGCTCCAAGAGCGCAATGTATAAGCAGCGCCTTCCATCGAATTAGCAGCATTGCAGGAGGATTGAATTTGAATTAAAAAAAAAAACAATTACAATATATTACTTACTTCGGTTTTACTTTCACAATTTTCAATATCATTTACGTATCTATTGATTAGTACAAGCTTTTTGTCTTATATGTGTGGAGAGTCTAACATAATTAGATGCAAATTAACAACAATAATTTACGAAGTGTACCACTGTTGATTAATTTATGTAGGAAATATAGGTGATTTTTCTGCACAAATGGATATTTTTTCTGGTAACACCCTGTAAAATATACTAATACTGGGCTACCTAACTTAAATTGTTTATATTTACTTACCTGCCTGCTCTGCTAGCATCCCATTTTGCCACCCACCGCCCTTCTTCCCTCCCGAAAAATCTCAAAAATGAGCATCGATCTTATGGCCCCGTTCTACGCTCAATTCAATGCCCAAAAGTTTTTAATTCAATGATTTTAAACAGTCACAACGTAAAACTTCACTATTGGCCTACCCCTTGCCGCCCCCGTAAACTTAGAATGCCCGGACAACTTTTGTTTGATACACAAAGGTCCAACCTATACAACGCCACTCAAAGCATCCCGATCTGATCACCCTAATTTTCTTATATCGCACTTAAACTTCGGCATAATTTTATTAAAATAGTCAAAACGCAGACCTTTACTATTGACCTCCCCCTTGCCGCCCCCGTACACTTAGAATGCCCGGACAACTTGTATTCGATACACAGAGGTCCAACCTACACAACGCCACTCAAATCATCCTGATCTGATCACCCCTGCGCCCAGCGGTGACGCCCGAACATCTGTTTCACTTTCGATGTATATGTCCCCCTATATCTACCATTACATTCCCGATTCCTTGAACGTTTCCAATGTTAAAATACTTTATTAAGAGTTGTATTTCAATGAGACTTATTAAACTATTTTATCAACTTCAATAAAATTAAGCATGTGCAAGGTGGGCACCATTTGCCGATTGTGTGTTATTAGTATTACATTCTGTGTTTACATTTAAGTTATTGTCGAAACGTGAATACACACATACAAGCAAACTGACTACAATTCTCAATTAATTGATTTTAATACGTATAATTACAAACTTTTTAAGGAAGCTTAAAGTTCGACTGATCTTAAGCTTCACATACTATAAAATAATTGCAAAATAATGAAGCAAATACAAACTATTTTTTTTTACCAACAGATGAGAAGGACAATATAATCGCTGTGGATAAGGATGAGGAGAGCTGTGTTTGTTACAAATAAATGTTTTTTTTGTAATGCAGATATCTTTGGTTATTAACACCCATTGTGGCCTAATCGTTTAACAAGTGACGTGGGTGTTGCCCCCCCTTTTCTTTACCACATCTTCATAAGAATTGTTTTTTTCTTGCCATTATCACGGTAGTAAATAGTTAAATGTTTGTTTGACCGACTATAAAATCAAACAAAAACTCTTTCTTTGAAAGTATTATTTTTAAGCGACCGCAAATAAAATTCATGCGATCATACTCATATAAGCAAGTATGCACAATATACACGTCTGCGAATAATCTCGTGGCCTAAAAGTTACGTACTTTGCATAAAAAACCATTCGCAGATGTAAACCAATTGTTCAAAAAAAAAAGTCTTTTTCACAAAGTAAAAGCGTGCAGACAAGCGTCTGGGCTTGTTCTACGCGTCTGGGAATAATTTTATACAACAGTTCGAACTCAAAGTGTTTGATAATGCACTTCGCAGACGTTAGCCAATCGTACAAAATTATCGGAATCGGTAGCATAATCGAAAATGTATAAAAAATATCACATACACAGCCAAATCGTCTGGGAGACTGTTCAAGTACTTAAAAAGACATTATATAACGGGTGACGCCTTTCGCAGACGTGAAGCCATTGTTTTTAAAAGCCGGTTTTCGATACAAATGCAATTGCCGATTTCAAAGACTAGTGCGCCACCTACACGTCTGCGATTGCGCTTCCCGTCACTTTTTTTTCCTAAAGTAGACTAATATTAACATCGCAGACGTGAACTAATTGATAAAAATGATGCATTTAGTTTACAAAATAAAAAATCAATTAAAAATTGTTTTGCGCCAGTGGCAATGATAAAAAATATCTCTTAGTCGATTTTACGTGCTTAAGAAACGTCTCCGTGAGACGCAGACGTTAGCTAATTGTTCACCAGAATCTTTCCCGTGCTACCGGTCTAGAATATCAAATGAAGAAGGAAATTGTTAAAATTTGTTAATCAGGGGTTTACCAGTTCGGTAATTTTGTTTCGGATATTTCAATTTCGTCATTTCAAAAACCAAAATATCGGATCCAATGTAACTGTCATACAATTTTTTCAAATAACATGTATATAAAAAATCATAAAAAATTTGTTCTTAGAGGTTTCTGATTCTGAAGTTAAAATTTTGTAAGTTTGCAGTTCCAGTATGCGAAGAAATGAAATAATTAATCGAAAATTTGCCTTAAACCTAACATAACCTAATGTCCAATCATAGAGGTGCCAAAAGGATAATACTATTGGCTAATAATGTTGGGCAAATACTGTTAGCTATAAACCTAATGTACCCTGTTCGGTCAAGTCATAAAATTAAGTAAATTTAGTCTCGGGCCCAGACATACATTAATTGATAGATAATAGACTTATTTATTAACAAATTATTACAGGTTATGTTTCTTAATGGGGTCTAAAGAATGCGCAGTTGTTCAAAATAGGTTCAAACCATGCGCTTTAGGTATCAGTGAGTTTACGCAAATGTAATATGGGTTGCATATATCACAGGGGATCAAGTTACCAGTTTTCATTTAAGTTGGAAATACAGCCAGCGGTGTAGTGAAACGTGCTATTTCCGGACGAGGCGAAGTCGAGTCCGGAAAAAGTTGGAAAAGTTGCAAAAGTTTATGTTTTACGTATGATGTCATCATTTCCATGATATGATGATTGCAAGGATTGCGAAATCTGTGAATTTTTTTACTGTATTTCAATTACCGATAATTCTATTTCGATACGACCTTCCTTCATTTGTTTTCTAACCATTTTTTTTAAATGTTGGCGGGGGGTAAAAAAAAGAAAAAAGGGGCAGCACCATATAGAAATTGTAGTTTTTATCAATATTTATCGATCGCCGGGGGTGGAGTGTGCAAAAAATGCCATGGAAAATCGCAAATCCTTAATAAGAAAATTAGCTTATTTGTTTAAACAATTACAAAGTACGCGAGATATCGACACAGAAAACAAGCTATAAATTCTATGACCAAAATGAAACATTTTGACCACAATAAAGTATCCGTATCACCTTTTGTTGAACAGAAATAAAATTGTTAATATAGGACCCTTAATTTGTCTATAAGAATTGATCCGTCAAATGTAAAAAGTCGCTACAAGTCTCAAATGACGCGTATTGATCAAATATTAATTTTCTATATTTTGACTTCTTTTTACCGTTACGTTGAAAATTCAAAAACATAAAAAAATTAGAATTTTCTCTGAAAGCCAGTGTTTTTTACAAGGAAATTTTTTAAATGTCACCATCGTTTTCACCGCAATTTTTCCTATAAGTATATTCAATAAAATTACTGTTTCAAATTTCTGACAAAAAAAAAAGTTACGACGACCATCCCAAAATAAAATAGTCGGCGACGTAGCGTTGAATTTTTCGGTATTAATTAAGAAGCGTTTCTAAGATATTATGTAAGGCTGATCTTAGTTCTAAACTTTACTTTTTGATATAGAATCATTATTATTTATTAATAATTGTCTAATATTAATTCTCCATATCCAATATTGACATAAACAATAACAACTTCTCAGCATTATAAATACACATACTTCTACTGGATGCAAAACGAAACCGAAATTATCTACATAAACATGGTTAATTAATAGACATATCTCATTAAATTTTTCCTATGATCCAATTTAAAAAAAGGCGTTGTAATATATTCCTAATGATGTTTCATAGCTTAATTTAGACGTATTGTTGATAAACAGTAGCTCGATATCAATTGATTTTATCAATTCATTAGCGGATCATTGTTAACTTAAGCTGTATATAAATGAGAGTATTGGAGCAAAGAAAAATGATGTTGCTTTGTAATGTTGGTGCTAGAAGCTCGTAGATAAAATTGAAACAGCAGCTGGTATTATCAGTCGGTATATTTGTTGGAATGCGCTCATTATTTCGTTTGTAGAACGAGGAGATGAAGTAACTAATAAATAATAATGGCTAGATGGCGTTCCAGATCGATAATTATGTTTATTCTTTACTGCATTTTTTTGGGTTTCTTCTCGATTTCAGCAAGTCATATAATTGAGATGTTACTTGCTTGTATATGGTATGTTGATTATCATACTGCAATTGTTTATTTGGAAAGGAGAGCCTCTCTACCCTCCAGCTAGGTAACTCGATTTTTAAAAATGTTATTGTATTGTTGACGTGATAATTCGTTTCCGTCATGTAGTTCATATTATATTGAAGACAAGCTTATGAAATATGTGAATGTGTGCTATTTAACTACTTAGAAAAGAATTCAAGTCAGTTTGGTCAATACATTTTCAGTATATATAGATATCTCTTCTCTATATCTGTGTACTTGAATACTGATACCAAGAAGCTTTACATGTAGATAGATTTTTCTCTTTGGCATTAGATTTCTCCATTAGCCAATTTCATTTCATGTATTTATTGCCCAATTCAATCCCTAAACAAATCTAACAGAACAACCCAACCATATAATATAGACCGGATGATAGTTCACAAGGACACTCTCCTTTCGTCCAGGAGTCTGTCAGGATACTTCTTGATATAACATTAAAGTTGACTTTATATTTATACGGTACATAAATAATTCAAAGCAGCCGACAGAACTAAAATAATGGGAGACCGGGGTATCCTTTATTTCTCTACACTTGATTAAGCAAAAAATATTATGTATTACTTAATAGACAAAACGTCGTTACATTTATGTAAAGTATGTTCTGGCATGATTACGACAAGAAATAAACGGAAACACGCCTCTTTCAATTAAGATGTCTAACTCTTGTGATATAGTTAGCAAATCACCCCTAACTAGAACTTCATTCCCGTTCATACCATACTTTGAAGTTATCTGTCAATGTCGCAACGGACGCGCAGTGCCTATGCGTAAGATATTCCTATCTTGACACAAAACACAGTAAGATCTTTTTCAATTTATGAGGAACATCATTAAGTTTCTGCCGAAAAGACGATTTTTAAATATCTAGTACTAGGTATTTTGTTTATGCTAATATTCAAAAATATGAAGAACTGCTCTGTAGTACCCTTGTCAGTTGTGCCGATTTTGATATTTTGATGGCCGGTTTTCATGGCCATTTTTATGTGCACTAAACAGGTGGAGAAAAGCATACACAGGAAGACCACGGAAAGGGGGTATATATCACAATAGCAGTTGTCCGATTCATGCCACAGAATCGCAAAGAAGTCATCAATCTTAGATTTAGTGGATCAAAAAAAGAGTAGAAATTCAATAAGTAGAATAAATGGATATATTTAAGTCTGTAAATTAATTGCATACCAAGCAACGCAGATCACAGAGCATCACGTAACTCATATAGTGGCGATAGTTTTTTAACAAGGAACTGACGCAAGAAAATTCAGATTTCCATTTAGATATGTTTGTATTTATGATGGACTTTTCAAAATTATTGACTGTCTGATAATGCAATTTAACGAACACCTACTGGTCATAAGGTCTGTATGAAGTAAAAGTCTGTTTGAATAACTTCTTTGCTATGTTCATTTTATGGCCATTTTTTGAGCAAGTTTCGATTCTGTAAGATTCTTACTATAAGTAAACCAAAGCGATCAGATTCCTTATGGACAATTGTATCACTCGTCGGGATGAATCTATTTCGAAAAGCTATATATGGCATAGAACCCAAAGAAAGTTTCTTGTTGTCGAGCCGTATTCCAGCAAACCCTATGGCGATGCCAGCCAAGGCCTTTTAATATGAAGTTTTGACAATTTTGGATACTAGCCATTCTTTTTACTTCCACATCCACGTAGTGGATTGGAAGTATAGTAATCGTAAAAAAATTTTCAAAAATTTTTATTCGTGAAATAGGTTTAGAATGTCATGAAACGTCGAGATTTTAAATTTGAGCGAAAAAAATTTTCTGTCTGTCTGTCGGTCTGTCGGTCTGTCTGTCGGTCTGTCTGTCTGTCTGTCTGTCTGTCTGTCTGTCTGTCTGTCTGTCTGTAACTTTTTTTTTTTGTCCGCACGCTTTCTCCGGAACGGTTTAAGATATTGACCTGAAATTTTGTACACGTATATATTATAACGAGATCTGGAACTGGATTGTTTTTTGAGGAAATCCGGTGAAGGGTTGGGGGTTAAATAGGGGTAAATAGGGGAAAATAAGTAAAGCAAGCTGGTAAGACTACAGAAATTTGGGATTCGGTGTATATACTAGAAACCAAGGCCTCAGATTTTTTTATAATATTTTTCAAACTCTACCATCTCCGCTTCATTATTAATGGGATTGATAACATCAAATTGAGATATTCACTTGAAAGTTAGTACACGTATGTATTGTAGTGACATCTGATTGAGATGACTCCATTGAGGTGGTAGGTTGTAAATAGTGGAAAATAAGTACGGTAAACTAGAAACTTCATTTTTAACGTATATGGTAGAAACCAACTCCTCAAACTTTTCTATGACATCTACCCCAAATATTATTAAAATTCTATGACCAATAATTTCCACATACTAGAGTGCAAATATAGTCAAGATGTTTCTTTTAAAGTGACTTGGACGAATAATCTGGATGTGGAAGTAGTGATTCCTTAGGCAGCGGTTTTAATGTACGTTATAGTGGATCGGTCTCGGAATATTCTCCTCCACTAACAGATCTGAAGAATCTGCTAGTTTTTATGTCATAAACAGCCCTATGATTTTTTTCGAAAATTTGCTTTCTGAAACGAGCTTGTCGCTACATCCTAAATGTGATTACGCCCCTCACCACCATACTGAGGGTACTTCCGAATTTTAATTTTCGGGATTTTTCAAAAATAAAATTCTAGAGCATCTTTTGGAAAAAGTGTCTGGACCAAGGCGCAGTTTTATAAGCGATTTTCTGCCGTTCGCTTTCTGCAATATTTTTCGATAAAACGATTTTCAGGATTCTTTCGTCGATAGACGGTGCCTAGAGACGAGTTCACGTCTTTCCTATTGTGAAAAATTTTCAGTTTTTCAATTGTCGTATCATTTTGGGCAAAATTTAATTATTTCCACATCCACGTAGTGGAGTGGAAGTATAGTACTTAATCGCTAAATTTAAAAAAAAAATCTTGTTGTTGAAATGGGTTTATAATGTCATGAAAAGTTGAGATTTTAAATTTGAGCGAAAAAGGAAAATTCCGTCTGTTAGTCGGTCGGTCGGTCTGTCGGTTTCTCTGTAATTTTTTTGGTCCGCATATTTTCTCTGGAATGGGTTAAGATATTGTCACTACCGCTGGTCTATGATTGTTACAATAAGGTGCCACTTGGCCTGCGAGAGGTCTTCCTAGTTGGAAATTATCAAACACAACTTAAACAGTAAATAATATTTATCAATCAAACAATAAAAATGGTTGTAGCCAAACAACAAAGTCAGAATACACAAATATAAAATAAACAGTAAATGTTTTCTTACCAGAAGCACATTTTGGGAGAGATTGGTCTCCATAATGGACTCCCAGAATGGACTACCACTGCCCATTCATCCTGGGCTATTTATATGATTGAAAAATGCTTGATCAGCGTATTCTATACATACGTAAAGCGCTTGGAAACTAATGACACGATGTTATTAATTATTCATTGTAATCTGATACTCCACGTCCTTTAATATGTTATAAATGCTTTAATACTTTATATTTTATAAATTGGAAATTAAACGATATTGAATTTAGTTTATTTATTATAGATTTAAATTTGGAAAATTCTTTAATTTGGGTTTTCTATTTTTGAATTTATTTATGGGGAATATGCTAATAAGATATTTTGCTAAATTTGCATAGAAAAATAGTTATTAATTTTAACATGTGACGATATTGATCTGACATTTTATACACGTGTGTACTACTAATTTCTGCAATTAACCGGTGAAGGGTTGGGGAGTAAATAGGGGAAGTAAGTAAAGCAAGCCGACAAGATTACAAAACTTTGAGATTTGCTGAATACACTAAGAGCCAAGGCCTCAGATTTTTTATATTTCCATTCCCCCGTACCACCCCCACTCAATTCTTAAAGGGGTTGATAAAATTGAATCGAGATATTCACTTGAAATTTGGTACAAGTATATATTATAACCTAAAACTAGAGAATATTTTGAGATGATTTTGTTGAAGGGTTGGGAGTTAAATAGGGGTGAATATGGGAAGATAAGTAAAACAAGCTGGGAAGACTACACAAACTTGAAATTTGGTGTGCATACTAGAAGCCGAGGCCTCAGATTTTTTTATAATATTTTTCAACTCCCCCACCACCCCCCCACTCCAATATTAAAGTGGATGATAAAATAAAATTGAGATATTCATTTGAAATTTGGTACACGTTGTATTATAACGGCACCTGGAACTCGATTATATTTTGAGATGATTCCATTGAAGGGTTGGGGGTTATATAGGGATGAATAGAAGAAAATAAGTAAAGCAAGCCAGTAGGAGTACATAAATTTGAAATTTGGTGTATATTCTGGAAGTCAGGGTCTCAGATTTTTTTATAATATTTTTTAACTCCTTCCACCAACCCCCACTACATTATTAAAAGGGTTGATAAAATACAGTTGAGATATTCACTTCAAATTTGGCACACGTATGTATCATAACGACATCTGAAACTAGATTATATTTTGAGGTGATTCCGTTAAAGGGGTGGTGGTAAGAAGAGGCAAATAGAGGGAAATAGAAGGAAATAAGTAAAGCAAGCCGGTAAGAGTACAGAAACTTGAGATTTGCTGTATACATATAGAAGCCAAAGCCTCAGATTTGTTTATAATATTTTTCAACTCTTCCACCAATTTCACTTAATTATTAAAGGGGTTGATAAAATAAAATTGTAATGACATCGGATTGAGATGATTCCGTTGAAGGGGTGGGGAGTATATATTGGGGAAAATAAGTAGAGCAAGTCCACAAACATCATTTTTGGCGTATATGTTAGAAACCAACGCCTGAAACATTTTGTGAGGTCTGGATCAAATAGTATTAAAATTCTATGACAATTTATTTCCATATACTAGAGTGAAAATATAGTCGAGATACTTTCCTTTAAAGAGACTTGGATGGACTATCTGGAAGTGGAAGTAATGATTCCTTGGGCAGCGGTTTTTCGGTACTCGGTTCTTTAACGTAAACACGTAACATTGCGTATAAAAAAAATCTCCGTTCTTTTAAATTTTCCAGTGTTTGTATTTTGGGATTCATATTGTATGCATATAAAGTTTTGAAGATATATTCAGCTTTGATATTTTAAACTTCATATTGATCAGAAAATACTAATTCAGATTCCATGGGTAACCCTGTATTTAAATTATTTCCTTCTAGAAAAAAATACAATTATAGTGATTAATCGGTAACTATAAAAATAAATGGTATACTAATTTGAAAATTACTTACAAAATAAGTTTATTACACTTTATAATAGATGCATTAATTAAAATACCACTAGGTTTATACTGCTCCATGGAATTCATAGATTAAAAGCCACCAAATCAATTGCTACAGGGGATAAATACTACCAGTTTTTGTACTACATTACGCAAAAGGTAACAACAATAACAAACTCATAGACCTGACAAAAAACAATGATAAAAATAAACACACAAAAAATTAATGTGTGAACATGCTAAATCATCTTCATTTAAGTGCTACATCTCCTTTTATTTTTAACCCGAAGCTGAATTAATTATATATAACAACTACTACAGTTGCCGCTATATCTACCTCATTAGTTAAAGCATCTAGATTGTTGTACTACTAAAAAAAGTCATATTTTGGTAGGTATAAATGTTACTCAAGGCGGAATATATTTCTATAGATTTATTATATGACCTTGGTTTTAATTGTGCGTAAAAATTTGATTTACGACAAAATTGTATGTTTTATATACAGTTAATTTGAATTAAATAGTCGTTGATGCTGGAATGGAAAAGTTCTGATTTTGATAGTGCGAAAGATTACTTCGCACGAAATGTGAAGTACAATGTAGTTTGATGTCCAAGGATATGAGCAGTTAGCGCCTAATTAATTTTTTAATCAAATAACTAATTAGTGGCATAATGGTCGGTATTGAAATATTTTTTCATAGGTTACTTGCTTCATACAACTCTAAAATGACGTAAAAGTTTTAGTTATATGTAGATAGAAGATTAAGGGATATCAATTCGTATTAAAACAGTGTAGGATAAAATTTATACCGTCTTAACTGTATACATACGAAAAATGTCAAAATCTCATCACGACTATCAGTATGAGACAAGGCCACTTGTTTCTGGAAGGTATACGGTTTAGAAATGTCCAAGATCCGGACCGTAGTTATGTTTTGCTCATTTAATTGAACCATAATTTGTCTCAATTAATAAACATAATCGATTAATGTAAAAGTAATAATGCAACTAATAGTTGGGTTTGGAAGGTCGAAAAGCATTTATGGAAAAAAAGTTTCACAGTTTTAGATAGTCTCCTGGAAGTTTTACGATTTTATATATTTCTGTCTGGCTAATCGCGCTACGTTTGATTTTTAGGTAAAGTTTTTAAAATTTGACCATTTTTTACCCGTGTTGTTGTAATTCTAACTTACGTTTTATTTTAATCTTGTGTTAGAGAACATAAATAATCATGTACTTGCAGCTACTTCGTTTTAGCAGCTACATTCATCTCTAGTACTTGTAAAATATTTTGCCTGGACTGTTAGAAAATGCTCCATTTTAGCACGACTAAATTTGTCCACGCTTCCCTGACATAACATGTCATTATCAGTGTTCTTGGAATAAGTGGATTGAAAGAAGAGGTCCTGTAGCTTGGCCCTCTCAATCACCCGATCTTAACTCTTTTTTCTTTGGGATTATGTGAAATCTTTGATGCACGAGACTCTTGTATTTGAAGAGGAAGATCTTGTGTCACTACTCACGGACGCTTGCTCACATGTGCGAAGTATTCCAGGAACATTCCAGAGGGTTCGTGAATTCATGAACTGATGATGCTGCGCAGATAACGAAGTATGTATCCTCCAAGTTGACCTCTATGACTCATCAACATTTTTCGGCATATTTTCAGAACATCCTATTTAAGACATAAAGGCTGATAGTTGGATTTGTAACTTTTAAAATCGATGAGGTTGCCCGCCAGCGTCCTGAATGTCCAACAACTGTTCTAGTTCTCCGATTGTACGCCAAACTAAGCCAAACCAGAATGGGGGCATATAGCCTGCAAAACTCAAATACCCCGAATCTCCATGGAGAGTGATCGGGAGGACCTTTGAGGATAATAAATGCTGTAGAAGACCCCCTATTGAATATGAGGTCAGACTTTATGATACCAAAAATCACTTTCAACAATCCCTTCAATATCACCATTGAAAATCGAAAGGAGTGGTCAACAGAAGCTCCTGACATATTATGTAAGGGCCTAACCTGGTACACTGACTAGTCTAGAACAAACACAGGAGCTGGAGCTGGTATACATGGTGAGAGACCTAGGGCAAGTATAAGCCTTTCCCTTCGGCAACACGCCACTGTATTCCGGTCAGAAATTCTGGCTATACTTGAATGTGTTAACCAGCAGATCTCCATTGCATCAGACAGTCATGCGGTACTTAGAGCACTAGCCTCTAATAACGTGTCATCCCTACTGGTATGGGACTGCTACAAAGAGCTGAAAATTCTAGGTGAGCAGAACAGGATTAAATTACTCTGGGTGCCAGGACACTCCAGAATTGATGGCAATGACATAGCCGATGAACTTGCTAGACAAGGATCAGCTAATATATTCTATGGCCCAGGACCCGCGATGGACATTTCTAAAAGCTCAACCAGATGGGCGATCAAAGACTGGAACAAGAGTAAACACAAAACCACTAGAGGAACATTCCAGGAAAACGACATGGAAAAACGCTCATTAAAGGTCCATGTGCAAAACAAACCGAAGAACTGCTCACAAGGAACAGGATGCAGTTAAGACTAATAACAGGACTTCTGACAGGACACTTTCTTGTAGAGAAGTACCTGAATACAATCGGTAAGTTCGACGGCAACCTAGACTGTAGAAGTGGGCAACTCGGTTCAATATAATGATCTGACTCACCGCATCTGGGTCACTTAACTGAACCGATTCAACGAACCGGCTCAATTGAGCATGAAGCATGGCAGGGAGAGCACAAGTCCAGAAGGCTGCAGTGCCCTCAGAGTTTTTCAACAGACAGGCCCTGAGAGAAAAAAAAAGCCGAGCAATGATGAGCATAACCGCTCAGTGTCTAAGAGAAGAAGCTGAACAATCTATGCGTATTCTATGACAAACAGTGCGATTTCAATTATTTGACCAGACCACTCAACTCATCAATCAAGAGTTGCCTGACTTCGAATCAAAACGCAATTATGAATTTTTACTAGAAGAGGTCAGGAAGCACGTTCCATACAAGTGCTGCTTCAGGACATTATGGCCTACGAAGAAACGTATCAGTCCAGCTGCTTCATAGGCAATGTGTACACAGCATTGAACAACAATACTATGACGTCCTGGGAAACTTTGAAAGAAAATTTACTGCATCGTCTGTTACCTGCGATATAACTAGTCCCTACTTAAATCTACCCAAAAACACAGCACCATTCATCGATGAACTTTCCGAACACAGGCGCGCCTCCAAAAAGGTATTCTTTAAAATTGTTCAAGCACACAACTTCCTATCCTGCTCGAAGGACCAAAGTACGCTTGAAATCAGCTCGAGGACCAGAATAGGATCACTGGCCTAAAGATAGAATAAAGATGGGATCTTTATTAGTACAGGGACCAGTAGAAACTTTAGATGATTGTGGGAGACTAACACTCCTGTAGACGCAGCTTCACGTCTTAATTAAGCTTGAAGCTAAGTTAGAACAAGAATGTAGTAACCGATTTATTTAGAAAATTAAAAGTCTATTTATACTTATTCACAATGAATGACAATCATAACAACTAATCATTGCATGTTTAATGGAATTAAAATGAATAGGAATTTTTGAATCAGTTATACCAAAAAAAAAGGTATGCATGCATATGTTTGATGATGATTAAACATACCTATGTTACTTGTCAAAGAAAATAACAAATATCTTAAATTTGATTCGTCACGGGAAGACATAGATGCTTACATTAATGAGGCAATTTGATATTTTTATAATTTCGTAATTCGTTAGCTAAAAAAATTGAGCATAACTAGATCCGCCATACAAGAAAATATAAATCTGTAAACTACCAGGAAACTGCTTATTTGTTAGCAATTCGTTGGAGCATCTAAACCCCAACTATAACTTTTCATAGCGTACGGGAACATTTTTCTGTGGCACAGCAATACATTATTTCATGCCACAGAAAAATACCGTTACATTATATACTAGATAAAAAACGCTAATTGAAAGGTTACAGATCTTTATCAGTTTTATATCAGTACGTACAATAAACAATACCTCACGATATTTTGCAAACAAATAAGATGGGTTATAAATATAATAAAATTAACCTTGGCTTTCCATAAAATGAGCTAACACAAAGTATCATCCGTTTCTTTAAATAATCAGATCTTCAAGTACTTTTTTATCTGAATCTGGCCTTGTAACATTTGTACCAATACTCTAATCAATAATCTGTAAAATATTATAATTAACATATAGAGGAATACTAACAATAACGGATAACTGTTACAGAGAATGTCAATGAAAATTAAAAATATTATGTATTATACTCAACAATTAATGGATTATCTACACTATAATTTGTGTTTCTACTATTCAAATGCCGAGATTCAGTTATATTATGCGTATTGCTAATAAGAAATACAGCATCGCTTACATAAGTGGGAATATGCATTTCTAGATAAAAAGTAAATGTTAGATCTCTTTGATGCTTAATTATTTTCATGGAGATTGCATCTCTGTTGAGTCCACTAATGTGTTATGTTAGTACACTCAAGGTTTATTTTAATAAACTAACTTTTTACAAAAAAGTTAATGGCCAAAAAAATTTACCAGTACCAGTCGTTGACACTGGCACCGTTAGCATTGTTTTTTTTATATTTATACCTGGAAGAGCGAACTAGGAAATATGTGCGATTTACAGATAACTTTACATTCCCCAAAAAAATATTACACATTAAACAATTTGGCCGTCTTTTCCTTGGTATCGCGAGGTTACCAATATAATGGAAATGATATCAAAACTACCATCTAGAAACACATATGAGAGCGTGGAAATTGTATAACAAAAATTCTAGTCACCATCTTAGCATGTAGTATTAGTAGAGGGGAAACGTACTGAATGTAAAACCAAAAAGTTGTTCTTGTGGGCGTTGGTCACCATATTATAGAACAGTTTCTCGCTGTTATCTTCAAATCCGTTGATCTTACTATACATTTTTTGCTCAGAACTAAATTTCCCTTTTTATTTTACTGAAAATTTATTTTTGTAAAATTAATATCTTTTGAATTATGCAAAGATTTCTTGAATAGTTTTTCAAAATATATCACAAACTGTTGATTTTATCGAGGCCGATAGTTCTTAGACAGGATCCTATATTTATTATCTTATTAATTATAAGCGCAAAACGGTTGGCACGAACATTCAACTCGCTTTTCAGTAATTCAGTAATCAGGATTTTTGGGGTAGTTGATTGATTGATTGATTTGTCAGCGTAAGGTGGGCATTGCTGCCGATTCCGGGCATCCATGAGGGTTCGTTCCAACGCAGCTTGGTCGTCCGTCGGACGGCCAAATCGCGTGCCGGAACCAAATCTTGGATGTTTTATATACCGCCGGACCGACTGCATACGCCGGGTTGGACATTGGACATGCTTGTTGTCAGCTGCGAGAGCCGCACGACGCATGGGGTGGGAATACAGGATGGGAAGTGTAGGTATTTGAGAGATGCTTCTTCTAAGTTTCCATGCTTCTATTAAATTTCCATCTGTCATCATCGGCTGGGGTGTGCAGGTGTTTGCGAGATGCTTCTTTTCAGTTTCCATCTGTTGTCATCTCCTTATTTTTCTTCTTCTAAGTTTTTTGCTTCTTCTGTTTCTGAATCTGGCAGCTTTTATTTTTTGTTTTATTTATTAACCGTTCCACAGGTAAATTTCTGTTTACGGTGGAGTTGCTGTGAAGGGCCCTATCTCGTGGTAACAATATTTTTTCCGCGTTATGAGGAAAAAAGTCCGATAGGATAGTTTGCTTACCATGTAGGTTTGTCGTTTCTTTGAAACAATCGGTTTCAATTTAGAGTAACGATTTTCAACTGCCGCCTTCAAATTCTGGGTATTTTCTATTCCATTACATGAATTTTTTCTCTGTTGTGGGACAAGGGTTAATAAACCAATAAATAAATATCGTTTCAATTTTAATTTCTAATTATTCTATTTAAATAAGGAAATAGACTTCATTAATGAGCTAAACTAAATTAAAATAAAGTAAACAAAACTTATCTGTTTCAGTCATGTCTTGCTGTTGCTTATTTTATATCACCCACTTGAAGAAGGGACCGGATTCATCCAGGTATAGATTTTACGGTCAAGCAGTACACTTTCTCAGGTTGTTTATATACACTCTTTTGAAATAGCCAGACTCGTGCTAATTTATATCAATTAATGCAGAATTGTTTACGCCTTAATTCAAAACAATTTCGACGTTTTATCCGGATTTATCTCGAGATCTTATAGGAGCCACGAAACACGCGTCGGTCACCGAATTCGACACACTGTGAACCTCCAATCAGGACTTTTGGACTAGTTAAACACAAATTCAAATTTATTTTCTATTTTATGTTTTCAATATCTAGAGTGGTGGTCAAAGTAATTCTAAAACTATAAAGGGCAATATCAATTTAATATTTGTCAAAGCTCAGTTGCACTTTGATTTATTACGTACCCCAATTTTCACTAAACTTCTGAGTGAGGATACAAAATAACAAACTGAAGATTTCTGCAGCAAAATTTTGATTTCTAAATTATTGGGCTCGCCGAACAAATATTGACAGTCATCTTTATTTATTTATTTATTTATTTGATACACTATTCAACAGGTTAAAAAACCCAATTACAGAATAGGAGATAAAAACTAAAATTAAAAATAGTAACTTGTGAAAAATACATATACACACATAAATACATGAATACATGTGAATTCATCCAAGAGACAACTAACTAAACTAAACTTATATAATACATTTTAGTATAAATATACATATACAATATACATACATAAAAAATATACAGCTTATACAAGAAGTATAGTACACGGTGAGGCTACTTGTGTCAACAAAAAGGAACAAAATACAAAATTTAAGTTAAAGACAGATTCTTTATGTCTGTAAGACTACAAGTGAATATATCTAATCGATTATTTAAATTATTGTACATACTGCACATCTGCTGGATACAAGAAAATTTTTTTACGTTTGTCCTTGAGAAAGGCAAGTGAAATAAATTGTTGTGTCTAGATGCCGGTCTAGGAATTTGAAAATTAAGCATACTTAAAATATCTCCACAGTCGATGTTATTGTGTAAAATATTGTATAAAAAAGTTATCTTTCATCTAAAATCAGTAAATTTTCTGCTCGATGTCCGTTATCTTGAATTTAGAAAACTGTACTTGATATGTTTATCTATCTCAAAATATTTCCAAATGTCTATATTTACTATCTTTTTGAGAAAAACAACGCATCCAAAACTTGCGGGCACTAGATGTTATCCAACTTAGATCAAGTTGATTTCCTTTTACTTGCCATATTGAATATTAAAAAATGAATGTTTGTCTAGCATCCTCAAAAACAATTGCCAAATTTTATAAAATTTAGGGTTTAAGTTCAAATTGAAGATTTAATCTGCCTAAGGGATTTAAAAAATAGAGCAGTAAAGAAATATTTATAAAACAAGAGCATCAGAAAATCTACAATTGTTTTTCGTGGGGTAAAGGTCCCATACTAGCCTCTTAATACAGCCTATTACAGTAGGGCTGGGATAGCGTTAGAGGAGATACGTATGTCCAGAGGATCTGGGAATAGTTGGACTTCACACACACTATAATGAAAGGCACGATTCAGACCATATATACAGATATTTATTATTCTTATTAACCTACTATGTACATTTCTAATTACACTACACTATCTGCGGTTACCTACAGGTCGAGCTGCTAAAGAAGCAACCAAGAGTTAAAGCGGGGTGACGCTGAACGGCAGTTAGGCGGTGTAAGAGGGGCTGTTATTAACGGTCAAAATGGTTAAATGAGCACAGTAAAGCGGTGAATGAGTTGATGAAAACGGTGTAGAAGGCAAGTGCTACGACTCGGTCAGGGCAATCCAGATACCAGGTGAAAGGAAGCAATGATCAAAATCACTGCAATACTATTTACGCAACTTAGTTAGGGCACAGTGCCCAAAGTGAGAAATACACAGATAAAATGATTTACCCACTTCTGGTCATGGTTCCTCGCCGGCGTAACCCATTCCAAGGAATACATCAAACCACCAAGGCCTACGTATCCTGCCACGGGCACCATTTTGAGCTGTCCGAAGTCTTCCTCGTTGGCAGGGTACTAGGCCAGAAGGCATTCACGTGACTTCTCAGGTTCTCGTTGTTCTCTGGCTGGCAGGGGACTAGGCCAGAGGGCAATCACGGGACTTGGTGTCAACCACGAATGCTCCCAATCATACACACACTCAAACTTGCACGCCCACCTACTCCTGGTTATGGTCCCTTGCTGGTTTAATTTATTCCGTGGAGTGAATCGGACCAACAGGACCCATGTATCTCGTCATGGGTAATATTTTGGGCTGTCAGAAGTCTTCGTGACTTACGGGCTGGCAGGGGACTAGGCCGGTGGGCCATCACGGGACCTGTTGTCAACCAACAATACAGGCTGAGCAGTAAGTTATGGTTGGTATGGTCAGCAAAGAAACGGTACCTAACTCCAGCCAAATAGCTTACCTATTACCTATTTTACTTACTTCCCTGTAGTCGGGTTTCCTGGATAGGTGTGGAGTCGGCGGCGGTCGGTATCGGTATCGGTATCCGGACAGGACTGGTCTCGGCGGTCGGTAGGAAACGGATTTGCACAGTAGTTGCGGTTTCGGCGGAGCACTCTGGATCACACTTGATGGTTGATATTCAACTAAATGTATCCCTCTGAATGAATGAATATTTCGCTGGCTTGGCCAAGTGATCGTTACCTATGTATCAACTCTGGTTGGTAGTGGGGAACTAGCTCTACCTATCGGATTGCACTTCTACTTAACATTTTAATATCTCTACTTAAACAATCAAAGTAAAACCCACGGACAGCCCTGGCTTTGCGGGTTACCTTAGTTTATTTGCTTGTTAATTGAATTTGTTGTGTACTATTCTGTTCTCTGTACAAATACTTAGTAGCTAATAAACAATTATTAGTATTATTATTATTATAAAACAGCTATTTTCGCTTTATATCTAAACTGTACATTATAATAATCATGAAATTTCCCAAATGCTAAACAGAATGATGATCTGGGATGCAATTTGCGAGACAAAATTTGCTTCATTACCGTGTGCTTCCTGTAAAATTGCCATCATGCAGTATGCAGTATTATCTACAAGAATTCCCAGTTCTGCTTCTTGTTCTTGTCTATTACCTCACAGATCACTTATCCTTAACGTGGTGTCTAAATCTGGTGAAGAGATTTTAAAAATTCTTCTTTTGAAACGAAAATTACTAAAATCACGAAAAAGAACCAATTATTTTCGATTTTAATATTCGTCCTGCTCTTACATTCTTTTTTATCAATATAGTTATGGATAGAAACTTGAACTTCTTTGTCTGTCCTCCAATTAATAATATGTTACTGACATTAACGAAAGCTAGAAAAAAATAGAATGTGTCTTCTTTTCCCACGAATCAAATGTTCATCCTAAAAGTAATATATGTAAAAGCCAAGGATTCAGGTAATTAAACGTTTATTATATTCGAACTGAAAGCGCACTATCAAAACCAATATATCGATGTCAATCCCGTATTAAAGAAGCGTCGATTTAAATAAAAAGACCCATGAATATCTCTCTTTCAGTTGAAGAGTATTACGGTATAAATGAAATTTCATGGTCACATCTTACCATAAAACTGATTTAATAAAGAAGAAACAAATCAAGTTTTTCAGAGGACGTATTAATGATATCATCATGTTTGCTAATATAATTACATCATTACCTTTACTGGAGAAGGTGTAACAAATGATCTGTTGAGTTTTTTCTTTAACAGCTTTTTTCTGTGTTTGCAATATCCGCATGCAGTTTTATTATAACTATGGGATAAAATCGTGGGTTCGAGATTCATGAAAGTATTACATATTAGATTTCTTGTTCCGATGATTTAATTTTATGTAATGAAAATAGACTTTATTGACTTCTACATTACTCGACAATATTATATTTACTGCAGAAAATAATATCCAATATATTTTTCTTTAACTTAAATTTGACATTATACAATAGTTTGTAAAATGTATAATTATTAAATGATTATTACACAAAAGGGGCTGTAGTAAATGTCACAGGTTCTTAAAAACCCAGTGTTTTCTTTCCAACTATCGAAATTCCTCGAAAGCTCTTTAAAATTTTTACCAGTGGCAATACGCTTTCTTTCAGCATCGTGAGGAAACCCGTGAGTATTGATCATAGGATAGAATGGCCCAATGTAAAGTTGAGGAAGTACGTGTAGCAGTAACGTTTATGGGTCGCTTTTATCAGCTTTGGTTGCTTTGACGGCAAACTTTTCGATAACTCGTCATATCTCGCTTTTCTCGCCCCCGTATATCTTACCACTGCTATACTCATTCGTAGTTTTATTTTATTTGTATGCTGAGG
This sequence comes from Stenurella melanura, assembly GCA_963583905.1. Classification (NCBI taxonomy): domain Eukaryota; kingdom Metazoa; phylum Arthropoda; class Insecta; order Coleoptera; family Cerambycidae; genus Stenurella; species Stenurella melanura. The sequence goes on from OY757309.1 coordinate 85,973,084, forward strand.
ACCCGTGTCTTTCTAAAGGTCTATTCTTCATTGTTGAATATCTATAATCATGACGATTAATTTAAAAACAAAGTGCTTTCATTACTAATGAAGATTTGGAAAAGGACGTTATACAGGATGTTTGGTGAAACAATGATATAGGAGGCCACTTGTCATTTATAAGACCAAACATACATGTAAAGATGCTAGGGTTTCTTTAATGCATGCCTCTCCTGTAATGTTCTTGTCTCAACTTTTCATAATTTATGTAAGTATTACGAGCATAATATAACTTTTGAATTCTGAACTTTTTTTCATTATCAAAATAAATTAACTTAAATATTTCTGTTGGCGAAAAAAATCATAGAAAAAAAAATGTAATGGTAATTTAAGGAATTAAGGAAACGTATTGAGGCCTCGGCGAAAAAAAATAAGTTGAAATTTCAACTCGAAGAACATGTTGAAAATGAAATTATAAAGGTTTAAAATTTCCCTTTTTAAGGGAGATAGAACCTATTTAACTTAATCAAATAGGTACGTTGTAGAATTTTCATTAAATACCTACAAGGTGTTCAACCATAAATTCTCATTCTTATAAGTGACTTCATTTTAATGCGATTTAAACATTTCAAAAACTGGTCACATGACATTTAACTTGTGACCATTTTCTACACTGATGAAATCTTATGAAAATGAAGGCACTTATAGGAACGGGAATTTACAGTGGAATGGATTATATGTGAGGTCCATGCAAGGTGAAAAGTTCTATCATATCAATAAATTATATTTTTTACATAACAAAGTCACGAAGACCATGGCAAAATGATAGGAACGTCAAGCATTCGAAATGATTATGTTTAATATTACGTTGTCAAGTTGTTTAAACAGCCAAAGTAAAAATTTTATTTGAAAACCAAAAATATAATTTCAAATTAGAAACATGCAGATATTTATCGCATCTGAAAGGTCATTCAATAACAATGAACAATTTCAACTTAATAAGTCGAAACTTGAACATATTAAGTAGAAATCTCAACACAATTAAATTTCTAAATTTTAATTTAATTCCAGTGAATCGTACAACTATACAACCTGAACACATAAATGCTATATCCGTAAGCCATTGAGCCAATAACTGTAGACCTAATAATTAATAACTCATAAATCCTAAACTTATAAACCCTAAACCGATAAATCCTAAATCCATAACAGGTAAATTTATATATCCTAAATCCCTAAATTCATAAACCTGAAATATTCAAATTTATTAATTTTTATTTTAAAAAGCTGTAACTCCAATAGAAAAAATCATTTTGAAGGGGAAAGGTAGTATTAGACCATGCAATCAGCAGAAGTGAGCTGAACTTTTTTAATGTTCTCTACATTACCTTAAATATAGCCTAAAAAGTCATTTTTGCGTCATTTAACCTCAAATATTTCAAAATCGTGACGCGATGGGTGGATTATGCGGCAGGTTCAAATTCTACACGAAAATTACTTTGGAAACACCTATTTTTACTTCCCTCTCATACTGAAGGGAAGTATTGTATTCAAGAAAAAATCACCCTCCGAGATTTTTTCGGATTTCGACGTTTCAGATCACGTAAATTACGAAAATATAGGTTTCTCAATTCCGTCAGTCAGACAGACAGACACTGTCTGTCGGTATGTCTGTCTGTTGGTGCATTAACTAGAAAACTACTTGACGGAGAGCAGTCAAATTTGCTAGGTAGTTGACGCTACTGTCAGCGAAGAAATCGTTAAACTTTCACTGGAAAATATACAGAGTGGACCGTCTAAAGGGAATAAATAACGAAAAAAATTGTTTTTGCTCAAATTTAAAATTTCCACGTTTCATGACACGCTAAACCTATTTCAGAAACATTTTTGAAAAATTGTTTATCACTAAAATAGATAAAACATTTTTCTTCCTTGTTCAAATTTAAAATTTGTACGTTTCATGGCATTCTAAACCTATTAAAAAAAAAAAATCAATTTTTTTTAACCAATATTATTGAAAAAAATTTTACCACTAAAATAGATGGAAAATTTTTTTTCTTTGTTCAATTTTAAAATTTCCATGTTTCATAGCGATCTAAACCTATTAAAAAAATATATTTAGAACACTTTTTAACATTTTTGAAAATATTTTACCACTAAAATAGATAGTGCAGTAAAAAAAGGCCAAAAAATTTAGGAGATAGGTATAGTCTAGATACAGCAAGATTATGATTTTATCCTGTTTGGGGTATCACTGGGAGTATATTACTAAGTTTTGGACCTCGAAAACCTTGTGCTACTTTTTTTATAAACAATTAAATTTTTTTTACTGCGTCTTTCGAGCTTAAAATGTAAATAACTCCGGCTCTATAAGTCGGATCGGGGCAAATGAAAAACCAGTCTCTTTGTAATAAAATTTCCAATAAATTGTCGTTAGTTTCAATTTTCTGAAATACGTACATAACCTATAAAACTGAAAAAATCAGAAAAAACAGTGTTATTTTCATTTTGGTGCCCAAGACCGTCAACTAGACCAATTTGCATCAAACTTTCAGAAAATATACTTTTTGATGTAATAAAAAGACTCTGAAAAGTTTTTGTCAAAATATTGAAGCCATTGGCCAAAATTGCATTTGTTATCTAAAATTTGAAATGCCCGCCATTTTATGCCATTAAGTTCAAAATGAAAATTTTTTTTTACAAAATGTTGATCTCGACGCCAGCTTTCTAATGCAATTAAAAATAATTTTTTTTAATGTGATTTTGGTTACTTTTTTTACATTTGTTTATAACTCAAATAACAACAATTGCATTTTTTCGGCCATTTTGAAAAGCAAATTAAAGTTTTTTATCAGATCTGGTAGAAAATTTTGGGTCCTTTAATTAAAAAAAAAAGAAAGCTCATTTTTGTTAACGTGAACTCGAGATATTTAACTTTTTGTATTTTGGTCAATTGTTAATTAACAAATGCATATTTTGTGCTAAAATTTGGACTGTATCATTTTGAAACCTATTCATTTCATATGATAAATTTAAAAAAAATAAGTTTTATAGAAACTTATTTCCAAGCATTATAATGTAAGTATTGTTAATTGAACTAAAAAGTGATTTTTTAATAAGATGGAAATTTTTTTTCTTGTTCAAACAAATTTAAAAATTTTTTTGAAAAACATTTTTAATCAATTTATCACCGCTTACTATAGAATAGATGAAATTCGTTTTTGCTCAAATCTAAAATATCCACGTTTCATGACATTCCAAACCTAATTCGGAAAAAAAAAATTGCAACATTTTTTTACCATTTTGGAAAAAAAATTTCCTACTAGAATAGCTGGAAATTTTTTTTGCTCAAATTTAAAATTTTCACGTTTCATGACATTCTAAACCTATTTCATTGAAAAAATTTTTACCACAAATAGATGGAATTTTTTTTCGTTGCCCAAATTTAAAATTTTCACGTTTCATGGCATTCTAAACCTATTAAAAAAAAATGAGTTTTTTTTACCTTCTTGGAAAAAAAATTTAATTTTTTAACCACCACTATACTTCCACTCCACTACGTGAATGTGGAATTGAAAATGTTACAGATGGCAATATTATTTGGCATATGCACCTATTACACTTTTGAAAAATGTACAGGGTGGTCATCCCAAGAAATAATTCAGTCATGGTGGACATTTGTAAAGGTATTTCCGCAAGTCTTCCATATTTGGCACCTGTTATTTAGTACTGAACTTTTGCTATTAGATGAGTACTCTGTATATTTTCTTGACCAAAACTTATCAGGTTTTTTTGTAATAATAGTGATAACTATATTCTGATTATTATTTTCAATGTCATTTCGTAATTATTAATTTTTTAGAGTGACCTCCATGCACAAATAAAGAGGGAAGTTCTGTATAAAAACCTTTACCGATTTTTTAAACTGCTGACCTGTGAAAATCTGCGTAACCATTATACAGCAGTAAAATATAAAAAATAACACCACAGTTTTTATAATGAATAGGGATTCCACTGTAGTGTAAAATTTCAGGGAGCACAAGCTGAGATGTTGAGGATGGTTTCTTAAGAGTTGTAAGAAGCTCCAAGGATGTGGCCAGACGGGCTATTTGATGTGTTTCACAATACCTTCTTCTACTTAATTTCTCTTGGATGAACTTTACGATGATAGGACTAATGATGGCGTATGTTTCAATAGTTTGGTGACCGATAGGGCTACAGCAAACTCTTTGGATTACAGAGACAAGCATGCATTAGAAAACTGCTAGAGGTAAATAGGCTACACCTACGAAATTTAATTGGCCTATATACTGGCCACTACAGATTGAATCATCATTTGCGCAGAATTGGACTAACAGAGAACACCGAATACCGTCTGTGTATGGAGGATTATGAAACGCTAGAGCACATTTTATGTACCTGCCTGCTGCAGAACAAATCAGGATCTCACTACTTGGCAAAAGACTACTAAAGCCAGAGATCTGGATGGTTTCTCACCCAACACGATTATCGGCTTTGTTAGGAAGGTGAATCTGTTGGGGGAAATATAGTTAGGATATTGAAACAATAATAAGCAAACAAATAATAGTTCACTTTTAAACATAGTTAGGATGAGCCACGATAAACTTGATGGTCGCAATAGAGGGTCTGACAAGATTCCATTTACATATTAACCTAGCTTAACCTAACTAATTTCTCTGTCTTCTCAAATAGTAGAGATATGAATTGTCAACGAAATTCTTAGACACTCTGTATAAGTCCACAACAAATTCACCTAATGATTAATTCAGGGTAACCGTAACTATCCCACATATGGTTAGTAAATATTGACAACCAAATATTATGGTAACAGGAGAAAGGAATATTTATGTTCCCATCAATTCGAAAAATATGAAGCAATTGTTATGAAAGGTGTTATTGGTGTTTATTTAAACACACTTCTATTTTGGTCGTATTTAAATGATTTAATCCGTTCAAATAGATTGCGCAACAAAACATCTATAAAAATATACCAAATTAGCGATACAATTAGATAAAGAATTCATAATAATACAAATAAAAAGGAACAAATTAAAAACGAATTTATTGAAAAGCTCTTAATGACGGATGCCCGCAGGCGCCGTAGATGTATGGGTAATACCAATATTCAGTTTTTTTGACCAATTTAATATGTAGATTCACTCTATTTGGTTCACTTCTAAAGGTCTCATTAGTTATAAAAATATTAATCCTCTTGTAATGATCGTTATATAATCTTTAGAATATTTAGGTCCACAACAACGTATCGGGAATTCAGTATACATACAGCTGTATATAAAAAGTTTGAATTGTAGAATGCTTGAATCAAAATCATTTGGAAATATATTTGTTATACTGTGTTTATAAGTTTGAAACTAAATATTACCTTATAATATGAATTTGTAAAAGGATAGATCTAGGATATTTAAAAAATTCATGAAGAATATACACGGCGTAATTAGTTTCATGTCATTAAAAAAAACTGGAAATAGGGACCGACTAGACAAACAGAAAACCTATATGACCTTTTTCTCTAGGGGCACTTTGAAAAAACTGACCTGGGATTACATTTCTAATGTTATGGTAGGAAAGATTTGAGAAGCACTGTTTTTCAGGGTCAATGGATGTTATAGTTCCGAATATTGGAAATAATAAAAAACTGTAATACCCGACTTGTGTTCCCGTCGGTAGAAATGCCGCACTTTGATGGGATTATTTGTATAGAACTTTTTATACCACTAATTATGAAAATGTAAATAATTCCTTCTCTTTCGGCACAACGCAAGCATAGCATGGCCGCAGGGGTTTAAATAGGATTTGTTTATATGTGTTTTTTAATTTTGAACAAAGCTATTGTAGCTTTTATTGTCGTTTATAAGAATTTATAAAATTTAAAAGTGGTTTATTAACATTTGTAACATTGTGTTAAAAGCTTAAAAAATTAGTAATTGTTTTATGAAATTGGAAAACGAACAGTTAGACGTCCGAGATACGATAACAGAAAGTAGTTGTGTATTTTAAGTTAGGAAAAAATCTGATTTTTTTAACGAATTGAGCGCATAATTTTTCCCAATCAGGTATCGAAAACTAAAAATTAAGTCTATGGTCTCTATGAAAATCAATGTAAACAATAATAAACAGATAAAAACAAGACAACGAATACTAATAATAATAATAATAATCATACCTTTAATGCCCAATAGGTAACACCCAATAACTGAACAATTCTTTTGAATTTTTTACAAAAATTGTTCGAAATGACCTCCATCTTCACGTATGCACATTTCGGTACGTCGAACTAATAACATACTTACTCCGTTCAACACATTTGGTAAATTAGGATCATTTTCTATGTTTTTTTTTAGCTGCATTTCCACCACTTTCTCCATGTACCAAGTCCATATCCGCGAGCTCTGGATAAGTGTAATCTCCCATAATGTCCAAAATCTGCGTTTTAAAACGCCACACTAAACTGTGAATTAACGTTATCAATAAAGAAAACAAAAAGAAAATCTTGGTCCAAAATCCAAAAAGTAACACAAAAAGCACGAACGAGAAGTAGTGTCTTACGTAACCAAGTACCAACGACTTGAACGATAAGTCAATAAAATAAATCTTAACATTAGTGGCACAAAATTCCAAAAGAAAAGCAACGGACAAAACCAAGGAACGGGTACGTCGCGTCTTGCGTACGTTCTTTACCAAATAAGGACAAAACTGAAATTATTACTTGAGAATATACAAGGGAGAGATAGCACGCCTCATAGGATAATTGGCCGCGAAGAAGCAAAAAACATGACGATGTCCTCTGTCGGTCGCTTTTAACTGCTTTGTCGGCATACTTATTTGCAGGAATGTCAGAGTATCTCGTGCGACAAGACGCGAGGCAATAAAACCTACCCCGATATGCCAGCAGTTCTCAAACTAGGTTATTAAGTATTTCGGAAATTTTTGTTTATTTTTTTTCTCCAAAACTATGAGCTTTAGACCCCATATTTATATAAGGTTTTTTTGTTTGTCTTGTCGTTCCCTACCACCAGTTTTTTTTGATGACATGAAACTAATTACACCCTGTATATCTGTAATTAAATGTATAACTAAAAGTAGATGAATAAAAAAACTTCGGAAAGTAAAGGAAAAACACAAAAATGGAAAGTTTCATATATTAGTTACAAAAAATGAAAAAAGGACTACTAGCATCGGTGTTTTGAAATAATAATTTTTCATTAGGACAGTGAGGCAGAATGCATAAAATGATTATGGTTATTAAGATATAATTAGGACAAAGAGTACTCCGGGATAAGATAGGTCAAGTACCTCGATCACGGATTTTGCAATAAACGTGATAGGATCGTTTCTTCAACCTAAAAATAAGTAAATGATTTTATATTTTAGGCCCAAGAAACGATGTTTTGACGTTTATTCTAAAATCCGTGATGGAGGGCATTTGACCTATTTTATCCCGAGGTACCCTGTGAGTTCATAGTTGCTTCTATGCAATTATCCTTTAGTTATCAGCAGTGTTCTAGTGTCGATCAAGACAATCACAGAATTTCAAACCAGTCAGATTATGGCATTGATTTGAGTAATAAGACGTTTATGATAGCCTTGAAGGGAACTGAAATTGTGTGATTTAAAATAATGGAAAACGATTAATCACAAATTTACCGCCAATGCCATCCTTTTATTATAATGCTTATATGATGAGACGTACCGATTAGGATTAATATGTTTCATTACATGAAATCAAAATCATATCATTGTAAATGTGAAGTTAAATGTAAAATTGAAGAGAGAGAGTGCCTGCAAGATGATTGCTTTTATTATTATTTGTTTTTATAAGCTTAATAAAATTACGTACTTAGAGATATAATTATAAAAGGTCACACAATCTACTCATCATCAGGCAATTACGGTCATTAAAATTTGGAATTATATCGAAATGTCAAATTATTATCATTTTTAATTGTATATTAGGCCTTAGTAAAGGGCAATGTTAAAATAAATGGTGAAAATATAATTCGTTATAAAAACTGATGCTTACGATATTATCAATAAGGAAAAGTGTTTTGCCTGTGCCAAATTATATTGTTTGGTAACACTATGTGCAAATGTAGGTTGGTGTGGATGATAGTAGAAAATGTTTGAATTTTTGTAGGTGTTATAACAAAAATTTTTGAATATTAGAACATCTTAGTCAAAACAATTACAGAATAAAATTTGTAATTACACAATACAATAATTATGTCACACTAATATACTCAATTCTCTATGAAATATGCAACCAAAAATAATTCTTCAGCATCTTCTTCTAATGAAACGTTGTGAATAAAGAAGGTCTTTTTATATAAAAATGTGAAGTTTGATAATGGAAATAACGCTCTCGCAAGATGATCACAGTTATCCACGGAATACATAGTAAATTTTGACGATGATAGCAGTCTTGCATATTCCAGTAATATTAGTAATGTTATGATTTTCAATATTATCGACTGGACAAGAAAATTTTCATGCTTCGTACTCTTTGATTTGAAATAATAAATGGGTCATCTTTATTTAATTATAAAAAAATTTTGAAAAAATAATGTGGCGCTCAGCGTGGGGCATCAAATGCACTAAGCTTTGTCCAGAGGGAATAAAACTCAAATAAAATATATTTGTGGCTTTACCAGCTTATAGCAGGTTTCTTTCTTGCTAATTGTAGCGATCAAAGTAATAAAAGTTTAAAAGAAGTTTAATTACGAAAACAAGGATAGTGCTATAAATACCCTCCAATAAGAAACAAGAATTCAGTTACGGATACATGTTTCGGAGTTATCTCTCTTTGTTCTTATTGGAGGGTATAGCACTATTCCTGTTTCTGTTCTTGTCTGACCTTCCATAATTACTTCATTTTTAAAAAATATAATTTCGTCTCAAATATTGAAGTGCAATTCATAGTTTTAAGGACACATATTTTTTTTTCTGTCGTAGTTGTAATATTGCAACTAAAAATCAATTGAAGAAATAAGAACTTCTAAAATTAATGGACATATTCTCACTAAAATTAGAAATATCTTATTTAATAATATTAATAATGTACCCTCAGAACAACAAGAACTTTCTTAAATAGAAACAGTAAGATTTGTCTAGTGTTTTATAACTGTTAATATATCAATAATAAATATAATATACTGATACTTTGTACGTCCAACCTAATCTGTGTATAAAAACTTAATTATAATTACAATCAAATCAAAGACTGCGAATGCAAATATGATTCCTCTAGCATATGCAACAGTGAGGTATCTTGATATGGCTCCGTCAAAAATAACCGACATGTGAAGTATTAAATGAATTACATAATTTAACCATTTTTAGCAATTTATAAAAGTACGTGAGAAAGTGAAGGAAGCTATATTAATTATACCTTACTTTTTACTACAGATATATGCACCGAAATAAACAAGTTATATAGAAATTGTAGTGGATGAAGTCCACAGGTCAATGGAATCTAATTTGTGAAGAGTATTTTCATTTTGCATTTTGCTTAACTGAGTACAGGACAGGTGTGCAAACCATAAGGTACGCATTAGGAAAGTTGGAGTTGAAGATCAATACACTTAACGCATGATACCCTTTGAAAAAAATAACTGTAATTATGTTGCATTAGGATTGATTAATAGCATTATTTTGCACAGCTGTTAGTTTCATAGAAGGTGAGGTTAAGTAACAAAATAATTTTTTTAATGGATTTAGCGATTTATGGATAATCCACAATTTGAAATTTCTAAAACATTTCGTCACTTATTTAAAACATAATTTCACAAATTAAGTATTACTGTTACTACCCGTCAGTAATAAAGTTTATTGACTTCACAGAAAATAATAATAAAGTTGAACTTATTTTTACTGAATTGCTAAAGCATTTAATAAAGTTGTTCATTATGTTGCAACAAATATGTAGACAATTTGTACTTTAAATGGAGGAAGTTCTTAATTCAACCCCTATGTATGTTTTCTTATATTGTTAAATCGTTACCCTTGACTGTTTCATACGTTTTGTATGAAATCATTTATATTGCATAAAAAATTATAGTAAGGTATTTTCGAGGTAACTGATACTGAATCTGATGTCAGAAGTAAACCATTTAAAATAGTAAATCCAACAGTGCTGCCAGAACTGTGAAACGTTTGCAGATTTACATTAAATTTGCTACATAGGAGGACACTAAAATGTATAAACATAATTTTTATGAAAAAATTCAAGCGTCTTAAAAGAAGCCACTGGAAATTATGAAATAGAATTTCAGTGTCAAATAAGAAAGTCGAATGCACTTTTCTTCCTATTTTCAAATTGAATATAGTATGTGAAGATCAATGATGATGAATCAAATAATTATTTTGTAAACTTTGGTGTACCTCGGGGGCCACAGTTGGGACCCCTATCACTTTTATGGTTCATAGATGACACTCTGTATTCAGTAGTAACGTGTGCTTTTTGTATATGATATAAAAATGTATATAACTATTCGTGATTGCAATGACTCTGAACTAATTAATAGGTTTTCATTGTGTGTAAATGAATATGGCAATAATTTTGAACATCTTCTATAAATATGTTTATATGGTTCTTTGTTTTCCATTTTTTCATAATTTTTTCTTTATCGATCAATTTATTGGTGTTAATTAACAAATAATTTGTTGTACTCAGGTCCAGTATAACAGATTACATCTACATGGTATAAATAAAAATATTTAACAATGTATAATATATTATTACAATACATAAAAAACGTCGCTATTACAAATAATTTAAAACATATTAAGCTACAATAATAGGATAAAGAAGACTATTGAACTCTATTAAGAAAGTTTGTTTCATTAATATTGTGTACTAAAAATTCATTTATACTGTAAAAAGCCTCCCTTATTAGGAACGTTTTTATGAACTGTTTATATCTTACCTCCGGTGCGTTTTTTGCCCTATTGATGATTTTATTATAAAACCTAGGACCATAAAAACTAAAGCCGCAATCACTAGACGTTAGCCTGTTACAGTCAATTATGATATTTTCTTGATTCCTTGTATTATAATTATGTATATCCTCCTGTTTTTTATAAAAGTAAATATTTTAATACATATATACTAAACAGTTAAATATGTATAGTGAAGGAAAAGTTAATATTTTCAATTCTATAAATTTATTTCTTACATCATCTCTATAGCCCAGGCCTGTGATTATTCTTAGCGTCTTTCTCTGCAAGCTAAAAATTCTGACCACTTGAGATGCATGTCCCCAACTTAATAACCCAAACGTCATTTGAGATGTCATTAGTGAATAATAAGCTGTTAGTAGTAGTTTAAATGGTACAATATTTTTTAGACTTCTCATGATGCATGATTTCAACTTAGTTTTTGAAATATACAAGCGACTGTAGTGAGAAAGGTGCCTTACCGTAATCCTCGGAGGAATGGCTTGCTGGGTCAGAAAGACAGCTCCTTCTTCACTCTCCAACCAATTGCTTGAATTGCCGAAGATGTACACTACATTGATGGTTGTAATATTTAGTAGCAATTATTTAATTTGAAAATACTCGAAGATTAAGTTAATGTGGTTATAGTAATAGGCAACGTGCCGCGATCACTGTCAATATATGATTAATTCGCTGATCGATTCGATTTACCTCCGGGCGCTGTCGGCCCTGTTTGGCAGGTATACCAATCTCACTACTATTTACAATAAATGAAAAGAACAAAAATTAAATTAACATTACTAGTGCCAGGTAAATAAATATATATATTTACACATTTACAAAGGACGAAACACATGACAAATATGTTTCTTGCTATTTTATTTGCTACGTAATCAACACGATAAGACCAATTCAAATTTGGGTCTTTTTTGGGCGAGGGAGAGGGGAAATCCTCATGGACACCCGGCGCTGAAATCTAGCGCACCGGATAGTGCCGGACTTCCACCGGCTAAAACCCCTCCGGTTTCTGTATTTCCTCGTGGCCTGGAACTGCTTTCGCTCCCATCAGGCCACGGGGGTCAATCTCTCTGGTGTGTTCATTGTTTTTATCTCATTTAGTGACAGGCTCTTTGCTCCGAACCACTCCTTAGCATTTAACTGTGCCTCGCCCATGCGTCTTTCTAGCATATCCATTTTCCTATCAGCTGTCAGGAAAATAGTACTAAATCGGTCTCAGGTAGTGCTTTGTTCAGATCATTTACATAAATTAAGAATAGGGTCAGTCCTAACACCTATCCCTGAGGTACCCCAGTCCTGACATACTGAGGTGTGGAATTAATATTATTTAAACTTGTGTACTGTTGTCTATGTGTTATAAATGATTCTATTAAATTGCAGCTGATTGCATCAAATTTATAATATTTTAGTTTCTCTAGAAGAGCCAAGTGATACACGGTCAAATGCTTTTTGTAGGTCACAGAAGGTGACTCCCACATATTCTTTATGTTCATTCCCTTCAACAATTTTGTATATTAGATGTGTTATTGCATCACTTGTCGTAAATTTTTTTCTGAACCCGAATTGTTTATCATAAAATAATTTGTTATTTTCAAAGTAATCAGTGATCTGATTTTTGATGCAGGATTCAAAAATTCTCGATATAATTGGTACAAGTGAAATGGGTCTGAAGTTATTGTGGTTTACAGGGCCACCCTTATGCATTGGTATTACTTTTGTTATTTTTAAGATGTCAGGGTAAATACCCGCCCTTATACATTGATTTATTAAACTAGTAAGATGTATAATTATTATGTTTTTAATACCTTTGATAATATTTGTTGACAAACCAAAGTGATCTTTGCTGTTTTTATTTTTCATTTTATTTATTATGTCACGAACCATATTTTTACTGACAGTATCGAAGTGCAATTTTGAATTTGTTACCTCAGAATTATGTGTCATTTGAATATAGTCGTTATAGGCGCTATTTACTGAGGGTAAGTTTTTTGTAATCTTTTCGGATACATTTATAAAATAATTATGATCTATTGTATTGTTTAATCAATATTTCACTGTGACTAAATTTACTATCATGCTTACATTGTATTGTTGTTTTCTTTCATATTTTGTACTAAAATATAGTGTTCCATTTAAAAAGTCCAAAGCTAAGGTCATTTTCGGTTAAACCGAAAGTTGTAAATTTTATTGTAACATAATCCGGATCAACTTTCCATGAAGACAGTTTCCTGTTGGCTATCATCTAAACTTTATTTTTAAATAGTTACAAAAAAATACACTTAAACTCAAATATCTCGAAAATGGTTGGATTCTCAAAAATATTTTATAAAATGAACTTTGATTGAAGATTAAATCTTTTTTAAATGCCCCAATTTAAAAGTATGTCATCAACATTTCTTTGCATATCATCATATTAAAAAACGATTTGTGTCCTAAATTAAAGCCATTTACATATTCTAGCAACTGACTTTTGCAGAACTCAAATATCTATATTATTTTCCAAAATATTACTCCTGGAAATTTTTACTGGTGCACCCTATACACTACATTCCAAGTTTCTGGACTTCTACTAGCTTACCACTTAGTTACCCCTATCATCCCAACACTTTAATGGAATAAGCCCAAAATATAATCTCATTCCAGACATTATTATGTACATATGTACACCGCTCCTCAACAATTTTAAGTGTCATCAAAATGATGACTCAAAATATTCGTGGCATCTTTTCAAGTATATTAAAAATAGTTAAATGCAACTTTGCAGAAAATTCCAACTGTTCCCTTTTTCAAGATATCTACAAAGACGTTATTTTTCAATGAAGGAATTCCTACTTTGCAAATTATCTGCATATATTCATATATTTGTCAATAATGTTTATGTATAAATATGTACTTACACTTCGTATACGGGTGTCTAAGTGTATAATACATATATACATGTAAGGATATGTGTATATATGGTTTCCACAAAACTCTCCTTTCCAGGACGTGATTTGTAATTTTGCATCCAACTATGTTAAAAACAACCTTGATTTTCAGGCAGAAATTGGGATAATTTGTACATGCTGTTAAAGAGAATCGATGTGAAATTTTTCGTAGATTTCAATTCGGCCCTGGCGAATTCGATTTAGGGCTTCCGGACATCAGAAAAAATAAAAACAACGACAAGTGCATGTAAAAAAAATGAAATTTTTGTTTTTAAAGAGTTTTTCGTAATTTGCCGTTTTGGGGAGCTCTAAAATGGGCTTACAAAAACGGAAGCAGATTAAATATGACTTACTTGCTAAATTTATGCTTAATTAAGTATGAATTTTTGAAAAACACGTTCAAAACAAATGTGTCTTTTGAATGTTTGCAATTTTTTTTGTAGGTGCTTAGGGAAAAACAGTTTTTATTTCTTCAGTCAATGTTCACTGTTAACAGCTTAAAAATGACTTAATAAACTGGTCGATTTAGGTAAATGATTTTTTTTTTTGGATTTTTCTCATATTTCGATGTATAGAATTTCTGAAAAACATATAGAAAAAAATTAAATATTTTGAATACGTAACATGGGTCGAAGTAAAAATGTTCCGCAGATTCAACTTCCGTGCTTGGAAGCCCTATTTTAGAGCTCTACGATACGGCAAATTACAAAAACTCTCTAAAAATGCAAAGTTCATTTTTTTGAACACGCACTTATCGTTGTTTTTTATTTTTTCTGACGTCCGGAAGTATTAAATCGAATTCACCAGGGCAGAATCGAAATCTACGAAAAGCTTTACATCGATTCTCGTTATCAGCATATGCAAATTACCCGAATTTCAGCCTGAAAATCAAACAAGTTATTAACAGAGTTGGAAGCAAAATTTACGAATACCGTCCTGGAAGGCAGGGTTTTATGGAAATAACCATATAGATACAAGTATCCCTACAGGTGTGTATATATACCTAGACATACGTACGCGAAGGGTAAGTATATATTTAAACATAAATATTATTGATAAATAAATATATGAATATAGTTCCAACAAGAAAAAAAATTTAAATTTTTTCAGAATACTGTAGGTCCACTCCACCACGTGTATATGGAAATAATACCATTTGAATGGCATTAGTAAGCAGATAATTACTTTCACTCTAGCTAATATGTCAATCCTCTCAATAATAACTACATATGTTAATCCGTTTCCTCTATTAATATTAGAATTTTATGACATCAATTATGTTTGACATTCTGTCGCATTTCGAATGAGTAGTTAATTGTAATCATATTCAAATTTACCGACATTTGAGTCAACGTCTTTATAAATGTCATTAAATCGACATTTAACCCGATTAATTAAATTTATTTACTTTTAATTTCCTTTTCGCTCCGTATAAAGCATTACTTATTGTGCCTTGGTATCTTAACAGTTGCAGGTGGATTTTTCGCAATCGCTTCCTTAAGAAACCAACAATATCCTTGTTAATGATTTTGACCTTTCTCGTTATAACTGACCTATTTTTAATGGAGACTAATTGCAAATCTTGAATCACGACAGTGCGATTATGTTCTCCCAAACAATATTCTATTCACTCCATTCAGTTTCGCTATAGATAATTTAAACCAATTTCTAATAAACAAAGTGACCTTAAATGATAATAATTATTAATGATGCATTCAGAGTTATGCAAGTTGACATAACGCGGTAATTTTTTTCTTCCATCAAACACCTGTTATTTAGGAACAGTTGCTAGCAGATGCATGAATGGCTGATTACAAGTCAATTAAGATCTGTTGAGCGAAAATTTTAAGCCACAATTGTTATAATACTTTCTGTGACGTGGACTATTATTTTAAATTATAATGGTTTTGATGCAGATTACCATAGCGAATCACAAGAATAAAACGGCTACTAGTCTATTGGTTGTTTAGCAGTAGTCATTTCCTCCTCATTAAATTGAATTAGAATCTCTGTAAGTATAATGATAAAACAAAAATAATAAGTATAAAATGTGACTAAGAATAATTAATTAACGCAGAATTACATACACAAAACAAATTGTGCAAATAAGCAATTGAAAACAAATACATATACTTTACATGGTTTTACACATATTACGTCAACTGTTGGTTAAATAACATTTTTTTAATTTTGCACTTAAGTGTATTTATGGAAAAATGTCTTAAATAATTTTCAAGCAGATTGTGATTTGATATAACTTTGTAGGAGAAAGACCACGGAGGAATGGCAGTACTATGTTGTGGCATGGTCAAAATATCAGTAGGTAGATCTTATATTTACATTATGAATAATTTTTCTATTTACAAGACAATCCGGTACTGAAATAGTAAGAACTATATAAACAAACATCAGCAGCTCATATTTGTAGGTATTTTCAAAATTAAGCAATCCAAGTTGCAAGCGTTTCTGTGACATATGTTGAAATTTCTTTAGTCCAAAAATATAACGAATACAAGTAAGTAAGTAAGTAAGTAAGTAAGTAATTTATTTATAATTAATAATACAATACAGAATACACATACAATGTAAAATACAAAATTAGTAATATAATATGCTTCTTATCATTAATCGCTAAATTATAAAAATGATTTCAATATAAAAAGAAGTTTTACCTAATCTTATATGTATATGCATATGCTATTATTCCTCCATTTAGTGTACACCTAGACTACATATGTAGCCTGTGTGTGTACCCATGACAATACTTGTTTAATAACATCGTGTACATATATACATGAAGAATTAAGGGGCCGTATGCTTTGTAAGTTTGTTTAACCACCTGCCAATAGTTTCATAAATCTAACTTTGTTAGTCCTTAAGAATTGCGACACTTTATGAGAAAATAAACCTATATTGTTGAATTGTTTATAATGTGTTGGTAGAACATTATAAAATTTAGGGCCATAATAAGTTATAAATCTTTGGGTTGTTGTATACCTGTTTTTAGGTATTATCACATTTAGATTATGTTTTTGCCTTGTATTATGTTCATGTTGTATTGTGTTTAATATGTTTTTGTGTTTAAAAGTAAATATGAGAACCGATTTGATATATAAAAGTTGCAAATTAAATACATTGAATTGTTTG
Source organism: Stenurella melanura (assembly GCA_963583905.1). Taxonomy (NCBI): domain Eukaryota; kingdom Metazoa; phylum Arthropoda; class Insecta; order Coleoptera; family Cerambycidae; genus Stenurella; species Stenurella melanura. The sequence goes on from OY757309.1 coordinate 85,990,129, forward strand.
AATAATAGTTCCGAGGAGTATTGTTTATTTTTTCCTAAGATAATTTTGATTATATATTTTTGTGATATATTTAAAGGTTCTACATTTGTTGGATAGGCACTTCCCCATATCAATATTCCATATCTAAGAATTGATTCGACTAAGGCGTGATACAGTGTTTTTAAGATATTGAAAGGCATTGTATTTTTTAAATGGTAGAATTTCCAAACTAACTTATGCATTTTATTATTTAATTGTTGGATATGCTCAGTCCATTTTAAGTTTTGATCAATTACAACTCCAAGATATTTAGTGGTTGTTGTTTGGAATAATTTCATATCACATTCACAGTTGTATTTTTGTTTATTTAAGCACGTATACGAATGTAATTGCAGTGTATGTATATTTGGTATGTTCTTATCATAAATACCGAAGCACATAAATTTAGTTTTTTCTAGATTAACTGTTAGAAGGTGTTCGGCTAGCCACTGTTGTAGTTTCGAAAATTCTAGAACCGCTTTGTTCTTTACATCTTCCCAGGAGTCATCTTCAACCAGGAGAACAGTGTCATCGGCGTAAGCTATAACTTTTCCGTCCATTGGGATATGAAGTATTTCGTTTATGTAAATATTAAACAGAACTGGTCCTAGAACAGTTCCTTGTGGTATTCCATATTTCATCTTTTTTAAATTACTTTTACTTTCACCAATTTTTACACACTGTTCTCTATTTTGAAGATAACTACTGAACAATTTATTAACAATACCTTTTACACCATATTCATTAAGTTGAGCAATTAGTAAATCGTGGGACACCGTATCAAAGGCCTTAGCCAAATCTAAAAATATTGCAATTTGTTTTTTCTTACCATCCACCGAGTTATATATAGTTTTTACTACCTCATACATTCCGTCCTCCGTACACATACCTTCTTTAAAGCCATATTGATTAGGGGAAAGTATTTTATTATAGTTTAAGTGTTCTAATAACCTAGACTTGATACATTTTTCTAATATTTTCGCGATGTTATTTATTACCGAAATAGGTCTGTAATTACTTATTACCGTCCTATCACCTGCTTTGTATATGTGTGTTACAACAGAAACTTTTAACAAATTTGGAAAGCAACCCTTTTCAAAACATAAATTAAATATATAACATAGTGGTTTAGCTATAACTGGACCCAGCAACTTTAATATATATGAGGATATCTTATCTTCTCCAGACGAGGATTTATTTTTCAAAGCGTTTAGATTCTTTATTATTTCGTCTTCGGAGGTAGGTTTGAGAAATATGTTTTTACAATTTAGGTTTCTGCGGTTTAATGTTTTGTTAACGTTTATTTTATTTGCCATATTTTCACCTACATTTATGAAAAAATCGTTAAAAATTTCACTAATTTCACTATCATTTACTAAGTCTGTATTATAATTTTTTATTATAATTTTTTTATATGGCTTTTTCTCATTCAGACTTTCATTCACCGTTTCCCAAATTTTGTTTATGTCGTTTTTATTTTCTAGAATTTTATCATGATAATAATCTCTTTTTACCTTTTTTATTAAGTTGTTTGTTAAATTTCTATATTCTTTATACTTGTTCAATACACAAGTATTTTGAAATTCTTGTAACCGATTCATTCTACTTTTACCGAGACATAAAAAGTACACAATAATACCATAACTAAGAATAAATGAAACTAAAGATTCACACAGTTTTTTTCCTCAGTTTGTAATTAATTATATGTATATTGGCATAAAGAAGTTTCAGCGCAACGTACGGTTTTTGCACCAATTTGTTAACAGGTGTTATAAATATGAGTTTTAGTTCAAAGATGATACCTAATTTTTTTTAACTTTCTGCCGTTGGAAGCCTACTATTGTCTAATACTATTGTCTAATAAAATATCTGTATCTTCACACAGCATTTAGTGATACACATTTTGACTAAAAATCATTACTATAGATTACATCTGTATTATCATCGTATGTTTGCACAGAACAGTTCTGTACGTTTACAAACATATCTGCTGTGTAGACGAGATGAGGCAGAGGTCCCAAAACACAACCTTGAGGAACACCGGACGATATTAACTGTGTACATGGATAATTATTCTCAATAAAAACTCTCTGGCTACGAACAGTGTGACAAGATTTGATAACATTTATAGTGATGTCGGAAACACCGAAATAAAACCATAAAGCTTTTGTGAAATCAAGCAGAACTGAAGCTGTACCTTGCTTGATATCTAGAGCTCTAAATATATTGTCGGTTACATTCACTAAAGCAGATGTTGCACTATGACCCTTTCGAAAACTTCTCTGAAATAAAATAATAATTTAGTGTTCTTTGACATAACCATTTAATTGCTGGTGTACAATTTTCTTAAGAACTTTTAATAAAACAGTTAAAATGCTTATATTTTGAGGATTATTAACCTTTGGCAAGGGACTAATTAGTTGCCTCTTTCCCTTGTTCAGGGAAATACCTTGTTCCAGGCAATAATTCATTGTGTGACTGAGATAGTCACCAATATTTTAAAATTACTAGGGAAATTTTGTCACAACCTCAAGCATTTGATTTTAGATTAAAAATCGAAACTCTCATTATTATTGTATTTCCCAGAACAATAAAAAATAATTGTTCCCTCACATGAGTTATTATTTTCAAAAAATTAAATAAGGTAGTCGTTAATATCGTTAATGATGGGGAATATCTCTTTGGTCAATATTTTGCTCGAATATAATAAATAATAATAAACAAACTTTATTTAATAAGCTCATATAATCACACATTAATTAAATTAAACTCTAACAAGTTACATAAAAATTCGGTCTTCCATATGGCACAATATAGGTCAATGTAGTGCCACAAATAGTACGTTTTCTCTTCTCTACTAGGCGACAAACCTATTTTTTGCTCTAGTTTTCATTCTTTGTGAACCTACTATATAAGTTCATAAGTTTTTTCTCTTGCATTTGTCCACGTTTATTTGTAACTTACACTTCTTTTTGTGTACTTAATAATTAAAACCTTAACTAACGTTTTGCCTTAAAATTATAATAAAATAGAATTTATGCAGAATATGATTGTGTATTTTTTTCCATTTTTAGTCGCATCCTTGTCAATATTAATTAGTACTTTTAAAACTTTAGTTATCGATAATAAATCAATATAGAATTTATACACTCATACATTAAATATTTTCGTTTTATGTTTATATGGAATATCAATTCATTTAATAAATTGGCACGAGCAAAGGTTTCTACATTTCCCGAATATCTCATCCATCACAGATAATAAGATGTTGTTTGATAGTAAACATATTATATTGAATTATATCATAGTAGCTTTACCACGTGGAGCAAGTTATCATTGACTTGTTAGATTTTCGGTCACGTATTTACTTTAATAGGTGAAAAAGGAGCTTCTCACATACCCGGTGTCCCAGTCCATATGGACAAAACTTTTGAGGGTGATAATGGATTGATTATTTTCAAATTTGGTACCGTGATATGAGATGAAATTTGAAAGGTTATGATGCATTTACCAAAATTGCTTACTTCTGAATTCGATATAATTTACATGAAAATCAACTTGCATATTTTTACATATTTGAACCCGTTTAGTCAAATTACACGTGATCTAATAATAAGACCTTTTTTTAATTTTCAAAAAATATATTTTTAAATTTTTGTTTTAATTGTAAAAGACTGAAATTTGGTAAACATTCTTATCAGTCTACAAGCACCTGTAAAATATTATATTTTCAAATACCAACAAAGACTATTTTCTTAACACCTACGGGACAACTCGTTATGTAATTAAACCTTTAAATTATGAAAATATGAAAAGCATACCTAATGTCTAACTTCTCTTTGAAATTTTATAATTAAAAAAACAAATGTTTTAATAATCGATTCTTTACAATAATAAGTTGATCCTAAGTATATCATGTTTAATCTTAGTATTTGAAGAAAAAATATTAAACAGTTAATTTTTAACAATCTTTATTAAGTCTTGGCCTTCTATGAGTACTTAAAAGTAAAAATTAAAAAAAAAAAAATTGAAAATCAAAAGAACATATTGTTGGAAAATATGTATTTTGGTCAGCACGATTCAAATATGCAAAAATATACCGGTAGTCTCATTTAAAAGTTCGATTTTCATTCAAATTTCATAGAAGCCGAAAGTTCATTATTTTGTTTCTTTACATCGAATCACTGGAAATTTTGTCAAATATCTCTGCATTTTTAATTAAAAAATTAGCATCATTTAATAAGAATTTTTATAATTATAAATTTAACTATATTTGTTTTCTATGGCACATGTAGATTTTTTATTTTAGATTTCCCTCGCCTTTCTAGAATATAATTGAAATATAAAATACATGACAGAAAATCATTTCTCTTTTTAATTCTGGAGTTTTCAAATTTTTGTCCTAGAAATATGTAATATGGCAAATTCAAAACAATTTTAACCATAATTTCAATAAAAATCTACTGCTTATCGCAGTATTGAGAAATTTATCCATAATTAATGACCCAAAGTGATATCATTTCGTAGAAAATTGAATTCGGAGCAACTTTGATCTTGTGAAATTTATTCATATAAATAATGGGAAAAAACGTTGGATAACGTTTTTTGAAATTGTGAAATTTTCTGCGATATTGACAGATTCGCTAATAATTAGTGAATCAAAGTGGTTCTGTGTTATAGGAAACTCAACGCTGAATCTTTTTTGTCCTATAACATTTTTTCAGGCGAGCAGCGAAAAAGAAAAGTTATTGTCATTTTTTGGTGATTTACAGCCGATAGCGGGGTGTATCTGCGCATCAACCCCCACATAAGGGGTTCCAAATAATAACTAATGGTAGAATCTGTCGACGGATTGAATTTTTCACATTTAAATACTAAAAAAAAACGTATTATATAAATAGTAATGCCTTACTGATCGCATTCATTGTGCATTTAACACATATCAGCCCCTATTACGGGGGTTTAAAGAGCTTCAATGTATACTACTGCGAAAATTATTGTAGTACGAGTGAGGTTTGGTAAAAATAAAGCATTTTTACCACTTTCGAGACAATTTTAGACGCGTAATGGAGTCATAAACTGATGACCACTTTAGGGGTTGCAAAAATAGGGTGAAAATAAATAAAAACATCTGACAACGAAATATATCATTTTTAAGAACTTATAATGAGCTAGTCAGATGTTATCATTAATTTCAAACCCATTTTACCAACCTTTCAAAATGAAAATGTTTTATTTTCAAAATTTTGCAAATTTCAACCGTTATATCTCAAAAACCGCCCATGGAAAACGTCTGACGTTATTTTTCAGGCTGATTGACTTTGAATAGAACAAGTACCCAAAGTTTCGTCCGTAACTACAAATTTCTTTTTGTGTGGAATGTGGAGGTAATGAACTTTCATAATACCGCGGTTTCGTTCGTAACTACAAAAAAGACTTTCGAAAACAACTCAACAAACCAAATACCAAACATGAGGCATAACTAGAATCTATGATCCGACTATGTATCACTGCTTTGAATATTATTGGTTATTAGACGTCGCGTCGGTTCGTCGAACCGAGAGTAAATTTGGATAGAAATGAAGGTTAGAGGTTAAATCTTAAACGTTAAGAAAAATTTGCTGTGCATTACTTATAACTAGACTTGACTAACTTCACTTGATATCCGCAAAAGGAAAAGAAGCTCAGACGAATAGTTTATCTTCTCCAAGCGACTGCCTGATTCAGATGCAGACCAACGATGACTTAATTTGTTAACCATTATAAATTATGCTATCACCGTCTAACTTTTCGGAATAACTCAAGCATTTAATTCAATGCCATGTGTTTTATTATGTTTATCAATTCCGCATTGAAAAATATACCCGTGTTTTGTAAACAACACTTACGAATAATTCAAGTTCTGAGAGCATAACCTTGTGGCGCTTCTTCCATGATTTATTTGGGTTAATAAAATTAAAAAACAACGGTAATTTTTTATTAAAACCCAGTTATTAATTTATATCTATTTTGAAGGTAAAAACCACTGACTGACTCATGTCGTACGCTATCTATACATACATATACTCATGTGGTTATTTTTATAATTTCTTATGTAGGTACCTATTTACGTAATAACTTTTTTGCGACATCTTTGTAACTTTATATTGAAACATTCTTTATAGGATTTTCCAAACAGCAGAAAAAATAACTATCTATAACTAAAAGAAAAACTTTGTGTAGAAATATTAATGAAGTCTTTGCATTCTTTCGATAACCTGAATTCTGGTTATGCTAGCAAATTAAAATCCTAAAACGAATTTGTCTAATTTCTTATTTGACAATTCTCATTCTAACACTAGCATCCACACAGTCCTATACGGCCATGCAGATTAAACTAGTATCCACATAACCCCCTACGATTATGAAGATTCAGTTAAAAATGAGAACAAAGACCTAAAATGAATTTATTTATCTACCTTGTCTTAAAAAATTGTTCATTCCAATGGATTACATTTTCATGAAATCTATCATTCTGTTTCCTGGAAATGCTTAGCCTTTGAAACGTTTTTCGCCCTTATTCTGGAGCTCATCAGAAAGACATAAAGCCATTCATAAAGATGTTTCATGCAAAACCAAGACAATTTCTATGAATAAGTGTGAAATGATTATATTTGACATTGACTGATAAAAACAACTTCACCTATCTATTAGCTAACTAGTATTGGAGCCTATATACTCTATGCATGTTTAAAAATGAATTATTATTTGTTTGCTTATAATAATAATAATAATAATAATAAATACTTTATTGCCCAACAGAATACAAAGTAATCCAATTACAGGACAAAATTTAAGTTGTATAAAGTAAGTTTGTGTAAACTAAACTAAACTAAGTTAAAGTTATTTAAATTAAGTTAATTAATATATTAAGACGAATTATTTAGAATCGAGAAAGATGAAGAGAAAGAAAAGAAGAGACAAAAGAGATAATAAAAATATATATGTATATATGTAAACGAATAAAAAGCATGACAAAAATAATAAAATAACAAAAAGTGGATCAAAGTACGCTAACTTAATCTAGGTAATAATGTAAATGTAAATGAATGTCAAATGAGATTGATATGGTCCGTGACAATTTTCGTTAGCTCGCTTAAGTTATTATGATATATATCACAGTACATAGCAACGCCATTAACACTATTGCACATTGTATATACAGGTGATCGTGACAATATATTAGTCCTAGCGATAGATAAATGAAAAGTAGTCGAGACTCTTGAGGATAATCGCGGAACTCGAAATATTATTTCATTAACAAGGCCTATGCAATCAATTTTATTATGTAAAAGTTTGTAAATAAATCCTACTGCAAATAACACTCTTCTTAGATGAAGTGATTGAAAACTCAATGAATTTAACAACAGATGCTGAGAGTAACCCCTTTCGGGGTATACTCCTGTGATTTTATATTGAAAGAATTTGAGAAACTTCCTCTGAACATTTTCAACGGCCAGTTCATGTACATTATAATTGTATTGAAACATTCTTTATAGGATTTTGCAAACAGCAGAAAAAATAACTATCTATAATATCTCATTTTTAACTGAATCTTCATAATCGTAGGGGGTTATGTGGATACTAGTTTAATCTGCATGGCCGTAGGGGACTGTGTGGATGCTAGTGTTAGAATGAGAATTGTCAAATAAGAAATTAGACAAATTCATTTTAGGATTTTAATTTGCTAGCATAACCAGAATTCAGGTTATCGAAAGAATGCAAAGATTTCATTAATATTTCTACACAAAGTTTTTCTTTTAGTTATAGATAGTTATTTTTTTTGCTGTTTGCAAAATCCTATAAAGAATGTTTCAATACAATTATAAGCAAACAAATAATAATTCATTTTTAAACATGCATAGAGTATATAGGCTCCAATACTAGTTAGCTAATAGATAGGTGAAGTTGTTTTTATCAGTCAATGTCAAATATAATCATTTCACACTTATTCATAGAAATTGTCTTGGTTTTGCATGAAACATCTTTATGAATGGCTTTATGTCTTTCTGATGAGCTCCAGAATAAGGGCGAAAAACGTTTCAAAGGCTAAGCATTTCCAGGAAACAGAATGATAGATTTCATGAAAATGTAATCCATTGGAATGAATAATTTTTTAAGACAAGGTAGATAAATAAATTCATTTTAGGTCTTTGTTCTCATTTTTAACTGAATCTTCATAATCGTAGGGGGTTATGTGAATACTAGTTTAATCTGCATGGCCGTAGGGGACTGTGTGGATGCTAGTGTTAGAATGAGAATTGTCAAATAAGAAATTTGACAAATTCATTTTAGGATTTTAATTTGCTAGCATAACCAGAATTCAGGTTATCGAAAGAATGCAAAGATTTCATTAATATTTCTACACAAAGTTTTTCTTTTAGTTATAGATAGTTATTTTTTTTGCTGTTTGCAAACTCCTATAAAGAATGTTTCAATACAATTATAAGCAAACAAATAATAATTCATTTTTAAACATGCATAGAGTATATAGGCTCCAATACTAGTTAGCTAATAGATAGGTGAAGTTGTTTTTATCAGTCAATGTCAAATATAATCATTTCACACTTATTCATAGAAATTGTCTTGGTTTTGCATGAAACATCTTTATGAATGGCTTTATGTCTTTCTGATGAGCTCCAGAATAAGGGCGAAAAACGTTTCAAAGGCTAAGCATTTCCAGGAAACAGAATGATAGATTTCATGAAAATGTAATCCATTGGAATGAATAATTTTTTAAGACAAGGTAGATAAATAAATTCATTTTAGGTCTTTGTTCTCATTTTTAACTGAATCTTCATAATCGTAGGGGGTTATGTGGATACTAGTTTAATCTGCATGGCCGTAGGGGACTGTGTGGATGCTAGTGTTAGAATGAGAATTGTCAAATAAGAAATTTGACAAATTCATTTTAGGATTTTAATTTGCTAGCATAACCAGAATTCAGGTTATCGAAAGAATGCAAAGATTTCATTAATATTTCTACACAAAGTTTTTCTTTTAGTTATAGATAGTTATTTTTTCTGCTGTTTGCAAAATCCTATAAAGAATGTTTCAATACAATTATAAGCAAACAAATAATAATTCATTTTTAAACATGCATAGAGTATATAGGCTCCAATACTAGTTAGCTAATAGATAGGTGAAGTTGTTTTTATCAGTCAATGTCAAATATAATCATTTCACACTTATTCATAGAAATTGTCTTGGTTTTGCATGAAACATCTTTATGAATGGCTTTATGTCTTTCTGATGAGCTCCAGAATAAGGGCGAAAAACGTTTCAAAGGCTAAGCATTTCCAGGAAACAGAATGATAGATTTCATGAAAATGTAATCCATTGGAATGAACAATTTTTTAAGACAAGGTAGATAAATAAATTCATTTTAGGTCTTTGTTCTCATTTTTAACTGAATCTTCATAATCGTAGGGGGTTATGTGGATACTAGTTTAATCTGCATGGCCGTAGGGGACTGTGTGGATGCTAGTGTTAGGATGAGAATTGTCAAATAAGAAATTAGACAAATTCATTTTAGGATTTTAATTTGCTAGCATAACCAGAATTCAGGTTATCGAAAGAATGCAAAAATTTCATTAATATTTCTACACAAAGTTTTTCTTTTAGTTATAGATAGTTATTTTTTCTGCTGTTTGCAAAATCCTATAAAGAATGTTTCAATACAATTATAAGCAAACAAATAATAATTCATTTTTAAATTTGTAACTTTATATTGGAATATAGTCGAACGAATATGTTACAAACGAGGAACGCAACCAGACGACCTTCCCTATTTTCGAGGGTGATGAATACGAATATGGGGGTAATAAAAGTTTCATTCAGAGCAACATCTTTAGACGGCCAAAAACCATCCCTTTTATCGGTTTTCGTAAACGGACGCCTGACAGCAAGGGTTGTAATGCGAATTTCTGCAGATTTGACTAGGACATGATAAAGGGCCAAGATTAATGTCAGAGACATGACCGTGACCACACTTGCGGGTTGAATTTACCCTCCCAGGGGGTGGGAAAATGATAAAATATATCTATTCTCGTTTAAACCTTTCCCCTCTGTTTTTGGAGGATGCTATTGACGAATAAAGTACTTTTAGGCGACTTCGACCCTTACTACCCCCTGACCAATGACCAAAACCCACCCCATTCGTGTGTATACTTTCATTAGTACTCGGCAATACTGTAAACAATAAAAACAAATATTTTCCTCAAGTTTATGCATTTTCTTTATTATCTACCACTTTCAGAAGAAGGACATAAGAAGATCACCCCACCCCCTAGCAGGAATCAATCATCTGCCGCCGATTATCTTAAATCTCCCAAATATAAGTGTAGTCAGAACGAATCTGACTACACTTATATAATATATCGAGCCGCACCACTTCAAATGAGCATTGTCAGACATTACCGAAATGATGCGTTTGAAGGGGGTGGCTTTTATCCATTTACGGGGTAGGAAGGGTCAAACTCATCTCAAAGCATTTTTTCGTCAGCATCCTCGAGAACGAGGGGTAACCATGTAAATTGAAAAGAAGAGTAAAATCTCTTTCCCATCCTCTGAGAGAGTAGAATCCACCCTTGAGTTGCCCCAAACTTCCCTGGCCGTCACTATTCGCGAATATTCGTCTACTGCTAAATTCTCATCCATTCCCTTCTAACTAAGTAGTACCGAGCACTAGTGAAAGGGACAGGAAGGGCCGTAGTCGCCAAAAAGTAATTTATTCGTCATTAGCATCCTCGAAAACTGAGGAGTAAAAGTTTCAATGAGAATAGATATATTTTATCCTTTTACCATCCCCTGGGATGGTAGATTCAACCCCCAAGGGTGGTCACGGTCATGTCTGTAGCATTAATCTTCGCCCTTTATCATGTCCTAGTCAAATCTGCAGAAATTGCAGTTGCGAGTCCGTGCGCGAAAACCGATTACGGGGTGGGTTTTGGCCGACTGAAGAGGTTGCCGTGAATCATATTCATGTTCAGCACCCTCGAAAACGGGGGAGGGGAGGTGGTTTCGTTGCGTTCCTCATTTGTAACAAAAAAAGGTTAATATTTCGACTCACTGATGATAGATATTAATTGCCCGTTATTATAATATCTATGATTATTGAGGTATTGCCAGGTAACTTTTAAAACAATGAAAATTTTCTTATTCACGTCATTCAACGCATTGGAGGTCGCCTTGTTCGCCTCACGTCGTCTGGTTCTCCCAGCATTATCAACAATTCTAAACAGTTTTCTCTCCGGTCAAAAAATAATCTGATTTGGGATAATATGATGCCTGAAGAGTTGGTTTGAGAGAGACATTCAGTAATATAAATATGCTACGCCGCCTCCCTGCTTCCCTAGGAAGATGAATATAAAGCCGTAGAAATTTCCATTTTTTTTACCTGTTAAACTGTCACCACAATGATAATATATCTACTTACGTAAGTAATGAGTAAAGTGAGTTACTTCTACATGCTTACCTTGGTATTGCTAGTTTTTAAGAGTCAGGGTTACAGGCATAAAATGGCACTAACTATTGGAGGATCTAAAAAAAATATGTTACAATTTTCTCAAGAAAGGGAATTAGGAACTGGTTACACAGTCCCAATAAAGTGAGAATGAGGAGTTGTTCTACGATTTTCTTAATTTTATCCGCGGAAAGCAGGTCAGTATTATTGTAGGTAGGATTTAGGTTAATAGCTTTCCTCTTCAGATTGTTATATCTCTTCAGGCTTAGGAAATATACAGTTACAGTTGTATTTAAAAATTTGATTCAGCTAGGATTCTCTTCGATTCCTGATAATTCATAGGGTTTGAAACTGCTGACAGTTCATCTAATCTCATTGGTTGTGACGATTATCCTGAAGAAATTCGATTTACCGTTCGTAGGGTGATATAAGGCTACAAATAATTGGGGACACAAGTAAACTCTCTGATTAAATTGGATTGACTGAAGTTTTATTGAATACTGAAGTTAACTTTTATTGAACAACAGACATACACACTTGCTTGCAAACAAAAAAGCAAATTATTAATATTATTATCTAAATTGCCGGCCACTGTGCAAAAAAAACACGGGTAAAATTGGACACCGGAACTTTTGACTCGAAACGCTGCCAATGCGGTTAGAGTTATGAAAAAATGGACATAGACAATATTATGGTGAATAAAATTTTCTATAAAAATGTCAGGATGGCATATGTCTATCTTCAATACTTTAGGCGTGAGAATGATTGAAAGTTGAATACAAAATTTACAGTTGTCTAATGCGCGACTTTCAACTATCTTCTCGCCAAAAGTATTTAAGATAGACATATGCTACCACTGACATTTTAATAGAAAATGTAATTTTCTATAAAATTCTTTACGTCCATTTTCTTCGTAACTCTAACGGATTTTAAAGCGTTTCAAGTTAAACATGCAGGTGTTCAGTCACTGAACCAACCGTGGTGGAAAGGCAATTCTTCCAAAGGCGCAAGCCAAACAATCGACAGTGTTGTACGTCTCTATCTTCGTCGTACAGCTGCATTAAAATGAAACAAAAGAAGGTACAAAGATTAATGACAGACGTCGTAGTAATTGCCCTCATGCCGACAGTGTAAAAGAAAGAGATTCACTTGTTGAGGGCATTTCGTAGCTTGGCTGGACACTTTTACAACTCAGAATGCTATAAGTTTGGTATGGTGTTTAAATAATGATCTTTGTAATTCGTAGAACCATAAAAGCATACTGATGAAAAATATTCAGACTACTTGTTGAAGACATAAGGATTGTAATCTAAAGTACCGAATCCTGTAAGAATACGTCCTCAAAAGTGAATATCCAACATCTTAGTCTCCCGAGTCATCTCGTTTTCTGACGCTATCAACAGGAAAGAGGATAATATAGAACGGCTCTTAGTTTGGAGAATACTAGATGAAAACAGGTAAACCGAACACCCGTCAAAATACTAAGCTGATACTAGCAAGGAGCTAATGGGAAAGAGTCTTGGAAGATCCGTGCGCTTAACAGATAACCGTGACAAATGGCCCAGTGCTGTCAGACGTGTTATGCAATAAACAGAGGCCAACTAGAATAATTCATGTATCGCAAAACGTATGACAAGATATGAATAAAGAGGATTTCTTGGCTTTATTTTTCTTTTACCTATAGCTAGAGCAATAGATATAAATTTTAACAAATATGCAGGTATATCGTTTAGTATCATCTGTTCATACTAACTGATCTTTCTATATTTGCTATAGTATCTGTTTATCTTTAAAGTTTCAAGATTACACAGTACTTTGCAGAATTAGTATGTAGCTACACTTCTGTGGATAATGACCGACACTAGTTGATTTCTTAAAAGTAATTCAAGGGAACATCCTCCTCTATATAATACCATTTTTATTAAGTGCATCTCTTGTTTAATTCATGTAACACCACCATCGACCTTCCAACGTCTCTACAACGTTTAACTTATGACCATCTAATATTTAGTGCTTCCCTGTTGCATAAAACATGTTATAAAATTTAAATGTATAATATAAAAAGAGGTGTTTCACTGTAAAAGTACCAACTCACGCGACGTCAAACTTAATTTGCCTAAGAATGAATAATATAAAAGCGAACCACGCGGTTGGCATATCAAAGTAAAGCATATCAAAACCGTGTCAAAATCAATTAATTCTTGCCGGCGGTCTTAAGGCAGATAAGTGAGAGGTGTGAAAGTTTTTTGCTTGCGAATGAAAAACGAGTGAGAACATTCCTGAATTATTTTTTGTATTTTTTATATTCTGCAATTATATCAAGCTCTTCTCCAGTTTAAAAATAGTATTAGTTTTATGAATATGGGATCAGTCAATGTGTTCACACAATAGTATAGGTAACAGATTTAGTCCAAATGTGCCCCGAAATGAAGAATGCAAGATACTTCATGTATAAAAATTGACTCATGTAATAGAGCCCAAGAATATTGAGTATACTGCTTCTGCAACACTTTTTATTCACTACCACATTCTTTAAGGACAGGATCGAAATGTCAATAACTCGTAAGCTAGTACTTATGTAAATCCTAGATGGCACAGTGTGTATCTTATCTTATTTTATTGGCAAGTTTCAATATTTGTCGGAATGTTGTCCGCATTGCCACATGTACAAATATTTCTTTAGTATAAGATATAATAAATGTTACAAATTATAATTATAAATAATACCCAATTACATAAATAGTCGTAAAATAGCTAGGTATCTGGTTAGGTAAATTCTAAAATGTAGGTGTGCATAAATTATGCCATGTACAACTAATATTATATAGGGATATTGTTTAAATTTTAAAATGAAATAGTTAACCACATTATTAATTTCGAATTACACAGCAAGAACCTTTTATCCAAATTATGGGAACATATCAAAGTTTTAATTATTGAAAATGGCAAAGAAAATATATATTTAAATTTGGCAACTGTTCATCATCTAATTTTTATTCTACCTAACAGTTGTAAATATGTCTTTGAACGTAGTGTGTGTGAAAAGCGTCTAGGTACACCAAAAGTCCGAAGCTTTGACCTTGCGCAAAACGTGATATCATTTATCTGACTATTTAATATTTATTCCTTGTTCTAGTGTTCACCGTCCGCCGAGTGGCTAGCCCGTAGTTAAAACCATGGGAGGTCCCGGGTTCAAACTCTTACGTCCGCTGATTTTTTTTTCTTTAATTTTGTAATGATTAATACATTTTTTCACTAATTCTTTTCTATGATTTCTTTACGTTAGGTTAGAGGTTTTTATTCTGCTTAAAATAATTTCATTATTTCGTGCGATTTCTTTAGGTTAGATTAGTAGGTTTTTCTTCTGATATCTAATTGTTATAATAATAATTATTAGCGCCGCAGGCAGTATAATCGTCGCTGATAAAGAAATGGGGGGTGCGGGGGTGTCCCCCCGCCTTTTTATTACAAAATAACACGAAATACTTCAATTTCGACAATTTCTCGACTTGTAGAATTTATTACACATTTACAAGGTAATGCGCATGCTCGAAGCTTCGGCAAAGATTAGGCAATTAACAAGATAGGACAGCCAGCGGAAAACCTTGTATCTTTTAGCAATGGCGCCATTGACATCGACATTTAGATTGGAGTTTTCACGCCAATAATGAAAATTGGACAACACTGTCTCCTGATAGAACGACCGAACTCAGCTGACTGTCAGTAGCCAAGGTCACTATAAAACAGGTTGTTTAGTAATATATGTCACACGAAGTATTTTTATGTTTATATGTAAGGTATCTATTTGGTTAGGATAGAATTGTACATTGAAAGAATAATTTTGAAACTTTTTTCTATAAAATGACGAAAAAACAGCCACACGCAACTGTCATCGAGGTCTATACGTGACGTAGCACTGTCGATTTTGATGAGCCAACCTATCTTTTAGTAAGCTTGGTCAAATTCGTTTAATGCGTAACCGACAAATCCCGAAACCGTTTCCGCTGGATGTTGTGTCCCTTTAAATTGGAGTACACAACTGTCTTCGTCTATTTCGTCTTCTCCGTCTGACTGTCCTACCTTGTTAGGTCTCTAATCTTTGCCTGACCTCTAGATATAGTGTATCATTATCCTATTTTCCAAAAAAATTAACATGGTTTTTTTGCACATATCTAAGAAAAGAACATAACCAATATCCGAGTAAGCATATTGAGTTAATCATTCTTACACCATAAAAATTTGCCAAAACTGGCTGATTGAACTCGTAACTTCAGGGTTTAGGTTACACGTTGTTTCCTCTCGGTGAAGCAGTCACACAATGAAATATAAGATACTCTTTTCTGTGGAAGCGTAAACGAGATAAAGTTATGGACAGTTGATTAAAACACCAAAGCCATGAATCATATTCAGGGTTCGAACCTAATTTATATATTTACATTCATTGAAAATTCACCTAATTTTTGACAAAAATGAACAGAATATATTGTTTATATTATACACTTAGAATATAGTGCCATTTTAGTGCTTGAATACAGTTGCAAACTGTTGACCATTTAATAATACTTTCATGTTTAGTTTATTTAACAAATTTAAATTTGTCACTTTTCATTTCATTCATAAATCAAAATCATTACCCCTTTTCATTCACAAGGCTATTGATGAACTTATTCTAAATATTCTTTACAATTATTCTGATGACTCATCGATTTGTGTTGAAAATTAATTTCATATATTACAATGTAAAAAAGCAATTTTATGCAATTTTTTACACAGATAAGAGATAATGACTAATACGCATCAAAACGACCTAATTAAATGTACTTAAATAACTCTGATTATCTAATGTAGCTACAAATTTATCGTCTGATAATTAGGCAATTGTAAAAATTTATTCCGAATTTATCGTGCACTTCAAAAAGAAACAAACAGGTTAGTTGTATTTGGCCTACTTCTGTTATAATACTGCCCACTTTAAAACTTTGAAATACTTATAAAAAAGTTATTTATGAAATACCAAGTGTCGATTTGACGGAATTTTAATGATTATTAGGCAACCACATATACAATTTTTCAAATTTCGATCCTCACCTTAAATAATTCGTAAATGTGAGAAAAACAGTTTCTCGTAAATAAGAAAAAACTAAGAACTTTAGAAAAAAAAAGTGTTTTAAATGACAAATGCAGGTAGCGAAAGGCCTACAAAACTCAACAAGAAATTATCAAATCGGTTAATTTGTTTATCTGCAAACTCGAAAAAACTGTCAAAATGGCCTCTTATTGTACTTTTCTCAAATACAAAGCGAAGAGTATATTGCACTCGATCGGCACATTTCTAAAACCGATAGAGGAAAAATGTTCATATTACTGTGTTGGTGATCGAATTCTGAACAACCCTCAAAATGTTCGCCCGTCCGTCTGTCCGTCTGTCTGTCCGTATGTCTGTCCGTCTGTCTGTCCGTCTGTCTGTCTGTCCGTCTGCCTGTCCATCTGTCTGTCCGTCTGTCTGTCCGTCTGTCTGTCTGTCCGTCTGTCTGTCTGTCTGTCCGTCTGTCTGTCCGTCTGTCTGTCCGTCTGTCTGTCCGTCTGTCTGTCCGTCTGTCTGTCCGTCTGTCTGTCTGTCCGTCTCTCTGCCATCTGTCTGCTCGCCTGTCTGTCCGGCTGCCTGTCCGTCACGTTTCTTGTCAGCACGATAAGTCCGATTGTATTGAAATTTGGACAGTAAGTTACTGCTAGCTAAAGGAAGAACACCATTGTTTATAAAAAAAATCCATCAGTAAATAAAAAAGCTAGGTACTAATTTTCTAAAATTAAAACGAACATTTTTTTTATGTTTTCTAGTTAAACTAAAAAATTTCTAAAACTATTATTATTTACAAAAAAAACTGCGAAGAGTATCCTATAGAATGTGCAACAATTACATAAAAAATGCAGTAAATTAGCGAAGCATATAATGGTTAGCTTGTTTGAAATTTAAACTTGCTCATGTTTGAGGTATTGCTTTTATAAAAGTTTATAATGGGCTCCGAGGCAGTAATAATAGGAACAACGTTAACAAAAAAGTTGTTAATTTCATTTACATTACTCAGATGATCAAGAATTTCGTTGTTTTTATTACAAGGTAGAATATTATTATGATTTAAAAATTTCCAACAATCTTTGGTGTGGCGTAATTTATTTTCTATTCAAAATATGACTTCTTTTCTCTTTTAATTATCGCTTTGGTGTAATTACGCATTTCCTTGTAAAACTGCCAGTGGGCATCAATTTTTGTTCTCTTATATTTTTCAAGAGGTTTGTCTCGAGTTGACATCATCATTTTTATATTTTCTGTTAACTAGGGTGCATGGGGTCTTGTGAATCTTGATATTATGAACGGCGCATGAACATCAAATAGGTATACTAGATTATCAACCACAAATTTAACTTTTTCACCTACACTATGCACATCATAAATTAAATACCAAGGGATATTATACAAGTCTAGCTCAAATAATTCATAGCTAAAATTTTTGAAACTTCTGTAAGTGTACATTTTTGGCTCACTACACTTGTTACATACCTTTAACACACAATATAACTATATCATGATCAGAAATAAAATTTTGCAAAACACCCCTCTCCACAATACCAATAGGGTCAATCAAAGTAGTAGAGGCATCTGTTGTGTTGGACTATCTACAATTTGTTCTAAATTAAATGTGTCTAAAACAGAATAAAGGTTATTTTTACACGTACTATGCAGGTTCAGTACATCAATATTGAAATATCCGGTACATATGATGTGATCCACTGTAGGAGAAATGAAGCTCAAGGAGTCCTCTAACTCATTCAAAAATAAATGTGTATCAAAAGTGGGTGGTTTATATACAACACACATGAATGTATAAATAGTATAAAATGTATCCATAATTGTTCGATTGCATTACTGGTAGGTATTATATTTGTACTTAAAGCATTTGTTATGTAAATACATAAACCACCCCTCTAGCTTCACGGTCACATCGGTACTAAGTAAATGATCTGGTACGCCCTGGTGAAGCCAGGTTCCTGAAACAGTAAATACATCGAATGAATGTTCAGAGATAATTTGTCTTAACTCTTGTATGGACGGTAAAATCGATCGAACATTTAAACTACCAATTCCTAATGTTTTACAATGACTCATTGTGTGGAGAATTCAGAGCCAAACTCTTAAACAGTAGCTAAACAGAAAAGCAAAAGAAGTTCTCTATAAAAAAATATGGATGTTTGCAGGTATACGATTATTTATATAGTTAATTTTAAATTTGAAAACGTAAATTAAAGTTACTAAGTATAAGAAAAATTAAATAAATGAAATACTAGATGAAATGATTTATAGCCCAAAAAATATATAGAATGTAAAAAGTACAAAAGGAGTCAAAATGGCTTCTTATTTCAATATATTAATAACTAATGATAAATTAAACCTTGTGACTGAAATTATCAAAAGTTGTACGTCTTAATATACTTAAAAATGCTGAAAATTTCAAATCGATGTCTTTTAAGGTTTTTGCAAAAAGTAATTTGTTTATTAGTTTCGTAAGATTGTTCCTATTTTTTTGACATTGTAGAGTAAGGAATCAAAATGGATTCTCTTCTTGACAAGTTGTGCTATCAAATTTAGTAGGTTTTCAAAAATTTAATTGTTTAAAATCGGATTTGAAAAACACGTGCATTTTAACGTCATAAACAAATGGAATAACTCAACTATTATTAATCGTATGTCGTTGTAACTGAGACCATTTGAAGCTACGATTTCTCTGCGAATTAAAAAAAAAGAATGCCCTAAGCCACTTGGGAGCCGAGATAATATTTTTTAATTCAAAATTTCCACCCCCTGGGAGGGTGACTTCATCCTCCCAAGGGGTGGTTACTGACTATACTGGCTGCTTCCTGTCCTACCCACCCTCTATCTACTATAAATATCAAAAAAACCGATAAACACGCCCTGAAACGACTGTTCTCGAAAAATCCCAAAAATGGAATTCTTGGCCAATTAAGGGTGGTTCCCCTCCACTACGAGCAAAACGAAGGGTGTATCGTATTTAGCACCCTCGAGAATTGGGGAAAACGTAAGTCCGTAGCTATCGCAGATTTTTAAATATGACCTCGGCGGATTTCTGGCAACATTACCTGTAGGTAGAATTAAATGATAAAACTCCGATAACGTGTAGGTAAAGATTTATAAAATCGATTAAAAAACTATTTCTTAAATCAAGGGAACCAAACCAAAGGACTAATGTGCTTAAAATAAAATTGAATCTACAAACGACATTTAAAGAATTACTATAATTTTTTGACGTTCAAATGATTACATTATTTTTGGTTTTGATAATGTCTCACCATTTGTTTTTATTATATGTTCACTTTATAAATTTAATTTTTTTCAAAATATTATGAACGATGCGAAAGTTCTTTGAATAATAAAGTGCTTCATATTGTGCTGTAGGTAAGATAAGTTTTTAAGATTTTAATTGGTTATACATATATATGTTACAAAAAACATGCAGATGATACTTATTTTGTTTTCATCAGGTATTCAGAATGTTATATTTTTTACAAGGTGGGTACCATATAAGAAACATACGTAAGCCTAAATGTTAAACTGATTCGGTAGTGAAGGAAAAGTAAATTTAATTTTAATAATAAAAATATTTATTAAGACAAATATTTAGAAATAAAAGTTCTGAGTTAATCTAGCCTTGATTATATACAGAAACATATCAAAATGCAGCTGATTAACAAAGAAAAAAATCAATATAAAATGGGCCCGTCCGGGATTTGAACCCGGGACCTCTCACACCCGAAGCGAGAATCATACCACTAGACCAACGAGCCGGTGGTAGGGGTAGCGATATTGATTTGTACAGGGAGAATGAGAAACATCAATATGACACATTCTATAACTGTCACTATGACGTGACCAAATATAGGGGTAATCACTTCTTCCGAGAAGTTATTACTACAATAATCTTGTCAAAAGATTAGTGTAAATCTCCACCAAGCCTCACTCTAACCCACACACATACCAGGTCAACTAATATGTATTTTCTAAGAGGTTAGTTAAATTTTTAGAAAGGTGACGAGAAAATAAATTTAAATAATGTAAATACATACAATTGTTTGGAAATTTAGGGACTAAATTTTTGAATTTTGAATTTTGTCACCCAAAAATTCACGACTTCTTGGAAAAAATGTATTGACGTTTGAAACCTTTCTTATTTAATTTTTTATTATAATTCGCGTTAAGACCAAAACAAATAAATGGTAATTAATCTACAACTCGAATAAATTGTAAATATAAATATATTAATTATTACACATCTTACAAGTAATTACAAAAACAATTAATCCTGTTATTTAACAGACAACCTATTATCATTTACACAAGTTTACAAAAAAAGAGAACTTGACATATGCATGGAAGCCATCATTTCCCATGTAATTTGATGCACTAGAGGCGATAAAATTATTAAAAAACATTTCTCCGGCGTAGATTTCTCACTAATAGCGTTTTAAATGTATTTTTTAAATAATTTTATGGGCAAAAAACAAGGACTCCCTTAAATAGGCTCACAAGGGGTAGTTCTCCCCCCCCCCCCCGATAAGTGGGTGGGTACTCCGAGGGTGGCGACTGACCAACCACCTCCCGAAACCATCGCGAGAACCCGCATGATATCCAGTAGTTACGAGCAGGCGCCTGACATGCGTTATATCTTCAAACCTACTGTACGTCATCTTCATCTGGTATACCCAGATATATACAAATAAAAGGGGTAATAAAAAATGTTTCTCATCATAAATTTAAATGAAATTGAAAAAGGGGGGAAACCCACCTCCTTAGAAGGGGATAGATTTTACGCGCCTGGCGGCGCGGCGGTTGGGTGTTCTAGGTTAATGGCTGGTCTACCCTCTCGAAATGACCGCGATAACTCAGTTCCAGCAACTTGTCACACGGCTGGCGGGGAATAAACAGGAAAATTAGTGGTTTCTTGCATTTTAAGGGTTGTTCTGGGGGTTGCGGAAATAAAACTCATTGAACTTCAGTTCCATACTCTAGAAAACGAGGAGAAAGTAAGTTTCATCGCATTCAGCGAAATTTGAAAAAGAAACCCTTTCCTGTAAGTTCGAGATGGAGTAGCCTGCATCCTTGGGGACATTGGTATAATTTTTTTTTTCAGTATGTACTAATATAACAACAATTGATGCTAAAATTATGTTTAGTTCTAGTTGCTGTGTTAATAATTTATTCCAAATTAAAGAACTCTATGCAGTTATTGAACTGAATAGTTTTTGATTCATAACATAAATAGCTACTTAAACTGAAATCATGAGTATGAAGTTTGTCCGTTTCAATATGGTGCTGAAACTATTAGTACTTAGAATCAGTAAAATAGAATAGTACAAGAAAGAGAGAGTTCTCTGCTTTACACCAATTCTTCACCGTTTTTATTTACACCACTATAATTAGCTTCAATTTCGTGAACTTACGTTTAATTACTTGCCTTGTACTTACGTAATTTTACATCCACTTTACTTTCAAGTAGGTATAGTATCGTAAAAAAATTTCATTTTTTTTTTCTTGAAATAGGTTTAGAATGTCATGAAACTTCGAGGTTTTAAATTTGAGCGAAAAAATTTCTGTCTGTCGGTCTCTCTGTCTGTCTGTAACTTTTTTTGTCCGCACGTTTTCTCCGGGACGATTTAAGACATTGACTTGAAATTTTGTACACGTATATAATATAACGAGATCTGGAACTGGATTGTTTTTTGAACATATCCGGTGAAGGGTTGGGGGGTAAATAGGGGTAAATAAGTAAAGTAAGCTGGTAGAGTACAGGAACTTGAAATTTGGTGTGTATGTACTTGAAGCCAAGGCCTCAAATTTTTTTATAATATTTTTCAATCTCCCACCACTACCACTCCACTAATAAAGGGGTTGATGAAATAGATTTGAGATATTCATTTGAAATTTGGTACACGTATGTATTCTTTGTTGAAGGGGTGGAGGGGTGTGTGTAATTGGAAAAAATCAGTGGAGCAAGCTAGTAAGAGTCCAGAACTTCATTTTTGGCGTATGTGCTAGAAACCAATGCATTAATTTTTAACATTGAAAATGTTTAACAAATCGAAGATGTAACAATGGTAATACGGAAGTTCAGTAGCGATTTGTGAAACGCTTGAAAATTCGGTTGCTTTTTGGACACAAAAGCGTTCGGTGCTGTTACATCGCATACTTTTTGAAAGATCCAAATTTGATAAATGTTGATACGTAGAATCAAATTCTAGCATTATTACGTCTAGACGCCGACCGACGCCTAGCGTCGCTTTTGTAAAACTCATGTATTTGATAAATTTTTATTCCTAGATCCATATTATTTCATTTTTACGCCTTGAGGCCGACCGACGCCTAGCGCTAATGTTGCAAAGCTTCTGAATTTGATCAATTTTAATATCTAGAGTCATATTCTTCCATTTTTTCGTTTCGACACCGACTTACGCCTTGTGTTGTTCCTGTAAAACTTCTATTTGATTAATTTTGATATGTAAATTCATGTTCTTGCATTTTTACGTCTCGACGCCTAGCACGGTTTTTGTAAAACTTGCGTGTTTCATAAATTTTGATACCTAAATTAATGTTATCGCATTTTTACGAAACCCATTTTTTGTGGAGTATTAATAGTATTAATGTTAATGTAATATTAAACTTTTCTTTATTTCTATCCCCTGTAGCGATTCCTTAGGCAGCGGTTTTTAAAGGAAAAATTCAATATAAAACAAAACCAGTCGATCAGGTAAATAGATAAAGAAACTGGAAAACTGAGTTTGTTGTATTGTAGTGTATGCTACAAAATTCGAACGGAAAAATTCTAATTGAAGTGTCAAACACTTACCTTGAACACACACAATCTAATTTAACCATATGGCCAATATTTTTTAACACCTGTGAAATCAGCGAATTACATATTGCTCTGTTGGTAATAAACAAAATAATATATCACTAATGCTATCTCAAAATCGGATCTTTTAAACTAAATTAATTCCTTTCATTACTACCTACACCTTTCATCGTGCGTATTAGAAATCAAATCACTTTGTAAGTGTTCCTGCAAGAGCAGATTAAGATTTTACTAATAATCTCACCTATCGATCTGACTCTCATCAATCACTGCACAAATTGCATCGTATACCATATGGAAACGACCGTGGATCAATGAAGATTGGTGCAAGCGTCAAATAAGGCATAGAAAACTGAGTTCTAATATTTGCGATAACCATCATTAAAGCTGCGCCGCGAGCAAGTATTTAGCGAAATATCTGTAATTCTACACCTATTACTAAGTAAGATAATCACGGCATCTTTTGAGGGCGTTCTTCAGTTCTTTATATAATAACACGAGGCTGTGTTGAGGGATACGCTTCGTTTTGATGTTGGATTTTTATATCGCCATATTGAACTGGGAATTTTTATGCATGAGTCTGTAACGGTATATTTCACACGGAGCAGTAAATATTTTACTATGTACCTTATAGTAGAGTACTCGCCGATCAGAAACTCGTTTAAAAAATTTTTTGCAAGAAACTGAACCACCTGCAAAAATATTATTTAACTAAGAACTATGAAATAAAATTCCACTCACTCGTTTAGTTAATTGAAAACTATTACCTAATATGTCTGATCCGATTTATTTTGATTTAATTGAGCAAAAGAAATATGCACGTGTTGGTGTGGAGAGTGGGCTCTGCTTTGCTATTTGGTTCGAATGCTTTAACGAAGGGTTTAACTACTGTTAATTATAAGTACATATCATAGCAAATTGGTCGTCGGTAACTTATAATTCGGCGATAGCAACCTCAAAGATCTCTTGCCGTATCAATACCGTCCATAGGAGTACACAAAATTTAATTTCTTTCATTAACATAATGAAATTTATATCGTTTAACTAAATGAGCTTATGTAATGCAGTAAAGTGTTCTAGATAAACATTTTATAGGGCTATCATCTAAATAATTTTAATTGTTTGGATTCAGCGTTTTAGGCTCTAATACACCTTTTTCCTATCCAAATGATGGCCGATGCCCATTCGTTTTCTAGATATTTCGATTCCGATTTCATTTTCGGAAAAATATTTTAACATAGAAAGTCAATGGAAGTCGTTGTATGAAGGTGGAAAATATTTGCGGAAGTCCATTTTGAGATAAATCCGTCTTCACCGACATTTTGTGATTTCTAACTCTGGAAGATGATTTTGAAGCCGTTCTTTCAAACACCGTCTTAGTCCTGCTAAGAAACGTTCCATTACTCAAGCATTTTCTGAGCCCCTCCATAGAGGTATGTTAAATTTCTCAAACAAATTATTATTGTTAGCTGATACTATATTAGGAGCATTTGTCTATTGAGATAGAGGTGTTTTAAAATCTCATGAGCTGTGACCTTCATATGCGCAGAGACATAATCCCACCTGTTGTCTCAGTCACACTTCTTAAAAATATTATATTTATTGTTTACAATTTATCCCGAGTTTTTGTTTATGTATAAAGCAAGACAGCCTCCAGTGTCTTCAAAAAAATGCTTGTAACGTAGAATAAACTTTGCCTTTTGCGCATTTCGCGGCTCATAAGATTCTGAAACACCTCTAATTATTTTAGGGCCGCTCTGGTAGGGTGCACACCACATTTGCTCTATACATAGAGCTACGTAAAAAGCTGTCGTTGAGTTTTCCTAAAAGACAGACTCTCCATTTAAATTTGTAGGAAGGACAAATGGTTCCAATGACACCACATCAAATGGGTATTTCTCCAGTTAAAAACGCCTGTGCGAGTAAAAATTGCTTCGGCGGTAAATAAAATGTTCTTAACAAAATTTCGATCCCTGTTGTATTTATTTAGAACAAATTGGCAAAATTGTAGCCTTTGTGGAAGATCCCTTCGAAGTAATTCTATAGGAGTGAAGTGACATCTACCCATATCACTTGTAGTAATTTGTTTCGGTCGTCCTACATCATTTTTATTTCGAAATGAACCCGTTTTTCCCAAACTACGAAACAAATCTTTGAAAATCTTATGGTCTAGCTGTATTCTATTTGGATATTGAAATGAGTATCTCCTCGCTGCAGCACGTCCGCTAAAATTTTTTTGTACGTAAACACATATCATATCCCTCATTTCCCTATTTTAAAAAATTATTATGTCGAGGCATTTTAAATAATGAAGTTAAAGAAATTAGGTCGAGGAACACAAGAACAAAATAAAATGATTAAATGACGTACATGACAGAACTAAAACGTGACCAAAGCACACTTCTCAATAAATACACTTTGTTTCATTAAATTTGAATTTGTCTTTCGAAAAGTTATTCAAATGTTTAACGGCAATTTCCTCGAAAACGATTGGAGTTGTCAAGTTCTACCAAGTGTACCTTTTATACGTGGATATGACGCCCTCAGATTTTCTGGTCAGAAGTACCACAACGTCTCGTCAAAAAATAATATGAAAATCATTCATCATCAGATACAGGTCCTGTGGCGCCGTATATGATCTAACGTGATGTAATACATAAATTATTGTTTCTATCTGTTGAGTCATTGCAAAAAATCGAAAAAATAATTGAATTTGGACACCCTGTATGTTGTTCCACAGCAACATTTTACTAAAGCATACTTCGTTATATCCTCATATTTTGGTCCAAAGAATCTATCTCTACACAACGGCCTATAATTAATGGTCCACCTTGTTTATAGTAAAAGATTGTGAACCAAAATATATGGCTATATAGTTGAGAAATCGCTTTTTTAGTGCTAAATTACATTGTAGTTTATAAATATATGCATATATACTTCTTTATCGTAACATAAATAAATAAGTTGCTTTTTCATTTGTCTATCCACTTGGAGTTGTTTGATATTTCGTGATTTTGAAACACAATTAAAATAATGTATCAGCCAAATCAACTGTTTTTTTTAATCACGTGGCGTCCTATTTATCACTTATTTAAATCATACTTGTCGTACTGTCCTGCTCTACTGGTATAGCTGGCGTTGATTTGGTGATTATTTTTTGGGCAGATCATAGTCAAGTTGTTTTAAGTTATTTAATTAAACTTTAATTTTTTTTTTTCGTGTTGTTATGCGTGCTACACATATACTTATATATATTTTCTATTAGTTTATTCTAGATCAAGGACCCTGAGAGTCTCATGCTCACTACGCTTTGTTTTTATCGTCACCATTATTTGAACTAGCGTATACTGTCTTTTTTTCCTTCGATTTTACCGTGGCAAATATAGACTTAGAAATCAGTGTGAAAATGAACAAATAACGAAACTAAATGTATATTTAACCGAGTTCAGTTTGGATATCACCCAGTGGCACAGTCCTGCTGGAAATAACTGGTGCCATTTATTTATTTATTTATTGAAATAAATACGCTACAGAAATAAGTTCCAAATGGCACATACAAAAAAATATCATGCTTATATACTAGCAAAGAGATACAGATATACTGTCTCAGACTTAAAAGTTGCGATTTACTCTTAATAGTTGCCAATTTTTGATAAAAAATATCACAATCAGTAAAATAGTGATTATAAATTCTGATCAGACTGTCAACGAAAGCATTAAAATCGTAATTTGTATGGTGAACTAACGCGAAATACTACTAGCGAAAGAAGTTATGTAGTAATCTGTACAGGAAAACAACTGCAACGATGAATCTACAGGTTTACTGACTCTACAAACCAACTAGTTTCAAATTAACAAAGAGAGGTACGTTCCCGTAAGGAAAATTTAATTTGAAACCAAATAAATTTACAAATTTAGATTGAACCCTCTCGATTTGTTAATGTGACAGTTATAAGCCAGTGACCAAATAATACTACAGTATTCCAGTATGCTGCAACAACATTGTTGTATAGTGTTTTTATATGCTTTTAAGTTTTACCTGGTTTGCATATCTACGAATTAAACCTATCATTCTGAATCTTTGAATTATAATATCGTTTATATGCTCATTATATTAACATCGCAAATGGTTGATACAGATTCTAAAATAACATTAATAATAGTATAATTAAACATAACAGGATTTCGATTTCTGTAAAAGTGCATAATTATACATTTACCAATATTTAATTTTAGATAATTGTCTTTGCAAAAACTAGCAAGGTTATTTAGATCTATTTGTACCTTTAAACAGAAGGAAAGAATGACATGACTATCGAATGCTTTAGATAGATCGGTGTATATTATTGAAGGTACAAATCAGAACAAAACTACATGAACATAAATACACCACACATAGTAGGCAACCGCCAAATCTAAGGCCTAAGCTGTCAGAGTTACACATTTGAAAAAATGTGGGCAACATTGCCAGTGTCGGAACTGTGGATTGAACTCAGTGCACAATAGACAGTCGTAGCGGTAGAACTGATACTTTTAGATTTTGTAAAAGCCACCAGTACAATTAGTCACCAAAAGCTGTCTGTTTTATACTTCACTGGTTTTTTGGAGAGTACAATGAAGCTTTTAGATAATTATTTACTACGTAGGAATCAGTACAAACCAATACAGGTCAATTTTCCAAAGCTAATTTACCACATTGTGTTCCACAAGGCTGAATACTTGGATCAAATTTGTTCAATATTCATATTAGCTGCCTCAGTGGTTCAGTTGCTTATACATGACACCAAGGAGTCTCAGGTTCAAGTATTGGAGTATGGATATCTAGTAGCATTTTTATTATGTTACTTAGAAGGCAACAGTATACTACACCATAATTGGGTGGCACAACACGACTGGAAGCTGTTATCTCCCCTGAATTTGAATCTCAGCTGCAGTAGATGACACAGTACAAGGGAATGGTAGTTGTATTGTTATCTGTGTGTGCGTGCCTTGGATGAGGTGAAATAGCCATCGCTACAATCAGTCAGAGCGTAATATAAATAAGGCGATTTAAAAATGATGTTACTGAACGTTCCGCCTGAAAAAATGGAAAGTACATCTTTATGCGGATGATACCCAAGTTTGTTATTCATTTTTTTTAGGCGGTGTAGATCTGGCGAAAATACTGTAAATTATATACAATACCTGGTTGCATGATCCGAGCGTCATAAACTTCAGCTGAACCCAAATAAATTACCAGTTATGGTATTTGACAAATGCAGACAACATAGCGAGGCTAAGTTTGTATATAAAATTAAAAAGGATACTATGCATTGTGCGCAAAATGCAAAAAACTTAGGTTTTGAATTAAATATAGATTTACGTTTGATAAGACTTCATTAAAAATGTTTTTTCATATTTCCAAATTTCCACTTACTTTCACTGTCCGTCGAAATACAACTTAGGAACTCCATTGTTTTAAGTCATTTTATTTACTATGGATCTGAATGGACCATTCCTAGATATTATTATTTTCAGATTGTCACACATCTCTGTTAGTTGGTCTATACAAAGGAGTACTCTGATGTTACAATTCTTTACGGATAACTTATTTTTTCATTTTTAGTCGTTCGTCTACTATGAGATTATAATCCTATTAAAACTTGAATGATTCATCAAATAGTTTCATTATTAGAAATAATTATTTAACGTCACGTCCCCGACAATTTCTCTTCTCGGCATTTATTGTACAAATGGTAATAATAATGATTAAAATTTAAAAAAGAAAGCAGTAATTTTTTCGCCTAGTTCACTCTGTGTTATCATTACATTTCATCCAGGGGCCTGGGGCCTGAGACCTGGGGCCTGGAGCCGTCTTAAAATGGACGATACAGGAAGGATCACAGTTGGAAGGGGAAGTAACATTAGCGAAAACATCATAATGGAATTAATCTACAGTTTAGTCCCAATTTCTTCTAGGAAACCTAAAATATAAAGGTATAAATATTTCTAGATCCTATGGACAGTAAATTGAGCATCTTAAAAAGAGCCAATATGTGCTACAATTTTTCGCAATATTGGTAACATTACTTAGCAGCTAGGAGATTATAGACCTTGTTACGTGGTGTATTTGATTAACACAGAGTTCGTAAAATAAGTTACATTTATTTGATAACTAAAGCATAATATATTTTAAAATAGTTCACACATTACTTTTTAAAGTAGTCTCCTTGATATGAAGTCTCTATAATCTCTTGTTAGTCTCCATTGTTGTTGGTAGATGGCTATTCCAGTCAATAAATGTCGAAACAAATCAAATATTATTTCTAATAGTTTTTGTGGGAAGATCTTTTTTGTGGTAAGGCGATAAGGAGTGTCGCGAATTTTGGATAATACACGTGGGTGTTTTTAAAAAGGTGGTTTTAACGTTGGTGCTGGTTTATTAATAATTAAAATGAATATTAGCACTCATCCTTTTTGAAAAGGGAGAATTAGCCACGCTATACGCAAATTGGAAGTTCCATTGGTAGTATTTTTGGTGACTGAAAAAGTTGAATACTTGCTCAGTTTTGTGGAATTCCAAGCCGTTTTAACGGGATTATTTGCTGCCTTTTGAACATCACATTCACACTAGAATCGATAAAAACATCTGGAGTAAACCTGTTGGAGGAAAAATTCGAAAGAAAACCCTCTAGTTGTTAGGAGGTAATGCTTTATTTTACTTTAATTTTGGTTAAAACAGCTCATACAATTTACACATGTTATATTTGACAATTTGTGGTGATCAATTGATTTAATAAATATATGTATCTCGTGAAAATCATGTTATTAATAATTTTTAGAGTATACACTGCTCGACAAAATTAATGTAACCGATTTATTTGTTACAGTTACTATTGCTTTAGTGGCTAAACTTCTATGATTTGGTTTCTATATTTTATTAGAATAATAATAATAATAATAATAATAATAATAATAATAAGTAATTAATATCATACACTTACTCGAAAAGAAATCAAACTGAACTCATCTTTTTGTTAGTAAATATAATTTCTTTTGAAAGTAAATTGCATGAGAGCTTGTTATAACATTTTTTTTGAGTGCTACAGATTTATGAAAAATCATTTAAGCGTATACTTACCTAGTTTAAAGTATAATTCTATATCTTTTCCTTGAATAGGGGTACTCATACTTGTTTATCCTATTTTAGGGTTTTTTTTATCGCTGTTGTTTTGGTTTCTCCTTTATTTTCTGGCAAGGAAGAGAAGTTGTCATATTGATCCAGACTGGTTACATATAGAGTTTGGAATGTTTTTGGTTAAGGATTCTCTTGCTTTTGCTTTGCTGTAGGACATTGCTGCTTTCACTCGCTTTGCTGCATGTATATCGCCATTTGCAGGATTTTTCACCAGCTACCTACTGATTGACCTTGGGACCAGCTAAGTTTGCATGCTTATTGATCATGTTTTGCTTATTGAATTGATTGATTGCATATCAGCTCGCCCTATATTTTTTGTTTAAACATAATATTTTATTGTATATTAGAGCTCATAATTGTATATATACATTTTCGTTAATAGTCCATGATTACGTATTAATGTGAAGAGCTCTCTACTTCTAACTGTTCATGCATAAGAAAAACAATAATTAAGTAATTTTCATTATTTTGATCTTTAGTATAGTTGATGATTTTTTTTTTAAATATTTTCTTATTACTATTTCTAGTAGAGCTCAGTGGACTTTGCTTATTTTTTTAAATTTAGTATATCAGAGCAAACGCTTTGTTTCCTATTAATTTGTGTTTATTCTTTTTTTGTAGATAAGTTTTCTTTAGATAATACTTTCATTATTTTACACTTTTTGCGACTATACGCTGCGCGTGTATACACGTTCGGTAAAGCTTGCGCTAAAGTGACGTTTGGAATGTTTATTTTAGCTTAATGTATCATCAGCTTCGCACTATACTTACTTGAATTATTGGACTGAATTTCTTGTAAAATTTGAAACGTATTACTTCTAATAAATGACTGTATATTTGTATAGCAAAATTTAGCCTTTAACTTATTTAATTGATGCAAGTACTTACCTCATAGCATTGAAATCAAACTTACCTGGGTTTTTCTTGGTTATATTTGATTTTGAAGTAGTGGTAGCGTTAAACCAAGTGGCGCCCCAATTTTAGTATTACTTTTATTTTTGACCCGGCCCGTCTCCACTGTAGCTGGCAGGCCGCTGCCTCTACTTTAGCAATTCAGGGTAAGTGATGAAGGTAAGATTGTCTCGGGGAGAACGTCACAACCTAGAGAAATTTTAGTAAAACGCACATCCAAAAAAATATGGATCGAGGTCAGCTGAGGTGTTACATAAATGTCAAGTATTCGTTCCACTGATGATAAATATATTTTTAAATTATTCAAAAATATAGTAATCCATAAAAACCATAAAATTGTTTCTTTTATCTTTTCTTGAGAAGCCACGATTTTATTATACTCTTCGCAAACACAAAACGAAGAGTATATTGCATTCGATCGGCACATTTTTAAAACCGGTAAAATTTTTTCTCTGCGTGTAAGAACAACTTTCAAAATGTCCGTCCGTCCGTCTGCCCATCTGTTTGTCCGTCTGTCTGTCCGTCTGTCTGTCTGTCTGTCTGCCCCTTCGTCACGTTTCTTGTAAGCACGATAACTTAAGAACGAAATGTCCGATTGTATTGAAATTTGGACAGTAAGTAAGTGTTAGCTAGAGAAAGAACCTCCTGTTGTTTTTGAACAAAACCAATCAATAAATAAAAAAGTTACAAATTATTTGTATTAAAAGAAATTAATGTTTTATAATTAAACTAAAAATGTCTAAAACCAATATTATTTACAAAAAAAAAACTGCGAAGTGTCCTATAGAATGTGCAACAATAATTATATAAAAAATGCAGTAAATCGGCGAAGAGTACATTGGTTAGCTAGTTTTTATTTAGTTTTATCAAAAGCTGAACGCTAAAGGTTCTTCCGTAACAGTATAAATCGTATTACTCAACATTTCTTTATATATTTTAACAACTTACTTTAACTGGTTACATGACATTGACAAAATAATATACCATAAAGGATATTTATTTGAAATCTGATAAGAACTACATTAATATATTTACATAACACCGAATTTTACCTTTTCACTTATTCCGTCCAACTACCGCCATTAACTCTATAAAGATGTAAATATTAATTTTACCTTTATAAATAAAATTGTATCTGAACACTGCATGTCTTTGAAAGAATAAACATTCATGTTATCTTCGAAATTGTGAAATATATTAATAAATTAGATTTCTGTAAATAGATAGAATAGTTATTTTTATATTGAGTGGGTTGGACATTATTCTTTGTCATTAAGTAGTTTATTAAGCCATGGGAAAGACCTAATTTTGCAAACCTCAATTTTATAAGATTTTGAACTAGATAAAAAAACAGATGCTTAAGGAACCACTACTTCCATATCCAGATTTCCCGTCCAGGTCTCTTTAAAGAGTAACATCTTGACTATTTTTGTACTCTAGCATGTGAAAAAAATTGGTCATAGGATATAAATAATATAAATTTGATGCAGATGTCATAGAAAAAGTCGAAGCATTGGCTTCTAGTATATACGACAAAAATGAAGTATCTGGAAACTTTACTTACTTCCCCAATTTACCCCTCACTCCTTCAACGGAATCATCTCAATCAAATGTCACTATGATATATACGTAGTGAATTGAAAAATGTAAAAAACCTGAGGCCTTGGCTTCTAGTATATACACCAAACCACAATTTTCTATGTTTTTACCAGCTTGCTTTCCTTATTTTCCGTTGTTTACCCCTATTCAACCCCCAACCCTTTAACGGAATCATCTCAAAATATAATCCAGTTCCAGATCTCATCATGATACACAGGGCCGGTTTTAAGCAATTTTTATGGGGGGAGGGGGGTGTGAAATTGTTATAATGCCGAATGACTTCTTCTCATCTGGTCCTCAGTTTTATTTATATATGAGGGTCATTTAATTGTTGGGATACGAAAAAGTGTAAATCTGATTGAAGAAAAAACCTTTGTTTTAAAGTAAAATGCAAAACGGTTATTCCTTATATTATGTTTGTTAGGTATTTTACCACTGTGAAAATATGTAAAAATATTGATGAAAAAAACCTCTGCGCCAAAAGAATCAGACAGGGAGTGGATGGTTCTTAATATTTTTAGTACAAAATGTCTCACACCAGTCACAACTAAAAATATATAAACTGAAAGAAAATTGTTAAATGATAATGAAGTAAATTAAATCGAAGGCTGTTAACGTTTCAGAAACTATTTCTTTTTCCGTTATCAAAACTTTCACTTGTGACATTTTGTGCTAGAAAGATTAAAAACCAGCCTTTCTCTGTCTGATCCTATTGACGCAGAGGTTTTTTTCATCAAAATTTTTACATATTTTTACATACCCAACAAACATAATAAATGAATATTGCCACAAATGAATTATAAATAAAACGGATATATTATTATACAACTTAATTTTTTTAAACAACTTTAACTCTTCTTTCTTTTAAAGTGACCCATCGTGCAACTAAACTGTTGAAAGGTATTTGTTCCAGAATATCCCTCGAGCTGCTCGACAAGCAATAAATATTTATGACATTGAGTTTCTATTGTTTTGGGTTTTTCTATGATTTTATGTACATAATTGCCGAACGCTGAAAGTGCCGAATGGTAAACGATTTGCCGAATTGGCTTAAAACTTGGGGGGGTGTGACACCCCCCATACCCCCCCGCCCTTATATCCGGCCCTGATGATACATACGTGCACCAAATTTCAAGTCCATATCTTAAATCGTTCCTAAGAAAACGTGCGCACAAAGTTACAGACCGACCGACAGACAGGCAGAAATTTTTTTCACTCAAATTTAATATCTCGACGTTTTATGGCATTCTAAACCCATTTCAATAAAAAAAAAGTTTGAAAATTTTGATTGAATTTAAATGTTGCAGTAAATTTTAGAAAGTTTTTAAATCGGTTCAGTATAATTGTTCTAATTATTGAAAATGTCATAAGTGAAGCAGCATGTTCGCTAGACTATTGCAAATGAAATAGAATAATGATACAACTGCAACACGACACCGTTAAGAAAAAAAAAAGAGTGAATGTATGTGTTAAAATAATATACTCCCACAGTAACAGGGTAACAGGTTGTTGAATTTCATTAACTAGCCATATTTCCGTTATATGAGAAGATACAATATTGAACTAAAATATATTGTAGAAGACATCTAAACATGATAGTTTATTGTCTATACAAACAACAAACTGTTTTGTCTGACTTCCTTAAAATTGTGATAAGAAAAACCCTGCGAAACATTTTCAGACCAATAATAACATATATGAAATTAAATTATGTTCATATGTATATTTATTTACAAATGTTTATTATACCTGTGAATGTGGATGTATATATGTGTAATATAAACTTTTACAGACAACAACTTGTCTAATCAAAATTGCTATCTCTAGTGTAATTCCACGAGATTCTCCAATTCAATTCAGTCCTATTAACATTTTTACGAAACAACAAACAAAGATTATCACTAAGGTCATCTTGCTAACCATAGTGTCATTAAAGTAGCATTAAATGTAACCTTACCTTCTTGAATTGTTTCACAAAGTTTGTAGCAATGTATGTACTTATACTTCTCATCTAGTACACGTTATTTTGTGCAGTTTTTATAAATCATTGAATGTCATTATGTTTACATAATATAATCATTACATTGCTGAGATTTTAAATTTAATATGAATACTTAATTTTTTTTTTTTTTTGTTTGGAATATCCAGTTTTCTTTAAAAATGATTATTTCATCAAAAAGTTAGCTCATTTTAGAAAATTATTATTAGCAAATTTCTTTATACGCATTCGAATAAGAAAAAAAAAGAAGTTATTACCCAACAAAATATGTTTCAAAACTCATAAACATAGTGATTTACCATAATTTCTTGATAGAATGAGGCAACGATTTGTGAAATTTGAATCAATTACTGATTTGAACAAGCTAACCAGGTTGGAAGTCCTAGGAGTGAAATTCGGGACCGTTAAAAGTGACATTTGTAGCCCTTGAGGTCCACGCGGCCAACTTACCAGCATGAAATTGGGATTGATTAAAGCTTACTGTCCTCTGGCAATAATATAATATATGTTCAATCGGAGACAAATCGGGTGAGCGTACTGGTCATTGAAGCACCACCCACTTCTTTTAAATTTGTTGTGGCCATTGCTGTATGAGAGCGGGCATTATGTGACTAACTTCGTCTACTTCCCACTACCTGTTGGTCCTTCCACATACTTCCACTATGTTGCCCTAGCTTTCCACAAAATTCCATTCGTTAAATTGAAAAAATAAGCACATGTATAAAAGAAACCAAAAAACCCTTCTTTTGGAAATATATATTCCCATTCAGTCTATTTGCCTTTACAACAAAATATTAATATATTGTACTCGCTAACTTGAGATCAAAATCATAGTGGCCTCGTTCTTGAAATAAGGAATAGTGAACGTTCCCAACTGTCTACGTTTTCAACGTATAGTTGTAACCAAACATTTCACTATGGTGCGCTCTATATAAACAAAAATTAATTGAATACGCTGTGAAAATTTGGACAAACACAACAAGACAGATTAGCAAAACATATGACTAAAGATAATACTTAAATTTTTACTCATATCCGTCGAACTAAATCACCATCTTAAAGACTATTTCAAGAGACTATTATGTTAAAGGTATTGTGCGACGAAATTATTGTCTCTTTTATTAAATAATTCTATATTTATCTTTAAAAACCGCTGCCTAAGGATTCACTACTTCCACATGCAAGCTACTTTAAACGGAAACCACTTTAAGTATACTATATCTGAACTGCAGTATGTAGAAATAATTGCTCACAGAATTTGAAATAATACTTGAAAACCGATAACCGATATGCCACTTCAATACCCACTTTTCTTTGCTGATTTCTACATAATTAAATTAATAAAAATCAAAGACGTGTTATACCACGTATTGAGTCACGTTTTCTTTCCCACTTCTCCTTTGATCGAAATAATTAACAAAAATAAACATAAGCATAAACACATCACACAGAGAAAATAATTTTGAAGTATTATATTGTCTTATAGGTTTTTAGAGTAGACGATTTCAAATATTACATTATTTAAGTACTATGAACAATTATTTCCACATACTGGAATGCGAGTATAATATTAATTATTTTCGTAAGTGTCTAGTATTAAAGACATTTTCATTTAAAGAGATTTGGATAATAAAATTGAGTTCACTATGTTCACTTTAGGTATAAGTAGAAATGGCCTAGCGTATGTGTTCACTGTGTTGGCTTTAAATGTAAATAGATGCTTGGCTGCTTCTATTATATTGTCAGTTAAAAAAGGTTTATGTTAACAACGAAAAACTGTAATGTATTTTTGTAATATGTTATATTACAAATAAGAGACTACGTTACAGTCCATAAATTGCGATTTTCAATAGAAGTGCTAATAATCAGAATAACACGGTATGACTCGAAGGACCAATGTTATTTTGATAACTAGCACCATTCGAATGGAAAATCGTAGTTCATGGACTGTAACATAGTCTTCAATTTGTGATATTATTTATTAAAATAATACATGACAATTTTAGTTGTAAACATATTTTTTTTCTCAAGTTACAATGTAATAGAAACAGCCATGCATCTATTTACATTTTCAGCAAACACGGTGAACACAGATGCTTCATCATTTCTACCTATATCTCAAGTGTACATAGTGAACAATCTGGATGAAGTAATAATGGTAATTCCTTAGGCAGCAATAGAATGCAAATGAACTGTTTCGTTATTAAATCGTCTGTTGTTGAATTTGTTATTGCAGATAATGTTAATGTAAGCTCATATCTACATCACCATTGAGGCAGAGCTTGTGATGCGCTTTTTTTTTAGTGGTTTTCTCAGTAGGCTTGAGTAGGCTATTCCACTTGAAATTAAGCATAATCAAATTATAGCTTACATTTTTAAATTTGAGTCTTAAATAAAAAAGTCACTACTTCCACATCTAGATTTCCCACAAAAAAGTTCCAGACAGACTGACCGATCGACCGACAGACAGACAGAATTTTTTATCGCTCAAATTGAAAATCTCGACGTTTTACGATATTCTAAACCAATTTCAACAAAGAAAAATTTTGATTTTTTTACGATTACCATACTTCCACTCCACTACGTGGATGTGGAAGTAATTATACAACGCTTTCAATTTTATTTCCACCTCCACGTAGTGGAGTGGTTGGTCAGTAGGTTCGAACAAAAGTAATGCAAACTAGTAAGGGATCAGAAACTGGGGATTTGTATACAGGGTGTTTCAAAAGTAAACGTAAACCTTCTGGAGGCATAATCCTCGTATAAAAATAATACAAAAAGTTGCTATCAACACGGGTCTGGAAATGCTTTCCAGAGAAGCTACGCCCCTTCGAATGGGGGCAGCCTGAAGACTGTTTTTCCGCAATACATCCGAAACCGTAAACAATCAAATATCACACATTGTATACACTTTTGACGCTGAACTGGATTC
Source organism: Stenurella melanura (assembly GCA_963583905.1). Taxonomy (NCBI): domain Eukaryota; kingdom Metazoa; phylum Arthropoda; class Insecta; order Coleoptera; family Cerambycidae; genus Stenurella; species Stenurella melanura. The sequence continues at coordinate 86,028,190 of OY757309.1, forward strand.
TAAATTCAGAATTTAAAAATTTTCGTCAGGGGCGTCACATACCGGGAAGGTTAAGGGCTAAAATAACCCCATTTTTCTACGCTTCAGCTTATTATGCACTTCGTTCAAAATTATAAAATTTCAAAGTTTTCTACGTAAAAAAGGTACTCTTAGTTCATCTCGATAGAATGAACCATTTTCGAGAACATTGATTCTGAAAATAGATACAACACTCGATTTTACAAACGTTTGCAATTTGTTTTCAAGTAATTTCAAGTTTGACTGAGACTGATTGTCAATGTGACATGTGATTTACTTTTGGTACAGTGGCAGTGGAACTGTTTGTCAAAGTTTTTTCGTTTTATTTATCAAAAATAAGAAGGGTCTAAACCTTTGTTGAATTAGTACTACTACCTGTAAGTACCAAAGAGTAAAGAATTACTTAGTCTGAGTTAATAGGGAAACAAAAATGATTTATACCTATGAAAAATAGGCTGATATTCACATTATGTTGGGAATTGTTAAGAAGCAAAACGGGTGTATGAAGAGGTATTTCCTAATCGACGAGTACCACACCGTTCTGTTTTCGCCATAGTGGGTTGTAATATAATAATGGAAATAGGTCTTAAAATGTAAGTAGAAAAGCATCGCTTACTACTTACATTTAACTTTAGGTATTTTTCACCGACAAAAAGTTGTTGGATGACCGAGAAATGCTAGAACGCGAGCCACAGAAAAGTGTTATTTCTAATTGAAGAAGATCCGTCTTTAAGTACCCGCACCATTGCAATGCAAGAGGGCTTATCTCATTCAACAGTACGGAGAATTTTGCACGAGATGTTCTTGTGCCCATATCATATTCAACGAGTTTCGGCATTGGAGGAGGGAGACTTTCCTCTACGTACACAATTTTGTGATTGGTTTGAAGAACAACGTGTTGCCGTTCACTATTTCGAAAAGAAAATTTTATTTACCGACGAGGCCGGCTTTACTGGGAATGGAATTTTCAATTTTCCCAACAATCACGAATGGGCAGCTGAAAATCCCCATGCTATAGTACAAAGAGGACATCAGCAGCGGTTTAGCTTAAATGTGTGGGGTGGAATTATCGATGAGCATTTAATTGGGCTTGTATTTTTGCCAAAACGATTAAATAGAGAAACTTACACCGATATTTTACAAAATTACTTGAAAATCTGCCACTCAACGAGCACAAATGTGGTCTATGCACGACGGCGTCCCCCCACATTTTGGTATTATCGCTAGACAGCATATAAAAAATATTCACGGAAACCGTTGGATAGGTCGTGGTGGTCCAGTGCCATGGCCACCATGATCTCCGGACTTAAATCCACTTGATTTTTATTTATGGGGTCACTTAAAGTAACTAGTTTATTCCCGGCCAATACCTAATGTTGACGTTCTGAGGCAAAGGATACAGGAAGGATTTGATACAATTAGAAATATCCTAAGAATTATACAAGGCGTGCGTGGCAATCTAATAAAAAGGTTACGAGCTTGTCGTAATGCTAATGGCCGTAATTTTGAACACTGTTTGTAAATTTTACAAGACCTAGTTAGTAAATATTAAAGTTAAAAGATTCAATAAAATAAAAACATTTTTTATTCGCTATTTAAAGGGCCGTATCTCGGTAGTGACGTGACAATGTGTGTATTTTCGATATTTGATTTTTAACGGTTTCGGAAATATAATTTTTATCGGAGAATTACGCCCCCAGAAGGTTTAAGCTTACTGTTGAAACACCCTGTATATCAGAAATCAAGGCCTTCGTCATTCCCATCACTATTATTAAAGGGGTTGACGAAATAGAATTGAGATATTCACTCGGGATTTGGTACAAGTATGTATATCACAACGACATCTGGAACTAGATTATATTTTGAGATGATTCCGTTGAGGGGACAATAAGTGGAAAAATAAGCAAAGCAAGCTGCTGGAAGTCAAGAAACATAGGATTTGGTGTATACACTAGAGACAAAGGTCTCTTTTTTTATAATATATGCCACTTCCACCATTATGAAAGGAGTTAATAAAATAAAATAAATATTGCCCTATAATTTGGTATACGTACGTATTATAACGAGATCTGGAACAAGAATATATTTTCAGCTTATTCCATTGAAGGGTTGGGGGGGTAAATAGGGGCTAACAAGAAAAGCCCAGTTTGCTTTACTTAAGAGTGCAGAAACTTGGGATTTGGTGCATAAACTAAAAATCAAGGTCTCTGTTTTCTTTATGACGTCTGCCACCCTCTCCCCCACCTCCAACATCCATACTCCATTATTGGAGGTGTTTAAAATAAGATTATGTTTTAATGTATGAGAACATGAGGTCTCAAAAATTTCTTGGACATCACCCACCCTCATTGTCCCCGACGATTTCACGTATGATATTATAAAAAATTTGTGAGCAGTTATTTCTATTTACTAGAGTGCAAATAATGTCAAGAAGTTTTCGTTTAAAGAGACTTGGATAGGAAATCTGGTGTGGATGTAGTGATTCCTTAGACAGCAGATTTTAAATTGTTATTGAAAATATGTAACTTGACTGCACAATATAGGAAGTTATTCAATCAATTACAATCATACATTTCGATGGTCGGTAAAGTGTTTGTTGAATTGGACCTGCAATTAAGTGATGCGCATTCGAATTGGTTTGACCTTTCAGCACCATCAGCCGCTCTCCTACACTTCAACAGCCATTAGCGTATCAAGTGCATAGTACAAGATTTCTTCTAATGCTTTACACACTTTATATTTTAGTTTATGAGGACCATTATATAAATATATACATACAGGAACATTACTACATGTTGTTTGTTTTAAAAATTGCAAGATATTTTTTTCTACGACTTTGATGAATTCTTACAGGCTGATTTTTCTGTGACGTTATAATGTTTGTTGTTTGCTATATATTTTTAACTGTAGGTTTATTATGTACTGTTTGGTTAAATATTGTATTGTTTTTTTTCACCTATATGTATATATATATATTTATATATGTGTATATGTGTGTATGTAAGTACAGATATATGTGTGTGTAACTTATCCTAATCTTGTTATATACATTTATTTAATTAGTTGTACGTTTTTATTTATAGATCTTGTATTTTACAATTGTTATATTACGATCTCACCTGACTTGTCAAAACACTTTTGTGTAATTATGACCAATAAAAATCTATCTATCTATCTATCTTTAACAAAATTAAGAGTTTACGATATATCACCGACGTATGAGTAAACTAGCCCAAACAAACACATCCTAAACATTTTACTTAATTATTTATAGCAAGTACAATTTTAAGTTTCATTAATTACACGTAGTAAGTACATATATACAGTGAGCACGTAAAGGTTGGAATAAATTCATTAAAATAGTTACAAAACAAGTGACAAAAATTCGCTCAGGCCCGTCGATTTTTAAATAAATTTCTCAATCTGTCTATTTAAAAAAAAGTGCTGCAAATATTTTTTCAAAATTTATGACGTCATCGCCATTTTTCTGCATACAGTACATTAAATTCTAGGGAGTATTGCATGACGAAATTATCGAGAAAAAATTTTTAACTACTTATAACAATGTAATAAAAGAAAAATACAAGAATTTAAGAATACAGCAAAAGATAATTAGATTAAATGCTCAAACTGCGCGGCATTTGCTTCTTGACAATGTCCAAGTCGAAACTGAAATTCTCGCAAAACGTTAATAATTGTTTCGGGTCCAATTCTTCCAATTTCGTAAGTAATTCTGTCTTTTAAGTCCTCAATATTGTTCGGTCTATTAAAATACACTTTGGATTTAAGGTAACCCCATAAAAAATAATCCAATGGGGTTAGGTCCGGAGATCCAGCTGGCCATTCTATTAATCCGCGTCTACCAATCCATCTGCGTGGAAAAAAATTTCGTTTAAATAATTACGCACTATTACCGAATAATGTGGCGGTGCGCCATCCTGTTGAAACCATATGGAGTTTTCGGGTACATTAGGATTTTCACCATTTGGATACAGTGCGAAAAGTTCTGGAATTATGTTTTGTTGGAGCAGCTCCAGATATTTTTCGCCATCTAATGAACCTTGAATAAAAAATGGACCCAAATTGTAGTCCAAATAATTCCAGCCCACACGTTAACTTTCTGTGGAAACTGAGTATGGGCCTCCACCATCCAGTGTGGATTTTCACGTGACCAATATCAACAATTTTGTCTATTCACAGTGCCATTTAAACAGAAGGTGGCCTCGTCAGAGAAAAGTACTCGACTTAAGAAATGTGGATTGATATTACATCGTTCCATCATGGTTTCGGAAAAATCTACTCTGCGATCGAAATCATCTTCGTTAAGCTCTTGAACTAAATTAACTTTATATGGGTGCCACTTATTCTTGTTCAAATATTTTAAAACAGTCGACTGACTAATTGACTGTTCTGCTGCGACTTCCCGACTTGTTTTGTGATGATTTTCCCCCATTGTCTGTAAAACATCTAACTGTTTATTTTCTGAAATTGTAGGATGACCTGAAATTATCTCTTATATGACCACAATCTCGGAACTTTCTATTTTGCTAACAGTTGATTGTGTAATAGGTCGATTAGGGTATTTACTATTAAATAATTCACAAACCATTATTTGTGTTCGGGACTTGTCTCCGTAGCCAATCATTATCAAAATGTCAATTCGTCCTGTTTCAGTTAAACGTTGCATTATCAGCACTTTCAATACGATATCACAAGTAAATACTAATGAGTGGGCCTACCCCTTTCAGCGTGGTGAGGCTAATATAATTTAGTGAACTGTATTTAGGTATAATAAAAAAAAGACTGTGTCGGAAACTTACACAGTAGCTTTGATGGATTCTCCGTCGTCGATGTCGGCCCAGGCAATAGGAGGGACAAAGGGGGGCCAAAAGGAAAGAAACAAATCTCCGACACACACAATTATCGTAACAATTATTAAATTAATTTAAGAAAGGACAATTATAATTCACTTTTCATTGATAAATAACTATAGCATTCTGCGGCGTAAGTGACTATCATACTACTGTCTCTATGCGGGTCGCGTACGACCCACACGGCGTTAAAAAAACTAGCTAAAAAAAACTTCTTAGTATTACCATAAAGAATTCAAAACATATGTTTTTCTAGGTATAATACTACAAGGCGAGTTACCAACTAATGTGTTAGAGCCAGATCCGCGTTGCTAAGTAAATGAAAAAAACCGTAAACACAAAAAAAGTGTAAGTTGTAAAAAGGTTCGACGATTAGTAATGAATGTGTTCTATTAATGTTAAATGTTTTTTTCTCGATAATTTCGTCATGCAATACTCCCTAGAATTTAACATACTGTATGGAGAAAAATGTGCTCTTTCAAATGACATTTTAAAAAATGGGGGTTGCCAAAATGGCGATGACGTCATAACTTTTAAAAAAATATTTGCAACACTTTTTTTTAAATAAACAGATTGAGAAATGTATTTAAAAATCAACGGGTCTGCGTGCTCACTGTATATAGATCAGCAAATTATATTGTTAATGATTTTCATACAGTTTACCATATATGTCTATAGTCTCTTATACAAACATTGTCTTTATCATGGAAGGTGTGTCAAGTTGATTATATTCTCACGATGATTATTACCCAATGGTATTTAAACGCATGTCAGTGCACCCTTCAAGATGTATAAACTTCTTATCAACAATGTATCCGACGTATCTGTTTTAATTAATATTGTGGTCGGTTCGTCATTGAAATCAATATTAGTTGATTTGATGTTTTCGACAATAATTTATGAATCCATGAAACAAACTTAAAAGTGTCAGATAAATTATCTCTAGAGTAGAAGCCAGGATGTTGCAAGCAAACTGATGGTCTGAACTTCTTACGTGTACGAAATTGCCGCTATGATCCTAACACTTAATTTGGGTACCTTCAAATAATAGATGTAAAACTTACTGGTTGCTGCCCACCTATCGAGCAGTCTTCGACGTTGCCAATTTACTTCTGTGAACCACCTCTAATACTGACCTCACTATCGACATTCTTCCGCCATGTCTCAATTTAAGAAGTAATGTTGAAACCTCTCGATTCATAGACTTTCAGCAAGATTCGCTTATTTTGATTACCAAAATCTTCATATCATGTTATTATTCTCGCGTGATTCCATTTACCTCTTGAGTCCTTTTAATATTGGCTACGTGACTATGACAAACCTAGTTAAAATGCAAAAAACGAAATTGGTAATGCAAATCATTGGTAATAAACGAAGAACTGGCGGTGATGTCACGATCTTAGCTGTGGTGTAAAAGACGAACTTAAGTTCACCCTCCTGCGTGGAAGTGTGGTACGACAGAGACAGGTATGGACATAATTCGCAAAGTGGTTTAAGTCATAGCAATTATACAAAATGCATTTCACTAACCCACAGATTATATGAACTTCATATCAAACTTAAAAACCAAGACTTTAGTACAGAAAATTTTTCACCGGACGTGTTTAAAGGCAAATAATGATCACTTTGAGTATCTCAAGGTGCGCCACTGCATTCTTCAGCCATTGAAGCTTTACCAGTATCGTGATTTGAATTAGAAAGAGCACCTGAGAACGTGATTTTATACCAGATAATCTCGCCTATGAGCCTATATTATAAATAATACACTAAGGGAACACGAGCAGTGCTCTAATGATTAGGCAGCGGAAAATGTACTAAAACGTTGATTACAGGTGCAGTTTCATAGCGAAATTTATTTAGACGTGGATTTACTAGACGAGGGCAAGGATATTAGTGTTGAACATATTTACAGGAAATCCTGTCCCAGTATATCTTTTTTCGGTTGACAATTTTTTAATTATTGTTAATTATGTTATATTACTGTTTAATATTTTTCATCCACCATGCTGGAGCCGCCATTTTGGTTAATTAACATTATTTAACTTTGATGCGTAACTAGCAACCTCAAAAATATACATATACCAGGTTTAAAAATAAATCAGCGATGCGTTTTAAATATAAAATATCTCGATTTTAGGGCAGTTTTCTCCTCTCGGGAACAAGACCAAGAGTTGGAATAATTCATATATTCATATAGAAACTGAAGATGATAGCTTGCTATAACAATAATAGTAATAATAATAATAACAAGTCTTTATTTCCGCAAAATATAACAAAATTATGCATTATTAAATTGTTCTAGTTTTTTTTATTCAGCAAATGCCTTATGTCATATATTTATTTTAAATTTGTATATGCGGTACGTATACAGTTGTTAGTATGCGGTTTAAATCTTAGATTTGTATTAAATGTTACCCCTAAATTTTTTGCCTTTTCTGAGAAAGGTATGTCATGTCCATTTACATTTAACTGAAGATTTTCCATTACAACTGACCTGCTGTTGTGATGACCAAAAACAAGAGCTGATGTTTTACTGGAGTTAACCTTTAAAGCGTGGTTTCTAGACTTTTGTATTAACGAGCTTAAGTCTCTATTAATAGTAACCATCGCTTTTGCGCTCTGGATCAAATGAAAGGTAGAGCTGATTGTCGTCAGCATGCATTTGACAATGCTCAGCTGCTTTTTCTAAATCTGAAGAGTGGTTCTAGAATTGGTCCCTGTGTCACCCATAAAAGGAATTATGAGACCACATGACATTATTTCTAAGTTTTCCATCTTTCTTAACCATAGGTACTGTAGTTTTTGTGTCATTCAATATAATTTTTGTTTATTGGATAGTACTCTACAGAAATTCTGTTAGCACGCATGACCTGCTGTCAGCTGTCATGTGTGTGCAATTGCAGATGTTTTGCAAATTTATTTACACTGTGATAAGTCAGATGTTTCTTAAAACTGTTTTCAACTTAATGTGTATAAGCAAAAGATTTTCAGTTAAATGAATCCGTTTCTAGAAAATGCTGAAAGGACCTGAGCAGTCAAGAAATTTATTAGCCTAGTCAATATTTTAAAATGTGTACAGAAAAAAGTAAACTGGCCATTAAATTCAAACCAGTGAATGACTTTTTATTGTCCCTCTACCGGGTTTTTAAATACCGCACTATGTACAAACCGAGTAATGCCTTAAATTGATATTATTTGTAAAATTCTTCAATATAATTATGAAAAAATTAATGATTCTTATAAAACAAAATGCCTCTGTAAATGTGAGAAAATATAAAAATGTTTTAGTATTGGCTGTTTTTCTTCTATATATAGTTTTCATAGTGCTGTTTCTGTCACCATGTATGTGCATCATTATTTAAATATAATTAAGCGATTTTCTATAACGTGCTCATCACCGAAATGATCTGGACTAAGCCATCTAATAATAGTATAATATCCATTAATATCCATTCAGCACAATTCATGTTAAATTTAATGATTCCAAGACAATCTCTTTTTATTGTATAAATATAATATTGTATAAATAATATATATTTTTAGAACTACATATGCTATATAATTATATCAAATATGTACAATATATGCTAATTAAGTAATTACTTTGGAAAATACCAGTTCGTACATAAATCTATTAACTCTAATACACATTAGAGAATTATATAACGAGCAACTAGTTCAAGATGATCAAACATATATAGAGTTGTTAGTTTTTTTGGTAACAAACGGTCCATCATCATCAAATTGTATAATGATCTATAATTTACTTTTTTCTAGGTGCCTACGCATATTTTAATAACATATGTAGTATGATGAAGAGGAGCAGCGTTGATAGACCAATCATTTTGATGTAGAAATCAAATAATGTACCCCAGAAATTGAAATACAAGGCATATAGGGTAAAATATAAGGTACTAATGACAACTATCGTGTTAATATAAACATTTCCCTTACAATTAAACACCATACTATGATGGCAAAAATAGGCTGAGTAGTTCATAGATGAAATGCGAAATTTATAATCCTGAGGGTTTTAGAAATGCCAGGTCAAAGCCAAAGTCTGCCAACTGTCAACATCATCCTACATTGAGTCTAAAAAGTATTGTTCGCATTTATTTTCAACTGAGATAATTCTTTTAATGGTGACATATTGAGACAGGTCAGTATTTCTTCCTAATTGTGCACATTACAAAATTGATTTATAACTTACAGGGTGGTCCAAATTTGAATTATGACGTCATCGGAAATTTCTTTAAGTAGAAACTACTATTTTTTCAGTCAACTAGAAATCATGTTCTAGAATGAGAACAATGATGGTGAAATCGTCAGTTCGGGGCAACAAAATATCTTTATTCTTTCAACAACGTCTTATTTACTTAAACGTAAATTTCATGCGAGCTGCATTGCAGTACAACATTTATAGTTTCGGGCCTACTTCGATTCTAATTAATCCCAAAAAAGTAATCTAATGGGATATAATCTGGTGATCTTTCTGGATATTATACAGGGTGTAAATGTCATATTCAACTGGTAATGGGAATGGACTGGACAAACAAAAAACCTATATGACTTTTTCTCTAGGGGCCCTTTTGAAAAACACTGATCTAGGTGGAAGATCTGAATGTTATCGTAAGAGGCACTTGAGAACCACAGCTTTTATGGGTCCACGTACGTGTAATTCTGTATCATATAGAAGTCATAAAAAAGTGTAAATGTTACCGACTTGTGTCCTCGCCGCCGCGTGGTCTCAAAGCAAGAAGTGCGTCACTTTGATGGGACCACTTGAACCGAACATTTTATACCAATTAAGAAAATTTGTTGTCCCTTTCTTCACAACGCAGGCATAGGATGACTTCAGGGGTTTAAACAGAGGATTTGTTCACATGTGTGTTCTTTAAATTGTAACAAAATTAGAGGAACATATAATCTATAAAATTTAAATATGATGTATTAACTTTTGTAACATAAAATAATCTTAAAAAATTAGTAATTATTTCATGAAATTGTAAAACGAACAATTAGACGTCCCAGATACGATAACAGAAAATAACTATGTGAATTATAAGTCGGAAAAAATCTGATTTTTTTAACGAATTGCACCCTTAATTATTCCACCTCCTCGGAATGTTTCCTTCTTTTCTCTTGATTTCATTACATTTCCTACCTCTTGATTTATTCTTTACCTTAACTCTTTCCTCATCGATTGCATTTGAACATTTTATATGCTACTGTGCATCTGTGTGCACTTACCTTGTGCCGATTTTCCTATTCTGTGGAAGTAGGCTTTGAGTAACTCGTGTCTTTGGTCATAGGGTATACTAATAAATGATGCAGTAGACAAAGGTACTTGCCTTTGCCCGCTGGTCTAATTGCTGCATCCTGTGCACCTACCATTCCACATTTATTTTTCTCCTCTCTTTCTTGGCTTACAGAGTATCTCTGTCATCTCTTTCATAAAGTATTCTTAAAAAAAAGTTTGCTTAAAATGTTATCTTAACCGCTTCTCAAGTCACTGAAGTAACTCCTTGAAAATCTAGAATGATTTTGTGTTAGGTAAAGAGAAACGACACCCTACACTTTATAGTGGAGTCCGAACTGCATCTTGGGGATAATTTTATAATTAAAATTATTTCGCGGTTAGCAGGGATTGAACCTGCTGCGCTAGGTATGCCAGTATGCAAGCTAGACGCGCTAAACCACTGAGCCACCATTCTCTTCTCGTATATTAGAAGGACATACTCTCCCTGCAACTATCTGATTTGCGCACACAGATATTTGCATATTCGCATTTAGTAAACTTCTTTTTGATTGCTTATTTCTATTTGTTTTTACTCTAGGGCTGTATGCCACATCAGAGTGCCATACATGAGTAACGACTGTCACATTGTATAAAACCTTCCTATTTTTACTCTCAGATCATTTCATAATAGGCATAGGCCTAGTTGATCATCCTTAGAATTGGCGTCTCACGTTTGTATGACTTTTTGATTATATGCTTAATGTGTTCACTAATGTCCCCTTGTCATAGATTATTATTTACAGATACCTTACATATTTCCATGACACTATTTGAAAGTCTTTCAGTTTGAAGCTAATATGTCCTTTCTCCTTTCCTTTGAGGATAGCAGCCTTTTCATGGGCGAGCTCTTAAGTAATGCCGTTCCACCTACGCGTCCATGACCAGTACGTCCTCTTCCTCGGATACTTGTTCTTCTGCTCTGTTTGCTACTACCATTACAGAAATGTAGTCAGCGTAGCCAAATACCGAGATGCCACCGATATTTTTCCTTCCAGAACACCCTGTTACACCGTATAGAAAAAAATAAGCAAAAAAAAATGTAATAATAATAATGATAGAATAGTATGTGATATTGAATTCAAAATAATTAGAGACAGTTAATAATTGATTAACATCTGCAATCATATCTGATAATATCTGAACTATTTAATAGTGACGCAAAGTGGGGATTAATTAAAAATTGAAAGTGCACTAGGTGTAGCAAATTTGTTTTGAGTGCGCCACCCCAGTGGCTCTCATCCACGAAGTGGCCCACTGCACAGTATAGCTTGCGCTGGGGTGGGTTTCCTTGAGCCTTGATGTCGTCGGAGAGGGTCTTGGTTCACATAACACCCACACAGAATTAAAACTCGAGTTACTAACTATAAAGTTTATTATAATATGCAATAAGGCAGTGAATAATTAATTTATATACAAAAAAAAAAATGGAGAAATGTATATGATATATTTACATATATTAAAACACGGTATCACACGCGGATAATAGGGCAGACCTAAACTGTCCCGTCCCTACTTCTAAAAAAAAAATATTACATTCGAAAGGGGGCGTTACGTGATCATGTAACCGCAAGTACAAGTAATGAGACTTTGATGCATGCTAACGTAAAAATAAAGCGACGCAGGGCACTGGCCTACACAATATAATATAATATAAGGGGAGTATACCCCCTGAGATAAACACAATAAACACTGATTAAAATATTATATTAAAAAAGTACCATGACCTGTTACTTATCTATAACGGTGGTGGTGGGCGTCGGGACGCTGTAGCTTCCTCTGGCGAAGACGGGCACATGGAGCTCTGGCAGCTTAATAACACATAGCGATAATCACAAATAAGTCCTCCATTGACTAAGGGGGTGGCAGATTGATCCGGAGGTTCCTGATTAATAATAGAACCCGGAACAACAGAACATGTAGCCGGAACGTGCGGCAAGGGGTAGGTTGCCAGATAATGGATGCCAAAATATGAGGTAATAAGAATAATATAAAAAAACGGAAGAATGAAAGAACCCTGTAAGTAGACTCTATAAAACGTGTCAGAAAAATAGGTACAACACTTACGCATAAACTGCAGTTCTCCTGTTTTATTCTAGAAATCCAACCGTCGGCAATCTCCCGAGCTCCAGTGAATGACGTACACTATAGGGAAAACTTATGTAAGACACGAAATGAAATTGGAGAACACGTGGACTTACCAGCAGCTCGAGTTTAAACCACAAATCCGACAAAATAGTTGACAAGGTGATCCACATAAACAACACAAGCCGGACACAACTTAAAACACCGAGATATAGATCCCAAGAAAATATTTGGATGTTTTCTATAAACAACGTTTGCCTTCGGAGGTGACTAAGATTAAACTGACCTCCCAAAATGGCCCACGGGCCTTCCAGAGCTCAAATCGAAGTTCTAAAAGCAAGAAAGAAACAGAAAATTGAACCAGCTGGTATAAGCAACTCATGCGTATCAGTGACAGTACATTTTCCGTCGAGGGAGAAGTGATCCAATTCGTCCAAGAAAATACGTCCTGGGACAACCCACGTAACAACCAACATTGCTCTACCATATCCTACATGCATATTATCTAACCTACGAGTTTCGTTGAGTAATAATTCAGCGGTTGTGCATAGCCCTCTCTCTCTCTAGGTAGGTACCGGCGCAGTCATATTTTACAGAGCATTCTAGAGTTACACTGTGACGTTGGGTGATATTCTATTCGCGAGGCGGGTTGTAAGCAGTTTAATTTTATGCTTGCCTACAGACACCAAATTTTCAGGTGGTTTAATTTTGTGGTATTTTGAACCGTAACAACCTGTCACATAAAATGTTTCATAATATTGAACTAGCACCGAATCGTACGAAACTCCACTGGTAACTAAGAACTTCCCTCCTTTGATTTCCAACAATCTTCCTTCAAGCTAGTTGCTGACTGAAGTACTGTGGGATTAGCTGCAGTTAGTTAACAGCTATACGCGTCTATTTTCTTAATTGTTTGGTTTACGTTTACATCCTAATGGAGTTTAGCTATAGCTATTTTACCGCTCAACCAGGTTACCGATATTTCCATCTACTTCAGCTGAGGCTCGAGATCAGGAGAGATAACAGTAACTATACATATTGTGTCACTTAGCAGAAGTCTCACATACTGCTACTGCTTCGGTATTACATTATAAATGCCACTAAACGCCGATACCTTGGCCAGGACTCGAACCCGGGACTCTGCAGTCATAAGCCTAACACGAAGGCACTGTGCAACTGAGCCGACTTTTCTCATACACACATACCGTGGTCACTGAAAGATGATCCAGCACAGCATAATCTAAAACAAGATTATACATACAAATTCAGCATTTAATTAACGATGTCTTAACCTCAAAAAAGTAAAGTCCTTACAGTCAGAGTTATTCTATTGATTTGAAACATGTATTATTTCATTTATCCTGTAATTTCAGAAACTACATGTCATTGTGCCTGTTACGCGTCAAGTCTAATTATGACAAATTACAGTGTAATACCGTAGCACATACAGACACATGTTAGATTAATTATTTGAGTCTGTTTAAAATTTCAATGCACATGTACGAGTTGGATCTTTTGTACCGCTAATATAGGAAAGATTATAATTAATAGAAAATATTGTAATTCCGTTTCAGGTGTAACCTTGTAGAAATCAAGCAAAAGACGTGTGCATCATTAGTAAAGTGTGCATAATATCAAACGCAGGAGGATATGGGTATTCCAGCAGTGGTGTAGGTAAAGGGGGCTTTGACGTTCAAAATTCAAATTCAAATTCGAAATTCTTTATTCTTAAAGAGAAACATGTGTACATGAAAAACTACAGTTTTAAGCTTGTCGTTAAAACAAACGAAAATGATATAAATATAATATATAAATGTTTTCATTTTTTGCAACTTAACAAAGATTCGGAAAGGTTTAATTTTCTTTGCAATTGCGCATGATTTCTTTTTAAATTCGAATACAATCTATACAACCAGAGATAAGTGTGGAAAAAATTGAGAACATTATTTTGTTTGAACAAATGCCTTTAGAAACTTTACTCTAAAACTTTTTGCTACACTTCCTGGAGTGATTACAAGTGTTGGCTAGAAAAAACTGTTATAATAATAGATATTCCGGCAGTTGAGCCAGCCAGTACGCCACGTGTGACGTCATTATCGTTAAGTAGGAAATCTGCATTATCGACGGCAAATTAGGAAATGGCCAAGGAAATTCAAATAAGGAATCTGCATTCTTCTTCTTCTTCTTCGCAAGCTTATACTGTCCACTTTTTTTTCCAGTTTCCAGCGAGCCTCTTTATGTCATCACTCCAACGGCTAGGCGGTCTTCCTCTGCTTCTGGAAGCCTCGAATCTTGGCGTCCAATCTTTTTATCTGCATCACCTACCGGAAATTCAAAAATGGCAGGAAATTCAAATAGGGAATCTACATTAGCGACCTGAAATTCAAAAATGACGGGAAATTAAAATAGAGAATCTGCATTACCGACAGGAAATGTAATAATAGCGGGAAATTCAAATAGGTAATCAACAAAATTGAGGAAAATTCAAATCGATGGAAAATCGAAATTTAATTGATAATTCAAAATGGTGGAAAATTTAAATCAGCGCCAAGTTTAAATTTAATTGAAAATTCAAATTGGTGGAAAATTTAAATTATAAAGGTAATAGAAATCCTCAGGAAATTCAAATTTAGGCCAGCAATCCTACTACTTACATCAAATTGATGAGATTATTAATTATTAGCAGTAGGTGAGTTATGTTAATTAGGTAAGAAAAACTCAAAAATAGGTGAAAATCGTCTTTTGATCAAAGAAAATATCAAGTTTACATATTTAATACATAAAAAATATATATATTTATTACCAGAAAACATATAGAGGTGGTGTATAAATATTCACTTCTACGCAAAAATATGCTTACACATAGGTGTGAAAATATTATCATACAAAACTAATACATAGCATTTGTTTTACAGGAACTAAGTTAAATAATGTATTTACTACCATCTGATATAATATTAAGAAAGTATACAGATTTATAAACATATGTTTACATACAAGTTCTACATACTGTTTTACATATAATAATAATATTACTAATAGCAATACCGTAGGGTATTGCAGTGAAATATACGAATACGATATAGGATAGATCTAGGGGACAGGGAATGCCCTTGATCTATACTAAAAAAGTCAGTTAACAAACTCAGCTGTGATTAAAGACACACATAATAGGTTATAAATAGTTTTATAGAAAATGTGGTATACAAAATACATAGTTATAGAAATAATCTAAGAGCCTTGCTATATAAAGAAATTATTATATGTATGTTAAATATTAAAGTGTAATACTTTACACTTTCTATAGTGCAATGTAGTGTAGAGATTCTAACACGTTTTGAACTCCTTATACCCACATTCCTGCAAATTTTAGCTTGACTTCACACATTTAAAGTGATGTATGTGGAGAACTCACAAATGATGATGTTGCCTGCAAGAAATAAAGAATAATTTCTTTGCTGCCGTTTCTCTAATTTGAAAACTGAATGCAATTTTCGTGACTTTTTTACTATTCAAGTTTTTGTTTAGAATATAGAGGTGTTTCAGAATCTCATGAGCCGCGAAATGCGCAAAAGGCAAAGTTTAATCTGAGTTATAAGTATGTTTTTGAAGACACTGGAGGCTGCCTTGCTGTATACATAAACAAGAGCTCGGGATAAATTGTAAACAATAAATATAATATTTTTAAGAAGTGTAACAGAGTCAACAGGACGGATTATGTCTCTGCGCATATGAAGGTCACAGCTCATGAGGTTTTAAAACACCTCTAACTACTTAATATAAGTCTGAAATACAAATTGCGTTGTCATTTAGACTATTCCAGCTTACATCTTTAAAAGCAATTATTTTATAACTTTCTTGGTGAGGTTAGGACTTGCTCTTGGCCCGCATATAACTTATAATTTAATCTGTTACGTTTCTTGAAAGACCGAATATTCTATATTCATAAAATTTCTAAATATATTTGCTTCTAAATTAGAGATGTAGGTAGGATGCGATTTATGGTGAGTGAAATATCGAATAAGTGTATTTTGTTGCTAAATGTGTAGTTTCATCTATCACAAGGTTGTTATTAGGGAGAGATGGGCTGTTTTACATGTCGTAGTGGTTAATGTTCTTATTCTTTGTCTGATTCGAATTCTTGGCTGCGCTACTGTTGGGCACTCTGGTGCCATGCCAGTGTGATGTGGGATCAATTTGTAGGCTGCATGAAATGTCTAAAATAAATAAATTAATCACTGTTATTATTTGGCATATACTTTTGTGCATTACGGTAACGAATAATCCATGAAATAGTTATTACAAAATTCTATGACCATGAAATAATCATCCTTATTATAAATCATATCATTTATTTCAGTTTACTGTTCTTTATTTAATTGAACATCTATATATTATATTTAATAAATAAGGAGTTGCGTAGGGTATGATCTTGAGAAATTTAATTAATTAATTAATTTTGAAATATGACTAACTTCAGTATAATGAAAATGGTTGTGGTAGTAAAAGTTTTAAATTTAAAACTGAATTGTTTTCTTGTATTTACTTATAATTGTAATGAAACATATTATTTATAGGATATGGCAAACAGCAGAAAAGTAATTTATGGAAACGAAAAAATATCTATAAAATATCAATTTCTAATTTTTGAATTTTATCGATAACCTTCATTTTGATTATGCCATGAAGTAAGAAGTTCTAAAGTAAATTTATCTATTTTTTATTCCATTATTCTTATTGCATGAAGAGTAAGTTAAAAATGAGAACAGAAACCCTATCTGTTCTATAATAAATTAAAATCTAGTGAAAATAAAGCTTCGCATTTCTCTGACAACCTACGGCTAGTTGAACTAAAACAAGAAAGTCCTAAGCTGAATTTATTTACAGACCTTGTACCACCAAGGTCTGTAAATAAAATCAGTGTAGGACTGAATCTAACATTCGTTTTCTTTGACAGTTAGGAATTAGTGGAAATAAATATTTGGCTCGAAGGACCAAAACATGTTGCGGAACTTACTATAAAAATAGCAGTCCTGATGACTGCGTGGGTTTTGGACGATAATCGCAACTATATTGTATTGTCAGGAGAGGTTCCAGAATTTTTTACTTTAAGTTTGGAACCCACTTATCAAATAGGCAAGTTCGTAGAAACACCAGGTCGTATTACAGATAATGTCTAAAATAACGGAAAGCTTTGAATTCAAAGTTCTAATGATAAACAGTGTATACTTATTTTCTAAAAAAATTAAGTCGAATGCGTACAAGAACAAAAAGTCCTAAACTGAATTTATTTACACGCCTTGTCTTTCAAAATTTACATTCAACTGGATTATTACATGGAGGTTTGGTTATCTATCATTCGCTCTCTAGAAAATGCTTATAGTCTGAAACGTTTTTCGTCATTATTCTGGAGCTCATTAGAAAAACAAAAAGCCACTCTTAAGATGTTTTACGCAAAAACCGTGGCAAAAATTTACAAAATATTTTCAAAAATTTTCACAAAAGTGAGGTTCTTAAAATTAGACAAATGTTTGACATTGACGGATGAAAACAACCGACCTTCACCTATCCTAACCTAACTAGTTTTAAGATTGGAAATGTTAATGTTCGCGTATAGCGTATAGGATAAAAGTTACGAGTTTTTTTCGAAGGCCATCGACATGAAAGTATCAAAATTAGATGATGTAATACCGAGCGAGAGCCTGTTACTATGTGGGAAGCGATGATGCGGCGTAGTCGGTCAGCGCCTATCGATATTGTACCGCCTGTTCAACAGAAGGCGGTACGGAGAGACCAAATTTTGTATCATCGAGCTAGGACGCATTACTGCTGCTGCGGCGGACGAATACAGAAGAATTATAGCATTTATCTCACTATTTATTCCTTGCCCTAGTGTTCATCATCAGCCGTACGCCTGGCGCATAGGTAATGTATATCGCTTACGGTGCGAAAGGTCCCGGATTCAAACTCATATGCCTTCCGAATTTTGTTTCTTTAATTTTGTGACGATTAATATATTTCTTTACAAGTTCTTTTCTATGATTTCTTTAGGTTAGGTTAGGTTAGGTTAGGTTAGTAGATTTCTATTGTGCTTAAAATAAATTCATTCTTTCGTGTAATTTCTTTACGTTATGTTAGTAGGTATTTATTCCGATATCTAATTGTTGATAATAATTATTAGCGTGAGTCGAGATCAAATGACGTAATACTGAGCAAGTGTGTACAGTATGAGTATGCGCGGAGAACATGAAGTTATAATGCGGTTGTGGTCAGCGCCAATAGTAGTCGCCATGGATTCACAAACTTTAACAAATAGCGAATAGTTACTTTTGTAATAAGTACCTAAAATCATGTTTTTTTGGGACGGATCATAGCTGTTTCCGGACGAGGCGAAGCCGAGTCCAGAATAAGTTTATGTTTTATGTATGGTGTTGGTGTTGCAAGGATTGCGAAATCTGTGAATCTTTTCTGATACGTAATTTAACGATGATGACCCCGATCGCCGACTGAAATTTTGAGAAATCATGGCAAATAGATGTCAAGATGACCTGCTTTATTTATAAATAACATTCTTTTTTCTGATGAGACAATATTCGTCTTAAATGGAGCAGTCAACAAACAGAAATTTAGATACTGAAGTTCAGAAAATCCACATGGGATGATGGAGACCAATACTCAATATACTGAGAAGGTGAACGATTGGGCTGGAATTATAGATTCACAAATTATCGAACCATGTTCCTTTGATAGCACATTAACTCCAACGCGTTACTTGGATTTCTTTCAAGATTTATTAGTTCTTGAGTTAAGGATACCCTTTCCAGATGATGACAACCCCAATGACATTAATAGAAATGTTTGGTATCAGCAGGACATAGCTATACCACATTTTGCATTGAAAGTAAGAGCCCATCTCAATTAAGTTTTCCCATTAGGTGAATCGGTATACGCGGTGAAATTGAGTGGCTTGCCCGTTCTCCCGATTTGACCCCCGCTTGACTATTTTTAATGGGGTTACTTCAACAGACCAAATAACGTCGATGATTTAAAAGGCAAGATTAGACAAGAAATTGATCAAATCACCCCGGAAACGACACAAAGTGTTTTAGAAGAATTTCAGCAGTGCCTCCATTATTGTCAAGAAGCAACGTGCGTCCAGTTTGAACATTTGATTTAAACTGTTTCATGTTCTTTTGTTTACTTAGTAACATTAATAATGTAATATTTTTCAATAAAAAATTAGAAGAATTCAAGAAATCTTATATTGCTGTATAGAGAATAAAAACCCTTTCGAATGATCACACGCACCATGATTTTAAAGGGGTAGCTGTCACTCCAAGGGAGTTGAAGAAGTAGGTATAAAATTATGCTCACAAAATGTCAGTTTAGAATTAAAAATTGATGTATTTTAGGATTTTACTCACAAAATGTAAATTACATAGATACTGAATTTATCGGTTACTCATAGGCCTTACTGTATATTAAAGTAAATTATTAAAAACATTAATGTTAATATTTACATACATGATGGTCGATTTGGGTATATATGTTGCATTACACATTACATTTAGAATTAATGGTGGTGAAGTGCCCTCTAAGGATTTTTATTGGATACTATTATACCGCGTTATTTATAGGATTTCCCTCTCCTGTTTAGAATATTATCGACCTATAATGTTTTATCACAGT
Source organism: Stenurella melanura (assembly GCA_963583905.1). Classification (NCBI taxonomy): domain Eukaryota; kingdom Metazoa; phylum Arthropoda; class Insecta; order Coleoptera; family Cerambycidae; genus Stenurella; species Stenurella melanura. The sequence goes on from OY757309.1 coordinate 86,048,149, forward strand.
GGTGGTCAATAAATATATTTTAAGAGGCGTATGCATATATTCATATTCATTGTATCAACTCAGATTCATTGTCTATTAAATCGTTTATGCATATAAAACAGATATTATACTTTCATCTATAAATTAATTTTAAATCAAATTTCAGATACATCCACTTCCACACTATTGACAGCTGAATAAAAGAATAATCATTATTTAATAAATATTGAAATGTTGGTCAGCATAGAAGCGATGAAGAAAATTAATATTGCATTTCTAGCGATATATCTTGATAGAGCAGGAATTTCACTAAATGGTTCCTTTCCTGAGTAGTCAACTACGCAAAAAATCCTGTGCAAACAAGTTGTAAGGCAATTTTTGTACTTTATAGGGCTCTCCCTTTATGTGGATAACTTTGGAAAACAATTATGCAAACAATAGGGACACAAAACAGGTATTAAGAGGCATTTCGATAATTTAAATAAGAGTGTGTGTTTGAAGGATTAATTAGTTGCACTGGAACACATTGTGTTCGGTACCTGTTTATGTCGGTCTTGAAATCCAAGGAGTATTGTGGGTCACCTACGGCTAAGAACAACGTGCGGACATACTACGTACCTTTCCAGGAGCGCGTCACTGCGCGATTTACGAGTATCGTCTTTTTTTAACATAGATTTTAAGCAAAAGTGGATTCGATTTCGGAGGACTAGGAAATCGAAGGGGTTTAGCCGCCATTTAATAATCTGTAAAATACGCGTGTGGTAGCTGGTGGCATCCCAGTATCAAGCGAGTTGAGTCTGTATGTAATTTGATTGAGAAAGCGAAAAGTATGTTTGATTTTTGTTATCATCTGAGCAGTCATTTGTAGTAGTTTTGTGCGTGGAGCGCTAAAAGGAAATTTTGTGTTTTTAGATTTGCCGACCTAACTGACTAAATAGATATTTAACTATTTATTTTTGTAAACAAAATTTTTTTTAATGTTCCGATACTGGGTTAGATAGGTTCATCAAAAAAAAGATATTCAAATTGTAGCAGTCGAAGGGTAAACTAGAATCATTTACGAGTTTTTAAGAAAAATTATATTCAAATTGGTCAAGAACTGTGCGTCAAATGGGATTTTGTTTAAAGAAAGTAGTTAATTTCCCACCGTGGGTCGGTTCTATGAAAATACGAGCTAACTACTCGCTGTTCTACCAGCGTGCAGACTGACCACTATTTTTGAATAGACCAATAAATAAATAAACTAGCAAATTAATATTAGATTTAACAAAACTCTTTCACCCTCGGTGTCGTGAGCTCTAGGGCTAATATGAATAGGGACTATTTACAATTAAACAATATTATGTAATATAAACATATAAATTTAATAAATTCAAATAATTAATAACCTTTTTATTAATTGATCGATTTTGTGCAAAATATAGGGTTCTTCGTCTAGCTAACACTAACTTACTATCCATCATCATCATAACAAATCTTATTTTAAATTAATGATATACATACATTGCCTCCCCGAGTCGCGATCCGGAACCAACCAAACAACCACGTCGCGAAGCGTCATGGTGTACGACAGTGTACGTAGGGTTGGGCGGATCGCGATCGGTTTGGCTCAATAAAATTTATGCAAAAAGCTGAAACCCCTACCGCCGGTGTCGGCTTAAAATTAACATTAAAATTAGTGATATCTGTATTACAGGTTTAAAACATTATTACTCTAAAAACTATTGGGGCACAAGATACTAAACACCATTAAATTTTGATTTCTTGCACGGAGGAAAAAATTCAACGAAAAAACCCGTTCGAAGTAATTGAACCCAACGGTCTGGTTTACCCACCGTCGGGAAGGTAGGGAAGGCAAAGAATTAAGATTTTTTAATAGTTACAATTTTTAAAATATTTTTCGGTCTAAAATGAATTTAGAACAAAAAAGGACAAAATGACAAAAGACAAAAGACAAACAATTGACAAACAGACAAAAGGGGGAAAGGAGGTTTCATTATTTTTTTGGGCAACCTCGTTCATAGTTTCGATTAAATTTTTTTAGCTTTTTCAATTATTGAGAGAAACCACGATTGCGTATTTTTGACAATTTCCAATATTTCCTTAATTTAAATTGTTACATTGTACCCTGTTTCCTTAGACTAAGTATAAGAGAAGTAAGTATTATTTTTGAAATGTTAACTAAAAAACTTTTGTTCTTCGTATAGACATCATGTTGAGTTTTGTGTAGTCGATAGTAGTTTTAATTCGAAGTTGAAAGGACTGGTATTGACAATAATAAATGCATTGGAATTGTCACTTGTGGCTAGCTTTGTATGTCCTTACAATCTTCCATTCGTTAGAATGGAACACTTGTATTCCATTTCTAAAGATTTTGCAAACGTAGTAACAGGACCTTAGCATGCTTTCGAGCTAGCCTTACGTAAACGTCAAATTTTATTGTTAATTCCAAAAATTTATTTTCATAGCACTTCCTAAAACATTAGTTAAAACAAGGGCGGTGCTACCTTTGTTTTTAGGGGCATCCTTATTAAAATGTGTACCATTTAAAAAAAAAATTTGTTCTGAAAGTTCATATCGTAATATAAAGTGTAGCAGATTATAAAAATCTATAAATTTTGCTTTATTTTACTTGATTTGAAGGCTCTGAATTCAAATTTGCAGGTAGTCTTGTTTTGTGAGCTCTAGATTTTTTGGAATTCGACATTTTTATTTCATGATGGCAAAAAAATTAGTTGTGCAAAATAAAACATATTTTAAAAAGGATCATAAAATTAACATTAGTTCAAGATGTCACCCATTAATAATTATTTATTTGTTAAAATCCAGTCCTAACTTAGGTACAGTTAAAATAAATATTTTATTATACAAAATATACCTATCCAGAAAATGGTTTAAATTATAAAAATCACAGCAACGCAACAGCGAGAAACGTTTCAAGGTGTATGAGAGTGGAAGAAATTAGTGATTTTTATTGTTCAAAAAAATGTCGGGACGAGTAATTTTAGGAAATAAATTAATTTTGGAACTTTTTGGTGCCTTGCATAACCAGTGTCGGCTATTATGTTAGAGCAAAGACTAGATAGGTATTGATTTTCATTATTGATTGATGAAAATTGACTGCAAGGCACGTGTCTTTTGTACTTCAAATATTTATAGACGGGTGTTTTGTAAACAATTTCAACCTATGGCTGCTTATTTTCTTATATACTCAGAATGTAGGTTATCAGAAGAAATCGAAGATTAGAAATTAGTGTTTTAATAGACAGAATTTTATTTCTGATTAGTTATCAATAATGTCGTCTACTTTTTGCTAAATCTTAAGGAAATTTTTTTAAACTTTTGTAACAAAAATTTATTCGCGTAATTGCTTTTCGCATGCCCCCCCATGCCCTCCCCCTTAGGACCGCCAGTGAGTTAAGAACGTTCTTTACATCTTTTGCATAAAGGACTTACTTTAAGTGTCACTTTGTTGTATTCTATTAATTCTTTCTCTTGGTATATTCTATAACAATTGGTCATCATTGGTACCATAGTTATTCTCAATAGCATATCCAGAGAGAAATATTTTCAAGAGTGTTGATTTGGGACATTAGATCGTAGATCGTAGATCGAAATCTTTTTGGGTAAGGGAAAATGCAACAAAAAGGAACGAAGTAAATTCATTTTATATGCGATTTCATAAATGGAGGGATTTTTAAAGCAGTGGTTATGATAGAGAAATTTCTGTTAAATTCAGAATGTATTTGATGGCATGAGGAATACTGTGTAGCCTACCGAAAATAAAATACTATTTCCAGGTATCTGAATGAAAAATTATTGATTCCATATTACGTCAAATATGTTTTCCGATGCCCCTACGAGATTTCTAAATATTACCTGACAAATGGTGGTTGTTTGGGTTTCACTAGATGGCTTTGATGATGTTCCAATCAGCCCCAGTAACAAAATGCATGTTTACGAAACATATAAAAATTCGAAGCGAAACAGAAAGTTATAGTTTCCTTTCAAATTCTTGATAAAACTATTAATAATGATTGATTATCTGTAATGCTATAAATACCATACAGATCTTCTACATTTATGTAATCAGGGAAAAGTCATTCATAAAGTTCGTTCTCGATATTAATAATTTCTATATATAATAAATCATAAGTAAATATTTTGTACTTTTGAACTTAAATGTCATTTGAATGCTCTTAATTTGAAAACATCATTTATATGAAGTGCTCTTGCATAACACTAATGAAGGAGAATGTAACTTAAATCCTTTTTAAGCATTCGGTCAACAATCATTTCAATTTGTTCAATGACTTAAAAAGTGACAGTATATAAATTTTTATAACAGACGGACAATTATTCGCAGACAAAATAAATATTGTCACATAAATATTACTACATAAATTCTAGAATCTTTTGTGTTATGTATTAAATTGAAGTGTTTCAAGATCCATGCTTCTTGACGACAAAGAAACAGAAAGTATTTCGTCTGCAAAGGACATAATGTAATTTAGCATAGCAGTATTAAATATTAACAGATTAAACCATTATTATTGTCATTGTCAGAGTGCTCATTCATTTTTATGATCATCGTAAGATTCCTTCGGACATGTGTCCTTAAAATAAATATTTGGAAACGAACAATTTGTTGTAGTCGAGTGTAATCGAGTAAAAGTGGTTATCTAGAATCTCTAATGTACCTCGTTATTCATCTATACGTATTGGCAACAAAATCGTAACATAACCAACTTTTGTTTGTATACGATAAACCTTATGAAAACATGCCTCAGTTCTGGACCGACAAGTACAAAACAACTATAATCATTTCATTCACATGTGAGAACTCGATGTTTTAAATTCTTTCACAATATTTATAACAAATTAGGCAGAAAATGTGATTACTCAACTTACACTGAGCAGTATGTCTCTTCTTTAAATAAGAACTGTGATACACAACTCATGACATGCACAACAAGGATATTATCTTCTTGTTCGGTTGCAAATAAATCGTTGTTTTTAAAATATCTATTAGTCAGTATTTTGTTACAATTGGTGTAGAGAAATTTACTAGTTAGTGAAAATACTCCAGATTTGGTAATGAACAATATGTTATTGGTGTGGATCTTTATAAGCCTATTTCTTAGAACTGGTAGACTGTTCCAATTTCTTCATCTTCTTATGAGTTTATAAATCTATGAGGGTTCTCGTGAAATTGACAATTTCTGTCCATTCTAACCTCTCAGAACCACCGTTCATTTCCCATATGCCTCTTATCCCATTCCACATTTTTAATTCTTCTTTTACATAGCTTTTCTCTGTGCTTTCTCCCCGCCGCACAGTGGCAAATGCTAATATTTCCCCAACAGCTTTAGCCAAAAATAAATAATGTGTTCTTGTTATATCATTGTGATATTAAACAGCATTTAAGTAATATAAATTAGGTTTTAAGAGGTTTGTAATACATGTTAGATAATTTTGATATACCGGGTGGCCACGAGTTAATGTACGCCCCCAATATTTTGGTTGCATTTGTATTTAAAAATTTGGTTTTCGGTACAAATAAATTAGACAATAATAGGCCACTTTTAGACTAACAGGAATGAAAATATCATTTCCGGTTGAACCGGAAGTGACATCAACTTTTTTTTCTTAAATGGAATGACTATATTTTTTTGATGGTTTCTCATTAAGCATAAATTCCTAAGTGCAACAGTTTTTTCAGATGTACAAAATTCCAAAAAATAAGTGAGATACGAACAATTTTTTAATTTTTTCAAAATGGCCACTTCAGATGAATGCGATATAAGAAAATTACTAAGTAGGCTATGGAAATTATTAGTAAGGTTGTAGACTTGTCTGTAAAGCAGAAAATAGTTGTTTGAATTACTGATAGGTACCAGTATTTTTAGTTTTTTTTTTTCAAAAAAACGGAATATCATTTTCATTTTCATTTCCGTAGGGGTCCTATGGAATTGTTTTTAATGGAACTGTGCTATTTCTTTTATTAATTAGAAATAATGATTCATAAACTATAATTTTTTCGCCATTAATCATTTCTTAACGATGTCCTTCGTAATAGGTAATAGAAGTATTTTTAAAAAGTAAACAAAAATTAAAGAAGAAATAATTTTAATAGGTAGGTATAACGTTACAACCATGAATAAATTACCAAGAATAACAAAACTATTTAAAACCTAAATTATAATAAACCATTATCGCGATTTATCGTTGCACGTCTAACATTCTGTAATTGTTGAGGTGAGTGCAATTTCGTGTCGAACTCTTTCTTCCAGATCTTGCCTTGTGGTTGGAGCAGTCGTGTAGACTCTATTTTTCAAATGCGCCCAAATAAAAAAATCGAGTGGGGTTAAGTCAGGCGACCTTGCAGGCCATCTGACTGGACCATTGGTCCCAATCAAACGATCTGGAAATAATTGATTTAAGTAATCCCTAACGATAATAGCATTTTGTGGTCCAGCCCCGTCTTGTTGGAAGTACCTCGTCAATATTGGTATTGGGAATTTGATTAATCTGTGGAACTATTATATTTTGGAGAAATTCTAGATGGTCCAGTTAGAGTTTCGTTAAAAATTATTGGACCTATGATATGGTCGTCCAGTACGCCTAACCAAACATTGAAGCCAAACCGCTCCTGAAACCGCCCCTGTCTCATAATGTGAGGATTATCAATTGCCCAATATCGAGTGTTGTTTCGATTAAATAACCCAATGTTTGTGAATCTCGATTCATCAGTGAACAAAACGTTTTTGATAAATAGCGAAATAGTTTCTCGGAGGTTATCATCTTTCTGGATGTCTCCGTCCATACAAACTTTGTGCTCTAGTTGCATTACGTCGAATCTCTCCATAAATAATGATCATGTCAACTTTTTCATCTCTTGAATAATTTTCAGCCATTTTATATCAATTTTCTTGTTTATAACAACTTTAATACACTTGCTTCAGAAAATTAGTGAGTAAGTCAAGACTAATTCAATTGTTGGGAATGTCTGTCATTTTCATGGCTATCTGCAATTTTGGATTTAAATGTAGATAGGTACCTTATTAAAATGATTTGTTGGCGCTTACTTTGTAAAAATACTTCTATTATTATGAAGGACATCGTTAAGAAATGATTAATTGCGAAAATATTATAGTTTATGAATCATTATTTCTGATTAATAAAAGAAATAGTACAGTTCCATTTAAAAAAATTCCATAGGACACCTACGGAAATAAAAATGAAAATAAAATTCCGTTTTTTTTGAAAAAAAAAACTAAAAATACTGGTACCTATCAGTAATTCAAACAACTATTTTCTTCTTTACAGACAAGTGTACAACCTGATTAATAATTTCCATAGTCTACTTAGTAATTTTCTTACATCGCATTCATCTGACGCGGCCATTTTGAAAAAATTAAAAAATTGTTCGTATCTCACTTATTTTTTGGAATTTTTTACATCTGAAGAGACTGTTGCACTTAGAAATTTATGCTTAATGAGAGACCATCAAAAAAATATAGTCATTCCATTTAAGAAAAAAAAGTTGATGTCACTTCCGGTTCAACGGGAACTGATGTTTTCATTCCTGTTAGTCTAACGGTAGCTTATATTGTTTAATTTATGTGTACCAAAAACCAAATTTTTAAATACAAAAACAACCAAAATATTGGGGGCGTACATTAACTCGTGGCCACCAGGTATACGAGTTTTTGTTTTATAAATTATTCATTTGTTTTTGACGACATTTCCAAAACACCAGAGAAATGTGAATAAATCTGTATTTCCTTAAAGTTATAGTGAGTGAACATCCCGATACGTTCAGACAGAGCAGCTTAAACAGTCTTATAACATGATATATTGATAGTTTGATAGTACCAAATATTTGCCGCTTGTCGCTGCATTCTAAAAAAATCAACCCCATTAGTTAAACATACATCTACCTTCTCAAAATTTGAGAATAGATGCTTGTATCTACAGGCCTATGTTGTGGAGGCAACTAAGCGTTCCGTAAAGTTAATGAGAGTAATTACTCATAAACTTTAATGTCGTAACTCTACCCTTAAAGTTTAATGAGAGGAGGCTTAATATAACTACAAAAAGAAAGATGACTTTCTGCAGAGCAAAAATCGTTGGACACAACTATAATATTTCCACTGTTTTCAAAATCAAATCCATTAAGCTCAGGAGGTCGCCCAATAACTGATTTTCTTTATAGCAGTGAGCGTTCTAAACGCAAAAAAACAGAAGAAGTGGGATGAAAAATGAGTGCCTCTGAACTGTAAATTAGAGAAGAAGAAACTGATTCAGTGGCTATTATATAAATACACAAAAGTTTACATATATCCATAGTACAACTCCCCTTCCTCAACTTATAAGATAATAGTTCCTGCCCTATGTGTAATCGTGTCTTTTATAATAAAAATTTTCAGCAGAGATTTTAACTAATGGGGAGTGTTTTACATGCAAGTATTCCCGACAACAGAAATTCTGATATATTTTCAACAGACCTCTATCATTGGATCCTGTGATGTCAATTCTGTGAAATCTTCTAAAAAAACTTTCAAAATAATTTGACAAAGTGGGCTTTAAAACAATAATTTTTACCAAGAAATAGTTTCTACTGGCAGTTGCAAATGTAAAGAAAATTACCCCTAAAATTCTTAATAAATTAATATTTCATTTACCTAATTCCTAGTTTCATAGTTCTATCATACTAACTTCTAAAGCAAAATCAAGCATGGCACTTAACGACTTTTTAAATACAGCTAACTAAATTTAAATTAACTTTTCTTCTTCCAGATCACAATCTCATGTGGTCCATAGAGTACTCCAGTTGACGTCTCTTTGTTGTATAAAGCTGTTCCTACTGTTTCCTTGGTAACATGAGCCCAACGCTGAGGGTTATTAAAACCTCACACTCATCAATCGTTACGCTTTAGACTTGAGACCACGGAGTCTTGGGTTCGAATCCTGGTTTGAATTTGGACGTTTAATGGTATTTTTAATGTATTTTCGAGAGGACAGTTAGTTAGACTTCCACAAATCGGATGGTCATTATTACCTTTCCGAAGCTCTAGTCTCAGCTGCAACAAAAGGAAATAGTTGTTGAGCACTGGTCCGGGTCCAAACTGAACGCTAATATAAAGAAGGTGCTAAAAAAATAATTAAGTCAACTATTTGATTATTTTGACAAACCCATATAGCAAAAATAATGAAAATTACTTGCAGAAAATTCTTGAAAAATGCTGAAGAATATATAGAAAGGAGATTATTTTTGTTCACCTATAATGTACAAAAATAAAATTTGAACTGGTTCTTGAGACCTTATACAACCAATGAAAATAATATCGATAATATCGATAAGTCGATGAACTTATTAAAATACGTGACGACCGTAGCCTAATTTAAAATTTGAATCTAATTCATTGTAAATCCATTTCTTAAAATGGTCTTGCCAGGTCACAGCTTTCTTGAGTAATATTTGTCAGTTTTTTGCAATGAGTTAAAAAAAAATTGATAAAATCAGTAGTTGTCCTTATATGTACAGGATCAAATAAAACGATTTCTTCATTATATCTATAAAAATACTACTGTTGAGATCCTTATCTGGAGATGTTCTTTGACTGTCAAATTCATTAGTTTAATTTACTATAGCACAGCCTTGTGTATATTTTTTCAATTTAGATGAGTTTTGCTTCTTTAGGAGTTCTATAATGGTCGTTGTGAATGCACTTAATCCTAATAATGTTAAATAAATTGCTAATTGATTAGTCATTACACAACGGTTAAAATTTTATTATTTTTTTTGCAGATGCACAGAGTACTGGCGATATTTTTCTGCAATCCAAGGAAAATATGCTGTTTGAATTGAATGTTTATTGTTAATATTGACTTTGACTTCTGTTTATAATTAAAGGGAATACAGGGTTCTTCAAAAGTCTGTGAACGATAGATTTTTTCGAAAACTACAGGTTTTAGAAAAAATGGCCAAGTTGTTCTAGATAACAATATCAAATTGTTGTTAGGTAATTAGTTTCAACGTCATTTGAATATCATATTCTGTTTTTTTATGAAATCGTGTATTTTTTGTAAATCATTTGATCACTAAATCTCTAAAGAAGATGGTTGATAAAATATCTAACGTTATGAAAGATCCACTTCAATAAGAGGTGCATTTATATCAACTAGAAATTTCTGGCATTTTTAGCAAATACTTATCAAATGTAGTCAACAAGAAAAAAGCATTTTGGTAACAATGTCTCAACAATATGCAAATCGCCTATATTCACTTCTAAAACCATATTCTTCACCCCAGTTCAGTTACTAAGAATAAAATTGTACTTATTATTAAGAAATTACCAAATAGAAAACTACAGGCGTGGATGTAATACCAGTAAAGTTAATAAAAGAATGCAGTAGCGAATTGGCGGAAGTCCTCGTTGATTTAATTAATCCATCAATTTCAACGGGAAAGTTTCCTGACACCTTATAAGAAGCAGCTGTTACTCCGTTGTTTAAAAAAGGTGACCAGACTGATATAAAAAATTATCGTCCTGTGTAGCTATTGAGTATTTTCTCCAAAATTTTTGAATAAGTTGTCTATAATAGATTTTAATTATTCTGGATGAGGACAATATATTTACAGGCTTAGGGCGTGGGTTCTCAACTGAATCAGGCACTGTTGATCTAATTCAACATGTAATTAGTAAAATAGATAAAAACCATTACGTCCAGCTGTCCTGTTTGATCTCAGTAGGGCGTTTGAAACTGCTTGGTCTCAATTGGGCGTTTGAAACCATAGACAAAAACTTTTTGTGCGAAAAAATTATGGGTTTACGTGGACTATAAATAACTAGATAAAATCTTTTTTACCGCAAAGAAAAATTATTTTTCCCTTATTCGTAAACGATTCGCTTAATTATATAACTCGTGGTAAAGGTTTCATATATACGGATGACACTACGGTTGAAGTATCTGATACAAATCCTGCAATTCTTAAGAATAATATTTTAATGAACTCTTAAATGAATTTAGCGACTTGTGTAACAAAAATCGTTTAATAATTAACTATTCTAAAACAATTTGCATTAAATTTAGAAACCGACTCAAAATTTCACAAAACTATTACAAATTTTTATAAAAACATCTCGTTTTCAAGACTACAAACTCAACTTCTTTCTGGGTATAACCCTAGATAGCAATTTAAGTTGGAGTCGCCACATAGATATACTGTCTGCAAAACTTACAAATCACCGAGCAAGAAATCCAATACGTATTTCTTTCTCACTATTTATGAATATTAGAACATTTCACATGTATCACATAAAAAACTAAAATTGACAATAGCATTTCCAAAATGAAATGAGTAGCCACATTTAGAGTGATCTCTAGAATTCAAAAATGTAAAAACATACCGGATCTTTAAAAACCAAAAGTTGGGGTCAGTTCCGGCAAAACCTGAAGTCGCAGAAACCTGACAAGTCTGATCAAGGAGTGTTATTTTGGTCGTATTTGACGTATACCAAGTTTTATCTCGATCCGTTGACATACAAATAAATGGCGGCCGATTAGTGATCTCGTCGACACCCGGTGTAGTGAATTATACTTATATCAATTTAAAACCGGGAACTAAATAATGTATACTCAATTTAAATTATATCACTGCTGGACTAACTTTTACATATTAATTAACATAGTGAACTAATTAGAATATCAACATCCTTGATATTTTCATACATTGTAATTTCCAGATTTTCCATTTGGAAGAAATTACAAGAAATTCTGGCAATCAGGATTATCGTTACCATGGATTATTGCCTACAAGTTATAATTAATTTTTAGATGACAACTGTTATAGCACTGTATTGTTCCTACAATCTATTTTTTTTGTAATTTTTTAACAATTTTGAAAATTAAAAAAAAAATGAATTATCATTATAACGAAATTTAGTAAAACACTACTAAGTTCTTTACCACTATATTTGCACAAATGGTGACTGCAGTTTCAACCCTTTTTAGGTCATTTTCAAACAATGATTCGACTAAGAATGAAATACAAAAGATTTGGTCCCTGTTTAAATATGTTTCTAGAATTAAACAGATTAGAGAATTATGAAACTATACAGGTAGTTTATGATATCGTAACTATCTAAGGGTGGGGGTTTCTCAGAAATATTAATTACATCTTGGTAGCAGTAAAAAGAGGTGAGTACATAATATCTAATTGGTCATTTAACAAAATTAAATCATCCTTATTATTGTATTTGTATATTTCCAATGCTTCTAACAAATTAAGTTTCAATCCTTTGCTGGCATAGTGTAGGATTTCCATATTATTAATATCTGGGAAGTTATGTCCACTCTCTAATATATGATTAGAGAAAGCAAGATCTGTTTTTTGTAGTCTGAAGGACCTATCATGATCGAGGTATCTGGTTTTAAAATCACGTCCGGTCTGTCCTATATATATGCTATTGCACTCTTAGCAATTTAACCTATAGACTCCAGATTTTTCGTATTTATTTATTTTATCCTTGACGTTGTAAATTAAATTTGATAATTTTTGTTGGGGTTTAAATGCTATCTTGATATTATGTGCTCTGAGAATATTTGATATTTTCTCTGTTAGTGTATCACAGTATGTGAGGGTAGTGTAAGGTGTTTTTGTTTATTAATTTGGCGATAGCTTCTGTGGGGAAACCATTGTTCTTAGCTATTTTTTGAATCATTGAGAGCTCTGATTTTATTTGAGTTTCTGATAAAGGAAACGAAAAAAACTATATTTAGCATTGAATTATAAGCTGCTACTTTGTGTGCGTATGGATGGCAAGAATGAAAGGGGATAGTTATATCAGTATATGTAGATTCTCGAAAAATACCAAATTTGAATTGGTTATTTTTGTGTGTGATAGTTCTGTCCAGAAAATTTGTTGTATAATTTGTTTCTCGTTCTAATGTAAATTTAATTTTGGGATGTATGTTATTAATAAAATCTAGAATTTGTAATTGTGATTCTTGCCTGGTTGGGAATTTAGTATACTTTCCTCTAAATTAGACATAAAAATATCCGCTAATAAAGGGCTTAGAGGTGATTCCATCGGTAGACCGCTGTTTTGAATATAAAATTGATGATTGAATTGAAAGTAATTTTGACTGGTGCATATGTCGAGCAATTTATGTTGATATAATGCTATTTAATTAACTTTTGTCTAGTAAATTCATCTGGGGGATATTTGAAAACATGTTTTTAACGTCGAATGATACCAGAAATGAATTGTGAGGAATGCCTATTTTTTAACTTCTCTGCTAATTCTAAGGAGTTCCATGTTAGGTTTCAAATCTGTATGTTGTTTAAAAACTAAATTTATTTAGTCGAAATAGTGCAAAGATTTCATTAATATTTTTACACAAAGTTTTTCTTTTAGTTATAGAGTTATTTTTTCTGCTGTTTGCAAAATCCTATAAAGAATATGTTTCAACAAATTTCATATGTTATCTCATTATATATTACGAGCAGTTAATTCTCAATAATAACGATCTAGTAAAGAATGAATGATACAGGATGAAGGATCCTAGATGCACGCTATCCGCCGCTAAACATGCGATTGTTTCATGGCATGAGATGATCTACATTGATTACAACAATTAAGACAAGGACGATCCAAAGGTCAAGCGGTACTTTCGATCTTTATTCTAGGGCAGACTTACAAAAACGGATTGTTTACACTTGTTTTGCATATTTATCTATTTACTGTAATTTGCAGGCTATGCATCAATCACTGAAGTGAATGGCAGAAATACAAAAAGAGCCTATTTAATAAGCTTAAGCGTAAATCAAGAAGTACTAGTTTTTTTACTTCTTATAAGGAATGCTAACACATAGAAACAGTCATTAGTAGGTATTAGAAAAAGAAAATGACAAAGTTAGTCATGTCGTGATAAACGATTATTGATATAACATGTATCCGCATACAACCAATTTTCACAGTATCCGTGTAACAGGGCACTTGACTAATAGGAAAGATCTGGAATTTGTCCAAATAAATCTCGTTACATATAAGACAAAAGAAGGTCGTTACGCTATTTGATTTTTATTGTTTAGTAGATCCCACAGTTTAATTGGGTTGATTAAATGTTTATGTCATTTACATATTTTATGTTGATTTTATCATGTTACAGTGCACAATTATGTTGTTAAGTAATGACATTAAAGCAGATGTAATCCGGAATATAAAATCAAAAATAATGTGAAAATCCTTGAATAGTAGAATGTTTGGAAGTTAAAGTATTTTATCTTGTTTTATTAGATTATATATTAATTAATGAACTGCTTTTGAACAATAAATACTATCCATAAGCAAATAGCGTGAGTTATAATAATTCACTTGTGAGTTATTATAACTCACTATGTACACCCAATCTCCTTTAACTTCATGCCTAGCCTGACCGATCGTTGTAACGCGCGAAAGTAAATAGAATGGTTCATTATTATTGAGGGGAGGAAGGTGATTGATATTTGAATAGTTTCGATGTTGTCAAATCAAGTTAAATAACAATTGTGCCAGAAATGATGAATTAGGTTACTGAGGATGAAATATTATGTTAACTTTTATTGTTATAATCTTAGATAAAGTATAATATTCAACTTTCCGTAATGGTAATAACTCATGTTGTAAACTTCATCTGCGTGAGCTATTACTTACATTACCGTTTTAGTCCAATAATTATAAAGATTTCCATAACAAAAAATGTTATCTCAGATTTTCCTTCAGTAACTGTTAGTAGAGGGATTATACATCACAAAACCATAAAAATCAGTTCTGGGGGTACCGCACAACCCCCCCAAAAAACCACCCCTTGGTGAAAAAAGCCTTGTATTCTTGATAACTCGTTAACCGTTGAAGATATAAAAAAAATGCTCATCATAAAAAAGAAAGCTTGATCAACAGCCTACTAAAAAGTCCTCTTGTAATTCTCTTCTATATGCCATCGTTTTCGAGAAAACCTATATTGAAAAAACTTGCCTATAGAAAAAATTGAATTGCTCGAAAACCAAACATGCTACGAAGAAAAATCAAAAAGCTTTTTAAGGGGATGTAAAATACTCTCTTGTGATGCTGTTTTT
This sequence comes from Stenurella melanura, assembly GCA_963583905.1. Classification (NCBI taxonomy): domain Eukaryota; kingdom Metazoa; phylum Arthropoda; class Insecta; order Coleoptera; family Cerambycidae; genus Stenurella; species Stenurella melanura. The sequence continues at coordinate 86,063,255 of OY757309.1, forward strand.
GAGGGCTACTGATATTTATTAAAATATAAAAATAACAATATAATATAGTGGCCTCTTGATTTTTTGCACTTTTAACTATTCACAGACTCATAAAAAATAACTGAATATAAGCCATAAATGCATTATCTTTTAGTTCATGGCAGTACTTCAATGCAGAAAAAGTTAGGAATAAAAATATTCACATTTATAAATTTACCAGCATGTTGAAGTTAGCCAAATCTTGGCCATTTTTTTATTGTTTCCTAAAAATAAAAAAAAATACACAGACATCTTGAAAATTTAGCCCAAAAATTTTGTGAGTTTATATGTCATATTTATAACTATTGTTTCTAATCATTTAAGAGTTAAAAAAAAATGTGTTAAAAAAATATCATCAAAAAATTGAATATGCAGCCTTTTTTGGATTATTTTTGCTAAGTTGTTCGTTGGGGCTTTCAGTCGCATGTATTTTTTTTAAGCGGCATGTTACTGGAAAATAACCTCTACGCCTGTGACTTTTACGTCAAAGGATCAGTTAGATGTTGCTTTTTTTAGATAAATAACACAAATAAGTATAAAAACTTGAAAATAAATATTTCGCCGACGTTTCGGAAATCTAATCTGTTTCCTTTTTCAAGTTTTTTTTTTTAAATATTTTTTGCTGTGTATGATAAATCCACAGCTCTAAGAATGTTTGTTATATTCAATATCCATAGATACTTTCTATTTACATAGAACTGTTGATATAGTTAACAGTTTTTTTAGTTTTTATACAATGTTAAGTTTGTTAAGCACTTCTTTTAACATTGGCAACTAAGTTGTACAGACATCTACGGAACAATTCGACACGCATCTATCCTCATGTCAAATTGTTCCGTAGATGTCTGTACAACTTGGTTGCCAATGTTTAAAGAAGAACTTCACAATCTTAACATTGTATAAAACTAAAAAAACTCTTAACCATATCAACAGTTCTATGTAAATAGTAAGTATCTATGGATATTGAATATAACAAACATTCTTAGAGTTGTGTATTTATCATACATAGCAAAAAACATTTTTCAAAAAAAAAACCTTGAAAAAGGATACGGATCAAATTTCCGAAACGTCGGCGAAATATTTAATTTCAAGTTTTTATACTTATCTGTGTTATTTATTTAAAAAAGCAACCTCTAACTGATCGTTGACGTAAAAGTCGCAGGCGTAGGGGTTATTTACCAGTAACATACTGGTTAATTGTGATATTTTGTAGATTCCCCGAGCACCGCTTAAAAAGAAAAAATACATCTCCCAAAGAACTGAAGAAGAAAAAAAAATGAAGATAATGCCACAAATAACATTTAAAAAATATTTAACATGCTGCTTTTGTAAATGTGAATGTTTTTATTCCTAACTTTTTCTGCATTGAAGTACTACCTTGTGCTAAAAGATAATGCATATATAACTTATATTATAGTCACTTGTTTTTTATGGGCCTGTGAATAGTTAGATGCACAAAAAATCAAGAGATAACTGTATTTTATTGTTATTTTTATACACTAATAATTATCAATGGTCATCAAAAACGGCAACACAAGAGAGTATTTTACATCCCCTTTAAAACCCATTTTGATTTTTCTTCCTAGCTTGTTTGGTTTTCGAGCAATTCGATTTTTTCTATAGGCCGCGTGCAAAATTTTCAAATGAACGAAAATTCGCGCGCATTAAAAATACAAATTTTGCAATTTTTGTTAATATCGATTTTCTCGAAAACCAAGGCATATAGAAGAAAATTACAAGAGGACTTACTTTTAGGCAATTAGTCAAGCTTTCTTTTTTATGATGAGCAATTCTTATATACAGGATGTAATTAGTTTCATGTCATTAAAAAAACTGGTGGTAGGGAATGACAAGACAAACAAAAAAAAACTTATATAACATGGGGTCTAAAGCTCATAGTTTTGGAAAAAAAAAACAAAAATTTCCAAAATACTTAATAACCTAGTTTGAGAACTGCTGGCATATTGGAGTAGGTTCTATTGCCTCGCGTCTTGTCGCACGAGATACTCTGACATTCCTGCAAATAAGTATGCCGACAAAGCAGTTAAAAGCGACCGACAGAGGACATCGTCATGTTTTTTGCTTCTTCGCGGCCAATTATCCTATTAGGCGTGCTATACTCTCCCTTGTATATCGAGCGTAATTGTCAGTCTCGAATGTTTGCGCTCTTAATACATAATAGTATATTATGTAACAAGGAGAAAAACTGATACATTCTTGAATAATAAACAACGGGTCATTGTTTCATTTATCAAGACGGATGTCTGACTGGTTCCCGGCATAGATTCTAAAAAAACCAATTTTGTTAAGTTGAATTTTGATTAGTCTCCTTGAATTGAATCGAATTGGGGAGTTTGATTCAAAAGTTGGCAACAATTGAGAGCAGGCTTGTCAAGAGGAGGGGGGGTTGGGGGCGTTTCTCCCCAGCCCGGAGTTTTTAAGGGGCCCGGATTGTTCGAGCGGGCCCCGAAAGTTAGGAGATGTAAAGAAGCACTCTACATCCTGCTTAATGAAATTTTACTACCGAGATATAAATTGTAAGGTATACACCCCCAGCTTGTTGAAATTGTGGAAAAAATGTGTTGCAAGGAATGAAACTGCGATTGAGGTAAAAAATTATGTCGTAAGGAATCCCCCCCCCCTCGCTCTTCAAAATTGCAATCAAATATTTTACTGTGAGGAACACCGCCTTCAAAACTATATTGACGAACTGGGAGTGGGGGGGGGGGCACATGTTACTATCCCCGGGCCCCGATTTCCTTTCGACGACCCTGATTGAGAGTAGTCATATTTTCATGACATGGAGTATGCCTTCAAATATGGTATAATCACCTTGTATTTAGTTTCGAATTTAGCTTTCCAATCTTTCTGGATGCCATCTATTATGAATCATCTTGAATTCAGGTCTATATTTATTATACAAATTTTTTGTAAAAGTTAAAGTTACAAATTAACCCTAGTGGAGAGTCGAATTTATACAGTAAAAAGAAAAACCTATGGATTACTGCTGTCATAAATGTAATTATTCACAACTTGAATGAGTAGCCTTTAGCTGTCACTTAATGACAACCATTTATCGCAGTGTAAATATTTCATTTCCTGGAATAATATTTTCCACTTTTATTATAATTAATCTTAAATAAGCATAACAAATTCTATATCCTTTATGAGCCACATTACTTGTTTGCAGTCCGGGAGCTAGATTGCATGTTGGAAACTCCTCGCTATATGAATTTTGTGTTAGATAATTAAATCTATCCAACAGGATAAAATAGACTTCTGGCATATATCCTTTATTCAACAAAAAGCAAACAAATTTGATTTTGTCAAGATTAAAATTGATAAGAGACACATTGGATTTTGGGATAAATAATGTAAACATGCGATTAAAATTTTATAATGAAAACATTTACAATACATACGTAATATAAAAACATTTATATTTACAAGATGTGTAAAATCAAATAATGTAGACCCGTGTACCTAAAACACTTTCTTCGAATTCTTTTAAATTATAAAAACCTTTTTCCAATAATATTTTATTTCCCTCGCTTACCGTCCGATACTGTCCGATAAATCAACGAAGAGTATAATATTTACTATAGTTTTTTATTATATGTAGGTATTTTTTTTCCACTAAGCATACTGCTCTTCCCCATGATGCTATTCGTTGGTAATTCAAATATTCAAATTCGACGATTCATTTGCTTCGCGCACTTTGACATGCCGCGGTACATCTGCAAGATCATTAATCTGATTTACAACTTATTTTTATATATGTACTAGTAATAATTAAGTTTTGGTGTTTTGTTTACATTACAAATCGGTAGCAGCAATTAGTTATTTAAAATTTGAAATACTGCTTTCAAGAGATTGCACACAAATTTAAGTTTAACTTGGAAATTACCTATTTATAGAAAAACGCTAGTTTTTGCTTCTGTATTACGCTGTGCGTGCAGCTCTAATTAGTGCGAACATTGGTGAAACAATTCCAAGTATACAATAACAGAATGGTGCATTAAACACACAATATCATGAATTTACCATTATAGCACAGAAGTTATAGTGGATAAACAGTATCCACTTTTCAGGTATTGTTAAAAATTTCTAACAGTAAAAAACTCAACTCTGGCATGTTTTTGGATAGCACATTTGCTTACCATAACTTCTGGGATGGTTAATTCGATGTTAAGCGAGCACACACTTACGTTTTAAGAAAAGACTTTTAACGAAGAGTTAATATAAATCTGAATTTCTCCTAGATTTGGATACATTTTACTCCTTGGACAATTAAATAACACAAGTCTCTTTTTCCGCAGTTAAAATATTTAAATATCATAAACATATAAACATAAACAAAACACACATAGTAGACAACCCCGAGTCCTAGCCCAGGCTGTCAGGAAAGGAGTTACACATTTGAAAGAATGCAGACAACATCCAACAGCATTGCCAGTGTCGGAGCCGGAGATCGAACCCTTGCCACTAACATGCTTAGCCAACCAAGGTACCATGCCTGTTAATATTTTCAATTTAAATAATATCTTACAACGATAACGCCCTATAACTTAATTTTTTACAACTTTGATAACTGATGGCCTACCTGTCGGGAGGTTTACGCCCGAGGTCGATTTTGTGAACCTTCATCATTTATAAAACAGTAACAATGTCGGATAGTGTATTAAACGATGATATTATCGAAAAGCCACCCGGCTCCTATACTATTATGACTCTAACCATCCTGATTATGTCATGATATACGAATTCTTAAAAATTACCTAAAACTGATTATTCATCCACATTTAGTCACCTTTAATTGATAGATAAAGTTCAGATAAAATAACGATCGTAAATATTTTCACTGACAGAGTGATTATTTTCCAGTAACTTCTGAGATCACGCGTCTTGAGAGAAACATCTTGTGGTCTGTGGTCAGCTTTATATATATTTACAAGAATTAAGGCACTAAGTATCTTGGGTTGTGATAGTAATTACTAAATCGTATTACACTCGATTAGTGCACTTGATGGGTTAATGAGAATCTGTTATATGTTTATTAGAGTTGCGCAAGGTGGTAGAATGTTAAGGACGTTTATTTTTACGTGAATAGGATGGTTTAAGGCAATTATTTTTATATCGTTTTGTAGAATGATGATCAGGTGATTTATGCGCTGTCACGAGATTGCGAATATTCTAAAACCATGTTGTTAATCAATTTGAAAAGTAACTCAATAAAAAGTATTGGCTCTTTTTGTTTAAGAATTCTGTAAGTCTTATATAAATACTCAAATTTACCAAATTTTGAGGCGGGTACACTTGGTAGAACTTGATAACTCCAACCGTTTATGAGGAAATTGCCGTTAAACATTTGAATAATTTTTTGAAAGACAAATTCAAATTTAATGAAACAAGGTGTATTTATTGAAAAGTGTGCTTTGGTTACGTTTCACTTCTGTCATGTACGTCATTTAATCATTTTATTTTGTTGTGTTCCTCGAGCAAATTTCTTTAACTTCTTTATTTAAAATACCTCGACATAATAATTTTTCAATTAGGGAAATAAGGGATATGATATGTATGTACGTACAAAAAAAATTTAGAGGACGTGCTGCAGCGAGGAGATACTCATTTCAATATCCTAATAGAATACAGCCAGACCATAAGATTTTCAAAGATCTGTTTCGTCGCTTGGCAGAAACGAGTTCATTTCGCCATAAAAATGATGTAGGACGACACGAAATGAATTACTCCAGATCAAGAACTAGAAATTTTAGTTCATGTGAATGAAGATCCTCAAGATCCGAGTCTTACGCAAATAACGCCTCTACCCATATCACTTCTCTCCTGTACAAAACTTACTTCGAAGGGATCTTCCACAAAGGCTAAAGTTTTGTCAATTTGTTCTAAATAAGGACAACAGTGATCGAAATTTTGCTAAGAACATTTTATTTAGCGACGAAGCAACTTTTACTCGTCGAGGCATTTGGAAAAATACCCATTACTGGGAAGTAGAAAATCCTCATGCCGTTAAGAAAGGCATTTTGAGTACGAGATTAATGTTTGGTGTGGTATTATCGGCGATCAGTTATTGGGACCATTTGTCCTTCCAAATTTAAATGGACAGTCTTATCTGTTTTTTCTTCAAAATACTCCTACTGATATATTACATGCTTTCATGCTAGACATACGGAACATAATGTGGTTTATGCAAGATGGAGCTCCCCCTCATTTCTCCATTGAAGTCAAGAATTATCTTGATAGATTTTCTAACGCAGGTGGATCGGCTGAGGAAGTGAGTTTGCTTGTCCACCACCTGATTATAATCCTTTGGATTATTATGTGTGGGGACATATGAAGTCCTTAACCTTTGCAAATACTATAAATTCAGGAGATGAATTGAGAGACAAAATACAAAATGCAGCCAATTTTATTAGAGGACAGGAACATGTATTTTTCAATGTAAGAAAATCTTTTATGAAAATAATTAGAAAAGGCATAGACGTACATGGAGACCATATCGAAAATTTACTCTAAGTTGCAATAATGGGGTTTTTGCGTGGAGGAAGAATTTATACAATAAATAATAATGTCATTAATTCAACTTTTATGTTATTTTTTGATCTTCTCTATTTTACACATCTTTTGATTTATGTATTTACCTTAATGCCATGAAAATACTCTATTAGTTCATAAAAAAGTGAGAAAGAGTTTCCGTTGTTATTACGATTTTGTTTTCCCTTACATTTTGTACTTTTCTTCACTTTGTTTCATTAAATTTGAATTTGTCTTTCAAAAAATTATTCAAACGTTTAACGGCAATTTCCTCAAAAACGGTTGGAGTTATGAAGTTCTACCAAGTGTACCTATTATACGTGGAAATAACCTCCTCATCAAACTTTCTGGTCAGAAGTACCACAACGTTTCGTCCAAAAAATATGAAAAAAATTCATCATCAGACACAGATCCTGCGGCACACTCTATGATCTAATGTGATGTAATACATGCATTGTTACTTTTTAGAATAAAAAAAGTTCCTCTAGCAGTTCCTAGAGCAGTCAAAAGGCTGTTGAGTTATTGCAACAAAACGAAAAAATAATTAGAATTTTGACACCCTGTATCTTTCTCCACAGCAACATCTTACTAAAGCATATTTGGTTCCTCATATTTTAGCCAAAAGAATCTACCTCTGCACTGTGGCCTATTATTAATGGTCCACCCTGTATAATTAATATACATAAATATATAAAATTACATTCACGCACATACACACATATTCTCACACTTAATATTGTAACGTGCGGAATGCGCAAAAGCATCCTTCGTTCCATTTTCTAATATTTATTAGAAAAATTTTAATAATCAAACATTTTGTTTTCCTATGCTCTGGGACTATAATGAACTATTACTAGGCAGATTTGAAATTGTCAGTAGCTTATGCTTACGCATCAGTATATTAAACGGCGCACGCTCAGTAACATTCAAATAAAATAAAATAAATAAATCAAACTAACTGAAAAATGAAGGTGAGTCGAGTATTTATAATAAAGTCGGTTAGTCACATGAAACGTAAAACTATCAACACCAATAGAGATCCTTTATTTAATTTAATATTTCCTTAATAAAAGAGAACTACTTTTTGGGCGGAGACACGTGACTGCCGGTCCGGGACATATCGAACAATAGGCCGCGCTAGGCGAAATTCCTTCTCTTTCACTCGAGCCGTCCTTTGAGATGGACGTAATTGAAATTTTGTTAGACCCTAAAGGGAATATTAAAATGAAGGAACCTTATAGACGTATAAGGTAATAGTTAAATAATTATATATCGTTAAATACCATCTAACGTTTAAAAATATTGTTTTTTCTATAAAATAACAAATTTCCTTTTAACGTCGAACTGATCTAAATGTTACACTTTTGCTTCATGAAAAAGTACCCATGTTCAGCTTTTCTTAATACTTAGTAATTAAACTCTACAACTTCCTTTCCCTTTATTACGGAATGTTTCGATACGACGCATCTTTAAGATTTTAGTACTAAGCAAATAATGTTCATGTGAAGTCAAGATTTTGATACTACGTTTTGCATTATCGTTTTGTATATACGAAAACTTACAGGGCGAAGAGATTTTCCTAATTTTGTCTCGGTGACAAACTGTTTTGTGCATAGCACGTTTCTATGATTTCATAACCTCAAAATGGAATTAAGGCGATGACACGCAAATCATTCAAGTCAGCAAAATGGAGGTCCCAAACAACAAACTACATAACATTTAAATCTGTATTCATCCCAGAACAGGAGCGCACTTAGGAATTTCTCGCATCAGGATTTTTTAAACAAAAGATAAGTACTTTTGATTATTACCTCGTATAAAAGGGATTATTTTCACGTATAGTAGTCTTTGCTTAATGAAAGCAGGGTACCTAGTTTTGATTCATAAAGCTAAGTATCTTAAGTTTTAAATATTAGATTCAAGCGTCTTTTGTAAGATTTTGTTTTTTTAATTCGTTGTAATATATCAATTCACAGTTACCTTTTATCTTGATTCGTTGTAAAGCCAGGTTAAACCAGTGACGCTAACCACATCGCTCGTAGGGTGGCTCACCTTTGAATAACTTGGGCAATATTTTAACATCGAATAAAACCTCACAAAAAAAACGCCACAAAATACAGGGTGTGCCAGCTCCATTTGGACAAGCATTATCTGGAAAATGGTGAGATATAGAATAAAATAGAAAAGTTATTCTGCTTAAAAAGATGCATTTAATCATTTTACTTTCAAATGTACAAGGCGCCTTAAAAAGGCGGAAGGTTATGCAACGTTACTTTTTATATTTCTTGAATTCTTCTTTTATTTCTGAACAAATTTTATTAACTATGTCCTATATCAATCATTCACGATTTACGATATTAACGGTTTAATCTTGATTCTGCCATGTTCCATTCTCTTAAACTAATAAGGCTGGCCTTGATTACATTACAAAAATAGAAATTATTGCCGCCAAAAAGCCCCAGAAGTTATAACGATCTTGTATATGAGAACTTTTGGGCGACAATTTGAGCATCTTTTATAGTAATACAGGTTGACAAAAAAAAATGTCCGACTAGTGAGAATCTATTACCGTACCCGAAGGTTTTCGACGTGCTGAACACGATGTCGCAGTCCGTTTTGCGCCATCACGTCAGGATTTTGAGAAAAGTTAATCTAAAAGTGCTAAAAACAAAAATTTTTAGAACTTTGCGATATTTTTACTCGAAAAAGGAGGAGTGTAGACAAAAATTGCAAGAGGCAAAAAGAGTTTGGAATCGCCCGGGGAATATTCTCTATTTTTTTCGGAATTGTCCAATGCCATTTTTGATGCACTTGAAAACTCCACTAATGCTCTTTCCTGCAAAGGACATTGGACAATTCCGAAAATATCCCCCGGATGATTTCAAACTTCTTCCTTTTCGAGTAAAAAATCGCAAAGTTTTAAAATTGTTATTCTTCCTCGCCGGATATTTAAAAAAAATTACAGTTTCAGAAAAAATGTTTCGGACAAAAGTAGCCTATATTTAGTCAAACAATCCGAATTTGCAATAAAATTCGGACCAAAATATTGAGTGAATTAATTTGTATATGAATGAAGGCGAAAAAGGTATTTTTAGCACTGTTAGGTTAAGTTTTCTCGACATCCTGACGTGATGGCGCAAAGCGGATTACCGCATCGTAGTCAGTATGTCAAAAACCTTCGGGGTACGGTAATGGAGTCCCATTAGTCGGACATATTTTTTTGTCTAAACCTGTGTAATCATAATAGTTACGGTTTTATATATCGTATTATTCCCTATGATTACGTTAATAAAAAAATGTTATTCCGAAAATGTAACTGCTAATGTCCCAACAATGGTTAATGGTAGGTATAGTAAATGGTTAATAAAATTTGTAAAAATGTACAGGGTATTCCATTAGAAAAAGTAAAATTGCATAACCTACCGCCTTTTGAGGCGCCTTGTAAATTTGAAAGTGAAATGATTAAATTTATCTTTTTAAACAGAATAATTTTCCCATTTAACGCTTATACTGAAAAATGTGAAAAACAAGCCCATATGTGGATTCTCAAGAGTGAACATGCAACCAATAGACGAGTAATCTATCGATCTAGACGAGATAATATGACCCTTACATAACGAGGATAATTTACCAGGATCTGATTTCTCAATGTCATGAAACGCATTTGCCTTGCTTCATTCTTACTTTAAATAACTTTTAAAATCGCTACAAATTCCTCAAATTAATCAACGTAAATCCGGGATATAAGTGCGATTTTTTGTGGTTTCATTTGCATGTAATTATAAGTACGTAAGTATATAAATAAACAAATGTATAAAAAATGAATATGTAAATTGCTATTTAATATTATGGTAAAAATACCATAATCGTATTATCGTGTTTGTGGAAATATAGTCTATAAGGTAATTATTTATTAGTTCATTTTAATTAGCAATAAAATTATACAAACGAGCAGGTCGTTATAATTTAAATAAATTATTGTGATCTATTTATACAATCAATTAAATGAAATTATTACAAGGAATTTTAATTACATAGTGGCGGTACTAACCTGGGACAATGTTGTTTCAAGGACTCCAACGCAGTTATGTTGGGTTTAAATAGATATTTTTAAAATCCTCGATCTTATAAAAATGGACGAACTGTAAACACGAGCTTATCCGGATCAACTGCAAATTAATCATTACAATATTATGTGTTATTATAATATCTGATAAACTCTTACTTTTGAGAATATGGTTTGATGATTTACAATTGTGAAGTACAGAAATTGTGCAAATGTTTTCATTATTCTTTGTTCTTATTTCGCAAAAACGTGTAACAGGGCAAATAGAGCAGGCAGGCGAGCAGATGAGTTTCGAATACAATTCGGACGTAGTTTTTAAACTGGAATCGGTTCACAAAACAGTACCGACTATGAAAATCTATGTTACCAATCGGTAACCTGATCTGATGTTGTTTAAAACTATTTTATTTGTAACAAAAGGAAATATTACATTTTCTCAATCAAACAGTTTTTTAAAATATTTTTTGACCAGTTTGCAACAAGAAATGTTTGAAGACTATTTTTCGTAAAGTTTATATTTTTAGTTTATTAATTTAAGGAGCCCAGTCCCTAGAAAAAGACATCCGATAGGGAATTATTTATTATTTTTGCCTATAACTTTTCTTTCTTACTACGTATATTTAAAAAACTATAAGAGTACCTAAGTAGAACCATAACAAGACTGATACTATGAATTTTCACTCGATAATTTCAGTGGTTTGTAAAGTAGCTAGATTTAAAACTACGAAACAGGAAGTTTGACGTAATTCTTCACTGTAGTAATTGGAAAATCTTGGTAACGGGCTGCTGTACTATAAAAAAATCATTAATATTTTAATTTTTCTTATAAAATAAATTATTCTATCGTAAAGTATTGGTTTCCAGCTGTAAATTGATCACCCATTGAATGTCAATAAGTATTTTACACCTATTGCTATTATTGATTGAAATTACGTATAGAAATATAATGGCTTGCGCGAAACTCCTGAAATAAGAGGAGGGTATTGAAAATTTCTTTAAATTTTCTTGAGTATGTATATTTTAATAATCACTATTTTAGGAAACCATTTCACAATTTTAATTTAAAAATATATATATTTTTTAACAATTTACAGAAGATTTACTGAAATAAGTGATTGTACGCTAATTATTAGATAACAATAATTGTTTACATATTTTTTTGATAATTTAAATACTTGGGTCAAATGAGTGAGGTATTTTTCTTCAATAAGCACTTTTTTTTTGCTTTTGCTTTTACCAATCAAAAGTTATAACCATTCTTGTACGGAGCATTTTTGACTCATACGCTTGTACTATGCAGCCATATATTAGACCTTAATTAACAAATTCACTTCTCCAGGAATTTGACCGTACAAAACATTTTCTTACACTTCATTGACGTAAAATTTCCTCCTCCTTCGATTGTCCCAAGCTGTTTTTTCGTTAAAATGAAATTTTAAAATTTACTCGAGAACAAATTTTAATTTTGCACTTATTTTGTTTAATAACTATTACAGCGGCACTTTTTAGGAATCGGACTTTTTTATTATATATTACTAATAGAATTTAGAAGAGAATGGAACTAATTTCGCCCTGTTACAAAGGAGTCTGAAGCTGATTCCTTATTTTACTGCACACAGTGGGTATGTTCAATTTTATATTTATTTGTCTGTGTGTATCGTCAACAGCCAGAATTATTTTGTTATTAATAAAATTATACCTTGTATATTTATTCTAGCAATTAATTCTATTATCTCCGTTAAAACAAAAAGAAAAAAAATTGGGCTCAACCGGGATTTGAACCCGGGACCTCTCGCACCCAAAGCGAGAATCATACCCCTAGACCATTGAGCCGCTATGAAATATTACATGGACTTGCCATACTAAACTTCAACATAACGCTTAACAGCACAATGATATAATGTACAACTGTACATATTAATTTTAGTAGAAAATCTTTAAAAAAAACTATTTAATTCAATTTTCTTGCTCTGTCTGAGTACATTAGAAATACTGTAAGAGTTGTAACAATATAATTGATACAGTAATTAATATACCGTGTGACCCAATGAAAACGTTACCTACGGAATAATTATTAATTTGAGAGATGGTCATGTCGAACTTTAGTTGTTTGTAACAAATGACTAAAGGTAAATTTTCACATGATTTTTACACCAAAAATAACTTTCGTTCTGACTGAAAGTTATACTTTCTTATTTTAGATAGCAATATCCAATATTTTTTAGGCCATCATATTCCAGTTTACTATCCGGCAACCTATCACAATTTATAATTTATTTGACAAATTACACCAAAATAGGTTTTTTGAAAAATTACTGAATAGGCCGTGGAAAGAAAATAATAACAAAACGTCGAAAGGCTGCCTATGCAATGGTCATATTGCTTATAAACAGTTACTCAAAACAGGTTATTTATTACTATAAATAACCATTTTCCATTTAAATATCATTTATTAATTAAAACATTACATTCTGTAGAGCTTAAATTCTAAGGTGTACGCTAATAAACATATCGAGTGAGTACTAAGTACATTTGCATCAGTCATGTTCTAAATATATACAAAACATATAATATAAAACGTGACCCAGTCGGTGGTATGACTGAAGACCTTAGAAAAAAGTTACTCTTTTTTGTTGTTGATTGAAAGTGATATTTCTTATTAAATTTATATCATTTATAGGCATTGCCTTGGCTTAAATCGAGCTTAAAGCTCTTAGTTCAGGAGTCTCTTGCTGGAACGAAAACAGTTCAATTTGCTAATGCAGGAAAAAATTAATAAACTAAAAACCTGCTTTAAAAAATATTGTCAAAGTATAAAATTGAAGATTATATGTAATTATTTATTTATGAAAATAAAAATTAGAGGGTATCGACGAGTAGGGGGCGGGGGTGGTTGGTGGGGTGTGGAATTTAAGGAGGGGGGGGGGTTTGTTGTTTTGTCGTGTAGCGTGTCTTATCGGGTTACTATAAATAACCGTTTTACTAAACGTTGAATTGACAATAGCGTGTGAAAAATAATAATAAGCATTCAAAATTTAAAATTAAAACGATTTGTAACTTCAAAATTTGAGTGCAGACCATAGTTTCTTTAGTTTCACATGCACATAGTGGAGAGGAAGTATACTAATCACAGAAATTGTTTTTTGATTGATAGATTGATTTGCCAGCGTAAGGTGGGCATGTCTGCCTATTCCTGGCATCCATGGAGGCTAGTTCCAGCTTGGTCGTCCGTCAAACACGCCCAACGGACGGCCAAACCGCATGCCGGAACCAAATCTCGGATGTTTTATATACCGCCTGACCGGCTGCATACGCCGGGTTGGACATTGGACATGCTAGTTGTCAGCAGCGAGAGCCGCATGACGCATGTGATGTGAATATAGGATGGGAAGTGTAGGTGTTTGTGAGATGCTTCTTATAAGTTTCCATGCTTCTATTAAGTTTCCATTTGTTATCATCGGTTGAGGTGTGCAGGTGTTTGCAAAATGCTTCTTTTCAGTTTCCATACTTCCTTTAAGTTTCCATCTATCGTCATCTCCTTATTTTTCTTCTACTAAGTTTTCTGTTTCTTCTGTTTCTGAATCTGGCACCTTTTATTTTTCAACTTAATTTTGTTTTTATTTATTAATTGCTTCACAGGTAAATATCCATTTACAGAGGAATTGCTAAGAAGAGCCCTATCTCGCGGCAACAATTTTGTTTTCGCGTTATGAGAAAAGAGGTCCGAAGGGATAGTTTGCTCACCCTGCATGTCGTTTCCTTGAAACAATCCGTTTCAATTTCAGGCAGTTTTTCCATTTCATCACCTATATATTATGTTTATTACCTATATATTATGTTTAATATCTTTTCAATTTTGATCTCCATTTCTTGTTTAAAATTTAATAAAAACATAAATAAATAAACCAATGCTAATGCTACACAAACAAAACTTATTTGTTGTATTCACACATCTGGCTGGCTGTTGCTTATTTTATATCACCCACTTCAAGAAGGGACGGATCCAGGTATAGATTCCACGGTCAAGTAGTACACTTTCTCGGGTTGTTTATATATATATTTTGTGTTGCTTTATTTAACCAACATAATTCAATCAAATATCAACTATATGGAATAGCCAGACTCGCGCTAATTAGTATCAATCAATGGAGAATCGTTCACGCTTCAATTCAATACAAATTCGACGTCTTGTTGCCGCTTTACTCGAATTTATCTCGAGATCCCGTAGGAGCCACGAAACACGCGTCTGTCACCGAATGCGACACACTTTAAACTCCTCACAGAAATTGTTTTTAATTTAAAATTCTTTTTCTGTTGAGAATGTCACGAAACGTCGAGATTTTTTTGAGCGAAAACAAAATTTCTGTCCGTCTATGTGTCGGCCAGTCTGTTGATCTGTAACTTTTTTCTGTGCACGATTACTACGGAACGGCTTGACTTGGAATCGATATTGATTTAAAATTCGATACACATAGTATGTTAGTAGGCTTAAAATTCAATTCGGGAATGATTGCTACAAAGGATTTTATTGTTTTAATGGCTTCATTTGTTGCCTAATATGACTACCCTAGGCTGCCCCTTCCCCCGGCGGAGTTGTGCTTAAGTGGTGGGGGGTAAAAATGTACCCCCAAAAGGGGTGCTTTTGCGATTTTACGGTTATATCTCGTAAAGGACTCACAATATCGAAAACATTGTTCTATTAAAAGTTGTAGGACATTAAATTCCGAGTTGAATGAGATCAGATCCATATTTTTTGGACCACTCGTTCCCATACTAGTGCTCATCAAAGTTGGAAAAATTTTATGTATTTATAAAAATCCGTTATTTGCACTATATTAAACATAGTACTATAGCACTCCATTATTCTAGTCTTGCACTTAGTAAATATATAAAATATTAAAATTGTAGAATATATAAAAAGATAATATTAAAAAATGGTTTCATATAGAATATGATGAGATCCATTTAACTGATGTAAAGATGGAGGCAGGATAAGAAACGCAGTTGTTGAAATCAGTTAGTGATCATTATATTTCATAACAAAAATTGTAGTTAATGGTATG
The DNA here is from genome assembly GCA_963583905.1 of Stenurella melanura. Lineage (NCBI taxonomy): Eukaryota > Metazoa > Arthropoda > Insecta > Coleoptera > Cerambycidae > Stenurella > Stenurella melanura. Next base: position 86,078,954 of record OY757309.1, read on the forward strand.
AAGATGAAAACAGGAAAATTATTTAGGTGTACAAATTTCACAGACGTCGACGTTTAATTCTCGTTGGGCCACTCGGCTCCTCAAAGTCTGTAATTTCCGATACGGTGTCCGTCGCCCCATCATTCGGCTCCTGAAAGTCTTCCAGGTTTTGATAAATGTGTTTGCTGGTGGTGCGGCTAGGACGTTGAGCATGATGAGGAGGTCCGTATCCTCTCCAACTACCACAATACCATAACTTTATCATGTGATACCTCAAGGGCCGTTGCAACAATCAGTTGGTTCAAAAAATTCACTTTGATCTCATCGAACACATAATTTATTCGTCTATAACTTTTGTATGGACCACTTTACTGACAGATGGGTTAGTTTAGATGATATTATTTTGTCCAACTTTGATGAGCTCTAGTATGGGAACGGGTGATCCAATAAATATGCGTCTCATTCAATGCAGATTTTAATGCCCTACAACTTTTAATAGGACAATGTTTTCGATATTGTGAGTCCTTTACGAGATATACCCGAAAAACCGCGAAAATACAATTTTACCCCTCACCACTTAAAGACAACTCTGCCGGGGGGACCTAGGATAGTCATATGGGCAACAAATGAAGCCATTAAAACAATAAAACCTTTTGTAGCAATTATCTAATTTTTTGGTTTTACACTACTGGAATGTTTAAAAGTAAATTATTTATTATTTGTTTGCTTATAGTAATGAAACATTTTCTTTATAGGATTTTGCAAACAGTGGAAAGAAAAGCTATCTATGAGAACTAAAGGAAAAACTATATATAAAAATATTAATGATATATTTGCATTCTTTCGATAACCTGACTTCTGGTTATGCTAACAAGTAAAAATTATTATTTGCCATTCTCCTTTTAACACTAGCATCCAACCTAGTCCCCTACGGCTAAGCAGGCTAAACTAGTATCTACATGATATGTAAATTCAGTTAAAAATGAGAACAAAGGCCTGAAATTAATTTATTTACGTACCTTGTCTTTAAAATTTTTTTCATTGTAATGAATTACATTTTCATAAAATCTCATTCAGTTTCTTGGAAATGCTTAGCCTTTGAAACGTTTTTCGTCCTTATTGTGGACTCATCAGAAAAGCCTAAAGCCACTCATAACGATGTTCCATGCAAAACTAAGACAATATCCAGTCAATGTCAACTATAATTATTTTATACTTGTTCATGGATATTGTCTTAGTTTTGCATGGAACATCGTTATGAGTGGCTTTAGGCTTTTCTGATGAGTCCACAATAAGGACGAAAAACGTTTCAAAGGCTAAGCATTTCCAAGAAACTGAATGAGATTTTATGAAAATGTAATTCATTACAATGAAAAAAAATTTTAAAGACAAGGTACGTAAATAAATTAATTTCAGGCCTTTGTTCTCATTTTTAACTGAATTTACATATCGTAGGGGATCATGTAGATACTAGTTTAGCCTGCTTAGCCGTAGGGGACTAGGTTGGATGCTAGTGTTAAAATGAGAATGGCAAATAATAATTTTTACTTGTTAGCATAACCAGAAGTCAGGTTATCGAAAGAATGCAAAGATTTTATTAATATTTTTATATATAGTTTTTCCTTTAGTTCTCATAGATAGCTTTTCTTTCCACTGTTTGCAAAATCCTATAAAGAAAATGTTTCACTACTGGAATGTGTAACGAGATCTGGAATTAGATTATATTTTAAATTTATTTCGATGATGAGTTGGAGGGTAAACAGGGGATAATGAATAAAGCAAGCCAGTAAACTGTCGAGAAATTTGGGATTTGGTGTACATACGAAAAGCCCATGGTAATAATTTTTTTATGACATTTCCGGAACTGGAAGTAGATTATATTTCGAGCTTATTCCGTTGAAGGGTTGGGGGTTAAATAGGTGCAAATACGTAAAGCAAGCTAGTAAAAGTCCAGAAATATGAGATTTGGTGTATATGCTAGAAGCTAAGGTCTAATATTTTTTTATGACGTCTACTTTACACACATATTATAAAAATCCAAAACTTCAAATTGCGTCTTTTATAACATGAGAGTTATTCCGTAATCGCAGCCAAGAATCCGCTATCTTGAATTCCTAATTTTTACCCTTCTCGTAATTAGGGCCCCAGGTAATATTTTTGTAGCAATCAATACAATTTTTTTCCGCTTCTACGTAGTAATTAATTTTTTTATATAAGCTGTTTACATTTTGTGTATTCATTATTTAGAGATAATTTCTTAAGTTTTAAAATTTCATCTACATAACGTACCAAACATAGTGTAAAAGGTTTCGTATCGATCCATTATCAGAGACTGGGTTCCAAGGATTTTCCTTTTTAGAATCTAACGACACTCCACTAATAATATGTGAACAGTGCAATTTATAAATTGGCTATAAATTGGTCTAATAAAAAATCTAGGACACCGAAACTCCTATCCATGAGGTTAACTATTTGACTTAAAAGACCATAGACGCGGCTCCAGCTCAAAGTATTATGATAGCTCTTGTCGTTCTTGCGACACAGCGCTCTATGGTGGCCGATGGATATAAAAATCACTTAATATTGCTTTATTACTAGGTTCAAAATCCCAATCAAAATCCATATTATCTTAGCTTCTTTTTTATCTTGAGATAGGCAAGATTTTTTATCGACTCACTTATATTAAGCCCTTTAGATGAAGGAAATTACATTTCTATTGTCCAATAAACACGAATTATTATTTATTATTGTATATAATTCATATACCCTGATATCCTCGGAAACATACTGAATAGATAAAACATTATTGGTTGATACACTATTAATAATTACAATACTTTTTCGCATATTTAAAATCAAATGTTGAGGTTACTTTTTATCTTACAATAAATAATACTAACCTAAATAATATATTATTTTGCATGTGTAACCTGTTTTAGCAAAGACAATCAAATCAAGTTTAATCCTAATTTATTTATAAATCGGATCAATATTTATGAGTTATTAAATTAACAAAAATCAAAATGATCTCATCATTGTATCAGTACGAATTGTACGAGGTTAATCAAAAGATACTACAGAGCAATTTTGGCGCAAACTCTGATGTACCAACAACAGGTGCATACTTTGGATCATATCTGATAACTCACTTGCACTATGATATAGTTGTAGTTCCATCTTGATAGTAGGATTAGTTTAAACCACAATGTCGGAAGATAAATGGCGTAAGATCCATTTTAAAAATTGAAATTTTTATCTGTGGCAACATTATTGCAGCAAAAAAAAAATGAAAATATGCCTGAAGTAAAGATGTGCCATATACATGCAAGAAGTTTTTACGAATCCGTGGATAAGACGAGAACTTAAGAAATCCAAATAAGTCCAAAAATAATTAAAACGAAAAACACATCCGATAACTCATACGTAATCAGTAGTATTGATAAATTTTAGCTTTAAACATACAGTGTGAACCTAAAGAAACGCACAAAATTCATATCGTTGGTATGTGCCATTCTTTAAAAAAATCCTCGAACAGGTCGATTTTAGTTTTGTAAATGCTATATTTTGTCACTATACCAAAATTTATGACGTTATTGGTTTTTGAGTTATGACGCCATCATAATTTTTTTTTAATGGAAACAGACATTTTCGTTTACTGTTTTTGCTATACCACCTTTAGCTTTCTGGTGATACAAAAAAAATGATGTTACCTTAGCCATTCTTTTGGAAAAATGAAATTTTATGTAAAAGTAGCTTACCTTTCGCAAATTACGAGTAATATTCCACTTTCTTATGGACTGATAAATCTCGTTGCCTACATTTTTGTTTTAACCGGCTTGAAACATTTGACATAAAAACAAAACAAAGAAAATAATAAAAACACAATGTCCTTAACAACAGAGAGATACAGGCCTTTTTGTGTAAAGTATCGATGATTTTTTTATTCCTGGCACGTGTGGAACCTCAGTTTTGTGACACTTCTGAGACAGTGTAAAACTAGTGAATGCAATGCCATGTTTAAGTGAAAGAGAACACGTAGAACTTTTGATGATGGTTGGATATGGTGATAGGCTGAGAACTCATCAGGAAGCATGTGACGTTTTCAATGCCAAGTATCCCGAAAAGCATATTTCTAGATCTAGTGTAAGTAGATTGGTGGCTAGATATAATGAATCTGGCAGTGTAGCTGACCTCCCGCGATCTGGTCGCCCTAGCACAAGCAACGAAACCAAATTAAATATTCTTCTAGAAAGTGAGGAAAACCACCATTGTTCGACAAGGCAGCTGGCTTTAAATCATAACGTGAGTCAAACTTCTGTCGTAAGTTTATTCAAAAAATAAAAGTACCATCCATACAAAGTGCAATTAACCCACGAATTGAATGAGGACGATCCAGATCGGCGCTTACAGTTTTGTGAATAGTTGATGACCTTGTGCGATGAAAACCCAAATTTTTAAAAAAACATTGTTTTTTCTGATGAAGATACATTTTCTTTAAAGGGGACTGTACATCGCCATAACTGTAGGTATTGGTCACACGAAAATTCTCATTGGACTCAAGAAGCACATACACAGCGACGAGGCAAAGTAAACGTGTGGGCAGGTATGATTGGCGATCGTTTATTGGGACCTCTTTTTTGAAGAAAATCCTACGGCCGCAAGATATTTACAGTTTTTGCGAGTTGAGTTAGTGCCAGACTTAGCAGTTACGTTTCCAAACAATAAAGATGAAGATGTTCCTGCTGAAAACGGTTTCAGCAAGACGTGACCCCACCTCATTTTGAGATAGCAGTGCGTCAGTTTTTAGATGACACTTTTACTGGAAGGTGGATAAGCCGTCGAGGTCCGATTGAGTGGCCCCCGCGTTCACGGATTTAACCCCCTTAGACTTCTTACTTCGGGGTTACTTAAAGTCAAGGGTGTATTTTAACAGACCGGATACCATAGAAGAATTGAAAGACAGAATTGACTTGGAGATGAGATGAATTGACCATGAGATGATTCAGAACAGCGTGCAAAGTGTCTACACCCGTCTTGGTCAATGCAAAATAGTTGGAGGGTTGCAATTTGAGCAATGGAGATGATTTTTTTCTCACAATTACTTATGTAAGGTATCAATCAATAAAAATATTTTTTTCCAAAGAATGGCTTAGGTAATATCATTTTTTTTCATATCACCAGAAAGCTAAAGGAATATGCCACCAAAAATAGTAAACAAAAATGCTTGTTTCCATTAAAAGAAAATGTGATGACGTCATAACTCAAAAACCAATGACGTCATAAATTTTGGTATAGTGACAAAATGTAGCATTTACAAAAGTAAAATCGAGCTGTTCGAGGATTTTTTTGACAAATGACACATACCAAAGATATGAATTTTTTGTATTTCTTTACACTATAGAAATATGTACTGGAGATAGTCAATAGTTATTCGCATTCGCATTCATATGATAAAAGCAGCTCTTTTAAAAAAAATTGATCGAATACATTTTTATCCTTAAAAAGAAATGTAAGAGTCCAAATTTATATTTCTTGCATAGAACAGTGAATATTTAAGAAATATCGTATAGTGGCTAAGAAGAATATTTAACTTCAAAATTCAAAAACAAAGGAGAAAAAGTTTGGATTTTAGCATTGTCAAAATTCGAAACATATTGAAAATCAATCCAAACTTTATCAAAAAATCATACATGTGATGTAGATACTTCATAAGTCTTTTCAAATGTTTCAGAGGCATCTTTCATTTTGTTTTCGATTATTAAATAGGCGTTCGGGCTGCTTGGAGAATAACTCGAAAAATAGTATTTTTTACCCGTAGCTTCCAAACTATACTAGATAGCAATATATTCTCCTGGACTTTTTTGTGGAAAATTCAATGCTTTACAGAAAAGGTTCAGTTCATTTTCCTATCTATTGCCGTTCTCGCTTCATAAGAACTATCCTTGAAATTTCAACAATCTTTTTCTAATTCTAAACAAACTAAGCAACCTTAGAAGTACTCTTAATGGACCAGTTGGATAGCCCGAAAATCATCGATTTGCGTTTTTTCGAGTAGAAAGCTGATTTTTGGCGTACAACTAGTAAAAATCACAAACAGTATCATATATTTTCCCGACACTTCAAATCGTGGTAGGTCATTGTTTAAAACCTGATAAACATGTGATTTTAAAGCCATTTTTGCGTTTCTCGATTACATTTTTTTCCCTTTGATCCCACAGGAAAATAATATACAATGGTCAATACTTTTTTTTATTTGCTTTCAATAGATTTACAAAACAAGACTGCATTTGAAAATATTAACTAGATGAAGAGCAATTTGCAAGAAACTTTTGCGATATCGCCATTTCGTTAATTTTTATATAAGCCATATATGAGTAAATTATTATTAATATAACTCCTTTATATTACATTGAGTTATTCTTTGCTACAGGCAAATTATGCATGCCAAAGCTGGAATGTATAGGTGAAATAGTTTACGACTTAGAGCCTTACAAACAAATTAGCCTAGTGTTTTCTTTCAATCGGTCTCTACGAGCCGGACCCGTACTCAAACTGGAACTAATTTTTTTGTAGATATATTTCATACCAAGGAACCACAATCTACAAATTTTTAAGAAAAAACTAAATTTTACAAGTAAGGGAATTCTTCGAAGATTTTTATTTATGAACAATTTTTTATTGCTACTTGCTTAAATTGATGAACAGCAAGCGGTTAACTTTGGTAGCCTGCTTTCTCCGTTGTTTTCTAACGAATCGCAACTTTTTTTCGTCAAGTTCGAGCTAATTTTATAAACTTTCAATATACGGGTGTCCCGAATTGCATAGGCCAAACATCACTAAGTAATACAACTTTTCGAAATAATAAAAAAAAGTTCCGAGATACAGGGTGTTCAAGTAATTCTCCTGAAAATGTATTTTATGAATATTGTCGACACGTCTAAAGATAAACAAATGATAATATTATGTATTACACCCCCTTGAAACTGGAGATCGATACGCCTATGCCTAATAGTGAGTGACTGGAAACTTATAGAAAGAGATAGAGTTTTCTAGAGTGTGGTGAGAGAAGATTCTTAATTGTGTTCTGGATGGATCTAGAGGCAATTCCAGAGTATATAAGGTGCGATGACTGGCGCAGGAGAAGAAGTTTATTAAAAAGAAGTTTTATTAAAGTGAAATTTGGCAGCGAAAAAGTGAGGTTAAATATAAAGTAAACAAAGCGTAAAGGTTATTTTGGTTAATTAAGAAGTATTTTGTAATCAGTAAATTATGAATTATGAAATAAACTTGTTAGTGGTTTACCCCTTGTTAAAATTATTATTTAGAACCCACGGATTCACACAGGGTGTTTCCTAAAAGGTGGAAAATACGTAACAATCATTTACACAGGACTTTAACTTCGGGGGGGGGGGGGATGGGGGGGGGTAGGTATAATTTAGCCCCAACTTTATTGTGTGACACTTTTAAATTAATTTATGAGCAGAACTTAAAAATTTGAAGTATTCTACACAAAAAAAGTCTCTTGTGTTTTTTCTCTAAAATTGTCAGTTCTTGAGTAAATCTTAACTGAACTTTATTAATTAGTAACCATTATTACCAGCATTCCTGGTATGCAGGAGTGTGCTGTGATTTTAATGTTTGTAACAAATGAAAAATAAGCTAGAATGCAATGCCAGAATGACAATAATGACATTGTTGTTTTTTGGTTTTCTGTAGTTCATTATTCTGTAGTTTTATTATTTCCTTTTGGAAAAAGTGTTCTATTGAAAAGTAAAAAATGGTCATGTTTAGTAATGTGGACTACGCAAATATTCATTTTATGTATGGATATTGTAATGGAAACGCGAATCCCTCAGTACGCGAATATCGCAGAAAATTTCCTAATAGAAGGAAACAATCTAATGATGTTTTTATTCGAACCCACCTAGACTTTAGAAATGTTGGACGTAAAAGAGGTCCAGGAAATGAAGAACAGCGAAATGGTTGATTTAAAAACATAATTTTGGCCAAATTTAACAATAATAATAAATTAAGCATCAGAAGAGCGGTCCAACAGCTGCGATTCTGAAAAAAGACCACAGAAAAGCTTTTCGAATGCAGCCAGTCCAAAGCCTTCAACCAGGTGATCCCGAATGAGGCCTTCCTCCCCGTTTAAATGGACCATTATCTAATGATTTTTTAAATAACCATTTTTTTCAATATCTCGAGGATATTCCTCTTAATTTAAGTAATGAATGCTGGTTTCAAATGGACGGAGCTCCTGTTTCGGACCACGTAGATTACGAAAGTAAAGGTTTTTCAATTCCGTCAGTTTCCCTTTCTGTCTGTCTGTCTATTGGCGCTTTAATTAAAAAACCGGTGCCTAAGGAATCATTGCTTCCACGTCCAGATTTTCCATCCAAGTTCCTTTAACCTTTATAGGGTGGGTTATCAAAACTTACAGAAAAGACGGACCGGGGTCTAAATGGACCCCAAACTTAACATCGAGTAAACTATATTTTCTCACTCATGTAATGTAATAAAAAGAGCTCCTGCACATTTTGCTGTCAAAATTCAAGAATTCAAAATGGCGGCTTCAGGATGACGAGTAGGTTTTGTTATTTACAAGGAAGATATTTTATCGAACACACATTATTCCAATTGAAACGAGGTTTAAAAGAAGAAAATAAATAAATAATTTTAATTATTTGTGGTTATGGTAGATAAGATTATTGATAAATAAATTTACATATAGTTAGTTTTGCCTAATCCGGTATATCTAAATCCTTACCTTACCCAACTCCATAAATTAATTTTTTTAATTTTCGTTCTATGCAGATGGCGGTTTTGATTATCTATTTTAATATACCTATAAAATATAATTGTGAATGGATTAACCTTTCAGTAATTTATTCGAACTATACCAGCCGAAAAATCTAATTAAAATATATAAATATAATAACGAAATAATGCCAAAATATGCGTATTTCTATATAATGGCAACCTCTAAAACTTTGACATTATATTTAATTAATAATGTTTTTAAAGAAAACACTGATAACTAATTATTTATTTGTCAACACTATCCAGTTTGGTTTGTACCGTAATTTTTTTTTGTATTTAAAATATAACAAGTCATTAATATGGATGATTGCATATATATTCCGCGGCGTCATGCGTCACTCTTATCGAAAATTGTAGGTGGAATTACTATTAGTATAATATTAAAATAAAGATGATATAGACCTTGATCTTTCAAGGTTACAACAGCATCATTAATTTGCGTACTATTAAATTAGTCAGTTTAAAGAAAACTATAACAGGATATGGAAGATTTATACATGATTAATGCATTTATAATTATTTAAGTAAACAATGTTATTAATAACAATAGTCCAATGCATTTAGATTTTGATTCGGAAATTTTCTGAACTGACTACAAGTTTGAAAGGATATCCTCAAAATCGTAGAAGTGATAATCGAAAAAGTTTAAGGACTTATGCGATTTTTATTTCCCTCGCATATCGAAGGGAAGTATTGTATTCGAGGTAAAATCACCCTCCAAGCTCATTGGATTTCCATGTTTCAGACCGCGTAGAGTACGAAAGTAAAGGTTTTTCAATTCCGTCAGTTTGTCATTCTGTCTGTCTGTCATTGGCGCTTTAATTAAAAAACCGCTGCCTAAGGAATCACTGCTTCCACATCCAGATTTTCCATCCAAGTTACTTTAACCTTTATAGGGCGGGCTATGAAAATTACGGAAAAGATTGACCGGGTCTAAATGAACCCCAAACTTAAGATCGAGTTAGTTTACTCGTTATTTTCTCACTCATGTAATGTAATAAAAAGTTGTTTTTATTACTGTTTAACTAAAATGCCTTTATTAGTAAAAAATTGCGCGTTTATAACAATGGTAACAAGCTGCAAACTATTTACATAGTAATTTTACAATTTTTACAAATCACCTCGGATATCGCGTGTTCCAGACATACAAATTTGTTACATTTAACACACAATTTTCTGTCTGGTCCCCTTTGACACGTGTAGCAACGCCCGCTGGTATTATTTTCTTCATGAAGTCTGTGTCCTGTTGCGTCCAGTATAACATCTGTTATATGTCTTTTTTTGTTCACCTGAATGTATTTATTATTATATCTCCAGAACACATTTTGCTTTATTATTTCCTTGCCTAGTGCCAAAATAAATAGTTTATGTTTATCTAGTTGGCTCTTGAGCAGCATCCTGGTAGACGATTACCCAGCCGCAACACATTTTCAAATACCTACCGACGATTATGGGAGACAGGCAATTTGAATTCCCGATAACCCAGAATACAAGCAGGACACTATGCTGTTCCTGACGATGAAAACATAGTTGAAGCGTTTGATGAGGTTCCCACCAGAAGCATAGGAAATGTAGCTGCAATGTTAGGCGTAAGCATATGGAAAGTGTGGTCAGCTCTTCGTGAAAATAGACGACATGTTTTCCATTACACTCCGGTGCAAGGTAATTTTTAGTACATACTTACATAAGCTTTCGGAAAATGTAGATGGTTGTTCCATACAAGTCAAAGTTCATTTATTAATCATTATTCACTTTTGCTTTGCTCTCCGACTCAATAGTAACAAACTAATTTATTATATTATTAAACAAATTGCAATTTATCTTCTGTAATACTCAATAAAAACGTCCCATGAATATCCCAATTATTTGTTCCAGATCTCGATGAAGGTGACGATGAGAGGCGCATGCAATTTTGTCGTTTTTTGTTACATACGGATGTTGATGACAGAAACTTTTAAAAAGTACTTTGTGAACGGATGAGTTTACATTTACTAGGGAACGAATCGTAAATATACACAATTTACACCATTGTGTCCCAAGGGGCTAGAATCCACATGTGATCAAACCGACCCCATTTTAATGAAAATTCAGTGTGATTGTTTGGAGAGGTGTGATCGGAAGGTCCCTTAACGGACCGCACTACTTGCCGGGCAACCTAAATGGTGATAATTACCTGGACTTCTTACATAATGACCTCCCGGAATTATTGGCTTAAAGAAGACAGGTCTATTGTTTTTTTAAAATGACGGTTGTCCTGCACACTATAGAATGACCATCAGGGAACACTTAGATAATGTGTTTCCCAATTCGTGGATTGGTAGACGTGGTCCTATTCCATGGCTCGAACGGTCCCCAGACCTGACACCTCTGAATTTCCACGTCTGGTGACGGGCCAAAGAACTTGTGTACTCACAAGAAATTCACGACAAAAACCAGTTAATTGAAAGAATTAACGCAACGATGAGAGAAGACTTGCGGTTCCGTACAACAACGGTATAAATCCGAAGAAGATGTCGCGCAAGAAATGGGGGAGCACAATTTGAGCTAAATTTACGAAAAACTTTTTGTATGTTATTTAAAAAGCTTTTATTGCATATGACATACGGTTAAAAATGGCATTAAAGGGAGAAGCTTTTGAAAGCATTTGAACATCCTGATAGCTTTTCGCTTTTTGCAAATTCAACGGAAAGTTGGACTTGATGATTTTGTTAGAACACAGATATATTGCAAAAAATAATAAGAATTATTTTGAACTGTTACAACCATAACAAAATGGTTATACAACAAAAAAAGCTGATTTGAGGGAAATTTTCAAAAAATGAAAAACAATAATACCTCAAAAACGGTGATACTTTGGATAGAAGTCAAAAGGCACCACCCATCCACCATTTCTTTTTGGCACACCCTCTGCCGAATACCCTGTATACAGATCAGTTGGGTAGGTTTAAAATACTTAAATCTAACACTATGATATAAGGTGGAGACGAGGCCCTGAATTAATTTTGATTGCTGACACGGGAAAAAGCTCAGCGAGAAAACCCTTTCGAGGCATTTGGTTCCCAACGGTCTGCCCGGTGCGCCGTTAGGATAGTATGAGAAATGAAAAGTTGAGATTTTTTATAGTTATAATTTTTAGAAGGTTTCTCGGTCTAAAATGAATTTAGAACAACTTGATAGAACTTGATAATTAAAACCGTCTTCGAGAAAACTGCAGAAAAATATTTCAAGAATTCTTTGAAAACAAACTCAATTTGAAAAGGAGAAATTGGATCTGTCAAGAATTCCAACTTGTAGAGTGGGGTGTGGATGATTGCCTTATTTTCAAGTTTGGGGCAGCCATTTTGAATGCCCTATTTTCAATTTTAAAATTATAAAAACAAAATCGTTGACGACTCGAAAACATGTGTTTTAATTTTTCATAATTTTATCATTTGAGCTGTTATCGTGGTTTAAAATTTCTTATAATTAAATTTGGATTTTTTTAGTTTTCTCAAAATTTTCTAATTTGCTCACTTTCTTAATGAGTAAATTTTTAAATTGATCATATTTAGAATACAATGCAGGCTTCATTCAATTCCCTGAAGTTGAAAATATTTCCGTAATGGCGGAACTTTTTCAATTAAATGCACTGGACTACAAAGAATATGTTGCATATAAATGCAGCATCTTTATATATTATTCATTTTTAATATACATACATTGTTTTCCATTAGTCAGACAATCCTTTAACAGCGAATTTGCGAATATTTACATAAAATTATTATTTATTGAATCATTTATTTATGTATTGTTCCTAAACGCACGAATTCTCAATTAAAATGTATATAAATTATATTAATAATACGTACCAAGAAGGCTTTAACGCATCACCATTATACAAATTTGCCCTTATTGAATAATTTAACAGTGCTGCATAGTGATTTATATATAAACATGATGCACAGTAATTGTATGATCCAAGTGAATGTTATTTACTTCATAATATTCTTTCTCCACATGAGAATAATACAGACAAAAAACAATTTAAAAAAATACTTTGTGCCGCACAAAATACCAAAGCAATTGTTTCTTCTTCATAACTTCAGAAGCTTTCCTTTTGGAAAAAGGAGTTGCGAGAATTTTGGATTGAGAGCAGTCAATAAAGTCAAGAACAATACATGAACAGGAAAATTTTAATACCAGTGTTTTGTTTTACATAAAAGTGTAATTTCGTGTGAATAGTTGCCTAAATCACTTTTCGGTTGAATAATATTTGTCATTTGCAAGGTCTTAACTGATTGCCCCCCAATGGTAACCTGTTCCACAATATTTCTGCTAGAAGAAAATATGTGTGCTTCTTTTTCTAATCCTACTTCAGGCAATGGTCTCTCGGAACAGTCAATGCAACACTCTTTACATCTAGGTTTTCATATGTGAAAAATATTTAATACTGTTTTTGATTCATACTGAACGAGTTTCAATGTGAAGACAAATCGTTCAACGACTTCTCCAGTGCTCTGCGCTACAACATACTAACGTAGAACGCAGTGAATGTTGCCCGGTAAATAACTAGAAAGTGCGCTAAAATTCAACTGGGCGCATTGTAAAACTGCCATGAAAAATGACTAAATCTATTTCAAAACTGTAATGAAAAAGTAATTTTTCGCAAATTGAAATGAAAAAAATGACAGGTTGAATGACCGTATGCGATATTTTGAACGATAATCGAAAAACCGCTGCCTAAGAAATCGCTACTTCCACATCCAGATTTTTCATCCAAGTCGCTTTAAAGGAAACACCTTGACTATATTTGCACTCTATTATGTGGAAATTATTGATCATAGAATTTTAATAATATTTAGGGCAGATGTCATAGAAAAATTTGAGGCGTTGGTTTTTACCATATACGTTAAAAACGAAGTTTCTAGCTTGCTCTACTTACTTTTCTCTATTCACAACCTACCACCTCCCACTCTTTCAATGGAATCATTTCAATCAGATGTTATTACAATACGTACATTTATATGAAGTGAATATCTCAATTTTATGTTATCAATCCCTTTAATAATGGAGTGGTGGTGGTGGGAGTAGGGGGTTGAAGAAAACTATAAAGAAATCTGAGGCCTTGGTTTCTAGTATACACACCAAATCCCAAGTTTCCGTACTGTTACTAGCTTGCTTAACTTATTTTTCCGTATTTACCTCTACATACCCCCATTTCTTCAACGGAATCATGTCAAAATATAATCTATTTCAGATGTATAATACATCGTGTACAGAATTTCAAGTGGAAATCTCAATTTAATTGTATTGATATGGAAAATATTATAAAAAAACTGAGATCCTTGCTTCTACTATATACACCAAATTGTAAATTTCTGCACTGTTACCAGCTTGCTTTACTTATTTTCACCTATTTACCGCTATTTAACCTTTAACCCTTCAACGGAATCATCTCAAAAGGTTCAAGTGGAGTAGAAGTGGTGGGGGTCTAAAAATGTTATCAAAAAATCTGAGGCATTGGCTTCTAGTACATACACCGAATTTCAAGTTTTTGTACTCATACCAGCTTGCTTTACTTTTTTTCCCCTATTTCCCCCTATTTACCGCTATTTAACCCCCAACACTTCAACGAAATACTTCCAAAATATAATCTGGTTCCAGATTTCATTATAATATGTATATATACGTATACCAAATTTCAAGTGAATATCTCAATTTCATTTTATCAACCCCTTTAGTAACGGAGTGGAGGGGTGGTGGGGGGGTGGAAAATATTACAAAAAAATTTGAGGCCTTGGCTTCTAGTACATACATCAAATTTAAAGTTTCTGTACTCTTACCAGCTTGCTTTTCTTATTTCCTCTTATTTAGACCCTAACCCTTCACCGGATATGTTAAAAAACAATCTAGTTCCAGATCTCGTTATAAAATATACGTGTACAAAATTTCAAATCAATATCTTAAACATTTCCGGAGGAAACGTGCGGACAAATGTAAAGCTACAGACAGACCGACAGACCGATAAACCGGCGGACAGACCGACAGACCGACCTACAGACCGACCGACAGACAGACCGAAAGACACACCGTCAGACGGAATTTTTTTTCGCTCAAAATTCTCGACGTTTCATAACATTCTAAACCTATTTCAAGAAAATAAATTTTGAAATTTTTTTAACGATTTCTATGCTTCCAATCCACTACGTGGATGAGGAAGTAAAAAGAGCTATGAGGTTTATTCAGAAACTGATTCGTCCGCAGTCACAGGTTTTGGGCGCTGGTATCCGAAATCAACAAGGTTCTGCTGTAATTATATTGAATTGCCCAATTTAAATTTTAAAGACAATTTTCTTTTATGCAAAGAATCATTTGAAAACTGCTTGGCGGCCACCTGCGTTTGCATTTTAAACTAATCACAAGAGAACAGAAATTTTCATAGTATCTTCATTTCCAAACCCTTTTTACCTAAGACCAAAATTTACAAACATATTTTTTCGAAAATTCTGAATCCTTTTGCGTAACCGACTGTCACAATCCTCTCACGCCGATTCTCTGGAGTTATAAAACGTGTGCTCTGGAAGTGTGTTCCTCTGGCGATGTGTGATTTTAGACGAACCTAAGTTGCACTTTAAATAATTGATAAAAGCAAAATATTACTGAATTCTAGTGTCTCATTTCACTACTTGCTTTAAGTTCTACAACCATCTCTCGATTCTGTAACGGAACCCGAGATCATACGGTCCCATTCTTTACAGAGTTTAGCGGAGTTATATTTTCTTTCAGAGAGTGTCAAAATAGTGTTTTAAATCGACAAATTAGAAAAACCACAGGTCATCACAGTACTCCGGGAGAGGCCAGAGAACAGTTAGTAGTAATCTCCGGTAAACAAATATTTTCCTTTTCTCTTTTGTACCAGTTGCAACAAAGTCCCCGAGAGTAAAAGATTCCTTCACCACTGCAAGAGGAATTTCTGACTAGTTTCAGAAACAAAAAATATAGACGTATCTTTTATACGCATAGCTAAGATCATCCACGATACCATTTAATTATTTACACTTTTTCTTCCCCTGCACTCAATAATATAATGACAATTATAGGTTCCATTTCGGTACAATAACGACTGTGTTTCGATGAGTATCGTTTTATAGGACGTGGAAGTCAAACCCAGGAACAAGTTCAAAAAGTAAATCTATCGGTGTCGCACCTACGGAGATGTTACTTCTTTGTCTAACATCATCAAAGATAGTATTGTTCTTATCATATGCATTATAAATACTTTCGAACAGGTAGCAAGCCTAGCACTGTATGTATTGTGGTCAAGCTCAAACATGTTATGGATCATGACAGATTATTATTATCCATTGTTTCTAATCGTCGTAGATTGATCTCTTGACTACTACGTACCAAATTTCAATAATTCTATCCCTGTCAGACCGAAAACTTAGATTCCTTATTTCTTAGCCCGAAAATCTGGTCTGTCTGAGTTCGCTATACTCGTCTGATTCCAAGGCAGTGTCGACTGACACCGAGAGCTTACAGGTTTTCCTGATTTATATTTTAGTTATAGTTTCGGTTGATAACCAGAATCGTAAGTATGTTGCTGTGTTTCTGTTACTATTTGAGTTGTATTCGGTATGGATATTCCTTCAGCCTCAACGGAAAGCTGATAATTTGAGACTCATTTACCATACCAGGTAGAGAGTTATAAAGCTTTATTGACAGTTTCCATTCAATTTCTAATATAATACAGTCAAGCTAATTTCAAGCTTTACCGCCAGGTGACAGCCCAATGTGGAGACTATGTGAATATTGAGAGAATGTAGTATTAACTATGGTGTAAATAATGTCTGGACAGAACTAAATCAGCCTTGCCTTCTTCGTCTCATTTTTAAATGCCAAATTTAGCAAAAAAATGTCATGTAATGTCTTTCAGTGTAGAGTCAACTGTGTCGTTACACCACTCACAACAATGATATAATTGCCCTGTTTGGGATAGTATGGAATAATGCTTCCAGATGTTCATAGAATTCTTAACACTCTTTGTCTTCAACCGCTATTGTAGGCGCATACACTTGTACCAATTTCATTATTGTTGGTCCTTTGGGAAATTATTGCACCACTGACATCTATTAGCCCAATCAATCTGTCACGGTTTAATGTTAAATTTACCACAATTAATAAGCGGAAACAAAAAATATGGTTGTATAGAAGAAAAAATTCTAAGAAAGATGCAATAACACTTTTCGAGATGTATCGAAAAACCGTAAAAAATCGGCTTTTCTTGTTTTTCCTTTATCTTTTCAAATTCATATTTAAATACTTACTGTCAACCGAAAACATAGCTCACGGCAAGCGAATATAGCAAGTTTTTTTAAAAATTAAAAATATCTTTTGTTATTCGAGATATATCGATTTTTAGAAAAGAAGACGTTCTCGAAAATCGGCTAGTCTTGCTCAACGTTCTACAGTAACGATCTTGGGCTCATTTTTTTTTATAAAGAGTTTTACTATCACACTTTAAAAGAATTGAAACGGTTTTATTCATTTCAAGGGTAAATAAATGGCTTTAAAATAATTTGGTTTATTAGGTTATGTTTTTTTTAAATAATTTTGCCGCTTCAGATTGAGTCCATCGAAACACAAATCTTTCTTAGAATTTTCTCTTCCATACAACCATATTTTTTGTTTCCAGGTATTAATCTTGGTGTACATATCTGCCTATTGATTGGGCTATATACAGGGTGTTCCAGAATTGTGTTCCCGGACGGGAACCTGTAATTCCTGAGGTCATTTTGACTCCATATAACCCAACTTACCTTGGTTCAAAAATGCATAACTGAGGAAGTACATCATCTTAAAGTGGGATAGAAGAAAAATTTTGTTTCCAATAATTTCCGTTATATCCAAGGATAAATTTAAATTAAACATAGGTATACTTGCTGTTTTTTAAAATTACTAATGATTTAATTTTTATATTGTCATGACAACACGACAAGTTTTCTGTTTCACATGCACCTATGATCGATAAGGAAAAAACGATAATTCTTGATTTTTGGTTGATATTACACAAAATTTTAAAAGTGTTAATTTGTGTACTAAAACAGTTGAATATAATGTGGAGAATTTGTTATGAATGTAAGTTCTGTTAAATAAACTACTTTTCTATTATTAACACAAAATTTTGTTCTGGAATTGTAAATAAATGCTAAATACAAATAGAAGAAAAAACGATAATTTCTTGTATTGTGGATAACATTACAAAAAATTTTAAGAGCACCTTTTTTGCAGCCTGTCAATGCTCTGCAAATATGTTCAATTATTTCGTAATTTTACAGATTGATAAAAAAACATATCCTGTCAAATGTTAATTATTATGAAAAAAAAAAATAGCGAAACAAAAGATATTTGGTTGTAATCAAGTTTGCTTAGAGTACTTATTGAGATACAGCTCCCATCAAAATTTCAAAATTTTGTCTTCAATATAACGGAAATTATATAAAAAAATATTTCTGTGGCTCACTTTAAGAGGATGTACTTCCTCAGGGATGCATTTTTGGACTAAGGTAAATTGGGTTATATGGGTTCAATATGAATGCAGGAATCGCAGGTTTCCGTCCAGGAACTGAACTCTGAGACACCCTTTATATCTCAGGACTGATCGAAATACTTTCTAAAAAATCCAGTATCTCACTCCTCCCGGCTGAGTTTCTATAATGCATCTCGGTAAGACTTGCTATTCTGTTAATTAATCATTTCTCCAGCTGATAGACCCTGTGATATAAATATTATTATTATTCCAAACCGTAAGTCGGATTTTTGCCGGGTTTTCATTATGTCTACAATATTAGTCCGTTTCTTCCAAAGAACTCGGTAGACCTACTCTCTGTGCATATTAACCAATTTCACGGTGGTTTCCCTAAAAAAGGACAACGGCACTTTCAATCTAATCTAATGGTTATGGTTATTTATGACACTTTAGTAGACTTTGACCAAGTTTAAATATAAAGAAACTTAAAAACGAACCTGATTGAACCCTATAATATTTTTTATTGTGCTTCATGGATAAGTTTTTAATTATTTAATATCATAATTTTCTATTTGCAACAATCTCTTCAACATGAATGCCATACGCTGTTGACCTCTAAGCATGATCAACTTATGACCACTAGCAATGCTCTTAGTTTTTGTATTTTAAGAAATGTTGCTATTACTAATGGTTACCTAACAATTTGTTGTTGAAATATTATCATTACATAGATTCCAAGTAAGAACTTAAGCAAGAAAACGCTCATTTAGGATGTAAACTCGTGCTAGAATAAATAGTCTAGTGTTACAAAAAACGCGGAATAGAGACAGCGGGCTTACAGAAACAACTCATATAATGTATGCTGAGCTTGAGGCTTGTCGGCAAACTAGTTTAAAAAGACGACGTGGAACGAAATAACTATGTTAACACAGTTGTCAATTAGTAAAGTACCATTAGAGAGCAATTGCTATAAATTAACTTATAAGGTAGGTAATATAAACATGGCATCAAATAACAAATTAACCGGAGATAAACATAACTTTTCAATGTCGTTCAAACCGTGTACTTTGGCGTATTAGTGTTGTTTTAATTAATTATGCAGATAAGATTCTCTTCTCTGAAAAAGTGGCGTTCGGCGCCAGTCTGTGGTCTACTGAATTATAAATAATGATGCGCTAGCAAAAATCAAGAAACGGTATTACGTGGATTAAGGAGCAGTGATTTTGAAGTCACAGTTATTTTTACACAATCAATTGTCAGTGGCGTCGTGGCTAATTGCGGGACTCCACAAACTCGAACTGAGTCCTGATGTCCTTCAACCAAACCAGTCAATCAAACAAGCAGTTGAAGAAACTTATTCACTGATCCCAAAATCCCTGTTCCCAAATTTCTATGCCCATTTATTGACAAAAGATAACTATTATGAGATGAAATGCGACTGGAATTTCATCTCAAAATGTATTTTTTTCTTGCCAGCAGACAGTGTTTATGGACCGAGAGCTAGCGTCACAAAATGTGTACTATTTGTAAATGGATAGAATTGAACAGCGAGCGGCGGTTTAGTCAATAGCTTACGCGCGGTACCTGTTACAAATGTCAAAAAAGTCGTTTTTGATTCTTTTGTACCGAGCCGGATTTCCGATTTTGTCGTCGCAATTTACGATGCCGACAAAATGCCAATCTTTCTTTTTCCGTAGAAACATCACACGATCCTCCACTCGATGTATTTATTTAGATATTAATCTTTGAAAGACAAACTACCTATAGTGCCTCAGCCAAAGTTTGGACAAGCTTTGAACTGGTGTGGCGGTGAAAGAAATACTTCACACGTGCAAGGTCCGGAGTTCGAATCCCACCGGATTTTTTTTTAACTTTTTTTATATTTTTAACCTTAATCTGTTGCTCCGATATTACTTATATTTCACGCCTAGAATGCGTATCTAAAGTTTTGTTAAAACGCTATGAGTAATTTATCCTTTATCTGATGATACAAATTTTTTATTTGATTAAGAAAACATATTATTTAAAAATATTTAGAAGTATCGAAATGGAAAACTATTTATAGGCGTGATATATAGGTAATCAATAAGTTAAGGCCGGAAATGTAAAAAAAAACAGTTAAAATTTTCTTTCCGGTAGAATTCGAACTCCGGACAGAGCGCATGCGAAGTATTGCTCTCACCGCCACACCAATAGAAAGCTTGTCTAAACTTTGGTTCAAAGGCTATAAGTAGTTTGTATTTTAGCGACGAAGAGCTGAAAACATGGAATTTTCAAACATTAATATGTATATAAATACGTCGAGTGGAGGATCGTGTGATGTATCTACGGAAAAAGAAAGACTGGCATTTTGTCGGTACACTAGCTCTCGGGGTATCGTTTTAGGCTTCTATATATGCTATGAAAACCAAGGCTGGAAAATAGAAAATTCCTCGACAATTTCGATGATATTTTTAACGAAGGCAATAGTTATTTCTTTAACTAGGCAACAAAGTAGTAGATTGACTGCCGCGGCTGATAATTCCTAGCCAAGCGTAGCGTAGCCGTTTATTCCATGTTAAAGGCAACTATGAATATTAGAAATAACGTAGACAGAGGAAAATATTTAAAACTGCGGGCGTTTTTAAAACGTAAACCTGAAGGCTACAAAGCAAAGAAGTCTCGAGTTTTCGAAAAACGAGATATTGCAAAATTCATACTGGAGGCTCCAGATATTTATTATTTATTAGCAAAAGTAAGTTCTATATATATTTACTTATGATAAATGATATTTAATTACTGTTTCTTAATAAATGTTACCAAAAAGTGTCACATATTTACTTATACTGATGACCAATCACTTTCCCTGCCTAGGCAGGAAACTGAGCACTTTCCTGTCTAGGCGGAGAAAGTGACACTTTGCTGATTGACACGAGTCAGCAAAGTTAGTACTTTGTTGTCAATCGGCCAAAAATAATTTTCTGAAACAATTAATGAGAAAATAGAAATCTTTCTCGGTATAGCTTTTTCTCTGCCTGGGAAAATGTGAAAGGAAAAAGCGGGTATCAGTATTAAAATCGTGACATAATAGAATAATACTATCCTACCAAAGATGTTTAGGGATGTTTGGCAGAAAAATAAATTTCCATTATTTTATTCGTTCGTATTATTTCCCACGTTCCTGACACAGAGATATCTCATATAAAAGATGTTGAAGAATCTTCTGTGGAAGGAGATGAATTTATAGAAACTATTACTAAAGAGAAAAAAGGACGGGAGCCAAAAGAAACCAGTACTAATGCAAGAACTACACAATTTAGGGTGGTCCTTAGCCCATAAATGTGGATTTTCTTTAATTTGACCGACTCACCCCCTCAAATTGTTCTAATATAAGAAGCACAGAATCACACAAAATTTGAAGTGGTGAGCTCAACCCCTTCCTGTGCCTCAAAAGGGGTGAACTTTTCTATGTATTTCTTATGGGTAAAAGACAGTTTTTCGTAAATTTGCGATAGAACCGTCAAAATGTTGTGTAATAAATATCGCCCAGAAGTCTCCTCTTCAGAATTGTCCAGAGAAGACGAATTAAGCATTCTTTTTTAAATTAAAGCCTGATAAGACTCTTTTATAGGGACCTAAAGCGCCCTTATAGGGTCACTATTGGTGTTGGTACACAATTGGCGCCCCACGTTGGGCAACGTAATAAAGAAGAGCTTGACAAATCTTTATTTTTAATTCCCCAAATTCCCTCTATACCAAAGCGATGTTTTTCCTTTCTGCCGTAAAAATATGCCACCGGTCTTAAATATAATTTTCTACCGATGTTGATTAAGGTCCGTGCTCACGACCACATATCACCATAAATTTTAAGGTTCGAACACAAGAATGATGTCACCAAGAACCTCCTTAATTGTTTGAACTCGCACAATTTTAGTGACAAAAGCCTTAAAGTTAATAGAACAAGTTAAAAAATTGCACTATAAAAGGATTTGGACACAAATTTAGTTACAATATTCATGTGATTTACAACTTGTATATTTATTATTTTATTATATTTCTTTATATTTTAATTTCCTACTTTTTTTTGTCTTGTTAATATGTTTTAACCCAATGAGTTGTAAATATAATTCAAGTTATCCGGTGATCTTGCAATATTTCAATAATATATAATAATAACTGAAGTTATGAGGAAGTACACTCTCACTACAAATTTACTTGTAGAACTATGAAAGACGATCCTACGAAAAATATCCTGCTTGAATTTAAATGTTCTCTCCATCTTCTAAAAGAAAATATTGTTTGCCGCGCCTGTTGAGTTTTGGACATCCCACACGTAAATCACGAACCCAACTAAAATTGACCAGAACGCCACTGCACACTGTGGATGATAATCCAAAGTGTTGTTAGTTTTTTTTTTTCAGCTGGATCTTTCTTTAATATTTCTTATGCCTTTATGATGAGTCACGCCGTGATAGATTGGTTTCATTTAACCACATTACTTCAAGTTAAAACTATTATTAATAAGGATGTTAATAATTATATCATTTTTATTTTGGTTGAGGAACTGTTGCTTCATATTTATATAAAAACTTATGCATGTAGGTTGATATAAGTTATGAGTATTTTCAGATGCCTCCATATCCGGAGTAAAGCATGTTTCTTTGTATTTATCTTGTTTAGCTCGAATGAT
This sequence comes from Stenurella melanura, assembly GCA_963583905.1. NCBI lineage: Eukaryota > Metazoa > Arthropoda > Insecta > Coleoptera > Cerambycidae > Stenurella > Stenurella melanura. Next base: position 86,101,933 of record OY757309.1, read on the forward strand.
CGGACCTACTATTGGAGGTATATTGTAAACTTGACATTCCAAATAAGTAAACTGTCTGCACTGTTCATGACGTACATTACAAATCTTTGAATTATGTAATTTTTGAATACTTATACCTCTCCTGTTACTACAGTGAAGTAAGACCAAAGAAGTCAAACATTTTGTGTTTGGACGGACTTGTTCGTAGAGGCTATCGACTAGGTGCATTTTAACTCTTTAGGATATTGAAGAAAGTTTATATGTAACATTTTGTCCCTCGACATTTTTTACCCATAAATTACCCATGAATTGCCCATTTTTGACCATTTACTTATTTAACAGCATTGAAAAATTGCAATTTCGTGTAATATCGACTATGATAACTTTATGTGGGAGGTTCCATATTCTATAAGGCTTCTTGTATTTTAATGCAAGGTTGTAATTGACAATGGACCATTAAAACTCAGATATATGGACAATTTCACCATATTTGTACTTATTAATATAAAAAAATCTGCAATTTCATTCAATATCGTCTGCGAACAATTTGTAATCTTGGAACTTTATGAAAAACCACATACAACATGATAACGTATGGTTCTAATGCAATGATGTCCATTAAAACCGACGTACATGGGCAATTTCGCAATTTTGAACTGTCTAATATAAACCATTTGTAAATTCGTGAAATATTTAGTTATCGGCAGCTTTTTTAATGGATGGGGCTGTACATTTTCACATTTTCAGATAGACGCTTTTCCAACAATTTTAATAATATAGGATTTAGTGGTTGTGTGACTTGTGGCTTTTTAAATATTAAATGAAATAGTAAACCAAAGAGTAATAAACATTTATTAGTTCATGAAAATTAAATTTATTTTTACAAAATATTGGGCACATTAATATTGAGAAAAATAGGAAACATTCATAATAATTGTTCAAACTGAAGACTTTCAGCATGATGTGATATTTCTTGAACAACCATCCTAATTCAATCTTCCAACTATTCTAACGATTAAGGATTTATTATATACAACGAATTTCAAATGACCTCAAACAAAATAGTCTAAGGACTTAAATCTAAGGATCGCGGTGGTTATTCAATATTCTCTTCGATCTACCCATCTCTGTGAAAATATTTGATTTAGGTGTTGGCGCATATCAACTCGATAATGAGGCGGAACTCCATCAAATTTCATCTGAGAGTTGTTCGGAGTATTCATTATGAATATTTTCCTTTTCTCTCAATTTTAAAGTACTCAATATTTTGTAATTATAGGTATTTATTATTCGTTATTTTATTATTTTATTTAATATTTGAAAAACCACAAGTCACACACCCATCAATATCTATATCCTTGTAACATTGTCATATTATCAACGTGGTAATTGTTATTTTCAAAGGGTATATTTGTGATTTTCGAGTTATTTTCAAAGTCAACTTTGTCCCATTCAAGTTGTCGCTGGCAACTGACGTTTTATTCACTAGTTTTCTTAAGTATTTTTATCGGAAATTATTAACTGCATGTTTGTTAGTTGTTCCAGTCTCTTTTCTACCCCTCAGGTTCAATCAGTTGTGTTTTGTTGTAAACTAAACCATCATTAACGAATTAACAGTTTCTGCTTAGGTACGGGACAACGGTCCTTTTGATTATTATTGTTGTTTAAATTTTAAGTATCCTTTTCTTGTTTGTTATGTTTCTCAACATATGATTTTCGTGTTTCTTTTATTGTAAATATATATCTCAGCTAGCACAAGACGTCCGTGAGATGTCCATATATGATCGTTTGCGTTCCAAATGGGACGATCGTGGTGAAACATCTCTCGGATGTCTCTGATAGGGGACGTTCTTGCACAGGGACGCCCCGAATACGGAAACAGCCTTGATTAACGTTCCAAGGACTTAAGATAACGAATGTTATTGGCCACACTTATAAACAGGAAAAAATATAAAAATAACAGAAAACTCAATGAAGCGTAATAGCACCATATGACATAACCTTAAATTTTACGTTCATCCTCATTTTTAATTGAATTTGCTTGCGCTTATTTGAGAAACCCAATATGTACAAATCAGGTGATTTTGACATTTTAGTAAAAATAGTATTTTAACACCATTTCCCATCGTTTGCTTTAGGAACTCAACAAGAGTCAGCCTTTATCTCTGCACAGTACACATGCGCTTCTCTCGTGTATTTGAGAAAGCTAACATGTGTGGCACATATCGGGTTTCTCTAATAAATCTTCAGTAAGTATCAATAGTATGCACTATGGCGACCGTTACTGATGAAGATTTAGATTTAGCAACTCGAAAAAGTAAAAAAGGTGTTAAACAAGTTACTTATAAATGTGAAATAATTAAGAAAGCTAGAGTGCAGGGTCAACAATATGTAAATTATAAAGACAAAGAGATACCAAAGAAGCGTAAGTCTTTTTAACCTATAAGTCATGTTGTAAATGTGAGGAGTTAGAAATTAAAACAAAGGCTGCTCACTTAATCGACACTGCCAATAGAGCTACGGTTGCAGAAAAGATGGTGCATTTAAGAAGAGCTAAGAAGTTTTTCACTAAGATGAAACAACTTAAAGAGGAATCCAAGGATGATACTAGTACTGCGGTAATCTGTGTTGACTACATGCAGAACCTCTTTTTACCCAATGTACCAATTCAAGACACCTTCTATTTAATAAGGGTAAATCAATATTTTTCTATTCGTGGGCATTCCTGCATGGCATGTGATCGCGATTTTGGGGTAATAAAGCGAAACATTAAAAGAAGTGACAGAATTTATATCATGAAAGAGTATACTGAAGTTATCGTAGCATCAAGTATGCAAGAAAAATTTACAGAATTTTTGATGGAAGATAACTGTATTATAAGAGATTTTAAATCATGGTGGCCAAAGTACTATAAAAATTGCCTTTCCAAAGAATCTGTAGATGCAACTACCACTGATGCCAAAAAACAAGAAAAAAAAAAAGATGCAACTACCACTGATGTCGAAAAAATACCTTTCGGCATAGATTCTTACACACAATTTTTGCACAACCAAGACCAACCAGGCTGCGTTGTAGCTAAACATTTCATTGATGCGTGGATATCTCACAGCTTCACTATTTTAGCTCGATGTGTCCAACTTACAGGATTTACCACCACTCCAGCCTATCCAAATATAAACATTTCCATGAAAAAGAAGAATATGGGCAATATAAAGAAGTTGCAACCATATCTTGACATGGAATCAGAAGAAATAAAAAATTTCTATGAGAAAACATTTTCTTGACCGTTGCTACTGAACAAGAAGATGATGATTTTGATTAATTTTACTGCAGTAAGCTTGTTTTAATATTTTATTTTTATTTAATATTATTCAGTATGTTTAAAATATTTTATAAAGTTGCAAAGTAAAATAGTTTTCCATTAACTTTTTTTTTTTTGAGAAACCCAACATGTCCAAATGTTTTTCTTTAAAAAAGTAAGAAAAGTGTTGCTGACATTGATTTAACTTGTATTAAAATGAACGACAGAATTTATGTTTAAAACAATTGTAATATTACAAAACTCAATTTTACTTGCACATCCACGTAGTGGATTGGAAGTATAGTAATCGCAAATTTCAGTATCAAGTTAAAAATACTGTTTTCATTGATTTTCTCAAAACGCTTTTTTTGGACATATAGGGTAATAGTCGGTAATAGAAGAAAGCATATAACTACAATACTATTTCTCTCTTAAAATTTTTCGTATGGTGGGAGAATGTGGAGTGGGGACATTTTCCCTCTACCGCGCATCGTTCAGAAGTCTTGCCTGCCAGTGTAATTGGGGTATGTGGAGTACATATACTAACTTCCTATGCAGACAGATATCGGTAAAATTTCGTTTAAAAAAAATGTAGTTTAAAGAAAATTGAGAATATGGAGAGGGGGAATTTTTTTTTTAAACGAATCTTTACCGATATCTGTCCACATGGGTAGTTAGTATATGTGTTCCAAATACCCCAATTACATTTTCAGACAAAACTTCCGGTTGGTGCGTGGTAGAGGGATTTAAAAAAAAAAATTGTCCCCCCCCTCCATACCAAAAAATTTCAAAGAGAAACAAGTTTTGTAGTTATATGCTCTCTTCGATTACCGACTTTCCGCCGGTACCTCCCGTCGTCGAATTGCACGCCATTTCCCTAACTAAATGTTCTTGTTCGCATTTCTAGATTGGGTCCAGTGTCCTAATATTTATAAACTCTTATTGGATAAATATAATTTTCTATAAATGTACTGTACTGTAAATAACAATAACTATATTTTTTTTAAATCAGCAATATTAATAAATTCTCTGTATAATATTTTGGAGGTAATTAGTATGTTACACTGGACCCAATATCTAGAAAAGCGAACAAAAATATTAAAAATGAGAATAAACTTACAAAAACGAATTTGAGGTTATGTTAGTCATATGCTGCTACTACCCTATTGACGAAAATGCCAATAATAAAAACTCTTTTTATTCCAATAAACATTAATATACATCTTTATTGGAAATAGGCTTAACAATCGGTAGCCGACCTATGTTTCTCATAACGTTAACATGCCTATTTGTTTGTATTTCATAGTGCAGGGCGAACAATTATTAAAATGGTAAAATGGTATTCTACCACCATTATAGAAAACATTAGAAAATTAAGCCTCTAGTCCTTGATTATAATGCAAATAGGAGTGCCGCAATCTACATTAAATGAAAACTCATTTTTTTCTAGATTTCATTTTAAAACATCCAACTCCCTTTCATGAAAGAATATTTTTATTTTTAACACCCATATGACCATAGAATCCATTGCTTAATTGCAAAAGTTTCACTGTTCGCACCATTAGTACCTATTGTATAATATAGAAAACTATTCCACTTGATGCCTTTTATTAATGCAGAAATTGTATCGTTGTTAAGCTGAAAGGTAATACGCTTAAACCGGGAATAATCAGTTGCAAATATTAAATATACCATTTAAAGCAAAATTCACATGAATGACAATAGCTCAGAGGAAGGGTGCTGGATTACCAAGCTTAAGGTCCACGGTTCAAATCCCACAGCCGAATTTTAAGGCAAGTGTTTAAAATTCTGTTACAAGTGTTATTTATAATATGTATTCCTAATTAATAGAGACGTAAAATGAATAAAACCGAAAGATTAAATAATATCCTCAAGTGAACAAAAAATTTTTAAGTAACAATTAAAGCACGTCCTTGTTAGGTCGTAACATTGTCCCAAACGTGACCTAAAAGGACGTTGTTGCGACGTGACATGGATAGCCCATCTAATCCCAAATGGCTACCCTGGAACGACCCTACGCCAATTTGGGATGTCCACGGGACGTTCTAAACGTTCCAGCTTGATGTTTCTGCAACGTCCCAGAAATAGCCTTGTGTTTACTGGGATGATGTTTAAGTGTTGTTGGAAATTCGTGTTGTATCTATTTGCTAATTAGTGAAGAGTCGAGTCAGAAAGGTGAGATCAAATGGAGAAACCACAGGCCTGACAAAGGGGTACGTTTTAGAATTGTAACATATCAAAGTGTATCCAAACGTCTATCAAAATCGTTCGCGTGTAAACGATATTAATTCATCTAGATAATACGTGGTACAATATTCAGAGCGACTACAGCATAGATTTTGAGAAAGACCCATTGTGTAGAATGACGATAATTCACTGGAGATGTCACATAGGGTAAATAAGACTGATTAGGAAAGGGGTAAATTAATTTATAATCCATAAAAATAACCACCAGATTAATGTAATATAAAAACTAATTGAAAATGTTAAGATATACAAAATGTTAAATATTCATGGTGTTAAAATCTACTTTTATAAAAACCGCCGATGACATGATATCTCGAAAAATAGGGTAGCTGTTGGAAATCAAGGTACGTCATTGAATAGAATAAAAATACTTCAAAAGTTTTTGCAAAGAATATCTTTTAATCGAACTCAGAGTTTAGCAAGAAAACAGGTATTTCCACACATTTGGCCCAACCCTGTATTTCGAATTGCATTTATACATGCCAGTGCAATAGAGTGTATACGATCTTGACAACTAAAAATTCCTATAATTAATTTAAGAGTACAACTGACTACTTAATTATGAATATTGAATTGAAACATCAGTTATGCAGAATAACCTGTAAGTGGAGTAACGATGGCGAAGAAAAATTATCCATATATGAAGAAATAATAATTTGAAAATTATCGAATATGTCAGTTTTATTCGAATTTAGATATTGATATTTTCTAGAATTCACGCAGTGGTTACCATCAGTCACGAAAACGCTATAACTCAAAACCTATGGATAGTTTGAAGTGTGATAGTTGAGAAACAAGTATTTAATTGATATTGTGTTAATATTACTCACCATTATTACCTATGTCAAAATATCTCCAAATTCATGTTAAATGTCATGTTTATAATTACATGGTATGTGATTAAATAAATTTACAATAATTATCTTACTCGTAAATTAATTGATTTATCGTGCTCGTGAGCAAGTTATTTAATAAGAAAATCACACCTCAGAGAAAGCAATTTCTTTCAAATCATAATGAGGAGGATTATATGTTACAGACCGTACTAAACTTATAACAGTAAGTGTACAGAAACTTGAAATTTGATGTATTTACTAGAAGCCAAGGCCTCAAATTTTTTTCATAATTTTTCAACTCCTCCACTAGGTACCCCTACTCCACTTTAAAGAAGTTGATAAAATAAAACTGAGATATTCACTTGAAATTTGGTACACTTATGTATCATAGTGACATCTGGAACTAGATTATATTTTGAGATGATTCCGTTGAAGGGATGGGGATGTAAGTATAGGTAAATAGGGGAAAATAAGTAAACCAAGCTGTACAACAGAGTACAAAAACTTCAGGTTTGGTGCGTATACTAGAAGCCAAGCCCTCATATATCTTTATAATATTTTTCGTCGCATACTTTTTGAAACATCCAAATTTGATTTTGAATATGATAAATTTTGATACCTAGAATCATATTCTTGCTTTATTACGTTTCGACGCTGACCGACGCCTAGCGTCGTTTTTGTGAAAGTTGTGTATTTGATAAATTTTGATACCTGAATTCATATTCTTGTATCTTTACGTCTGGATGCCAACCGACGCCTCGCGTCGTTTCTGTAAAACGTGCATTTGATTAATTTTGATATCTAAATTCATGTTCTTGGATTTTCACATCTCGACGCCGACCGACGCCTAGCATCATTTTTTTAAAACTAGTGTGTTTGATGAATCTTGATACCTAGATTCATATTCTTGCATTTTTACGTCTCGACGCCGATTGACGCCTAGCGTCGTTTTTGTAAAACTTGAGTATTTGATAAATTTTGATACTTGGATTCATATTTTTCCATTTTTTCGTCTCGACACCGGCCGACGCCTAGCCTCGATTTTGAAAAACTTGTGTATTTGATTCATTCTGATACCTTAATTTATGTTCTTGCATTTTGCAAAACTTGCGTATTTGATAAATTTTGATACCTAGATTCACATTGTACTTTTACTCGTCGAGGCCGACCCACGCCTTGCGTCGTTCCTGTAAAACTTTTGTGTTTGATCCATTTTAATAACTAAATTCATGTTCTTGCATTTTTACGTCTCGACGCTGTCCGACGCCTACCGTCGTTTTGTTAAAACTTGTGCATTTGACCAATTTTGATACCTACATTCATATTCTTGCCTTTCTACGTCTCGACGTGGACCGACTCCTAGCATCGTTTTTCTAAAACTTGTGTATTTGATCAATTTTGATACCCAGATTGATGTTCTCGCATTTTTACGACGCCCATTTTTTGTGGAATATTAATGTAAAGCCTATTACGATTACTCCGAGTTGTGTAACTTTTTAAATTTTTTATCCGCAGCTTAATAAAAGATTGAAAATTTCTAAAACTTTTCTTAATTTCTATCACCTTTACATTTTTCAGATTTTGCAAATATCATGCCGGGCTTGAAAGTTAGCCAAGTTCATTTTCACTGTCTTAACGAAGCTTGCTAAATTGCAAATTTTGACAATTTTTTTTATGACATGTGCCAAAAATATTATTAAAAGTCCATGACCAATTATTTCCGTATACTAAAGTGCAAATATAGTCAATAAGTTTACCTTTAAAGACACTTGGAGGAAAATCTGGATGTGGAAGTAGTGATTTCTTAGGCATCGGTTTTCTTGCAATAAGTCGAGCACAAGTCAAGCATTACTAGATGATGTTCCTTTAAACATAAGAAACGCCATGCTCTATCAAAGCAATCCTGAATATTTTGCTCATCTGCTCTCGCAGCATTTAAGTAGAATTTTTCCTAGACAGATTGGTCGCAGTTGTCCTATTAACTGGTCTGCAGACCGTTAGACTTCTGTTTGTTTGGATAGATGAAAAATAAAATGTATAAATATAAAATGGATAATCGCAATGCATTAATTCTTTGTATTTTGCATTGCAGAGAGTTAAAGGAATATCAAGATGAACTATAGAGAAAATTACGCTCTGTTCGTAAACGAGCCATAAACTTTCAAATATGTCCATATTGTCATATTGAAAATTTATTTTTGTTTTCCTTCTTCAATTCTTTGTGACTTCCTGCCACATGTATGTTTTGATGTTCGCCCAATCTTACACTAGAAGGTCTGGATGACTCACCCACGTATTGTTTGTTGCACTCACACGGAATACTATAAATGCAGTTTTTTTAATTTTGCTCGTGGTTTGTTGGTTTCGTCTTTGTCAGAATAGATATTAAAGTGTTGCTTGTTTGAAATACCATCCTAATATCAAATCTATCACCGATGCGGCGCAAATTTTCGGATAATCCGCATACATAAGGAATTAAGGCTGTGTAACGTTTTTCAGGTTTTTGTCGTACCTGATTGTTATTTACAATATTTATGAAGGTTTTATCGACAAAACCCCCAGCGTATTGGTTATTTATAAGAACTTCCTTTGTAATCCGCTTCTCATTGTTTAGTATTTCATCATTAGAAGAAATTATTTTGGCCCTATCATGCAAACATTTTACAACACCCTCTTAACGTGCATCGACTGATTTGAGTTGAAATTTAAATATCTGTTGGTATGTGTTGGTTTTCTATAAACACTTGTGTCAATTGTACCATTTACTCTTTTAATTAAAACATCTAAAAATGGTAATTCATTTCTAGTTTCCTTTTTTAAAGTGAATTTAATAGAAGGTTCTTTATTATTTAAATGATCCAAAAAATATCTAGTAACTCAATACCATGAGGCCAGATTGCAAAGATATCATCTACGTATCTCCACCAGATAACCGGTTTGTATGCACAATTTTGAACATGCCTAGTCTCAAAATCCTCCATAAATATATTGCTTAAAATCGGTGACAATGGAGAACCCATTGCCATACCGAAATCCTGCTGATAGAAATCATTTTCTAATTGAAAATAAGTTGTTTTTATACACATAGTTAGAAGTTCCATTATAGTATTTACACTCAATTTAGTTCTCGCTTCCAAATTATTTTCATTTAACAATTTGTCTTTGATTATTTTTAAAGTTTTGTCTACTGGGACGTTAGTGAACAGACTAACTACGTCAAAACTAACCATCAGATGTGTATTATGAATAGTGTTTTCATAAACTTTTTCGATAAAATGTTTACTATTTTTTATATACGAGTCAGTATTTCCAGATAATGGATTAATAATTTTAAGCAAGAATTTTGCCAATTTGTGGCATGGCGAATTAATGGAACTAACAATTGGTCTTAATGTGACATTCTGTTTATGTATTTTTGGTAAGCCATAAAAATGAGGAGGCTTGCTATAATGCGGTGTAAGCTTCCGTCGTTCAAAGTCATTAAAAACATTTTTGTATTTAAATAAAGTTCTATAAATTTTGCCCTCAATTGATTTTATTGGGTCTTTACTTAATTTTGAGCATGGTACTTCATTGATAAGTGTCATAATTTTCTCATCATATGTATTTTTATTTATAATGACTGTGGCATTACCTTTGTCCGCTGGCAAAATTTTAATGTATTCATCTCTCTTCAAAGAGGATATTGACCGTTTTTCTTCCGTACTTAAATTTTCTTTAATTTTATATTGCCTCTCTAAAGCAATTTTTGCCCGCACGCGATATTCATTTCCGTCATCTGTTGGCATGTTTTGTGCAGTTTTTTCTACGGCTGCTATTATGTCAAATTTTGGAACCAATTTTGGGTTTATTGGATAATTTAAACCTTTTGACAAAACCAATTTGTCTGAAATTGTTAAAATCCGTTCTGACCTATTAATGACAGTCTTGTCAATTAGAGGATTATTATTTATATTATTCAATTGTCTAATCTGTTTTTCTCTCATTAAATTTCTGAATTTATTTATATTCGTACTTTTTTGCAAATTAAAATGTTTGTTGTAACTAAACCTGATGTTCCGGTGTATATAGTCGAAATCTTGTTCCACGACGCTGTAATATAATTCGTTTTCTCTGTAATTGATTTCATTAATAGTTCGTTCTTTCTGGTATCTATGATATTGAATCCTTTCCCTAATCATTGATTTGCTGGCTTTATCCAAAATTCTTCTTGTTTTGTTGATCTCAAAAGGCATTTTTAGCCGTAAAAATTTTGGTATAATTCCATAATATAATTCGATAATATTATTGAATGAGGATAATTGTAGAAACTAAAAAACTGTTAACTATATCAACAGTTCTATGTAAATAGTAAGTATCTATGAATATTGAATATAAAAAACATTCTTAGAGCTGTGTATTTGTCATACACAGCAAAAAAGATTTTTCAAAAAAGCCTTGAAAAAGGAAACAGATTAGATTTCCGAAACGTCGGCGAAATATTTAATTTCAAGTCTTTATACTTATTTGTGTTGTTTATTTATAAAAAACCAACCTTTAACCGATCCTTTGACGTAAACATCACAGGCGTAGAGGTTTTTTACCAGTAACATACTGGTTAATTGTGATATATTTTGTAGATTCCCCTAGCACCGCTTAGAAAGAAAACATACATGTGGCAGGAAGTCCCAAAGAATTGAAGAAGGAAAACAAAAATTAAGATAATGCCACAAATAACATTTAGACAATATTTTGAAAATTTGTTATAGATTAAACTTTTATTATTTAACTTTTGTAATTTCCTGTTCTCAATTTATTCAAGATGCTGTAATTCGAAAATAAATAAAAATCGAATTAAGACTATTGGGTCTTTTAGAAATGCACAATGATTTAATACAGTAATACCTACTATCAGACAAACTCAGAACTTTTGATAAAACTCTATAAAATCACAGTGCCAAATCGATGAAACCTTAGCATTTACTCATACTGCATTCATTAGCTTAGTCACTAGCTATTTTTTATAAATGTTGGTATAAATAACTAAAAGGAGATGGAAGACATTCCTAAAAAATTAAATAGCTATTTAGGTGTTCTCTAAACCCGCTTGATCTGTGTAATTATATGGTTTATTGTACAAATAAAGAGACAAATTAAGTGAAGTTGACCGAAAAATGTGATTAAAATTCTTCACAGATTTAAAACAATAGTGTTGTGTAGTAGAAGTACCACCTTGCAGCTATTTTAAGATTAACGTTACGTAAGATGATGTTGATCGACGGAAGCAGATCAAGGACTAAGCTGTGAGAAGCTAGGATATGGTTAACGGGATTGTGGAAGTTCTATTGTCTTGCTGACTCACTTTGTTATGGTTGTTGAACATTATTGCAAATAGTTCCTAATTTAAGATTAGATTGTGGAATTTACAAAATTTCTTAGAAAAAAAAAATGGAGAAATTAAAAATGTCACTATAAACCAATTCCTAATATTAATTACTACTTCTCGTTATTGTTTAAATTTATTTGTAACAGAAATTAACATATTATTTTAATTGTTGATTTATTCTCATTTCATCTACCTATTAAGGTTCAACAGGCTAGGATATATTAGACAACCCCCATATCCAAAACCAAGACTCTCCGAAAGACGCTTACGCACTTGAAAAAACTGCAGACACATCCATTACCTACCGACATTTCCAGTATTTGAGCAGGGGATCGAACCCAGTACTCGACTGACAGTGTGACTAAACGAATTCACTGCTAGAGCGCTTTAGCTTTTATAATGTCTTTAAGCTGCTTGTAGTAGTCCGAAGATTGAACTGATTATGAGATGTAATTCAGTTAATTGTCCCAAGCGGCAAGCCTTGATTCGGTTTAAGGTGATGATTGCAAATGAGAAACAAAAAGAATTTTTAATTAATTCCAAATAGGACAGTGCCTTAATAGACATTTTGTAACTCATACTAAGTTGACTACTCTTTGTTCTTAGTATGCCCCGGAGAGAAAAATTTCTGTTTGTAGATGCGTCTGTAACTTTTTTGTGAACACATTTCCTCTAGAGAGTATTTAAGATATCGACTTGAAATTTAGTATACGTATGTATCATAATGAAACCTGAAACTAGCTTATATTTTGAGCTCACTCTGTAGGAAGCTTGGGGGGTAAATAGGGGAATATAAATAATAGAAGCTGATAGAAGTCCAGAAACTTAGTATATCAGATTATTATCCGCCTTTTTCCTATTTATAATCAGTTGTGCGTTACCGAGAAAGAAACATACTATATTATTTGTAAGGATTATGCAGGCTGGCCCACTCTTGAATTTTCCAGACTTTTTGACATAACGCGAGCATATCAGACAAAATCTGCGTACGTCAAACATAATTACTATATGTACTTTATTATTTAAGTAAAAGAAAGGGATAGTTACGATTATTATATAAAGACAATTTGTTTTGATCACCCGCTATTGTTAGTAATATGTGCTCTATTTCTCAAGATCAGCCAAACTCTTAAACAATTAACATAACTACAATTAACCCGCCGGCATTTACTATACTTATACAACCTTGACCTTGATATGTATAAAAACTAAAACAAGAAACAATGATGATCTGTTCTATTTTAGTCAAAAATAATTAATTTTCCCCTTTGTTATAGTTCGAAGAATAAAAGGCAGAAAATAAATCATTGTGTGTTTTTTTGTGGAAACCATATACAATATATTATTTGCGTAACAATTAAAAACATATTGGAAAAAATTACGCAATGATGTGTAAAATCATGTTGAGTAAGACTAGTACTCCTACACTATACAATTTGATGGTTATATTAGGAATCATAACCAAGCGCCGTCGTATAAAACAAGCAATTATTCGACTACACTGTTTACAGGGTTTAATATTAATACAAATTAACTGTTCAAAGATATGATTGCTAGTAACTATTTTTGATTTTTTCAACTAGACGCAATTATTTCAAAGTTTCATCATTTTAAGACGAGTTCGACATGTAAAATAATGATTGTAATGATGTTAGGATCAGGGTAGTTAAAATTTGGCGAGATTATTGATTTTATGCTTACAACAGTGAGAGAAATCAACAATCGTGAGGGTGACACGTTCATAAGCATTTTTTTTAACATAATCAAATAGTGTGGAACAGCCAAATGGAAAAAAATCAGTATTTCAATTATTGTGCATATTTATAAAAATTTCCGAGACACGTCTATTTTGGATTCCGCAATGATATCCTGCAACGTATAAATATCGTCCCTAAATTCAACCCCCTTCGAGTGACACTTGCAACCCCTAAATTTTTAAATGGGACGTAAGGGCTTGTAATACCTCATTTGAAAGGTCTTTCATTCTCTATTAAAAAATGCTATGGTTTAATATTTGTTGCAAAATTTAATGGTAAAAAAATGAATTCATGTGCTTGGCGTAATTCGCTACAGCAAACTAAACAATCGGAAAAGGTTTTTACACAGAACTTCCCTCTTTATTTGTGCATGGAGGTCACTCTAAAAAATTAATAATTACGAAATGCCATTGAAAATAATAATCGGAATATAGTCATCACTATTACTACAAAGAAAACTTGATAAGTTTTGGTCAAGAAAATATATAGAGTACTTATCCAACAGCAAAAGTTCAATACTAAATAACAGGTGCCAAATATGGAAGACTTGCGCAAATACCTTTACAAATGTCCACCATGACTGAATTATTTCTTGGGATGACCACCCTGTACATTTTTCAATAAAAGTATAATAGGTGCATATGCCAAATAATATTGCCATCTGTCACATTTTCAATTACACATTCACGTAGTGGAGTGGAAGTATAGTGGTGGTTAAAAAATTTCATTTTTTTTGAAATTTTTCAAAAATGGTAAAAAAATTTTCAAAATTTGTTTCTTCTGAAACAGGTTTAGAATATTGTCTAAATGTTATTTGTGGCATTATCTTAATTTTTTTCCTTCTTCAATTCTTTGGGACTTCTTGCCACATGTATGTTTTCTTTTTAAGCGGTGCTCGGGGAATCTACAAAATATCACAATTAACCATTTTGTTACTGGTAAAAAACCTCTACGCCTGTGACTTTTACTTCAAAGGATCAGTTAAAGGTTGCTTTTTTACAATAAACAACACAAATAAGTATAAAAACTTGAAATTAAATATTTCGGCGCCGTTTCGGAAATCTGTTCCTTTTTCAAGGCTTTTTTTGAAATTTTTTTTTGCTGTGTATGATAAATACACAGCTCTAAGAATGTTTGTTATATTCAATGTCCACAGATACTTAGTCTTTACATAGATCTGTTGATACAGTTTTTTTTTTTTTCCCAGGGCTCGTCTGTTAATAGAAAACTCCGAGGGCACTGCAGCCTCCTGGGCTTATTGTGCTCTCCCTGCCATGCTTCACTCCGCCCACTCCAGTACCCCTATACCTCTAATCAGATGATACAGGTCTATGGTCGGACGGGTGCTGATAAGTTCCGGGTCTGTTCGTGTTTGCCCGTAGATGCCATATCTTCTGCGAGCCAATGCCTCGCAGTAAAAAATGATGTGGTCGACCGTTTCCGGCTCCTTGCTGCATAGCCTGCAGTCTAGGTTGCCGTCGAATTTGCCGATTGTATTCAGGTACTTCTTTACAGGAAAGTGTCCCGTCAGAAGTCCTGTTATTAGTCTTAACTGCGTCCTGTTCATTGTGAGCAGTTCTTCAGTTTGTTTTGCACATGGACCTTTAATAAGTGTTTTTCCATGTCGATTTCCTGGAATGTTCCTCCAGTGATTCTTGTGTTTACTCTTGACCCAGTCTTTAATCACCCCTCTGGCTGAGCTTTTAGAAATGCCCAGCACGGGTTCTGGGCCATAGAATATGTTAGCTGCCCCTTGTTTAGCAAGTTCATCAGCTTTTTCATTGCCGTCAATTCTGGAGTGTCCTGGCACCCAGAGTAGTTTGACTCTGTTCTGCTCGCCCAGAATTTTCAGCTCTTCATGGCAGTCCCATACCAGTCGGGATGACACTCTGTTAGAGGCTAGTGCTCTAAGTGCTGCCTGACTGTCTGATGCAATGGAGATCTGCTGATTCACATATTGTCGGTTTGCATTCTCGCGTACACATTCGAGTATAGCCAGAATTTCTGACTGGAATACAGTGGCGTGTTGCCCAAGGGAAAGACTTATACTTGCCCTGGGTCTTTCACCATGTATTCCAGCTCCAGCTCCTGTGTTTGTCCTAGACCCGTCAGTATACCAGGTTAAGCCCTTTCGTAGTATGTCAGGAGCTTCTGTTGACCAGTCCTTCCTATCTCCAATGGTGATATTGAAGGGCTTGTTAAAGGTGATTTTTGGTACCATGTAGTCTGACCTCATATTCAATAGAGGGTCTTCTACAGTGTTTATTATCCTCAAATTTCCTCCCGATCTTAGATTCGGGGTATTTGAGTTTTGCAGCCTATATGCCCCCATTCTGGCCTCTCCCTGGATCACTATGCTAAGTGGGGGGAGGTTTAATAGGGTCTCCAAGGCTGCCGTGGGGGTGCTCTTCATAGCACCTGTGATTCATAAGCAGGCCAGTCTTTGTACCCGGCTCAGCTTATTCGCCGCAGTAGTCTGAGTTGTCTTTGACCACCAGACTAGAGCAGAGTACGTAATGGTGGGTCTTACAACACTAGTGTAAAGCCAATGCAATACACTAGGCCTCCTACACGAGCCCCCATGTTTTACCATATGATCGCCTGCAGGTTGCCAATGTAGCTACCGACCTATGTATTATCCTGTCTAGGTGTTGGTTCCAGGTAAGCTTGGAGTCTATAGTGACTCCAAGGTATTTAACCTCTCCCGACATCTGCAGTTGTGTGTTTTGAAGAACTAAAGGACCTAGGCCCTCCAGACTTCTCCTTCTGGTAAATGGGACGATGTGGGTTTTTGAAGGGCTGACTTTCAGCCCTTCATCATCGGTCCATTTTTTAACCATATTCAGTGCCATCTGTAATCGATCCCTGACTGTGGTGTTAAACTTTCCCCTAACTATGATGACTATGTCGTCAGCATATCCTTGAGCTTCGAATCCCTCAACTTACATACATGATACAGTTAATAGTTTTTTTAGTTTATATACAATGTTAAGTTTGTGAAGTTCTTGAGAGAATGAACACAGAATAAACTGGGAAAAATTTTAACAAAAGAGGCAGATAGCAAAAAAAGAAAAATTAAAGAATCCGCGATAATATTATTGAATGAGGATAGATGCGTGTCGAAATGTTCCGTAGATGTCTGTACAACTTGGTTGCTGATGTTAAAAGAAGAACTTCAGAAACTTAATATTGTATGAAGACTAAAAAAACGGTTAACTATATCAACAGATCTATGTAAATAGTAAGTATCTATGGATATTGAATATAATAAACATTCTCAGAGCTGTGTATTTATCATACACAGCAAAACAGATTTTTCAAAAAGCCTTGGAAAAGGAAACAGATTAGATTTCCGAAACGTCGGCGAAATATTTAATTTCAAATTTTTATACTTATTTGTGTTGTTTATTTAAAAAAGCAACCTTTAACTGATCCTTTGACGTAAAAGTCACAGGTGTAGAGGTTATTTACCAGTAACATACTGGTTAATTGTGATATTTTGTAGGTTCCATGAGCACCGCTTAAAAAGAAAGCATACATGTGGCAAGAAGTCCCAAAGAATTGAAGAAGGAAAAAAATTAAGATAATGCCACAAATAACATTTAGACAATATTCTAAACCTATTTTAGAAGAAAAAAAAAATGATTTTTTTTAACCATTTTTGAAAAATTTAAAAAAAAATTACATTTTTTAACCACCACACTATACTTCCACTCCACTACGTGAATGTGTAATTGAAAATGTGACAGATGGCAATATTATTTGGCATATGCACCTATTATACTTTTATTGAAAAATGTGCAGGGTGGTCATCCCAAGAAATAATTCAGTCATGGTGGACATTTGTAAAGGTACTTGCGCAAGTCTTCCATATTTGGCACCTGTTATTTAGTATTGAACTTTTGCTGTTGGATGAGCACTCTGTATATTTTCTTGACCAAAACTTATCAGGTTTTCTTTGTAATAATATTGATAACTATATTCCGATTATTATTCTCAATGTCATTTCGTAATTATTAAATTTTTATAGTGACCCCCGTGCACAATAAAGAGGGAAGTTCTGTGTAAAAACCTTTACCGATTTTTGAGTTTGCTGTAGCGAATTAAGCCAAGCACATGAATTCATTTTTTTACCATTAAATTTTGCAACAAATATTGCAAATTTTTTATTCCGAAATAGGTTTGGAATGTCATGAAACGTGGAAATTTTAGATTTGGGCAGAAAATTTTTTTCGTCTATTCTGTAAATAGTAAGCAGTGATAAATTGATTAAACATTTTTTCAAAAAAATTTTTAAATTTTTCAAATTCAATTTGTTTGAACAAGGAAAAAAAATCGTCTAGTTTAGTTTTAAAATATTTTCAAAAATGTTAAAAAAATGTTGTGTAAATGTTTTTTTTTAATAGGTTTAGAACGCTATGAATCGTGAATATTTTAAAATCGAACAAAGAAAAAAATGTTTCCATCTATTTTAGTGGTAAAAAAATTTTCAATAATGTTGGTAAAATAAAATTGAAAAAATGTTTTTTTTGAAATAGGTTTAGAATGCCATGAAACGTATAAATTTAAAATTTGAACAAAGAAAAAAAAAGAGTATGTTTCAACATATTTGGGATTACATATTTTGAGCACATCAAAGTGATATTGGTCAACAATGTACAATAATTCGTTGTTACACTAATAGATTCATTATTATTATGCGCTGACTGAAATTTTATTTTACACATTTTAGAGGAATTTCCTATTCATTGGGGACGGCTCAATGTATATTCTTAGTTGCGAGATCAGCAGTTAAATTCATTATATTACAAGTTTTTGTGAATTATCGGCATAAATCGCTGTTAATTATCAGCAGCTCGTTAGAATTAAAATCCACCTTGATCTGTATTAACGATGGAAGTGTAGATAGCAGGTGGAAGAAGGCATCTAGTCCAAGGTTAGAGGCAGTGATGCACTTTCACGGTTGTGATGATGGTTTACGTATGAGAAACATCCGTACTTTTTGCACTTTTAACAAATAATATACTTGAAATAATTACTATTTACATCCATAAAAACATCGCATTAGCACCGCGCTACATTGTGCAATATCGAGTGGAACATCGTGTACTTAATAGAAATAGAAAAGGAAATACAAATTACTGGCTTTGTGTACTGTGACTTTAATTTCTTAACATCCATTGATTGTATAGTATCATGGTGTAATTTATTATTGTACCATCCCAGTTATTATAAAGTGATTATTTTAATAAAAATTGCATAAATTATGTATTTAGTTTTATGCAATAAAATCTATATGATCATTTGACAAATTACGTTAACATTTGGAAGCGCATGATGTTTGCATTTTTGTGCTATTAAATATGTAGGAAACCTGTATGAGGAACCTATAAAGATAAAGAAAGTTGTATCTTGCATTTATTGGGCTGAAAGTTTACCAGGGATACTAACTATATATGAACGGTTTGGTTACGAGGGCATTAAAATTGTAAGTATTTTAAACGACTTTATTTTTACTAAAAGATCTGCAGAAAACTGGAAACTTTGATATTACACGAAGTATAACATTTTATTCACAAACATCAAAATAGTTGAATATTACAATTTGAAAAAAATGTGCACATTTTTGTAAAGATTGATGCACCTAAACAATCGACGATTCAATAATCGATTTTGCTATCATTTTACTTCCACATCTACGTAGTGGAATGGAAGTATAGTAATCGCAAAAAAAATTCAAAAGTTTTGTTGGTTGAAATAGGTTTAGAATGTCATGAAACGTCGAGATTTTAAATTAGAGCAAAAAAAAAATGCCTGTTTGTCTGTCTGTTCGTCTGTCTGTAACTTTTATTTGTCCGCGCGTATCCTCTTAAACGATTTATTTATTTATTTGCGGAATACTCCATTTAAGATATTGCCTTGAAATTTTATACACGTATGTCCTATACGGAGATCTGGAACTGAATTGTTTCTTGAAGTTATCCGGTGAAGGCTTGGGGGGTAAATAGGAGAAAATAAGTAAGCAAGCTGGTAGGAGTACAAAACTTTGGGATTCGGTGTATATACTAAAAGATAAGGCTTCAGACTTTTCTTATTATATTTCCATCCCCCCGCAGCATCCCAACTCCTTCATAAAAGGGATATCCATTTGGAGTTTGGTACACGCATATATTATAACGTTGACTAGAGATGAGTTATATTTTGAGATGATTCTGTTGAAGGATTGGGGGTTAAATAGGGGTGAATAGGGGAAATAAGTAAAGCAAGCTGGTAAGAGTACAGAAACTTGGTTGGTGCATATTCTGGAACTAAGGGTTTCAAATTTGTTTATAATATTTTTCAGTTCCTTCCACCAACCCCCCCCCCCCACATTATTAAAGGGGTTGATAAAATAAAGCTGACATATTTACTTGAAATCTGGCACACGTATGTATTATAGCGACATCTAGAACTATCCGTTGAAGGGTTGGGGATCAAATAGGGGTAAATATGGGAAAATAAGTAAATTAAGCTGACGAGAGTACAGAAGCTTGGAATATGGTATATTTACTAGAAGCCAAGGCTCCAGATTTTTTTTATAACATTTTATTATCCCTCCACCACCCACCCCCACTTCATTATTAAACGGGCTAATAAAATAAAATTAAGATATTCACTGGAAATTTGGCACACTTATATATTATAATGACATCTGGAACTAGATTATATTTTGGGATAATTCCGTTAAAGAGGTGGGAGATAAGAAGAGGTAAATAGGTAGAAATGAATAACGCAAGCTGGTAAGAGTATACATATTTGAGATTTGGTGTATATACATAGAGGCCAAGGCCTCAAATTTTTTCATAATATTTTTCACCCCCCCCCCTCCACCAATTTCACTTAAATATTAAGGGGGTCGATAAAATTGAATGGAGAGATTCACTTGAAATTTGGTACACGTAAGAATTGTAATGACATCGGATTGAGATGACTGCGTTGGTGGTGGGGGGGGGGTTAAATTGGGGAAAAAGGAAGAGCAAGCTAATAACAGTCAACAAACTTCATTTTTGGCGTATATACTAGAAAATAACGCCTGGAATTGTTTATGAAGTCTGCCTCGAATATTATTGAAATCCTATTACCAATTACTTCCATACACTGGGGTGCAAATATACTCAAGACGTTTTCCTTTAAAGAGTCTTGGATAGATAATCTAGACGTGGAAGTAGTGATTCCTTGGGCAGCGGTATATTAGACGTTATTATAAACATTTCAACTTGCAATTTGCCATGATAATTTATATCCATTATAATATATGCAAAAGTTGCAAAAAAAGTCGGAAAACGTAAAAGTATTGCAAATGAAATGCAAGATATTTCCCCCCGTTTACGACAGGGATAATACTTCTTTTGGTACTCTACCCGAACTACTCTTTAATGAAAAAAACCACCCCTTTTAAAAATTTTCCGTACTATTTTTACGAGGGCTTGCTGGATCGAGATTTTACAGAAAATAAAAAACTGAGAAATATTTGACCAGAGGAGACCCAACCAATCCCATGGTGACAAAATTCAAATAAATGCCCTTCTGTAACTACTCCTATATTGGCAAATCACCCATTTTCTAGTTGTAGTAGTGCACCTTTAAAAATTTGAGAGAGTGTGGTAGTCTCCACGTCACTATTAGTGTAAGTATAGCTTTACAGCTTTATATCAGTATTATTTTCAATGCGTTATTTATTTAGATATTGTATACAAAGAACGTTAATCCTGGAATCTCAAAAACAGTTAGGATTATTGATCCCAAATTCGAGTACACACTTTTGGAGAAGGATCTACCGATCTTAGTGGTATTGAAAACATCGAAGATGACTGCTGTAGAAAGTGACCATGATACAAAATCGGACATCTCAGTGTCTGATTCAGAAGACCAAAATCTTGTGAGACTGAAGATATAGAAGAGATAGGAGTTGGTGAAAAGGAAGCCAATTCAAGAAGCCAATTTGTTTGGAATGCGCCAAAATGGTTTGCTCAGAGTGCATCTTTAAGAACAACAGAATTACACCAATTCAGTTAGTTCTATATGTTAGTTTCTGTTTGTTAAGATATGTATATTATACACTGTTTTATAGGCTAAGACTCATGTGTCATTTGGGCATTATTATTTTTTCTTTACCTGCTTCGACAGATACCTAACAATATGTTAAACATTTTCAGCAATCTACAAGGCAATTTTTGGTTATTTAAAATTTTAACTGCATTTTCACCTTATATTCTAAATACTATAACAAGTGTTTATACAGGGTGGATCACTAATAATAGGCAGGGGTAGATTCTTTGAGCCAAAATATGAGAATATAATCGAATATGCTTTGGTAAAATGTTATTGTGGAAAAAGATACAGGATGTCAAAGTTTAAATTATTTTTTCATTTTTTTTACAATAACTCAACAGCCTCTTGATTGATCTTCGCCAAATTTGCTAGAGGAACTTTTTTTATCCTAAGAAATAATAATTTATGTATTACATCACGTTAGATTATAGAGGGCGCCTCAGGACCAGCATCTGATGATTAATTTTTTTCTTATTTTTTTTCAACAAAACGTTGTGGTACTTCTGACCAGAAAATCTGAAGACGGCGTTATTTCCACGTATAAAAGGGACACAATTCGGTAGAACTTGATAACTCAACAACTGTATCTTTTGTTTTTTAAGAAGTTTTATGGACTTCACGTCATCAAGAGTGCGATATATTTCATGTCACCAGTTATGGGTTAAATATGTAATTAGCGGTATTTGCTGACATAATTGTAAAAAATCTACATTTGTGCTCTTTATCAGTACTGTGTGTTCCATTACAAACTGTATTAATAAATGCTATTAACAATTATTTTCAAATCTATTTGATATTGTTGTTGAATTGTAAAACAATCAAAGAGTTTGGACTAAATGTGAGAATAGTACAGACTGTTAATTTATTCTAATGGAATTTGCTTAAAATATAGGTTTATTAGTAAATGCTGCCATTACTATTCATTTCATGGCAGTAATGAGTTAACTAAAATTCGTCACACATTACAAATGTGACAATAATAAATAATCTATTTGTTTCAAACTTCAAGCAACCTATTACATAACGTTAAATTATCGCAAGTTAATGTTAAATGGAAATTAAACCAACTGTGTGTGTACTTACAATTCGCCAAGTGTAACGAGGCAAGGTCGAGAATAATGTAACACATTTTTAAAATCGTTATGTGCATAATTCGTAATTTTGTTAATTATATTCTTTAATCCATCTTCATTGTTTCATAAATAATAACAGATTATCTGTTTGTTCTAGAAATAATTTAACATCCGCCAAAGGTCGTGATAATATGATACTTTACTCATTCTAACACGCTATTTGGAATACCAAAATTTAGTTATGAAGATGATGCCTGTAATTCTTAAACAGGCAAAGATCTTCCATATATTGCTGGTTAGACCAACTTTAATGAAGGATTCCCATTAAACGAGCCAATAAATGGCGTTTTATAGGAATTTTTATAGGGAAAACTATTATACAAGACATTTTCAAACTTTGGAGATATATTTGTTATACATTAAAGCAACTACATTCAAACTTATGTGATTAAAATGAAAATTGTGGCTTTGGTGCCCCTTGAAGTGAGAAGCCTTCCAAAGTTTCTTGGTTGCTGGCTGGCACAATTCTTTCTCTCCAGATCCTCTGAAACAAAAAAGTAAAATTTCTTTTTACTTCTGGTGAACATGAGGACACCGCAACGCATGAAATAAAATTACTTCTTTCTCTTAAATTGTCGTCACATTTTCTGATGAAAAACAGTTTTGCATATATTTTATTTTCCGTAGTTCACGAGAAAGACAGTTGTGTTCTCGATATATGTGCCAAATTTCAGGGCAATCGGCTTAATAGTTCTTGAAAGATCACGTCGAAGTTCTAAAAAAATGCAGCTCATTTAATGGGAATCTCGTCTTAATTCAGCAAATCAATGGCAATTTACAAAATACACTAAAATAATGAAAACGTTTAGTTCTGCAAAAATATAGAGTTTCACGAGGAACAGAGAGAAACCTTTCCTTTTGAATGCGTGAATGGACTCATGTCAGTTGTCAGTAAAAGAAACTGTAGTGAGTTTTGCATTGAAGAAAGAAATAATTCACTATTACTGAAAGAGAATTAACAAATTATCTAATAATATATTCAAATTAAGCTCCGTTAACAGCTATGCGATATGCAAGTCGCTATTGAAAGTGTCGTAAACAGTTATGTAATGCCGTTTGGCGTATTCGGCCAATCTCCGCCAGTATTCTATCTTTCAGATCCTGCAAATTATTTCGCCTATAGACGCAACAGTAAAAAATCGAGGGATCTAGGGCAAGGAGACTTAGCTGGCTGTTAGAAAATGATGACAAGAAGTCAAGAGAAAGCCCTCCTACACGTTGGGCTGGTGTAACTATAGAGCTAATGAGAAAGAGCTTAGGTGAGGCTGTATCCCTAATAGGTATTGGGGAAGCCTACTAGAACATAAAAAAACAGGCGGTAAAGTAAAAAATACACCAGAAGCTCGCAAAAAATGTTATCTAGGATGTTTCTCCAGTTAAGGGCAGAATTATACATCACAAAACCACAAAAATCAGTTCTGGAGGTGGCGCGCAATCCCCCAAAAAACCACCCCTTCGGTGAAAAAAGTCTTATCTTACTGATAACTCGTTAACCGTAGAAGATATCAAAAAATTGCTCATCATAAAAAAGAAAGCTTGACTAATTTCCTAAAAAAAAGTCCTTTTGTAATTTTCGAGAAAACCGATATTGACAAAAATTGCAAAAGTATTTCTAATGCGCGCGAATTTCCGTTTATTTGAAATTTCGTGCTCGCGGGGCAATAGAAAGATGGAATTGCTCTAAAACCAAACAAGCTAGGAAGAAAAATCCGAATGGGTTTTAAAATACTCTCTTGTGTTGACATTTTTTATGGCTGTTGATGTTTATTAGTATATAAAAATAACAATAAAATATAGTTTCTCTTGATATTCTGTACATCTAACTATTCACAGGCCCATAAAAAATAATTGACTTTATTATAATTTATAAATGCATTATCTTTTAGTTCAAGGTAGTACTTCAATGCAGAAAAAGTTAGAAATAAAAATATTCACATTTACAAAACCAGCATGTTGAAGTTAGCCAGAAAAATTCAAAAAAGGCTACATATTAAATTTTTTAATGTTTTTTTAAGCAATTTTTTAACTATTGAATGATTAGGAACAATATTTATATGATATATAAAATCAAAGAAAAAATTTTGATCTGAATTTTCAAAATGTTTGGGTCTTTTTTTAATTTTAATGAAGCAATAAAAAATAGGCCAAAATTTGGCTAATTTCAACATGCTGGAAAATTTGTAAATGTGAATATTTTTATTCCTAACTTTTCCTGCATTGAAGCACTACCTTAAACTAAAAGATAATGCATTTATAACTTATGTTAAACTCAGTAATATTTTATGGGCAATTCAACATTTTCTATAGGCCGCGCACAAAAAATTTCAAATAAAGGAAAATTCGTACACATTAAAAACGCAAATGTTGCATTTTTTTATGTCGACTTCCTCGAAAATCATGGCATATTCAAGAAAATTACTAGAGGACTTTCTTTTAGGAAACTAGTCGAGCTTTCTTTTTTATGATGAGTAATTTTTTATATCTTCAACGGTTGACGAGTAAAATAAGGGGTGATTTTTTGGTGGGGTTGTGCGGTACTCCCGAAACTAATTCTTGTGGTTTTATGATTTACAGTCCATTCACTAACAGTTACTGAAGGCAAATCTCAGATAACATTTTTTGTTATGGAAATATTTATATTTATTGGACTCATTACACGAATCACAAAATGACTATCAAGACCTTATGCATAAGAAGAAGATTGAACTTTGGACGCTCTTCTCAATACTAGTTAATGCGCTAAATATAAACATGTCATTGGTATATATTATCAAACACTTTATTTTTCGTGAAGGAGGGCAAATCTTCATAAAGTCCTGTAATCCGTGTTAGAAGGTTGTTGGATTTCGTTCGAGGCAGACCTGTCAACTGAAGGCCCTTCTTTAATTACCACACCTAAGGCACCGCACTGCATTATAGTAAATATTCCTCGTTTTTATTCTTTTATACCTTAGACTTTCTTATTCTTCCTTTCCTATATTTCTGTTTCCTTTCTATAATAGTTCGTCGATTTTTTCAGAGAAAATGTGTCCTGAAGAATCTACCACTTCGCATGACCAGTTTTTATCGGAGTTACTAAGATCAAATATTTTTTTAAGTATGCGTTAAAGCATGAATGTCCACTAAGAAACTGTTAGGTAATATTCTGTTTCTCGATATCCCCGTTTGTTCTAAGTCTCTGTATTTTAGATACTTTTTAAGAAATTTGAAATCCTATTATACAACTTTATTCCCATATATTTTGGGCATTCTTCATATTTTGATAAATTATGTGTGCTTAAGTTATTAATTTCTCTGGTATCATAATTATGATTATAATTGTTTGGTAAGAATTTACTTAAGTTATTTTTAAAATAAATGAGAATATCTAGAATATAAATACATGGAAATGTCAAAATGTTTGGATCTTTAAACATATTTCTATAGGAGGTATATTTAAGTACTCCCATATTGTTACCTACAGTTTTCTCCTGAACTGTAAATATTATGTCAAAGTAACATGAAGAGCCCCAAAAAGGAATTTCATATGTTGCCCTCGAAATAAAATTTGTATAGTAATATGCCAAGATAGTTTTCATATTTGATATTTTGGATAATCTTTACAATCCATAACAGATGGAAGAAAGTTCAATATGTTCAAATGTTCATCTCAATTTAATCTATTGTCTATGAATATTTCCAACCATTATTAATGGTCCACCTTTTCTCTAGCTTACCGAACCGCGAAAAATTCACTCTCTGATATTTCTTCAAGTTTTTACCTTTTAAACTATTGTAGATAACGAAAATTAAGTCTTTCAATTTTGCGTCCATATGACTGTCTATTGGCGCTGTATTTACAAAACTATTTGACGACGAAATATATTTCGGTAGGTAGTTGACGCCGTTGCTAATCAATAAATGAGATATACTTTTAGTGAAGATTATAAAGGTTGGACCCCTAGAAAACGTGACGGTTGGCAAAATTTTTGGAATATATCTAATATAACTATTAAGGAAAAAACCTAGCGAAAAATGGTGGTCACTATGAAAAAGCAAATAATTAAAAATCGAAGGAACAAGATGAAATTTTTAATAAAGAATATTACACTATCTGTATACTGCAGCTTCTTGCTTTTTGGCTTCTGCCAGTACGGACTAGGTAAGTATGACAAACAGATTTTGTTGTTTGATTTCAGCCAAAATACTATGCAACCAAGCTTTGAGAAACATGCGGCTAATAGATGATAGATTAGTGGGCTTTGGAAACTAAAATGGCACATTTCTGTGTAAATCTGGTAACCTAATAACATTGGAAAAATCATAGTAGCCATTGAATGTAATAAAATAATATCAGCTGTCAGACAGATACAAAATAAAGCGTTGCAGAAATCTCTTTGAATAAAAATTAAAGAAAATGAATAATTTTAGTAGAAATCAAAAGGTCGATATGTTACTGATATATGGAGAGCGTCTCAAAAATTCAACTGCAGCTGCAGAACTGTATCAGCAACGATATCACAACAGACGTCATCCAAGCAGACACTTATTTGCCAGAGTGGAACAAGAATTAAGAAACGAACCCAATCAACGAGATGACCATCAAACATTTATTGTAAGTGAGGACAAAGAAATTGATGTATTAGGATTTGTGATGGTACACCCAACAACATCAACAAGGGAATTGTCAATGGAATGCGACATTAGTCAGTCTTCGGTTTGCAGAATTTTAAAGAAACATAAGTTTCGGTCTTATAAATACCAAATACACCAACATCTTTATGGAGATGATAACGACAGGAGGCTAGTATATTGCAACTGGTTCTTAAATGCAGTACAACAAAACCCAGGTTTTCCTTTTCATATTTTATATTCAGATGAAAGTAGATTTACGAACCAAGGTATGTTTCACAGAAATAATACGAGGTACTGGGCTCAAGTAAATCCGAGGTTGGTAAGGCGGGGGAATATTCAGGAAAGATTTGGGTTTAACTGTTGGCTTGGAGTACTTGGAGATCGAATAATTGGACTCCTATGTCTATTTACAAAATCTATTTTTCCAACAAGATGGTGCTCCCCCACATAATTCCAGAAGAGTGATGGAATATTTAAACAACTTGCATGGTGAACGCCTTTTCGCAAATCAAGGTCATATCAGGTGGCCTCCTAGGTCACCTGACAACACCCCTGGACTATTATGTATGGGGCACTCTAAAAAATAAAGTTTATAAAACTTTTTCAAATACCCGTGAAGAGCTGCAAAATAAAGTTGTACGGGCTCTTAATGAAATAACGCCGGCTGAATTGCGTAGAGCCATTCAAGCAACTGTACGCAGAGCCGAATTGTGTATAGAAAAAAATGGTGAACATTTTGAACAATATCTGTAAATGTCAATTTATGGTTTAATTATATTAATTATTTTAAAGATACCTACTGTTACCTAGTTTAAGTTTAATTGTTCAAACGGAATTGATTTTTATTTATTTATAGGCCCGATATTTATGTTCATTTAAATAAAACTCTGAAAACCGAACTGATGTCGCATTCTATTGCAAATGTCCTTGTGGATGTAATTGTGTTTACCTACACATACCTATGCTAAACTTAATTGTAACGTTCTTTGCGCTCACAATTATTAAATGTTTGATAGCTCAAGATTGCCTATAACTACACGAGTCTGTCTGACAGCTGATATTGTTTTATTACATTCAATGGCTACTATGATTTTTCCAATGTTATTAGGTTACCAGATTTACACAGAAATGTGCCATTTTAGTTTCCAAAGCCCACTAATCCATTATCTATTAGCCGCATGTTTCTAAAAGCTTGGTTGCATTGTATTTTGGCAGAAATCTCAAATATTTCTGAGCAGATTTTCAAAATTTTGGTATCATTAGATTCGTATGAAAATGAGGTAT
The DNA here is from genome assembly GCA_963583905.1 of Stenurella melanura. Classification (NCBI taxonomy): domain Eukaryota; kingdom Metazoa; phylum Arthropoda; class Insecta; order Coleoptera; family Cerambycidae; genus Stenurella; species Stenurella melanura. The sequence continues at coordinate 86,130,561 of OY757309.1, forward strand.
TTAAAAATGTTGGTGAACGATTAAATTCCCATTTAAAAAAACCGAGTTAGTGGGTAAAAATCACATTTAAAAATTTTAAACGCCTCTAGAGAATTAAGTAATGCAATCATATTGCTCTTTTTATTTTTATAGTAACGTAGCACACAAACTAAAATATATTTTGGGCACCACAGCACTCTGGATTCAGAAATAGATTATTTTAATAAAATGTTTAATGTTTATCAAAATGTGACCAAAATGGATGTATTATATTCAAAATTTCCTCTAGATTCCAAAAATGTAAAAATATATAGGGTGTTCTATTTAAAAATCGAAAGTTGTGGGCATTTCCGGTCAAACCGGATGTGCAACAAACTTGATTTTTTATTGAAAAGATGGCATATTAGTCGTGTAATAAGGCCTCCAAATGTCAATTTTCTATTCCAAATATTATAGGAAATATCGGGGTGAGCGCAATTCGTGACTCACCAGGTATATGTTTCAATACTAGTTAGCTAATAGATAGGTGAAGATCTGTTGTTTCTTATCAGTCAATGGCAAATATTTTTTCATACTTATTCATGGATATTGCCTTGGTTTTGTATGAAATATCGTTATGAGTTGTTTTGTGCCTTTCTGATGAGCTCAGACTTAGGGCGGAAAACGTTTCCAAGGCTAAGCATTTCCAAGAAACTGAATGAGAGATTCTATGAAAATGCAACCCATTAGAATGAAAAATTCATTTTAGGCCTTTGTTCTCATTTTTAAGTAATTCTTCTTACCGTAGGGGGTCATACAGATACCAGTTTAATTTGCATAGACGTAGGGGACTATGTTGGATGCTAGTGTTATAATGAGATTGTCAAATAAGAAATTTGACAAATTTATTATAGGATTTTAATTTGCTAGCATAACCAGAATTCAGGTTATCGAAAGAATGCAAAGATTTCATTCATATTTTTACATATAGTTTTTCTTTTAGTTCTCATGGATAGTTTTTTCCGCTGTTTGCAAAATCCTGTAAAGAATATGTTTCATTAATAGACTATTTCTGACATAAACCTTCATTTTGTAATATATCCAGTTTAAAGAAATCAGAGTAGGGATTCAATGTCAATCTCCCATCCGATGCTTTAGATTTAATTATTCTTGTTTAAATTCCAAAGTATGTATGCATTGTGTCTGCAAAAGTCTCAAGTGGTGTTACGTCACTCACTGCTCGATATAAATAGTATTATATAACAGTCTATAGACTTTATTAAAACACTGATGGGCGCAAAAAATGGAGATATAACCTTCAAATAGCCTTGCTATATCCTTCATAAAAACGAACAATTAATTTTATATGTATGATAAATTATATTGTAAATAGAAGAATATCGTTTTTTATACTAAGCCATACTTACCAACTCGTTTAACTGAAGAAGATTTACACACGCGTTTTGTTAGAAGTTTAAAATAAACATTATTCAAGCTAACATGCACGTATGACACATTTATGCAATTAAACTGAACAATAGCGACACATCTTCATACCTGCGGTGGTAAATTATCGTAGTTTTATAAGAATAATTAATATTTTGCCCAAGAGCAATTTGCATATTTAAGCATGACCTCGATCAACAAGTTTTTAGTTGTTGCAGTTTTTCAATGTTAACGGCGCAGGTTGCACATTCGCATTTAGGATGATTTAATTTGTTAAATTTAGCACCTGTTAGAAAAAACAAATTTGCATATTTTTTTAAATCTCGATACATATCTCATTGTTCTGTTATTGGATACCACTGATATTTTAAATTAACTACACCTTATTAATTAACTGTCTAAATAACAGATTTTTCAGCATTCTGCAAGGTTACTATTAATTAAATTTAGTAATGCTGTGAATCTTCATTATAATATAATATATAACATATTATAGTCGGGAGCCAAGCAGGGTCTACGTACTCCAGCTACCCGGATCTCTGGATGATTTTTTTCTTATAGATCAGAATCTAACAAATATTTTTAGATAATGTTGCTATAAATCTAACTGACGCCGCCGCTACCAAAATGTTGACTAATTTTCGAGTTGCTAAATAACTCAATAATTTAAATATTTCTTTATTGATAATTACCTAAAAAAATCTACATCCGCATTTGCTTCTGTTGAAACACGATGACCCAAGCGAACAAAATTTTGCTAAAAGAAACTATACTGTTTAACTCTATCATCATTTATAAAGTATCTTCTTTCCTCGATAAATTTAAAATTTCTAGAGTTCGATTATGGCACAAAGGTGTTTATGTTTAAATAAATAATGCAACATTTTATTACATATTTGTCACTTAAAGTTTGTTCGAATCTAAGGCACAAGCATTATATTGCAGTTTTGATATCTTGCAGATCTTTGTACTATTGTATAGTTAATCAACTCTTTTCTTTTAAATTGTACTAAAACAAAGAATGTCAAGTGTGATATTTTAGGCACATCTGGCGATCATCCTCTATGACGTATAGAATAGAATATTTTATACCAATCGTTTATTTCATAGCCAATCCAAAATTATTAGTCTTGAGTTAAGTTTTTTTCCCAGACAAGCCATGTCAAGCTTTTAGTAATCATTTTTTGCCGTCTTTATATGTGAATCTCACTCATGTTTAAATGTTTCATAAGATTAACGATTTTACATCATCATCTTTACCAAAGAACGTTTGAGAATATTTCTCTCATGTACTATTAAGATTTTCTACCATATAATATTGTCTTCTAAAAATAAAATCCAAGGAAGCTACAAAAAACAAATTCATACAGTATATTACAGAAAACAACGCCCGTAACTTTTACATCAATGGAGCAGAGACTGTTACTGGTCACCACATAAATAACACAGCCCCGCAAAAAAAAAATGTTCTGACCTAGCAATGAGACGAGTATATCCTTATGTATTTTTGATCGCTGATTCCGATTCCGGGGTCAAAAAAAGTCGTACACCCCCAAAAAAAATTTTAGAGCCAAAAACACCACCTGATAGGGTATATATGAGATAACGCTCTGAAAATGATGTTATCATTTTACTCATTCGTTTTGTTTAATATTTTCGGGAAAAATTGAATGTATTATGATAAAAATAAAGGTGAATTGCAGCGTTCACCTTATCGGTATGAAACGCACCCCCAATAATGTTATCATTTTAATCAATCGTTTTGTTTAATATTTTTGGGAAAAATTGAATGTATTACGATAAAAATAAAGGTGAATTGCAGCGTTCACCCTATCGGTATGAAACACACCCCCATAGAGGGTGAGAACCACCCTCATCTGCCATGAAACCAATTGATAACGGCAATGACTGAAAAAAATCTAAAAATGTTTAAGTTTCGTTAGGTTTGCAATAAACTGACGTAGAATTCACGTAATACCCCAAAACTATCCCTATAGCGTTATGAAAAACAACCCTTAACTTCAATTAAAGAAAAAAGAAATGAAAAAACATAAAATTTGATAATGATTTCATTATATGGATGTTCTTATTTGCAGAGATCCTTATGGCTAGGATATTAGCAGTCATTTGTGACCAATGTTAACACCAATTGGGTATAAAACCCACCCCTGAAGGGGGTGAGAAGTACTCTTACGTTAGTAGCTTTTAATTCTTCTTTTTTAATCTTTTTTTATGGTATGGTTCTTTGCAAACCTAACGAAATTGTTATCAAATTTCATGTTTTTTCCTTTCTATTTTCTGTAATTGAAGTTAGGGGTTGTTTTTCATAACGCTATAGGGGTAGTTTTGGGGTATTACGTGAATTCTACATCAGTTTATTGCAAACCTAACGAAACTTAAAAATTTTTAGATGTTTTTCAGTCATTGTCGTTATCAATTGGTTTGATGGCAGATGAGGGTGATTCTCACCCTCTATGGGGGTGCGTTTCATACCGATAGGGTGAACGCTATAATTTACCTTTATTTTTATCGTAATACATTCAATTTTTCCCGAAAATATTAAACAAAACGATTGATTAAAATGATAACATCATTTTTAGAGCGTTATCTCATACATACCCTATTCAGGAGGTGTTTTTTGGCTCTAAATTTTTTTTCTGGGGATGTACGACTTTTTTTGAATCTGGATTCGGAATCAGCGATCAAAAATACATAAGGATATACTCGTCTCATTGCTAGGTCAGAACATTTTTTTTTTGTGGGGCTAATAGAAAAATACGTTTCCATATACGCACATAATTGTAAATCCTCAATTTATCCTTGAATTATAAATAGTTTCGGAAATCGTGCTTATCGAGATATGTTTTACATTCAAGTAAAGTGTAATTTTTCCCAGCAGTGCAATAAATAATAATCAAGAAGCAAAAATTGCTAACAATCTAAATTTAAATAGAAGACCACTAGGCAGGGACAAGAAGTATTAAAAAGTGCATTCTTGAGCCGGGAAAAATGTTTTGATTGATTCTTATGTTCTTGCCCCTTAACACGTTTATCACTATACTATACGTAGTTCGTAAACCGTGTGCTTATTTTTTAAATTAGCAATTTTTTTTCACGGTTTGCTTTATATCTCCTCTCCAGGGCATTCTTCGCCATATGTACCTCATAGTTTTTTGTTCTTCGTTACATTGTCCAAAAAATGACACTGGTTTGAAGTTGCTAAGTGTTTTACTTCCCTCGCATACCGAGGGGAAGTATTGTATTCGAGAAAAAATCACCCTCCGAGATTTTTTCGGATTCTGACGTTTCAGAACACGTAGATTACGAAAATATAGGTTTTTCAATTCCGTCAGTCTGTCTGTCTGTCTGTCTGTCTGTTGGTGCATTTACTAAAAAACTACTTGACGGAGAGCAGTCAAACTTAGCAGGTAGTTGACGCTACTGTCAGCGAAGACATGGTAGAAATTTCACTGGAAAATATACAGGGTGGACCATCTAAACGGAATAAATAGCGAAAAAAATTTTTTTTTGCTCAAATTTAAAATTTCCACGTTTCATGACGCGCTAAACCTATTTCAGAAAAAAAAAAATTTGAAAATTTTTGTCACATTTTTGAAAAAATTTTTACCAAGATGAAAAAAAATTTTTTTTGCTCAAATTTAAAATTTCTACGTTTCATGACACGCTTAACCCATTTCAGGAAAAAAAATTTTGAAAATTTTTTTTACCAATATTTTTGAAAAAATTTTTACTACTAAAATGAAATATTTTTTTTTTCTTTCTTCAAATTTAAAATTTCCTCGTTTCATGGCATTCTAGGCCTGATTCAAAAAAATATATATATTTTGAAATTTTTTTTTACCATTTTTGAAAATTTGTTTACCACTAAAATAGATAGATTTTTTTTTTTATTTCTTCAAATTTCAAATTTCCACGTTTCATAGTGTTCTAAATCTATTTAAAAGAAAAATTAGAAATTTTTCTTACTATTTTTAAAAAATTTTACCACTAAGATACAATTTTTTTTCTTTGTTCAGATTTTAACTATCTACGTTTCCATGACATTCTAAAACTATTCAAACAAATTTAAAAATGTTTTTGAAGAATTTTTTTAAAAATTTGAAAACATTTTTAATCCATTTTATGTATCACTACTATAGAACAGACGAAAAAAATTTTTTTGCTCAAATTTAAAATTTCCACGTTTCACGATATTCCAAACCAATTTCGGAAAAAAAAATTTGCAACATTTTGTTACCAGTTTGGAAAAAAAATTTAACACTAGAATGCTCAAATTTAAATGACATTCTAAACCTAGGTATTTCAGAAAAATATTTTTGAAAATTTTTTTCACCAACATTTTTCAAAAAGTTTTTACCACTAAAATAGATCGAATTTTTTTTTATTTGCTCAAATTTAAAATTTTCTCGTTTCATAGCATTCTAAACCTATTTTAAACAATACATAATTTTTAATTTTTAAACTTTTTTTAACACTACTATGGAATAGAAGAAAACTTTCCTTTTTGCTCAAATTTAAAATTTCTACATTTGACATTTTAAACCTATTTCAGAAGAAAAAATTTTGAAAATTATTTTACCAACATCTTTTGAAAAATTTTAAAAAAATGAAATTTTTTAACCACACACTATATTTCCACTCCATTACGTGAATGTTGGATTGAAAATGTGACAGATGGCAATAATATCTGGCATATGCACCTATTATACTTTTATTGAAAAATGTACAGGGTGGTCATCCCAAGAAATAATTCAGTCATGGTGGACATTTGTAAAGGTATTTGCGCAAGCGTGCCATATGTGGCACCTGCTATTTAGTATTGAACTTTTGCTGTTGGATGAGAACTCTATATTTTCTTGACAAAAAGTTATCAGGTTTTCTTTGTAACAATAGCAATAACTATATTCCGATTATTATTCCCAATGTCATTTCGTAATTAAAAAATTTTTAGAGCGACCTCATGCGCAAATAACGAGGGAAGTTCTGTGTAAATATCTTTACCGATTTTTTTAATTTGCAAATAGTGTCAAAGTCTAAAAAGTGACTTTTTTTCGACACTAAATACCTCTGGAACGGAAACACATAAAAACCTGAAACTTTAAGAATTTGTTGCTTATAATGATTTAAAAAAGTGTTCTAAATATCAGCAAGATTAGTGTTTACCTTTTTAAGTAATGAACGATTGATTTTTCTTTGAAACCTTAGTTGCAAATAATTTAAACTATCTAAACAGAAAATGCAAAAACCCGTTCAAATATAGGTACTTATATGAATTTTCAGAAAATATTTATTTTAACCGATTTTATAATGATTTCTTTCGAGAGGCCTTTTTTACGTGGCGTATAAAACAATTTAGCTTATTTATTTTTGAATGTAGATAGATTATCTGCATTTTTGGAAAATCTATGTCTTAAAGAGCGCTTTCAAGTTATGAAAAAGCGGATTCAACGTCAATAAAATAAAAACATTTGTACAATTTTATATTACGGTAAAATCTTTGAAAATCATGTGATAGTTTTTAAATCATTCTAGAATTGAATTATATAATATTTGATAGAACCATTTCATGTTAACTGACAAAAGTTTTTTTTCTTAATTCTGTTATAGGAATACAATTCCTAATTAAGCTTAGTTTGTCAATTTTCCATTCAAATCGCCCATGTAAACACAGAAAGTATCCTACATATGTGTCAAGAAATAAAGATCACATTATTCATATATACGGGGTGCACCAATAAAAACTTCCAGGCATAATATTTCGAAAAAGTCAATTGTTAGAATGTGTAAATGACTTCAGTTTTGAATACAAATAGTTTTTTAATATGAAAAGATATGGGGCATTTAAAAAAGATTTCTTCAAACAAATTTCATGACAAAATATTTTTGAAAATCCAACCGTTTTTGAGACATGTATTAGAGTTTAAATGTTGTAATTTTTTGAAAACTAAAAACCCTTTTAAAAAAAAATTGAAAATAACACAATATTTATAACTTTCGGTTTAACCGTAAATGAACTTGACTTTGGACTTTTAAAATGGGATACTGTATTTTGTCTCAAAATATTGAAGAAGATTACATTCTAAGAATTTCCATAGAATCTAAAAATGCTAAAATGTACAAGGGTTTGTTTAAAGCAATAAAGTCAGTGGCAGAAATATTAAATATTGAGATAGATACAGTAGTATTGAAAAAATTTCCCAGCTGAAGTTCCAATAGTTTTCAAAATAGAGACAATTTAAGATAGCGATGAGTGTTTGTTTTATTTTATGTAATATAAACGGAAATTGAAATGATAATTACTATGCATTAATTTGTGTTAGTAAAACTTGTTTGAAATTTATACGTGTCAGATTGGTTTCAGCTGAGGTTTTAAGAACGAATGGATGTAAAGTAGGTTCTAACGATAAAAGCAAAGCTCACTAATGGCATCAGGGTACTAGCGTGCTTTACTGCCTTCATTAGTCATGTTGAGAAATCTATATGTATAATTAACAAATCTTAGTGTACAAATTAATCTTTGACAAAAGACAATGTTTGACACCTACTATTGGACGTAGAAAAAATAGGTGTATAAAACATTTTACAGTTAATGTACTAAATGTAAATATCTAAATAAATTGCGTCCTGTTAAAAATGTTGACATCCTACATCTCTTAGGTTGTTTGTTTCATGATACATTTGATCGGTACTTTTTTAGATTCTTTCATTTCAGAATGCAAATGGTAACATAGCAGAGCAAAAATAATTAGTAGTTTCTGAGTCATATAATTGGGCCTTTCGTAAGGACAATTTAAATCAGCGTCATTCGGAATCATGTCCCTATTCTACAAAAAATGATTGCAAACAATATTGCAAAATAAATAAATTTATCATATCACGCAATATTAATACTTAGATGTGCACTCTGCCATATGTGACGATACGTTGAATATTTATAAATTGATATTACGTTAAATATTACAGGCCATTGTATAAGAAAATACAGGAAAATGATGACATGCTGAGAGGACGGATGGTCTTTCCATCACAGGCCTGCATTTGATAACATTTTCAAAGTTGATTTAAAAATTTTAACTGTTTTTTGGTATTTGGGTAGCACTGATTTCAAATCTGCTTTCAGTTTTTTTGTATCACGTAAGGTTATTTTTCAAACCAGCAAAATCAAGAAATTTAGAAAAACACGATTTATTTCATTTATAAGCTAGTTTTATAACATATTAAAGACAAAAATACAAAAACATACAAGATGCAGACATTGAAACTATTTGGATTAGTTGTTTATTCTTTACGCTTCTTAAAAAACCGTTTTCTTTTTTCAGAAAAGCTTCTTTTTGTTGTTTTTCTGTCATATTCAGCTAAAGGAAGATCTCTCCTCAATGTCCAACAGTAATCGGCCATCATTTTTGTGTCCCAGCGCCCCTGGTATCTTTTTTCCATCTCTTTAATATCTTGATGAAATCTTTCACCTTGCTCTTCACTCACGTCCCCAAGATTTTCAGGGAAATAGTCCAAATGGGAATGTAAAAAGTGAATTTTTATGCTCATATTGCAACCAAGAATCCTGAATTTTTCCAGCATATTTTCAACGATCTCAACATAGTTTGTGTCTTTATAATTCCCTAGAAATGTATGTACAACTTCTTTAAAAGCATTCCATGCATGTTTTTCCTTATCTTCCATTACATTTTCAAATTCTCTATCTTTCATCAAGCTCCTAATCTGCGGCCCTACAAAGATTCCCTCCTTTAATTTTGCCTCTGACAGAGCCGTAAATGTATTACACAAATATTTAAAACAATTTCCTTCTTTGTTTAATGCCTTAACAAATTGTTTCATAAGTCCAAGTTTTATGTGAAGTGGTGGAAGTAAAACTTTTTTAGGGTCAATGAGACTTTCGCGAATTATATTTTTGGTTCCAGGTGTTAAAGTCTTTCTTTGTGGCCAGTCTCTTTTTATCCAATGCTGTTCTCGGTTCCTGCTATCCCACTCCCACAGGAAACATGAAAATTTAGTAAATCCAGACTGCTGACCCAAGAGAAGGCCTAAAATTTTTAGATCTCCACACAATTCCCAGTTGTGATCTTTATATTTTATTCTTAAAAGTAATTCCTCTAAATTTTCATAGTTTTCCTTTAAATGAACTGAATGGCCGACAGAAACAGAAGCAAAAACATTGCCATTATGTAAAAGAACAGCTTTAAGGCTCCTTTTTGAAGAGTCGATGAAAAGTCTCCAGTCAGAAGGTGTGTATTCAGGAGCTCCGAGGCAAGTAATTAGATCAGAAATTGCTTGGCAGTACACAAGTGGTCAGTTTTGTGCAAAATATTTTACAAATTCAGTCTCACGATTTCTATACCAAGAGAAGGTAGTTTCTGGGGCAAGCAAATATTTTGTTTCAACCTAGACCCCAGTACTTCAGACATATGCCTTTTGAAAGTCCCAAATCTATTACCAAATCATTCAGTTTGGCTTGTGAAAATAGTTGAGATTGGTTTTGACCTGAGGTTGATGGTTCAAAATCACGATCCTGTACGGAGCCGGAAGTTGAGGAGTTTTCACTATCATCTTTTAGTACTTCGGGGGGTATAGGTATAGGTACATCATCACTGTGAGGAACTGGTCTGATAGCTGATTTAATATTGTTTGGGTACAAAATATGTTTCAAAGTTTTTCTATTATTCCCTTAATATCACAAAGACAAAAGTAGCAATCATCATGATGATTTTGCGGTTCTCTCGAAACCATCGGTATTCCAAAAGGAATGCTTTTTCTATTTCCTTTGGTCCAATGTCTTAAACCTTCTTCACATACCTTGCAAACAACGTGCGGTGCCCAATCTTTATCTTGATCTCTTAATTTGATTTTGAAATAAGCATAATATGAATTTTTCACAAATTCACCAATTGGTCTCTTACACTTTTTCAAGACGAAATATCCACAAATATAACAAAAATTATCTGGTTTGTTTTTGCAACGCCGGTTAGACATATTTTTAAGCAATGTATATCAAATACCACGCACAAAACTAAACAAAAAATAAATTTTACTTGTTTAGTGATCAAAACTTAGAGCAAGAATGAATCCAATGACATTATAATATAAATTTTGTTTGGAGTCATAAACTTAAAACCCTTCTTTTTCCCAGTACTAATAAAGTTAAAGCATATTAAATAGGACTTAGCAGGTCAAAATTCCCGGAAATTTTGTTCAAATTACCATAAATATAGTAATTAATAGATTTAATAAAAGGATTTACCTCAGGTAATGAGAGCCTACTTAATAAATCTCTTGAAAAGTACCACATAAAATCATTTTTGGGTTAATAGAAGAATAGAATTTCAAGCACTAAATTTATTTTAAAATGTATTACGCCTATTAAGATGTTTTTAATATTTTTTTCTTTTTTTTGGGAAAAAATTTTTCTGTGGGTGATGGAGCCCAATGGTATTTAATTAGTTATTTCTATATAAAAACTGAGCTTAACAAACAAAAATCACGTCATCACAAATTTCATGCAGGCCTGTGAATTGACATAAAATTGCTTGTTTTATATTGTCCACTTGCTCTTATACATATTATTAACTGCATATTGCCACAAAAAAATATGGTATGAAAATACACTGCGAAAATCAATAATCCTACTGTAATTACAATCCTGAGACCAATTAATTTTGTTATAAGAAACCAAATAAACTCTTACTTAATTATGCATTTATTTGGTTAGATCAGCATATTACAGACGTACAGAGTTAGGTGAAGAAAAATGCAAATTTCTGATTCTACTCGATCACTCAAAAGCCTTTAACACACTGAATCATAAGATATCATTAGCGAAACTACATTATTCTTGTTTCGCAAGTAATGTGGTACAGCTTTTGTCTGGTTACTTCAGCAAAGGAAAACAATGTGGCCCTATTAAGGAATATTAGTCGAAGTCTAAAACCCTAAACAGCAGTATTCCTCAAGGGTCCATTTAGGAGCCATTGTTATTTTCCATATGATTAAAAATATTGCACATTACGTCAATATGCAGATGATTCGAATCATACCAAAATTTTATACAGCCAATATCACTATAAATCAGAATTTGAAGGACATATATAGGTACATCATTACATAAAACTAAATGCCTCAAATTCTCAATCAATTTTAATAAGTACTCCCTCAATGATAACACGATTTTAAGTGTTACAGTAAATATAAGAAAATGCAATGGCAATTACTGTCAATAGACTTTCATTAAACCCAGATTGCAACAATTTTTAGCTTGTCCAGTCTCAGTTTAAAATTAATTAAAAAGACCGACATTTATTGATAGTAAATAATGTTAATGAACAACTTCATAAGTGATTCAATAAAAATAAATAAATATAATTTAACCTACGGCTATGCTACCGGCAATAACTAAGAGCTTATAGATTTTAACAACAGACTTGTAATGGTGGGCCAGGTAAACAATCAACTACTTTCGCTTGAGGTAAGTGCATAACATATCTGGTCAACCATATTCGTATACGGATATCGTTTATAATATACAAGTACTCGTACTTGAATATTGCAGATCTCGATCTCGGATGCCTTCTACCACATCAGGCTTTGTAATGATTTATCCTGGTAGTAACGCTTTAGACCGAACTTCCAAATTAGTAATAAGTATACTATAATGCGTTTATTACAGTATACAGCTTTAAGTTGCCTATATACTGGGTGGGACAATCATGCGTCGGACCTCGATATCTCGAGTTCTACGATAGCTAGAAATTTTTTTCAAAATTGCAAGTAAACTAGATAAAAAAGTCTATAACTGGAAATTATTTTTGAACATACAGAGCGAGCCAAGGCGAAATTACAGGACCAAGTGCCTTTTTTTAAATGGAATGCTATGTATATCACTACATTTTTTGAAGCCTCCTCCTAGGCTCTATTTATTCCTACATTAGCATTGAATATCTCCCCACCACTTATATGTAATGAATTTTTTTGTTGAAACAATGCAATCTGCAGGTGGATATTAAAAAAATTACTACAGTTACAATTATGGGTTTTAAGAAAAACTTATGTGAATTCCAGGTACGAGACATCTAATTAATGTTTTTGAATCATGTTCATTTCCTAAAACTGCACAGGGTGGCCAAAAATTGTTTTTAAATTCAGAATTTTTTTAATTGAATTTTATAAATTTTTTCAAATGAAACACCCTGTATATTTTTCAACGATATGATGTAGAAATAAAGAACGAACATTTTTGTATCTACTAACCTATGGCTGCTTGCAACCATTTTCGTTTTATAAATAAATAACTGTCAAATTCAAGAATAAACTTAAAAAAAGAGGTTCCCTTAAATAATTCATTAGAAAAATTTATAATAGGTGTTCGACGTGTTGCCCATTTTGATTGAAACACGTCTTTATGCAATTTTGAACTGAGGCCATTTAGTGGGACCATTTTTTCCAATCCATTGAAATGAATCAATAGTATTTAACAGGTCCCTTACTGTAATGTCTTTTTGTACATTTTTTTGCCGTTTTCGTTATTCGAGAAGCAATAAAACCTCAGTTTGGTATAAATTGTCGTGTACAACGGAGTATTTATCAGACTTATCGATCGTTAGTTAAATTTGTATTGAATTTAAAATATTTGGAATTTTACAATATGAATTTTAATAAAGCGGGACTTGTAGACATGACTTTTGTCTTGGGCGAGTCAGACAGAAATTGTTTACTTGCCAATAGAATATATCACCAACGTTATCCTGAAAGAAGGATTCCTGATTTTAGCGGCTTCCAAAACCTTCTCGATAGATTTATGGAAACTGAAAATGTCGAATATAAAAGAAATGAAAGCATTAAAACGTGTTATGAAAGAAGAAAATCAGTTTTCTGTGGTGCTGGCAACGGTTGAGAATCCCCATGTTAGTCAAAGAGAAGTGAACTCATTACTAGAAATAAGTAGACGGTCTGTGGGTCCAGTCTTTAAAACAAATAAGTTGCATGCAGATCATATTCAAATGCAAAAGGAATTATCTGATGACGATTTTCAAAAGCGCCTACAATTTTGTAATTGGGCCAGAGATAAAATGCAAATGATGTCATCTTCTTCAATAATGTTTTATTCACTGGCGAGGCAACATTTCATAAAAATGGATTTGTTAATAGGCACAGCTTTCACCATTATGCTTCGGAAAATCCTCACTTTTTTATGTAAGTTGATAACCAACACAGATGGTCTATAAACGTTTGGGGAGGAATTGGTGGAGAACATGTAATAGGGCCACGTTTCTTTGATGGTACATTGACTGGAGCTATTTATCTTCATTTTTTGGAAAACTATCTGCCACAATTATTGGTAAATCTCCCTGAAAGAATTCGAAGTAGGATGTGGTTTCAGCAAGAAGGTGCTCCACCACATTATTTAAATGCAGTTAGAGACCACTTAAGTAATACCTACCCTCATCAATGGATTGGAAGAAATGTACCCACTAAATGGCCGGCTAGATCCCCAGATCTTACAAAAATGGATTTCTTTTTATAGGGATACGTGAAGGAAATTGTTTATAGAGACACACCAACAACAGTACAAAATATGAAGGAAAGAATAATAACTGCTTTTAGATCTATCACACCGATAGTTTTAGGAACAGTGGGAACCTCATTTCAAAAGCGCATAGAGATGTCTGTCAATCAAAATGGGCAACATGTGGAACATTTATTATAATTTTTTCTACTGAGTTATTTGAAGAAACCGTGGTTTTAAGTTTATTTTTGAATTTTGTAATTATTGTTCAATGAAGCGAAATTGATTGCTATTAGCCGTATGGAAGTACTTACAAAAATGTTTTTCATTTCCACCTCACATCATTGAAAAATGTACAGGGTGCTCCACTTGAAAAAATGGAGGAAATTCAATTTAAAGAGCCCTTATTTGAAAAATAATTTTTGGCCACCCTGTACAGTTTCAGAAATTGAAAATGATTCAGAAACATTAATTAGTGTCTCGTAACTGGCATTGATATAAATTTTTCTTAAAACCCATAATTGTGACTGTGCTGATTTTTTTAATATCCATCTGCAGATTGCATTATTTCAACCAAAAAAATTCATTACATCCAAGTGGCTGGGAGATATTCAATACTTGTATAGAAATAAATAGAGCCTAGAGAGAGGCTTCAAAAAATGTACGGATGTACATAATTTTTTTCAAAAACATCTTTTTCTAGCTATCACTAACTCACTGTCGAAATTTCAATACAATCCGTCTTTTCATTCTTATATTATCATCCTTACAAGACCCTTGACGGACGGATAGAGAGACGAACACACAGATGGACGGACTGACAGAGAGTCATGCACACAGGCAGATAGACAGACTGACGGATAGACAGAGAGACAGAAGCACAGACAGGTGGGCGGACGGACATTTTAAAAGTCGTTCAGTGTTCGATCAACACAGTGATATGAAATTTTCTTCTTAACGAGCAATATTACCGGTTTTAGAAATAATTGATCAATTTAAAACACATAAATAATTTTATAGGTATTATTCTTAAACTTGTAAAAAATAATTACGCACTAATTACAAAATGCGCAATAAAAATTATTTTACCTCTTTGCAATGGCAACATTTAAAAAATGTAATTACACGGTTTTTATTCTTACATTTACCCCGTGTTCTCTACTAATTTAATTAAGGTAAAATTGTTGTTTTTCTTTCACTGTGTTGAAAGCTGGTATATTCTTGCGATAATATTATCTGTATTGATCTCAATAAAAGCAGTAGGTAAAAGGTACCCAGCTATCTGAATATGTGCATATTTAGTGGAGCAGAATCACGGTTTTCTGTCCCATAAGTTTGACCAGCGTGTAACATAGATCTAAAATCG
This sequence comes from Stenurella melanura, assembly GCA_963583905.1. Classification (NCBI taxonomy): domain Eukaryota; kingdom Metazoa; phylum Arthropoda; class Insecta; order Coleoptera; family Cerambycidae; genus Stenurella; species Stenurella melanura. Next base: position 86,145,866 of record OY757309.1, read on the forward strand.
TTACAAAATTCTCATTTGTATTCAACCCCTTTTGTACAAAAGACCACTATCGTGGAAATCATCATCTAACGTGCTTCCTTGTTACACTGTAAAAGATTTCAAGAAATACTGTTTACTAGCTATAATAGCGTGTCAAGTATATAGAGTTTTGCTTTGTAGAGAGAATATTTATAATTTACATTAATTGATAGTGTGGTGTGAACTCTCATTTTAAATTCATGTTTTTTTATTTTTTGCAATGCATGTAAATTCATTTTAGTTGATTTCCTCTTGCTGTATATTATGTCAGATAGAATCAAGCCATCTGCCGTGGTTGCCTGTTAGGCGCCCCCGCCTTATTAAAGGCGGGGGCGCCTAGTTTCTTAAATTTTCTCCAAAATTTCTTAATAGATAGGAACATCCTTTGTGCGTCTACTTTTCTGCCACTTTTGGCAATCCGCTTCTGAACGCAGGCCTCTGTGCTCGGTTGTCTGATCTCAGGTTCTTTTCCTTCAGGTTCTCGAATATTATCGTTTCACCTTGGCTGAAGTGGCTCAAGGCTCTGTCTGGTTTCTCAAAATCTTCATGCAATGATAGTCTTGGTTCACTTTAGGTTATCCTAAATTATATGATCTACCTAACGCCACTTGTTCTTTACTATGCTCTCCACTACGTCTGTTTGAAAGTGAATTATTTTTTGTTTGCTTATATTTCTAATGAAACATTTTCTTTATAGGATTTTGCAAACAGCAGGAAAAACTATCTATGAGAACTAAAAGAAAAACTATTTGTATAATTATTGATTTACAATCTTTTCATTCTTTCAATAACCTGAATTCTGGTTATGCTAGCAATTGAAATCCTAAAATGAATTTGTCTTTCTTATTGGATAATTCTCATTGTAACACTAGTTTCCGCACAGTCCCCTACGGCTATACAGCAGAGTAAACCAGTATCCACATAACCCCCTACAGCTAAGAAGATTCAGTTAAAATGAGAACAAAGACCTAACTGAATTTATTTACATACCTCGTTTTTTGGAAAAAATTTCATTTTTAGGTAAATAAATTCAAATGCTGAATTAAATTGTTTTAATTATATAGATGTCTTTAATATACGTGAATTTACCGAAAAGGACTTGCTGAATTCCGCCAATAAATTGAAAAATAAAATGACGTCAGGTCACGACCAAATCCCTAGTTTTTTAGTGAAAGACTGTAGATATGCCTTTATAACTCCTTTACTCTTTATTTTCAATCTCATTTTAAAAACCTCCGTTTTTCCTGACATTTGGAAAACTGCGAGAGTATGTCCGATACTTAAATCTGGCGATCCTTCCAAATTAACTAATTATAGACCTCTTTCTATTCTTTGTAATTTTGCAAAACTCTTTGAGATATCACTCTATAGTTATATTTATCCTGCGGTGAAAAATTTAATCTCACCACACCAACATGGTTTTATGGAGGGACGCTCCACCATAACAAATTTAGCAATTTTCTCTCAATATGTGCCTAATACACTCGATAACCATGGCCAGGTAGATGTAATATACACCGACTTTGCTAAAGCATTTGATCGCATTGATCACGGAATAATTTTAACCAAGCTAAATAACTTTGGATTTCATGAATCACTTATAACACTGATTAGGTCTTACTTGACTAACAGAGTTCAGTTTGTATCTTACAACGGGTTCGACTCTAAACAATTTATTGCTACTTCCGGAGTACCTCAAGGATCTAATCTTGGACCATTATTATTCTTGCTTTTCATTAATGATCTTGTACAGATCATCGATTGTAAAAAGGTGCTATTTGCTGACGATCTAAAAATCTACCATACCATAGAGAATGATGAGGACTGCTTATTTATTCAGAACCAGTTAAGAAAGATCGAAATTTGGTGTGACGAAAATAATCTTCACTTAAACATTCAAAAATGTAAAAGCTTAACTTTTACACTAAAGAAACATTGCACAGAATTTACTTATCAGCTAAAGTCCACAAACTTAAGCCGATGTGAATCCATAAAAGATCTTGGTATAGTGTTTGACCCAAAACTGTCATTTACTGACCATATTAACCAGACTACAACCTCCGCATTAAGAATGTTGGGTTTTATAATACGAAACTGTCGCAATTTTCATGATCCCACTGCGTTAAAAGTCCTTTATTTTGCTTATGTCAGATCAAAGTTAGAATATGGTTCCTTAATCTGGCACCCATTTTATAATGTACATGAACTGGCCGTTGAAAATGTTCAGAGGAAGTTTCTAAAATTCTTTCAATATAAAATCACAGGAGTGCACCCCGAAAGGGGCTACTCTCAGCACCTGTTGTTAAATTCATTGAGTTTTCAATCGCTTCATCTAAGAAGAGTGTTATTTGCAGTAGGATTTATTTACAAACTTTTACATAATAAAATTGATTGCATAGGCCTTGTGAACGAAATAACATTTCGAGTTCCGCGATTATCCTCAAGAGTCTCGACTACTTTTCACTTATCTATCGCTAGAACTAATATATTGTCACGATCACCTGTATATACAATGTGCAATAGTGTTAATGGCGTTGCTATGTATTGTGATATACATCATAATAACTTAAGCGAGCTGACGAGAATTATCACGGACCATATCAACCTCATTTGACATTCATTTATATTCTTACCTAGCTTAAGTTAGTTTACTTAATTTTATCCACTTTTTGTTATTTTATTATTTTTGTCACACTTTTTATTGCTTACATGTATACTTTTTTTTCTCTATCTCCTTTGTCTCTTCTTTTCTTTTTCTTCATATTTTTTTATCTTAATTAATTCGTCTTAATATATTAACTTTATTTAAATATTTTTAACTTAGTTTAGTTTGGTTACACAAACTTAGTTTATACAACTTAAATTTTGTCCTGTAATTGGATTACTTTGTATTCTGTTGGGCAATAAAGTATTTATTATTATTATTATTATTATTTTAAGCCTTTGTTCCCATTTTAACTGAATCGTCATAGCAGTAGGGGGTTATGTGAATACTGGTTTACTCTGCATAGCTGTAGGGGACTGTGTGGAAACTAGTGTTAATGAGAATTGTCCAATAAAGAAGACAAATTTGTTTTAGGATTTCAATTGCTAGCATAACCAGAGTTCAAGTTATCGAAAGAACGCAAAAATTGTAAATCAATAATTTTACACATGATTTTTCTTTCAGTTCTCATAGATAGTTTTTTCTGCTGTTTGCAAAATCCTATAAAGAATATGTTCCATTACAAGTACAAGCAAACAAAATATAATTCACGTTGTCCCTGATGCATATTACCAACATAGTCAGATCTAGGAGTCTCTGGCATACAATAAGACAGTTCATACTGTTTTGTTAATGTTACAATTTCAAGCATATGTTAATACCGGAAAGATTTTAATGACTTCTGTCTCTGATTTATAGGAGCTTTCGAAAATCATAGGAAAAGTCCGCCTTACTTGGTCAGTGTTACAGAAACTGTCTAATATCTTGATGTAAGAGAGTTTCTCGAACACTGACCAAGTAAGATGGACTTTTTCAATGATTTCCGTCATCTGACGTTTATTCACCACTTCCAAGGTGCAGTTCTCAAAGGTAGCGGGAATATTGTCGTGTCTCATAATCTTGGTGGTTTGGAGGTCCATCTTCAGACCCAATGCTTTCCACGTTTTTTTTTGTTTTAACCAGTAGTAATTTCATATCGTTAACAAATTGTACTATTAAATGGACAGCCAACATTCCTGACCTAAAGCTCATACATTATTTCATATGGCGGAAAACTGTTGGGTAAGATCTTACATACACGAAAGAAAGTGGACCAAAATCGGCTGCTACATTTTTGAGGAGGGGGGAGAGAGGTGTCAAAAAACGGATTTTTGTCAAAAACTGTTAAATCTCCAACTTGGAGCTTATGCAATCGCGTTGAATTTAAGATGAGTCATATCTAGTTTGGTAAAGAATTGACGATATACGATTTTTTAAGGTTTAGTTGCGTTTTTATCGCTTTCTAAAAATCAACTCTCAACGTCAAATTTTTGTAATCTAAAAGATTAGGATGTCTAGAAAATAATATTCACTACAAATTCAATATTCTACTCAATTTGATTCTAAATTAAATCCGACAAGACTTTATCAAATGACAGCTATTAGCTGTGAAAAAGGTATGTTTTTAACAAAATGGGAATTGTAATTTATCTCCCCTGAATTACGTTCTGACAAAACAATTGATTTAATTTTCTATTGTCATTAAATTTTAAATAAAACCGGGAATTATCTTGAAATTGCTTTTTGGTGCGTTTCGATTGGTTGTCTGTAAACGAAATTACAGTTATTTAAGATTAAGCAGGAACCTGAAAAGAAGAAAAGTAACATAATTTTAATCACCTATACTTTCCTGTTTATATGTAGGTATATCGAAATATAAATCACTCTAGGTGTCAAGTGAAATATTTATCTTTAAGACTTTTTTTTCCACTTGACTCGATATTACCTCAGTAATTTGAAAAACTCAGAATGTATTTTCAAGCGTGAAAAACAGGGCCCAGCCGATTCGATTTACGTGAAAATAGACACGCATGCGATAAATTTGGTTGAATTCATAAAATATTTATTAATATCTATAATTTTGGTATTAAATTCGGCTGTTTTGAACCCGTTATACAATATTTCTATTTTTTAACGTCATTTTAGTTGCTTCAATGAATAAAAACACATATGCTGTAATTTGGTTGAATTCATAAAATATTTATTAATATCTATAATTTTGGTATTAAATTTGGCTGTTTTGAACCCGTTATACAATACTTCTATTTTTTAACGTCATTTTAGTTGCTTCAATGAATAAAAACACCTATGCTATAATACTCCAACTTTATTATTAAACATTTATTAACATTTATAGAATTTTACATAATCTTGCTCTTACATTTGTTCATTTTGGAGCTGTAATACTATTTATTGATTTTTTAAACACCAGATTCGTAAACTTCGACCCCGAAAACTCCTTGGTAATTATTTTCAGTAAACATTTTTTAAATTTCAACATTCTCAAAATCATTGTCTATATATTGAAGTAAGAAGTATATCAAAATATAGAAGGCAAAAAATGTGGCTGAAAATTTCATTCATGATTATGAAAAGCAATTAAAAAACGTTACATATGGATAAACAAATGCGTTAGTTATTTTTTCTACTGACTTTTGGAAATATTCTGTATCTTAGTAGGTACTAATTTGATCTAGGCAAAGAACTTTTCCTAACTAAAGCGGAAAAGAATTTTTCGCACTCGTTTCTAAGCCAATTCTCCGTACTAACGAAATCAGATTTCTTAATTCAAATTTTTAATTTACAATTATTGTCAAAAAGTTAATAAGTATATAAAAATGTTAAATATAAAATTCAAAAAATATTTCAGTTTTACAATTTTTCGCCAGTAGAAGAAATCATGCGTGCAACAACGTAAAAAATACGTAAGACGTATAAAAGCCACTTTTCCTAACTCTTTTGCACCAACAGTCATTCTATAAGAGCAGACGCTCCCACCTTTTCTACCCATGTACATCATTAATTTTAATTTGATACATAATATGCCCGTGTGTAATTTGCAATGAATAATATTATGTTATTATATAAGCGATTGTGATAGCGATTATTCACGAAGATGAGGTTTGAGCCCACGAGCCGTAGGCGAGTGGCGTAAATCTTCTATGTCAATAATGGTTATAATCGCGACTGTAATACTATGCTTTTCCTACACCTATTAAACGAATAAATTTGACTGAAATTTGATGAAATTAATCGGTACCTACTCGTAAGAAGTGCATACGTTGGAAAACGTAGACAAACAATTGGCGATACAGTTGGTTGTCACTGTCAGCGAATTGATTATCAGTAGCAGCAAGAGTTGCTCGCAATCCATTTAAAATATCAGTGAAAGAGTGATTTTTGAATTTGTATTTGTGATTGGGTACGACTTTTTATCAAAAAAATGCTAATAATTGTCATATAATTAAATAGGCGTAGAAAAAAATAGTCTTTCGCCATTTTGAGTTTAATAGGGCACTGATTCCAACTGATTTTGTTGAATAGAACTATGAATTGTTTCTAATATAATCCATGAGTAATGTAACCCAAAGTTACAGTCTTAAATAAGACACCATATATACTTTAAATTACAATTATTTCATTTACATTTTCTCATTTGTATTGCATGAAATATTTTAATTGTTGTTGCAATTTATTTTATGATGGATGGACAGCTGTCATATATCTGCTTCAAAAAATTCCATTAAACCGCTAGTTGTTATGGATTCTCTCTTTCAATTTGAGAAAGGTCGAGGAATTAATAAGGATAGAAACAGTATTTTCCCACATATGCTATTAAGTGTTTGAATTATTTTGTATTTTAATTGCTTCTTAAAAATTGAAATTTATAATTTAATTAATGAAAATATTTTATTATTAGATTTATAGAGACATTTTTTACAGTGTATCCAGGATGATGTTTTTCCAACTTTCACTTACAATAAATTATATTCCTTAGAAAGTTTACGTAATTATGTATAAATATTACGTATATTTTTCTACTAGTTAATGCCTCGGAATATTTTACTTTGATATAATACAATACTGCATACTATTTGTATACCAAGAACAAGGGACTCGCGTGTTATGTTGATAATATGAATATCTGATTCTGATTCTGCATACTGTATAAAAGCGCCATTAAGATACTTGAGTATAAAACAATTTCCTAGGTAACAAATTTGGAGACTGAAACATTTCCAACAAATTCTTGGAAAAAAGATTTAGATTTACAAATTACAATTAGGACTAAAGTTTGTAGCCATTTTTTTGTTTTTTGAGATACTATAAACACAAGTTAATTTGAATGTTCTTGTTACTGAATTTGTTCGTTTGATGTGTGTAGTGTATTATAGTTTGCTCATGTATTGGGTGGAAGTATAGTAATCGTAAGAAAAAAAATATTTTTTTTCCTTTTAGAATGATTTTAAATTTAAGCGAAAAAAAAATCTCTGTCTGCCTGTCTGTCTATCGATCTGTAGCTTTTCTTGTCCGCACGTTTCTCCGGAACGATTTAAGATATTGACTTTGAAATTTTGTACACGTATATATTGTACCGAGATCTGGAACTGGATTATTTTTTGAGATGATTCCGTTAAAGGGGTGGGGATGTAAGTATAGATAAATAAGGGAAAATGAGTAGAGCAAGCTGTGTACAGTACAAAATCTTGAGGTTTGGTGAGTATACTAGAAGTCAAGCCCTCATATTTCTTTATATTTTTCAACCCCCCCACCATCACCACTCCATTAATTAAGGGGTTGATGAAACAAACTTGAGATGTTCACTTGAAATTTGGTACACGTATGTATTTTTTACTTAAGGGGGGGGAGGGGGTGTGTAATTGGGAAAAATCGATAGAGCAAGTAAGAGTCCAGAAACTTCATTTCTGGCGTATGTGCTAGAAACAAACCAATACCTTAATTTGTAACATTGAAAATGTTTAACAATTCGAAGATGTAACGGTAATGCGGGGGTCCAATAGCGATTTGTGTAGCACTTGGAAATTGGGCTGTTTTTTGGACATAAAAGCGTGCCTTGCCGTTACAACGCATACTTTTTGAAAGATCCAAATTTGATTTTGGATTTGATACATTTTGATATCTAGAATCATATTGCATTTTTACATCTCAACGGCGACCGATGCGCGACGCCTAGCGTCGTTTTTGTAAAACTTGTGTATTTGATAAATTTTGATACCTGAATTCGTATTCTTGTATATTTACGTCTCGATGCTTTGTAAAATTTGTGTATTGAGTCAACTCTGATAGCTCAATTTATGTTCTTGCATTTTTGCTTCTCGACCCTGACTGACGTTTTTATAAAACTTGTGTCTTTGATAAATCTTGATATCTAAACTTATGTTCTTGCATTTTAACGCCTCGACGCCAACCGACGCCTGGCTTCGTTTTTGTAAAACATCTGAATTTGGTAAATTTTGACATCTAGATTCATATTCTTCCATTTTTTCGTCTCGGCGCCGGCCGACGCCTAACCTCAATTTTGTAAAACTTGTGTATTGGATCAATTCTGATACCTCAATTTATGTTCTCAGATTTTTGGGTCTCGACGCTGACCCACGCCTAGCGTCGTTTTTGTAAAACTTGTGCGTTTGATACATTTTGATACCGAGATTCTTAATCCTACATTTTTTCGTCCCGAAATCAACCGACGTCCAGCGTCGATTTTGTAAAACTTGTGTATTTGACCAATTTTGATACTTAAATTGATATTCTTGCGGTGTTTCTGTAGTACTTGTGTATTTGATCAATTTTAATATCTATATTCATGTTCCCGCATTTTTATGAAACCCATTTTTGTGGAATATTAATGTAAAGCCTATTATAATTACTCTGAGTTGTGTAACTTTTCAATTTTTTTATCCACATTTTAATAAAAGTTTGAAAATTTCTAAAACGTTTCTTTATTTCTGTCCCCTGTACATTTTGAGGATTTTGCAATTATCACACCGGGCTTGAAAGTTAGGCAAGTTAATTTTCAATGGCTTAACGAATCTTGTTAAATTGCAACTTCTGTACATTTTTTATGACATCTGCCCCAAATATTATTAAAATTCCATGATCAATTATTTCCGCATACGAAAGAGCAAATATAGTCAAGAAGTTTACTTTTAAAGAGACTTGAAGGAAAATCTGGATGTGGAAGTAGTGATTCGTTAGGCAGCGTTTTTCTTATTCATTTGTTGGAACTATAATTTAGAGCAAATTAGTATTAAAAATTTTCGCCGCACTATTTTCTATAGATTTAGAAATTAAAACAAAAACTCCGTTTCCTACTGTAGTCCACTTGGCTGTCAAACATGTAATCTTCGGTTGACCAACTGCACTATAGAATAATATACATAATACATATTCTGACTGCTGAATATTGATTAAGAACTATTCTTCAATATTATTGTTTGTTTTTCTGGTATGTTATTAAAAGCTACTTGTGTGGAACTTCCATTGTGCCACCGAGTTCGATGTCTTATTAAAAGCGTATATTCTGAGCTAGTTATATTATTTGTATAACATTTAATTTATAAATACGAGCGAATAAGAGTTTGATGGTAGTCGATATTTCATTAGTTTCTCCGTTATATTTCATGTGTATTGAATTATTTATTTAGTATATCTATTGTAGCTATTCCTTTTGTGGACATTAACAAAAAGTTGATAATTATTTTCTTCATAGTTGGTGTTGCTCCCATAAATTGAATAGTAGCGGTTAACAAAGGGCATTGTAATAATTGTGTTAATAATTATATTATTTTCCATGACCTCGATGATTCTCAAAAAAAGATGATAGATTTTTTACGTTATTTTATGTCACAAATTATTATATAGGGTGTATTAAAATAAGCATAAGAGGGGCATATCTTATATTCACATTTAAAGGGTTGTACTCTCGCAGGGAATATGCTAGTGGCCTTGTATATAGGAAACTTTTTTATTTTGATGAGTGTCATATGCCCCTCAATTCTTTTAGACTCATTTTGGACCCCGTCCAAACTGAGTGAGAGGCAATAGAACACCCAATACGATGGTGCGCTCAAATTTGATATATTGGAACATACCAGATTAATTGATTAAAATTTCATTTTTCGAGAGGACTGGAACATTCAGTTAGACGCTGCCTCAAGCCCCAAACAGCGAGACACGTCAACACTACACTCAAAAAGAAGTTTTTGCTACTTTTTGCAGACGATTAAAATTTTAAATGAAAATATTGAATAATTATTGTCAGTTAGGATCGACTCTTCTAATTTACAAAAATATAGCAATACATGTCTTACGTTGTGTTGATGAGGAACAAGCATTGTGAAACATTAGTATTGTTTTCTGAGTCACAGTGCGACACTCATGTGATCTCTATCTTTTCTCACTACTGACAACATTATTATACTCTTCTCAAAACATGACCTCGATGATTCTCAGAAAAAGATGATAAATTTTTGAAGTTATTTTATTTCTCAAATTATTATACAGTCTGTATTGAAGTAAGCATAAGAAGCTCATATCATTTATATTCACATTTAAAGGGCTGTACATCCTTAGGGAACATGTTAGGGGCCTTGTTTATCGTAACTTCTTTATTTTGATGAGTATCATACGCCCTCAATTCTTTTAAACTAATTTTGTACCGCCTTCATACTGAGTTACAGATACTAGAACACCCAGTAAGAAGCGGCGCTCAATTCTGATATTTCTATACACATAATATTACATACCAGAGAGGAATTGATTAAAATCTCCTTACTAGAGATAGCTGGAACATTGAGTGAGACGCTACCTATGAAGAAGTTTCCACAAACAGCGAGATACATGAACACTGCATTCCCCAAAAAGAACTTTTTGCCACATTTTGCTAATCATGCTGGTATTATCTGGAGATGACTAAAATTTAAAATGAAAGTATTAAATAGTTATTGTAAGTTAGGATTATCCCTTCTAATTTATTCAATCAAGAATGTAGCAATGCATGTGCGCATTGTGCTGATGAAGGACAATTATCCTGAAACATCAGTATCATTTTCTGAGTCACAGTGCGACACTCACGTCCGTGACATATATCTTTTCTCACGACTAACACCATTATTATTATATTTATTATAATTAAAATAAACTTCCTCTTCAGTGTTCCTTTAAATAATTACATTACATTACTAATTTAAGCTTATAACGATTTTTTTTGTATTACTTTAATTTGTTTGTAAATATTAATTATGAAAACTCTCAAGTATATAAGTCCTCAATTGAATCAATGATTAATTATAAAAATTAATGTGTTTCTATACCTGTATTGATTTTATCATTGTGATAATAATATGAGAGCCATATAAGGTAGGCTATAATCATAAAAAGCCAAGTCTGCCAGGCATTCGTATGTAGTTGGGAAAATAACTATTCTATTAAGGTGGCCATTCCCTAGAAAGAGAGGTACGATAGGGAAATATTTGTTATTTTTGGCCATAACTTTTTTTCCTTAGTGCGTATATTTAAAAAACTATAAGAGTACCTAAGTAGAATCATAACAAGACTTTTATAATGAATTTTCACTCAACAATTGTGGTTCGCAAAATGGCTAGATTTAAATTTAGAAATTATGTTAATCTCCCTATTTCTTAATTTTAAATCTAGCTATTTTGCAAACCACTGAAACTATTGAGTAAAAATTCACATTAATAGTGTTGTTATGGTTCTACTTCGGTAATCTTATAGTTTTTTTTAAATATAAGTACTAAGAAAAAAGTTATGTGCAAAAATAATAAATATTTCGCTATCGGATGTCTCTTTCTAGGGAATGGTCACTTCAAGTTATGTAACAACATGAATACATTATTACAATTGTATCTTAAAAATATACTATTAAAATAATTTTACGGATTGACTAAAATCCGTTCGCTTTAAGAATACAGCATTGGTATGTTTCAGCTTTTCATTGGCCAAAACATGAGGCAAATTTTCGACTGTAGTTCTTTGTGACTTATCGTCAATGGTATGGAAGAATTTTCATCATTCGGTAGCTTATTACAACATTCTGTATCCATGTATTTTTGAGATGAAGTGCCAAATTATCTGTTGGTATGATTAAATGTTTTTTATGGCTAGTATCATACTCGTGAAAAATTGAAAAAATTGAAAAAATGAAATTATTCGAGAGGAACTTTTACAAAAAATAATATTTTCAAAATGTATGTATAAACTAATGGTAGAATATTTAACTTTTAAGTAATGCCCTACAACTTTCTGTTTTAATAACAGTTGTCATTCGAATTATTCTCTTTTGCATTTTAAATACTCTATTAAAGCGGCTTGAGATAACACCTTAACGTAAACGTGACGGTATATGAGCGAAATAATATTTAGGAATATAGATCTATTTGTAACTTGTTTCAATCTGTGTAATGCAAAAACATAGAAATGCTATTTTGTTACAGAGTGAATCAGCTAAGCATGTCTATAAATATTTTCAAGAATTTCGTATTAAAATTATTGATGAAAACTGTATTTGATGTATTCAAAGGTAATCAGTTTTGAACCATTCTTCAAATCTATCGATCATATTTTGCAATGATCTTCTGGTAGTGTATATCGAAGGACTTAACATTAAATAGGTATTATTGTCAATAAACATTGTTAATGTTACGATATTTTGAGAAATCGTAAAATAACAAGAGTTCCTGGACTATAAACAATTATTATATTACTTTTTGATACTTTAGGAGACATCTGTAAGCGAGCGTGCAAGGCCTTATGTTTTGTTGCTCTTCGTAGGCGATAAGAAAATAGGTAAAAAACGGTCGAGTTTTTAAAAAAGAACGAGCGTTCTAGAAAGAAGTACGAAAGGCAAGGTAACGGCCGTGTGGTAGATTTGAATAAGTATTTCGTAATTTGCGGATAAAATATACCCACAGTGCCACTAAGAGGGAGTCTAATTAAGGATTGGTTGTTTGGTCAAAGATACCCTTGTGGTACACCAATATGTATATCTCTCACATTCGACTTAACTCCAAAAATATCAACAATTTGCTACATAATAGGTACTATGAAATGTAAAATTTATGTATAGTGATTTCTTGGAATAGAACTAAAATATACTATTTGTGATGATCTTCATATCTAACATCCTAGAGTAAATATAAATCTATGAACACAGAAAAGTGTCACCGCAGGTGATGCAACTGTGCTACGTGTTGGCCATATCCTAGATCATCTAGATTTGTAGGATATCTGATTAACAAATTTGAATATAGACGAGATAGCATAAGTCCTTACGAGACCAGGTCATGGGAATACAATAGAGAGAAGGTGCGGTTGAAATTTCGAAGGAGGTATTATCATTAGTAGCATTAAAATAATTTAGTAAACAAAAGAAATCAGGTTGTCACTAAGCTGTCTATTGATTGTATCAAAGGAGCCACTGTATTTTCTAATGCTATTAGGGTATGCCGTGCACGTGATATGTCGTTAAACGGATTTAGATAATAGGAAATCACAGTGTTTTATCGTTTCATCTCAAACGAAATCTATTTTGAAACCCACGAGGTAAATACTAATAAATGTAATATGTTGTATATTCGATGATGACGTCTAAGTTTAGGAAAATTTCGAATAACTATAATTGTAAATTGATATCTAGGTATCTTCATTGATCAAACAAATAAAATAACTTTCTCATTAGTGACAACAATTTTAATAAATTACCGATTTCTATTTAATTTTTGAAACTGTGAGTTACTAACTGGTTCCCAAGTAACGCCCTATTTTCTGTAATGGTCGTTCACTAAATAGAACATGCAAAAAGTAAATAGAAACAAAACAAATACCTTTCAAAGAATTTAATTTTTACTATAAATAAATTGTTGTGCACCAATTTTGTGCATTACTGTTCTGTTACTTTGCTTGTATTCATCCTAATTGCTCTATCTTTACGCAATATTCCTATAATCAGCTGACAACTCTTAACTCACTCCAGTTTCACGCAGTGACAACATAATTTCTAGATAAACAACCACTATTTAGCAAAACAATGGATGTAATACTACCTTCACTTCTACCAGGTTTTTCATTAATATGATTTTACTATTTAATACGACCAACAAAACAACAATTCACATGCGACAATAGGTACTATTAAAACAATACCATTTAAATTAAAGCTTTGAGAACAAATAACAATGCAATGCCATGTCTCTGAGGAGACGCACGTCCATAATGTTTCAAGAAATGAGACTATTTGTGTCAGGTTGGCGAGTTTTATTATAATTGACCACGTGTTAACGCATTAATGAAGAAGAAAAGTAAAATTACTTTCTAGTCATTAAGACTTACGTCTTAATTTCCATATTTTGATTAGAAGTTTGTTTCTTTATGAGTGGATTTGTTTTTAGATGCTGTTCTTATTGTTAAGACCTTGGTAGACAGCAGTTAATAGATTTACTTCGACATTAATCTTGACATGCATCATAATAGCGTGTATTTTTGTAATTAGAAACATTTTTTAAAGTTTTTTCGCGGTTAGTACACATTCACTTAAAATTATGTATGCAATACTAAACCAGTAGGGAGGTATAGAAAAGTATTAAAAAGTGCATTTTTGAGCCGGGAGAAATGATTTGATTGATTCTTATATATTCTCTTCCGCTAAGCACGATTATCACTATGCGTACTTCGTAACCATGGGCTCATTTTTAAATGAACAATTAAAGAAACGACTTTTTTTCGTTTTGTCGATCGTTTATTAGTAGAAAAGTTAAAAATCGATCTTGCTGAAATCTTAATCACCATTTTATATCAGTGTAAGCAGCAGTTTCTGAAAGTTTCTGGCCTCTAGGTGTTTCCGTTTCCGAGTTATTTAATGTAGAAAAAAGGCAGTTATTCAAATTTGAACATTATTTGCAAATAAAAAATTCGGTAAAGGTATTTACACAGAACTTCCATCTTTATTTGTGCATGGCGGTCACTCTAAAAAATTATTAATTACGAAATGACATTGAGAATAATAATCGAAATATAGTCATCACTATTATTACCAAGAAAACCTGATAACTTTAGGTAAAAAAAATATACAGATTGGTCGTCCGACAGCAAAAATTCAATACTAAACAACAGGTGTCAAATAGGGAAGGCTTGCGCAAATACCTTTATAAATGCCCACCATTGTTGAATTATTTCTTGGGATGACCACGCTGTACATTTTTCTATAAAACTATAATAGGTGCACTCGTAGGTGCATATGCCAAACATTATTGCCATCTGTCACATATTCAGTTATAAGCATAGCGGTTCTCATGCCCAAGCTATAGAATTTCTTAAGTCTTCTTTATGTAAGAGACAGCAATATGTTACGTACAATTGTTTCAATTCATCTCAATATTATGTTACCTCTGGTGTCCCTCAAGGGTTTAACCTTGGCGCTCTTTTGTTTCTTCTATTTATTAATAACTTAGATGATGTTATTGACTCTTCTAAACTCTTCTATGTTGATGATTTAAAAATATATTCAGCAATAACTTGCATTCATGACTGTAAAAAGCTGCAATGTGAACTGGATCATGTCCAATCTTGGTGTACAGATAATAAATTGCATCTTAATATCTCGAAATGTAAGATCATGAGCTTCACAAGGAAACAATTTACATATGAATACGCATACAATATCGATAACAAAATATTATCGCGCTGTAACTCTTATAAAGACTTGTGTAACGGTTGATTGCAAGGTCTCTTTCATTGATCATATAACTTTAGTAGTATCTGATGCTATGAGGTTTTATGGATTCATTGTAAGGAATTGTAAAGCCTTTACTGATTGATGCCTTAAATGTTTTATATTTTACTTATGCCCGATCCAGTTTTGAATATGGTGCTTTAATCTGGTATCCATATTATGCTTGTCAAAAGCTGAAAATTGAATGGGTTCAAAGAAGATTTCTAAAATATCTGACCTATAAAATGGATGGTATTTATCCCGAAAGAGAAATAAGTTATAACCACTTATCTGATAGATTTAATATCATCAGCCTAGATCTAAGGAGAACTTGTATGTCATTAATATTTTTGTTTAAGTTGTTAAATAATATGATTGACTGTCCTAATTTACTTCATGATATTAATTTTCAAGTGCCTAGGTCTAACGTAAGACAGAATCTAACATTTAGATGTAAAATATCTCGAACAAATATTCTAATGAAATCTCCTATACACGTTATGTGTCAAAATTTTAACAGTTCATGCAATTTATGTGACATTAAATATTGTTCGGTCAATAAATTAGTAGAAGTGGCTATTGAACATCTTGATGATAGAAATCTGTATGATTAGTAATCTTTAAATTGTAAAATTACAAACTGCAACTATTTGAATACAGTAGAATGTTCATGTTTATACTTTTATAGTTCTCTTAGTGTTATTCACATTGTCCTGTAAATGGGTTTATTATTATTATTATTATTATTATTATTATTATTATTATTATTATTAGCGGTTAAAATATTATTTTTTTTTTGAAATAGGTTTAGAATGTTATGAAACGTGGAAATTTTAAATTTGAGCAAATAATTTCTTTTTATGTATCTAGTGGTAAAAAAAAATTTCATCTATTCTGTAGTAGTGGTAAAAACATTTTCTTGGAATGGGGTTAGAATGTCATGAAACGTGGACATTTTAAATTTGAGCAAAAACAAATTTTTTCCGTCATCTGTTTTGTATTTTGTTGTAGTGGGCAGTTTTTTTTTAATTTTTCTTTCATTTCAAAAATTTTTGGAATGGGCTTAGAATGTAAACGTGAAAATTTTAAATTTCGGCAAAAAATTTTATCCATCTATTCTACTGGTAAAAAATTTTCCAAAAATGTTGGTAAAAAAAATTCTAATTCTTTTTTCTGAAATAGGCTTAGCATGTCATGAATCATGGAAATTTTAAATTTGAGAAAAATAATGTTTCCATCTATTCTATAGAACAGTAGTGTCGCGATAATCCAATCCCGCGTTAATCCGGATGCTTCTATAATCCGGATTGCCTTCTTGTTCTCTTGAAGTACTCTGTAATCCGGATTTTACTTGATTTTGTAATCCGAATTCATTAAGGTAACTCTTCTTTGATCTTGTAAAGTGTCGTAAGAACTTAAACTTACAACATGCTGTATGTTTGCTTCACAATGCTCGGGAAAATGTACCAGCCAGTTCCTTAGAAAAATGCTGGAAAACGATTTTAAAACCAAAAATTGAGAATGACTGAGAAGATGACCCCGAGGATTTGATCCCTTTAAGTGCTATGCAACAAAAGATACTAGCAGAAGAAATTAATGTGGATTGATTGAACAAGAGAATTTAATTCATGCAAATGATAGTGCTGACTGATGATGTGATGGAAATTGCCACTCCGGTCAGAAGTAAAAATGAAGATGCTGTCAAAAGCTTAAATCTTGCTTTACAGTGGGCTACAGAAAATGACATTCCTTTAAAAGATTATGATGCTACAAAGGAAATTGCTTTTGAAAAACAACAGCACAAAGCCATCAGAGTAAAATCATTCTTTTTAATCGGTGCCGAAAACTGTAAAAGAGGGTATCACACAATTCTAATGAAGCAAATGAAATTAATGTACAAGAAAGTGATGAAAATGTTAACATTTACATACATATATGTAGTTACATATTTTTAATATTTCGTTTTCTGGATATAGGATCCCCTTTTTCATTTGTCTTGTTTTTTTATATAAGTACAGTGTTTACTTTTGTTAAATACAGCCTTTTATTTATTTTTTTGCAATTTTAAAAGATGAATATAAAATGTTTTGATAATCCGGATTAGCCTGGTTTTAATTGATCCGGATTATCGCGACACTACTGTAGTGGTAAAAAAATACTAAAATTCTTTCAAAAACATTCAAATTTTTTTTTAAATAGGTTTAGAATGCCATGAAACGTGAAAATTTTATATTTCAGCAAAAAAATATTTTTTCATTATTTATTCCCTTTAGACGGTCCACCCTGTATATTTTCCAGTGAAAGTTTAACCATTTGTTCGCCGACAGTAGCGTCAGCTACCTAACAGATTTGACTGCTCTCCGTCAACTAGTTTTTTAGTTAATGTACCAACAGACAGACAGACTGACGGAACTGAAAAACCTATATTTTCGTAATCTACATGATCTGAAACGTGAAAATCCCAAAAAATCTCGGAGGGTGATTTTTTCTCGAATACGATACTTTCATTTGATATGCGAAGGAATTAAAAAACACTTAGCCACTTAATAATTCATAGGAGGATAATTCAAGGAGGAATAAAAAAACTAATAAGGTACATAATATGGCGAAAAATACGCAGGAGAGTAGATATAAAGCAGAATGTGAAAAAAAGTCGCTTTTCTTTAAGATTGTTAATTTAAAAAATAAGTACACGGTTTACGAAGTACGCATAGTGATAACCGTGTTTAGATTCAATTAAAACATCGCTCCCGGCTCAAGAATGCACCTAAGAATCTCTGTCTACTGATCTATATGGAGAAGGGAATCTCTTAGTTAATAGTGAATTCGAAATAACCGCGTTTTCCAAGGAACTTCAAACATTTTTAAAGGGAGGAGGAGTTCTCAATTCAACTTGTATGTATGGTACCTTTTATATTAATTAGTTTTCCTAAGAAACTATTAAGAAATTTATTGCAAACCATGGAGTATGACTTTGCGGTGGTTCTATTTTAGTCTCGTCTAGTATAAGGTGAATAAAAATCGGACAATTTTTATTTACAAAATTGGCGGATGCGCCAGCGATAACGAACAATGATTTCTACAATTTTTTTTAACTAGCTAGGGGGTATTGTTACTGGTTCCATTATAGTTTTCGCATTAAGCTACGATCGGTGTTTCTAACCTTTCAGAGGTTGCGCCTAATTTCAGACAAGAAAGGTCGCGCGCCGACTATAATTCCGCAATTAGAACTAGACACTGTAAATTCGTTTTTGAAATAAAAAACAATATAGTGTAACGAAAAATGTTATATTATAACACATCCCCTTGAAAACTCAAAGAAACACGCGAAAACTGAAATAATGAACACAATAAAACTCAAAAACTTTAAAAAAATTAGAAAAGGAAGACTGTAACATGCGGAATGCTCAATAGCATCCTTGGTTACACTGTTAATATTTATTAGAGAAATTATAAGTTATCGGAAATATTATTCCCACAAACCTTACTACTAATAGAGTGCACTTACTCCTTACACTATGATGAACATACGTCATCTGTCAGCAGCTAACGCTCGCGAATACTAGATAGCGCTCCAGGAATGAGATTTCAATTAAATAACGCCGGGTGAAACTCTTTCTCGTTGAACCATTGAACTAATTAGACGTATTTATAATTTTGTTTGACCTGTAAAGGGGATAATAGAATTGAAAAACCTCGTAATGATCACATGAGGTAAGGTTTTAATTATTATACCGGTAAATACCTACTAACATTTGAAATATTGTTTTAGGTTTTTTTTATAACTATAAGTTTTTCTTATAATTTTTTCTAATAAGTATTCTTCTTATAAAGAATTACTTAATAATCAAATTTAGTTACGTCTAATGCTGTTAACGTCGAAGTATTTCCACGTTACGTTATTTGCTTTGAGCAAGATTATTTACATTCAAGTTTTAAGACTTACTACGTTTTCTACTAAGCCACTAATATTCATATGAAGTCAACCTTTCTATACTACATTTTGAATTGGAATATACGAAAACATTCTGGGCGAAGAGATTTTCTTCAGTTTGTCTTGGCGACAAAGATACGAACGTTTCTACGATTTCATAACCTCAAATTGCGATGAAGGCAGCCACATGTGAAACGTAATTTAAATCCATCATCATCGGAGAACAGGACACATTAAAAAAAAGAACAAAATAGTTAATCATATTACGTTGTATTGGTAATCTTCCCAACACCCATACATGACAAATTTATTTTACGAATGCAGAATCTTGATACTTATAAGTTTATACGTTTTAGAAATATTTCTCTATGTGTTTTCTAACAAAAATAACATGCAACTTAATAAAGACATTCATGATGTTAACACACGGCAGAAGAGTTTAATACATGTGCCTCTCACTAAATATAAAATTACTCAGAATTCTCATTCACCTTCTCATAACAGCGCCCGAATATTTGATCAAAGTGTACTGCTTGACCGTAAAATCTATACCTGGATGAATGCGGTCCCTTTTTCAAGTGAGTGATATAAAACAGCCAGCCAGATGTGGATGTGAATGAAACGGATAAGTTTTTGATTACTTACTTTTAATTTAGTTTAGCTCATTAATGAAGTCCATTTCTTTATTTAAATTGAAAAATTAGAAATTAATTTATTGGTTTATTAATCCTTGTCACAAGACAGTTTATTAAGCAACAGAGAAAAAAATTATGTAATGAAATAGAATATACTCGGAGTTGGGAGGCGTCAGTTGAAAATAATTACTGTAAATTGAAACCGATTGTTTGAAAGAAACGACATACCTACCGGGTGAGCAAACTATCCCTTTGGATCTCTTTTCTCATAACACGCAAAAAATATTCTAACCGCCAGATAGGGCCCTTCCCAGCAATTCCATTGTAAATGGATATTTACCTGTGGAACGGTTAATAAATAAAAACAAAACAAAATAATTTAAAAAGAGAAGCTCCCAGATTCAGAAACAGAAGAAACAGAAAACTTAGAAGAAGAAAAATAAGGAGATGACGATAGATGGAAACTTAAAAGAAGCATGAAAACTGAAAAGAAGCGTCTCGCAAACAACTGCAGCACACCCCAGCCGATGATGACAATTGGAAACTTAATAGAATAATGGAAACTTAAAAGAAGCATCTCCCAAATACCTACACTTCCCATCCTATATTCCCACCCTATGCGTCATGCGAATTTCGCTGCTGACAACAAGCATGTCCAATGTCCAACCCGGCGTATGCAGCCGGTCCGGCGGTATATAAAACATCCGAGATTTGGTTCCGGCACGCGGTTTGGCCGTCCGTTGGGCATGTTCTATGGACGACCAAGCTGCATGTTGGAACGAACCTCCATGGATGCCCGAAATTGGCAGCAATGCGCACCTTACGCTGGCAATCAATCAATCAATCAATCAACTACACGACTATATAAAGTCTAGTAAAAATATATACACATTTAAACTTTAACCCCTTAATTTTGTTTTCATTTATTTTTTATTTGTTTTATTCTTTCATTTGTATTGTCTATTGTTTTACCGACTATTCCTACACAATTGTTATTGTCTTTAAAGGAAAATAAATTATTATTATTATTATTTTCGCGTTAGCGATGCTGGACAGTTCTCCCGTGTCTCCGATATTCTCACGGGAGAAGCGCCAGCGAATTATCTACCACCACTCCCCACATCCCGCATTATTATTATTATTATTATTATTATCCAAATTAAATCTCCACTAATGGTGGGTATACAGACAAGTATCGGCCGCAGCAAGATACTTGTGATTATGGCGTTGAATTAAGGAATGAGCGGACGATTGAGGTAGTCGACAGGATTACGGCCTTCTGGATGGCTGCAATCTTATCGGCGATTCCAAGCTTTGTTAGATTGGCAATAAGTGTTTTGGGAACTACTCCGGTCGTCGACATTATCAAGTGGATTATCGCCACACTCTCTTGATGCCACATTTGTTGAATTTCTTGCCCGAGTCGCTGGTATTTGCCTTCCTTTTCAGCAAAGTAGTTTTGGATGTTGTGGTCATTAGGGATTCCTACATCTATCAGGCAAGCTTCCTTTTTGATTTTCTCCAACAAGATGATATCCGGTCTGTTGTGGACAACTGTTCGGTCCGTCAACACGGAACGGTCCCAGTACAGCTTGTGGGTATTATTCTCCAACACTGGACTTGGAGTGTACTGGTAGTAAGGCACCACTTCATTCAGTAAACCGTCTTCCGTTCCTTTACCTTCGATGAACCCAAATTGGTTTTTAGATGGTATTTTATATTTATTAATAAATTCCATTAATTTTATTTTGAGGATTTTTTCGAAGACTTTTGCAAAACACTTTATTACGGAGATAGGTCTATAATTATTTTTATTGGTTGTTTTGCCAGATTTATGAATGGGGGTGACGTCAGACTCTTTTAATTTATTAGGGATTACTCCACTGTTTAGAATGTTGTTTATTATGTATTTAAGTGGTGTTAAAATGTATGTGTGTTTTTTTTTAATTGTTATTGCAGTAATTCCATCTAACTCTGGTGCAGAGTTATTTTTTAGTTTGCTTATTTGCTGTATTAGGTTATTATCTGTTATTTCTGGTAGGTATAGGGATTTAGTTTGTATGGGTATTTTATTAGTGGTTGGGCCCCGATTGAAGTTTATTTGATTTTTTAGGTCGATTATTATTATTAATATTATTATTATTATTATTATTATTAAAGCTGTTCAGAAGAATATTTCTTCAGGTTGTGTGTAAGATATAATTAGACATTAGAATGGATTCCCATGTTAGTTTTAGCTCAAAAGATATTGATTTTAGTGCGTGTGTGCCATTTCAAAAAACTAAAATTGATCGTTTATGCGCAGTAGAAGATAAAGGACTGTCCTGCTTGTCTGAAGTAACACATCTTCGCAAAATACCACAAGACAAAAAATGAGCCAATGCAACTTTAAAATTGGAAAATATTTTACAAAATGTCGTGAAAAATCTTAAATATTATAATTCATATTATTCGGATCGTGGGGTCCCGAGTTCAAATCCTGACCAGGGCATGGATGTTAGAGACGTTTTCAAAAATATTCACGAGATGGTAGCAGTGGACTAGGCCTCTGCTGAGTGGTACAACACGTCTAGTCGCTATTATCACTTCTGAGTAGTTCGAGTTTCATCTGCGGCAGATGGTAATGTCGTAGGAAATGGCTGTTCCGTAGTTGTCCTTGTGTGTTGTGTACGTGCCCCGGATGAATGGTAGAGTAGCTAGGGCTAAACTCAGCCAGGACGTTATTATAAATAAGACATAAACATTTTTATTTTGGTCGAATTACCCTTAAACGATTGATTGTCAAAAACTGATATGATGTGCTTCTAGATGTGATTATAGAAGGAGTTCCTAAAAATCAAGCAAAGACACCTACCCCTTCTCTATGCCCATGACACTTCTTACGTTACAGGCACTGAAAATCTAACTATTTTTTTTCACACATAGCTCAAATATCCGTTTGAACAACTATGTTTAAGTATTTTGTTGTTTTTTTGAAATACGTCTCATTCCTCGCCAATAAGCTAGTGGAATTATAACTTCATATACAGTGTGTCCCAGGATAGATGTAACAATAGATGTAACGGACCAAAAATTTTGGAATTTTAGAATGGTATTTGGGGATTGAGTCCTGCTTGTTGTAAAACTAAAGTATACCAAAAATGACTTGATTTGGTGTTCTACAGGATGTTTTATAAGCAAAGTTGTAAAAATCACCAGTAATAAAGTACCTTTATTTTTCAAAATGTGAAAAAATTCCACTAAGAAAAGTTATTTAGAATGTAATTTTGTATCTCTTTACTAAATTTCAGGAATATAAAATAATTTTTTTAATCTTCCCATTTTTTGCGAATTAAGAGTTGAATGCGTATTTGAAGTTGTGTAGGAACAAATGTTAATCATCTCAAAAAGTAGGCTATTGGTAAATAAAAAATTGAATATACGAGATGTAAGAAGATATAATGTTAATCGAACTAAAAGAAACAATTACTAACAGAAGATTAATGAGGTTTAAAAATTATAACAAGTCATACATGTCAAAAACATAACAGATTCACAAACAAATTAATTAATGACCAATACAAAACAATGTTTACAATTTTTTTATTATTCGACGTAGCTACCACCCACATCCATACACATTTCGATCCTTCGCCTGAAGTCCTTAAAACTGTTTCGAATGATCTAACGGTATGGAGTTTACGGCATTTGTAATTCTCTGCTTCAATACTGCTATATCGTTAGGAAGTGGCTAAGCGTAAACCAACTGCTTGAGGCTACCCCATAAAAAGAAATCTGGGGATCTCGCCGGCCACTTGATCGGTCCATTCCTGGCAATCCAATTTTCTCCAAAATTTAAATTCAACCATCGATTAACCATTTCTGTGGAGTGGCCAGGGCAACCATCATGTTGAAAATGAACTAAAGGCATATCTCTTAAAATATTTAAATGTTCTTCAGAAAATCTTTCAAGAAGCTGTAAATAAGTGGGCTGGTTTAACCTTCCCTCAATGAAATAAGGTACAATAACTCCAACGTGATAAGAAACGGCACACCACACATTCACTTTTCTATAATATTGTCTTCTACAATGAATTCTAAAATTTGGATTTTCAGAAGCCCAAAACCGACAATTCTGAGATGAAACAACACCATTGGTTGTGAATGTGGATTCATCTGAGAAAATTATGAAATGATGAAAAAATCTCTCTTCCATGATTTTTTCTCCAATGGTCAAACAAAAATCCAACCTACGGCCGTCATCTCCCTCTTCAAGCGTATGTTTATAATTTGCTTTATATGCCCTAATTTTCTTTGCCTTGTAAATTCTTTGAAGTTCAGACTTGCTAATATTAATAAGAGCTGACCTCTCTCTTAGTGGCATCCTAGGATTTTCTATAACAGAGGCATGAGCTATAATAGCCCCAACATTGTCTTTATCGTATGCTTTTATTTTTCTTTTCATGTTAAGAACACTACCAGTAGCTAGAAACTTTTTAATTATTCTCATAGCCTAAGTACGTAACAAAGCAGTGTTTGGAAATTTCAAATTAAATTGGCTTACCACTTCTCTTAGCGAGTTTTCACCGCCAAGTCCGTAGCATTGCACAATATAAATTTTTTCACGCACTGTGAGTACTATTTTCACTTAATTCTTTATGCTTGGTTTGTCAATTTGAAACAGAAATTAAGAATAACATAGACTACGTTTGACAGATATGTCAATAATAAATGATAAATGTGTATCCACTGCTTTTTTCATAGCCTACTTTTAGCTTCTACATAACTTTAAATATTAATTCACAAAAAATAATTTCTATGCAGTTTTAATTGAATGGTTCAAAATAAAATGCTAATTTATTGAAAAAATGGGAAGTTTAAAAAAAATAATTTTATATTCCTGAAATTCAGTATGGAGGTATAAAATTGCATTCTAAATAACTTTTCTTAGTGGAATTTTTTCATATTTTGTAAAATAAAGGTACTTTATTAGTGGTGATTTTTACAACATTGCTTATAAAACACCCCGTAGAACTCCAAATCAGGTCATTTTTGGTGTACTTTAGTTTTACAACAAGCAAGACTCAATCCCCAAATACCATTCCAAAATTCAAAAATGTTTGGTCCATTACACCTCTTGTTACATCTATCCTGGGACACACTGTACATCATTTTACAGAAAATTTTATAAACTACTTTTAAACTCTCTGGACATGTTTCTCTTAATTTAATATTGAATATTCTCGATACATTGATAAAATGTACCTTTAGGGTTGGTTTTGGAATGGTTCAACCCCCGAATTTTCGGAATCAGCGGTATCGAGTTATTCTAAAGACATAGGTTGGCAAAAAGGTAATACGATTTATTTTTGATCATTAGAATTTAAAAAAATAACTATAGACTATTAGTGCACATCATGCTATTTCTGCGACGTCAAAGTTTCCTGCATACTTTAAATTTATTCTCCCTTTCAACGATTTAATTAAATATTTCTGCCTTTTTAGGAAAATTAGAACTTTTTCTGCCTTAAATGAATACTGAAATATAGCACTCTGCCAAACATTGGTAGAAACAAATATTATTAGTATACCTAGAGATAAAAATATTACTTGCATTATAATGCTTAACAAATTCTTTGAAATTGAATACTTTCATTTCCCATATATTTAGCAGATGTAGCTGTGATTAACAGTGCTTAAGGTGCATAATAAGTATAATAACATGCAATATTGTTATTGAAAGATCGTTTTGAAATATGTTAGTGTATGATATTTAAGAATATTTTTGCCTTACAAATTTAATAATAAGAATCGACACTTGATGGAAACATAATAGCATAATTAATATACAAATTTCACAATTCCAGTATGCATTAGCGTCTAATAGTAAGCTTTCAAAATCATCAAAAAGTGATAACAAAGCGAAATTGCATATCAATAGTTTCGCAAATTGTGCAAAAATATAAGTTTGCTAGTCAGTCGGGTTAATATGTATAATTTAGTTTTTACAAAAGCGTGTATTACAGTGTTCCACATAAGACATTGCATAATGACGTGAGCGAGACAGGTAGCAATATTTTGCGGAATAATAGAAAAAGACACAAGTGGAAATGTGTAATTGACATGGGAATCGGCCCGTTCTTATTCAGGAATCAGATCTAAGGAGACCTTGGACTGCTTAGAAGAAGTAACCATGCGTCGCGACACTAATAAAATCAGCGGCGGACCGAAAAAATTCTGAAATTAAGTAATTATGGATTATGTCAACCAAGAGAATTTAAGTGTCATTATCAATGGAATAAAACTGAAATTTACTATGCCAATTTTTTGCTGGAATTTGTAAATATTAATTAAGTACAGCTAAAATTTTGGATTAAATAGAACTTCGTGGATGAAAAAGAGTGACTAACTTCACATAAATATTAATAAGAAACTTTTTGTTTATGCTTTTGACATTTTCTGTACAAAATCATCTTTAATCCATTAAGCCACAAAAGCACGTAACACATATTCCATATCCACGTAGTGGGGTGGAAGTTAATAACCGTAAAAACATTATTTTTTTTTTCAATAGATTCAGATTGTCATGAAATCTCGAGATTTTAAATATCAACAAAAAAAAGTTCTGTCTTTTTGCCGGTCTGTGTCCACAAACAACGACAGACAGTTTCTGTTTGTGATAATCTAGAAGCTAAGGCGTCTGATTTTACTTCCACATCCACACAGTGGATTGGAAGTATAGTAATCGTAGAAAAATTAAAAAAAAAAATTCTTGAAGTAGGTTTAGAATGTCATGAAACGTCGAGATTTTAAATTTGAGCGAAAAAACTTTTTCTCTCTGTCGGTCTGTCTGTCTGTATCTTTTTTTGTCCGCACATTTTCTCCGGAACGGTTTAATATTTGACTTGAAATTCTGTACACGTATATATTATAACGAGATCTGGAACTGAATTGTTTTTTGAACATACCGGTGAATGGTTGGTGGGTAAATAGGGGGAATAAGTAAAGCAAGCTGGTAAGAGGACAGAAACTTGAAATTTGGTGTATGTACTAGAAGCCAAGGTCTCAAAATGTTTTATTATATTTTACATCCCCCACCCCACTCCATTATTAAAGGGGTTGATAAAATAAAATTGAGATATTCACTTGAAATTTGGTATACGTATATATTATAATGATATCAGGAACGAGATTATATCTTGGTATTATTCCGTTGGAGGGTTGGGGGTTAAATAGGGGTAAATATTTAACATTGAAAATGTTTAATAAATCGAAGATGTAACGGTAATACAGGGATCCAGTAGCGATTTGTGTAACGCTTGGAAATTCGGCTGTTTTTTGGACACGAAAGCGTTCAGTGCTGTTACATCGCATACTTCTTGAAAGATCCAAATTTAATTTTGAATATGTTACATTTTGATACCTAGAATCATGTTCTTGCATTTCTACGTCTCAACGCCGACCGACGGCCAGGGTCGTTTTTGTAGAACTTGTGTATTTAATAAATTTTGATACCTAGATTCATTTTCTTGCACTTTTACGTCTTGACGCTGACCGACGCCTAGCGTCGTTTTTGTAAAACTCATGTATTTGATTAATTTTGATTCCTAGATTCATGTTCTTGCATTTTTACGTCTCGACGCCGACCGACGCCCAGCGTCGTTTCTATGTAACTTCTGTATTTGATAAACTTTGATATCTAAATTATGTTCTTTCATTTTTACGTCTCGACGCCGACCGACGCCCAGCATCGTTTTTATAAAACTAGTGTATTTGATAAATTTTGATTCCTAGATTCATATTCTTGCATTTTTACGTCGTTTTGTAAAACTTGTGTATTTGATAAGTTTTGATATCTAGATTCATGTTCTGGCATTTTTACGAAACCCATTTTTTGTGGATTGATGTACTTATTACAATTACTCCGAGTTGTTTAACTTTCTAAATTTTTTATCCGCAGCTTATCAAAAGTTTGAACATTTCTAAAACTTTTATTTATTTTTATCTCCGCTACATTTTGCATATTTTGTAAATATCATGTCAGGCTTGAAAGTTAGCCATGTTCATTTTCAATATCTTAACGAAACTTGCTAAATTACAACTTCCGTAAATTTTTTTATGACATCTGCCCCAAATATTAAAATTTTATAACCAATTATTTCGGCATACTAAAGTGCAAACATAGTCAACATAGTCAAGGCGTTTACCTTTAAAGAGACTTGGAAATAGTGATTCCTTAAGTAGCGGTTTTTTAACCTCTGACACCAATTATTTCCTCTTACTAGAGTGTAAATATTGTAACAAGATATATTCGAGACTTGGATTGGAAATCCTCATGTGGAATTAGTAATACTTTAGGGCAGTTTTTTTTTTCTATAAATTCTTTCATTTAATATTTTAAAACACTTGTCAACTGTTATCAAGGCTTCTTAAAGCTATTTTTAAATCGAACTATCGTTTCTTATAAATCCATACTGCTTTCTGTTCCGCAAATATTTCTTTTTCAATTGTATGTAATAAATTGTTTTATGGAATTTCATTCTTCCGTTGTTGTTTACTATAAATATTTTTGAAACCATGCGATCTCTGATCTTAGTGTGATTTTAGATCGTACTATGTGTAACTAGGATGAACAGGAGAAGATGTTGTCCTACATAACGTTAGGTTGATGCCATCATGGAGTTATTGAGAAAAAGGTTTGGTGGTAGTGTGCACATAACAAGTAACCACGACACATTATGGAATGTCACTATAGGTGCGATACATCAAACAGAGACCAACTGGCATAATTAATCAATTACAAGACGGTTTGAACAAGAATATATAACAACATTACAGTGCCACCAACAACTCAATCGAAGAGTTTAGAAACCTTTCTCTTATCCTGTATTAATTCAACATTTGTCACCAGGAGTCGGATGATAGAGATCTATTTCTTTATTTATAATTTTATTTTATTGTGTAAAAAGGGGACAGGAAGGGGTACTGCTGCTGTAAAAATTATCAAACGAAGAAATTAGTTTACTAGTCATATTAATTTATAGGTAACTTTATCTGGTTTTGAATCAGCCATCAGAATAATTTAATTACTGACTTCTATTAAAAGGAACCTTACATAAAAATCATGGTCATCCCGATTATTAAAATGATCTATCTTCTCCTCGATTATTCTAGGCCTTCGGAACCTTTCCACGCACCCAATAAAAGATACAATGTTCTCATCATCATCGGGAATTTGCTGGATATGGATAATATTCCTCGTTAGATCTATATTGTGGGCCGCAAAGCAACGTTAGGACACTTTTCTTTCACCAAAACTTAACTTCAAGAAACTTTTTGTCTGTCAAATCAGTCAAAATCAGTTTGGCAGTATTGCCAACCACACGAGTTTTCGGGTTAGTTAACTCAGTTTTTTGAAATGAGGGTTAATGTACTAAAAAACACGCGTAGCGCCAACATAGTTTTAAATGCTGGTTAATATTTAAACTCATTTAGTTAACCCAAATTTTAACCCGACACTGAAAAACCAGCCCTTAATAATTTTCTGCGTTCTCGGTCCCCTTTCATACTCGTTTATACCCGGCATTGTCTAAAACACTATTGTTATGCATTCGTACTTGTATCATGCGGTACGGTTCATGTATAATTATCGCTTACCATTGTTTGTCGTTAGGCAGATACGCAAATTGTCACTGCAAATTGCGCAAACTGGTCTAGATATATGGAGGAACGTGCCACTTCATTTGTCTTACTATTTAATTTGCTAATTTTATTGTTATTAAATTTACATTTGTGCATAATAATGTGCAAATAAAGATCGCCATTCAGAAATTGTAAATGTAGAAATGTGTATTATAAAATATCATCCTTTTATATTTGAATTTGGTGTATATTAATTCCTTATAATATTAATTTTTTTATATTTATCGCCCGCCTATCATAAGAAATTGACTACATAAACATCACAGATCATAAACACTAACGTTTTGGAGCATTCAAAAAATTTATGTCTGTAAGCCGCAAGAAAATTTTGGTTTTGTTTAAAAAATGGAGAGAAAAAGGTAGCAAAGCAATTTTTTACAATAGATCACTGAATGAGGGCTAATAGGTTTCGTTTGGCTACCAGAGCGAGCCACTGAGATGTGTGGTTTATCAAACGGCGAACGTCAGACGTCACTTTTTGATTAAAAGTATACTCCATACCATCGTTCACAATAGCGTGAACTATCTAACAAATATTATTCTTCTTCATCAAGTAGTACTGTAGACATAGTGTAGACATAGTGTAAACCCGTAGTCAGATACAAACATATAGAGTGATGGAATTGAAAAGCTTTAATTTTCGTAACCTGGATAGTCTAATTTCGATTTCTCCACGATTATAATGCTTCCCTTCCGTAGTAATAGCCCGGGAGGCAGTGACAGTTTTCGTGAACTCATTCCTATAAAGTTAGATTTTTTCCAAAGAGAGTTTAGATAGTATCTATAATGAAGGTGCAATTCTACCAAACCAGTGGTGCATAAATGAGTAAAAAATTAAACATTCAAAATTTCGTTTTTCGAATTGTCATGAATTGTCAAAAAATGATGATTCGCCTTCGCTTCTGCCGGCTCCAATTTTCGATTGTTTCTTACTTTTAATTTCTTGTATCATAGTGAATACTTACCTTCGACAGAGGGGAGTTACTTGCCCAGTGCGTGCCTTCTTGCTCATTAGGAAACTATTCACTCCTGCTGGATGACTTTTGATCCAAAGACGGAAACTTTTACTAAATAAGGTGGTCTTCAGGCCCCAGGGGCTCAACCCAACGGGGTGACTATTGATCCCAGGGTAGTGTCCTTTACCCCAGTGGATAATTTTGGGCCTGACTCGCGGATTTGGAAATTTCTAAGGTGCCTTAAAAACTGCGTTATTTGGTCACAAATAATGCGATGAAATAAAATTTTCCGCACCTCTTTATCATAACAAAAATATTCGGCTCCAAAAAATTTAAAAATATTTTTAAGGGCCTTAGGCCTTAGGCCCACGAAACCATCCTATAAGTTTAATTAAAAAATCCGTGTTAAGGAGCATTTCACCTATCTTATCCCGAGGTACCCTTTAATGTCCATTATAAAATTTTCATAACCAGAAAATTTACATACAGAACACAATTTATTAAGAGTTTGAATTCCAAAAAATTTCTAAATGTATTAAAATTATTCCAATTTTTGAGTAATAATTCAATGATTGGTCCTTCTCTCCAATGTAAGTAGAGAAGTACAAAAGGCTTTTTCCAAAAGTACGGCTGCCACACCTACTTTGATCGATCATTACTGGAAAGCCATTGCCATAGGACTTTATCTGTAGCAAATTTCTCATTGAATAAATGTGTAGATACAGCGTTCTTTTGGGGGACTAACTATTTAGCAGAAGAAATCGAAAAACTGCGTTGAGATGTTTCAGAATAGTCCTCGAAGAAGAAGCTACCTTATGCCCCTTACTCTTTTGCCTCTGAGAATTAGCTATCGTGAGCGTTTAGTTTCCAAATGACAAAACATTCTGATTTATTATCTCACTAATTGTTTATTTAGCTAGTACATAGCGTGACCATAATCAGAAAACATTGTATAAAAAACACAAGTAATTTAGTTATTTTTTAACATTAAATGGGAAAAAGTAGTCTTTCTGTTTGCTGTTTATTCAAACCCATTTTATGATAAATATCATTCAATATAGATATAACTTTAGCACCATAAATTACATTATACATTTCGAGTGGGTTTTTAAAGTTAGAATAAATATTAATCATTTAACTAATTTCTAGGCTGCTTCGCTTAGTCATCAAATTACAAATTCAAAATATTAAAAGAGACAAGAAAAATATGCAAAACAACAATGTTAATACACATAACACCTTATAAATTATTAATTATGCTCTCAAATAATAGAATGTACATAAATTGAAACTTTTTTAAGTATTAGCATACAATTATTACATATCTCTTAATTTTTGTAACATTTGACGCCAATTAATCACTCCTATAATATGCATAGTGCATTTACTCCTATTTCTATGCAACTGAAAGATGATAATGAAGTGTGGTTGCTTTATATATTGATTGTTCAAATGCAAAAACTCCACAGTCATACACAAAGTGTTAGATATGTGACAAGCAATAATATAGAAAGAAAGATAGATGTCGTAACGGCTTAATAAAAAGTTTCCATCTCACAATGCTAGAGAGATATAATTATATAGTATTTGTAAGAATAAATCATACAGGTTATTTACGATTTCAAGAAATTCTGTTTAAATCGCCACAGCAATAATAGTAACTTATTGAACATATTTTGTAAAGTACTTCGTATAGAAGTACTTTACAAACAATATTCAAAAGGTTACTATTATTGGTATGACGATATACCTTTATCAAGAGTATTACATAGTGAATATTAAAGTTTCCGACGTGCTTATTCTAATTTATACCTAAAAGTATTTTATGTCTTAATCTATTTATAACTTAGGCCGGTACAGAAAGGAGCCTAAGGAATTACCTCAATGGGAGCAAAATAGTCAATTAAACTTTCTAGATATTAATATCAAAAAACATAACAATCAGTTGAAATTTAGCATCTACCGCAAACCTACTACTACAGATACAGTAATACATTATAATTCGCAGCAATCATGGCAAATTAAGATTTCACCCTTTCATGGTCTAATACATAGAGAGACAAATTTTTCATTAGATCAAAGTAATTTTGACAGAGAATTAAATATAATTAAACAAATTGCAAGAAATAACGGATACAACGAGTCACTAATAGATAACATGGTCAAAAACAAACAACGCAAAATGCTTCAAAAAGATTTTTTCACCTTGCCTAACAAACCTACAAAATATAGTTTTATTAATTATGTTCCGAAATATAGTAACGAAATTTCTAAAAAATTAAATAATTTGGGTGTCTCTACAATAAGTGTGAACAAAGCAAATATAGGAAACATTTTGGTTAATAACAAAGAAAAACTAAATAAAATTGATAAATCTGGTGTATATAAAATTAATTGTAAAGATTGCAATGCTGTCTATATTGGTCAGAGTGGTAGAAGCGTTGTGAACAGGGTAAAAGAACATAAAAAATCGATTTTAAATAACAATAAAAATACAGGAATGTCTACACACTGTATTGAAAACAACTATTTCATAGATACTGATAACATAAATTTACTTCATTCAGAAAGAAAAGGTAAACGTTTAGATCTACTAGATCAAAAAATCTTTCAAGTACAACCCATGTACCACGAATGACCAACAAAAATTCTTGAATACCCCCATAATAAACAAATTGTTAAGAACTATCCATTGATTTATATAATCAGTTTAGGTCCACTCCAAACATTCAAATAATTAAGGATGTTAAATTAAATCTTAAATAGATTAGGTCATAAATAGATTAAGACATAAATACTTTTAGGTATAAATTAGAATAAGCACGTCGGAAACTTTAGTATTCACTATGCAATACTCTTGATAAAGGCTTAATAAGCCGAAACATATGCAGAGTATTTATAACATATTGATTGATTCATCTAAAAGCAGTGTTTAATTTATAATTAAAAATTGTACTCATGGTATATAAATAATATAGCTGAAACCATTTTTCGTCAAAAAAAGTTTTAAGTAATTTTTAAAGAAATTTAGTTTTGAATTAAATATTCGCCACCAAAAAGGCAATCCTATATCCTATATCATATGTGACATCACTTTCCATCTAGATGTAGCAGTATTGAGTATATACTACAGTGGAAATCTATAAACTATCATCTACAATCTGTCAGAAACATGTTATACGACTTAAGTGAAGTTGTCAGCAACGCATTACCAACTTCACCGTTTCAATTTAATTTGGCAATGGAAATTAGTTTTCAGTTTGATGATGTCACTGAACTGAACTAAACTTGATTGAATTAAAACTGTTTTTTTAATTGGACTAATGTTTTTTATTGGCGAAGTAGCAACATTTTTGGATACGAAACATTTTCCTGTTGGGGAAGCACTGCGTCTCACATCACTTTTAATTTTACATGTCACATATTTACTACGAAAGAAGGGTTTGACCTGCACCCCCAGACCTTTAGTCTGTATAATTTGACCTATGTCTTGTTGATAAAATTGTTCCAGCACATGTTCGTCTGCATCTAATCTGACCTGATCAGTGCTCGTACTGGGTTGATCAAAATCTACAACTACAACTCTATTTTTAGCCAGCACAATTTGAATATCATCTTGTTGATAAACATATCACATGTTCGTCTAATCTGACTTGCTCAGTGCGTTTGGATTGATGACAGTCTGTAACGCGTGATATATCTTCTAATATAATGAGATTCGTGTTCTGCATTAAAGCCTACTCCATTAATACACTGGATTGAGTATGTGGTAGGTTCCTTGTGAAACATCTTTAGAATAATTATTTTTAGAAAAGGGAAAAACAATGCTTTTAGATGTTTCAAATAAAAACTGTATTTTTATACACTCTACATATGTTTCGGCTTGTTAGGCCTTTCTCAAGAGCATTACAGATGAATACTAAAGCTATGAGGGTGGTTGTTCTAAAAATAAATGCAGTAATACCCAAACATGTGGAATTACGGGGATTTCAAGTAATAAAACTAAGGATCTACCTACTCGGAATAATTCAATGGGCTATTCTTAGAACCTTGTCTATTATAGGAGTGTTTATGAAATTTAATTGGTCATTGGTGGTACAAGTATTGCTTTTAAGGGATTTTTTTATTTCTAATTGTTCAAGGAGATTTAAGCGTTTTCCTTTTCTTTCTGAATGGATTAAATTAATATTCTCTGTATCAATAAAATGATTATTTTCAATGCAATGTGTTGACATTCCTGTGTTTTTGGTGTTATTTAAAATGGATTGTTTATGTTCTTTTACACGATTAGCTATACTTCTACCACTTTGGCCAATATATACCGCGTTACAGTCCTTACATTTAATTTCATAAACCCCCGATTTGTTGACATTACTTATTTTTTCTTTATTGTTAACTAAAATACTTCCTAAATTTGTTTTGTTTACACTTATTGTGGAGATGCCTAACTTATTTAGTTTTCTACTTATTTTATCACTAAACCTAGGAATATAATTAATAAAATTGTACTTTGTTGTTTTGTTGGTTACAGTAAAAAATTCCTTTTGAAGTAATTTTCGCTGTTTGTTTTTAACCATGTTCTCTATTAGTGACTCCTTATATCCATTATGTATTGCAATCTGTTTGATTATGTTTAATTCAAACAGATTGCAATAAATAATGGATATAAGGAGTCACTAATAGAGAACATGGTTAAAAACAAACAGCGAAAATTACTTCAAAAGGAATTTTTTACTGTAACCAACAAAACAACAAAGTACAATTTTATTAATTATATTCCTAGGTTTAGTGATAAAATAAGTAGAAAACTAAATAAGTTAGGCATCTCCACAATAAGTGTAAACAAAACAAATTTAGGAAGTATTTTAGTTAACAATAAAGAAAAAATAAGTAATGTCAACAAATCGGGGGTTTATGAAATTAAATGTAAGGACTGTAACGCGGTATATATTGGCCAAAGTGGTAGAAGTATAGCTAATCGTGTAAAAGAACATAAACAATCCATTTTAAATAACACCAAAAACACAGGAATGTCAACACATTGCATTGAAAATAATCATTTTATTGATACAGAGAATATTAATTTAATCCATTCAGAAAGAAAAGGAAAACGCTTAAACCTCCTTGAACAATTAGAAATAAAAAAATCCCTTAAAAGCAATACTTGTACCACCAATGACCAATTAAATTTCATAAACACTCCTATAATAGACAAGGTTCTAAGAATAGCCCATTGAATTATTCCGAGTAGGTAGATCCTTAGTTTTATTACTTGAAATCCCTGTAATTCCACATGTTTGGGTATTACTGCATTTATTTTTAGAACAACAACCCTCATAGCTTTAGTATTCATCTGTAATGCTCTTGAGAAAGGCCTAACAAGCCGAAACATATGTAGAGTGTATAAAAATACAGTTTTTATTTGAAACATCTAAAAGCATTGTTTTTCCCTTTTCTAAAAATAATTATCCTACTCCATTAACTGTTCTCTTTGCCGTTTTAAAGGAAGAGATGGTTCTGGTGCAGACGCATCTCCTTTTCTCTCTGGTAGGTAGGTAAATATGTGTGGAACTACATCCTCCTTTCGAATCATATATCCTCCCATAAGTTTGTATCGCATATAATTTTTCATTTTTTCCTCAAGATGAAAATAATAAAGAAGTATATTTATATCTTGTAATAATATACAGGGTGTAATTAGTTTCATGTCATTAAAAAAAACTGGTGGTTGAGAATGAAAAGACAAACATAAAACCTTATATAACATTGGGTCTAAAGCTCATAGTTTTGGAGAGAAAAAAATAAACAAAAATTGACAAAATAATTAATAACATAGTTTGAGAACTGCTGGCATACTCCTGCAAATAAGTATGGTGCGTCTAAGAGATCATCAAAAAGCATGCCGACGAAGCAGTTAAAAGCGACCGACAGAGGACACCGCCATGTTCTTTGCTTCTTGGGTGTTACCTATTGGACATTAAAGGTATGATTATTATTATTATTATTATTATTATTATTATTATTATTATTATTATTCGCTGTCTTATTTTGATCTGTTTGTTAATGTTTACATTGATTTTCATAGAGACCAAAGACTCGATTTTCAGTTTTCGATACCTGATTGGGAAAAATTATGCGCTCAATCCGCTAAAAAAATCAGATTGTTTCCTAACTTAAAACACACAACTATTTTCTGTTATCGTATCTCGGACGTCTAACTGTTCATTTTCCAATTTCATAAAATAATTACTAATTTTTTAAGCTTTTAACACCATGTTTCAAATGTTAATAAACCACTTTTAAATTTTATAAATTCTTATAAACGACAATAAAAGCTACAATAACTTTGTTCCAAATTAAAAAACACATGTAAACAAATCCTATTTAAACCCCTGCGGCCATACTATGCTTGCGTTGTGCCGAAAGAAAAGGAATTATTTACACTTTCATAATTAGTGGTATAAAAAGTTCGGTACAAATAATCCCATGAAAGTGCCGCACTTCTACCTGCGGGAACACAAGTCGGGTTTTACAGTTTTTTATTATTTCTAATATTCCGAACTATTGATCCATTGACCCTGAAAAATAGTGGTTCCCAAAAAGTTTCCCACCTTAACATTAAAAATGTAAACCCAGGTCAGTTTTTTCAGAGTCCCTAGAGAAAAAAGTCATATAGGTTTTTTATTTGTCTAGTCGGTCCCTATTACCAGTTTTTTTAATGACGTGAAACTAATTACACCCTGTATAACATAGGTGGGAGTTCGTAAGGTTAAATATAACTAAGTAATTAGATTATTAGTTTCAATTCAAAATACATATGATACCATTACAAGCATAATTTTAAGGGAAGTATATACCTAATATGATCTATTTACAATATTGAGGATAATGAGTCATTTAGCTATTATCGATTAGTCTCTACCATGATGATAATAAACAAATTTTACTTGCACTAAAATGATCTTCACAACAATAAAATGTCGATTTCGATTTGGGAACATTGCGATTCTCTGCTTCAAACCATTTCATTCTTCGTGAATAATTAGTTTTTAGGAACACTTATAAAGCTTTTATTTGGGGCATTCATAGAAGTATTTCTGCATACTGGCACAAAATACCACTTATTTGCTATTCCACTCATATTTCTGACTTATAGTAATGACTAATAATATTTGACACATATTGTTTTTAACATTGCCTCAAAACTTATTTCCGTTGTCGCCCGTTGATGCCATGTGACGTCATCTTCTATATCAATGTGTGTGTGATGTTGGCAATGCGTCAACGCGTTGTCAACTTCACACATATGGAAAATGACGTCACATGGTGTTTTCGAAATCATTCAAATATTTGAATTTTAGGTCGACTTGTTTATTAAATATTTATTTTAATCTGATGATATTATTAATACGAATGCGTTTAGGCTTTCATATTTATGTATTACTTCATATTAATGCATCATTTGAAGTGAATTGTTATATAGTGCACACACCCTACTTTAGTTAAAAAATATAATTACAGAAACTATTAGCAATGAATTGATTCCTGTTGAAGTTCAGAACACCGCTTACTAGATAAATATAAAGTGACCAGGAAAATACAAAGTAAGATTTGAACAAACTTACAGTCAATTTTGAAATGGAAAAAACGACGAAAACAACTAATGTACTTAAGTCATCTACTATTTGGGTACATTATTCTGTTAAAATCTTTGATAATTCTGAACTCCGACTCGATGTTAGCAAATATCACAAATTATCATCCCTTATAAACTGGTCATCATAAAAATATAAGTGAAGAGATAAGTACGCTAAAATTCTCAGAACTATTTAGTTTATGGCATTTATTACTAAGACGTGTTAATAAATTTTGTAATGGAATGGTTTGAAATTTGGATTATATCCGCCTAGATTAATAAAAACGACAACTGTGTGGCATTGTCGAAGGTTTCCCAAAAAAATGTTCAAATGTTTCGATGCTTGTATGTTACTACTATTACAGTCAGTAATGTTATTTATTAATAGAAAAACATGTTAAAATACTTAATTAACTTTTGCGATTAAGGTGGTTATTTTACTATCTCAGTAAAGTCGCAAAATTACGTCAATGTGTAGTAAAGAATGTAACTCTCTTCTGATTTACCATAGTGACATTTTCACGAATAAAATGTTTCGATATAGCTGGATATCGTTTTTGTAAATGGTGGCGCCAATTTCTGCTAATATAACTGACCTACTAGATTTGGCTAAGCTTAAAAGGTGTGGACGGTGTCAGTTAATTTTGATTTACTAAGTGTTTATACCAGCTCGTACAACTGTTAATTCGGCGGATAACACGAACGCGCAGTAATGTTACTGCAGTAATAAGTTAGGAATGTTCATATCTACATTTATTGGCTAATATTTTATATTCTTTTGAACTTTTACGCTCAGAAAATTTTTCATATGGCATATAAATCACTCGATTTATATGCCAATTAAAAATTAATTTACCTATGAATTAATTATGTAGGAAGCAGCAGAACTTTTTTATTATTCAATAAATCACGAGTAAAACGAATTTAAATATATGAGTAAAGTTGGAGATTGTATAAAACAATTCCCGGAAATAGACTTTAGTTGATAAAATAGGTACTTTTTAACTCTATGACTTAATATTTCAGTTATTGGAGTGAAGTTGACAAACAATTAACATCAAAGAAATCATCAACTTAAGTTTATATAAATATGCATTAAGCCTTCTACAATTATTCATTTATATTAAACCTCAAATAATTGATCAATAACTGATCACGTGATATTATTATAGAACCCTGTAAAAGAAGTTCGATAAGGAGTTAAGAGAATACAACGAAATTACAGAAAATATCCTTTATATAAAGGATGCAAAAAACGTTTTCAGTTTTTAAGGAGTACAATAAAAATTACACAGCCTCACAAAAAAAAAATTCAGTCCAGCGAACTTCCAACAGGATTTCTATCTTCATGGATACTAAGATTAGCTGAAATTGCATAGATCTCAAGAATAGAACTAGAAACTTACATACCATCAATGTCTTACATTGTCACTCCTCAGAGGACGTGAAAACTTCCCCTATGTAAGATTTAACTATAAAATTTACAGTCACTTCTATAGAAATTAGAAACACCTGCGTCGTGTGGACGTGAGAAGAACCTAGACTATGATCTTCGCTGAGCTTGACAACTACTTCCACGGGGTTATGAAATGCCACCTCTATCCGTAGGATGCTGAAACAGAGAGAAACTAACCGGATTTACATTTTTATGGATGCTATAATTTGCATGATTGAAGTTTTTTCAGAAGGTACTGTAACTTCTTATAGTTGTTTCTTAAAGAGGGTGTAGTTTTCATCATCTAGGGGAGTGGAATTGGATAACAACAGTGGTACGTGACTTTCTAAGCCCAACTCTGAATACTACGTAATTTTATCCAATCATACATCCATAAAAACTGAAAATACTTTTAAATCAATGTTTCTTTCTTATTTCTTCTGTGTTATTTAAGATAAGGGGTGATTTTTGGAAGCGCTATTGGAAAAGTTTTCAATAATTGAGCCAAAAATACAGCAGACTTCTCACCTTTACAAACCTCAGGAGTTTCGCGCTTTTTCGAGGGTCACTGCAGTTTTTTCCAAGTTGAGTCTTGAATGGGGGTAGCTTTCACATCCTCCGAGGGTTGACACAGTAGGACGGTGATGGTACGTAAGTTTCTAGTTCTATTTTAGAGTACTACGCAATTTCAGCCAATCATAGCATCAATGAAATTAGAAATCCTGTTGGACCTTACGTTTTTTCCTGTTTTACCGTGTCCTTTAAGCTTAACCCTAGTAGCACCAATATTGGACCAATATATAATCCATATAGGACCGATATATGAATATTGGTCCTATATAGGACCAATATTCATATATTGGTCCTATATGGATTATATATTGATTCAATATGCTGTGCTACTAGGGAAGGGTGATTATTCTCAACCCTATAGGAACAGCTTATGAAGATTACGTCGGACTTGATACAGTTTCTTAACACTTTAACAGAACTTAGACATTTCGAGTTTTCTCAGCAGTTATTGCTGTTATGGATCGATATTTTTATATGTGGGGGTATTTTTCGCCCTTCCCTGGGGTTGTGTTTCATATCTCTTGCATGTGCGCTGCTGTTTAACCTTCATTTGTTTAATTCGATTGATTAAGATGCATCAACTATTCTCGTAGTTTAATCTTCTTTTTACACCATTTCAGGGGTGTTTTTTGGCTCTAGCTAATGATGTTGGTAGAGTATGATTTTTTTTTACCTCGTATTCGAATTCAGCGGCCGAAGATACATAGGGATAGATGGGTCTGTTTCACTGATCTGAATTTATTTTTTTTTGGAGGTTGTGTAATGTAATACAAAATGTAATAAAATTGGACTTTGAAAATAATTTTTTTTTTAACTTCAACAAAATTTGACCTTGAACATATTTTCACTGAAATTCAATTTTTCGTAATTAAAATTGAATAATGTATTGGGACAGTCATGCATCATTCGAAGAGCGAATTTTATCTGAAAACAAGAGTTCTGTGGAAATGCGATGGAGACTGAGTCCAACTTCTACCATGCAAAGTGCCACTATTTTACTTTACCTACTTTACCTATTTTACTTTACCCAACTTTTTGCGAGGTACAAAACGGTGAGACGGGTGTTCCCATAGGGGAACGAGGCGAAATTCTGAAATTCCTATGAGGTTCTTTACGTACGTATGAAACAGCTGAAAAGCTTTATATAACTTACATATGCTTTTGAAAACACTTACATGTATTCCGTTTTGAAGAATGACACTGTGTTCTGTTAGGTTAGGTTATGCAGTTGCAGACAACTGCTTTTACCTGTAATGTTTAAAACATGTGCCAGCAGTCGTTATTATTCTTCCACAGGGAGAGAATCATTGTGCTTGTGTAACAGAATGGGTCTTAAAGTATAGTATTTATGAAGTCAATTGGATCAGCACGGAACTAGAGGATCTTCCGGGGTATTGTCAATATATCGCTTCACATTGAATGAGAGAGCACAGAATTTTACAAGTTTATATTCACCGCTCCTCGTCTACAGTCCACGTAGACTTGATCAGCCTGTCACATAGAAATATAGGTGGGATTAGATGATTAGCGAAGTTGATTTGTCAACACCAACCTTGTTTAGAGTTTTTGCATGCCATAATATATTTACAAAACAAAAAATACGTATGATCTGTACGAGGCAGAGCAATACAGCCAGGCAGTGTTATAAGTTACTTAACTCTAGTGAATATTTGAACAAATTATTAGTTTTATTACTGCGTTTGAGTGATTTTTTGCAATTGATGGTTTAAAATGACATGACAACGAAACGGGTGATTTTGATACAGGGCCTATACTAGCGAAATTTGAAAATAAAGACTTACGCGTTCAAACTCGAAAGGTTATTTTGAATATTTACTCGTGTTTTAAACGCGAAAATGTTGATTTTTAGTATAACCAAATTGTGAAGAGGATTTGTGAATTAACCAAATTTAGCAGTACTACAATTTATAGGGTTATTAAAGCCGGGGATGTAGTTGATCATTCTATTAAGCGGAAAAGAGTTGGACAAAAATTTAAAAAAATTGATAACGCATCCACATATGTCATTCGTCGATTTGTGTATGACTTTTACAATGAACAGAAGTTGCCCACATTAGAAATGATTAGGGATAAGTTACACGACTATCCAGATTATAACTATAAATCATTAGATACTTTGTGAAACGTTTTGCTCAATTGCGGTTTTAGGTACAAAAAATTGCAAAAAGGAATGGTAGTTCTGGAATCAGCACGCATCGTTGATCATCGACACGAGTACATGCATAAAATAAAAGAATACTGAGATGCAAAAAGAGACATAATTTATCTTGACGGAACATGATTTGACACCCATGATGTAGTTCAATACGGTTGGGTAGATAATACCAAAAAGTGTAATTTAAGTGCTTTAGGGAAAAAATAATTACAATTCTACATGCTGGAAGTGAAAACGGACGAGAAGTAGGTCACTAGACAATAGACGTCGCCTTGATATATCATTTATGTGACTTATCAAATGTGATGAACATATTTTTTCATTAACCACTTCTATTGAATAAAGGTATTATAGAAATTCCATTTTTTAACAATTAAAAAATAATTGTTTAGTATTTAAAGCATTTTTACATTTCTACCGCCGCCGCCTATGTCCCATAAAGGAGATGCCGACTTTACTCCGAGTTTTCATTTTACTTCCACATCCACGTAGTGGATTGGAAGTATAGTAATCGCAAAAAAAATTTCAAACATTTTTATTCGTGAAATAGGTTTAGAATGTCATGAAACGTCGAGATTTTAAATTTGAGCGAAAAAAAATTTTCTGTCTGTCGGTCTGTCTGTCTGTCTGTAACTTTTTTTTTTTGTCCGCACGTTTTCTCCGGAACGGTTTAAGATATTGACTTGAAATTTTGTACACGTATATATTATAACGAGATCTGGAACTGGATTGTTTTTTGAGGATATCCGGTGAAGGGTTGGGGGTTAAATAGGGGTAAATAGGGGAAAATAAGTAAAGCAAGCTTGTAACAGTACAGAAACTTGAAATTCGGTGTATGTACTAGAAGTTAAGGCCTCAGATTTTTTATAATATTTTTCAACCCCCCACCACCCCTACCCCATTAATGGGGTTGATAAAATAAAGTTGAGATGTTCATTTGAAATTTCGTACACGTATGTATTATAACGACGTCTGAAATTAGATTATATTTTGAGATGATTCCGTTGAAGGGTTGGGGGTTAATTTGGGGTAAATAGGGGAATATAAGTAAAACAAGTTGGTAAGAGTACAGAAACTTGAAATTCTGTGTATGTACTAGAAGCCAGTACGTCAGATTTTTTTATAATATTTTTCAACCCCCACCACCCCTACTCCAATATGAAAAGGGTTGATAAAATAAAATTGAGATATTCATTTGAAATTTGGTACACGTATGTATTATAACGATAACTGGAATTCGATTATAATTTGAGATGATTCCGTTGAAGGGTTGGGGGTTAAATAGGGGTAAATAGGGTAAAATAAGTAAAGCAAGCTGGTAAGACTACAGAAACTTGAAATTCGGTGTATGTACTAGAAGCCAAAGCGTCAGATTTTTTTGTAATATTTTTCAACCCCACCACCCCTACTCCAATATGAAAAGGGTTGATAAAATAAAATTGAGATATTCATTTAAATTTGGTACACGTATGTATTATAACGATATCTGGAACTAGATTATATTTTGAGATGATTCCGTTGAAGGGTTGGGGGTTAAATAGGGGTAAATAGGGGAAAATAAGTAAAGCAAGCTGGTAAGACTACAGAAACTTGAAATTCGGTGTATGTACTAGAAGCCAAGGTCTCAGATTATTTATAATATTTTTCAACCCCCACCACCCCTACTTCATTATTAAAAGGGTCGATAAAATAAAATTGAGATATTGATTTGAAATATGGTACACGTATGAATTATAACGACATCTGGAACTAGATTATACTTTGAGATGATTCCGCTGAAGGGTTTGGGGTTATTTAGGGGTAAATAGGGGGAAATAAGTAAAACAAGCTGGTATGAGTACAGAAACTTGAAATTTGGTGTATGTACTAGAAGCCAAGGCCTCAGATTTTTTAATAATATATTTCATCACCCCACACCCTTACTCCATTATTCAAGGGGTTGATAAAATAAAATTTAGATATTCACATGAAATTTAGTACGCGTATGTATTTAACGACATCTTGAACTAGATTATATTTTGAGATGATTCCGTTGAAGGGTTGGGGGTTAAATAGGGGTATATAGGGGAAAATAAGTAAAGCAAGCTGGTAAAAGTACAGAAATTTGAAATTTGGTGTATATACTAGAAGCGAGGGTC
Source organism: Stenurella melanura (assembly GCA_963583905.1). Lineage (NCBI taxonomy): Eukaryota > Metazoa > Arthropoda > Insecta > Coleoptera > Cerambycidae > Stenurella > Stenurella melanura. Next base: position 86,190,320 of record OY757309.1, read on the forward strand.
TCAGGTTTTTTTATTAGTATTTTCCATCTCCCCACTACCCCCACTCCCTTATTAAGAGTTGATAAAATTAAATTTAAATTTTCACTTGAAATTTGGGACATTTATGTATTATAACTATATCTGAAACTAGATTATATTTTGACATGATTGCGTTGAAGGAGTGGGGGTTAAATAGGGAAAATAAGTAAAGCGAGCTGGTAAAACTACAGAAACATGAAATTCGGTGTATGTACTAAAAGCCAAGGTCTCAGATTTTATAATAATATTTTTCAACCCTTCCACTACCCTTACTACATTATTAAAGGGGTTGATAAAATAAAATTGAGATATTCACTTGTAATTTGCTAGACGTATGTATTATAACGACATCTGAAACTAGATTATATTTTGGGATCATTCCGTAGAAGGGTTGGGGTTAATAGGAGTGACTAGGGGAAAATAAGTAAATCAAGCTGATAAGAATACAGACATTTGGGATTCTGTGTATATACTAGAAACCAAGGCCTCAGATTTCTTTCTAATATTTTTCAAACTCCACCACCTCCGCTTCATTATTAATGGGATTGATAACATCAAATTGAGATATTCACTTGAAAATTAGTACACGTATGCATTGCAGTGACATCTGATTGAGATGACTCCATTGAAGGGGTGGGAGGTGGTAAGTTGTGTATAGTAGAAAATAAGTAGGGTGAACTAGAAATTTAATTTTTAACGTATATGGTAGAAACCAACTCCTCAAACTTTTCTATGACATCTTCCCCAAATAATATTAAAATTCTATGACCAATCATTTTCACATGCTAGAGTTCAAATATAGTCAAGATGTTTCCTTTAAAGTGACTTGGATGAAGAATCTGGATGTGGAAGTAGTGATTCCTTAGGCAGCGGTTTTTACTCTGTCCCAATTGGGATCGTATATACTATAATGTCTATAATTGCCACTATATTTTTATCAAGGAAGAGGAGGTAATGGATTAGATCAAAATCATTTTTCCTTATTTCTTGATTTGTCCTTATTTCTGCCGCCGAAAATGTTTTGCACCTTTGCTCTCTATGTTATTGATTAGTCAAAGATATTTACATATAATGTTTAAACCAAATCATCAGTGACAGCTGCTACTGTCGCGTCTAGACTGGTCTCAAAGCAGACGAGAGGACGCATCTCAAATATTATTTCTTCCAAAATGTCTAATTTGCGTAAACTAAATATGGTATTTAATTTTTTTCTTTGATAAATTTCATTAATAACCAGTTTTACCCCGAATTTTAAAAAGGGTCGATAGACATTTTTTATTCTGTTTTAAAATCAAACGTTTTGTATAACCATATATGTACATGGAATAGAAATTCCAGAGTAATTTATACCGTTGTCAAGTATATTGAAATAAGTAAGTTTTAATATTAATTATTATTACACATTCATGCTATAAAGAACCCAATATAGTTTGTTATAAAGTTTTTAACTGCGTGGTTCATTACAACAGCTTTTAAAGCTTTTATTAAATTTTTTGTTGGTAGCCCATATATCAAATTAAACCAGAATTATTTATTAAGTCTTAATAAGACTCGCACCAATAAATCATATTTCGTGAGAACCGTGAAATATACTCAATATATTCTAATTAAAAATTATTGTTTGAAAATGCCGTGTCATTTCTTTTCTGAGCGTTGTTGAATTTCATATGAGGTGAAAGTGTTAAGATTGGAAATTAATTGTTTATTCCTTAAGACAGAATATATTGATTTTGTTTTTAAATATTTACACTCTTGCTTAAAAAAATTGCTTTCTCTGAAATTTCGTTTAAATATTAGTTTATAATTAATGTACGTATGATACGAAATATGCAACAAAAAAATAAACAGTTTAGTTTTATCGTCATTAGATAATTTCTTCATTAATTATTATTACCCAAACTGTTGGGATATTTACCTACCCCGGTGAGATTTTATTTTAAGAAGGCCAATTTTAACTTTTTTTCACATAGTGTCTCGGAGCATTCAAACCAAACACGAATTATAAAAAAAACATACTGTATGACTACTTCAGGTTCGCGATTTAAAGCTTTAACTATACTTTTTTGTTTCAAATAGCCAACTTGGATAAAAAGAACGAATGCAACAACTTTATGGCTTAAATAACACATTTTTTTTGAAACTCTTGTAAAGCAGCGTGAGAGATATCACGATTATAATTGATATTGGTGAATTCTGAACAGAACCCTCAAATCCTGATAGGTTGCTTTAACAGCCGAAGGAGCACAAAACCATGCTTCAACGTAATGCTAACAATAAAAATACCAATATCATAGAGCGCGTTCTCTCCTTGAACTTACAATTCGAATTCATTCTGAAACAGGAAAATTTGTAATTAGTAAATAGCTTTTGCCTGCTAACATCGAGAATAAGAGCCAGAATATCAAATGTTAAACATTGAAAGGAGAGACAATATCCAGATTTAATGCCGAGCCGTTAAAAAATATTGAAAACAGTATCAAGAAAGGTTGACGGTGAGTCTACCAACTGAGGAAAACACATCAGCATCAGAAAGATGGGAAATATGTAAGTCACCCCTTCTAACAATGGGCTAGGAAGTGATAGGTCCATACATAGTGGAGTAAAAGTAAGAGTATAAATCACCTAATAAGGAACTATCTTACCAACTCAATTTTATTTCTGGAACTTGTTGTAAACATTACAAGAAATTTAGGAAATAATTTTAGATTACATCCGTGTGGTGGAAAGCTTTTGTTTAAACAAAAGAGTGTTCAAAATCATGATTTCTCGCAGTTTCTCTTGAATAACTCTGGTTCAATGACCCTTATCCTAAAAGGCCTTCCTTAGAAACAAATTATTCACGGTGGAATTGCGAAGAGAACTAGATATATTCGAACTCTCGTGGTCGATTGATTAAATTGCAAAACAGAGAAACAACTGTGGGATGCCATTTTTAAACAATTGGTAATCAATTAAGCAATAATGCATTAAATTTAACCAAACTTTCGAAGAATAGGCCACTATTGGAGATATAGTACTAAATTTCAAGTCAATATGTTTATAACAACGGCTCAAAAATAATAACAAAATCAAAAATTGGGCATCATGTCGTACAACAATTGCTTTTTTTTCAGATTGTAGGTTATTTTACGTACTTTTCAGCGGCGTTAAAAGAAACATTTCTAATATTTTTGAAAACCATTTTTTTTATTTGTTTAATTTCTTTTAAACAAATGCATTTTACTTACATTTTACCCAAAATAATAATTATTAGCATACATTAAATATACATATGAAAGGAAACAATTTAAAAAAAGTTTTGTCTACGCTAATTGGGAGCCGAGATATGACATCTCTTGCATTTAGTCATTTATAAACAAATGAAGTGGCATAGTGACACTAGACATTTCACAATATTTAAAACTATTGATTGACTATGTTAAAATATTTTTATTCACGTAAGTTGTTGGAATATTATGGAATTTAATTTGCCTAACAGCACGCACGGCCTACTCCCGCAGTCTGGAACGTTCTAGCGCTCATTCGAGCGTTTTCACGTATTGAATCCTCTTCACCACCTCTCAATTTCATTTTATAACGATGGTTTTGTTTTGTTTTAACAATTGTTTTTTCTTGAAGATATTAGTTTTGCTGCACAATTTTGAGTTAATGATAAGTACTATGAAAATTGTAAACTAAAATTTTACTTTCCATTATATTTGTTATATTTTATTGTGTACCTAGTAAAACTAAAGATATAAATCACACAGTTCTTTATTCAATTTCGGTAGTATTACAAAAAAATCGGTAAAGGTATTTACACAGAACTTCCCTCGTTATTTGTGCATGGCAGTCACTCTAAAAAATTAATAATTACGAAATGACATTGAGAATAATAATCGGAATATAGTTATTGCTATTATTACAAAGAAAACTTGATAAGTTTTGGTCAAAAAATATACAGATTGCTCATCCAACAGCAAAAGCTCAATACTAAATAGCAGGTGCCACATATGGCAGGCTTGCGCAAATACCTTTACAAATGTCCACCATGACTGAAATATTTCTTGGGATGACCACCCTGTATATTTTTCAATAAAAGTATAATAGGTGCATAGGCCAGATATTATTTCCATCTGTCACATTTTCAATCCAACATTCACGTAATGGAGTGGAAGTATAGTGGTGGTTAAAAAATTTCATTTTTTTTTTAATTTTTCAAAACATGTTGGTAAAATAATTTTCAAAATGTTTTCTTCTGAAATAGGTTTAAATTGTCAAACGTAGAAATTTTAAATTTGAGCAAAAAAAATTTTTTCGTCCGTTCTATAGTAGTGATACATAAATGGATTAAAAATTTTTTCAAATTATTCTAAAAATTTTTCAAAAACATTTTTAAATTTATTTGAATAGTTTTAGAATGCCATGGAAACGTGGATAGTTAAAATCTGAACAAAGAAAAAAAAATCTATCTTGGTAAAATATTTTAAAAATAGTAAAAAAAATTTCTAATTTTTCTTTTAAATAGATTTAGAACGCTATGAAACGTGGAAATTTGAAATTTAAAGAAACAGAAAAAATTCCATCTATTTTAGTGGTAAACAAATTTTCAAAAATGGTCAAGAAAAATTTCAAAAAAATTTTTTTTTTGAATCAAGCTTAGAATGCCATGAAACGTGGAAATTTTAAATTTGAAGAAAGAAAAAAAAATTTCATTTTAGTAGTAAAAAATTTTTCAAAAATATTGGTGAAAAAATTTTTTTTTTCCTGAAATAGGTTAAGCGTGTCATGAAACGTAGAAATTTTAAATTTGAGCAAAAAAAAAATTTTTATCTTGGTAAACATTTTTTCAAAAACGTTGGTGAAAAAATTTTCAAATTTTTATTTTCTGAAATAGGTTTAGCGCGTCATGAAACGTGGAAATTTTAAATTTGAGCAAAACAAAATTTTTTTCCCTATTTATTCCGTTTAGACGGTCCACCCTGTATATTTTCCAGTGAAATTTCTACCATTTCTTCGCTGACAGTAGCGTCAACTACCTACCAAATTTGATTTCTCTCCGTCAAGTAGCTTTTTAGTAAATGCACCAACAGACAGACAGACAGAGAGACAGACTGACGGAATTGAAAAACCTATGTTTTCGTAATCTACGTGTTCTGAAACGTCAGAATCCGAAAAAATCTCGGAGGGTGATTTTTTCTCGAATACAATACTTCCCTTCGGTATGCGAGGGAAGTAAAATAATATTTTCAAAATAATTTTTTGCAATTGTTTAATTTACTCATCAGTACTTATTTTTAATTAAAATAAAAGGTATACAAGTAGTTAGAAATTACTTTAAGTGTTTCCTGACTTTTTCACATTCAATTCCGAATTGAAAATTCTTGTCATTCATTTGAGACCCAGAGTTCTGAAACCTCTTGAAAATCTGTACATTTGGTCTTGTCGGTTTACTCATTTTTGATTCGAAGGCGTTTTTAAGAACAATCTCATATAATATTATATCACGCTTATGGTATCAAAAACTAGCGCCTTTACAGAGCAGACGACTTGTTTCTCATTGCAAGCGTATAAGATACCGAATGTAACTGGCGGTACACTCGTGACATTAGTTTTTCTCGGAAACCTTTGAAAGTGCGGAAATAGATCTAAAACAACTGTTTGCCATGTTTTTTTCTAAAATCAAAATTATAAGAGATAATCAAATAAAATCGATTTTTTATATACATAGATGTTTATTTTAATATTCAAGAGCCCGGGATGCTCTTTCCTTTTATCCAATCGGGCTGAAACTTTACACGGATTCTTTTTCATCATAAGCAACCAATCTATGGGGTGGGGGTGCGGTGAAAAATATTCCGACCATCTAGTTACTTCGCTGGATGCTCCAGAAAATAAAGATATTTCTAAGATCCCGGTGGTCTACACAGTGATAATATAATTAATAAAAAAATTGTTTTAAACGTACACTCACAAAGTCATCCGACGGTAAGCAACAAGACTTTCTAAGATTTTTATCTATTAATCCTCGAGGCACAACAGAAAATATTACTAATACAAATTTATATGTAATAGGTACATCCATGTAACAGATTCACAAACTAAAGTGAACATAATACCTGTGTCTTATTCCTGTTGCCTCTTGCAGTTGAGGTGACCATTTATCATGTGTTAATTTTGTTCTCCACATGAGTTCAGATAAGAATATGGTAATACTGGCAAGTTACACTGATTACGCATCATATAAATAACTTTCTAAAATTATATTCACTGTTTATTTAAGGAATTATTATGATAAATACCCATAGGATCCCCTGTCTTGCGGCGACTAAAGAATTATTGTCCTTGGTGCCAACTTGTTTATGTTTACAGGTTAAGTGTTATAAGTGGTATAAAACAAAGAATTGACACTCGTTTAACATAATAGTATGATTAAATTTTTAAGTTAAATCCGATGCTTGCTCAAAACAATAGATTTTTCAAGAGAAGTCTTGAAAATAGAAACATAATAGGTTTCCGAAACGTCGGCGAAATATTTCATTTTATATTTATATTTTTTAGATAATTGGAGTGAACATAGAATCCAAAGGGATATACCACCAACCTTATTAGAAATAAACTAATAAAATATTACCAAAGTATAATTGATAGAAATAGAGAAAATACTAAATAAATGTAGAAAGGTATTAAGAAAGTTATGGGTTGCAAAAACCATAGACAACTGAAAGTGTCTAGCAATATAACAGAAAAGATATTGTAAATATAATACACGAAATTAAAAAAGATGGATCACCTGATGATATAAATATGGATGCTATAAAAGCAGGATAATCAAAATTAAGGTTAGAACTTGTAAAAATAATGAGTAAGTCCATTAAACAAGACAGAGTTCCTCTACAATGGAAAACATCTACAATTATATCAGTTTAAAAGGTGGTAAATATAAAGAAATGTGAGGAACATAGACCAATTAATACACCGCCGTTACAAGAAAAGATAATGGAGATGTTTATAAAGAAACAGTTCTTACGCCATTTAAATGAAAATAACATACTTGATTGAAAATCAGTCTGGATTTAGAAACAAACCTTCGTGTGAGTCGTCTATTCAGCTAGTAATTTCGAAAGGAATCATTAGATCACAGTAAAGTGATTGTAACAATGTTTGTAGATTTTAGACGTGGATATGAAACGATAAATAGATTTACTAATAATAAAATTGGAATGTTATGGAATAATCCATAAAGCAAATAACTGGTTTAAATATTACCTGTCGGACAGATATCAACAAACTAGAATCAGAGAAGATATTTCAATAAGGAAAAGGTAAAGTTTGGTGTTCCACAGGTTTCAGTGCTGGGTACATTGCTATTCATAACTTATATTAATGACATTGTACAGTGATTTGATAACGATACCATGATTAATTTATTTACCGATGACACTTTAGTATCAATATATAGCGATAATATAAAATAAAGGAGATGCTGTAAACAATGCAGCAAGAATTAAAGAAATTTGAAAGCTGGTTAGATAAGCTGGTTAGCTGTTTGTAAATACGCAAAAAAACAAAAGTTATAAATTTTGTGAATAAGGATAAAAGAAAATATGAAAATATTAAGCTATTTGATCAGAGTCTAGAGTATGTAGCAGAATGTAAATACTTGAGTATTATAATAGATGATCAGATCAAAATGCAAACATACAGAATACATGGATAAATAAAGTAAAAAAAATATTTTTACAGAATTAGTCTTAATTTATCAATGTACTCTAGGATAACAGTGAACAAGACAATAATAGCACCCCGCTTTGAATATTGTCCCACTATCTTGTATTATTGCAATGAAAGTGAAAACCCAGCTTGACAAAGATTGCAAAATAGAGCAATGAGAATCATTCTGAAATAGATATACCCGTATAATAAGTATTAGCCATCCTCTTCAAGAGAGTTAGGAAGTAAACTCCCACAGGACACGTCTTCATGAAGGGCGAGAACATCCATTGGCACGACACCGTCAAGTACCTTGGCGTTAGGTACCGATTAATGTTATCAAATTTCAGTTTAATTTATTTGTTCGATAGCTGTCGAAAAAGCATAGTATTGCATTCGCGATTATAACCATTATTTAACCAAACGATTTATGCCAGTCGCCTACGGCTCGTTGGCTCAAACATCATCTTTGTGAATAATGGTTATCATAACCGCTCATATAAACCATTTTTCAAAGCATCATCTATTATTATATACGGCAATCTCCAACATTGTTTTTGAAACCATTTACCTACGTGCCTACAAACTATATTATTTTATTAGTGAGCCATGATAATGTAGGAATTTGTACAGTTTAAACGTCAACGTTATTTACAATAATTCGACATATTAGTCAAAAAGAGTAATATAATTAAATAAATGGATACTGACAGTGAAAACGAGATTTCTTTCACACCGCCAGAGGTAAGGGAAGCTGCAAAAATCGCATTACTAAGCTTGTTGACCGAAAAATCGAGGAAGTTATATATGATGGCGTATGAATCTTATGAATCTTAAATTGGAGAAATAAAAAAAATTAATTAAATAAATATTAAATATTTAATCTCCAAGCAAAATTACTACAGGAGTCCCACAAGGCACTATCCTGGGACCAATTTTATTTATCACTTATATAAATTCTTTAACTAAACTAAATATAAATGGCACCATAATCTCATTCGCGTATAATACAGTATTATTATTTCAAGATGTATCCTGGAACCAAACTAAATCTAAAGTCATACAGGGATTAAACAAGGTAAAAAATTGGCCAAACACTTTCAAACAACGTTAAATCTAAATAAAACTCACCATATACAATTTTCATTAGATTCTGCTAATCGACCCTAATTTACAAGCATTAGATTCAATGACATGACTACTGAACTTAAAGAGACAACTCAAACAAAATACCTGGGAATAATAATTGACCAGCATCTAAAATGGGATAAACACATTCTGAAATTGACAACAAACATACGTAAACTTAGACATAAATTTTATATAATGAGAGAATTCCTAGGAAACAAATTACTAACTATAGTTTACAAAGCATTAGTAGAGTCTTTAATCAGGTATGCATCACGTCCTGGGGCGGTCTTTATAATAATTCACTAAGACAAGTGAATATAACACAAAATTTCATCCTGAAAGTAATCTATAATAAAACTTGGCTATACCCCACAGATTTGTTATACTCGGAGAATATTTTTAATGTGCGATCACTATATATTCTTTCTTCTTGCTCTTATTTACATAAGAATGAAAAATAAAAAAAACGATAACTCACCAGCACGATACCAGGGGAAAAATACGCAAGAACCTTCAAATACCTACTATGAATAAGAATATCGGTTTGAGATCTTTTCGATACCTAGCTCCAAAATTTTACAACCTTCTACCTACTAAAATCAAACAATCAAAAAATCTAAAAACATTTAACAAGAAATGTAGAAACTTTATAAGTAATCATTACGATTCCTTCAAAACTTTTTTAAGAAACCAGAATTATTTTATCACAAAAAAAATAGCAATATGTACTTTGCTATTTGCTTTAGTTGTAGTAACTAGATTGTAACTAGATAGTAATTAGATTAACAGATTAATGAATTATACTCCTTCAGTATACACACTTAAATAAAAAAATTATAATAATAATAATTAAATGTAAATAATTCAATATACACTTCCTAGGCACATTCAAATGTTTAGTCATTTAGGTGCCTGCACTAACTGTACAATTAAGTATATATAAATTGTAACTTATAAATATTATTTCTAAAATGTATTCATTGAACAATCCATTGAATAAATTAAATAAATTGAATTGAAATTGAATTGAATAAATTATTAATAAAAAAAAATAGTCGTGAACAAAGTATAGTATCCTGCTCGCATATAATCGCTACTATTCACTCAACGATTAAGCTTCACCCTTGTGAACAATAGCCATCATTTTATATGCTCGTTGAATAATATACTATTCTATTTTCAGTGCATTTTCGAGCAAATTATTCTTTACGTGCATTTTTATTTCTTGAAGAAATGCAAATTGTCATTTGACCGCAGACAAGTCGAGTTCTGTTTACAAAATCATTTAATTCAATTAAATTTTGTATACTACGCTCACAAAAATTCACATTCAATTATTGGAATCCTTCCAATTTAGCAAAATATATGTAGCATTCATGGAGTCTAAGTACCACACCGAGATATTTTCAGCCAAACCGCAACAGATCCCGTCATCTGATATCAAACGAATCTTCACGCCAAACCAATTGTCCCAACGATAAATGTATATAATAAAGAAGGATGAAAACAACAAACTGGGTGATGTAGCAATATTTTTAAAAGTAATGAAGAGTTCACACGAGAGCGGCGCCTGTGATCATTGGTTATCTGGCGAAAATCAGCCGTGATCCGCCACATTAATCAGGCCGGGCGAGATTAGTGCGATATGAATCTATGTGTATCGATAAAGCGAATATCGATCCGCTTAGAGATTAAAATCACGAATCTTAAGAAACACGATATTGTTCTGGTTAAATGCCACCTTTATCCGCAACGTTCAATGTTGAATTATAATATTTACAAAAATAATATGCCATTAAATTAATGCAGGTGCCATAGGCGGAGAACACAAACTTCCAAGGGAAACAAACGGCTCACTTGTATATGAAACTTGACGTTAAGTGAAATGTTCTGAGATTTTGAAACACTTAAGTGCTATGTTCTTGTTTAAAAGTCTTTTGGCCAAGACCTCCAGAAATGGACAGACTTTGAGATACAGCTTACCAGGGCAAGATAATTTGTGTCACTTTTTTTAATTACAAGTAGTAATTAGAAAAGTCAAAGTATAATTACAGGATAGAAATGACAGTTAACTCAATAAAAACTAAAGCAAAGAACTAATTGTACATCTCTAAACCCATCTAGAGAAGAAGAATCGAGTGTATCCATGTTATCAAGCCAAAACATGAAAAGAAAGTATCTGGCATATTGCATATATATTATCTGGAAATATTCTAAAGTCCGGTTTATAAAAAGGGGAACATAAGTGATATAACAAATTTCCGACCAATCACTATCATTTGTAACTTTGGCAAAGCTTTTGATATTTTGCTGCATAATTGCATACATCCGCATGTCAAAAACAGTATGTCCTCTCAACAGCATGGATTTATGAAAGGTCGATCTACAACCACCAATTTAATATGTGCTACTCAATATATATCTGAGTCCATTGAGATGCAAGTTCAAACAGATGTAATATATTTTGGTTTCACAATAGCATTCGACAAGCTTAATCATAACATTCTTATAAAAAAACTGTTCAACAATGAAATGTCACCGAATCTTACACAATTTTTAAAATCATACTTGTCAGATAGAAAACAGTATGTCGCGTTTAATGGATTCAGATCTACTGATTACTTATCTTGTTCCGGTGTACCTCAGGGATCTGTACTTGGGCCACTCTTGTTTAATATATTCATCAATGATACAGCGTGTCGTAGGATTCGACAAGGAACTCCTACTCTTTCTTCATTCTTATTTGTCAGACAGGGAACAATTTGTTGAATACAGAGGCCACCAATCACTAAGATTTACCGCTACCAGCGGTACCCCTCAAGGCAGTAACCTCGCTCCTCTGCTCTTCTCCCTATTCATCAACGATATCGGCAGACAAATTAGTAGCAATATGCTTCTATTCACTGATGATCTAAAAATCTATAGGTCTATCCAGTCATTGGCTGACTGTCTGGATCTACAGGAGGATCTGTACCGAGTTGATAAATGGTGTCTAGAAAATAGACTACCCCTCAACATTGAAACTAGATGTTCATTTTTTAATGTACACAGATGACCTCAAGCTACTGCATAGAATCTCTAACATAAATGACTGCAGTAAATTACAAAATAATATATCTAAACTCAGCGCTTGGTATGTCGAGAGTAGTCTCTCATTTTTCACGAAGAATGTTAGTTTTACATTTAACTACTCTCTAGAAAACGAACCATTATCTCGTCCGTCCTCATTTGAAGACCTTGGAGTAATTTTTGACAAAAAACTCAGCTTTGTTAATCAAAGAGATACGTTATTTTGCGACGTAAATAGAACACTTGGTTTTATTATACGCAATGGGCGTGATTTTTCAAATATCTCAGCGATAAAACTATTATATTTTTCTTTTTTGCGATATAAACTAGAATATCTTTGGCAGCCCTGCTATGACACTCATAGTCTTAAATTAGAATATGTGTATCGCCACTTTCTAAAATTTCTACATCTAAAATCTCATGGTGTATATCCACCAATTGGTTTTCCACAAAGCGATTTACTGCAAATGTTTTCAATGCGTAGCCCATCTCAAAGACACAACGACTTTGCCATAAATTTCTTAGAAAAGGTGATTCATTATGATATTGACTGTAGTGAGATACTCCAGAGACTCAATTTCCATATTCCGCGAATAAATTCAAGACAAAACCAAACTTTCTACCTTGCTATAGCCCGGACTAATACTTTAAAGTTTTCACCAATCTACAGCATGTGCTCTAGCTATAGCCACAGCCAGCGTGATATCGACATCTTTAATAAATAGACCAAGCAAATGGGTAGGTTAAGTCGCAAAATGTGTCCGGAGGGAGATCTCTACGGGAAAAATTGTATTGAGCTGAGATGTAAAAAAAAAGCCTAATACACTACTAGCCCCACCCTTTCCTTAAGGGCAGAAAAAGGATGAAATAGTTTATTTTTGCGTATAAATAAGTAAGAAAACGAAAACGATGGTAGATATGGAAAAAGGTTTTAGATAAAAATTGTAGAGCTTAAAATTCTGCTTAAAAAAGGCCATATGCATTTATACCGTATTTGTGATGGTTTGGCTGTTAAACCTGTATGACGCTTAGGGGCTGAATGGAATGTTAAAAAAAATCGTAAAAAATCGAAAAGTTGATATTTTTAATTATTTTCTTTTTGAATCTCCTTAGAAAAATCCTCAACTTTCTTTCCAGAGATAAAGTATCCTTGTCTACTTGTTTATATAAAAGTTATGAATATCTGAATTTTTAAATTCACGATTAATCAGGGTTGAACGTAGCGAAAAATATTTTTTTAAGCAACACTGTCTTCTTCGTGAAATTTTCTTACAAAAAGTCCTTTACAGTTTTTTTTATCTCACATACCAACGTTGATATCTAAATAAAATTACTATAATTCCTACAATTTTTATTTCACTCGACGCCACTGGAATATAGTCTAAGAGCTACTGGCCTCGGCAACCCATTGTCCCAATGCTGGAAATATGTTAAAATGTTAGGTTAGGTCTCCCCCGATATTTATTTATTCACTTCTACAAACTTTTGAGTTACAGACCTCAAATAGAGTAGCGGCAACAGAAATACTTAGCACGCTAGAGGTCAAGAGTTCAAATCCTATGTAGCGCCAAAAATATTTTTTGCTTTTTTTTTAATTTTTCGACCCAAATCTCTTGCTCGAATATTATGTTACCTATAGTTCACTTCTATAAATGTTTCTTTGTCATAATATTTTGTATTAGTGACAGAAAGTGTATTCGATTAATGAAGTATTTTTGAAATCTACAATTATACATTGAAAAAGGCAAGAAAAGTTCATACATTATTTTCATTTTACGTTTTCTCACACTGAAAAAAAATTAAATGTGTAATAAAATAAATTCAATATCTCACACAATCAAAAATGAAACCAGGATTTTTCAAAAACTCAACATATTGACATATCATACCTAGTGGAGTCAATGAGGCTGAAAATATGCATTACTTAATAATTCCGGGAAGCGGTAACTTTTGAAAATACATCTCTGACATGTCGGGAACAACATACTAAAAGTTACCAATAATAGTCCTTGAGCGTCATTTGTTATTGAACAAAATAGTTGCCAAATACCAGTTATTGTCAAATATCTCTTGAAATATGTTTCTCTTATAAAAACTAATAGCGCCGTTCGAAAGTACGGGAAATTTTACATAAAAATGTATATGAAGTTATTTTTTACAATGAAAAATGTAGGCTTCAGATCGCACGAAAATGGAACGTGGCGATGCGTAAGGCGCGCGAAGCGAGCGGTGTCTTGGGCGCGCTACACCAAATTTGTTGTAACTTTTGAACTAATTGAGCTCAACAAGATCTAATTGAAAGAAGAAACATATTATACTTATAATTAAAAAAATGAATGTATGTAGGAATAGTACATATATGAAATCGGAACATAAAGAGATTTCCGATGAACTCTGTACTTAGAAGGTCAACCATTTTTACATTGTTTAAGATAAGAACCTAGAACTGTCTCATATTACTCTTGAAGTAATATATAAAAAGATCCGGAGAGTGAAAAAAATTCAAAAAATTTATTTTTGAAGATGTACACTCCAAAATTTCAAAATTTTGAGAAAATGATAAAATTTGATATGTATAACTAACTTCAACCATCGATTACTCTGGTTTCAATTACGTTATTCGATTTCTGTAGGCGATTTTTAAAGCTTGAAATATGACCTTTACGAAGCTTCAAAGTAATTTACCTTACAAATTATATTAACCCTCTTAATTTTAACAGAATAAAAAAAGTATTTTTTGTTCTAAAATTCGTGAAATTAGGGATAAGATAAACATTAATAACTTTAAAAAAAAATTATTTAGCATACCTAATTACAGCGATTTCTTATACATTACTTCAAGAGTAATATGTGAAAGTTCCAAGTTCTTATCTTAAAAATTGTAGAAATCGTAGAGCTTATACCGATTTCATCGGAAATCTCTTTATGCTCCGACCTCAATATACATGTACCATTCCTACATACATTCATTTTTTATTTGAAAATATAATAATCCAATAATCACATAGTGGAGCGAAAAAGGACATTGATGTGTATAGTTCTGTAACACCAAAATTATATCATACCTTCTGGGGTATCACCAGGAGTATATATCTGAGTTTTGGACTTCCAAAGCCTATTGCGTTTTTTTTATAAACAATTTTGTTTTTCGAACAGCGTTTATTTAGGCAAAGAGGTGAATATCTCCGATTCTAGAGGTCCGATCGGGACAAACAAAAAATCAAAACAAGAAATCTGCGTTGGTTTTGGGTCATTTAAGTATGTATATATCATGCAAAATTAAATAAACTGGCTAAAAAGCCATGTTTCATTTTAACGCCCAGGGACGTCAAGAATTGCGATCGGCTTCAAACTTTCAGAAAATATACCTTTTGTTGAAAACAACAAATTTTTTAGGACACTTTGAAATTTTTTTTATCAGAAAAGAAAGAGAATTGCGAGAACTTTGATTTAAAATAAAGTTAATTTTCATCTATATGAACTCGAGATAGTTAACTTTTAGCATCTTGTAAAAAGATAAATAGCAATAAATATACACACACATACACATAGAAATATCCTGGAAGGCAGCGACCGTTTTCGTGAAATCATTTCTATAAAGCTAATTTTTTTCCAAAGAGAGTTTAGATAGTATCTATAATGAAGGCTCAATTCTACCAAACTCTTAGTGGTGCATAAATGAGTAAAAAATTAAACATGTAAAAAAATAGATGGACGTAAATTTCAATTTTCGAATTGTCACGAATTGTCAAAAAATGACGATTCGCCTTCGCTCCTGCCGGCCTCAATTTTCGATTTTCACCTCGCGACTCACGTTGTACGGTCATTGTCGACCTTCTCCTCGCCATAGAGACATAGAACGGGTCTCCGATCGCCGTATTTATTGAGTTCTGACGTTTGAAAAATTGACTTGCGTTCTTGCTAATCGGCGACTATTTTTAAGTGGTTTCCCGAGTTCGAATCCCGTCCGGGGATACTGTTTTTTTTTCGTTTTCAATTTTTTGGCGGATATTTTTGATTCTATAATTGCTATTCGCTCCGTTCTATTGCATTTCTCGGAAAAGATTTGCATTTTCCGCCGCGGAATATTAATTGGCACTATTTCAATTAAAGATTAGAAATTTCCTTACCGAAACATGTAATGAAAGCTTATTAACAGATCTATAAAAACTGCCTGTTCATTAATACTAATGAGAAATATAATTGGCATGATTTGACTACGTATTGCCGTTTTTGCAACGTCTACCAAAGATTTATCCACCCAATAGCGGGGGTAGAATGTGATTCTTAATCGAAATAATGCAGATTAATATTTCGCGACGAAAAATGCAAAACTTCTCCGAGAAATGCAATAGAACGGAGCGAATGGCAATTATAGAATCAAAAATATCCGCCAAAAAATTGAAAACGAAAAAAAAAGAAGTATCCCCGGGCGGGATTCGAACTCGGGAAACCACTTAAAAATAGTCACCGATTAGCATGACCGCAAGTCAATTTTTCAAACGTAAGAACTGAACAAATACGGTGATATTGGATACCCGTTCTATGTCTCGATGACGAGGAGAAGGTCGGCAATGACCGTACAACATGAATCGCGAGGTGAAAATCGAAAATTGGGGCCGGCAGAAGCGAAGGTGAATTGTCATTTTTTGACAATTCGAAAAACGATATTTTCGTCTATTTATTTTTTTGCAACATGTTGTTTAATTCGTTACTCTTTTATGCACCATTAAGAGTTTGGTAGAATTGCACTTTCATTATAGATACTATATAAACTCTCTTTGGAAAAAAAATCTAGCTTTATTGATATTAACGCGAAAAAACTGTCGCTGCCTCCCGAGCTAAAACAGAGTTGTCTCTGAACAGAACAAATATTTGACATTAGCCAAGAAAAATAAGGTTATAATTTTATAAAGATAAGTTAGGAGAATATTAAATTCCCCTAAATACATTCGTTAACTACTAACTACTAACTTAAGTAAGCCGGAAACAATTGAGCACAGTGCAACAAAACAAGAGGTAATCTCGATATATAAATTTGAAAAAAGCTATTCAGGCTAACAGCAATGAAATGTAAATGTTCGAAAAACAGTTTTTATAAGTTTAAAATGTTTTTGGACGTTTCATATGAAGTATAAATATGTTTCAAAATGATACAGTTCGAATATTAGCCATTTGTTAATTAACAATAATTGGCCAAAATACTGAAAGTAAAATAACTCAAGTTCGAAATGGCCCAAAAAATCAATTTGTTGTTATTTGGTTTATATATAAATTTCAAGAAAGTGGCCAATATGACTTTAAAAATAAATGTTTAATGTCATCGGAAAGCTGGCATCGAGATCTACATTTGAAACAAAATGATCCATTTTCGAATTAATGGCACAAAATATATTAAATATAATCTCGGCGGAAAAGGTACAAACTCACAAACATCACATTTTCAAACCTTAATATCTAAAAAGATACGTCGAGTGGAGTTCGTATAATGCCTCTATGGAAAAAATATGATTGGTGATTGACGTTTTGTGGGCATCATAAATTGCGTCAGCGAAATCAGAAATTCAGTTCGGCACGAGTGAATCAAAAACGGCTCTTTTTGACATTTGCGATAAGCATGAATTATTGACTAGACCGCCGCGACCGCTAGCAGTAAGCTCCGCCTTTCTGTCGATAGTTTATACAAAACTATCTAGAGTTGTCCCTAAAAAGTCAACTTGCGTTACGTTTCTTCGTATAAAGAATATCAAATACTCAATAAAATAAATTCATAAACTGAAACACGAAAAGACAACTAGGATTTTTCAAAAACTGGACATGTTATCACTTTCAAATTTTTGAACTCGATAGTACACACAATTATAAAGATTTTGCGTTAAAGAATCAACTCGTAGTACGGTACTTCATACCGAAATCAAATCTTCGTTTATATTTTTATTGTTTCAGATATTGAATGAATTTTTTTGAATATTTAATTTTTTCTCAATATGAAGAACCATAGAGCGAGTTAACTTAAAAAAAAAACTCTATAGTTTTGTATACCATCTACTGCCAAAATTTTAAAGTGATATGTGTAAATATGTCAAGTTTTTGAAGATCCTTGGTTGAATATTCATTTTTTTTTGAATGCGAAGGAACGTAAAATGAAAACAATATTTGAACTTTGCTTAAACCTTTTGCAATGTATAATTACAGATTTTAAGAATACTTCATTTTAATCAGAAACACTTTCTTTCACTAACACAAAATATTATGGGCATCACGCTACTCCAAAATGGAAGCATTCCGACGGAGGCGCTTAAACAGTCCTCTGTTGAATTTTTTTTATGAAGACCATATTGAGCATTTTGACAATATTTAATTTTTTGCTGAAAAATGTACAATTCTGTTAAAAATAACTCGTTCTACTATTTTAGAAATAGTTGACAAAAGCCACGGGCCTGTGATTCTCAGGTAATGTTTTATCTAATTTTTTGTGTAGAGAAAAAACTTTGGCTATCTTTAAAATAGATGGAAATGTTCCAGTTATGGAGTTCAATAAACTAACTTATTTATTATAAATGAATAATGTAGTGGTTTGATTTTGGGCCCGGGGCCATGAAATAAATATTTTTGGACCGAATGAATACCCTTCAACCCTTTAACTCAGCTCAAAATTTGTTTAAAAATGTACCTATGCACAGTTGTTTTAGTAATGTAACTGTATTGGCAGATAAAAATAGTGGTGCCTAAACGAAGGCAGAAAAAAAACATTTTTTTAAAGATTATGAGATCTGCTTTAAGTTCACCATTTGAGGTCTCCAAGTAATAAACTTTGTGGAATTCTATTTTATAGAATTCTTCCTCATTCCAAAATACTGTTATACATTTGCTTCTAAAATGATCTCTAAATATATAATCAATTATTGTAATTTAAAACATATTCGACATTGTAAGATTTTTTTGTAAAGTTCAACTTTTCTCATTCAAAACATTTCCGTTTATATAATTAAAGTATGAATTACATCCTGTTCGTGCTTTCAATGTGAATTTTTATAGTTAAAAAATATATTTTTCAATAAATTTTGGATGAAAAAACTAATAGTGTTTTTTCACAAGCCTATTTCTGAATAGCTATCCAGGTCACTTAACACAGTTCTTATCTTGCATTATCTCATTTTCAAGACATCACCTAACCTGTATCGATATCGACATTCGGGAGCCTTCCTGCTGGTGCATTTACTTAGTTATATCCATTTAAAAATTTCATGTTTTGCATTCTCCAACGAGACTGAAATTTCAAATCCATCCCGGCCGTAGCAAATCGCGTTAAGCGACGACTTTCATAGCGGATTTCTCGGTGTGAATCCTGTACAGGTGTACTTTTTAAATTTGTTTTGAACTTTTTAAAATTTATGTTGAACTTTTTGGCGGATATTTATTATCCTATATTCATCGCATTTATGCGATTGACGTTTAAAAACTATAAAAAAATAGAAATAATCCATGTCCAAGTTAATGAATTTGTTCACCACTTCAGAGTCGTATATCACTATATTCGACACCATTATTTTTCTACTTGTAGAATATAAATGAATTAATAAAAAAAAAACAGCTTGTTACAAATCTGTCATGCAGATGAACAGTTTTTGCCTCTAGATAGGCACTAACCGATATGTATGCTAATCGTATTTTCGTAATTACCGAATGGTAATTAATCGATACAGAAAAAATCAGCTTATTATAAATCTGCCATCCACAGTGAAATATCTCGCAGGTTAACAGTTTCTGCTTCTGGAAACCCACCAACCGATATGCATGTCAATCATATTTTTGTACTCATTGTGACACAAGTAATCGATAAAAAAATATCAGCTCCATACAAAAACTTCCACCAACCTCGAAAAGCATGTAGACTTTCAACAGTCATCTAGTGAAGTTCCCACCACCAAAGAAATTTCTCTTATCACTATTTTGTCTGCCAAGCTCTAAGGAACAGGATTAATAATGTTTCTAGCTTTTATAAATATGTTGGGTGATTGCACGCTGGCTTCCTATGTGATATCTGAAAATGCAAACTTTGTAGAAGTAAAAAATAAACATCAACTTAAACGGCAACCAATTTCAAAAAATGCAAGAGTGCTCACTGCTCACCCCGTCGACATCCTTTCGCCACACCGGCCATTCCTTCTTTGGGAAGCCTTAAACTAACATCTTGGCATATTTCCAGCCTTGTGAAAATGGGTATGTTGTCGAGGCCAGTAGCTCTTAGACTATATTCCAGTGGCGTCGAGTGAAATAAAAATTGTAGGAATTATAGTAATTTTATTTAGATATCAACGTTGGTATGTGAGATAAAAAAAAACTGTACAGGACTTTTTGTAAGGAAATTTCACGAAGAAGACAGTGTTGCTTAAAAAAATATTTTTCGCTACGTTCAACCCTGATTAATCGTGAATTTAAAAATTCAGATGTTTATAACTTTTATATAAACAAGTAGACAAGAATACCTTATCTCTGGAAAGAAAGTTGAGGATTTTTCTAAGGAGATTCAAAAAGAAAATAATTAAAAATATCAACTTTACGATTTTTTACGATTTTTTTTAACATTCCATTCAGCCCCTAAGCGTCATACAGGTTTTACAGCCAAACCATCAGAAATACGGTATAAATGCATATGGCCTTTTTTAAGCAGAATTTTAAGCTCTACAATTTTTATCTGAAACCTTTTTCCATATCTACCATCGTTTTCGATTTATACGCAAAAATAAACTATTTCATCCTTTTTCTGCCCTTAAGGAAAGGGTGGGGCTAGTAGTGTATTAGGCTTTTTTTTTACATCTCGGCTCAATACAACTTTTCCCGTAGAGATCTCCCTCCGGACACATTTTGCGACTTAACCTACCCATTTGCTTGGTCTAAAATAGGAGATTGTGTCTAAATTATATATGTATTTTTTGTTCTCCCTTTTATTGTAAATAAATTCAACTCTTTATTCTCTCTAATATTTATATTTTCTTTGTTGTATATCTTTACTGAAATGTACGCTAGTAAATTTAAATAATATTTGTATGATGTATGTGTTATTTCCCATCTTGTAAATGGTCTTGTACTGTTAGATGGTGTATGAATAAAATAAAAATAAAATAAAAATATATTAGGGTGGTCTTTTATCTATATGGCTAGCACATAAATGTTCGAACTTAGTTTACGGCAACCTTCAGAATACCTCAGTTGCCTGAAAACATAATTTCTGTCAAATCTGAGCCAAATCGGTTAATTAGAGGTTAATTTAGAAAATTCTTAAAGTTGGAAAGTTGAGCATTACATTGCTGAGTAAATAGTAGGTGTAATAATCTACCTGCAAAGATTTCATAACGTATTTAGGAATAGAGCATCCAATAAACAGCCGTTGACTTTGGGTTGTATGCCTATGTAGTATATTATATACTGTGTTTATGAAATCCTTTGTGATTGGAATCTCCAGGATGTTGCGCAAACCATTTGTTTTAATACCACGACGACAAACACAGGAATTGTTAATGGAACTTGTTAAAACAGTTCCTGGAAAGATATCTGTTGTATCTGCCTTGTCGGCATCATATTTATGAGTTGGTTGTGAATGCAGTTTTGATGAAAAATCGCTCGGTACCAATTTTCAAGAGGCTTCAACAAGCTTTGGCCCATATTAATCGAAGCAATTTTAAGTCTGAATTTGAAAATCCGTATGTCAGAGATCGCCTAAAAAGTAGTGGCGAAATTACCCTATTTATACACCGTACTCTCGAAGATATAGACCGTCAGCCACGGGAAGGTTACAGGGAGTTTCTCGAATTAGTATTGGTTTGGTTGAGAGAACATCTACCTCGAGGTTCCAGGACCGATACATCATGCTCGGTGGATGACGAAAGCTATTTATATTCTGAAAATTTTCTTATTCTGAGGAGATTTCCATGTAACTTCCAAAGAACATAAAATAATTTCAGAAATTTGAATTTCTGTTGTTGAAATTTACTTGAAAACTTGGTTCTCAGCACCAGTCGCAACTTTTGCTCCGCACCATGATTTGAAAATCTTCGTGCCCATGAGTCCACTGACCCGAGTTTGTCGAGAAAAACATTAAGAAATTTAAAAATCACTTATGGTGTCTTGCTCCAGAGTGAGCTGCCTTATTTTTCTCCGATACAAGATTGTCGCGAGACACAAATTAAAACAGTGGAAGCTGGAAAGATGCAACCCAATGAAGATGAAAACAGCGGCCATAAGACAAAGCGGTATCAAATAACTACTGATGTTGATGAATTTTTGCAAGATGCCAATATCGAGGATTTGATTTCTGTGAAACTTAAGAACCTTTTTGCAAGATTTGAATTTTTGGAAGTAGACTCATCTGAGTGGGCTACAAACGAGAGTGACGTGAAACGTTTTGATTTTGTGAAGATACTGAAAGTCGTCGATGACGTGGCGAAACGGGGTGTTAAATTAATCGGTGAATATAATAGTTTACTAACAAAAGACGACGAACAAGGGCAGTATGTCCTTCAAGTGGTGATTATAGAAAACAACAACTCGATGTAAAGAAAGGAACTTTGGCTAAGCAATTGTCCGGGGTTTAAATTTTTAATAGATTATAGGTACGCTTTTGGTATTAGTTTGATGTTTTTCTGATAAAATATTCAAAATTAGTTGAGATAATATGAAATAATCTTAAGCTAGTACTGACGTGTATTATATCTATCAGTAAAAATCCAATAGCCTGAAAGTGGGGTCATTGCGGCACCCTTTAATTTTGTTCAG
Organism: Stenurella melanura; assembly: GCA_963583905.1. Lineage (NCBI taxonomy): Eukaryota > Metazoa > Arthropoda > Insecta > Coleoptera > Cerambycidae > Stenurella > Stenurella melanura. Next base: position 86,213,006 of record OY757309.1, read on the forward strand.
GGACGCTGAAATTTTACAGGGAGTTTTTTTTATAAAATGGAACAATTTTAGGGGGTGCCACAAAAAGAATATCCACACTTGAAAATGAGTACCTAATATATGTATTGCATATATTTTTCTATTTTCACATTCATACTTACACTCTCTCTCTCTCTCTCTCTCTCTCTCTCTCTCTCCGGTGCCAAAGCCCTTGGTGAGCCTTGGTGTTCTCAATTACATCTGTCTAGGTGCTTCTGTCTAACGCATGCCTTCCCTGATTCGTAATTTCTGCAGATCTTCTTCAGACTTATCTAAAAGTCGTGTATTTGGTCTCTCTTCTTCCCCTTGCACCCTGTGGCCAATGGAACAGTCAACTCATCAAGCGCCAAACGAGGAATGAGTTCATTAAAGACAAACAAAGATTTTCGAAGCGCTACGATGAATGGAAAAAGACTAAATAATTTGTATTTCTATTACAAAATAGGCCCGGAGCCCCTGAAGAGCTCTTGCTGACGGGTCCTTTTTTCTTACATGCGCCACTGGCGATAGTTGTATTTTATTTTATGATTTCTGATGTTCAATTGTTTAGGTTTTTTCTTAACACGTCTTAAACTAGTCGTAATGTTTTACTGTTCACTGGTTTATTAAAGTTACTAAATAATTCCACAAATTTAATTACAAGCAAGAAACGAGTCAATATCATAAACAAAATATTCCTAAACTTAGAATTACACAAAAATTACTAAAAGAAAATAAAAATGGATACATATCTTCGCCCGGTGTACCTATTTAGTTACCTCTTGCGTCTACACCTTTGGTTACTATACGAAATTTACAGCCTTTATAAACAAAACAGCTACAAGGCTCAGGTTACAGGTCGTTTAATATTATCTGGTTTAGCTTGGCTGATGGCAAATTATCCTGCTAAAAACCATAGTTTATTTATATGGCAGTCACAATTTCTTGTTGGCGCGTCAATTACCAACGCTGTAAAATAATACTAACGCTTCAGCTGGTTTGCATTACCGTAACAAAAAATATATTTTTATTTATGAATCGAAGTAAACATGATACCATACTTAAATATTTATATTTTATTGTCATTAGTTGTTGTATTCTATAAATAATTGGATGTGTCATGACTGATTAAATGCATTTATTTATTTATATACTTATTTGACAGAGTACACAACATAATTAAATATAATTCCAATTAGCATGGTAGCAACTTACACCTAATTAAAAAAATATATCTCTAACACATAGACAGAGATTAACGTGAGACAACAAAAATGAAAAGGACGCAAGGGGGGAAAAGCAAATTTACTTAATATTTCATGACAGCTTTTTTAAGACTATATAAGCTGGTGCCAAACTGATCGCATACAGTGCCGTTAAAGTTGGCTGCCACTCTATGACAGAAAGCTTCTTGTCCATAGTTAGTCCTATTAGGTAAAGAGCCGGCTGTACACATTTCCTATGAATAAGGTACAGGAAAAACTTTATGTACGGTATCATATAAGCAAATTTTACCCGCGTTATAGAGTTTTGGCGTGAGCGGAGCCTGCCATGAGGGGATGCGGGCAAATAAGATGAGGCACCCTATTTTTTTAATAACTAGAAGGTTTGTGTTTTCATTTAAAAAAGAATTCGTGTATTCGACGACTTAAGAAAACAACAAGAAAAAAACTTTATGTATCAGGGTGGGGGTAAATTAAGCATGGCACCCCACTATAATCTCATTGTATACCGCAAAACCTGCATATTGAAGCAAATATTGCATGTATTCGAAAACATAAGAAATCGTGACCGAAAATAACACCAAAATTCCACGATGCGGGCAAAATTTGCTTATATGAAAAGTGGCTCTCTGTAGGTCTGTGGTAGTATTTACTCAGTCACATAAAGTTTTTCATGTATCTTATTCATAGGAAATCTGTACAGCCAGCTTTCTACCTATTGAAGGTCTTATAAAAAATAACCTTTTGTGGCGGGTGTTGTAGGGGGCAGCAAGAAAATTAAGTTTACCCAAAAGAGATGGACAGTCAATAGAACCATTGATTATTTTGTGTAAAAAATAGAGAAGGGCAAGTGTCCTACGATCTTCTAGCGACTTTAAACCCGTTATGTCTTACCTTACGTGAAAATCAAAAGCTTGGTATGGTAGGCCCATTTTATAAACATTAAATTTAGTAAATCTATTTGGCACAATCTCTTAACGATATATATGAGAAATATAGTGTGGAGACCATATGACAATATTATATTCTAATATACTGCGCACTAGTGTGTGGTATAAAGTCATTATAGCATGTGCGTCGCTTCTATGTTGTGTATGTCTTTTAATAAACCCTAATAGTCTCAGAGTTTTGAGAGTTACATTATTAATATGTTGAATAAAAGTGAGGTCTTTATCGAAGGTGACGCCAAGATCACAAATTGTGAAACGAGATTCTAAAGTAATGTTATTAATATTATAATTATAGATAATAGGATTCTGACATTTATAGAAACGGACCGTTTTGTTTTTGTTGTTATTCACACATATACAATTTTTCAGGCACTAGCTTAAAAATGTATCTAGATATGTCTGAATTTTGAAATAATCATCGAGTGATTTAATTACATAATAGAATTTTAGATCGTCTGCGTACATAAGAACTTCACAGATTGAAAATACATTGAACACAATGTTAATAAAAAGCAAAAGGAGTACTGGACCAATGTGGGAGCCTTGAGGGTCGCCTCATGTAACACTTATTTTGTTATACACTTTATCATAGATTTTAATACGTCATTGTCTGGCTTGTAGTAGGTAGGACTTAATTCATTCTAGGTGATGCACCGGTGATGCACGTATATACCTACTTACTTTAAAAAAGCAAGTTTCTACTACAGCGTTTTCAATTTTTATTTTGACAATTGACATATTCAGTGATCATATTATAACCACAATGACATTTGCTGATCATCACTGGTGGCTCATTATTCCAAAACAAATTCAGAGAGTATTCAATGTGAGTATTTGAGATAATATTTTACAGTCCGTATACGGATTTTTAACCATTTTGACCCCCTAGGATTGAGCCATTCTATGATTAAAAGTAAAGATTACTAAATATGTTTTTAAAAAATCAAAATATTATCTCAACTCAATGTTAAGCACTACACCACTTTTTTTATCTAAATACGCTCCATTATACAGGGTGTTTCAGATATGCGGTCATTCTAGGGGTGGTTCTACATAAAAAATATGAAAAAAATTTTTTATATAAACATGAGTTCTGAAATTCCTCCTAAGGGCACTGCGAGCCTCTAAAGGGGCCACCCAAAATTGATATGTTACTTAATATTTCAAGAACCGTTTGAGCTACAGTGACTAGTTTTTGCACGGGATTCGATATCAATAAAGGTCATTATCTGATGTTATCCACCAAGGGTGAATTCAATCAGGGGTGCACAAAATTGGAAAGGGGAGATTTACTTCTCCCCCCAAATTATTCAATGGACACAAACGAGGTTATCTCGTTGTAATGTCGTAGGACCAACCGGTTTCGAGAAATTTGAACCTAAAGGAATTTCTTCTTCTTGCGTAAACAGAATTGTTTTATGCAATTTTGAACATTTAATTTAATTTTTTAATCTTTAAAACCTGTTGAGTCCTTTAGCTTAGTAATAATTTGTTATTTTTACTTAGTTTATTCAAGAGAATAATAAATGCATTTTCACTAATTTTGGGTGCCCGCTATAGAGGGCCGTAGCGACCTTAGGTGAGATTTCCGAATTCATGTTTTTATGAATTTTTTTTCATATTTTTTTATGTAGAATCACCACTAGAAATTAATGACCACATACCTGAAACACCCTGTGCAACATATAATACAATTACGAATCATTTTTGTTGTAAGTAGACCTATGCCGAACTATACTTGCATTAAATAGATACTTGCTTGTTATAAATTATTATCGTAAATAACTGTTACAGTATACCAATTGATGTTCTTTTGAATCGTTGTGTTTGTTTGCAACCCTTGCGTGAAATATATATCTAAATCAAATAAATGAATAAATTAAATTAAACACTCTGTATATATACGTTTTTTCTGAATGTATCGTTGATTTATCAGCATGAAGATTTTGTCTAATTCGATATAGAGACTGTCCACTGTCTATAATTTATATGTATTATCTCGCTTGCATCGGAATGATTAGACAAAAGCACTAGGGCGTACCATTAAGTCCAATAATAAAAGGATTAAGGATATTACATAATTTCTCAACACAATGTAATAATATGAATAGGATTGAATGGGATGATAAAATACATAACACATGAGCCATAAACTGATTTGGAGCGTATGACTAATATTTTGCTTCACGGCCGTATTGGGGGAGACGTGAGAACTGTGCCCTTCAATGAAGAATGTTGATTAGCTTGCTTAACTTCACTTAGGAGCGGAAATTAATTTTAGGCAAGTTCACAAGATCTATGATAATTTTCGTTAATATTTAACATATACCTACAGTATGTGCCAATTCTCATGGAGCAACCATCACATTTCACTCATCTGTCATTCGAATCTTTTGAAATTTTGGTGGTGAATATATACCTATAAAGTGAGACTTTAGACTTAATCACGTTTGATTTTAATCAGAGCGTTCCATTCTAGGATGGAAAAAGAGAGTCAATTTGTGATTAAAAAAAAACTGGATGTTCTTAATAAACATCTTTTGAAACTTCTTTTTACTAGATTACAACTTTTTATTAGGTTCAAAGGTGTTGGAGACAGGGCCGTAAAAAAAAAACAACAATTTTTGAACTAAAATTTATTTTTGTTCAGAATAGTGCATTGTACTAGGTAGTTTGAATTGATTTTACAACAAAATAATTATTTTCTTAATAATGCAAAAATTTTAACTCGTATATAGCTACTGCCATTTTTCTAACAAATAATCAATAAGGCCCTAAGTAAACCATGGAAACTAAAGTTAATAAAAGTGTCAATTTAATGATATAATTATTTGAGTTTCTATGAAACCACCATTATTCCGAACACATTGCTCAACTTGTTTTCTTATATGAGAAATAAATTTTCTAACCTCGGCCGGAGTGATTACAATACAACACATGCCTGTCTAAGAATTCTGATCACTAGCTCTTCTTGGCTATGTGGTCTGCTCTTATACATTATATTTTTTAAACGATTCCACAAATATCAGGTGCTGTCAGGTCTAGAAATCTATGGGGAAACTCCTGCACTTGACTTCTTAGACCTATCTATTACCTGGAAAATTGTCTACTAGCCAACCCCTTGCAACGTTATGTGCCAGGACACCATCAAGTTTATAATACAAGTCTCTTCTGACATCTTGGGGCAGATTATTGAGAAGGGGTTGAATTTCATTTTACTTAGCTCTTTATTGAATATTATTTGTTAGAAAAATGATAGGTATGTACGAACAAGAATATATGCTTTATTAAATAAATAATTATTTTGCTGTAAAATCAACTCAAACTAGTATAATACATTATTCTGAACGAATAATGAAGAATGTCCGTTTTACAGATAAAACTTTCTTTAGTTAAAAAATTTTAATTAAATGCAAATACAAATTCCCTACAATATAAGAGTACTCTGAAATAAAATTTGAAGAAATAAATATATTACTAGCAAAAGGGTACTTGTAATTGTTTCAAACTTTTAATAAAGACTTATCATAGATGTAATGAATTTGCATTTGCCTTTAATTATATTTTATAATTATATGTATTGGTGATTTTCCGAAATCTATTTTGGATTATCCTGTTCGTTAGAACCATAAATAATTATTGCAAAGGTATTTGCCTGAGAAACAACATTCAGTTTATTTTAAACTTTGAAAGAAGTGAATACAATGAAGAGTATATCCTTGGTGTAGGATACCGAAACACGTGTATGTGAAAGTTTTTTTGTCTTTAGTTGTTTCTTGGTTTGGTTGAACAGAATAATTTAAAATTAAAAATAATATTATTGTGACAGTTGCGCTATACATAATGTGCATATTTTCTTTCTAATAATTCAATGTTGTTCGTCGCATATAGCCAGCAAAGTATTTTGTTTAGAAAGATAAATGTTTTTGTACTTATCTATGATAAGTCTTTAGTAAGAAGTTGAAATAATTACGAGTATCTTTTTGCTAGTAATATATTTCTTTCCTCAAATTCTATTTAAAAAATTGTTTTTTTGACTCCCCCTATCTCCAACACCTTTGAATCCACTAGTACGATTTAATCTTCTACAAGCGGGTTTCTAAAGACTTTCAATAAAAATTAAATAAAATGTGCTACTATCAAAGCTGACCGTCAAAATATATGAAACACATTAATTTAATGTGACATAAGTTACTATCATCCACTCATCTAATGAATTTATGTACTATATAACACTTTATTATTTGATGCATTAAATTGCAGTGAAAAATACCTACAGGAACAAGTGTGGGAGATTTGTATATAAATGATTAACGTTGCAAATGATAATGTCCCGAACTCCTTTTGGCTACGTGGACTGCTCTTAAGCACTATATTTTTAAAGAGCCCCAGGAATGAAAATCAAGTGGTTTCAGGCCAGGAGATCTAGGGGGGAACTCCTACAGTTGACTTCTTAGATCTATTCATCTACCTGGAAAATTGCCTTCTAGCCAAGCCCTTGCAACGTTATGTTCCAGGGTACCATTAAATTAATACTACAAGTCTCGTCTACCATCTTGCGGCAAGCTATTGAGAAAGAGTTGGATTTTATTTTACTTAGGTCTATATTGAAGATTATTTGTTAGAAAAATTGTAGGTATGTACGAATTAGAATTTTTACCTTATTAAATAAATAATTATTTTGCTGCAAAATCAATTCAAACTGGTACAATACATTATTCTGAACAAAAAATGAAGAATATATTTTTTCCATTTAGGAGTCTACTTTACAGATAAAAATTATTTTTTGTTAAAAAAATTGTCTTTTAATGGTCCCTATTTTAAACAGCTTGGAACCTATTACAATATAATCCTGTACAAAGGGCATTTAAAGGAGGTGAATAAGAATATCTTACTAGTTCTTTTCCATCTTAGAATCGGGCGAGTCTGACTAAAATCAAATGTGGCTACGGCTGAAGACTCGCTTTATAGGTATACAGCATGTCTCACTTTCCATGACTCTCATACTACAGCACCCTTATTAATAATGCGATTTTTTTATAATTTGGGTGGAAGATTGTGTTACGGTAATAAGTTTTAAAATCCATCAGTGGTTTTCCGCCGTATGAAGAAAAATGGACCTAATTTTCCAAAAAAATATGTTAACCAAAGTTTTAACTGTAAAACAATCTCATAATCTTATTCGTCGTTATCAGAAACTCACTAATACCGAATTTCAGTAAGGTAGTGTACTTACTTGGTGTTCACGTTAAAAGTACCAATTATTAGTCGTAACTTTAATTTCGGAAATAATGAAGAGTTAATTAAGCTGGAGGAAGACAGGCTTTCCATTTAGAATTAAATCACGTGACGTCAGTTAAGTTACTTAACAGTCTAAATAAAAAATAATTGACTTGAAAATTAAGAAAAATTCAATTCTAAACAAATTTAATGCAATGTAATAGTAAGCACCATAATTGCATCTTTAATGAGATTTGGTCGATATCCAATTTCTGACAATTTCTAAAATCATACTGATAATAGCAAAGCATATTTTTATTGGGATTGAATTTCTATAGTATCTCCCTTTTATATATAAGTTGATTATGACAATTATTGAGCAGACTGAGATTTAGTTATAATAATAAAAATAATAAATGTTCTTATATCTAATAATATTTTACATAAGAGAAAGATATCGTATGCAAAACAAACTGTTTCCTTTTTGGAAAGTCCACAAGTATATCTATGTAAGTGTTACTATTTATTGAATTGTTCCTGAATTAAATTCGTTTAAAATTGGACTTTTTTTTATTTCAATTCATTTCAATTCATTAATTTTTTTAAGTCAATAACGTTTGATTTAAACTCTTAAATAAACTGAATGAAGTTACGTGATTAATTATAAATGGAAAGCCTGTCTTCCTCCAGCTTATTTAACTTTTCATTGCGTCCAAAAATAAAGTTATGGCTGTAATAAATGATACCTTAAAAAAGGAGATTTTATTTCTTTGTTACATGAACACGGCACGGTACTAATGAGTTTTTGATAACATCGCTTAGGATTATGAGCTTATTTCATAGTAAAAACTTTGCCTAATATCTTTTCTTGAAAAATTAGGATCATTTTTTTTTCATAAGGACGAACGCCAGTGGAGAATTTTTAAATATATTATCGCGAAACAATCTTCTGATGAGTAAGTAGCTTCCACCCAATTTTTAAGAAATCGCATTGTTAATAAGAGAGCTGTGATATGGGAGTCATGAAGAGTGAACATACTATATATTCACGAAAATTTCAAAATATTCGGATATCAGATGAGCGAGGTATGAGGGCAGATGCATGACACGTGGAATACACTGTATTGTATATGTGTGTGGGTGTACGTACGTATTTATGTATGTATTTAAGCCATTTCTTGTAAACACGATAACTTACATAAGAATTAAGCTTTTTGTTTTAAATTTTGAATATATCTATAATAGCATGATACATTCGTAATACATGCGTCCATAGTAAAAGCTTTTTAGGACACGCCGCACGGCGAGACCTATGACGACCTAACAAAAATCAACACATAATGAATAGAAATTAAACAGCCATACCTTTAAGTTGTCCACGCAAACCTGTATCTCTAAGAAAATTTAATTGTTATTCAAAACCAGCCTCTACCATCTTAACTTAGTTTATTCGTCACAGTAACTTCATACGAATAATTTTTTTACAACTCTCAAATGCCAAGCTTTCATTTAGCCATGTTCCTTCTCAACTCTAATTTTGATGGTTGCAAGTTCCCACTTTCCCCCAAGAATATATGAGTGCTCGTCGACAAGTAACACTACAACACTCTTCTATTATAATCTTTACTAATTTACTTTGACATGACCCACCTGGTTCCCACGACATCCTGCACATGGCCTGCTGCGGCGTCCAAGTATAATCAATTGACCTGATAACGGCAAACACCTTGATGTGATTTAGCGCTGTTGCATGTCGTAAGCAAAAATATTGTCCCCAAAATCATGTTCAAAATTATTAATCAATATTCATATTCTCTGTATTTTCATCGTGGTAATTATTAATTCATAGGTCCTCGAATTTTCAGTTTAAAAAATGTAAAATAACAATAGGTGTTTAAATAGATTTAGAATATTCTGGAACGTGTCGGTGGCTCTGTCGATGTACCTGTCTGTCTGTATCTTATTTGTGCACACGTCTTCTCTGAAGGGGTTTAAGATATTGACTTGAAATTTGGTATACGTATGCATTATAGCGAGATCTGGAGCCAGATTATAATTTTAGCTTACTCCGGTCAAGGGTTGGGTGGTATATAGGGGTAAATAGGGGAAGTTAAGTAAGGTAAGCGATAAGAGTCCAGAAACTTGGGATTTAGGCCATTCATTGAGGAATAAAAAAGGCGTTTACCCAGACAAAATTACAAAACTCTCCATACTATGATAGAAACTAAGTAACATATAAACATTTTTTATTTTAAAAACACTTCCGGTTTATTGCCGAGGTTGCAATTTTACGAAACTGTCTTATAATATCGTACAAGTGTTATTGCAAATTTGCACCTTTTTTGCAATTATTTTGAATAGTGCAAATGTAATGAGGCAAATAATTATAAATTTAACAATGTTCCGTTGTGAAAAAAAGGTTGCAAATGTGCATAAGGTCGTGCAATAGAGTAACAAACATTTGCAACCCGATTTTAAAACTTTTGCATTTTTTCGACCGCCGTTTTTTTGCAAATTGAAAAAAATGGTTGTAGTTGTACTTCCGGTGGTTTTTTTTTTATGCAAATTCACACACAGCCTCAGTAGGCCAATCTACACGGTCTGTCAGATTTGCAAAACTTTTGCAATTTTTTCGCAGTAGAAGTCCTAAATAATGGGTTAAAAATAAAAAAACAATATTCCGGTTACACGATCAGGTTGCAAAGTGAGATTAACATTTGCAATAACTTTTTCAATTGATTTCCAAGTTTGCACAACTTTTGCAATTTTGTCTAAATAGTTATTGACAATTGTTTAAAAGCCAATTTTTAACAATGTTCCGGGCCTCAAAAAAGGTTGCAAATCTAGATTTGTTTATATTTATATGTTAGTTAGCTTCTATCATAGTATGGAGAGTTTTGTAATTTTGTCTGGCTTTTTTGCTTTAATGACTGGCCTAATTTGGTGCATATACTAGACACCAAGGCCAATTTTTTCATAACATTTTCCACCCTCACTGCCATCTTCAATATCCCCACTCCATCTTTAGTGGGGTTATCGAAATAAAATTCTGTTTAAGTGTGCATATGAGAGCAAAAGTACTCTTTTTTGGACATCAGCTACCCTACCCTACCCTACATCTTACCATCTCGGGACCGATGATTTCAAATGTTATATTGTTAAAATTCTCAGAGCAATTATTTTCCTTTACTTTAGTACAAATATTATATCAAGATGTTTTGTTCAAAGCGACTGGATGAGAAATCTAAATGTGGAAGAAGTTATTCCTCAGGCATCGGTTTTTATGGGTTGTTCATAATCTTAAATAACTTTTACTAAAATTTTTCAAATTGAGTACACACTATCAAAATAAATCCTTTTGTGATAACATTTCCTGTTTACCATATTCTTAATGTACAGGATGATTCATTACGAATACACGTTTCTGATTTAAGAGATACAGCATTTTTAAAGCTTGAATTTTATTTTGGAAAAAGCCTAAGTAATCACTACTTCCACATCCAGATTTTTCCTCCAAGTCACTTTAAAGGAAACATCTTGACTATATTTGCACTCTAGCATGTTGAAATTATTTTAATAACATTTTGGGCAAATGTCATAGAAAAATTTAAGGCGTTGGTTTCTACCATATACGATAAAAATGAGGTTCTAGACTGTTATTAGCTTGCTCTACTTATTTTCCCATATTCACAACCTCCCACCTGCCATCCCTTGAATGGAATCATCTCAATCAGATGTCATTACAATAGATATGTGTACTAACCTTCAAGTCAATATCTCAATTATATGTTATCAATGCCTTTAATAAGGGAATGGAGGTGGTAGTGGTGGGGGTTAAAAATAGTGGAAAGAAAGCTGAGGTCTTGGTTTCTAGTATATACACCAAATTCCCAGTTTATGTACTCTTACCGCTTGCTTTATTTATTTTTTCTCTATTTGCCTCTACTTATCCGCCACTCGTTCAACGAAATCATCTCAAAATATTATTTACTTTCTGATGTTATAATAGATACGTGTATCAAATTTCAAGTGAAAATCTCAATTTTATTTTATGAATCCTTTTAATAATGGAGTGGGGGTGGTTGGGAGATGGAAAATATTATGAAAAAATCTGAGGCCTTTGCTTCTAGTATACAGGGTGTTTCACTTAAAAGTCCCCAGGCCATTATCTCTAAAACTAGTAAAGATATTTTATTTTTGTAAATGGCAGATGATTGATACCAAAGAAAGGTTTAAATAACGGTGATTGGAATTTTTCCTCAACAGCACACAGAGATGGCGCTGCGATGCAAAACTATTTTTTGATGGCTGGAACCTTGAAACATAAGTCATGTGATTAAACATGTATGAATAATTTTGATGGTATAGAGAATTTACAAAAAACAAGCCGTTTTGGAGTTACATGAGTTTCTTTCATTAATGCCAGTACACGTGAATTTTGATAAATCCCTATAATTTATTTATTATTTATTATAGAATATTGGTTACCAAACGCTTTTTTTCAAAATAAGGAAAGTGATATAATACACTATCATAAAATTATGTTTACCACTTCCGGCCAAACCGGAACTAACATGATGAACCAATATCCATATGTTCCTACATATTATATTTTTTTTCTTCTAATAACGCTTCTAATAAAACGGCTCCCAAAACTTAAAGTAAGTAAGACAACAAAGAAAATACACACTAATTTAGAATGGGCTAAATTTATATTAACAATTCAGTAAAGAACGTAAACAAAAGTTTTATAAACAAACATTTAAAAACTATCGAAATATTATTAAAAATGAAATTAAACTAATTTCTTTCTTATTAGTAGGTACTTATTATATTAAATGTTCAAAATTTCTCCCTTCTTCATGAATACACATATTGTACCGTTTCAGTAACTCTTCATTGCAAATTTTCTGTAACGTATGTCTATTTATAGCAGCAACACTTGCATATATTTTATTATACAAATCGGCCATATCCTCAATGGGTTCAATGTACACTACGCTTTTTAAATACCCCCAAAGCTAAAAATCTAATGGAGTCAAGTCAGGTGATCGTGCTGGCCATCTGACTACTCCATTAGTACCAATCCATCTCTGAGGGTACATTTCATTAAGACAATCTTTGATTAGTACTGAGTTATGGGGTGGTGCACCATCTTGGTGAAACCAAATATTTTCCTGGTTATGAGGGATAGTCTCTAATAATCCTGGCAATACATTTCTCAAAAATATCTCATATTTTCTTCCATTTAAAGTCCCATGGAATAGATATGGTCCAATAATATATGAATTTAATATTCCACACCACACGTTGACTCCAAAAGTTACCTGATTTCGGGTCATTCTCATCCATCTAGGATTATTTTGTGACCAGTATCGGCAGTTATGCTTACTCACAACTCCGTTGTTGTGAAAACTGCTTTCATCGCTCCAGAGCACATTTTTTAAAAAATTTGGGCATTCTTCAGAAAGAACTGAAAATTCAGCTAGAAAATGTAATCTTCGTTCATAATCACCAGGCCTTAAATGATGGATCAATTTTAATTTGTATGGATGGTATTTATTTGATTTTAATATTCTATGGCACGAAGATATCGACAGATTAGTTTCCGATGCCAATTTCCGGAGAGAACATTGAGGATTGTTGACAACACTATTTAACACCAAGGCTGTATTTTCATCGTTTCTAACTGGCCTATTTCTGTTACGAATAGTTTTCTTAAAACTACCCCAGTTTCTTAAATTTTTAAACAGCATGATAAATGTTTTTTTATCGGGTGTAGGTCTATTTGGAAATCGTAAACAAAACAATCGTTTTGCTTGTCGGGAATTTCTTTTGCATTCACCGTATATAAAAATCATATTTAACTTATCTTCATTGGTGTATCTAACGATTTTTTAAATTTATTTCATTTTATTGTCTTATTTGGATTAATTTGCTTTGAATTGTTTCTAAGTACACTATTTCTGTTTGAAACTATGATTGAAATGCACCAACTACAAACTTTGTTTAATAACTGTCAAACTTAAAATTAAATCAAAGCCTACTAATATCTCTTAAGTAGATTTTTCATTACCATTCTAAATTAGTGTGTATTTTCTTTGTTGTCTTACTTACTTTAAGTTTTGGGAGCCGTTTTATTAGAAGCGTTATTAGAAAAAAAAATGTAATATGTAGGAACATATGGATATTGGTTCATCATGTTAGTTCCGGTTTGGCCGGAAGTGGTAAACATAATTTTATGATAGTGTATTATATCACTTTCCTTATCTTGAAAAAAAGTGTTTGGTAACCAATATTCTATAATAAATAATAAATAAATTATAGGGATTTATCAAAATTCACGTGTACTGGCATTAATGAAAGAAACTCATGTAACTCCAAAACGGCTTGTTTTTTGTAAATTCTCTATACCTTCAAAATTATTCACAAATTATTGTTTAATCACATGACTTATGTTTCAAGGTTCCAGCCATCAAAAAATAGTTTTGCATCGCAGCGCCATCTCTGTGTGCTGTTGAGGAAAAATTCTAATCACCGTTATTTAAACCTTTCTTTGGTATGAATCATCTGCCATTTACAAAAATAAAATATCTTTATTAATTTTAGAGATAATGGCCTGGGGACTTTTAACTGAAACACCCTGTATACACCAAATCTCAAATTTCTGTACTCTTACTGGCTTGCTTCACTTTCCCCTATTTAACCCCAATCCTTCAACGGAATCATCTCAAAATATAATCTAGTTCCAGACGACGCTATAATATATACGTGTACCAAATTTCAAGTGAATATCTCAATTTCATTTTATCAACCCTTTTAATAATGGGGTAGGGGGTGGTGGGGTATAAACAAATCTGAGGTCTTGGCTTCTAGAATATACAGCAAATTCCGAGTTACTATACTCCTGCCAGCTTACTTCACTTATTTTCCCTTATTTACCCCTATTTGACCCCCAACCATTCACCGGATTTAGCACAAAACATAATCTTGTTCCAGATATCGTCATGATACGTGTACCAAATTTCAAGTCAATGTCTTAAACGGTTGCTGAGAAAACGTGCGTGAAAAGTTACAGACTGATAGACAGACCGACCGACTGACATACAGAAATTTATTTTCCCTCAAATTTAAAATCTCGGCGTGGAATGACATTCTAAGTCTATTACAACAAAGAAAGAAAAATTGAATTTTTTTGCGATTACTACCACTCCTTTACGTGGATGTGGAAATAATAAAATAAGTTCTTGTGGAATGTTCAACTTGGAAACTGACAACTTTATGTTTTTTGGCATGGCAAATGAAATTTTGGAAATAATTTACACTACTTCTTTTGTAAATGGGGCTAATTTTTCTGTCTATAGAATTATCGGCAGAATGACACGAAAATCCGAAAGAGCGTCCTTCTTCACATACAAAAATTACTCTCGTCTAATTTCCATATCTGTATCCCTTCTCGAGGTATTTACTTTTCTAACTGATTTATAGAAGAATAGTTTTGATAAGACAATATTTATGTTCTAGCAAGCTTCGTAGTCCTTCAATAAACTTGCAATAAAAATGAAATATCATCTGTTTACTATCAATATTGACCGTCGAAATTTATGAAACACATTAATTTAATGTGACATAAGTTACTATCATACACTCTTATACTGAATTTATATACTATATAACACTTTTTATTATTTGATGCATTGAATTGCAGTGAAGAACACCTACAGGAACAAGTGTGGGAGATTTGTATATAAATGATTAACATTGCAAAAGATAAAGTGATACAGTGACGTTGCAGTTGAAGTATGTTGATATGTTCATTGCAGCACATTGTTTAGATAAAATTATTCCTTTCAGTCCATCTAAACATATAAATAAAGAAATTCTAGTAAAATCATAACTGTTATATGAATATTGAGTACCAAAAATTACTCACTAGTATTAAAAGCTAACTTAATTATCACATCTAGAATTTACCATTAAGAGATAATCTTATACTATTAGGATATATACTTGATATGCATTTTCTGTCTATTGTGTAAAACATGGCTAACAGGTATTTTATTCCAAGATTTATCAACAGCAAAGAAGAATTATAGTTAAAACAATACGCTCGATGAATAAATAATTGCTCAGTTTTGTAAAAACCACATAGTTTTCCAAATTTGTATACATTTGTATGTACGCTCTCTGAATCGAATATTTATTTGGCTTTTACTTGTTATTTTGTGGTGATATTACCATAATTGTGCGATAGAAACATCAATTTTGTGTTGCATTTCTATGTAAGATACCATTTCAATGTCTGGGATACCAAACTAGTTATCAAAGCAAAGTATTCCTTATACAGAAAGTAACAAACATGAACATTTTATTATGATAACGCTCAATTAAACAGGAGATTTTTTTTGAATTAAATTAATATTGCATTGCATTGTTTTAAAACTTACTAGTCCATAGAAAAAAACTTTACTGATCAGTTATGTGTGGGGGGTATCATTCCATAGGATTTTTCAAAACAATTTCTTTCAGAATTTTGTCAGATAGAGAAAACTGATTTGTTCCTTCTGTCTCCAAAACTGAAAAAATTAAAATTACCAATGTATAACAGACGATGAGAAACAAACGGCGGTTGGCCAAATTACTCAATTATGGAACAGGGTTAATTAATTCAAATGACAATAATGTGGTTGATGGTACTGAACCTTCAGTGCGCGAGTGCTACTCGCACTTGTTTTGCTTTTTATCTGATTTGACTAAGATTACCCAAATTCAAAAATACGCAATTTTAAGCGTGATAAACTACGAGCCTAGCCAAACTCCCACCAGAGCTCAGCAGAGCGTATTAACCACACTCACAGTCGAGGCGACTACACCTGACCGTGTAGAAGTACCTTGTATCGTATGGTCTGATGGACATGACAAGGATTTTACATAATTTAGGCCGGAGCCGTGTCGCCGCCACGATACTTACCAACTTTACTCACGAGGGGGATTCGAGTTACCCTTCAGACTCCCCAAGATGAAAATGGACAAAATTGTACTTGCTGTGATTGCTACAGTCTGCTCTCTCCATCTAAATCTTATGTCGGGCGGTGCACTTTTAATGAATACATTTTATAACTAGCACTTTCTTAGAAACACTTCTAATAACTAAGACTGTCGATGGATTCTATGAGTACTCGGACAAGTACACAGACGTGGCGGGATCAAAGGTGATCCGCGGTAAGTAATTGTCTGACTCACGCCACGGAATTGCACGTCGGTCACAAATCTTATAATTAGTGGATCAATAAGAAATCGAATTCAAAATATATTTCCATTTATTGAAATAATTCATAAAATGTAAAAAATATAAATATTCAATACTTAACTAATGTATATAAGGCAAACATCAAAGGACACCACCAATCGGCAAGCCGTTACCTCCCGTAGGAGTGTAACTCATCCAGCGTCGAGAGATCTATGACAATCGACTGTACAAAAAGATTCAGAGTCTCAGTTAGTAATCATTGTAAAATGTATGCGGAACTTTTTGAAAATTATTCACTTTCAATTTTGCACTGAAATTATTGAAATGCTTGTCAGGATGCTTAAAGAAGCTATCTATATGAGTTCGGTGGTTTTTCTGTTTTTATAAACGTACTAACGGCATCGAACCCAAATATAATTTTTTTCCTCACCTCACCTTCGGGCGACTACTATGGCGATGTCCGCCTGACCCGGGTAAAAAAGTATATTGGGTTCGTCGAAATCGATCCTCCCACTTTGAATTTTTTGACTAATTTTTGGTACGTTCTAGTGGCTTGGATATGGATTATGCTCTCCCCTTTTGAGGATAACTAAATGAGGTTTTTGGTTTTTATTGGAAAAACCGTGCCATTGAATTTTTCTTAAATTTTGATGTTTAAAATAGCTACTCGCTACATCCTGACTGTGGATTTCGCCCTGTGAACCACTAAATTCGTAGTACTTTCGAAAAATTCATCTTGAGGACTGATTTTCCGCTTTGTGCAAGTCTCTTTATTGTACATTCGAAAAACTAAATTTTAATATTTTCAAAAAAAATCACTACCTAAGGAATCACTACTTCCACATCCAGATTTTTTATCCAAGTCACTTTAAAGGAAACATCTCGATTAGATTTGCACTCTAGTTTGTGGAAATTATTGGTCATAGAATTTTAATAATATTAGGGCAGATGTCATAGAAAAGTTTGATGCGTTTTTTTTCTACCACATACGTTAAAATGATTTTCTAGTTTACCCTACTTGTTTCCTCTACTCACAAACTACCACCTCCCACCCCTTCAATGGAATCACCTCAATCAGATGTCATTACAATACATACGTGTACTAACTCAAGTGAATTTCTCAATATTATGTAAAAAAATCCCATTAATAATGGAGCGGAGGTGGCGGGGTTTGAAAAATATTAGAAAGAAACCTGAGGCTTTGGTTTCTAGTATATACACCAAATCTCAAATTTCTGTACTCTTAGCAGCTTGCTTTATTTATTTTCCCCTATTTACTCCTATTTAACCCCCAATCCTTCAACGAAATCATCTCAAAATATAATCTAGTTCAAGATGTCGTTATAATACATACGTGTACCAAATTTGAAATGAATATCTCAATTTTATTTTATCAACCCCTTTAATAATGGAGTAGGGGTAGTGAGGGGGTTGAAAAACATTACAAAAAAATCTGAGGCTTTGGCTTCTAGTATATACACCTAATTTCAAGTTTCTGTACTCTTACCAACTTGCGTTACTTATATTCCCCTATTTACCACTATTTAACCCCAACCCTTCAACGGAATCATCTAAAAATATAATCTGGTTCCAGATGTCGTTATAATACATACGTGCACCAAATTTCAAATTAATATCTCAATTTTATTTTATCAACCCCTTCAATAATGGAGTAGGGGTGGTGGGGGTTGAAAATAAAAAAAAAATGAAGGCCTTGGCTTGTAGTACATACATCAAATTTCAAGTTTTCATATTTGCCAATAATTACCCCTATTTACTCCCCAACCCTTCGCTGGATATCTTCAAAAAACAATCCAGTTCCGGATCTCATTATAATATGTACGCGTACAAAATTTCAAGTCAATATCTAAAACAGTTCCGGAGAAAACGTGCAGACAAAAAAAAGTTACAGACAGACCGACAGACAGACAGAAAAATTTTTTTCGCTCAAATTTAAAATCTCGACGTTTCATGACATTCTAAACCTATTTCAAGAAAAACAAAATTGAAATTTTTTTACGATTATTATACTTCCAATCCACTACGAGGATGTGGAAGTAATTAAATTTGTTGTATTTTCGAAAAATTTGTTGGCCGGAGCAGCTTTCCGCCCTGTGCGACTTTATTCGTGGTACTTTCGAAAAACCAAATTCGTGGTACTTTCGAAAAGTTTGTCGGGCGGAGCGGTTTTCCGCTCTGTGCAACTTGAAATTTTTTAGGACTTTTGAAAATTCGAACGGCGGAGCCCAAAGGCGATTGACAGTCGTCCTTGAGATTAAAAATTTTTTGGTCATTTTTAGTGAAATAATTGTTTACGCAGATTTCGATTTAAGATCATGCCAAAGGTGGTTATAAGTCCTTTTAATGTTTCAAGAATGATTTTTTCATAGGATTTTTGTCTGAATTTACTTTTATAGTAAATTGGATATTTTTTCAAAGGGATCGTTTTACTGGGTTCAATAGCAACCACACAATGCACAAAATAGGAACGTCAGTTTTAATATGTACCTCGAAGAAAAAACACTGGTACTTCTTCTTTTGAAGAGAAAAAGAAGGTTTGAGAAAGTACAATCGGCCTGGATACAATCACCTCTGGCACATCGACGACAAGAAGATAATTATTATGATTTATTTGAAAAACTAGAGCAAGACGAGACAATTTTTGAAAATTATTTTAGAATGTCAAATAGTTCATTTGATGAAGTAATTGGAATTTTAAAATTTAAAATTAAACGTTAGAATACAAATATGAGAAAAATTATTTTGGTTTGTGTACGGCTATGCCAGCGCGCACGTCGATGTGACCACTCGATGGAAATCAACCCCCAACTGGACTGGAAACGCTCGTTTGGACTTCTGTGAATTCCCGTGTATAAAGGATACATTATTTCTTATGGTGGTTTGCAGTTCTCTGGAACTGAACGCAATTTTGTGGCCGGTCCGACTGCAAAATGTAGCACGTGTATGATCGTCCTCACAAGAACATGGAGGAATCTGTCATTTTATGTAAAAATACCTGCTGCAATACTTAAAGCTTGTTCAATCTTGTATTCACTGTTTGAAAGCAGAGGTCCTTAATAATCGTAGTTTTCTATCACCGTCTTAAATTCAATCATTTTTGATCCGCCATCTTGTTTGTTTGATCTTTAGCTGCACTAGTAGATTGTAGATTGTTTAAGAGGTCGTTCGGCTCTTCAACTCGGTCTAAGAGATATTTTGGGTCTTACCTACCTTACAATGAGTTATTGCCAGGATTTTTATAGAACCTGTGATTTTCATGGGAGCTAATTTTTATATCTTCAGGCTTAAATTCAGCGTTTTCTAGGTATTTTATCCTAATACCAACAAACGTCTTGCCTACGCAAAGTATGCTCCGCAGTGCCTATTGCAGTATCTTGGTATCTGCATTTATCACTTCCTGCCTTGTCCATATTTTTAAGATGATATTTAAAGGGGTAAGATGGCCTATTGGAACGTCTATGCTCAACCTTAAGTCGAGTTCCAGAAGCATTGTAGCATTCTATTTTTAATTAATATTGAGCATTTTAATTTGTCTCTGATCTGGAGTGTTCTTCAAGTAGGACTTTTCTGTTCTTTCTCCCATTTTGGAGTCTCTTCCGTTCTGTGTTCTTTAGATAAACCATATATACAGAGTGGTTCGGACACGAAAAATGTTGTCTCAGTACCCTCAGTTAAAGATTTTATGATATAATATCTGACCTTTAAGTTATTAATACTTTTAGATTTTTGTATGATTTTGTCTCATATTCGGCCATTTTGGAGACTCCGCATTATTTATTAGTGTGGTAAATATCAGATTGGTAATCAGCGACCTGAATTATATCAGTTTCAAAATATTTTTTTCTTAAAACTCAATTCGAATAGGGGATGTTTTAGAATTGAATATTTCAAGACAACATTACTGATTAAAAATGAATTATTATTTGTTTGCTTATAATTGTATTGAAACATATTCTTTACAGTATTTTGCAAACACCAGAAAAAATAACTATCTATAACTAAAAGAAAAACTTTGTGTAAAAATTTTAATGAAATCTTTGCATTCTTTCGATAACCTGAATTCTGAACTAAAATCCTAAAATGAATTTGTCTAATTTCTTATTTGACAATTCTCATTCGAACACTAGCATCCACACAGACCCCTACGGCCATGCAGACTAAACTAGTATCTACATAATCACCTAGGATTATGAAGATTCAGTTAAAAATTGTCTTGGTTTTGCATGAAACATCTTTATGAGTGGCTTTATGTCTTTCTGATGAGCTCCAGAATAAGGGCGAAAAACGTTTCAAAGGCTAAGCATTTCCAAGAAACAGAATGATAGATTTCATGAAAATGTAATCCATTAGAATGACATTTTTTTTAAGACAAGGTAGATAAATAAATTCATTTTAGGCCTTTGTTCTCATTTTTAACTGAATCTTCATAATCGTAGGGGGTGATGTAGATACTAGTTTAGTCTGCATGGCCGTAGGGGACTGTATGGATGCTAATGTTCGAATGAGAACTGTCAAATAAGTAACTAGACAGATTCATTTTAGGATTCTAATTTGCTAGCATAATCAGAATTCAGGTTATCGAAAGAATGCAAAGATTTCATTAATATTTTTACACAAAAGTTTTTTTTAGTTATTGATAGTTATTTTTTCTGCTGTTTGCAAAATCCTATAAAGAATATGTTTCAATACAACATAACTGAAATATAAATCTTAATTATAACATTTTCAAATTAATTTTTCATAAACAAAATGCGTGTTTTGGAACTATAAAAAACATATTAGGAAACACCAGAGACATGAAGCTCCACTTCTGATTATAGAAAGCCATTAAAAAAGTTTATAGGCAAATTAATTCAGTTCTAATTGATTTCCTAATAACTTACTTTTTGATCGACTTTAAAATATTGTAAAAGGACGAGGTTGACGGTGATATTTTCTTTCATAATTCCCTCTTCTAAAAAGTGGTTAATTTCTTGAACATTCTTTCCTACTGCACTATGCTACTATAATTTCTGCAGATATAGGTGCACTTTTTTGACGTTCAAGTTCTTTCGGAAATAAAAACAAAATCGCGAGTTGGACTATATCATCATCGAGCACCCCCGTATCTATGTACACTCTATATTCGCTTTATGACTTATTTACTGGTTGCTTGTGTACCCCTAGGCGCTAATTTTAAAGACATGAACTACACGTGTCATTATTAAAAATTTTAAATATGTAATTAGAAACATATTCAACTTTATTTATGTGCCATTAGGCTGTGATGTTTTATTGCAGGGCCGTGGTTTATGGCTTCTAACAGCGTTTAATATTTTTTCATTCTATTAAGAAAATAACAAACTACACCTGGGCTTGTCGGCTTTCTAATATGATTAGAAATTACAGTGATAACTTTAATTACAACAATCAGCTATTCTGTCTCTTAAAACAATATATATCTCTGTGACAAAGTAAGATATTCTTTAAACATGCGGAATGATTTATTTAAATAAAAATTGATGTTTTTGTTATTGGTGAAAATAATTTAGGCACTATCTAATATCTTCATATTTTAGAATTTGATACGATAGCAAAAACTTGTCTAGTAGTGGAGTCAATAGAGGCTAAAAAATAAATTTTTTAGATTTTTTTTCACTTATCGGATTTATTTATACATTACTTCAAGAGTAATATGTGAAAGTTCTTGATTTCTATCTTAAAAATTGTAGAAATTGTAGAGCTTTAACCGATTTCGTCTTTACTTTCCGAGTTCATATACACAATATACAGTGTGTCCCAGGATAGATGTAACAAGAGGAGTAATGGACCAAAATTTTGGAATTTTGGAATGGTATTTGGGGATTGAGTCCTGCTTGTTGTAAAACTAAAGTATACCAAAAATGACTTGATTTGGAGTTTTACAGGGCGTTTTATAAGCAAAGTTGTAAAAATCACCACTAATAAGGTAGGTACCTTTATTTTTCAAAATATGAAAAAATTCCACAAAGAAAACTTATTTGGAATGCAATTTTATACCTTTATACAACAATACTAACTACTAAGTACTAGGTAGAGTATTGTCGCTCCTTACCTTTCCTAAATAGACACTTATGATTAACAAAATATATTGAAATGTATATCTAGCTTTTAAATGTGATTTTTTAAATATTTTGCCACATGTGCTTCTAAATTATTAATATGGTATAGTCTATAGTAATATTTTAGTAACTTTCTGCGTTTTTTCTCGAGGATGATATTGTTTCTTGTATTGTGCATTCCCTCAAAAATCATCCTCGTGTTAATGTCTTGAGAAGGGAAATAAACATTTCCGAAAGCTTGACAAGTAGCAAAGAGTTTGTGTGTTTGGCCATAACAATTTCATTCTTCTGATTGCAACCTCAAGAAAATTTAATTTTTCTATAAAAAAACATATATACAGGTCGACTAAGAGAACCTCTTTTTCAAGAACGCTTATAGTTAAAAAGGCGTGTTTTCTACTAAAAAGGTTAAGAAAAGCAAATATTTCCTACCACCTACTTAGTAAATTTTATTAGTATGACCCTTAAATAAAATATAGCAAAAATAACTGTTACTTCTAAATATCTCACTAAAGAGAATAAAAACAGTTTATCAATACAGGGTGTCCCGAAACTCCCGCCTGCCCCTTTAAGTGCCAATTCTCCATGCAAAAATAGTAGGAAAAGTTCCTATAAACATGTGTCCGGAAATGCTTTCTAAGTGAGCTACGGCCTTCTAATGATAGAGCAAAAATAGGTGTTTTCACAGAAATAATTTGGAACAACTTTATGAAACTTGGTTTACTATTTTCGATCATTAAAGGCTATATCAAAAATTAATGTTATCCAGAGGCGGAGAAACGAGGCGTCGGTGTCCTTTGTTTCTACATGTTAATGTTTCAAGTTGACATTTTTAGTATGTTAATCCCTGATTATGATTCCCTGGTTAATTCTGCATAAAAAACGCCCTCTTTACAATTACCTACATGGCAAGCCGTTTTCAAAGAATTTATATAAATAGAAGCCGAGATAAAGTGTTAAAGTTATACGATACTGTTGCCATCATGTCCAACATACCTTTTTCTCACCATTTCGTTCTAAGATACAATATTGCCTATAACGCTATCTCTGTTGCAAGTACTCCAAGACCGTGGTATGAGTGTAGCAAAGACATATGTGGAATTTAGTCATTTAAGAACTGTATCTGTTTTAACTACTCTAACTTCAAAATTATTTTCGTGTTTTGTAAATTTAAACAATTATTCTCGTTGAATCGTAAAAATAGTGAAAAAATGTGTTGTTTGTGGTGTAGTTGAGGATAAGAATAGCCTGTTGTCTTACATTTATTTGTCATGTTAAAAACAGTAGTACTGCAACAAAGATGGGGCTATAGTAATTTTCATCATAAAGAAAGAGATAATTATAAAATGTAATGTCTGAACTTGAGTACGAGATGTTGACAACACACTTATAAACGTGTATCTGCTTCTATTTATATAAATTCTTTGGCCGTTTTCGAGTAAAAGCGGTCTAAATAAAATGTTGCGTATTCGTTTGCTAAATGCGAATTATTTATTTTTCAAAGTATTCGTATGTCATTCAGTAACAAAAGTGGCAGAGTACACCTCACAGGAATATCTCGATATGATTATCTGTTATGGCATGGCTTATCAACAAGCTGTACCAGCCGCACGACTGTACGCGAACCTATCTAATCATATCGATTATCTGTTATGGCATGATTTCCTAAAGGAACTACTTTCAAGTATTTGGTGATAGTGTTAAAAGGAACATTGCATTGTGCAAAAGTTTAATGGATATTTATGATTTGAAAACAACCTGAATTAACATTATTGTTATTATAAAATGTGCTCTGAATGCCTTCCTTCCTGCTCAATGCAGGTCTATGCATGGCGAACAATATTATTTGTGGCCCTGTGCGCCATTTCCCTGGTAATAGTGTCTAATGCCGCAATTATGTCGGCTCGTATGTCGTCCTCACTAATTGTCTCATTAAAATGAACCAAATTGACCCCATACAAAATGATCCATCGGATTTTAATCCGGCAATTGAGGAGGCCAACTTATTGGGTCACTTCTTCTTATCCAGCGCCCTTGAAAAACTCGGGCCAAATGACGCCTTGCTACCCTACCAAAGTACGCCGGAGCACCATCGTGCATAAAAACCATATGCAAGTGAGAAATCACCGGGATTTCATCCAGTAAATCGAGTAATTGCCTCAGGAGAAATCGTACATAATTCGGTCCACTAAGTCGGGAAGAAATATGGGACCAATCTGCCCAGTAAACAAAATTGAACTAAATATTCCATCTGGAGTAAATGTCGCTTAATCAGTCTACAATATTTGATTAAAAAATGAAGGATTGGTCAAATGATTTTCCAACAAATCTGTGAAATTCAAAAAAAATTGGTCGGTTTAATTGGTAGAATACTTTGAATGGGCTTGTTCAGCATTTTTTTTTTATTTCATAAATCGAAAACGCAAGTATAAAATAATGGATCTGCAAAAAATAAGAATCTTATTCGCACGTTTAGTATCTTAAAAACCATTACAAATCTCCACCTCGCGAAAACCGGGCGTGGACAGGCGCTACGTCACTATACGCATAGATTCGGCGATCTCAATACACTTGATGCTCCTTTGTTGTAATAATTATAAGTGTTTTCGAAGTATTGTTTGTTTTGCTTACTTCTTGACAGTAGGGAAGTGCAATTTGGTGAAATGTCAAAAAATAACAATTTTCTCTCGTTCTTGTCGTGACGAATTTTCGATTTTGACCCTGCAGTTTACGATTTTAGGATTCATCGCCGACCTTCTCCTTTCCGTAGAGACATAGAACAAACTTCCATTCGGGATATTTATTTAGTTACCAGCGTTTGAAAATTCCTGTGTTTCGACTTTTCAGGTTAAATTTGAAAGGTCCCAGAAAGCCACTCTTCTTACGTCACTTGCGTATAATGACGTCACAAATGAACGCTCGGTTTTTGCAACTATTACTAATTTCAACTTCTTATATCTCGAGAAAGGAAGAAGTTAACAATACGAAATTTTAAGTGCATAATGAGAATATCGGGTACTATATGAAAAAGTATAAAAACCATATAAAAAAATATCATGGAACAAGCACATTACAAATTTATAACATTTGTTTAAAATTTGTTTTTGTCTCATGTAGATACTGCATACAAAATTTAGCTTACTTATGCAGAAGATCATTCGAGGTTCATGGTCTCGCGGCAAGTGTTGCTGAACCCGACGATAACGATAATGTTGATTTTCACGTCGAAGTGTTCGATGAATACGTGTTCTTGTAGTCCCCAGCTCGCGTAGTACTCAATCTTGGCTGAGCAGCAAATGTATCAAGAATCATATCTTCTTCAGCTATTGGAATCCCTCTTGGGCGACCCTTACCTCGTCTATCTAATGTTATTGTTAGTGGAATTAAACGCGACTAACAAGCGACTTAAAAAAAGAGGTTTGTTTTGGCCCTTCAGCGCTTCCGTACGGTTCGCGTACAGTCGTGCGACTGGTACAGCTTGTTTATGAGCCATACCATAACAGATAATCATATCGAGATACTCCTGTGAGATGTACTCTACCATTTTTGTTACTGAATGACATACGCCTACTTTGAAAAATAAATAATGCGCATTTAGCAAACGAATACGCAACATTTCGTTTAGGCCGCTTATACTTCAAAACGGCTTGCCATCTTGGTAATTGTAAAAAGACCTTTTTTATCCAGAATTAACCAGGGAATCATAATCAGGGATTAAAATACTAAAAATGTCAACTTGAAACAGCAATATGTCGAAACAAAGGACACCGATCCCTCGTTTCTCGCCCCTGTATAAAATTAATTTTTGGTAATAATATACAACAATAACCTTTAATGATAGAAAATAGTTAGCCAAGTTTCATAAAGTTGTCCCAAATTATTTCCCTGATAATTAGTAAAAACACCTATTTTTGCGCCATACTTAGAAGGCCGTAGCTCCCTTAGGAAGCATTTCTTTACAAATGTTTATAGAAACTTGTCTTACTACTTTTACATGGATAATTAGCACGCAAGGAAGGCGGGAGTCTCGGGACACCCTGTATATGTATTAATGAGTGTTAACCGCGTTATAATTATTTCCTTAATAGTTTATCGCAACATCAGTGTTAAATGCCGCGCCCTTCTCTTAAAAGACGGAGTCAGTTACAAGAATATCATTTCAACACTAATTAAGCAATTTTGATTTATAGATTCGATCTCATAACAAATATCGCATGAGCATAATAAACAGGTAATACATTCATTGTTCTTTTTTTTCTGTAACACATACTGTGATCTCTAGGCTAATGCCTATTTTGTCTGCAATTATTTATATGCACATATTTATAATACAAAAGCTAGATTTACATCAAACTGTTACATGACTCACCATTGAATTAGCAGATTGTTACAAAATGTATTCATTGTTTTAATTTTTATTACCTCAGAATTACAAAATGCTATTATACTATCGCAGGTAGGAATAAGGCGTTTATTAATTAGCTGAAGACTCACAATGCACTGAAAGTTACCATCATGGTCATATCTCCAGCAACAGAACCATAACAATTATTAATCAATGGAGTGGGTGGATGTAATTTATTTGTAACAATACGTTGTCTGTATTTGATTAGATTTGCAGATTACTCTTCCAGGAAATGAGCATGTTTTAATAGTTTTAATGAAAAGATATTCATTTATTCTATCCGTAGTATGGATTGACATGAATCGTATTTGGGCTAGATAATCCCGATTACATTGGTTTATGCAATACAGGTCTAATTATTTATACAATGTATCTACAGGGTGTTTCAGTTAACGTTACCTCAGCCGATGTCTCGGAAACTAAAAAATATATTTTTATCTGCAAATGGTAATAGATTTCGTTTGTTAATGTCTTCTCCAGGTACAATTTACCATTAGGCTAGACGGCAGGGAGAAAAAAAATCTAAAAAATAAATATTTGGCCCATAGGCCAGATTATTGTTTGAATCACTTCATTTTAGGGTGTAGTTGAACACCCTAAGTTTGCTTACAAAGTAGTGAACCGCTTGTTTTTTTATTGAAACCGATTGTTTCAAGGAAACGACATACAGGGTGAGCAAACTATCCCTTCGTACCTTTTTTCTCATAACGCCCAAACGAAAAATTGTTACCGCGAGATAGGGCCCTTCCCAGCAACTCCACCGTAGATCGATGTTTACTTGTGGAGCGGTTAATAAATAAAAAAAAGAAAGGAAAAAAGGGAAAAAATACAAAAATAAAAGCTGCCAGATTCAGAGACACAAGAAGCAGAAAACTTAGAAGAAAAATAAGGAGATGACGATAGATTGAAACTTAAAAGAAGCACGGAAACTGAAAAGAAGCATGCCGCAAACAACTGTACCACACCCCAGCCGATGATGACAAATGGAAACTTAATAGAAGCATGGAAACTTAAAAGAAGCATCTCTGAAACACCTACACTTCCCATCCTATATTCCCACCCCATGCGTCATGCGGCTCTCGCTGCTGACAACAAGCATGTCCAATGCCCAACCCGGCGTATGCAGCTGGTCCGGCGGAGATTTGGTTCCGTCACGCGGTTTGGCCATCCGTTGGGCGTGTTCGACGGAGGACCAAGCTGCGTGTTGGACCGAACCTCCACGGGTGTCTGGAATTGGCAGCAATACCCACCATACGCTGGAAAATAAATCAATCAATCAACAATGGGCCTTTCCCTCATTTTTTTTTTATTGTGTTATTGGAAAGAGCCTATCAAAATATTACTAAAAATTAATTTTTATTTTTTTTCTGAGCGCATAAAATACCACAAAAAAAATACAAATGTTCCGTAAATGAACAGCAGTTTGAAACGATAGCTTTCGGGCGCCAATGTGACGTCATCATAAACTGCACCAATCAGTATGAGATTAAACGGCCGTCAGAATTAGCTATGAAGGTGCATTCAAAAAGAACCTCACTTCTCTGCCTTGGTTTCCACAACCTGCAATTCTATTGGTGCCTGAAGTACATTTATGAGGAACTACCAATAGAATCTCATATTGCAAAGTGGTAACTCTTAATTGAGAACGTGCGTTTATGACGCCCATTGACAGTGCCAAGAAGTATCTGTCATAAATCACGAGAGTGCAGCCCAGCGTGTTTACTTCTTGTTTGGTGTTATAGTATTAATTTCTTTTAAAAATATGAGTAAATGTGAAGACAGATTTGTAAAAGGTCCACTAAAAGAAAGAACAATATATACATACGTTAAAATGATCTTCGCAACAGAAAAATCCAGGAGCATTATAAACAATACCTGGAACTTTTGCAACTTTCCACCATAATTTTCGAATTTCCAAATTTGTTGGAACTCGCAAAAATAACTTCGTACTATTTTCACTATTATTTGGACACACTGGTACAAAACAAACCTTTTTAAGCGGCATTTTATAATTAGAAGAGAGCAAAATTAATTTTCGTATCGAACGTAAACAATAGAAAGTGAGGTTATCGAATAAAGTTTGAACATTTCAGTACAGCGTTGCCAAATGAAACTGGCATTATACCATATGTGAACCAAATGAACAAAAATAGAGAATATAAATCTGATATATAGATTTTAGAAACTCATACAGTCAAAAGTTGATACAATTTTTGCTTTTATTTAGTGTCAGAGAAACGAAAAATACGTTCTAACCAAAAAATGCGCTATTCAAAGTAGACAATTGATAACGGAAATACGATGTTCATGTAAAAAGACATACATCTGGCAATAGAGGATCCTCATTAAGAATACGACTTTTATTGGTCTAATCAGTGTGACGTCACGCATGGCGCCTTAAAACTTACGTTTCAAATTACCTGAAATAAAACTGATTTTGTAATGTAAATATTTGGTAGAACGTAAAAAATTGGAAGAAACTAAATTAAAATAAAATTATATTGCAGTTTATTATACGGCTTGATTATAGTGAAGTAGTAAAATTCAGTCATGCGGGAAAGGCCCATTAGTGGGTAAAATAGACCCTTTCTCTATATTTCTTTAAATATCTCCGTTCCTGCTAACTTTTAGTATAAGTTATGTATTAGGAAAATTGTTCGTAATGAAATTCTCTAAAAAATAAGCACCGATAGAGGTCGCTAGGTGCAATTGTTAACTTGCAAATCTCTTTCAAATATTTCAAAACACGTTATTTTCACTATTTCTTTACTCGAAAACAACTGCACACAGAGTGCTAAAAATCTTGAAGATGGTGTCTATGTTGTACCAATAATGTACACAAAATTTCAACAATATGGATTTGTTATTATTACATTTTGAGTAATTAACGATCTATTTTTTTTTAATCGTTAATTAGCAATTGTGCAATTTTTTGTAGAATCCATTTATAATTGGGAGACTCATTTAGGAAATTCAAAAAACTATTGAAAAATTATATACCGTTGGAATTTTTGAAAAATCGCAATTTTGGCCGAATTTATGAGGTTTTCTATGCGTGAACCTCTTTATGTACAACGCAAATAAACAACTTTAATAATGAACTTTGACGACTGATTTTCAATACTGTTAAACAAAATCAAAGACTAAAATATTTTTTATCGAAATTACTAGTATTAAAGTTCAACCTCTATAAATTTGAATAAAATATGAACTTTTGCATTATCAACTGGATAAGCAACTACTTTCAAAAATAGCAATATTTTGTTAAATGGTCTGCTTTTTCACACCTTCGGTCGAAGATTGAATTCGGATGAGGGGAAGCATGAAGAAATCGCTCATTACATAGACAGCAGAAGAGGACGTGACAATTCTCTTGCCTTAGGAACAAAGGAAAAAACGTGAAATAGACACGAATTGCCCTTTGAACAAATGTCGTCAGCTACCCCTCTTGAATTTCCCGAAACGAGTGAGATGAATTTGAAAATATTTTTTACGGGTTCGTAACAACTAACTCAGGCAGTTTTTTACCTTGCAGAAGTAATGGACGATCAAAATAACATCAATATCAGTTATTTAAAATAAGTATGTAATACAGTGATATGTGAAATAAAGTCCCGACACATTAACAGAAAAACCAACCAATGTTATATCCATTACATGCCAAATTCTGTAGGTTATACTAGTATATTGCGTTATTTTTGTGAATATTCCAACGGATGCTGGATGCTGTTCACACGTTGCAGTTATTGTGTACTATTACTTATCACATGGTAGATATCTATCAAACTGGCTGAAATTCTATCCCATATTTTTGACACTGCAGACATGGAACCAGTGATAGATAGAGAAAGCAACGAGGATTAATTATTTCTTTATTTATATTTCACGACAGTATTGAAAAATTTAATAAAATTTCTGTTGAAATTATTTTTTTTTTTTAGCATGTGCCACCAAATCAAAAAATCTGAAAAAAAATTGAGAATAATAATGATGCGAATACGCATCTAAAAAAAAATATATAATGATAGCACCTTGTCACGAAATGGTGGAAAGAGCACTTATTAAAACTACTTATTTTTTAAAACTTTGAATTTCGCGCCAAGTGCGACATAAAGTTTTCTTCCCTTGAAGGTCTCTACGTTCCCTAGTTTTTTCAAATTTTTTGGTCCACAACGTAAGCTGCAAGGAATTTTTAATGTACAAGTACATTTCTTATAAAATCTCAGCCCCCTTCTGACTTTGTAGAATAATACAATGACTAAAATTTTCTTACATCCGAGGAATTGTTTTGGTGCTCCTCTCATGTTATTTCCTTTATAGGCATATGGTGGTCCAATTTCAAGTATCGTGATGGTCGAGGATGGACCTTGATACTTCTCTTCTGATGGACCATAGTGTAATTTCTTTAATGTGAGTTCAAAAAACCGATAAAGAGGCCATCGTCTCGATGATCAGGCATTAGCCTACTCTATTGCTCCCTCTCTATAATGGCCCATCGTGATGGGCCATTGTGTAGAGGCGCCTTGGGTCTGTCACACTTTGACGGTGCATATTAATTTTTTTATTGTATATACCGAGTCTGCTATTTTCGCCAGGAATGAGTAGAAACTCCTGGACAAGGAATAGATGGTCCGTATCCGTACGTTAGTAAGTCCCTCGCATATTTTTTATAGGAATTTGGTTTCTCCCTCTGAAACAGGTGTTAATATTTTGTTTTTCGTAAATCCGCGGTGAAGATTATAGCCATCAAATTATCGACATTTACTGGAATCTTCCATCGGCACCGGCTCTAATATGCTGTGACATGGGCCATGTAAGCCTTAAGTAGCATATTTGCCTCATGCGGGTTGTGGCTATGCACGTACATGGCTGTTTCGTCGGCGTACTTTGCTAACCTAGTATTTGGAAACATGAGATAGTCAAAGACGTTACATTATATGGGAGAAAGAACCAACCTTGAAAATAATTAAAATTTGAATTTGAAAACAATTTATTTGTCCGTCAAAAAGTTAGGCCACCCGGTACATATTGATTTCTTCGGAACGATTTAACCATTATGTATTATCAACTAAATAAACATATTTTGAATGATCGCACAAATTTGAATATTTAAAGGAATTCATGTCTAGGCACAGGATCATAGTATGTTTTTGTTTGAAAATGCACGGCAAAAGGCTCATTTTGGCGTTTACGTATTGGATCGCGATCGCATAAGTTTGATTCTTATTTTACGCGATAATGGTTGGATGTACCAAATTTTTTATAAGAAAAAGCTTTGGGGTTTTGTGCTCTTTAATTTTCGCCTATACTTTCTTTTTTGTAGTTTGTGTGTTTCATAAAAAAACAATTTTTGGAAGTTTGACGCCATTTTGTTTTACGTACGTACCACGCTGGCGTGCCGAGCTTTTTTTTACTCTTTTCTACATACAAAGACTATGCAAATTTTTTTATAAAGATTGTTTACTCCCAACACAAAACCCCTGGGGACTGGGCTAATTAGAATCACTGTAAAAACTCTTACACGTTGATAAGCTGAACATATATAATCCACTACTGCCAATTAGTCTGCCGGAATTAGATATTTTCGACGAAAACGGGCACATCAACACAATTTTTGGTAGAAAGTTGGATCTTCGGGTACTAATGAATCATCAGGAAAAATATCCACATGGAAAATTGTCAATGGCGTACCCCTTTTGGTACAAAATGCCAGAGGACTTGTTCGTAGCGACACCACTAGTTGAGCGATAAAATAAATTTCTTATTAAAATATGTGGTTTTATATTCTATTAACACGTACCAAAATTGAAAATTATATCTAAAGTTCTTTCTTAGATATTAAAAAAATAACGATTTAAAAAAAGAGATTTCAACACCCTGTAGCAAACAATTTAAGTCGTTGCGGACATATATTCATATGAACTTCGCTTCATAAAATGACCCAAGGAATCACGCCCTGAAATGTTAGCAAGTCATTAAGGAACACCCTGTATAGATGGTTTTTAATTAGTTGCGGGAAAACGGTGCGGAATATCTATATCGTGCAATAGGTCATTTTGTAGAAAACGTAATGAGGAAACTTTTTTCTAATTGGCATTTTTGAGAAAGTGAACCTCTTTCGAGATATTTTCGATTCTTGTTACATTTTTATATACAGACATAAGTGTTTTTCATTAATTGTGGAAAGACTGTGCGGACAATCGATATCGTAGAATAGGCCACTTTGTAGGAAATTCAATAATGAAACTCTTTTCAATTTGTGATTCTTTGGTAAAATGAACCGTTTTCGAGATATTTACGACTTTCTGTCGAAAAACGCGAAAAGACATATATACAGGGTATCCTAGAATTGAGTTCCCGGGCGAGAATCTGTGCTTCCTGAGCTCATATTGGGCCCGTATAACCCAACTTACCTTAGTCCAAAAAGGCAACCCTTAGGAAATACATTTTCTTAAAGTGAGACAGACAAAATCATAACACCAGCATCCAACAACTATAATGAGAATGTCAAGTAAGAAATTAGACAAATTTATTTTAGGATTTTAATTTGCTAGTATAACCAGAAGTCTGGTTATCGAAAGAATGTAAAGATTTCATTCATATTTTTTACATATTGTTTTCCTTTTAGTTCTCATAGATAGTTTTTTTTCGCTGTTTGCAAAGTCCTATAAAGATTATGATTCATTACTATAAGCAAACAAATAATAAATAATTCACTTTTAAACCCTGTATATAAAACCATGATGCCCCACCCAAATTTTTTACGGAATATTCATTAGTACCCCAAAACCCAACAAAATCGTGCTGATGTGCAGGTTCTCTAAAAAACCCTAATACCCTTTTGCTAATTCCACTGGACTGAATGTTATGAATGGATCCGCCACGCCTACTCAGGTGATGACATCTATGATTCATTAGTTCATATCTTTATGATATACTGAAGCTATAAAATGTACAGTCGAGAATTACACATATCAATATTTGAGTAGGTAGAGAGAACCATTCACTGTAATTCTATTAGCAAATAATAAAAGTAAGACATAGACTATAATTTTGATTTTCAAATGTAGACATTTATTGAATTAATATGAGTGCAACTTTCCACCCACTTCAGGCTATTATCCACTGTACATTTTATTAATATCCACTATATACTATAGTAGCTGTAGAAAATATATGAGGAAATATATTAATATTTCGTCTTATATAACAGAACAACGTAAGTGGTAGCAAACCAGCTATTGTAATCCCGCGCAACTGGTTCAGCTGTCAGTCACATTATATTTTAATTCCTGAGTCGGTGGAAGAACTACAGAGTGGAAAAAGATACAGTGAAATATATGTGGGAAAATCGAAAATGTCTGTTAGCCACGGAAGATCTATTGAAACATATTCTTTATAGAAAAAAATATCTATGGGAACTAAAAGAAAAGATATGTGCAAAAATATTAATGAAGTCTTTGCATTCTTTCGATAACCTGAATTCTGGTTATGCTAGCAAATTAAAATCCTAAAATAAATTTGTATAATTTCTTATTTGAAAATTCTCATTCAACAACAGTCCCCTACGGCCATGCAGAATAAACCAGCATCTACATAACCTCCTACGGTAATGAAGATTCAGTTAAAGATGAGAGCAAATGCCTACCTTGTCTTAAAAATTTTTCATTCTAATGGATTACATTTTCATGAAATCTATAATGCGATAAGTGAAACATGGTTGACGTCAAGTGTGTTAAACGGTGAGCTTTTTGATGAAAATTATACAGTTTTTCGCTCAGATCGTAATTTTACTGTTTACTTCTTGCATGCAAAAATTTACTAATGGTTAACATAATATCATTTGAAAACAACGAATATTTTAATCAAGTACCCATGATAGACTTATTAATTGCAAAAGTTGGCAAAGGTGTTAAATTTTGGTACATTATATTAGTATATATTCCTCCCAAAGTTACTTGTGAACAATTAAAATTATTCTTCGAAGGTATTATCTCATTAGAATATCTATATGGTTGTGAAATAATTATGTTAGGTGATTTTAATATACTGGAATTTAGTATGAATATTGAGAGCTCTTCGGCTACCTGCTTAAAAGAATTAATTAATTTTTTTTCATTCACACAGTACAATATTTACAACAATAGAGATCGTATGCTCGATATGGTTCTTAGCTCAATAACTTGCTCTGTTTTTGCACCATTGTCATACTTAGTTCAAGAAGATGAGCAACATCCACCGTTGGGTATATCGGTAATAATAAATTATGATACACAAAATACTCTTGCATATAACGATGTTAAAAGTTATAACTTAAAAAAAGCCAACTTTGTTGCATTATACGACGAAATTTTAAATATTGATTGGTCGGATCTGAATGACTATGGAGATGTCAATGAGGCTTGTACGCATTTTTATGAAATTTTATACAGTGTGTTAGATCGTTCTGTACCCTTGACATCACCAAATAATAAAAAAGGCAAATATCCTCCGTGATTTAACAGAGAGATTATTGGTGACATTAAGCAAAAACAAAAACTATCTAAGCTCTACAATAAATCAAATAATGACCCTGCAATCTATACATCTTTTAGTGAACTGAGATCGAAATTGAAAACTGACATTTTCATTGCTCGCAAAAATTTTATAACATCCACTGAAGAAAATATTAAGAATGAACCTAAGAAACTTTGGTCTTACTTGTCGAATATGCGTAATAAAATATCTGTTCCAGATACTATGAAATTAAACGATGAGGTGTTAGATAATGGTAACTCAGTCGTAGAGGGTTTTGCAAATTTCTTCAAAGCCGCTTATACGCCAGATATCACGTAATGCACTAAGTCTTCTTAAATCCTATTTGTCGAATCGACTCCAATATGTATGTCACAGAGGTTTTAACTCAACCAAATTTGAAGTTCTCTCAGGTGTTCCTCAGGGATCGATCCTGGGACCGCTACTCTTTAACATTTTTATTAATAGTGCTGTTAGTTGTTTAGACATTCCTCATCTGCTGTATGCAGATGATATGAAAATATATATAAGAATAAATGGCACTCAGGATTGCGTCACCCTACAGGAAAACCTTGACAGGCTTTATTTTTGGTGTAAGGAAAATAAGCTACCACTTAATATAAACAAATGTAATGTTCTAACTTATTCTTGCAAAAAAGACATTTTAATTTTTCCGTATAACATTGATGATGTATTGCTTAACAGACCAGAATATATCAATGACTTAGGGATACTTTTTGATTCTAAATTAACTTTTAATTATCATATTGATCAAGTAATTTTAGCTGCCAATAGAAGTTTAGGATTTATTATGCGTAATTCCCGTGAGTTTTGTGACGTATCCACAATTAAATTGTTATACCACTGATATGTCAGATCTCGACTGGAATATAATTCTATCATTTGGTGTCCAAATTACATAAAATACATCGAGGAGCTAGAAAGAGTGCAGCGAAGATTTTTAAAATTCTTGTCATATAAAGAGAATAAAGTGTATCCGCCTATTGGTTACCCACATGATTTGTTACTTGAAACATATAATTATAAATCCTTATTGGTTCGTCGTAACATGCATTCTGTAATGTTTCTGTTTAATATAGTAAATTTTGTTCATGAGGCAACTGAAATATTAAGTAAAATCCATTTCCATGTACCCACGTATTCAAGGCGTCGCTGCAAAGCTTTTTATATAAAGACGGCTAACACAAATATTTTACATTACTCTCCTTTATACGTGATGTACCGTAATTATTCTACAGTGCAAGACAGCATTGATATATATAATTCTGGCAATGTGCATATAAAAAACACTTTTTTATCGTAATTCTGTCAATTATTTGTTTTGTATTTATGTTGCTATTACACCTTAATTTCTTTCTTTCTTTTTTAGACAGTTTAGGACAGTTTGTCCTTTTTGTAATGTTATTGTATTACAACTGTGCATTTTTTTGTCTTAATTTGTATCTAGTTTTTAACATCACATTGTCATTGTGTTGTTCCCTATCCTGTAACTGGGATATAATCTTGTTGGATAGTGGCATGTAAAATAAATAAATACATAAAAATAAATAAATAAATAATTCTGTTTTTGGAAATGCTTAGCCTTTGAAACGTTTTTCGCCCGTATTCTGAGCTCATTAGAAAAGCACAAAGATGTTCTATGCAAAACAAAGACAATTTCTATGAACTTGAACATAGATAATGTTGATTAAATTTATATCGATATTGCAGCTTTATGCAATAAGGCTACTATGGCATCGTAAATTTCTCTATTTTCCTTACTTAAAAGTAAACCATGTAGTGGAAAAGTGCACATATAAGGTTTTTAAACAAGTTTCAAATTCTTTTCTGGTTTGTAAATGACTGGTACAGGAAAAAAATATACGGCTCAAATCGCCCAGAGAGGCGTTGTCACATGGACAATATGGAGTATCTTTAACACCTATTTTAAAAAAGTGCAATTTGAGTCTTGTAATTGTTGAGAAATATTGTTTGTTAACGGCAAATGTTGATACATGAGGAATTGATATGGGAAGGGTGGGATATATTAGAAAGTAAGGGTTCTTAGTAGACAACATTTTCTAACCATATTGTTTTCCAATTTTTCCGAATGTTTTGCTTTAAGTTTTGAATAATATTATTATTTGCTGATATTGAGCAAATTTCGGACAGTCTTGTGGCTTCTTTAACTGCCTTATCTCCGATTTTATTTCGCATTATTCCAACATGGCCTTATTTCCAGATAAATGTTACTGATACTTAACTTTGACTAAGGTTATTGACTAGCTTTTTGATGTTGTATATTATGGCATTCTTATAATTTTTTAGACTGAAGTTATTGATAACTTACAAAACAGATTTTGAATCGGAAATAATAAAAATATTTCTCATATTAATTTCATTCGTCTGAATTAAGGCGCGTTCTATAGAAAAGACCTCAGCTGTGTATAAATCTCCACTTTTTATTTATATTCATTATTTGAAAAGAGAAAGACGAAATAAAGAAAACTACTATATAATAGTAACTATTGCTGTTGACATCAAGTTCAGGATACGGACTCTGGCAGAGAAACATGTGATTCAATTGGTAGTGGGATGTACTACTTGGACACCATCGAAATACACTTACCGACACAACATGGTGGCCAGTTACCTCCACTGGATCATGTGTAGGCAACTTGATATACCGGTATTGCAGAAGTATTATGAGCATACTGAAAAAATTGTTAACACCAATGATGTCACTTATGTGGGACTTGCCTACTATAACCGAAAGGCAAATTCGCGCAAACCGACCGGACATCGTCGTACGCAATAAGAAGGAGAAATTCTGTTTGCTGATTGTAGTATCCATTCCAAATGTCGTCAACGTGATGCTCACGGAAAGTGCAAAGTTGAACAAGTACAAAGACCTCCAAATTGAACTGAGCAGGATGTGGAATGCAAAAAACACAGTAATTGTAGAGGCTCTCGGAACTGTTACGAAGGGCCATGACTGGAGTTTGAAACAACTGTCTGGTCAAGGTAGCACTATTGGGAATGATGCACACTCTAAGGAAAATTCTGGAGTAGGAGTATCTGTGATCTTTTTGTTGAGATCTGGACTCTGATCTATTGGAGGAAACATGACAATAGTCGCCAGAATGGCCAACAGAGTTGCATCTCTTGGTGTAATGCCACGGGATCAGTGAAATTTTCTTCCCAAAGAGGAGTGCGGAATTCAATAATAATAATAATGTTTTATTTTTCTTACTAAGATATACATGATAATAATAATACGATGAGAATAGTTAGATAAAATATCGATAATATACGATATTACTAAAATAATTACAAATATGAATAAATATTTCTTGACTACTCATAGAAGAATTTAACAACTACTTTTTTGTGAGATAAATATCTTATATATATAACTGTGATAACTTAATAGTGTGTATTAAAACATACCTATACCTAAATTTCTAGCC
This sequence comes from Stenurella melanura, assembly GCA_963583905.1. Classification (NCBI taxonomy): domain Eukaryota; kingdom Metazoa; phylum Arthropoda; class Insecta; order Coleoptera; family Cerambycidae; genus Stenurella; species Stenurella melanura. The sequence continues at coordinate 86,252,136 of OY757309.1, forward strand.
CATTCATGCCTACAGCTTTTACAGAAAATATTATAGTAGTAGTTGTCATGTATATGCAACATATGATATTATTTATTTAATATACCTATAATGAGGAGTCACCCTATCATACATTAATAGATATTGTTTTAATTTTTTTAAATACTTCTAATTTGCTAATATTTTTTATTTAAGTCCGTACAATATCGCATAATGAGGGACCCAGGTTCTGCACTATTTTTTTATACATTTAATTTTCTTAATAATTAAATTTTTTTCCGAGTGTGATAATTATGTGTGTTGTAAATTATTGTTTTTTCTTTCAATATATAGTAGAGAAGGTAAACTGCAAAGCTGTCTGATATCCATTGTTTTCAATGAACAGTAAAGAAGAATAAGTCCTTCTTTTGTTATATATAATTGTTATAAGCCTCTTTTGTATGGTTTTCAAAATTGTTTAATGATTTTTATTTCTTCCTCCTCATCCAATTATATCATATGAAAGTTGTCATTCAATCAAAGAGTGATACACGATTTTCAGCTGATCATATTTTAGAAATTGCTTGTGATTTTCAAATCTGGCTAAAATATGCTGTATTTTATTTATACCTTTAATTTTCAAATGTTTATCTATGACTGTGCCAAAATAGATGAATCAGCTTCTTCTATAAAAGTAGGGGTGTATATTTTTAAGTTTTCAGGTAATGATAAATGGTAGATATTTCGTTTTGTTGTAATTTAATGTTAATGTGTTTAAATTAAACCAGTTTCTTATTATTTTGAAATCTGTTTCGACCTTTGTTTTTAGTTCCTCCCAAGTATCGGCAGATGACCGTATCGTCAACGAAACTTAAAAGATCTTCTGTATTTTATAGTGTCAATAAATTGTTGATATATAAAATAAACAGAATGGTGCCCAAAACAGTACCTTGTGGAACGCCATAGTTTATTTTTTTTGGGTGACTAGTGCTTTCAGCTATTATAACGAATTGAATTCTGTTTGACAAGTAACATTTTAATAGACTAAAAGTGTTTCCTATAAAATCATAATTTTCAATTTTACTTAATAATTTTTGTGATACGCTGTATCGAATGCCTTTGCCAAGTTTACAAATATTCATAAAGCAGGTTTACATTCCCAAAAATGTACTTTCTTATAACTAAACTAGTTGCTTGAGCAAGCTTCGCTCCAGCTTTCAGAATTTCCTTAAAGGTTTGAACGAACACGGATATAGGTTCGTTATATTTCCGATTACAATATAGACAAGAAGGTATATAATACAGCAACTTGGATTTATTTCTAGTAACAGGTTTTAACTGATATATGCTTTGAACAAGGAACTCTTTTCCCAATGATTTCTGCCTGTCTCCGTTTATATCTCACCATTGTCTGCTGTCTATTTGTCCTTGCTGTTATTTTTTTAAAGATAATTATCGAACCGATAACGTAGCTCTTCCACTTTTTCGGTATTATGGCTCCGTTTGGCAGTCATGCTGAATATGACCCCGCCGAAAGTATTTCAATTCTAAACATATTCCAAATTGTTTTGATAATGTTTTTCTTATAATTTTTACCGAGAAAATAATAATAGGTGTCCATTATGATTCTTTGCCTAAACATCCGGTATAATCTAGTTCATGAATCACAAATAAATGGTTCACAATATCAACATAAGCCGTTCTGGAGGTGTTCCATTGTATTCTGACAAATAAGGCCAAAGCGAGCAAACTTCCTACGCTAGCGTTACTACAAAACTGTAAGAAACTTAATCCCATGAGCAGTTTCTATCATCATGCTCGAATCCTAATTGCTTAGAGATGTATAATTAAATCACTTTACTCATTTACTTCTTCTCAACTTGTCCACCCGTTAATTATTATCTATTGTATCTGATTATGGACGTGATTCAGGCTAGCAGATTATAACTAATTTGTCGTGAGAGGATTTATTAAACGGATTATGGCTATTTTTCCTGTCATCTTCTTGGATAATCATGGCCGAGACGGTCAGTGCTCCCTGAAATATGAGGATAACGAAATATGTTCTGCGGTAAAGGCTAAAAATGCGTGGACTTTAGTGATTTATATAATTTAATGATATAATTGAATCTTCGTCCTTATTTATGTAAGAAGAATTATTAGATATTATTTCAGTGCAGAACAGATGTTCATTTAAATTATTTTCCTCCGGCTTTGCTACACCGTTAATTACATCGAGCACAATTTATACGGAGTGTATGGTGTATGAGAATAAATATTGAAAATACGATATTGCAGTACTTATAGCTCTTCTTATCTATACAGGGTGAGTCAAATTAGTTGCTCACCATTGGAATCTAAGAGATGGGGGCAATGTTGCGCAATATGGTACTGAATAATATGGCATAAAGAAATCCTAAATACTCCTGTTGGTTTAAGGGATATTGAAAAGAAATGTAAATCTTGGATTTCTAATTTTTCGAGACATTTTGTTTATTATTACACCTATAGAAAATCCAAAAATACTTTCTTAGTGTACTTTACGATGCTCTACACTCCGGTTTTTTTGGCGACGTTACGTCATGTTAGGACCATCATCAATTTCAAAATTTTAAATACGGACCTAGAGTTTTTCGGTCGGCATTTTGTAATACGAAATCAGTAACATGTCACACTTAAATATTTTCCAACATTTAATTGCACTAAAATCATTACTTAATCAATAACCGGTCGCCTGAATGCGATCCTGCAAACTTTCGAGAGCAACGTTTAGTGAATATTTAGAGGACATTAACCTTCACCAGCTACAGATAATCTGGTTTTAGCGGAATAGGGTTCCACCCCATAACTCAACATTTGTAACTGAATTTCTGGAGCAACAATTTCCCTGCCAGTGGATTGACAATCGAAGTGTAGTGAGGTGGCCTGCCAGGTTACTTGACTTAACACCATGTGCGTTTCTTTATGGGGTACTTTAAAAAATAGAGTATACAAGGAAGTCAACAATAATATTGAAGAATTGATGCAACTAATTTCAAATTCTTTTGCCTCGTTGCGTAGAAGAGATATTGGATGTGCACTACGTAACATCAACAATAAAATAAGCGTATGTCTCTTCCATGAAGATGGAAATTTAATTGAACATCTTCTGTAACTTGTTACGCTTCGTTTTCCTTTAAGTTATTTTTTTTTGGACATATTTTTCATTGTAAAAAATAAATAAGTAAATAATCTCAAATAAATCAACAACTTACTTACTAATAATATTAGCAAGGTACTTTGAAATCCAATTTAAAATACAAAACTTGCAGGACCGCTTTCAGGAGACTGGTTAATTGATTAATGGTTTTAGTGCAATGAAATGTAAAATAGTTAAGGGCGACATATCACTGATTTCATATTATAAGATGCTGTCCGAAAGTGATGTAAAATCTCCAGGTCCGTATTCAAGATTTTGAAGTTGACTGATATTGTGGGCATAAAGAGCATCGCAAGGTGCTGTAGGAAAATGTTCTTGCATCTTTTATAAGTGTAATAATAAACAAAATATTTTAAAAATTAAAAATCCATGATTTATGTTTTTTTCCAATATCTCTAAAACCAACAGGAGTATTTCGGACTCCTTTAGGACATATCATTCAGTACCATATTTCACAATTTTGCCCCCATTTAACATACTTTCCATCTCTTACGTTTTCCGAGATCCCAATGGTGAGGATTCAATTTGACTCACTCTGTATAATGGGTTGAAAAAACGTGGCAAAAAACATTAAAGATACCGGCGTTCGGGCTAGTTAGGCAAGTATCGAGGAGGGACAGGGTTGGCTTTAGTTTTTCCCAAACATTGACAATTAACTTTGAACCATACTTGATATTTCAAAAATTAATTATTAATGTCAAATAGAGGAGTAGTTCAGTAACCTTGTCGTGAAAGTTAAGAATCACTTTACAACAAATAGGGCATCTATGATTATGTTGTATATGATTATAAATTAATGGTAAATTCAAATAGGCCTTAGTGGTCACTATCAAAAACTGAAGAAAAGGCCTTTTCTTCAGTTCTTGTTGATAGTGACCACTAGGGCCTACTTTTTCGGTAAAAATACTGTTTACGCCTTTTGAAAGTAGACTAAATTTTCTATAAATTGGTACCAGAACGGACGATGTAGTCCAAATAGTCTCCGTGACACAGCTGTTTAAAGTTGGGGAAATTTTTCATATTTAATTCCTGTTTTTCGATCCATCCAGTATAATAGTGCTATTTTATTTTATCCTTTTAATTTTTTTTCGCTCGGGTAAAACTAATTCTCTGAACCCTGCCATAGTAGTAGTAGGGTATTTCACAGATTCTTAAGTTCTAAATTGTTAAAAATGGCAAAATATGAAATCTTTGCAAGAATTTGATCAGCTGTATCTCGGAGACTATTTGGACTATAGTACCCATTCTGGTACCAATTTGTAGCAAATTTAGTCTACTTTCAAAAAGCATTAAAATGTTTTTGCCGAAATGTAGGCCTTAGTGGTCACTATCAAATTTATAATCATATACAATATATTAAAAAATCACAGATACCCTATTTGATGTCAGATAGAATGTATAAATTTACTGAATTAAAGTGTTAAGAGAAATAGGTAATTATTAATTTAATGCTTTAATACTGGTCAAGACATTCAACGTCGCATTAATTCGCATAGAGCTGGAAATTGGTTCAGACCTTGAATGCACTATAACAAATAAAATGTCTAAAGTCCACACCGATCCGCCATCAGCTATAAATTTTATTCGATGTCAAAGGTCACAAACATCAGTTTAGCGCATATAACGATAAGTGTTTTCGTAAAAATAGGTCATACAAAGTTTATATCTCATGCAATTATCCACAAAAACTGTTTCAATACTTTTTTCCTACGAATCGTCATTCATGAGATATCGCGAATTCAGAAGTTGGAAACGTCATATTTTGCTTAATATGCACACATTTCCGCACCACCTATGAGGTAGTGTTCTTGGCGCATTTTTGTTAACGTGGTTTTCCCCATTAGGCATAATCAGCGATCGATTATGATTATGCAAGTTTGATCAGACAGTTTTATATTGATTTAAGAAATTAGTACTACTGGTAATAATCAAATAAGTGGAACGGATTATTGTTAAATTTTAAAAATCGTCGAATAATTACTAATCTTCGAATTCCACTTCAACAGTTATGTCTTCTTCTTCTTCGCTTCTTCGTCTTCTTCTTCCTCTCCGTGCTGGATTTCTGTAAATTGTTGCAAGAAAAAAGATGGTTCAGTTATCTCCTCATTGATATAAGTATTTCCATCTGTTGTATTTGGTTCAATATTGGAGCAAGTCTGGCATTGGAGATTGGTACATACTGGTGAACAAAATAATTCGACTTTTCTACATCCACAGTTATTACTACAACTCTTCTTGCAATTACAAGAAATCTGTACATATTATGCAAAATATGACGTTTCCAACTTCTGAAATCGCGACATCTCATGAATGATGATGCGTAGGAAAAAAAGTATGGGGAAAATTTTTGTAGATAATTGCCTGAGCTACAAAATCTGTATGACCTGTTTTTAAGATACACTTATCGTTTACCAGAAATATGTGAAAAAAATGATATTTGTAACTTTTGACCTCGATTAAAATTTTAGCCGACGGGGTTCGGTGGGGCTTTGACATTTTATTTGTGCTCAAGGTCTGTATCAGTTTTCAGCTCTATGTGAATTAACGAGAAGTTTTAAGTTTTTTCTATTTAATTCGACTGGGGAATAGACGTAAATATTTCTTCTAACTTAATTACTTAATTCTCAATATTACAAATTAGTGACAATAAATAAATAAAATATTCGACAAGAAAAGTAAAATAATCCAAAATTTGAATTTCAGCGAAATAAATTAACGCAAAATACAGATCTACAAAAAATGTTTTTGTTATAGAGACCTGACTATACTATTCTTTGGTAAAATTATGCGCTGAAGATGAAAATGAAAAAAAATTATCGTGTGGGTTCCCCTACATACCCCAATTCCACCCAAAAATAAGAAAATGCAAACTGGGCGAAAGAACCCATGTAGTTTTAGTTAAATTTTCCGCTGAAGCCGAAAACGAAAGAAAAAAATATCGTGTGGGTTCCCCCCCACACACCCCAATTCCCCCAAAAATGAAAAAATGCAAACCGGACGAAAAAACCTACCTATTTATCTATAGTAAAATTTTCCGTTGAAGCCGAAAATGAAAAATAAAATTTATTATCGTCTGGGTTCTCTCCCCACACACACCCCAATTCCCTCACACGACATTTTTTTTCATTTTCGGCTTCAGCGAAAAACTATACTAAAAATAGGTAGATTTTTTCGCCTGGTTTGCATATTTTTATTTTTATGGGGAATTGGGGTGTGTATGGGGAACCCACACGATAAAATTTTTTACTTTTTCGGCTTCAGCGGAAAATTCTACTAAATACATAGGTAGGTTTTTCGACCAATTTGCGTTTTTTAAATTTTTTTGGGGAATTGGAGGGTATTCCATAGAATGTGCAACAATTATGTAAAAGTGCAGTAAGTTGGCGAAGAGTATAATGGTTAGCTTGTTTAATATTATTATGTCTATCTATTATTATTATTATTATTGTTATTAATATCAATGCACTTTTTTATTACCTTTAAACATCGTTAAAGTAACAGATTTATATGAATTCCACTTCTCATTCAAGTTTACTTCGATCGAAAGCGTTTACGAAAATCTGAGAAACATAAATAAGCAACATTTTAACTTAAGTTCAGAATAAAGATAAAATATAGCAACAGCTCCACTAAAGAGCAAAAAAAGGGAAGTAGACAGGATTCTTCTCGCTAATAAAAGGCGAAACTTTATGAATTCAAAGTGCAATAAACCACGTATATGAGCCTCAAAAGTGGAATTCTTCTCGATTCAGGTTTGTGTTAGTTTGGAGGTCATGTCGTTTTTCTGTACCACAACCAGACTGCTATACGTAGTAATCAGTATTTATCGCCCCCGTAAATTGTCTGTTATACCTGTAATGACGCTATTCTACTGTAATGTACACCGCTCGAGTGTGTGGTCCCTAGATCTCGTGCTGTCTCGATTGCAGTTCCACACTAAATACATGACAATTTAAATACATTTTTGCAGCATTAATAAGCAATTTCAATATAGCTACCATACAGGTAACCATCTTTAAGTGGAAAGAGTCGCGAATTATATTTCACTCTATAAAAATATTTGACAGCCCTAGTAGATATAATAGAATACCATATTATAGTAAGAGTTTAAATAAAAGTAAAAATGTGGCTGCAGTTGCGGATACCGTCGCATCGTTTCGAAATTATTGCTCCTTGTCAGCACAGCATAATATACTCATATTATTGAAATGACTGCACATATTTAGATAAAATTTGGTAGGCATATTATACTCTTTTAGGTTAATGAATAGCTTAATTGACTTTAGAAAAATTTCAGGACAGATCTCTATTTTTTTAATATGGCTCTTAGGGTCGTTAACATCACACTGTATATTATTTTTTTGGTAAATGTTAGTAAAATATTAAAAAGCCTATGGACCAGTTTATAAAATAGTGTCTTAATATTTGATGGCAGGTTCATGGTTATTTTTTAATAAATTTTCAAAAGTATTGAAAGACCAAACTTGACATTCTACAAATAACACAATCCACTTGCTAACATCATTATGTTATTAATTTTAGCTAAATACCCCGTAGAAGAGATTGTTATTTGTTTTTGTTTTGACATTCTGTGTTTCTAATCTATTTTTAGTTTAAATTCCGTCCAAAATAATACACATCAATTTCTTTCATGAAAGAAAAATAATGCTAGTGAAGAGGCTTGAATTAACAAGCACAATTAAAAAAATATGTATTAAACACCATTTTAGAGTAACTTGAAAATATTAAAGACAAAAGTCTGCAATTTTATTTTGACAAAATAAATTTATTTAGAATTTTAAATAATTGAAAAAAAAAATAAAAAACGGGGCAAATAATTAAAACTATAGCAGGTTTTCAAAATGAATGCCCCCAGCGTCAATACATTTTCGAGAACGTTTTAATATGTTTTTCGCAGACCTATCAATCACTTCCAGGTTATTTCTAATGTTATCACATACAGTAATAATATTTTCTAGAAGCTGTTTTCATGCATTGAACTCTTCATTGTACACCTCATGAGATTACCCCATAAAAAATAATCTAGAGGTGTAAGATCAAGAGACCTCGGTGGCTAGCTTACCGGACCTCCGAGACTAATCCATCTGTTGGTGTATTGGTGGTTCAGATGATCCAGGACCGGTACAGAAAAATGGGGTCCAGCCCCATCGTGCTGAAACCACAAATCCCTAGTATTGATGCTTTCTAATAAATCTGGTAAGATATCTCTAAGAAAGTTTAAATAAACTTCACCAGTTAGCTTTTCTTGAAAAATGTGGGGCCATATTTGATGATTATTGTAAATACCACACCACACATTAATACTAAATCTATATTGGGAATGTTTCTGAATTACTACATGTGGATTTTCGGTTGTTCAAAATTGCTTATTTCTACAGTTGTTAATTCCATCACGTGTGAATTGGGCTTCATCCAGGAATAGAAGTCTCGATATTGTTCTTCTGTGACCCAAAATCTACCTACAAAATGTTAATCGGGGAACGTCGTTGCCATCTTCTAGACATTGATCTGTTTCAACATGAAATTGATATAAATTTTCCTTCTTCAATGTTCGCCATACTCTTGTCTTAGGTACTGCTAACTCATTACTTATTTTTCTACCACTTATGTATGGATCATTTTCCACAACCTGTAATAGTTGCTCTTCTTGTAGAAAAGCTCTGGGAACATGTTCGTTCATGTTTTATCATTGACGAAAATTGTCCATGTTCCCTGCTAAATTGGTATACCTCTTAAAACGTTTTATGTTCTAGTACACGGCGATTTGGAAAACGCCTTTGATACTCTCTTTTTGCAGCTGTCTCATTTCCGTCGCAAAAGCCATACACAGAAATAATATCCGCATAATCTTCATTACTAAATTGAACGGCATCTTAAATTTTTTTGTTTTAATAACTGGTTTTTTATCACTTATTCTAATAATTATTAAGAGCGAACAGCAATTCTCATTTGTAAAATTACACATTTGACATATGCCTACTTGGGATTTTTAGTGTCATGTGTTAATCGCATCGTTTTATTACTTATTTTTTATTCGTGAAATAAATGTAATGTGCTTTATTTTGGATGGAAAAAAAATAGCAACCTCTTCTACGGGGTATTTAGCTAAAATTAATAAAATAATGATGTTAGCAACTAGATTGTGTAGAATGTCAAATTTGGTCTTTCAATACTTTTGAAAATTTATTGAAGAATAACCATAAACGTGTCATCAAATATTATGACATTATTTTATAAACTGGTCCATAGGCTTTTTAAAAGTTTACTAACATTTGCCAAAAAATAATATACAGTGTGATATTAACGATCCTAAGAGCCATATTAAAAAAATGGAGGTCGGTCCTAGAATTTTTCCAAAATCGCTTTCTATTCATTAACCTAAAAGAGTATAAAATGTATACCAAATTTTATCTAAATATGTGCAGTCCGCCATATTTAAAAAATATGGACTGAAGCTCTGTTCAAAAACCATAAAACACCCAGTATCTCAGAAATGGTTCACATTCAACGGAAAGTATAGGGGTGTTCTGAACCGAGTTAAGCGTGCTCTACCGTCCACTAGAGTATGCCCGTTTAAATCTGGGACACCCTGTAGATTGCCATGGCAGTACGATTAATTTACTTATTTAATTAAAGAGTCTGTCCTACAGAACATGTTTCAGTTACGGGAAAGAAAATCATACAAATAGTAAAATGTGAGATAATATTGAATAAAAGCACATATATAATATTACAAATCATAACAGCTAATAATATGTAACACACAATAGGTGTAGTTGTCAGGAAGCAATAACATAAAATGACTGGTAGTTAATTACCGAAATATTAGAAATTATATTTATTGGAAAGTGTGTTATAGTAATATAAAATTTTATTTGTATATCAATTTACTAAACACGCTTATTGTCAATTATTTTCATTCTATGTACTAAATAAGAAAGATAAATAAACTCTCACTACTACTATTATTTTATAATACAAAATTATTAAAAGTGAGCAGTATGGGCACTAAAGAATCGTCCTGAATTTTCAAGAAGTTACCACGGTGACTTGAAAAGTGGTTAAAAACAGTAATTCAATAATTCCAACATATAATAAGCTATAATTAAAGTTAAGGTCTTGCAGAATTAATCAGTTAAAAGACAGAGAATTTCTCTGTGAAATAATGAAATATTTCTCATTAAGAATAATGCAGGTTCTCTTGATAGTTATAATTACGTGTGAAATATTGTCATCTGCCACATTTTGTTTTTAAGGGTGTACGCTAGGGTGGAGCGATAAAATCAATTTTTGTATTTTTAGTTGTAATAGGGAAAAAAGTTTGTTAGTCTAGCTCGCAAAGAGTGCGGAAAGACATTTAGAGAAAACAGTATCTTTTATGTTTGTGCGAAAATGTTTGGTTTCATGTTCTGTCCAATAATTGACCAATTTTAATGGTCAATTAAATTAAATTAATTGAAAAATTTGTTATCATACACAATATGTCATAAAACTAGACGAAAATGGTTACCCGGGGATTTCCGGGATCGCTGATCATGAATCTGTCCAAGTCCAATTTGGGAGATTCAAAATGGCGGACCGGAAATCGGGCCATTTTTCAGAAGAAATGAAAATGGATATCTTGGCCTTGAAAATCTGTACTCTGGGGTTTTCGAGGTCGCTGATTACGAATCCGAGGTCTAAGTTGGTAAATTAAAAATAACGGACCGGAAGTAGAGTCAATTTCTCTGGAAAAACTTTTTTTTCGTTTTTGAAATTGACTGTTCTTCCAGTCCGCCATTTTGAATTTCGTAAATTAAGCCTCTGATTCGTGATCAGTGACCTCAAAAATCCCCGAATATTCATTTTCAGACTAAGAACAAAAAACATACAAGTTTTTCCTGAGAAATTGACTCTACTTGTTGTCCTCCATTTTGAATTTACCAAATTAGGCATCGAATTGGTAATTGGCGACCTCGAGAACCCCCGAGTACAGATTTCCAAGGCCAAAATATCCATTCTCATTTTTTCTGGAAAATGGGACTTCTGGTCTGCCATTTTGAATATCACAAATTCAGATTCGTGATCACCGACCCCATGAACCCCCAAGTAACTATTTTCCTCTGATTTTGCGGCATATTGTGTATGATAACAAATATTTAATTAAACTGTGTTAGTTTATATAATGCACTGTCCAACACTGTGCGTGAAATCAACAGTACTAAATTGTTTAAAAATCAAGTTAAAAACATTTTAGTAGAAGGCGGCTTCTACAGCATTGACGAGTTTGTGTCCGGGATATCACAGAAATAATCATTTTTTATTATTTACTGTACACTTTTATTTGACGTCTATTTATTCTGTCTGTTTTTAATATAGTTTTGTATATGTTTTATTCTCAGTTGTACACACCATACTTTTATTTGTAAGTAACATTTCGACTTATCCTATGTCATGTAATGTGATCAAAATGGATTAATAAAGATTATTATTATTATTACTCTTGGTCATTAGAATTGGCCAGTTATGGGACAGAACATGAAACCAAACATTTCAGCCAAAATATAAAATGTACTGTTTTCTCTAAATGTCTTTCTAAACTCTTTGCAACAAAAATGAAGTCAATTGACCCTGTACTTTTAATTTTAAAAGTAAGATTCCAAAATGACGTGACTAACAGTTAGTCGCATTATTTTGTCATGAATAGTTTATATTTATATACAGGGTGTAATTAGTTTCATGTCATTAAAAAAACTGGTGGTAGGCAACGACAAGACAAACAAAAATACCTTATATAACATGGTGTCTAAAGCTCATAGTTTTGGAGAAAAAAAATAAACAAAAATTTCTAAAATACTTAATAACCTAGTTTGAAAACTGCTGGCATATTGGGGTAGGTTTTATTGCCTCGCGTCTTGTCGCATGAGATACTCTGACATTCCAGCAAATAAGTATGCCGACAAAGCAGTTAAAAGCGACTGACAGAGGACATCGTCATATTTTTTGCTTCTTCGCGGCCAATTATCCTATTAGGCGTGCTATACTCTTCCTTGTAATGTTCTCAAGTAATAATTTCAGTTTCGTCTTTACTTGGTAAAGAACGTACGCATGACGCGACGTACCCGTTCCTTGGTTTTGTCTGTTGCTTTTCTTTTTGAATTTTGTGCTACTTATGTTAAGATTTAGTTTATTAACTTATCGTTCAAGTCGTTAGTACTTGGTTACGTAAGACACTACTTCTCGTTCGTGCTTTTTGTGTTACTTTTTGGATTTTGGACCAAGTTTTTCAATTTGTTTTCTTTATTGATAACGTTAATTCACAGTTTAGTGTGGTGTTTTAAAACGCAGATTTTGGACATTATGGGAGGTTAGACTTATCCAGAGCTCGCGGATATGGACTTGGTACATGCAGAAAGTGGTGGAAATGCAGCTGGCGTGGAAGAGCTTCAGAACAATTGCAACGACGTATTTTAATGTGCCTAGAAACCATAAAAAATGATCCTAATTTACCAAATGTGTTGAACGGAGTAAGTATGCTATTAGTTCGACGTACCGAAATATGTATACGTGGAGATGGAGGTCATTTCGAACAATTTTTGTAAAAAATTCAAAACAATTGTTCAGTTATTGGGTGTTACCTATTGGGCATTAAAGGTATGATTATTATTATTAGTATTCGTTGTCTTGTTTTTATCTGTTTATTATTGTTTACATTGATTTTCATAGAGACCAAAGACTTGATTTTTAGTTTTCGATACATAATTGGGAAAAATTATGCGCTCAATTCGTTAAAAAAATCAGATTTTTTCCTAACTTAAAATACACAACTATTTTTTAACATTAAAAATGTAAACCCAGGTCAGTTCCTATTAAAGTGCCCCTAGAGAAAAAGGTCATATAGGTTTTCTGTTTGTCTAGTCCGTCCCTATTACCAGTTTTTTTTTAATGACGTGAAACTAATTACACCCTGTATATTCTGCTGATTCTAAAAATAGATTTATAAAAGTGGTGAAACTCCAATGAGAACCAAAATCCAGCGCATGCTTGTTCGACACAATTGGGAGCACAGGTGAAGATGGATGGTTAAAAATGAGACACACTGTATCTAATACCATATGGCTATTTTGCAATTTTTACGCGGCAATAGAAGAAAGTCAGTTTATAGGCTATCTCTGAGTATATTGCTTTTCATACAGAAGTGGTGAAAACAAGAAATCAAAACATAAGTGTTGCGTCTAGATATCATAAAACTGGGGTTTTGCAGGCACGTCCACAACGCTGAAGTGTGAGCATAAAACCGCCGATTTAATGGTTTTATTAAATACTTGGACGCCTTTGGAAGTACCGTAAATTTTCGTTGTGTTTGGCGAAGCAATAACATCGCTAATTAATGGGTGCTGATATTGGACTAGAGTATTTTTAACAAAGTGCCTTACCGGGTTTCGGTGCTCTCTGTTGAAATAAATTTTAAATTTAAATGCAGACTCATACTCCTGCTGTGTATAAACCATAAGTAATGGGAAATTTTTAATCGCGGTTATTTACTGTATTACGTTATGGAATCGCCACAGGTCAGAACTTCGTGTTTATTTTTATATGTCTTTACGTCGGTAAAGACCACCCTTTTTAGATGTGAGTGTTTAAAATATATAATTAAGAATATGATGATAAGAATGTTTAATTAAAAGTTTATATTTATGTTGATCATTTGTTCTTAAGTTGGATTTAGTTTATCACTTAAAAATAAGCTAGTTGAAGTGCCGCTGTACTACCTCCCGGTAATTAATTTTTAAATAAGTAGTATATTTTCAACAGTATCTACAATAAAACGAGTTATTTCGAAGATGTCGGTTCTGTCAAAAAATGAGGTATATTTAATAAGTTTGACGTAATATTCTCTCAATTTTTAACAACGGTTTGATCAATTTCAACGGTAACATCTTTTTCAAGATCTGGTTTAGACTGACAAAGAGTAAAGTTCCGTTTTAGTCCTCCCAGAAGATGCTAATATAATTGGTGAAACTTGCATCGTGTGTATTAATCGAATTTAATATTCAAGTGTTTTGGTGGATATTGAAACTACTTCACTATAGGTTACAGTGCCATTATAGATTTCAATATTGTGGTAGCGGCTGCTGGAAGATTGGGTTATTACCCCACATGTACAAGACTATCCAAAGCATCACGGAAAATATCTTTTAGTATTTGGAATTGCCTATGGTCATCCTAATATTTGAGCATGTATGTTATTCGGCACTCTTTTAGTAATTTTAATGTCACACAATAAGATGAAAGTAATACAATGGAGCTTCTAAAGTTCTAACTAGGGCCATAGATCATCTCGGGACATTTTGGGATGTTATAAGTATCAACAATAGACATCCATAATGTTTTTTTAATTATACATCAGCGGAAAAGAAAATTGAAACACGTAGGTGTTTAATATTTACCATAATTTCTTTAATGTTTAAAAATAATTTGTAATTCATTTGTAATGTCGCAAAGCAGACTTCTTAGACATACATAAAACACCATATTACTGGTTCAAATTGAATAACATAAAAAAAAAATTAATCAGTTGATGAAATATGCGCATTTTTAAGTTTCAGTTCTGATCTGTTAGAAACATTACAAATTAGGAATCAACTCAATTTCAAATTTCAAGATCAATTTCACAAATAGCAAATTTTCTCGCTATTGATATTGGAGAGAGTACAACAATAATATTTTATGTTAATTACTTAAGAACTGGTCACAGGAAAAATACGTGCCGATTTGACTGATGTTGAAATTGCAAAAAAAAACAGAATACTCCTATATATTAAGTTTGATTCATTATATCAAGCTCGAAAGGCCAAAATAAATAAATTTTAAAAAATGTGTGCTTGTTATTCTAGCAATAGCAACTGACAACTGGTTAAGTAATGAGAATTATACTTCGATTAATTATGGATTGTTCTCATATATTTATTTACATCATTGTCATAGGTACATACTTTTTGAAACGTTTGCATTAACATTATATAATGCATTCCTATTTCTCAAGTCTCTTCGTTGCCTCGCTCTTCCCTTTTGACCTTCTCAGGTATCCTTTTAAAAAATTTTCCGATTCATTTCTCACAATATACTTTGCCTATTGTATCTAAAATAAACATGTGCTTATTATTATTTAGTTCAGCAGTATCAAAACGAGTCTGACCTAAATGAAAACTGTATAAGAAAAAATTATAGAAAGAACTCAAGGGGTGTATATTGATTATTATTGGTGCTACAGCTTAGCACTAATAATAGCAGTTTGCGGAATTAGATATTAAAATTAATTAAATACTGTCTGATACAAGTAACATTGCTCGATGAAGGATGTATCACGACTTTGTGTTCTATTGGTTTACAGCTCCCGTAAACCAATAGCTATTTGGGGCAATTTGCCCTCTGTATAGATAGTTACATGCTTAGTGGTTACCGTTGCTTCCAACTAGCAATCCTCTTAGGAGACAGAAATCAAATGAAAAAAAAAATCGGAATTAGGACAGTTTTACAAATTAATCGAAAGCCTTTTCCATCTGTGTTCTGTCTGATACCGTAGTGTTTGAAAATGTAATTAAAGTTTCAATTCATGTAAAACAGAATACTTACCTATTTCAATCTGTAATTGGTTGACAGATGTATTTAAAATTATTATAACTACATCACCGTCATTTTCAAATTCAGTTTCACCGGTTCATCGTCGACTTCACAACGACGACCTGGTTCATATCTTCTCTCCAAATTGATTTAAACATTCGATTCTTTTGGAACAAATTCATCTCATCTTGCACCTACAAAATCCATTTTGGCGACTGTATGCTATTGAAGATACGCGTCAGAATTTCTGTTTAATTCTATAAAATTTCCTTAAAGATTATGTAAAATTTTCGCAGTATCTAATTAAATTATCATTTACATAATTAAACAGATACTCATAACTCAATTTTTTTTATAGATTATGTTATCTATTCATACAAAGTTTGCAGGTTTGATATATTTTCTACTACCACTTTTGCTAATCCCGATGTACGTCGACAGTTAATATTAAAATAAAATTAATTCAGGATATGCATTAGCCTGTTTTAGAAGGATATCCTATTTATTTCACATACTGAGTTATACATACTGATAGTTGTTAAGGTGTCTTATGCTTCACATTATACATGAAAAAGTAGCATTAGGTGCACTCTATAATATTTTGGGCGGAGAAACATTTGAACTGACGTACTATATAAAATTAATCTACATAAAAATAACGTGTTGATTTTCCTGTCATCTGCTATATGCAACTCTGTTTAATTGTATTATTTGAACATTCAAGCTCCACTAATAGTGTATTAACGTTCGGTAACTGAAGAGATAACAATAAATTCAGCTCAACAATAAATAAATTAATTAACTAGGATTTTTATTGTGTCGAAGCTCTGTTACGTGGGTTTACAATAACTCTGTCTAAACAAATTAGCTGCCAACAGATGTTGTTTTTGTACGTAGGGCGAAATTATACGGTAATTTGGTTCTAAATAATGCAAGTCCCATGTGTTATCTTGGGTGTTATGGTAATAGTAATTGTGGGGGATTTATTACAACGCAGAAATAGAATTAAATGTACCTTTGAATATAAACCACTTTCGCGGTGACATGAAAAATCAGTGTTCAGAAATATATAGTGTTGTACCTAAGAACTTGAGGGAAGTAATATCCTGAATATTGTCTGAATATACCTTATGAAACAAAGATGCATGCTTGGTCACATCTTATGATGGCGGCAAATATATTATTTTTATTCGTTTTGTACCCTCTTAACTAGAGAATTTATTAAACATTGGCTTCAAAATTTGGGTCAATTTCAAATTAATTTTTGTACAATAATAAGTAAATTGTCCTGATATAGAGAGCAGGGCAATCTGGGAAATAGCTCGACTAAGTCAGCAGTCGAAGGAATTATACTTTGGCGATATTCGATTCAAACTGATAGTAATAGATTATAATTAAATGCAAATGCAAATTCCCTACAATGTAAGAGTACTGTAAAATAGAATTGAGGAAATGAATATATTACCAGCAAAAAATACTCGTAATTAAACCGAAATAAATAAAGCAAATTGGTAAGAGTACAGTAACTTGAAATTTGGTGTATGTACTAGAAGCCAAAGCCTCAAATTTTCTTATAATATTCTTCAGCCCCCCACCACCACTACCATTATTAAAGGGGTAAGGGGTTGATAAAATAAAATTGAGGTATTCATTTGAAATTTGGTACACGTATGTATTATAACGACATCTGGAACTAGATTATATTTTGAGAGGATTCCGTTGAAGTGTTGGGGGTTAAATAGGGGTATATAGGGGAAAATAAGTAAAGCAAGCTGGTAAGAGTACAGATATTTGGGATTTGGTGTATATACTAGAAGCGAAGGCCTCAGGTTTCTTTATAATATTTTTCATGCCCCAGCACCTCCACTCTCTTATTACTTAAAAGAGTTGATAAAATTAAATTTAGATTTTCACTCTAAATTAGGTACATGTATTTATTATAACGATATCTGAAACTAGATTATATTTTGACACGATTGCGTTGAAGGAGTGGGGTTAAGCAGAGGTAAATAGGGAAAAATAAGTAAAGCTAGCTAGTAGGAGTACAGAAACTTGAAATTCGGTGTATGTTCTAGAAGCCAAGGCGTCAGATTTTTTAATAATATTTTTTAATCCCTCCACCACCCTTACTCCATTATTAAGAGGTTTGATAAATTAAAATTGAGATATGCACTTGAAATTTGGTAGACGTATGTATTATTTTATTTATTTATTTATTTATTTATTTATTTATTTATTTATTTATTTATTTATTTATTTATTTATTTATTTATTTATTTATTTATTTATTTATTTATTTATTTATTTATTTATTTATTTATTTATTTATTTATTTATTCATTTGTTTATTTATTTATTTATTGCATACAATGTTCAACAGATAAGGTACCCAATTACAGAACGGGAATAAAGGCATACAAAACATTAATTACAAGATATACAACAACATGGAAAGAAAGTAAAATGAAGAAAAAATGTTACGTTGCATTTACTAGGATTCATGAATAATTTATTTACTATACACCAGGTGTTTATTTTGTAAAGGCAAGTTTGAATACCGACATCTGGAACTAGATTATATTTTGGGATGATTTCGTTGAAAGGTTGAGAGTTAAATAGGAGTAAATAGGGGAAAATAAGTTAATTAAGCTGGTAAGAGTACAGAAATTTGGGACTTATGTATATACTAAAAACCAAGGCCTCAGATTTCTTTCTAATATTTTTCAAACCCCACCACCTCCACTCCATTATTAATGGGATTGATAACATAAAATTGAGATATTCACTTGAAAGTTAGTGCACGTATGTATTGTAATGACATCTGATGGAGACGATTTCATTGAACGGGTGGGACGTGGAAGGTTGTGAATAGGGGAAAATAAGTAGGGTAAACTAGAAACTTCATTTTTAACATACATAACGTCTCAAACTTTTCTATAACATCTGCTCCAAATATTATTAAAATTCTATGAATAATAATTTCCACATACCAGAGTGCAAATATAGTCAAGATGTTTACTTTAAAGTGACTTGGATGAAAACTCTGGATGTGGAAGTAGTGATTCCTTATGCAGCGGTTTTTTGAGATGCTGCTACGAACGCCTCCTGAAAACAGTGGATCAAAGTTTCACCTTCTTACAATTATATCTTGTAAATTATTTATTACTTTCTAAAGGTTTACTTCATGCGTCGAAGTTTTTTGAAATTTTTAATTTTATACTTCTCATTCTCAAAATTGCAAAAAAATAAAACATTCTAATATGTATGGAAACGTACTAAACGAATATGCTCTCAGGATAAAAATTATTATGTTATTCCTTTTTGTGCTTCAAAAACTTCATATTAAAATAAATCAAGATAATGCTTCAGGACATTTATTTAATGGTAATTCCACCTGAAAATGACTAATGCTTGGGAGGAACGAAATTATCTAATAAAGCTAATTATTTATACACACTGTGGAGGCAACACCTTGAGTCATTAAGCGCCTACTTTGATTTAATTTTTCTGTGGTTTATAATTCATTTGTTATTTTAATTTTCCACGCTGTCAACGACATTTGACTGACCTGAGGAGCCAGGTGGGTTGTTTCTTAATAAAATGGAATACAATTGATGGGAACTGAGTGATTATTCGTTTTTATGACTACATTAAATAGTAGTCTTACAGTGTTGCTCTATTTATTTATCAAGAGATGCATTTATAATACATATAGTGTGTCTCATAAGTAGCTGACATAGACCAACTAATAGGCGACGACAACGGTAAAATTATATTTCACAATTTTCTATGATTTTTAATTTTGGAGCAATTCAACTATTTTCAGTTACTTTCTCATCCACATAGTGGAGTGGAAGTATAGTAATCGCAAGAAAAAAATCAGAAATTTTGCTTTTTGAAATAGGATTAGCTTAGAATGTCATGAAGCTGCGAGATTTTAAATTTGAACAAAAAAAAATTTCTGTCTGTCTGCCGGTCTGTATTTTTTTTGTGCGCACGTTTTCTCAGGAACATATTGACATGAAATTTGGTACATATATGTACCATGACGACGTCTGGAACTAGATTATATTTTGCACTAATTCCAGTGAATGGTTGGAGGTTAACACTTTAACTGCCAGGTTGACTTAGATTGGTTTATACCTAGGTCAAATTTTGATGTTCTCTAATACGGACCAAATTTGTATCTATACGGGGTGATTTACCACAACATGCGGAAAATTTATAAGTAAGTTGTCCCACCGAAAGAAGTTAAAAAAAAGAAAAATAGAAAAAAAAATATGACAAAAAATATACCTTATTACTTCCACATCCACGTAGTGGATTGGAAGTATAGTAATCGCAAAAAAAATTTCAAAAATTTTTATTCGTGAAATAGGTTTAGAATGTCATGAAACGTCGAGATTTTAAATTTGAGCGAAAAAAAATTTTCTGTCTGTCGGTCTGTCTGTCTGTAACTTTTCTTGTCCGCACGCTTTCTCCGGAACGGTTTAAGATATTGACCTGAAATTTTGTACACGTATATATTATAACGAGATCTGGAACTGGATTGCTTTTTGAAGAAATCCGGTGAAGGGTTGGGGGTTAAATAGGGGTAAATAGGGGGAAATAAGTAAAGCAAGCTTGTAAGAGTACAGAAACTTGAAATTCGGTGTATATACTAGAAGTTAAGGCCTCAGATTTTTTTATAATATTTTTCAACCCCCCCCCACCACCCCTACCCCATTAATGGGGTTGACAAAATAAAGTTGAGATATTCATTTGAAATTTCGTAGACGTATGTATTATAACGACGTCTGGAATTAGTTTATATTTTGAGATGATTCCGTTGAAGGGTTGGGGGTTAATTTGGGATAAATAGAGGAATATAAGTAAAACGTTGGTAAGACTACAGAAACTTGAAATTCGGTGTATGTACTAGAAGCCACAGCGTCAGATTTTCTTATAATATTTTTCAACCCAACCACCCCTACTCCAATATGAAAAGGGTTGATAAAATAAAATTGAGATATTCATTTGAAATTTGGTACACGTATGTATTATAACGACGTCTGAAACTAGATCATAATTTGAGATGATGCCGTCGAAGGGTTGGGGGTTAAATAGGGAAATAGGGGAAAATAAGTAAAGCAAGCTGGCAAGACTAAAGAAATTTGGGATTCGGTGTATATACTAGAAACCAAGGCCTCAGATTTCTTTCTAATATTTTTCAAACTCTACCACCTCCGCTTCATTATTAATGGGATTGATAACATCAAATTGAGATATTCACTTGAAAGTTAGTACACGTATGTATTGTAGTGACATCTGATTGAGATGACTCCAGTGAGGTGGTAGGTTGCAAATAGTGGAAAATAAGTACGGTAAACTAGAAACTTCATTTTTAACGTATATGGTAGAAACCAACTCCTCAAACTTTTCTATGACATCTACCCCAAATATTATTAAAATTCTATGACCAATAATTTCCACATACTAGAGTGCAAATATAGTCAAGATGTTTCCTTTAAAGTGACTTGGACGAATAATCTGGATGTGGAAGTAGTGATTCCTTAGGCAGCGGTTTTTTTTTTGTAGAAATGCGCCGCTTATAACTTTAACCAATCTGACGTGACGCGGTGCAACCATATCACTTCCCCTCCCCCTTTATCAGACTAGTGACTGACAGCGAAGCTGGCGGTGTTAGAAGTGACTTTTTAAATTTAATCACACAACAAAAATAGCAAAAATAAAAATAATTTTTGTAGAACACAGCACACCAGAAAACTTAAAAGTAACGAAAAGTCAAAGAAAATGTTCGAATGTTTGACTATTGACACTCAATGCACTGTTCTAAGTGCAGATAATATTTTCGTATATGCGATCACATATTTATTTTTTTCTCTTTGAAAACGAATTAGATTCGACGCACTGCCAATGGTTTGTTGTAACTGTTCTAGGGAGTCTATTGACTTAGCGTACACCAAACTCTACATGTAACCCCACAAAAAAAAATCCATAGGGGTGATATCTGGGCTCCTTGTTCCTTCATTCGACACACGCCTGCCGGGAAATCTTCATATTCTCGTACAGCGGCTATAAGATTTTCATTTACTGCACTATAAGTTAAAATCATATCGCAGTATTAATGCGATGTAAATGCTGGCATATTGACCATCCATTTCCATTTTAACATTTTTATTTTATTTATCTATGTTTTGACAATACGTATCTTATTCTAGGAACTTATGTATTTCATTGTACAATCTTATTTCAAGCATATATTTGTACATACAGACTGTCTATTTTACGAGGGCCACACCAAATATCTCGCTTAATATCTATTGTAGAAGAATAAAGTTTTAGAAACAGTTATCCCATTTTTTGTGAGCTATATTTCAGTAAAAAGAAATTTGAAATCCATAGCCTACTTTATGAGATATATTACAAAAACCTGAAAAATAGGAAAACCACAAACGGTTATAGCTTCCTTATTTGAGGAGATACGAAGAAAGTTAAAGGAATGAAAGTTGACGGCAAAGACAATAAGAATAATAACGTGTAACAAAAAAATCGAAAAATGCAATTGGCTTTGACATACGCTATTGTGCAAAAATGAAAAATACATATCTCAAAGTAGGCCATGACGCCATTAATTCCGTTATTTTTTTCTCATTCCAACGATATAAAACATGTCACAGAAATTTTAACCGATAGTGTCAATATTTAATATTTTACGAATGCCACAATTCATATAATTGAATCGTAACAATCAGCTGTGCCATAATAGTAAAAATTCACTTTATAATAATTATAATTCCGTAATTATTTATTACAATTTAATACAAACCAATAAATATCTCATAAATAAAAATACAAGTACAAAACGAACATCCAAAGAAAAAAACGAAAAACTATGTATAACAGTACTACCTACTACTATATTGAAAAGAAATTGTGTGTATTTATTTTTCTAACTACAAATGCTCAAATTATGCACCATGCATTCTTACACATAAACGTGCTCTACGAGATACGTCACGCATTACATTTTGGAGCATTTCAGGAGTAATTGCCTCACATGCGTTTCGAATTCTGGTTTTGATGTCCTCAATATTTTCAGGGGCAGATTGAAATACCTTGTCTTTAATGTAACCCCAGACGAAAAAATCCAAGGGAGTAATATCTGGTGATCGAGCTGGCCATAGAATGGGTCCATAGGTGCCTATCCAGCTATCTGGCATAACTTGATTTAAATAATTTGTACATATTACAGCAGTGTGAGGTGGAGCCCCATCTTGTTGAAAATATGAATAATTTAATCTTTCTGCCACTGTTAATTCATAAAGAAAATCTTGAAATTCGTTTTGCAGGAAATTAAGGTATCTACGAGCGGTTAATTTGCCATCATAAAAATAAGGTCCAATTACTTTAGTCCCTAAAAGACTCAACCAAACATTCGTAGAAAATCTTTCTTGGAAAGCAGTCTCTCTTCACCAATGTGTATTTTCTCGTGTCCACTTATAATGCATATTTCTATTGAAAAATCCATTATTAGAAAAATTTGGTTCGTCCGACCAAAGAATTTTGCTACATATCAGCGCGTCATTCCTTTTCTTATTTAATAACCATCTACAAAATCTTACTCTCCTTGGCTTATCTCCCTCATTTAAATGTTGAACTTTCCTCATTTTGTAGCATCGAAATCCGTTTCTTTTCAATATTTTTCTTGCACTGTCTTTTTTTATGCGACAGTTTCTCTGAATTCGTCTCAAAGAGGTTTCCTCATTTTGGTTAACATAATTCATTACTCTATTCACTTTTCTTACATTATCCGCAACATGCGCTCGCCTTACTGCTTTTTTTGAAAATGAACCGTGCGTTTTTAGATTTTGAACTAACTTCCTAAACATAGTTCGATTTGGCTGCGGAGCATCTGGAAATCTATCTCCGTAAACCGTGACTGCCATCTCAGCGTCAAAATTGCACTGACAATAAATGCTAATCATATCGAATTTGTTATTATTGGTGTACACCATAATTACTGATATAAAATTTGTCTTAGAACTCGACAACGCAACATACAACATACAACAGTGACAATCTGTCAAATTTATTAATAACTGTATACATTGTTTTTCACTAATTATGGCACAGCTGATTGTTACGATTCAATTATATGAATTGTGGTATTCGTAAAATATTAAATATTGACACTATCGGTTAAAATTTCTGTGACATGTTTTATATCGTTGGAATGAGAAAAAAATAACGGAATTAATGGCGTCATGGCCTACTTTGAGATATGTATTTTTCATTTTTGCACAATAGTTTATGTCAAAGCCAACTGCATTTTTCGATTTTTTTGTTGCACGTTATTATTCTTGTTGTCTTTGCCGTCAACTTTCATTCCTTTAACTTTTTTCGTATCTCCTCAAATAAGGAAGCTATAACCGTTTGTGGTTTTCCTATTTTTCAGGTTTTTGTAATATATCTCATAAAGTAGGCTATGGATTTCAAATTTCTTTTTACTGAAATATTGCTCACAAAAAATGGGATAACTGTTTCTAAAACTTTATTCTTCTACAATAGATATTAAGCGAGATATTTGGTGTGGCCCTCGTAAAATAGACAGTCTGTATAATATGCTGGGTCGATCTTAGACTAGGGGACCTGAAGATACGTTTATGATAGACCTGATACTAATGCACATTCCCAATAGTATATGCGTTAACTTTGCTACGTTTTTCATAAGAAAATTGAAATAATTCCTGATATGCCAATTATTAGCTGAGTAATTTGAGAAGTTATATTCCAAACACACGGGGAAAAGAAGAAAAAACCTGCAACAGATAATGAGTCATCCAGTAAAATTATAGATATGCGGGTTGTGTAAACTCGTATATGTTCCTATTTATCCATATAAGATACTGCCTATGTCTGTGGGCACTCCGGGGTGGAACGGAGGGAGAATGGAATTCTCCGTCGCATGAGTTGTCTGTTTGTCTCTAGTGTCACCGTCTATCAAAATAGACGGACAGTCTCTGGTGAAGAAGTCTATGAGTATGTCTAGTGCCGTCACCGTGTACGTCAGTTCTGTCGGCGGTAATTGCCGATCGCTGAATTTTTGTAGCAAAACATTTTTGATATGACTCGTCAATGAAATCTCTTAACATTACGGTATATGTTTATCTATGCAATTCAGCAATCGGGGTATATCTGCTGGCGTTGGTAAAAAGTCGTAATAGTTTATTTTGCGTCGTTTGAAGACGTTTGCACTGCGAGGCTGAAATTAAATTCCAGGCCTCGCAGGCATATGTCATGATTGGCCTAAATATTACTTTTTAAATTAAAAGTTTGTTGGTTGGCTTATTGACCGGTATCGATCTACGAATACAATTTTCAAAACGTAAACATCCAAATAGGAGCTGGAAAGAAACTGACCATGCGTAAACAATTTTTCATCGTTTGAAAGACATGAAGCGGCGCACGCGTAAATACGCGTAAAAAATTGAAGCATTTAAGGATAGCCAAATTCCATGGTTCAGTAGCGTATTATTACAAGTTTTAATGCAAAAAAATGTACTAAATTATTTCGGGCCGCTCTAAAATTTACAGGGGTTTCCCACATAGAAAACTAGTACACAATTTTATTTTATTATGTTGTGGTAAATCACCCTGTATGTAATCTCAAAAAAACTACATATTTTACCTCTGCCTCGATGTGACACATTAAAGTATTAAATAGGAGATAATAATGGAAAATGAGTAAAGCAAGCTGGTAAAAGTACAGTGACTTGGGGTTTGGTATATATACTAGAAGCCAAGGCCTCAAGATTTTCTTATAATATTTTCTACGCTCTCAACCACCCCCCCTCCATTATTAAAGGAGCTGATGAAATGAAATTGAGATACTCTCTTGAAATTTGGTACACGAATGTTTTAGAACGGCATCTGGAACTAGATTATATTTTGAGGTGATTTCCTTGAATAGGTGAGGGTAAGTAGGGCTAAATAGGAGAAAATAAGTAAAGAAAGCTGGTAAGAGTACAGAAACTAGGGCTTTGAGGTGTATACTATAAGTCAAGGC
Organism: Stenurella melanura; assembly: GCA_963583905.1. Classification (NCBI taxonomy): domain Eukaryota; kingdom Metazoa; phylum Arthropoda; class Insecta; order Coleoptera; family Cerambycidae; genus Stenurella; species Stenurella melanura. The sequence continues at coordinate 86,277,986 of OY757309.1, forward strand.
CTCAAATTTTTTTATAGCATCTGTCTTAAATATGATAATATTAAAATTCTGTGACCAATTATTTCTAAATCTACAGTGCAAATATGGTGAAGATATTTTCCTTTAAAGAGACTTGGACGAGAAATCTGGATGTGGAAGTAGCGATTCTTTAGGCAGCTGTTTTTTTCTTTCGTATGCTTAATTTTTATAGAATAAGATAGAAAATCAGTATATACAGACGATGGTAAGTGGTAATTATTATCGCTCATACGCGCAAAGAAGACTTAAGAATAAGTTATGGAAATGAAATTCTGGAAGCAAGATTAGATAGAGATAGAGCACACAAGGCGTGCTTGATTAGCGCAAGGCACAATTTCCTTTTTATTTTAGTTTTTGAACATTAACTCCCACTATATTTAAGTTTTATTCTTTAATATTGTCACGTGTTCCCGCCCTTTAAGAAACCATCCTTTAAAATCCACGGATTCAAAAATTATAACAAGTGATAAACCCTTGTTTGAATAGCTTACTGAAAACTTACTTTTATTAAATAAAATACACGTTTACTGACTAAAATAATATTTTTCAATGTTTATTGCTTAATATATTCACTGTACTGTTCACTTTGTATCACTTCTTAATTGCCTAACCTCAATTTGTTTCCAAAACTTCCTTTCCCGCTTGTTTACATCGGCTTATATACTCTACAAAAGGCATCTAGAAGCATTCCAGCAAGGACCATAACTTTCTCGTAAGGCGGTCTAGAATAATGTAGAAATCTCTATCCATCTACAAGCTTTCAGCTTCCAGAAATCGTACTACCGGTGCCGCAGAGATGGTGCACACTACAAGTTTTGATGAAATAAATTAATGGTCAGCTATTACTTATGAGCTATTATCATCCCGTAGAGGGCGTAAACTCATAACAATACAATATGAAGAGAAATGTATTGGCCTAGTGACGCAGTCCTTACATCCACGGAGTCTCAGGTTCAATTCCTGGTAAGGACACGGATGTTTAGTGGCGTTTTTAATGTGTTGCAGAGACGGTATCAGTGGGCTTAGCCGCTATTGAGTGAAGTAACATGTCTAGTTGCAGTTAGCTGTCCTGAGTTCTAGTCTCATCTGGAGCAGACGGCAATTTTGTATGTTGTCTATATATTGTGTATGCGTGTCTATATGTGTTGAGCGTTGTAATAGTTATAGCTAACCTCCAGGACATTAATACAAATAAGGCGTTAACAAAAATATAGCGCCAAAAATTGTATAAGTTGTGTGAATAGTGAATTAATTTCTAGTTTATACTGTAATTTCCAGGTTACAATAACCGTGGTTTTTAAATTTTAAACGACCTCAACAACATAAAGTTTATACAATAGTATGTCACCCACATAAAAATTTTCGTAGTACTAAAGTAAAAAGCATATAACCCACATTAGTGTGTGTATTTATTAGTGTGATAAAAAGTATATTAATTATCTTAAAATGTATAATAACAAAAGACGAAGACATGTCATGTGTCAATACGTAGGCTGCGAAACGACTTAATTTTAAATATAATAGTCAACAGTGGAGTGTAATAAATATAAATATTCATAATCAACATAATGAATCAACTTATGAATTTGTGAAGGCAGACACAAAACTGATTATTTATATTTATAAATCAATCTTTATATCGGGTGGTAATGAGATTAACCCCGTTACAGTTTCTCAATTCATGCATTCATAGAGTGAGAATCATCCCCTATACGTAATAAGACACACAGACACACAAATATTTCCGGCACACCTGACATGATTTTCAAATTTTTCAGCCTAGTCACACTAAATACTTTCTTTAATTAAAGTAAGACGCCTTCTTGAACATGATCCAATTTTTTCGCCTACTCAATTAACAGAATTAACTCCTTTTACGACGTGGGTGGATGCACATTACCAGGAACAATAGGACCATAAATCATATTTTCTAAATTGTAATGCTGGGACTCAAAATCAAGGCCAATATTTAACTAAAATAGAATGTAACAAATATGAGGAGGAACGTTAGGTAATGTGGCCAATGATTTTTTATCCGCATGACAATGAAAAATTATTACATTGAAGTACATATGTGGTGTAAAGGATTTAAATTTTAATTAGTTGTTTAATCTAAACGTACCGAAATGCATTTGTATCATGCCGATATGAAAAGAGAGGAGAAAAAAATCAATTATTCTAATTCTTCCTTGCACGCAATAAATGTTTATATAGACATATGAACAAGTAATTATTTTTATAACTGCTAGTTGGTATGCTATTACGGGTAATAAGCTTTTTCCAATTAGGCTGACATTTTAAGGATTACTCAGGGTTATGTGTCTAGTGTCTATTTAAGATGGGATTAGGGAGTCTGGTATATTTCCGTTTTGAGACCCGTACCTAGGTCATATATTTTATAAATAATTTCCTTATTTCTTCGTCATATTCACAACGTCTCAACAACCGTTTTATATGATTCGCGTAGTGTGCTTTACTTGGCTTCGCTTTGCTGTACAGCATGTCCAACAGACTCACGCCATCCATTGCGGCTGTCGGTTACGGCCTTACCAAAACTTTTCCCCATTAACTCTTTCTCCCTCTCTGGTTTATGTGGCTAAATAATGATATGATTCGACAAAAATACGATGTTGAAGAAACGCTTTGGGAACATACTTATTGAGGAATTAAGCTGTCGGTGCAAGGAACTTCCACCAAACGTTCTCAGTTCCTCAGAGCCACTTTCGGAGAGCTTATTGTTTGGAGATTGTTCAGTGGGTGTATGAGCTCATTCTCGCTAATTTCCTAATTTATTAGCCAGATTTATTTATCTCAGAACTTTTAAATAATTACTTAAAGTAATAAATACCCCCAGATAACAACGAAAAAGATTTAAGTTGGACATTGCTTAAAATTTTTAATTATTGTAAATTCTGAAATATTATAATTTGTTATTGTTTGAAAAATAATGTTATTTACTCAGTGTATGAATATCTTAAACATCGTCATAGAATCGAGTTTCTGTACACCAATAATCCAAGACTTAAGTTAGAAACGTAAACAAGCAAAATATTTACCGCAAGGGAGAAAGAGTTTTAATGTAAAATAAGTTTAAAATTCGATGATAACAAAACATTTACTGTACTTTTAGGAACATTAATTACTTAACCAATTCTAGCAGCTTGCATTCGTACTACAAGACCATCTTTCTCATTTATGCTCAGTTCGCTTATGCATTTTTTTCCGTTTAAGTTCCGGGTAGATCTGGATGAAAACTAAGTCAAAGCTTGCCTCTACGTCAATTACCTGATCGATCACACATAGGATTGTGTCTGTTTTCTGGTTGCACTGTAATTTTATGAATCCTAAATTGACTATTTGTTGTGCGATAGCGTAGCAACATTATTTTGCGTTGGCGCTGTTGAAAACTCCAAGTAACCCTTGTGCCTGTTTCCCTTCATTGTTAGTAAATTGCGACCCATTTGCTTCAAGACGGTGTAGCAACCGAAGATGGGGATAGTATGGAACGGTTAACAGTTTAAAGAAACTCAATGTCAAGTAACGAAAAGTACGTTGAAAAAGTTGAGCGCTAAAGAATTGTAGAGAGAGAGTTTTGGTGAAATTGTAATAGAATTTAGGAACCGTTCTTTGTTGAAGTATTTTGAAGGTGCAGTTAATTTATGCTTGGAAAATATATTCATAGTGAAAAGGATGTAAAAACACATTTAGCAAGATGTTTAGGGAGTAGCATAAAAACCGCTGCCTAAGGAATCGCTACTTCCACATTCAGATTCTCCATCCAAGATTCCTTAGAGATTTTTTTTTATTTAGTTGGAAGAGCTGGCGATTGGCCTTGCCTACCGTGACCAGTATCGGTCTATTGTAGTACTCCTTTTTTGTACCTTAGGGCTCCTTATTCAGATATGGTGCTTACAAGACTTCGAGTCTGTTGATAAGGAACTCCTTGGTAAAGTTATCAGCGCTTTCTATTTTCTCGCCAAGCCACATCAGTCCGGTCAAGGCTATTACAGCTCATCACATGGAATGACGTTCCCGAACGAGAACTCACCCATCCATGTGCTGGACCTGACCGACGTTGCTTAACTTTGCCGATCCAGTGCCGGCCCATTTCCATTTAAATACGTTTATTGTTTTTAAATATCACATTGCATTAAGCTTAAATCTACGGTCCTAATAAGAACATCTTATTTTATGTAGATACATTCAATACGTATAAGAACATTCTTAAAGTATGAGTACATTTTATATGTCTTATCATAATCCACACAAAAAGTGTACATAGAGAGATAAAATATCAGCCGTTGGTATGGCTGGGGACAGTAGAAAAACAGCTTATCCTTATAAATGATTTTTTATCTAATATTCCTTTATAATTTATACTAATTATCAGTTAACGTTTTACCAACATGGTTTTTTGATGATGCCAATGCGTTTTAGTTCAGGAGAGTAGGGGTGGAACAAAAATAATTAGTTTTTAAGAATACAGGAAAATTAGTTTCATTAAAAACATGTTTAATCGGCTGGTTAATTTTTGTTGACTATTTAACAACAAATTATGAGTTATCGACGGGTCAGGGGGCATGGACTACTGGGGAAGGAGGTTTAATGGTTTCTCTAAGTATTTAGTCGTGTCGGGTAGGGAGTGCCGGCCCTATACCTGTGACCGTAGAAGGAACTATAAGTTTCCCTAAAGGAAAACATCTTGACTATAATTGCACTCTAGTATGTGGAAACAATTGGTCATAAAATTTTAATAATACTTAAGGCAGATGTTATTAAAAATCAAGTTCCTGGAATCTTATTGGCTTGCTCTATTTATTTTCCCCAGTTTACTTTCTACCCCACACATCACTCTAATGGAACCATCTCAATGAGACGTCATTATAATACATACCTGTACCAAATTTTAAGTGAATATCTCAATTTTATTTTATCAACCCCTTTAATAATAGAGTAGGGGTGGTACGGGGGATGGAAAACATTATAAAAAAAACTGGTGCCTTTGCTTCTAGTATATACACCGAATCTCAAGTTCTTGTACTCTTTCCAACTTGCTTTACTCATTCTTCCTTATTTACCCCTATTTACCCCCAACCCTTCACCGGATATGTTCAAAAAACAATCCAGTTCTAGAACTCGTTATCTCGTACATACGTGTATAAAATATCAAATCATTATTTTAAACCATTCCAGAGAAAACGTTCGGACAAAAAAAAATTCAAACAGACAGACAAACCGACCGACCGACAGACAGAAAGAAATTTTTTTTTCGCTCAAATTTAAAATTACGTTTCACGACCTTCTAAACCTATTTCAACAAAAAATAGATTCAAAATATTTTTACGATTACTATACTTCCCATCCACTACGTGGATGTGGAAGTAAAACTAATTTACCAAAAGAACGTTTGAGAAAATGCAATAAAATTGGACGGCAGGAAGTTCCACAAAATATGGTAAAATTTGGCTTCTTAAAGTAAAAATGGGTTGTCAGAAAGCACGCAAAAATATATTTTTTTGGATGAAAAATCGTAAGAATCAATACGATGATTTTAAAATTCATTAAAAGCAGAGTTCGACCACAGCTGTGGGTTTTGGGATAAAGAATGAACTGACAGCGAAGTTAAGCTTTTATCGTGCAGAATGGCAATTTTTCAATTTTATGTATGACGCTAAATATGAAATTCCCTCATAAAAGGACTACAAGGACGTCTATATGGGGGTCTCTCGCATGCGAAGTGGCATTCTATCTTCTCTAACAGGTTATATGCAGTGCGTACCTTTACAAATGCTGAAAAGCCGTAAAATCTAACCGATGAAAAATATAAAGATGATCAGTCAGAAACCAGCCTAAAGGGCGATTTCTTTGTATAGAAAAAAAAAGTCAATAAGATGGTTTACATTTACTAAGGGCAGGATTACTCTGCAAACATGGATTTTGGGGAGAAGAATTCTATAGCAAGTCCGTTTTCATTGTACAGTATGGCACTTGTTTTCAATTTTCAATAGAATATCTATCAAGTATAAGATTCTTTCGTAAAAGCAATACGCTGACATCTACATCGCAGTGGCTCGCTTATGATGCGACGCGCAACGTTTCATCAATTTACAAACATAGTCTTCGGGAATCACAGACGTATTGCGTTAGGTTGCAATCATACAACCTCGAAACCTGCTTCACTTACCGTGTGTGATAACCTATCACGACCTTAAGTACTTTTGGGTGCTGAAACTGAATTTTCGTATTTCTAGTAAATCCCGGTTTCTATTGCCAAAATACGGTTTTTGACAATAAAATTCGGGATTTACTCAAGATCTATGCAGTAGAAATTTTTTATATTGAAAATTCAATTTCAGTACCTAAAAATACTTAAGCATGATAGGTTTAGTCTTTGGAACGGAACTTTTTTTTTTTTATCGACCTGTGTAATAGAGATGAACTTTGATTGATCTGATTGTCTTTGATTTTATACATAATGCACTTTCTATAATCAATAAATACAAACATTACTGAAATCGAATCTTTTATTAAGTATTCGTTTTAAGCCAATTTCGTATGATTTCTAACTTAATTTTGTACAGAAGTTTAGTTTAAAGAAAAAATGGCATTGTCATAGAAGTGTGTGCTCTTCACATCCCGCTTCTAGACGGTTATAGAGTTTTCCATTTAATGGATAAATTCACATCAGTTTATCAAATTGTATATAACTCTACAAAGCCGTTTTCAGTTCATTGTCTCCGTGACATTATACCTTCAATTAAACAGGTACCATAGATTTTATATTTGTTGAACGGTGACATAAAATACTGAATGCATCATCTAAAATCTCAACGGAAACACATCTCAATGTGTGAGTAGGAAAAACATAATTTAAGTATGACAAATCGAATATTTCATGTTTTATCGGCGCCCTCCATACGTTGTAGTACCGAAGGTATCGCTCATCCGTCCGGTCCGATATTCCCATTGCATACGATATCAGCTTCAATAATATAAATTTCGATGCATCCTCTCCAAGCCAAGAATAACGAATAATCTATATCCCCGTCGCATAGACCAACAAATACCGATGCACCTTGACTCTCAATTAATACCCGGGATTATACGTGCGGCGTAAGCTTATTTTATGTTTATTCCAATCGGCCATCGGGCTGGTACTCCACATACAATGCACCAGCCACCGACCAGATGGTTGCGCTGCTGGTCAACTTGCACTCGCGACGAGCACGTATGCATTCAATGGGGTGCTTTATGGCCTCTAAATTCAATGACCGCGTCGGCACCACTGGCGTAACACCTCGACTTTCTTTCCAGTCTTCATTTATACATTTTGTTCGATTTCATAAATGTTTCGAAATAGTTTAGGATCATAAACATAACACTAACCGACAAATTTAAACTTTTATTTTGTATCGTTAACCAAAATCACTTATTTGTATTGTTTTGGTTCCAGCTACGTCTAACATAGTCTTAAAAAATTGTTGGCTCTAAAAAATGTAATAACTGACCTAACTTACATATGGTATAATTTTAATAAAAAAAGAAATTAATTACATCATTCGAAAGAATATTTGCCATTTTGATATATATTTCAAATACATGTTATATAATGAAGCACCCCGTATACAGGCCGGTTATACATAAATTTATTTCCGCATTTATTTATTAAATTTAACATATTTCTTGACTTCCATGTAAACACCTACAAAATCAAACATTATCGGAACAAAACAAAAACATTTGAATTCGTAATTTAGCTTCAAAATCGAGATTCTTATGAAAGGCTTAAATATTAAAATTCATAATATGTAAAGGAATAATATTACATGCATTTTTAAAACCTCCTAAAACGTGCATTTTGTGTGTCGAGTCCAGCTAGGGGAGATTATTTTATCTAAACAAGTAAAGTCGATGCGAGCGATAATGATCCATAGGTAGAGAAGTTTAGGGCGAAAACGCGTTCTGAAAGAATGTTAAGTACATTTGTTACGTCGACGTCGAGCACCGAGAACCTTTACTAGCTGTCTCATTTACACTTTCGGGTTTTCTATATTCTTTCTTTGCCGAGGTTTCATATAAAACGTCGATTTTGGGGACCAGGGGAGGATTATTCCAACTACCGCGTGCAGAGCTCTATTCACATAGTGTTGCTGCGTAATTTGGCTGGTTAAATCTGCAGGGCACTATTTTCTTAGTGCAGCTGTATACTAGTAGATAACTTCGGTTAGATACTGTAGTTTAACTGGTTTAATATGCAGAGCGCTATTTGGGTAAAGTTCAGTTAAATTTACTGTCAATCCGCGAGTCGTAATTTGGGGATCAAGTAATTATTATTGTTCATACTACCGCGTGTAGAACTCTATTTAAATGGTGTTGCTGTGATTTGGCTGGTTGAACCTGCAGGGCACTATTGTCTTAGTGCAGCTGTATACTAGTATAACTTCGGTTACATACTGTAATTTGATCGGTTTAATCTGCAGGACACTATTTGAGTATTGTTTTTTTGTTCCGCGAGCCGTAACTAGGGTTTAAGACTAGGTACTATTTTATTTACGCGTTTCGCAGAGCACCGGATTCTGCCAACATAGTATTCTCGCTAAATAAGATGCAGGGGGAGCACGAGATAATCTCCACAGCCAGGGGAGGGCCATTAGGCGACCTCACCTTATATCGAAATACAGGTAAAATTACTAAATTATTCGAACTTATTTTATTGGCTATTTTATAAATAGGGCATAACGTAAGGTCACGGGTTATTTTACAAATACTCTAAATTAAATGCCTAGGGTAAAATAAACTCCCACACGACTCTATATTTTATGTACAAAACACGGGCACTATTCGAAACGTAATTATTAACTGTGGTATCTAGACAAACAAATACTGGGTAGGAAAATATGTACCAAATTATTTTATATAAATATAATAATTTTCTAGCAACTTTATAATGAAAAAATTGTCTGTTCATTTAAATTTTAATTACTCAGAATTATACTGAGTTGGGATAAATTTTAGTTTATGATGAGGTATAGAATATCTGAGAAATGTTCAGTGCAATTACACAGTAGTTTGTTGACCTTTTAACACCTACAACAGCTGTGTTTAAGGCGACGTTTTGTTTGGTACTCTATCTCCGGACCGCCCGGGGTGCACAATTTGGCTCATCTGTGGGCAAACCGCAGGGGTGGTCTACAAGTGTGCACTTCGGATAGCTGGGGTAGAAAAAATTATATAATCGCAAAACATGATAAGATCTGGTTACTCTCTTTTGATGTCAATTACAGCAGCGGGCCGTTGTCCGCGGCGAACTGAAATATTCTTTCTGATTGTTCTCACAACTTTCTACGACACATAACAAAATCTTCACAACAAAAGTGTTTCAGTCTGTGCTCACGTTCGAAGGCAGATTTGTACACTCAAAAAAATATCTTAACAACAAAAGGGTTTCAGTCTGTGCTCACATTCGTAGGCAGATTCGTACCCAAAATATCTTCGCAAAACGACGGTTGTAGAGACAATCAAGGGAAGTTTTAGTTTACCGTTGTTTCATGATTTGGGAAATACCCGAGCAGTACACCAGACTTTACATGTACTAAAGTCATATTGAAACCTTTCAGCATTTAACAAGAATTCTCGTTACAACCACAGTCATTGACTTGTGGTTATCTGCGTATTGAATTGACCATTTCTCAGGAATAATAAAAGTGACAATTTGTCCCAGCAAGGTATATTTACTGGAGTGTGTTTCTTTAAAACCATATTACAAGTACAATTTATTTTTCTATGGCACTTTCCCAACTGCAATATGCACATAAACATATACATCTTTTATTTACCGTTGAATACTGTTTGCGAAAATGGACTGAAAATAAATGTCTTAAAATCTCTTCCGACTTTTATTAATTATTTTAACTTTTGAATAAATAAGAATTAATACAATAAATAAAACTAAGTAAACATAAGGTTTACTCTTACTTTTGAGAATATGAATTAAATAATATTCTAAACAAATTCAAACTAAGTAAACATAAAGTTTACTATTATACTTTGTGAATGTGAGCTAAATAAGATTCTAACGAAAATTCAAATCTAAGTAAACATAAGGTTTACTATTACTTTTGAGAAGTTCGCTTAATGAACATACTAAAGAAAATTAAGTAAATATGAGATTTACTACCCCAGGTACGTATGAACAAATAAGTAATCTAATTTCCCATAAATATACAGGGTATGGTGAGGTATATAAAATATATTAAATAAAGTGCAAATTCATAAAAGACAAACAAGTGCCGAGATAATTTTCAGTGTTTAAATTTAACCAATTACCACATATCTAATAAAATCCAGTAATAAATATTCAGTGATTAAATCTATAACAAGTAAACTAATATCAATAAATCGAAGCAAGTAATATCAAACTTTAAAAAGAACTATGGTAACAATAAACTACAAAACACAACGTAAATTTGAGTCCTACCACTAATAATCTAGACGATCACGTAAATGGCCAAACATGTATAATTATCTTAATAATTATACATCTAGGGGAAAGGGGTACTTTCTAATATTATAATAAAACAGAATTTAACAAGAAAAAGAACGACACGGGTGGGGGGTGTTTCAATAATGTATATTTAATTAGAATATAAGCTCTTTAATCAGAAAATTAACTATTCTTCTTGCGCTTCTTAGCCTGTTACTTCAGAAGCATCTCTTATACATAGCCAACAGTAGTCTGCTAACATCACAGAGGTCCATTTGCCCTGATATCTTTTTTCCATATTTTGAATATCCTGGTGGAATTTCTCCATGCTCATCACTTATTGCACCACAGTTTTCTGGGAAATAATCTAAATGTGAATGTAGAAAGTGGACTTTTAATGACATATTGCATCCTAATTTCTGGTAGCAAGAAAGAAGATTCCCAACAAGGTCTCTATAGTTGTGTGCTCTTTTGTTACTGAGAAAGTGTGTTGCTACCATTTTAAAGGAATCCCAAGCAGCTTTTTCATTATCTTCTAGAATGTTGGCAAATTCAGCATCTTTGAAAAGGTTCTTGATTTGAGGACCCACAAAAATTAATTTTCGCATCACTAAGTCTGGGAAATTTTTGTTTTAAATAACTGAAAGCACGTCCTTCGTTGTCCATAGCTTTTACAAAGTTTTTCATAAACCCCAGTTTTATGTGGAGTGGTGGCATTATTACCTTTTGTGAATCAACTAATGCAATGTCAGTAACATTTTTTGCTCCTGGTTTAAAACCCAGTCTTGGCGGCCAGATTTTTCGTTTGTAATGTTGTAATCGCGCTCGGCTGTCCCACTCACAAAGAGAACAGCAATATTTGGTATACCCTTGCAGCATACTAAGTAAGATAGCTATCGCTTTTAAGTCTACACAAATCTGCCACTTATACTTGTTATATTCGATAGTTTGTAGCAAAACATTCATCTTACTGTAATTTTACTTCACGTGGACAGCATGGGCGACTGGAATTGATGGCAATTTATTTGCATTGTGGAGTAGCACAGCCTTTAGACTAAATCGAGGCCCCAATAAAAAGTCTCCAGTCACTAGGATCATGGGAATGTGTAAAGCACTCATTAAACCGTCAATGTCCTTGCAGGCAGCCAAGTCATTTTCCATATTGAAAGAGGTATAAAATCTTTTTGACCACTTCGATACATGGATACTTTAACATTTTCGTGTAGTAAATTCAGTTGTAGTAATGGACAGGGTCCACACGTCTGCCAAAGCGACTCTTCAACATTGCATTTTTTCGGAACCCGTCAATTGTCTTGGCCACATCGACTGAAGAGGGCGGTTGATTGTAGAGGGAGATAATAAGAGGCGAAGAGGAAAACCATCATCGAGTATAATTCGGCGATGGTTACGGTTAGTTTCATCAAGTTAGTTCCCTTACAAGGTGAGCAGAAATTTAGTCACAGCTGAATTATTTATTGGTTGATTAATTTATTAGCCAGCGTATGGTAGGCATTGCTGCCACTTCCGGACATCCAACCAGGATCTTTTTATATACCGCCGGACCGGCTACATACACCGGATTGGATATGAGACATGCTTGTTGCCAGGAGCGAGGGCCACGTGACGCATGGATTAGGAATATAGGATGGGAAGTGTAGGTCTTTGCAAGATGCCAGTCGAATTTAATAATTAATAAATAAACTAATACTACTAATAGAAATTATCTTTTTGATTCGTGTGTATATGTCGGCAGCCTTCTCTGTTCTGTACGATTCCTACACTCCACTTTCCAGAAATAGTTCTAGTTGGAGTTTTATTACTCTCACAACACAGGTAACACGTCTATATTGCTTTATAAACACATGTCGCTCACTTGACACTCACTGGCACATTTCGTCACAGTTACACTAATATTATTAGCCATGTATTTTCGAAGTAGTTGATACTGAAACATGTCAAAATAAAAAAGGAAAATCAAATCGGGTTGCCATAATTGCAAACAGTTTGCAAATTTACACGAACTCAACATAGTACTCGGGTTCAGTAGCGTAGTGGGTTATCGCCTAGCTCCTAAAAAAAATAAAGCCAAACACAGCGGAGGAATGTAAAGGGTGTTGTTCAGATGAATAAAACAACGTGCTTATCATTGATAACACTTTTAATTAATTTGAATAAGAATATATTTTGATACGAAACATGCCTTATACACCTTTTAGTTAAAAAAGAATGCAGGTTGATCATCTAATAGAAACAATAATTTATAAATAAAGATTTAGAATCTGGTGTAAATACTTTTACCGAATGTGAAAAAAACTGCGCGAGATTTCTTAGGTTTTTCACGTTTCATTACGACAATTTCAATAGTAATTTCACACGTTTCACAAAAATTGATATATACTTTATAAACACCCTGTATTATCTTATCACTACTATACTTTTTGAGCAAGTCATGTGTTTGAAAAATTAATTACGTTTATTATACAGGGTGATTCGTAAGTCGAGGTCGTACTTTACCAACAGATAGAAAACATTGAGGTGATCTTAAATCCCCAAACAGTAATGGCTAAAGCGGCTCCGTTTTCGATATACAGGGTGTTTTATATTTTTTGGTAGAATAATCATTTCGCCATATATCTGTAATGCGTAAGCGGAATCTAATGAAATTTTGTATTTTGATTACAGTTGTCATTTACCATCTAATGCCTGGGATATTAATAAAACATCAGGGCCGGACCCAGAATAAAAATATTAAGTTATTCCTAGAAAATAACTCTGTATACTGTTTATAAAATATTTTACATTAAAATATTAATTTCCACCTAGAAAGATACAACATCCCATAATAAATGTTTTGGCCCCATTTCATTGTTTAAATAAAAAAATTAAATTGTTGAGAGTTCAATTTTTTTTTTATTTAAATGAGAAATTGAGAGAAAAAAGCCACTCTAGGGATTAACTACATATTATTTTTTGTGTTCCCTATCTGCATTAGTAACAGGTAGTGCAAATAGGGAGAATAAAAATTCATCACATATGCATGGTGAAATAAAAAATATGTTTTGTAATGAATGTGTAATTAATAAACTTAACAAAATAATAAATAACAAAAATTAACAATTTAACTAGAACATAAGAAATCAGTCAAACTTACTAAATCCTATTAAATTATTTGGAATCACAGCCTATTTTCAAAGCGACCACCGCCAAATTCAATACATTTTCTTAATCCACTTGTCATTTCATTTACGCTTTTTCTAACAATCTCTAAATTGTTTTTAATTTAATTGCAAAAATGCTTAATTCTTGCAATCAGCTGCTCTCTGGTATTTATTTCTTCTTTATATACTTCAGTTTTTAAATATCCCCACAAAAAATAGTCAAGGGGTGTGAGATCTGATGATCTCGGAGGCCATGCAACGGGACCACCCCGACCAATCCACCTATTTGGATATTGTTCATTCAGATAGTTTCTGACTCGTACCGAAAAATGCGGCGTAGCACCATCATGTTGAAACCAGATTCCTCTTGTGTTTACATTATTTAATAAATTTGACAGGGCATGTTGTAAAAAATACAAATAATTTTCACTATTTAAGCGACCTTCAAATATATGAGGACCTATGAGATTGTTATTGAACATCCCACACCACACATTTACAGAAAATCTATGTTGGGAATTTTTTGGATTATTGCACGGGAATTCTCGTGACTCCAAATATAAAACTTTCGAGTATTATTTTTACCATCACGGGTAAATTGAGATACATCGGTAAACAATACTCTTAACATAGTTCGTCTATGGGATAAAACCCAGCGACAAAAAGTTAACCGAAATACTTGATCACCTGGCACCAATCGTTGGACAATTTGGATATGATAAGGATGCATTTGTTGGACTTTAATAGTTCTCCAAACTCTGGTTTGAGGAATATTTAATTGTTGGCCAATTCTTCTTGCGCTGATTTTTGGGTTCTGGTCAACCATATTTAAAATTAAATCTTTTTCTTGCCAGGTCTGCCTAAGGGGACGTTCTATTTTCATGATTGAGGAAACGGTTCCAGTTTCAGAAAGATGTCTAAACGCTCTATAAAATGTTTTATAATCTGGTACACGTTGATTTCCAAACCGGCGTCTGTATTCCCTTTCAGCAGCTTTTGCAGTGCCATAGCAATATCCATAGACAAAACCATATTTGCGTATTCTCTACTCGTGTATGTAAACGACATGATTTAGAATTATTACAAGACAATATTGTAGCCAGTAAAAGCAACAGTGGTGACGTGACACTTCTTAATTACAATATGACTGATTTTTGACAGGTTCCTACTTGATTATTAAAAAGAACGTAGTCATAACTTTTAAAAGAAATGTAATAGCAAGACTAGATGATTGTAACAATTAATTACTATTGCAATGATTTAAATATTGTCGAAACCAGAGTTTGGAGAACTACCCTTTGGTAGTGCAGATAGGGAACAAAAAAAATAATATGTAGTTAACCCTAGAGTGACTCTTTTATCTCAATCTCTCATTTAAAGAAACAAAAAAATTGAACCCTCAACAAATTAATTTTTTTATTTAAACAATGAAATGGTGCCAAAAGATTTTTTATGGGATTGATCTTGTATCTTTCTAGGTGCAAATTATTATTTTAATTTCAAATATTTTATAAACAGTATACAGAGTGTTATTTTCTAGGAATAACTTAAAAATATTTTTATTCTGGGTCCGGCCCTGATATATTATTAATATCCCAGGCACTAAATTGTGAATGACTACTGTAATCAAAATACAAAATTTCATTGGATTCCGCGTGCGCATTACAGATATATGGCGAAAAGAACATTCTTCCAAAAAATATAAAACACCCTGTATTTCGACAACGGGGCCGCTTTAGCCATTACTGTTTGGGGATTTAAGATCACCTTAATGTTTTCTATCTTTTGGTAAAGTACGACCCTCTCCTCACGAATCACCCTGTATTTAATAGTCGGATAATAATAATTTAAAAGTTATCACTTGTCTTGTGTTCTTGGAAAGACACCGACGATGCGAAAGTGTCCACAAACCTCAAAAGAATTCAACATTACACTCTTATACCATATCCCATCTGAATTTCGCTAACTTGGTGAGCATCATCTGGAGATAATTGTAACTGACATTTAAACTTACGCAAATGATCCCAACATGGTTGACGGAACCCGGGTCGAGTCATTGTTATTGTCCTAGCTTGCCAAAAATCTAATTGCTTGAAAACATTTACTTTTTATTTACGTAAAATTCATAATAAATAATTCATTCCTTTTCGTTAGGTTACTAATTCCCTATACGCGTCCTTCATACGGATTCCAACGTTTCAGAAAGCCCCGTTTACGCGCCAATGAGTACATACTAAATAACTACAACCATCTACTCCAATGTCAAACCCCAAGCAGGCATAAACCTAATCCTTTATGATTAATTTCATCAGATATGAAGCGCGAACCTTGACAAATTGGGGCTTGACCACGTAACACGTCAAATTGTATAAACATGAAGATAACGTCAAAGTGGAAGCTTCCTCGTTTAGATTTTTAATCATCTGACAATTCAAAGTGATATTATTATGAAATATTACCGATAGTTTATGTTAGAATCGATGTTCGTATTGTTGTGACAAAATTGATGAATGACATCCATTGGGAGTATTAAAAGAAGGGGAATATACAGTGAGGTCCATAAGTGACGGACTATTTCATTATCTACCGAATTTACAACTTATGAGTAAAATCCTAAAACACGTCAATTGTTAATTCTAAAATGACCTTTTCTGAGTAGAATTCAATACATCCCCCTTCAACCCCCTTGAAGTGACGACTACGCCTTTCAAAATTTTTAATGGACCGATGGTGCGTGTGATAGCTTATTCGAAAGGGTTCTTAATTCTCTATCCAACAATACAAGATTTTTTAATTGTTCAAATTTTTCTATTGAAAAGTATTACATTTTTAATGTTACTAAGTACCAGAGAACATGAGACAGTTTAAATCAAATGTTCAAACTGGGCGCCCCCGTTGCTTCTTGACAATAATGGAAGCGTTGCTGAGACTCTTCTAACACACTTTGTATCGTTTCCAGCGTGATTTGATTAATTTCTTGCTTTATTCTGTGTTTTAAACAATCGACGCTGTTTGATTTGTTGAAGTAGACTTTCGATTTTAAGTAACCCCGTAAAAAATAGTCAAGTTGGGTCAAATCAGGAAAACGGGCAGGCCACTCAATTTCCCCCCGTCAACCCATACAGCGGTAGATTCTTTGGGCCAAAATATGGGATATCACGAACTATGCTTTAGTACAATGTTGCTGTGGAAATAGATACAGGGTGCAAAAATTTAAGTTATATTTTCGTTTTTTTTGCAATAACTCAATAGCCTCTTGATTGATCTTCGCCAAATTTACTAGAGCAACTTTGTTTATTCTACGAAATAATAATTCATATATTTCATCACGTTAGATCATAAAGGGCACCGCAGGACCTGCATCTTATAATGATTTTTTTTTCATATTTTTTTTGGCGAAACGTTGTGGTACTTCTGACCAGTAAATCTGATGAGGGCATCATTTCACGTATAAAAGATACACTTGGTAGAACTTAATAACTTGAAAACAAAATCGTAATAACAGCATAAATTCTTTCTCACTTTCTTATGGTCTAATGGAGTATTTTCATGGTATTAAGATAAATACATAAATCAAGACATTGTGTAAAATAAGAATCCAATCTTATTAGAATGTTGATGTTTACAACCGTCGATGTATTCTAAGGCTTTGAGGATTCTATCGGATTCACTTTCTGTCCTCCAAACTATCGAGAATAGTCAAATCTTCACTTACAACATTAGTTCTTGTATTGCTAAAATTAAAATTTTAGTAAATAACTTAAAAGAGCGAGGGAAGTTGGTAAAATTTGTTTGGGTTAAGGCGCATACAGGTTTAGAACACAATGAAGAGGTAGATATTATAGCAAAAAGAAGTATTAATGAAGGAGAAATTTTGAACAGCGGACTACACGTCCAAGAGTGCATAAGTATTATCGAACTTAAAAGTAAAAAAGCATGGTCAGCATTATGGACAGAATATGGTATAACAAATCCTACTCGCTATGTAACAATTCAACCAGACATTCCAACTAGATATTGGTATAAAGATTTTATGTATTCTAGAAAGGACATAACACTGAGTAGATTAAAAGTTGCTTCGTCGGTAAATATAATGTTCTTAACAAAATTTCGATCTCTGTTGTGTTTATTTGGAAAATATTGACAAAATTGTAGCCTTTGTGAAAGATCCCTTCAAAGTAAGTTTTGTACACTAGTGAAGTGATATGGGTAGAAGCGTTCTTTAAGTAAGACTCATAAAACAGATTGTTTACTCACTCCTGTTGCCGCTGGTAAACGAGTTGAGCTGACACCAGGATCTTCATCCACACGAACTAAAATTTGTAGTTCTTAATCTGGAGTAATTCGTTTCGATCGTCCTGCATCAATTTTTTAGCAAAATGAACCCGTTTTTCACAAACGACGAAACAGATCTTTGAAAATCGTATGGTCTGGCTGTGTACTATTTGGATATTAAAATGAATATCTCCTCGCTACAGCACGTCCGCTAAATTTTTTTTGTACGTAAACACATATCATATCCCTCATTTCCCTATTTGAATAATAATTATGTCCAGGCATTTTAAATAAAGAATTTAAAGAAATTAGCTCGAGGAACACAAGAACAAAATAGAATGATTAAACGACGTACATAACCAAAGCACACTTTTCAATAAATTATTATTTTCAAAAAATTGTTCATATGTTTAACGGCAATTTCCTTGAAAACGGTTGGAGTTATCAAGTTCTACCAAGTATATCTTTTATACGTGGAGATGACGCCCGCATCAGATTTTCTGGTCAGAAGTACCACAACGTTTCGTTAAAAAAAGAATTGAAAAAAAAATCATCATCAGATACAGGTCCTGCGGCGCCCTCTATGATCTAACGTGGTGTAATACGTAAATTATTATTTCTTACAATAAAATAGTTTCTCTATCAAACTTGGCGAAGATCAGTCAAGAGGCTGTTGAGTTGCAAAGAAACGAAAAAATTATGTGAATTTTGACACCCTCTATCTTTTTCCACAGCAACATTTTAATAAAGCATGTTTGACCATATCCTCATATTTTGGCCCAAATAATCTACCCCTGCACTATGGCCTATTAATAATGGTCCACCCTGTGTATAGAGGTAAAAGAACACAGTAGTGCATTTTCATTTATTCCTACAAGATGATAAATTACCACATAGTAACGGCTATCTTAATTAAATATGGTCTGATAATTTGAGAAATTTATAATTCCAACCCAAACGCTCGCTCCCCCTTCTCATGATATTGAGTATTGGCCTACACCATGTGGATTTTCTGTACTCCAGTATCTACAGTGTTGTTTGTTGACTGTTCCATTTAAGACGAATGTTACCTCATCAGAAAAAGGAATGTTTTTTATAAATAACGGATCATCCTGAGTTAAGTGCTTGAACCAAAATAGGCGATATTTTTCTAAAGGACGCAATATGCACGTTTTACTAACATCATTATCGGAGGAAACTTGTCTTGTAGGTTTATGTGGATTATCTTGAATTTCATTTCATCGTCTGAAATGCATTTTCTACCGATATAGGAATATCTGTGGCATTTCCAAATTCACGAAATTTCTTTTCTACTCTGCTAACCGCAGACTAAGAAATGCAACGGTCAGGATATTTAGTATTGAAGATTTCGTATACCTGCTTCTGCGAACTTGTTTTATCACCACATCCTTATAATATCAAAATTTCAATTCTTTGGGTAAACGAAGAGTCATTGTTAAAATAATGATCAACATGACAATCAGCGTTAAATAACTAGAATCATAAGTTTGTACAGAAGTAGCAAATAGAGAAATTATAATTTTTTTCTGTGAAAAGAAACCCTTTTTACTTCTTTCTCTTTGTTGAGTATTTTGTCACCTGCGTATCGGAAAAAATGATACATTTAAACTGAACGACAGAAAATTAATTAATAGAGTCAGATATTTGGTACGTAATCATAATGGGCTTGTTCCATGATATTATTTTTATAGGGTTTTTATACTTTTTCATATAGTAGGTACTCGATATTCTCATTATGAACTTAAAATTTCGTATTAGTAACTTTTTCCGTTCTCGAGATATAAGGAGTTGAAATTAGTAATAGTTGCAAAAACCGAGCGCTCATTTGTGACGTCACTATACGCAAGTGATGTAAAAAAAGTGGTTTTCTGGGACCTTTCAAATTTAACCTGAAAACTGGTAACTAAAGAAATATGTCCAGGGGAAAAACGCTCTATGTCTCTACAGAAAGGAGAAGGTCGGCGATGAATCCTAATCGTAAATTGCAGGGTCAAAATCGAAAATTCGTCCCGACAGGAGCGAGGGAAAATTGTAATTTTTTGATATTTTCCCACATTGTACTCGCCTACTGTCAAGAAATAAGCAAAACAAACAATACTTCGAAAACACTTATAATTATAACAACTAATGAGCATCAAGTCTATTGAGATCACCGAATCTATACGTGTAGTGACGTAGCGTCTGGCCACGCCCTATTTTCGCGAGGTGGAGATTTGTAATAGTTTTTAAGATACTAAACGTGCGAATAAGAAATTTTTTGCAGATTCATTATTTCATACTTGCACTTTCGATCTATGAAATAAAAAAAAATGTCGAACAGGCCCATTAGTTTAGGATACGTTTCAAATACATTTTAAAATTTTCAAATTTAATTTTCTCGATGAAGAATACACAAAATTCAAAAAACCTGACATAGCTGGATAGAAAATTGAAAACCCGTTCAAGTGAGCTATCATACGCACCCTCGTTTCATTTAAAAACTTTAAAGGGGTAGCTCTCACTCCAAGGGGGTTGAAGTGGGAGGTATAAAATTTTGCTCAAAAACTGTTATTTTAGAATTAAAAATTGACGTGTTTTAATATTTTACTCATAACCTGTAATTTGCTTAAATAGTGAATTTATCCGCTACTTATGGACTTTACTGTATAACAATAATATATCACAGGTAACACTATAACAATAATAACTAATTTAATACAAAAGATGACCTTATGCTAAAACAAGTGTCATTGAATTGTATATATGGCAATGACAGTTTGTCTTCCAGAACATACACTTTACTTGACCTCTGAAATGAATGTATAGAATTTTTAAGTCATATGTTTTGGTTCGTATATATACAGGATGGTAAGTAATAGTAACAACAATTAGGTTTTTCACTATGTGTAAATTTGATTTTTTGATATTATTAAATTGAAGTACTTGTTGTACTAAAGCACTTCTTGATATTTAAATAGCATTCTATAGTCCATCAAATAAAGGTTTCAACAAATAAATAACTAGGTTTTAATATCTGAACGAGTGGCAGTGACGTCATCGGTTGTATTACTTGCTCAAATCGCGTTTAAATAGTCGTAAACACAACATTTTGTTCGCTTTATTTACATCTTACATGTGATTAAATAAGTAATGTCTAATACGTTTTTAAAAGTTCCTCTGGAAATTTTCCTGCAGTAGAGGTGTTTTGGTACTGTCCCTAAAACTCTTCCGGGTACGTATTTGACGTATTCTGGCATCTTGACACGAAACACCACTTGTATTTATTATAAAATGGCAAGACTGCAAAATAATATTTTAGGTAAAATTACATTAAGGCCCTGAGCAATATTTTTTTGGGTATATATGGTGCTTAACGTGTTAACCATAATCAAGTAAGTGCTACCTTTATACTTAAAGAGAACTTAAAGGAGGATATTAAAAAGTGACTAAACCACTCATAACAATGTAATTTTGGTAAAAGTTTTGTGTATCATCAATTTTTTTCATAATAATTAACGCACAACTTGCAGAGATAGAAAATGAATGCGAAAAACTATATTTATTAGGGTCCAGGGGTTACCAGTGGCGACAGGGGGCTACAATTCGATGAAAACATTTCTTTTCCTATTGTCGATCTACTGAAGCCAAATTAGGTCGAAACGCTTCAGGGGCCATTTTACCATGTTTATTCTGCTACCCCTTTTGGTATACGTAATTATTACAACGAGATCTGAAACTAGATAATATTTTGAGCTCATCCTGTTGAAAGGTTGGGGTGCAAATGATGGTAAATAAGTAAGAAAAGCTAGTAAGAGTCCAGAAACTTGAGAATTGTTGTATATACTAGAAACAAAGGTCTCAATTTTGTATGATATCTGCCACCTTTACACAGATAAAAACGATGCTTTTAATCAAGATCCATAGTACGACAAAATTACATGTTTTTTATCATAAAACAGACAGTTTCATCATAAAGGAAACAAATAACTGCAAATGGAAAGTACTTTGATAAATACAAGAAGGCAAAGAGTTATATTTTTTTATGAAGAAAGTATTTCTAGAATTATTTTCGAATAACTGCAACTTGTTTCTAAAATTAGGAATTTAAGAAAATCATGAAGCAAGACGCTACTAAATTAGCTATAATTTGATGGCCTACTAAGAAGCATTAATTACATTTTTTGTATAGGTTACAAAACGAATTTAAAAGTGAATCATACTCTTAAATATTAAAGACACTTTTAACCAGCCATGTATTTATGTAATTAAATATTGTTTTTCCCGTACTAAAGGACCTGTACAGAAATGTTAAAAATCACCAACTAAATGATGCTCTTCTTGTACCTGTCGATGTCTATGGCGTCTCGACACACGTTCCAACGTAATCGTGCTATCCTGACCTCCGTTCGTCCATATCTAATCAAGTGACCCTTGACAAGCCACACGTATTCTCTGGATTGCCATAATTCACCAAGTTAGCCATGTCACTCGAACGTGACAATGAGAATCACGTGTGATTATCCGCGTTACCCTGTTCCTCTCTAATCCACGCCGCAAATTATCTCAGATGTAACCATCAGATTGCAATTCTGCCGCGTTCTTTCCTAGAATATGACTTTTTACCTTTTTAAGTGTTACTTATTTCGTAATTTTGCAGGCTACGTTAACTGGATGTTGCGTGTTAATAATGGAAATAAGAAACGAACCAATAACATTTCCTTGAAGAGAAACAATTGTCAGTCAGTGTTTGTAATTGATTCTTCAGTTCATTTATAATATACAGGGTGTCCCGTAATCTATATCTATAAGTTTTTAGATATCCTTAAAGGTTGTCAAGCGTGCCTTTGTAAATGATATTTTTGTTTCACAGTGACTTGGTACTAGAGAAGCATTGTTCAATGTGTTTTACCAAAGGTGCTTGCATCTCGAACTAAATCTATATCTTAATGACTGTGTACCTGATATGTAATCACTCCTAGTTTATTATACTTTTATTTTGAAGTATATTTAATGAATCCAGGCCGTCAGGATGTAGAACGAGAGTTTAAATTTAGAAATTAAATTATGCTTGCCTTTTTAAATTTACACCTTAGCTACCTATAAACACGAAACGTGTCTTTAAAATTCATTTAAACGTAAACATATTTAAATATAAATCCTAAAAGTAATAAAATCAGTGAGCTTTTATTACCGATTTACGAGAAATTTGTCACTACATGTAATTAACTAAACTAAATATGAGGTAATAAAACGGTTTCTTCTTTTTTTTCAAGGGCCGCCTGCGTTAAGAAGAATTGAAGTCATGTTGATGTTTTATCTCACTTTTCAACCTTCTGCTCTTAAATAATAGACATGAACTGCATCCTTATCACTTCTCTGAAGTTCATCGCTCAGATCAACAATTAATTTATCATATTTTTTTTCTTAACTTATTAGTCGTAATAAACTATATTTTACTTGACGCGTTATAGTACAGGCAAATTAGCCATTTAGGGTAACAAAAATTAATAAAAGGATCATCTCTGGGATTTAAGATGGTAATAACTTGGAGAATGAAATGATGCATTCTTTGCACTTCCAAGTTCAGGGAAAATGCAAAAAAATTTGGAAAAACTGTTTGATTTTCGTTTTCTTAGCTATAGCGGCCAAAATAATGAAAATAAAGAAAAAAGTTCCCAACAAAAGTTGTAGCTCGTCTCTTTTTCTACAAGAAAAGGTATTTACACATTTTTGTCTTACTTAAGCCATTTAGAAGATAAATCGAGTTTTCCACCTACAGTTTTAAGCCACTTTGAAGTGCGCGAAAAATGAGAATTCTCCGGGAGTTTCGTACGACCGAGCTTATCGATCGATAATTCTTACTATTCAGGGCCCATAAAAAAATTAAAATAACATAAAATGTAGAGAAAAGTCTCAGCTTTAATGTGGAACTAATCACAAAATTCATAAAACATTTTATCATAGAGAAAAAGTGTCAGAAGATGGCTTATTAAACTTTGTACAGTTGATCCACAGATTTATTCATATCTTTGCCGGGAGTCGTTAGAATGATAATTCATTTTGCTTAGATATTCTTATATAAAGATGTATTAATCCAATTAATACTTTATTGCAATTACTTTTGTTGGAAAGATATGCCTTGCGATGAAAGTAGAGGGTGTATTTATCATCGATCAATCACCTCCAAATTTTGGAGTTCAATTCGCTATATCTTAATTAATAATAATAGCACATTCTTAATTTTCGGATTATAAGTACCTACAATAAAACATATTCTTTCTAATGACTTTAGAGTTTTTTTAAATGCGTGCAGTACTTTTTGAATTTGTCTACATTATTCATACACGTTCAAAAAATGCACAATTATTCAGTAAAACATATACAACTTATTTGTTTTCTAGCATTCTTCAACGAAATTTTCACAAAATATAGACTAAAGTATGTGGAATCGAATCTATGTACATGTAGTGAAAAAGCACCCATTGTTACGGAAGAAATAGGCAGGATGCATAAAACTCAAAGATATAAATAAATCAAGTGATAAAGTTTACTAAGCAATCTTCTAACACTCTCTTCTCTATGATAAAAATTTGTATGAATTTTGTGATTAGTTCCACATTAAAGCTGAGACTTTTCTCTACATTTTATGTGGTTTTCATTTTTTTAGCTGCTCTGGATAGTAAGAATTATCGATCTATGTGTCCGGTCGTGCGAAACTCCCAGAGGATTCTTATTTTCCGCGCATTTCGGAGCGGCTCAAAACTATAAGTGGAAAACTGGATTTATCTCCTAAACGACTTAAGTAAGGCAAAAATTTGTAGAGACCTGTCTTGTAGAGAAGGAGACGA
Source organism: Stenurella melanura (assembly GCA_963583905.1). Taxonomy (NCBI): domain Eukaryota; kingdom Metazoa; phylum Arthropoda; class Insecta; order Coleoptera; family Cerambycidae; genus Stenurella; species Stenurella melanura. Next base: position 86,302,768 of record OY757309.1, read on the forward strand.
GCTACAAATTTTGTTAAAAACTATTACAAATTCCAGGTATTAAAGTTTACGTCGTTTTAAATTAGTTCACTCTTTTCAAAAGTGAAGTTGATTTTATTTGACAGATACGTTTCTAAAATTGTAACTATAGAGTTTTTAGATGGAAATATTACTCTTGTAAATAATAAAATAGCCAGTTAGATTATGAACACGGTTACAATATGTAATACTATGAAAACTGAATTTCTATTTTCACCCATCATACCCATTTACTCAAAATTCAACACTCTGTGCGACGTAGTATTCAACGCACAAGGAATCAGCTGTAAATAAGGAACTTTATAAGTCTGCATTGGTATTATGAATATTTTATACGAAAGATCTACAGGAACACATCCCGATATTCAGACATACCGATCACAGACCCAGGCGTTATATTTCCTCTTATATTTACATTAATATATTATTTATGTTACATTTGATTTTGATTGTTCTTCCCTCTGATAAAAATTGTATTTAGGTACCGAATACGCTGGCGCCCTTATGTCTATTTATATTTATCTAATTTTTTTTGACCTTCAGATAATTTGCTGAATAAAAAATATATAACTCTTCTCGCTACAGAGTAATCCACGACCTAACCAATGAGTTAACGAGTAGCTACACTTCTATAATCTTTCTTAGCTACCAGCCGAGAAAGGTGTAGTTGCAAACAATAACATAGTCTACAATCATTACTAGCGGGACAATATATTTATAATTTCATCAGTTATGCTATACCTCAACACTGTACATTCTAAAATGGTATTCCATACTATTGTACCACAATTTGTAAAACTGTGTTTTTTATTTTTACATGTGGCTTCCTCTCAAATAATAAAACTTCTTCGTCAGAAGATTTCTCATCTAATATATGTCTACGCTGTTGCCTTCTAGCCATTACAATAACAACCATATTACTCTGTCTACTATTGTACTATCCACTTTCAACATGCTTTTCTTGCAACTTAGATAAAGAGACTTGGAATAAAGTCAACAAAATTAATGTTAGATTAGGATAAAACCAACAAAACTGTTCGTTTATTCCTATTAATTTTCGTATAAATTTTCTATTTTAACCCTTATTTCTATTACGATTGCTATTTATATTTTTGAGCAGTGTCGTACTTTCTCGATCTATAGATGAAGAAGTAACAAAAGATTTGCACAAATCAAACTTATGCCACTAAAAAATTTAGCTAGTTTAAAACAACGCCTCCCTAACATCAAAGTTGAATTGCACCATTTCCTATTATCACGTAACAATGTGAAAACAATTGATGTTGTGAATGGGTCGCTTGTCAAAAATGAAGCGAAGATAAAAGAAAGAGCACAAGCTCTTGTCAGCGGCTAAAGACTTTTATATAAAAAGGTTTCAAAAAGTGACATGGCTTAACAAAAGAATTCAATTAGTCAGTGTGCCTTAATTCTTTTTCTAAGGTGAGATATGTTGCTCGTCTTTCATTGTCTTAACATAGGGATCGTTTTAAAATCGTCAGAGGTGACTCGAAAAAAAGAATCTACATAACGGTGAATAGTAAGTCATTTATAGCGAGGTGTACGATTTTTCGCAGGAAAAGTTGTTATTGTGTTCTTAAAATTTATATTAAATTAGGGACAATGACACTGTAACATCCAATCGTGGTGAAATTTAATATAATATCAATTAATACATAATGTACCATTTTATTTCAAGACAGATTATATAACATATTCTAGCAGGATTTCATGAATTTTTCTTTCTCATAAAACAGCTGAAAGGAGTTTTCAACAATCCCATGACAAGAACCAAACAATATAATAAATTGCCAATTATTAAAAATTTATTAAAAACTTAAATCTTTGATTTTCTTATATTCACTCATAATAACTTCCACATCCACATAGTGGATTGAAAGTATAGTAATCGTAAAAAAAAAAATCAAATTTTGTTGAAATAGATTTACAATGTCATGAAACGTCGAGATTTTAAATTTGAGCGAAAAAAAATCTGTTTGTCTGTCAGTTGGTCTGTAACTTTTTTGTGCTCACGTTTTCTCTCGAACGACAAATTTGAGCGAAAGAAAAATTTTTGTCTGTCGGTGTGTTGGTCTGTCTGTAACTTATTTTGTCCGCACGTTTCATCCGGAACCGTTTAAGATATTGGCTTGAAATTTTGTACACGTATATATTATATCGAGATCTGGAACTTGATTTTTTGAAATAAGTAAAGCAAGCTGGTACAAGTACAAAAACTTGAAATTTGATGTGTGTACTAGGCGCCAAGGCCTCAACATTTTTTGTAGTATTTGCCGCCCCCCACTACCTCCTACTACATTATTAAAGGGGTTGATAAAATAAAATTAAGATATTCACTTGAAATTTGGTACACATTTGTATTATAGCGACATCTGGAACTAGATTGTATTTTGAGATGATTCTGTTGAAGGGGGTAAATAGGGGAAAATAAGTAAAGTAAGCTAGAAACTTGATTTTAACGTGTGTTTCGTTATGTACACACGTCCAACCCGCCATTCGTTTTTTTGATATTTTTGAATTTCGCGTCATTGTGCATTTATAGTTAAGATTTATTTTATTGACTTACCGTTCAAGTTGTCAAATTCTTGATTACGTACAGACACAACTTACTTGTTCGTTCTTTTTGTATTCCTTTTTGGCTTTTGTACCAAATTTTTATTTCATTTTTCTTTATTGACAACGTTAGTTGATAGTTTAGTGTTTAGTGTTGAACGAAGTGCGTATGTACTTAATTCGACGTACCGAACTGTGTATTGATACAGATGCAGAGATTTTGAATCATTTAGGTAGGTAGTAAGCTTTTAACCCAGGACACTCATTTATGTTACAAATGTTAATAAACCACATTTAAATTTTCTAAATTATAAAGAATCCAATATTATTGTGTTCCAAATTAAAAAATACACATGTAAAGAAATGCTCTGCATGTATGGCCATTATTTGCTTGCAATGGTGCACGAAGGGAGAACCAATTATTTACCTCTTTATACTTGCCTCAGTTTAGTTGAGGCGGTCCATCAAAGGCGGTCGATGATCCTTTGACACCGCGTGTGCCGGCGAGCACTTTTTTATGACAATTTAAAAGTTGTATAATTGGGAAATACAAGTCCATCGACCAAGAAAAGCAGTGGTTCTCAATAGCTGTCTACCATAATATTAAATATGTTAGCCTAGATCAGTTTGTTTCAAAGTGCCCCTAGAGGGAAAAGTCTTAACGGTTTTTGTTTGTCTAGTCGGTCCCCATTAACAGTTTTTTTTAATGACATGAAACTGATTACACCCTGCCTCAAATATTATTAAAATTCTATAACCAATAATTTCCACATACTAGAGTGCAAGTATAGTCAAGATGTTTCCTTTAAAGTGACCGGATGAAAAATCTGGATGTGGAAGTAGTGATGCCTTAGGCAGCGGGTTTTTTTTAACAATTACAGGAACAATTTCCATTTGGACATTTTAAAAACACTGAACATGTTTCAATAATCTTCAATACCTTGTACGTTTGAGGCTTCAAACTATTATCAAACTGCCCTCTTAAATGGTCCACCCTGTACTTCAAATTGAAATCACACTTCAAATCTCTAATACACATCCTAATCAAATTAAGTAGACATTTAAACAATCTAACTTTTGCGCCCACACCTTCTTATCAGGTCCCTAAATAATAAAACTGACCGAACCCCCATATAACCCTACCACTGAGGAAAGGTGAGATATGCTATCCGATTCTTCATTGTCTTTCCTCAATGTACCATTTTAAGCGGCAGAATTCCATTGTTCGAAATGATTCGAGCGGTGCTGTTTGTAGGGTCGGTGAGAATCAAAGAAATATCCCGATCACTGATCACTATAACCCTATCTAAACGAGCAAATCGCTCTTTACCCGTCCCAAAGAATTCGACTAATTTTTATCTAAATCGACTTATTATTGAGAAATTATTTTAATGGTAACATTATAGCGATAATGGAGCTCAGTATATCTTCCAGCAGTCAATAAAAATTGCCCTGTTATGGTAATTAAATATTATACGAAAATATTAAACGGAAAGTATTTTCACTATTTTATTTTATTATACGGGAATTATTTAAACGACGACGTTAGAGCGATAAAGTAAATTAGAATATCATGTAGATCATGGGAAATAGTCAAATTTATGGGACGGTTCAACCATTACAAAACGTAGTAATATAGATTATGGGAACGCTATTTACCTAAGTATTTTAAAATATCACATTAGGACCATACAAATTGCCATTGGAAGGCTTTCGAGGTGTACTCTACATTCCTTATGGTTTTTGAATAAATTAATTACCTGCCCGTAGCTTTTATAAAAGGATTTCAATAATTTTAATTAGAGTTTGTTCTAATGGGTCAGATGGTTTATAATGGGTAACATTTATATATTTTATCTGATGTTATAGAACACAAGAATAAATTTTTTTGGCCAAATTATGCAAGTAGGAACGTTTATAGCTGGTTAAAATATAAGGTGTGTGACGAATTCAACGTTGTGATATGAAGATGTTAAATAAGGCAGGAAGATACGGTAAGGTCCACAATTAACGAATAAATTCATGATCCACGTACAATTTATGAGTAAAATCACGTCAATTTTCTATTCTAAAATGGCATTTTTGAGCATAATTTTATACCTCCCCCTTCAACCCGTTTGAAATGTTTTACTGGAAAGAGGGTGTGTGTGTGATAGCTCATTTGAAAGGATTTTTATTACTCTATGTAGCAATATAAGATTTTTTTAATTTCTCTAATTGTTTTTATTAAAACATATTACATTTTTAATGTTACCAAGTAACCAAAAGAACATGTTACAATTTAAATCAAATGTTCAAACTGGGCGCTAGTTGCTTCTTGACAATAATTGAGGCGTTGCTGAAGTTCTTTTAGAACATTTTGTATCGTATCCGTGGTGATTTGGTTACTTTTTTGCCTTATTCTGTCTTTTAAATCATCGACGGTACTTAGTCTGTTGAACTAGTCTGTCAATTTTAAGTAACCCCATAAAAAATAGTCAAGCGGGGTCAAATCGGGAGAACGGGCAGGCCACTCAATTTCACAGCTTCAATAAACCCATAATATAAGCCCCCTCTTTATTATACTATATGGATTGCAAATTAAACTTCCAATCCGATGATGTGTGGTACGATATTGTTCCGGAGCTTTTTAAGTGAGATTCGGCCGCCAAAGTGAGAGGTCCGAGAATTTTGCTTCTCGAGCGACACGGCCCAGCTTCGAGGGCTATTTCTGCCAATCAAAAGCTAGCAAAAGTCTGGAAAAATTCAGGGATACGTAGAAAACGTAGGAAATCGTTTGGCTCGAATATCTACGATATAGTGCGTCTTGGCAAATGAGGGACTGAACGAGATTGATCAATTAATATTGTAGATGGTTTTGGTGAATTCTTTGCTACTACATATGCGCCGAGTAGTATAACAGACTCTAAGCCTACCAGCGTAAATGCCAACCCAATATACATTACCAGCGTGTCTGACAAAGAAGTTTTGGCAGCACTATAGAGCATCAAACCTAAAATGACTACAGGTCCTGATAGCATCCCCGCCTTCTTGGTTAAAGAGTGTGCCTCAGTATTGAGCCAAGCAAGTTTCTTTTCAACCTGATTCTCAAAACTTCCACTTTTCACCAAATATGGAAACAGCTCGTTTGTGCCCAGTCTTTAAAAAGGGTTGCAGGCATGAAATTAGCGACTACAGAGCTATTGCCATCATCTCAAACTTTGCAAAGGTCTTTGAAATAATGATGCATTCCTAATTGTTCGATCCGATGAAGACAATCATTACACCCCACCAACACGGTTTTATGAAAAGTAGATCAACAACCACGAACCTGATGTGTATTACGGAGTATATCTCAGAGGTTCTCGACCGACAAGGTCAGGTAGACGTAATATACGCCGATTTTTCAAAGGCCTTCGATCGATTAGATCATGGTGTATTGCTGAACAAACTTGATGGTGTTGGTTTGTCACTCAATCTGATCACTCTTTTAAAGTCATACCTCAGCAACAGACTACAATTTGTTGAAGACAAAGGCTACAAATCCAAAAATCTAAACGCAACTTCCGGAGTGTCACAAGGGTCGGTCTTGGGTCCTCTGCTATTTAATATATACATAAATGACATGACACATAATCTTAATACGAAACATCTACTGTACGCAGATGACATGAAGATCTACTGCTCAATCTCGGACATAGGCGATTGTATTAACCTACAACATGAACTTGACAGCATAAGTAGATGGTGTATACAAAATAATCTGTCACTTAACAGTAAGAAGTGTAATATTTTGTCATTCTATCGCAAGAAGAATGCGATTATATTTCCTTATAGTTTGGACCACACCTGTTTGCAACGTCCAAGTTCTTTAAAAGATTTAGGAGACCCCCAATTAAATTTCAGTAAACATATTCATGAAATTCTCAGCAAAGCCAGTAAGAACATGGGATTCATCATACGTAATTCAAAATAGTTTAGCTCACGCGAAATACTAATGTCTCTTTATTACGCTTTTGTTCGTTCTCATTTGGAGTATACCTCCCTAATATGGTATCCTAGATATGAACAAGAACATTCACTCTGTATCTTTGAAAATAACTGGTACCTACCCTCCAGTTGGTTACCCCATGTGACATGGTTTCTCTAGATACACGTAGACAAGCTCATTCCATAATTCTTCTATATAAATTATTGAATTCCATAATCGACTGCCCAGATGTGCTAAGCCAACTTAATTTAAATGTTCCTCGTACCAGTTCTAGACATCTTCAAACTTTCAATCAACATACGCCTCGTATTCGGTTACTTGAATTGTCGCCAGTTTTTACAATGTGTAAGAGCTATTTGTCAGTGCAACAAAATATTGATGTATTTAACACCTCTCTGTCCAAAATAAAAACTGTATTTAACTAGCAAATGATATTTACGATTAGGTTGTAAATGGGATATACATTATATATCTGGATTTACGAAATAATTGTGTGTATGCGCGTATATAGGCATATATGTCTGTATATGTATACCGGTATACATAATTACATAAGTATGTATTTATCATTTAATTTTTGCTTGCCATAATGTCATGTCATAATGTCATAATGTTCTTGACTTTTACCTGAAATGTATGTACGTACCCTATTTTAATGGAAATTATATTAGAACGTAATTATAAGTATTATATGTTACACTTTGCCTATCCTGTAATTGGTCCTTGACTGTTGGATAGTTGTAAATAAATAAATAAATAAATTAAAAATTAAATGATACGACGATCAGGCTCCTTACGCCTAAGGTGAATTAAAAGAGGAGGAGATCTACCAAAAGGAAATATTAAAACATTAACTAAAAACAAGATAGCGTACGAACGGAAAATTGTTTGGTTGTTGCCACCGCAAAAGATGACATATAAGAAACCTAATTTGTTTAGAGTAGTTCGCTGGGATAGCAGATTGCTTGGGTTTATTTATGTTATAGGAGAAATAATTTTGAAAAATAAATATACAGAAAGAATAATACGAAAAGAAAAGAAATGGATAGAACAGAAAAGAAGATATGAGATTTATAGTACTACAATAAGTTAGAGAATGAGTGTATAGTGCCTGGTATGGTAGTTTTGGACTAATTCAAAATGGTGCATTATTTGTGTTCTTGTTCAAATTTGAAAACATATAGTTGATATTTACTAAAGAGCTATGATGCCTGTCTTCCAAGATAGCAGTTAAACTAAACCAACGCGTATATGGGTATGACTATTCTTGCGCTTTGTATTTTTACGATTATTAATACCCCAAGACTTCTGTTGTTAATAAAATGTGAGTTAATGAAACGATTTCTACTGTATTTTCCATTTGACTTTATATAATACAGGCTGTTTGTTAAATGAAGCAAGATGATTGTTATCTACTGGTGAATATATTTTATTATTTTTCTTGGTAGGTATGTTATATGGGCACGCAGATTTACTTTTTAAATTTGAGATAATCGATATTATTTTATTTTGCGTAAAAGGAAGAAGAAATTAATTAATTCTGTTAGCCTTAAATATGATTTCTCGGCCCTCGGCCCTTTTCGATTTTCTTTTGACATGTCACTGACATCTATGCAGTATTCGTTTATATAATGTTATTTAAGATGTAATTTGGTATAAGTAACTGTTTGTTACTATATTTATTATTTTTAATTTTTTTGTAATTTCCATTTGCATCTTTCAGTTTATTACTATAGAAACCATTTTTTGCTTTTCCTGTTAAATTAGAACAGGTTCCTGTTCAGTATATATTGTGTTTACAATACCTGAGAGAAATTTCTTAATAAATTGTTTCTCCATATTATCTCTTTTCTAAATAAAATTCATTACTCCTAGTATTAATTTCTTGCTTGGGACTGTATTCTAATATCACGTATGATTTATACAAACTTCAACATTTCTATATGTGTCATCATAGAATATTACGCCTTGCTGAATTGCTTAAATAAATTTTTAATTTAAGTTCTCGTTGGTTTAACATGTTTCCTTATTGTTTATGACAAATTACCAATTAATCACAATACAACGTACTTGACATTATGAAAAGTTAATTAATCGAATGTTAATGAGCAGCGAAAGAGAATATGATATTATAATTTACAAACTATAATATTTACATGTATGTTTAAACAATAGTGATACAATAAGGTTATGTCCGACGCCTCCGTATGAATTCTAATAGCGTTTTGCTTTTGTTTTGTTACAGTAGCGACTGTTGACATTATCCGACAGTTAACAGACAACATACTGATACATTCATTTGCATTCGACCTATTATTATTTACGAAAGATTTTCTGGTCATAAAGCGAACATTAACATATCTGTCTGTCTCTGTTGCTCTACGTTTTTATAATCTTGTTGTTGAAAGAATATTTGAACACATTGGAAGGAAAGTCTGGATGAAATAATATCCAGTACAAAGTACATAATTTTTACAATTTTACAGAGATCCAAAGACTACACAATATGTCAAAGAATAATGGGAAAAGAGGTGTAAACGACCAATTTTTTCGGATTTCAGAATCGTGTCTCAGTACTAATAATAATTCTTATTAATTTTTGCTTAATCTGAAACTGATTTTCAGTATTTGAATTTAGAATTTTTTAAATCAGAAAAGTAACTTTCTTGTTCTATTTATTGCCAAGTTTTTAGTAGACATATTGACAACATTGAATTATTTTAGTCGGCCTCCCTTTCCTACACTGTAAGTCCAACAGCATCACGCAATCCATCTTTGTTGCCTGCTAGGCGGCGGCCTTAACTAATTCCGTTTCCACATTATGTACACATTCAACTGAAAGTATCTACGCAACAACACATTTTTTGAAAGGTCGCTCCACCGTAACGAACTTAATCTGCACTACTCAGTACATTGCTGAATTACATACGGGTAGATTCAGTTTACACTGTCTTTTCTAAGGCGCTTGACAGACCGAACTTTCGTAAATTTCTTCGTAAACTTGTCAAATTTGGAATATCTGGCGGTTTACTTAAATTTCTTAAGAGTTATTTAACTTACAGAGTTCAATTCGTACCTTATAATGGATATAAATCTGTTGAATAAAGGGCCACGCCAGGAATACCCCAGGGATCAATACTTGGACCTCTTTCCTTTAATATTTTCATTAACAACATCAGTGAACACTTGGACATGTATTTCTTAATATATGCCGATGACGTTAAGATGTTGCATTGGGTTAATGATTTTAATGATTGCGAAAAACATCAGAACAATAAACTGCGTTATCGACTTGGTGCAATGAAAATGATCTTCACTTAAATGTTGATAGGTGCAATGCTATGAGTTATATAACCAAGGACTTCCCAATTATATATAATTATAATATTCATGGCGACATAGTGTGTCACCATTAACATTAACACCCTATCTATGTTCAAGGACCTAGGTGTAACCTTTGGTAATAGATTAACCTTCACTAACCATATTCATGCTGTAATTTCGCATGCATAGGGAATTCTGGGCTTCGTCTTTGGTAACAGCCATGACTTTATTGATGCGAAAGCCTTAGGGATGCTTTGTGTTGTTTCTATCGATCTAGGCTGGAGTATGCCTCACTTGTCTGACAATCCGGATATAACACTCATAACGATAAATTGGAAAACGTTCAGCGTCGCTTCCTGAAATTTTTAAACTGTAGTATACTTAAAGTGGGTTCAGAGTTTCGAACGAACTTTTATTTTAGTGTGTATGTTTAGTGTTAAGGCAAAGATTAAGTTCGTAGCCATTTCAGTAATTTCCCTAAGGTTGTTATTGGTATGATTATTGATTTTTTTGCGAATAATCCGTGTTTCAATAGTGCTGAAATTCGAGGATCAATACTTTCAATGTAAGTACTTACCCGTTCATATATATTATGCATATATTAGAGTATGCGTACATTGTGAGTGCTCTATAAATGATTTTTATTTAGATTTTATTGAAGTCTATAGCGAGGGTAAGTCCATTTGATACCGCGGCAGAAGCTTAGTCAGGACAAAATAGGCGGAAAAACGCCTTTACTCGGAACCAGAGTGATTGTGCATAAAACTACATGTATGATGGCTCATTTTATTCGTTAGAAGTTAAGTGAAGATGAAAATAATGACAAATGAATATTACATGAAATAAGGTTTTTTTTTCGAAATTCTGTGTCATTTTTACATTTCCTTGTCATGTTTTACGTTCTCTGGTTCACTCAGTCTGATGCTGAAGGCAAAAAATGCGAATCGTAGAGGGCGCCACAGAAGAAACTAACATCAGATGGAAACAATTACCAACATGAAAAAAGCTGCTATCTCCCTAACTCTTGAGGCATTTTTCATGTTATTGTGGAGCGTTCATTTTTTGTTCCAATGGCAAAATAGTGCCAATTATAGAGGACGCCACAGAAAAGACGGACATCGGGTGAAAATAACGATGATTTGGGATAATTATATGCTGTAAACTTCATATCCTGTATTTTATTTATTTCATCAAAGGAAAACGCAATGCTCATGCTTCATAGCCGTACGGGGTTATGTGGATACTAGTTTACTCTGCACAGCCGTATAGGACTGTGTAGAAGCTAGTGTTAGAATGAGAATTGTCCAATAAGAAAGACAAATTCATTTTAGGATTTTAATTTCTAGCATAGCCAGAATTCAGGTTATCGAAAAAATGAAAAGATTGTAAACGAATAATTTTACAAATAGTTTTTATTTTAGTTCTCATAGACAGTTTTTTCTGATGTTTGCAAAATCCTATAAAGAATATGTTTCATTATAGGTGAAACACCTTGTAAGTTTAAAAATAATAACAACATACCACCTTTCTGCAAATTTTATCTCAAACATCTTGTAATGTTAAATCGTAACTCCACTCAACTCGGCCAATTCACCCACTTCCCTTCCATTTCTGACAGACGTTGACTATAACCTTATCATTCATTAAATTTCGTTTATAAAAAAAAATAGCTACTAATATTCAACTTGATGAAAATATTTGTATTATAGTCCAAATTCCTCCAAGCACCTTAATCGCTAATTAAAGTTGCCTGAAATAAAGATACTTCGATATTTCTCTGTCAGTGCCTCATCTGCTTAGAACCCACGTTACAAATGTGTTTTAAGCCATTCCAAAATTTGACGTAATAATTAACTGAGATGAACTTATCTCACGTTTAGGAGCACAAGAGGGCTAATTATCGACTATCTGACAAATTGTTCACGTGACTAGGTATTCCTTCAAATTTAGAGATCCATTTCTCAAATTGAAAGGTTACTTTTCAAATTTAATATCGCCCATTATAAACAAATACCTTAATTTGTTTGTTATTATTTTTTATTCTCGATCATCAAACATTTAAATATGTAGATACAAAAGATAATGCCAGTATATGTTACTCGGATGCTGTTAATGTTACACTGTGGTATTTAAAACATGATTATGTTGTCTAATTTTGTAATAATTCATTACGTTGTAGGTTGCCGGTGAAAAAATCTCCGATGGAAGATATATTACGTATTAAATTACACTTACAAGTTGTTTAAACAAAATCACGTGTAATATGTTGTAATATGGCAAATGGGTTTTAAAATAAAAGGCTTTGATAGGATCCATGTTCGTGATAAATGATAGATTAGCGTAAACCCGTAGTCAATAACACACTCATTAAATTTTCTTGACATAAAACAATAATAAATAATGTTCGTTTTATATTTTTTCAAAAAAAAATTAAGGGACTATTGCAGACGGCGTTCAACATGTACCTACTTAAAAGATATCTAATTACTTTCATGTAGTCGAGTGGAAAATACTAAAAAAAAATCTTTTTTGTATGAAAAAAGTTTAGAATATCATGAAACGTGGAAAGTATAAATTTTCGCGAAAAAAATGTCTGTATGTATATCTGTAATTTTTACTTCCCTCGCATACCGAAGGGAAGTATTGTATTCGAGAAAAAATCACCCTCCGAGATTTTTTCGGATTCTGACGTTTCAGATCACGTAGATTACGAAAATATAGGTTTTTCAATTCCGTCAGTCTGTCTGTCTGTCTGTTGGTGCATTAACTTAAAAAAACTACTTGACGGAGAGCAGTCAAATTTGGTAGGTAGTTGACCCTACTGTCAGCGAAGAAATGGTAAAACTTTCAGTGGAAAATATACAGGGGGGACCGTCTAAACGGAAAAAATAGTGAAAAAAAATGTTTTTCCTCAAATTTAAAATTTATACGTTTCATGACACTCTAAACCTATTTCAGAAAAAAAAAATGAAAATTTTTTTCATCAACATTTTTGAAAATTTCAAAAATAAAAAAATATTTTTTGACGACTACTATACTTCCACTCCATTACGTGAATGTGGGATTCAAAATGTGACAGATGGCAATAATATTTGGCATATGCACCTATATTATTGAATAATGGCATCCCAAGAAATAATTCAGTCATGCGGGACATTTGTAAAGGTATTTGCGCAAGCCTTCCATATTTGGCACCTGTTATTTAGTATTGAACTTTTGCTGTTGGATGAGCACTCTGTATATTTTTTTGACCAAAAGTTATCAGGTTTTTTTGTAATAATAGCAATAATTATATCCCGATTATTATTCTCAATGTCATTTCGTAATTAATAATTTTTTAGAGTGACCGCCATGCACAAATAACGAGGGAAGTTCTGTGTAAATACCTTTACCGATTTTTTTTTTAAATTTACCACTAAAATAGATGCAAATTTTTTTCTGTGCATACGGTTACTTATTTAGGAGCAGTTTAAGATAATGACTTGAAATTTGGTACACGTATATATTGTAAGTTTTTAACCAGATTATATTTTGGGTTTATTCTGTTGAAGAATTTGGGGCCAGAAATTTGAAAGAATATATTTTTAACGGTCATGATTAAGTGTATCAAATTTATTTTTGAGATATTACCTACAAAAAAATTACCAAAAATTTCATTTTCGTAAAAATTTAATTTTGGGGCAAAGCAACGTACGGTAACATTTTTTTTTTAATTATAAGTACTTCAACATGGAATAAAAAGCAAAACATAAAAAGGTATATTTTTCCAAAATCTCGTATAAATGTAGCTCCTTCAAATCAAAATATGTCAAAAAAACTGATAAATCAGTAATGGTAGAGGTTCTAAAGGTTGGTATATTTTTAAAAGTGAATTATTATTTGTTTGCTTATAATTATATTGAAACATATTCTTTATAGGATTTTGCAAACAGCAGAAAAAAATAACTATCTACAGCAACTAAAAGAAAAACTATGTCTAAAAATATTAATGAAATCTTTGCATTCCTACGATAACCTGAATTCTGGTTATGCTAGCAAATTAAAATTCTAAAATGAATTTGTCTAATTTCTTATTTGAAAAAAATTCTCATTCTAACACTATCATAATTCAAGGCTTTTTTTTGAAAAATTTTTTTTGCTGTGTATGACAAATACACAGCTCTTGAAAAAGGAAACAGATTAGATTTCCGAAACGTCGGCGAAATATTTAATTTCAAGTTTTTATACTTATTTGTGTAGTTTATTTAAAAAAAAACCAACCTCTAATTGATCCTTTGACGTAAACGTCACAGGCGTAGAGGTTATTTACCAGTAACATACTGGTTTATTGTGATATATTTTGTAGATTCCCCTAGCACCGCTTAAAAAGAAAACATGTGGCAGGAAGTCCCAAAGAATTGAAGAAGGAAAAAAATTAAGATAATGCCACAAATAACATTTAGACAATATTCTGTTATTAACTTTATCTAAAATTTTTGTCACTCGATAAAAGTAATAGACCAATAATTATTGTTAATGAAAGACGTATCCTCCTTTCTCAGGTAAACTCATAACTTTTGAAATAATTACCACTTTATTAGTTTATTGGTTACCCACGAATGTATATTAAAAATATTCCCAGTTCGCATGATCATATGTTACTTTTCAGATCACATCTACCTATTCCTAATTTATTATTATAGAAAGTATACAGTTACCAAATTACTATATTTTAGGCAGCAATTACTGATAAGTCATCAAAAATTTTGCTCTAAGGTGATCTTCTTATATCGCCTACCGTGAAGCAAAACTAATTTATAATTATAACTTCAAATCTATTTTAATTTAAAGAGCGCTCTAATTATATATTCCTCTAGGTTTATTGAAACATGGGAAATCTCGGTTAGAAATTATGTTTCGCAATCCCGTTTAGAGTAATTTTATTACTAAATAATTTGAGATGGTTTATTAAGCGAGAATTAAACGTTTATTAATGAGATTAGTGAAAAGGCAAGGAATATATTAAACACTTTAAAAGATACGCCTGTATGTGTAATTATCATGGTGCAGTTATAATAAACATATGTTCTGATGATGGTTTAATGGCAGAATTTGATAAATATTGAACACATTAGTACTAGAGTTGATCTATTAGTTGATACATATCTTTACATTGTTATTTTATTACTTTAACAATTTTGTAAATTGTTATTGAAATATAAACTACAACTGTTAGTGTTGATTTATCTCTAATAGCAAATGCCGGCGCCTTCTTCCTTCAACGTAGTCAATGAATTAATAAATGACAATACTCGGTCTTTAAATACCTCTTCTAATAATTTTAATATAATTTCTAAATTATCTGTGTATTATTAAATGCTGTGAGTTCAAGCGAATACTCTGCCATTGCAGTCACATGAAGTTGGTTAGAAACTGGAGTAAATAGCTCAGAGTTATTTGATTCTTATAAATACAGAGTGTATCGATGTGATCGCGACTTTATTGATACTAAATGTACTAGACGCGGAGGTATCATGCTCATCATTGAGTCCTATTTATGCTCTGCAGATAAGCAATCACACAATTCAGAGAGTTATGTTTTATTGACATTCTTGGGGTTGTCTAAATGGCTACATTTTGCATGGCGTCTAGTATATTAAACAAATATCATATTTAAAAGTTCTGGATCGAGTTATCGAGTCTGAATATATTACATCAGAGCCTTCAAACAACTTTTGATGTATATATTTTAATAGCTATTACTTAACTGAGGAAACATTTATAAACGGGTTATTGATATGAAATAAAATAAATTTAGAAGAGCTGGAACAGCAAACAATATAAAAGTCAACAGTAGTGAAAAATGTGCAAAATAAAAGTGAACGGATAATGTTAAAAATAGCAGATTTTTGGCCCCCATCGCGCAACGCAAGACCCACAGAAAATAATTGAAGAAAGCTCAAAATTAATAAAAATCCGTCTCCGTAGTACCAAAAGGCTGAGGAAAGTTCCATTTCACCCCTAAAACACGAAAACAACTCCTAAAACTGTTTTGAATAATAGTTTATACTGAAAGTGATAATTATACGTATTTTATTACTCTTAGGTATCGATTTAATAGAGATAACGAAAGAAGTAAAAACTACCTCTGTTTAAGCCCTATTCAGGGGGTGGAGCGTCATACACAGCACCTAATATTAATAAAATAAATACAAAGGTGATTAAAAATGTACAAAATTATTATTTTTTATTGGTACCCTATTTTGCTTATTTAAAGTACTTACGCCTCAGAGTGTTTAAATCTAACTTTTAAAAACGCGCGTATTTTAAAGTTACCATGGCAACAACTTTTTGATTATTGATCTGACAGAAATTTTTGCGCTATTAACCGCGAATTTGCTTTTCTATTTAAGTAATCAATGTTAGAACTCTTTTAAAGCAATATACAATCAGTAACAACTGTAGGGACAATAATTAATCTTATGTGACAGATTGCAAATTAATTTTTGTATTCCTAATTTGACACTGAGAGGTATCCTGATGTCACATCACGAATTCAACCATTTTACATTATTAATTCTTATTTTCATTTTTTTGTAGTAATAATACCAGTATTTATGATTTCAAAGTGTCCCAATAAAAAAAGTAGCGTAAAGTATTCGTGGATAACTGGTCTCTAAAAAACACTTGCTTTATTTCGAGCACACCGGCTGCACCGTCGTGCTCAAAAAATCGCGCGTGTCTTAAAGACCTTAATATCCACTTATACTTTAATATACTATTACTTCCACATCCACGTAGTGGATTGGAAGTATAGTAATCGCAAAGAAATTTTCAAAAATTTTTATTCGTGAAATAGGTTTAGAATGTCATGAAACGTCGAGATTTTAAATTTAAGCGAAGAAAAATTTTCTGTCTGTCTGTCGGTCTGTCTGTCTGTCTGTCTGTAACTTTTTTTTTGTCCGCACGCTTTCTCCGGAACGGTTTAAGATAATGACCTGAAATTTTGTACACGTATATATTATAACGAGATCTGGAACTGGATTGTTTTTTGAGGAAATCCGGTGAAGGGTTGGGGGTTAAATAGGGGTAAATAGGGGGAAATAAGTAAAGCAAGCTTGTAAAAGTACAGAAACTTGAAATTCGGTGTATGTACTAGAAGTTAAGGCCTCAGATTTTTTTATAATATTTTTCAACCCCCCACCACTCCTACCCCATTAATGGGGTTGATAAAATAAAGTTGAGATATTCATTTGAAATTTCGTACACGTATGTATTATAACGATGTCTAGAATTAGATTATATTTTGGGATTATTCCGTTGAAGGGTTGGGGGTTAATTTGGGGTAAATAGAGGAATATAAGTAAAACAAGTTGGTAAGAGTACAGAAACTTGAAATTCGGTGTATGTACTAGAAGCCAAAGCGTCAGATTTTTTAATAATATGTTTCAACCCCCACCACCCCTACTCCAATTTGAAAAGGGTTGATAAAATAAAATTGAGATATTCATTTGAAATTTTCTACACGTATGTATTATAACGACATCTGGAACTAGATTATATTTTGAGATAATTCCGTTGAAGGGTTGGGGGTTAAATAGGGGTAAATAGGGGAAAATAAGTAAAGCAAGCTGGTAAGACTACAGAAACTTGAAATTCGGTGTATGTACTAGAAGCCAAGGTCTCAGATTATTTATAATATTTTTCAACCCCCACCACCCCTACTTCATTATTAAAAGGGTTGATAAAATAGAATCGAGATATTCATTTGAAATTTGGTACACGTATGAATTATAACGACATCTGGAACTAGTTTATACTTTGAGATGATTCCGTTGAAGGGTTGGGGGTTATTTAGGGGTCAATTGGGTGAAAGTAAAGCAAGCTGGTATGAGTGCAGAAACTTGAAATTCGGTGTATGTACAAGAAGTTAAGGCCTCAGATTTTTTTTATAATATTTTTCAACCCCCCCCACCACCCCTACCCCATTAATGGGGTTGATAAAATAAAGTTGAGATATTCATTTGAAATTTCGTACACGTATGTATTATAACGACGTCTGGAATTAGTTTATATTTTGAGATGATTCCGTTGAAGGGTTGGGGGTTAATTTGGGGTGAATAGAGGAATATAAGTAAAACGTTGGTAAGACTACAGAAACTTGAAATTCGGTGTATGTACTAGAAGCCACAGCGTCAGATTTTCTTATAATATTTTTCAACCCAACCACCCCTACTCCAATATGAAAAGGGTTGATAAAATAAAATTGAGATATTCATTTGAAATTTGGTACACGTATGTATTATAACGACGTCTGAAACTAGATCATAATTTGAGATGATGCCGTTGAAGGGTTGGGGGTTAAATAGGGGCAAATAGGGGAAAATAAGTAAAGCAAGCTGGTAAGACTACAGAAATTTGAGATTCGGTGTATAAGTATACTAGAAACCAAGGCCTCAGATTTCTTTCTAATATTTTTCAAACTCTACCACCTCCGCTTCATTATTAATGGGATTGATCATCACATCAAATTGAGATATTCACTTGAAAGTTAGTACACGTATGTATTGTAGTGACATCTGATTGAGATGACTCCATTGAGGTGGTAGGTTGTAAATAGTGGAAAATAAGTACGGTAAACTAGAAACTTCATTTTTAACGTATATTGTAGAAACCAACTTCTCAAACTTTTCTGTGACAGCTACCCCAAATATTATTAAAATTCTATGACCAATAATTTTCACATACTAGAGTGCAAATATAGTCAAGATGTTTCCTTTAAAGTGACTTGGACGAATAATCTGGATGTGGAAGTAGTGATTCCTTAGGCAGCGGTTTTTTAATACTAGTTGAGCCAGACCTTCAACTGATCCTGACCTCGGCATCCCTATTTTCAAAAATATGGGTAATAAAATAGTAATATAATAACATAATAATAATAGTAATAATAATATAATAATGTGTTATTTATTTTATTATACATTATTTGAAAATAGCGTCAGGTTAGTTGAAAGTCTGACTCAACTAGTAAAAAATAATTTTGTACATTTTTAATTACCTTGGTATCTATTTTTTAATAGATACTTGTGTATGACGTTCCACCCCCTGCATAAGGTGTGAATAGGGGTAATCTTTACCCTTTTGTTATCTCCATTGAGTCGATACCTTTTGATACCACGAAGAAGTATTTTTATTAATTTTGAGCCTCTTTTGCCTTATGCGTTCCGTTATGGGAGCCAAAAATCAACTATTTTTAAAATCGTTCTCTCCTTTGAGGCTGCTTTCCCTACCTGTACAAAAAAAGTTAGGACTTGTAATAGCAATAAAAATAAAATTAAATTCACTTCCACTTTGTCAAAAAAACTTCAGGATGTAAAAGACTTAAATAATTTAAGAAAATTAACTAATTCTCCTGAGCTCAATGCTAGGTACAAATTTCTAAAAAAAGAGACCGAACACGAGATAAAACAGGAAAAATGAAGCTATTACTCCAATAAAATATGACTGTCTGAAAATAAAGCAGACTCTATGGAGTATAATAAATGATAATGATTGCAAAAGGACCAGGAAACATATTGAATTAATAAACAATAATGATGTCGTAACTGATAGTACAGCAGTTTCAGTGCTTTTTGGTAATTTCTTCTCAACAATAGTAGTCGATAAATTGAGGAATCACTTTCAGGGTAACTATTCGGAGAACTGCACGACATGTAAACATGTTATATCGAATATGTTCTTTACACCAGTAACTGAGCAAGTTCAGAGAGTAATTACCAACTTACGTAATAAAAAATCTACTGGGGATGATGAAGTTTCAATTAAACTAGTTAAAAACTGTCGTGACATCTTGTCGGGACCCATAGTGCATTTAATTAACCTATGTCTTATACACGGTGAATTCCCAGATGCTTTAAAATTGGCCATACTAATACCAATACCGAAAAATGACTGCTCATTAAATATCGAAAACTATCGTCCTATCGCGTTACTTAGTGTGATATCAAAAATCATAGAAACGATAATCTCAAAAAATTAATGAGTACTTAAATACATATGGACTATTAACTGACAGTCAACATGGTTTTAGGAAATGCTATTCTACTGAAACAGCAACTAGGGATTTCATTCAACATATTAACGATAAAATAGATAATAACGATATTCGTCGTTGGAATATTCTTCGATTTATCTAGGGCCTTTGACACCCTCCATGTAGACTTTGTATCTGACAAATTAAACAGTTTAGGAATTCGCGGTAACATAAACAAACTTCTCACATCATAATTATCATACCGTAAATTTTACGTTAGACAAGGAGATGGTAAATCAAAACAATATAATGTTGATATTGGCACCCCACAAGGGAGTGTTCTTGGACCTCAAATCTTCATTCTCTATGTCAACGATCTTCCAGAACACATTAGTGAAGGGAAGACTTTTATGTATGCAGATGATACATCAGTCATCATATCGCACTCTGATCCAAAGGAAATTGTAAATAAAGTTAATATTACTCTACGGCAGTTCTGCGCATGGTGTAATAAAAATCGCTTAATAATAAATGGTGATAAAACTGTTATCATCCAGTTTCATACAAGATTCCAAAAACCGTACAACTTTAACTTCTCTTTGTATAATTGTTATGTATGTAATGATACGCTGGTTTTTCAAATTGATTTATTTAGTTAGAAATCTTTATAATAAATTCTGACATATGCTATCAAATTATATGAACTATTACAACTCCTGAATGTCACCATTAAGCTGACTTGATCAGTCAAAAACGCCACTTAGTGGTAAATCAGGGCTAGACAACATAATTTTCATCATGTTTAAATTAGTCTCAAACATGCCGGCCCCCTTAAAACAACGTTTTAATATTATCCATCCTTAGGCAAAAGACACAGTTTTGTGATAGGTCGTTTTAGTAATCCTGAAGAAGATCGGACGGTAGCCACTCTCACTAAGTTGTCACGTCCTCGATGAACTTCCACAATTCGTGCTATTTTCCATTGTAGAGGCGTAATATTGTCTTCTTTGATAATAACCATATCTCCGATACATAAATTTGGTGTTTGTTGTGGCCACTTGAAGCGTTGTTGTAAATTATGTAAATATTCCCTCGACCATTTCTTCCAAAAATGCTGGCTCATTTTCTGGACAACTTGCCAACGTGACAATCGATTGGTAGGAATTTCCATCACATTTTGATCTGGTGATTGGGTTAATGGTGACCCAATTAAAAAATGTGCAGGAGTAAGTGGAGAGAAGTCTGTAGGATCATCGTGGATTGGGGTTAAAGGTCTGGAATTAACACAAGCCTCGATTTGTACTAATAGTGTATACATTTCTTCAAATGTAAGTCTAGTCTCTCCAATGACACGCTTTATATGGAACTTTACAGATTTTATTCCTGCCTCCCACAGGCCTCCAAAATTAGGAGAATTAGGTGGAATGAAGTGCCATTGGATCCCATCTGTGGCAGCAGAGTTACATATTTCCTGTATGCTTTGATCGTCTCTTAATAATTTCTGTAATTCACGCATCTCACGGTATGCACCTTTAAAATTGGTGCCATTGTCACTGTAGATGTTGGCGCATTTACCTCTTCGTGAAGTAAAACGGCTGAATGCACTTAGAAAATCTGCTGTAGATAAACTGGATACCAATTCTAGATGAATTGCCTTCGTCGCCATGCATATAAATAAAGCGATATAGGCCTTTGTTATGGGTGATTTCCTATGAGTACCTTGTTTGACATATATGGGACCACCATAGTCTACTCCACTGTTTAAAAAAGGCCTTGTTACTTGGATTCGACACTTAGGTAGGTTACCCATGAGCTGGGTTTGCTCTGTTTGAGCCATACGGAACCTGAAGCATTTATGACAACTGTGAATAATTGCCCTGATTATATTTCTCCCATTAATTGGCCAATATTTTTGCCGTATACTGTTTAAAACTGCCTGAGTTCCTGAATGACAAAGTTTGATGTGTTCATTTCTTACGAGAAGTTTGGTAAACACATGTTTTGATGGTAGTATTATCTGATGTTTTTGTTCATACAATACATCTAAATTTTCTAATCTTCCTCCCACTCGAAGTATACCATCCTCTGCAAGAAATGGATACAATGATCTTAGCTGACTTCCGGGCATGACTTTATTATGTTTTTGAAGATTTTGAATATCGGAAGTAAAACATTCTTGTTGAGATTTCTTGATCAAATAATAAAGTGAAGACTGTAATTCGATAACAGTCAAAGGGCCCACCTTCCTTAACTCACGATTGGATTTTATATTGTTAATAAATCGTAAACAGTATGCAGTAACTCGCTGAAGTTTGTTGAAACTGGAGAACATTGGGAATAAATCACAAGCTTCCTCTACTGCCACATGACTAGAGTTACTTAAAAGTTTAAGTTCACTTAGTTCATCTGGAAATTCTAGTTTATTAAATTCTTGTGTGGGCCAGAAATGTTCATCACTGGTTATCCATGTAGGACCATTCCACCATAGCTCTAAATGAATTAGCTGCTCTGCAAGACAACCACGAGAAAGAATATCTGCTGGATTATCACTTGAGCTTATATGTCTCCAATCGTTCATATCTGTTAGATTCTGTATCTCGGTTACTCTATTAGCAATAAATGTCTTTAACTTGTGTACCGGTGTGTTAATCCAATACAATGTTATTGTAGAATCTGACCACAAAAACATTTCGTTAAACTTTAGATTAAATGCATTAACTGAAGTATGATACAGATTTGCGAGAAGAAGTGCAGCACACAATTCTAGTCTTGGAATACTAAGTTTCTTCAAAGGTGCTACTCTTGATTTGGAGCAAACGAGCTGCATTTTATGATTATTGTATGTATCACTGGAACGAATATGAATTGCTGCACCATAACTGACCTCTGAAGCATCACAGAACCCATGAATTTGTAGATTCACCGGCATGTTAATCAGTACTCTTCTAGGTATTTTCAAATTTAATAGAGAATTTAGCTGAAAATTATACTCTCTCCATTTTTTAGATATATGTTCGGGAACTTGTTCATCCCAACTTGTTTTAATTTGCCATAACTCTTGCATTAAAATTTTCGCCTTACAAATAACCGGTCCTAGCAGTCCCAATGGATCAAATAATTTGGCGATTTGGGATAATAGGTAACGTTTTGTTAAGGTAATATTTTCTGTGTTTGAATTTGTAGTATATAAAATGACATCGAGCTCGGCATTCCAATGTAGTCCAAGAGTTTTGATAGTTTGTGATATATCCAAGTGGAGCAATGGATCCTCTGATTTCTCAGACATTTCACTCAATAATTGGGGTTCGTTGGATAACCATTTTCTTAGCCTAAATCCTCCTCGTTGTAATAAATTTGCCAAGTCTGTTTTCAGTCGTAATATTTCCTTGAAGTCATCTCCTCCAGTTAGAAGATCATCGACATAAAAATCTCGTTTTAATATAGCACTTGCTTGCGGAAAATGTGGTGCTTCCATTTCAGCCAATTGATGTAGACATCTGACAGCTAAAAATGGTGCTGGAGCAGTTCCATAAGTGACAGTGCCTAAACAATAAGTTTTAATTTGGTGATCTGGATGTTTTCTCCATAGAATCTTTTGATAAATTTGGTCTTCTTCGTTTAATCTAACCTGGCGGTACATTTTTTCGATGTCCGCAGTTAGGACAAAGGCGTGCATTCGGAATCTTGTCAAAATGGAGAACAAACTGTCTTGAATAGTAGGTCCAACTAAAAGTTTGTCATTTAGTGAAACTCCGGTTGAACTTAATGCTGAGGCATCGAACACAACTCTAGTTTTAGTTGTCAAACTGCTTTCCTTGAAAACTGCATGGTGGGGTAGATAATAGCCAATTTGTTTGTCATCTATATTTAATTCTCGCATGTGTCCTAATTGAATGTACTCGTCAATAAATTGAATATAGTGATCTTTCAATGCTGAATTGACTGTGAATTTCTTCTCTAAATGATTAAATCGCTTAAGTGCAGTATTGTATGATTCTCCTAAAATCTTCTCATTAGATTTAAAGGGCAACTTGACGATGAATCTACCAGTCTCATTTCTAGTAGTGTTGGCTTCGAAGTGTGCTTCACAAGCGATTTCTTCAGGTGAAAGGATTTTATCATTCTGCATTTCTTCAATCTCCCAGAACTTGCGCAACTGTGAATCAAGGGGCTCGATTGTCAGGTAACATGATCTTGATACGTCATTACCTTGATTACTAAAGGTTTTCCCAGAGACTACCCAGCCGAATTCAGTATTTTGCATGATTGGCATATTTTTACCTAGCCTCAGTTGCTCGTTGCACAGTATGTCGAAAAATATTTCAGCTCCTAGGAGCATTTCAATCTTCCCTGGTATGTTAAATTGTGGATCGGCTAATGAAATGCCTCGAGGTAATTTCCAATTTGTATAATTGATTAATCTTGTTGGTAACTCATTGGTAATGTTTTCTAAAATTAAAAATTCTAGCCTCCTTTGATATGAACTCACTCGTGACGTTAATCGTAACTCAATTGATTTATGTATTCTAGTTTGTATTTGATTAATACCGCTTAATGGAAGATTTTTTGATTTGGGTCTGAAGCCTAAACTTTCAAAAAATGTCTTTGAAATGAAATTTGTTTGACTTCCGCTATCTAGCAATGTTCGACATAGATGCCACTCATCTGAAGAATCTTTAATTTTAATTACTGCCGTGGCTAGCAATATTTCTCTCGGCTGACTCATATTATGCAACGCAACATTGGATTGTGCCTCGGCATTTAAATTTTGGGCAACATTTTCCTCACCTATATTTCTTGTAGACACATTTTCTATGTGAATCAACGTATGATGTCTTCTTTTACATGTTCTACAAGTAAACGTTGATTTACATTGATTAGCAGAATGATTAGCTTTAAGACAATTAAAACACAATCCCAATTTCTTGACGCTCTCGATCCTCTCATTTACATTTTGATTTAAAAATGTATCACACTGTGATAAAGTATGCTGAGATTTACATAGTATGCAAGCATTTTGTTGATATTGTTCCGAAGCCATATGAGTCATCTGTCTCCTTGATTTGTCTTGAAAATGTTGCTCAGGATAATGTGATACGCCATGTATTGCTTCAAGGGCAAAACATCTTTGCTCTAAAAATTTTAGAAGTTCATCTAAAATCGGCAAACCTCTTGCAGCTCCAGAATTTTTGCTTAACTCCCACTCTCTTCTACTTGAGTTGTCTAATTTTCGTTTTAGCAGAAAAATGATTATAGCATCCCAGTGTTTGACAGGCAAACCTTGAGCTTCTAAAGATCGCACATTTTGTTTAGTCTGTGTAATTAGATTCCTTAGTGAAGTCACTGATTCTTTCATAATTTGTGGTTGGTCAAAAATAGCTTCCAAATGCGAATTTACAATAAATTCCTCATTGTTATAACGCTCGTTAAGCAAGTTCCATGCGAGAGAATAACTTTCTGCAGAAGAATTAAATGA
The DNA here is from genome assembly GCA_963583905.1 of Stenurella melanura. Lineage (NCBI taxonomy): Eukaryota > Metazoa > Arthropoda > Insecta > Coleoptera > Cerambycidae > Stenurella > Stenurella melanura. The sequence continues at coordinate 86,328,139 of OY757309.1, forward strand.
ACTTACTATTTGTAAAGCCTCTCCATTTAACGATGTTTTTAGATAATGCAACTTGTCCACCTCAGACAATCTTTTACTTTGATGAATTAACGATATAAACAAATCTCGAAACCCTAGCCAATGTATGTAATTTCCAGAAAATTTTGGTATATCAAGTAGTGGTAACTTAACCCGACTCTCATTGTCACTCCAAGCAACTAGTTGTTTGTCATCACATGGTTGATTTTGCCTTTCACGTTGCTTGTTTATTTTCTCTATCGTTGCCTTTATGAAATAGCAAATTTCCTCGACTTCTGCCCTGTCACCGCAATGTTTATCAAAATCTATTTCCTCTAAAGACTTTTGACAGGTATCATATTTCTCCATTAACTCATTTAAAGTTGTATAACGGATAGCTAACTGCTCTATATCACCATCCTCAAATTGTTTCACAAAGGTTTCGATTCTTGCTACACTTGCCTTTAAAGATTTACGATTTATTTCTAATTTATTTTCCTTCTTCTCGGCCATTTTGCTAGTGTTTTGGTAGAAGGTTGCTCAGTGACTTGTAATATTACTGAAAAATGTGTCTGACTTACTGCTTGTAGGAAATTCTCAATCCTCGTCTCAAATAATTGTTTGTAATAGATATATATATTCGCAGGTAGAATGTTGAAATATTAGCTGTCAACTCGTTAACTCATAGACTTGTTCTGTAGAAATGCTTATAGTAGATGCCTCCTCTTGTTCTTGATGTTTCACACTACTCCTCAATAAGAATGTACTCACACTACACTGGTTGTTTTCTCACTAAATCTCACTGAATAAAAAGTTCATCCGGCTCGAAGGACCAATGTTATGTATGTAATGATACGCTGGTTTTTCAAATTGATTTATTTAGTTAGAAATCTTTATAATAAATTCTGACATATGCTATCAAATTATATGAACTATTACAACTCCTGAATGTCACCATTAAGCTGACTTGATCAGTCAAAAACGCCACTTAGTGGTAAATCAGGGCTAGACAACATAATTTTCATCATGTTTAAATTAGTCTCAAACAATAATAACACAATAAAATTCGAACAAAAAACAAAATTCCTTGGATCAATGATCGACAATCACTTGACTTGGGAACCACAGATTACCTTTTTAGCAAACAAACTAAATAAGGCATACTATGCTATTAATCAGCTAAAGAATAAATTAAACCAAGACGCTCTATTGCCGGCTTATTACGCTTTGTGTTACTCAGCCATAAGCTACAATATTGTAGTCTGGGGTCAGTCTGTTCATGTTAAAATAATCTTTATCCTACAGAAACGGATTGTCAGGCTGATTTATAACCTTGATATTCATACCTCGTGCAGAGATACTTTTAAAAATAAAAAATTTTTACCTCTAGCATGTATCTACATATTAAAAACATTATTATTCTGTCATGAAAATAAGAAACAATTTTTAACACACGCAGATGTACATAGTTATGATACGAGACACAAAAATAATTTTTACTCAAATCAACACCGTCTCACTTGCTACGAGAAATCTCCTTTCTATAGTGGATCTCACTTGTACAATCTACTACCAACGAACCTTAAAGACTTACCTGTCCATGCTTTTAAGAAAACCATAAAAAATTTCCTAACTTCCAATTCATTTTACGCCATTGGTGAGTTTATTTTAAAAATTGAAACCGATAAGTCAGTTGACTAGTCTAAATAATTATTTTTTATTCTTTGTGATATGCTTTTATTGTATCTATATTTTTAATGTGTTTTTTTGTATTTTTAACATTTTTTTATATTATATTGTAATACCTCTTATATTTTATATTATTATATCATAAACTGTAATATGTAAGTTCCAACTTTATACTTTTGACTTATCTTATCTACTATCATTGTAGCCACAAAGACCAATAAATGTATCTATCTATCTATCTATCTATCTATCTATCTATCTATCATGGTTACCTGTGAAAATTGACAAACTAGTAATTTTCATAAAATACTAAATAACATAATGGAGTCAACAACTCCAAACAAGGTATGAAGTGTTAGATGGTGGTTAAAAGTTAATTTAAGATAATAAATTACCTCCTTCTAGGCTAATAAAGGTATTAATTACAATAAATTGCATCTTACTAGTACTAATCTATAACTAACGCTATTTGAAGTAACTAGTATATTATTATTCAAAGTGTACTGTAATTTCCTAGTTATTCATATAAACTTCGGTATTGCCATATGCTCTTCAAATTTAGTTAAAATTATATATTATCTTATTTGTTCAACATATTGTCCAGTCGGTAAAGTAAAAAATACACCAGACACTCGCAAAAAATTTTGTCTGAGATTTTCCTTCCGTAGCTGTTAGTGCGAAGATTAAACATCACAGAACCACAGAAATTAGTCCTGGTGGTGCCGCGCAACCTCCTCAAAAAACCACCCATTCGGTGAAATAAGCCTTATTTTACTGATAACTCGGTAACCGTTGAAGATATAAAAAAATTGCTCATTATGAAAAAGAAAGCTTGACTAATTGCCTAAAAAAAGTCCTGTTGTAATTTTCTGGTATATGCCATGGTTTTTGACAAAATTGATGTTGACGAAAATTGCAAAATTTGTATTTTTAATGCACGCGAATTTTGGTTTATTTGGATTTTTTTGCGCGCGGCCTATAGAAAAAACTGAATTGCTCGAAAACCAAACAAGCTAGAAGGAAAAGTCAAAATAAAACCCATTTTGACTGGGATATAAAATACTCTCCTGCGTTGCCATATTTGAGGGCTATTGATATTTATTAGTATATAAAAATAAGAACATAATATAGTTATCTCTTGATTTTTTGTGCATCTAACTATTCAGGCCCATAAAAAATAGCTGACTATAATATAAGTTATAAATGCATTATCTTTTAGTTCAAGGTAGTACTTCAATGCAGAAAAAGTTAGGAATAAAAATATTGACATTTACAAATTTAGCAGCATGTTAAAGTTAGCCAAAAAATATATCCAAAAAAGGCTGCATATTCAATTTTTTCATGATATTTTTTTAATATAATTTTTCAACTATTAAATAATTAAAAACAATAGTTATATGATATATAAATAAAAAAAAATAATTTGAGCTAAATTTTCAAGATGTCTGGGTCTTTTTTTTATTTTTAGAAAACAATAAAAAATTGGCCAAAATTTGGCTAACTGCTGGTAAAATTTTAAATGTGAATATTTTTATTCTTAACTTTTTCTGCATTAAAGCAGTACCTTGAACTAAAAGAAAATTAATTTATAACTTATATTAAAGTCAGTTATTTTTTATGGGCCTGTGAATAATTAAAAGTGCAAAAAATCAAGAGGTAGCTATATTATATTGTTATTTTTATATACTAATAGATATCAACAGTCATCAAAAATGTAAACACGAGAGATTTTATATACCCTTTAAAACCCATTTTGATTTTTCTTCCTAGCATGTTTGGTTTTCCGGCAATTCAATTTTTTCTGTAGGTCGAGCACAAAAAATTCAAATAAACGAAAATTCGTGGGCATTAAAAACACAAATTTTGTATCTTTTTTCAATATCTATTTTCTCGAAAACCATGTCATATACAAGAAAATTACAACAGGACTTTTTCTTAGGCAATTAGTCATGCTTTCTTTTTTACGATGAGCAATTCTTTTATTTCTTCAACGGTTAACGAGTTATCAGAAAAACAAAGCTTTTTTTCACCAAAGGGGTGTTTTTTTTGGGGGGGGGGTTGCGCTGTACCCCCAGGACTCATTTCTGTGGTTTTGTAATTTATAATCCCTCCACTAACAGTTACTGAAGAAAAATCGCAAATAACATTTTTTGTTATGGAAATCTTTATAATTATTGAACTATATTTCAAATCACAAACTTCAATTAATATGTTCAAAATTTTAAATAAAAGTATTCATATTTTTCGATTTCAGTTCTTTCAGTTGTTCTGAAAGCTTGCTGTGGAATATCTGCCAGAAGACTAGATGTTTTATAGTCCGGTATGTTGTTGAAACTTTGCGGAAACAGAAACTAATATCTATTTACTATAACAGTGGAAATAATATGATAATTTTTGTTGTGAACACAGAACAAAATAAAAAGGTAAAACCACACGAGTTTATCAACGTTAAAGTTAGCTACTAACTTAAGAACCTTTTATTTAAGACCTAAACTTTCTTGTGCCACTTAACCCACCCACGATGATCAAAGCTTTATAATATGATAATGTGCCTATTTTATTACGCTTTTAAACCAACCTCAAACTATGCTACATGTAAACCACTTCAATCACGATTTTATTATCTACTTATATTAGAACTTGTAAATGGTAAATATTCAATTTATTTCGATATTGCCCTATTAAACTTTTAATGTATTTCTTCAAAGTGCACCATAATTTAAATAATTTGGCTATTGATCTACTTCTCTAAATACAGAATTCGTTGACTAGTTTAGAGTTATTACCATTACTTGGTTTTTATGAAAATTATTAATAGGGACACCGAACAGTTGCATGAGCGAAGCACAGAAATGTACAGTCCTCTTGAAAATGTTATGTAGTATTAATATTTTAAATATTAAGTAAGGAAGCGTATTTTCAACCGACTTTAAATTTTCTTGAAAAGGAGGAGATTGTCAGTTCGACCCGTATTGATCAGTTTCACTTCAACCATTTGATATTAGAAAAAAAAACATCAAATTTAAAAAAGAACATTTTAAATCTATAGGGTGTTTCGCATAGTTATGGCAAGTTAATAGTTGGATTTTTTAACGGGACATCTAATACTTTTATATACAGTGTGAACCTAAAGAAACGCACAAAATTCATATCTTTGGTACTTGTCATTTTTCAAAAAAATCCTCGACCAGGTCGTTTTGTAAATGCTACATTTTGTCACTATGCCAAAATTTATGACGTCATTGGTTTTTGAGTTATGACGCTATTTTTTTTAATGGAAACAGTCATTTTTGTTTACAGTTTTTGCTGGTATATTCCTTTAGCTTTCGGGTGACATAAAAAAAATGATATTACCTGAGTCATTTTTTTGGAAAAATGACATTTTATGTAAAAATAGCTTATCTTTCGCAAATTCACGCGTAATGTTCCACTTTCTTATGGACTGATAAATCTTGTTGCCTACATTTTTGTTTTAACTAGCATGAAAAGATTTAACATAAAAACAAAACAAAGAAAAAAATAAAAAACAATCACCATAACAACAGAGAGATACAGGCCTTTTTATGTAAAGTATCGATAACTTTTACTTCCCTCGCATACCGAAGGGAACTATTGTATTCGAGAAAAAATCACCCTCCGAGATTTTTTCGGATTCTGACGTTTCAGAATACGTAGATTCCGAAAATATAGGTTTTTCAATTCCGTCAGTCTGTCTGTCTGTCTGTCTGTCTGTCTGTCTGTCTGTTGGTGCATTAACTAAAAAACTGCTTGACGGAGAGCAGTCAAATTTGATAGGTAGTTAACCCTACTGTCAGCGAAGAACTGGTAGAATTTTCACTGAAAAATATACAGGGTGGACCGTTTAAACGGAATAAATAGTGAAAAAAATTTTTTTTGCTCAAATTTAAAATTTCCACGTTTCATGACGCGCTAAACCTATTTCAGAAAAAAAAAATTTTGAAATTTTTTTTCAATCATTTTTGAAAAAATTTTTACCACTAAAAAAAAATTTTTTCTTTGTTCAAATTTAAAATTTCCACGTTTCATGGCATTCTAAATCTATTTAAAAGAAAAAAAAATTTGAAAATTTTTTACCATTTTTGAAAAAAATTTTACCACCAAAATAGATTAATTTTTTTTTTCTCAAAATTTAAAATTTCCACGTTTCATAGCGTTCTAAATCTATTTAAAGAAAAATAAAAATAATTTAAAATATTTTTGAAAAAATTTTACCACAAATAGATGGAATTTTTTTCCGATTTAAAATTTTCACGTTTCCATGGCATTCCAAATTAATTAAAACAAATTTTAAAATGTTTTAGAAAAACAAAAGAAAAATGAAAACTTGTTTTAGTAATCTATTTATCACCATTATAGAATAGACGAAATATTTTTTTGCTCAAATTTAAAATTTCCACGTTTCATAACATTCTAAACCTATTTCGGAAAAAAAATTTGCAACATATTTTCACCAATTTGGAAAAAAATTTAACACTAGAATAGACAGAAAACATTTTTGAAAATTTGTTCTATATTTAATCACCACTATACTTCCATTCCATTACGTGAATGTGGGATTGAAAATGTGAGAGATGGTAATAATATTTGGCATATCCTATTATATACTTTTATTGAATAATGGCATCCCAAGAAATAATTGAGTCATGGTGGACATTTATAAAGGTATTTGCGCAAGCCTTCCATATTTGGCACCTGTTATTTAGTATATTGAACTTTTGCTGTTGGATGAACACACTGTATATTTTTTTGACCAAAAGTTATCTGGTTTTCTTTGTAATAATACCAATAATTATATTCCGATTATTATTCCCAATGTTATTTCGTAATTAATATTTTTTTTGAGTGACTGTCATGCACAAATAACGAGGGAAGTTCTGTGTAAATAACTTTACCGATTTTTTTATTCCTGTCACGTGTGGAACCTCAGTTTTGTGACACATCTGGGTAGCTATTCTGTATCGGTGTGATGTGATGTGAGCACATGTTTTCATGAGAAAGTGGGCGGAGTTCTCTTTAAAACCAAAATAGCGTATTCTGTAACTGTGGGAGCGGTCACATCACGCCAAAAATCAGGGAACTTGCTTCTCTTGGTAAATTGTAGGAAACGGGACCGTTCAAGCGTGAGAGGATGAAAGTATAACCTCACTTTCTGGCAGTTTCATTTTATTTGGATCTCGGTGGCATGATATTTGTTTATCTGAAGTTATTTTTATGTTAGATCATACAATGAGGTTTGTGTTACTTAAACTGTAGGGATTAAAGGGCGATGAATATTGCCGATGTACTAAATTATCAATGAGGCACTATGAGACCTTCAAATTGCTGGAAAAATCCTCAAAAAGAACAACTCATTGCATGAACAAATCCTTCGATTTAACAAATAGGGCTTTTATAATAAAGTAAATAAAGAACATGCTTGGGGATATCATACAATATATTATACAAGTCAGATTATGTACAATCCAATTATTATACTTATTACAAATTAAATTTACTTTTCTCCATTGCTCCGAATTATTTTTATTAGTTTCCAGGGACAGCGTTTAAAGTGGTTGTTTTTCCAGCATTTTTTTTGCATCTTTTGTGAACTGATTTGTAAATGTTCCACAGAGGCTGTAGTTGTTTTTCCACCCATTTAATGAAAATATATTTTAAGTCACTATTCATCGGGTTGAAACGGACTTTTGACATTATTCCTAGCCTAACAGAAAATTATGTCACTTTTACAAAAGTGTAGTCACTGTAGTTACACAATAGCATTTTGGTTTCCCTGGGAAGGGATCGTGATATGAGCTCTCTCCTCTCACGACAAATGCTCACGTTCACTGAAATTACAGAATAGCTACCCCGAGACAGTGTGAAACTAGTGAATGCAATGCCACGTTTAAGTGAAAGAGAACGCGTAGAACTTTTGATGATGGTTGGATATGGTGATAAGCTGAGAACTCATCACGAAGCATGTTATGTTTTCAATGCCAAGTATCTCGAAAAGCAAATTTCTAGATCCACTGTAAGTAGATTGGTGGCTAGATAGATATTATGAATTTGGCAGTGTAGCTGACCTCCCTCGATCTGGTCGCCCTAGCACAAGCAAAGAAACCAAGTTAAATATTCTTCTAGAAAATGAGGAAAACCAACATCTTTAAATCGTAACGTGAGTCAAACTTCTGTTGTACGTCTATTGAAAAAAGAAAAGTACCATCCATACAAAGTGCAATTAATCCACGAATTAAATGAGGACGATTCAGATCGGCGCTTACAGTTTTGTGAACAGTTGATGACCTTGTGCGATGAAAACCCAAATTTTTTAAAGAACATTGTTTTTTCTGATGAAGCTACATTTTCATTAAAGGGGACTGTACATCGGCATAACTATAGGTATTGGTCATGCGAAAATCCTCATTGGACTGAAGAAGCCCATACACAGCGACAAGGCAAAGTAAACGTGTGGGCAGGTATGATAGTGATCGTTTATTGGGACCTTTTATTTTTGAAAAAAATCTTACGGCCGCAAGATATTTACAGTTTTTGCGAGTTGAGTTAGTGCCAGCCTTGGCAGTTATGTTTCCGAACAATGAATATGAAGATATTCCTGCTGAAAACGTCTAGTTTCAGCAAGACGGGGCCCCATCTCATTTTAGGATAGCAGTGCGTCAATTTTTAGATGACACTTTTACTGGAAGGTGGATAGGTCATCGAGGTCCGATTGAGTGGCCCCCGCGTTCACTGGACTTAACCCCCTAGACTTTTTTCTTTGGGTTACTTAAAGCCAAGGGTGTATTTTAACAGACCGGATACCATAGAAGGAATTGAAAGACAGGATTGGCTTGGAGATGAGACGAATTGCCAATGAGATGATTCAGAACAGCATGCAAAGTTTCTACACCCCTCTTGGTCAATGCCAAATGGTTGGAGGGTCGCAATTTGAGCATTGAAGATGGTTTTTTTCTCACAATTACTTATGTAAGGTATCAATCAATAAAAATGTTGTTTCCAAAAGAATGGCTTAGGTAATATCAATTTTTTTCATATCACCAGAAAGCTAAAAGAATATACCACCAAAAACAGTAAACAAAAATGCTTGTTTCCATTAAAAAAATGTATGACGACGTTCATAACTCAAAAACCAATGACGTCATAAATTTTGGTATAGTGGCAAAATGTAGCATTTACAAAACTAAAATCGACCTGTTCGAGGATTTTTTTGACAAATGGCACGTACCATGAATTTTGTGCGTTTATTTAGGTTCACACTGTATTTATATTGAACTCTTATTTCTCTATCCATAGCGTTTTTGGACTTACGATGCAGCTGCCATGTTATTCCACATTTTCCAATAAAAAATACATTTGCACGAGTAAGGGGTAAAATCTGAAAAACCGTTTCGTAACTTCGACCTTCGTTTCACTTTGAGTGCTAGTCAAGGCCATGTACTAGTTTCCAGGAGTTTCTAAGTCGAACCTAATTCCACGATGATTAGAATGTTTATATTTTTAAACTGCCACAACTCATTTCGTTAAACAGAACACCCTGTATATTTTTCTTTAAAATTTTTCAGCAACCATTTACCCACTCGTTAATATCCATAGTGACAAGTCTCTTTCAATTTGAAATTTTCAATAACCCTAAAGAAAAGTGGTCACTTTTGGGTATGAACGTATCAGGGCCTGATTAACGTGGGCCTGTTACAAAAAATGTAATAGCACCAAATAAGGCAAAATTAATCTCCTTTGACGTTAAAAGTCTGTTCACCTTACAGAACTAAAATTAATTTCAAATAATTTAATAGATAATTCACAAATCAGCGAAAACGAAAAAACATAATTAAAAGATGTTTCGAAAATTTGTATTGAACAAAATTATTTTCAGTTTAATGGTTAATCCTTTAGACAAAAAGACGGTCTACCAATTAGTTCTCCTTTGCTATCTGAAACATTTGTGTCAAATTTAGAAAACTTAGTTTTCAATAGTAATAGTCTAAATACACATGTGTTGTATTGAGCTCGATATGTAGACGATATTTTTTGTATACGGATCTGCACAGAGAGCAACAACAACTAACAATAATTACGTTAATTTCTTAAATTCTTTTAATAGTGAAATCCAGTTCACAATGGAATCGGAGCAAAATAGTCAATTAAACTTTTTAGATATTAATATCAAAAAATATAGCAATCTGTTAAAATTTAGCATCTACTGCAAACGTACTACCACAGATACAGTAATACATTATAATTCGCAACAATCGGGGCAAATCAAGTTTTCACCCTTTCGTAATGTAATACATAGACTTACGAACTTTCCTTTGGATCAGGACGATTTTGATAGAGAACAAAATATAATCAAACAATTTGCAAGAAATAACATGCTCAAAAACAAACAACGCAAAATGCTTCAAAAAGAATTTTTCACTGCGCCTAACAAATCTACAAATCTACATATAGTAACACACTAGCAATAAGTGTGAATACAACGAAATTAGAAAACATTTTGGTTAATAACAAATAAAAATTAAATAAAATTATAAATCTGGTGTATATGAAATCAAATGTAAAGACTGCATTGATGTCTATATTGGACAGAATGGTAGAAGCGTTGCAAACAGCGTAAAGGGACATAGAAAATAAGTTTTAAATAACAATGAAAATACGGGAAGGTCAACATATTGTATTAAAGCAACAACTATCTCATACATACAGATAACACAAATTTACTTCAATCAAAAATAAAAGGTAAACGTTTAGATCTTCTTGAATAACCAGAATCTTTCAAAACAACCTTATACCACGAATGACCACCAAAATTTCTTGAATACCCCTTTAATAAACAAATTGCTAAGAATTATCCATTGATTTACATAGTCATGTTAGGTCTACCTAAATATCCCCAGAATTAAGGATTAAGTCTTAAATAAATTAGGTTATAAATAGATTAAGGCATAAATACATTTAGGTATAAGTTAGAATAACCACATCGCAAACTTTGGTATCTACTTTCTAATACTCTTGATAAAGGCCTAACAAGCCGAAGCATATGTAAAGTATTTATAATATATTGCTTGATTCATCTAGAAGCAGTGTTTAATATATAATTGACCATTATTGTAAATATCTATTTGCCACTCTTTACAATACAATGTTTTTTACACTCTTCGCAAATACAAAACGAAGAGTATATTGCATTCGATCGGTACATTTCTAAAACCGGCAATATTGCTCGTAGAGAAAAAAAATTTCATATCACTGTGTTGGTGATCGAATTCTGAACAACTTTCAAAATGTCCGTCCGTCCGTCTGTCTGGCTGTCTGTCTGTCCGTCTGTCTGTCCATTTGTCCGTCTGTCCGTCTTTTTTTAAACAAAAAAAATTACAGAATTCTTTTGTTTTTTTTGTAATTAAGCTAAATACTTATGTCAAAAATTAATTATTTACAAAAAACTGCGAAGAGTATCCTATAGAATGTGCAACAATTATATAAAAAGTGCAGTAAATCGGCGAAGAGTATAACGGTAAGCTTGTTTTTATATATCATATTGTTATGCATTACACCCCCTATGATACGCCCATGACTAATAGTGACGTCCTGGAAACTTGTAGAAAGAGATAGAGTTTTCTGGAGTGTGATGGAAGAAGATTCTCGATTATGTTCTAAATAACTCTAGAGGGAATTTTTAGGCGAGATTTCCGGCGGAAGAAGAAGAAGTTTTAAAAAGTGAAGTTTGGCAGCGAAAAGTGAGGTTATAAACATTGTAAAAGTTAGATGTATTGTGTAATCAGTAAATTATTAAATAAAGTGGTTACCCCTTGTTGAAATTATTTAGAACCTACGAATTTTTACGAGTGTTTCCTAAGGGTGGAAAATACGCGGCAATATCATATATTCTACAAGAGGCTTCCAGTTGAACCCAAAATTATAATGTTCGTAGCGATTGAAAATTATTTATGAGAAAATCAAACTTCAAACGACCTACGTGTTCATCTTTGGGTATATTGCATAAAATTATCGAATATTTAAAAGTAAAATATAAGTGTTTTAAAACAACGCTTTCATTTTCAATGAATTTCCTCATCGAACCAACGTCTGAGGAATGTACCTACAGCATCTCATTGTGTATGTATTTATATATTACAGTTGCTCATATCCATCAAGATAATCGGGTTACCTTGACATAAATGACAAAACAGTAAAGCTTTAAAAAAATTTCAAACAGGAAGCATCTTCTTCATCAGCAACTATCAGTAGCCAGATTTTATCTACGTCAAGACTGTGTAATGTTTGTTTAAATTTATCAAGGCTCCGCGGTACATACCTCGTTATATTTATCATAAGAGATTAGGATTCATATGTAGATGTTTCAACTCTCAGCCTTCAGAAGTGATAAGATCATAAAAAATAATTTTGTCAGTAATGTATTCAATGATTTTTCAATGTCGGCTTTTGGATAAGAGTAAGATGTTCAAAGATTTGTGTTAGATATAATTTCATAAATTAAAGATGCCTTTTATATTTCACGGAAATTAATATGGTATATTGAAGGTCTTTAAAATAGAATCTTACGTTCAGTTTAGGATAATGTTTTAGTTAATTAGTTAATAGACATATAATACAAATTAATTTCAAAACTCCATTGATCAATACTTTGAATGGTGTGAAGCATTTAAAGCCTCTTGTATCTTATTATAGGCCATTTATGAATATTCTTCATACTAAGTTTATAGTCGTGCCAATATTCTAGACTAAAGATGACGGTCTCGGATGATTAGGGGTCGAGCTTGAGATCTGTCCCAATCATCGCTGTAGACCTGGACCGGCCTCGTAAGGGGTGGGCCTGCATTATTGCCTATCCCTCCCGCAAATGCGGACGGTGTAGGCGATGTTAGCAGACCTCCCCTGGTCCTGGCTGTTGGATCCTGCTAGCTGGGTTGTTTCTTCTGCCTTGGCCTCCATTCATCGCTGGTATGTCGGCTCTCGGAAGCGTCTTTAGAACGGCTGTTGCCGAGCTCTCTCGGAGTTTGGCGGGATTTGGGAAGTGTTGACTAGTCGGAAGGTCAGTGTGCCAATTGGCAACATGTGCTCCGATTTCGTCGGAAGGAAGTGTGAACTGTGTACGTCAAGGATTGTGTTCGGCCAAAGACGCTTATTTTAACGTCAGAGGCGGACTTTTCTCTTTTAAATTATCGAGCTCATAATAAATGTGACGTACGGACAGACAAACAGACGGACGTACATTTTGAAAGACATTACCAGTTTTAGAAAGGTGCCAATCATATGCATTAGACTTTTCGTTTTGTGTTTACAAAGAGTTAGCGTAAGGGTACCGAGCTGGTTGTGTGCTTGGTACCGCTGGTATCGGGCGATTTGATGTTTTTGGTCATTGTCTTCCTTCGGCGTGGCTTGAAGGTCGGGCTGAAACAGAAAAACGGTTAAGGTAGACTTACCCGTTATCCATAGATCGATGTATATATTATAATATAGAAACTGGGTGTCTTTTTCGGTACATTTTATGATCAATCGGATGTTCTTATCATTTTATGAAGCATAGCGATTCACAAAACTGTCATCTCCTGGAGTACCTACCGCAGGTTTGTGGCTATTTAAGGAAGGTTTTACTCGATGTTAAAATATTGCCCAAGTGTTCAAGTGTGGGCCACCCTACGAGCGACGTGGTTAGCGTCACTGGTGTAACCTGGCTAGCACAGTAAAGATACGGAGAGCAAAAAGGCGTGGAGTTCAAGGCTTGGGCGCCATTGATTACTGAGTGTAATCAAGGAAAATTAAAGATAAACATAAAGATAAACAAAAGAAAAATGTTACATATGTACAATAGAACTATATTACAAAATATTATATTACAAAAAAAATGAGCTATCACAGCATCAACGATACTGTATAGCAAAATATTAGACAGAAATATATACAAAAGAAACTATATTACAAGATACACTATACTACAATTTGCTCAACAGCAAAATAAATATGAGGCGTATACGAGAACCAAAAATATATTACAAAAGATACGTCTCGTAACTTTTACCTCAATACTAAAATCATATATTACACAAATTAGATAAACTTGAGATCCTTTACGAGAGACAAAATAACTATATTACAGAAGATAAGTTTCGTAAATTTATCTCAATATTAAAAACCATATATTACAACAAAATTAGGAACTTGAGATCCTTTACGAGAGACGAAATACTATATTACAACAAATATGTCTCGTAACATTATCTCAAAGTTCATAAACCTTAAACACTCTCGTTACCATCAAAATGTTACCAACAGAAATGCATTACAATACTACGATAAAATATTTACAGAAAGGAATCACGATAAAATTAACCACGAAATTAATACTACGATGAAATATGTGCGACAATGAATTTAAGATATAAGTAACTATGAATTAATGTACGACAACGGATTAATTATAACAGCGTATTTAAAATATAATCTAACAAAAAAATTATAACAGACTTAGCTTGAATCTCATATTTTAAATTTAGACACTTGGCTTTTATGACCCAAAACTACAATCATGTGAAAATAATCCCTTTTACATGTAGTAATCAAAAGTACTTATCTTTTATTTGGTTATCCTGATTAAGGAAATTCCTAAATGTGATCCTGTTCTCCGATGATTATGGGTTTAAAAGCTGTTTCACATGTGGCTGCTTTAATTCCATTTTTAGGTTATGAAATCGTAAAAACGTCCGTACAAGATTTGTCGCCAAGACAAAATGAAGAAAATCTCATCGCTCGGAATGTTTTCGTATATCCCAATTCAAAATGTAGTATAGAAAAGTTAACTTCATAAGAATATTGTTTGCTTAGTGGAAAACGTAGTAGGTATCGCTAATTGAATGTAGATAATCTCAAATCTTGCTTAAAGCAAATAATATAACGTTGAAATACTTCTACGTTAAAAACATTAGACGTGAATAAGTTTTGTTATTAAGAAATTAATTCTTAATTTATAAGAATATAAGAAAAACCTGAAACAATATTTCAAATGTTAGATGGCATTTACCGGTATAATAATTAAAACCTTACCTCATGTGATCATCACGAGGTTTTTCAAATTCTAACATCCCCATTACAGGTCAAACAAAATTATAATATACGTCTAACTAGTTCAATGGTTCAACGAGAAAGAGATTCATCCGGCGTTATTTAGTTGAAATATCATTCCTAGTGCGCTATCTGGTATTCGCGAACTTTAACTGCTGACAGATGAATGTTCATCATAGTCTAAGGAGTAAGGGCACTCTATTAGTACTAAAGTTTGTGGGAATAATATTTCCGATAACTTATAATTCTTCTAATAAATATTAACAGTGTAACGAAGGATGCTATTGAGCATTCCGCATGTTACAGGTTGTAGGAGTTGTAAAAAGAGGGAGTATTAGCACGTGATTGTCCTAATTTCAAGATAATCGGACTTTTCTCTCTTAAATTATCGAGCTCAAAATAAACGTGACATATGGAGAGACAAACAGACGGACGCACATTTTGAAAGACAGTACCAGTTTTAGAAAGGTACCAATCACATGCAATAGACTTTTCGTTTTGTGTTTGCAAAGAGTATAATAACTAAGAGAAAGGAAACACAAATTAAGTCAGAATTTACCCCACAACGTACGGTTTTTAAACTGATCCATGGAATGTGTATTTAACTTACGCAATTCATATAAAAGCAATGCTAGAAGATGCAGTGCTACAGTACTATCAATTTTACAATCACTTTAGAATTATTCTCATCATTTTGCATCAATTTTATGATGTTCAAATTCGATTCTATACCTGCGTAAATCTCCCCATGCACCATATACAGGGTGTTCAAAAATTCAACTTCATCCCATGGAGGCTGATAAGTGACCAGAATATCAAAATATGACCTTAGTGAAAAACTTTTGGCACTTTATATATAATATTTTTTAGTAAGATATTTTCTGTTATACTAAGGAAAAAATATATTGCTATTTTACTGCAAAAGGAACTCGATGTGAAATTCTTTCAATAATTATAAATCTGAATGATAACACTTGTATTTATTAAAAACTAACCAAAACACAAAGTAAAATAAAAAAATGTATTCAAATTGCCTGCCATCAAGTCGAAAGCAAGTAAGGCATCTCTTTAAAAAACCGCTGCCCAAGAAATCAATATTTCCGTATCCAGATTTTTCCTCCCAGTCACTTTAAAGAAAACATTTTAACTATACTTGCACTCTAGTATCTGAAAATTATTGATCATAGAATTTTAATAATACTTGGGGCAGATGTCATAGAAAAATATTAGAAAGAAATCTGAGAACTTTGTTTCTAGTATATACACCAAATCCCAAGTTTCTCTACTCTTACAGCATGCTTTACTTATTTTTCCTATTTACCTTTACTTACTCCCCACTCCCTCAACGGAATCGTGTCAAGATATAATCTAGTTTCAGATGTCGTTATAATACATACGTGTCCCAAATTTCAAGTGAAAATCACAATTTGAGAGTGGGGCATGGTGGTGGCATGGAAAATTTTATAAAAAAAACCTGAGGCCTTCGCTTCTAGTATATACACCAATTCCCAAATTTCTGTACTCTTGCCAATTTTCTTTACTTATTTTCCCTTATTTACCCCATATTTAACCCCCAACCTTTCAACGGAATTATCTCAAAATATAATCTTGTTCCAGATGTCGTTATAATACAAACGTATACCAAATTTCAAGTTTCTGTACTGTTACCAGCTTGCTTTTCTTACTTTCCCTTATTTAACCCCCAACCCTTCAACGAAATAATCCAATAATATAATATAGTTCCTGATGTCATTATAATATATACGTATACCAAATTTCAAGTGAATATCGCAATTTTATTTTATCAACCCCTTTAATAATGGAGTGGGGGTAGTGGTGGGGGGATGAAAAATACTATAGAAAATTTTGAGGCCTTGGCTTCTAGTACATTCACCAAATATCAAATTTCTGTACTCTGACCAGCTTACTTTACTTATTTTTCCTTACTTACCCCTATTTAACCCTCAACCCTTCAACGGAATCATCTCAAAATATAATCAAGCTCCTGATGTCTTTATGATATATACGTATACCAAATTTCATGTGAATATCTCTATTTTATTTTATCAAGGGCCTTGGCTTCTAGTACTTACACCAAATATCAAATTTCTGTACTCTGACCAGCTTGCTTTACTTATTTGTCCTTACTTACCCCTATTTAACTCCCAACCCTTCAACGGAAATATATCAAATATAATCTGGCTCCTGAATTCATTATAATATATACGTATACCAAATGTCCAGTGAATATCTCTATTTTATTTTATCAACCCCTTTAACAATGGAGTGTGGGGGTGGCGGAAGGCGATGGAAAATATTCCAAAAAAATTTGAGGCCTTGACTTCTAGTACATACACCAAGTTTCAAGTTTCGGCTCGCTTATCCGCTGGCTTTACTTATTTCCCCCCATTTATCCCTATTTATCCCCCAACCCTTCACTGGGTATGTTCAAAAAACAATTCAGTTACAAATCTCGTTATAATATATATGTGTACAAAATTTCAAATCAATATCTTAAACCGTTCCGGAGAAAACGTGTGGACAAAAAAGTTACAGACAGACCGACAGACAGACCCACAGATAGACAGAAATTTTTTTTTTCAAATTTAGAATCTGGACGTTTCAGGACATTCTAAACCCATTTCAGGAAAAAAAAATTTGAAAATTTCTTTTACGATTACTATACTTCCAATCCACTACGTGGATGTGGAAGTAGAAGATCTTTTTACCCGTCTTGCACTTCCTGCGACATTTGTTTCTTGTGCGGCTTCATTCATCAATTGATTTACATTATCTACTGGTTTTGCATCGACCTGCTTTATGTAAACCCAGTAGAAAAATTAACGGGTTTAAATCCGGGGACCGAGGTGGGTACAAAATGAAACCAAGACCACCGATCTATCTCTGTGTATAAGTTTGGTCCAAATAATTTTTCACACCTCATACATAATGAGCTGGAGAGCCGTCTCTTTAATTTAACAAGTGTTTTCATTCAAATTCCTAATTACTGAAATAATTAATTTTACGATTTGTAGTAAAGTAATAATGTCTTTTTTTCTAAAGTAAAACATAGAAAATGTTATAAAATTTTAAAAACTACATTAAATAAGCAATTTTCTAAAATATCTTGCCAGGTTAGAGTGGTAATTTTTTTACAGTCTAAGTTAGCTATTAAAAAAACTAACTCATGAATCAGGCAAAAATGTTTTTCTTTTCATTAATTTTATTTGAAACTGTGATTAATAGCAGGACTAATCAGGGTTGCGTAACTAGAAATAGAACCTTAAAATATGGAATTTTGTATCTGTGGCACGCGAGCGAGGAACTGATCATAGGTGTTGGTTTTCATGAAATTCATAAAAGCGTCAATATCTCAAAAACGAGAAATTTGTTACTCTCATATTTTGGTATTCTGGTTAGTCATGGGCTGGCCTATCGGCCCTTCAGATGACGTTGAGTATTGGGAAACCCTGTATAGAAGATAATACTTGCTTGGTTTTGAATGGTTTTTGGTATTTTTCTTCCTTACGTTGGATATTAGCACATGGATGGGTGAGTTCTCGTTCAGGTACGTCAGTCTATGTCATGAGCTGTAATAGCCTTGACTGGACTGAGACGGCTTGGCGAGAAAATAGAAACGAAGGGCTGATAACTTCACCAAGATGCTCCTTATCAAGCAGACTGAAAGTTTAGTAAGGACATGTCTGGATAAGGAGCCCTAAGGTACAAAGAAGGAGTACTACAGTAAACCTCTACTGTTCGCAGTAGGCAAGGCAAATCGCCAGCTCCTCTAGCTAAAATCTAATCTACGTTGGATATAAATAATTTAAATTTAAATTAATAAAGCCAAGTTATTAGCCAGAATATATCTTGACCTGTCTCTTTCACTTCAACGATAGTCTTCCGTGTTTTTTCACCTTCGTTAACTCCTGGGCTAAAATAGGTATCCGTAAAATTATGCAACATGTTACAAAAAGCTATAAAATCATTAAGTTTGAAGCATTTTTTCCGAAATGAATTTTTCTTGAGGGATTTATTTGCATCAACTTAAATTAATTACACTGTATAAATGTCAGTATTCTCTAGCAATTTTAATTATTATTATTATTAAACTGTATTGTGAAATTCAAACCAAATCTCAATAAAAGAATTCCAATAAATTTTCCGCCTACGAACGTGCATTTATACCAGAATATCTGTAAACACCAGTAGCGGTATACAAGCTGTCCGTCATTATACTCATTTACTTACAAATTATAATAATTAAGAAGTAATAACTACTGCGCTTGGCTTATCTCTTCATTAAATCAATAACATAATTTATAGTTTATCAGAGTGACTGTTCATTCTCGCAATAGAATCTAGTTCACCTACCTTCCAAGGGATAAGTATAGCGAGATTTAACGCTGAATTAATATAATTTTCTACCGCTGCGCTGGTATTAATTATTTTAATTTGATTCAAATTATAAATGTCTGTGGTGACTTGTTTGTCGAACAAATAATAAAAGAATACATTATAAGTTTGCCTTCTATACGTGAATCATTTCACAACAGGTCTTTGATCCCCTGGTATTGTTTGATTTGTTTTTATCACTTAAAATATTTTAAATGAAATATTGACACTCAGCAAAATGTGCGGCATATGATTAGAATACGAAGAATCGCTACCTAAGGAACCACTACTTCCACATCCAGATTTCTCGTCCAAGCCTCTTTAAAAGTAAACATCTTGGCTATATTTTCACTCTAGCATGTGGAAATAATTAATTGGTCATATAACTTTCATATTTGGTTAAAGCACAAGTTTCCAACGCCAAAGAGCTAGAGGGAAAATATACGCTAAAAATGAAGTTTCTGGACTCTTATCTGAGAAGGAATATGTATTTAACTTACGCCATTCATATAATAACAATGCAGGTCTAGGAGATGCGGTCTACTGGTACCATCAATTTCGCAAACCTTTACTTCAATATTGCCTTCACTATCTTGCACGAATCTTATTATCCTCATATTTTATTCACACTTGTACCTCCGTAAATTTCCCTATGCAACATACATATAAGATAATATTATACATATATATAATTCAGTGAAATTGTGCTATTACCAGGAAAGTTGTGGAGTAGTCTTGACTGCTTCCATTGTATGTGTTTTGTGGGGTGCTGAATTCAAATTTGAGGTTTGCTAACAAAATTTCGTGACGCAACATTAAAAAGAATTGCAGCGGTTTTTTGCTTATAACTCTATGAACTTTTCTTAAATAACTTTTCTATTCAAAATGAGAGTACATAAAATTTACTGTAAATTTATATTCATAAATTTACATTTTTTTGTTTCTTGACCCCTACATATTGAAAGAACATCTCAGTTCAGACAGAACAAGTTCACTGTCCAAAGTGTTTGCACACATACCTTGCATTTTCTATATCAACGTCAGTTCCACCTAAAACTTTGCATAAATGGTTATATATGACTTACCTAATAAATCAGGTATTGATGGTATATCCACAAGAATTATAAAAACTGCTTTTGAAGTCATTGGTAATAGATTTTTAGATGTGATTAATATCTCACTACAAAAAGGAATTTGTCCTAATAACTGAAAAATATCGGGGGCTAAACCCATTCCCAAAATTTTGAGTACAATAATATGTGAAGAATTTAGACCTATTAATACATTACCAGTATATAAAAAAACGCTAGAATTGGTAGTAAAAAAGCAATTGACAACATATTGCATAGATAATAACATTCTAATGGACAATCAATCTGGATTCAGAGAAAGCCATTCCTGTGAGACCGCACTACAGTTCATTATATCAGATTGGGTTAAGACAATAGGTAAAGATCAAGTAATAGTTGCAGTGTTCTTAGACTTTAAACGTGCATTCGAGACGGTAAATCGGAAGTTACTGGTATCAAAGTTAGAAAAATGGGCATTGTATAGACTGTACTTGAATGGATCGAATCCTACTTTATTATTTGTGCTATTTATAAACGACATAGTGAAATCTATAAAAAATTGTAAGGTACATTTATTTGCAGCTAACACGTTAATATATTTGTATGGAGAGAATGTAAATGAAGTTATTAATGTTATTAATGTCATTGGTGTGTGGTGTGCTTTAAAGTTTCGAACGCTAAGAAAACAACTCCTGAAATATTTACCAATTATACATACTATTATAAAACTATTTTTAATATCAAAAGTGCCACAAGAAGAATAATTGGCAAGTACAACCTTATATAATATAGTTCTTGCACTAACTACCAAAATTGCATGTTTATTTGGGGTTTTTATTAAGAGAAGAGCACACCTTATCATAAGCAAGATCTAACAAGAAACAGTACCGATAGTTAAAGAAATCCATACACGAAGAGTTTCGAATTAAACTATTTATTTAAGTGCCTGATATATCTATCAAATACTAACTGTATTGTCCACGTAAGTAAGCTTTTTCTGTGGCGTACGGCTGTGATTCGTTACGTGCAGTAATGGGTGGCCGGCAATTTTCTTGCTGCCGGGTAATGGAGGCTAGGTTTGAAGTGGTCAGAGCCAGGAGTTGCGCTAATTGTTCATAGCTGGGTAGTCCCAAGCTCGGTTGGGGTTGGTCCGTTATGGCGGCAGAGGGGACTGGGATCGTTCCAGTCGTTTGGTTTTGGAGCACTATTTGTCTTTGGGGCGTAGCACTAGGTCTTGCCGTCTGGTACGGCGGGGTGACGTGGTAGGCGCCGGCCGACGAGGTAGGCGTGACGAAGTACTGTGCGTTGGGCGGCGTGCTTGGACTTGGGCTGGTTGCTGTTGGTGGTACCATGCAGTGAGGGGTGGCCAGCTGGCGGCGAGGTGTCAGCGAGGCGTCGCTGAAGAGTTGGGGCCAGTCGGGTGTGGCAGCGATGGTGTACTGACCGCTGGGCAGCCCTGAGCCTGAGTAGGAGGCTTCCCCATGTGTGGAAGCGAATCCAGCGAAGCGGCGATCTCCCAGCGTCGAGGAATCGTCGTTGGCCCGGGATGCTGTTGGGTCCACCATACAGCGAGGGGGCATCACCATGTCATCATCACCATCTAATCCCTGTTCCATCGCCGAGTTTCCATGCCACGATGCTGCGTTGCGCTCCATGCAGTAGGGGGGCATCGCCTGAGAATCGTTGCTACTCCATTCCATATTTGTTGCCTGGGTTCCATGCCAGGTGGCTGCGCTGCGTGCCATGCAGCGAGGGGGCACCGTCGTGATGACGTCATGCGTGACCCCAGTGTCGTGTCCTATGTTGGTGGCGAGTCCTGCCTCGCTATGCCTAGGCGCGGAGCCCGGCGACGCACAGTAGTGGGGCGCCGTCGCCGCGACGCCATGCGTAGCACTTGTGCCTGTGGAAAAATCAGAGGACATGCTTACCTCGCCGAGCCGGGTTGCTGTGTTGCTTGCTGTGCAGTGTGGGGCCACCGTCGTGGAGACGTCGGGCGTGACCCCCGTACCCCTTGTCAGGGCGTCGTGTTGGCGGAGCACTTCGTGGTCAGATGCTGTGAGGGGCGTCGTGCAGTGAGGGGGGGCCGACGTGGAGACGTCGCTCTCGACCCCAGTGCCTACTGCCTTGCCACTCCGGGTATGCATTGCCACTTGACACTCAACACAATAAAACTCAAATAAAACACACTGTCTGGTTACAACACAAGAGGAAGGGATGACCTCGTCAGCATTGGCGTTGGCTTCTGTGCTCAACTGACTTCTGTTTCGGCAGAAGACTATTAGTTGCTGAAGGCTGGAACATTACTACTTGAAGGATCGATCACTACTTGCTCGCTGAGAAAAAGTGTTTTCTTATATAGACTTTTTTTGTGCTCAAATGACTTCTGCTTCGGCAGAAGACTATTTTTTGTGCTCAAATGACTTCTGTTTCGGCAGAAGACTAAAACATGAGCACAGCGCGCTAGACAAGTCATAACTTGTTCGCGACGCCGACGCCGATGACACCACCCCCCTTTTTTGTGACTTTATTGAACATTAATAAAGGCATACAGGTTATGGTTCAGTTCAATAATTTCAATTATATAATGTAAGAGTGAGTAGATACAATATTTTCAAAACTATAAACTAAGAGTAAGTGTTAAGATATTTCAACAACTAAGATATTTTAGGTAAAACAAGATATTTAAAATTAAAGTATTTTATGTGACAAATCATAAATGTATTCTAGTTTGAACAAAGTTTTCGCCCTGTGGCGTTGAATTATTTACAATGGTATATTATCGCACGTTTCGTTTTTCTGGACGTCGTCTCCGCGACGCCCGGGGCTGCCTGATCCTGTTGTGAATTGGGGGCTGCTAAGTCCTGCTGTGTTGCTCGCTAAGGCAACGGGATTCTGGAGCGAACCTGTGAGGCTGCAACGTCCTGCTGTGTTGCTTGCTAAGGCAACGGGAGACTGGAGCGATTTATTGAGGCTGCAACGTCCTGCTGTACTGCGGGCTAAGGCAGTGAGATACTGGAGCGCCTCGTGGGGGCTGCTAGGTCCTGCTGTGCTACGTGCTAAGGTAGCGGGATCCTGGAGCGGTGCGCCGGAGCCGGCTGAGCTCGGGCTGGCGTTCGAGTTGACGAATACTCGTGTCCGGACTGGGACAGGCATCTGGCTGGCGGATGGCTGCTGTCGGTCGTGGCCAGGCGTGGTCACGGCCTTCGCCCAGAACGGCATCGGGAACAGTATGGGCGTCGTGTCGAGCGGCTGCTCTTGTCTTGACGTAGAAGGCCCAGGGTCTGCTGGCGGCGGCGGTGCGGCTGACAGCGCCGGGGACTTCTCATTCTTGTTTGTTTGTCTCCTCTTGGCTGAAGTGGATGGACCAGGCACGACTGGGGGCAGTCGGCGGGCTGGAAATTTTGGTTTAGCGGCGGCTGTGGTGCTATGTCCACGTAGATAGTCGCCATGTCCACGGAAGTAGGTACCAGGTCCACGGATGTAGACTTGTGCGTTGGCATCTGGCTTTGGGGCAGCGGGCACTACTGATCCTGTGATAGTAGGCGTGACTGGCTTCTGGGCAACGGGCGCTACTGGTCCTGTGACAGTAGGCGTGGTTGGCTGTTGGGCAGCGGGCACTACTGATCCTGTGATAGTAGGCGTGACTGGCTTCTGGGCAACGGGCGCTACTGGTCCTGTGACAGTAGGCGTGGTTGGCTGTTGGGCAGCGGGCACTACTGATCCTGTGATAGTAGGCGTGACTGGCTTCTGGGCAACGGGCGCTACTGGTCCTGTGACAGTAGGCGTGGTTGGCTGTTGGGCAGCGGGTGCTGCTGGCTCTGGGGCAGCGGGCGCTACTGGTCCTGTGACAGTAGGAGCTGCGAGCCTTGGTGGGGCTGGATGTCCTGGATCCTCGGGATCGTCATCCTCGTCGTTGCTGTCGTCATCGTCGGTATCAGCTGCGATGGCTCGTACGGCTGGAGGCACTGGAGGTCGCTTGTCGGGTTTCTGGCCTGGCATGGGCCTGATGTCATCAATGTGAATGGGCACTGGGATCTCGTTCCTGAGAATTTCGTACGTGTTATCACCCAGGGCTCGAATGATAACAAAAGGTCCCTCCCATGTGGGTCCAAAGCTGGTCCGGCGCTCCTTGAAGCCTCGGCACATCACTCGTTGCTGGGGTCGATACTCGATCGGGGCTGTCCTTGGCTCTGGGAAAAGATTCCTCTGGTAGACTTGCTGTCGTTGCGCCGCTTTCTCATGTCTGCTCCTAGCTGCTCGTCGAGGTTCTGGTAGCGGGCGGCGTTGCTCTGGGTGTTGCCAGTCTCCTGGGCGAGGTAACTCGGTCCCAAGCAGCAGCTCGCTGGGTGAGTAGCCGGTGGCAGCATTTTTTCTGTTGTGCAAGGAAAAGATGATCTGCGGCAGCACGACGTCCCATCGGTTTTGCCGTTTTCCCATCAGCTTTTCTCGTAGGGCCTTCTTTATCTCTTGGTTACGCCTCTCCACAGGATTGGCTCTCTGGTGGTAGATCGGCGATGTAAAATGTCTGATTTTATTCCGCTTGCAGAAGTTGAGGATCTTCTTGGCGGTGAAGGTGGGTGCCTTGTCGGTGATGAGTTCATCGGGATATCCCCATCGGAGGCAGACTCGTTCCAAGGCCCCTAAGATGTGGTTGGCATCAGCTTGGGGTGCAGCTTCGGCCTCGATCCACTTGGAACAGAGATCTGTTATCACGATGATAACTCGGTTGTGGGTTGGTGTCTCTTCGTAGGGTCCCATGACGTCTAACGAGAGTACTTGCCAGGGTTTGGTGGGTGGTCTCGGGCGGAGTGGAGCGGCAGCTTGAAGGGGTCCTCGCTTGGTCGCAGCACATACCATGCATAGTCGCACATGCGTCGTGACGTTCTTGCGGAGTTGGGGCCAGTAATAACGGTTGTTTACTGCCCGGTACGTCTCGTCGCGGCCTGGATGACCTGCATGTGGGGCGTCGTGGTAGTGGTGCAGAATGCGGGGCCTCAAGGCTTCGGGCACAACGAGGGCGGTCCTCTCTTCAGTGACATGCCATAAGCGTCCATCTTCCACCTTAAATTGTTCTTTCAGTCGCCTTTCCCAGGGGTCTAAGCCTCGTTCCTGATCCTGGATGTCCCCCCAATGTCCGATGGAACCAGAAATAGCGTAGTCCGCGAGTTGGGCGGCCTTGATCTCATCGAACAGAGTGGTTAGCTCCTCAGGTTCGGCTTCCATCATCAGAAGTTCCTCCGTGGTCGGGGTATCGATGATGGCCCTTGGCGTGGTTGGTTGTTTGGTTGTGGATTCCTCGTCAGGAGGCAGTAAGCGGGAGTCATCGCCGGTATCAGCTGGCATGGCTTCTTGGGGATGACGCGACAGGAAGTCGGGCAGCTGGTTCAATCGTCCTGGACAGTGTTCTACGGTGAAGGTGTACTCTTGCAGCTGCAAGGCCCACCGGGTGAGCTTGGCCCTCTCGTCCTTGAACTGATGTAACCAGTGCAATGCTCGGCTGTCCGTGACAAGTGTAAAGTGCTGGTCCTCCAGCCAGTGGCGGTATCGACGACAGGCCCATACTACGGCGAGTGTCTCCTGTTCATTGATGTGATAGCGTTTCTCAGGTCCTGTAAACTTTGCACTGGAGCAGGAAATGATCCGTTTCTCCCCCTCTGGCGTTTTTTGATACAAGGCCGCACCCATGCCATGGTTGCTTGCATCGGTTTGGAGGTAAAAAGGCAGTCCTGGCTCCGGTCTGCAAAGGGCTAGAGGCTGTGATAGCTTCTCTTTGATCAGTGCGAACGCTGTCTCCGCTTCTGTGTTCCACTGGAACCTCTCCTTTCCTGTTAGGTTTGTCAGCGGGGCTGTCAGCTCGGCAAACTCGGGTACAAACTCTCGTAACCAGTTGGCGGTGCCTAGGAATCCCTGGAGTTCCTTCTTGGTGCGAGGAGTGGGAAAGTCTCTTATTTGGATGACGTGTTTCTCCTGGGGTTGATTTTGAGTAGTAGTTATCCTGTAGCCCAGGTAGTCCAGCTCGGAGGCTCCAAATCGGCACTTCGGGAGTCCACAGTGCAATCCATGTATCCTCAGACGCTCTAATACCAGAGGCAAGTGACGAAGGTGGTCTTGATGATCTTCAGAGTATACTATTATGTCGTCTAGATATACTTTCACGAAGACGTCTATGAAGTCGGCCAGCACTTCTGTCATTAACTTCTGGAACGTTGAGGGGGCGTTGCGTAGCCCGAATGGCATCACAAGGAACTCGAATGTCGCTCCGTCTGGGGTACTGAAAGCTGTCAGGGGTACACTATTCTCGTGCATCGGGACCTGCCAGTATCCACTCTTTAAGTCCAAACTAGTGAAAACCTTCGCTGCACCTAGCTCTCGGATCGTTTCCCTTATCGGCGGCAACTGAGACACTTCTTCCAACGTCTGGGTGTTCAGCTGGCGGTAATCGACACAAAAGCGGGAAGTCCCATCCTTTTTGTTCACAATGACGATCGGTGAGCAGTAACGGCTGTTACTGCGTCGAATTACCCCAGCTGCCAGCATCTTCTTCACTTCCTCAGTGATTATTGCCTTTTTATTCGCCGAGTACTGGTAACGTCGTATTTTAAATGGTTTGTCGTCTTTCAGACGGATTTCATGGGTAGTGAGTTGTGTAGTAGGCTGTTTGAGCGTCTCTTGAAATACATCAGAAAATTTAGTGATGACTTCCTCATACGCACGGCTGTGCGTCTCTGGTAGCTGCTCCGGGTTGGCTGTTACGGTGCGGGCCGAGTCCTCGGTCCTAACCTCCATGTCCCAGAACAGGGTGTGCCGTTCTGACACCCCTGCGTGTATGCAGTGCCGCGGAAAGTCGATCACCACTTCCTGTTTCGCTAGGAAGTCTCTTCCTAGGATGATATCCTTGGTCATATCCTCCAAAATATGCATTTCGACCGAAACTGTCCAGTTTCCGATCTGCAGGGGCACTTCCACGCTGCCTTGGGTGTGCTTGATCTCCTTGGCGGCAGCCAAGAGCACGGGCATCGTCGGATGATTAGTCCTCGGAAGGTCCTCTACGTAGTTGCTGTGGATGAAGGAATGAGTCGCCCCGCTGTCCAGCAGGGCCAGTAAACGGCATCCGTTGGCCTCGACCCACAAGTGGGATGATGGGCCGGGACCGGCCGTCAGTCCTATCGACGCACTTAGTTCTGGAGCCGGGCACCCTGGCTTGGGCCGGCTCGCTGCTCGTTTCCCGCCTGGGGCTGACTGTTAGCTTGCTGCCGGGGGGCTGCCTGACTTCGTTGCTGCGGTGGTGCCGTGGATGTCTGTCCTGGGCCCGGATTATTGGTTGGACCTGCTTGTTGGCTAGGGTTGTTTAAGTTGGTGCCATGCCCTCGGAAGTTGTTACCCCCTGTCTGGACATTTTGTTGGCGGAAGTTAGGGTTTCCCTGTTGGTTGGAGTCGTGTCCACGGAAATTGGGGTTGGCTCGCTGGTTGGAGTCGTGTCCGTGGAAATTGGAGTTGCCTTGCTGGGGCTCTGACTGAGTTTGGTTGGTGGGGCAGTCTCGGTGATAGTGAAATCCCGGGCACTTGCGGCACTTTGGTAGACTATTGGTATTATTACTCGCAGGCGGGATGGTGGCTGGCCTCGGCAGCGGTCGGAGTTGCCTCTGAAATTCCCTGTAGTCACCCTCGGCGTTTTCAGCCACTCGGCTCAAGCTTTCCATCGTGGCCACTGGGACATTTCTAGTTGCGAATCTTAGTTCCGGTCGCAGGAGCTCGCGCACCTCCATAACCATCTCTTCTTCCGGCGTATACCGTTCTACCCTCAGCCAGAGTCCAATTTTGCGTTGTATAAAAACGGCGGCGGGTTCGTCGTCTTTCTGTCTCTCACCGTGTAACCTGGAGCGTAGCTTCCCCAGGGTGGCAGTGTCGTTGAACTGCCGCAAGAGCTTTTCCTTTAAGAACTCGTATGTGATGTTGTGGGACTTCCACATCTCCAGGGTGCGTCTGGCTTGACCCTCGAGCTGTTCTATAGCTACTCTCACTTTATCCCTGCCGTGGATGTCTTCATGGAGCATCGCCTCCTCGAGCTCATCCAGGAAGTTGACTGGATCCTCCCATTCCAGGCCTGAGTAAGTGGGCAGCGCTCTCGTTCTTCTTGTGGGCATCCTGTGATGACCTTGTATTGCGTGTATTGCGGCTTGAACGCTTCCCTCCATTAGTCTTGTCATGCTCTCTGCTAGGTTTTGTGTTGGGCGCCACTGGGGGTCCATTTCCCCAGAATCTGTGTAGTCGGGTCGTCGTGGATCCTCTTCCCTCCGGAAAGATCTGGCCTCACGTTGTTGGTCGCCATGTCCACGTAAGTAAGCTTTTTCTGTGGCGTACGGCTGTGATTCGTTACGTGCAGTAATGGGTGGCCGGCAATTTTCTTGCTGCCGGGTAATGGAGGCTAGGTTTGAAGTGGTCAGAGCCAGG
Source organism: Stenurella melanura (assembly GCA_963583905.1). Taxonomy (NCBI): domain Eukaryota; kingdom Metazoa; phylum Arthropoda; class Insecta; order Coleoptera; family Cerambycidae; genus Stenurella; species Stenurella melanura. The sequence continues at coordinate 86,356,836 of OY757309.1, forward strand.
AGTTGCGCTAATTGTTCATAGCTGGGTAGTCCCAAGCTCGGTTGGGGTTGGTCCGTTATGGCGGCAGAGGGGACTGGGATCGTTCCAGTCGTTTGGTTTTGGAGCACTATTTGTCTTTGGGGCGTAGCACTAGGTCTTGCCGTCTGGTACGGCGGGGTGACGTGGTAGGCGCCGGCCGACGAGGTAGGCGTGACGAAGTACTGTGCGTTGGGCGGCGTGCTTGGACTTGGGCTGGTTGCTGTTGGTGGTACCATGCAGTGAGGGGTGGCCAGCTGGCGGCGAGGTGTCAGCGAGGCGTCGCTGAAGAGTTGGGGCCAGTCGGGTGTGGCAGCGATGGTGTACTGACCGCTGGGCAGCCCTGAGCCTGAGTAGGAGGCTTCCCCATGTGTGGAAGCGAATCCAGCGAAGCGGCGATCTCCCAGCGTCGAGGAATCGTCGTTGGCCCGGGATGCTGTTGGGTCCACCATACAGCGAGGGGGCATCACCATGTCATCATCACCATCTAATCCCTGTTCCATCGCCGAGTTTCCATGCCACGATGCTGCGTTGCGCTCCATGCAGTAGGGGGGCATCGCCTGAGAATCGTTGCTACTCCATTCCATATTTGTTGCCTGGGTTCCATGCCAGGTGGCTGCGCTGCGTGCCATGCAGCGAGGGGGCACCGTCGTGATGACGTCATGCGTGACCCCAGTGTCGTGTCCTATGTTGGTGGCGAGTCCTGCCTCGCTATGCCTAGGCGCGGAGCCCGGCGACGCACAGTAGTGGGGCGCCGTCGTCGCGACGCCATGCGTAGCACTTGTGCCTGTGGAAAAATCAGAGGACATGCTTACCTCGCCGAGCCGGGTTGCTGTGTTGCTTGCTGTGCAGTGTGGGGCCACCGTCGTGGAGACGTCGGGCGTGACCCCCGTACCCCTTGTCAGGGCGTCGTGTTGGCGGAGCACTTCGTGGTCAGATGCTGTGAGGGGCGTCGTGCAGTGAGGGGGGGCCGACGTGGAGACGTCGCTCTCGACCCCAGTGCCTACTGCCTTGCCACTCCGGGTATGCATTGCCACTTGACACTCAACACAATAAAACTCAAATAAAACACACTGTCTGGTTACAACACAAGAGGAAGGGATGACCTCGTCAGCATTGGCGTTGGCTTCTGTGCTCAACTGACTTCTGTTTCGGCAGAAGACTATTAGTTGCTGAAGGCTGGAACATTACTACTTGAAGGATCGATCACTACTTGCTCGCTGAGAAAAAGTGTTTTCTTATATAGACTTTTTTTGTGCTCAAATGACTTCTGCTTCGGCAGAAGACTATTTTTTGTGCTCAAATGACTTCTGTTTCGGCAGAAGACTAAAACATGAGCACAGCGCGCTAGACAAGTCATAACTTGTTCGCGACGCCGACGCCGATGACAGTATGTAATATTTCTCTGGTATGGAGAATGACAACGTGTCCAACAAAGATTTATATAATTTATTGCTCGAAGTCATAAACAAAAATGACGATTTACAAAAACAAAGCAACAATATTAAGGATGAAATAAAGCAAGAAATTCGTTTAATAAATACTACCATCTCCAAGGAGTTAGATCAAATAAAACAAGAAAACGCGAATCTAAGAATAGAAAATCAATATTTAAAAAATAGAATACTTGGTTGCGAGAGAAAATTAAAAAAATTTAATCTCATATTTTACGGAATTCAAGAAGAAGAAGAACTTGTAGAAATTCAAAACTTTCTGGAACTCATAAATAACAAATTACATATTGAATGTGCTTTCACTGATGTCAGGGATATACATCGTATAGGACAGAAAACACCAGGAAAAACACGCCCACTTGTTGTAGAGTTTATAAATTATAAATTAAAAAAGGAAATATTAACTAATGCAAAAAAGTTGAAAGGGTCGGGTATATACATAACAATAGACTATACAGCTGAGGATTACGAGAAACATAAAGTACTAACTTTCCACTTGAAAGAAGCCAGAAATAATAATTATAATGCAGTAATTAAAAATAATACCTTAATAATAAATGGCGATAAGTTCACATACGAAGATCTTGAAAATAATGCCGAAAATATAAATAAAGTTAATAATGAAGACTGTACAGAAATTAAAGAAACGTCACATTTCGAAGTCGTAAAGAAAGCAAGTCCCTTTAATAAGGAGAAAATAACCGGTGAACGTGAAAATACTTCTGGTCCTGCAGAATCTGAAACCCAAACCGATAGCACCAAAAAGAGAAAGCAAACAACTGAAAGTGAAAATCCGATAAAAAGATCAAATAGACTAAAAAGTGTTAAACTAGTGAATATATAAGTAAACAATTATGCACGTTTCCAACCTGTGACTTCTTGAATGCTATATTTGTTTCTTTTTAAAATTTATACACATACATTATTTTAATTTAATATGTACTTATAAAAATAAATTTTACTTCGAAATGGATCAATCTTTTAAAATTTGTCATATTAATACAAGGTCTTTAGTAAAAAACTTCTCAAAGTTCAAGTCAGTTGCATACAACAAATATGATATAATAACTATATCAGAATCCTGGCTACATGCAGGTATATTAGATGAAACGGTGGCTCTTCCTGGATACAGACTCTTTAGACAAGATAGATTAGGTCGTGGGGGTGGTGTTGCTGCTTATATCAGGCACACAATGAAAGCCAATCTAATACCTTATATGAAAGGAAACTTAACTGAGCAACTATGGCTTTCAATTGAATTTAAAAATAAAAAATATGCAATAGGCACTCTTTACTCTCCACACGTCTCTCTCTATGAAGTGTTCCTGAATGAATTCGAAAATTTGCTAACTATGGCTGTGCCTTTATTTGATTTTATATTATGTGCGGGAGACTTAAATATAGATGCTTTAGATTTGCATGGTAAAGAATACACAATGTTTAATAATGTTATTAGCTCTTTTGGTTTAAAACAAGTTATTGACCAACCAACACGCATTAGTCTAACCACAATGAAATTACTCGATGTGATTATATGCACAGAAGACCTAAACATTGTACAAACTACCGTCTCGCAACCTTTTTCTGACCATTGCTTAGTTCATTGCACCATTGGCGTAGCCATGTGCAAATCTCAACCATTCGAATACACATACAGAAACTTTAAACATTTTAATGCAAATGATTTTATTAATGACCTCACTGATAAGAATCTTCAAAATATTTTTTACATCAATAATATTGATGACAAAATTGAAACTTTCAACAGGCTTCTCCTAGAAACTTGTAACACTCATGCTCCCATAAAAACTGTTGTAATCAGAAAAAGAAAGGCACCATGGCTTACTGACACACTTAAGCTTATGATGTCTCTTCGAGATAAAGCTCTTTCCAAATTTAAAAAAACCAAGGCACCTCACCATTGGACTTATTATAAAGACTTACGCAATTTAACAAATAGCACTATCAAGCGCGAAAAAAAAGCATACTTGGAATTCAGCTTACGTAGTAGAACGAAACATGTATGGAAAGAATTAAAAAATTTAGACATATATAGTAAACAAAAAAACACACCGATACCTCATCACCTAAATGACGTGAACAAAATAAACGATTATTTTATTAGAACATCTAAAGGTGATTATGACGCTGACCTTGAAACCATTAATCATTATTCACAAAACATTCGGCAAGGTACAGGTACATTCAAATTTAGTCCAACTAATGATAATGTGATATACAGTATATTACTGTCAATAAAGTCTAAGGCAGTTGGTGCTGATAATATCGGAATAAATATCTTACTATATAGTTGTCCTTACATCCTGCCCTGTATAATTCATATCTTTAATTTTTGTATAGAGAATAATGTATATCCCTCAGTATGGAAACGCGCAAAAGTTATTCCCTTTCCTAAAACTAACCCTCCGGAATCATACAAAGATCTTAGACCAATTAGCATATTGTGCACCTTATCAAAAGCCTTTGAAAAAATAGTTAATTCTCAAGTTCAAGGATATTTGGAAACTTTTGACATTTTACCTCATAATCAATCTGGATTTCGCACTGCTCATAGTTGCACAACAGCCCTACTCAAGGTCACTGATGACATACATACTGCATTAGATGCGAATAAACTGTGTATTCTTGTGTTGATCGATTATTCCAAAGCCTTCGACAGAATTAACCATGAACTACTACTTTCCATACTACATTACATTGGATTTGAAGATAGCTCAGTGAATTTAATAAAAAATTATCTCGCAGATCGCCTTCAGGCCGTGATGTATGGTAAGTGCTTATCTGAGTACATCAGTATTGAAAGTGGGGTGCCTCAAGGTTCCATACTTGGACCATTACTCTTCATTTTGTACACCCACGCATTTAGTAGGTGTCTGCAGTTTTGCACCTCACATTTCTACGCGGATGATACACAGCTATACTACTCCTTTGAAGAAAATATGATCGAACAATCTTGCCTAAATATTTCTGATGATCTAAATTCCTTGCTATTAATGTCAAAGAAATTTTGCCTAACTATTAACCCTTCCAAATCAAATGTAATTCTGTTCGGTAGGACTGTAGCACGCAGAAGAAATCTTGAAAACGTCAAAATTTCCCTTAACGATGAAATCATACCTGTAAAAGACTGCTCAAAAAATCTTGGACTTTATTTAGATAACTCTCTTAGGTACTCTACGCATGTAGTCATGGTTGTTCGTCGTGCTTTCAGTAACTTAAAATTAATATATGCCAACAGATCCTTACTTAATAAAAAATTGAAAATACAATTATGCAACGTTCTAGTCCTCTCACATTTAAATTATGCAGATGTAGTTTACGGACCCAGCATATTAAACTCAGATTCCTCTCGACTTCAGCGTATACAAAATTCTTGTGTACGCCTCGTATGTGGACTCAGAAGAAGAGATCGCACCTCTCAACATTTAAAAGAAATTGGTTGGCTAAATATCGAACAGAGACAATTGGTTCATGCCTGCACGCTATACCACAAAATAATTACATCCAAAAAACCGGCATACCTTTATAATAAAATAAGTTTTCGGACTGATGTGCATAATATAAACATACGCCACAGATCGCGATTAACACCACCCCTGCATAAAACCTCATTATTCGAGAGTTCGTTTTCATACCAAATATCTAAGCAATACAATCGGCTACCCGATAGTTACAAAATATTACCACTAAATAAATTTCAACGCAAGCTTAAAAAAGAGTTACTACAAGGCACCCTTTCATTTAATTTTTAAATCTTGTCACTGTTTATTGTTCTCAACAACTTTTGTTAGGCATATCGTTTATTAAGGTTATATCTTGTAATTACATTAGATGATTAGATAATTATGTATTAAGCATTATATCTTTTTCCATTACTAGTAAGTATTAACGTTCAATAATTTTTTTTTCCCGCACTCGTATAAGTCTGAAGTACATTAAAATATTATGTATTGTTTGTCACTACGTTTATTTCAGTCTTATTCGGGTGCCTTTATGGTTGAGTGGAAGAGCAAACCCCTGTCCTTCGGACAGCTTGTTTGAACTCTGCCATTTGTTAGGAATATTTTAGTGATACAATTCATATATTATAGTGTAAATTTTTCTATGTAACTAATCCTAACAATAAAATCATTATTATTATTATTATTATTATTATTAATCAAGATTTAAAAGATATATTTGTGTGGTTGTGTGATAATAGCTTAAAAGTAAACATCGACAAATGTAAATATATGGTTCTGGGCAAAAGACATATATTAAGCCGGCTACAAATTGGTGAAAGTATTGTATTAAATAATAAAAAATTGGAAAAAGTTTCGGAAATTAAATACCTTGGTTTTATAATAGATGAGTCCCTGACTTTCAAAAGTAATAGTGATTATATTATTAAAAAAGTTGCAAAAAAGATTTATTTTTTACGTAGAATTTCAAATTATTTATCAATGTTTTCAAGAATATTAGTATATAAATCTATAATAGCTCCACATTTTGAATATTGTGCAACACTACAACTATATTTAAATAACAATGAGATACAGCAGTTACAAAAGATGCAAAACAAAGCTATGAGGATAATATTAAAGTGTAACAGATATACTCCCATTGACACAATGTTAAATGTTTTAAAATGTTTTAAATGTTAGACAACCTATAGTATTAAAATCACTGCAATTTATATTTAAAATAAAGCATAGTATAGCTCCAAGGTATTTATGTGAAAAATTGAGTTTCGTGCGAGATACTCATGGTTATAACACTCGTAGTGTAAATGATATGGTGGTAGAGAGGTATGACAATTTAAAGGAATCGAAATCTTTGTTTTGTAAGGGTATTCAATTATTTAACGGTTTGCCAAAGGAAATAAAATATTGTGAAAAATATAATATTTTCATTAAATTATGCGTTAGTTATATTAAAAAAGAATTTTGATTATCTTGTGATTAGGTTAGGCAATTTTACGTTATATTAATATACAAATAGATTTTTAATAATTTTACAGTTACTGTTATATGCATAGAATTAAGATAAACTAATGAAAAGTTAATGTGATTATGATCTCAATATTGTTATGATCAAATTGTAGCTTTTTTTGAGCTAATAAAGATACATTATTATTATAGTACATCTAGGTTGTTTTCTTAAAGTCTGGCCTTTATCTCCTGGTTTAGGATGTCAATAACTGGCCAAAGAATTGCTACTTTGTAATACTCCTGTACAGATTCAAATGGAACTTTACTCCCTCCCCCAATTTTAGAGGAAATTTTGCCCTTTCTTGGCAACTCGGCTTCTCTAAATCTGCACTTGTCAGCAATTGCTGTGCAGTGATTGATCAACTGAGTAAAAAACTCTTTTTCAATATGTAATTTAAATTTTTTCAAAAATTCAGTCTTATACATTAAGATCTTCTAAACATGTTTTGTCTCTTGGAATTTTCTTGTTACTTTCTAATTTTCCGAGTTACAGGCAGTTTCTCACGATGAATAATGTACTACATTTTTTGCACATTTTCAATGCAAAAACCGCTGCCTAAGGAATCACTACTTCCACATCCAGATTATTCGTCCAAGTCACTTTAAAGGAAACATCTTGACTATATTTGCACTCTAGTATGTGGAAATTATTGGTCATAGAATTTTAATAATATTTGGGGTAGATGTCATAGAAAAGTTTGAGGAGTTGGTTTCTACCATATGCGTTAAAAATGAAGTTTCTAGTTTACCGTACTTATTTTCCACTATTTACAACCTACCACCTCAATGGAGTCATCTCAATCAGATGTCACTACAATACATACGTGTACTAACTTTCAAGTGAATATCTCAATTTGATGTTATCAATCCCATTAATAATGAAGCGGAGGTGGTAGAGTTTGAAAAATATTAGATAGAAATCTGAGGCCTTGGTTTCTAGTATATACACCGAATCCCAAATTTCTGTAGTCTTACCAGCTTGCTTTACTTATTTTCCCCTATTTGCCCCTATTTAACCCCCAACCCTTCAACGACATCATCTCAAATTATGATCTAGTTTCAGACGTCGTTATAATACATACGTGTACCAAATTTCAAGTGAATATCTCAATTTTATTTTATCAACCCTTTTCATATTGGAGTAGGGGTGGTTGGGTTGAAAAATATTATAAGAAAATCTGGCGCTGTGGCTTCTAGTACATACACCGAATTTCAAGTTTCTGTAGTCTTACCAACGTTTTACTTATATTCCTCTATTTACCCCAAATTAACCCCCAACCCTTCAACGGAATCATCTCAAAATATAAACTAATTCCAGACGTCGTTATAATACATACGTGTACGAAATTTCAAATGAATATCTCAACTTTATTTTGTCAACCCCATTAATGGGGTAGGGGTGGTGGGGGGGTTGAAAAATATTATAAAAAAATCTGAGGCCTTAACTTCTTGTACATACACCGAATTTCAAGTTTCGGTACTCATACCAGCTTGCTTTACTTATTTCCCCCTATTGACCCCTAAATAACCCCCAACCCTTCAACGGAATCATCTCAAAGTATAATCTAGTTCCAGATGTCGTTATAATTCATACGTGTACCAAATTTCAAATGAATATCTCGATTTTATTTTATCAACCCTTTTAATAATGAAGTAGCGGTGGTGGGGGTTGAAAAATATTATAAATAATCTGAGACCTTGGCTTCTAGTACATACACCGAATTTCAAGTTTCTGTAGTCTTACCAGCTTGCTTTATTTATTTTTCCCCTATTTACCCCTATTTAACCCCCAACCCTTCAACGGAATTATCTCAAAATATAATCTAGTTCCAGATGTCGTTATAATACATACGTGTAGAAAATTTCAAATGAATATCTCAGCTTTATTTTATCAACCCTTTTCAAATTGGAGTAGGGGTGATGGGGGTTGAAAAATATTATTAAAAAATCTGACGCTTTGACTTCTAGTACATACACCGAATTTCAAGTTTCTGTACTCTTACCAACTTGTTTTACTTATATTCCTCTATTTACCCCAAATTAACCCCCAACCCTTCAACGGAATCATCCCAAAATACAATCTAATTCTAGACATCGTTATAATACATACGTGTACGAAATTTCAAATGAATATCTCAACTTTATTTTATCAACCCCTTTAATGGGGTAGGGGTGGTGGGGGGTTGAAAAATACTATAAAAAAATCTGAGGCCTTAACTTCTAGTACATACACCGAATTTCAAGTTTCTGTACTCTTACAAGCTTGCTTTACTTATTTCCCCCTATTTACCCCTATTTAACCCCCAACCCTTCACCGGATTTCCTCAAAAAACAATCCAGTTCCAGATCTCGTTATAATATATACGTGTACAAAATTTCAGGTCAATATCTTAAACCGTTCCGGAGAAAGCGTGCGGACAAAAAAAGTTACAGACAGACCGACAGACCGACAGACCGACAGACCGACAGACAGACCGACAGACAGAAAATTTTTTTTCGCTCAAATTTAAAATCTCGACGTTTCATGACATTCTAAACCTATTTCACGAATAAAAATTTTTGAAAATTTTTTTGCGATTACTATACTTCCAATCCACTACGTGGATGTGGAAGTAAAATTATACTGAACCTTTAAAAATGATAAAACTGTATAGGTTTCATATTTTTTTATAATAATATATCACGCTCATTCTTTGAATTTTCATGTATTTTTTAATTGAAAATCTGCAAAAAATGTAGTGTATCATCTATCGTGAAAAACTGCCTGTAACTCGGAAACTTAACAAGTTACAAGAAAGTTCCAAGAGACAATGTTTAGACATTTTTTTCAAATTCTTAAATTACATGTTTTTAAAGCCCTACTATTTCAAAGAAAGGGCTAGTTTTTCATGTTTTCCGGAAAACTCGGTGAAAACGCACTTTACAGAAAAGTGGCAAATAAAAAAAGTCTTGCATTTCGATGATACATTGACGTGATTGTTTTCAGACTTTTTCCTCAACTTTTATACATTTCCCCTCTCCAACTTTCAGGAATTCTCGACTGGCCATATCTCGAAAAATATGTATTTTTCTAAAATATTCACAAGTGTAAGAACATCTTATTTTGGGCTAAAACAGGTAGATATATTGTTTTATTTTCTTTTTGACGTAGTTCTTCAGGTTACGGAAAGTGACAAAAAGGGTGTTTTCTACCCCATCCGTTAAGGATTTTAGTCATTTTAGCGCTCCACTGACTGAACCAAATAATGAATCAAGAAAGTCCCGAGCTTGTAAAACGTTATTTTACAATTGTTTGTAAATCATTGATATTTTTGCTTCAAAATTCTGGGGTGGCAAAATGCTGGGTTGGACAATTTTGGGTGGCAACTGCCACCCCTAGCCACCTCTGAATTACGCTACTGTACTCAATTACTATAAAACATTTAATTCGGTTTTTTTTATTCTCTTTATCAAATCAGATTTCCGTTTTCCTGTCGACCGTTGAATCAATGAGACATCAAAGGAAGATAAAATAATAAAACCAAGAGAACATTTGTCTTCAAAAGTGAACATACTCAGGTGGTAATTGTGATTCTAAAGAGGAATATGACTCACGGTGCATTGTTTTACTTGTATTAACGCCACGCAGGTGCCGCTCCGGACACATAGGATCTGTAGCGTCCGGTAACAAAGCCATCTTGAATACAATATCAATTTAGTTAATAGAATATCAATGAAACGTTTACGTTGCATATATTTAGGTTTGTTATTAAATTCAGGTTTGACTTTCACGAACTGCTATAATTAGATGTACAAGGTGTAACAAAGTAAGTAAGTGACAATACCTGCATTTCATTAGATCGCTTATAAATTAAATACTTTACCCATCCAGATATATTATTATGTTCTCTTATATATTATTATGTTATTATATGATACACGAGAGAATGAAAGTAAGTCATTATTTAGTAACAATGTTTTATTTAATTAATTTTGAATTTAACTTATATCTCATCTTCTTTTTATTTACTATCTAATAACTCCCTCTATGGGATAACTCCTAAATCAGTCGATGGTTCTCAAACTATCGTGTGATCTAATTAATTAGTAGTGGAAAGGATTGAATATATTTCAGTTATAAAATTTTATTAGGTCATTAATAACAAACCTTATTTCTATCACATACAAAGAATTACATTTTTATTTCGCTCGAAACTTATTGTTTTCTAGCAAAGCACAGTGGGCCAGAATCCAAAATTTCTGGCCAAAATTCTGAAACTCTGCAAATGTACTTATTATGCATTATGGGAAAAATAGTAAAAAAAATTGAAACCCTCTGGGAGTGAGATATAGGAGTTGAAGATATTTTATTTAATTTTTTTTAATATCAGTTTACGTACTTTCGATACCTATATTTCTATGAGAAAAGTAAGGAAAAAAAATTATGATCCCCTGGATATTAGTTATAATGGTTGAAAATATAAATATTCCACGATATTTTTCAAACTTGGCATACGGGTTGATTGCACTTAGGTATTTATGAGAAAAATATTTTTAATTACTTGGGAGCTCAAAAAATTGTTTAATTAATGTTTTTAGAAAAAGATTTAAAAAAAATTGTATATTGTTAACGTTGTGGAATAAAAAAAGATAAAAGGCATTCAAAAGTTTAAATTTATTATAGATATTTGTATAGAAATAATAGATAAATTAAGACGTATCAAAAATGCATACTTATCTATCTAATCACTACTGTCCGAATCGATGTCGTCATCAGAAGTAAAGTTTCGGAGGTGCTTTTCTGTGGTGTTTGTATCATTGAAGTCGCTGAAGGTTTGGGTACTTCTGGTATTGCTAATATACTTAATACTTCGGAAGGTAATGTTGTTGACCTCTTTTGGGGCGTGTGCATGAACGGGTCGGGCGAAATTTGCAGGCAATGAAGAAGATTGGCTTAAATCTTCTTTAGTTAACTTGACATCGGCTTCAGTACACTCGTTGTCTTCAAAACGACTCAAAACTACTGTTTGCACGTGTTGATTACGAATTTGGTTTTCACTTCTAGCTTTTACATACCAAATTAGGAATAGCTCCATTTTGGGGCTGATGGATTTATTTCCTGTAAAAAAAAAAACAATTAATTAATTACTAAAATGATTATAATAATACCTCTGCTTCTTATTTTGCTGTAAATAATGAAATAATTATTTAAGAGTATTAATATTATTATTATTATTACTATTTTAGTGTTATTATTATTATTATTTCATTACACAACAGCACATAATTGCAAATGTCCTGTTTTAAAATATGTGTTTTACTCACTACTTAAACCTATACGTCACAAAATCGTAACATATCTGATTTTTTTAAATTGTTAATGCTGTGTAAAAAAAAATCCAAGCTTCCGGAATAGTACGTATTAAAAGCCATTTTTTTGTTTGCAGATACTAGCTTCCATGACTGATCAATTGAAGACAAAAACACTGGGGGTTATAGCGGGTTTCGATTTGTAGCTCAACAGAAAATTTTATTTCTCGTGAATTTTAAAAGCGTTGGCATTAAATACTTTTAATGCACGTTGGACAAATTAAAAGTGATAGGTTATTTAAAAAACATATAATACTGTGTTGTACTTACCCAGAGGAAGATGTTCCATCTTAAATTTCTTTGATAACGTCATTCAAATTCACTCACGACCCAGTGAAAATTAACTTGTCTTAAAGTAGCGAACTGTACACACCGATAGCACGATAAAAACTGCCGAACTCCTCTACCTGTACAGGGCAAATTTGCCTACCTACCACAATAAAACCCTTTGTATTGTGTGCTCTGGACGTTTCTCTTTCGTGGTAAAACTTGTTTGGGAACCTTTGAGAAGTTGGTAATTTGCAATTTTGGCCAGCTTTTAAGAATTTTGACCCACTGTGCAAAGGTACCTTGTAATCCTCTTCAATTCTTTAAAATTTCCAATTTCAAATTTGTACTTTTGTACTACATTTCTCCATTGCCATGCAACTTTTGGACATACTTTTAAAATCAGGTCTATATTGTTATGTATTACACCCCCTTGAAACTGGAGATTGATATGCCTATGCCTAATAGTGACTGGAAACTTGTAGAAAGAGATAGAGTTTTCTAGAGTGTGGCGGGAGATTTTTTATTGTGTTCTGGATGGATATAGAGGCAATTTCAGAGTATATAAGGCGCGATTACCGGCGCAGGAGGAGAAGTTTATAAAAGGGAAGAAGTTGAAAAGTGAAAAAGTGAGGTTGAATATCAAGTAAACAAGAGGTAAACGTTATATTGGTTAATTAAGAAGTATTGTATAATCAGTAAATTATTAAATAAAGTGTTAGTGGTTTACTCCTAGTTAAAATTATTTAGAACCCACGGATTCATACAGGGTGTTTCCTAAAGGGTGGAAAACTCGTAACGATATTATATAAAATTGTCAGCCGAATCCATTTCCGGGTTGCGATTTGCAATTAGGCTTGCGTTTACCCCCTATGTTAATTTATACTTCTTCTTGACGAAACAAGATTTTTGAAATTTTGCGAACTGGTGCGATCTTGAAAACTATAAAAACTGTTAGAATCAAATTTTGGGAGGAGATTAAATAATGTTATGGCGATTACGGTAGCAGCCTTGAATTAGTATTTTGGTTATTTATCATCCATGAGAAAATAATTGTAGAGAAAAATGTAGCATCGTGATACTTTTTCTATTTCTAGAAATATTATATCGATTGTTAGCGATATTGTAGTAAAGGGTCCAAATTCAATTTCAGTGAAAGAATTTTTACCATCGGATTATTCTAGCGAAAGATATGGATTTATTTCGGAATATACTATAGGCAGCGCGAATTGAATATGAGCAACTTCCTTCAAATCCGGTAACATTCAAAACTGTCGTGTTAATTGGTTTCATATACTATGTCCAAAATTATAAAAAATCATAATTACAGGGCGTATGCAGATTTATATTTCCGGTGTATAAGAATTATTATCAACCGTCACAGATATTATTATGTCAATTGCATAATATTAGTTGGGGATAGATACGAACATGGATTAAAGATTATGAAAGAGTCCTATAACCAAATTATCGCTAATATTCGAGCTTGGAGATAAAATACATATTCCTAGGTGGAAGTTGTTTATGTCCAACCCTAAGAATAAGCAGAGTCTGGAGAATTATATTGCTACAAAATGTTTGACGCATCTCCACGTGTTGGAAAATGATATTACGTTAATAACCGCAGGAATGCCTATTATCGGTGGAACAGCTTTGTCGACTGTTGACTCTTCTGCAATTTTAACCGATATCCTCAATGGGGTGGAACTAAAAATTCTTTTCTTTTTAATTATTTGGTCATAGATGTCAAAATGTGCATTTGGATAAATAAAATTAATTTTCAAAAGCTGATCGAGCTCTCTTAGCGTTTTCAGGTTCCTGACGCCCAACTAGCAATTTGATATTTTATAAACGTTGTAGGAATATTTCTGACACAAATTTTATAAAACAACGTTACTCTCAGAAATACTTTCATAACGTTTTCACAGCAACTATAAATGCAACATTGGCACCATTCTATAAAATATTTCAGTCGCTGTTGATATTTTGTAACGCCTGTTGGAACCATTACAAAATAATTGTATAAATATTTCCAGAAACCTTAGAAAAATTTACTACCATCATTATTTGCCAGTTTTATTAAAACTTCATTTAATTGTACTATAAGACACACTTCACTGTTTGTTAAATTACTGCTATGAAACAACTAAACAACTGTTTTATAAGAGCTTTTAGATAGTCATTATGTTTTTTAAAAATGCTACTTTATGCACACTAATAAAATAAAATGATTTCTAAAATGTATCCTAAAACTTTAAGAAGTATTTTTGACACTAAATGCATATGGCATTGTGATTTAATACTAGGTACCTAATAACCTATAATCATTATTTAAAAGACTTGTTCTGGCTTACAACGACTGCAATTTTTGATGCGGAGGAAATTTAACTGTGAACTATAGCCATATTTTTTTTAATATGTTTTTAACGGGCCTCACATTTATTGATGATTTCTAATAATTTTTGAAATTTTATAAATAATACCGATTTTATGAATTTGAGTTTTCTTACAATGTAACTTACACTAATTTGTTTTAGTAGTCATAACTGTACAGTTAGCATGTTTCTGACTCCAGAAATTCTAATAAACATTTGATATCTTAAATTTTCATGTATTGTTATATTTACCATCACGAACGCTGGCCTTTCAAGATGGCCTTCCTCTATAAAATACTTTTGTGTTAGTAGCAAGCATTTCACGCTATTTAACTTATTAGACGATTCCTATAAAACATCTATAAAATAATGCGCCTTGGGGTAACTTTTTCGTGACTTTTATAAAATAGATCACTCACTTTATCTATACTTTTGTAGCTCTTATGATAAATCTGTTAGGATTGAGATGTAAATACAACCATGGAAACAGAATTGGTTTAAACTTAAATATAACCTAGAAATTAATAGCAGTAAATCACCTTATTTACAGAGCTATTTATTTATGGTTTATTTATTGCCAAAAACAAGCATTTATTTTTACTAGTGAAAGCAACAGTACATATGACCTGATACGCTAACAGTGCAGTGAGTGAAATGCGTCATTTTATTTTACGGCAGTATATACTGTATCTTATTGCCAAAACCACTACGCTATTAATACATGTACCTAATATTTTAAAGTTTCTCCATTGCCCTAAATCTGATGTTTTTAGTTTGGTCATTATATGATATGTTAAGATCTGCACCGCTCTTGTCAATGTTGGTACCAAAATTTTGAGAGAACAATTTTTTTATAAACTTGAGTACTATAATTAATTATGACATATTTTCATTAAAAGATAGGCTTTAATTATGACTAAATATAAATGCACAGCTAACACAGAAAATTAATTTTCTCGAATGTTTTAATGTATTGTTAGCCCCCACATTTCTATGCTCAACTAAACAATTTTGTTTTGTAATGACTTTATTTTTGTTTCCATCTTACAGCAAATACATAGCAATATAATAATTATATGACATGCTTTAGAACAACATTTATTCTTAAAAGCCAAATTGTCACAAATAGATCTTTAATATAACTATTTTGTAAGATGATAAGAAATAACTATAAAATAATTCGAACGTATATTTATAACTGTGCTCAAAATGCTACTGAACGATACTAAAACATCGTTATAAAACGATTAAGTTTTACAAGCTGAAATATTTCATAACATAGTCACGAAAACATTTATAAAATAATTTCTTAATTCCATTATAGGATATTTTATAATTTTGCTGTAGAAACGTGATAAATTTACAAAATAGTTCAGTTGCAGACAACAAAATAGTATTTTCTAGAACTCTAATATAATCAATCAGCATTTAGGAGCATTAATAAAAAAACAATAAAATAAAATAATCGTAGAGCATTTAAATGATAAAACATACTTTCTAGTGGGCTGGACCAAAAGTTTAGAAATTTGGAGATTCTATAGGTTTTTATTACTTCCATTGGTTTATTTAAAAATGTATATTTTCTGGTAGACATAGTACTTAAAATAATTATTAATGTATGATAAGAAGACCATTCAAGTCAATTTACTTTATTATGATATCTTCTGGTTCTTCTATGTCTTTGAAAATCGCGTCGCTTATGGGAATTACGCGACAAATAACGCGCTCGAATACAATCACAGTCCAACCGACAGGCGTCTATGATGTGTGGAGTTAACAAGTTCCAGCCTACTTTCAGTTGTTTGAGTACTTATACTAAGTACTGTTTTTAGTTTTGTGTTTTTTGTGGGTTCTTACATGTTTCGTGGTTGTACGTCGATTGTTATTAAATGTTACAATATTTAAGTCATTATGGCAACTACATGCCAACTTTGTCGCAAGATATTTGATCAATCTAAATTATGTACCACCTACTTTTAAGGACTTCATTTTTCGTTATCTGTTTGTTAAGTATGATCTAACAATCTAAGATATAAATGTGCTGGGAGAGGTCTAGGTGTTTCTGAAATATTCCAAAAAGTTATATCGAAAATTGAAGAGATTTGGCAAACTAAATCAAATCCCACCGTTTTTCGAAATCATATCTGGGATAAACCTAAAAAATTTCATGGCCGTTATAAGCAAATTCAGAAGAATTAAAAATGTAGAGAAAATACTGCGACGATGGTAACCAAGAAAATAAAAATGACAGAAGGAAAGCAATGCCAGGATCCAGGGCATTGAAAAACATGCCATCATGTAAAAGTTCCACCGCTATTAGAGGAGAAATCTGTCGCCTGCCATTCAGATTTACTAGCAGTATGAAATTAATGAAGACAAAGAAGATGGTATCCAACGTGCCCTTACGGCACGAACCGGCAAAACAACAGCAATACGAGAGTTTAATATCCCTAATATAAATTTTGAGGCCAAACATTACTCAGAATTATTCTTTGTTAATGTTATTGAGCCGCCAGTGACGCTAATATGGAGATGTGTGTTACCAAAGTGTTAGACGAGTTTTCACACTTCTTGCAGTACCGAAACTGTGCATATTTTAACGTCCTTGAGGAACCTGAAGTGTGGATAATATCATTTAAAAATGTGGCAAAGTGATTTGTCGTGCATTAAGACACTTTTTAGCGACTATGACATTACCAATATCCAAAGGATAGAAAAATAACAAAAAAATATAAATGGTGTAAAAAAAGTTCTAAAATTTTGAACCCATTGAGGAATCTGAAAATGACAAAGAACCGTTTTCAATTTTTGCACAGTTATTAATAACAACCAAATGCACCTTTTGATAACTATGTGGTAACAATTGTCGAAAAAAAATTTTAAATCTCGTTTTTCGTTCCATTCTTATCCTCAATAAACGCATGTGTGACAATTGACGGTAGCAGCTTCTTACTTTTTCAAATGCTTGTAAGGTCATTCCAATTTTAAAGGTAGTTTAGATCATTAACGACCACATTTATTTAAAAACTGCAAATTGTGTTTGAGGACATTGCCCCCACTCAAGATGTAAAGCAAAGTACCTCTACACTGTTTGTGTGGAAAAATGATGGTGATCCATCCTCTAAACTAATTAACATTCACGAATATGATTGAAAGATAAAGCAATCATAATCACGAAACATTTAAAACCGGAACAAATAAAATTGTAAGTGTAAAAATAACAAGTGCAGTAATAGGTGTTGTTGTAAGAAGCTAGGAGTTGATTGCATAATAAACTGCTCTTAATCCATGTTCATATCTATCTCCAACTAATATGCAGTTGGCATATTTGTGACAGCGGATAATATTTCTTATGTATTGAAAATACAAGTCTTCAGACGTCTTGCAATTATGGATCTGATATTTTTGGACATAATGTTTGAAATTTCTTAATAAATAGTTTTGAACGTTGCCGGATTTGAAGGAAGTGACTCATATGCAACCCGCGTTGTCTATAGTTCTCCGAACTAAATCGATATCTTTCGCTGGAATAATCAGATTGTAAAAATTCCTTCACTGAAATTAAGTTTAGACTTACTTATTACTACAGTACCGCTCCGGCAATCTATATCATATTTCTGTAAATAAAAAAAGCACTTGGATGCTACATTTTCTCTATAATATTTCAGCACCCTCCAGTTTTTTTTTATGATAAATAATTAAAAGACTAATTGAATGCTGTCGTTGTAATCGCCATAAATTACTTAACCTCCGTCTAAATTTCATCCTTATAGCTTTTATAGTTTTCGAATTAGCACGAGTTATATACGAAAAATTTTAAATATTGTGTTTCGCCAAGAAGAGGTATAAATTAACATACGGGATGAACACAAGCTTATATGCAAATTGCCCTTCCGAAATGAATTTAGACAATATTACATAATATAACCTAATTTCAAAAGTATGTCCAAAAGATACAGAGGACTGAAAGTATACAATCTCTGAATCCCCGACTAAAAATGAGAAATTGCATAATATAAAACAAATTAACCAAATACTTCAATCAAATATTAGAAGTATATTTTTATCATATTCTTCTTTATTCAATACCTCCACTAATGTAGTGAAGTAGTATATTTCAGCCCCTACAGCATAATCGAGCAGAAATTAAACAATAGAATACAAATATGCGGTGAAATGTTGCAGTAGAAAAGTCAGCTTCTTTTAAATTATGTGTTCTTTAAAGTAAGCAAAAAGTGGTTTACAGAACTGCTCTAATATGTTACGCATTATTTTGATAGCCGTAGAAAATTAAAAATTTGTGTGGAATGAACATGGAGCATGGATAACAAGTTAATTTTAGTTAAGTTGCCTGTAATTATAACGTTAAACTGATTTGATTTGGATCACATAAAAGGTACCGCCTATGTCAATTCATGTCATTAATATTCATTAGTCGAGTTGTTTTAGAACTTCCTTATGTTTCCATAAGGTGAAAAAATTCTTAAACACCTGTTTGCAACTCTAGTTTTTCATTTTTAATTACTCGGCGAAGTCGTCTATATGAACACAACGTTTTCCTTTGGTAGCATACACACAAAGACAAGAATTCATGAAACTTGATTAAAACTGATGTATCTTCTTAATGGTAAAACATGTTCTCTTATTTACTGAAATTTTTATGTGTGCTAGAAAAGAGAGTAAGACTTTTGGCTTGTAAAAATTTCCAACAGTTTTCTATAAATTAAGAATAATATTTGCAGAATAAGGTTCGGTCACGCTTGCTATCCACCTAACACCTAAATAGAATTGGTGTACTTGATTCAGATATCTGTAGTACATGTGGTGTTACGGGCGATCTGAACCATATTTTCTTTAGTTGTCAGAATCACCAAACGTCTATCAATGCAATGCTAAATAGTTTAGTCGACATCAAAGTCCCTCTACCAACTAATGTTACTCACCTATTGTCCTTAAAAAATATACAAGTCTACGACATGTCCGGACAGACCCCTGGACGAGAAGAGAGTGTCCTTGTGAACTATCATCCTGTGTATATCGTATGGTTGGGTCGTCGTGTTAGGTTAGTAGGTTAGTTATGAACGTATAAGTAAAGCAGTAAATACATAATATGTACCTGGCTAATGGAGAAATCCAATGCCATAAAAAAAAAACAAAAAAAACAAAAAAACAAAAAAAAAACAAAAAAAAAGAATAATATTACATAAATTATATTTCATTTCATATTCAAGTTTTATTTATGAATTTTTTAGTAAATATTTTTGTGTTGGAGATTATTTAAACTTGTAATTTGCCTTACCCTAAATTTTTAACTGACTTTAAAAACGTTTAGAAGGAAGAAGTTATCAACTCGACCCATACGTTTGTTTTATTTTCGGCGATGGTCCCTTATTTGTTTCATCAAGCTAGGTATAAAATGAGCAAAATTCGAAAAATAGTGGAAATTATTGTGAATCTGTCCTGTTCATAAAAAAGGTGATAGGTATCAAATTGAAAACTATCGCCCGATTACAATTATATGTAATTTCGCCAAAGTTATGGAGATTGCTATACATGCAGTTATACCGTCATGTTAAGGGGCAGATCACATGAAGTCAACATGGTTTCATAAAGAATAGATCCACCGTCACCAACTTAATGTGTGTCACACAATACGTCTCGTATTACCTCGATAAAAACACCCAGGTTGATGTAATGTATACTGACTTTTCGAAGGCCTTTGACAAACTTGACCACGGTATATTGTTACATAAACTCCATACTGCTGGATTTTCACATCCACTTATTAATTTTCTTAATTCATGTCTTAACAATAGAATGCAATATGTAGAATATCGCGGTCAAAAATCCTTAGAAATCTCGGCAACTTCTGGTGTACCCGAGAGGTCAGTTCTGTGCCCTATAATGTTTGTATTATTTATTAACGATGTCGTTGTTGAGTTGAATGTAGATGTCTTGTTATATGCCGATGATATAAAAATCTTGACTCCCATAAATACATTAACCGATTGTCAAATAGTACAAAGCAATCTTGTAGAAATACAAAGATGGTGTAATAAAAAGGTTTGCCTCTCAACATTGACAAATGTAATGTTATATCATTCTCTAGGAAAAAGGAATCTGTGCTATATAACTACAAACTAAATCTCACAACACCATAGACAGCTGAAGTTTTTAAAGATCTTGGTGTCTTATTTGACGACGTCAAACTATCATTTAATAAGTATGTTGTGAATATAGTTTTATCTGCTAATAAAAATCTTGATTTTGTTATTAGAAATTCGGTTGGCTTTACTGACACTCACATTCAAACACTTTTTTTAATATATACGTTAAATCTAAACCAGAATATGCATCCATCATCTAGCACCCGGGGAATAATACTTAATCTAACTTACTTGAAGGCATACAAAGACGTTTTTTAAAATATTTATCTTACAAAATCCGCCAATTGGATATTCTCAAGACGCACTTTGAAGTAGATTCTAGGTAGACAGTTTGGAGGGCCGCAGGAAAAAAGAAGCACTGGTATTTTTGCATAAGATAATTCATAACAACATTAACTGTCCTGCGATACTTGAAAAACTACCGTTTCATGTGTTGTACATGACATCATACAACTTTTTATCTTACCACACCTCGAACGAACGTTTTAACATTCTCCCCCCTGTATTTTATATCCGGTACGTATAACTACCTACAAGAAAAACTTGATATTTAATTGCTCTGTTGCCTCTATAAAAAAGTGGAACTCTAATATTTTCTTCTTTGTATATACATATGTATATTTTACATATACCGGGTGAGTCACGAATTGCGCTCGCCCCGATATTTCCTAAAGTATTTGGAATTGAAAATTGAAATTTGGAGGCCTTATTACACGCCTAAAATGCCATCTTTTCAATAAAAAATCAAGTTTGGTGCACATCCGGTTTGACCGGAAATGCCCACAACTTTCGATTTTTAAATGGAACACCCTATATATTTTTACATTTTTTGAATCTAGAGGAAATTATGAATACAATACATCCATTTTGGTCACTTTTTGATAAACATTAAACATTTTATTAAAAAATCTATTTCTGAATCCAGAGTGCTGTGGTGCCCACAATATATTTTAGTTTGTGTGCTACGTTACTATAAAAATAAAAAGAGCAATATGATTGCATTATTTAACTCTCTAGAGGCGTTTAAAATTTTTAAATGTGATTTTTACCCACTAACTCGGTTTTTTTAAATGGGAATTTAATCGTTCACCAACATTTTTAAATACCTCATTTCCATACGAATCTAATGATACTAAAATTTTGAAAATCCGCTCGGAAATATTTGAGATTTCAGCCAAAATACAATGCAGCCAAGCTTTTAGAAACATGCAGCTAATAGATAATAGATTAATGGGCTTTGGAAACTAAAATGGCACATTTCTGTGTAAATCTGGTAACCTAATAACATTGGAAAAATCATAGTAGCCATTGAATGTAATAAAACAATATCAGCTGTGAGACAGATACAAAATAAAGCGTTGCGGAAATCTCTTTGAGTCAAAATTAAAGAAAATAATTAATTTTAGTAGAAATGAAAAGGTCGATATGTTACTGATATATGGAGAGCGTCTCAAAAATTCAACTGCAGCTGCAGAACTGTACCAGCAACGATATCCCAACAGACGTCATCCAAGCAGACACTTGTTTGCCAGAGTGGAACAAGAATTAAGAAACGAACCCAATCAACAAGATGACCATCAAACATTTATTGTAAGTGAGGACAAAGAAATTGATGTATTAGGATTTGTGATGGTACACCCAACAACATCAACAAGGGAATTGTCAATGGAATGCGACATTAGTCAGTCTTCGGTTTGCAGAATTTTAAAGAAACACAAGTTTCGGTCTTATAAATACCAAATACACCAACATCTTTATGGAGATGATAACGACAGGAGGCTAGTATATTGCAACTGGTTCTTAAATGCAGTACAACAAAACCCAGGTTTTTATTTTCATATTTTATATTCAGATGAAAGTAGATTTACGAACCAAGGTATGTTTAACAGAAATAATACTAGGTACTGGGCTCAAGAAAATCCGAGGTTGGTAGGGCGGGGGAATATCCAGGAAAAATTTGGGTTTAACTGTTGGCTTGGAGTACTTGGAGATCGAATAATTGGACCCATATTTTTTTATGGAACACTTACTGGCGAACGATATTTACTGGCGAACGATATTGATTCTTTTTACAAAACCAGACAGCAGAATTTCTTGACTTACTTCCTCTTGCCTATTTACAAAATCTGTTTTTCCAACAAGATGGTGCTCCCCCACATAATTCCAGAAGAGTGATGGAATATTTAAACAACTTGCATGGCGAACGCCTTATCGCAAATCAAGGTCATATCAGGTGGTCTCCTAGGTCACCTGACTTAACACCCCTCGACTACTATGTATGGGGCACTCTCAAAAATAAAGTTTATAAAACTTCTTCAAATACCCGTGAAGAGCTGCAAAATAAAGTTGTACGGGCTCTTAATGAAATAACGCCGGCTGAATTTCGTAGAGCCATTCAAGCAACTGTACGCAGAGCCGAATTGTGTATAGAAAAAAATGGTGGACATTTTGAACAATATCTATAAATGTCAATTTATGATTTAATTATATTAATTATTTTAAAGAACAGTAGGTCTGTTACCTAGTTTAAGTTTAATTGTTCAAACGGAATTGATTTTTATTTATTTATAGGCCCGATATTTATGTTCATTTAAATAAAACTCTGAAAACCGAACTGATGTCGCATTCTATTGCAAATGTCCTTGTGGATGTAATTGTGTTTACCTCCACATACCTATGCTAAACTTAATTGAAACGTTCTTTGCGCTCACAATTATTAAATGTTTGATAGCTCGAGATTGCCTATAACTACACGAGTCTGTCTGACAGCTGATATTGTTTTATCACATTCAATGGCTACTATGATTTTTCCAATGTTATTAGGTTACCAGATTTACACAGAAATGTGCCATTTTAGTTTCCAAAGCCCACTAATCTATTATCTATTAGCCGCATGTTTCTAAAAGCTTGGTTGCATTGTATTTTGGCTGAAATTTCAAATATTTCTGAGCGGATTTTCAAAATTTTGGTATCATTAGATTCTTATGAAAATGGGGTATTTAAAAATGTTGGTGAACGATTAAATTCCCATTTAAAAAAACCGAGTTAGTGGGTAAAAATCACACTTAAAAATTTTAAACGCCTCTAGAGAATTAAGTAATGCAATCATATTGCTCTTTTTATTTTTATAGTAATGTAGCACACAAACTAAAATATATTTTGGGCACCACAGTACTCTGGATTCAGAAATAGATTTTTTAATAAAATTTTTAATGTTTATCAAAAAGTGACCAAAATGGATGTATTGTATTCAAAATTTCCTCTAGATTCCAAAAATGTAAAAATATATAGTGTGTTCCATTTAAAAATCGAAAGTTGTGGGCATTTCCGGTCAAACCGGATGTGCACCAAACTTGATTTTTTATTGAAAAGATGGCATTTTAGTCGTGTAATAAGGCCTCCACATTTCAATTTTCTATTCCAAATATTTTAGGAAATATCGGGTCGAGCGCAATTCGTGACTCACCCGGTATATTTTAAATTGTTTATGTATTTTTGTATTTTTGCCTTTTTTATATATATGTATATGTCCTTACATTTACTTTTTTTGTTTCTATATGAATATGCTAATGTACTGTTTTTCTTACATTTTTTTTATTTTTCAGGTAACTTTTCATTATCTCTATAATCTCTGTAGTACATTATTATTAGTCTAAATGACATGTAATTATTAACATTTCTTCTCATCCAGTAATTGATCTTTGACTGTTGGATGATGCGCCCAAATAAATAAATAAATAAATAAATAAATATGTGAGATTATGGCGGAGGCGCCAGTTAGAGAGTTAAATAAGTATATGTTCGGTGAAAAGTACGATAACATTGAAATTTGGACGGTAAGTTAATGTTAACTAGGGGAAGAACCCTATTGTTTTTTAACAACATCGATCAATAAATAAAAAAGTTATTAATTTTTTAAATAAGGATTCTTTTATATGTTTTGTTTTAAAAAGAAAATGCCCTATAGAATGTGCAACAATTATCTAAAAAGTGAAGTGAATCTGAGAAGAGTATAATTATCATGTTTTTCTAAATTTTGAATAACAAATTTTTCCAAGAAAACATTTCCAAGCTAATATTTGGTTAAATTTAATGTTACTTAGAAAAATGACCTCTGAAAAAAAATTAGCTAAATTGATGCATTCTTTTCCCTGCCAGGGCCTTTGTTATCTCAATCACTGGGAGAGCAGATTTACGTATAACATTATTAATTTAATTATAAACCGGTTAATCTCATACCTATAACTTGCAACTGAATCTCTACATTAAAATATGTTTTTGTGTAGGTTGACGTTGACGTATCAAAAAACTTAAAGGCACCGTCTGCATGTTCGGTGATTTTTCATTAGGAACATTATGATGTTTGGCTTAGAGTAAACACAGATAAAAAATTACCGTAAATAAACCCGGTTGTGAAATTTCGTAGTTAATATTTATAGCTCGAACATTATTTGAATTTGAAAATAAATTAGTTTATGGTATTTCTAAAGTAGTAAATTGATATGTTTGTGACAGCGATGACTAGCTTTAATTAATAAAATTATTATAAAACGCTCACTTAAATGTGTTGAAATGTTTAATTAATCAAAATAATCTCACGTCCTACATATTAGGATAGCTGATGTATTTCTCTAAGATAATTGATAATTTTATAACTTTTGTGATTATCTTCTTTACATGTGCAGTATTAGATGAACCTACGTATACAGGGAGTACACACGGAAAAGTCTCAGATTTAGTTGAACAAAAATATTCAAGTTTCAATTATCATTACATCACATGTTGTTTGATTTTGTGCACTATTTCTGTATATAATTGAAGTTTGAAGTTTTATTGAAGTAATAATATACACTTTTACAAATGCTTTAGGTAACACTTGCAAAGTACTACAATATTCTTATAATATTACATTATATTACATTATTGCATTACATTACATTATTACATTACATTACATTACAATTTACAGCTTATTAATGTAATTGTGAAAATCCCTGATGAGCAAAGAAGACTCACTTAAGCACTATACGGTGCTTGTGTTGTGTTGTTATTCTTGTTTCGTTAAGGAATTTTAGGTAATGCGGAATAGTTAAGTGACACATAGCAATAATTTATTTAGATTACTTAGTCTGTTAAATATGGTAATAGCAAAAAGAAATATTAATGGAGAATAATAAAATAAAATAAGATACATAAGAATACATAAAAAAAAAACAATTGACAATAGTGAAGAGAGACAAAGACGTGGAGAGAGTAGAGGCGCGCGTATTATGTTTTTTAAGGATGAAATATTTTGGTAAGTATATTTTTTCTTTAACAAAATTTTTTATATGTAGTTCATATTTGCTTAATTTTGTAATTTTTTTCAGGTCAGGTGGTAACTGATTGTATATTTTAGGAACGAAAAAGAAGACATATCTCTGAGTGTGAGTTTTCCTAAATAGTGGTAATTGATTGATTGATTTTGATTGATTGATTGACTGATTTGCCAACGTAAGGTGGGCATTGCTGCCGATTCCGGTGCATGGAGATTTGTCCCACCACGCAGCCCGATCGCCCGCCGATCATCCCACCGTGTGTTGGGACAAACCCCCGATGCTTTTATATACCGCCGGACCAGCTGCATACGCTGGATTGGACATTGGACATGCTTGTTGTCAGCAGCGAGAGACGCATGACGTATGGAGTAGGAGGATAGGATGGACCGTGTAGGTGTTTGTGAGATGTTTCTTCTTGTTCTCCTTCTATCTTCATCGGATGGAAAGTGTAGGCGTTTGTGAGATGCTTCTTTTAGGTTTTCGTGCTTCTTTTTACCTTCAGGTTTTTGTGATATGCTTCTTCTTAGTTTCTGTCTGTGATCATCTTCTCTCCTATTCTACTTCTGAGTTTTCTGTTTCTTCTGTTGCTGAGTCTGGCAGTGTGTATATCCTTGATATTTCTTTATTGTATTCCGTTTTTTGTTGTGCCGATTTTTCCCAATGTGTATAATCCTTTCTTAGCTTATTCATAATCCTCTCGATTGTTGTTATCCGTGTGTAGCATGGCCTCCCTATTTTGAGTTTGTTGCTGTTCAGTCGCAGCGCTTTCTTTAGTATGTGTGTCGTGTCTCGTCTTTGAACGTATCCCCAGTATTTCATTGCGTATTATTCTATTCTTTTGATTGTTGTTCTTCCCTGTAGTAATGTTGACGTTTTCTGTAGTTTTTGTGGTTTTCCGGTTTTTGCTAGCAGTTGGATAATGTCCCTTTCAGCTCTTCTCAGGATTCTTCTATTTGCCTTTGTCGTTGCTGCGTTTTTGACTCCATATGTCGTCGTAGGCATTATGATGGTCGTGTATATCTTTTTGGTTAAGCACCATGGTGGTTTATTGTCCTCAATGAGGGGTAGTAGAGCTCTTGTGACTCTGTAGGCTGTTTTTTTTCTTTCCCTTACTGTTTCTCTCCTTTTTAGTTGATTCGTTTGGTATGTTCCTAGGTATTTCATTCTATTCGTGGTTCTCAGGGTGTAGTCTCCTCTTTTGTATTCTTCCCCACTTGTTGGACTTGTTTTTGTCAATGGCTTTCGGACCATTATTAGGCTCTGCTTCAAGTTTATTTTCATTCCAGAGGAGTCCAGCTGTGGTGTCATGTTTCTTAGAAATTTAACGATGTCTTGTTCTTCCTCGGCGATGATGAGTATATCGTCGGCGTATGCAAGTACCATGGGGGGCTTTATCGTTCCATCGTTTCCATTGAAATTCTGATTCTCCTTTATTGTGCTTTTTATCACTTGGTCCAGTACTGTGGTGAATAGTCGGGGGGATAGGGGACATCCTTGTTGGATATTCTTCATTTTTGATTCCGTTGTCTGTCCAAACCATTGTATTGCAGTGTTTTCGTGTAGGCATGCTTTTATTATTCTGTTTATTAAGTAGTGCGGTACTCCCCTGTTGAGCAAAGTGTCGATTATAGCCTCATGCCTTATGGTATCATATGCCCTTTGAAGGTCAATTGAGGCTATACATAGTTTTGTTCCTTCTTTCCACTTTTCTTCCAGGATCCGTCTGGTGGTGTACATATGGTCATCTGTTGATCTACCCTTGATAAATGCCGTTTGATAATCTGGTAGCTCGTCGATGTATTTTTCCATTTCTCTGAGGAGGAATTGTGCGTAGTATTTGTACTCTACACTGCAGAGTGTTATTCTTCTGTAATCGTTCACGTTTTGTGGTGATTTGGTTTTAAGTTGGTAAGAGCACAGTAAGTTGAAATTCGATGTATGTGCTAGAAGCCAAAGAATCAGATTTTTCATAAAATTTTTCGACCCCCCACCACCCCTACTCCATTAATAAAGGGATGGATAAAACAAAATTGAGATATTCCCTTGAAGTTTTATACACGTATGTATTACAACGGCATCTGGTACTAGATATTTTGAAATGATTCCGTTGAAGGATTGGGGTTTAAATATGGGTAAATAGGGCAAAATAAGTAAAGCAAGCTGGTAAGAGTACAGAAAATTGACATTCGGTGTATGCACTAGAAGCCAAGGTCTCAGATTGTTTATAATGTTTTTCAACCCCCCAGCACCATTACTCCATTATTAAAGGGGCTGATAAAATAAAATTGAAATATTCACTTGAAATTTGGTAGATGTATGCATTATAACGACATCTGGAACTAGATTATGTTTTTAGATGATTCCTTTTAAGGGTTGTTAATTGTTAATTAGGAGTAAGTCGGGGGAAAATAAATAAATCAAGCTGGTAATAGTACAGAAATTTGGGATTTGGTGTATATACTAGAAACCAAGGCCTCAGATTTCTCTCTAATATTTTTCAAACCCCACCACCTCCCCTCCATTATTAATGGGATTGATAACATAAAATTAAGGTATTCACTTGAAAGTTAGTACACGTATGTATAGTAATGACATCTGATTGAGATGATTCCATTGAAGGGGTGGGAGGTGGTAGGTTGTGAATAAGGGAAATAAGTAGGGTAAACTAGAAACTTAATTTTTAACGTATATGGTAGAAGCCAACGTCTTAAACTTTTTTATGGCATTTGCCCCAAATATTATTAAAATTCTAAGACCAATAATGTCCACATACTAGAATGCAAATCTAATCAAGATGTTTCCTTTAAAGTGACTTGGATGAAAAATCTGGATGTGGAAGTAGTGATTCCTTAGGCAGCGGATTTTTTTCATTGTAAACTAGGTTAAAACACCGTGTTCGACGCGACGCAATAATTAGAATCAGAGGTAAAGAAAATAGTAGAAAATCATTGATTTTACAACTTAAAATATTATTATTATTTTTAAGTATAAGATATAACCCAAAACTTCCCATGACACTTGTCATACCAAAAACAAATTAAAACTATAAAAACGCGACTGCAAAAGCATTCCGTTCAAAATTTATTCCACTAAATGCCGTACTAATTTCACATTAATCTCATACAGAATTTTTACTGCATAAAATTCAGTCAAAGTGAATGATATATCCGGGGCGTAACACTTGCTGACACAAATTATCAATTTAAGGAAAAATCCAACAAAAGAAAAATGAGCACATATATAAAATATGAAACTTAAAAAGTTGTTTAAAATGTAGAGCGTTTCGCATCCCATTTTTGGCAGAATTGATTACCCTATAAGGAGAACGGTCTCAGGGCATGATTTAATGCTGGACCTGCATTGATTAATACACTTGGGTAATTTATAAAAAGACCTCACACGTTTCTGAATTTTTTAACACGTAGGTACAAAATAAGACCAAAAATGCCCGTATAAATAAAAAAACTGCAGTTTAATAAGAAAACGAAATATTAATTTAGTTTGATCGATCCAGTGTAAAGGAACCTATGTTTATGTGAAAACCAGTATACAGTAATTGTGCACATTAAATGTGTTCCGGGGAGTTAATCATCATTTCATTTCGGCAGCTGTACGGATTATACATAACCCTTATAATTTAATTTTTTGAGTAAGTGCAAAAGTATATTATTGTGTGAGATGTAATTGCTCTGGCTTTTAGTCCAGTTGTACTAGGTTTGCAGGTTGAAATATCATTTAAACAGCAATTTTGGAAATGCTCTTCAGGAAGTGCAGAAATATAGGCAGAAATATAATGTGACATATCTCTCATCTAGCTTGAGCGGTAATAGCTATAATCCGGTGCCACTCGATGCGGCGCAAGGCACCAAAACCCCTTAATCGAAATTTCAATTTACGGACTCTGCCCTAGATACTTAGTGTGACATGTCTACTATATGACGTGTCTGTTTATGAGGCCCACATGTATATATCTAACCCAGAAATCCATTGTAAAACCGAGCGTCGATTGTGTTGCATCACGAACTAACGCTTCGTGAAAAATAACTCTCGTTTCAAATGCTTATTGTATGTTTTACGGTTGTCCGAATTTGATTCTGGAAATGGATTCTGTTCTTGAGAGTAAGTTTTTAACTATGTACTTCAAATTTATTAAAATTTATTTATTTGTAATCAAATTTAGCATATAAAATATGAATTTTATTCGTTACTGGTTTAAAGAATATAAACAAAAAAATCTTTAAGTTAACTTTCCCGCGGTTTCCCATCCAGAAACCAATTTTTAACATAAATGTATATCACATTAGAAATCAGCGATCTCGAAAACTCCTACACACTGACTCTCAGCTGAGAATAATTAATTTTTTAATCAAAGTGTCGGCCATATTGAATCCGCCATTTTGATTTTTTTTTAATAATATCATATTCGAAATCAGCTACCTCGAAAACACCTACACACTGACTTTCAGCTGAAGTAACTAATTTTTTAATAAATAAATCAGCCATATTGGATCCGCCATTTTGTTTTGTTTTTAATTATATCAAAATCGAAATCAGTCACCTCAAAGACTCGTATATACTAACTGTCAGCAGTATTGAAATATATCTAAGGGTTTTGGCCACGTTTAGTCGAATGCCATCCACCATTGGATGGCATTCGACTCATCATCGTCTGGCACCGACTTTGGCCCAGTCTCCAGGGTGTTTTAAGCTAGGAATTCTAATGTGAAATTTTTCATAGAAATAGATCTTGCTAGTAGAAATGTATAAAAAAAATTATCAAATCCACCATGGTCAAAACATAAACAAAGCCAAACTTCAAATAAAAATTGTTTGCAAATAGTTGTGGATCTAACGCTAATTCTAATACCAGGTAGGACTGTAAACCTAATATAAAATATTTTCATAGATCTTACCAATATTCTAGGCTCCAACCACTAGTTTGTTAAGATCAGATGGGAAAGTAAAGGTAGTTTGGAATTAGATGGAAGAAATATCTGATTTCATTTAGTTTCACTAAATTAACCTTAAATTAAACGCCAACATCCCGTAAACACAAATTTGTTCAAAGAAATACGAAAAACAGAAAACGTAGAAGAAGAAATTAAAGAGTATTAATATTCTATATCAAAAATGTACTTACGAAGTTTCGTAACCGTAAAATTAGCTTTATCCGGGCGTACCGGTACAGAAATTGTAATAATAATATCCGGATCGTAAAATAATCTAGACAGCCACTGTGAAATAACCAAAAAGAAAAAAAATACGTGCCCCGTGTTTGAATTCTATAGGAACTTTCGTCGGAAGATTTGTACCTGCTTATGTCTCTATAAAAAATTTCACTAGAAGGACGGATATTTATTTTTCTTTCACCGTAGCTCACAATTGAAAAAAATGTGGGTATTGAAAATACATTTGTATAAAAATTTTAGATTTTGAGATACATGTCATATTGCACATTCCTGTTGAATGTGATTCATAATGAAAACATGGATATTGCTACTTAGCTTTATTAACTAGATATCAAATGTTACTGTACTTCTTTACATATTTTCGTTCATTTTTTTTTAGACATTTCCTCTGTATATTTTTCACTAAAAGCAAGGTAGATTTTCTCCTTGACAATGGTATTAACTATGTGACAAATATTATTGACTTCTGTCAGAATTTGCATCATTAATTATATTTTAGGTTGTCCATAATGTATATATACATATATGTCCTTCTAAAATTATATGCCATTCCTTCGTTGGAAATAGAATCAACTATCAACTAAATGCAATTTCTCTCCATTAACAGACAGACAGATATATCTGTTGTCTACTACAGACAGGCGCGCAGACAAACTGACGGAATTGAAAGTCCTTAATTTCAGTAATATATAATTCGAAGAAATAATTTGTTTATATGACATTTTTGAATAATGTCGCTTCATTGCCTAATACAACTGGACTATTTAGTCGTTTCAATTTTCAGCAAAATGTTCAATTTTTAATTCGCTCTAGTTTGGACGTTTTCACAGAGATATTATTACAGTCATTACGCAGTTTGCAATTTTTAAAATTGCCTACACTTAATATTGCAGATTAACTAAAGTATGTAAAGAGGTAACTGTAATAAGGTAATAATAAGTAGTTTTATGTTTAATCTAGAGCAATTTGATTTCGTACGAGCAAGTTTAAAATTGATGCGAAAAAGGAGCGAATGTAAGAGTCTGGTACTATTTAACGAGATGTGAATATTTACTTACATATAATGTACGTTATAATAGTTGAATTATTAACTTTTTTATGTAATTCTTGAGCATCCTTTCGTGTACTTTTCGCGGTTTTTTGATAATGTATATTTTTTTAAGTGTAATTGTTATAATCGTAATTTTAATTATATCGATGACTGGTGAAACATTCAAACAGTTTTCGGTGAATAACAACAACTCAGGGTTATTATTTGGGCACCTCAATTTCTTATTTCTGCTTAAGAATACAAAGGAAAAATCATGATTTAGATAGCTTGGGAAGAATTTTTATTTTGTATCTGCAACGTTATTAATGGTTGATGATGATGATAAAGAATATGATTGCTAATGTTTAATGTATCTATTGTTAAACAAATTTTTGTTCTAATTTAAAAATTAAAAAAGTTTATAACTTTTACTACAAAACGGTGAAGTTTAGAGAATTCATAAGAACTACTCGAAATTACTGCCACCATTTTCAATGCAATATCACACCTACGGACGACAGTTTCGTCGTTGAATTTGCATGAAATACGTGCTCTCATTTGAAGTTTTGTGTGGGTGTCAAACTTTGACATTTGTCTGAGTGAGTTTATTAATGGTGGCAAGGCTATTTTCAAGAAAGATGGATCGGTCGCAATCGAGAATGCTTCCCTGCTCTTGGCCTGTGCGCTCTCCGGACATAACTCCTATGGATTTTTTAAGGGTTACGATGAAGAGCAAAGTTTATGCGAAGCCCGTCAAGGACAAAGCTACTCTCCAGACAGAGTAAAGAAACATATAGTAGACTCACTCCCTATTGGCTCCATGTATTTCTGTGGGACTTGGTATCGCTTTCTCTGCTTAGGTCTAGGACGAGCGCGCATAGTCCACGCGCACGTAGGGCGCCAGTTTTAAAATCAAATAACGGTTTCTGACACCAGTCGCAGAATACAAATGTCACAGTACAGCTTGCCTTTGTTGGTTATATTGTATATATTCATAACACAAAATACACATAAATAAAAGATAGTTTGAATAAATAAAGAATATTCTCGTTATGCATATAGTATATATAGTTGTCCTAAAAATATGTTTTATTTGTGAGATGACTTAATCACACAAATTCGTTTAAATAGTACGTAAATACTTAAAAAATTTTACTAATCAAAATTAAATTGCTACATAAAAAATTATTTGTTATATTTTTATTCAAAATATTTATGTTTTCTGTCGCATTCTATTTCTACAATTTGATAAATTCATTAGTGCTTTAATCACACTCTTTTAAAATTAGATTAAATTTATTTTTATTGCAAATATAAATATTTCACAGGTTTTGGAAGCGTACAGATTTTATTTTGTTGACTATAACTAAACAATACATTTAAGAGATTAATTTTATTTATAATAATTAACAAATAGGTAAGAAAATTAATATATTATGTAGTACAGGGAAAAACTGTAACTAGACTACATTAAAGTAAACACATAGTATATAGAACATGAAAACTGCTACAGCTACATCAGAGGAGTAATAAAAAATTAGCTATTGATAAGTCTACTTTAAAAGAAGTAATTGGAAAGGTATCTCATAGCCGTAGGGGGTTATGTAGATACTGGTTTACTCTGGGACTGTGTGGAAACTAGTGTTAGAATAAGAATTGTCCAATAAGAAAGACAAATTCATTTTAGGATTTTAATTTAGTTCTCATAGGTAGTTATTTCTGTTGTTTGCAAAATCCTGTAAAGAGTATGTTTCATTATAATTTATTTATGTTTAGATTAATTCTATTATTTGTAAAATGAACTAAACTATCGGTACAAGGTATTCCTATAATCTAAAAACTCTTCTCTCAAGCCAACCTAAAACGTCGATATCGCCATAAAAGTATCATCAATCAAATTACAATGTTGCCCTTCTCGGAATAATGCAATTTATATAAATAATATCTTACACAACCTTATGTGCAAATAATTTGTTTAAAATTTTTACATAAGCATCTCATAGAGAAGAGATATCGTGTTTACAACAATCATGTTTACAATATCTACATTAATAATTTAAATTTCTAATACAAAATTTTTATTTGAAGTATCGAATTACACAATAAGCCTTCATATTAAGCCGTATAACAGTAAATTGTTATAACAGCGAATAATTTCGTAAGTAACTTGAGATTCTCGTAACGTATAAACCGGATATTAAATACATATTTATAAGAAAATCAATAAATATCATACATCGTTTTCCAAACATTCCGATCTCTTAAAAACCTACCACAATTATTATATACAACTTCTTTTGAGTCCTACACTGAAAATATGTTATTCTGGCAGGGCCATACCAAGCAGAACCGCATCGAATATTTTTGTACGTATCAAATGAAACATCAATTAGGTATAATTTTGCATTTTGCACTGAAAAGACATTGCAGTTTGCTCTGTTATTATTCTACAAGAATTGCTATTCCAAATAATAAAGTTTTATGTACATGTTTGTCTCTCTCAGCCCATCGGATTACAAGGTTTAAGAACAACGCAGAATAATTCTCAAAGTATAAAAAGTATTGGTATAAAGTTAACTGTGCATCGAAATGTATTGTTTTTTTATTTATGATGCACCGTGGTTTGTGGATTATAAAATATATAACTAGACCAAAAAATGTTATAACGTGAACGTCTTATGTTCTACTGATAACAGGGCTGAACATTACAAGCTGCAAGGCTCGTTTATTTGAATAACCAGCAAGCAGTT
Source organism: Stenurella melanura (assembly GCA_963583905.1). Lineage (NCBI taxonomy): Eukaryota > Metazoa > Arthropoda > Insecta > Coleoptera > Cerambycidae > Stenurella > Stenurella melanura. The sequence goes on from OY757309.1 coordinate 86,391,741, forward strand.
AGTATCCAACGTGATGTCTGCCAATGAAAGTCTAGTACTAACCTAGCTAGCACATGAGGTTCAATATACATCTAAATCTAAATGACGGTCTAATGTCACATCATAATGACGTCATATCCTGCCGCCACAATCACGTTCAATATGATCTTAATTTGACGAATATGACCCCAATAAGAACCCTTCCCATACGTCATTTTGAAGTACAATCAAGGTTCAATACTGACGTCAATATAACGTTTAATATGACCTTGCTTTGACGAAAACGGGCCCGAATGAAAATCTTTTTACACTTGAGAATATTATTTAATCTTTCAGTTTTTATTCATTTTACGTTTTTATTAATTAGGAATGGTTCTAGAGTACATAACAGAATTATAAACACCTTAAAATCATCCGGCTGTGGAATTTGAACCGCCGGCCTCTCGCTTGGTAGTCCAGTACGCTTCCTCTGAGCTATTGGCTCGATGGGCACATTTCTAAAACCGGTAATATTGCTCGTAGAGAAAAAAAATCATCATTCAAAATGTCCGTCCGTCCGTACATCTGTCCGTGTGTCTGTCTGTCCGTCCGCGTCCGTCCGTCCGTCACGTTTCTTGTAAGCACGATGATTTAAGAACGAAAAGTTCGGTTACATTGAAATTTGAAGAATAAATTAGTGTTAGCTAGAGGAAGAACCCTATTGTATTTTGAGCAAAATCGATTGATAAATAAAAAATCGGTGGAGGTATTTACACAGAACTTCCCTCGTTATTTGTGCATGGCGGTCACTCTAAAAAATTAATAATTACGAAATGACATTGAGAATAATAATCGGAATATAGTTATTGCTATTATTACAAAGAAAACCTGATAAGTTTTGGTCAAAAAAATATACAGATTGCTCATCCAACAGCAAAAGTTCAATACTAAATAGCAGGTGCCACATATGGCAGGCTTGCGCAAATACCTTTACAAATGTCCACCATGACTGAATTATTTCTTGGGATGACCACCCTCTACATTTTTCAATAAAAGTATAATAGGTGCATATGCCAGATATTATTGCCATCCGTCACATCAATCCAACATTCGCGTAATGGAGTGGAAGTATAGTGGTGGTTAAAAAATTTAATTTTTTTAAAAAATTTTCAAAAATGTTAAAAAAAATTTCAAAATTTTTTCTTCTGAAAGAGGTTTAAAATGTCAAACTTAGAAATTTTAAATTTGAGCAAAAAGGAAAGTTTCAGACTATTCTATACTAGTGGTAAAAAAAGTTTAAAATTTAAAAATTATGTATTTTTTTTAAGTAGGTTTAGAATGTCATGAAACGTGAAACTTTTAAATTTGAGCAAAAAAAAGTTTCCATCTATTCTAGTGTTAAATTTTCTTCCAAACTGGTAACAAAATGTTGCAAAAATTTTTTTTTCGAAATTGGTTTGGAATGTCATGGAACGTGGAAATTTTAAATTTGAGCACAAAAAAATTTTTCGTCTATTCTATAGTAGTGATAAATAGATTAAAAATTTAATTTTTTTTTTTTATTTTGCGAAAACATTTTTAAATTTGTTTGAATAGTTTTAGAATGCCATGGAAACGTGGATAGTTTAAATCTGAACAAAGAAAAAAAATTCTATCTTAGTGGTAAGTATATTTTTTAAAAAATAGTAAAAAAAAATTCTAATTTTTCTTTTAAATAGATGTAGAATGCTATGAAACGTGGAAATTTTAAATTTGAAGAAATAAAAAAATTTCCATCTATTTTAGTGGTAAAAAAAATTTCAAAAATGTTGTTAAAAAAAGTTTCAAAAAATTTTCAAAATATTTTTTTTTTGAATCAGGCTTAGAATGCCATGAAACGGGGAAATTTTAAATTCGAAGAAAGAAAAAAATTTCCTTCATCTATTTTAGTAGAAAAAAATTTTTCGAAAATGTTGGGGAAAAAAATTTTCAATTTTTTTTTTCTGAAATAGGTTAAGCGTGTCATGAAACGTGGAAATTTTAAATTTGAGCAAAAAAATTTTTTTTTCATCATTTATTCCCTTTAGACGGTCCACCCTCTATATTTTCCAGTGAAATTTCTACCATTTCTTCGCTGACAGTAGCGTCAACTACCTACCAAATTTGACTGCTCTCCGTCAAGTGTTTTTTTAGTAAATGCACCGACAGACAGACAAACAGGCAGACAGACAGACAGACAGACAGACAGACATACAGACAGACAGACAGACAGACAGACAGACAGACAGACAGACAGACAGACAGACTGACGGAATTGAAAAACCTATATTTTCGTAATCTACGTGTTCTGAAACGTCAAAATCCGAAAAAATCTCGGAGGGTGATTTTTTCTCGAATAAAATACTTCCCTTCGGTATGCGAGGGAAGTAAAAAGTTATACATTTTTTGAAATGAATTTTTTTTTTTTTACATATTTTTGTTTGTTTTGTACTTAAACTAAAAATATCTAAAACTAATATTATTTCCAAAAAAACTGCGAAGAGTATCCTATAGAATGTGCAACAATTATATAAAAAGTGCAGTAAATCGGCGAAGAGTAACGGCTAGCTTGTTTAAAAATATTCTTTATTCATGAAAAAGAGTTGAATGTTTTAAAATTAAAAGAAAAGAGTGAGTTTTCATTATGTAATGTAGATGGCAGCACTCCTATTTTGCATTATGGTCAAAGATAAGAGTTAATTTTCTAATGTTTGCTATAGAGTGCCATTTTAATAATCGTTTTTTGTTTAATTCGCTCTGCGCTTTGAAATACATATATACGTATTTAATAGGTATGTTAAGGTTGACGGAAATATAGGTTAGCGGTCAACTACCGGTTGTTAGACCTATTTCTATACTGCAGTTTTGATAGAGACGCAGTATAGTTTGAATTTCAATGTCGTAAATACATAATAAAAGTAGAATCAAAATTACATGGCATATATGCGATAAAGATTTCACATGTAGCTGTGGTACCTACATATGCGATAGAGTAAGAACATAGGAATTATTGTGATTCAATACTAATCAATACAGCTAATATGTAAAAGTAACTACTATAAAAGAAGAAAATATAAAAAAAGTATTTGAATGTTTATATATATTTATACAATAATCAAAACATAAACGTGACTCAAAAATGACGTCATAACAACGTTCTGTCTACGACGTCTCTGCGACGTTCTAAAATGTGACGTAACTTTGACGTCGTTTTAAAATCCAGTATATGACGTCAGTCAATCATTAATGACGTCATAACAACGTTCTGCCTACGACGTCTCTGCGACTTTCTAAGATGTGACGTAACCTTGACGTCATTTTTAAATCAGGTGTATGACGTCAAAAAACTTACTCAAAAATGACGTCATAACAACGTTCTGTCAACTACGTCTCTGCGACGTACTAAAATATGACGTATTTGGCAAATGACGTTGTAGACCGATACTGACCTTAAACTGACGTCTGATGACGGAAAATTGACGTCAATGTGCTGGTTGAGAAGATGCTTTAAATAATTGAAGTTTTGAGTTAAAGTGTCTGCAATATCTTTTCAAGATTTAACGATGATTTTTAATTAGAACCGATTTGATTGAAAACATGCTTCCAGTGCAAAGATCTCATTGTTTAATATAAACATTTACCGTTTATAAATAACTTAATAGGAATATTATATCATAAGTATTCAACTTAAACGCAATAATCACAAGATCTATCTCGCTACATCTACCTCTAGGTAAAGACGGCCCTGTATCTGAAGAAAAAAAGTGGATCATTCCTTAACATGGCGAACTATTTTATTGAATTTTTGTCATGCACTAATTTTGGGGCAGTAATTGAATGAAGCCTCGACAAATTGGTTACAATAAGTCTTTAATAACAGGTTGTAGAGATTTTACACCGGTCTGGCGATAACTTCGCATGTGGTCTGCAAAAATAGCCGCTTTGAGATATTAGCATATACAATGTGTCCGACAGCATTACAGATGGTTTTATTTATGGGTATTTAGCACGCACAATTAATGCTCAATATGATTTCTAAATTATATATGGAAACGTGAACGGTTGCGTAATATCCAACGCGCGCTAACAATGAATGAAGAATAACTTCTTTGAAGCTTTCTTTTTAATACTTAGTAATAAAAATCAAAGGATCCGTTTGTGTGTGTTGGCATTAGGGTAGTTCTTATGTTCGAATTATAGATTTTTTCCGGGACACTCTACATTTCTTGTGTCTGCGAAGGTCATTTACTCAAAATTTTAATTAATTTGTTAAATTAAAAGACGAGGCGCACTTCGGTGCAAAAAAATTAGACCGTCAAATAAGCACTCTTAAAAAAACTGCTGCCTAAGGAATCACTACTTCCACATCCAGCTTTTTCATCCAAATCACTTTAAAGCAAACATCTTGACTAGATTTGCAGATGTTATAGAAAAGTTTGAGGCGTTGGTTTCTGCCACATATCTTAAAAATGAAGTTTCTAGTTTACCCTACTTATTTTTCCTATTCACAACCTACCACCTTCAATGGTATCTTCTCAATCAGATGTCATTACAATACATACGTGTACTAACTTTCAAGTGAACATCTCAATTTTATGTTATCAATCCCATTAATAATGGAGCGGAGGTGGGGGTGATTGAAAAATACTAGAAAGAAATCTGAGGCCTCGGTTTCTATTATATAAACCAAATCCCAAATTTCTGTATTCTTACGACCTTGATTTACTTATTTTCACACATTTACTTAACCCCCAACCCTTCAACGGAAAGATCTTAAATTATACTTTAGTTCTCGATGTTGTTATAATGCATACGTCTACCAAATTTCAAGTGAATATCTCAATTTTATTTTATCATCCCCTTTAATAATATAGTAAGGAGGGTGGTGTGGGGTTGAAAAATATTATTAAAAAATTTGAGACCTTGGCTTCTAGGGCATACAAAGAATTTAAAATTTCTGCGCTCTTACCACCTTGCTTTACTTATTTGTCTCTATTTACCTCTGCTTACCCCCCACTCCTTCTACGCAATCATGTCAAAATATAATGTAGTCTCAGATATCGTTATAGTACATACGTGTACCAAATTTCAAGTGAAATTTTAAATTTAATTTTATCAAAACTTTAAATAAGGAAGTGGTGGAGGGGATGTAATATATTATAACAAACCTTCGCTTCTAGTATATACACCTAATCCTAAATTTTTGTACTCTTACCAGCTTGCTTCACTTATTTTCCCGTATCTATTCAACCCCCAACCCTTCAACGGAATTATCTCAAAATATAATCTAGTTCCAGATGTCGTTATAATACATATGTGTACCCCTTTAATATGAAAAATACAATAAAATATCTGAGGCCTTGGTTTCTAGTGCATACACCTAATTTAAAGTTTCTGTAGTCTTACCAGCTTGCTTCACTTATTTTCCCCTATTTACTACTATTTAACCCCCAACCCTTCGACGAAATCATCTCAAAATATAATATAGTTCCAGATATCGTTATGATATATACGTGTACCAAATTTCAAGTGAATTTACTTGATCAACCTCTTTAATAATGGAGTAGGGGTGGTAGTAGGTTGAAAATATTATAAATAATCTGAGACCTTGCCTTCTAATACATACACCGAATTTCAAGTTTCTGTACTCAGATTTTTTTATAAAATTTTTCAAGCCCCCCACCACCCCTACTACGTTATTAAAGGGGTTGATAAAATAGAATTGAGATATTCATTTGAAATTTGGTACACGTATGCATTATATCGGCATCTGGAACTAGATTAAATAGGTAAAGCAAGCTGGTAAGAGTACAGAAACTTGAAATTCGGTGTGTGTACTAGAAGCCAAGTTCTCAGATTGTTTATAATATTTCTCAATATGAAATTGAAATATTCACTTGAAATTTGGTACACCTATGTATTATAGCAACATCTGGAACAAGATTGTATTTTGAGATGATTTCGTTGAAGAGTTGGGGGTTAAATAGAGTTAAGTAGGGGAAAATAAGTAAAGTAAGCTGTTATGAGTACTACCAAAACTTTTATTTATACTACTCTTTTTCACCATCATATTTCTATTCTTTAACTATCTCTTTCCTTCTTGTTTGTAATCTGTTTGTAAATTTTGTCTTTTTTTGTTATAAAATTAAATTTAGGCCGATAAACTTTTGCAGTAATTCCAACTAAATTAAAATTATGTTAATTTTTATAGTGCTTTTACATTTTTTAGACACTTTAAACACAAAAAGCTTCGTCCTTTTTCAACAATTTTATTGAGCCAAACCGATCACGATTCACCCAACCTTACTATCACGCGGCGCTGCGCGACGTGGTTGTGCGGTTGGCTCTAGATCACGATCGATGATGATGGTGTGAGTACAGAAACTTGAAATTCGGTGTATGTACTAGAAGCCAAGTCCTCAGATTTTTTGTAATATTTTTTAACCCTCCACCACCACCCCCCCTACTCCATTATTAAAGGGGTCGATAAAAAAAATTGTGATATTCACTTGAAATTTGGTACACGACATCTGGAACTAGATTTTATTTTGAGATGATTCCGTTGAAGGATTGTGGGTTAAATAGGGGTACATAGGGAAAACTAAGTAAAGCAAGCTAGTAAGAGTACAGAAACTTGAAATTCGGTGTATTTACTAGAAACCAAAGCCTCTGATTTTTTAATAATATTTCTCAACCCCCAATGCCCCTACTCCATTATTAAAGGGGTTGATAAAATAAAATTGAGACATTCACTTGAAATTTGGTACACGTGTATTATAGCAACATCTGGAACTGGATTATATTTTGACATGATTACGTTGAAGGAGTGGGGGGTAAGTAGAGGTAAATAGGGAAAAATAAGCAGAGTAAGCTGGTAAGAATACAGAAGCTTGAAATTCGGTGTATGTCCTAGAAGCCGGGGCCTCACATTTTTTATTAATATTTTTGAACCCCCACTACCCTTACTCCATTATTAAAGGGGTTGATAAAATAATTGATTTGAAATCTGGTAGACGTATGTATTATAATGACATCTAGAACCAGATTATATTTTGAGATGATTCCGTTGAAGAGTTGGGGATTAAATAGGAGTAAATAGATGAAAATAGGTAAATCAAGCTGGTAAGCGAACAGAAATTTGGGATTTGGTGTATATACTAGAAATCAAGGCCTCAGATTTCTTTCTAATATTTTTCAAACCCCACCACCTCCTCTTCATTATTAATGGGATTGATAACATAAAATTGAGATATTCACTTGACAGTTAGTACACATATGTATTGTAATGACATCTGATTGAGATGATTCCATTGAAGGGGTGGGAGGCGGTAGGTTGTGAATAGGGGAAATAGGTAGGGTAAACTAGAAACTTCATTTTTGAAGTATATGGTAGAAACCAACGCCTGAAACTTTTTACGGCATCTGCCCCAAATATTATTAAAATTCCATGACCAATAATTTCCACAAACTGCAATGCAAATCTAATCAAGATGTTTCCTTTAAAGTGACTTGGATGAAAAATCAGGATCTGGAAGTAGTCATTCCTTAGGCAGCGGTTTTTTTGTGGTTGCTTTTTGCATTCTTATTACTAATGGGACATTTCCCAGAGTCAGTGTCAACTTTTACATTGACCGAATTCGAATATTAACTTTTAGGAACACACGACTACTATCGTTATGACAATATTGTTTTCGTTGTTTATATCACTGAACATATTTATTCAACAAAGGTAAATGTGACGATTTTTCCCTTTTCTTTTCACTATTCACTATTTGAAATTATTGACGATAGCTTCAACCCATATTTGTAATTGATTTCATTGCATTTGCTGCCACGAATATATTTATACATGATGTGTGACAACTGTCTAATAATAAATGCATTAAAACGTTTTCTGACCTTTTTTAATTATCTTAGCTTTTGGAAATCAATACTAAGTAAACATATTAGGTTTATGAAAATATGGGTAAAATAATAATTAAACAAAAATAAACTAAATAAAGGTTAACAAAACTAAACTTACAAATCTGGTTCAGAATAATCATACAAGTCAATGTGAAATAAATAAATCATCTCAAATAAAATGCAAATTCATAAAAGACATAAATAAGTGCCAAAATAATGATTCAGTGTATAATTTGATAATTAAAGAGTATCTAATAAAGTTAAGTAATATATATGGGCTCAAATACGCGCAGCGGTTGTGCATGTGAGACCTTAATTATGCGTAGGACTGACTCTGCGGCTCTATAACTTTAGAACTATTAGTCAAGGAAATTTCGTTGAGCGTTTATTTACGTCTTCTATAAGTTTTATTTATAATTTTACACCTGGATGTTTCATTTAATTGTTGAAAAATTGAAAAGAAAAAAAAATGTATTTTTTTAAAGAGCTGTAAGTTTTATAGTATTAATACTACAAAAAAACAATTAAATTGAAAATGAAAGATAAAATGATTTTCTATAACTTTTTTTTCGAGAAAGCGAACAGGAACGGAGACCCAAGGTCATTCGCGTTTTCCTAAATGGCGACCGGAAGTCAGCAGGTACAGTCCCGAGTTTTTGGTTTTAGACTCTATCCATGTCACCCTTCCATTCTGGGCGAAAATCTCCAATCGTGCATTTTTTCAAGAACTTTATTCTGAATGCATTAGACTACATAGTTAGCAAGTATGCGACATTTTTTGTGACCGTTCTTAATCTTTACTATGCAATATTTGGAATAGTCCGCTTTAAACTCTCATAACTGGTAAAACATTTGTTTTATTGTGGAAAGAAATAAGAACATATATCTCACCAATTTATTTATTACAGAGATTTTTATATAATTATAAAATTGTCCAAATTACAACTTGTTTCATGAATATTTTTATCTTCAATCAAACATTATGATCACAAGCTGTCAAATCCAAGCATGTTATAGTATATCATTTTTCATTACTGTACGATTCGGGATCAAGCCGCGTCAGAAAGGCTGTTAAGGAACCGTCGGAGATAGTTGTTAGTGTTGCACCTAAGATATCAATTAGCATTGGAAAAAGAAGAGCATCAAATTTGAATAAACAATACATCACACATCAAGAGCGTAACAGAGACGGACAAGATAACTAATATGCTGGCTATGAATCAAGGAACCCATGCATTCTTTCCATGAATAACCGTGATTATAGATGGATAAGTGTTGATGGATAGTTTCGCACCAGGTGGTTCGTGGCTCACACCCTCTACATCGGACTATTCATCATCTTCACACCGATGAGGTCAATAACGCAATCTTTGCTTTGAAAAAGTTCGGAATGACTTATGGCCGCGCAATTATACGGGTACAGATATAGATTGGTTTTTTATTCCGGGGATCTATTGATATTTTCTTTCATTTATTTAATCGATTGATTGACTGGACGTTTAAAAATTATGCTTGACTAAATGGTATAAGTGAATTTGGAATGGATTTAAAACTGTAATTAATCAAGGCCTGTTTTTGCATTGTGCCCATTATTTCGGCAATAAAATATTGTATTAGTTATTATTTGTACAGATATTCATTTTGTTTCGCTGGGAACTCTACATAGATTCTACATTACATAATTTATTGTATATAATAAAATGTTAGGCACATGAATAACGATTAGGTTATATACAAACTAAATAGTTAATAATAATATATTAGATGAGAATACCTATTTTAATTTAATAATTTTCATATGTGTAATTTATGTGTCAGAGTTTCAAAATACGTAATATTGAAGAAAACTAGAATTATTCATTTATAGTTATATTCATCGTGTGGTTTGTTTAAAACCCTTTTCGGTGACCATATGGTTACATTAATTTATACATCCCTTAACGGGTGAGATATTAAAGGACCACAGTAACATTATTTTATTTCAGCAACTAATGTATAGACCTTTACTGACCTCATTGACAAAATTAACATATTTACAATAGTTGTCAAATTACAGATTGTAACCATATGGTTACAGAGTCCATTAAAACAGTCATAATTTCATTTAATTTATTATTCTTTATTACATATAAAAGTTACAAGCAATATACATTTGTTTTATTTATTTATATAGAAGGCTTTAAAACGGTTTTTAGTATCAGTAACCTACAATCAGAGACGGCTTGTACCCTTAACACAGTTCCTGCATCTTCCCTTACGTGTAGGCATAACAATCAGCCCTTGCGGTGAAATCATTCTCACGGTCTTCGTGAGAATGATATTTTTCTTGATAATCTTTATCATGGTTAGGTTTCAAGTATGCAGTTTGAGAGAAATTAGCAAAAACGTTGACAAAATCCTGGAGATTCGTGAATTGAATATCACTAGTACTAGTAGTAATATTACCAATTTACCATTAACGTCTTCTTCTGAGATAGAAGTACTTAAATCGTTAAAGAAAATCAGACCTAAGTTTACTAGAGGACAAGATGACATCCCTGCTTTTACTGTCAAAGACTGCGCTGCAATCTTTACTGGTTCTCTCACAACAATATTTAATTTGTCACTAAAATATGTACATTTCCCTATGTATGGAAACATTCTCGTCAAAAGACAAGTGGGTAGCTGAAAATTATAGACCCATTACAATTATCTACAATTTCGCTAAAGTTTTAGAGACCACTTTGCATACGTCATTATCTAATCATGTACTTGATCAAATTATATCTAACCAACATGGCTTTGTTCCCGGTAGATCAACTGAGACTAACCTCGCATGTATCACGCAATACATTTCCAAGGAACTGGACGCGAACAAGCAAATTGATATCATTTACGCGGATTTCTCCAAGGCGTTCGGCCGCCTGGATCACGGTATTCTATAAGAGGTACTCAATTTCTCTTTGGGTTTGGGTTGTGCAATTAGATTCCCTCTCCTCATATCTAAAGAAGAGGCATCAGTATGATGAATTCCGTGGTCATAGGTCGTTTGCGTTCTGGCCACTCCGGTGTTCCCCAGCTAATCTCAGTGTAGAGAGCGTCTTATATGCTGATGATATGAAAATAAATTGCGCAATAGAAAACGAAAATGACTGGGAAAATCTTCAGAATGACCTAAATATCGTTAATGATGACTATCTAATTGTTTGCATCTTAACATATCCAAATGTAACATACTCACCTTCTCTAAAATGCTTCATCCCATCGATTACAATTATCATATAAACGGTCAAATTTTGCAGAGACCTGATACAGTAAAGGATCTTGGAGTTATTTTTGATAAGTGCCATAGTTTTAAGAAGCATATTACTTTCACCATCGCGTCAGCTTTAAAAGTTTACGTTTTATAATAAGAAATTACAAAGAATTCAGCAACACTGATATTACGAAGTTGCTGTACGGTTCATTTGTATGATCAAAATTGGAATACTGCTCGTTTAATTTTCAGCGCCGTTTTGTTAAGTAGTTATGTTTTGTTGAAGATGGTACCTACCTAATAACTGGTTACTGGCAAAACATTATGTTGGACAGATTTCACATGTATAACTTGGAAAATAGAAGAACAATACATTCAACAGTCTTTCTTTACAAAATTATACATAACATGTTTGATTGCCCTCTCATTTTAGAACAAATAAATTTTCATATACCTCATATAACAATTCGGAATTGTGATTATTGTCTATCTTCCTACCCCTGGAACTGACTTATTAAAATTTCCACGTTTATATTTCATGTATAACAATTATAATCTACAGCAAGACCAGCTAGATATATTTAACTGTAGTATTAATTCTATTAAGGTGGCCATTCCCCAGAAAGAGACATCCGATAGGGAAATATTTATTATTTTTGCCAATAATTTTTTCTTATTACGTATATTTAAAAAAACCGTAAGACTACCTAAGTAGAACCATAATAAAGCTATTATTATGAATTCTTACTCAGCAATTTCAGTTGTTTGCAAAATAGCTCGATTTAAAACTACGAAATAGGAAAATTAACATAATTTTCAAATTTAAATCTAGCTATTTTGCTACTCGCTGAAATTATTGAATGAATATTCATAGTAATAGTCTTGTTATGGTTCTACTTAGGTACTCTCATAGTTTTTTTTTTAAATATATGTACTAAGAAAAAAAAGTTATGGCCAAAAATAATGAATAGGGAATGGCCACCTTAAACTACTTAATTTATCATTAATAGCCTTCTCTTTTTGTACTTCTCCTATAATTATCTTTGCACCTCTATTTTATTATAATATTTTTACATCATTGCAATGTTTTATGTAGTGATAGTTTAATTAGTTTAGTTAATTCTTAGTTTATTATATTGTTTTGATAAATAATGGAGATAGAGTTCCGGGAGTTGGGACTTTTTTATTGAAAATTTCCTCCTCTTTAAGAATCTTTTTTCTGATTTCCGTTATCGCTTATAGTTTTTGAGTTATAAGCGAAAAACTAAATGCCATTTTTTTCCATCTTAATTGTTTATAACTCTTGCAATTTTTTATGTGCTAATAAAACATTTTAACACATTTCTCTAGACGTCATCCTGAATCCAACAAACTATCGCTCATATTTTTAGGAGCTATTTCAAGAATTAACACCTTTTTGAATTAGACTAATAGATGTGAAATAGATCTACATGCAAATTCCGGACGAGCAGCATGTGTTACTCCATATTTTTCTGATTTTGAGACGTTTGTTTACATAAGTTTGTGATTTGTTGTTTGCCTAATTGAACCACTTTAAATCATTGCGAACTAGTAAAATTAGTGTATAAAATAATGAAGTATCCACCATGTACGTAGGTATGTACCTTCTGCATTTAAGGTAACATATTAATTATACTCATGTTTACACAGACTAAAAGCTTTAGCATTGCAATAAGGAAATGAACATTTATCGACACTTTAATTTAATAAAATAAACATAACAATGCAAAGCGCGGAACAAAAAACGATGATCAGTCATCAGCAAACTATAAATACACACCTTTATTTATCTACAAGTTGTGGGAGCATGTAGATTGGTTTCTGTCCACAACTTGACATTTAGTTTATAATATAATCATAGTAAACAATATCTGAATAGAAGAGTAGATGATTTGCGTGATGTGGTATCATAGGCTAATTAAATTCCACAGAATACATTAAATCCGTTGAGAAATAAAGTTGATACTTATGAGTCATTTGCATATACACATTCTCGTATCATATAAACTTGACAATTTTGTTGGTAAGATAAGAAGCTAAGATGTATTAAAATTTTATAAAATATGTGATTAGTTCCTTTTATAAAATATATATCGTAACCATCTATCACCTATGAATAAATTTTGACAAATCCACAAAAGAAAAAAAAACTGTGTTTTTTGGGGCGCTGAACATGGATATGAAGTGTAAATAGCGTGGTCTGGTCGAATTATTCACCTAGAGCTCGAAATTGGTAAAAAATTCTGGAAAATCGATCTATATTCTTGTGCAAACTAGAAAGTCATCCAAGAATTTTAAAAACATTCACACATGTCGAGGATATCGGGCTAAATGGACGGTGTGAAACGCAGAACGACATCTCCAAAGATTTTCGAGAACTTGGCAGTCAAAATTTTGAAAAATACAATTTCGTAGAAATTATCCGCGGAAATTCTGAAAAAATTCATGAGTATAAAACTCGACAAGAACAAGCAAATGTGGCACAAGTCGATATCTCGATTCGTTTTCTAGATACGAGCCGTCAAAGGGGAGACAAAATGGAAAATTTACCTCTTTTCAATTTTGATGGACTGTATTTTGAGAACGAGTCGAGATACAGAGTCGAGGTTTGCTCCATTTGCTTCTTTGATCGCTTTTATAACCTTCTTAATAGAGAGACCGTTCGGAGAAACTCCGATAGGAAAGGAGACACGGCCCGGTAGAGACGAAATTCTTGCAACTGTGACTGACTATAAATGTTCTTTAATAACTATTATAGTGAGCAGCTGACGCGACGTGTGCTAGAGCATTGGCAGTTTGAAATAGGGAGAACTCTTATCTCACAAATTATCTTTATTAAGTGAGACGGGTTTCGTAAATAATAAACTCACCTCTTCAGTCATTCTTAATGCTTTCGAGAACTTGTAACGAACATTTAATAAAGAAAATTTGTGAAATATATTTCTTGCCCGATTCCATATACAGGGAGATCGAAAAAGACTGAATGCACCGCTCCCTAAAGGTTTTTCTTGTGCCACTCATATTATTTTGTGACTCTTTCAACATTTGCATGTTGGCGACAATGACTTATATGGGTCGTGTGCGCGTGACGTCACAGATTTAGACATTTGTCAGAGTTTAGGAACAACAATCCCAAATCCCCAAGATGTTAAATCGAAACTTCACTTCACTATGTGGACGTTTTATAATACAAAATGCCTAGTTTTGGCTGTGTTATTAATTGTGGAAGTGTGGATATGAAATGACGCCGGTTTTTATTAAATTACTTAGATTTTTTAACTAGGAGAAGTTGAGGTTGGAATACGCCAACTTCGTGAGCTTCAACTTTTGAATACCTTGGTCTTATTGTTTTAATTATGCTCTCCTTTCAAAAATCATGCAATTATAGTTATTTAACAAACAAGTGCATTAATAACAGCGATTAATAATTGAGATATTTTAACGCGCGAGCATAGCGAGCAAGTTAATTAATTTTATTTACGTTAGTAAATAATTTATAATATTTTTATATTTTTATAATATAATATTTGTACTTACTTTAGTAAGTACAAATTCGATTAAGTATTAATTAATTAGTATCATCTAATTTGTGTTTATAAACATTTATGTTTACGTTAGAAATAGCACAATTACTGAAATTAAGGGAAGGCATATATAAATTATTAGTTCTATGATATTCTGAATTTAACTTCTGGTTTATATCATTATCTTGGATAATAGGTTGTGTTTCGGCTTTAGTAAAACTAGTATGAGCTTTTGTAACAGTTTTACAGAAGATTTTTTCAGCTATGCCAACTTTATTTTGCAATTAATTTTCAATATATCCTTCTGCAATAGCAGTGGATTTCCAACCACCAAGACGTTTAATGGCTGAAAAGTCTGCACCACTGTCAAAAAGTATCGAGGCAGAAGATCACCGAAAAGAATGCCCAGTGTAGAGATGCGGCTGCTCTAATTTTAAGAAGGTTGCTATAATGGACGGCAGTTTAGAAAATGTATTTATGTCAACGGGCTGTGTAGAACATTTATTATTTTTATAAAAGATAAAAAACCGTCTGTGTGGAGTATGTGCAGGTCTTAATGAGACATAGTGTTTAACCAAATTGAAAAGGGTATTTTGTTCATTATCTGCTATGGTAAATATTCTGTTTGTGTGTGTTTTAGATGCCTTAATTGTATCTAAAAATTTAGATCCCAAATCTTGAACACGATTTGTTTCTAATTTCAAAAGTTCATCATTTCTCAATGCGCCAGCTACTCCGAAAATCAATGAAACCTGCGAAAGGAATTTTATGTATTATTATAGTTTAATCTTGGTTATTTGTTTACCTTTGCCGTTAACAAGATGTTGTTAGGAGCACGAAATATACATTTTTGTACGTGTTCTTTCTCAAGCACTTTTGACTTCTTCGGCGCATAGCCTAATGTTTGCCTCTTGATAAACATAACTAATTTATTAAATTTACTTATGTCGATGTTTTGAAGATTAAGGTTGATTAAAGCATTGAATATTTTGACCATAAATTTGCATTTAGGTCTCTTTCTGCAATATTCGAGAAATATGCTAATAGCACTGAATTTGAGCGAGTTACTTGTTTTCCATAGCACCATGAAAGAATTCGGCATAAGTTTTCTCATACAATTTTCGACTTTCTCTGGCAGTAAACTTAATGATGCTACATTTGCAGTTTCTGCCACTTCAGACGGAGTTAATGTAAAATCTTCTTCGTCAGTATCCATTTATTTAATGTTTAACAACACCAACTTCAGAAGTGACAAGCTTGACAGTGACAGATATTGGTTGCACGGCGTCAGGATTTAAGTATTTAATTTCATGTATGTTGCGTGTCTATACCAAAATCGTTTATTAATAAAGAAATCATGCATTAATAGGGGTCATTAATAAGCGATTTTGTATATATTTAACTCTTTAATGCACTGCCGATGGAAGAAATATATATGTGTATAATATTCGGCATCACATCGGCATCTGTACTAAAGTATTCCTTATTATACTCTTCGCAAATACAAAACGAAGAATATATTACATTCGATCTGCACATTTCTAAAACCGGTAATATTGCCCGTAGAGAAAAAAAAATAATATCCCTGTGTAGGTGACCGAATTCTGAACAACTTTCAAAATGTCCTGTCTGTCTGTCTGTCCGTCTGTCTGTCTATCTGTCCGTCCGGCCGTCCGTCACGTTTCTCTTAAGCATGATATCTTAAGAACGAGAAGCCCAATTGTGTTGAAATTTGGACAGTAAGTTACTGTTAGCTAGAAAGAACCTTATTATTTTTTAACAAAATCTGTCAATAAATGAAAAAGTTGTAAATTTTTTAACCTTTCAGTGGTCGCGCACGGTGTACGAGACCGGCGCAACAGTTAATCTGTGATATTTCAAATGATAGGATAAATTCATCCGTTTCCGTCAGTGTACCTTTCATAAAGTTTCTCGTCTATACACTGCTGCAATTTTTATTATTCCATGTGTCTATACAACTGTTGCAAACACACACACGGTGTCTTAGACCGGGTGCGACTACTAGTGAGATAAAATTTCGGTAAGTATTTACATTCTATTATCCTAACTTTATATAAATATTAATTGATATTTAGATATGTACTATGACAAAGTGCAAGAACGATTACTGAGGCTGTTCAAAGAAGTACTCAGTGGAGAAGAACATGATGACAAAGAAGAAACAGGGAAAGAAGTCAGCATCGAAGACAGATCAGAATATAACGATACAGAACAGGAATTTTATGAAAGCGAAGGTGAGCAAATGAATGGAAGTGAATCATATTTTATGGAAAAAGATAGAAAAAAACCGCTGCCTAAGGAATCACTACTTCAACATCCAGATTCTTCATCCAAGTCACTTTAAAGGAAATATCTTGACCATATTTGCACTCTAGTATGTGGAAATTACTGGTCATAGAATTTTAATAATATTTGGGGCAGATGTCATAGAAAAGTTTGAGGGGTTGGTTTGTACCATATTCGTTAAAAATGAAGTTTCTAGTTTACCCTACTTATTTTCCACTATTCGCAATCTACCACCTCCCACCCCGTCAATGGAGTCATCTCAATCGGATGTCACTACAATACATACGTGTACTAACTTTCAAGTGAATATCTCAATTTGATGTTATCAATCCCATTAATAATGAAGCGGAGGTGGTGGAGTTTGAAAAATATTAGAAAGAAATCTGAGGCCTTGGTTTCTAGTATATACACCGAATCCCAAATTTCTCTACTCTTACCAGCTTGATTTACTTATTTTTCCCTACTCCTATTAACCCCAACCCTTCTACGGAATCATCCCAAAATATAATCTAGTTCCAGATGTCGTTATAATACATACGTCTACCAAATTACAAGTGAATATCTCAATTTTATTTTATCAACACCTTTAATAATGTAGTAAGGGTAGTGGAAGTGTTGAAAAATGGTATAAAAAAATCTGAGGCCTTGGCATCTAGGACATACACCTAATTTCAAGTTGCAGTACTCTTACCAGCTTGCTTTACTTATTTTTCCCTATTTACCTCTACTTACTCCCACTCCTTCAACGCAATCATGTCAAAATATAATCTAGTTTCAGATATAGCTATAATACATAAATGTACCAAATTTCAAGTGAAAAGTTAAATTTAATTTTATAAACTCTTTTAATAAGGGAGTGGGGGTGGTGGGGAGATGGAAAATACTAATAAAAAAACTTGATACCTTCGCTACTAGTATATACACGAAATTCAAAATTTCTGTACTTTTACCAGCTTGCTTTACTTATTTTCCCCTATTTACCCCTATTTAACCCCCAACCCTCCAACGGAATCATCTCAAAATATAATTTAGTTCCAGATGTCGTTATAATACATATGCGTACTAAATTTCAAATGAATATCTCAATTTTAATTTACCAACCCTTTTCATATTGGAGTAGGGGTGGTGGGGGGCTGAAATATATTACTAAAAAATCTGAAGCCTTGGCTTCTAGTACATACACCGAATTTCAAGTTTTTGTACTCATACCAGCTTGTTTTACTTATTTCGCCCTATTTACCCCTAAATAACCCCCAACCCTTCAACGGAATCATCTCAAAATACAATCTAGTTCCAGATGTCGTTTTAATTTATACGTGTACCAAATTTCAAATGAATATCTCAATTTTATTTTATCAACCCTTTTAATAATGAAGTAGAGGTGGTGAGGGTTGAAAAATATTATAAATAATCTGAGACCTTGGCTTCTAGTACATACACCGAATTTCAAGTTTCTGTAGTCTTACCAGCTTGCTTTACTTATTTTACCTTATTTACCCCTATTTAACCCCCAACCCTTCAACGGAATCATCTCAAATTATAATCTACTTCCAGGTGTCGTTATAATACATACGTGTACAAAATTTCAGATGAATATCTCAATTTTATTTTATCAACCCTTTTCATATTGGAGTAGGGGGTGGTGGGGGTTGAAAAATATTATAAAAAAATCTGACGCTTTGGCTTCCAGTACATACACCGAATTTCATGTTTCTGTACGCTTACCAACTTGTTTTACTTATATACCCCTATTTACCCCAAATTAACCCCCAACCCTTCAACGGAATCATCTCAAAATATAATCTAATTCCAGACGTCGTTATAATACATACGTGTATGAAATTTCAAATGAATATCTCAACTTTATTTTATCAACCCCATTAATGGGGTAGGGGTGGTGGGGGGTTGAAAAATATTATAAAAATATCTGAGTCCCTAACTTCCAGTACATACACCGAATTTCAAGTTTCTGTACTCTTACAAGCTTGCTTTACTTATTTTCCCATATTTACCCCTATTTAACCCCCAACCCTTCACCGGATATCCTCAAAAAACAATCCAGTTCCAGATCTCGTTATAATATATACGTGTACAAAATTTCAAGTCAATATCTTAAACCGTTCCGGAGAAAACGTGCGGACAAAAAAAAAAGTTACAGACAGACAGACAGACCGACAGACCGACAGACAGAAAAATTTTTTTCGCTCAAATTTAAAATCTCGACGTTTCATGACATTATAAACCTATTTCACGAATAAAAATTTTTGAAAATTTTTTTGCGATTACTATACTTCCAATCCACTACGTGGATGTGGAAGTAATTAAATGGAGCAAATATTGTTCACCCAAAAATGTCAGAACAAGGAACGAGAACTAAAAATATTTTTATGATGTTTATAACCTGCATGCTTTTTTTTGGAACAAAACCAAAGACTTTTATGTACAAAAGTAGATTATCTTATGTTTCTAGAAAACAAGTTTACTTTAACAAAGGTTTTATGAACATTTTTATTTCTGTTATTCAAATATACATAGGGTGAGCCAGTATTTTGTTTATTTTTCTTATACATTGAAAAATTAAGGTTTCGATAAAAAAATTCTTCAAAAATACTTAACATCTATTAATTATATACATATAGCTTTGAGGTCCCTTAAAAATTATTTCTGAATTTTTAATTTTAAACGTATTTTTTTAAGCTGGTGTCCGAGACCGTGTTCGACCACTAAAAAAAGTTCGCGCGACCACTGAAAGGTTAAATAAAAAAAAATTATGTTTTGTAATTATACTATAAATGTCGAAAACTAATATTATTTGCAAAAAAAAACTGCGAGGGGTATCCTATAGAATGTACAACAATTATATAAAACGTGCAATAAATCGGCGAAGAGTATAATGCTTTTATTCGCAGTAAACATATTCTTGTTTGATTGATTGATTTGCCAGCGTAAGGTAGGCAATGCTGCCGATTCCGGACATCCAATCCGGATTTTTTTATGTACCGCCGGACCGGCTGCATACGCTGAATTGCATATTATGGGACATGCAAGTTTAAAATACCTATAGGGATTCAAGCTGGTAGCACCAACTTTTTTCCATAAGCCTATCCTACACATCATAAGTCAATTTAGTAAAATATAAACTCGTCTCCACCTTAACAAACAAAATTCGCCTCATAAATCGATTTAGAATAATTGTGGATGTTAAATAATCCAAAATTAAGTTTTAGGACATCACAATCTGCAAAATATACAGTTAAAAGATTTGATCGGCTGATCACAAAGTGGTGGCGATTTGTATTTCGGTATTCCCTAGTCTAGTTATATAAGAAATTAGTTTTAATAATGCACGTAGAACAGAAATAAATTTTGATAATAATAGTGACCTTTCTGTGTGACGTACCTTCATTCTTTCTCGATCGCACTGTACGTGATTCAGAAACATTTTTTAATACATTTGATGTAGAAATTATTAAAGTAAATGCGCTGACACATAAGATATTTCCAAATCTGTCACGAATAATAAAACATTCTAACGAATAGAGATTTAAATTTGGAATTAATATTTAATTAGTATAACAGATTGAGTATTACATTAAAGTTACAAAAGGTGACACTACTATACAATACAGTCTGTAGTTGTAACATCTTCATAATATTTATATAATTCATACTTAGTAGATAATATGAGATTTATAGCCTTGAGTTGAGCCGAACAAAAATTGATAAAGTTAGTACATAATCTAAGCCGCCATCGTATTACAAGGTTGGCTATTGATTGATTTAAAAGGTCCACCCTGTAATTCATAAATAATAGTGTAACCATTCGATCCTGAGAGGTTATCCTCCTCTAACGATCGTTCCATTGTTGTTATTTAGCGATATTGTTTACAATAAATTACAGAGTACATTGTATGTGAGTGCACGTATCTTCTATCATGGCCAATTAAATGTTTGTACAATGTTATGTTATAATATAATTAATTGTACCTTTCACCTAAGATTTTCATTTAAAAATATTTCTTATACCTGCTATTAAGCTGGTAGATTGATTCAGTTCTATTAGCGTAAATGTATATTGGAGAAATGTTCTAAATTTGGTTTAAAAATTATATTCGTGCTTTGTGAACTGCAAATATTCATTTGAAGAAATTCACATATCATTAAACAGTAAAAATTATTACGTAAATGTTACAAATAGAACGTCAGTTAGTGATAATTGACTATACACTGTTGTAGCACGACAAGAAAAATATTTAAGACAGCTCGACTCTAGTCTCCGGCCCTGCCAGTAGGGCCGGAGACTAGAGTCGGGTACAATAAGCTGACTTGTGTCATGGCCGCTAAAACGTCTGAAATAAGATTTTATTTGATGCATAAGAAATGCCAGTAGTTCTCAAACAGTTCTCTCCTGTAATAGCAATGATGTCGCTAAATAATTATAAAAAAAATAGATGTCATAACATGTTAAGAATATTAATTTAGTAACATCGTCATTTTAGTGGAATTCTGATTATATAGTGTCCGCCATAAACTTGGCTACATATGGAAAAGAACTGTATTATTGACATTTCTAAAAAACTCTATTGGGTGTTTGTTTATGTTATGTTCGACAACAAAAGATTACATTTTGACACATGTCATGTGATCACCGGTTTGGCAAGACTGCAAAAAATTGTGTCAAATTGTTAAGATATCGAAAAAATGTATTAGGGAAGAGTGCATAGAATACAACAAGGACCTCATATATCAATTTTGAAGCAGATATGAGGAAAATGCAAATTATACCCCTACCATTGATTACTATATGAGAAATCATACATTCTTGTGTCTATATCACAAATATTTGATTAGTTTCGACTAAAAACTTTATGCATTTTAGTTAAATAAAGGTATTTGCATGTAAAAAAAAGAAACGAACCCTCAATATAGTATTTTTTAGAAATCTCAATAATACAAATTTTTCCCACATGTAGCCGTAGTTATCAGAAAAGAAATCAAAGACCAATATTGTTACAGTCCAGCAAGAGCCATGGGGACGTATGGGCATTTCTTTCCAGGAAAGGATAGGATCGTAGTATTAGCCGGGAAATGATGTTAGTAACAATAAAACATTTCATATTATTAAAAAAATATTTCTTTTAGCGGTAATAAATAAATATTCTGGTTGGCAAAATATATATAAAAAAAATAACAATAATTTTAAAACAAATAAACTAAAACAATTCTGAAAGAACAACGCATCGGCACGTTTTCATAAACACTAAAAGACTTGAACAATTTACGACACGTTTCCATAAACAATACAACATTACACTTGAACAATTTATCTACTCGACGCACGTTTCACCATTTGTGTATTAATATATAATGTAAGAAAGTCGATTTTATTAGAGATAAACACGCACTAGTAGTAATAAAAGACACATTTTTGGGGAAAATAAAGTTTTAATAAACCTCGCAGCGCGGTTTAATAAAATAAAAATTTTAGAAAGAAAATTATTAACTTTTAATAGAGCTTAATCAAATAGAAGAGGATCGAACTCGCAACCACCCTATTTACATTTATTGCTGCTCGAGTATCTTACCGATTGAGCTATGCGATACTATATTTATTATATTCCAAAACGTGTAATACGTACATACTAGAAAACTGTAAGACTTAGTGGTTTGATATTCTTCGTTTGACGTTCAAATTTAAAATTTAATTTTCTTTTATATTACTATACTTTCACTACACTAAGTGGATGCCTAGAGGTGTGGAAGTAACCCAGGCTAACAAAGTTATTTGCAAAAAAATACAATTTTGATGCCAGTTTAAAAAAAATCGGTAAAGATATTTACACAGAACTTCCACGGTCACTCGAACAAATTATTAACAAAGAAATGACATAGATGAATAATCATCGGAATGTAGTTATCACTATTGCTACAAAAAGAATCTGATATCTTTTGGTTAGAAAAATATAAAGAGTGGTCATCCAACAGACAAAATAAATATTAAACAAAAGGTGCCAAACTATGTAAGGTTTGTGTAAATACCGCTACAAAGAACCCCACAAAAAGTTACATAGTCGTTTGAGCTAAAACCTAGTGATAGCCTTGATTTTGATATCTAGCAATATTTTCATAGTAAACTTTTTTTTTAATAAAACCCATATTTTGCGCGTTGGATTCAAAAAGATACTCATAATCTCAATTTAAGATATGACTCTTTTAAGAAAAAGTTATATAGTAGGGGAGGATATTTACCAATGAATATCATCTGAAAGTCACGAAAGGTAATGCTTCAAAGTAGCTTAAAAATTCTAATTTAATAAGAACTTACCAGATAAAAGTCGTAGGAAGTCAAATAAACTAACGTATGGTTTTAAAATTATACATTGTGGCATGAATTATTTCATTTTGCTGAATATAACCCGTTCTTAGTGTTACCCAGAGTAAGAGTAACAATGCCACGTGCAGATGAACGTTTTGCGGAAGAGATGTTGGACAGATATCAAGGCATTAACGTAGTTCAAACTAGAGTAGATGCTGAGAATCTTAGACAACTGCGAATCATTTGCCTTTGTTTCCTTTATTAGCATTGGAATATTTATATGAATTAACTATAGGAACTTACCAAATCTATCTTTATCCATCATACATCCGAGATAGCTCTTTAGAGCTGGTCATGAAAATGATGTTGAAGAAGATCAACTCATTGAGATCGATCAAAGGAATGACGAACCAGGATTTAGGAGATTAAGTATTTCATATAGATTCAGAAATGCTACTTAGTACCAAGTATGGATTTCTTTTAATGAAGAGTACATTAATGATGGAGATGGAGAGGAGAGGAACCTATTTTTGGTTATTATTGCACTAGCAAATCTGGGGCACGACCTTTTGGAACTTGTGCTAAAGTAACATCTGTACTTTGGTGTATGGGATATACTAGAAATCAAGAAAATGTATCTTATCCCTCACCTCAAGTTCTACAATCAGTTGAAAATGTAGCTATGGACATAAATCAAATTGAAAAAATGAATCATTTACAAGATAATTAAAAAATATTTAAACCTAATTATATTCTATGATGATTCAAAACTGCTATAGTCCAATAATTTATTTTTTAGTTCAGAGTCATTGCGGAATAAAAATATTCACATTTACAAATTTACCGGCAATTTTGGCCAATTTTTTATCGTTTCCTAAAAATAGAAAAAGACCCAAGCATCTTGAAAATTCAACTCAAAAAACTTTTTTTGAGTTTATATATCATATAGCTATTATTTGTAATTATTTAATAGTTAAAAAATTGCATAAGAAAATATCATCAAAAAATTGAATATGCAGCCTTTTTCGGATTTTTTTTGGTTAACTTCAATGTGCTGGTAAATTTGTAAATGTGAATATTCTTATTCCTAACTTTTTTCTGAATTGACGTACTACCTTGAACTAAAAGATAATGTATTTTTAAATTATGTTAAAGTCAGTTATTTCTTATGGGAATGTGAAAAAATCAAGAGATAACTATACTATATTGTTATTT
This sequence comes from Stenurella melanura, assembly GCA_963583905.1. NCBI lineage: Eukaryota > Metazoa > Arthropoda > Insecta > Coleoptera > Cerambycidae > Stenurella > Stenurella melanura. The sequence continues at coordinate 86,416,240 of OY757309.1, forward strand.
TTATATACTAATAAATATCAATAGCCATCAAAAATGGAAACACAAAAGAGTATTTTATATCCCCTTTAAAACTCATTTTAATATTTGTTTCTAGCTTGTTCAGTTTGCGAGCAATTCAATTTTTTCTATAGGCCACGCACAAAAAATTTCAAATAAACGCAAATTCGCGCACATTAAAAATACAAATTTTCAATTTGTGTCAATATCGATTTTCTCGAAAACCAGGGCATATATAAGAAAATGACAAGAGGACTTTTTCTTGGGCAATTAGTCAAGCTTTCCTTTTTATGATGAGCAATTTTTTTATACCTTCAACTGTTAACGAGTTATCAGTAAAATAAGACTTTTCTCAACGAAGGGGTGGTTTTTTGGAAGGGTTGCGCGGCATCCCTAGAACTGATTTTTGTGGTTTTGTGAGGTTTGAAAGCTCAATACTCTCCTTGAACAATTTACACATTGGTGCGCTAATAATAAATTAATTGTTAACAAGAAAAAAACTGCATTAATGCAATTTTTTGGCAGAAAAACTTTTCACACTGACATGAAGGTAACATTTAACCAATTAACACTTGTACCAAGTGCAACAACAAAATTTCTGGGTATAAATATTGACAGTGATATGAGCTGGAAATACCATATTAGCAATGTTTGTCGAAAAATAAGTAGTGGCTACTATGCAATCTTGCAACTAAAAAATGTTTTAGACCAAATCTCACTATTAAATGTTTATTATGCCCTCATTAATTCGGTACTGTCGTATAACGTCATTTTGTGGGGTGGCGCTTCTGAGAGCGAAAGGGTTCTAATTGCTCAAAAACGAGTCATTCGATTAATTTTTGGCTTACAGAAAACTCAGTCATGTAGAGTATTTTTTAAACAACATGCTATATTGACATTTCCTTGCGTGTATATATACAATTGTCTCATATATACAAAAAAGAATATCAGCAAGTATGAAACAACTTCTCAATTACATAATTACCCTACTAGACATGGTAATCTACTGAAAATACAGATACGCAGAACAGCACTGTACGAGAAGTCTTCACTGCTGGCCGGAGTAAAATTTTTCAATTCCCTACCTCCCCAAATCAAAGAAAAAGCTTCCTTTTATTCTTTTAAAAAGGAATTGCGAAAGTATTTAATAAATGGTTGTTATTATTCAGTCGACGAATTTTTAAATAGTAATTAGGTACTCATACACTTTTAACTACGTAGAAAAAATAATTGTTTTACGATATATTTGACTATTTATTTCGATGTTATTTATGTATGTTGGTGCAATTATCGTCATGTATTATATTTTATATGTTTTATTTATTATTATTGTGTTTTGTTTATGTATTGACATGTCCTATATCATTATGCTATGATCGAAAGGATAAATAAATTATTATTATTATTATTATTATTATTATTATTATTATTATTATTATTATTGATCCTCCCTCTAACAATTACTGAAGGAAAATCTCAGATAACATTTTTTGCGAGTTTCTGGTGTAATATTTACTTTATCGACTGGACTATTAATAGACTTTAAGAAAACAAAGCAAAAATCCCAAAAAACAAACCAAAAAACGGTGAAAAACAACAAAAATTAAAAAACTAGTCAAACACCCGTCAATTCCTCGCCGTCGACTCTGGTTAACGCTAAGGACGGGTTATATTCAGCAAAATGAATAATTCATGACACAATGTATAATCTTAAAACTGTACGTTAGTTTATTTGACTTTCTATCAGCCGGTTTTACAATCGCTAGTTAACTTCCAATCAGAGTTAACTCTCAGGTTATTATAGAAATTGGGTTTTACAATATCTGGTCATTTTCGATGTGGTAGTTATCTAGTAGTTAACTTTACTAGCAGATGAGGTGTGGGTTAACTAGAAGTTGGCAGTTTACGGGCAATTTATAACCTACAAAATAACTGTCACAAAATAATTTTTTGATATTTTACCTAAAAATGGATATGTACGAAGTAAATGCATATGGCAGTGATGAGTAGCCAAGGTAATCCTGTATAGACCTAACGTTTTCGAAGAATACGATGGAAGAGATTTTTTAAATAGATCGAGACTAAATACTACCTACTTACTTAGTAATAGACCACTAACTCATAAAGTGCTTCTGACATTTATATTTGATAGCAGGTGACGTGACTTTGGACCAAAATTAATACATTTTATGTATATTACCCATTTTTCCAGTACCAACATTATAAATTTTATTCACAACCTCTCGTTTACAAATCATCACTTAACTTTATATTGAAAAACGCATGTGTCGGTAAAGTTATAGTTAACCTGCAAGTAAAAGTCAACCAACATGAAAGTTAACTTGCGATTGTAAAACTGGCTGTTAAACTTTTATCTGGGTAAGTTCTTATTAAACCAAAATTTCCAAGCTATCTTGTAACAATAAGTTTCCTGACTTTCAAATGACCTTCATTGGTAAATACTCTCCCCTTTCGTATAACTATTTCTTAAAAGGTTCATACCTAAAGTGAGAATATGAGTTTTCTCTGAATTCAACGTGCAAAATTTGGGTTTGAGTTTACTTTGAAAATATTGCTAGAGATCAAAGTCAAGGCTATCACAAGGTAGCTTACTCATATTCCTATAGCTTTTATTCTGGTAAATTGCTCTGAAATCTCAACACTGAGTTACTATAGTTAGTTGGAAAGTTAGAAACCTGCAAGTAGGTGATTAATCATTGTTTGAGCTTCAAGTATCCGTAACTTGAAATCTATGAACTTTTTGGACTTACTGCACATAAAAAATCTTATTCGGAATGGTCCAATAACTTCTTCAGATGACCACCATACATTTTTCAATAAAGGTATAATAGGTGTCTTCCTTGCCAATTGTGTTAACTATATGCCAAATATTATTGCCATCTATCATATTCTATTCAATATTTATTTTCTTCAGACGGGTCCACGTTGTATATTTTTCAGAGAAAGTCTACCCGTATCTTCGCTGGCAGCAGCGTCAATTACCTACCAAATTTGACTGCTCTTCATCAAATAGTCTTTTAGATATAGTCACACAACATGCCGACAGACAGGCAGATGGAATTAAAAGACCTTCATTTTCGTAACCTACATAGTCTGAAACGTGAAAATCCGAAGAAAGCTCTTAGGATGTTTTTTCACGAATGTACTTCCCTTCGGTAGGGAAGTAAAAAATCCACAACATTAAATGCGATAAACTTTTAGATTATCATTTCTGCCCCTTTCAAAAATATTTTGTATTACCTACTATTTTCTTGTAACCATCTTGCTAGAGTATCAAATGATGTAATAAATCTAATAATATACATCCACAAGTTTACATTATTTTAGAAGGAATAATCATGAGAGTTCTTAAAAACCAAATAGTTATGTTTTAACAATCTCGAATGCATGTTCTACTGACAATAAACCACTTAGATCCACTTGAATAAGATAACCTAAACAGGGCTATTAAATACTTATCAGGTTTATCGATATTTCGTCTGTGAAGAGTCCAACTATGGTACGATTTTTTCCATAAAATCAAAGTTGTACTGATTCCGAGAGGTGTTAAGAGCATTGCAAGGTCACGTTCTGAGATTCTCAGCGTGAGATAAGATCGGTAACAAGTTGCCGAGGAACAGCTCCTAATGGTCGTATTTTGCAATAAGTCCTTTCGTCCTGAAGCAATGCAGCTTTACAGAAAACAGTTAAGATAAGAATTTTTACTCTTCAACGCTAGGTGCGTGAGACCATAGGCATCTTTTGATTTCCCCGTTCAGATACAAACATACCGACATATTATCTCGCGCACGGACCCTTATCTGTGCTAACAGAACCATAAGAATATCGTTAAAATTATTTTGTATTACACTTACAATACATGTCGTTTACTGGAAACCTATAAGCAATGCACTAATACCGTTCATTGATTGACTCTTATAGCCTATCGGAAATATGTGCCTATCTAATCCTAACTAATAAACATGATTGAATTAGTTCTTGCGAAATATCGAGATTTTAAACGAATAATAATGATTTCTAGGTTTCTACAGGGTGTCCCATTAAAAATTCCCAGGCCGTATATATTCTAAACAAGTAGAGATATTTTAATTCTGTAAAGGCCAACTTGTCAAGCATAAAAAGGGATTCATTTTTTAATGTAATTGTTTTTTTCATACATCAGTATATAGATGGCGCTGTGCTCTAAAGAAATATTTCGATGGGAGAAACTTTGAAATGGGGTTTATGTGAAAGAAAATGCATTTCTAAGCAGATTATGTTCCAAAAAAAATATCATAAAACTAACCGTTTTCAAGATATTTGAGTCCAAATATTGGAATTTGCCAATATTGAATAATTGTAATGTCTTCAACATTTCAGTCCTTTAAGTGAGACAATCTGTATTTAATTTACGAATTTTAGAAGAAAATATTTAAAGAATTTTTCATATAATTACTTTGTTATTAGGTTAGGTTATAATTAAAAATATTTGATATCTAGTGAGTATAATAACCCTTATACCTGATAAATTAAATTCAATTAAAGTTAGTGTTTAATAAATGAGTAGAAAAAGCGTGTATTTTTAGTTTTTTAAAACTATCACTTATTTCGCCAATCTCTTTTTTGTGTTATAGTGTCATTTTTAATTGTTATTCCCACGAGTAATGAACAATTAAATGGTCAACCCTCCCAGAGGTCTTATACAATAGGATGTGCCTGGTTCCCTGAGGTTGACGCTAGCGACATGACACTTTTAATCACCCTCTTACCATTCATCCCTTGGCATGTTTCTCAGCAATATATTGGATTGGGTGAATTTGAAATATCAAAATTTTGCTTGATCCGCCATTTTGGCGCGATCATTATAAATTGTAACATTTGGACCAGATAATTCTAAACTGCAACCTCGATAATCCACAGATAACGATTTTCAGTCGAATTCGAAGATAATTGATAACACCTATCCGCCCGCCATGTTGACGCCGCCACTATGAATTTTTAACTTTTGATGACGTACTTATTTGTTTTCTACTTGTCAAGCCCTTTCCTTTGATACGCATATCAAGGGGGTTGTAAAGATAATGATAATCGGCCAATATTATAATATTGAGTATACTATATTGTATTGTCATCATAGCTACACATAATTGCCAAGTTTCATGGCAATACAACGATTAGAAGTGGGTGAAAATTACGTTGAAAGATTGCGTTACATTGATAGATACAGCTGAAGCTGATAAAAGTGTGTTAAAAATACGTTCTATTTAACAATAATATAACATGTCTTTATTTTTATGTTTACATTAATTCACAAAAGAAAATGTTCAAAGATGGGTGGCGATATTCACGTTAGTGCTCTTCCCTATAACCACCCCACAGCAAGTACATAAATCAAATATATTAAAAATATAATGATGTATAAAAATGAGAAAATAAATAATAAAAATAATCGTCTAAAACGAGCAATCCCGAGAAAATGAACATATATTTAAATGATGCGCTTATCAACAATTAGGTTTGTGATCTGTTTTCTGAACTTAGTGATATTAGTGCAGGACTTTATATTAAGAGGAATAGAATTATATAATTTTACGGCTGTGTAACTAAATGAACTTTGAAAAAAGGCAGATTTATGCTTGGGAACAGTAAATTGGGTACAATGACGTGTAGAACGTTGGTGTGTATCAGTACCTTTTTTTAACTTAAAAAGTAAATAACTTGGTGTCTCATGTCTGATCATTTTAAAAATTAAACAGGCCATATGACATTCAAATGCTCTGAGAGGTATAACTATTTTGATTGTTTGAAATGGTAAGTAATGTGATCAAATTTGCTTAAGTTATATGAAAATCTTATACATGCATTTTGGATCCTCTGAAGAGATTCCTTATCGCGATTTAAAATGGCAGGCCAGTAAACAGTATCGCAGTAAGAAAGGGACGATCATATTAATAAGTTTGCTAACTGATTTTTGTATTAGAGTGCTTACATGTTTTACGAACCTTAAATCTGTGTCAAACCACACACCAAGGTTCTTACAAACATTGACTGGCATTAATTGAGAATTATTTAAGAATAGCTTAAAATCGGGATTATTAATCATTTAAGTCTAGTGCTTTCCAAATACTAATAATTCTGTTTTCATATCATTCAAAACCAAACCATGATTAGCTGGAAAATTAGATATCTTTTCAAGATCAGAATTAATATTTAGAATGGCAGTATTTTCATCATTTGTTTTTTTAAAGCTACCTTAATTATCTAAATTAACAAGATTTAAGGAACCGGAGAACAGCGAAATTATAGAATAGAATAGAATAGAATAAAATAAATTTATTCGCCATAAATCTTGTTACATAAACAATATTGGTTTTGTCAAGTTAAAAAAAAAAGAAAATTACAAAGTAAAAAGTTGATTTAAAGATGTGGAATGCAATATCGAATACAATTGAGTACAATAAGATTAAAAGTGTATAAAACAAACAAAATTGTAAAAAATATACAATAAACAGAAAAACATAAGCACAAACTAACAAATAAATGTACTTATAAGGTACGTGTCATACACAACTAAAAATATATATACACATATACACATACACATGTATATATTTAGCATTAAAGAGATTCTATTACCGATTAAAAAATTCAGTCATGCTATAGAAACAATGTTCTGCTAAGAATAGTTTCAGTTTGTTTCTGAATAATTTGAACGAATTTTGGGACGTTTCTGCAGGAAGTTTATTATATATATGACTACCAGCACAATAGGGTAATTTTTTATATTTGCTAAGACTAAAACTTTTAATATGTATTTCTCGCGTACTTCTAGTGGAGTAACTGTGAATATTATTATTTGTTTTAAATTTGTTCAAATTTTTGTACATGAAGCAAGAAATTTTGAAAATATAAATTTCCGTTACAGTCATTATTTTTTCTGTTTTAAATGTATGTCTACATGATTGTCTATAGCTTAAATCAAATAATATTCTGATGATTCTCTTTTGCATTACAAAAACTCTATTTGCCTCAGTCGATTGACCCCATATACTAATATTATAACTATTGACTGAATAGACTAAGGAATAGTAACATGTCGTTAATGCATTAATATGTAATTCCTTTTTTAAGTTTAAAATGGCAAATGTTGTTTTTGCTAACCTGGAACAGATAGCATCAACTTGAGGGATAAAATTCAACGTAGCGTCTATTACGGAACCTAAGAATGTTGTTTTCAGACTGGTCTGAACGTATTCTATTTTGGGACTATTAGTACATAAAATATTTGTAAAATATAAGAATACTGTTTTTTTCATATTAATAATTAATGAATTTTTGTAACACCAGTCTTCAAATTGTTTAATGACTACAGCAATTCTGCTCTCTAAGTGTTCTATTGTGTCGCTGTGAATTATTACCTACAGATGTGTCATCCGCGTACATAAATACCTCACCTTCTGTTATGTAATCTGGCAAGTCGTTAATAAAAATTAGAAATAAAAGTGGGCTAATAACGGAACCCTGAACTACCCCGATTTCCAAATTAACAGTATCAGACGTTTGTGAATTCATTGAAACTAAGATTTTCCGATTTTTTAGGTAAGAACTTAACCATTTCAGAATATTTCCATTTATTCCTAGTGATTGTAACTTTAACTCCAAAAATTTTGGATTAACTGAGTCAAAGGCGGCAGTTAGATCAAAAAACAGACTAGCTACTTTTTTACCTTTATCAAGGTAGTGATAGATTTTCTGAACAAATTCTAAAGTTGCTAGTTCTGTGGATTTGTTATCTCTGTAACCAAATTGACTATCAGTAAATATATTATTAGATTCTAAGTATAGGTAAGTGTATTCTGTTGGCAATTGCTTTTTCAGGAATTTTGGATAAGTAGCTTAGTAAAGTTATGGGCCTATGATTTTCCACCAATTGCGGATCTTCCTTTTTAAGTAAAGGAATTACTTTACCTAATTTTAATATATCGGGAAACTGTCCAAAATGTATTGATAAATTAATAAGATGTGCAAGAGAATCTGCTATAACGTATTTACTGAATTTCAACAGTCGAATAGGTATTTCGTCAACACCCGTTGAATTTTTATTTTTCATATTGTTTATTATAATAATAATTTCGTCTCCTGTGACAGGTTCAAAAGAAATTGTTGAATTAACAGTTTTTCTGGATATCGTACAACTAATTGATATGTTATCTCCAAAATGATTACTCAATAATAGGTCACAAATTTTAGTAACCATTATTTTTAAAGCTGGTTAAATGTTAATTCTTCACTCTTTTTAGTAGCAACTTATGGGGCTTCTACAGAATAAAAGAAATATCTACAATTTTATGTAAATCTACAAAGGTTATGCAATTATATTATGCCAGCCAGTTTACTGTTAGCCTAAATTATCCTATACCAAGTTAAATGCTTCATAGGATGAATAGCTTAGGACAATTAAATTATTATTATTAGTGTTACTATAATAAAATTCTGTTAAATTTTTGCTTCGAATACTGAAAAGACGTCTGGTTCTTACTTGACTATGTCGCTGTATGTTCTCTGTTACCTGAAAACATTGAAACGAAAGCTCGGCAGGACAATTTTCAGTTATAGTGTCAGGAATGATAATGTTCTGCTATGAAGTAATATGTCTACTCCATGGGGCTATAATTGCGACGATTGGCAATGGTTATTGTGAAAGGTCACGGGTCGTGCGAACTGTCCCGTACAGTGATTTGTCGCGGCGCGTTATGGCGAACCTGCTATGGAAGTGTCCAACAACCTCTCCTACACTAACGGTGATAAATAATAATGCAATTGTGTGCGAGTTGTTGGTGCATAGTTAGAATCTTTCTCTAAATCTACCCAGTCTGTTGTAGTGCGCTCTTTTAGTCCCGGGGCTGGCAACAGTTCTGTTTGCTTAAGGAGCAGAGTAAAAATAATAATTTTTAGCGCTTGCCAAAGTTTGATTGGATTATAACCATAGTTATGATAATAAAATAATTAATAAAAAAAATATGACTTCGAAAAAAATATTTCAATTGAAATGAACTAAACAATATCATCGTTAATATAAAAGTTTGCGTAAAAAAAAAGGCTGCATTCTTTACTCCAGTTATATTAGGCAGGAGAAAGCAGCATCTAGTAAAAAAATCCAAGTGAGCCTAAATTTTGCTTACACCTTTATTTTAACTTTGGAAGCAATGCCTAAAAAGTTTTCATCAATATCGCGGTTGCGATTTTAGTTATTTAAGTGTTGCAGGGCTCCCAGATAAAAGGGGAATATGTAAAAAAATTTTACCTTAGAGGCTGATATATCAGCAATACAGCAGGGTAGGGTGGTCACCCTGTGCCCTGAACAAAATTTTTATGTTTTACGTGCAGTCCCCTCTCTGCATTTAATTGGTGGCGAAAGAGGCTCACACGGCCGACTAGACAAGTACCTGGGGAGTGAGTTCGAACAAATTGGGGCTTTAAATGTACGCTGGTGAAAACAAATACGCTTCTTACTATAACAGATTTAATAATGATATTTAGGTACGCTTACAGCCAAATTCACAGAGATAATATTACACACAATCGATATACTTATGTGTGGCCCACACTTAACCTAACACAAAACATATGATAACTTAAAGCTAATAAAATCTAAACTACTAATAGGCAAAATATGACCCCCAAAATATATTAGCTTAAACGATTACATTAAAATACTGAAAATTAACATGAAATGAACAAAATAATGTGAATTATTTAGTGACGATATGTTCAAGCGTGGTGTTCAAAACTAGTAAATTTAATTGGTGATATGCAAAATATGTACTGATAATTTACATTTAATATGTACCGTAAGAAAGCTGACGGGCTCTCTATGCCTCACGTAGAAGGTGGTATATGATATAAGGTCCCTCGTTAGGTAATTCAAAGACGCTTACCTCCAGCAGGTTTCAAAATGTAACCACTAGGCCTACCAGGGGAGCGTAGCTTCCAATGGAACCAGGACGGAGAGTCTCACCGGTACACTCAGGATTCCAAATTCACCAATATCTTGCCAACAAAGCTTCAGTAAAACCAAATTCACATACAGATGTACAAATCCAACCGGTAAGATGTGGGGTCAAACATACATGATGTGATGCCAGTAAAAGTCCCAGATAAAATGAAACCAACAGAACAAAAGGTACAAAACGAACAAGAAAACCAAAAACCCAAAAAGCCCTGCAATAAAGAAATAACGAATATTACAAATCTATTTTCTAAAGAGATTTCAGAGGTATACCTTAGATGTTGAGTGGGCTTTCAGAATTCCTTTGCCATGTGCTTCCAGCAAGTTGATTTATCCGGAAAATTCCGTAGCAGTATTTCCCAACAGAAAATAATAAAAATATCAAAATAAAATACTGCTAATTTGTCACTACAGCACTAAATCCCATTAAAGGAGCAAATTAACAAAATGCTATCCACGTGCTCAGTGACACAACTTCTCTTCGAGCCGGCAAACGGAAAAAATACCCAAAAAATGGCCCAGACGGAAACCTCTGTCAAAATCTGAGAATGACTAAAACTTTGTCCATGGGTACGTTCCGAATGAACACTACACAACATAACCCACAAATCTGATAAATCTCCCTTAATGATGTCTATATTTCACACATAAGACAGTATTTCATAATTCCATTAACAAAACAATAGGTTTAATTGATAATAACGGTCTTGAAAAGGTTATAATCGAGACGTTCGAAACTCGCTTCCTAATTAGGTACAGTTACAGTGCGTTGCTAGCAATGCGTTGCCAGCAACTCGCTGCTAACATCACTGTGCATGGCTCACATGGAGCACGAACGGTAGGCAACCAGTTATACTATATTAACATTAACAACGATATTCAAATTGTAAATGTGCAGATACGAAAATAGACTGTAACACCCCCCCAACTTAAAGAGGATTACCCCGTAATTCTCTCAGAAAAGAAAATTAGGGGCCTAAAGACTTAAACTAATCCTGAATTTCGCTGAGCTGAGCTAACCTTAAGGGACAGAAGACACCGAAAAAAAAAATAAAAGAGATAAAACCTATATAATAACTACCTAAACAATATACCCCCAGGAAGTACGTTTTACCACTGGACAAAATCATGAACATCACCAATTCCGAGAGTATTCATCAAGAATTCTCATATAGTCAAAAGGATATAACAAAGACGGACGGTAATTCAACTCACACCCATTTTGCGCTAAATCAAGTTGCATGAAAAGCCTCGATAATGAGTGTTGCTATATAGCATACGAAAACTCTTGAAAACCCCACCCGGGAAAGGTAATGCTTCGCCCAATGTAAAATGGAACGAGAAAAGAGAAGAGAAAGGAAAAGATAAAATGTTTTAGGGGAGGACCTCCAAGGATCAGTCCCCACAGACACTGTGGTGGAATGCCTGAGCAGCGTTATAGCGGTTGCCAGTGCTAAAATTGGAGTAGACATAAGAACATCTAAACCACGATACAGCTAGTTAATAAACTACTGCCTAAATAACAGATTCTAGACTGTTATTGGGTATTGGATATAGCTCCAAGAGGCTAAAACTAGACGTAAAAAAAAACCACGACTAGATGACAAAAAGAGACCATCGTCTGGGAATACTCCCGCTTCAGGTGCGGTGAACAGTGCTTCTCCCGGACGGTACGTTAAGGGCTGAGGTGAAAACGTGGAGGCAGACTTGTCACTATTAAGAACGTCAGGCGACCTAGGCCACTCCTGCCTAACAAGCCCCCTTACCTAGATGTCCGCTAGACCCTCCTTAACGCCCTGTCAATTAAGACAGCCCGACAGAAACCTGCTCACCCCCATTCCGAGGCAAGTTCCCTGATGGCATATAATACACCCTACAACTAGGACGACACGAAACTTACTAAACCTTAAACATACTGAAAGATACGACGGAGAGAGGAAAAAAAAAACTAGTAATCCAGAGAACAATATTTGGTAAACACAATGACTAAACGGTAACTATTACAACAATAGAAATCGATACTTATCCGAACAATACAGAGAAGAGATAAAGAGAACATAGAAAAGGACAGCAGATAGACGATAGAGATAGAAATTGGACAACACAAAGAAGAATGACGTTCTTATGTCATAGTTGTTGCTGTCTCCCAAGTGTGTGAAAGTCCACCCAAAATGTCCTCAGAACGTAAGAGACAAAACTGTACTTCGACATCGGACCCTAACAAACAAAAAGAATCGCTATACGGTACGATAATAAATCCTTTGTCTAATACTCCACACGAAATACTTCGGTAGCCGACAGGTATCCTACTCTGAGACCAAACGTGACGAGCTTCCACTACATGGTTGACAACCAATGCGTGGCATGCAGCCGCTCATGACACTACATCCAACGAAACGTGGTAAGCAGACGTCCATGACGCTACATCCAGCAAAACGTGGCATGCAGACATTCATGACACTACGCTACACCCAGCAAAACGTGACCCTCCCTACAACCCTTGGATAAAAAAAAACTTTATCCAGCCAAAATACATAAAGAAAAAAAAAAGGTAATCGGATAAGTACGACATGAAGTGATAAAACCTACAGAAAACCAAATGTGGAGAACTGCCCTATAACCAACGGATACTGCTAAACATATCAGCCACTAGAAGTGCTATTTCTCGGCGTCGTCTCGGGGATCTAACTTCAAATCTTTTATGTGCCATTCGCCCTTCGAGTCGCCGTTTGAATCCTTCAACTCATACCGGACCGACGACAGTTTCTTTGAAATCCGGAAGGGACCTATAAATTTAGGTGCTAGTTTGGCGGTAAAATAATTAGCTGCGTTAGAAAGAACATAGTTTCGTAACCAGACGCAGTCACCTACGGCTAATTCTACCGGTCTCCTTCGCAAGTCATAGCGTCGTTTAGCGCGATGATATGCAAGGTCCAAACGTTTACGGACATCTTTGAATAGCGGTTCAAAAGCTTCAGAGCGATTTAGATCTGACGGCTGGTCGTCCCGAAGAGGATGGTTGTGTTGGTCTCCCCTGACGATATGTTCTCGGCCAAAATTTATGAAATATGGTGTGTGGCCTGTGGCCTCGTGCTTCTGGGTACGTAAAGCACACCCAACCTTTGGTAGAAGTTTGCACCATTGCCTCTGGTTGTCTTGTACATATGACCTTAACATTGTTTTCAACACACCGTGCATCCTCTCGACCGAATTGGCTTGAGGGTGGTACACAGGATTAAAAGAAATCCTACACTTGTAAGCCTCACACAGTTTCGCAAACTCTCTGCTCCTGAATTGAGGTACATTATCACAAATTAGTACTTCCGGGACACCGAATAGCAGAAAAACGTTCTCCTCGATTTGCTTTTTGATGCTTGTCGCTGTAGCTTGACGTAGGGGGAACAGCAGGGCGAACTTTGAAAAATAATCTGAGACTGTGAGGATATGGGTATAACCCCCAGAAGACCGTGGTAGTGGTCCCACCAGATCACAACTTAGGGCTTGAAATGGCCTAGTGATGGGCGGTCGTTGCCCCATAAGTCCAGCTGGTGCTTGTCTCATCGGTTTACAAGAAATACACACAGTACAGTTCCGCACATACCTAGCTACGTCAGCGCGCATCTGTGGCCAATAATACCTTGACTTTAGTCTCTCGTAAGTCTTATATACGCCTGCATGACCTGACGTTTCTATGTCGTGATTCTCGCGAATGATCTCCACGCGTTTACTTTTCGGAACGACCACTTTCCATGCTTCGGCTGAACCTGCCAAATCTGGATATGCTACAGGAATATGTTTAAGTAGCTGCGAATCGCAAACGCGCCATTGTCGATAACGTAACGGGTGTTCCTGCACAGAACGTAACATTTTCGAATACCACCTATCTGAAGCGATATGCGGTTGCACCAAAGCGACTTCCACGTACGATTCGTCTTGAGGAACGGCACGGGATAACATGTCTGGTACAACATGCTGCTTGCCTTTACGGTGGACGAGATCGTAATCAAATTGCTGCAGGCGAACAGCCCAACGTGCTAAACGACCAGTAGGTTCTTTCAAATTATTCAACCAAAGCAAACTCGCGTGGTCCGTCACGACAGTGAACTTAGACATCTCGAGATATGGGCGCAGCTTCTCGACGGCCCATAAAACTCCTAAGCTTTCACGCTCCGTTACGGAATAATTTCGTTCGTTTCGACTGAGGGATCTACTCAAATAACAGATAACTCGCTCACCATCTGGGTGCTGCTGCGAGAGCACAGCCCCGATGGCATGTGATGACGCATCAGTTTGAACCTGAAATGGCAGCGTGAAGTCTGCACAACTGAGAATGGGTGCAGTCACTAACGAATTCTTAATAGACTGAAACGAATGTTCACACTAATCGGTCCAGTTCCAACGGGTCTTTTTACGCAATAAATTTGTCATAGGCGCGATCACCTCAGAGAAATTTGGTATAAACCTGGAATACCAAGCGGCAGTCCCTATGATCTGTCGAACTTCCGTCACGTTACGAGGCGAAGGCAAATTGAGAATCGCGCTAACTTTGTCCGGATCCACATGTAACCCTTGACTATCCACGCGGTAGCCTAAGTATTTAAGCTCCCCCAGACAGAACTTGCATTTGTCTCGCGACAACGTCAACCCTGCCTTGAGAAGACGATCAAAGATTTCCTTCAAAGTTTGCACGTGCGTTTCGAAAGTCGGTGCGGCGACAATTATGTCGTCAAGATATACGAAGACATAAGGTTCAAGCTCTGGGCCTAAAACTCTGTCAATCAAACGCATCCAAGTAGCCGGAGCGTTAGACAAACCGAATCGCATACACTTGAATTGGAACAACCCACGACCGGGAACCGTAAATGCCGTATATTCTCTAGAATCTTCCGCGACTGGAACCTGATGATAAGCAGATTTGATGTCTAGGGAACTGAGATAACGGGCGTTACCTAACTTGCTCAAAATTGCAGAAACATACGGAATAGGATAGGCATCCTTCTTGGTAACCTTATTTAGGCGACGGTAATCAATACAAAGGCGAAATGTGTTATCTTTCTTGGGCACCAATAGTACAGGACTCGACCATGCCGATTGAGATCTCTCAATGATATCTTCCTCGAGCATGCGTTGTACTTCTTCGTCTATGTGCTTTTGCACCGCTGGCGATACCGGATAATACCGTTGTTTGATCGGCTCAGAGTCAGTTACAATTTTATGTTCTAGTAGAGTGGTACGTCCCAATTTAGTACCTGCTCGGTCAAAATGAACAGTTACCACTTCGTCGAGTTCCAACCTCTGCTCTTTCGTCAGTGTATCCTCTGCGCAAACCGAATGAACTTGTATAGACGGCGCATCACTAACGAATGTCCAGCAACTGTGTTTTAAGTTTGGTACGATACCCATCTCAACCCAGAAATCTATGCCAAGAATCAGAGTATGCGGTAGATCTGGTACAACTAATACCTCAATAACCTTGACCTTGTCTAACAATTGCATAGGCACCTGGTAGCGACCTACAATTTTACATGGCTGATTATTTGCGACCGTAACTTGGCTAGTACTAGAGGTGTTCATCATCGGTAACCCTAATGTACGTAACAACGTCCAGCCGGGTTGTCCGACCACTGTTTTAGAGGCTCCAGAATCGAGAAGACCCTTGACCTTACAACCTAAAATTTTGACGTCTAAGTATGGACGCTGATCATTGTCCACATGGCCTAAAATAAAGTCTAGAACCGGCTTAGTTCGAGCAATAAAGTTTTGTCGCCGATTTTGTTGGACCGAAGCAAATCTGTCCGAGATCACATTTCGGTCTGTCTGTGTCCCGGATGGTCGTTTCCCGAACATTTCGGACAAGTAGGAATAGTGACATTCGCGTGACCACAACGATAGCAATAACGTTGACGTGGCTGGTTGCATTCGCGATGCGAATGTCCCGAACTTCGACAATTCCAGCACAGGCCTGTAAGTCCCCGCGGCGGCGGTTCTGTAGACGCACTGACCGGACTTAATATCCCAGTAGAATCCCCTATAGTGTCGCTAGGACCAACTTCCATGGATGCGACCCTGTGGGAGAGTCTCGAATAATTGAAGGCCAACGTAGGCTCTAACATGGCTCGATAGTTAGTTGATGGAGGAGTAACCTGTTGGGTGTGAAGGTATGTTTCCTCGAGATTACGACACGACTCTAGTAAGTTATCGATGGTGAGTATCGGTCTGTCCGCACATTGTGAAGCTAAATGCATTTGTAAATACGGGAGAAGTCGTTCTCGAATAATCTGAACTCGTTGGCGCTCTTCAGGCTTTTGGGACAACCGGTTGAAATAATTCTCCATCGCGGCAATATATACCATGACGGGTTCCGGATTGCCTTGGGTTCGCTTTTTAAGCTCTTCCCAAATATCCCTCTCATGATGATAAGGCAAGAACGCAGATTTAAGTTTGACCACGAGATCATCCCAAGATCCTATTTTATCCTTAACAAACGACCGATACCAAATTAATGCATCCCCTGTAAAAAGTTCTGCAGCTGCGAAAAACAATTGCTCTTTCGAAGCCCCTCTAGATACACGCAGTTCCTCTACTCTTTCTAGAAAATTAAAAACACTACTTTTCCCATCAAACCTAACATTCCATTTACTGACTGCAATCGGTTTACAAGAGTAAGACGGTTCATAACAATTACCCATATTCGAGGGTCGTGACACATTAACATTCTTAGTATTTGTATTAACCGTTAACGCTGAACTTGGAGAACTGGATATAATTTGTGGCATACTACTGAAACTTACTCGGGGTCTATCTGTTTGCAACTCTATCAAAGCATTCGCAGCTTTCGCAAGCTCCTGCTGATTATTGTCAGTAGTTAAGACCAAAGAAGAAACCCTACGAGCTGAGTCATGTACAATTTCCGGAAGCAAAGGATTGTCCGTATCTAGTAACGAGAATTCTGGATTTGTCCTATTACCACTTGTGTCCCTAGTAGCATGTGAAGGCTCCTGCGTTTGCGAATTGAGCTGAGATTCCAACAAATTTCCAACATCATCAATCATTTGCATACAACGTGCCATTAACTTTACTTTATCACGGTTTTGATTTTCAGATAAATTTATTAACCTTGAGAGCCGACCATTAATATGTAGCAACCGTGTGTGAATGCGAGAGTGTTCATTGGCTTTGTTATTCATATCGAAATTTCTTATGTCGGTACCAAGTTGTTGCAGTTTTTTATCACAAATATCTAATTCTGATTCAGCGTCTAAGTCCAAATGTGGAGAATTTATTGAGAATCCCAACCGTTCACACCGCATTAACCCTCTCAAAGTACTTCGCTTCTCCGCTACTGTACCTTCTGAAGATAACCCTCTTATTGCAAGCTCATAAGTTAACTCGTCTACCAACAAACGATTGATTTCCATAGTGAAAGTAAAAGATATTAAAAGTCCCCAAAAAAAAATGCAAACCCGATATCCCGATAATTTATAGCGTCCTTCTACAGTTATCACGAATATAAAGCAGATAACCAATTAATATTAAGCAAAAAGAAGTAATCAATATATGCAACAATAAATCAGTAATCAATAAACAGTATAGGGCAATAATAATCAAATAATCAACAATTAATATAAGGCACTAATAATCAGTAATAATAATCAAATCATCAATAAACAGTAATAATAATCAAATCATCAATAATCAATATAAGGCTATAATAGTCAGTAATAATCAATATAATAATATACTAATCTCCCCCCCTCTAAGAGAGAGTGTACCTACACACGAATGAGAAAGAAAAAACACAAAATTTCTGCAATAAAGAAATAACGAATATTACAAATCTATTTTCTAAAGAGATTTCAGAGGTATACCTTAGATGTTGAGTGGGCTTTCAGAATTCCTTTGCCATGTGCTTCCAGCAAGTTGATTTATCCGGAAAATTCCGTAGCAGTATTTCCCAACAGAAAATAATAAAAATATCAAAATAAAATACTGCTAATTTGTCACTACAGCACTAAATCCCATTAAAGGAGCAAATTAACAAAATGCTATCCACGTGCTCAGTGACACAACTTCTCTTCGAGCCGGCAAACGGAAAAAATACCCAAAAAATGGCCCAGACGGAAACCTCTGTCAAAATCTGAGAATGACTAAAACTTTGTCCATGGGTACGTTCCGAATGAACACTACACAACATAACCCACAAATCTGATAAATCTCCCTTAATGATGTCTATATTTCACACATAATACAGTATTTCATAATTCCATTAACAAAACAATAGGTTTAATTGATAATAACGGTCTTGAAAAGGTTATAATCGAGACGTTCGAAACTCGCTTCCTAATTAGGTACAGTTACAGTGCGTTGCTAGCAATGCGTTGCCAGCAACTCGCTGCTAACATCACTGTGCATGGCTCACATGGAGCACGAACGGTAGGCAACCAGTTATACTATATTAACATTAACAACGATATTCAAATTGTAAAAGTGCAGATACGAAAATAGACTGTAACATAAGATCAAGGGTCATAAAACTTTTATTTTTTCATATCTCGCTTTTCGTGAGTCGAATAACTTTTTACGTTATTACAAAAAATAACAAGCTTACCATTATACTCTTCGCTGGTTTACTGCAATTTTTATATATTTCTTGCACATTCTATAGGATACTCTTCGCAGTCTTTTTCGTAAATAATATTAGTTTTAAGCATTTTTTATTTAATTACAAAACATAACAATTTGTTTTGTAACTTAAAAAATTAATAACTTTTTTATTTATTGATCGATGTTGTTAAAAAAACAATAGAGCTCTTCCTCTAGCTATCATCAACTTACTGTCCAAGTTTCAATACAATTGGACTTTTCGTTCTTAAGTTATCGTGCTTACAAGAAATGTGGCGGACGGACAGACGGACAGACAGACAGACGGACATTTTCAAAGTTGTTCATAATTCGATCACCAACACCATGATGTGAAAATTCTTTCTCTACGAGCAATATTACAGGTTTTAGAAACGTGCCGATCGAATGCAATATACTCATCGTTTTGTATTTGCGAAGAGTATAAAGAACAGGAAATTCTTTACAAAAAAGTTATATAAGTTTCTTCCATACAACCAATGATTTATTAAATAACACACTCAGCCAAGAAAAGTTCCTATGCAATCGCTCAAATAAAACTGATTAATATCAATGTTAATGTACAAACTACAATCTATCAACATAGCTGTGAAACAACTTGGGGACGTCGACATTTCAATAGTAGAGGCGGCACTTGAAAAATCATAACACAACATCACTATTATCATTGGAGAAGATGTGAATCTATTAGTTCTTCTAATAGGACGTACTCCTTCAAACCAGGAGGTTTTCTTCCCTTAAACCATGGAAAGGGAAAATTAAACCAAATGCATACTCTCCTTCTAGCTTCCATAAATTTCTAAATTGTAAAAGGTATCTGTTGTTACTACATGTTATTACTGGCTGTGAAACAAACTCTGCACTCTTTAACAAAGGAAAAATAAAAGATTTTCAAATGTGCGAGGGGTGCCCCGAGTTGCATCAATTTGCGTACGTTTTTAAGCAGGAAAATTGTACAGTAAGGACGATTTTGGAAAATGGATTACGCATTCTTCCGGCAATCCATGGAGCTATTAAATCAGAATTATCCATGGAAAACTATCGGTACATGACATTTGTGAAATCAGCAAGACTTATTACCGCAGTGAAATTATCGTCACTTCCATCTATTGCCGCAGCCGCACGCCAACATCTAAGTTGAGTACAAGTACAGAATTGGCTTGGCAACGATTTATATCCTGAACAATGAGGATGGAAGATAAATAACTATATGCTTTTAAATACTATCTTTTGCAATTGCCCTAAAGGATGTAACACAAGTTTCGGGTGCAGAAAAGTTTGTGGCCTGTGGACTTTCAATAATGTCTCAACGCAAATGACGATAGCGCTACCGAAGGAAATATTCAGGATGAAGAATATTATGAGTTTGGTCCCGTCGACCTCATGACACAAAATATAACAGACAGAAAAGAAAATGTTGGGGAAGTAACCACGACATAGAGGTAAACGAACAAGTATTTAAGGGGACAGACGATGAGAACTTGGAGAAGGGGACGGAGGACGAGAACTTGAAAGAGATGACATAGGACGAAGACGTGGAAGAGAGGACAGAGTACGAAGCAAAATCATGGATTAGGCCTACTGGGGAAACTATGTAAAAATAAAAGCGCCTTGCATCCTACCTATGAGGTGGTGTGGAAATGGATACATCGCTACCCTGTGCTTTCCTGGCATATAGTGCGAAAACGATTGGTTTCACGTAAAATATGTACATAACATTTTTTGAAGAGCATTTTTGAATCTTTATGTAATAATAAAAAAAGTCATAGGACGTACAGGAAGCAAAATATTTGCTAAAAGCCTGTTTCTAGGACAGTTGACCTTTAATAACTTGAAACGCAAGCCAGATATCGGTGGGGAGTTTTGACAGATTATTAGTAATATGAGTTACAAAATTTCCGCTCACTTGGATTTTTTTTGTAGATGAATCCTTGTGACTGGACTATCTTCTATATATCCTCTTGGAATTTCCCGCCACATGTGTCTTCACCTCAAAAATACCATTCGTCGAATCTACAAAATAGTTTTTCCACGCACCAAATACCATTTTGGGTGGATTGGCTCATTTGTTAACCAAATGCGCGACGTCTACAGGTATTCCCCTGTTGCCTAGAAAAATACAGGCATTACCCATGGCTAAGTCACTTTAACCCAGTTGGCATACGAAAGGGTTTAATTTAGTTATTGAATGGTTACTTAGTAAAATAAAACATAGTGATGAAAAACAAGGTATAAGTTTATTAACAAAATGAAAATATAGATAAAGGTTGTACTTATATTTTCTAAATTCATCTGAGGTGCCACCCCCCAGAAGAGGAATTGGGCCACGCAGCACCCGTACTTGATCTTCCACAGCTCAAAATCCAGCTGACTTGTTTTGCTCTTTCCCGACTCTTTTTGTAATTCAGCATTTTCACTCTACTTACACTCTACGGTTAATATAATCAGTTTCTGCTGACTAGGACTTTTTCGCTTCCAAAGTGAAACATACTTCGTTTCAGCAATAACATAAGTTAAATAATCTAATGCAATAAATCGAAGTTAGAAGACTATTAAAATCCAACTTGCTCATTGGCTGATGCAAATACTTATAAGATCTCAGAACTCAACATAAGTCTCACTGCCGTTTTCATAGGAGTTTGATTCCTACGAGGTTCAAGAATAGCAATTCTCTCGACTTTCCGATTCGCGTGAGAATTTCAGTAGGAGAAAATTTTCTCAAAAGAACTAATTCCTACGATTTCAAGAATTGGGCACCAGGAATATTGAGATCTTCATAAAATCTGCATTTGTTACAAAGATACAAAACATTTCTATTAGTGAACTGTTGTTTCACATACCTAAGCCTTAAGGCATTTAGCTCTTCAAAATTTCTGGAGAAATATACCCATCGATCGAAAATTGGTGGTTCATTTAGAGCAAACGTTTCTTCTTTAACTGCTGGTTATGAAACAAATTTCTTCCAATATCCATCTGATAACTTTCAGATGCAAAGAAACCTAATGCAAGCAAAACCAATGATATTAAAAAAAACACTTCATTGCTATAAATTCATAGTGAAACCTTGCTCTTGTGGTACGCACAAATATGTAGCTGTGTTGTGGGGTCTCACAAATAGTTCCAGAGTTTCAATGAAAAATCTGCATAATTAGATATTTTAAATGTTTCTATGAATTCTTCTTCACTTAAAACTTCAAGCGGATCTATATTATTAAACCTGTTGTGCCTCTGAATGAGATTTTCTGCATTTTCTAGATTTTCAATGTTCTCAATATACTAGCAAGTTAAAATTCTGAAATAAATTTGTCCAATTTCTTATTTGACATTCTTATTATACACTAGCATCCAACATAGTCCCCTACGATTAAGCAGATTAAACTGGTATCTACATGGCCCTATACGGTATACAAATTCAGTTAAAAATGAGAACAAAGGCCTGAAATTAATTTATTTAACTACCATGTCTTTAAAATTTTTTTCATTCTAATGCATTACATTTGCATAAAATCTATTATTCAGTTTCTTGGAAATGCTTCTTAGCCTTTGAATCGAAAGAATGTAAAGATTTCATTAATATTTTTACATACAGTTTTTCTTTAATTCTCATAGATAGTTTTTCTTTCCGCTGTTTGCAAAATCCTACAAAGAATATGTTTCATTAGTATAAGCAAATAAATAATACATAATTCACTTTTAAACATGCATAGAGTATATAGGCTCCAATACTAGTTAGCTAATAGATAGGCGAAGATCTGTTGTTTTTATCAGTCAATGTCAAATATAAATATTTCATAAGTATTCATCATTACGGTTGGCTTTGTGCCTTTCTGATGAGCTCAGAATAAGGGCAAAAAACGTTTCAAAGGTTAAGCATTTCCAAGAAACTGAATGAGAGATTTTATGAAAATGTAATCCATTAGAATAAAAAATTTTTAAAGAGAAGTTTGGTAAATAAATTAATTTCAGGTCTTTGTTCTCATTTTTAACTGAATTTGCATACCGCAGAGAGTCGTGTAGATACTAGTTTAATCTGCTTAGCTGTAGGGAACTATGTTGGATGCTAGTGTTATAATGAAAATGTCAAATAAGAAATTGGACAAATTTATTTCAGAATGTTAACTTGCTAGCATAACCAGAAGTCAAGTTATCGAAAGAATGCAAAGATGTCATTAATATTTTTACATACAGTTTTTCTTTTAGTTCTCATAGATAGTTTTTCTTTCCGCTGTTTGCAAAATCCTATAAAGAATATGTTTCATTACTATAAGCAAACAAATAATAAATAATTCACTTTTGAATTTGAAGATATTAAAAACATACCAAATAAAATATTAGGTTATGTATCATCATTCGCATATTTACCTACTTTGAAAACCGCTCGTTGTTCAATGCGAGCACTCGAATACCTTGCGAACGGTCCAGACTGTTTAGGACTAATTATTATTCGAATTATAATGGTATGCGTGTAACCTTCAAAAATGCGAGCAGTCAAGAATAGCGCTACTGCGGATACGACTACGACGGTAAATTCGTTCTGAATTACATCTAAATAATTTCTGAATGATTCTGTTGAAATTTTGCGTGCTTTAAATCTGTTAGAGCAATACGCTAATACAATTTTTGAAAGAAATTAATAAAGCGTGAACGAATGAAATATATTCACGATTTTTAACCGACCCACTGACTCAGCGCTTACTCTTGTCAGTTTTGATTGATTGATTGATTGATTTGCCAGTGTAAGATGGGCATTGCTGCCGATTCCGGGCATCCATGGAGGTTCGTTCCAACAGGCAGTTTGGTCGTCCGTTTAACACGCCCAACGGACGGCCAAACCGCGTGCCGGAACCTAGTCTCGGACGTTTTATATACCGCCGAACCGGCTGCATATGCTGGGTTGGACATCGGACATGCTTGTTGTCAGCAGCGGGAGCCCCATGACGCATGGGGTGAGAATATAGAATGGGAAGTGAAGTGTTTGTACGAAGCTTCTTTTAAGTTTCCATGCTTCTATTAAGTTTCCATCTGTCATCATCAGTTGAGGTGTGCAGGTGTTCGCGAGATGCTTCTTTTCAGTTTCCATGCTTCTTTTAAGTTTCCATCTATCGTCATCTTCTTATTTTTCTTCTTCTAAGTTTTCTGTTTCTTCTGCATCTGAATCATGCAGCTTTCATTTTTTTAATTTCCTTTTGTTTTGCTTTTATTTATTAACCGTTCCACAGGTAAATATCCATTTACAGTGGAGTTGCTGGAAAGGGCCCTATCTCGCGGTAACAATGTTTTTTGCGCGTTATGAGGAAAAGGTCCGAAACGATATTACTCACCTTGTACGTCTTTTCTTTGAGACAATTGGTTTCAATTGCCTCCTTCCAAATTAATAACAAAATATTATGTTTTGAATCAATAAATCGAGCTGATAAAAATTAAGATGGTAAAGATCATATAGAAAGATAGAATAGAATAATATCCATTAAATCAGATGATATAAAGTAACTAATTTATAGCTTATCTGTCTCTCTGCAGCGTCTTGTGATTGCTGTTTTATTTTATTTCCTTTCCTTTTCTTTCTTGGATTGAGCTGATTTTGTCAATTTAAAAAACTTTCCACTGTGTACAATTACTTTAAGTCACAACACAGTTATATTGCTTTGTAAACATATGTGCCTCATTTTGACACTGACTATGCTATTATTTATTGCCCATGAACTACTTAAAAGTATCATGGTGGGCCGTCTAGGGTGTACGTAGTGACACTGCTCTTCACTTGAGCTTGTTTGCTTTATTTGATTTAATATTATTAGGAAATCTTGTAATTATTAAATCCATATGAACTCTGTTTTTCCATTGAGGCACTTCATTTCACGCAGAATTTCATAGTCTACCGGTGCCTGAAATTTTTTTGAGTTTAAAGGGATTTTTACCGCTTTTTACCGCTTTTTTAGAGAGCATCTTAAAAGTACGTCTACTCACGACGATACTTAACTCACCAACCCAGCGCTTACTTGTCAGTTTTGAGAGCATAAAGTCCCGGGTTAGAATCCCGGCTTGGATAGGGATATTTAATATCGTTTTTAATATATTAGCAAGGTGGTAGTAGTAGGTTAGACTGATAATGAATGGAAAAAGGCCAGTCGCTGTTATCCCTTTTGAGTTCGAGTCTCAGCTACGGCAGATGACAATATCATAGGGAATGACTGTTGTGTTCTTGTCTGTGCGTGTCCTGGTTGAGTGAGACGGTTCAACTTTATCATGACATTAGTTTAATTCATTCGTCGAAAAAAGAGTTCATCAGCCCCTTGGTTATAGTATAATATCATCCTAGAAATCAGGTAATTTATTGAACGGAAATCATAAAATATTTATTGTTTTGTCACGTAGGCGACAACTCCTGTCCTGTAAAATTACTAAATCATAATTATTTGTAGGCAAATTGACAATATATTGCATTATGTACGTGACAGTCGTTTATAATTGTTCACATATTAGATGGTAGATATACAACTAGGGTTTGAGTACGTTGGACGGAAATAGTGACAAACATATGAATTGTGTTAGAAAGATTTTCAAGTTCTTTTCGTGAAATTTATATTTCTGCAATTTTTTTAAACAAATTTCGTAAATGAAATGAGTTGCTCCCAAAGCAGTACTCTCTGGTACTAGTTGATATCTAGAGCTAGAGCTTCCTCACGGAAGGACACCCGAGTATCTGCTACAAGGCTAATATAGTTTTCTGTCCACCTCCCACCCTATTCGAGAGGGCTTAAAATCTCTTTCCCGGCGCAGACATCAATCCAACACTGCATTTTGGTGAATTGACCCTCCCCATAACTTAAGGTGGTAATTCTAGACAAGACGACCCCAAAAACCTCCAGCCCCCGATTCGACCCCTACAGCGCCTGGATTTTATTTTGTAAAAAACTTTTACAATTATTAAAAAGGGAGTTTGTTAGAAGGAAGATGAAAGTGACCAGCGTTATAACCAGGGATGGTTACAACCCCTCCAAGGAGTGGATTATTTTTTATGTAAAAATAGTCAACAATTGTAGGGAGGGAGCTAGAGGGAGGGAAGATGAAAGGCGACCAGGGTTGTAACAACCCTCACGAGCGGTATTTCATCCTTCCCCCAACGAACCGTTTTTTTAATTATAAATATTTTTTACAGAAAAAAATATTCACGCCCTATTGGGGATTAATCGAGGGCAAGAAGTGATTGGGATGTCTGCGCCTGGAAAGAGAATTTGAGGGTGGTTTTGGAGCTTTTTGGGGGGTAGCCGGGGTCAAAAACTTTTTTGGATCCCAGAATCGTTTCAGCACCCTCGAAAATGGGGGAAACTAAATTGGCTCAGAAACAGATCCTCCTCACCTCCGCTAATATGTACAATCGTCAAATCAATATCGAGTTCTTATCAGGTTACATTTCCCTATTTTTTTGTGATATGCTAAAGGAAAAATGGATGAAATATTTTTCATTGAGACTCGATTATTCGCATATCTACATCAATAGGACTTGTTTCTGCCAAATTCTATCCTTGTAATTCTATTATAACAGTGTACCCATCTCATTTACATGGCGAGAACACCTAATACTTACTTGAAAATAATCTTTTTTACAATACACAGTACTTTCTATCACGTTTAGGAATTAAATAAAATAAATTGGAATAAATAAATTATGAAATCTTCCTCCAGCCATCAATAGAATTAGTTTATATATATTCACATCTAATAAATTAGTTTCACAATACAAAACATTAGAAAGGATGTACCCAATAACCGTATGCACGACTACCATGGCTACCATGACTTAAAGAGGAATATTTAATAACAAATGAAGACGTCTCGCCAGATATGGTATATTATCCCGACGTTATGATTTAGTTGTCGCCATTGGTCACCGGAAATAAATACCGGAAACTAAAATTCATAAAACACCATAAACATTATACCCACGTTCCGTGAATCTTTGCTTGGCGATCTGAATTCAAAAACAAGATATTTACAGCGAGCAGAATAATAAGTTGTTAACGTGAGATTGATAGGGTAAAGTGGCGTAACAGGTCTAAATACAACTTGTTAATAAATAGATCGGGTTGACTTATATTTGATAGACGTGTCGTTTTTAAAGTTTAGAAGTGATAACACCAAAATAGTGTTCACATGATATACTAAAACACTATAATTCGGTAATCGTTTCGCGAATCAAGATGACATCATCAGAAAGTGATAAAACTGATACCTATATATAATATTTGGAACAACTGTGTCTTCCTTATTATAAATTATTTATTGTTTCCCTTTTTATCAAGTTCTTAGGACAAATTTAAATTAATCGTCATTCCTGAGCGTTATTATGTTTAATATATAGAGTGAGGGATGTTTAGCATAACAAAATTTTCGCGAGATGATATATATATTTTGATTTCAATGAAACGCAAAGATCTTTAGTAAATATGTCAATATTATTTTCTTCAACCTAATGACAATTTTGTGCCAAGCGTTGTCTTTTATGTTTGGTATAACCATAACCTCATTATCAAAGGAGAAAAAAATTTCAAGATATAATATTTAAAAGCAAAGGCAGTACAGGTTCTAACTCAGTGTTCATTTTTGTTGCTTGAGATTTTGATGATATGCTTGAAATAAAACATATTCTTTGTGGGATTGGCAAACAGCAGAGAAAAGTATCTATGAGAAATAAAAAGAACAACTGTCTATGAACTGTTTAGTTCTCATAGATAGTTCTTTCCGCTGCTTGCCAAATCTTATAAAGAATATGTTTTATTATCATTACAAGCAAACCAAAAATAAAACACTTTTAAAAATACTTAAAACTTTAGATTGATATCCAACTATTAAAAGTATTATTTGTTTGAGCCTAATTGTTTTTGATGAGGGTTATCTTCAATTTGCTTTTCTGAACTATGATTTGCACTCGATACGTATACTGTTCAACTGTTATACTTTTTACCTGCTCTCAGTCGATATATAATATTCCTGCACCATTCGCTTGGAGGCAATAAGAAATCAATGACATATTATCTTTATTTGCTGGTCTAGAAGAAATATATAAAGCTTATTGGCTTGAGCTGCTCTGACGACTACAAACGAGTAATTATTTTAAGAACATTTTAACACATACTATAAGTAGTAAGTAGATGCAGCGTGTCAGTTGGGTTGATGTTGAACACCTATGTCAATCGTACGTATAGATAATGCTATGGCATAATGACACAGCAAAATAGAAATCTCGGTCTCTGACTTAAGTCTGGGCCTCGATGAAATTATAATACATGCATAGTGTTCACAGAGGTATATGAACATCTTCCTTAATAGATATTTTGTTCAGATAATTTGATTTGGACAGGCAACTCTGGCGGATTTGGCATTCTCATCTGAAATCTATGCGCCTCAGTTCCTCTGCAATCTCTTGACTTGAACGGTGCTGCCTAACGTATATGATTTAATCATTCTTATACCTACTAACTGCAGATGTCAATATGCCCTCCTGAGAGTAGTGCATGCAATGCTGAAACATGTTAATTTTAAGTAATTTAAATAGAAAATTCATATTTTGAATCCACACCGATTGTACAAAAATCAGTTGTGTACTAAATAGATTATTTCCGTGCATTGTTTTATGTTGAAATACTTCCCTATCTACCCCACTCTTTCCCATCACATAGCAAGTATTTTGCTGTACGACTTATAATTGAAGTTAAACGAACTTGTCTATATGCTTCATTTAATACAAAGCGTGCTGCGGTGATTTTTTATAGTGATTGTCAAACAAGAATAAAGAAACACATGTGTATTGAATTCTAATACATCCGTCTGACAATGGTATGCCGTATGAATGCTTATTATTGTAACAATGCTAACAAATATTTATAGAATCACTTTGATTTGAATTCAGTTCCAATAATAAGTTTACTTTCAGTTAATACATTCCTGGACATAATAACTGGTAGTTACTTCATTTGCGTTGAAAACGCGTATATTTCTCACCTGATTCTAATAAGTGTTTTGCCTTAGAGTAGTTAGTTATAAGTCGAGTATTTTGTTTAATAAGTTACAAATATTTTACTCAGATATCACAATCTGAATCTCGAAAATATGAAGGATTTTAGCACGATTCGAACATCGTGTATATAAAGATATACTGTCAGCAACGTAAATATTTTTGTTTTATGTGAAAATGGTTTTCAGGTAATTTCTGTTAAATATTTTTTTTCATCAAATATTTTGAGAAATGCCAATTTAGAATAAAAAGTTTTCTTAGTGTGTATACTAAAAATATGATAATTTTAGGGAAAACAATATGGATACAGAAATAATTGTCACACCTACACCTATTCATTTTGATTCGTATAATCTGAATTATGTGCCATTCAATATTGAATACTAATATTCATTTTGATTCGCATAATATAAATTAAGTGGCAAATTAATAGAACCCCGGCATCGCATGTAGCATTTTTCATTGTGAAACAATTCGAAACGGGTACATTTAACTACTTCAAACAAGAGTGAAGGTAAATGATACATTGTTTGGAACATTTTCCAACATTCTGCATTTTTTTTAAGGAGGCATCAAGAAAGCTAGTCTCACAAAAATTAGAACCAACACTTTTTAATGACAGTTGCAAGTAACGCCTTTACAAGATTACATTTTGTCTTCAAATGTTGAAAGGCTTTTTCGCATACCCTGTGTAAAATTTAGATGTTTGGAAGAATGTTGAAATTGTTATGGGTAATTTATTTTTAGGTTAAGAAATACATAGACTATTTTTACCATTTGTATATCAGTCAAGTTTTATTGCAATAAACAACCTAAGGCAAATGTTTGAATTTGACATGTATACATACAAAGTGTTTCTAAAAAAAGGATTCCAAACTCCTAGAACGTGAAGTATTCATCAAGTCAAAAAGTTCTTTTAAACATCTGGCATAAAATGTAACTATTAGAAGGATTCAGATGAAATACTGCCATGAGGAACTGTGAAAAATAAATAGACAAAATATTGGTCTTCTCTTATAGTATAGGGGCCATCATGAAATAACTAAACCCGTTAATAACAATTGAATAAAATATTTTCCATATGGTGCCTACTTTTGGCGGATACTGTATACTAATCACGGCTTAAAAGTGGATAGTGTGGTCAGTGTGGACACCTTACAGGCCGCTGGACCTCTACTAATCGGCATGTATGATCGCCTGTACCTCCACTGATCAGGATATATGTCTATCGTATTTCAGTAATTAATACGCGACAATTAATCAATAATAAAAAATCAGCGTGATACTCGTTTGTCATGACCGGTGGCCTAGCTTGCAGGCTTAGAATATCTGCCCATGGACCTCTACTAACCGGGACGTATATCTATATATTCTTGTATTCATTAAGTAGTAAGTAATCGTTAAAAAGATACGCTGGATACAAATACTTGCACCAATTATAAAAGGCATTAAAATGAACAGAACTTCTAACTTCCAAACTTCCAACAGAATTCTTCTATCACTAAGCCCGACGCGACGTTCTCATCCATTGCGAACTTTTAATTAAAATTTGCAAAACCAAGTTCACAGTTTCTCAGGAATTCATTCAAGCGTTATAGCAACGCCATACTTTTGCTTGCTATGGTAAATTGATATTCAAACCATTCGGCTTATTTATTCTCTAAATCTGGATATTTCAAATTAAATTTTCTCTAAAAGTGATTACCGATATGCATTTAGGTGCAGAAAGCATTTTTTTTATATGAGGTGTCAAAAAATTCAAAATTTGTGATACAAATTTAAAAAAATTTAACATAAGCAAGTTACTGGGTGAAACATCCTTGCCCTCCTTCAAGTCAACGTCCATGATTATAATAAAAAATCTGCTAGCACATGTTATTCAGCATGAAAAACTAAATGAGTAGCCAAAGTATTGTTTATTTCTTACCATTTCTCAGATAAGAGAGAAAAACAAACGTCAATATGTAAAATAGCTGATTTTTGGCCCTCAACGCGGAAGGCATAAGACCCAGAGAAAAAGCTTGGAAAAGGCTCGAAATTAATAAAACTACGTCTTCGTATCAATAGACTGGAGAAAATTCTATTCCGCCCCTAAAAACATAAAAACAACTCCCCGACAACATCGGGAGTGAAACATCATACACAGCACCTAATATTAAAAAATAGGTACCAAGGTGACTAAAAATATACCCCTTATAGGGGTTGTTTTCTAAAATAGGGATGCTGAGGTCAAGATCAGTTGAAGGCCTGGCTCAAGCAGTACTAACAAATAATTTTGTACATTTTTAATCACCTTAGTACTTGGGTGGTTTTTACCCGTTTGTTATCTCTATTGAATCGATACCTAATAGCTATCACAAAATAATTATAATTCTCACATTCAGTATAATCTTAAGGCAATATTAGGAGTTTCTTTAATGTTATTAGGGGTGAGATATAATTTTTCCCAGTCTTTTGATACGTATTTTAATTAATTTTGAGCCTTTTCCAACCATTTTCTCTGGGTTTTATGCATTCCACGATGGGGCATAAAATCAACTATTTTTAACATTGACCTTTCTTCTGAACCACCTTAAGGGCCTGTAACTCCCTAGGAATACGTTTTACGACAACACGTTTCGACCTATTTTAATAAATACTATATGCTGTTCAAGTTTGGAACCCTATCTTAGAATCGTTGTATTTCCCATGGATGAAAAACTATTATTAAAATTCATTCTAAACGGGACCACTGACACATAGGAATGCACATAAAATACCACTCAAAGGTGTGAGATAGTTAACGCATCGGTCAAAGGGCAGGCAAATCAATTTTAATGTTTTATAACTGTATAGAAGTTATTACCAATTTAAAACTCATAATTGAAAATGATTTTTAAAATTAGAGGAGATTTATAAGTGCAATAATCTGGTTAGCTAAGATGAGAAATAAGAAAATTAACTTATTACTGGGTTGTAATGTGCAATTAGAGCTGGTTGGTAAGTAATTATTGATTAATTAATTACCTACTAACTTAATAATTTTACTTTTCATGAATCAATTATAACTGTATGTAATTGAAATTAGTGGAACAATTTGTAATTTAAATTGGAATAGTTTTGTCTAGTGGTTTTCAACTAATTATTTCTATATTAATTATACTCATTAATTAATTTGCTACTTAATTTAAAACAATATGGTTATTGGAAGTTTATTATTTCACTCATATTTGTATTTGGAGGTCTTTGATTAATCAATTTTTACCATATATGGTACTATTGCTCTTAATAGGTAACTTGCTACCTAGTTAGTATAATGAAGTAGGTATGTAATATACTGGATAAAAATTTCCAGCGATTATCATAGAAGTTTTGAATAGAAATCCGTCTCAAAAAATGCAAAACTCTAATATAGAATTGAAAACGTCTGTGTGTGTGAGGTGAGTGTGGATCATTTTTTGTAAACTCGATAATTATACTCTTCTCAAATACAAAACGAAGAGTATATTGCATTCGATCGGCACATTTCTAAAACCGGTAATATTGCACGTAGAGAAAAAATTTTCATATCACTGTGTTAGTGATCGAATTCTCGAACTTTCAAAATGTTCGTCCGTCTGTCTGTCTGTCTGTCTGTCCGTCCGTTACGTTTCTTGTAAGCACGATCACTTAAGAACGAAAAGTCCGATTGTATTGAAATTTGTACAATAAGTTACTGTTAGCTAGAGGACGAACTGTATTGTCTTTGAACAATATCTTGTCACGCAGGAAACAGCCAAATCCGGGAAAGTCGCAAATGTTTGAGTAAATTAAATATATTCGACCCTAGTCCAGCACCTAATTCAGCAACTAAATCTATTCATTATCACGAATAAGCAGGGAGGTAGTTAGTACATTCCTTTCATTTTAACGATATTTGATCTTCCCTTGTTATGAGTCTTTGTTTTGATTTAATATAAAAATGTACATATATTAGTTTTATTTGCAATCAGCTAAACAGGATCTGGAAATGCCAGAAGTTGAAGCTAAAGTCATAAGATTGTTTGGGGACAATTAGTTTATTATAATTTCTTTCTAGGACTAGAACTAAAATATTTGCTTTATTTTGTCTCCTTTTTACAACATTTTTTTTTCCTGTGAGTGCTTATTAATGTGCGTATCGCTATTTATTAGTAAATTATAGTAAATTATAAAGTTGCGTTTAATCTCGTGTGGGTCAGAGTATGTCGAAGGAAGAGAACACGAGAAACACAAGGTCAAAGGGTAAGGTATGCGGCGTGATTAGGGAACTACCTTTCAAACCACCTCACTGTAGCACCGAGTTATTCAACGAAGATAATCCTTTTGGCCGAAAACCACGACTTTCACGCTCACCAACACATACGCCAATTACAGAAGTCGAGGAAGAAGTAGAACCAACGCCACCAGGAGTCATACTTAGAAGAAAATTCCCAACAGAGGGTAACAATAATAAAGCAGAAACTAGGGAAAACCCGAAATCGCCAGCCAAAGAGACCGAATTATTAAACGAGGAACCTAGTAGAAGAATTACTAGCGACTCCGAGGAAGAAGATCAGGTCCAGGAGGGCCCAAAAACGCCGGCGGAAGGGCAACAGCAGGCAACAAGTCTAGAAGCCGTAAGAAGAATTTTGGACTTCGTGGATGAACCTGCACGTAATATAAATTTAGAAGAAAGAAAAAATCAAAGCATTATCCAGAAAAAAGTGGCAAATATGGCGAACTGTACCCTCATGGACAGTTTTAATACGGAGAAGACTCCTGCAACACCGACGTTTTTATGCCCTACGACATTCAACCCATGTGTGGACAATGCGATGTCCTTCTTAAAACAATACGACAGGACGAGCGCGGCAAACGGTTGGAATAACGCCCTGAAAATTTCATACCTGCAATCATTCCTGGAGGGTGCTGCAAATTTATGGTTCGAAAATTACAGGAGTGAAGCAATAAATAATACGAAGACATGGGCGGACATAAAGTCCGATTTTCTAGGGGAATTTAGTACGGACGACGAGAATCAGTCCCTAGAGAGAAAATTGTACAGAAGACGACAAGGGACAAACGAAGGTATCAGAGAATACTACTTTGACCTTCTGTCATTGTACGGGGAGTACGACCCCTTGTTGGATATTCGGAAGTTCAAAAAATTTTTCGAAAACGGGATAAGTATGGATCTGTATGCGCACTACCGGCTAGTTGTGGACGATGACATGGACTGGAAAAAATTTAAGAAGATTGTGGACAAATTGGAAGACATCTCGGTTACTACACGCCCTGTGGCAGGTGCAAGGGATTGCGATAACCATTGTAGGCAATACGCAGCACCCACACAATGTGGCACACGTAGTCAACCTACGAGGCAGGTCTTTCAGCCAAATTATACTTGGTCACAGCCTCCACGTCATAAATTCCAGTTCACGCCACCGAGAAATGCCTCCCGCCCCCAAAATTATTCAAACAACCAACCCCAGCAAAGACAGAACTATGCACCCCAAAGAGCACATGGGAGAAATGGACTACCACTACCACTGTAACAAAGTAGGGCATTTCGCCTCCGCTTGTCGTAGCCAGCCTAACACCGGTCACCCAAAAGCAGGAGGACGTCGTGCATAGACCCCTACGTCGTCCTACCTACTCAAGGGGCGAAGCGGGGTGACCATGGGTCGGCAATTTTGACAACAAGAGCTATGGTCAATCAAGCGGAAATAACTGCCATCTTGGATACGGGGTCACAAAAAAATGTTATTACAAAAAGTTGTGTTCAGAACTTTACCCCCTACGAAGGTTCTCAAAGTTTGGTGGCTGCAGGCGGACTGAGAATTACCGTTTTGGGAATTGCCGAATTTAAGTTGCAAATTAATGATTTCACCACCAGATGCACTGCATTGGTAATAGAGACATTACCACATCCACTAATTTTAGGGATGGAGTTTTTGTCAAAAT
This sequence comes from Stenurella melanura, assembly GCA_963583905.1. NCBI lineage: Eukaryota > Metazoa > Arthropoda > Insecta > Coleoptera > Cerambycidae > Stenurella > Stenurella melanura. The sequence goes on from OY757309.1 coordinate 86,450,844, forward strand.
TTAAAGCAATTATCAACCTAGAAGCCAACATAATGACCCTAGCTGATAAGAATGTAACAAGAAAAATTCCTGTTAACAATACAACTGGTAACACGGAAAACCTAAGATTGTTAATGAATCATAACAATCGTTGCAATCGCCCGTCTAAGTTCGCAAATTTTTTTTTTATGAAGCATATATGGAGGAATGTTTAAGAAACATTAAGAACACTATACGGGAACAGAACCTTAGGAAAGAGATACTTCACAAAACTAACCCTAGACCTCAAACACAGCCGGCAACGACCTTAAAAAGGAGCGAGAACACTCAGCAAATACCAGAAGAAAAGTCTAAACAGGCCACACATAAGGAAATTGGGTATAACAGGGAAACGGACATGGAAAAGCCTGAATGACTATATTCCCTTTAGCAATGTATATAAGATGGATATCGACATTACCTGCGCTAAAATTGAAGAAAAATCAGAGGATCTTTTTACGGTAGGGGACGACTATTGTTTGGCGCACTGCGTGTCAGCAGACATGAAAATGGGTAAAGGCATTTCCAAAGAAAAATTTGGAGGAGTTCAGGAATTATTACAGCAGAACCAATCAGCTGGCGGTTTAGCAGTATTAAGGCATGGTGGAAGATATATTTACTACCTGGTAACAAAAGAACATTTTTGGGAAAAGCCCTCAATGGAATCGCTATGGTCATCACTAATAGAAATGAGGAAACATATCTTGGCGGAAAATATAAAGAAGTTGGCAATCCCGCGATTGGGTTGTGGTTGTGATAGGTTAAAATGGCGCGACGTCAAGAAAATGATAACCTACATATTTAGAGAAGTTGAGATAGACATTGTGATATGCAATCCTCCACCCACCCTAGACGAAGTTCCACATATAACCGTTTTATCCCATGAAAATGAACTACTAACACAACGCCTCGACGATCAAAAAGCGGCACCAGAAATTATTAAATTATTTCCTCTACAGGACTATACCGTAAAACCAGCCACAAAATGTATTATGGAGTAAATGGAATAAAGGAGTAAACGCAATTAAAATACTGAAGCACACAACTATAGGATTCCTCCAGGAGCATGCAATCAAGGATAATTCGGCACAAAACGCAATTGTCCTATATTTAGATGAAGAAAACGATGAAGTTACATTAGAGGACCATAATCTGGACCACATACAGGAAGAAGGTTTCAAGAATAAACTGCAATCTTTGCTGATGGAATTTTCGCATATATTTTCAAAATCTATTAGACGCATGGGGCTGACAAATCTCACGGAACACAAGATAGATGTCGGAGATGCGACACCTATCAAGTGCCGCCCATACAGGGTGTCGCAAAAAGAACGGGATATAATAGACGGCCAAATAAAAGAGATGCTGGAGAATGACATAATTCGACCATGCCACTCCCCCTGGGCAAGTCCCATAGTATTAGTCAAGAAAAAAAACGGCGAAATAAGGTTCTGTGTGGATTATAGAAAATTAAATAACGTCACAAAAAAGTCCACCTATCCAATACCCAATATAGACGACATATTAACTTACTTGGGAGGATGTCAATATTACAGTTGTCTCGACATGTTCAGCGGATATCATCAGGTGAAAATCGAGGAAAATTCAAAACAGTATACAGCCTTCGTAGCACAAGGACACGGTTCATACGAATTTAACGTATTAAGTTTCGGCCTATGTAACGCGCCAGCCACATTTCAAGAATTGGCCGACACAGTCTTCCAGGGCATGAAGTGGAAAGATGTCCTTATCTACCTGGATGATATTATTGTGTTCTCACGGACCAAAGAGGAACATCTGGAGAAACTAAGAAAAGTCTTTACGCGATTGCAGGAAGCTGGTCTCACACTTAAACCAAGTAAATGCGTGTACGCCAAACCAGAGGTCAAAATTTTAGGCTATATCGTAAGTAAACACGGGCTATCCCCCGATGTTGAAAAACTTGTAGCAATAAAAGAATTTCCTAAACCTAAGACGGTAAAGGACATACAAAGTTTTTTGGGACTCTGCAATTATTACAGGAAATTTATCAAAAATTTCGCAATGATTGCAAGACCTCTATATGTCGCAACCACCGGAATGGCTACAACAGGGGCCACTTGACTTTACTAGAGGTTGGGGTTGTCGGGAATTAACAAAACAGATGTAAAAAACAATACAACATTTATTTTCTGGCGCTGGGCCATAAAATGGTTTAGGGGCAAAGAACATAACGATAATTATAACATTTTTAAGGAGGGCCTTACCATTGGAGCATGTTGGAAAGAGATATGTCACTTTATTTACACAAACTAAAAAACTCACTGTTGATACTGAAACGTCGGAACTCAATGAATTAAAAAGAACCAAGAGCCTCGTTTGTTTTGATTGTTCGATTTATAACATTGACTGCTCGAATGACAAAAACAACAGGCTGGCCGACAGTCCCAAGGCGGCCGGTATCGTCAACGCCCGACCCTTGGCACACAGGAGATGCTGTATAACCATCCAGGGACCAACAAAAACTACCATGATGTAACTCGACCACACCTCCGGGCACTTGGAACCGTTATCTCACAAAATGAGACAAACGAACAATAGGTGGCAAGTACAATGCCCCCACAGTCCTGGAAGAACTGCGTGAACGAACTGTAGTGATAGTGCCGAACTATGAATTTGAACCGGGTGTGCCAAAAAACTTGATCAAAGACCGAGTGGTGAACATGCCAAACATTTTTTTAAAATTGATGTAAATTTTTTTTAATATTTCGGCAGGGTAGGCATCGGCAAAGTTCTCATTATTCCTCTTCTTTTTTGGTGTTGCATTAGTAAATTACCTATAACGAGACTTTGTTGATGCTACCCCTGCTGAACTGTGATATTAGAATAAATAAAATCCTCTTTGTTGTTTTCTCCCTATGTAGGGCTAATCTAAGCTGGAGGCCAGCTTTTGGACGGGAGGGAAATATGTCACGCAGGAAACAGCCAAATCCGGGAAAGTCGCAAATGTTTGTATAAATTAAATATATTCGACCCTAGTCCATATTAAATAAAAAACAATTAAATAATTCCAATGCCAATTAGTAGAATTGTTTAATAATAAAACACAAATATATATAAACATAACATTGACCGGCATAAAGATTTGCTAAATAAACAAGTATATAAATCGAACAATCAAAACAAACGAGGCTCTTGGTTCTTTTTAATTCATTGAGTTCCGACGTTTCAGTATCAACAGTGAGTTTTTTAGTTTGTGTAAATAAAGTGACATATCTCTTTCCAACATGCTCCAATGGTAAGGCCCTCCTCAAAAATGTTATAATTATCGTTATGTTCTTTGCCCCTAAACCATTTTATGGCCCAGCGCCAGAAAATAAATGTTGTATTGTTTTTTACATCTGTTTTGTTAATTCCCGACAACCCCAACCTCTAGTAAAGTCAAGTGGCCCCTGTTGTAGCCATTCCGGTGGTTGCGACAATCTATTAATAAATAAAAATTTATTAAATTTTTAAATAAAAGAAAAAAATTTAATATTTTGTAATTAAACTAAAAATTTCCAAAAATAACAATATTTACAAGAAAAACTGCGAAGAGTATCCTATAGAATGTGCAACAATTATACGAAAAGTGCAGAAAATCGGCGTAGAGTATAAAGGTTAGCTTGTTTGTACTAAACTTAATAAATTTATTTCCAATTTGGTACACAGGCAGAACACTTTCTATTGAATTGGGTCCTATCTGTCATACAAGGTGATTACCAGAGATACGTAAACTCTCAGGTTACATTATAGAAGAGTTATCCTGTACTTCTTATTTGGTTTAAAAGCCCAGACCAGAGCCATACAGCTAGCTACAATTTAATAAATAAAAAATGATTTAAAAGAAACTGACGCACAACATAAGACCACGCTTGGGAGGGTATACGAGGTGCCCCAATAAAAACTCCCAAGCCGGATATATTCTAAACGACTAGAGATATTTTGATTCTGTAAAAGCCAATTTGTAGAGCATAAAGAGAGCTTAATTTTTGAATATAGTTGTTTTTTTAATATATCAGTATATAGATGGTGCTGTGCACTAAAGAAATATTTCAATGGGAGAAACTTTGAAATTGGGTTTATGTGAAAGAAAATGCATTTCTAAGCAGGTCGTGTTCTAAAAAAAAATTCCATATAACTAACCGTTTTCGAGATATTTGAGTCCAAATGTTGGCATTTGCCAATATTGAATAATTGTAATCTCTTCAACATTTCAGTCCTTTAAATGGGACAATCTGTATTTAATTTACAAATTTTAGAAGAAAATATTTAAAGAATTTTTCATATAATTGCTTTGTCATTAGCTTAGATTATAATTAAAAATATTTGATATCTAGTGAGTATAATAACCCTTATACCTTATAAATTAGATACAATTAAAGTTACCTTTCGAATAATAGTTTTGACATTTCTCAATTTCAATCACATTTTGTTTATTGGTGTGTCAATAGAACTGTATTATTGTACCTAATTATTGTTTTCTTTGTGAATATTTATTATTAAATATGGTTTCTCATACAAATGAAGATAAATTAAACATGATTTTAATTTATGGGAAATGCCGTTAAAATGCTTCGAGAGCTGTAAGTTTATACGAAATACATTTTCCTGACAGACCTTTACCAGATTGGAAAACTTTTGTAAGTTCGTGTTCTAAATTTGAAAAATTATAGAGGTTTTAAGAAACCAAAAACAACAATAAGAAAAAGAACTACTGCAACTAATGAAAATATTGCATTGGTATTAATTACAACAAGTAGAAAATAACTCAAAACATGTCAGTACGCAAGTTGACGAAAGAAACAAATATTGGACGTTCTACCTGCCACAGAATTCTTAAAACAAACAAATGTTTTCCATATAAAGTTCATTTAGTTCATCATTTGATTCCAGGGGACAATGAGCGGAGATTAGATTTTTTGGCGCAATTTTCAATTCTCTTAGAAGAAAATCCAAATCTTTTAGATACAATTATGTGGAGTGATGAAAGTCGATTCCACAAGAATGGAGTAATCACAACACATAATGGTCGTTACTGGTCTCAAGAGAATCCTAGGTGGATGAGAGATACCAGATGCCAGAATCGTTTTGAAGTAAATGTTTGGTGTGGTATCGTTAATGGTTATATTGTTGGTCCATAGCTCTACCATGTGAATTTAATAGGTGAAAGATATTTACAATTTTTGCAAAATGATTTACAAGTACTATAAGGAATTTTCCCGCTCAGTTGGACAATATGTGGTTTCATCAGGATGGAGCAGGCCCACATAATCATCACAGCGTTGTTAATTATTTAAATTAAACATACCCAGGAAGATAGGTTGGTACCAATGGAGTACTTAGATGGTCCGCTCGATCTCCTGACATTACTCCATTAGACTTTTATTTATGGGTATTTTTAAAAAGTGAAGTGTACAAAGAACCAATAGAAGACATGGCAGATCTTTATAAAAAAATGTATGCTAGTGTTGCCGCCATTAATCGGCATACATTATTAAAAGTTTGTAGATCTGAACTAATTAACAGATTTACGATGTGTGTTAATGAAAATTGCAATAATTTTGAACACCTCTTAAAATAATTATTTTAATTTCATTAGTTCGTAAAAATTGTTTTAAGTTCGTAATTGTTCTTTTATTGCTTAAATGTTTGAATTGTATGATAAATAATATATTTAGTTTTTTTCCAAGAGTTACTTCAAATATATTTAATTCATAAGATATGAAAAATTCTTTAAATATTTTCTTCTAAAATTTATGAATTAAATACAGATTGTCGCACTTAAAGGACTGAAATGTTGAAGAGATTACAGTTATTCAATATTGGCAAATATCTCGAAAATGGTTAGTTTTATGGTGTTCTTTTTTAGAACATAATCTGCTTAGGAATGCATTTTCTTTCACATAAACCCCATTTCAAAGTTTCTCCCATCGAAATATTTTTTTAGAACACAGCGCCATCTATATACTTATATATTAAAAAAACAATTATATTCCAAAATTAAGTTCTCTTTATGCTCTACAAAATGGCTTTTACGGAATTAAAATATCTCTATTCGGGGCACGAGGTTGTGTAATATAAGGAACAAAGCTAAGCTGCCGACCTATAACATAATTCTCGTCTCTTTCAAAAACCGAATTAGATAGTAGAAAATATTTTACTTATTTAAGGATAACAGATGAAAGGGGTCGAGATTTTACCATTTTTTATTATATTATTATATAGCTTATTCTGATAAGCATCTGTGCTTCTGCGTGCTGTTTTCATTAAAAATATATATATGATCCAGGACATCTGTAATGTTACAATATTCACAAATATCTGACTTGTAAATTTTCAGTTTGAACAAATGTTCAGGGTAGCACGCATGCTCAAATTTTAACTGCATAATCATCGTTGTTATATTATTTTGACATTTATATTTTTTATATCAAAACTCATGAGGCAATTCAGAGTGAATTAATGAATATCTAGTTAGTTTAATGAAGTTTGATTCTTTCCACATATAGTACCAATAATTTTTTAAATTAGATCAAAGTATATTCGTTGCATCCGGGAAACATAGTTTACAATTGTTTTTAATTGCTGTCCTTAGCTATATATTCAGTTGAAATTTTTAGCAACGACATCATAATTAGTATTTTCAACGATTGGATGGTCATTCATCAAAATGTTTTATAACACAGGCATACATAAAAAAATTAATTTGTTTTTCCAAAGGATTGATCTCTACACCTATGTATTTTCGCCTCCTGAATCCGAATTATGAATAAAAACATAAGTTTCATGGTTCAGTTTTTCGCTAGCTACCCAAAAACCACTTTTGTGACTCCCTCAAAATAGCGAGTAGCTACCGAAGTACTGAATCGTAAAACCTATATTCTTCATGCAAAATTCGGATTCAGGAAGTCAAAATGCATAAGGGTCGGGGGGTCGGTCCTTCACCCATACAAAATATACCTCTCTTCCTTCGTCAAAGACATTTTGAACTAAGTTTTCAGTGTGTATAATAAGGAGATTGTCATTAATTATAAAAGTACTGGTATTTTTTAATGCCTGTATAACTTATAATGAATCAGAAAAGATAACAGTTTTCGGAAATTTTGAGGTATGTACAAACCTGAGGGCTTCATAGATAGTGTTATATTTAAAGAGATTATACTCATTCTCAGATTTTCGCAATATTATGGTACATATGCTGTCAGATCGGTAAACAGAAAGAAATAATGAAGTTATTGAAGTAGTTAGTATCATATTCAATGATTGATATCCTGTACAAACTATTGACATATTCCTATACATCTAAAAAGTGATATTCCAATGCTATTGTAAATAGCTTAGGAGTTCTTATTAATAAATACACCGACAAAAGTTTAGCTTATCGTCTATTAGTATTTAGTTTTATCGGTTGAAAGTTCTAACAAAGACGTCATAATTAGTAGTTTCAACGATACGATGGTCATTCATCAAAATGTTTAATAACACAGACATACAAAAAAATGTATGTGTTTTTCCAAAGCATTGGCTCTTACCCTTATGTATTTTCACCTCCTGAATCCGTATTATGAATAAAAATATAGGTTTCATGGTTCAGTTTTTTGCTAGCTACCCAAAAATTACTTTTGTGACACCTCAAGTACTGAACCGTAAAACCTATATTCTTGATGAAAAATTCGGATTCAGGAAGTCAAAATGCATAAGTGTCGGGGGGGTCGGTCCTTTGGAAAAACAATATTTTTGTGTGCCTATATAATCATCGTAGAAAAAAATGTTTGTACAGAAATTCGTTTCATAATAGACTGACCTCAAATAACGAATAATCCATTTCTGCGTGCCTATATGTTTGTATGTGTGTATGGGTGTATTGACCGCCTCTTGCTTGTTTTAACGCGTAAGTAAAAAGCATGGTTTGAAACTGGACTATGTCCGTTATACAGTATGACCACTAGAGGCGTGTAATCTGTCATGTTTTATGCAAATATTGTTAAAATATAATTTTAGAGCTAAATATGACTAAGGTTCTTGATAAAGTACCCAATTTCAGCGGTGCCTCGTAAAGGAGAATTAACTCGTATTTGGGTAAAATGTTTATCAAATAGGAATTCACATTTGGACATGCCCGCCGACTGTAACTTCCATCCATTGTAAAGAATGATATCTAGATTTAACTACATATATTTAATGCAAATTCAACGCCTTGTCGCTTGCGAATAGATGGGAGAGTGGGGTGTGCTCTAATTGTGTAGAAAATGGTAAATAATAGATATAATATGTTGCTCCCACATACCAGTAATTATCTACTAATCATTATCCTACGGCAGATATCTATAAAAAATAATCTGCCCAACCAAAACGCTTACGAGTATCTTCGATCTGAAGAATCTATGTCCTCTGATTGAAGAGGACATCAAAGAGGATTAAATATATCTTTTAATATTTAGATGTATTATTTTTAATGTTGAAATACTTTAATTTTTAAATATTTTTTAGACTAAAGTTTAATTTTGGAAACTGTTTCTTACTTTTAATTTCTTGTATATCATAATGAATACTTAATTCGAGGGGGGGGGATGGCGTCTCACTCGTAAAGTTTTTTAATACATAGAACAATATTGCTTTCATGTAAAGTATGTCCTGGCATTATTAAAATAAGAAATTAACGAAAACACACCTGTTTGAATTATAATTCCAAATTAGTTTACAGTGTAACGGTTTACAGAAGGTATGCAAACCTTACTCACGACACGGTTGAACTTAGTAGTGTCCATGTATCATGAAATATCGAATTCGTCAATACTCCACAAGTATATAAGATATTATTCCTATGTTGACACAAGCAAAGCGGGGTAATTTTTTAACTTGTCACTATACCAAATAACTGTTTATTTACCAAAGGCAGTACCATTAAATTTCTACTATTATTGTGGACAAAAGATTTAAGTACGGCTCTGTGGAATATCCTTTATGCTAACGGCACAGTGATTTATGGTCGGTCTTTATAAATTTTCTTATGTGTAGTAAATATGTGTAGTCAACTATTTGTTGTATTTTTCTTGTCAAAGTGGGATAATACTTATCGAAAAAAATAGGTTCTCGGCCGCCATATTACAAGACGGCGGACATTTGCCTAAGGGGATGGGGGTGGATTACATTATAAATGTTTCTTATTCTCGTATTAATTTTTTGGTGAAAAATCATTTGTGTTACAATTTTATCAGAGTTTACTAACCTGGCTACTAACTATATTGCGTCTACTATATCGCTTAACAAAGATTGCTATATCGTTATTTTTAAATGGCCTAAACGATTTCTGTACGTTGTAGAGTATGGCTCGGTAGAGGTCTCATATTATTTTAATCAAGAGAAGTATAAGGGGTATAAGGGGAGCAAAAATTGGAGAAAGTTTTATCCATTTCAAAATATTCAAAAATAAGAAAATATGCGGAATGAGCCATAAACAAAATTAGATTAAAATTTCCATTGGGAATTCTTATAATATTGGGATATGATCTCAAAAGCTAAAAAATGAAAATGGCTAATTCATTACCGTTATTGCACAACTCTTGCAGTTGCGTGTTTGCCACTTGGAGATTAGGATTGTAGTGGTGTTTTTATGTAATTTGTTACTGTCCGAATTTAACTCATTTTTGAAAATTTATTTCCTTTCATTGTACTATTCTACATTTTTGGACAATTAATTTATAATTAGTTTCGCAGACGACACTGTTATCTTTTACAAAGATGAGACTTGGGAAAAACTGAAAATAAAAGTCGAAAAAGATTTAAATAACCTAAAGGACTGGTTTGACTTTAAGTTACTCACCCTAAATTTGCAAAAAACTCATTATATACCCTTCTCTAACAACAAATCTACTATACCACCCTTCAATTTCATCACCATCCATAATGAAGGCAAGAAATGCAAGATCCAAGCTGTAAATAAAATAAAATATCTGGGCATTGTTATAGATAAACATCTACGCTGGGACTTGCAAATTAATTACGTTGCGGAAAAACTTAGATTCATATTATATAAATTTAGACTCCTTCGAAATATACTAAATGATAGGGAATTAAGAATTGTATATTACTCATTGGTACAAAGTCACTTGCAATATGGTATAATAGGGTGGGGCGGAGCTGCCAAAAGCCATCTGACCAACCTAGAAATAACGCAAAAAAAATTTATAAAGATTCTCCTGCAAAAAAATATACTCTATCCAACGGAACAATTGTTCCTAGACTCAAAACTATTGGATTTGAGACAACTTTATTTTATAGCAGCCAATATCGCACAACAAAAAAATAAAAACACACTTAATTCACTCACACATACATACCAAACACGACATCGGAATACGTTTTACATACCTCCAATAATGAATAAAACTATCGGGCAAAGAAGCTTCAAATTTCTCGGACCAAAATTATATAACAGCTTACCTCTAAATCTAAAAACTCAACATATGTCAAACCACTCATTCAAAAAAAAATTGAAGATGTACGTCTTGCACACACCTAGAAAAGAGATACATGATTTAATAGACTAAAAATATAACTAATACTATTGACATAACTAGGATACATTATTAATGCATTACACTCCATTAAAGTTACTAATTCTTAATATTTACGCCTGATGCCTCCGCGCACAGACTGTTGTTCATTTCGCCTCGTATTCACTGTTCAACTATAAGCTAAGTCTTATAGTAATTTCCGTTAAGATTACAGATATTGTACAAATCAAATTTTTAGTATTTTTATGTATTCATGCTTTGCCAGTATGAAATATGAAATAGGTTATTGTTACTCACGGACAAGGCTTTGCCTTCGTGAGTTGTGTTGTTTATTTACAAAGTTTTAAGTTAATATTAAGAAATCTATGTTACTATTGTTAAATGTATTGTTGTAAATAAACGTTATTATTATTATTATTATTATTATTATTAAACCTGCACTTTTCAAATTTGAAGAAACTTCTTTTCAAATATAATTGAAGCTAAAATTCCGAAATCATTTCAAAAAAATGTCTTCCCATAAAACTAAATAAAAGTGAGTAACCAAATTTTGTAATATTACGACAGACAATATCTAATTTGAACTTATTAAACTTTATATTAAAATTTTAATTGTTGATTTAAATTGCGTATACATTTTTAATACTGAATATGCTTAGGTATGATAGGTAGCTGCTACGGCACCCACGTAAAACACAAGTGTTAGTATGCCAGCGGCATATGACAACAGCCTATCTTGCGATCTCCAACAGTAGCGCGCCGGACAATCATGGTCCAGAATCTCTAATGTGCCACTCACTCACTTACCTCTGTGGATTACACTCCCGTCTCACTCGTTTATTTTCATAGAAGGCAAATTTAAGGCCTGTTTTATAAATTGTGCTTCGTGACGTTTTTAGGCACAATGCATTAAAATCTAAAAGTGATTTTATACATAAATCTTGGAGACCGGACATTTTACGACGTTCAGGAATACTAAAGTGGTTGGCTTGCCCCTTCTTAATGTGAGCACTTTTATATCAAACTGGGCCCAAAATAAGTAGCATTACCATAATAATGTATTTTCAATAAACACAGAGCCTACAGTAAGTACACTTGGATGAGAAACAAAAATGTTGTATTGCATTGTTGAACTATATCTAACAATGGGGTCCTATAGTCAAATTTCTTCTTGCATTTTTTAGTACGAGTGTACGAGGTAATCAACGAATAATTACAATACTGAAAATTCGAGATCAAATTGATAAGTAGTTTCAGAAATATACTGCTATATACGTGAATCGATGCACTGGAAACTGTGACGTCACTTACTCTCAAAACTTGTCAAGAAGATACGCTTAATGTGCAAGACCGGTTATTTGAGAGTAGATTCACCCATCAATAAAAATATCTGGTGAATAATGACAAGCAATGTCAAAGTTGTATAATGAATAAGATGTAAATAAAACATTTATATTATACAACAAATGCTAACACATTGTAACGTGTCGAATGCTCAAAAGCATATTACGTTACATTTCTAATAATTATTAGAAAAATTATTATTAATTATCTAAAATTTTATTCTCTTATGCTCTGGCATTTTTTTGTAATATTGTGTTTTGTAATAGAGTACAATTATAATATGCATATTTTTTTATCTCTAGCTTTACTTTTTCTTAATTAATCATGGCGCCCAAGCCTTGAACTCACTGCCCTATTTGCTCTCCGTATCCTTGCTGTGCTAGCCAGGTTAAACCAGTGACGTTAACCACGTCGCTGGTAGGGTGGCTCACACTTTAATAACTTGGGCAATATTTTAACACCCATTAATCACCTTTTTATCGCCACAACATGAAGAATAAAAAGAAAAATAAATTTTATAAGAAAGCGTTCTATCATTATTGAGTCATATGTATGGCAGTTAATATTATTCACATAATTCGTGTTACTTTATATTTCATTTACATCAGCTACTAGCAAAAGCACATTTGGAGATATATTAAATTACCATAAGAATAAATGACGTCACACAGTTGTTAATATGAGACAGCGTTCTTGGTTAATTTTGAAATCTATAGAGACTGTAGAAAATCGAAGAGCTTTGTATTTCTTTAATGGTACAACGTGTACATTTTAATTGTAATATATCGTTACTCTCCAACCAGTTTGGTATATTCAGAAGCTTGCTTAATATGCACACATTTCTGCACCACCTATGAGGTACTGTACTTATCGCATTTTTTTACTGTGGTTTCCCCAGTAGGCATAATCCGCGATGAATTATGATCAAGAAAATCTGATCAGACAGTTTCCTATTCATTAAAAAAATGATTCTGTTGGTAATTACCAAAGCGGAACGAATTATTTTTTACTTAAAAATCATCGTGTAATTGATAATCTTCACATTCTACTTCAACAGTTATGTCTTCTTCTTTGCATTGTTTTTCTTCGCATTCTTCTTCCTCTCCTTACTGGATCTCTGTAAATTGTTGTAAGAAAAAAGGTGGATCAGTTATCTCCTTATTGATATCACAAGTATTCTTATTTGTTGTATTTGGTTCAACAATGGAGCAAGGCTGACCTTGGTAATTGGTACATACAGGTAAACACATTAATGACTTTTTTTACAGCCACAGTTATTACTACCCTTGTTGCAGTTACAAAAAATCGTATTAGAAAGTTTTTCTGGAGCGGGCGGGAGAAGAGTTTGAATTGGCTCCAAATTCTTGTCTCTTAATTTCCATCCCCCGTCTTCTGAGTCCAGTTCGTTGCCTAGCCATACTTGAATTTGATAGTAGACACGATATAAATGTTAATAAGCCGCAGCAGATGTTGGAGGAAGACAGGATAGCTGTACTGTGTTATTGTTCCGTGTATTCCATACTTGTCTATAGAATCAAGTTTGGAACTCCAGAGTTAGGGAGCTCCAATATTTAGAAACTATTGTTTATTTAAAAAAAATACTACCGATTATAACTAATTTACAGTACAAACCTTGATTGTATTCCCGCATCTGCTAACTCATTCTAAATTAATTAACCGAGTATATTAATTATAAAATGTTTACCTCGTTACACTAAAATAAAATTATATAATACCACATATACGTACTTCAACCTTTCAGAATTTGAAAAGCTCCATCTTAGGCATGTAAGATTGTAAGTTATTTTATTACAATATAATAGATTATAAATTTATGAAGCGCTTTCAACGATTGTTTAGTTTAAATAAGAGTCTAATGAGCAGGAACTTTTATATAACGAAGCGTCTTATATGCACTTGACGTTAGATGGTTATCTGCTTTGCTATTGTTCTAATACCGCTGCCGGCGATCACATCACTTCCACAATTTACTTATTTTATGGTTAATTAGGACCATTTAACTTCAAATCGCGTCATTCACTGTCTAACAGTTGTGACTAAACTGTTGGTATTCAGTCCTATTATTCTAATTGTTTTTATTATTCTGATAGTACGGTCAAAGATGCACGGTGATTCAGAGTGACGAAGCCATATGTTACCGTGTGATAGGCACAGGCACAGGCATTTTACTTATTTATTCGTTTCTTAGTAATTATACAGTGTGGATAGTTGAACTTGGAAAAACGAGCAACTTGGATATACAGTAGTCTTCGATAATATCTACAGTATCTACAGTAATATCGGTAATCTTCCTAGGTTGTCTCCAGAAGAGCTAAAGATCCTACCTTATTTTCAGTTGTAAGTGACGCATCATTTAGAAGCTAACCCACCTCGTACGAGTAGCACGTGTATGACGCTAGTGCAGATTGGGGGGATCGATCTGTCGGGACATTCGGCCGTGTCGCTCTAGTTGATTTAACATAATTTCAAAAAAGTGCAAAAATTATGTTTCAGAATGTTCAACAATACATGGTGTCCTAAGACTATGGACCAATACTTCGAGAGTGTATAGTTCGGCTCAAAATAATACTAAAAGTACTTTTTCTTTAGAAAGCCGCTTTCAGAGTTATTAATCATTAAAGGTTCAATATTCAGAAAGGTTTTTCGCTGATAGTTTACAAACTGCTTTATTGGCTTTAACAAAATGTAATTTAATAGTGTAGAGAGGAAGAATGTTTGATTTAGAGATAAGTAGCCTTGCCTTGCCTAGGAAAATAAAAACATTAATAATTAAAGCTGAGAGAGAGAGAGAGAGAGTTTTAATTCCCACCTGATGATGAAAATTTGACAAATTTCTAAACTAAGTATTGTTTGCGAAGAGCACCCTTGACGTGAACCGAACCCAGGGTGTTTCATCAAGGAAGTTGTCAAAATGATTTGGCGCCCCATTTGATTTGGTTATTATTTATTAAAAATTATGTTTTCTTTTAGTTTTTGTTCATTTTGTTGTTTTTTGTGTTTTTTACTTTTTCCTTTTTCGCTATTTATAGTTTTCTTCTTTCTTGTTATCTGTTCTTCTTTTGATTTTTTTTACTTGTTAGATTTTTTATCTTGGATATTAAATGAGGAATCTTGGAACTTTCGGTCGCCATGTTGGATCCGCCATATTGAATTTTACAAATCTGATCTCGAATACGTAATCAGCGACCAGCAGAACCCCCATATAATAAGTTTCATAAGATTTGACAACATTTTCAATTTAGGTACACTTCTGTGCAATGAAATTCCGCACACTTGAAAGATCAAGTAATTCAGTTTTTACTAATATTGAGTGGTTTGAATCAGTATTTTTGGAATTTATATTTTTTATTGTCTTATAGGTTATAAAAAACTGACATTGATTATGAAACGTCATAAGTAAGGTATTTAAAAAATGTTAATCCAGAAAGAAAGACGTATTTTCATCGGTAACCACAACAATGTTGCAAATATTACAGAAGAAACTGTATTTGAAGTGTGCGGAGCTAAATTAGACATAAAAAATTACGAAAAGCATACATTTTTTTAGTTTATACAGATCGGCACTTTCCGATGCCAATGAATTTATTGCACGATTGGAGTCACTATTAAAAAGATACTGTAAAATTAAAAATGAAATTATTCTATGTGGAGATTTTAATATCAAATTTGTATCTACTTCAGAAGAACGATACAAACTGATAGATATTTTACATGCATACAATGCCAATCCCATTATTAACAAATCAACCAGATATGCCGCAAATTCAGCCAGTGCAATTGATTATATTTGTTTATATTCTGATATAAAAAACTATGTAATAACCCATATGGTTGATTTTAATGGTATATCTGATCACTCGTCACAAATTTTGAATATTAATTACGATGGAAATACAGAAAAAATTTTTGTGAAAAGAACTACAGTATATTTATGAACAACTTAAGTACAGAAACGTGGCGTGGGCTCAAATATATCAAATCAATGTAATACAGTTGATCAGGGTTTTACAATATTTTGTGAAACGATTAATTATTACTTTGAACCATCTTTTCCTGTCAGTAAAACTAATTACAATAAAAAGTACTGGCTAACACAAGGTAAGGGTAGGAAATTCTTACCTCAAAATAACTGAAAATTTTATACTTGAAATAAAAATTAGAACAAATAATATTGCTGATATTGAACATTATAAGAAATATAACAAAATATACAAAAAACAGCTGCTAAAAAACTGCAGAATGATAAATTATATGAGAAATCTGAAAATAAACGTAAGACCATATGGAATATTATTAATTGTGATACAGAGAAGAAACAAAAAAGTAATGAAAATATTGTTAGCAAAATTGTGAAACATGATAAAATGAAAACAGAGCCGGTCAAAATTGCAAATAATTTTAATGAATTTTTCATAAATATGCCTGAAAAACTACATGAAAAATTAAAAAACTATAAAGTTGACAGCAATTTTCAAAGTAGTAAGAATTTTCGGACTATGTTTCTAGAGTCAGTTACAGAGAATGCAGTTTTTAAAATGCAATTATAGAAATGAAAAATTCAAATGCAACTGATCCGATGGTACCTCAAAAAATATTTTAAAGAAATCTGTAAATTTCATAGTCTATCTGCTTATGTTTTTAATAAATTTTTCCCTGGAATCTGGAATTTTTCCTAACATATTCGAAACAGAAAAAATAATACCACTTTTTAAAAAAGGAGATTAATCTGGAAAATTACCGTCCAATATCATTGCTGTATCCTGTGTCAAAAATATTAGAGAAAGTAGTATTTAATCAATTAAAACACTATCTCCATTCATAACATATTGAGACCAGCTCAACATTTCATAAAAGTAAAAAATATTCAATCTGCCATATTAGACTTTCTCAGCAATCTTTGTAAAAATCTTGAATCAGGCCGTGCATCAATGGGTCTTTTCGTTGACCTGGGAAAAGCCATATCGACTAAGTCGGCCATGATTTGCTCAGGCAAAAGCTTATGGTGAACGGCTTTAGGGGCAAGATAAAAGAATGGTTATGTTCATATGTATCTGATTGAAATCAAGTAGTGAAAGTAAATGGGGTCAGATCTGAGAAATTAAAAGAGGTGTACCACAGGGGTCTATTGTGGCCGCTGTTGTTTTTAATATTTGTGAACGACTTGTCAGAGCTGTTCCCTCTTAATGGTTTGGCAATGTTTGTGGATTACAACATATTGCTCTGTGTTGGTTTGACGACGAAACATGTCGCACAAGAAATTAAAAGTATGATTAATACTTTTATGGCATGGTTTAAAGGCAATAAATTGTATTTAAAGGCGTCTAAAACTGTATTTATCAATTTCACGCCTAGAAGCTGCACAACTTACGAGTTATCTCATAAAAGTAGAGCATACATCAATTGAACAGGTAGATGTAACAAAATTTTTAGGGGTTTACATTGATAACAGACTAAGTTGAGAAGATCATATTGAGAATCTGTCGAAAAGTTATGTTCGCGCTTTTTTGTTTTTTAGAAATTAAGTAATATTACAAATTTGAAGGCGATGTTGTCATTTTATCATGCCGAATTTATGTCATGAGTAAGGTATGGAATAATTTTCTGCGGTTCTTCGAGATATTTTAACAGAATTTTTATATTACAAAAGAAAATTGCAATTTATATTGTGGGTGCCTCTAACTACAAATCATGTCGTCCTGTTTTAATAAAACTGCAACTTTCACCTCTTGCTTGTATATATATATATATTACTGAACTAGTGTTATACGTTAATTCCAATCAAAACAATTTTATTAGAAATATAGATATTCATAGCTACAATGCAAGAAATAATACAGAAATAACCATAAGTTCCCACAATAGTGCTCTTTTTGAAAGAAATCCTAATTATGTAGGTATTAAATGTTACAATAAGTTGCCTTCCACAATCAAAGATATTCAACACTTAAGAAAATTTAAGGATAAGTTTTCATGCCACCGGCCTTGATATCTATCTAACATTTCCCTAAAATCCTGGTGAAAACGTTCACCGTGTTTCTCGCTGTAATTATCAAGATTTTTCGGGAACTAGTCGATATGTGAATCAAGGAAATGGAGTTTTATACTCATGAGGAATTTCTGATTCTGAAAGTTTTTCACCATATCCTTAACTTTTTTCCTGTAGTCAAGGTGTTTGTTGTTCCCAAGGAAATTTTCACAAATATCCTTCAAACTCGCCCAAGCTTTTTTTTTCGGGAATCTTCATTGTCGGAATGAATTTTTCGTCTCTCAAAAGACTCCTTATTTGTGATCCATCAAATACACCTTCATTCAGTTTCGCCTCAGAAACTTTGGATAAGGTTTTCCCTGACCGGTCTTGTCTAGAGATTTGGCAAACTGCTTCATCAGCCCCAATTTTATATGTAGTGGTGTAGGAAGTATTTTGGACTGGGCCACCAATGGCGGATGGATGACATTCTCACCGCTAACAGTAAAACTTTCTGTTTTATTCCAAACTTTTACTTTGTAATGATTTCTCTAGCTCTACTATCCCATTTACACAAATAACAATTGAATTTGGTGTAACCAGATTGTAGGCCGAGCAGGATTGTCAGAATTCTCAAATCGTCACACATGTACCACCTATGTTGATCATATTTCAATTTCTGTAACAATAGCTATTGTTACAGAAATTGAAATATGACCAATATAGCTGGTACATTTGTAGTGATATCAAGGCCGTTGGGATGAGCACATGATGGCGGACTATTGCTGAAATCTGAAGCGAGACATTCCCCCAAGAGCGAAGAGAAAACGGGCCCCCTTGCGACGATCTTTTGAAGATAAAAGACAAAGATACCACAAAAAAACGAAATACCTGAACTAGGTGAGGTTCGGAAGAGTTTTTCAACATCATGTGTCACATAAATCAGTGAAGAATCGAATCGAAAATATTCTGGGGAGGGGGTAAACAAACGAATGTCAATCGGTTCTGGAAATTTGGGTCGCACAGTGTATTCACTAACCGAAAAAAACTGGACCTCAATTCTGGAATTGGCTCCTTTGTCCATTTTGGTTCCCTTCCCTGTTAGTTTATGGTTCCCATATTCGGTTCACACGTTCTCACCCGTTCTGGGCGACATACCACGATGTATTCACCCTTCCCATAAAAATATGTTCCATGGTATAGAATTGAGATGTTCAATCGCTTTGTGGTTTCGAGAATTATTGCTGAGTGCAGGCCCTAAGATGCCCAGGGTTCGCAAATGGGGCGAACGGCCTTGTCCGTGACCTCTACCAACTTTTTAGTGCTACAGAAGTCTACCAACTCTGTTTCTCTGGTCAACAGCAACAAAAGAACCAAACTTAGGAAAATTCGCCCGCGTGACCCCATCATGGGCAGGCCCTGGGATGCCCAGGGTTCGCAAAAGAGGCGAGCAACCTTGTCCGTGATCTCTACCAACTTCTCAGTGTTATAGAAGTCTATCAACTCTGTTTCTTTGCCCGGACTTAGGAAAATCCCCCGCGGGATCCCTTAACTGGCCGGCCCTGAAAAATTGACAAGATTGATCAATTTTTCGTCTTCGGATTCGTAATCAGCGTTAAAAAATCTGTCGATTCCATACCCTCATGCTCCCTGTACAGAACTTTTTTGTGTGTAATGGTTAGCAACTACTGTGATGGACCATCCCTCTTCAATTTTAGAGAGAATTAAAATGTTTTCATGTTCAGTTAATTTTGACATTGCGATAATATGCCACTGACACTTACAAATAAATAAAGAATTATTTAATATAGCAAAAAATAAGTGTACGAGGTTTCATTACACAGAGGTGTATTTTAGGTATATTTATTAAACATTTGGTTGGCAGTGAAGGGGTTAAATTTTTTAAATATGTTTGCACAGCAGTATCAAGATACCCAATAAAAAGTAAGAAAGTATAATATTTACTGTTACTTTTACTAACAATGTATTACTTTACGAAATTTCAAACAAGCAAGCGAAAGAAATGTTAAAGTAATAAGCTAAATAAATAACTGCAGTGGGCAATTGCTAGTTGTTATTTACTTTCTATGCATAAAGATATCATCCCATATAAGGACATCGCTGGCAAATCTCAAATCAATGGTCAGTTGTTTTCGCTAACTACAAGAAGCCTTATTTACATAAAAGTATGAAGCAAAAATCCTTTCTGTAATTGCAATCTAGAAAGCACGATCAATTTCTAAAAATCAATTACAATGTAAGCCATGACGTTAGTTTAACGAGAAAGATCTATATTGAGCAAGTTTTTTCAAAAGATAATTAGAGCCTCGATTGAAATTACGCACCTAATTATATATTAGCCAAGTCCAATTATGCGATTAAGATTTGCGCGGTAGCAAATTACCCATATTTTTTATGAAGTCATCAACTTTAATCATTAGAAGTCAGTATGCACCTATCACTGCTGTAATATGTAATCAGTTCTCATCATCAATATCATTCACGTGGCATAATTACTCCCATTCAGTGCTAATCAATAACAATCAGTGCTACTGGATAATATGCTGTAATTGGATGCAATCTTATTATCGCTATTTTTGACGCAGGCAACGAGGTAATACGGTTGGTACCATTATGGGAGTAGTGACAACCTACTATTTAAGTAAGTTCATGAAACCTTTTTTTAATAATTGGCACTCCACAAGTAGCAGGCGTATTGCATCTAAAATTAAATAAATTATATTATAATAGAAGATCCGTACACCATGTACTCTCAGTCCTACATATCTCTTAATGATAATAATAATAAAATTTATTTCCCAAATGATACATATGATAGATAATACAGATAATACTTAATAATGACAATATACCCAAAATATCTGTTTCTTATATGATATGTAAATGACTAATGTAACAAAAATATTTTTTAGAGGTAAATAAACGAAGCGAGGGCTCACGAAAGTAACCTTGTAATGAGCCCGTAATGAATTTTGATCTAAAATTAACATTGTAGTGTTGACATAATTAAATAATAAATCTAAATAGCCTGTCTAAAATCTACGTACAGCTTATTTAAGGACTTCATATAAATATGATTAATAAGTAATTCAATTTAATTGTTTATATGAACGTTCATAAATTAAAAATAGGAACGAAACAAATCTTGGAAATGGTTGCACAAAAACAAACCGTAGGAGTGATGAAAAGGCAGAAAATGTATTGTTCCTATTTTGTTTTATATTTAGTAAGTATTCTTTCTATCTATTAATTGATGTATTTTTAATCTTGGTGTGGCGTCTAGCCATTTTTTTATTTCTTATTTTTTTAGCAATCCAGTAGAGTTTATTTTCTTAAGGAATGATGGAGTTTCAGCGAAAATGATGGGGCTAAGATAAGGTAAGTGTAACATCTTTGACCTATAGTTTTTCCAGCTTTGGGAATTACTTACTTTTATATCTGGTGTCATGCGGATGTGTCATCTCTGTCAAAGCTCCTTTATATTTAAATTGCCACATAAGCAAATTTTGAAGAAATAATTACCTTGCATTTAATAAAAGCGTTTCACTAAAAAGTCGATCAGTTGAGTACCGATAATCCTTCCTATATATGATTTTAATAATCCACTTTTGCACGCATTCCAATTTTTTGAAATAATTATTCGTTACTCCACCCCATGCTATAATTCCATAATTGGTGTGGGATTGTACGAAGGCATAATATAATATTCTCAGGTGTTGTATTTCAAATATATCTCGATAATATTTAAATCTACCTAACGTACTTCTAAGTTTTTCAACAATAAATTCAATCTGATAGTTCCATCTTAGATGCTGGTCAATTAATATGACTAGGTACTTAAATTTATCGGCTATTTGTATTTTTATTATGCTTTTGCTCGATTTAAATTGTAGTGTATGGACCTATGGACCTTGCTCTCCCATAATCTGGGAGAGCATTATATTATATATACAGCTAACTGGTAAGAACTGTGTTTTTGAAAAATTAATTGTGAATAGCTGTTTGTTAAAAAACTGTATTATGTTTAAAAAGTCAGGCTCTACTACTCGTTTTAATTCTGACCAACTCTCGGCTTTATAGAATACCACAGTATCATCCGCGAAACTTATGATCTTTCCCGCTGAGGGTGTTTTATATAACTCATTTATATAGATATTACAAAGTATAGGGTCTAATACCGTTCCTTGTGGCACTCCATACTTCACACTGTTTTTTCAGAACCTATAATATTATTAACTTTTACCCGTTGTACTCTACCTATTAAACAACTTGTTATAAGTTTCAATGATATGTCCCGAAAACCAATAATTTCAAGCGCTTTTAAGAGTTTAGTATGGCAGACTGTATCTAATGCTTTAGCTAAGTCAACGAAGACGCAAAGTGAGTTTTTCGTTTCATCCAATGATTTATATATTGCTGAGATCAAGTCAGCCATTGCATCCTCAGTTGACGTAGCCTCTTTGAAGCCATATTGATTTTCCGACAAGATTATATTTCTTTAGATAAGCTACTATTCTCTTTTCAATATCTCTTGGACATACCTTTAAAATTAGGTCTATATTATGTAAAACTGTCCTCCAAATCCATTCCTAGAGGACGATTAGCATTATAGGCATGCGTTCATCTCCTACCTTAAATTTATGAAAGCTATAAGGATCGAATTTTAGTCGGAGGGTAAGTAATGTATAGCGATTACGATAGCAGTGTTGAATTAGTATTTTGATTATTTATGGAAAAAATAAGGAACGCGAGGGTGCTGAAATATTGTAGAGAAATATATAGAATCGAGTTACTTTTATATTTCTAGAAATAGAAAAAGTAGCTCGATACTACATTTTTAATGATATATATTCTGTATAGGATTTTGCAAACAGCAGAAACAACTATCTATGGGAATTAAAATAAAAACTATTTGTAAAATTATTGATTTACAATCTTTGAATTTTTTCTATGACCTGAATTCTGGTTATGCTAGCAATTAAAATCCTAAAATGAATTTGTCTCTCTTATTGGACAATTCTGATTCCCCTTCGGCTATGGAGAGTAAACCAGTATCCACATAACCCCCTACGGCTATGAAGATTCAGTTAAAATGAGAACAAAGGCCTAAAAAATAAATTTATTTACATACCTCGTCTTTTAGAAAATTTTTCATTCAAATGAATTACATTTTCATGAAATCTATCAATCTTTTTCTTGGAAATGCTTAGCCTTTGAAACGTTTGTCGCTCTTATTCTGGATCTCATCAGAAAGGCACAAAGCCACTCATACGATGTTCTATGCAAAAACCAAGACAATTATCAAGTTTTTGACATTGTTTGACATTGACTGAATTAAAACAAACAGATTTTCACCTATGTATTACCTAGCTAGTAATGGAGCTTATATACTCTATACATATTTAAAAGTGAATTATTTTTTGTTTTTTTATACTTGTAATGGAACATATTCTTTATAGGATTTTGCAACAGCAAAAAATTGTTTGCAACACAGCGTCATCTACATCTACATCATTAAAAAACTGTTTGTTCCCAAAACTGAATCCATTTACACATTCTAGAAATTGGATTTTGCATAACTCAAATATCTATAATATTTTCCGAAATATTATGCCTGGGAGCTTCTATTGGTGCACCCTGTATAGTGTTAATGACTGCTGTCGTGTTTTAGAATCAAACTCTCGAGATACACTTATTTCTTTCAGAATTTCAAGAATATTTTCAAGAGACTTCCGTAGAGATTTGATTGAATTGGCTCTTGCAGTTCAACGAATTTTTGAGTGTATTTTCTACAAATTTAAAACAATTGCTCAAATAGCTGTAACGTTTAGCACCAGTCAAAAAAAGGCTCTCTAGATCACTGCATAAATTTAATATAAGTTACTCTGCAGAAATGCGTCACAAATACCAATGATTGTGAAAATGCCAATATTTATCGACTGACTATTTAAATGACATCACTTCACACTCTGCCTCAAGGTGGCCATTCCCTTGAAAGAGACAACCGATAGGGAAATATTTATTATTTTCACCCATGACTTTTTTTCCTTAGTACGTATATTTAAAAAAACTATAAGAGTACCCAAGTAGAACCATAACAAGATTATTACTATGAATTTTCACTCAATAATTTCAGTGGCTTGCAAAATAGTTATATTTAAAACTGCGAAATAGGAAGATTAAAATAATTTTTAGATTTAAATCTAGCTATTTTGCAAACCACTGAAATTATTTAGGGAAGATTCATAGTAATAGTCTTGTTATGATTCTACTTAGATACTGTTCTTTTTTTTTAAATACACGTACTAAGAGAAAAAAGTTATGGCCAAAAATAATAAATATTTCTCTATCGGATGTCTCATTCTAGGGAATGGCCACCTTAAGCTGAGTTCTGTATACGGAAATATTAGAATATCCTTAGGAAAACTCAAAACTAAAATGGTATTTGCTACTTTACATCACTTGGAGTACTTTATGCTATGTGGACAATAGTCTATAATATACGATCCCTGAAAAATGATTCTAACTCTATTCAAATAATATCTAAAATATCTTCTAGTACTATCCTGTCATTTAGCATCCTGAAATTCGCTACAGGCATTCCGTGGCACCTAATTTTGATGTGAAGAATCCAAAACTTGAGAAATCCAATAAAGCGGATCCAATATGACGACCTTAAAGGGAAGATAGCCTCCCACATTTTGGCCCCTTCCAAAAGAGGTGGAAACTTGATTTCTTTTAGTTTCATTTTTGTAAATTAGAAACCAGCAGGTACAAATATCTATTCGTTCTAGTCTTTTCTTCAGTTTTCTACTATTTTATATTTTCTACAAAGTTGTTATTACGTAAGTTCTATTTAATATTATTTTGCAGTATGCATTTCAATGTAAAATAATTAATAGCTAGCCTTTGTTTTTCATTCGATAATAATTTTAACAACATTTGTAGAAAGAAAATATAAATAATATCTAAATAAAAATTAAGTCCAAGGCAAGCTTTTTAGTGTTATGTTCACAAGTTCACTTCATCTTTTTCTTGTTTCGGTCACACATACTTTTTCAAAATGATGTTCTACCTAAAATAAGGATTTTACCATAAAATGGGACCGTATATGTGAGTAACTTCCATAAAGATTTTCTGCAGATTATACTTGTTCCGGATGGTTAGATCGAGATAACGTTGTCACATGGTGCACAGGCAGAATATGTATATAATTTTCTGCTTTTATTCGTGTATTTGTGCCCTGTTCTCTCACAATGGCTAGCATCCTATAAATTAGTCAAGTATTATGTGGATGTTTTATTCAAAGTATAGCACTCTTTGTGTGAAGCATAACGACCTAACATTCACTGCGTTAACAGTTACCCCTAGATGAAGAGCTTGATAAGGTCTTTTCACGAATTTTGATAAAGATATTATAGTCTCCCTTTTTTAAATGAGCAACACAATGTGAAATCGATGCTACTGTTTTCTCCACTAAACTAAATGTCAAACATTTTATTTATTATATCCCGCTTATAAGAGTGAGTATGAAAAGAGTTTTGCAAATAGAATGCTTTATACGCAATGTAAAAATCAGATTAGAAGCCAAATTTTTTAACATAATTTAGTTACATGTTACAAGGTATGCTTACCAATCTATCAACAGTCAAGTTATAAGAATAATGAAAAACTTTGTTAACAAAAATTTAACCTCCTTTAAAAAATCATTCACCAAAAATTATGAAATAAAATTTCACGATCGCACGGTGGACAAAATCCCCAGAAACGTGGCCAAAATCCTTAGATCTGTTTCAGTATTGCTAACTATTAGCATATGGAGGTTTCCAAGGTCTCTGATTATGATTTTGATGTAATTAAAAAGCAAAAGAAAATGGCGAATCCAATATGTCAGACTTATTTATTAAAGAATTGGTTTGTTCAGCTGAAAGTCAGTGTAAAGGTGTTTCCGGGGTCACTGATTTCTCCATTAATAAAGGGGTTAACAGAATAAAGTAAATATTGCCTATAATTGTTTATTTGTGGCATATTCAGATTTTCTTACTTTGTGTTGAGTATTTTGCCACTGAAAAATATTTAAAAATTTTAATGAAAATACCTCTGAGCCAAACGAATCAGACAGAGGTTAGTTCTTGCATACCTGATTGTTTGAAAAAGTATCACACCTAAAAATATATAAACTAGAACAAAATTATAAACTAAACAATGAAAATGAAAGCTATAGGCAGTTAACGTTTCGGAAGAAAATCTACTTCCATTCTGGTTGACAGCCAAAAAGTTTTTCAGAACGGAAGTAGATTTTATTCCGAAACGTTAACTGCCTATATCTTTCATTTTCATTGTTTAGTTTATAACTTTGTTCTAGTCTATATATTTTTAGGCTGAAACAATCAAGTATTCAAGAACCACCCTGTGTCTGATCCATTTGGCGCAGAGGTTCTTTCATTAAAATTTTTAAATATTTTTCAGTGGCAAGATATCCAAAAAAATTAAATAAAGATATGTACTTGAAATTTGATACATGTAGTTATCATAGGGAGGTCAGGAACTAGATTATATTTTAGCTTACTATGTTATATGATTGGGAGTAAATAGGGATAAACAGCGGTGAATAAGTAAAGCAAGATAGTAAAAGTCCAGAACCTTGGGATTTGGTGTATATACTAGAAGTTAAGGTCGTAAATTTTTTATGACACGAGCCATCAAACTGGTTATGACTTTTATCACTGTTACCTGCAGCTGCAGAAGTCAATCCACAGCTATACATATGGTAAACACAGTTTAGACTTCCAAACAGCATTTTAGTCCTGAAAATAACCAGGTATATAATGCAGCCGATCCATAAATTCAAATAAACAATGCACCCATTTGGTTGTTCAAATTTATTGCGGCGATGTTATAGCAATATATTTGAACTACATGTTCTGATGGCATCCCAACATTCCCGTATTCAATATTTAGTTGTGAAAACTGTAGAGACCATACTGTGCTACTTGAGCTACTGCATAGTATTCCTCTATACAAGTCTGTTTGAAGTAGTTTGCACAAGCACCAACACTCTTGAACAGTACGCTCGAATAGTATCACTGGATGCGCCTTTTACCAACCAAGTTACTATCATCTAGAGATCATCTTAAGTTTATGATGAGTAGAACTTACGGTTCTCCTTTTAGCACTCGGGTTATATTTTAATCATCTCCAGATCAACTTGGTTATGACGTTATTTAAAAAAAATGAAAATGGTGGATCCAATATGGACGACCTTTTTATTAAAAAATTTGTTTTTTCAACTGAAAGTCGGTATATAAGGGTTAAAGGGTTAAAAACATAGTAATTAATTTTTGTAAAAAATGGCGCAGTGGGACGAAATGGAAATGTGAACGCATCACAAAATACATATTTATTTTCATACAATTTTATTACAACTGCTACTAGTCGTCGACCGAAGAATCACTTTCATCGTCGCTGCTTTACATTATTGATTCGAACATTCAAATATTGACTCAGGTAACAATTCTACCACTTCGGATGACAATGACATAATTTTCTCAGCGGGTAATTTACGAAAGCACGAAATAAAGGGATTTCACGCATCATGAGCCTCATAAAAACATCTTAATAATAATAATAATAAATATGTTCATCCAATAAGAGCAATACAGAAAGTGCTATAGGACAAGTAAAAATTTTATAGTCTAAATATGCGTATATACACGCACGTGCATACAAAAAACATGTAGTCGCATATATGCACATTGCACACATATGTACATAAAGTAAATAATAAATGCAGTAAATATGACAGTCAATAAATTATATATATACAAACACATACACATTAAAATGAAATATACATGAAAATTCCACAACTACTTACACATTAAAATGTTGTATTAAAATAATGAAATAAACTATAGACACATCTAGCAATCATTCCTGTAATCAAAATATTCCTGAACAGAATATGCACACATATTTAAAAGGTATTCCTTAACACGAATCTTAAAAACATATGTATTCTTTAAATTTTTATATGATATTGGTAAATTATTATATAATTTGAGACCGAGGATATTGTGCGATTTTGTGGACAGCGTTTAGTTGGTATGTGAAAATTATTTTTTGACGTGTATTATGAAAATGGATCATTTCATTTTTCTTAAATTTATCCTGATTTTTATATACATATACTATATACTAACAATTCTAGGACATATAAACTTGGTAGAGGAAGAATATTAAATTTTTTAAAAAGATTTCGACATGAATGAATTTGCGGTACACCTGCTATACATCTTATAATGCGTTTCTGAACAATAAAAACATTATGAGCACTAGATGAGCCTCCCCATATAGTAATACCATAAGTTAATCTGGACTGAACTTGTCCAAAATAAAATACTAGTAGACCAGACCTATCCAAAACACTTTTCAGGGTTCTGATATGAAAACATTTAGAGTTCAAGGTATTAATTAGATTACTACAGTGATTGCTAAATGTAAGTGTATTGTCAAAAATTACACCAAGAAATGTTGTACAGTTACTCTCTTCAATATGAACATTATTGATTTTTATGTCTAGGGTGGAAGTATTATTATTTTGACGGGTACGAAATGTCATATGATTTGTTTTAGAAACATTAAAATATATCAAATGATGTTTAAACCAGCTGCATAGATGACTGACAGTAGTATTAATTTTATTTAGAAGTGCAACAGAAGATTTATCAGAAAGAAGAAGGGTGGCGTCATCAGCATATAACGAAACAAAAGCCTCAGTCAGCATATTTGGCAGTTCATTAATGTAAATAATAAACAGGATAGGCCCCAAAACAGAGCCCTTGTTCTCTGTTCGACTAGTTTCTTTTTAACATGCTTTTATTAAGTTGACCTGTATCTATGTATGTAATATGCTGTAATAAAATCTAAGGAACTGAATTTCACCCACTTCTAATTGTATCATCATGAAACTTGGCAACTGTGTGAAGCTCTGATGATAATACAATACAGTGTACTCAATATTATAAAATATTCAAAATGGCCGCGACTAAAGATGGCGAATAATCATTTTTTTTACAACTCCGTTGATATGGGTATCAAATGAAAGGGCCCGACAAACATAAAATGTATATGGTATTTTCATTTAATATCAGATTCTACTAAATATTGTTATATCGCGAGTTTTGAGGCCCCAGATTACAAGTATGTGATCAAAACTCAAAAATCAAAATGGCAGCATCAATATGGCAGATAAGTTTTATCATTTATCGTCTGATTCGAATAAAAAATTAACAATTATCTGGTTCAAATTTAAGAATTCAAAATGGCAGCGTCAAAATGGCCCATGAGTTTTGTATTTTATGATCTAATTCGTATGAAAATCGGTATCTAGGGATTTTAGAGGTGGCAGATTATCAATATTTAGTCGAAATTCAAGAACTGAACATGGTGGATTCAGAATCACGAATAGGTTTTGTTATTTATATTTATAAATTGGAATGAAAGTAACAAGAAGAATATAAATAAATAATTTAAAAAAATTAAAAAACACCCTTTAAAAAACGAACTGAAACTGTTAAAAATGCACTAAGCAGAAGAAAATAAAGTTAATAATAACAATAATTATGTTAAGAAATATAAAAGCGTGGGGCGTTCAAAGTACCTGGAGAAACAGAAAATTTTACTAGTCAGGCGCCCCACGCTTTTACGTTTCTTAACATAATTATTGTTATTATTAACTTTATTTTCTTCTTTTAAGTGCATTTTGAACAGTTTCAGTTTGTTTTTAAAAGCGTGTTTTTTAATTTTTTTAAATTATTTATTTGAATAATGTCATTAACAACATCGTTACTTTCGTGAAGGTAATACCTTGCTAATTTAAAAATTTCCTTCCTGGCGAAGAAAATTTTTCCATACCCATATGTCATATTGTCAGTGTAAAAATATAAAAAATGAAATTATTACAATTTGCCATTAATATTGTCGCTCTTTTTCTTTAAAAAGATAAAGAAGATGCAAATATTTAGATAAATATATATACCTAATATTATTATAAATACAATGTTTTTTTTTCTAATTATTTCTGACTTCCTGCCACATGTATTTTTTTTTTAAGCGATGCTCGGGGAATCTACAAAATATCACAATTAACCAGTATGTTACCGGTAAACAACCTCTACGGCTGTGACTTTTACGTCACTTAACTTAAGGAATCAACATTTACACAAATACAATATGTATTTAACATATTTAACATATTTACTATACTTACAAAAATATTTTTGAAACATTTTTATTCATGTACCCTTTGTAAAATGTTTAACACGAATCGCATCAATGGAGAGTTTTGATATATATTATCTAAGGCAATTAAATAAATCTACACAAAAAGATGTAGCTTGTTGAGAATTTTTTCCCCAAGAAAATTGGAAACATTTATGGGATCAGAGTTAAGTGTCGTCGTGAATAGACGTGTTTTTTAAGATGCTCTCTAAAAAGCGGTGAAAAAGTGGTAGAAATCCCGTTAAACTCGAAAAAATTTCAGCCACCAGTAGATTAAGAAATTCTGCTTGAAATGAAACGCCTCAACAGAAAAGCAGAGCTCATATGGAATTAATAATTACAAGATTTTCTAATAATATTAAATCAAATAAAGCAAACAAGCTCAAGTGAAGTGCAGTGTCCCTACCTACGTACACCTTAGACGACCCAAGTGGTTCATGGGCAATAAATAATAGCATAGTCAGTGTCAAGATGAGGCACATATGTTTACAAAGCAATATAGCTGTATTGTGACCTAAAGTTATTGTATACAGTGGAAAGTTTTTAAATGGGACAATATTAACTCAACCCAAGAAAGAAAAGGAAAGGATATAAAATAAAACAGCAATCACAAGACGCTGAAGAAAGACAGATAAGCTATAAATTTATTTATTTTTATCTTTAATTGACATTATTCTATTCCATCTTTCCATCTGATCTTTACCATTTTAATTTTTATCAGCTCGATTTATTGATTCAAAACATAATATTTTATTATTAATTTGGAAGACGAAAATTGAAACCGATTGTCTTAAAGAAGCGGCAATTGAAAAGATATTAAACATAACATATAGGTAATAAACATAATATATAGGTGATGAAATGGAAAAACTGCCCAAAATTGAAACCGATTGTTTCAAGGAAACGACACGCAGAGTGAGCAAACTATCCCTTCGGACCTTTCTGCTCATAACGCGCATAAAAAAAATAATGGTGATAATAATAATAATGTTACCGCGAGATAGGGCCTTCCCCAGCAACTCCACCGTAGACGGTTATTTACTTGTGGAGCGGTTAATAAATAAAAAAAAGAAAGGGAAAAAGGGAAAAAATACGAAAATGAAATAAAAAATGAAAGCTGCTAGATTCAGTGACACAAGAAGCAGAAAACTTAGAAGAAGAAAAATGAGGAGATGACGATAGATGGAAACTTAAAAGAAGCATGGAAACTGAAAAGAAGCATCTCGCAAACAACTGCACCACACCCCAGCCGATGATGACAAATGGAAACTTATTAGAA
Source organism: Stenurella melanura (assembly GCA_963583905.1). Lineage (NCBI taxonomy): Eukaryota > Metazoa > Arthropoda > Insecta > Coleoptera > Cerambycidae > Stenurella > Stenurella melanura. The sequence continues at coordinate 86,482,312 of OY757309.1, forward strand.
GCATGGAAACTTAAAAGTAGCATCTCTCAAACACCTACACTTCCCATCCTATATTCCCACCCCATGCGTCATGCGGCTCTCGCTGCTGACAACAAGCATGTCCAATGTCCAACCCGGCGTATGCTGCTGGTCCGGCGGTATATAAAACATCCGAGGTTTGATTCCGGCACGCGGTTTGGCCGTCCGTTGGGCGTATTCGACGGACGACCAGGCTGCGTGTTGGAACGAACCTCCATGGATGCCCGGAATTGGCAGCAATACCCACCATACGCTGGCAAATCAATCAAGAAAATTGGAAACATTTATGGGCCATTTTGAGAAGAAATCATTACAGAATTAAACGCTATTTGACGTAACATTGTAGCGGCGAAATTAATACGTCAATTTAACACATGTTTTCATTTGCACAGACTACCGGGTCTTTTTCTTTAACTTTCATTATTTTGCGCTGTGCTAAAACAATAATCACCCACTCTGTATATTCGGATTACACACTTGATATTACGAAACATTTTCGTAATTTATATGTACTTTGACACCCAAATTTGTCTTTCGGCACTCCCAACGACCATCAGATGTCGACAACAAAAAATAAATAAAAGTTATGTACGGTTATAAAATTGTAAGATCATTGTATACAACTAATCTAGATTTTCTTATTGACACATTCATTGTGCGCGCATGTAAAAGTTAATATATAATAAATAAGGTCACTATACCATAAAAATTGTATTCAAATTCGATTTACCTTAAAAGTGTTATAATTTATTTGTTATTCATTGTCAGCTGGATAGAGTCACTAAAAACATTTTTCATTAATATGTTATATTAGGTGAAACGTTATAAGAAAATAATTTTTCCAGAAACCAAGCGACAAAGAAATCTTAAAACATTAAACTGAAAAATTGAAGGACACGACTTCATAATTTATGTCATAACTTAATCGATAATATGCATTTTTACTAAATACGTTTTTTAATAATATCTTTGATTTTAATAAAATCAAAGATATTATTCACAAATAAAAGTACTCCATTCTTTGTAGTTTCTCACATACTGGAAGCATTTCAAAATCGCATATTGATTATCTAGTATGTAATTTAACAAATGATAGTTACGACTCGTTTATTTGTGATCCATGTATTGCGGATGATTTTGCTCAAGAACTATCATTTAAATACTCGCAAAAAAAACACAGTAAACGAAAATAGACAATTAATTTCTTATAGATGTCACTCTGAGATTAATATGGAACAATTAAAATATGCACTAAATAGTGTTGACTGGACGAAAATTTACACGAGTAATGCTGATAAAGCGTTTGAAAATTTTATTGTCATTTTTTTAAAATGACTTGATTTCTCCTGCCCCCTGATCTACAGATTTGGTAAGGATAATATTGATTTAAATAGGTCAATGAAGTGGATAACACCTGAAATAATTGAACAGGGGGCTTATCTGTGAGATCTGCTAGAATATTATAAATCTAAAAAAAGTTACATAATAAGTCGATTCAATGTGCAAAAAGGTAATACAATTCAAATCAAATAGTAAATTCTAAAAACTCCTCACAAGAGATTTGGCGTATAGTAACCTCAACTTTAGGTAGAAAAAAAAATATGAGAAAGTTGCTATAAATATAAATGGAAAGATCACAGACAATTCAAAAGAGGTCGCGGAATACCTAGCTCATTATTTCTCTCATGTAGCTGAGGATAATATAAAAAGTTGTTTTGTGGATAACATCTCACTCGGCTGTACTACTAGTAGTATGTCCGAAAAATCGTTTTTCATAGCACCCGTCACCGTTTGGGAAGTACGGGATATAATTCTTGAATTAAATAATCAAAAATCGAGTGGTGTAAGGTTATAAAAAATAATTGTGACTTTATAATCGAACCGTTAACCTATTTAATAAACAAATCTCTTGAAGAGGGAAAATTTCGGTAAATCCTAAAAAGCAGCCGTTTAAAAAAGGCGATCCAAATAATCATGAGAATTATAGGTCAATGCATAATAGAGCTTGTGCTTTATATCGAAAATTTTGTAAACAATAGTTTTTAATCGAATTACAAACTTTTTATTAAGGAATAATTATTATCAGATAGCCAACACGGTTTTAGAAAAGAAATATCAGTGGGAACAGCCTCAATTCAATTTATTCAAATCATCTACGATAAATTGGATATAGATAACTATGTAATCGGTTTATTTTTCGATCTAACGGAAGCATTCGATACGATCAGTACACCGTTTGTCATAAAAAAAAAATGTTTTCCTTAGGCATCAGAGGTACAACACTTGAGTGGGTCAATTCCTTTTTAACGGATAGAAAATTTAAAGTAAAACTTGACAAAGTAATATCCGAAGAATTTCACGTCAATATGGGAGTTCCTCAGGGCTCAGTATTGGGGCCCCTTATCTTTTTGCTGTTCATAAATGACTTGCCCAAACATATACCCCAAGCAACGGTAACGATGTTTGCCGATGACAAGTCGATGGTAGTAACAGCAGCTGACATTGAAACCCTACAGATTATGGTTAATCTTATAGTGAGAAAGTTTCATGAATGGTGCAATATAAATTTGTTAATATTAAATTTGGCAAAAACTGAGTGGTTATTTTTTTCCAAGAAAAAAAAATACTACCTGACAGCTTTACAGTCTACATTTCAGACTTAAATTTAAGTCCATCAAAATATGTCAAATTTTTGGGAACTTATTTGGATATCAGTTGTATTGGGAGAACCACATCAATGAACGGTGTAAGAAATTGAATAAAGCGTGTTTTGCAATAAACCGACTTCGATCTACAATGGACATCAAATACTTACTAAATGTATATTTTTCCTTGGCTTATTTCCATCTATCTTATAACATTATATTATGGGACCAAAGTGTTGACATTCAAAGGGTCTTGCAAAAAAGAGTACTCAGAACCATTTTTAAAATCAATCCAAGAGATAGCTGCGCGCAATACTTCATTAACAACAAATTATTAACTGTTCCATCCATTTACATTTTTTCTGTGTTGAAATTTGTCAAATTAAATTTAAATAAGTTAAGACACAAGATGTCGAAAAAAGGCCTCCTTATCACACAACAGCTCTGTTCCAGAAATCACTGTACTATAATGCAGTAGCTCTCTATAATAAATTACCGGTGTCAATTCGTATAAATTATATAAAAATATTTTTAACTGAAAATTGCTTTTATAGTGTCAATCAGTTTTTTATTTTGTACTTTTATATATATTATTTATTTATTGATCTTTTTAAGTATATTACTCCTATTAACATTTACATCAATTCTTATACAATAATTATATAGTATTTAAATTGATCTCATGTATTCAAGTAATTTTATCTTCTATCTGTCATATGGTTTATATTACATCCTTCAAATTCTATAACTGACTTACCATATCTATACAATTTTGTATCATAAGTAGTTAATAAACATTATTATTATTATTATTATTATAATTATTAGCCAATATTTAACGTCCTGTATACAACTTTCCGAAAATGGTATCACTTTTGGACTTCTCATAAAAAGTAGGCATTTTTATAGAGCATGATTTTTTCCTTGCAAAGTTAAAGTTTCGATATATGGAACAGTCCTGAATTGGTGAAATCAAACAACTTGTTCTCGGTGTAACCTAACAACTAAATGTGTTCCAACATAAATTATTGAAAGTAAATCTGCATAAGGAAATCATAAATAAACACAATGTTATTAATTGAAACATAATTATTCGAACTAGATCACGACTAGCCTTTTATCATTATTAATTTCACAATTTAACAATGTTAGATTCAAAAAAATTGCTTGTAGCATCGTGCGTGAACATTACTTTATGAAGCAGACACACGCAAACAGATTGAGTTGTCAGTTTGATAGATTCAACTAAGCTCAGTCGATTTATCATTGGGTTCGCATGGCCCGTGGGCCGTGTGAAATAAATTTATTGGGTTACATGTAATTACAAGCATCGCGTGATGTTGTTTAGAAATATTCCGAGCGGGACGCCACCTTACCATGTCAATATTTTTTGTATATAAAGTGCAAACATTAATAAATCTGGCACTGGGTGGGTGAAGCGACTACAATAGTTTTGCTATGTCTGAATAATATTATTTCTATAACGATTTTTGTACTTGAGGTAATGAAAGCAATCAAAGTAGTTTCATAAAAACAGCGTGACCCATTTTTAATGGAAACACCCCTGTAAAAGATGTGCCTATTATCTGATTTTAACGGGTTTTTTAAGATAGGCCATTGAAAGCTCTACTTTATGACAAAAATTTAGAGATAGATTTCAGTTTTCAAGACCTGCTATGATTTTTTTTCAATATCGAAAATGGACAAATTTGACTAGCGATTTTTGTATAAAATTTAACTATACCACTGGATTCAGAAACATCTAAATCCAAAATTTCGTGAAAAATATTAAATAATGACATATTCATGACAAAATTAATATAGGTAATATTTTATAATAACTTTTACATGATTTTTTCTAAAAATCAAAGTAGCCCATGAAAAATAAACAATAGAAAGATAAATTAAGTGGATAGTTTCAATAAATATTGTCTTTCAAACAAACTTAATCATATTTGACTTAAAAACATGTATGAACAATTGAGAGTAATAATAATTAGGTATTTAATAAACAAAATAACAACACATTACAACATTACACTAAAACTAAAACACGATAATACAATTCATTTTAAATTTTTGTAGCCTCTACAAGGCCGCCGTTTATTTCGATGAACTTGTCGAATCGTTTTTTAATATTCTTTACGACATTCTGTAATTGTTGTCGGGTAACTTCTGCACAAGCTTGTTTTATTCTTGCACACAAATCTTCTCTATTACTCGGGCGTGACCTGTAAACCTTAGATTTTATTAAACCCCATAAGAGGAAGTCAATCGGTGTTAAGTCCGGGGATCGGGGTGACCATCCAATTAACGGGCTACCTCGACCTATCCATCGATTAGGAAAGTTAGCATTAAGCCATCTGGTAACCACAATTGAAAGTGTAGATTTACTCATTCTTGTATTGAAAGTTCATGTAGCATATTCCAAAATTCGTTTTTTAGGAACTGTAAAAACTGCATGCTATTCATATTACCTTCGAAAATGAAATGACAATGACAATTAATGACCCACTCTGGGTTTCTGTAGCCCAAAACCTACAATTTTGTAACGTTGCCATCCCATCTGTGGTAAAAGTTGCCTCATAGCTGAATAAAGTAGTTTTCAAAATATTTCTGTTATTAAGATACTCTCCCTGGGTCCACGAGCAAAATTCCATCCGTGTTTCATCATCACCAGGTTCCAACGTATGTAAAAACTTGGGGTTGAATGGTTTTATGTTATTCTTTTTAAGGCATCTGCGAATATTTTCTCTAGGTAAATTCAAAACTAAGCTAACTACTCATACACTGGCACGGCGTTTGGATTGTTGTTAAAATAATTTAATACGGTCTGCTCGTACCTGGGTCTTCTTTGTACATTATCGGTTCTTATAATGCGCCTTGTCACAGCGCCACACTCATTAAAAATTTTATTTATTTTAGAAACGGTACTTTTAGTGATGTTGGGCTTATTCTGGTGCCTATTATTAAATATTTCACATACCTCTGCCAAAGTTCTGTCATTATCTCCTCTAAGGCGCACAAGTTCAATTTTTTCTACTACATTTAGAGTATCCATAATTTTAACTTTAAACTAATAAACTAGTACTTGATAATATTATTGATCAATTTTATAATTTCAATAACAATATACTCTGAGTATATGCGTGTTTTAAAGATTTGACGCCTGACTTTAAAATTTGTTATCCATGGCACCCTATTATCATCTGTCATTACTCATTAAAAAGACAATATTTATTAAAACTATCCACTTAGTTCATCTTTCCATTGTTTATTTTTCATGGGCTACTTCGATTTTTAGAAAAAATCATGTAAAACTTATTATAAAACATTACCTACATTAATTTTGTCATAAATATGTCAGTGTTTAATATTTTTTCACGAAATTTTGGATTTATCCATTTGAAATGTTTTTGAATCTAGTGGTATAGTTAGATTAAAAAAAAAAATCGTTAATCAAATTTGTCCATTTCTGACATTGAAAAAAAATCATAGTATGTCTTGAAAATTGAAATTTATTTCGAAATCTTTGTCATAAAGTAGAGAATTCGATGGCCTGTCTTTTAAAAGAAGCCATGTTAAAATCAGATAATAGACACAATTTTTTCAGGGGTATTTCCATTCAATATGGGTCACACTGTATATAGTTCAGGTAACAAGAGTCTTTTCTGAGTTCTATATGTTTTACTATATTTTGATTGTTTAAATATTTTTAAGGGAACATCTAAAACATATATTTTTTTTATTCTTCTACTTTAATGATACAATTTCACTCTTAATCCCTTTCGAATGAATGATACATTCCATACTTCACAAATAATATTTTTCAGTTCTGAAACCAAATGAAATATATAAACCAAATAATCCAAAAAAATAATAGCAACACTGAAGTAAAGTTCAAAAAAAATAAAAGTACACTCATGATTTTAACATGAACGTTTATTTATCGCATCTATTTTAGAGCTTCAGAATTTTTACTTGCACACAGATTTGCCATATCCACACTTAAATTTTACGATTTTATAAAGTTTGTTGGTATAATTTAATAACTCCTGCAACAGGCAATTCTTCTTTTTAGTTTCTTGAGAGATAAAAAAAAGTCCATTCTGGCTCAAATTGGTGAGAAGGTACGACGATAAATATATACGGACAATGCGTGGTGGCCATCTTGAAGGCACCATGAATCAGTACCCACGACAAGATGTCTTTAAAAAAGTAAATTTCTACTACCAGCCTATAAAAGTTTCAAGAAAATTCTAGTGCATCTCCAGGTAAAGGAAAGTGACCAACTAGTTGTAGGGTAATTCACAGAAGATCTTTTAGGTCGTGGAGAAATGAGGCCGAAAAGTCAATCTACCCCCTTAAACAATCTAAAACGGATTTTCTCATCCACCTAGCTTAATTGCAAATGGGTGAAATTCACAGCCCGCTTTAACTGGCAAGACGAATTATAGCCCTATTTCAGTAGGCGCTTTTCTATTACGATATTTTATTATATATAACTTAAATTTATATGATTGTTTTAAGCAGGGATGAGATAAGCACCCCAGAAATGGTAAAAAATATGTATTATTGTGTACAATCAGGATAATGGAGCAGAATGCACACTCCAGCTAGGTCTGTAAATGAGGTATGGTTCGGTAGTATCTGTGACATAATGAAACAAAAAAGAATGTTTATGTTTTAATGAGAAAAAAATAACAAAATTTTCCTGTAGTATTGGTGCTGAATATAATTATATTACTGTTACATGGTAATTAAACCTCATTTAACTACTGTAATTAATTATAACCAATAAAAAAATATAATAAGAATAATAATAAATAATCCAATTATATAGTAATATTTCCTCGGACAGAATAAAAAAAATTAAAAAAGAGAATGTTCCTGTAGATTCGAGTTGGAAAACTAAGAAAAAACCTACATTGTACATTAATATAAATATGTAATAAGTTGGCATCTACATATAGAGGGGTAGACATTGAAGTGATTCTATTATAGAATACGTAAACAAATAGTTGGGTAGGCAAATAATAACTAACACAGGCACACAAAAAAAAAGTCCTGATACAGAAAGGTGAAGTACCTTCTGGTACGTTTTTCGGTGTGATAAAAACGAATCTCAGGTTAGAACAGACCCATCACCCTTGGATTTCACCCCAGCACACCCTAGCACCCCCCCAAATGGTCAAATTTTCACATCATATAAAAATTCAAAATAAATATCTTATTCTACGTTTTTCGGTGTGCTAAAAACGAATTTCGGGTCAGAACAGACCCATCACCCTTAGATTCACCCCAGCACACTCTAGCACCCCCCCAAATGGTCAAATTTTCATATCAATTAAAAATCAAAATAAATATCTCATTCTACGCATTCTACGTTTTTAGGTGTGCTAAAAACTAATCTTAGGTCAGAATTGACCCACCATCCTTATATTTCACCCCAGCACACCCTAGCACTACTCCAAATGGTCAAATTTTCACATCATATCAAAATTCAAAATAAATATCTCATTCTACGTTTTTCGGTGTGCTAAGAACAAATCTGGGGTCATGATTTACCCATGACCCTTAGATTTCGCCCCAGCACCCCCTATGTGGCCGTAAGTAATTACCTACATATTGACACCGATAATACAGCATATCTTCCAAGCATTTTAAATTTATTTATATGTGTTTTAATATAGAAGCATTTTTTTCTAGGGATGATTTTGTTGCCCGATTTCATCGCTTGGAAATGAAAAATTGTCATATCCTAATACTGGTAGAACGTTACAAGGGTCAAAATATAACCATATGGTGAAGGGGGGTGGGGAGATATAGCAAAATTAAAGCTATTAAATTACATTGAAAAACGTAGAATGATATACTTATTTTGAATTTTTATGTGATGTGAAAATTTGACAATTTGGGAGGGTGCTTGGGCGAAATCTAAGGGTCGTGGGTAAATCATGACCCCAGATTCGTTCTTAGCACACCGAAAAACGTAGAATGAGATATTTATTTTCAATTTTTATATAAACTAACATTTTCACCCTTTGGGGGGGGTTCTGGGGGTGCTGGGGCGAAATCTAAGGGTGATGGATAAATCATTACCCCAGATTAGTTCTTAGCACACCGAAAAACGTAGAATGTGATATTTATTTTCAATTTTTATATAAACTAACATTTTTACCCTTTGGGGGGGTGCTGGGGCGAAATCTAAGGGTGATGGGTAAATTATGACTACAGATTCGTTCTTAGCACACCGAAAAACGTAGGATGAGTTTTTTTTTTTGAATTTTTATATAAACTAACATTTTCACCCTTTGGGGGGGGGGTTCTGGGGGGTGCTAGGGCGAAATCTAAGGGTTATGGGTAAATTATGATCTCAGATTTGTTCTTAGCACACCGAAGAACGTAGAATGATATATTTATTTTGAATTTTTATATGATGTGAAAATTTGACCATTTGGGGTAGTGCTTAGCCAAAAAACGTACCAGAAAGTACTTCACCTTTCTGTATCAAGACTTTTTTTTGTATGCCTGTGTAATTAATAGCACCGGCATACAAATGACAACATGTTGGAAGAGAGAGCTACCAGAGTATCAAATCGTTGTGTTTTCGAAGGTGCTCAAAACGTATTAGACCTTAGTTTTTAAAACTTTTTCCCCTTTAATTCACCAAACGCTCTCCTCTATTACTTTTTTTCTACGATTATTAAACTTCCACCCCACTACGTGGATGTGGAAATAAAAATGTGACAGTCGGCAATAATATTTGGGATGTAGTTATAACAATTTGCAAAGAAGACACCTATTATAGTTTTATTGAAAAAAATACGGGGTGGTCATCCTAAGAAACAATTCAGCTATGATAGAAATTTGTAAAGGTACCTTTTATCTAATCTTAGTTTTTTTGCTGCCGGAGGATCGCTCTGTACATTCTGCATATTTCTTTTTACCAAAAATTACCAGGTTTACTTTATAATACTAGTCGTAACTAAATACCGATTATTATTTTCATGTGTCGTTTTTAATTAAAATTCTTTTAGAGCGACCACCCTGTATATATAAACAGGGAAGTTCTGCGTAAATACCTTTATCGATTTTTTTTATACTCTTCGTAAATAAAAAACGAAGAGTATATTGCATTCGATCGGTACGTTTCTAAAACCAGTAATATTGTTCGTAGAAAAAGATTTTTATATCACTGTGTTGGTGATTGAATTCTCAACAACCTTCAAAATGTCCGCCCGTCTGTCCATCTGTCTGTCTGTCTGTCCGTTCGTCACGTTTCTTGTAAGAACGATAACTTAAGAACGATAAGTTCGATTGTATTGAGATTTGTACAGTAAGTTAGTGTTAGCTAGAGGAGGAACCCTGTTATTTATTTGACAAAATCGATCAACAAATAACAAAGTTGAACAAAGTTACACATTTTTTAAATTAATTTTTTTTTATGTTTTGTAATCAAACAAAAAATTTCTAAAACTAATATTATTTACAAAAGAAACTACGAAGAGTATCCTATAGAATGTGCAACGATTATATAAAAAGTACAGTAAATAGGCGAGGAGCAAAATGGTTAGCTTGTATAAGGATATTTTTTAGAACACTGAAAAGGATACATTTTTTCATTCAAATTAAGATTCTGAAAATTTGTTTAATCTGTGATCTGTGCACCAAATTTTCCATTTTTTAAATAAACACCATAGTTGGTTTTGAACTCAAATGATTCTTACTTTTCAATGTCACAGTGCCTAATTATTATTCCACGTTTTCCCTGATCGAAAGTAATAACGAATTGTTTGTTGTTTTACGGCCGCTATACGGTCTATAAAATGTTTACTGTCAAAAATAAAATTAACAAAATGGTAACGTGTATGCGGTAGTTTACTTTAAATAAAAACGAAAGTCATTTACATTGAATTGCAATGACAAATCATAAAGACATTCTATTTTCGTATTTTTAATGCACTCTTGATATACATATTAAAAGCACGTCTTAAGACAGTAAGATGAGATAGGACATATTTTTACAGCTAAATCCGGTAGAGCAGTACTCACCATTCTAATTAAATTGCTAAATTATGATAAGTTGATGATTGACTTTACATTGTTTTAATCTAATTTTAGATAGTGATTAGTTTAAATTCGCTATTGGTTTATACGCTGAATCGGTACAAGGTTAGTGTAGCAGACTATCACGAGAGTGGTCTGCATACCTTATTTTTAGTAGAGAACGGAATATATGCAAACCTTTTGTGTTCAATTTAAACAGTGGTGTATAAATAAATTAATATCATGGATGTCTTAACGAAGCTTTCAAAATTATTTTTGAAAATATGGTTCTTATACATTCATTACTGAACATAGTATAGTATAGTATAGATAGTAAAACCGAAATAAAGTTCATAAGGAATTGTTTTGCAGTTGCAACAATTCCTGCAAAATGTTGCCAGAACGTTTTGCAATAAACACGAGTACTGGAAGAAATTTAGCTAGGAGGTTTGTTCAAAATTAGGTTTTTCCCTCGTAGGTGTTTAAAAGCCCAAAGCTCAATGAGTGTTGTCAGCAAGTACCGATTGCATTGAGAAATGTGAAGAGTATACGTCTCCATATATGGTCATGTGAAACAGATCACGCCTGGAGTACCCTGGGAAAAACCCTCTCCCCGGTGAGCAGAACAAAACCCCTTGAGTGTCCCGTGGATAATTATTCTAAGTATAAACTTGGTAGATAGAGTGCGAGATCGGGGGACTACTGGTAGCGAACTGCTAGCTCCTCAAGAGAATATTTTGTGGTAGTGTTTGCACTCTCAACAATAAGACATTATTTTTTTACATTTACCTGTTTAGATAAATCATAACTAATGTTACTTTATTATTTATGTGACGCCCCTCGCCCCTGTCATCCTCGATGTAAATTTAGTTGTACTGGTCATATTGCAACAAAGAAAACTCAGATGGTTCGTTATGACATTTCGTCTTTAGTTCTTAATAATAAACAGAAAAACTAATATCGGTCATTCTTAAACTATTGACGATAATTTAAATAATAATGCATATATTTCAACTAAACTTCAAACCCCACATGATGACCTTACAATTTGTTAAATGTGTAATTTCCTGTTTTACGCCCAAAATCAAAATTCTACGTTTCGTACTTCTCGTCTTTAATTGGGTCACAACTTCCTACAACTATGCCAAGTTTCAACTTTCTACATCAAATATACTTTGAGAAAAATTCCTGTGACAGACGGACGGACAGACGACTGAACGGAAAGGCAGCGAGGTATCCCCCAAGTTTTTCTCTCTTATTTCCTTTTTGCTCTAGCTCGATTTTGAAAAAACTTTATAGATGAGAAAAGTCTTATTTTTACCTGAAAAATCATCCTGACTGTTTGGGGATTAACTCTGGGTCACTCTCTATGTTGTTGCTTTTTCACTTAAATCAGTGAAGATCTTATCAAAAAAAGATTAGGAATAACAGTAGCGGTAACTGTTAGTGAGTTGTAGTATATAGATCTGAGTCCATACATGAAGGCAGCTGGAAAAATTTTTAAGGAAACGTACCACAACATGATTCATGTTACGAGCTTCGCTTCGCTCACGGACTGCATAGAGCTACTGAAACTATCAGACAGTGTTAATCTAACGTTGATAAACTGATTTCCAGTGTTAAAAAAGCGTTTCTAAAGGCACCAATTCGAATTAGGGCAATTTATGGAATGTTGCCAAAGACACCTCGACCTCCAGAGCCTATTGTAACTCGGTGGAGGACATGGTTAGAGGCGGCATCATATTATTATTAAAATGTTGATGCAGTTAAATCAGTAGTGCAACACTTCGATCCAAAAGAATCAGTTGCCATTTTACACGATCAAGAAATGTTTAGTGATCAATTTATTAAACAAAATTTAGCATATATGGATATTTATCATGAATCCCTCTAGCCATACGCGACCTTCAACGTAAGCAGGAAAGAGGCCAGTATACAGTAACTGATGAAATGAACATTATATTTGATCTAATCAATATGTTTTTAGAGTATTAGGGGTATTGCTGAGACTGTGAAACACATACTGGGTACAGTGTTAAGAAACAACCCCGGTTTTTCAACATTTTGGTGTGTGGTGAACTGATTAAGTGGCAAAGAAGTGCCTGACATAAATCTGCCATCTATAAGAAATTATACTTATTTGAAACTTGCGCCGATTACATCGGTAGATGTTGAAGAACCCGTTTCAAAATACAAGTGTCACTAAATAGTGACAGGCGCCGGAGTTTAACTTGGGACCATTTAGAACAAATTTAAATAACACATTTTCATTATTCTAATAAGGCATAGTTACCAATTGTTTGTGCATCCGGGCATAAGTAAGGGTCATATACCTTTAAATATTACGGAATTCACTAGATACAATTGTAAGGTAAGATATTGTATTATTGTGCAAGAAATGTTTATATAGTTCATATCGCCTAAAGCCGATTCTGGTTTATCTCATAACTACCTCGAAGCCGGGGTCTATTCCTAATATTTTCCGACTATAATCACAAAATATACATCTATAAATTTTGTTTTCTTTATAACTATGACAGTTTTTCCTATATGATAAATTTCAATACTGCATATTGAAAGAAATGAAAGGATATTTTTATTCTTTAATGGATAAAATAATGTCATCCGTACTTTTCAGTATCCCCCATTGCATACTACGCGTTCTTTGGTTATAGATTATCAGTAATAAGCTACTTGATATTCTATACTACCCATCTTCGACACTAGCGCTGGTCGTCCGTGTGTAGTTTATTAAAAATCATGTTTAATGGTCTAATTTCAAGATTTAATATTAACCATATTGCAAACATTATCGGAATCATGAAATTACATGCCTATTCAATTTTACCTAATGGTAAGTAACGCTGGTCCTAAAGTCAGGATACAAGAGAAATGCATGTGTTGCTCAATTTTGATATATTATTTCCCTCGCATACCGAAGGGAAGTATTGTATTCGAGAAAAATCATCCTCCGACATTTTTTCGGATTTTCACGTTTCATATCATGTAGATTACGAAAATCTAGGTTTTTCAATTCCACCAGTCTGTCGGTCCGTCCGTCTGTCTGTCTGTTGGTGTATTGACTAAAAAAACTACTTGACGGAGAACAGTAAAATTTGGTAGGTAGCTGACGCTACTGTCAGCGAAGAAATGGTTAAACTTTTACTGGAAAATACACAGGGTTGACGGATCGTCTAAAGGAAATAAATAATGTAAAAAAAATGTTTAGCTCAAATTTAAAATTTACATTTTTTTACCATTTTGGAAAAAAAAATTGTTCCTCAAATTTAAAATTTCCACGTTTCATGGCATTCTAAATCTATTTTTAAAAAAAATTGAAAACATTTGTAGTTTTTTTACCGCTACTGTACTGTAGAATTGAAGGATTTTTTTTTTGCTCAAATTTAAAATTTTCACGTTTCATGACATTCTGAACATATTTTAGAAGAAAAAAAATGTTTACAGAACACAAACTCATTAATGAATGTCAGTTTGGTTTTCTACCAAACCGTTCAACTGAACAAGCTATATTCCATTCACTTTCTGATATTATTTCAGCACTTGACTAAACTAAAGTAGCTTGCCTCTATTTTGATATGTCAAGAGCCTTTGATACCATTGATCACTCAATTTTGTTGGATAAACTAGAATTATACGGTGTTAGGAGAACATGTAAAAAACTAATTTAATCTTATCTTACTGATCGATTCCAAGTCACGTCAATTACTGCTTTAAAGACTACAACCTTGCTTTTCTAAGAAAGTGGCTATATAACAAGGTGGGCCTCAGGGCTTCATACTGGGGCCTCTATTGTTTGTCTTATATACTAACGATTTACAGGGCATATTAAGAATAAATAATCTATTTCAATAATCAGATGATAATTCATGTGTGGCAATTGGTTCTACTGTAACAGACTGTGTAAGTAAAGTTACCCGTATAGCCTCTGATATGACACAGTTTTGTGAAACAAACAGTTTGAATTTAAATGGGAATAAAACTTTTCTTGTCAAGTTCTCTTCAACTGTTAATGTCGATTTCTCCCTATATGTACCTTTGGATGGTATGTCAATTAGACAGGTAGATTATGTAAAATTTCTTGGGGTAACGATAGACACCAAATTAAATTGGGAAAATTATACCAATATCTTAATATCAAGATTAAACTTAGCATGCTATTTAATTCGATTTCTTAGAAATCAATTGTCAGTAGATAGCCTTCGAATATTTTTTTTTCGTATGTACAAAATGTTTTGGAATATGCCATAATATTTTGGGGACCCTCCGTACACTGGCAGAGAGTATTCGTAACTCAGAAACGGCTCGTCAGATGTATGGTGGAAATTTCCAGTAGAGAATCCTGTAGATCTTATTTTGAAAACCTGAATATAGTTACCATCCCATCTCTTTATATCTATAAACTTGCGTTATTTGCTAAAAAGAATCCTGACATCTTCACAAGGAACAATGAAATATATAACTCAATGTCAACACGTCAACATTTAAGTGTACCAAATCACCTTCATACTTTCTACCAAAAGGGGCCATTTTACAATGCTATTAAAGCTTTTAATGTACTTCCTGTACACTTAAAATCGATAGAGCAAATAGGTTTATTTAAAAAGCGACTTAAATCTTATCTGGTTGAAAATGTGTTTTATTTTTTCAGTGAATTCGTAAATGTATAAGTTCGTTGGGAAACATTTATTTTTACATTGTTCATATTTTTATTTTTACTTTATGACACATATTATTGTTGCATTTCTTCTCGTTATCTATTTGAATTCAATCATTTTAACTTCTTTGCATATTGTATTTTTCTTCTGTGCTGTGTTTTTTTATCAGTCGGTATAGTTCTTAAAAACGAAATTTGAAAATAAAAATGTAAACTTTTGACAATGCTAATGTCTTTTTGTATAGAGATCTATAGCAATAAAGAATTTATTATTATTATTATTATTATTATTATTATTATTATTATTATTATTATTATTATACTTCCACTCCTCTACGTGAATGTGGAATTGAAAATGTGTCAGGCGGCAATAATATTTGGCATATGCACCTATTATAGTTTTATTGGAAAATGTACAGGGTGGTCATCCCAAGAAATAATTCAATCATGGTGGACATTTGTAAAGGTATTTGCGCAAGCCTTCCATATTTGGCACCTGTTATTTAGTATTGAATTTTTGCTGTCGGATGACCACTCTGTATATTTTTTTTACCAAAAGATATCAGGTTTTCTTTGTAATAGTAGTGATAACTGTATTTCGATTATTCTCAATGTCATTTCGTAATTAATAATTTTTTAGAGTGACCGCCATGCACAAATAAAGAGGGAAGTTCTGTGTAAATACCTTTACCGATTTTTTTTTAAACGTCTGTGTGTTTGTCCTAGTCCGAAAAGCACTGAAACTGCAGTGCTATTATTAAAAATACGTTCAGTTTTGCCACTTTTTTATTCATACACCGATCAATTAATTGGGTTACGGTTTAAAAGTTTCTCCAAGAAATACGCCCCTCAACTATCCGTCATCGTATTCTCTGAAATATTTCAAAAAGTTGTAACTTAACCTTTACAAAGCCTATACTACAAAAAAAAAAGAATTTAGTTTTATATAACTTGATGTAAAAAAATAAAGGGTGTTCCCTTGAACTAATAGTTATTTTTAACGCTAGATTGCGAAATGCCATTTTTGTGTGAGCCATAGCGAGTAAAAAAAGTCATTCGAGAATGTAATGGAATTTGGCCATGTATCAAATAATATTTTCTCGAAAACTGTCTCCCACCGTTCAAAAATTACTAAAAATGCGAAGAGAACATTTTGACATTTGCAATTAATTTATTTGACATTTATGTCATCTACAATTTGCTGCACATGTTTTAATATCAAATATTATTTGGCGCGCCAGCAACGACAGCAATGCAATAAACAAGCTTTAGTAAACAATGTATAATTCTATTAAGAATACAAACGTTTTTTTTTTTAATTTTGGTAGCAGTTTACTCAATAATTTTACCATTGGAAGTGAATAAAAATATAAAACATGTTATCAGAATATGATGAAGATCTACCATGCGAAGTGTCTGAAGCAGCAAATAGTGTAATTTCTGGACTTATTCCCAGTAAATCGATCAGGCAATATAGTCTGGTAGAATTAGAAAAACCGCTGGATGAAATTCCTTACAGGTAACCACATGGTTTAGTCGATGTATTTATTGATAAGGAACATACCTGTGAATTTCCTCACACTTTAAGGTGAGTGAACGTTTTTTAATTCACGTTTTTTGCGAAAAATCACGAGAAATCGCGTTTTGTAAGGGTAGCTCTAAGCCGATTGACTATAGTCATATTTGATGTTATACGTTTCGTAGATGATAAAAAACAGTTAATTTGCCGTCCGAATCATTTAAATCGGTTAATAATTTTTTTAGGTAATCGAAAAAACTGTCGAAAGAATCGAAAATTTAAATAATTTTTATTCCGTGAAAAAATGTCCTAAATCCTCAAGACCAGGTGGAAACATGTCTCATGTGCGAATATCTTAATAGCAAATTAATGTATCGGCATAAAACTTTCATATTCTGGTAGTTGGTATTTTCACACGAATTTAGAATAGATTGTTGTAGGATGTTTAGAAGCGGAGATAATTTTTTTAGTTGTTAATTACGCCATTTGTTTATTTATCAACACAAACATTTTAAATTTACATGGTAACTAGTTAAAGACTTGAATTTTGTAATTCGATGAACTGCCACGTATAATGTTATGTTTTAAGGGACGTAATATTAATTTTTGTACACCACAGACTGAATGAGTCTTCGTGTCCCGCCCTCAGCTGTCCACGTTAACGTTTTCGGTCAAGCGACTTCAAATTTCGAGCAAACAAAAATCGATGTATTTCCGTCATTTATGATGCGATATAGACGATTTTTTTTAAATCTGGGATAGCACAAAGAAATGTACACTACCGCATTAACATTGTTGAAGAAATGTTAATAAATTTGTCATAAAAAATTGAAAAAAAAATTTGTTGTCGATTATTCGAGCAGCGGAGCGCCGAATGAGTACTCTGGTTTGAAAAAATCTCAAAAGAAATTATTGTAGTGCAAGTTAATGTTGAAGCTAGTGAAGAATGTTCTTTCATGATGTAGCGATAAAAGCAAGCTGTACGAAAGCATGAAACGGTTAATATGTTTTGTAAATTGCCGATTAACTTTTTTAACGTTATAGCGTACCTACTGTACAATAATTTTTGGTTTTTTCAAAATTTAATAATTCAATTTCTAACTCGTGCGTTTTCATGAATTTCATTTTTAAATATCGCGCCGCGGTCATGAAAACAGTATTGATGAGAGGGTAAGGAGAAAGAGAGGAAGGAGAAGAAGGATCATACATTTGGCGAAATCGCATCATAAATGACGAAACACATCGATTTTTTTGACGTCGGAATTTGAAGTCGCTTGATCGAGAACGTAAACGTGGACAGCTGAGGGCGGGATACGAAGACTCATTCGGACTGTGGTGTACAAAAATTAACATTACATCCCTTAAAACATAACATTATACGTGGCAGTTCACTGAATTGCAAAATTGATGACTACAGCTAGTTACTGTGTAAATTTAAAATGTTAATAAATAAACAAATGACGTAATTAACAACTAAAAAAATTATCTCTGCTTCTAAACATCTTACAACAACTAGTTTTTGTTTAAAATTCGTGTAAAAATAATAGCTACTAGAATATGGAAGCTTTATGCCGATATATTAATTTATTATTAAGATATTCGCAAAAAACGCTGTCCCAAAAAGTCGTTCTTTTTCAAGCGCCATTTTGTTTATGAAAATATTAAAAAATCGTTATGCCAACAATGTATTCGTAAACTAGACATCACAACGAAAAAAAATGAGCTCCAGATGAGTCATTTTTAATGACGGAAACTGGGTCAGATTGAATTGAATATTTGAGACTTTTTCCATAAACAAATGCATTTTCTCGAAAAGATATAAATATTTCTTGATGAAAATTTTGTGGTAGCTTCAGGGTTACATAGGACATGTTTACACCAATTTTTCACGGAATTAAAAATTATTGAAATTTTTGATTTTTTCGACAGTTTCTTTCGATTATTTAAAAAAATTATTAACCGACTTAAATGATTCGGACGGAAAATTAACTGTCTTTATATCACCTACGATACGTATAACATCAAATATTGCTATTGTCAATCGGCTTAGAGCTATGCTTACAAAACCCGATTTTTCGTGATATTTTCGCAAAAAAAATTAACTAAAAAACGTTCCCCACTTTAAAATGGCAGAAAATTCACAGTATGCTCCTTATCAATAAATACATCGACTAAACCATGTGGTTACCTGTAAGGAATTTCATCCAAGATTAGCCTTCCCATGAGCTAGTTCTACTGGCCTAATATGAATCTGCTTACAAAGACTTTATGAAATAGTATGATTCTGAGAAACTAAAAAATGTGTCTGAAAATGTGATATTGACATATTTTGAATATGAAATTAAGATAGTGCAGACGACAACGTTATGGTCTGTATATTTAATGCTGAAGGGAACAGTAAACGTCAAACAAAATATAGATATAGAGAAATATTTCAAATTAATACCGTATTTGAAAAATAAATGTGTAGGATATCGTCCAAACAGGCCAAAAGTTTGAACAAAAGCGGAGCTGATTAGAATAATGTGACAAAAGGCTGAAGAAAAAGAGAAAGATTTTAAAAATAAATACATAAGTCATATAGGAAAGGTCTTGCAATGTATCTCAATAAAATAACTTTAGAGGTATTTTAAAACCTCATGAGCTGTGACCTTCATATGCGCAGAGACATTATCCGTCCTGTTGACTCAGTTACACTTCTTAAAAATATTATATTTATTGTTTACAATTTATCCCGAGCTCTTGTTTATGTATACAGCAAGGCAGCCTCCAGTGTCTTCAAAAACATACTTATAACTCTGATTAAACTTTGCCTTTTGCGCATTTCGCGGCTCATGAGATTCTGAAACACCTCTACAGAAATATGAAAGGTAGTATGTCAATGTTATAAATAGGGAAAACATAAAGAGAGAAATTACAATTACAAATTTACAATTGTCAAAACAACCTTATTATGTTATATTTCTTGAAAAATTAATTATCAAGTCCGACTTTGTTTACGCTAAAAATTCCGACCCTTGCTAATTAAACATCATCCTTTTCATTCTGGAAATAGTGCCCCATGTTCAAATGTTTAAAAAAAAAATTTCTAGCAAAAGAAACATGTGTACTGATCATATGTAGGCAAAATTGAAATTATCCAACGTTTTCAAAATAAAGTATTGAGGGGAATGGTCAATGCTCCTTGGTATGTACGAAATAGCGACCTACACAGAGATCTGAGTGTGGAAATGGCTGCAGACGTGGAATAAGAAGAAGGCTCAAAAGGACGAAACCTTTTGAGTTAGTCTAGTGGATGAAAAAACAGCATGTGCGAGCATGAAGTGCATCTTGATAAATTGATAAAACAATCAGAGGACACTAGCACATAACTTAGTAGTTATTAAGATATTATCAAAAAAGTGTTCAATCTTAGTATTTAGAATAGTTGTAATTATGCATTAAAAAAAAAAATCAGTATAAATATTGTGACATCTTAAACTTTTTTTACGTCTTCACAAATCTGACGGACTGGCACATATTAGAAGTCTATTTCGTCGTGATTTATATTCTATAAAATTAATCAACTCATCGAGGATACTTGCGACAATGACGTTCTAAAAAAGTCACCTAGCTCCGAAATATTGTAGGGTCCAATATAGATATTATTCAACAGATAAAATAATTTGCGTAGTCACCATCACTAATTCCATAAATATGCTTGCGAATAAATAATTAACAGACACTGTAATTAAAAATTGACTAAACGCATCGCCACAACGATATATCGTCTGTACTTGAACCTGTACTGTTAATCGTGAAAGGAGACGTAATAATTACTATTTCTCAATAACAATAAATTATATCCTACAAATATTGGACGATTCATGGGTGGGCAAAGTTGTTCTCCAATTCCCGACGAGCTTATCTCTATATCTTGGACGGCCCTCTGTTTGTTTAATTCCTCGTGAGATGATCTATTACATGTAGTGATCAATTTTTAATCTACTGTACTAGGGGCTTACGTCGATTTCATTTAGTTTACATGATACGGTTTATCTTGTATTTTTTAAACATAATTGTTTAATATATAAACAACATTCTTTTACAGCCATCTACACTTTATCCAGCTACACTTTGCAACGCATTAAGTATCGATGTAGAATATACGCAGAGTTCATTATAATGGGGACTGCAGCTTCTATGACACATTGTTATAAGTTTAGAAAATTAATAATGAATGAAATAAAACAAACTTGTACCAAACTATATCTATATTTTATTCAGTCTGATTTGTTAAAAATAATTCATAATGACAGCATTAGCTTCTAAACAAAGTCATATTCGATTTTTGTTATTCTGCATAACTTTCACTGGGAAGTCTTTAGTGGTAATTTCAATAACTCCAGAAATCTCAACTAGCCCCAAAGTGACAGTAACTGAGATAGGAACTTCGTATGAGTAACCATTACGTAATTGCGACTAAATTTACGACTTTGATGTAAAAATAACTTCATTTGACAAGTTACAATACCTGCCTCGTAGTTTCTACCACTAACGATTACTTTATAGTTATGCAACTTCTACGTAGCTTTCGTGGTACATGGGAACGTGGTAGTTACCAGTGGGACGACTTCCGGGTTTTCAGAACTTGAAGGTGGTAAACTATAGTAGCAGCGAGTAACTCGCATCACTGAAATGTGACTTCAAAGTTGCAATCACCTTTAAGTAGCGTTAATAGTTGCCACGACGTTCTGGGAACCTTCACTATTTCTTTAAAGTAGTGGAACTTGTAAGTAATATTCATAGGTGTTAATGACATTACTGCTACCTACAGAACTGTGTACGGCTACTACAAAGTGCACATCACCTCTGAAATTTACCATGGAGTAAATTTCCCCATCTAGTTCCCAATGTTGACCATAGATAAAGTTAATGCAACAAACCTAACCTATATAATATGTTTGCCTAACCTAGACTAGAATTATATGCTGCTATATTATGCTATGCAACATTTTATGTTCAAAATAAGGCAACGAAATTTAATATTTCAACACAGTTTTATTACACCTACCTTTTCTTCTATGTTATCTATCACTGTAATAGTATATTATACCAACAAGGTTTTTGTTTATTAAGTCGTTGATATATGGCTGCATACAAGTAAATTGCGACAGCTGATAGGTTTTTCAATGTTAAGTTAGGTAAATGATAAACAGCAAAAGCTAGGAACGCGTTCAGTCTAGACCTCGTACGGCTAATACGTACGTTCCGAATCAATATCGGGAAAAATATAACCATGAAGTGGCAGCGGCAACTTTCAAGAGGCAATTTGTAGTAGTCACAACTTTGCTACGACTTTGAAGTGATGCTACAGTTCCATTCGCAGATTTGTGGTAAATATAACTTTAAAGTTACGTATTTGCAGTTTTCGTCACTATAGCCAAGTAGCAATTACTTTCAAGTAGCATTTCTTAGTGAAAACGACCTTAAAGTCACATTTTCTGAAATACTTTGATACTATTGATGGTCAAAATTATCGACGCCATTATCGACACATGAACCATAATTTCACAATTGACAAATAAATTTAATTTATCGCCATTTCTTCACCAAATACAACAAATTAATACATAAAAAGTAATGTTAAGTTCCGAAGAACAATAAAAAAATAGGTTTCAGTATGTAGTGTGTCAGATTCGGACGTTTTATCATTATGTTTGTCAGTAAAATTGCATTATGACCCTTAGACCATTGGAAAATAGCACAAGTTTTGCTGTCTAATATTACCTTCTGATATTCTATCAAATTTCTGAGTTAGGGAAATGAACAAGAACAAGAATCATATGTAAGAATGAAACATAAATATATTAAAATCGGTTGCAAGACAAAGAAGGGGCAACATCGATTTGAAAGAGTAGGGAGTGGTAAAGTTTTCTGAAAGTTGCGGCGTCTACGCCGCCACGTCGCCGCTCTGGAGCAACAACGTCATTGGAACGTAGCCAGACAAGTTCCAGGAACGTGGCTGGAACGTTATCGTCACCAAAAAATATTCCCCATTTTGGTCATAAACACGTATTAGGAACGTTCCTATTACGTGCCTGTGGCTAGTACCAAAACACTTTAAAGTGCCTACAATAGTCATTGCTACGTTCCCGCGACTAATTGTGCTAGTTGGGATACTATTTCAGTGTCGTATTTTTCACTTTTGACATCCTGACAATAAGAAGTTGATAAATCAGTAGAAATTAGCGATCAACTTTTATCCCCATATTTCGAAATCAATTTGTTAAAAACCATTCAAACAACGCAGCTATGACTGGCTATATATGGGTTGTCGCATCATTCTGATGAATCCAAACAATTTTTTGTCCTAAATTTTCGAATTTCATCGTTAAAAAAATATTCCAAAATATTTGCAGAACGATTTAAGTAAATAGTGACTATTTGGTTATTCTCATCAATGAAATAATATTCAACGATTTGAGAGACACCACAGAGTCATCCATAAATTGCTGATGCTGCCGACTAGGTTCGAACCTTTTTAATATTGACGTAACCACTTAAATTAATAATAATAATAATAACTTTATTCATACTTAGGCCATATTGATATGGATGTACATGTCAAATAGATATTAAATAGCATAGAAAAAAAGTAACATGAATATAGGATATTAGTTTAGTTGATGTATGCAACACAACTAAACTGCGTCATAATAAGAAGAAAAAAAAAAGAAAAATATGTAAATATAACAAACTAGTGTACGACATAAATACAAACAAACATATAGACATATACATATACATGTATAAATAGATATCACATGAGTAACTAAAATGATGTCAATCTATAGTATCATTTAAATATTCAGTAACTGTATAATAACATTTATTGACTAGCAGGTTCTTTAATATTTTTTTAAACGAATTATAATTTCGATTTTTGTAGCGTTCAGGAAGCTTATTAAATAATTTTACTCCCGCATATGAAGGCGAAAATTCATACTAGATGTATTATGATTCACAGTGCACAGTTCATTCCTTTTCCTCGTATTATAATTGTGATGCTGACAATTTGTTTCATACAAGTGAATATTTTTTTTTTGTATGGAGTAGAATTTTAAAAATGTATATGCTGGAAGCGTCATAATTTTATTGTCAGCAAAAACAGATTTTCATGATTCTGTGCTTCGCATGCTGAATATTAGTCTTATAATTTTTGTTTGCATTATAAAAATTCTTATGCTTTCCGGTGCATTACCCCAGAGTGTGATATTATATGACAGATAGCTGTAGACCAGTGAATAGTATACATTTAACAGGCAATGTGTAGAAAGTAGGTCTTTCATTTTTAAGATGGCATAGTAAGATCTGCTAATTGTTTTGCTCACGTGGTTAATGTGAGCTGACCAGCTTAAATTATCATTTAGGAATACTCCCAAGAACTTAGTGACTGAGCTTTCGTTCAAAGTGATGTTATTGACAACAATATTGTTGATAGGGTGTTTCTTTTTATTGTAAAAGTTGAGGCAGATGGTTTTATCTATATTTAAAATGAGATTATTTTCTCTACATCACTTTTTAAAATCATGTATAACTCGCGTAATCGATTTATTTAAGTCCTCAGCAGTCGGTGTTGAAACCGCCACTGTTGTGTCATCTGCGAACATTGTGACACATGTAGATGTAAGACAAGTTGGCAATTCGTTAACATACAGAGTAAATAGTAACGGACCCAACACCGACCCTTGAGGCACACCTCTGTGTATGTTGTAATAATTTGAGGTATTTTCTTGTACTTTAACACATATTTTCCTGTCTTTGAGGTAGGACATTATCCAGGATAAAATGCAGCCCCTTACTCCTATATTATAAAGCTTTCGTTTAAGAAAATAATGATCAATACAGTCAAATGCCTTTGATAGATCAAAGAACACTCCAGCTACTAATTGCCCCTGATCTACACTTTTATAAATGTATTCCATAAGCTGGTATGCTGAAGTTTCCGTTGATCTATTTATACAAAAACCATGTTGACAGTCAGTTATGATTTTTTGATTTATAAGAAAAGTTGTTAATCTATTGTAAATAAGCTGTTCAAAAATTTTAGAGAGCACATTTAGAATTGCAATAGGCCTATAGTTGTCTACACTATTAGGATCGCCTTTGTTTTTATAAATTGGAATTACTGATGCAATTTTCAACAAGGAAGGGAATTGCCCTTGTTCAAAAGATTAATTTATAATGTAAACTAATGGGTTTACAATGCTTTCTGAAACAGCTTTGATTAATTTAATTGGAATACCACCCACGCCTACACTATTTTTATTTTTCAATTGAGAAATGATTTTTAAAATTTCCTCTCTATCAGTAGGAGCAATTAAGAATGATTTTGTATTGGTAGATGAAAGATTGCAGTTTTTAGAGGAAAATGTACCGTAATGATTTTTCAAGCAAATGTCTGTTATATTTGAAAAGCAATCTCCAAACGTGTCGGCTACATTTACAGGGTCTGTTATGTATTGATTTTCATTTTGAATTCAAATTAAAGTGAGTTTCCCGAGATATTAATAAGTAGTTTAATACATTTACATCCACTTTCGGAACATGTAAGATTTATCTTGACTTTATTCTTCCTACAAAGTCTCTATATTATACGAAACCAGCTTTAAGGACACGATGGATCCATCTATATGGCCTCTTGGCGTATGCGTCAGCCGTTTTTTACAGATAGGCAACAAGAAAGGGTTGCCGAAAAATTAATCTTTGATCCCAATGTACCCCTGCTTAATGTAAATACTATGAACATGAATAAAATTAATAATTTAAATGTGGATATAGAAAGCCATCAAAATTTAATTTTTTTTTGTCTTAAATATGTTCATATTTTGGATTGGAGCATTTTACTGCGTTAATTAACACTATTATAGGACCGTTTCTCTGGCCAAACAGTAAAACGAAGATTTCATGAGCAGTAATTAGGGACCAAAAGAACATTCCGATACCTTTTGTCAAATATGAGGCAGTACTTTTGCCCCGGGCACATGAGCACGTAGATTAATGGGTGATTTATTTTATGGAAAACTCCATGGAAACATTACGTGAAATAATATCTGGATACTATGGTTGCTTTTGCAGGGAGTGGTATAACTCTTTTTGAGAAAGTAAGAATTAATGGAAGGAGCGACCTTATTGTTTTTAATATAAAAACTGTGACAGCTCGCTTTTGTATTCATATTTAATGTGTTAATAATATTATTTTCTTTTAACTACCAATGAATACGAAATTAACATACCCACCTATATCTATTACCATCGTCCCATACTAATAAATTAATACAATTAAGTAACTAAATTAGGTATATAATATGATTCATAGTAGCGTAATATCTTTTATTTCGAAAGAAGTTGCATAGTGGGATACTGATGGGCGATATAATCCTATTGTTTGAAACATGCAATAACCATCTTGCATTCAAGGATCAACGGAAGGAAGTACTGTGTTGACTATGAACTGTCTATATTAGGCCGTATATTTAATAGAATCTAATTCTGTCGCATGTATTGAATATTTACTATTCCTAAAAAAGTACGCAGTCAGTGGCGCTATATAAAAATGGGCTGAAATCAATTTGTCTAGAAAAAGCCATGCTATTTGTGTGTCTGTCATCGATTACAGTTAAGCGGAGAACATATTTCGATCTAGATTTTTAAATTCATTCATATTAAATAACAATCAAATCAATGTAGCTCGGATTTTCTTAGGACTGCAAGAACAGTTTCCTCAAAATCAAGATATTCCTCGAGTAAACAATAGACGAAATGAGTAGCATTCTAGAAGAACTTTTCGTAAATTTTTACTGAGTAGAACAATCGTCGACTGAGAATTGGTTTGTTCTATCTCCACTTTTTATGGTTTTTGAGGTATTAGTTTATTTCATAAGCTGAATATGATATTATTCTATCTCCAGCGACATATTTTAACCATATCACTTATAGACCAAATTACGTAGTTCTATCTCCAATGCTACTTACATTTTGCTTAATATTGTTTTATTCTATTTCCATTTTGTGCCTCTTATCATGAATTTTATTCCATGTGCACTCCTGAATTTATTTAAGATTTAGTATTTGTTTAGCCTATCTCCTTCCTTAAAATTATCTTGTTCTATCTCCCTCAATAATGTCGGACTACGTAAAATACATTTTGTTCTACGTCCATGTCAACCAATGAAATTTCAGTATTCTCGAAATGGACGAATCTGTTAATAGTAGTTAAGAGAATATTTGTTATTTTTTAAGACTATGAAACACTCTAATACTGGTTTCCCAAAACTCCCCTAAAAGGGAAACATAAGAAAAAAGTGTTATCAGATGCAGCAAAAGACGAAATAAGAAATTATATAAAGTCGTTTCCAAGCGTAGAGTCTCACTCACTACTGGAGGGCGTCAAGTAAGAAAATCTACCTGGAAAGTAACCTGAGATTAGCAAAAATGTACGCACTTTACTACCAGAGGGTAGGGAAGCACGAAAAAAATATCTTTATCAACAAATTTTCAACTATGGATTTAACATTTCATTCCATAAACCAAAGAAAGATGTATGTGACAAATGTGTCGAATTTCAACTAAACTCAAATCCAACCGAGGATGAAATACCAGCTAATAACGAAAATTTATCCAGAAAAGATCAGGGTATAAAAGAAGGAGATAAAGATAAGGAAAATAAAGAAGAAACTACTGCAATATTAACCTTTCATTTAGATAATGTGTTCTCTTTGCCAAAAACAAACGTTTCTAGTCATTTGTTATTACATAACTGCACACTGTAGTGTTAATAAGAAAGTATATTGTGCTATATGGCATGAAGGAATTACCAGAAGGGGTGGCATAGAAATCGCAAATGTACTAATACGCATCTTAAGAACGGTCATTGGAGAATTTCCAAATTTAACAAAACTTATTCTGTGGTCGGATAGTTGTGTCCCCCAAAATAAAAATTCAATTATATCAATGGCATTACAACATGTTTTAATTTCAGGGCATAGTAGAAATCTACAAAAAATAGAACAATAGAAAGAGCGTATTCAGAACCATGGGAATGTCCAAGAAGTGGATATTGCTCATAGTTTTATAGAGCATCACATAAGGGAACTTAATATTTACAGCTCTTTATCGTTAGTACAGATATTATCAAAATTGCCTGAGGGGAAAATAAAGTTTTGTATTTTACAAATGAAATTTACAGATTACTTGAACTGTGAGTCAAAGGCATCAAGGTTAAATTACAGCCTGGTACCATACAAGAAAGTAAAACATTGCTTATGAAGAAAATATATTTTAAATTCTATACCGGAAAGGTTTTGTGGATGAATTTGAAAGAGTCTTTCTAATAGATAGTACCACAGCTTTACTTAGGGGAAAACATGAAAAAAATTCGAAATTCCCCAATATTTTAAAAGTACATTTACCTATCGATATTAGCAAAACTAAAAGAGGCACTATTTTCAATGCTATCGACTATGAAAATGAAGATCAAGAATTTTATAAACAAACTATACTTAACATTTTTTTAAATGAAACAAATACAACGAAACAGGTCACTACCAAGGTAACTAAAAGCAATGAAACAAATAGAACCAAACAAGTCCCTAAAAAGGCAACTAAAAAGAATAAAACCAATGCTACTAATCAGTTCCTTAAAATGACATCTAAAACCAAAGGTACAACAAGAAAGTCTGTTAAAAAAAGTAGCAGTAAAATCCTGACAACATTTCTACTTAAAATTAAAACGGTTAACAAAAGGAGCAAGCAATAGAATTAAAGATTTACAATAAAAGTGCAATTTAAACAGAATTTTCCTTTTAATTTGTTTCATATAGGATTGTTTTTAATTTCTTAAGCCGTTAAAAATATAAGTTAAATGCGTTAGCATTGTTTTATTCTACTTCCATGATAGGGAATTTATTTGTGCTATCTCCAGCTCAAATGCATTAGGTAGTAGAAATACCATCGTTTTGTCCTATCTCCAAATAGATTTTTATTAATTAAAATAGAAACAATAATCGGATCTCTCAGGAACTAATACATTTTGAAAACATTATAATACCTCTTTTACTGGTAAAACTTTTTTCATAAAAAATATTTAGATGAACAAGGAATCACTTAATGTATCTTTGAGCAGCTGTTTCTCCATGTTAAGGTTTCAGGAGATAGAGCAAACCAATTCTCAGTTGACGCAATGCTAAAGTCAATAAAAATATTCCGAAATAATAATAAACCTATAGAATAAGAGATACCGAGAAGGAACTTTCCTTTTCTTACTAGACTCTTTAAGTAACAACCTAAAAAAACCGCTGCCTAAGGAATCACTACTTCCACATCCAGATTATTCGTCCAAGTCACTTTAAAGGAAACATCTTGACTATATTTGCACTCTAGTATGTGGAAATTATTGGTCATAGAATTTTACTAATATTTGGGGTAGATGTCATAGAAAAGTTTGAGGAGTTGGTTTCTACCATATACGTTAAAAATGAAGTTTCTAGTTTACCGTACTTATTTTCCACTATTTACAACCTACCACCTCAATGGAGTCATCTCAATCAGATGTCACTACAATACATACGTGTACTAACTTTCAAGTGAATATCTCAATTTGATGTTATCAATCCCATTAATAATGAAGCGGAGGTGGTAGAGTTTGAAAAATATTAGAAAGAAATCTGAGGCCTTGGTTTCTAGTATATACACCGAATCCCAAATTTCTGTAGTCTTACCAGCTTGCTTTACTTATTTTCCCCTATTTGCCCCTATTTAACCCCCAACCCTTCAACGGCATCATCTCAAATTATGATCTAGTTTCAGACGTCGTTATAATACATTCGTGTACCAAATTTCAAATGAATATCTCAATTTTATTTTATCAACCCTTTTCATATTGGAGTAGGGGTGGTTGGGTTGAAAAATATTATAAGAAAATCTGACGCTGTGGCTTCTAGTACATACACCGAATTTCAAGTTTCTGTAGTCTTACCAACGTTTTACTTATAATCCTCTATTTACCCCAAATTAACCCCCAACCCTTCAACGGAATCATCTCAAAATATAAACTAATTCCAGACGTCGTTATAATACATACGTGTACGAAATTTCAAATGAATATCTCAACTTTATTTTGTCAACCCCATTAATGGGGTAGGGGTGGTGTGGGGGTTGAAAAATATTATAAAAAAATCTGAGGCCTTAACTTCTTGTACATACACCGAATTTCAAGTTTCTGTACTCATACCAGCTTGCTTTACTTATTTCCCCCTATTGACCCCTAAATAACCCCCAACCCTTCAACGGAATCATCTCAAAGTATAATCTAGTTCCAGATGTCGTTATAATTCATACGTGTACCAAATTTCAAATGAATATCTCGATTTTATTTTATCAACCCTTTTAATAATGAAGTACTTAGGGGTGGTGGGGGTTGAAAAATATTATAAATAATCTGAGACCTTGGCTTCTAGTACATACACCGAATTTCAAGTTTCTGTAGTCTTACCAGCTTGCTTTATTTATTTTCCCCTATTTACCCCTATTTAACCCCCAACCCTTCAACGGAATTATCTCAAAATATAATCTAGTTCCAGATGTCGTTATAATACATACGTGTGGAAAATTTCAAATGAATATCTCAATTTTATTTTATCAACCCTTTTCAAATTGGAGTAGGGGTGGTGGGGGTTGAAAAATATTATTAAAAAATCTGACGCTTTGGCTTCTAGTACATACACCGAATTTCAAGTTTCTGTACTCTTACCAACTTGTTTTACTTATATTCCTCTATTTACCCAAAATTAACCCCCAACCCTTCAACGGAATCATCCCAAAATATAATCTAATTCTAAACATCGTTATAATACATACGTGTACGAAATTTCAAATGAATATCTCAACTTTATTTTATCAACCCCTTTAATGGGGTAGGGGTGGTGGGGGGTTGAAAAATATTATAAAAAAATCTGAGGGTAACTTCTAGTACATACACCGAATTTCAAGTTTCTGTACTCTTACAAGCTTGCTTTACTTATTTCCCCCTATTTACCCCTATTTAACCCCCAACCCTTCACCGGATTTCCTCAAAAAACAATCCAGTTCCAGATCTCGTTATAATATATACGTGTACAAAATTTCAGATCAATATCTTAAACCGTTCCGGAGAAAGCGTGCGGACAAAAAAAGTTACAGACAGACCGACAGACCGACAGACCGACAGACAGACCGACAGACAGAAAATTTTTTTTCGCTCAAATTTAAAATCTCGACATTTCATGACATTCTAAACCTATTTCACGAATAAAAATTTTTGAAAATTTTTTTGCGATTACTATACTTCCAATCCACTACGTGGATGTGGAAGTAATAGACACCCAGCAAACATTCTTGTCAAAATTAGCTCCAATTCGACTTGGGACAAGACAAATTTACTTACCAAAGTAATTATAACGTAAAATTGACTGGAAAAATAGACCTCCGATAAAAATTGACCAATTAGTCTTAATTTAGATTTAACTTTACGTAAATAATACCAATTAATCTACCTCATACACAATTTTCTTTGAAGGCAAATTTAACGAAAACAGCAAGTGGAAAACTACTAAAAAAATCTACCAAAATTGACGTCAAGGGTAAATTTCCAATAAGGTCGAAATAGGTAATATAATTAGGTAGTATTTACCTTTTAGTGACTAAAAATATTTCTAATAGTCGAATATCTTTCTAGGTAGATTTTGTTGGAAATCCTACGTAATATATATACCTAAATAGTAACTTATTTGGTCACTTTTATTACTCTTCTTTGAAGTAATATTAGGTAGACAACATCGGTAAATTCTACCTAGATTATCTACCTAATTTCACCATTTAAGTCAATTACCCTTAAACTGACCTTAAAGTTACTCTAAAAAAATACATTTGAAACCTCTTTGTCGCAGTAACCTGGCAAATCGACCTCAAAGTAAACTTCACTATAAAATAGTAATTCAGAAGCTAACCCCCGTCTAACCTGTTTGTAGAATTCATATTATTTAGGTTATTTGAACCATTAGGTACTTAGGTGGTATAGTTATTATCTAAAAATTATTTCAGTCATTAAAAGAGGCCATTAACGTAGCATGGTTGGATAATTCGTGGTGCCAATGTACAAATGAAGTATGCCAAAGGTAAAAAACCACCGCTAAAGGAATCACTACTTCCGCATCCAGATTTCCCGTCCAAGACTTTTTAAAGGAGAACATCTTGACTATATTTGCACTCTAGTATGTGGAAATAATTGCCTATAGAATTTCAATAAAAGGGTATTGCCGAATGCCAGCCGAGCTTCCAGAACTTTCGGGCGCTGTCGAATACCAAGGCAGTATCATATGGCTCCATTATGACAACTTACTCGTCAACACAATACACTAGTCGAGTTAAAATTTACACATAATAAGTAGAATTTACCAATAGGTAGTATATATAAAATAAGGTAATATAAATAGGTTATATTTACCTACAAGTAATTATTTGATATAACAACAGAGTTAATAATACTTTCAATAAGTAAAGTTAACCAAAATTTCGTAAATTTTCGTGTAACTTGACCTGTGATAATTTCCACCTATAAAATACGTAGATTGTCATGGTAATTTTAACTTGGAGGTCTAATTAGCACAAGACGCCATATTTTCTCAGCGCAGTTGAAGTATGATTCCAAATTGTAGTTTGTAAAATGAGTGTATATGGAAACAAACTGACGAAAAGTTTAAGAAAATACATAATTATGCCTGTAAACTAATATTTACCAAGTATAGTATACTTTCGGCTCAAAATATTACAATAATTTTTTTATTTGGTAACATAAATTTTCTAATAGATGAATATTTTTGAGGCGCATTAGTATTTTATGGAGTACAGCTGCTATTATTCACAGAAAAATTTTCGGCGCATTGATTTCAATAAGCGAGAACTGCAAAAACTTTCCTCATAAATTGTATTTATTTTAGTTACCGGCATTCATCTTGTATTGTTCTTGTGAGTTAGGTATCTCTTCAGCTTTGTAACTGACTGACAACCATATATCGACTACTTATAGAGAAAAATACCAAATAAGTGTAAAAATATTACTTTTTTCCACATGGTGTCATTTTTAAATTTCACATATGTCCGTAAATTCTACCTAAAACTAGTCAACTTGATGTCAAATTGACGTTGATTTCAAGTAAAATTTACCTAAACAGGTAATAGTAACCAAATGTACTGTGCGACTACAAGTAAGATTTATATGTAATTTTACCTGTTTTAGTTGATATAACTTAATTTCGACGTCGTCTTATTCTCCACTTATGTCGATTCCACGTAGCATCAACGTAAATTTTACCAAAATATGGTTAATTCTAATTTTGCGACTAAATTTATTATACATAAATTAGGTAGTCTTGACGTCAAATAACACTTAAATGTTTGCTGGGCAACCATTGGGCCCAGATCAACTCTCCATGTTTTTGATAAAATAACTGTTATATAGAATCCTTCATGTACATAATAGACCGGTAGCATGGGAAAGATTCTGGTGAACAATTAGCTCACGTCTGCGTGTCATGGAGACCTTTCTTAAACACGTAAAATCGACTACGAGATATTTTTTATCATCGCCACTGGTGCAAAACAATTTTCAATGGATTTATAATTTTGTAAAATAAATGTATAATTTTTATCAATTACTTCACGTCTGCGATGTTAATATTAGTATACTTTAGGAAAAAAAAAACGATCGGAAGCGCAATCGCAGACGTATAGGTGGCGCACTAGCCTTTGAAATCCGCAATAGCATTTGTATCGAAAACCGGTTTTTAAAAACAATCGGTTCACGTCTGCGAAAGGCGTTACCAGTTATATAATGTCTTTTTAATTACTTGAATAGTCTCCCAGACGATTTGGCTGTGTATATGATATTTCTATACATTTTCGATTATGCTACCGATTCCTCTAATTTTTTACAAATAGATATTAAAATTTATTGATATACCGATACTTATGGACGCATTCGCAGACGTTGCGCACGTGTATAAGTGTAAGTAAATAAAAAATTAATTTGGAAAAAATAACACATTTTTACGTGACATTATATAACGGGAGACGCCATTCGCAGAGGTGAACCGATTGTTTTTAAAAGCCGGTTTTCCATACAAATGTGATTGCTGATTTCAAAGACTAGTGACAAAGTAAACTAATATTAACATCGCAGACGTGAACTAATTGATAAAAATGATGCATTTATTTTACAAAATAAAAAATCTATAAAAATTGTTTTGCGCCAGTGGCAATGATAAAAACTATCTCGTAGTCGATTTTACGTGCTTAAGAAAGGTCTCTATGAGACGCAGATGTGAGCTAATTGTTCACCAGAATCTTTCCCGTACTACCGGTCTATAAGGAATTTATTGTTTCTGACGGGACCATTGCCAAAGTGGATAAAATTAGGGAAGGTGGTTCCTATACACAAAAAACATGATAAACTAATTATGAAACCCTAACAATAATAAAAATCATGGATACATTCTTTGCCTTTCAGTCAAAGTGAACTCTGCTGTGCTCTAAAAAATCATTGATTATGTTGAAGGTGATAAATGCTCTGTTGAAATTTGTTTGCGACCTGAGTAGATCGTTCGATTGTGTGAACCGCAATAAACTAATTGATAAATTGTAGAGTTATGGTATCAAGGACATCATCTTCGATTGAGTACTTTTATTTCAGTGGTAGGAGTCAATATGCCATTGTGTAAGGAAAACACAGGAAGTAGACTTAATTCATATTGCGATGAAGTTAAATCTGGGGTTACACGTGTTGAGTTTTGAGCCCTCGTTTAGTTTAAATTTTTCTAAAAAAGTCAATTTTATTTTTTTTGTCCAAAAAGGTCCGTGCCTTATACTGGTTGTAGAGATTGATCCACGAAATAGTTAATTTTTGGTTTTTATTAGGAAATTGTTCGGAATTTGTAGAATTTATCAATTTATCAAAAAAATCAAGTTTTCAAATTTCTCACAAACGTCAACTAGTAGACCTAATCGAGCCCTACAGTTGCCATTTTTGAAAATCAAAATCGGACATTCGGTTCGGGAGTTATTAATTTCTTTGAAAAATCATACTCGGCCCTGGAAAAAATACTTGCGGTCAATGGATTCGGGCCGCCTGCAGTAGGCTTCATTTGTGGCCGTGTACTTTGATCCCACCGAGTTTCATCAAAATCGATCAATATTCTGGACAGTTATCGTGCTTCCTAGCCCAATTTCGAGAAAACCAGTTTTTTGCAAAAAAATTCAATTTTCGTCTGTTTTTCGACATAGTCTCTGGTATACTTATTTGTAGAGCTTTGCTAGCGACACCATTTCTTTTTTGAAATATCCGACTACCCGTTACCGAGTTATTCAAATTTTCCCGAAAAACTCGAAACGTCTACATTGGGCACTTCCGGTTTCCGAACGGAGCCGAGCTTCCGGCGTTAAGGTTTTGTAAAGACCTCCTATTAACCATTCAAGTCTTATCGAAATCCGAAAACGGATTAGGGAGGCTGGGCGGACAGACCGACAGACAGACCGACAGACGAACGGAATTTTCTAAATTCGCTCTCGAGTCGATAGATATGACTTTCATTTCGATCCGACGTTTTTTTCGGGTTTCGATAGTTCACCGGAAAAATGCAAAATCTATACTAAACTTTTTTTTCAAAATGTAGTGATAAGATGCATCTCGATCAAGTTGATAGCGTATGTTTTTTAGATAGCAATTTATGTGAATATGTTACTCTATCAGTTAATATGGGGCAACTTGTTTTAAGCGAGTTTGTATAATTTGTATGGTTTTAAAAGTAAGAAAATGTATTACTATTATAAGACTACTACCCTGTGATACATCGAATGTGGACGAATGTATGATTTAAGGTTATTGCAGCACACAAACTGATACCTACTTGCCAGATGTGGCGGACCCGTAGCGCAGTGCTAGGGTGTTTGACATGCGACCACGGAGTCCCGGGTTCGAGTCTTGGCCAGGGCCATACTCATCAATATGTTTAGTGGCGTCATTAATGTGTTACCGAGGTAGCAGTGGGCTAGACCGCTGTTGGCTGGCACTGTCGCTGTTGTCTCTCATTAGTTCGAGTCTCAGCTGAGGTATCCACCTCATCTGAGATATTACCATCTGGTAATATCGCAGGGAATGGTTGTTGTGTTGATGTTCATGTGTATATATCCTAGTTGAGTGCTGGAAGAGCAATAGCTAATACTCCATCAGGACGTTAACATAAACAAGACGATTAATAATAATAATAATAATAATAATAATATGCTGAATCGAAAATTCTCTGGCAAATCAGAGAATTGTTCAACGATACTTTGATTTGTTGTTCTATGATTCGTTCCGCTATTATACACTATTCCAATATTGTCATTGGTCCCGATAAATAATACTGTTATCTCTTTTTGAGTAAAGATATTTACATTTTTTTTTTATACTGTATGGTATCGCACGTTTATATTAAGATAAAGTTGTTATCTCACGTAGTTTTACGAACTAGTTTAATCCACATTGCATTTGATATACTAGTAGAAATAGACCTAGGATGGTTATTACTGTGTTTTATACGTTCTAAAATACCATAGTCCTAAATTTGTTCACGCTGTGCTATCTAGTGTATTTTTATTCATACTCTGCATGAACACCCAAGATCGCTTAAGTTCATACGTAGGATTAGTACCATAATAGAATTACCGTTCACCGCTATTGGTGATAAATTTTATTATATATCGACCCAGGCCACTATAATTACGAAACTGTAACACTCACGACTTAAATGGACCATTTATAAACACGTTTATTGAAGATGCTCAAGTTAGATAATTAATTTTTTGAATACTATAAATTATAGATGTCAATAATAAATTGAAAAGCGATGATTACATTTGTTTTGAAGTATATTATAGAGCGTTTCTAAAGCGCATATGGAATAATAGTTGTAATATGGACTCCATTTAAAAAAATAGCAGCAGACTGAAGCAATAAATCAGTTCTTTTATAACTTTGTACTAAATAATCAAACGATTTAAGCAACAGAAATTTTAATCAGTATGTTAAAGAGGTCTAGTCAAGAAGAAAAACTACTTTGATTCCTTACTCTACAATATCTACAAGAGAAATTAGGACAATTTTACGAAAGCACCATTTTAATAAACAATTGCAAACACTTTAAAAGGTATTGATTTGAAATTTTCAACGATTTTTAAGTACTTTGAGACGTACTACTTCCGATAATTTCAAGGTCACAAGGCTTAATTTATCATTAGTTACTAACAATTGAAATAAGAGGCCACTTTGAGGGCTTTTTCGTTTTTGTAGATAAACAAATTAACTGATTTAAATATTTCTCGTTGGATTTTGTAGGTTCTTTTACTACCTACATTTGCCATATGAAACATTGTTTTCTAATGTTCTTAGCCTTTTTACTATTTATGAGAAACTGATTTTCTCAGCTTAGCGAATTATTTAAACAATGTGACACTAACTAAATAAAAAGTGTCATTGAAGCATGATATTCGATTCTCTTGGCTTCTTTTACACGAGTCAATTTTTATACATTTTTCGACCAAATCCTAATTGGGTTACGCTATATGTGGTAGCAAACAAGATGGTGTATCTTGGACAATAATACTAGCCTACCTACGAATATGACATTTGCTGAAGAATGCAGATGAAAAAACAGTTAAAATAATTCCACAATTAACATTTGGATAATGCTGGTAGCAACAAGAGCAACTTACCAGTTGAGCAACATTTGGCGTGAGAGGAATATAATACTTGCTAATCCATCCCTCTTTCCACCTCTGACACTTGAACTGATAAGGAAGTATTCAAACTTGATAGATAGGTAGATAGAGGTGTTTCAGAATCTCATGAGCCGCGAAATGCTCAAAAGGCAAAGTTTAATCTGAGTTATAAGTATGTTTTTGAAGACACTGGAGGCTGCCTTGCTGTATACATAAACAAGAGCTCGGGATAAATTGTAAACAATAAATATAATATTTTTAAGAAGTGTAACTGAGTCAACAGGACGGATTATGTCTCTGCGCATATGAAGGTCACGGCTCATGAGGTTTTAAAACACCCCTAAATATATTTATTGGTACTTTACACAAGTCAAACAACAGTAATAAAATAATCTTAAAAACACATAAAACTACAGATAAACATATTCAATAAATAAGTAAAACGTAAAAAAAAAATTTGTTTATTCAACATGCAAATAACTTTAATGTATTTTAAGTTAATCAATACATCAGCAATGGTATAGTAGGCATTCTTAATAGATGTTCCTTAATGACGATTTTAAATTTAGTTAAGTTTAGATTTCTTACATGAGTAGGCAAGCAGTTGTAAGCTTATGGGCCATAATAATATAACCCATTTCTTGATCTGTTTAACCTAAGAAATTCTAAGCATATATTATTTCGATAGCTAGTGAGATGATCATTTATACTTTCACAAGTTAGGGTATTCAAAATATTTTTGTTCTTAAGCTATAAGCACTCTAGAACGTACATGCTAGGTAAAGTTAAGATTGGCAATTTTTTAAAGGCTTCTCTGCAGTCATCTCTATAATATAAATGACTCATAATACGAATTGCCCTTCTTTGCAACAACCCTATATCAACCACGACCCCATATCGACAAACCATAGTTTTAGTGGCTATGAATTGTTGCAAAGTAAACCGATCTCACAACCTCCTCCGATACCATACTATTTATATTTCTCATAGTATAAATATGTTTAGCAGTATTACCAGATAAATAAATAGTATGCCCCTCCCAACTTAGCTTTTGATCCATATGAATGTCAAGGAAACGGAAGGAATTAGGATTGTGAAAAGTCAATGAAGTTAATGTAAAAATCATAATTTCTGTTTTGGTCATATTTGATGCAAACCAATCAGCGACCCTCGACTGAGTATTATTTACTGTCATAAACTGTATTATTGCCATAAAAACCGAAAATACTTGAAATCCACATGGTAGAAAATTTTGTAAATTGAAAATTCGTTTGCAGCACACAAAAATATTTAAGGCATGATAGGTTTAATCTTTGAAACCGAAGTAATTTTTGTTGATCTGTGCACAGATCTACAAAAAAAAAGTTCAGTTCCAAAGACCAAACTTATCATGCCTTAAGTATTTTTGGGCGCTGAAAAGGAATTTTCAATTTAAAACATTTTCTACCGCGTAGATTTCAAGTAAATCCCGGTTAATACTGTCAAAACAGCATTTTGGCAATAAAAACCGGGATTTACTAGAAATCTACGAGATACAAAAGTTTTTAAATTGAAAATTCAGTTTCAGTATACAAAAATACATAATGAATCATGGTCTAGACCGCTAGATCACAACCTCTTTTTTGCAAACCTGTGTTATTATTTTCAGTTCCATTAACTATATCTCACTAATTTTCGCTGTTGTTTATAGAATAAACCAGAATGAAACAAAATGCTTTCACTTAATAAACAATAAAGTGCTTTATAATTGAATAGTCGAAGCAGCTACTTTGTGACACTTCTGCTTCATTTTTTATCATTGAATTTACTGTAACCAAAACGTTACTTCAGTTTCGGCACTTAATGTGCCATTTTCAAAAGTATTCACTTGTAAACGTTTGGAAATGGCACGTTGAGTGCCGAAATTGCAGTAACGTTTTGGTTACAGTAAATTCGGTCATAAAACATGGAGTGAAAAGTATTTTAACAGATCATAATGCTTTGGAATTTTTACCTATCTGAATGCATCTTCCACTGTACCAAAATGGCTTAACGGATTTTGATAAAGAGCGCAGACATCTTTCCAACTTCAAATCTAGGGTACCTTATAAACTCGAGAAGAAGTGATTGAAAAGTGAGAAAAAGTGAGAGGTCGTGGCGGGAGAGGTGGAGTAAATAGTGGAAATGTGAAAAGAAGTAATGGGAAGGTGGAGAAAAAGAACAGAGCATGGTGATAAAATAAAAGGTGGTGGAACGTAAGAGAATGATGTATTTCTCACCCTATTTAAAATTACTGAATATAGTATTCCCATTCTGCCTGATCAAATTGACATATACTTCCTTTATTGTATGATGAACTGAATAACCCATTGACTAAGGCCATAAGGAAATATTATTTAGCCTCCTCATTTCACCTGGCGTTTAAAATTTTCAAGGTTACTAAATTTCAACTCCTGCCTGATCAAATTGACATATACTTCCTTTATTGTATGATGAACTGAATAACCCATTGACTAAGGCCATAAGGAAATATTATTTAGCCTCCTCATTTCACCTGGCGTTTAAAATTTTCAAGGTTACTAAATTTCAACTCTAAATAATTCAAACAAAGAGTTGGAAATTCTAACAACTGCTGGCTTCGCCTTATGCCACTTGAATTTCTTCACAACTTTTTGATCCCTGCTAATTCTCCCCTTAATACGTGAAGATATATAACCTATGATGCTTTCGAAATTTTAAAATTGTGATCAATGAAGATCTTATTACAGTCAGACAACAGCTTCGGAGATTACCATCCTGTCAATATAGATTTGTTTCTCCACAGTATAGAATGTGTCTCACCTCTTCTATACACCCACGTATCTCCTTCGGTTTTTCAGATCGATTTCAAATTTTTGTTAGTTATGCAGTCAACAAAATTGATTATCTTTTGCCCTAAAAAATGTCATTCATGGCCTACCGAGAATGTTTATAAACTTGGTTTAACGATACTGAGTGAGTTTTGCTTAATCAAAAAATTTCATTAAGATAAAATGTTCAGAAATTCTTGCTTGCAGGATTCTCTATAGCTCTTTTTTCCAGTAAAAATACACGGTTTGATGACGGTGAGTTTCCCCAGCAAATAATACCATAACACAGTCTGCACTCTAAATTAGAAAAATAAAATATCTTCAGTCTTTAAATTGGTTATGTGACGTAATCTTTTCATCACAAAACAGTGACTTGAACATTTATTGCAGATATAGGAGACATGTGACTTCTGATCCAGTGATAAATCAATATACAGACCTAATAATTTAAAAGTTGACACTTGTTCAATGGATTTACCATTAAGCTGTAAAAGCAAACTCGATATATAATGAGCTCTAACAGGATGAAACTGTAACGATATTGTTTTTTCTTGGTTCATTACCAATTTTTTGATGGTGAAATAATTATTTATATTAAGTAGGTTAGAATTTAACTTATCAGTCAGTTCTTGTATGCCTTTGGTACCTACGGCAACAGTAATATCATCTGCAAAGGAGTAATAAAATTCATTTACATAATTATCCAAGTCGTCAATGTAAACGAGAAAGAGTAGCGATCCCAACACACTACCTTGGGGTACACCAATATCTATTGGTTTAGTTTCTGACTTCGAACATAAGTAATCGACATACTACCGTTGGATTAATAAGATTTTAATAACATTTTACATTGTCCTCGTATACCATATTTTTCAACAGTATCCAAGAGAATGTCGTGATTAATACAATCGAATGCCTTTGAAAGATCAGTAAACAGTGCCATAATACTGGAAGCGTTCCTAAGCGAAGACCAATTCAAGTAAATAATAATCAGATTGACTCAGTGACTTATTTACTGATAGTGAATATATTGTCGTGCTAATCCTCAAGAAAGTGTCCGATAATTAGGTTTGCAATTAAATGTTTCCAGAAGTAAAGTGTGGAAATGTCTTTGCTTGTGGGTAGAAGGAAATTATTCAAATAATACAGATTTCCTCAAGGAAGTAATTTTCAGTAACAAACATTTTTTTTAATTAAATTTTTCGATTAAACAAAGAGTAAAATTTTCTAATTTTTTAGCCTTTCTCAGTAGGCCATGACAGACGAATACTTTTTTTAGACCAAAAAATATTAATTTTGTTTATTGTATAACTGACAAACATTTGAAACTGACCAGGAAGAACTGAAGAAGGGCAAGTTGGCGAGATTGGAGATAAAATTATATATTTTTATAAATACTCCACAAAAGAGTAACAAAACCTTTAGAATATAACTTGTAATAAAAGACTTAAATCCACCTGACTGCTAGAGTACAACGCTTTCTAACTACTTCTCTGTCGAGCGAAATGTTCCGCGACATAAATCACAGTTTCGATACTCCCATAAAATACACCTTGAAATATACAACAAAAAGTGCTGTAGAAAAAGCCACAATGCACATATCGAGCGGTCAGGAAGGTTAATGGGGAAGAGCTTTTTTGTTTTACACTTGAGCTGACGACATGACTACCTTTGACTTGAACAACAATCCGACGCATTCTTCTTGTCTCATATAGTATCACATTGTCTACAGGACTGACTCTTGCGGAAGTTATTATTGATAATATTTTCTCATCTCCTTGAGTGCATGCACTTCTAATAGTCTAAGAGCTACCGGTCGGTCTGAGTAATGTGCTTAGCACAAGGCTAAACATTTGTAAATCAATGTTTTAGTACCAGTTAATTAGGAAAGTAATGACCTGCCAGGCGTCCCGCGGTTGCGTCACCATCCCCTAAATTTTTGAAAATGTAAAAAAATAGTAAAATAAATGTGCCTGTACAAAGTTACAATTTTAATATGTGTCAATTTACATATGTATAAATGTAAAAACATAATGGCAGGCGATTTGAAGGGTTGCAAGTACGTGGCAGGCGATGGTAAAGTTGTCATGTTGATGGCAATTTTTAACATGCTTCTATAAGGCTGTTATTTTGAGGGAATATTCTGTAAACTATTTTAAGAATGTATGTTAAGAGGCAGGCGATTTTGGTAGTTGCAAGTGCCCGCCAGGCAAGTGTATAATGGCCGCGACGCGACGCTTGATGGGAGTGCGAGCGCAGTAAGCTAATACAGATCACTGTGGAAATTGACGTTGACTAGATACCTCATTTTAGCATATCATTATTTCGTAGGACAAATTTCAACCAATTATATTCAATGGTATTGGCTAAGTTCTTCACTTATTAGGAGATATGTATAACAATTTTTCGTGATGAAAATAGAAAAAACCGAACACCTTCTTTACGGTCTTTTTTGTAAATAAACTGAGAATTGGTATGCGGTGTGCCCTCTGAACTTTCTTATATTTTTAATTTACGGGATAGATTACATGTGACCGTTATACGCAAAAATTTTGAAATATAAAGTCTAGATCGTTACTTCTATACACATTTTGAGACTACTTACTGATTTCGTGTTGTATTTATTTTATTTTGTATTAAGTTCAATTTGTAACAAAAGTCAAATTAAGGGACATAAGTCCGGCCATGTCGCATATAGAGTCACCGTATTCTCTTATTTCGGATCGGTGATATTTTAAGGGTCGAGACTTTAGTACAATAACGGAAAATACTGGTCATAGAAACATCTGTTTTATGTTGCAAACTGATTTATTTTAGAGGCCAGGAAACATGCTTTGTTAACTTTATTCTTTATTAGGTAGTGGACGTTAGCCACTTGGAAGCAATAAATAACCATCTAAATTATTTTATGTCCAATTCGGTTTTCTTCCTGGAAGTTAAGGATCCGTCAAACACTTGTTTAAGTTTAAATACGACTCACAGGGGGGTCTAATTAAATTTTCAAGATAAAGGCAGTTAAGAGAGGATTCCAGAAAATATATGTAATAGACAGTAAGATAGATCGATAAGGCCAAATAAGGTAGATTTTTTCCCCCCATGCAAAAGCAAAATGGGTTTTTTCATCTGCCTTAATGGCATAAAATGTTAAGACAGGCCATAGAATAAATACCAGGGTTCGTTAGGTAATTTCAAATAGGGGTACGGTTTAAACTATAGAGATTTTAATTGGTCGAGCGTTTAAAGTTTACTGCCCACTTTTGAGACCTCTTATTTCAACTGAGATAATATCGACACTCTTAGCTTAACGTCTGATCGGTTGTCATCTACCTACAGGGTATAGTAAATTCTCGTTTTGCGAACCGTTTTGTTCAGTATTTTGTCGGTTATAATAACCGTAAATTAATGAGTCGTAATTGAAGTAAGAGCATTCGGCTGCGATTCAGCAAAAGATTTGAACTTGCCGCGGATCATTCCATTTTCTGGTATTGTGTAATTACTGTTTGT
This sequence comes from Stenurella melanura, assembly GCA_963583905.1. Classification (NCBI taxonomy): domain Eukaryota; kingdom Metazoa; phylum Arthropoda; class Insecta; order Coleoptera; family Cerambycidae; genus Stenurella; species Stenurella melanura. Next base: position 86,526,382 of record OY757309.1, read on the forward strand.
TAATTTATTTAATCGTTAAATGTCTGTGATTCGCATTTTTATTTGTTTTCGTTTTTCTTCTCTAAATATAGTAGCTTAAGCGTTTTAAGAAATCACATGTTTTATTTGCTTGATATGTAACTGAGTTCATTCTATATTCAGTAAAGTCTGTTGGTGAAGTAACCTGGTTGAGGGGCACCAAAAAGGATATAATCACCTAGAAGGAAAAGGGTAAGCACCGATTTGATTTCGATGGATATACTATAATATCGACGGAGTCTACAAAAAAATTGGGAAACTCCACTGGTAATGTCTAATTAATTTATATAATTAGGGGAATAAAACCCCAGTTATTACAAAGTGTTTAATATTAGTGTAAGTTATAACAGTATTAGTGTTAAGAGGGAACACTACCTATGGTTAGGGGGGAAGGGGAATAAAGCACCAGATGAGGAAATATCTCCGTAATGATCAAATTTGAGCCAAAAATAGTCTTCAACAATCCTGTAGTATTTATTTATCTACAAGTCATAATCACGGGCTGCCGTACTATTATTTGCAAAATGAAAATTTAAAATTCAAAAATGGAAAATACTTATAAATTTGTGATCTTGACACTAATTTTCATTGGAAAAACTCATCTTGTTTAGTAGAAATGCGTTTTTCGATGAATGTTATAAAAATTGGGAACGAAAATCGAAAATCGGGCTGGAGGGATTCATAGAAAATTTTAGAATGAACATTAAAAAAAGGCAACTTAAAATCTTTAATTTTACGATCTATAAGTTAATTTGGGTGAAACATTAGTTTTGTCCCACAAAATCGATTTGCGATAAATGAGAGATTGAAAGTACAACTCTTTAGGAAAAAAACAAGCACAACCATGTTACGCTACGACATCCCTAAGCTGCGGAAATTAATTTTCAAATGAGTACCTTTTTAGTAAACAAATGCTTTTTTGCAAAACTTATACAAGTACACATTTCCACACAAAAAAAATACGCAGCAAAACCTATATAATAATCTGTCAAAGTTTGTTACGTTTAAGTTCATTATTTTTAAATTTAAAAATTAACTGAGAAACACATTTTTTTAACAGTATTTAGCATTTTGTTAACACATTCGGGGACAATTGCAAATTGTGGGTGCTACTAGAAATGTTAAATTTTTATTTTTTGCTTTAAAGTAGGATAATTGGGTTTTAAATGGTACATACATTGTTTTAACGTATATTTAACTTAAAAAAACAAATTTTTATAATTTTTTTTTGCCGGTTATAACCGTCATTTGCATTTATGGTACTTATGCGACACTTATTTGTAAATGACGGTTATGGCCGCATATAACATATTTAAAATAACAGTAGGTACATACATTATAGTGGTAGCAAAATTATAAAAACTGAACTAAGCATCAAAGAACTAAGTAGCAGTCTTATTTTATTTGACATTTTCATTATTTTTCGAATGGAAAACTTCGAAGCATGTAGGGCATAATGCAGGTTTATCTCGACATCCCTTACACCTGACGGAGGTCTCTTTTCTAATGTTGTTTTTCCAGCATTCTCTACAACGTAAGAAATATGTTTTCCTTTTATAATCTTCGGGAGCGGGTATTTTCTCGGGAAAATGTTGAAAGTTAACAGAAGCTGGCTGTTGGTTGGCATGTTGAGATGAAGGACCAGGTTCATCAGATACCGGCAAACCACTAGATTTTGGTCGACCGCCCCTATTTCTTATTATTAAATCTTTACCACTAGTGACTGCCACTGGAACTCTCAGCCAACTCTGTATTATGCTACTACGGAATGTTAGAAAGCTTTCTTTGGAGTTGGAGTGCATTTTTTTATAAATAAAATAGGAGTTCCAGATACACAGATCTAACAGGTGAAATATTACCTTCTTGTACCATCTAATAGTCTTACGTGGTGAAGAGTAATAATGGACCATCTGATCACAACGATCTATACCGGACATATTATTATTATAATCAGCAATGGCTCTAGGTTTCATTTTTATCTGGCCAAATCGGTTAGGAGTTTCTATAAGGTCAGGATGGTTTGCTGTGCTTACAAAACACACATCCCTTTTATCTCTCCATTTTGAAACATATATGTTTCCTGATCTCCGCCAAATATGCTCGCCCTTTTTTAGCTTGGGAAGAGTAACTTCCGTTGGATTTCTTTGCCTCTTAACCCGAAGTGTCCCAGTTGTGTGTGTCTTGCGGCTCAACAGATCTTCTGATAACTGAACAGAATTGTAATAGTTATCCATGTAAAGATGATGTCCAAGATCTAAGTATGGTGACATTAGTCTTTTTACAATCTGGCTTGTTTTTCCGCCCTCTGCACCTGAATCTGCCTTGCCTTGATAAATCTCAAGGTTTAATACATAACCTTCAGAAGTAGTCAACTCAAAAAATTTAATACCATATCGGGCCTTTTTATTTTTTATGTACTGTCGGAAACTTAGTCTACCTCGAAATAATAAAAATGACTCGTCCAGTGAAAGTTTTTCGGCAGGTACATAGGAATCCTGGAAGTTTTTTTATGGCTAAATTGACCAACCCTGAGATTTTGTGCAACTTTTTCTGCTCAGAATATTTGTCTGCGTCTGGGCTCTCATAAGAACTAAGGCACCTTAATAATTGCTCAAAGCGCCGTCCAGACATAGTGTATGGAAATATGGGATGATAATGTAAATAATCATTACTAAACTTATGTCTAATAGTGGGCGCCCGTATTTGTGCTTGAAGTAAACAAAGTCCCAAGAATTTACACATTTCTGATTGATCAGTTTCTCTAAAATTAAGCATACGTCTATTTCTTGTAGAAGGTCTGTTAGATTCACATAGCTTTTTCCCATAGGTATTAGTTGATACAACTAGCATGTCAAGCATTTCATCTGAGAAAATTTTCTTGAAGACATCCAAACGAGAATAACTTGCGTCAATATTTATTGGACCAGCTCTGCTCCCATCAAATTCAAAATCAGGAATAGGTTTTACATCGTCATACCACATATCTGTCGTGCCGATATTTTCTTCCCGATCCACACTATTATTGTCTACATTTTCTGTGCTATTTACAACCTCTTCAGGCTCTCCTATTTCCATTTAATTTTCACTGTCGCTATCATCATCAGAGTAAGGTACGTAGTCGGGGTCCCCACTAAACTCCCCATCGTCTTGGAATTGCTCCGGCTCAGAATCAGAACTTTCAAAGATTCGCTCATTTGTATCTTCATTATCGCTTTCATCATGTAATGTTTGCAAAAGTTCTTGCTCTTTTTGGTACCAAGACATGGACTAAAATCAAAGACCACAAGTACCGTAAACGCAGCACCTTATAACATAAATAAAAACAAAAGAAACAATACTCACTAATTTATAATGTTTTCTGTCCAAAAGCCCAACCACTAATAGGGAAACGTGCTGCCACAATAACGGTTTTGCATCGACTAATGAGCGCGAAATGTAAATATGAACGGCTACAACCGTCAAAACAATACAGGAGTTATCAAGGCCAAAATTGCGAACGCGTACACAAATACGCCTTAAATTGGACAATTTTCAGATAAGTTGTTAGTTTGATAGGACAGTTTGCTTGGGAATTCATATACCTCTATAAAATTTATGACTGTTCGAGCCGTCGTTTATATATTAAAGTAAATAAGCATGACGGCTGTAACCGGCATTACCTACATGAGGGAACGAAATTTGACTGCTCTAGCCGTACTGTCCGTGAATGTGTTAAAAAATTAATTAAACGACTTTTAAGCTATTGGGCGCATTTTGTAGCTATTTTTAATGCCTACATCTTCTTCCACGGACGTATTTTCGTAAAACCTAAAGATAAATTTATACAAGCCACAAACTTATTCTCCGGAACTTCACTTATTAATTAAACATAGACGCACTAATTTTCAGGTGTTGCGTTTTAGGTACAGGGTTATTCATTATATTTAAGCCACCCTTTATTATCGTTATTACTGGAGATAGAAAAAAAAGTTTCGAACAGAAGTTGCAGGGCTGTAACTAAACCACTTGAATAAGAAGCACAGTGGCGTGCAGATATTGAGAGGTACAATAAACAGTGATATTTTTTTAAAGGATAGTTGAATTTTTGAATTATTCTTTTTTTTTTCTGGTTTCAAAAATACGACATATGATAGTCCTATCATTAACAGTCTTAGAGTTATTGAACATTTAAAATCGTATTTAAGCTATTTATTATACGGACGGAAATTACAATATTAAAGTAGTCTATGAAAATGACAAGTATTCTGTTCTTTTTTGACATTACTTATTTAATCAAATCAAAATGGGATACAGTGTCACGGAAAAAGTGCAAATATTCACATGTTATATGAAAAATAATAAAAATAAACGTGCAGCACGAAGAGAATACAAAGTGTTTTATCCAACGTTGTCCAACGCCATCAATAAGCACGTTTGAACATGTTTACCGAAAGGTAAATAATACCTCCAGTGTCAGTAGAAATCCGCGTTCCCTTAGAGCAAACGAAGAAGAACATTTGGATATCTTGTTATATTTTGAAGGTAAATCTATGTTTAATAACCATTAATATACTATTGTTGAAATATTAATATTTTCAGAAAATTCAGAAAGCAGTCTGAACAATGGCGCCGTCCAATTGGATAAAAATTACTCCAAAATTCACCAAATACGCCAAAAAGAACGATTACAATCCATACAAAATATTACCAGTTCAGCATTTAACGGAAGTTCAGAAAAGGAAACGGCTGGATTTTTGCCGCCAAATGATTCGAAAATTAAACGAAGATCCTGATTATTTCAATAATATATTATGGACAGATGAGTCTTCATTTTCCACAGCGGGAGTTTTTAATAGAAAAAATCGACGCTCCTGGGAAAGAAAAAACAACAGAATGAGATTGGTTCAACAAATAAAAAAATCCGGCACAAAAATCTGTCCGTGTTTGGTGTGGCATTTTCCGTTTCAACCCGATCTTCAAGCCACGCCGCAAGGAGACATTGACCAAAACACCCAAATTATCCGATCCCGGGGGTATCAGGCAAATAACCAGCTAGGTATCCTTACCCTAGCCCGTGCCGGCCTTCGCCGTTAAAACGAGCGTCCCTGGCCGAGCACAATCCTTGAGCTATACAACCCAAAACTTCCTTCCGACTAAATCGGAGCACATGATGCCAATTGGCACCCTGGGCTCCGACTAGTCACACACCCCCAAACCCTTCCAAACTCCGAGAGGGTGCAGCAACAGCCATTCCCTCTCACGACAGACGAAAGACGCTCCCGGGAGCCGACATACCAGCGAAGAAAGAAACTCAAGACAGAAGAGCGCCAGATGAAACGACCCAGCTGGCAGGGTCCAACAGCCAGGACCAGGGGAGGTCTGCTAACTTCGCCTACACCGTCTGCATTTGCAGGTGGGGTAGTCATAAAAAGCAGGCCCATCCCTTACGAGATCGGTCGAGATCTACAGTGATGACTGGGGCAAAGAGCTCAAAGCTGAACCCCTAATCATCCGAGACCGTCATTAAAGTCAAGAATATTGGCGGTGTGGCATGTTCCGGAATAAAACAGTGGGACCAATATTCTATAATTTTATTTTAAATCGTGCTACCTATCTAGAAGAAATTCTCCCAGAAGTTGAAAACATTATTTTACACAATTTTCCGATGAATGAACTTGACAATATGATTTGAATGCAGAACTATGTGGAGGTGCACCCCTCCACATAGAGCGCTAGAAGTTCGAGAACATTTAAACAATGCATTTCCAGTATGGATTGGGAATTATGGTTCTATTAAATGGCCGCCTAATAGTCCCGATCTTACTCCATTAGATTCATTTCTATGGGGGTTTTTAAAGGATATAGTTAATAAAAGTGATAATCACAGTATTTTTGCTATTAAAGAAGCGATTCAAAATGAAATAAATAATCTAAACGTTGTCAATAACGATCATTTTGAGTACGTTTCGGAATTTAAGAATACGATATGAACTTTGCATCGAAAATAGTGGTGGCCATATCGAAGAGCTTTTATAATTTATTATTTGTATTTGTTGTTTTGTTAATATTATATGTTCATAATTAAATACTTAAAATATATGCGGTTTGTACTTTTCTTAATATATTAACTTTCAATGTTCAATAACTCGAAAACGGGTAAAGCTAGAACTGTCATATGTCATATTTTTGAAATCAGGAAAAAAATAGTAATTCAAAAATGCACGCCACTGTACTTCCATTAACTTATTAAAAGGGTTCAGTTAGAGCCCCACAACTTTTGCTCGAAACTTTTTTTTCTATCTCCAGTAATAACAATTATAAAGGGTGGCCCAAATATAATGAATAACCCTGTACATACTGACAGGTACATATTTCTGCTGAAAAATCCCGGTTGACATGTTTTTTTTCTAAGACTTCCTTTTGCCTAGGCTACTAAATAATAAATTTCTAACAAAGTAACCTTAGCCAGCACAAAAGTAATGTCGTGATAGAGTATAAGAAGTATGAAATATAGTTTTCCTGCATCTGCCACCGCGGATCCTTTATGAATTTTGACGTGGCACGATATCCGTGGCTCGGGGAAGATGTAATATATGTATTGCAGGCGCCTTTCTACATGAAACTGTCCACGAAATTTCTAAAGAAATAAATTTGCCTGGATGTCTCAACACGAAAAACAAAAGGGGTGTTGCTGATGTTCCGACAGTGTATTTTGACGTGTTTGTTATATACGTACAGGGTGGCCAATTTTCTGCTTTCTCCGTGATGTTAAAACTTAATTAATGTAGTTTACTTTTATCTAAATAACAACGCGAAGCATACACAAGTCAAAGCAGTTAATGTAGATAGTGATTCAAGATATTTATCACATACTAACAGAAATAGTTATCAGTACAAAAATATGTGCTCAGAAATCGTTGACACTGTGTAAAATCTTTGCCTTAATTTGCTTAACCACCTCAAATTTAAAAGGTGAAAATGGTTGCCAAACATGTCAAAATCATGTTACGCCCGCCAGACTAGTGAAAATTTGTTTATTATTATTTTTTATGAATTATTGAACTTAGCTGTAAAAGAAGATTCTTCTTTTCAAAACACCTGCTTGAAATTTACGCAATGTGTGGTAAATAATGAACCACTTTTGAAAAAATTTGTCTGGCTGACAAATTTTGTTAATTAATTTCTGACAAACCTTTTGTTACAACTTATATATTTTTTATATTATACTCTTCGCATTGCATTCGATCGGCACATTTCTAAAACTGGTAACATTGCTCGTAGAGAAAACATGGTCATATCACTGTGTTGGTGATCGAATTCTGAACAACTTTCAAAATGTCCGTCCGTCTGTTCGTCCGTCTGTCCGTCTATCTGTCCATCTGTCTGTCCGTCTCTCTGTCCGTCCGTTACGATTCTTGTAAGCACGGTGACTTAAGAATGAAAAGTCTGATTGTACTGATATTTGGACAGTAAGTTATTGTTAGCTAGTGAAGGTACCCTATTGTTTTTCAACAAAATCGATCAATAAATAAAAAAGTTATACATTTTTTTAAATAAAAATAAAATGTTACATTTTTTTTATGTTCTGTAATGAAACTAAAAATGTCTAAAACTAATATTATTTACAAAAAAGCTGCGAAGAGTATCCTATAGAATGTGCAACAATCGTACATAGGGTCGTACTTTACCAAAAGATAGAAAACATTGAGGTGATCTTAAATCCCCAAACAGTAATGGCTAAAGCGGCCCCGTTTTCGAAATAATGTTTTATATTTTTTGGAAGAATATACTTTTCGCCATATATCTGTAATGCGTAAGCGGAATCCAATGAAATTTTGTATTTTCATTACAGTAGTCATTCACCATCTAATGCCTGGGATATTAATAAAATATCAGGGCCGGACCCAGAATTTTTTTTATGTTATTCCTAGAAAATAACACTCTGTATACTGTTTATAAAATATTTGACATTAAAGTATTAATTTACACCCCATAAAGAAATCTTTTGGCACCATTTCATTGTTTAAATACAAAAAATTAATTGTTGAGGGTTCAATTTTTTTTTTTTTTCTTTAAATGAGAAATTGAGAGAAAAAAGTCACTCTAGGGATTAACCACATATTATTTTTTTTGTTCCCTATCTGCACTACCAAATGGTAGTTCTCCAAACTCTGGTTTCAGCAATATTTAATTCATTGCAAGAGTAATTAATTGTTACAATCATCTAGTCTTGCCATTACATTTGTTTTAAAAGTTATGGCTACGTACTTTTTAATAATCAAGTAGGTACCTGTCAAAAATCAGTCATATTGTAATTAAGAAGTGTCACGTCACCACTGTTGCTTTTACTGGTTACAATATTGTCTTGTAATAATTCTAAATCATGCCGTTTACATGCACGAGTAGGGAATACGCAAATATGGTTTTTGTCTATGGATATTGCAATGGCAATACAAAAGCTGCTGAAAGGGAATACAGACGCCGCCGGTTTGGAAATCAACGTGTACTAGATTATAAAACATTTTATAGAGTGTTTTGACATCTTTCTGAAACTGGAACCGTTCCCTCAATCATGAAAATGGAACGTCTTGTTAGGCAGACCTGACAAGAAAAAGATTTGATTTTAAATGTGGTTGACCAGAACCCAAAAATCAGCACAAGAAGAATTGGTCAACAATTAAATATTCCTCAAACCAGAGTTTGGAGAACTATTAAAGGCGAACAAGTGCATCCTTATCATATCCAAATTGTCCAACGATTGGTGCCAGGTGATGAAGTATTTCTGTTAACTTTTTGACGCTGGGTTTTATCCCATAGACGAACTATGTTAGGAGTATTGTTTACCGATGAATCTCAATTTACCCGTGATGGTATAAATAGTACTCGAAATTTTCATATTTGGAATCACGAGAATCCCCGTGCAATAATCCAAAAGAATTCCCAACATAGATTTTCTGTAAATGTGTGGTATGGGATGTTCAATAATAATCTCATAGGTCCTCATATTTTTGAAGGTCACTTAAATAGTGACAATTATTTAGATTTTTTACAACATACTCTGCCAAATTTATTAAATAATATAAACACAAGATGAATGTGGTTTCAACATTATGGGGCTATGCCGCATTTTTCGGTACGAGTCAGAAACTATCTGAATGAATAATATCCAAATAGGTGGATTGGTCGGGGTGGTCCCGTTGCATGGCCTCCGAGATCACCACATCTCACACCCCTTGACTATTTTTTGTGGGGCTATTTAAAAACTGAAGTATATGAAGAAGAAATAAATACCAAAGAGCAGCTGATTGCAAGAATTGAACATTTTTGCAATGAAATTAAAAACAATTTAGAGATTGTTAGAAAAAGCGTAAATGAAATGACAAATCGATCAAGAAAATGTATTGAATTTGGCGGTGGTCACTTTGAAAATAGACTGTGATTCAAAATAATTTAATTGGATTTAGTAAGTTTGACTGATTTCTTATGTTCTGGTTAAATTGTTAATTTTTATTAATTATTATTTTGTTAAGTTTATTAATTACACATTCATTACAAAATATTTGTTTTGATTTCACCAGGTACATGTGATGAATTTTTATTCTCCGTATTTGCACTACCATTTGCTAGTGCAGATAGGGAACAAAAAAAATAATATGTAGTTAATCCCTAGAGCGACCTTTTTCTCTCAATTTCTCATTTAAATAAAAAAAAATATTTCAACCCTTAACAATTTAATTATTTTTATTTAAACAATGAAATGGCGCCAAAAGATTTTTTATGGGATGTTGTATCTTTCTAGATCTAAATTAATATTTTAATGTCAAATATTTTATAAACAGTATACAAAGTGTTATTTTCTTGGAATAACTTAAAAATATTTTCATTCTGGGTCTGGCCCTGATATTTTATTAATATCCCAGGCACTAGATAGTGAATGACTACTGTACTCAAAATACAAAATTTCGTTGGATTCCGCTTACGCATTACAGATATATGGCGAAAAGAATATTCTTCCAAAAAATATAAAACACCCTGTATTTCGAAAACGGGGCCGCTTTAGCTATTACTGTTTGTGTATTTAAGATCACCTCAATGTTTTCTATCTTTTGGTAAAGTACGACCCTCTGATCACGAATCACCCTGTATAAATAGGGCAGTAAATCGGCGAAGAGTATAACGGTTAGCTTGTTTTTTTTTTATGAAAGTGCTCTTCACAATACCTCCTTGATTTTCGACTTAAAATGAAGTTTAAGATCTCTCCTATCTTTTACTACTTGCCTGGCTGACAGTTTTTATTAACTAATTTATCAGAATTAATGCTGAATGCGTAGCATAAATGCATCGGGATCAATCACTGGCATCTCGTAACACCTCCTTGAAAAATACAACTGCCGTTTTAGATCTCTATGCATAAAAATTTGTGTGTCATTGAAAAAATGTTTTTCATCATGTCAGACTTAATTTTTAAACGCCGTGACAACGTTTCTTTTTTACAATGGCCGCGTCAAAACACCGCCTTATTTTTGTCTGTTTGAGATCTCCTTTGTGAATAAAAGTTAGTCTGTCAGCGAAAAACTGTTTTTCGCTACGACAGACTTCATTTTTTAAATGCCGAGACCACATTTCTTAAGTAAAAAATGTGGTCTGACAAGGACATTTTTCAAAGACAGACAAATTTTTATGCATAGAGGAGATCCTAAAGTTTTAAAGCTGTTCTTTTTAAGGGGGTGTTATGAGATGCCAGTGATTGATCCTGATGCATCGATGTTAACGGTTTCAAAATTAAGTCTGACAAATTAATTAACAAAAATTGTCAGCCAGACAAGTTGTAATAGATAGGAGAGATCTTAATTTTATTTTAAACCGAAATTCGAGGAGGTGTTATGAAGTGCACTTTTATAATAAAATAATTTATAACAAAAGGTTGCCGTGGGAGCTCAGTCTATTTACTATACTAGAAGTTAATTGAGAAACGCTGAAGAAGCAAATTCAGAGATACAAGATTATAAAGTGCGATCCATTTCTATGGATAAATTCATTTTAAACGTATTTATGAACTTTTAGAAAAAAATCCAGGTGCAATTTGAATTAAAATCGTTATTCTGTTTCATTTTTTGAGCTCTTAAATATATCTATTATTAACACTAAAAACAAATATTAAGAAAATATGTAGGTATGATATAATAATTTATAAATGCAAATGTTGAAATTGTGGCAAATATATTTATAACACTATTATTTCTCTTCGTGTAATAAAAAAAAAAAGTTGGAGATGCCGGGGATCGAACCCGGGGCCTTTCACATGCAAAGCGAACGCTCTACCACTGAGCTACATCCCCGATGCTCAACTAGTGTCAATACAGTGATTGTTAAGCATACTCAGGCTTTAATATTTGTACGTCTTTAATTAGATATACCTTTACAAATAGCTATACTCTATACTCCTGCACTTAGCACGGGTTAAAGCAAAAAAACCTTAAAATTTTTCGTGGGTACTTCAAACAAATACAATCGCACAAAGATTTTAATAAATAAAATAAAACTATTATTTACTAAAATACTGCGATGAGCATCCTATAGAATGTGCAACAATTATATAAAAAGTGCAGTAAGTCGTCGAAGAGTATAACGGTTAGCTTGTTTGTCTTTATCCTTACTGTTCTTTATGTTTGAGTCTATAGTATTGTTGGCCTTATAATATTGAGACATTTCTTTTAAGAAATATCGATCAAATGACAATAGCGTATGCTAATATATTAAAGAACAATAAGGATGGAAATAACATAGAGGAAATGTCGGGAGTATCAAAGTTCACTTGTAGAACTTGTGTTAAGATAAATGTTGGGCAAACAGAAAGAAAATTTAGAAAACGTATTGAAGAACATAAGAAATGCTTCTCAAAAACGATAATTATTCTATAATTTTAATATCACTCATACGGACAGTAAATGAGTAAATCTCACGTTACTTGGGCGTTAAACAATTAATAGATTCATATATATTTTACTTAAGGATCAAATAGAAGTAACGAATTCTCCTCTTGTCAACTTGGTTTAATTTCATTTCTTAATAAAAGGTTATTGATTTAGGTTGGGTTATAGAATGAACAATTTCTCAGGTCATATTTCGTATAATTAAGATCCAGTATTTTTATTTGTAAGTAGTCAAGTATCCACATCAGAAGAAACAAATGTTTAGTAAAACAATTATTTTGTTGATATAATATATTTATAAAATTTAAAAAAACGGCATATTCTTTTATTCTTGCATTTATCAGTAGTCACATGAATTTTAGAAATGTAATGGTCGAAACTGTCAATTATGTTCGATTATTAATTTTGTGTAAGTACCCCACCTTTTATTTGTAAATAATTGTGATAAATAATAATTAAAACAGCAAATTTTGAATGACAAATGAAAGCTAAAATTGATATAAACTGTAATTATAACAGATGTTGACTTCAGGAAATGAATATTTCTAATGTGGCTGGTCACGTTTTTCATTCAGCACATATAAATATTATCAAATAACTTTCAACTGAAATTGAATGAATGAAATTGATGGATGGAGTTTTTAATAACATAAAATTATTTCATTTAAGCTCTAGTTTTGCCGCGTTCACGTATTTCGTTGTATTTATGCTTGTCAAAGTCCTGTACCATTACAACTGATTTGTATCTAATTACAGACACGTTTTAATAAGGTCCGCCTATATAATAATACGTTTACTATTAGTGAAATAATTACAGAGCATGTTAATAGAATGTTTTTTGTTCTTTTGCCAGTAAACTTAGATACTGCCCATGCCACACACATTGAACATAATTGATTTCGTTAAAATTTTGGGTTATTTTTATTAATCGATTTCGAATATAATTAACTCAATATATTGGTATTTAAACACGGCTTTTACATTTACACAACAGCTATGGAAGCTATACCAGATTTACTTAGCATCTTCACGTGAGGAACGAGGCAGCTTTTGGTGCTCTAAGGCTGCAGCAGGTATTCACATTTAAGCCAGGTGATCTGGTTACACTAATCAAAGAAGTCCATGACCAAACTCACCGACTCAATGCTAGCAAAGCAGAGCAATTGTTCCTTTGGTGTGCCATTGAGAGCTATCAGATAAGCAGGTTCGAAGCTCTGCAACTGGACTAAGGGTCACTCATCTGGCTGAAGAGGTTGATGTTTGCGTTGCGAGACTCAATTGCAGGCTATCCTGCCCCAGACAGTACCTCAACCAATTTCCAGGCAGAGAAAAATGTTATGGATTTATTCGCAAAGGAATACATAATCAACGAAATTCGAAGGGCAAAGATTTGTATACTTCTAGATAGCCAGGCACTCAAGATGAAATTGCCTGGGAACGCAGACAATCTCCGAAGCCACTGGTAAAAGCAACAAGGTAATCGAAGTGATAGAAGGTAATGAGTTCGCCGACAATTGTAAAAAAGGTGTTGAAGCCTTATTGTTCGGACCAGAACCGTTGACTTGTTTATGTCACACATATCGTAGGAGGTTCTAAAATGGAACAAAGAACAGAAAAAGTCCTACTGGAGGAATATTCTACTCCAAATAAGTACAAGCCAGAAACATTGCTTATTTGATAAAATGTGCCATAAGGCTTAAAGAACTGGAAAAGTCTGAACTAGGGTTGAAGCCAGGTCTCCCAATTGGCCAACATCCCTTGAAGTATGGACGAGGTAGAAAATTATAGATGCAGATACTGTGATAGAGGCAGCAGATACCTTGGAGCACATGTTTTGCAAATGCAAAATGCATATTGAACTGAAGTATCTAGAAAGACCTAAAGACAAAGAAATTAGCTCAAAAGATAATCACAAGTTTTAAATAAAAAATCCTAGTTTTTGCCAAAAAATAACTGTAAGGTATTTTATAAAAGATTATTTACATCGAAGTGAGGAAACGTTGAAGAACCAATAAATTTCTTAAACAATCTACGATCTAGTTAAATGTACGTTTAAAATACACAGGATATCCACAGATGATCGAAAAGTGATATATTGATAATCGTTCGTGTTTTTGTAAATTTTTTTGTAAATTGTGCTCGTAGCTACCTACTTTGCGTATGTGTCTTTCTTAGTATGTGTTTATAACTGCATGCCTTCGCAGTATGCTTCGATAAATGAACATAAAGTTGGCACCCATAGTTAGCACCCCAGATTCACACTAGGTCTGAAACGGCAACGTAAAGAGCGCCCGCGCCACCGCTGGCGGGGATTATCTTGTTATAAGGAGTAGAAGAGACCTGTCAGGGGTGGAAAGCGGCAGCTCGTTGCTGCTTTCTTTGGACCTATTTTCAGCGTGGCAGCTCAATGCCAAGTCCAGCTCTCCGGGGGAAGAAGAATTTTCCGACCGTGGAAGGGAAGGGCCAAGAGCTGCCGCGATTTTCTCTCTGTGGATGCTTTTCTTTTAACAATAGGTACCCTTTGACCCACTTTCAGCGCGGCAGCTCAATGCCAAGTCGAGTTTTCCGAGGGAAGAAGAGTTTTCCGACCGTGGAAAGTAAGGGCCACGAGCTCCCGCGAATTTCTCTCTGTGGATGCTTTTCAAAGTGTACCTATTGTTAAAAGAAAAGTACCCACAGAGAGAAAATCGCGGCAGCTTTTGGCCCTTCCCTTCCTCGATCGGAAAACTCTATTTCTCCCGGAAAACTCGATGGCGTTGAGCTGCCGCGCTGAAATTGGATCAAAGGATATCTATTGTTAATAGAAAAACATCCACAGAGAGAAAATCGCGGCAGCTCGTGGCTCTCCCCTTCCACGGCCGGAAAACACTTTTCCCCCGGAAAACTCGACTTGGTGTTGAGGTTGAGCTGTCGCGCTGAAAATAGGTCAAAAGGTACCTATTGTTAAAAAGAAAAGCATCCACAGAGAGAAAATCGCGGCAGCTCTTGGCCCTTTCCTTCCACGGTCGGAAAACTCTTTCCCTCGGAAAACTCGACTTGGCATTGAGCTGCCGCGCGGAAAATTGGAATGCGGTTAGTTTACACTGAATCGTGATGATTGTCACAACCCGAATAGCGGCAACTCTTTGCATGCGCATTTCAGAGCCGGAAAATATTTTTACATCCGATAATTCGATCCGGCAACGAGCTGCCGCTCTCCACCCCCGACAGGCCTCTTCTACTCCTTAAAACAAGATAATCCCCGCCAGCGGTGCCGCGGCAGCTCTTTACGTTGCCGTTTTAGACCTAGTGTGAATCTAGGGTGCTAACTCTGGGTACCAACTTTATATTCATCTTCGATAACTGCATTGAAAATTATATACAGCTTGGGACAGCCAAATCGAATAAATTCAGTTTCTCGATCATTGTGCCCATTTATAAAAAATCCCGAGACACCTCGATTTTTTATTCTGAAATGACGTCCTGCAACGTACCATCACTAAATGCAACCTCCGTCGAGTGGCAGCTGTAATCCTAAAATTTTTAATTGGAAGTAGGGACTTGTGACACGATACCTTATTTGAAAGATACTTTCATTCTCTATTCAAAAATGCTGCTGAAATTAATGGTATAATTGACGAAATTCCCTACAATAAACAAAAAACATAAAAATTTATTGCGTTTTGTTCATGCAGGTTGACAAAAATTATTTCAGTGTTCCTTTTCAAATAAAGAGAAGACATAAAAACATCAAAATTCATCGCGGTAGCGATTGATACCAATAAATAGAAGTTTTGCTAACTGAACTTTCTAAACGCATTTAAACAAAATACATAAAATAATAATTTTGCAGATGGTTGGTTAGAATGCGATTATAGGACGATGTTGCTTGTCTATTTCAACCAAGATTTCCTCATTTGCCCCCTATATCCTGAGGTACAATTAGCAAGACTGAAAAGCACTTTCGCAAAAATTGGACATGTATGGCAGATAAAACAAGAAGCTTCCAATGCATTGAGTAACGATATCAAATTAGATGTACTTCTTGAGCTTGAAGAAAACCCACATAGTTCAAGTCGACAAGCAGGTTCAGCATTGAGTGTTTCCCATTCCTCAAATATTTGCGTATTACATGAAAATAAAATGCATTCTTATAAACTGACCCCAACTCAGGAGCTTAGTGAAAGCGATTTTGATAGAAGAACGTATTCTTGTGATCAAACGATGCAACCCCAGTAGCACCAATAATGCACCAATATACAGGGTGTAATCAGTTTCATGTCATTAGAAAAAAACTGGTAATGGGGACCGACTACACAATCAAAAAACCTTTATGACTTTTCCCTCTAGGGGCACTTTGAAAAACACTGATCTAGGTCAATATTTTTAATATTATGGTAGACAACTATTGAGAACCACTGCTTTTCTTGGTCAATGGAGTTGTAGTTCCCAATTATACAACTTTCAAATTGTCATAAAAAAGTGCTCGCCGGCACACGCGGTGGTCTGCGGTGTCAAAGGCCTTGGATCAACGACCGCTTTTGATGGACCGCTTTAACTGAACTGAGGCAATTATAAAGAGGTAAATAATTCGTTCTCTCTTCATGCACAATTGCAAGCAAATAATGGCCATAGAGGTTTAAACAGAGCATTTCTTTACATGTGTGTTTTTTTATTTAGAACAAAATACTGAATTGTTTATAATTTAGAAAATTTAAATGTGGTTTATTAACATTTGTAACATAAATGAGTGTCCTGGGTTAAAAGCTTACTACCTACCTAAATGATTAAAAATCTCTGCATCTGCATCAATACACAGTTCGATACGTCGAATTAAGGACACACGCACTTCGTTCAACACTAAACACTAAACTGTCAACTAACGTTGTCAATAAATAAAAATAAAATAAAAACTTGGTACAAAAGCCAAAAAGGAATACAAAAAGAACGAACAAGTAAGTTGTGTCTGTACGTAATCAAGAATTTGCCAACTTGAACGGTAAGTCAATAAAATAAATCTTAATTATAATACACAATGACGCGAAATTCAAAAATAACAAAAACAACGAACGACGTGTGTACATAACGAAACACCCACAGTAACTGAAATATTGCACAAGGGAGAGTTAGAGTATAGTTTTCTTCAGATCAGATCTAGATCTAAACCTACCTCAATATTCCAGCAGTTCTCAAAAAATTTTATTGAAAATATGCGAAATTTCTGTTTATTTTTTGTCTCCAAAACTATGAGCTTTAGACCCCCATGTTATATAAGGTTTTTTGTTTGTCTTGTCGTTCCCTACCACCAATTTTTTTTAATGACATGAAACTAATTACACCCTGTATAATCCATATAGGACCAATACATAAATATTGGTCTTACATGGATTATATATTGGTCCAATATGTTGTGCTACTAGGGAAAGGTTAGATAACAATCTTATCCAACTAGAGAATGTTTTGTTTTCGGATGAGTCCACTTTTCTCTTTTTGGCCATGTTAATCATCAAAACGGTCGTTACTGGGCTAATGAAAATCTTGGATGAGAGAATTACAAACGCAAATGGGCTTGTTACCGATAATTTATTTTTCATTATTTTTTCATGGTATTCAATAGTATTCAATGATTCAGACAATCTGTTAAAATTTCAACTTCATAACTGTATCCAATCCTTAGATATTCAATGCTAAAGATTAGTTTTCAGTACAAGGCGCTTCGCCGACTCGAGACGTTGCTATAAGTAGTAAGTAGTCCACTATAATCCGTGAAACTTTATTGTCGTGAAATGAGTTTATCTGACGTTTGAATAAAAAAATCGGTAAAGGAATTTGCATAGAACTTCCCTCTTTATTTGTGCGCGGGTCACTCTAAATAATTAATAATTACGAAATGACATTGAAAATAATAATCGGAATATAGTTATCACTATTATTCCAAACAAGACCTGGTAAGTTTTCGTCAAAAAAATATACAGAGTACTCATCCAACAGTAAAAGTTCAATACTAAATAACAAGTGCCAAATATGGAAGGCTTGCGCAAATACCTTAACAAATGTCCACCATGAATTATTTCTTGGGATGACCACCCTGTATATTTTTCAATAAAAGTATAATGGCATATGTCAAATGTTATTGCCATCTGACACATTTCATTCACGTAGTGGAGTGGAAGTATAATGGTGGTTAAGAAATTTCATTTTTTTTGAAATTTTTCAAAAATGTTGGTTAAAAATTTTCAAAATCTTTTTTCTCATGAAACAGGTTTATAATGCCATAAAACGTGAAAATTTTAAATTTCAGCAAAAAAAAATGTTTCCATATATTCGTGGTATTTTTTTTTTCCAAAATGGTAAAAAAATGTTACAAATTTTTTTCTTCCTAAGTAAATAGGTTTGGAATGTCATGAAGCGTGAAAATTTTAAATTTGAGCAAAAAAAATAATTTCATCTATTCTATAGTAAGTACTTACTTACTACAGTAAGTACTTACTATAGAAAGGAAAAAAAACTCCATCTATTTTAGTGGTGAAAATGTTTTCAAAAATGTATGTAAAAAAAATTTTCAAAATTTACTTTTAAATACTTAGGTTTAGAATGCCATGAAACGTGGAAATATTAAATTTGAAGAAAAAAAAATTTTTTCATCTGTTTTAGTGGTAAAAAATTTTTCAAAAATTTTCAAATTTTATTTTTCTGGAATAGGTTTAGCGTGTCATGAAACGTGGAAATTTTAAATTTGAGCAAAAAAAAATGTTTTCATTATTTATGCCGTTTAGACGGTCCACCCTGTATATTTTCCAGTGAAAGTTTTACCATTTCTTCGCTGACAGTAGGGTCAACTACCTACCAAATTTGACTGCTCTCCGTCAAGTAGTTTTTTTTTTAGTAAATGCACCAACAGACAGACAGACAGACTGACGGAATTGGAAAACCTATATTTTCGTAATCTAGTGTTCTGAAACGTCAAAATCCGAAAAAATCTCGGAGGGTGATTTTTTCTCGAATACAATAGTTCCCTTCGGTATGCGAGGGAAGTAAAAAGTATGTGTTTCCAAGATATAATTTAACAATTAAACATCGTTTCCATACATACTTGACTTTCACCCGAACAGCATATGCAAAGTGACGTCACGGGAAGCTCCGCCCTGTTTTCGCGCGATCCAACTTTGTTAATTTATTTAAGCGCTTAAGCGTTCGAATAAAAACCTAATAATTTGAAAATTGTCCTAAAAAGTGTTCTACTATTGGTTTCTCAAATAGAAAATAATGCTGAAGGCCCATTCCTGAAAAGGTTAATGTTTGGGCGGGGATAGTTGGAAACTATGTCATTGGTCCTTTTTTCATTGATGGCAATTTGAGTGGAGATAATTATTTAGCTCTGCTCCAAAATGATATCGTGTCAATTTTGGCAAACTTATATCTTGCTCAAACAAACCCACAAGTTCCAGCGGATGTAGTATGATTCCAGCACGATGAAGCACCACCACATTAGCGAATCGATGTCCGGCAATACATTGACTTAACATTTCCAAATCGGCGGATAGACAGGCGAGGATCGCTAGAAGGTCCAGCACATTCTCCTGATCTTACACCCTTAAATTTGTGAAAGAAAATGCATTTCTAAGCAGATTATGTTCTAAAAATACCATAAAACTAACCGTTTTCGAGATATATGAGTCCAAATGTTGGCATTTGCCAATATTGGATAATTGTAATCTCTCCAACATTTCAGTCCTTTAAGTGGGATATTCTGTATTTAATTTACAAATTTTAGAAGAAAATGTTTAAAGAATTTTTCATATCTTATGAATTGAATATATTTGAAGTAACCCTTGGAAAAAAATCCTAAAAATATTATTTAGCATATAATTCAAACACGTAAGCAATAAAAAAACAGTTACGAACATGAAACAATTTTTACGAACTAATGAAGTAAAAAATGTTCAAAACTATTGCGATTTTCATTAACACACATCGTAAACCTATACATTTTTTCAGATCCACAAACTTTTAATAATGTTTGCCGATTAATTGCGGCAACACTAGCATATATTTTATTATAAAGATCTGCCATGCCTTCTATTGGTTCTTTATACACTTCACTTTTTAAAAATCCCCATAAATAAAAGTCTAATGGAGCAATGTCAGGAGATCGAGCGGGCCATCTAAGTACTCCATCGGTACCAATCCATCTTCCCGGGTATGTTTAATTTAAATAATTAACAACGTTGTGATGATTATGTAGGCCTGCTCCATCCTGATGAAACCACATGTTATCCAACTGAGCGGACAAACTCCTTAATAGGACTTGTAAATCATTTTGCAAAAATTGAAAATATCTTTCACCTGTTAAATTCTCATGGTAGAGGTATGGGCCAACAATGTATACATTAACGATACCACACCAAACATTTACTCCAACACGATTGTGGGATCTGGTATGTCTCATCCACCTAGGCTCTTGAGACCAGTAACGACAATTATGTGATTACTCCATTGTTGTGGAATCGACTTTCATCACTCCACATAATTGTATCTAAAAGATTGAGATTTTCTTCTAACAGAATTGAAAATTGCACCAAAAAATCTAATCCCCGCTCATTGTCCCCTGGAATCAAATGATGAACTAATAAATAAACTTTATATAGAAAACATTTATTTGTTTTAAGAATTCTGTGGCAGGTAGAACGTGCAATATTTGTTTCTTTCGTCAACTTGCGTACTGATATGTTTGGGTTATTTTGTACTTGATGTAATACCAATGCAATATTTTCATCAGTTGCAGTTCTTTTTTTCTTGTTGCTTTTGGCTTCTTAACATAATTTTTCAAATTAGAACACAAACTTATAAAAGTTTTCCGATCTGGTAAAGGTCTGTCAGGAAAACGTATTTCATATAAACTTACAGCTCTTGAAGCATTTTTTCGACATTCCCCATAAATTAAATCATGATTAATTTATCTTCATTTGTATGAGAAACCATATTTAATAATAAATATTCACAAAGAAAACAATAATTAGGTACAATAATACAGTTCTATCGACACACCAATAAACAAAATGTGATTGAAATTGAGAAATGTCAAAACTGTTATTCCAAAGGTAACTTTAATTGTGTTTAATTTAAGATATAAGGATTATTATACTCACAAGATATCAAATACTTTTAATTATAATCTAACCTAATTATAAAGCAATTATATAAAAAATTCTTTAAATATTTTCTTCTAAAATTTGTAAATTAAATACAGATTGTCCCACTTAAAGGACTGAAATGTTGAAAATATTACAATTATTCTATATTGGTAAATGCCAACATTTGGACTCAAATATCTCGAAAACGGATAGTTTTATGATATTTTTTTAGAACATAATCTGCTTAGATTTTCTTTCACATAAACCCCATTTCAAAATTTCTCCCATCGAAATATTTCTTTAGAGTACAGCGCCATCTATATACTAATATATTAAAAAAATAATTATATTCAAAAATGAAGCTCTCTTTATACTCTACAAATTGGATTTTACAGAATTAAAATATCTCTATTCGTTTAGAATATGTCCAGCCTGGGAGCTTTTATTGGGACACCCTGTATATATTAATTTTTGTACTGTTAACTTTTGCAATGAATATTAAAACCTTTTTGAGTTAGAGAATGAAAAGACCTTTCAAATGGGGATCACAAGCACCTACCCACTAAACCATTTAGGGGTGTAACAGCCACTCGATGTGGGTTGAATTTAGGGAAGAAATTTGTACGTTGCAGAATGTCATTTCTGAATTCAAAATCGACATGTCTCGGGATTTATTTATAAATATGCTCAAATATGGTTAAATAAAATATCTATCTATATATCTATGTATCTATTGGAGTTACTCTAACAGATATTGAAGCCCTCTATTTAGTTTTTTTATTCTTCATCAGTTGTTAGAACACCCTGTATAATGCAACAGTGTAGAGAAATATTTCAATAAATAAATGAACTAGACTAAACTAAAACTTCTGTATTTTCGTATAAGTTGCGTACTAAGACAGTTTAAGACTGATTCAATTTTGTCAGAAATAGTACGGAGAATACTACATCACGTTTATCAGTTTAAAAAGGTTGCAGTTATGACAGGTATAAATCAACTCGTCTAATGTGGAAGTCTGCATGGCCTGGTATGGTGTGGGAATGCTAAAATTGAATTTACTCGTTAGTGATTTAAATGAAAGGTCTCGGTAAGTCCATAGCGACCAGGTCATAAATCAGGACCGCGTGAGTTCACGCCAGTAACAATATAATAATTAATATCGACCCACGAGAGCATTAGGATCGAAAAATAAACATTAGATAATCTGTAATTATATAGCAACGAGGGTTATCAGATTATCTGAACCGCACAGAGTATAACAAATACCATATGCGAGCCATGGGACCCGCGGTATCGGGTTAAGACATAAATCTAGAGTAAAGACTGCTCATGAAGCTAGAGAGAAAATTGTGATCACAAACGTTTAAAAATCGTAAATGATCTTTAAAAAGCCGCCGCCTATAAGGAATCACTACTTCCGCATCTAAATTTCCCATCCAAGTCTCTCAAAAGGAAAACATATTGACGTTAACAATGAAGTCTCTGGATTCTTATTAGATTGCCTTACTTATTTTCCCGTATTTATATCAAATTTCAAGTGAATGTCTCAATTTTATTTTATCAACCCCTTCAATAATGGAATATAGGTGGTGGGGGGTTGAAAAATATTATAAAAAAATCTTAGGCCCTGGCTTCTAGTAGTAGTAGTACACCAAGTCCCACGTTTATGTACTCTTACCAGCTATATTTACTTATTTTCACCTATTAACCCCCCAACCCTGCAATAGAATCATCTGAAAATATAATAGGCGAGTCTGCCTGGGGTAAAAAAAAGGTGATTTTACAAATTCTCTATACCATTTGAATTAGCAACGGATTCTTATAGGAAAAATTCCACTGAACAAGATTTTCTTATGAAAAATTTAACTAAACCGCGAGCTTCATGATGAAATAATTGTTTAAACAAATTCTTTTTCGTTTTTGTTTAATAAAATGAAAACGGTTCGACGGGTCCGAAAAAATCTTGATTCAATCGAAAAATATTTTCAATACGCTTCGTTTGGCGCCAGGCACAACTCATTTTGTCAACCCGTTGATTTGTTATAGCAAAAATAAATGTTTTAATTATCAAATTGATAACTTCGAAACTAATGAGGTCAGGATATTGTTTTTTACAAAATAGATGCCTTTTATGTCAAGGAACATACCAAATTTTTTTTGACCGATATCTTCAATACTTTTTGATTGTTTTAACAATTGGCATAATTTGTTAGTTAGCAAATAACTTTTTTTTCGAAAGTTTGATCGACTTCAAGCCAACTTTAAACGATATATATTGATGTCGGGCATAATCCCCATAAAAGTCTGCACGAATGCAACTTTTTGCTTTTGTTTAATTAAAGTTTAAATTAAATTCGCAAATTAACAAATTAAATATCTCGACTGTGGGTAAGCGTATCGAAATGGCGTTTTGTGCGTATGAAAAAGGAAGCTTGGAAAAAGGAACATTTTGAGACAAGAAAGAGCTTGATCGAATAACCGGAACCGAAAATAAAAGTGATATTGCATGAGAGGCTCTAATTTGTTTATTAACTACTTTTTGGACCCGAGGTTAGGTGCAAATGAAAGCTAACAAGTTTTTCCGTCAACCACAAAAAGTATTCACAACATATATTCAATCCCTGAAAAGTTATACGCACGTGTCTTTGACCCTCAAGAAAATCTCTTCCGCAACGTGGAAATAATAATATTTGAAGGCAACGGGGTGGCGGGTTCGATCCTCAGTGTGGACAATTTTTTTTTTCGTCAAATTTTCATGTAACCAAGTATTTTTTATGATAATAAAGTTTTTACTTTCTGAGAAATTTTTAAAAGGGTCGTAAATAATTTTTTGCAATTTTCATTAAATAATACCCTGTATTTTTTTCAATAAAACTATAATAATTGTCTTCCTTGACAATTGTATTAACTATATGTCAAATATGTCATATCTACAGTTGAGCATTCACATAGTGGAGTGAGCGTATAGTAGTCGTAAAAGAATTTTTCAAAATTCTATTTTTCCTCAAATAGGTTAGAATGTCATGAAACGTGAAAATTTTAAATTTGAGCAAAAAAAAAAGTTTTTATTAACTATTCTCTTCAGACGAAATTAGCGCCATTTTTAGTAAGCCATTTTGAATTTTCCAGTTTTCTCGACAGATTCGTAATCAACGACAGTGAAAATCGCCCACCAAAAATTTTTTTCGAGATATTTTTAATATTAAACAATTTATTTAAATGTCTTTTCTATGCATACACATTATGCACCAATGAATGCAATTATGGGCTCTTTTTCCTTAAAGTGTTATAAATTACTCTATATGTTAAGTGATATTTAAATAACAATGAAACAAAACATTTAATAGATTATATTTCCAAAACTTTCGAAGAAAGCGCAAAATTAACGAAAACTGCGAGAGTGCATATAAATATGTGTGCCCCCACCTAACTTCTTTCCGCAATACGATTTTCTGTATATATACACCTCAAATTAGACTTCTATGAACAAAAATTCGATGGAAAGAAAGTAACTTGAAAATCGAATTTTTTATATCTCGAACGGCCTATAGCGATTTTTTTATCATATAGAAATAATCAAACTACTAAATTAAAGATAATTCTTTTACCTACCAAAGTACTATATACATTATTTGTAAAAATTAATATTTACACATGTGCTTATTAAAAAGCCTGTTATTTAAGCAATTTTTTTTTCGGTAAATAATACATTACCTATATGACTGCAAAGTTTTAGCCAGCGATTTATTATACTGAAAAATAGTTTTTCCTGGACTGGTATATACACGGTGTGATTGCATGAGAGAGCTAAATTTTCGTTTTTACTTTAAATATTATTAAATAAAAGTAGTGTATTATCGTCTAAAGAATGTGCCTGAATTTTTCGGGATTATTCTGACGAAACAAAAAAAATTGTAGTGAAATTCTTGGACGAAATTATTTTTTGTCTAAAAAAATCTGAAAACCGGCAGGCGTATTCTTTGGTCAAAAATAAGCAACTTTTGGCTCTTGGAGTTTTTCTCTTAATCATAAACTAATTAACTACGTCTATTTTGCGTGTTCGGTATACATATACTTAATAAATGAACGTCTTACCTTCTACTTCCGACGTTATCAGCATGCCACCTGCAACAAAATGATATTTATCTTATTTACAGATTTAACCATTTAACTTCACTTTAAAACATATCTGTATGTATATCTAATAAAATATATTTTCCATGAAATATAAACGATTCATATAAAGTGTAAAATTGAAATTGTAGGTTATATTCGCCACAGTTGTTAGGTATACCTACAAAAAATGTTTGTTATCAAATACATACCTTCAGTTTGAGACCCAGAATATGAAGAAATTCACACAGTCACATAATTTACGAGTATTTCAATAAATTAGAGATATTATTAAGGAAAAAGCACGTTAAAATTTGTAAAACATCCCTAAATACTAATAACACGACGCGAGATACACTGTCGGATTAGAAAACTAAACATGGCGCGTGAAACAAAAGACGGTCGCTTGATTGTTGCGAATTGATGGCTCATAGATCACTTTGCTAAATAGAACATGAGAGCGATTCATTTCAGTTCTGTTAGATTTTGGACAAATATTTTCAATGTTTTACAAATATAGCGTAAACAATTTTCACCTGTATTTCTAAGTATTTGAAGATAAGAACATACATAATTGTTGTTTAAAGAATATGAATTAGAGATAGTCTGCTTGTAAAAGTAGCGAGACGGTCTGAAAACACGGTATTACTTCAACAAAATTTTTTTCGTTCTTATTTAATAAATTGAAACCGGTTTGACGTATCTGAAAAAATGTTGATTCAATCGAAAGATATTTTCAATACACGTCGTTTAGCGCCAGGCACAACTCATTTTGTCAACCCGTTCATTTGTTATAGCCAAAATAAATGTCTTAATTATCTAATTGATTATTCCAAAATTAATGACGTCAGGATATTATTTTTTTTTTCAAAATACATGCCTTTTATACCAAAGAATATACGATTTTTTTTTGGCCTGAATACTTTTTGATTGTTTAAACAATTGGCATAATTTGTTAATTAGTAAATAACTTCTTTTTCAAAAGTTTGATCGACTTCAAATGAACTCTAAATGACAAATATTGATGTAGGCCATAACCCTCACAGAAGTCTGCACGAATGCAACTTTTTGCTTTTGTGTATTTAAAGTATTAAAAATTAATTTTGCAAATTAACAAATGGAATATTTCGACTCTCGGTCAGCGTATCGAAATGGGGTTTTGTGCATATGAAAGTGCTTGAAAAATGGAAAATTTTGAGACCAGAAAGAACTTGATCGCATAACCGGAACCGGAAATAAAAGTTCTACAAAAAATATTTAATCCCTGAGGAGTTATACACGTCTTTGAGTCTTTAAATTTTTATGTAACCAAGTATTTTTTATGATAATAAATGTTTTTACTTTCTGAGAAATTTTTGAAAGAGAAGGCTTGTTTTACTTTATTTGACGGGGGTGCCTGTCGAAAATAGAGCAAAAATAAAAAAGAAACAAATGTGTTTTTCACTTTTTTCTTATAATGAAAAAAGTTCACACCTCATGAAAAAAATACACACTTTGTTATTTGAAAATGAGAAATAATCAAAAGATTTAACTATTTTAATGGCATTATTATTTTATTTTTGGTCCTTTTTCGACAAGCACCCCCCTCAAACAAATTAAAACAAGCCTTCTCTTTCACAAAAAGTAATAAAAAAACAAAAACTACCGACAAACCCTCATTAGACAAGAGCAATTATATGTTTGTTGCAAGATAGCCATTTATTTAATGAAAATTGCAAAAAAAAAATTTTTACAGCATTTTTAAAAATTTCTCTGGAAGTGAAAACATTTATTATAAAAATTACTTCGTTACATGAAAAAAAAGCAAATTTGACGAAAAAAAATTTGCCCACACTGAGGATCGAACCCGCCATCCCATTGCCCTTCAAATCTTACTATTTTCACGTTGCGGAAGAGATTCTTTTATGGGTCAAAGACTCGTAAAAACTTGTTAGCTTTCATTTGCACCGAACCTCGTGTCCAAAAAGTTGTTAATAATCAAATTAGAGCGTCTCATGCAATATCACTTTTATTTCCGGTTTCGGTTATCCGATCAAGTTCTTTCTGGTCTCAAAATTTTCCATTTTCCAATCACTTTTATATGCACAGAACCCCATTTCGATGCACTGACCCAGAGCCGAAATATTCCATTTGTTAATTTGCAAAATTAATTTAAACTTAAAGTTTACACAAAAGCAAAAGGTTGCATTCGTGCAGACTTCTGTGGGGGTTATGGCCTACATCAATATTTATCATTTAAAGTTCATTTGAAGTCGATCAAACTTTTGGAAAAAAAAATTATTTACTAATTAACAAATCATGCCAATTGTTTAAACAATCAAAAGTATTCGGGCCAAAAAAGATATGGTATATTCTTTGGTATAAAAGGCATGTATTTTGAAAAAAACAATATCCTGACCTCATTAATTTCGGAGTAATCAATTTGATAATTAAGAAATTTATTTTGTTCATAACAAATGAACTGGTTCACAAATTAGTTGTGACTGGCGATAAACGACACGCATTGAAAATATCTTTCGATTGAATCAACATTTTTTGTGATACGTCAAACCGATTTCAATTTATTAAATAAAAAATAGTTGTTTAAACAATTATTTGACCATGAAGCACGTGGTTTAGGAAAACATTTCATAAGAGAATCTTGTTCAGCGGAATTTTTCCTATAAGAATCCGTCGCTAACTCAAGTCGCATAGAAAATTTTTGGGAAAAATCCAATTTTAGATATCGTTATAATACATACATGTACCAAATTTCAAGTGAATATCTCAATTTCAATTTATCAACCCGAATAACAAGGGATTAGCGTGGTTTAGGGATGTAAAATATAAGGAATGTGAGGACTTGGCTTCTATTATATAGAGGAAATCCCAAATTTCTGTACTCTTCCCAGCTTGCTTTACTTATTTTTCCTTATTTACCCCTCCAACCTTTCACCGGCATTAACACAAAATATAATTTAGTTCCAGTTCTCGCCATGGTATATATGTGTACCAAACAAATCAATATTTTTCCTGAGAAAACGTGCACACAAATAAGTTGCAGACTGACCGATCGACCGACCGACAGACAGAAAGGTCGATTTTTTTATTCTCAAATTTATAATCTTGACGTTTTATAACATCCTAAACCTATTTCAACGAAAAACATTTTCTAATTTTTTTTTTACGATTGCTACACTTCCACTCCACGACGTGGATGTAGAAGTAATAGCCTGTTTTATGACCTACAAGCAGAGCGTATTTTTCTAGCATTTTCTTCGCTCATGGTACTCATTATTTTAGCGCTCAAGTTATGGTTTTATCAACATAGTATCTCTAATTCATATTCCTTAAATAATAATTATGTATGTTCTTATATTCAAATACTTAAAAATTGATTAAAAATTTTGTTATTTCATACCCGATTACTTATTAGGACCACAGTTTTTTACCAAAATGGACCTTTAAAACGTGCCGGAATTAGGATTCACCCAGACCACCTAGGCTCAATAGAATTTTTGCAAATTTTAGTTATAAAACTATTTATTTCACGTGCCTCTCATTTAATAGGGTTCTGTAATCCATTTTCTTGCACATTTAACAACGTATTTAAATAACCACGAAGGTGTAACAAAAAAATGAAATAGGCCATTTTGTTTGTTTTTTCTTGCTCTTTTCGAATATCGTATCGAAATTTCAAAAAAATATATACAGGGTGATGTTTTATTGATGCAAAGAAGAAACATAAATTATAGTGAGTCCGGACCTGGATATATTTTTTTTATACATGTACCTCTTGGGGCTCGTTTGTACATTAGCCGTACCAAATATGAATCCGTTATTTCAT
Organism: Stenurella melanura; assembly: GCA_963583905.1. Lineage (NCBI taxonomy): Eukaryota > Metazoa > Arthropoda > Insecta > Coleoptera > Cerambycidae > Stenurella > Stenurella melanura. The sequence goes on from OY757309.1 coordinate 86,555,365, forward strand.
TTCCTGTCAAAGTTATGACAAAAAACAGGTTTGGCCAAAAATTATTTAACACCCTGTAATTTCGTAGTGAAGGCCCAATGAGACATTTCTATGGGAGGTTCCGGTTGCCACTGATGTTCTCTACCTCCTATTAAGCTATGTCCCTCTCATGATGCAACACCCTGTATAGCTATATAAAGTATTCGGAGCGTATTATGTTGCATATTAGCTCGCAATTTAAATTAAATGGAAACTGAAATGATCTCACAGTCCTATCTTTTTATTAGATTTACTATTACTCCTGCATTTCATAATACAAACCTCTGATTGTTGTTAGTAATGTGATAAACACTAAACACTTACACTCGTTACAAACTTTTGAGCCTAACAAAAGTAAGATATAAATCAATAAAAAGTTGAAGGGAAATATTTTAAATCGTCAAAAAACGTAGATTTTATAATAGGTTTATAAAACCATTAATATATGATTTATATATTGGCATAAATCAATGAGTATTTTGATAACTTTTAACCTAGTGTAATAATACTACCTAACCTATGTCACTGCCTAGCTGTAACTGAGCGTATATTAATTAAACATTTACTAAAATATGTCTTGATATTATATATGTACAAAAAATGTAAAAAATCCAATATAGCCTTTATTTTCACTAATTTATGGGTTCACAAAGATGTCAACGTTGTTGACACCAAACTTTACACTGGTAAAAACAACACTAATAAAGTATATTAAAATTTTCTCTCACAGTAGATTTAAAAAATATATATTTATAAACATCACTACATCTATCTGATGTTAAGAAATCCTCCACTTTAATTTATATTGAACGAAAATTGACCCCAATTCAAATGTCAAATTTCTGAATTTACCACCCAGGCAACTGACAGTTGGCAATACTGTGACGTCACTGCTACTGCTCTATTTCAATTTTACACTTTATATAAATCGTTTACATTTCAACAAAAATATGTTTTATTAGATACACTTAGAGATCTGTTTTAAAGTGAAGTTAAATGGTTAAATCTGTAAATAAAATAAAGAAGACATCATCTTAGTTTTAATACAGAGTCGACTTATTAGTAAATTACTCAACCCTATGTGCTCACTAGTTAGTCTAATACACAAGTTCAAAAAGGTGTTAATTCTTGAAATAGCTCATAAAAATATGAGCGATAGCTCATTGGATTCGGAGTGACATCTAGAAAAATGCGTTAAAATTTTTTATTAGTACATAAAAAATTGCAAAAGTTATAAACAAATTAAGATGAAAGAAGAATTGCATTTAGTTTTTCACTTATAACTCAAAAACTATAAGCAATAACGGAAATCGGAAAAAAGATTCTTAAAGAGGAGGAAAATTTCAATAAAATATATTTATAATTTTAATTTAATGCTGAAAATAAGACCCTACACGATCGCTGCAGGATGCACGCGCCGCCTCAAGAGAGTAAATCACAAAATAATTTTTTTATCCTGGTAAATATCAATTAAAAAAATTGAAAAAATTATGTTCTTCTTATACATATACTTAACAAGATCACGTTATAAAAGTTTTTAAAAATTGTTTATTTTGCTTATTATAATTTTGGAAAATAAATAAAAAAGGAAAAATCAAAGTAAAGTTGTAAAAAATTTTTTTTTCATATTCGCTACCATATTACTGTTTTTACGTTGACGAAAGGCATTCATTAACATAATAAAAAATTTTACGCCATTTGTTTATAAATTGTTTATAAACAAATTGACTAGTTTCATATTTAATAATTTTTTTTTTGCAATTTTGTTGCCTTGAGAATATTATTATTAAATAAAACTCTTTTTCTCAAAAACATTATCTTATTGTTAATAATCGTTTTTTTTAAATTATCCATCGTTTGAACAATTAAGAAATTATTTTTTTCTTAAACATCATAATTGGTAATCCTCAATAAAGTAATGAAAAAATTATTATTTTTATCAACAGCTTCATTTTTCATTAACTTAACAATTTGTTATAAACAAATTCTGACAATCCTAATATTTTTTTTCTAAATCTTCAAAAAATTATAAAAACAGCCATATGCAACATGTGGAAAACTTTTTTTTTGTATTGTTTATAGCTTTTTTGAATATTACTCGATGCAGAAACGGCCACTTGATTTGTCAACTAAAAAACTGATATAACTTTTAAACTATTAGAGATGTCACAATAGACATTGAGGTCGTTTATATAGAGGATTAATTAATCTTTAAATGAGTTGACTTCCAAGTTTGTAACTATTATTAATCAGTTATTATGCTTATTTGTTTATAAAAATTAAATGTGTTTTCGACGTTTTTGAATCTTTTATGACTTCTAGCTTATCAAACAATGCAGATACGGTAATAGACCTTCAAGGCAATTTTGTTAAGTGATAACATATCTGAAAGTATTAATTGTTTATGTAAAAGTAAATAGAAATATTTAGTTTTTATAAACAAATGCACATAATAACTGATTAATAATAGTTAGAAACTTGGAAGTCAACCCATTTAAAAGTTAATTAATCCTCTATAAAAACGACCTGAATGTCTATTGTGATATCTCCAATAGTTTAAAATTTATATCAGTTTTTTAGTTGACAAATCAAGTGGGCGATTCAACTTCTGTATCGTGTAATATTGAAAAAAGCTATAAAAGATCAGTGAACTCTATAGTACCGTATAGAGTTCACTGTAAAAAACACAACATTTTTTTTCAACATGTTGTTGCATATGGTTGTTTTTGTAATTTTCTTAAGATTTAGAAAAAAATATTAGGATTGTTAGAATTTGTTTATAACAAATTGTTAAGTTAATAAACAATGAAATTGTTGATAAAAAATGTTTTGTTACTTTATCGAGGATTGGCAATTATGATTTTTAAGAAAAAAATAATTTCTTAACTAATTATTTAAATGACGGATAATTAAAAATAACGATTATAAACAAGAGAATGTTTTTGAGATTTTTTTTTTCTTAAATCAATATTCTCAAGACAACAAAATTGTAAAAAAAGTAGTTCAAATATAAAACTAGTCAATTTGTTTATAAACAATTTTTAAATAAATGGCGTAAAAAATGTTTCTAACATTAATGAATGCCTTTCTTCAATGCAAAAATAGTAATATGATAACGAATATGGAAAAAAAAAATGTTTTACAACTTCACTTTGGTTTTTAATGTTTTTTTGAATTTAAACAATTATAATAAACAAAATAAACAATTTTTAAAAACTTTTATAACTTGATCATGTTAAGTATATGTTTAAGAAGGGCTCCAAGAAGCGAAAATTTTATAAGCCAATTATTAAAAAAAAAATCTCCAATGACAACGGAGGTCCCATAAAATTTCGTTAGTTAACAATCGCCTAACTTGTTGAAAAATAAACTTCAACATTTTTTTCCAACGGGACCTTATTCTTTGAAGTGTTAAGAATACACGATAATTTTTGAACATTTTTTAATTGATATACAGGGTGATTCACGTAGGCCATTCATTAGAAGTTTTTCAACTTGCAGTGGGATTAGAAACTTGAAATTTGTTATGCAGCCATAATCGATCATGCCAGTTCTATCTAAAATATTTTCGGTCCTCCAATTATACAGGGTGTGCCAAAAATTGGTACCAACTTTCTTATTTTTGAATGGAAACCTATATTTTTCTTTACATGGTTCGATTGGTCTTCTAATTCTGAGTTTAGAGAACCTAAGTTATGTTAACTTATCTATTACAATTTTTGACATATGTCCAATTTTTTGAAAAAAATTGCCGCTGTAGTAGTTTACGAACAAATTTGTATCTCGCAAACCTTTCAAAATTATGAAACCAAATTTGTGAAGCAGTCAGCTGGAAGTCCAGGCTAACTTTTGATGTCCCATCGGTGGTCCCATTTTGTACCATATGGGCGCAGTCGATTTTCAAATGTCGCAATCAAAAATTGTCAAAAAGTCAATTTTTTCAAATGGCACCTACTATTTTTTTTTACATAATTCGAAAGAAAATTGAATTTTAGTGTGAGTTACTTAAGCATTCCCTGTACCTAACTTCACCCCATATCGAGTTATTCAATAAAAATCAAGAAATACCTCATCTTGCCGAGAGATTCCTTAGTTCAACAAGTATGCCATGGAAACAAAAGACAGTTGTAATAATTTTTAAAGAAAAATATGGATTCTTATTTAATTACACACAACACCAACAAATTATTATTAACGAACAAGAACAATGTTGACGAAATTCTGTCAGTGAAAACGGTGCACACATTGAGCATTTGTATTGAAATAATTATTTTGTTAATCTGTTTATTTGTTGGTATTTTGTTGTTATTATTTATTATTGCAATACGATTTTTGAATAAAAATTAAAATGAAATGATTGTTTCCAAAGCCTACTACCATTGAGAAAAAAAAAAACAATATTTTTTTCAAAAAATGCCAATAACTCAAAAACGACTGTAGATAGACATACACAATGTTAATAAAAGTGGCCCTAAAATTCAATTTTACATTGATTTCTGGCCTCAGAAATGGTAGGCGCAAAGATGTGCTACGCAATCTATTGAAAGTAGAATAATAGAATATTTGCACAAAAATATGGTGGTCACATTGAACATTTACGTCAGAATTTCGTCAACAATGTTCTTGTTCGTTAATAATAATTTGTTGGTGTTGTGTGTAATTAAATAAGAATCCATATTTTTCTTTAAAAAATATTACAACTGTCTTTTGTTTCCATGGCATACTTGTTGAAGTAAGGAATCTCTCGGCAAGATGAGGTATTTCTTGATTTTTATTGAATAACTCGATATGGGGTGAAGTTAGGTATAGGGAATGCTTAAGTAACTCACACTAAAATTCAATTTTCTTTCGAATTATGTAAAAAAAAATAGTAGGTGCCATTTGAAAAAATTGACTTTTTGACAATTTTTGATTGCGACATTTGAAAATCGACTGCGCCCATATGGTACAAAATGGGACCACCGATGGGACATCAAAAGTTAGCCTGGACTTCCAGCTGACTGCTTCACAAATTTGGTTTCATAATTTTGAAAGGTTTGCGAGATACAAATTTGTTCGTAAACTACTACAGCGGCAATTTTTTTCAAAAAATTGGACATATGTCAAAAATTGTAATAGATAAGTTAACATAACTTAGGTTCTCTAAACTCAGAATTAGAAGACCAATCGAACCATGTAAAGAAAAATATAGGTTTCCATTTAAAATAAGAAAGTTGGTACCAATTCTTGGCACACCCTGTATAATTGGAGGACTGAAAATATTTTAGACAGAACTGGCATGATCGATTATGGCTGCATACCAAATTTCAAGTTTCTAATCCAACTGCAAGTTGAAAAACTTCTAATGAATGGCCTACGTGAATCACCCTGTATAATAGTATAAAAAAAGTATTTTTTATGATGTATTCTCTTTGAGGCGGCGCGTGCATCCTGCAGCGATCGTGCGGAGTCCTATTTCAGCATTAAATTAAAATTATAAATAATGGAAATAGAGTTCCGAGAGTTCGAACTTTTTTATTGGAAAATTCCTCCTCTTTAAGAATCTTTTTTCCGATTTCGGTTATCGTTTATAGTTCTTGAGCTATAAGCGAAAAACTATTGCCATTTTTCTTTCATCTTAATTTGTTTATAACTTTTGCAATTTTTTATGTCTAATAAAACATTTTAATACATTTTTCTAGACGTCATTCCGAATCCAATTAGCTATCGCTCATATTCTAGGAGCTATTTCAAGAATTAACACCTTTTTGAACTTGTGAATTAGAGTAAGTGCACTGTTGCTACACGGATGCATGCTTACGTTTTAGTATTTTTGTTTTCTTTATTAATAAATTACGGTTCATATGAATAGGATCGAATTCCATTTTTTTTTTCATTATGCGCTTCATATTGTAATTTAATGTTGTAATATACTTTTTTCTCAATTGAACAATCATTTTGTTGCAGGTGGCATGCTGATAACGTCAGAAGTAGAAGGTAAGACATTCATTTATTAGGTATTTGTATACCGAACACGCAGAATAGACGTAACAGTAAGGGAGCACATCGACAAAAGTGAGATGTTATAGGCATCTATAGCACCATTTTCTTCCAACGGCCGGTCACGTGACTTCGCTCTCTTCCAGAGAGAGGCAAATAACAAAGGGCCGCTTAAATGTTGCCAAAAAATTATGAAAATATTCAGGCACATTTTTCCATCCTTTGTCTCTTGGTGTTTTATCCAAAGTGCTTAATGCTCCCGGCAAAAAATAGCAAAAAAAGAATTTATAGACCTTCATTAATTAGTTTAGAATGAAGAGGAAAAACTCCAAGAGCCAAAAGTTGCTTATTTTTGACCAAAGAGTACGCCTGCCGGTTTTCAGATTTTTTAGACAAAAAATAATTTTGTTCAAGAATTTCACTACAATTTTTTTTTCTTCATAATAATAATAATAATAATAATAATAATCTTTATTTCCCAATCACAAATACAATTAATTGATAACCATACAAGTAATTTAGGAGTGCGTCAAAATCGAAGCTAATATGCATAAACATAATACATTTTAAATAATATGAAATAAAATACGCCTAAAATTGTATAAGACAAAACACTAACATATTAACAAACTACACAAAAAAATATATAAATATATAAACACGCAATAAATAAATGGATATATAAATGGTCAGACTAAGTAAAATTCATTGACATCATACAAGCATTTTTCTGTTAACAAATTCTTTATCCTCTTTTTGAAAGTAAACAGGCTCTTACAATTTTTCACATCAGTGGATAAATTATTATAAATTTTAATCTCAGGTCCCTTAGATTTCAGCCCAGCACACCCTAGCTCTCCTCCAAAGGGTTAAATTTTCACATCATATACAAATTCAAAATAAATATCTGATTCTACGTTTTTCGGAGTGCTAAGAACGAATCTGAGGTCATAATTTACCCATCACCCTTAAATTTCGCCCCAGCACCCCCCAGAACCCCCCCCCAAAGGGTGGAAATGTTAGTTTATATAAAAATTGAAAATAAATATCTCATTCTACGTTTTTCGGTGTGCTAAGAATGAACATGATTTACCCATGACCCTTAGATTTCGCCCCAGCACCCCCTAGCACCCTCCCAAATGGTCAAATTTTTACATCATCATATAAAAATTCAAAATAAGTATCTCATTCTACGTTTTTCAATGTAATTTAATAGTTTTATTTTGCTGTATCTCCCCACCGCCCTTCACCATATGGTTACATTTTGACCCTTGTAACGTTGTAGGTACCAGTATTAGGATATGAAAATTTATCACTTCCATGCGATGAAATCAGGCAATAGAATCATTCCAAGAAAAAAATGCTTCTATATTAAAACACATATAAATAAATTTAAAATGCTTGGAAGATATACTGTATTATCGGTGTCAATATGTAGGTAATTATCTACGGTCACATATTAATGATCATTTTGAAAGCAAAAAATATTTTTTTTGCTCTGTTCTCCTCCGCCCCCCCCCCCTCATTTTATTTTATTTTTTACATTTTGCCCCCGCGGCAGTGGAAAATGAAGTTCCATAAAAAAATATATTGTACGAAAAAAGTTTCTTTTAACTAAATAACCAATTTGTGACGCCAGGTAGAAAAACTATTATAATTTTTTTAAATTTTGTTTATAGCACCTGCCTGATTTGAGCAATTGCGAAAAACTGCCCATCGTAGAATTTTCTGGAATAGGGGCCAAAATACCTAATATGACCGGTGTAGAATTAAGCACAGACTGAAAATGTTTCTATGAAATGTGTGTCTCATGCGCCAATATGGTTTTCTATTAAATCAAAACCTTCCTGCCTTCACGGCATAAAACATGTATTTAAAATAATTAAAATTTGCGAGTACTTGCCGAATAATTTTAAAGAAATTGTTTACAAAGTAATTCATAGAAATTTATTTTTCGGACATCCACAAAATATATTGCTTGCTATGTTGTTTGACGAACAAAAACCTAAGCCAGCTAGCCTATCTCAAATTATTGAAAGCTAGAGCTAAGAAAGATCTTAAACATGAAAACCGAGTTTTTATCAATCCAACTTTTAATTTTGATGCTGAAGACTATTACGAATTAGTTGATTGGCAGAATATAATTTATGGTGAACCACCGATAATTATGAAACTGACGAATGACACCTTGAAAGAAATTGTAGAAAATCCAAAAGTTTAATCACAATTTTATGTCAAGAATTACCCCTGTTATACGCAGGCAGTAGAACGAGCAGTAAAGGTGGTAACTGAAGCATCCATTCCTGTTTGCGATTATGAAAAGAGGGACGCAGTAGTAAGAAGTAAAATAAATTCTAGAGCATAATGCCGTAGTTTGAACCCAAGAAAGATTTTAAAGTTAAATAATGTTTTATTTTATTTTTATTTGAAAGGATTACGCTCTTAATTTTAGTGCATTTAAATAAACGATTTGCAAATTAGTTTTTTAGATTCATTTAAAATGTTTTGCTTCATCACAAATTAATACGTCTTAGGCCAGCATGAAAATATAAAAAAATATACACATCCATATCTCCTATTAATTTGCCATGTGGCGATGGGGGCGACAACTGTAAAAAAAAGAGACAGAAAAAAACGTTCTTCGTCTGATACAACTGTATATAGTTCAGGCAACTTCAACAAAAAACATTTTTTTAAATTGTTCATGGCGGTGGAGGGGGTAGGCGTGAAAAATAAAAAATGCAAGATAACTTCTTTTTTTGTACTACAACTTTACATTGTCAGGCAAGTTCGTTTTCAAAAATATGAGTTCTTACCTACATACAGTCGCTCCACCCTATTATTCACGGAAAGTGGGTATTAGACGTTTTTTGGGATCTGCTGAGTGTACAAATTTGAAAATTGGTCTAAGGGAGTTTTTTGATATGGCGGATCTAACGAAAATATTTTCATGTATGTGTTATTTCCTCTTACACCGGATCTATCACGTAACTTTGTTATTTTAAATGGAACATCCAGTACACGAATGTAGTATTTGTTCGCTTAGAACATATTTCTGTAAACATATGATCGTACGTCTTTAAGAAATTCATGATTTTTTAAAAGGATTATTTAAACTGACGAAGCTAAATTTTCTAAAGAAGGAATTTTTAACAGACGAAATGTACACCAGCTGGCACAACAAAATTCTCGTGCGGATCGAGAATCAAATTTCCAGAACAAACTTAGTATTAAAGTTTTCTGCTTATTAGTAGATAACAAGTGTCATATCTACGAGGAGAATTTAGATAGCAATAAATACGTAGAAATTTTGCGAACAGTAGTTGTTACTTTTATTAATAATTTTGCCCTAAATATTTATAATTCTATGTATTATCAAATGGTCCACATAATACATGGGATGTGTACGACGAATTAGTAGCATCGTTCGAAGATAGGTGGTTTCGCTACCGAGGGTCTTTGAGATGGCCAGCAAGGTCCCCTGATTTGATCCCTTTAGACTTTTACCTTTGAGGTAATATTAAAAATATTGTTCACGGACTGCATTTCAGCAAATAAATCTCTCCGATATTCACCTAGTCAGGATATTGGCCTATCTGGAGCAAAGTGGAGGGTATTTTGAACAGTTGTTGCATTAAATATTTTTACATTCAATTTATTCATTAATTTTGTAAATTTTGTTCCAAAGTATTTGTTATAAATCTGATATAAAATGTTGACTTGTTTTTGGTGTTATTATCTTGATAACAAACAATGATTATTTAGTGTAGGCGAATTAGACAAATATCGACCTAAACTTGAAAAAGTCTACCGAATGAGCAGAGAAACATTCTGGATTCTCTTCATATTGATGTCTAGATCAAACTCCAAAATAAAAATGTTGCCGCTATTACCCCGAAATTTTTTTGAGCAATGGATTTTGTTGCTAATTTGTTGACTACCAAAATTGTGGTAATTTAGAAAAACAAAATATATTTTTAGATAATTTGACGAAAAATAACAACTCTTGTGACATTTTCGAAAAAATGCGTACTTTAAGAGATATGGCGGTTCGAATTTTTCCAAAAAGGGGGGAGGGGGAATAGAACATGATGAGAAAAAAATCCACAAAAATTCTGGCGAATGTAATATTAAAATAAAATACTTATTTTCCTCTCTTGCTATTTCCTAAAGTGCACTCTGTTTAAGTTTTTCCGGAAAAACACAGAACAATGACTCTTATCGGAAAATGGAAAATATCGAAAACAATGAATTCTAAAAATCTGAAAGAATTCAGACGTATAGGTTAAGATGTTCTTTAAAATTTTGGCCTCTTGTAATTTTTTTGTAACGTGCATATTTTCCCAGTTTTTCACTGTCAAAAGCACGTTCTTGATCCTGAAAAACTGTTGAAAACTCGGAAAATATGCAAGTTACAAAAAAAATTGCAACATGCCAAAATTTTGAAGTATATTTTAGTGTACACATCTGAAATTTTTCAATGTTTAAATTTCGTAGTTTACGGAATTTTCCGTTTTCCGTGTTTTTCCGGAGAAACTTGGACAGATTGCACTTTAGGAAAAACTTATAGAGGAAAAAAGTCTTGTATTCTAATAATACATTCGCAAGAATTTTTGTGCATTTTTCCTCGTAATTTTTTACACCCCCTTCCACTTTTTTGGAAAATTTCGAACCGCCAAATCTTGGAAAATACGAATTTTCCAAGAATAAAAAGTTATTTTTTGACAAATTATCTAAAAATACTTCTTGTTCTTTAAATTTACCACAATTTTGGTGGTCTACAAATTAGCAATAAAATCAGGTTTAAAAAAATTTCGAGGCAATAAAGGCAAAACATTTTTTTTGGAGTTTGATCTAGACATCAATATGAACAGAATCCAGAAAGTTTCGTGAAAATCCAATCATTTGGTAAACTTTTTAGTCAGAACTGCTAGTTCGCCTATACTAATTCTCCATTATGGTAGAAAAAGGAAACAAGTTAGGTTTGACTTGTATTGGCTACTAACAAACAGTGCTGACTTTGCATGTACATTTTACAAAAATTCGTCCATAATAAAAAAACCAAAAGATATAGGTATAGGGAATGCTTGTTACAGTCTATTTTCGTATCTGTACAATTAAATTTGAATATCGTAATATGTTATCGTTTTAGTCGAGGCTATATATAGTATAACTGGTTGCCAACAGTTCGTGCTCCATGTGAGCCATGCACAGTGTTGCTGGCAACGCATTGCCAGCAACGCGCAGTAACTGTACCTAATTTCTTAGGAAGCGAGTTTCGAACGTCTCGATTATAACCTTTTCAAGACCGTTATTATCAATTAAACTTATTGTTTTGTTAATGGAATTACGAAATACTGTATTATGTGTGAAATATAGACGTCATTAAGGGAGATTTATCAGATTTGTGGGTTATGTTGTATAGTGTTCATTCGGAACGTACCCATGGACAAAGTTTTAGTCATTCTCGGATTTTGACATAGGTTTCCGTCTTGGCCATTTTTGGGGATTTTTTTCCGTTTGCCGAAGATAAGTTGTGTCACTGAGCACGTGGATAGCATTTTATGAATTTGCTCCTTTAATGGGATATGGTGCTGAAGTGACAAATTTAGCAGTATTTTATTTTGGTATTTTTATTATTTTCTGTTGGGAAGTACTGCTACGGAATTTTCCGGATAAATCAACTTGCTGGAAGCACATGGCAAAGGAATTCTGAAAACCCACTCAACATCTAAGGTATACCTCTGAAATCTCTTTAGAAAATAGATTTATAATACTCGTTATTTCTTTATTGCAGGGCTTTTTTTTTGTTCTTTTTGTTCGTTTTGTTCTTTTGGTTTCATTTTCATGTTATCTTGGACTTTTACTGGTATCGCATCATGTATGTTTGACCCCACATCTTACCTGTTGGATTTGTACATCTGTATGTGAACTTTGGTTTTACTGAAACTTGGTTGGCAAGCTGTTCGCTGCATTTGGAATCCTGAGTTGTACCGGTGAGACTCTCCTGCCTGGTTCCATTGGAAGCTACGCTCCCCTGGTAGGCCTACTGGTTACATTGTGAAACCTGCTGTAGGTAAGCGTCTTTGAATAGCCTAACGAGGGACGTTATATCACATTCCACCTTCTACGTGAGGCATAGAGAGCCCGCCAGTTTTCTTACGGTACTAATCACACATTAAATGTAAATTGTTAGTAACTATTTTGCACATGACCAATTAAATTTAGTAGTTTTGAACACCACCCTTGCAACTTTTTAACATTAGTCAATTTAACCTATCGTCACTTACCTAATTCACATTATTTTGTTCATTTTATGTTATTTTTCAGTATTTTAATGTAATCGTCTAAGCCAATATATTCTGGGGGGTCATATTTTGCCTATTATTAGTTAAGATTTTATTAGTTTTAGGTTGTCGGATATTTTGTGTTAGGTTAAGTGTGGGCCACACATCTAAGTATACCGATTGTGTGTAATGTTATTTCTGTGGGATTTGGATATAAGCGTACCTAAATATAATCATTAAATCTGTTATAGTAAGACGCGTATTTTGTTTTCATCAGCGTACAATTAAAGCCCCAATTTGTCGATTCCACTCCCCAGGTACTTGTCTAATCGGCCGTGTGAGCCTCTTTCGCCACCAATTAAATGCAGAGAGGGGACTGCACGTAAAACATAAAAATTTTGTTCAGGGCACATGGTGACCACCCTACTCTGCTGTATTGCTGATATATCAGCCTCTAAAGTAAATTTTTTTTTTTTACATATTCCCCTTTTATCTGGGAGCCCTGCAACATGCTAATATTAATTGATGCAGAGTTTACTTTATAAAATTATGTAAAAATATACAGGGGTTCCATTTGAAAAAATTGACTATTTGCCGTTTGAACTAATACGATGTTCGACTGTGAAAATAAAATACCCTTTGTGATATTGAGAAAATATATGACAACTATTAGAAAGATCGTAGGGTACTTCTGTGAGTTTGAAAAGAAAATCTCTAAATCGGCTACATGATAGAAGATATCGAAGGGTGGGAACCGACAAGAATCTCAAAAAATATTAATTATATCGAAAACTGGTAGGTTCAGGAGTGTGTTATGGTACACATGCCCAAGCTGACATTTTATGAGGAATCCAAATATGAAATAAAATATAGGGTGTTCAATCTAAAATAACAAAGTTAGGTGATAGATCCAGTATTTTAATTAGATCCGCCATATCAAAGACCCCTGTAATCCCAATTTTCACATTTCTAAACCCGACAGATCCCAAAAAACGCCTAGTACCTTTCAGTGAATAACCCTGTATAATATTTATGATACCTTGCATCATAATCTGTATTTACAAAAAAAGTCTCTTGCATCCCTAAGAGTTTTCAGAAATGTTTGAAATAGAAAACGGCTCCGTATATTCGAATGGCTACCTTAACAGTACGACTTCGCATTTGCACTTCTTATGGTCTTTTATCTGTATCAGTCTTTACGGAAAGTGTAGTGTAGTCAATGAATGGCCGACAATATTAATTGTCCTTTTACTACTAGACACATTGTTTATATTGTAAAGTTTCTTTGAGATACCATATACACTGGCGGGATAAGAGCGTTCACACAATAGTAAACTGAAGTAAGTGTACAATAAAGATTAAAATACCATAAAATGTAGACAAAAGAGTCAATAGCAGTTTGTAAAAAGTAACGTATAGACCCATTAAGTTGGTAAATGTAGATCTGCAACAAGTTGAAGGTAGTTAAAAGTATGTAAACGATCCCTTGTTGGCGATTTATCGTGTGGGGTAATGTCGATCTCTCGATGGGGCTCTTGTTAACAGCTTCGATTAGCGTTCCCATAGGTAAGGCTCTTCGCCCGCCGCCACACATTTATACGTGTTTACATGTTCTCTTTAAATGTTACTAGCACTACTACTATTTACTGACGGAAACTATGATACCCTAGAGTTGGCGGTTTAGTCCGAAGTAATTGAACTAAATTTTAGTGAGTTTATTCGCTTTGCAGATACCTTTATATGAAACACGAGACGCCTTTCACGTAATTATGTGGCTCATTATAGACATTGAGGAATTGAACGAATTATATTCCAGTCTCAGATACTCAAGCCACCCATAAGTGTAGTTGATGTTTGAAAAACTTTTTACCCTTGAACCGACTTCAGTGATTTTTTTAACAAGCTATACAGTGTGAATCCTCGAACAGGTCGATTTTAGTTTTGTAAATGCTACATTTTGTCACTATTATGAAATTTATGACGTTATTGGTTTTGAGTTATGACGTCATCATATTTTTTTTTTAATGGAAACAGACATTTTTGTTTACTGTTTTTGGTGGTATATTCCTTTAGCTTTGTGGTGATATGAAAAAAAATTGACATTGCCTAAGCCATTCTTTTGGAAAAAATATTTTTATTGATTGATACCTTACGTAAGTAATTGTGAGAAAAAAATCATCTCCACCAAAGTGACAGTAACTGAGATGGTAACTTCGTATGAGTAACCATTACGTAATTGCGACTAAATTTACGACTTTGCTGTAAAAATAACTTCATTTGACAAGTCTACAGTCCCTGCCTCGTAGTTTCTACCACTAATGATTACTTTATAGTTATGTAACTTCTACGTAGCTTTCGTGGTACATGGGAACGTGGTAGTTACCAGTGGGACGACTTTCGGGTTTTCATAACTTGAAGGTGGTAAACTATAGTAGCAGCGACTAACTCGCATCACTGAAATGTGACTTCAAAGTTGCAATCACCTTCAAGTAGCTTTAATAGTTGCCGCGACGTTCTGGGAACCTTCGCTATTTCTTTAAAGTAGTGGAACTTGTAAGTAATATTCATAGGTGTTAATGACGTTACTGCTACCTACAGAACTGTGTACGGATACTACAAAGTGCACATCACCTCTGAAATTCACCATGAAGTAAATTTCACCATCTAGTTCCCAATGTTGACCATAAATAAAGTTAATGCAACAAACCTAACCTATATAATATGTTTGCCTAACCTAGACTAGAATTATATGCTGCTATATTATGCTATGCAACATTTTATGTTCAAAATAAGGCAACAAAATTTAATATTTCAACAAAGTTTTATTACACCTACCTTTTCTTCTATGTTATCTATCATTATAATAGTATATTATAGCAACAAGGTTTATGTTTATTAAGTCGTTGATGGCTGCATACAAGTAAATT
Source organism: Stenurella melanura (assembly GCA_963583905.1). Classification (NCBI taxonomy): domain Eukaryota; kingdom Metazoa; phylum Arthropoda; class Insecta; order Coleoptera; family Cerambycidae; genus Stenurella; species Stenurella melanura. The sequence goes on from OY757309.1 coordinate 86,570,576, forward strand.
GCGACAGCTGATAGGTTTTTCAATGTGAAGTTAGGTAAATGATAAACAGCAAAAGCTAGGAACGCGTTCAGTCTAGACCTCACCGTACGGCTAACACGTACGTTCCGAATCAATATCGGGAAAAATGTAACCATGAAGTAGCAGCGGCAACTTTGAAGAGGTAATTTGTGGTAGTCACAACTTTGCTACGACTTTGAAGTGATGCTACAGTTCCATTCGCAGATTTGTGGTAAATATAACTTTAAAGTTACGTATTTGCAGTTTTCGTCACTATCGCCAAGTAGCAATTACTTTCAAGTAGCATTTCTTCGTGAAAACGACCTTAAAGTCATATTTTCTGAAATACGCCATGTTGATGGCCAAAATTATCGACGCCATTGTTATAACACATGAACCATAATTTCACAATTGACTAACAAATTTACAAATACAACAAATGAATACATAAAAAGTAGTGTTAAGTTCCGAAGAACAATAAAAAATAGGTTTCGGCATCTAGTGTGTCATATTCTCGCATGACATTACATATTTTAAAAACAATATTTTCATTAAAAAATGCAAATTTTAAAGGCGCGTGGTTAGATTCGAACGTTTTATCATTATGTTTGTCAGTAAAATTGCATTCGTTTTAATTGTGACCCTTAGACCGTTGGAAAATAGCAAGTTTTGCTGTCTAATATTACCTTCTGATATTCTATTAAATTTCTGAGTTAGGTAAACGAACAAGAACAAGAATCATATGTAAGAATGAAACATAAATATAATAAAATCGGTTGCAAGACAAAGAAGGGGCAACATCGATTTGAAAGAGTAGGGAGTGGTAAAGTTTTCTGAAAGTTACGGCGTCTACGCCACCACGACGCCGCTCCGGAGCAACAACGTCATTGGAACGTCGCCAGACAAGTTCCAGGAATGTGGCTGGAACGTTATCGTCACCAAAAAATATTCCCCATTTTGGTCATAAACACGTATTAGGGAGGTTCCTATTACGTGCCTGTGACTAGTACCAAAACACTTTAAAGTGCCTACAATAGTCATTGCTACATTCCCACGACTAATTGTGCTAGTTGAGAACTGCTAAGGCTGGCACTACGTTAACTCACAAAAACTGTAAATATCTTGTGGCTGTAAGATTAAAAAAAAGATCCCAATAAACGATCTCCCATCATACCTGCCCACACGTTTACTTCGCCTCGTCGCTGTGTATGGGCTTCTTGAGTTCAATGAGGATTTTTGCGTGACCGGTGCCTACAGTTATGCCGATGTACAGTCCCCTTTAAAGAAAATGTAGCTTCATAAAAAAAAACAATGTTCTTTAAACAATTTTAGTTTCCTTCGCACAAGGTCATCAACTATTCACAAAACTGTAGGCGCCGATCGGGATCGCCCTCATTCAATTCGTGGATTAATTGCACTTTGTATGGATGGTATTTTTCTTTTTTCAATAGACTTACAACAGAAGTTTGACTCAAGTTATGATTTAAAACCAGCTGCCTTGTCGACAGATGGTGATTTTCCTCACTTTCTAGAAGAATATTTAATTTGGTTTCGTTGCTTGTGCTAGAGCGACCAGATCGAGGGAGGTCAGCTACACTGCCAGATTCATGATATCTAGCCACTAATCTACTTACAGTGGATCGATACTTTACACAAAAGGCCGATAGAGGTGTTTCAAAATCTCATGAGCTTTGACTTTGGTATGCGCAGAGACATAATTTTGGCGATCGTCTCATTTACACAACTTCCTAAAAACATCATATTTAGGATTTGCACTTTATCCCGAGCTGTCGTTGTTTACAGACCTCCATTCCAACGGCCCTTTGAGGTTAATTTAGAAACTAGGGAATTTTGCCCGGGGTTATTAATCTAAGCCCAAAAATATTTAAGTAAATCATTCTATTAAATTTCTGTGATAGCCGAGTCCATGTTTTCAAAATCTACTTATGCGGCATAAGCTCCGCCTTTTGCTCATCTCGCGGTTAATAAGGTTCTGAAAGTACACTATCTCTCTGTTGTTAAGGTGATTGTTTTTTTTATTATTTTCTTTGTTTTGTTTTTATGTTAAATGTTTTTATGCTAGTTAAAACAAAAATGTAGGCAACAAGATTTATCAGTCCATAAGAAAGTGAATTTGTGAAAGATAAGCTATTTTTACATAAAATGTCATTTTTCCGAAAGAATGGCTCAGGTAATATCTTTTTTTTTTATATCACCAGAAAGCTAAAGAAATATACCACCAAAAATAGTAAACAAAAATGTCTATTTCCTTTAAAAAAAAATTATGATGGCGTCATAACTCAAAAACCAATGACGTCATAAATTTTGGTATAGTGACAAAATGTAGCATTTACAAAACTAAAATCGACCTGTTCGAGGATTTTTTGGAAAATGACACATACCAAAGATATGAATTTTGTGCCTTTCTTTAGGTTCACAGTGTACATAAATTTATGGAGATTTTTAGTCGAGTATAATTAGACACAAAAAGTAAAAGATGACTGAGTCCAATTATAATGAATGAATTTTCATGATTTTTTTTGCATTGAGTTTCTAGTACTGAATACAAAAAGTTTACCCTTTAAAAATTGCCGCTTTTTACTTGGGGGTGGTCCCCCCCACCTAGACGGGTGGGCAAAAAAGTAAAATAGTAGCCACCGAATCTGATATAGAATCATATTTTAAAAGAAAATGGTGGTTTATAATATTTAATGAAAATTTATATTTTCCAAGTTATAGCGGTTTGTAGACTACGATTTTAGCTTTAAAAAATTATCACCTTGAGATTGTTTTTTGTAAATGGCTCAAAAGTTTTACGTTTATGGAAAAAGTGGTTTGGTACAAAAACTAAGATTACGAAATTATGTTTTGTTTATTTCTGTACGACGAATAGTTCTAAAAATATGATAGTTTAAAAATGGCGCTCGGACGTTTAACACAGCCGAGATATAATCTTTAAATTTCAAATATGTCTGAAACAGTCAGCATAATGTTAAAAATGCTTGTAACAGAAATTAAAGGACATGAAGGTTTTTTTAAAATCCATACAGCCTGAAGGATGACAATGTCATGTGCAAAACAATGAGTGCTTTGTAATTTTTTGTGAAGAAAAAATTTAGGATATTCCTGCTACCAGTTTCTGTTAATATATAGCATTACTAATATACTATAATTTTTTGAAATTTTTAACGCAGTCGTTTTAAAAAATATACCTACTTTAAATTAAGACAAAAAATGTTACGATTTTGCTGAAAAAATTCCTTTTTTTTTTAATAACTCCAAAACAATTGCAATAAAGGAAAATATGACAATATAGAAAAATAAAGCTAAATATGCGATATACTAATTTGTTTTTTAAAATATGTGTTGAAGACTCTGGTTCATTTTGGAGTTAGAGGAAAGGTGCATGATTTGATTGCCAGTTATCTGAGTGATAGAAAACAATTTGTTAAAATGTATGACAGTATCGGCAATTACAGAGTTGTTCAATACGGTGTACCCCAAGGAACCGTGTTGGGTCCAGTTCTCTTTATTATTTATGTTAATCGTTTATTAACCATTCATAGCTCTGGCAAAATAATTAGTTTTGCGGATGATACGTCAATCTTTTATAAAACACCATCTTGGACCGATCTAAAAGTAAAAGTAGAAAATGATTTAAAAATTTACTAAATTGGTTTGACCATAAACTGTTGACTATTAACTATAAAAAAACTACTTATGTTTCTTTCAACTGTATCAAAAGTAATTTACCTGGCTATGATAAAGTTGAAATATATTCCAATGGTAACTTAATCGAAATAGGTAGTTCCAGTTTTACTAAATATTTAGGGGTCTACATAGATAAACATCTAAAATGGGACATACATATTAGTTCTGTCACCAAAACACTTAGAAGCATACTATATAAATTTAAATTCTTAAATAAAATATTGGACATAAAGCAAATGAAAATCATATACCATGCACTAGTAGAGTCGAGACTATCTTATGGAATTTTGGAATGGGGCGGTGCTTTGAATTTAAAGCAGGGGGCGGGGCACCTTTCTAAAATTTTTGTTTGTAGGCCGATTTAAATAATTTTTATTTTTAAATTATAGAGCTTCAATAACTGGTGCAAAATTTCAAATCGAAATTAAAAATTTCAAGGCCTATTTCTATTTTGTTTCAAGGTCAAAAATGTAACTACGCCACTGGATTTAGAATACCTTCAAATGGGTATGACCGAAATTTAACAAAAAAATATTGGTTTCTAACAGAAATATAGCATAATTAAAATTTACATTATGTTCTCGCAATGTTTCGAATATTCGTCATGTAATTCACAATTGTTTAAATAATATCATTTGCAATGCTCCATTAGATCGTTATCAGTTAAATTTAAAAATTTATAACCATCAGTTATTCAATATTGGCAATATTTGTTTTCTATAAACATGCTTCGTATTAAGAATAATTATTTTTATTAACAAGCTTTGCAAATTCTTAAGTTGCCATGGCAAGCCAGCAAAACAAGACGAAATCTGTCAATTCGCGTCAATAGTGAAGTTTATTGTTCCGCAAGTACACTATCGATATAAAGTATGGCTGATAATTTAACTTTACTTGAAAAAATTGAAATTATAAGACTTCGTGGTGAGAATGACAGGTCCGAAAGGGAAATACGTAGAATTATTAATAATAGACACACGGAGCGTCGGATTAGCACAGCTACCGTTGGTCGAGTCAACAAAATTTTTAATCAGTATGGAGCTGTATCCGAACACATTTTAAAGAATCGTAATTTACAACGACAAAGCCAAATAATGAACGAATTAGAAATTACTTTACTGATAATCCGAGAAGCACTTTAAGAATTGGAAGTTTATACTTAGATTTACCACGTGAAACAATAAGAAGAAATGTTAAAAAGTGTAATAATATGAATCCCTTCAAACCAAAGTTTCTTCACACCTAAGAGGAAGGCTATACTGAGAAAAGAATGGAATATGGTTTATGGGCACAAGGAGAATATGAGAATGACAGGAATTTTATCAATACAATTTTGTTTAGTGATGAGGCAACATTCACAACTAATGGAACGGTTAATTTCCAAAATTCAAGGTGTTGGTCGGAAGAAAATCCACAATGGGTGATAAATTGTAGAAGGCAATACCCTCAAAAAATAAACGTCTGGTGCGGCATATTAAATACCAGAATTACCAGAATAGTTGGCCCCTACTTTTTTGAAGACAATTTGAAAGGCCAACATTTTTTACATTTGCACTATGGATAAACTTCCACTAGCAGAAATTGCTCATGTAATTTTTGAATTGGATGGCTGTTCTATCCACAATGCCGTGATTGTGAGGACTTGGTGTAACATTTTTTGATACCTAAATATTAAAACATGTTATTCCGTTGCGAACGGCAGCCGATTTTTGGTGGAGAGCATAGGGCCATGGGTTAGGATTGTGTGTGGACACTCAAAAGGGCGCCACCGGCTGTATGTTACGTAATATGATTTAAATAATTTTGCCAGCACGGAACAAAATTAAGTTACTAGCAACCATGCGATGGAATTCTCAAAATATATCTGTAATATCAAAACTCTACGTTACTCTCTCAAATCTCAAAATTTAAACAAATATCAGGAGTACCAGTGCAAGTAATAAGAACATGTAGACATTAGACATTTATTACAACACACATGAGATATACAACAATAAAAAACAAGTAGTTTCACTATTGTCCCCTGAACTTAATCTATATATGCAAAGGAAATGCAAATTATGTAATTGACCCCTTCTAAAATTATTTCTGTGATTTGACCTTTTCTTTATAGAAATGCAACTACGGCTTAAATGATACCAACAATGTTCTATTAAAAATACTTCATATGTGATATAGTAGGAGGTAAATTAGTATCACGTGGTACCATGCGTTACTTACAAAAAAACCTTAAGATATTTCGTGCTAGGCATGTAGTTGCAAAATCGTTGTGCAATTTACTCTAATATTTCAACAAAAAAATCACTGAATAAAACTATAATAATTTCTATAAAATTATGTAACTAAAATGAAACAATAAAACCTGGTTAGAGCCTTGGCGTTTTCTCTGAAGACTGCAGCGTGACCTGTTACCTTCCTAAGATGTTCTCGACGTTGCTTACGACTACGACTCTGCGTCACTCTTAAATTTCTGCCTAAATCTCTTGGAGACTGCTGCGAACAACTCTCTAACCAAACTTCTCTAAACATCAGCAGGACCCACATAAAACCAAACATCTGAGTAATAGACCTCCTATTACTCCTCTAAATGCTGGGCCCCCTTACATAACCAAAATTACAGCACCAAACATGTGCTCATCCCAATTGTAAGCCTGTCCAAAGTATATCTGTCCCTCCAAACATATACTTGTACCAAACACTCTGTAATAATTACAATAAATAAGAACTAAATAAAACACCAAACTAAGTAAAATAAATGCTCACCTCCTATAGAGAGTATTACATAACCTCCGAAACACGTGGCGATCGCACTACGACAAGCAACAGAATTCCTTCCTGGAACTTACAAAATGCTTCTGGCAGGACGGTAAAGAAACACTGGGTACATCAAATCAAATCCCTTTTCAGTGTCAGCGATGTAAAACCCAAATTCTTCACTACAAAACCGGGACCGCCGCCATTCCGCTAATCTCGTCGATGTCTAAGAACGAAAGTCAGACCAAAATCTCCTACCGTTCTCAGTGTTGCCAACTTGAGCATCTAGTGAACTCTTTGTCTAGCCAATAAAAATGCGCCAACAAACGCTTTGCATTTAAGAGAGTGAATTACCGCATTGTGTAATATCCCAACAACAAGAATATGTGAGTAACCCCTCTAACTCGAAATCATACTTAAGGAAAGCATGTTTACTACACATAATTCCCCCTCTAGATAGGCAACCATCTACTATCGAACTCTAGATCGTGGGTTACATACTCAAACAAATGAATTAATCAGGGTCAATATACTGTATTCAAACTGAAATTATTAATGTAGCTTTTTCAAATGCTACATTGGTTGAATGAAAAGTTCCCTCATAGGTGGATAGGGCGAAATAGTGGGTTAGTAGAGTTTACTCCCAGGTTCCCCGACTTAACCCCACTAGATTTTTTTTCTATGGGGGTTTCTTAAAGAAAAAGTCTACAAGACCCGCCCAACCAACACAGAAGAACTGCGTGAAAGGATAAAACAGGCTTGTGCGGAAATTAAACCAAACCAATTATGTAATGTTATGGCAAACATTAAAAGACGATACATTGAATTGAATAGAGATTTAGTTGAATTATCCAAAATTTGAAGCGTATGGCACTGTCGTGTCAATTCATTCTATTTTTTTTTATTTTGTTTATGGTCTCTTTTGTTATATTATTACAAAAATAGTAATTTTTTAAATTGTTAAATTGGTAAATTTTTAATTGTAATTACAATTTGTTATTCGATGCAATAAAATATATTAATTTCTAAAATTGTTAAATTGGGAAATTTTAAATTGTAATGTACATGTTAACTGATCTTAATAAATGATGTGCAGTTTATTTATTAAATACCAATTTATTATTCTCTTCTCAATATCGCCTCCTTCTATGGAGTACAGTTTTTGGTTTAAAGGGCTTTGTTATTAATTACATAATTCTCCAATGTCAGCTTTGATAATAAAAACAATTGCAAGGCTTGCTAATAAAAATAGTTATTCTTAATACGCATGTTTAAAGAAAACAAATATTGCCAATATTGAATAACTGATGGTTATAAATGTAACTCATAACGATTTAATGGAGCATTGCAAATGATATTATTTAAACAATTGTGACTTATATGATGAATATTCGAAATATTTCGAGAACAAAATATAAATTCTAATTATGCTACTTATATTTCTGTTAGAAGCCAATATTTTGTTAAATTTCGGTCATACCCATTTGAAGGTTGTCTAAATCCAGTGGCGTAGTCAGATTTAAGATAAAAAAAATTGCTAACACTTTATTTTGGATTTTTGGCCTTGAAAAAATAATCGAAATAGGCCTTGAAATCTTTAATTTCGATCTGAAATTTTGCACCAGAGTAGAGTTATTAAAGCTCTATAATTGAAAAAAAAATCATTTAAATCGGTCTACGAATGAGAATTTTAGAAAGGTGCCCCGCTTTTAAATGGGTCACTCTGTATATCAGATTCGGTGGTTACTATTTTATTTTTTTGCCAACCCCTCTAGATGTGGCAGGACTCACCTCCAAGTAAAAAGCGGCCATTGGTAAACCTTTTTGTACTCAGCATTAGAAACTCAATGCAAAAAAAAATCATGAAAATCCATTCATTATGACTGAGTTGGGTCATTTCTTACTTTTTGTTTCCAATTGCACTCGACTATACGGCATTTTTAATAACACTATTTCAGAACGACTGAATCCGGAAGTGGCAGCAGTGCCTACCATACGCTGACTAATCAATCAATGAATCAATCAACCTATCAAAACTATTCCGTGTTTTACGTCTCATGATAAGCAGGATCTTAATTCAAATACAGTTTAGGAAAATAAATCTGCAATATTATCAGACCACTGCGTACATAAATTAATACATTTTTGCTAAAAACCCCTTCAGTGAAGGTATACTAAGCACTCAGCTGCCCATTAATCAATTGCCTATTACTCGTCTTAAGGCGAACCGCGAGCAACCAACAATTAGGGTTCTTTTACGCTATTTATAATCTTTAAGATCGTGCTGCGTTAGCGTTTCTTTTTTAACATCTATATTAACTGAAATGGCAGAATCTCTCACTTATTGCTTAAGATAAGACTAATTGTGAAGATTAACGAAATTAGGAGCGCTCGAAGCCATGGAAATCACTGTTGTGAGTGCTAATAATGGACTGTATAGTTGCAATAGTTAACGTTTTATAACGACACGCTATACTTACGATTGGAGTTGCAATAATGAATAATAATTTTGGGATTATCCTTTATAAGTACATAATAAATTCCTAATACCTCGTAGTTGGTGTTCAGACGGTTAAAAAGCGTTGATTGAAAAAGAATTCTTGTCCATTTTACATAACGTCCTGGAAGTTGTATATATTATGCACTGCTTGTATGATCGACCTCATTACTTCATATTTTTAATTTAACAATTTGTGAAATAAAAATAATGCGAATTTCCTTGACTTCGAAATTTTGTAAATTTGCTGTTTCTTACACAGATAATAATAATAAATCGTCTTTAGTACAAACGAACAATGATTACAATACAAATATAAGCAGAAATATAAATATTTTTCGGAAAACTCATTCCAGGATAAATTTGTTTTAAATAAAGAAGTTGCGCCTATGCGTTATTATCTTTATTTTATTCAACATACTTGGTATTTGGGAAGATAAAAAGGTTTCCTTTTACTTACTATAATAACAACTGCTAATTTTGATATTTTTAATAATTAGAGAGAAGAAATTAGAGTAAGCTTTTGTAAATATCGCATGTAAGTAGACAAACATGAAAAATCGGCAACAGTAAGCTTGTATGCGCTAATGTTATCGATATTGCCCTATAAATAATTCATTAATTAATAATTAATTATTAAAATGTGACTTTAGTATTCCCATATTTTTTTATATTGTGACGAAAGCACTGTAATGTTCCTTTACTTCCAGATCCACGTAGTGTAGTGGAAGTATAGTAAGCGTAAAAAAATGTTCGAAATTTTTTTTGTTTTGAAATAGGGTTAGAATGCCATAAAACGTCGAGATTTTACATTTCAGTGAAAAAATATTTTCTGTCTGTAACTTTCTTTGTGCGCACGTTTCCTCGACAAAACGATCAAGATATTGACTTGAAGTTTGGTACACATGTATACCATGGCGAGATCTGGAACTAGATTGTATTTTGGAGTAGTTCCGGTGAAGGATTGAGGGTTAAATACGGGTAAATAAGGGAAAATAGGTAAAGCAAGCTGGTAAGAACACAGTAACTTGGAATTTGATGTACATACTAGAAGCCAAGACCTCAGATTTTTTATGGTATTTTCCATAAAATCTTTCAACCCCTCCACTACCCCCACTCCATTATTTAATGGCCTAATTAAATAAAATTGAGTTATTCACCTGAAATTTGGTACGCGAATGTATTTGGAACTGGATTATATGTTGAGACGATTCCGTTGACGGAGTGGGGGGTAAGTAGGAGTAAATAGGGGAAAATTAGTAAAGTTGGTAAAAGTACAGTACAGTACAGTAACTTAGGTAACATATTTCTTATTTTAGTTTAATGCTCTCCTATTTAAGGAGGAATTTTTCATGACCTCTTGGCATTTCTTTATTTTCCTTTATCATAAAAGTATACATTCATGAACACCCTCATACCTCTACAGAAAAATTAGGTTCCGAACTGACGTTCATAATCTAAACATAAGATTTAAAGGTTCTCTTACTCCGTCTCGTCACCTAACTGCAATGTTTAAAAGATCAAATTTTTCAAGTCCCTTCCTCTGCCGCTGAAATCCAAGTTTGTTTTTAGCTTCCCAAAACATTACAAACGTCTTTTGCTTGGTTGACGAGTGTAGCATAATAGGTATTCATTGTGATAGGTATTCTTTATAAAGCAGAATAGATAAGGTTATAGTCATCCAAATACATAGTGTGTGTATTTAAGTTTTCTTAGAGATTAAACTCCATCTACATCTTGGTTAAGGGTAAAAACAGCTGTGAGCATTGTGCTGTACTGCTGAACCGCTATTTCGAATTACAATATATTTTGTACTTATATTATTTGCATTTGTAACTTTACTGAATAAAGCATGTTATTATTATTATTGTTATTTCGGTTTCACAGTTGCCGGACAGGGCTTCCGTGCTTTCCAACCGATACCACACGGTAGCCGCGCCGGCGATAAGAACAGCCACTCCCCACGACCTGTGGGGTTAGTGTTATTATTATTATTATTATTATTTCATCAAGAAATTCAGCTCTGTTAGAGCTCATTCTAGATTTTTGAGCCCCTTTGGCGACGTTGGTGATGTCCTCTCCAACAAGTGAGGGTTTTGATTTCAACAAGGGATCACAAAGATTCCTACTCTTAGATTTCCTTTGAATGTGTTTCGTTCCCAATAGTAAGATTTTTTGACATTCTCACACGTTCGATTGATCCGGCACTTATTGTAAACTCCGGTCTTAACAGTTCGCACTCCTACAGTTACTGGTAAGACTGTGGTTTTTGCATTCCACGTTCTGCTGCCTTTTATTTGGAGGTTCTTCTGCTTCTTCGTTTCCTTGTGCATCACTTTGGCGTTATTCGGGATGGTTAGTTACATCGATCAGCATACAGGATTTCTCTCTTTTATTGTATGTTCGGTACCAAAATAACACATTCCGCGATCACATGACTGAAATATTTCTCTGGCTGTAATTAAAATATACTCCTGACAGTCTTAACCAATTCTGTTTATGTGCACTTATGTGGCTGTATGACTGACTATATTCTTAAATAATTTCTAATGCACAAAGTCGGGTAATAGCGCGTCGGACGTCGATATCTTGAGTTCTACGATAGCTAGAAATAAAAAAAATGCAAGTAAACTAGGTAAAAAATTCTATAACTTGAAATTATTTTGGAACATACAGGGCGAGCCAAGACGAAATTACAGGAGCAAGTGCCTTTTTTTAAATGGAATGCTATGTCCAGTACATTTTTTGAAGCCTCTTTCTAGGCCCTATGCATTCCTTTATTAGCATTGAATATTTCCCAACCACTTGGATGTAATGAATTTTTTTGTTGAAATAATGCAATCTGCAGATGGATATTAAAAAAATCACCTCAATCATAATTATGGGTTTTAAGAAAAACTTATGTGAATACCAGTTACGAGACATCTAATTAATATTTTTGAATCATTTTCATTTCCTAAAACTGTACAGGGCGACCAACAATTATTTTTTGAATTGAATTTTCTCAATTTTTTCAAATGGAATACCCTGTATATTTTTCAACGATGTGATGTAGAAATGAAAGACGAACATTTTTTGTAAGTACTTCCCTATGGCTAATATGCAACCAATTTCGTTTTATTGAGCAATAATTACAAAACTCAAAAATAAACATAAAAAAGAGGTTTCTTCAAATAACTCCGTTGAAGAAATTATAACAAATGTTCCACGTGTTGCCCATTTTGATTGACACAGATCTCTATGTGCTTTTGAAATGAGGTTGCCACTGTTCCTAAAACTGCCGGTGTGATAGATCTAAAGGCAGTTATTATCCTTTTCTTCATATTTTGTACTGTTGTTGGTTAGAGACACACCAAACAATTTCTTTCACGTATCCCCATAAAAAGGAATCCATTTTTGTAAGGTATGGGGATCTAGCAGGACATTTAGTGGGTCCATTTCTTCCAATTCATTTATGAGGGTAGGTATTATTTAAGTGGCCTATAACTGAATTTAAATAATGTGGTGGAGCACATCATATTTCGAATTCTTTCAGGGAGACTTACCAATAACTGTGGCAGATAGTTTTCCAAAAAATGAAGATAAATAGCTCCAGTCAATGTACCATCAAAGAAATGTGGCCCTATTACATGTTCTCTAATAATTCCTCCCCAAACGTTTATAGGCCATCTGTGTTGGTTATCAACTTGCATAAAAAAGTGAGGATTTTCCGAAGCATAATAATGGAAATTGTGCCTATTAACAAATCCATCTTTATGCCACATCAGTGAATAAAAGATTACTGAAGAAATTGACATCATCTTGCATTTTACCTCTGGTTCAATTACAAAATTGTAGGCGCTCTTGAAAATCGTCATCAGATAATTCCTGGTGCATTTGAATATGATGTGCATGTAATTTATTTGTTTTTAAGATTCGACCCACAGACTGTCCACCTCTTCCTACTAATGAGCTCACTTCTCTTTGACTAACATGGGGATTCTCAACCGTTTCCAGCACCACAGAAAACTCATTTTCTTCGTTCACAACTCGTTTTATTCTTTCACTTTTTTTATATTAGACATTTTCAGTTTCCAGAAATCTATCGAGAAGGTTTTGGAAGCTGCTAACATCAGGGATCCTTCTTTCAGGATAACGTTCGTGATAAATTCTATTGGCAAGTAAACAAAAGACGTGTCTACAAGTTCCGCTTTATTAAAATTCATATTGTAAAATTCCAAATATTTTAAATTCAATTACAAATTGTAATTAACGACTGAGAAGTGTGATAAATTTTACACGACGCTTTATACCAAACTGAGGTTTCATTTCTTGTGGAATAACGAAAATGGCAAAAAAATGTACGAAAAAACATTACAGTAAAGGACCTGTTAAATACTATTTACTCATTTCAATGGCTCGGAAGAAATAGTTCCACGAAATGGCCTAATTTCTAAATTGCATAAAGACGGGTGTCAATAAAAATGGGCAACACGTCGAACACATATTATAATTTTTTCTAATGAATTATTTTAAGTTTATTCTTGAATTTGACACTTATTTATTTATAAAACGAAAATGCTTGCAATTAGCCATAGGGAAGTACTTAAAAAAAATGTTCGATTTTTATTTCTACATCACATCGTTGAAAAAGATACAGGGTGTTCCATTTGAAAAAATTGAGAAATTCAATTTAAAAAGTTCTTAATTGAAAAAAACCGCTGCCTAAGGAATCACTACTTCCACATCCAGATTCTTCATCCAAGTCGTTTTAAAGGAAACATCTTGACTATATTTGCACTCTAGTATGTGGAAATTATTGGTCATAGAATTTTAATAATATTTGGGGCAGATGTCATAGAAAAGTTTGAGGAGTTGGTTTCTACCATATACGTTAAAAATGAAGTTTTTAGTTCACCCTACTTATTTTCTACTATTCACCTCCCACCCCTTCAATGGAGGCATCTCAATCAGATGTCACTACAATACATACGTGTACTAATCTCAAGTGAATATCTCAATTTGATGTTATCAATCCCATTAATAATGAAGCGGAGGTGGTGGAGTTTGAAAAATATTAGAAAGAAATCTGAGGCCTTGGTTTCTAGTATATACACCGAATCCCAAATTTCTGTACTCTTATCACCTTGATTTACTTATTTTCCCCTAGTCACTCCTATTAACCCTAACCCTTCTACGGAATCATTCCAAAATATAATCTAGTTCCAGATGTCGTTATAATACATACGTCTACCAAATTACAAGTGAATATCTCAATTTTATTTTATCAACCCCTTTAATAATGTAGTAAGGGTAGTGGAAGGGTTGAAACATATTGTTAAAAAATTTGAGGTCTTGGCTTCTAGGACATATACCGAATTTCAAGTTGCAATACTCTTACCAGCTTGCTTTACTTATTTTTACCCCCACTCCTTCAACGCAATCATGTCAAAATATAATCTAGTTTCAGATATAATTATAATATATAAATGTACCAAATTTCAAGTGAAAATTTAAATTTAATTTTATCAACTCTTAATAAGGGAGTGGGGGTGGTGGGGAGAAATAGAAAATACTAATAAAAGAACCTGAGACCTTCGCTTCTAGTACATACACCGAATTTCAAGTTTCTGTAGTCTTACCAGCTTGCTTTATTTATTTTCCCCTATTTATCCCTATTTAACCTCCAACCCTTCAACGGAATCATCTCAAAATATAATCTAGTTCCAGATGTCGTTATGATACATATGCGTACTAAATTTCATGTGAATATCTCAATTTTATTTTGTCAACCCCTTGAATAATGGAGTAGGGGTGGTGGGGGCTGAAATAAATTATCAAAAAATCTGGGGCCTTTGCCTCTTGTACATACACCGAATTTCAAGTTTCTGTAGTCATACCTGCTTGCTTTACTTATTTCCCCCTATTTACCCCTAAATAACCCCGAACCCTTCAAAGGAATCATCTCAAAGAATAATCTAGTTCCAGATGTCGTTATAATTCATACGTGTATCAAATTTCAAATGAATATCTCAATTTTATTTTATCAACCCTTGTAATAATGAAGTAGGGGTGGTGGGGGTTGAAAAATATTATAAAAAAATCTGACGCTTTGGCTTCTAGTACATACACCGAATTTCAAGTTTCTGTGGTCTTACCAGCTTGCTTTACTTATTTTCCCCTATTTACCCCTATTTAACCCCCAACCCTTCAACGGAATCATCTCAAATTATAATCTAGTTCCAGATGTCGTCATAATACATACGTGTACCAAACTTCAAATGAATATCTCAATTTTATTTAATCAACCCTTTTCATATTGGAGTAGGGGTGGTGGGGGTTGAAAAATATTATAAAAAAATCTGACTCCTTGGCTTCTAGTACGTATACCGAATTTCAAGTTTCTGTACTCTTACCAACTTGTTTTACTTATATTCCCCTATTTACCCCAAATTAACCCCCAACCCTTCAATGGAATCATCTCAAAATATAATCTAATTACAGACGTCGTTATAATACATACGTGTACGAAATTTCAAATGAAAATCTCAACTTTATTTTATCAACCCCATTAATGGGGTAGGGGTGGTGGGGGGTTGAAAGATGTTATAAAAAAATCTTAGGCCTTAACTTCTAGTACATACACCAAATTTCAAGTGTCTGTTCTCTTACAAGCTTGCTTTACTTATTTTTCCCTATTTTCCCCTATTTAACCCCCAACCCTTCACCGGATTTCCTCAAAAAACAATCCAGTTCCAGATCTCATCATAATATATACGTGTACAAAATTTCAAGTCAATATCTCAAACCGTTCCGGAGAAAACCTGCGGACAAAAAAAAGTTACAGACAGACAGACCGACAGACAGACCGACAGACCGACAGACAGACAGAAATTTTTTTTCTCGCTCAAATTTAAAATCTCGACGTTTCATGACATTCTAAACCTATTTCACGAATAAAAATTTTTGAAATTTTTTTTGCGATTACTATACTTCCAATCCACTACGTGGATGTGGAAGTAATTATATTTGGCCACCCTGTACTGTTTTAGGAAATGAAAATAATTCAAAAACATTAATTAGCTGTCTCGTAACTGGTATTGACATAAGTTTTTCTTAAAACCCATAATTGTGACTGTGTTGATTTTTTTAATATCCATATGTAGATTGCATTATTTCAACAAAGAAATTCCTTACATCCAAGTGGTTGGGAGATATTCAATGCTAATATAGAAATGAATAGAGCCTAGAAAGGGGCTTCAAAACTGATATACATAGCATTTCATTAAAAAAAAAGGCATTTGGTCCTATAATTTCGTCTTGTATGTTCGAATTTCCAGTTATAGACTTTTTTATCTAGTTTACTTGAAATATTTTAAAATATTTCTAGCTATCATAGAACTCGAGATATCGAGGTCCAAGGCATTATTGCCCACCCTATATACATACATATCCAAATACTCATGATTTTTAGAAAGGATGAGGTTTTCATTTCGATGTGTGTATTTTCTTTCTTTTTCTTCGCCTGTGCGTTATCTGCGATGACTTAAGCGATTTCTATCTTTGCAAACTGTAGAATTCGACTCCATATTTCTTGAGGCTGTCTAGTAAGAGATGAGCAAAATCGTGAGTAAGGTAAGGTGACAGAATCGGTTGAATTCGTTCAACTCTGACAACATTTTAATATGAATACAGGCTAGTTCTTAGTTGTACTTTAATATCAGTAATCTCCCAAAAATACCAACATGGTTAGCAATACGCCAAGTATCGGAATTCCAGTGTTGTGTTCAAGAATAATGATGTTTGTGAAAACTACAGCTCCAGAAACACAAAAAGTAATAAAATAATTATAATACCACTCTGCAAACACAGGATATTGGAAAAAATTATACTCAATGCGTCATTGTTAGTTGTCTTGTTTTTAGTCATTGTCAGCAGAAATTCAATCATTAAATTCACACGCAGTTGTTGCTTCTTGTTAGTGGTAAGTTAAATTTGCCAGGAAGAAAATTGTAGAGTAGGGTGGAACGAAAAATGAGATTTTCAATTTATTTTCGAGAATTATTACCACATAGTTATCAAAAGGAGCATTTGGTGGTTATTAATAACGGTGCAAAAATTGAAAACGGTACTTTGTTATTTTCAAAATCCTCAATGGGTTCAAAATATTAGAGAAAAGCTCTCTTTAGACCATTTATGTTTTCTTAGTTAGTTTTCCATTCTTTGGATATTCCAAGAACATAATTTCTAGTAACGTTTGGCCTCAAAATGTGTTTTAGGTATACTAAATTCTCGTGTAGCTGTTGTGTTAACGGTTTGTGCCGTGAAGACACGTTAGATATCATCTTCCTTTTCATCATTAATTTCATACTGCTAGTAAAGCTGAACAGATGACAGGTGTGCATCTTTAATAACGGTGAAGCTTCTGCATGTTTGTCAATGCTCTGGATGCTGGTATTGCTTTCCTTTCTTCTGCCATTTTCATTTTCTTGGTTTCCAGGGTCACAGTATTTTTTCTAGATTTTTTTCTGATTTTGTCTATAACGTCCATGAAATTTTTTTAGTTTATCCCAGAAGTAAAAAATGGTAGGAATTGATGTACTTTGCCAAATCCCTTAAATTCTCGATACAACATTTTTAAGTATTTCATGAACACATATCTCTCCCAGCATATTTATATTTGAGACCATTCTAAACAAATAAATAATGAAAGTAAAGTCCTTATGAGTAGGTAACACAAGGTCACTTAAAATTTTAGATTGACCAAATATCTAGCAACGAAGTTAACTTATAGTTGCCATAATAACGTAAATATTCTAACACTCAACGACCAATCGGCATACAACCACGAATCACCTAAAAAACCCACAGAAAACACTCAACTAAAAACAATACTTAGTAGAAGTATTGAAACAAATGAAAGTAGGCTTGAACTTGTTACCTTCCCACCCCAGTCATAGACGCCTGTCGTTTGGATTGATTGTATTCGAACGCGTTATTTGTCGCGCAATTCCCATTAGCGCAAGCGGCGCGATTTTCAAAGACAATGAGGAACTGGAAAATATTAGAATAAATCAAATTGACTTGGGGGGGGGGCTTTTTATCATACTTTAATAATTATTTTTAATACTATGTTTACCAGGAATATATTTTTTTAAATAAACCAGAGCAGGTAATAAGAACCTATAAAATCACCAAAATTTCTACACTATCGGTCCCGTGAGGAATCTGAAGATGCTAAGATAGGTCGGTAAGCTTTTAGGAACGATTTCTATTTATCCAAATGCACATTTTGACACCTATGTCAAAATCATTTACCAAGAAATAATTTTTCGCTCCACACTATTGTACAGCTTTATATCATTATAAACATTTTATTAAATCGGATTTAAAAAAGTGGTCACTAAAAATTACGATTAATAATTGACTCTTATCACACAATATCGATATGGAGATCAGTTAAAATACAGTAAATTCTATTATTTGCTCATTTTTACGCACACCTCAATATCGAATATTAAGAATGGGTTGAACTGAGAACCCCGTTCTTTTTAAAAAATATTAAAGTTTGTTAAGTTTATAGTATTTAATAATTTACCTTGCACATATTATCTATATATTTATTTAATTATGTAAAATTTAAAATTATATATCTTTTTTTTTGGGAGATGTTTAAAGAGATGATTTAATTTTCACAAGCAAATGTTCACAAAAAAACCTCATGATTTATAAATTAAAATATTATTATAGCCTTAAGCTATATAGAACCATCTGTAGCATATTCCAAATGTTCGTGTTAATTCTCATAACTCACGAATTATATGTACAAAAAAATGGTAACAACATAATAAAAAACTAAATATCAGACTTAATTTCTTCATAATGTTCATGAGAATCGAGCGTGAATCATTAACATCTACACATAACCATAATTTAAAGTCGTTTTATCTGGAAATTTAAATTACGTTGCAAGAAACTGCGATAAATATAGGACAATTCATAATCTATAAGCGTGTGATCACTAGGCAAAAAATACGAAGCATGGTATTTCCTAAATTATTTGCCCTCCTTGCAAGGGTTCACGATTCAATTCCCAGACACACAACTGTACTTTTTCTAAAAACGAGGCTAAGATTATAGCAATTTGGGTATTACCAAGTCATATTGCCACATTGTCGCTCAAGAGATTAAGTTGTGAAATACTGAAGAGCGATAATCACAGTTTGCCATTGAATTACACACAGGATTTTATCTGCGCTGCGGTTCATCCAAAATGTAAGTGTGCCATGCAAGTGGCGAAGAGAAACAAACGAATAAGACACAAATGCTGTCAATTCATTTACTTTGCTGCTGATCGAATTTATACTGTGATTTTGTTTACAAGAAACAACGCGTTGTATGGAATATCAAGCAGAAAATAATGGCTATGCGATGTGTTCTCATCAAATCTCATTATATTAACAACTAAAGGTTTAGGGCATTACTATTTTTAATACATTGTGTAGGGACAAATGCACTCCTTGATACTTTCAACTGCAATGCTTGGTCCACTATACTACTGGAAATGATGTAACAAGCTAAATGATTCCTCGTAGGTCTAGGTCACTAAATATCGTCGGCTAGAATATTACTATATCTTGATTTTTATTGACATTGTAATTTTCGAACATAAAAATATGTTTTTAAGCGCTTTTCAAGTCATCGATGTAACAACCCCTTATATATCTAAGATTTTTTATTGGGTAAAGAAAAACGCAACCCTGCAGTTTATAGTGTAGTCTGAACCACTTCCAGGGAATCATTTTATAATTAAAATTAATTAGTAGTGAGCGGGGTTTGAACCGACATCACTAGGTATCCCAGTGTGCTGCTGAGCTAATATCCCGTGTTCTGTGTATATTGTCTTTAAATATCGGATAGTGTTCATGTATTGTATACATTTAAAGTATCCCACCTACTGCGCCATTTACCTTGACGTTTTTTAAATACCGTAACAACGTTCTGTTGTTTCATGTTCTGTGATTCAGACAAAATATCGCTCTGATATATACGGCAGGTGCGATAAAACCGGCATGTGGGAGTAGAGACTCGCGAATTCTATGTACGGAACGCTGGACTTTCCGTTTCGTGGTCGTTGAGGTGAGACTTTTCTAATTTTTACTTAAAACATTGGGAATTATTAGAGCCATCCTATAATACTTTTCTGAAATTTTAATTTTTATTATTGGATTATTATTGCATTAGGAGAATAACGTACTGATTTTGGGTTAATATTGAATTTTAAGCTGGTATTTAGTTGAATTATCATAGTACATTTAATGTTAACCTCGTCACAGAATAATAAAACAATCAGAAGGGAAACTCTGAGCATTGCCCATATACAATTTAACTCCAGAATCGGCCATCTTGTTGGGGTTATAATCAGGGGCGTATTCTGTACTGTTGTAGTCAGGTCCGCACTTAGGAATTTGTAATTTAATTTTGTAGAATACACTTTTCAGCTTTTCTCAAGAAACTCTATAAAATAATTGCCTCTGAATTTTCTAAAAGTTCCCTTTGTATGTTAGTGCTGAACTTCTCATTTTATCGTACTAATTTTGTAAAAAACAGTGGATCACACTAACGTCATGTTAAAAACAAATTTTGACATCTTTACACAGCGTTAATAATAATAATAACTATTATGATACGAAGGGCGTGAATGACTTGCAATATGAACTTTATAAGAACAGCCCATTTTATTAAAATGCATTATTTTACAGTAAATACATAAATTGTCATATATGTCAAACAATGCCATTTCAATTCAACAATTCTTTAATATAATCTGAAAGCATATGCATATGTCATTAAAAATTGTTTCTAAGTATTCTGTAGAGGAATTTTTAAATGTCTAACCATATTACAATATTTTTCTACAAAACTGTTGAAGATTTTAACTCATCAATATGTCATAGGACAATAAATGTCTATTTTTATTCTATACGATTGACTTTATCCCTGTGTAATAATTACACGTATATTTTGTTTTATTAATAAATCTATAAATTTTAATGCCAATGATTAATTAAATAGTATAGTAAATATACCGTCCTGAAATATTCAATATAAAATTGTTTCTAAAAAATACAATACAATAACGAATATATACCCTATACTGAAATTAGGTCATATGAGAGGTGTGTATAAATTGTTTCAGTATGCGTGTAAAGGAATATATGTATTGACTATGTTATATTATAATTTTAGTGCAAAACATTACTGACGGGATTGATTAGGCACACAAAAATATGAAGATGTACGAGATCGACGTGGAAATAATATTATAGTATACCTACGCCTGTGTATCCACGCTCGAACGAATTATGAGTGGATTAGACGATATGTCAATATTACTTTAAAATATTATTGAGTTATTTTAAATGAGAGTATTATACAGAACAAATGCAGTCAGGCATTGATCAATGTAAATAAACAGCAAAACAAACGAAATAAATAAATAATATATGTCAACTTATGACCAATAGGTTATACGTAATGTTGCCAGATGAGTTTTTGAAATTACTATAAGGTACATATGAAAATTATTAATTTTAGTACATAATTTTTTTCATGTAACCAACTATCTCATTTCTCAAGAAATTGAATTTGAAGACATTTGATTACTGCAAAATGTACTACATGAATATTAATGCTTTTGTGACAAAACTACAATTATTTATTCCTAGTTCATCAGAAATTATTGTACATCTGGCAACTCTGTATAGAGCCCACGATTATCAGTTGTTTTACCCCAGGAACATGGCGAATTGGATGCGCGCCTAGAAATGCGCGAAACTTCCCCTTCCCTGAAAGATTCCATTCTGATTGTTTTATTATTCTGTGACCTCGTGGTCAATAGAAACCACTTGTTAGTGGATTGCGCCAGCAGCAGTTTATTTAATTGTCATTTTGGACAGCTGCTGCTGAATACTTTGTGTTTAGGTGCTATACCAGGAATTTTGCCAGTAGATTAATAATATATATACTTATACATTTTTTTTGTACTTGGAGTCGCTCTAGAATTCTTTGTTAGATAGTCTCATTTCACTACTAGTATACTAATTGTAAATTATTGAATTTATTAAAATACAAGACGTAAAGTCAATCCATTTAAATTTAATTTTGTAATAGTACGGGAGATGATCTCCAAAATTTTATTTTTGATTATTTCATTTATCTTGTTTTTCTATCTTAATATCAGTTTTACTGAGGCACACATAATTAATAGTTTCTATTTCTTTTGTACTACTTTGAACATTCTATATTATTAACATACCTTTTTCTTTTGGAAAATTTTGCTTAACGTTAACAGAACTTTTGTTATAATATTTAGTAATATCGTTGAATTTAGAGCTTCAGGGTCGAATTTTTTTTGATAATTTAGTAGCAGAGTTCTTTCATTGGTCCTCAACCATTTTCTTCTTAATTCAGTGCTTAAATTTTACAAATTCTAAATTTTTTGTAGTTTTTATAAAATTCTTGATCTTGGCTAAACCAATGGTATTCAATTTTTTGTATTCTTTTTAATAAGTTTTAAAGTCTAATAATAATTTATTTAGAGTCATTTCCAATTTAAGTCATTAGTTTTTCTACTTTGTAATTTAACTTAATTTGTATCTACTGGTTCCTGAGTTACCACTGTTTTCTTGTAATAACACATTGGAACTACGTACTCACCGCTCAAAGTCACGTCAGCAATTACCTATCATCGTAGCTTTTCTTATTGAGAAGAAAATTATTGTAAACCAGTTGATCTTTTCAATTTTACAATTTATCTTTTCAAATATTTTTTCTTCCTTTTAATAACATTTTTCTTGTCCCTCTAAGCATTATGTTTTTTTTATTTTAGTAAATTTTAGAGTTTTTCATTAATATACATCATATAAAGTCTTTGTAAACTTTAAACTTTGTTATTCATATATTGTTATTTGAATTTGTTTGTTTGACTATTTCCTAATTCTGTTGCAAAAATATTATTGATTTGTTTATTAGATTAATAGTTGAATGCGCTGGCGCCCTAAATGTTTTTGTTAATAATCTGACAAAACAATTTTACACACACCGAACCTTCAACCAACTACTGAGCTAACTGATTGCTACGGTCACTCCGATTGTCTCAGCAGCCAACTGAGAACGTTGTGGTTACAATACTTGTCATAAATCTATATTGTATGTACAAAATCAATATTTTAACATTGCACCTACAGATATCGAAATCTTCACAGCCAAGGAATAAATTACCTCCGCACTAGTTGTGTAGTACAATGGAGTCACAGTAGCGATGCATCATTATTTACAATTTCCAAAAAAAAAATTTTGGAAAATTTTCTTACCATTACTATACTTACACTCCACTACGTGGATGTGGAAGTAAAATACTCATATTGTCGGTATCATTTCTTACTATTATAGAAAACAAAATAATTGCAATATCAGAATTCACCTTCAAAGTCTCTTTCCTGACTTACCCTCTATAACTTATTTAAGAAGTTTAAGATCAACAAAAGTTTAATTATTTTTATGTCCTCATATTCGTTGTGCTAACGTTTTTAGTTGCAGTTTTTATTACGGGCACAGCAACATGGGCGTTATATACTATATGGTACATATTGCAGCTCCATGCGTGCATTTTGTTTTAATTACACGGTACGATCATACGGCATTATTCATATCCACGTCTGCTGCTCAACAATAACTTCACATCAGAGGCGTAGATTCAACGTTACTCGAACATTAAGGCTCCTGTTACCGAGAGTTTAAAACGAAACAATTAAGTAGGAGTATTAGGTCATGAAGTAAATAGATCATATAGTCCCTTCAAATTAGGAAAAATTAAAGACATTTTCCCACAGCTATGAGACCTGTAAAAAGTGAAGCATTATAGTTGTCTAAACATGATTTTTACCACCCACAGTTCTAAAAAAGGGTGATTTTTGAGAAATTTTTTTTTTTTTCTATTTTGGGGAAAAACTATGCATTTTGGTGAAATAGAACAGGAGAACAAAGTTGTAGAGCATAAAATTTCATACAAATGTTGTCTCTACTTTTTTTACGTTTCTTTCTTCGAATTTCGCATAGTTTGGCCGCTAGAGGGAGCGAAGGATAAATATGTATGGATTCTAGCGCTCTCTAGCGGCGAAACTATGCAAAATTCGGATAAAAACGTACAAAATTTGTGGAAAATGTTATGCTTTACAATTTTGCTGTCCTGATATTTTTTAACAAAATGCATAAATTTGGTTGAAAATCTAAAAAAGGCGCAAAAGTCTATATACATATTTTTTCCGCCTTTTAGCGGCGAAACTGTGCGAAATTCGGACAAAAACATAGCGACAAAATTTATAGGGAATTTTATGCTCCACAACTTCGCTCTGCTGATATTTTTCATCAAAATGCATAGTTTTTCCTCAATAGAGAAAAGGACAAAAAGAGGTAAAATTTATATATATGTATATATTTCTCAAAAACCACCCTTTTTTAGAATTGCGGGGGATGAAAATCGTATTTAGACAACCCAAATGCTTCACTTTTTACAGGTCTCATAGCTGTGGAATTTTTTCCATAAAACAGATTTTTTTACTAATTTGAAGGGATTAATATCTGTGTATTACTTCCACAGACACGTAGTGGATTGGAAGTATAGTAATCGTAAAAAAAGTATTTTTTTTTCTTGAAATAGGTTTAGAATATCATGAAACGTCGAGAATTTAAATTTGAGCGAAAAGAATTTTCTGTCTGTCTGTAACTTTTTTTGTCCGCACGCTTTCTCCCGAACGGTTTAAGATATTTACTTGAAATTTTGTATACGTATATATTATAAAGATATATGGAACTAAATTGTTTTTTGAAGATATCCGGTGAAGGGTTGTGAGGGTGAATAGGGGTAAATATGGGGAAATATGTAAAGCAAGCTGATAAGAGTACAGAAACTTGACATTTGATGTATGCACTACAAGCCAAGGCCTCTGATTTTTTTGTAATAATTCTCAACCTCCCACCACCCCTACTCCATTATTAAAGGGTTTGATAAAATAAAATAGAGATATTCATTTGAAATTTGGTACACGTACGTACTATAAAGACATCTGGAACTAGATTATATTTTGAGATGATTCCGTTGAAGGGTTGGGGTTAAATACGGTTAAATAAGAGAAAATAAGTAAAGCAAGCTGGTATGAGTACAGAAACTTGAAATTCGGTGCATGTACTAGAAGCCAAAGCCTCAGATTTTTTTTATAATATTTTTCACCCCCCCCCCCATCGCCCGTATTCCATTATTAATGGGGTTAATAAAATAAAATTAAAATAGTGGTATACGTATGTATTATAATGACATCTGGAACTATTTTGAGATGATTTCGTTGAATGGTTAGGGGTTAAAGAGTGGTAGATAGGGGAAAATAAGTAAAAGTATAGAAATTTGGGATTTGGTGTATATACTAGAAGCAATGACCTTAGGTTTTTTTATAATATTTTCCATCCCCTCACCCCACCTTATTAAAAGAGTTGATAAAATTGAATTTAAATTTTCCCTTAAAATTTGTTACACGTATAACGTATATCTTAAACTAGATTATATTTTGACATGATTGCGTTGAAGGAGTTGGGGTAATTGGTGGTAAATAGAGAAAAATATGTAAAGCAAACTGGTAAGAGTACATAAACTTGAAATTCGGTGTATGTCCTAGAAGCCAAGGCCTCAAATTTTTTTGTAATATTTTTCAACCCCCCACCACCATTATTAAAGGGGTTGATAAAGTGAAATTGAGATATTCACTTGAAATTTGAGACACGTATGTATTATAACGACATCTGTAAATAGATTATATTTTGAGATGATTCCGTTGAAGTGTTGTGGGTTAAATAGGAGTAAATAGGGGAAAATAAGTAAATCAAGCTGGTAAGAGTACAGAAATGTGGGATTTGGTGTATGTACTAGAAACCAATTCCTCAGATTTCTTTCTAATATTTTTCAAACACCTCCATCTCCGCTTTATTATTAATGGGTTTGATAACATAAAATTGAGATACTTATTTACTTGGAAGTTAGTACACGTATGTATTGTAATGACATCTGATTGAGATGATTCCATTGAAGGGGTGGGACGTGGTAGGTTGTGAATAGGGGAAAATAAGTAGGGTAAACTAAAAACTTCATTTACAACGTATATGGTAGAAACCAACACATCAAAGTTTTCTATTACATCTGCTCCAAATATTATTAAAATTCTATGACCAATAATTTCCACATACTAGAGTGCAAATCTAATCAAGATGTTTCCTTTAAGGTAACTTTGATGAAAAATCTGGATGTGGAAGTAGTGATTCCTTAGGCAGCGGTTTTTTTTTCAAATATCATGCATAGTTACGCTATAATAATATATTTAAAGAGACAATGGATGAAACAATACTTTATCATTTCTCTTTACAGACGTTTTTAATCCCGACGCAAAAAGAAGGGATGTTATAAGTTTGTATGTGTGTGTGTGTTTGTCTGTCTGTAGCCACCCAGCTCCAAGAAGGCTGAACCGATTTCAAAGCGGTTTTTTTGGTTCAAAAGTGGTATTTGTGAAATGGTTCTTAGCTAGGTTCGGTGGAAAATGTCGTTTCCAAAATGTTTAGGTTTCGTTGTTAAACACCCAGTGTAACGGACGTTGTGTTCTATGAAATGGCGAAGGGTCCGGTGTTATTTCACATATTAAATTAATGTTTACCTGAAATGTATTTAAACAGTTTTGAAAATTATCTTGAACTTGATAGGTTTAATTTAATCTTGCCATAAAAAAAATTGAAATTAAAACTTAAATTTAGAGAAACCTCGACACAAAAAATAAACCTTTAAAGAGGAACAAATAAAAGTTAAATTCAACAT
This sequence comes from Stenurella melanura, assembly GCA_963583905.1. Lineage (NCBI taxonomy): Eukaryota > Metazoa > Arthropoda > Insecta > Coleoptera > Cerambycidae > Stenurella > Stenurella melanura. The sequence continues at coordinate 86,597,428 of OY757309.1, forward strand.
TTAAAAACCTCCGACGCAAACATAAAGCCTTTAAAAAGAGCAAATGATTTATATTCACTGGCTAGAAACACTGGCTATATCTTGTTCTGTAAGTTTATTGTTGGATGGTAGATTAATAGTTTTCAGATAGGTAGATAGGTACGGTATTTGTTTTACTACAGATATCATTATTCGAAAAAAAAATCATAGGTGCATGCAGTGAACATTATGTAGGTGAGTTATTTAGACCTCTGAATGTAAGGCTTGATTGACATAGAAATTGTGTTAGATCAGAAGACAAGTCGTAAACGGCACCTGGGGATAAGATAGCTGAAATGCCCCTTACCACGGTTTTTGGAATAAACGTGATAGGATCGTTTCTTGGGTCTAAAAACTAAGATCAACAGGGTCCGTCTATCAAAATTGCCCCCGTGTCTAAAAGAAGGGCCTATTCTAGTTCTTATTTTCTTTCTCTACAAGAATGGAATCAATTTAAAATTGTGAAAAAATTATGGACATGGTAATCTCAAAGACCTATAGCCTCAATTTTTTATTCTTTAAAGTCGAATATTTTTGTTATGCTAAAGAGGTGTGGAAAATTTTGTTTCATCGTATTATTTGTGGCCAAATAACACAATTTTCAAGAAGTATAGAAATATCCAAACCCTGTGCGTCAGGCACAATATTCAATTTTTTCATTTTTTTAACGAGAATTGATGTTAATTAGATTGGAGGAGTAGCTTTGAAAGCTTGGGTAATGAATATCCTTGGGGTAAAGGACCCTCCCCTGGGACCAAAGATCTCCTCCTTGGGATAAAAACAGACCCTTTGGGGCCCAAGGAATACCTTCTTTCGTAAAATGTTATCCTGTTGGGGTCAAAAGTCATCCGGCATGGTTGCAAAGAGCAAAAAGGTAAGCACTGGTTCCAAAAGTCATCTCCTGGGGTCAAAAGTCATCCAAATAAGCCCCCCCCCGTGGTGAAAAGTCATCCAAAATTGGTAAATAGTAACCCCTGTAGTCAAAATTCATATAGCATGAGTAGCAAGCCGGCTATCTTTACGTGATACTTTTTCACCTCTTGTAAGTTGTAGTGCTATATTTAAGCACGGATTATTACCACCATACTAATTGTAATTTTATTTTTATAAATATGAATATCACATTTACGAGTAGGCAATAACTTATATTCATATGATATTAATATCTCTATTTAAAAGATGAGTGGGAACAGCTAATGTATGCGTAAACAATGTACGTTCTATTAAATAAAAAAGCGAATTTGAGGCGAGCTTTATCATTTTTGTGTAAAGTCGGCTTGTCACATGACATAGGTTGTCAGAAATCCAATCAATGGCTTCGGGCATCAGTGAAATAATTAAGAAAAATTGAATTATATTTATATGTAAGAGTTTTATAAAAATTCAAATAAAACAAAAACAATAACAAGAATATTTAAAATCAAATCCAATATTTGGTCATATAACCATCTTTTTCTATTACTTTAGGCAATCTATTCGGCATTGAGAGAAATAAAATCACTGTCACTCAAATATTCTTTTATTCAGTTGATGAGTACTTAGGCACTGATCTTACTGATACCAGTTAATTAACGAAAAATATTTTACAATCTAATTTTCTTTTCCCCATTTGGAAATTCATATTTTATACCCCAAGTTTTGTCAGTCTACACTGTTTGTCTTTTACGTATTTTTATAACTGATTTACATATACATTTTCTTTTTTTATTTACATTGATAAATGTGCACTTTACCAAATTGACTCTATTGCGATGCTTGTTAAGTCTATGGAAATAAAGTCTATTATTATTATTATTATTATTATTATTATTATTCTGCAAGGATTAATTTAATAAGTCCCAGAAATCGAACTCGAGACTTCGTGAAAGCCAATTCTCATCTACTTTCGACCACGCAGTCATACGTGGCAAATCCAAATCTGACTTTTCGTAAATCCACAAATAAAATTCTTGCTTCTTCTGAAGTTAATATGCATTGTTCACGTAAGTATTAAAAATAAAATAAATTTTGGTGTAGAAATTAAGGAAATCATTTGTTAACATGAAGCAAATATTCAGCGAAGTGTAGGGGAAAAATAATTAATTAAAGTGATTAAATATAATGGCTTTTTAAAAACCTTTAGAACTGCAGAGCGGTACTAGCTTCTGAAGTCAAAATAGTTGATGTAAATATATATCGGATATGTGTTATGAAGTTATGACCACGGAGTTAGTAAGAAATTGTTGAAACTGCAGAAACGCATAGTGTGAATCTATATCTTCTAAAAGGCATGAAATATTAGATTTTTCGTTATGCTACGCCACTGTTATATATTATACGCCTCCAAGTAATTGCGCTCTTTGGCCTTCTCAGAACGTATTCGAATATAGAGGATCTATATCCATACCGAATATATCGTGAAATATTAATAATCTACACCATTGCATTCCATATATGAAGCACCTCGACGTGACTGAAATAACACAAGCATTAATACCGAATCAAGTAAAGTATTCACCTGAACTGTTACTAGATCATTATTTCATTTTTATTGGCAAGACATACAGGTGAATACAAATTGATTTGAAATAATTATATGTGCTTCATTTCCTAAACGAAATTTGTAATGAATTAGCAAGTACGACTCGTTATAATGTAGAGCTATAAAGAGAAAACAACACATTATAAAACCCATCTCGGCTTCTGTGAGAATAATGAACAAAGAAAGGAAGGCAGTTCGTTAATAATAATTTGCCTGGTATAAAAAAAAATTGAAAAAATGGAACTTTACAAAAACGGTTACTAAAAATTATGAAAAAATTTATTTTCACCATTGCTCGGTTAACTTAACCTTATTAAACAACACCTATATTGAGGTGGGTTTTCTTCACTTAATTAACGTCAGACTGTTTCCAGTACTAAGGTCAATCTTAGACGCCAAGAGTTCAGCTACCCCCAACCTGGAAATCATACCGAACATCTTCTCTATCGAAGAGTACAAATTTTTTACTTACCTAACATTTAATACTTACGCCTAAAGTTGTATATCTTCTACGAATCATCTGATATACAGCGAGAACGCTGTATTTCACTAAACTCCCATTTAAGTACTAATTGCGCTTCGAGTTGCTGGACTTTTCGTGGAACCGACTGATTTACATCCCCTCTGAAGAATCCATATCCACTATGTAGCCCTCGCCTAAAGCTGCTTATCTTCTACGTATATTCTGATGTACGAACCGTTGGAAGGCGGAGCGAGAACGCTGTTTCCCTGGAATCCCATCCAAGTTGCTGGACTTTTTGTACCAAAATACGAGTACAACAAAGACCCTTGAAGTGGATTAAAAATTCTTTCGATTTTGGTATCCGTTAGCTCACACCCTTGCTAATGACCTCTTGTGGACTTTGTGACGACCATCGGCCAATTTGAGTGGTCATCACGCGCGGCAGCCCTTGCAGTGGTGGCGAGTTTGGTCCTGGGTTTCATCTTTGGTACACTTATTTAGGTTAAGATGTTAGTTAACCCAAAAAAGTTGGAGCTATAGTTTGCGGGCGCCAGCCGATAAAAAACCGCAAGGAACGGGAATGACAAGACGTATAAATAATATTAAGCACCAAAAGTAACTTTTAACACAAATGTTTAATTATAACAAAATGTACATAATATAAGAGATTAAATAATGAATATATCAAATATGCAAACAACGTAAAAGGTGTAAATAAATCAATACATAATACAAGGATATAAGCACGATAAACAAATGCCAATAGTAAATGCAAATAGAAATAAAACACGCTATTCAGGTCACCTGAAGCGCCTTGTGCGCAGGGAACGTACCCCTGATATTAATAATTTGACAATTTAGGGCCGGTTTTTCAATGTCCAGTTAAATAGCCTAACTCTCAGATAAAATTTATCTAGCAGATAAACTGTTTTTCAATGTGCAGGTAAAATTTACCGGAGGGTTAAACTCACTATCTGAAAGTAAATTTAGCAGAGAGTTGAAAGTGCCAGTTAAGGATTTATTCTACTCTTAGGGCCGGTACTTTCATCTATAGATAGCGACATTTATTCCGCAGAATAAGTCTTATCTAGGAGATAAGCAAAAAATCTGTATTTTCACCTACAAATAGTGATATCTCTCAGATAAATATGCTTATTCCTAGGATAAACTATTCGGAGCCCAAACCGATGAATAACGCTTTTATCTACCGGATAAATGAAGCCACGCCTACGCGCTTGCGCTCTGATTGGCAGTGCTATTCTATTTTCTAACCTAAGTTTTGAAAAGTTCTTTGTTGTTTTGTGTTTAACAATATTTTAGATAAGGTTTGGCCAGTGGTGACTTTTATAACTGGGTGATTTTACGGACTTTCACAAGCAACGGCGGGAAGAATAATAAAAAAAATGTAATAACTGCCATTTATGTGTTTCCTCACTTTGTCCAAAAATATATCACATGAAACACAGTTTTATTTTTACATATACCATTTAAAAATATGCAGACACAAAATCGCACAACAAAAGCCATTGTAAACACTATACTCACAATGATAAACAACCAAAATGAGTCAAATGTCATTAACAGGTAAGCAATAATAGTAGGGGATTATTTCTATCTTTATTTGAAGTACATAGCTTCTGCATACATTTCTCTTGTTTTACCACATCTTAAGTTGGCAACACTTACTTTGGGAAGTGTCTAAAATATTATCCATCGAATTGTTAACCGAAGGTGCGATTTGAATGAAAGTACAGATAGAAGATATCCTGTAGATAGCAAATTCTGGTTATCTTATCCTTCGGATAGTTATCCGCCGGATAAAGTATATTTATACTTAAGTGAAAGTACCGGCCCTTAGTGAATTTGCACATGCGCATTTGGTTCAATTTCTGACAATTCTAAAACATTCTAACCTAAAACCCAATGTAATTGGTTGATATGTTCGTTTTTAATTTATATTAAATATGTTATTGCCAATAATGAATAATAATAATAATATTCTGGATATGAGTGATGATGACGATGATATTATACAATTTATAAAGTATGAAAAAAGACCCTAAACCCCAAGGGAACGAGAAACAATTTTGAGAATTATGATTATAAAGATTTTTTAATAAGATGTCGACTGCGTAATGAAACTGTCTTACATATCGTTAAGATGATAGAGGAAGTTGCAGGAATAATTCTGTTTCTCCAATCACTTAAAGTGTAGTTAGCACCTTTTTTCCTTTTTACACTCTCTATTGCAATTATTGCTGATACACAAACGCACAAAATTAAGAACAGAACATCAATCAACACGCTAGACAACGCAGTGAATTTTGGGGTTAAATTAGATAAACTGTCACTAAAACACGCGCGCAATTTGAATTAAACCAATTGAAAGAAACTTCAGGTAGAATCAGTAGTGCCAACATAGATAAGAATTAATTCAACTTATGAATACGTAGCTGGCAGTTAAATTACTGTTGATAAACACTACCATAGATATAAGCGTAACTAGCAGCTACCTATCTGGCACTTTTAACTGGACATTGAAAAACCGGCACTTAGTGAAATTTGCCTTGCAGTTTGCAGAAACCTAAGTTTACGTTAATAACATGATAAGTAGATGGAAAATAAATTATCTGATGGCAGTAAGTAAATATATTTTTATTACGATTATTCTAATTGAGTGCCGAATAAACGTTAAACAAATGGAGCACTTGATAATCAATACTTTAAATTCAAATGAATGAGCTAAGACACTGAAAATAACTTCTACTCTTTTTCGTAGATGATTTAAGCATACAAGTCTTATTGCTCAACCAATAGCTGTTTTGTGAGCTTACAGATCTTACAAATGTCTAAAATATTGAAGGAAAAAAGTATGAGTAGGTTGGTAGATATTCAAAAATGTTTTTTCCTTGAGAAAATCAAAGCTACTTCGACTCCGGTGGTTCTGGTGATGCAACACGTGAACTAGATCCTCACACTGGTACTCCAAAATAAAAATAAAATGGTATTACTTACTTTTTTAACATCAAGACTTACTGCGAAAACTCTATGTGGCTGATTTACATGTAGGCGGAGGCTGATAACATCCCTCACCAGAAACAGACTTGACTACACAGGCTTGTCGATCAATGACTCGTCCCTCGAGATTTTCCTGTGAAATCACGGTAATCGCTCTCGTAGTCTTGTGATTCGCTTGGCTGTACAAATGGATTTACGTTTGAAGTATTTGAAAAGTAAACCTCCATAAAAGAATGTATCTCCATAAAGTAAACAATCTCTATAAAGTAATACGGAAAATATATCTTCGTAAAGTAAAGAAAGGAAGGCGAGGAAAAGAAAAGAACCTGGAATGAATATATTTCGATCAAATTTGAGTAATTTAATTGATTAGTTTAATAAAGCACCCACCCTAGATGCTATTAGGTTCTTTTCCAGAGTAGGATCAGGAGATAAATGCTAGCAAATTCGATTTACCAACACAGCTACCTTTTTTCTGGTATTCCCTTCTTTCTCTTTCACTTCTTTGCTAAAAGATAACCTACTCTGCTCAAAATACCAAACACATGAATATGGCCCGTGACAGATGGATAGATACTTATATATAGAGTGTAAAAAGTATTTCACGCTACACCATGTTTTATTATTACTATTTTTTAATGGCATTAGGAGTTGTCCATGCAGCCCGGTACACCATGTTCAAATAAACTTTTATTAAATTAGTGTATTATTTGTTGAATTTCAGATGTTTTAAAATGGACCTAAGAGTCGAGTATGCGAGTACACGCACAATTGTGTATTCTATACCTCAATTTTGAGACAATTTTCACAGATAAGTGACGGTTCGTTAGTAGCGGATTTTGGACCGTTACAAGTTTCTACAATGCTAAGTAAAACATCCTCATATCTCCCAGTAGCAAACATGTAAATCTACAAATGCTTTGTAATTATGGCAGTCGTATTGGATTCGTCGTTTAGACTTTTCAACTTCTGACATCGGCTTCAGGCTTCTGAAAAATTATTTAACTACCGATTTCAATGCAATCAAGATAAAATCTTTTTCCCTTAGCACTAGCGCATTGGCCAAATTCTGTAATAAAAAATTTCTTTCACTTCTTACTCATTTTAATATATAGATATAGCTTGTAGAAATGCAATATTGTGTAATTGTCTCAAACGTAATAAAAAATATAATTCATCCGTTTTCGATAGCGTGTGCACATTTACAGTCAATTTCATGACTTTGTCATGCTGGTCAGCCGACCAGGTACGTTTTTCCCATTTAGACTAGATTTATTTCTTATAATTCAAATGTTTACAAGCTACTAACTATTTTGTTGTTTTTTTGAAATTTGTCTCATTTTAGACACCCACTGCACGCCAATGAGCTAGTGGAAAGAAAAATGTATACATAACATTTTAAAGAATATTCCATAAACTACATTTCAACTTTCTTGAAATTTTTCTCTCAATTTATTTCTTATATTCTCGATAAAAAAAAAATGTAGTTTTAAGGGTAGTTTTGGGGTGGCTCAACTCCGAATTGGAGATGACAACCGAAATTTTCTGAATCAGCGGGGTCGACTTACTCTAAAAACATAAGTTGACAAAAGTAATATGATTTGCTTCTAAGAGGGATTTCCGAAGGCTTTTTAGAGAATTGAGCCTAGACTAATGCTTATATTTGTAATATAATGCAAGAGATGATTTCATAATCCTTGCGTCTTGTATGAAAATCATTAATTTTCCTATCAAATACATTAACTGCCAAGCTGATGACAAGCAAATTGCATGAACACCAGCCAAATTCGGTTCTAAACAAAGAAAGTATTGTTTATAATATTTTAAATTGTAATGTTGAACTGAATCTAATTCAGAAACCTCACAACGTGTGTGGTGGTGTCTACAAATTAATTCATGATACAGATATTTCAGCAGCATCATTTTGTTTGGCTTGGTCATTATTTCACAAATTAATAATAATATGCCTACACCTATTGTTTTTGTCTATTGATTTGATAGAAACATTTGCACTATAACTGTGATTTATTGTGTACATTTTTTACTTGCTCTAGATGTTTGTGGTTGATTGCAGAAATATGTACCGAAGGTACTCTCCTTCTTTCAAATTATTCTATTCAATTACCTACTACCCACCTAATTTGCAATGACATAAAGTCAACTCACATACACAAACAAACTTACGTATAGGAAAGAAGAAAATAGACAAAGAATGTGTATTTTATTTTAAATATTTTGATTATTTGAGTCAAACTGATTTAGTAATAGTGTAGGAAATGACGTGCAATTCGACGACAAAAAGTTATCGTTTGCCAGTCGGTAATTGAAGAGAGCATATAAATACGAAACGTTTTTCTCTGTGGAAATTTTTGATATGGTGGGAGAATATGGATGGGGGGACAAATTAATTTTTTGAAATTCCCTCTGCCGCATACCGACCGAAAGTTTCGTCTGCCAATGTAATTGGGATATGTGGATTACATAGACTAACTACCTATGCGGACAGATATTGATAAAAATTCGTTTTCAAAAAATGTGGTTTTAAGAAAAATGAAATATGGTGTTTTGGAGTTTGGAGTTTGTGGGAGGGCAGTCCACAAGGAGTGACCGCAGCACCTAGGCCCCATTTGACCCCTTGTACATCCTCCAGAGAGATACAAGATTCCACCTAGGCCTCCAACTATCCTAATCTTGTGAAGAAGGTGGTGATGCTGCCTAGGGGAATATCCCTCAAGTCGGCCAAAGTAGGCCAACGTTCTCCAAAAATGGATTCTCTGCTAGAGGAGACTGCCGGGCATTCTCAGAGTGTCGTTTAACTTCATGTTATAAAGGTGCTTTCTCAGCTGGACATTCCCAGGTAGGTCATCGTTGTATCCTTGGCGGGGTATCTAAGTAGATCCCTGGCCAACTGACAACTATGAGTTTCGTCCCACAGTTTTTTAAATTTTCTGTGGGTATTTTCTTTAATCAATAGCATTATTGCTGAGGTCGACAGTATGTTAGAAGGGCCAGGTCCAAGTATACTTAAACTCGCTGCTTTCTTAGCTAGACTGTCAGCTTTCCTGTTGCCAGTGTTGCCTCTGCACTGTGCATGCCCTTCGACCCAGCATATAATGACACTGTTCATGCTGTGCTTGATTGCATTCCCATACTGACCCTGTTTGTGTCTATGTAAGGCCGTAGTGATTGTCTACTATCAGTGTAGATTCTGATTGGGTTTTCCCGTTATTTGTCTACGGGAAATTTCTTTTGCGGCAATGGTTATTCCCGCCAGTTCTGTTTGTGTTATACTAGCTTGTTTGTCCATAGCCCATTTAATTTGAATTTGCAGATTCCTGGATTATACCCCACAACCTGTTCCTTCTTTCTTTTTCGATCCGTCTGTGAAGATGTTAACTGTTCCTTCACTGACAGCCTCATTGCTACTGTTGGTGTGTATTGCATAGGGTCTATCAAAGATGAACTGTGGAGAAATACCATCTGCGCGTACCTGCAGAAGTGGCATCTGTTTGATTGCCTCATTCCACAGCCGGCATCTGGTCGCTCCATATCCTATGTTTGGCTCAATACCAACGAATTTGAGGCGTGGCATAGTAGTTAGGCCCACCTCTTCTAGATATGGAAGGGGCACATTTTTACCGATATATGTCCGCATAGGTATGGACATGACAAAGAAATATCAAGATTTCTTTGTCATCTATCAATAATTACTACTTAATTTTTACAAAAATTTAATCAACACACATCCCAGTTAGTGGAGGTGCAGAGGCGGACATACATCCCAGTTCTTGGAGGTACAGTTGCAGACATTTAAACCTGCAAGATGTTTACTTTCAGCGTATTTTTCATTATTCCAAGGCACCTTTTCTCATACAATTACAGTTTAGGGGCATAGAGCTCATATAAATAGAATATATAGCTTTCGACAAAGTATTATGTGATAGATATGACCTAATATATACATTCAATGAACATGCAATATTAACAGCTCCTTTTTCTTATATCTATAACTGCTTAATTTGTTTTGAACAATATATATTACTATGTCATCCACACAGTGGAGTAATATCTGGGTACCGTGTTTGAAATCATAAATAAAATTCACAAATTTGTATAAATTTTCAAAAATAACCATAACAGTTTTACCTTAACAGAGCATACAGAAGCAGGAATGTTTGTAGTTTATTTAATTGATTTAAGTTCACTTGTTCTGAACGAGTATTATGCAGATAATGAAACTTGGTATTGAATTTGAGCAAAGTAACTAAATAAACATAAAATGGAGTTAATTTAGTTTTAACAGGGTTAAGCTAAATAATATATTATAATAAAACATGAACTTTTAGAGATTTTCAGTCTCGTTTAAAATAGTTTAGAATGGACTTAAAAAACAATAGAGTAAAATTTCTAAAATCTGACATTCATGTCAAAAACGTAGAGCTGAAAATCTTAATTTGTGTAAAACATTTTAAAACTACACAAAATATATATTAAATCAAACACAATTACCAGTAGTTGCATTGCAGCGTGATTTCTTCAGAAATAGGTCCGTAGCTTGCAAAAGAATGAATGACATTTTTAGTTTTCAGACGTTTTCAAATATCATTACACATAGGTGTTTTATGAATGATATTTCACATCACGTTGAAGGAAAGGACTTGTAGAATGATATTAAATGTTTATTCACTTATCAATTTCTTGTGTTTAGTTTACTACACCAATATTCATGAATCTGTCAGTCTGAAACATTGCAATATGTTTTTAGCTACTAGCATTTTTTGTTTACGATTACTATTCTTCTAAATGTATGAAATAGTATTTATTGAGTTTAGAATTGTTAATTATAGTTATAAGTAGATTTTAAAGAGTACATGTAATATGTCAATATATTTCAAATAGTTCCAATTATTCACTTAATAATGAAAAGTAGAATAGGAAATTTATCAGGAAAATTAGAAATAGTATTCAAATAATATAAAGAACAAACAAAACTAAATAGTTTAAAAATTAAATTAAAACTAAATTTTGAAAGAGTAGATAAAAATTAAAAAAACAATTGAAACATTAGAAATTAATCCAATTACTTAAGCGCTTGGTATTACAGATCATCGACCGCTGAATAGATAACAGCTAAATATATTCAGAGAAAATTAACCAACAAATTCTATAAAAGGAAAAATAAATGAAATTAATTGAAGGTTAGAATAGTATTTCTATCCAGACATATTGATATCAAATAAGTATTTGTCCAAGTATATTAATTACAAGAAGTGAAGGTAACATACCTTAAGCTTTTGGAGGTATTAAGAAGAATATCCTGAAAACAGGTTTTGAAGAGGAAAGTATTTGTTAATCCAGTTATCCATAATTGATTGAGAAGATATTCAAACGTCTATCAAGTGACAGCAATATTTCAACGAAAGTCATTTGGAGGTTATAAATAAACGTCAATCAAGTGACATAAATCCTTCAAGAAGAAACTTTGAGAGGTTATAAAAAGTCCAGTAAAGTGACATAGTATTTCAAGAAAATTTTCATAACTAGTTAGAGGTTATAATTAAACCTCACTCGAGTTATAAGGAACCTAGACAAGGTAAAGCTTTACATTACAAATTAAATGGTACATATTTATGTTTTAAATAAATTATTTAAATACAAGGCAAAATTTATTAATTTTCAATTAAGTTAGATATTGTTATTTAAATTAGATAGATTTATACTTTGTTCGTTCAATATTGAATTTGATTTATTTCCGCTTGGTATCTTGATCGTTGAGCACAACGTTCGACTTCGTTGAACCTTGAGTAAGAGTCATTCTATAGAGTATAGATAATCATGCTAATAATGTTTTATAGTCTGTAATTTTTAACAGTTTCTTAAAACTATTTGGCGTCCAATAATTTCAATTCAATTTACTTTAAAGAAGTACATTCGGACATACAAAAACAATGGATAGAGAATATAGAACAATATATTCTCATAGGGACATACACGATCGTATTACAAGATTCAAAAACAAGATACCTACTATTATAACAAAATTAAATGTGGGGTTCACTATTGTGGTCTTATTTTTTACACACTCCTATTCCACATTTATTCTATACTTTCACGACATGTTTTGTCACCAGGTTGAAAAATTGCTAATAAATGAAGCTTTCTATAATTTTTCGACTGACTTTTCAAGCGAAATTATATGATTTTTTTTACTAATTTTAAAACATTTTAAAGTGTAAACACTTAAATGTTGTTTTAATTTTCTGTTTGTCAAAACTATTATGTATGCAATTATATTTATATTTTTTTCAATTATGTGACTTTGTACTAAAACCATTCAGCCACAATTAAAGATGTTTATTAATACAATAATGCGTGTTATAAATATTGTGTACCGTTACAACCGATGTATCACTTAATTATTTGTCTTGTCTGTAAATATATTATATGTTATCAATATTCCAAACTATCTTTATTCATATTCTATTTCTTAATTAAAAGTACTATATTTCCAATCCACTACGTGGATGTGGAAGTAGAATTAAAGTATTTATATAAATATATTCTATTTTAAATTTATAGGATTATAAACTGTTTATAATTTTAATAGGAATCCATACGATTATACTGCAAAATTACGTGTGATGTTAAGAAAGTGAATCCCATCTAATGTGGGCCTAAGTTCAAGAACAATCACTTCGATCTAGATAGATTGGTAGTAAATTGAAATATTGTATCTGTATGTTTAACCCGTGTATCAGTTCTGAACAATCAACAGAATTGACTGCCAGAACGCCCCTACATTGATCGTAAACTATTTCAATGTATGTTTCGGAGAACAGCTATTTAATATGTTAGGTTGGTCTGTACAAGACGGTATTATTGTTCCATACTTGAAAAGTATCTAAAGTACTACATGGAAAAGTTCTAATTTTTAATTTTAATTTTTTTGGAGAAAACTTTGTAGGTAAAGGTCATAAGAGTATAAAATTTTATTGAATAGTCAAGAATCAAGTAATTATCTAAATTTTCTAATAAATTATTTCCTGGAAGTTTGGTCAAATTACTATTCGTTTAATATTTAGAAGTTAGAAAGTAGGTAACCTACTTATGTTTCTTTTAATACTTACGTATTTTGAATTTTCAATAACAATATGTAGAAATATGAAGTAAACACCATGTAAACGAGGATTATTATCTTTTGCGGGTTAGGTTAATTTAATTTAAATTTAATGGTAAGATAACTGAAATATAAACAAATTAATTTACTATTATATAAGTTTGCTTATGTGTGAAGAAAGTAATTGTTGTCGACTTCTACAAGTGAATTTTTCTTAGTGAAATAGGTACACGAGCTTCCGTAGTCCCATCCATCATCTGCAATCACTTGCTGCGTTCATCTAATTTATCTCTATTCTTCTTATCCGCCCATCTTGTTGGTGGGCTTCCTTTATTTCGAAAAGAGTCCTGTCGCAGTCTTCACTCAAAAATTTTTTTTCGGACATCATTCATCTGTCATTCTTGCTATATGTCCAGCCCAGTTCATTTCAATGTTAAACGCTCGATTGCATCAGTTACTCCAGACATTTCGCGGAGCCTTGCACTTGAGACTCTATCCCTAAAGGAAACACCGAATCTTTGACCTTTTCATAGCTCTTCATGCAACATACGTTTTGTTATCAGTATTCTTTATTCGTGTGTGTTTCTGCTCCATAAGTAAGCACAGAAAGTACACGCTGATTAAAGACCTTCTTCTTTAGACAAGTTGGAATATTTGACTTTAGAGTGTTGCTAAGATTCTCAAACGCTGTAAAAGTTAAACTAATTCTGCGCTTTATTTTGCAGGTTTGGTTGTCTCTTCTTATGCAAAACTCGTGATCTAGATAGATACAAGTGTCGATTTGGCAAAAAATACATTTTAGGAGAAAATAAAACAAACAATTAACTTTTGGTAACTGAAATAAGTAAAAAAACAACAGTTTAAAGTAACGATCAGTTTTTGAAATAATTACTCATTACATTTATTTAACTGAAAATTTTAATTATCGGATGTAGCCTTTCTCAACTAATCCTCCTTCAATTTGAATACATTTCTCAATTCTTTTAATATTATGTTTGGCTATTCTTCTGAGCTCTGGCATTCTGATTTTGCGACAGGCTCGTCTTATTTTAGAACAAAGTTCTTCTCTATTTCTGGGCCTTGTTTTGTAAACTGTATTCTTCACTGTTCCCCAAAATTAAAAATCAAATGGTGTAATATCGGGTGACCTAGGAGGCCAGAGTTCAAAAGGACTACTTCTTCCTATCCAGCGCAGTGGAAAATGTTCGTTCAACCAGTGACGACCATTTATGGAATAATGCATTGACGCAGCATCTAGCTGAAAAAACTGTTCATGTCGCACAAGATTTTCAATTGCATCCCATAATTCGGTATCGAAGAAGTTAACTAAACGCTCACCATTTAACGAGTTACTAAAGAAAAACGGACCAATTATTCGGTATCCTAAAATTCCACACCATACGTTTCTCTGAATATTGGTTTTTACAATTAACAATCCAATGAGGATTTTCTGTGGTTCAGTATCTACAGTTTTGAGAACTTACCACCCCATTAGTGGTAAATGTAGCCTTATCAGTAAACAAAATTTTATTTAGAAATTTCCGGTTGTTTAAAAAATTTCCCTGCGCCCAATAGCAATAACCTGACTTTCTATTTTCATCACCTTCTTTCAAAGTGTATAAGAATTTTGGTTTATAAGGCTTGATCTTATGACGTATTAAACACCCTCTAATTTTTTCCTTGTCGATATTCAGTTGAGACGCTTAATTTCGCAGACTCGCTCTTGGATTCGCTTCATTTGCGGCTAAGATTATGTCATCTTCAGGATGCGGATGTATTCGACGGGGTTGATCATTCTAAGGCCTTTTAATAAAACTGACAATTTCATTGAAACAAGCATTTATGATGGCTGCAGTTCCATGAGTAATATCGACTCGTAAAGGAAGTCTTCTGTTAAATTTGGTGGCTACTTCTCTGCTAGTACGAACCCCATCACCAAATAACCTTATCATTTCGATTTTTTCCCTTAAATGAAGACGCATTATAA
The DNA here is from genome assembly GCA_963583905.1 of Stenurella melanura. Classification (NCBI taxonomy): domain Eukaryota; kingdom Metazoa; phylum Arthropoda; class Insecta; order Coleoptera; family Cerambycidae; genus Stenurella; species Stenurella melanura. The sequence goes on from OY757309.1 coordinate 86,612,552, forward strand.
AATTGTACACTAGAACTTTCAACTATAACTTAAAGTTTTGTCCGATTGACATTTATTTTAATCATAGTTTCTGTTTCCATGGCATCCTATTAAATTGAAAATCAAAATTGTAACCGTGTGTGGACTTTGCGGGAAAATATTGAAAAAACTAAAAATACGAATTTCATAATACAATTTGGTACTGGGGTTCAAAATTAGATTTTGAACAACTTTTCTAATAAGTTTTCTCGATGTCTTCAACACGAAGCAAAATATCGGGAATGGGCCCCATTTGGGGGGCTGCCGTTGTCTCAGTTTGTTACTTAAATTTAATTTGGCAATCTCGAAATGTACGTCTTATATAGGACTACAATTGTACCAAAGCTCAAATCTGGATTTAAAAAAATTAAGAAAATATCCGGGTGTCTTCATTTTAAATGAGACACACTGTATAAAAAATTATGGGGACAATCATTTTGCTCGTAAAGAATGATTTTTTGCAAATATTCTCGTAAATTCAACAGGTTTAGTTAATTTTACTTATTTGCAATGTAGTGCCGTTTACTATATTGCGTTCTCTGGCTCCTTTTAGAAGTTCCTTCTTTATTTTGCTACTTTCAGTGTCTAAACCACACTACTCTACAAACTAGCAATTATTTTTCTTGTTATACTTAATATAATTTAGTTCATCAATGCTTTATATATCTTTATTGATTTGCTACCAGCAGCAGGTATTTCTCTATCTACTATGTATTGGATACTTATGATTTTAACACAATAATCTTATGGTAATTAGTATTGATGTCATACTTCCTACGTTTGCAGCGATGTTCACATAGATCCATCATTATAGGTCTTCGTCTCATCATCTTCACACCATTCAGCCATCTTCCATTGCCGTTCCAGTAACTTTTGCCACCTAACCAGTACTACTTCTTTTCATATCCCAACCATATTCTCACCTTTCCATTATCTTCGCTCACTACTATATGATCTTCTCACACTCGATTTATTCTCTCACTTTCTTTCCCTACCTTCTCACCACCTTCCCCCATGTTCTTTCACACAATTATATTTTTTCCATCCCACCACCATCTCCCACTTTCCCATCAACTCTCTCTTCCACCATCCTCAAATGTTTCTATTATCGCAATATCAAATTTCATACCAATGCTGTATAATGAAGATTACGGCAATATGTGGATAGCTCACATTTACAAGAAAAAAACTGCTGTCTAAGGAATCACTACTTCCACATCCAGATTTTTCATCCAAGTCACTTTAAAAGAAACATCTTGACTATATTTGCACTCTAGTATGTGGAAATTATTGGTCATAGAATTTTAATAAAATTTGGGGCAGAGGCATAGAAAAGTTTGAGGAGTTGGTTTCTACCATATACGTCAAAAATGAAGTTTCTAGTTTACCCTACTTATTTTCCCCTATTCACAACCTACCACCTCCCACCTCTTCAATGGAGTCATCTCAATCAGATGTCACTACAATACATACGTGTACTAACTTTCAAGGGAATGTCTCAATTTTATGTTAGCAATCTCATTAATAATGGAGCGGATGTGGTGGAGTTTGAAAAATATTAGAAAGAAATCTGATGCCTTGGTTTCTAGTATATACACCAAATCCCAAATTTCTGTACTCTTATCAGCTTGATTTAATTATTTTCCCTTAGTTACTCCTACTAACACCAACCCTTCAACGGAATCATCCCAAAATCTAATCTAGTTCCAGATGTCGTTATAATACATACGTCTACCAAATTAAAGGTGAATATCTGAATTTTATTTTATTAACCCCTTTAATAATCGAGCAAGGGTAGTGGAAGGGTTAAAAAATCTGAGACCTTGGCTTCTAGGACATACACCGAATTTTAAGTTGCTGTACTCTTACCAGCTTGCTTTACTTATTTTTCCATATTTACCTCTACTTGCCCCCACTCCTTCAATGCAATCATGTCAAAATATAACCTAGTTTCAGATATGGTTATAAGACATACATGTGTAAAATTTCAAGTGAGAATCTAAATTTAATTTTATGAACTCTTTTAATAAGTCAGTGGGGGTGGTGGGGGGATGGAAAATACTATTAAAAAGCCTGAGACCTTCGCTTCTAGTATATACACCATATCCCATATGTCTGTATTTTTACCAGCTTGCTTTACTAATTTTCCCCTATATACCCCTGTTTAACTCCCAACCCTTCAACGGAATCATCTCAAAATATAATCTAGTTCCAGATGTCTTTATAATACATATGCGTACCAAATTTCATGTGAATATCTCAATTTTATTTTATCAACCCCTTGAATGGGTGGTGAGGGGTTGAAATATATTATTAAAAAATCTGAGGCCTTGGCTTCTAGTACATACACCGATTTTCTAATTTAAAATCTCGACGTTACGTGACATTCTAAACCTATTTCAAGAAAAAATTTTGAAATTTTTTTTGCGATTACTATACTTCCAATCCACTACGTGGATGTGGAAGTAATAAATTATTTAAAATATTGTCAGTATAATATGGTCTGTGATTTGTAATATCTAAACTATGAAATTCTTATTAACTTGATTATAGTCTATAAGAGTGCCTTGCACAGTTTATAATATCCATTTTTTAAATTACCTCCGTTTCTCTTGATACACTGGACGCAGTTTTCACCAATTTTTAGCCAGAAAATAATATAACTCACTAACTACAGCACCTACTTTAGCATATAGGGTATAATTCTCGAATGTAATTCTTGTATTATTTTTTCAATTATTTTACGACTTTGTATGTATTGAAGGTCAAGGTTCCGTATTTTTTTAATATAAAATTGGCTATTTGATTAGAGATAATAAATTTTCTAAAATGTGAAATTATATACATAGATAGAATTATTGTAAATAATTTCGTGGCAAGAATTTGAAACAAATGATTGTTGATTTCTTTTACTGAACACTGCCTAGATACATCAAACAATATATTAGAAATACTCTACATATATTTCTGCTTGATAGCCCTTTATTGAGAGTACCTACTACAAACGAATTACTAAGGTTATACAGGTGGTTATTTTAAAGAGTGACCCCAAAAGTTCCCCCGTTTCAAGATTCTTTAATATGGACTCAAATTTGGTAGTAAATGACTGTTTACCATGAGATATTAATTCTCTAAATATTTCAAAATCAGCATTTGTAACTATGAGAAAATTAGTGCTTCATGATAAACTATGATTTATTACCAAATTCGAGTTCATATTTGGAAACTTCGAAACGGGCTATTTTTGGCAGATTTTTGGGTCATTGTTTATACCTAAAAATATTTCCGACCTAATCTATTTATGACCTAATCAATTGAATCCTTAATTATAGGAATTTCCTGGTAGATTATGTAAATTAATGAATAATTCTTAACATTTTCTTTATTATACGAGTATTCAAGACATTTTGCTGACCACGCGTGGTGCAGGGATTGTTTCTAAGGGATTTTTTTATTTTTAATTGTTCAAGAAGAGTTAACCTTTTACCTTTTAATTCTGAATAACGTAAAGTTCTGAATGACGTTGTATGTAGCTATGATATGGTTATTTTCCATACAATGTGTTGCTATTCCAGTATTTTTATTGTTACTTAAAATTGATTATTTATGCTCTTTTACTCTGTTCTCAATGCTTCTATCACTGTGCCCAATATAGACAGCATTACAATCTGATGCATCTGATTTCATATGCACCAGATTTATTAAGTTTATTTAATTTTCTCCTTATTATTGGCAAATATTCTTCCTAAATTCGTTTTATTCACACTAATTGTACAGACACCTACAATATATTATATTTATATATATTTAATTTTCCAAAGACTTTGTTACTAAATTTTGAAATATAATTAATGAAACTATATTTTGTATATCTGTTCTGTGCTGTGAGGGATTCCTTTTGAAGCATATTGCGTTGTTTATTTTTGACAATAATATCTATTAGCGACTTGTATCCGTTATTTCTTGCAAGTTGTTTGATTATATTCATCTCTCTATCAAAAGTGTTTTCGTCTAAAGGAAAGTTCGTACGTCTTGGGCCGAGACTTATGTAGAGTATTTCTAATATAATGTTTGACACATCTAAAAGCAGTGTTTATTTAAAACGAAATAAACAATTATTTTCAAGATGTTTTGCAAGAAACCTACCACAAATTTAGTTCAGTGTGAAATAAATGATATCAACAGCATTGAATTTCTCTGCTCATATTACGTACAAGCTGTAATGCTCTGATATCATAATTTGATTAACAGCGAGGCATACCGCGGTGCTATAATTGCATTGCTAATTGAACCTTTAATTTATGTATCAAACCTTTAAACGTAATAAATGATAGCAATATTTCATGCCGATTAGTCACAGATATTATGTAGTTGTCAAATAATAAAAGACTACACTGAGAAAGAAGAATTTAAGCTCTTATGTGGTCCAAAGTTATTATTATGATTAGTCATCAGTTTTCAATAAAAATTTACTGAAACTTGAATAAGACTATTAAATTAAAAATTGGTTTACCTATATGACACCTGCTTATTAATACAGGATGTTTGGCCGATGGTTTGCCAAGTGAAGATGGTGGATAGGTGAGGCTATTCGGAACATATTTAGCCTTATACGGAGTGTCACGGTTTGCTAGATATTAATTTTCTATGAACATAAAGTTCGCACCCAGAGTTAGCACCCCAGATTCACACTAGGTCTGAATCGGCAACGTAAAGAGAGGTCACGCCACCGCTGGCGGGAATTATCTTGTTTAAAGGAGTAGAAGAGGCCTGTCTGGGGTGGAAAGCGGCAGCTCGTTGCCGGATCGAATTTTCCAATGTAAAAAAAAATTCCGGCTCTGAAATGCACATGCAAAGAGCTGCCTCGATTCGGGTTGTGGCAATCATCATGATTCAGTGTAAACTAACAGCCTTCCAATTTTCAGCGCGGCAGCTCAATGCCTAGTCGAGTTTTCCGGAGAGAAAATCGCGGCAGCTCTTAGCTCTTCCCTTCCACGGTCGGAAATCTCTTTTCCCCCAGACTTGGCGTTGAGCTGCCGCGCTGAAAATGGGTCAAGGGATACCTATTGTTGAAAGAAAAGCATTCACAGAGAGAAAATCGCGGCAGCTCGTGGCCCTTCCCATCCACGGTCGGAAAACTCTTTTTACCAGGAGAACACTACTTGGCGTTGAGCTGCCGCGCTGAAAATAGGTCAAAAGGTACCTATTGTTAAAAAAAAGCATTTGTATAAAAAAAATCGCGGCAGCTCGTGGCCCTTCCCTTTCACGGTCGGAAAACCCTCTTCCCCGGAAAACTCGACTTGGCATTGAGCTGCCGCACTGAGAATAGGTCAAAAGGTACCTATTGTTAAAAGAAAAGCATCCACAGAGAGAAAATCGCGGCAGCTCGTGGCCCTTCTCTTCCACGGTCGGAAAACCCTCTTCCCCCAGAAAACTCGACTTGGCGTTGACCTGCCGCGCTTAAAATATGTCAAAAGGGACCTATTGTTAAAAGAAAAGCATCCACAGATAGAAAATCGCGGCAGCTCGTGGCCCTTCCCTTCCCTTCCACAGTCGGAAAACTCCTTTCCCCGCGAAAAACTCGACTTGGCATTGAGCTGTCGCACTGAAAGTGGGTAATAGAGTTCCCATTGGTAAAAGAAAAGCATCCACAAAGAGAAAATCGCGGCAGCTCTTGGCGCTTCCCTTCCACAGTCGGAAAATTCTTTTTCCCGCGGAAAACTTGACTTGGCGTTGACTTGCCGCCCTGAAAATAGGCTAAAAGGTACCTACTGTTAAAAGAAAAGCATCCACAGACAGAAAATTGCGGCAGCTCGTGGCCCCTCCCTTCCACGGTCGGAAAACTCTTTTTTCCGAGGAAAACTCGACTTGGCATTGAGCGGCCGCGCTGATAGTAGGTCAAAGGATACCTATTCTTAAAAGAAAAGCATCCACAGAGAGAAAATCGCGGCAGCTCGTGGCCCTTCCCTTCATGGTCGGAAAACTCTTTTTCTCCCGGAAAACTCGACTTGGCATTGAGCTGCCGCGCTGAAAGTGGGTCAAATGGTACCTATTGTTAAAAGAAAAGCATGCACAGAGGGAAAATCGATGTAGCTCGTGGCCCTACCTTTCCACGGCCGGAAAACTCTTTTTCCCGCGGAAAACTCGACTTGGCGTTGAGCTGCCGCGCTGAAAATGAGTCAAAGGATACCTATTGTTAAGAAAAAAGCATCCAGAGAGAGACAATCGCGGCAGCTCGTGGTCCTTCCCTTCCACGGTCGGAAAACTCTTTTTCCCTCCGGAAAGCTCGACTTGGCATTGAGCTGCCGCGCTGAAAATAGCTCAAAAGGTACCTGTGGGTAACAGAGAAGCATCCACAGAGAGAATTGCGGCAGCTCTTGGCCCTTCCCTTCCATGGTCGGAAAACTCTCCCCCCGGAAAACTCGACTTGACAGTGAGCTGCCGCACTGAAAATTGAAGGGCGGTTAGTTTACAATGAATCATGATGTATGCCACAACCCGAACCGCGGCAGCTCTTTGCATGTGCATTTCAGAGCCGGAATTTTTTTTACATCGGAAAATTCGATCCGTCAACGAGCTGCCGCTTTCCATCCACGACAAGCCTCTGCTACTCCTTGAAACAATGATAATTCTCGCCAGCGGTGGTGCGGCCGCTCGTTACGTTGCCGTTTCACACCTAATGTTAATCTGGGGTGCTAACTCTGGATGCCAACTTTATGTTCATTAATTTTCTTTGCTATTTTTGAATATTTCCCAAAGCCTTTCAGCTGTCATAACTCATTTTTTATAGTTCTAAAAGCTAAAAATAATTTTTATCTGTATCTTTAATGTATCTTTGTTCCAATGAAATAGATAATTATCGATGATAAAGAACAACAAAAATGAACTAACAGCGTCATGACAATAGAAATTGTTTTAAAATGGAAATTTGCATTGCAATAAAAAAATAAAACAAAACAAAATCGATCAAGATATCCAAATGCCTTTAAAATATTTTCTAGTTTATGCTCTTTGCATCAATCCAAACAAAAGTTTAAATAACTTGGGAAAATAGGTGATACCTGTCTATAAGGAACTGTGAGGCATTGGGGAAAAATTAACAGGACTAAGGAAATCAACAAATTATTCTTTTTAAAATTCATTATAAGTCTTGCTCGAATTGCACTCCGCCGTTTCTAGTGTATGCGTGATATAATTGTCATTTCAACTTTAGTTGTGCAGAACCGCATCTCTTCTTTGATTGTATTGGACGTGGTGGCGTTAATTTTTGCAATTAAACTCTTCCGGTTTTGAACGACTTCATTATAAATAAGTGCTTTAGCACGTCGCCAAACGTAAAAATCAAGTAGTGTTAAGTCTGGGGACTGTACGGGCCGTGTTATGGGACCAGCTAATTTGTCTTCAGTTTTTGTAAGGCTTTCTTTGATTGTGATATTTCAGGTTCGCAATCTCGCTGCCCGTTGTCTTTTAAATCAGAATGAAAAACGTTTTGGCAGTATTGGTGCTAAGCTTCAATAACTTCATCCTATATTTTCTTATGATGCTGGAAACGTCCTTAATTTATCACGTTTGTGTTTTGAATTCACGTATCATTACCCTTACTATTTGGAAAAAGCCCTTTCTAGTATTGAGATCAGCGTGTATATTAGAATCCATATCGTTCGGATTATAAATAATAGGACATTTTATTACATCCCTTATTATTCAAAATGTTCAGTTTCCTACTAATTTAGAAAATCTTTTGTGCATTGAAAATGATAATATTAATATGATAATATACAATTTTATAAAATCTGCACTCATTTTAATTTAGGTAATATTGTTTGTATAAATTTTCTTCTTTATTTAATACATTAATTAGCAATAGCATGTATGTAGATTATAGTCGTTGAAAAACCTATTGTTTATCCCCATGTTTAACCCCTTCTATCCATGGTCTTTCCTGTGATCGTGCAAGTCTTGACAGACCCCTAGACGCATCGTGTTCCTATTTCAAATTCCCCAGGAAAAAAACAAACAAAAAAACAAAAAAAAAAACAAAAAAAAACAAGAAAAAGAAACAAAACAAAAAAATATGAATGTATGTATGTGCGTATATGTATGTCTATATGTGTATGTATGTATATATGTTGTTGTGACAACAAGGTAGTCACATCCCAAGGAATTGTACAGATTGTTAAAAATTTGATTTCACAGAAAAACTGAAATAGCCAAATTAAATTATAAAAACCTATGCGTTAGGTGTAAAACATTACTGAAATCTTTGAGCAATAACAGCATGAGATTTTGAACAGGATAACAAACCTAAGTTCTAATGAAACACAACCAAAATTATTAATTTATTGTAAACGAAACGTAAAATGCAAAATGACCAAATATAATAATTAAATGTATCATAACCGAATATTTTATATAAAGTAATATGTACAGGACATTAAAAATGGTTTAATATCTATTAAGTTACGTCACCATGAACTATAACATGTAGATATAGGTAAGGACTTGACCTATGGTCAACATAAGTAGCATAGTAGTGGAAAATATGGATGAAAATTAACAAAAATCTATTTAAATGTGAAATAAAAACATTATTTGTAGTGAAATTTTCAATAAGTACTCATAAGTGAGCTATAAGCACTAAAAGACTTGATAAACGCATATCCAAAATCATGGATACAAAAACATTATTAGTAAGAACGGTAGACTCCACCGCAGAAGTGAAAAGTGATAAAAACTGTAGAATTTCACATCGTATTGACTTAAAAGTAATGGATATGGTAGATACTTACTATATTTCACTAAAGAACGTGAAAGTTCTAGAATACTTGGACTATTAGAGGTCTCAAGATCCATTAATTAAAATAAGGGTGCATAACCTTACATATTTCAGACTGTAACTCGCAAAAGAGAAAATTTATGTTGATAAAACCCAGACATGGTGTTGAAGGGAACTTTTCCAAATAGTTTTCATAAGTTGTATGTTAAAATTTCATCAAGGTAGATAAGTTAAGAAAACCAATGACAGTTTGCGGTACCCTAAAAAGGAAAAAAATGCTTTGGTCATTATTTTGATATAACATATAGTAGGATAAGTGTTATTAGTATAGAAATGTTCAGAGAGGATTGCTAATCAATTTACATAATAGTTATATTAGTATAAGATAGTTTTTAGTTTGAATAGTTGTAAAAATAGATGGTAATAGAAAAAATTTAAATATTGACGAAAACATATAGTATGGCATATCAGAAAACGTAGAATAAGCTCTAGTAAATGAATATGAAATTAGTTTTATCATTCACAATCTACAAAAAGAATAATATTAAAATAAAGTTTTTCATAAAAAAATGACAGAAATCAAGTATCCTGTTTTTTATAATATAAATGTCAACTTAGGCTTGTGTGGGCCAATAGAATTCCACAAATTAAAATTTAGTATGTTTTTGGTATTGAAAGCGTAAGGACACAAAAATTGAGAGAAAAAAATGACCTCACTTTGCCGACCTCAGCAATAATGCTAATGATTAAAGAAGACACCCACAGAAAATTTAAAAAACTGTGGGATGAAACTCATAGTTGTCAGTTGGCCAGGGATCTGCTTAGATACCCTGACAAGGATACAACGATGATCTACCTGGGAATGTCCAGGAGGAACCTGCGCTTCGCGACAGGAATTCTTACTGGTCATTGCCAGTTGAGGAAGCACCTTTACAACATGAAGTTAAATGACACACCCCTATGTAGAGGTTGTGAACAAGAAGACGAGACTATCCAACACGTACTCTGTGAGTGCCCGGCAGTCTCCTCTAGCAGAGAATCCATTTTGGGAGAACGTTGGCCTACACTGGCCGACTTGAGGGATATTCCCCTAGGCAGCATCACCACCTTCTTCACAAGATTAGGATGGTTGGAGGCCTAGGTGGAATCCTGTATCCCTCGGGAGGACGTACAAGGGGCCCAATGGGGCCTAGGTGCTGCGGTCACCTAAATGTGACTGCCCTCCCACAAACTCCAAACTCCAAACTCCATGACCTCACTTTTTAAGAATCAAAATAAATAATGAAACCAGCATACTCACATTAATAAATAAACCATATTGAAGATAAATTTTAAAATATTTGATATCCAAGTGGATTAATATATGCTGAACAAGTAATAGTTCCGTTCCTGAAACAAATCATAATTTAAAATAAAATTTCTATAACCAAATATTTCAACAAACTTTGTTTACAAATAAGAAGAGTAATTTAAAAGGTATTATTTTGTGCAACGCATATTTTGAACTGTAAATAATCTGGTAAATACTTACCTAGATTTAATAATATATCCAGTGATATTTAAAATAAAGTAAATTTCATCGAAACGTCAAGAGCTCCGCCAAAGAAAATTTTCAACGGGAAGCAGTGCAGCCAGCAGTATAAAGGAAATCGACAGTTGGAAGCTGGAGCGTGTGCACGCAAAAGAATAAGGAACACCGATCGATAGAAATCAAGGTAACATCTAAATGACCAATCAGATTAAATCCTAGGTATTTAAAATCAAGCGAATGATTAAAATAGCACAGTTTTAAAGCATTTTTCAACTAAATAAAGGCCAAATTGCAATTTTATTCTAGTTTTAAGTTTTATTATTGTCCAAAATTTATACTCGTTTGTCATATTTCATTTTGTTTATTTTGAAATTGATTAGCATATTAAATTTTGTAAAAACCAGTGGCTGTGTTTTCATTGGAACCTACAGTTTGCTGAGGAAGAGAGAAACGTGAATTTGAGCAATTGAAACCACTCTTGACCCTGAAAGAGTTGACATCTCACGCTATTAAATTATACTGTTTCAAAAGGAGATAAAAATAAAATCGGTTTGGCAACAAACCTGGCGCTCAACAAAACTTATAACTCAAATTTAATTTTTTTTTAATATAATAAATAATTAAAAATAATAATAAATAAAAAACAGTATAAAGAAACAGTATAATGTATATACAAAATAAAACTTGAAATTTAATTAGCAGTAGTCAGTAAGTCAAATAACAGTGTTACACAGTTCCATTGTATGATTGCCCTTTTGAATTAACTGTTTTATTTGTAATTAAAACATTTTAATACTTGATTTTAATTAAAACAAATGGTAAAAATTTCTGTGGCTAATTGAACCGATTTTCGGAAGCCAAACCACTTAAAAAAAAAAGAATCCATATCTCTTCAATAAGGAGCATGAAGAGTCATTATTAATGGCCTGGAATTTTCTATTTTGCTTTCATCTTTCTATTTTATTCAAGACAAAATCTATTGTCTTTGACATTTGTTATTATTATCAAATATTTTGGAATTATTAAATATGATTTTGTTAAAAATATACGTTTATTATAACAAGAACAGTCTATAAACATATAACCTAGAAACAGTCATCCGTTGTTAATGTTCTAATAGCAATTTTATGCTAATATGTTTCAATTTGCATCGGAATATGGGTATATAATGAAATATGAACATCTATACCAATAAAGCTTTTCTCACGGAATAATTCCAATGATGCTTTAATAAAATCGTTGCATTACACGCTCCATAAATAATACAAATCAAGATTTCCGTAAGTTAATAAATTAGTTAATTCCGCCCTTTCTGTCGGCTAGCCCGCCCTCACATAATGTGTGCAATTCCTCGTCGAACCTTCTCATCTTGTAGGGGAAACGGGAGATGCCCCATCAAAGTAAACATAGGATACCTTAATATGAGTTTTGTGATGACATATTAAGTTAGTAGGTAACAAGGAAACTTAACAAAAGGGGATCAAATATTGTTTAATTTAAACAGAAAGCAAAACGTAATACGTGAAGATGTATTAGGAAAGGTATAAAAATTACTTACACGTTAATTTTCGTAATTGATTTTATTGTTGCTTAAAACTGTAGGTAGTTTTTGAAGTACGGCATATATGAGATGTTACACTCACAGATTACACTATAATTCGATGGAGTTGAAGAACTATGAGCAATGTAAATCATGTTAAAGAGTCCAAGTTAGCGGAAAAATATGGGTAGTTAAAAAATTTAGAGCGCTTCCGTATAAACACACGAATCACATATAGTAGAAAACCCTTGGGGGGTTTTATTTGGATTTGGATTCAAAGCATACTAGGAAAGGGGTTATATATTTAAAAAAGTCGGTAAAGGTATTTACACAGAATTTGCCTCTTTATTTATACAGGAGTGGTCATTTTAAAAGAAACCGGTGCCTAAGGAATCACTACTTCCACATCCTGATTTCTCATCCAAGTCACTTTAAAGGAAACATGTTGACTATATTTGCACTCTAGTATGTGGAAATTATTGGTCATAGAGTTTTAATAATATTTGGGGCAGACATCATAGAAAAATTAGAGGCGTTGGTTTCTACCATATGCATTAAAAATGAAGTTTCTAGCTTGGCCTACTTACTTTGCGCTATTCACAACCTGCCACATCCCACCCCTTCAACGAAATCGTCTCAATCAGATGTCATTACTATACATACGTGTACTAACTTTCAAGTGAATATTTCAATTTTATGTTATCAATTCCTTTAATAATGGAGTCGACGTGACTGTCACGTCGCACAGTGGGTAATTTTAAATATCTAGCAAATAATAAAGGCAAAATTTCGTACTCACAGATTTCTAGAATTGTACCCACATTTAATAATAGGATACCTACGTAGTTCCCGGAAGAAGTATTGGACAGATTGGTGGCAGTAGTTGGCTGTGGTGTAATAACGAACTGCTCCGAATTACACAAATTAATCATTTTTGCCAGCATTTGTGTTAACTTGTACTTCAGGATTAGTGTATCGTTATAAAAGTTGTGTTGCCCTTATGTGCCCAAAACGCTGTAGTTGTTTAATTTGAAGGTATGTACACTATTTATCATAAGTCTGTTACTACGCATACTCTTAAATAAGAGATATTTGAACATATTCATGTGAGATATTTTATGTTTTAAGTTTGAGAAGCCCGCAAACTTCAAATTCTGGCGTATTCGATTTGGAATAATTTTTCTCGTATTATGGAACTCATTTGTGTTATTTCTAAATAGAAACAAATTGCCAAGAATTGCCAGGGACATAATTTTTCAGTGTTTCAGGTTATCATGTCGATCACAAAAAGTGAACTTTTTGAAGTTTGGTGTCAGGAGAGTGCAGTTAAAAGTGAAAACTCCGCTATTTTAACTTGCATCTGATGAAGAAGCAAGTTATATTCTTTATCCGTGGTACTATATGCATTCCAGTTTCCATGGAATTTTAATACATGGTGCTGATATAATTAAAATGTCTATTCTTCCAATAGGAATGCTTTCGGAAGAAGCTTTAGAACCACATAATAAGGATTTTAAGAAATATCGGGAATATAATACAAGGAAGTTCTTTCGCAAAGATACCATGGCAGATTTGTTTAATTATACATTATTTTAATTTGATCCATTAATTTCATCGTTATCTAAGTCAATTTCAACCAGTTATTCTCATAGACAACCACTTAATAGAGACGTTATCCAATTATTATCAGATGCACCCCTTCCGACTGCGACCACATCATCACAATCACCTGATGAGTCTGTTAATAGTACTGAATCCTACTATGAAATTACAAAGGAATTTTGGTCGGGGTTCGCTTATTGTGAATAAAATAGTTACGAACTACTAGAAATAAAAAAAAGCACTTAGAAGAATATTAATTTGAAACTGTTTTATGTTTCAAGTGTTTTTTGTAAGTTATAAAGTAATTTTTTTAAATCGTGGCTTGTTTATTTTATTAACTTATACTTTAGCTAAGCCATTATATTATATACAATAAATGCATCTTTTGGTATAATTTGAATTTTTATTTCCTAGATTTGTCATTTTACCCACGTGCGTCGCTTCGTGAGCGGATCTCCATAAGACTCGATGGACTCCTAGCTAGGTGACAAAACAGTTGCGTGACAAAAGTCACCCGTGCGCGCTTAGCCTAACGCTTGAAAACCGGTTTTCTTTGTACTTTGGGGTTCCTAGAATCGGTAGGGACAGATTGCAGTGGCAACCAAGAACTTTCGATTTTCGGCAAATGGCCAGTTTTTTCCGATTTTATCCCACTGTGTAGACGCTCGTATATATACTTAGTGGGCCAAATGATGTGGCGGTGATGTAAGGGAAACGTCACACGCCACATCCGACTTAAGGCTTATTACAGGCCCTTTAATGTACTATTGCCCTTTGAGATATCATCTTAAGAACATGGTCTAGGCAGATTATTTTACGTGCAGATATTGTGATACTGCAATAGAAACTGCGGAACATATTCCATGCGAATGCAAGATGCTAATCCGCACTAGGCCAAAGGTGGAGTTAACACCTGAAGACATAAGGAAATTAGCCCCCAGGAAAATTACAAGCGTTGTAAAAAGCTTGGGAGTCCTGGGTAACAACTAATTAGGTATTTTCACAAATTTTAAATTCACTTTCACTGTGAACATAATGCTTTATTTTAGTTAAAAACAATTGAATTTTGAAAAACAGTCGAATAATACCTTCAAATAAGCCATTTTAAATTTGTATTGAAATCTTTTCGCCAAAAACACTACATCAATTCACTGCGCACTCATGACGCCATCAGTTATATTGTCAGTGTCATTTTGTGTTATAAACACGTTATTTTGCAGATAAACCTCCAAAAGTAGCTTTTACAAATCCCGTATTAGGTAGGCGTTACTTATTTAATCACATGTAAAACCTAAATAAAGTGAATAAAATGTTGTGTTTAACTATTTTTAAACGCCGTTTAAGAAACTAATATAACTGATGACGTCACCGCGAGTTTCGCGTACTCGTTTAATTACCAAAACTTGATGTTATTTATTTGTTGAAATTTTAATTTGATGGACGATATAATGCTGTTTAAATATCAATAAGTGCTTTAGTACAACAAGTACTTCATTTTAATAATATCAAAAAAGCAAATTTGCACATAGTGAAAACACCTAATTGTAGGGTAATTCACCAAAAATCTTTTAGATGGATGTGAAGAAGGGCTGTTTAGAGCAAAGCGATTCCTTAAACAATCTACAATATCTCTCTACGCCCGCACCTGCCTCCTCGGCCATTTTAGGTTGATCTATTTACTAGTTGAGTGACTTTTTCTACAACAGCAGTAATTCGATTCTGCTCGTTATCGATCAGCACAGTAATAGAGCAGTCCCAGTTCTGCTTAGTTGGCGTTGAGTGCTGGTTTGGTCAGGAAATCTAATTGAATAAACTACAGAATCCTCAAAAGACCGAGTTTAAATTAGTTTTCTTTCATTGTTTTTCTGGTTGCAATATGTCCCTCATCTGGATAAGAAATTCACAGATTTCGCAATTCTTGCAATCATCGGGACATTGGAAATGATAACACCATACATAAAACATAAACTTTTTCCGGACTCGGTTTCGCCTCGTCCGGAAACAGCTATGATCCGCTCTCGATTGCGACACCGCTGTATTTCGATCTTAAATGAAAACTGGTAACTTGACCCCTGTGATATATGCAACCCATATTACATTTGCATATATCAGCCGTTGCATATACGACAGTCTCACTCGACCGCGACACCGCTGTCTTTTGACCTTGAACGAAAACTGGTTACTCCACGCCCATATACGAATATAAACATTTCCAATGTTAAAAGCTCAATACCATGTATTCTCTTTTGAATTAAATCTAGAGTTACTGTATCCAACTTTCGGGTTGTTGGTAAGGAGTAATTACAATACACCTTATACCTGCTGTTCTCCACGACTACTACTAATTCATGGCACATACGGCACGATGATATCTTGGTCGATAGCATAGGTTTACCTAATGTAGTAGTAGAGCAAAACAAATATTACATTGTACCAGGTGTTATAGAATGAAACTGCATGTACGGAACTTGCTGAGAATATGCATATTAGAGTCTAAGAATACCAATTACAGACTTGTGCATGTAGTTTGGAAATTTTCCTTTAAAATAACTTTCCGGTGTTCGGAGCATCTATTACTCCATCTTGACACACCAATACATAACCCCTAACGTTCATAAACATAAACATCCCTACTCATCAGCATTGCCAGTGACGAAGCTGAGGATGGAACCAATTACACGATAGACAGTCTGACCAAGCATGCTTATGGTTACTACTAACACGCTTTAGCTGGCTGAGCTACCGTGTCGGTAAAGAACAAATTGCCGGTCGACTAATTTAATTATCACGAAAAATTTCTGTATTAAAATACAAAAATTCTATGCATTTTAAAGTAACATGCCCATACTCGAGGAAATTAGCTAAGCCGGTAAACACCAATTAACAATTAAGTTTTTACAAAACGGACCTACATCTCCCGAATCTCCCCCATAGCAACAGATTCATAGTATGCCGTACATTGTATTCACTACATAATAATTAAGAAGAACCATATTTACTTTATCTTTCGCAATTAATTAAGTTTTGAATCGTGCTAATAAATGACAGGTTTAAATTAAAAACACGCAAAAACGAGTTCATGTTACAAAGTAATTAAAGTTTAAAACATTTTTTATAATATACATATACAATAAATCAAGATGACTGCCCCACTCCAGTTTTTTGGTATATTCTTAAGGTTATTAAATTTGATAATTAAAATGTACGTTTTGATACTTTTGTCTAGATTGTTATAGGCATAAATATGAAGAAAATAACAATTGAACGTCAATTTGCAAAAGCATTAACCAACTTTCTATTTTTTAAATTAAAAAATATGCTACTTAAAAAGATCTGTTTCTCTTTACAGTGATGTTCTGTTGTTTTCCGTTTTCATATTCGGAATGCCCATAAACGTCTTGACAAATTCCAAGTTGGTAATGTTTTTGGTAACTGTAACAATAGTCCACAATACTGCGGTGGCAACGTTCGCTATACATATAGATATCGATAGTAACTTTTCAAACTAGTAAATGTTGCAGCTGTGCGTGGCCGATTTAGTTGATTAACATTTTCCTCGAATGTGATAGAGTTCACATTACATAATGCCACTGAGATTGAATTTATATTAAATAGATTTTATAATTTCTGCAGTGGAATCTGTTCTTTCAGAAACATAAAAGTTTTTCACATTTAACGAAAGAACCAAAATAAATTGATTCACTGATAATTATTAAGATGCCTAAAAGATGCTTTGAATTTATTGATAGATAAAATAAATCTTACAACTGACCTAAAATCTAATGTAAATGCAAAAAATCTATAAAATCAGAATAACAGACAGTTTGGGTTTGAAACAGGCGATTTCAATTCGTAAATTACCGAAGTACATATTTTGAGAAAATGTTTTCTTTGTCCACGACTATTAAATAACATACTCATTAGATATGTGTCTCCTCAAGAATAATGCAATCCATTATTCCCTGCAGTGAATAATGAGTTCACTATTCACTGATTGCAGTTAATAATGAGGACAGTCAGTTGTTTATAAGAAATAACGTTAGTGACTTTTACTAAAAATTTAAAATATCAAAATTGCAGCAACCAAAAGACAAGTGTTGTCTCTAGGGAGCACTCAAATGGTACATACCGAAGAGTTACTTTAATAAACACTCAAAAGCTACATTAGTAAGTTTTCTTCGAAGCTTCATCTAGTAGCAACACGCGGCAATCTCCAATATTGTTTTTGAAGCCATTTGCCTGCAACTATTATTTTATTAGCAAGCCATGACAAGGTGTCAGAGCGTAATTTTGTTATTGATTTGAAACGTCAAAATTTAAATGACATATGAATCTTTCTTAAATTGGAGAAATAAAATGAAGATGAATTAAATAACATTAAATAATTAATACCTAATCGTGGACAAAGTATAGTATTCTACTTGCATATAATGGCTATTATTCACTCTGGTGAATAATAGCCATCATTATAAGCTTGTTGAATAATATACTATTTTGTCCACGACTATTAAATGATGTACTCATTATGTATGTGTTTTCTCAAGGATAATGGTATCCATTATTCTCTGCAGTGAATAATGATTTCATTATTCACAGATTGCAGTGAATAATGAGGACAGTGAGTTGTTTATAAGAAATGACATTAGTGACTCTACTAAAAATTTAAAATGTCAAAATTGCAGCAATCAAGAGACAAGTGCCTGTCTCTCTAAGTTTTCTAGGAAGCACCCAAATGGTACATGCCGAAGAGGTACTTTAATGAACACTCAAAAACTATATTAATAAGTTTTTTTCAAAGCATCATCTATTAGCAAAACGCGGCAATCCCCAACATTGTTTTTGAAACTATTTACCTACGTGCTTACAAACTGTATTATTTTATTAGTAAGCAATGTGTCAAAGCGTAATTCTGTAATTGATTTAAAACGTCAAAATATGTGCTACTTCAACGCCAACGTTATTTACAATAATTTTACATATTGGATATTCAAAGAGAGTAGTATAATTAAATATACTGACAGTGAAAACGACGTTTCTTTGACACCGCCAGTGACAAAGGAAGCTGCAGAAATCGCGTCATTAAACTTGTTGCCCAAAAAATCGAAAAAATTATATATGATGACATGAATCTTTTTTAAATAGAAATGAAATGAAGATGAATTAAATAAATATTAAATATTTAATAGTCGTGGACGAAGTATAGTATTCTATTCGCATATAATGGCTATTATTCACTCTGGTGATTTACCACACTCGCCTGTGTCTCGTGTCTTAAACTTCACCATCGTGAGTAATAGCCATCATTATATGCTCGTTGAATAATATACTATTATTTCATACTTCTTATTATTCATTGATTACCTATGAAAAATAAGAAGAAAACTATCTATAAAAATATCATTTTCCAATCTTTGTATTCTTTCGATAACCTGCATTCTGGTTATGGTAGCAATTAAAAAATTCTAAAATTAATTTGGTTATTCTCAAGTATCTGCATAGTCCCCTACGACCAAGAAGAGTAAGGTCAAAGTAATAGTGGAATAAAATTAAGGATCTAAATTGTCCAAAAAGAAACTGTCTTATTATAGCTCTGCCTTTTTTGCTGAAACCTGTAAACGTTACAAGTGTAGTAAACAAACAAGGTACCTATTTACAACCGTAAATTGGTACTTTGAAAGAAATATTTTATTTCACTTTACTTTACACACGTTTTGGATTAAATCCTTGTAGTGGAAAGCTTCTAGGGACAAAAGACTGTTCAAAATTGGATTGATTATCTATCACTCCATCTTTGGAAATGTCTTTGAAACATTTTTCACCCTTATTCTGGAGCTAAAAGTTGACCTGTGCAAATGCTTTTTGAATAATGCGTAAGAGAATATTCATTAAGCTTATTAGTATCACAATTAAAATCAAGAGCATACATACAGGGTGTCCCACGACGAGCTGCGGCGATCGATATCTCGAAAAGTAGACGTTGGAAAATTTTGAAAGTTTGGAAGTAAACTAATGTCGATGGGGGCAACTCGGATAAAATATTTTCAAGATCGTGGCACTTCCGGTTATACCGGAAGTCGGTACCAACTTGCTTATTTTAAATGGAACACTGTATATATTTTCGACTTTTTGAAATAACCATGAAATTCTAAGTCTAAACATGTACACACTCTAGACATAAACACAGCAGTTTCGGAGATATTTGACATTTTATAAAAAATTTGACAGGTGCAATGGTTTGCAAGAACCGTTATAACTATCTTCGTGTAGGAGGTTCTCAATTGTTCTCTGGCACGTAGAAAGAACACAAGATGAACTAGTCTTTACAGTAAAAATAAGTGAAATAATAGTATACGAAATGTTCTATTTTTCACGTTACATTTTGCCAAATTCAAACTTCAAAAACTTTTTTATTTCAAATGGAACGCCCTAGATTTTTAAACATCAAATTATGTACAATTAAATTCCCTTTTCTCTAGTATAGGGATTGGGTCAAAGTTACAACTTTTTGAAATATTGGCGAATTTCTAAAATATGTTAGAATTTATTATTAAAAATTGCCATCAACTTCATCATTAATGTCAGTCATTCTCTTATGTAGCGCGTTTAAGTTACACCCACGGAGACTTTTTAGATTTGTTTATTATTTATGGAGAATTTAATAAAGTAATATCAAGAATATGTAACACATTTGCTACTCGATACCCACAAGAACAAAAACCATCACCATACACTGTAAAACAGATAATTTTAGAATATTTGGCTCTCTCAAGGCAGGAATTCTAAGGAGGAAGCCTTAGACATATTAGCCAAAGAGGCAATATTTTTAACTTACTATTTAAATTTTCGTCAAAAAATTGTAATGTCACCACTCTATCTTTTCTCGTGGCATAGTAAACATTAAACTGCTCATGTTCTTGAATATTTCGCTTCCTGAATACATGAGGATTCGGGATACTTCACTAATGAGAACTGTATGGATTAAACAATACATATTTGGTAAATTTAGTATCATCTGTCCATATAATATTTCCCAAAAAACAATTGTCACCTTCATGTCTCATTAAAATAAATTCATAAAAATTTTCTTTCATCAGGAAATCTATTTCTTTTAATTGTTGAACTACATGAAACGAGAATGGCTTTATGTTTTGACAAGATTATTTGTTAAGATTATAAGTTGATGGCAATTTTTATTAAAAATTCTTGACTATTTCAGAAAATCGTCAATATTTCAAAAATTTGTAATTTTAACCACTACAACGCCTATACGAGAAAAAAGGGAATTGATTGTACACAATTTGATGTTAAAAAATACAGGGTATTCCATTTTAAATAAAAAAAATTTGAAGTTTGAATTTGACAAAATGTAACGTGAAAAATAGAACACTTGGCATTCTATTATGGAATTTATTATTGCAGACACTAGCTCATGTCAAATATATTCGAAACTGCTGCGTTTAGGTACAGGGTGTGCTACATGTTTCGACTCAAAATTTCATGGTTATTTCAAGAAGTCGAAAATATATAGGGTATTCCATTTAAAATAAGCAAGTTGTTATCGACTTCCGGTATAACCGGACGAACTTGAAAATATTTTAGCCAAGTTGCCCCCGTCGACATTAGTTTACTACCAATTTTAAAAAAAAATTTGATGTCTGCTTTTCGAGATATAGATCGCCTCAGTTCGTCGTGGGACACCCTGTATAAACATTAGATCATTTCTTGTATTTTCTTGTTAAATATTAAGTGTATGAAAGTTATCTGCTAAATATCCACACTTTTTAATAATAATTGCTGTCGTGAAACTTTTCCCTATCTTGTTATTAGCTACTGTATAAACTCAACAAAACGATACAAGAAACTATTTCTATCGACTTGTCAAGTCCATTTGACCATGTAAAAGGAAAGAATTAAATTATAAAGTCGTTTCTTCGAAATAATCACTTCTGTATATTATTGATTGACCTTACAGCAGTGATATTAAAACAATATTTACCATAATTAAAGGTATGCTTCTTCGACATTCGAAGCTAGATTTCCCATAGATACAAGAATTGATTAAAGATGTTCTCTTGTTAATACCAGGTTATTATCATTTAAAGAAACAGCGTGCATATACTTTCACATACATTTATTATAGATCCACTCTACTATTATGGTTATAATAACTCTATTCGTGTGCTTAACGTTTTTCCAGGCACACCCCGAGTCCTGTTCATTTGTTTTAACGCTCCCGCGGTGTCCCACACGGTTCTGTGTTGCAGGTGGGTGTAGCGAGTGACGAGAAAGATGAGTCTCGCTGACAAAACTATATTCAGAGCAGGGCACGGCTGGCGAATAGTAGGCTATGATGGCGGGGGTGTTTATTAATTACTCTATTAGAAATTACCATACCCGTTTATATGGTGAATTCAATACATTATTCATGATAATTATTCTAAATGATCGATTGTGAATTATTAATAATAATTACGGTTAATAGGTACCCATATCGTGGATCTATGGTAATATAAATGTAGCTTATTCTGCATTAAACGAGCAGTATAATTATTGCCTTTGTGCTCTAGGTTAGTCATGTCAATTTTTTAAAACAAATATTTTCTTAGCCGTGTTAGGTATCGAATTAATACGGAACAACTGGTAGAAAGAGGTTTTCATGGTTGTAAAATTTCAACTTCTTACATGACAGTTTTATTTCCCATATACAAAGTATATTGGTACACATTGCTTGTTATGTATTGTGGTCGTACAGAAACTTATTTCGAGTTTATAATAAATTTACACGTTTTTAAATATCCTACGCACAAAATAGTGATTTTAAAATTTGATGCCATCGCTTAAAGGCTCCCGAAGCTGCAAAGTTCTATAAAATAGAATTAACTATAAATATGTTATCAAAATATACCAGTAATTATGCAACACTTTTAATACCTAAATAATAAAATGTATTTTACCTGTACGAGCTATTTTTTTTTGTCGGAGAACATAGGACCGTGGTTAAAAAGTGTGTGGACACTCAAAGGGCGCCACCTGCTGTATTCTACGTAGCGTGATTTAAATAATTTTGCCAGCCAGGAACAAAATTAAGTTACTAGCAATGATGAGATGGAAACACTAAAATCAACCAATAATGCCAAAACTTATACTTTACTCTGAAGCAAATATCAGGTGCATTACTGCGAATAATAAGGACATGTAAACACTAGACATTTATTGCAACACAAGTGAGATGTACAACAATAAAAAACAAATAATTTTACTATTACCCCTTAAACATAATCTACACGCAATAGAAATTCAGAATGTGTGCATGACCCCATTTAAAATTGTTTCAGTGATTTGAGTTTTCCATAGGAATGCAACTACGACTTCTGTGATACCAACAATGAGTTTTAGATTTACGACAGCGAGTTAAAGATTTACAATGGATTAAAATTACAGCTCATCACTAAAATATGATGTAATCGAGGGGTAAGCCACCTGTGAAAATTTGTACAGCGACTGCCTATATTTTTCAAATCTGCCAGTACTGCCGCGACTGCCGTTGTGACTGCCGCGACTGCTAAAGAGTCTGCTCTAACTTTCGAGAAGATTGTCCTAACTGCCAAAGAGACTGCTCTGACTGCCGAAGAGACTGCCCTAACTGCCGAGGAGACTGCCCTAACTGTCGAAGAGACTGCTCTGACTGCCGAAGAGACTGCTACGACTTTTGAGAATTGAAATTACAAAAAATAATGAGTGAAATAATAAATCATTAGAATGAAACAAAATATTTATTAAAGACTCAGAATTAAGTAAAATATTTTCATACAAAATGGTAATCGTAAACAAAATGTTATAAGTTATGTTTTGCACGATATTTTCGGAATGCAATCTGGATGCCAGTTCGATCTTGCCGTGAAATTTGGAAGGGGTGTGCGCCCAGTAAATTAATATGTCCATATATAATGTACTTATTTTCAACATCTTGTATGTCGTCTTCTTTGGGCCACGAAAAACTGTCCAAATATGATTCCAAAAATTTCATCTTTGACCTCGTATCAACGATGGCTATTACCCTGCCAATGTACCAGCCACTGTCGTAGTAAACACTGTAATATTTTTCTTTCTGAATCTTGATCTCCGTCTGTATCATATACTTTTCTATTTCTTCCTCTTCCTCTTTCTCAGAAAATGACTCGGCCGAAGACTCAGTTGGAATTTCACTTTCACTTTGGTAGTCTGAGCTGACGTCTGTGTCCGTCTTTGAAGTTAAAGACAAATCGTCTTCCTCGTCATATTTTTTATTTGTTTTCGTTTTTGTGCTTTTATTTGTCTTCTTTGTGTCGCCTGGCAATTTATTTTTCTTATTGTTTCTATTACTTTTCCTAGTATTACCACGCGTTGCCATACCTTTAACCCTTAAAAGTCTGTCCGATGATAGTCTACCCTTTTTTTCACTGAAAAACCAGCAAAGCGACGATTTTGTTTTATTTTTCAGTCTGACTTTGAGATAGATTGGTCTGGTCCGTGAAATGGACAACTTTTTTTTGTGTGTGCCTGTGTATTTTTTTTTCTTTCTTTGAGCGATATTTGCGATTTTAGGTTGTATAAGTTCCGAAATAAATTCATTCTTTGACTCGACTAATTGTCTAGCAATCTGAATGATTCGCAGTTACATTGTATTAATATTTAAACGACTTAAAGCACACCTGGTACAAAAAATCAAGTGCGTTTTAAAACGTTTAAACATCCATGCACCTTAACCCAACATAAAGTCGTATTGCATGACTTGCAGCTTCAGAGGCAACATTCAGTGCATCCCATGTTGCGGTGTTCTATAACTAGATCAGAAATATCATGCACTGTTTTAATTCGAATGTTAGCATTTGATTCGATTCTCTCACGTTCCAGTTGTTTACACGCAAACGACACGACTGTTCTTAATGTGTACCTATGACTTGCTAGTAATCGTAATTATGATACCATAATATCGTTGAAACATCGCATTTATAACTCGAAATTGATAGTTGTTTCATGTAATAGCAAGAGGTCACTGTTTTATCAGATTCATTGTAGGAGTATTGTACTATTCTGTACTGAGTAGGTAACAAAGTGAAATTCTAGTTTTTTTTAACACTAAATATATCGAATTTGAGAAAATAAATATATTACTAGCAAAAAATATTCGTAATTATTTCAAACTCTTACTAAAGACTTATCATAAATAAGTACTGAAACATATATCTTTCTACACAAAACACTTTGGTGACTATATGCCACGAAAAACATTGGATCATTAGAAAGAAATATGGACATTACGTACGGCATAACTGTCACAATAATGTTATATTTAACTTTAAATTATCCTGTTCAACAAAACTAAACTGTGTTGATTCTAGTTGTTAAATGAGAATTTTCAAATAACAAATTCATATCAGGATTTTAATTTGCTAGCATAACCAGAATTCAGGTTATGGAAAGAACGCAAAGATTTCATTAATACTTTTACACATAGTTCTTCTTTTAGTTCTCATAGATAGTTACTTTTCGTGCTGTTTGCAAAATCCTATAAAGAATATGTTTCAATGTGTTTCAGTACTTATCTATGATGAGTCTTTAGTAAGAGTTTGAAATAATTACTAGTATTTTTTCTAATCGATAGTATATTAATACTAATTTTTTCAGGTTCTATTTTAGTGTATTCTTGCATTGTAGGGACTTTCTATTTAATTATATTTTATGATTATATCTATACTGGTAATTTTCCGAAATCTATTTTGGATTATCCTGTTCGTTACAACCATAAGTAATTATTACATAAATAATTTTTGCCTGAGAAAGTACTATTCAGTTCATTTTAAACTTTGAAAGAAGTAGCACCGAAGAGTGTATCCGTGTACCTACAAACGCGCTACACTAAATTTGTTGTAACTATTGAACTAATTAATGAAATTGAGCTCAACAAAGCTTAAATGAAAGAAGAAACATCTGACTATTGGATTATTATATTTTCAAATATAGAAATGAATGTATGTAGAAATACTATATGTTTGAAGTCGGAACATAAGGAGATTTCCGATGAAATCGGTAAAAGCTCTGCCATTTTTACAATGAGCTTGTTCCATGATATTCTTTTTATATGGTTTTTATACTTTTTCATATAGTACTCGATATTCTCATTATACACTTAAAATTTCGTATTATTAACTTTTTCCGTTCTCGAGATATAAGGAGTTGAATTTAGTAATAGTTGCAAAAACCGAGCGCTCATTTGTGACGTCACTATACGCAAGTGACGTAAGAAAAATGGATTTCTGGGACCTTTTAAATTTAACTTGAAAAGTCGAAAAACATGAAATTTTTAAACGCTGGTAACTAAATAAATACGTCGAGTGGAAGTTCGTTCTATGTGTCTACGGAAAGGAGAAGGTCGGCCATGAATTATAATCGCAAATTGCAGGGTCGAAATCGAAAATTCGTTCTGGCAGGAGCGAGAGAAAATTGTAATTTTTTGACATTTCACCAAATTGTACTCCCCTACTGTCAAGTAGTAAACAAAACAAACAATACTTCGAAAACACTTATAATTATAACCAATAAGGAGCATCAAGTCTATTGAGATCGCCGAGTCTATGCGTATAGTGACGTAGCGCCTGGCCACGCCCCATTTTCGCGAGATGGAAATTTGTAATAGTTTTTAAGATACTAAACGTGCGAATAAGATTCTGATATTTTGCAGATCCATTAATTTATACTTGCACTTTCGATTTGTGAAATAAAAAAAAAATGCTGAACAAGCCCATTGTTAAGATAAAAACCTAGAACTTTCAGATATTACTCTTGAAGTAATGTATAAAAAGATTCAATGGGTAGGTATGCAAATAATTTTTTAAATGAAAGTTATCAACGTTTATTTTACCCCTAGTTTCACGAATTTTGGAGCAAAGACTTTTTTCCTTTTATTTTGGTAAAATAAAGAGGGAATAATTTAATTGTTAAGGTAAAGTACATACATTTCAAGATTTAATAATCTCACCTACAGAAATCTAATAACGCGATTTAAACCAGAGTAGTAATAGGTGGTTAAAGTTATTTATACATATCAAATTTTATCACTTTCTCAAGATTTTAAAATTTTGGAATTGTGCATCTTCAAAAATAAATGTTTGAGATTCTTTTCACTTACCGGATCTTTTTATACAATACTTCAAGAGTAATATATAAGTTCCAGGTTTTTATCTTTACAATTGTAGAAAAGGTAGAGCTTTTATCGATTTCATCGGAAATCGCGTATATAATAATCCAATAGTCACATGTTTTTTCTTTCAGTTAAGCTTTGCTGAGCTAAATTTCATTAGTTCAAAAGTTACAACAAATTTAGTGCAGCGCGTTCGTGGCCTCCACGTTTCGCACGCCGTACTTATGTGTCGTCACGTTACATTCTCGTGCGTTAAACAAAAAAAATCTGGAGCCAACATTTTTAATCATACAAAGAAACTTCATGCACGTTTTTGATGTGAAATTCCCTCCTATTTCGCCTAGTGCTATTAGTTTTTGTATATATATTTTTTTATTATTTGCATTATTGGCAAAAAACCGAACTTCGGCCAATAATTTCGATTTTTTTAGGGATCGCCGACGCCTTACAGCTGTAAACTTTTTTATCGTATTCTACACCAAAGAAAATACTTATCCTGAAAATTTCAGCCATATAACATTTAGTGACGCCTTAAAATCCCTGAAGAATTGGGCTATTTGTCTTTGTATTATTTAAACTTTTTATGAATTACAAATAAATCACGAGTAGGTAAAACAAAGAATAAGTATAAAAGCAAGGAAGTATAAATAATTATATTAATTAGATCTTGCGTTAACTCAATCTTATATATTGCTTAAAAATAGTTATTCTAACTACAGGGTAAAAATAAGAGTTTTATTACCATTCACAATCTGACTGAACATCTACATCCTTGTCGCTGGTATAGTCAAATCTGTTTCATCATCTAAAACATAAATTAACATTTTTGTAAAAACTGTTGTACAACGAAAGTTATGTACCATGTAATAGTTGAATACTGCACCTTCAGTTATTTAGTATAACATCTTTAACTGTTGAGGGTAAAAATAAATGCGATGTTTTTTTTCTTTCGTTTTTTTTTTGTCTTTGGATTTCTCCATTAGCCAGATACATATAATGTATTTATTACTCTTCGTTCGTTCATAACTAACCTAACACGATGACCCAACCATACAATATACACAGGATGATAGTTCACAAGGACACTCTCTTCTCGTCCAAGGGTCTGTCAGGACATTTCTTATATAACATTACACAGGTAGACCATGGAAAGGAGGTATATATGACAATGAGAGAGACAATTAAGGAATACGAAGCTAACCTAATATAGAACGATCTTATAGCAACAATTTAATTGTGTTCATGAAATGAACCAATACGTTGTAGACTTGTACATTTTTTAAGGACAATAGATGAGTAACATTAGTTGGTAGAGGGACTTTGATGTCGACTAAATTATTTAACATTGCATCGATAACCATTTGGTGGTTCTGACAACCAAAGAAAATATGGTTAAGACCGCCCGTAGTACCGCATGTATTACAGATATCTGAATCAAGTACACCAGTTCTATTTAGGTGTTTTGGAAAGCAAGCGTGACCAAACCTTATTCTGCAAATTGTGGTGATAAATTTCCTAGGGTCATTAATGCCGTTAAACCATGGTGATTTGGGAATATTACCAACGATATGTGAGTACTGGCTCGTAGGGTTATCTAATTGATAGTTTTCATAAGATCTTGACCAATTGTTAAATGCTTTGTGTCTGAATATATTTATAGCATCCGATAAGCATGTTTTAATGTTGCAATTTAAGTTAGTTAAGGCACTTTCTTTAGCAAGGTTGTCCACATATTCATTATGAAGGATTCCTACACGGGCTTTAATCCAAACAAAATTAACGACAAAATTATTCTTATGTAATTCACATAGAAGAAGATTTATACGTAGGATGTATGCACATTTGTGGGTGTAATTACGCGCCCCGTTTTTAAGAAGCTTAAGGAGTCCGTATCGATGTAATTTTAGAATTAGAAATATCAGCACAATAGTTAAAAACAAATTAAAAAAGTACGCCTGAGAAATCCGCTGTGAAAGTCGTCTCTTAACGCGATATGCCACGATATGGGTGGATTTGAAATTTTAATTAGTCTCGTCGGTAAAAGCAAAACATGAAATTTTTAAATGTTCATAACTCAATAAATACATCAGCAGGAAGGCTTCCTAATGTCGATGTCAAAAGATCGAAATTGGCCTTTTCACGGCATCATTAATTGCATCGGCGAAATCGAAAACTCGAGCCGAAGTGAACGAAAAATAGAATTTTTGACATTTCATGAATTCGATTAGTTTTTTGTTTCATTAACGTCACTGGTACGTTAATAACCGGAAACCCCGGAAGAATTGGGAGATTTTAGGCCCTTTAATTTACCGCCCGCTCACGCTTCCACCCCGGGAGCAACCTCTGGCTGCAGAGCCACGTGCTTGTCAGCTGGTAAGGAGGGTTTTTACATAAAAAGTTTCACTGCACCTTACCATTTTTAATTTTCGTAGCCAGCTCTTAGACTAATAGTACCGATTATGAAAATTCATGTTACCAGATGTCAACTTCATCTGATATTTAAAACAATTTTGTTTATGTCAAAAGAAAATATTATATTTTTTCATTCAAATAGACTGTTCTAATACTTTGTGACCGATTTGCAACAAGAAATGTTGAAATTTTTTTTTCGTCAAGTTGATATTTCCAATGTTATTGATTTTAAAAATTGTAAAATCGCCAATTTCTAGTTACTTGAAGAAAAGTTGTCACTATGATATTTCAGCGTCAACTATCCATTGATATATACTTAATTGAAGCTTTCTCCTGTGCTAATCTGTTCATGCACAGGAAAACTTAATAGACGATGAATCAAGAAATTGAGACCCGCCATGCTGTACTCGGGACAATTGAGTCATTAGGGATATACTGTCGTGATAAGCAAAATCCCCGTAAATGACCAAATCGCTGAAACGAGATAAAGGAGGTTAACTTCCAAGTTACCTTCCCGCTAAGTCTGATAGATATAAGTAATAATTTTTGTGTCCGAATAGAGTAATTTTGTTGCATATTTTAATCTAACTAATTACAATTGTTCTAATATGATATTTTCTTGCATTAAGTGCTTTAATTGTGTTCTTATCTGGTATTAAGGTCATCAAAATGTTATATTTGCTAAGCAAAATCACAGTAATAGGAGCAGCGATAGGGTTTTTCGAGGTAAAAGCACGACAACATTATTTTAACAGTTTATTGAATTCTCAAGTTTCCATGGTGCCCACAGAAAATCATAACTTGCTGTTTTACAATAATTATTCTACTCCCAATAAAACATTCAGAATTAATTATATTGCACCGAAATTGCAGTTTGGGCTGCTACTGCACACTACTGAGAATTTCATATTATGCCTCAATCTAACGTAGTACTAAAGAGAAACAGGGCAAATTTTACCCGATATGTTTCTTTTGCGGTGTTTTAGCTTAGTAATGACAGTTTACTGTGTTCCTCTTTAGTATTACGAAGCATTTTAGGAAATACGGGGTATTATAAGATACAGTTACACACATTTAGATTTATTTTACTGGATTTTTACTTAGTAAGTAAGTAGATCTTGATACCAGCTATAAGTAACATTTTCATCAAGAAATGATTTTACGGGGGTTTTGCTTAGCAGGGCAGTATTTCTTACAATACTGGTGTCTTTTCCAAATACAAGTATCAAATTTCAACTTATTTTCATTATTCCTAATTACGAGTGTATCTAAACTAGCTGTCCGTTGCGTTGGTGTCCATTTCATATGTAAATTTTACTTTACTTTATTTTCTATTATTAGTAATATAAAATAATAAACTTAGTTATTCACTAAAGTGTTAATAGAATCTCATTCGAGCAAATTAGAACTAGTGATTTGCCAATCAACGATCATTACATGAAGTTATTACTTTTGTAAAAAATAGATAATTATTTGATTTGCTCGGTCTAGTGAGTTCTAACCGCATTCGTTGGAGGTCCGAACTGCTGAACTGCTGTTGCAATAAAACACTGCACATCTCCACCCTCTCTACAATAAGACCACCCTTGATACCAATTAGTAATGAGTTATATTAATATAAGATATTTCTTGTATCAATCGATGAACAAATAATACGCCAATAACACAAATATGATATTCCGATTTTAATTCCTTTATAAAGTGTTCTCATGTACAGGGTGTCTTACTTGAACAGGGAATAAGCCTGTATCTTTATTTATAGGCAGATTTACATAAGTGGTTTTTAATGCTGAGCTGCAAAAATATTTATTTTTCACCTGTATATTATTTGTTTATTATACCTTGGATACGGTTGTCATATGTTATATGAGAAGTAAAGAAAGAGTAAATGTTTCGAGGAAATGAATATATTACTAGCAAAAAATACTCGTAATTATTTCAAACTCTTACTAAAGGCTTATCATAGATAAGTACAAAACACATATCTTTCTAAACAAAATGCTTTGCTGGCTATATGTCACGAACAACATTGAATTAAAAGAAATAAATATGCACATTACGTACAGCGCAACTCTCACAATAATGTTAATTTTAAATTATCCTGTTCAGCAAAACCAAAAAAACAATTAAGACAAAAACACTTACAAAAATACTTTAGAAACTTTCACATAAACGTGTTTCGGTATTCTACAACATAAATAATTATTGCATAAATACGTATTAAAGTGTTGTTAAGTGTTTTTGTCCTTAGTTGTTTTTTGGTTTTGTTGAACAGGATAATTTAAAATTAAAATTAACGTTATTGTGGAAATTAGTGCGTTATACAAATTAAAATAAAATCTGTCTTGGTACAATAATTTTTGTGTAATTTGTTATAGTTCTGTTGTTCTACCGAGTGGGTAGAGGTTGTAGTGTACCGTTCATTTTCTTTCAAATATTTCGTACTGATACGAATTGAAACAAAATTCATTACTTTGAAATAATTTTTAGAAATTTATTATAACCGGGAACTTAGCACAACATCTAGGCTACCGTAAATAAATTAACTAACATTATATTCTGATACATAGAAATTTTCCGCATCAACACCGACAAGATTCCACGTGGCCTAACCGAAATTCACTTAATAAAGGCACTTAACTGTGGGGTTTGAGACACTTGGCAAACACCTAATGAAGTGTTAATGTATTTTAACATTTCTGAACCGAACCATAATGCCACCATTCTGATTATTTCTGTCTGTCCGTCTAGACAACATAATCTCCACCGTAAGCTGATATCGAATCCGATAACCGTTTTATTTTTCCGATCCGAGTGTAACCTTATGTTACACACCGCATCGAATCCGAAAACCGTTTTATTTATTTGGTATCAGTTTAATTTAGTTTTGCCAAGTTCTTCACACTTACACTCTGACCGTTCATTTAGGCATGATCATTGCTGTAGATAACCACTTGCTGCCTGGTACTTGCACACTGCCCGTTTTTAATACTTACTTTTTTTTTATATTATTTCTTTTGCCGCTTAACCTTTTTTCCGTTCTCACCATACGCTTGCTTTCCACCGCTGGCTTCCGAATTAACAGTAGTAACTAGTAGTTAACTAGCTCCTCACCGCCTGGTTCCTCGGTCCCATAGCTTTGCATGTAAGATGAAATAACATGACATATCTTATGTTTTTATTTTATTTTTAATGAACTCCGTAATTTTGGTACCTGACCATTTTATTGCTGTTGTAAATTTTGTTATATATGTAATAAACTTTGTTATTTGCCGACATGTGCCTTTTACTGTTGAATGTGAATGAAAGTCTAATCTGCCGTCCGGACCCCTAAACATAACCGTTTCGCCACTGTAGCTATACCAGCCCTACTGCAACAGGCTGCATTAGGAGGCTAATGTGGGACCTTTACTCCACGAAAAAAATTGTAAAGTTGGCGCTCGAGATAACCGAATTTAACCGAAGCACATCACAGAATAACAGTAATTGGGCAAAGACACCGGCAGAAGAAAGGAAAGTTAAAAGAGATCCGTTTTATGGATGAGATTCTTTTTTTTTGCAAGACTAATGCGACATTTCGTTCCATCCAAAATCGATTGGCTATAACTTTTTGCCCGTCCACAGGAAGCCGAAATAATGATGATTTTTTTGGGCGCTCATGATTTTGCAAATAAGTACTTTTTGTACTGAATTTTGTGACGCCTACGTTGCAAAGATCGATTGAAAATGGATTTATAAAAGCCATAAACTTGTTTTCTGCGACTTGACTTATTAATTAAACATTGATGTACTAATTTTCAGCTGTTGGATTTTAGGTGTAATAGTTATACATAGGTATTGAGAGGTACAATTTTAATTTTCTCTAATTTTATTTAGATTACTAATTAAATAACTATATTTAAACATTGAGTACATGATATTTCGTACAGATGCGCGATTTGATGCTTACAAAAATTTAAGTTTACTTCAGTTTTATCACATCGCAGCGTCGTTACCAGTACAATAATGCAATGGACTAAAGAATGTGAAGAGCACGCTTGTCACACTGTGTATCGTGTACAGAGTTGAATTTCCGGCACCGATATCGGTGGGTAATGAATGTTATCAGCGTTTTTTCAAATTAGCAACCTGCTTCAGGACAGCCTAGACTTTAGATTGAAGGAGGTTATCTAATTGGTGTGTTACAAACATCACTGACAATGCTCCAGGTTCTAAAATCTTTAGAATTATCAGTAATTAAGAAAGTTGTTAATGGGTAGAATCGTAGCACTACGAGGAGTCAATATTCATTCATAAAATAGTTTATAGTTGTAATATTTGGCAATATACATATTCAATGACAATGG
Organism: Stenurella melanura; assembly: GCA_963583905.1. Classification (NCBI taxonomy): domain Eukaryota; kingdom Metazoa; phylum Arthropoda; class Insecta; order Coleoptera; family Cerambycidae; genus Stenurella; species Stenurella melanura. The sequence continues at coordinate 86,645,957 of OY757309.1, forward strand.
AACGATTCATGATGATCTCCATAAATTAAAAAGAGAATTGCGGATCAGAAGTAGGATACAACAATGATGCTTTCTTTTGCCCGACTAATAAACAATAAATTTACGTAACAAATAACTCTAATCATAACAAACAACGAAAATAATTGCATCTGACATTTTATCGACGTCGTGCGTATCCTGATTCAAATTGCGCGACAGCCAGTAATATTTATGGCACGAAAATAATTGAGATTTATTGCAGGGGGACGACTAGCGATTTTTTATATCGATACCTGAACATGATTATATTAATTTGGTAGATTCATTGTTATGATACCAATAAAACCACATTTGAGGACACGGAGAAACCGGGTTATATAGAAAGAACGTTTTTGTTAATGCTTTGTTAACTTATTATAGTCCACTGAAATGTTATAAAATTTTGGCCGAACCTTGCATTTTGGGTAGAACAAGATTTTTTCTTTTGGTGTTTAGGGAGGAGGTCATAGTGAGTATAAAACTTGGTTTTCAGGGTTGAGAGACATCCCATTTGGCCACCATCTCGAAAAAGGGGGCGTAAGCAGTTTTTCCGCGATATCTGGAGCATCGTAAGTCTCAAAAAAAAATTTAAGACTTTTTTTGTAGAGAATTAAACTATCTATCGGTCTAGATACTTCTTACTGTAAAATTGAAAATAAAAGGATTATGATTAAAAATTGAGTAAAATGTTCAAGAAAAATATCGTTTAAGGCTTATAACTTTCTTCCTATTGATTTTATTGAAAATACATATCAGATATTATACATCGTTATATTGCGAACCATTTTCTCTGTTCATTTTTTAAAATTACCTTCTTTGGAGAGGTGTTAGAACGCTGCAAATGGATCAAGTGCACCAAAAAGGGCATTGGACAATTCTGAAAAAATTTGAGTACATTCCTGGAATGATTCCAAACTCTTTTTGCCTCCTGCAATTCTAGGCCAAACCTCTTGCTTTTCGAGTAAAGAAATCGCAAATTTCTAAAATTTTGATCTTTCCTCGCCACACCACTAAAAAAAATCGGTAAAGGTTGTCACCATAAAAATGCCTATTTAAAATTTTTGTAAATTTTCGTGTATGTTATTAAGTTGTTTTCATGGTAACCTGCGAACGGCTCTCAGTTTTTATTTCGGGAGCTGGGTAATGGGTATTGAAAATGATATTAATTTCTTTTGGATGTTGATAGTAAATTATTGCATACAGGGGCGCCAATTAGTTGGTTCCAAATTAAATGCTGTTAAAATTTTTAAAGATAACCAACTAATAAGTTAACTTTCAAACGTAACATTATGGAAATAAAACAAAAATTATAAAATCTGTGAGACTATAATGTAGTAAAGAAATTCGTGAAATTTTGAAGTACAAAGTTGAAATATTTATACTTAAAATTAGTATATGTATTGATAAGTAAAAAAAATGTATATAATGATTACATTACTATGAAAGCGTGGTATACATGTATACGTAGCCGCACAAAAAAGAAAAAATCTTATATCTACTATATTATATGTACATAGATATATGTATTTTATAATAATTTCACGTTTAAAATTAAGAAAAAATATACTATACTATATAGATCGTTATATAAAGTTTACCATTATTGTTGCTTTACAATTTATGGAACGGTAAGAAAAACAGCTTCAATGTAAAAAGAAATTAAACTGCATACAACCTGTTTTCTTGAAGAGAAGTCCTTGAAGGATGCTCTTATGTAGTCTACATAAATTCTTTTGCAGAGTAATAGCAGGGCTTCAAGATAAAATTTGGCAAGGCTGGGCATAAAAAAAATGGTTTGGAATTCACAAAAAAAATTCTTGATTTTTGCTATTGATACCAATCTTGACAATGCCAGCTCCTGATATTTCTTAATGCTACTTAATCAAAATTATTCTCAAAACATGAAGTAAGGAGAAAATTGTAATGGATTCAAAGAAAGACGAAAGCATAAAAAAGGAGGAGGCCTAAAATTAAGAGAAAAACTTAAATTAAAAAAATATATACAGAAATTATTATTTTCAGAGGAATTTAAAAAAGTTCTACTAACCGTAGGTGGTATGTGGCCTCAAAGTGAAAGTACTTTAATTAATTTTCCCTTGCATACTGTACAACTCACGACCAAAGGTGATTAAATCTTTGCCAGTTTTTTCCTATAATCGTTTTTAGTGGTTGGGTACTAGGGAAAACTTTAACAGTCTGTATCTTTTCGAAACTTACTTCAGAATGAATCTCTTTAAAACCTTGTATGAGCAGAGGTCAACACTAGTCAGGAGAGTGAGAAGCTACATCTATGTATGGTGTTCTATTTTTGAACAAATTACAGTGTACTACTATGGTAAAAAGTAGTTTAAAGTGTGAATCTCTTTTCCTATTTATATTTCTAGCTAAGTGACATCTTTTAACGATTTGGTTTATTAATTGAAAATAATTACAGGATAATTTTGGTATTTTTATTTATATCAGCATAGTAAGAATAAAAGGATTTTTTATGGTTGTCTGTAACTCTCAGTTACTGTGGCAATTGAATTGCTACACCACCCCGCTCCAAAGAGAAAAATTTGACATCTAGGCATGTCTAATTTTAATTGATTAGTAAAATTTTTTCAAAAACACAATTTTTTTTTTTGACCTATCACTTAAATCAAATATATACAAAATTACTATTCTAACTATATACAAGATATATACAACAGTACTGTATTTTATTATTTGTTATGCGCATAACTAAATGAAAACAAATGATCAATTGTCAAATATTTTCGATTTCCGACGAAAATAACTTATATACGCAGAGAAAATCCTGCAAAATAATATTAAAATCATTATGATTTTAATAAAAAATGTATGTTGGCTATCCAACAGACACATCTGAATTGGACCCATAGTAAGGTTTCAGATCTTTAATATGCCATTCTCCGGCGTCTGATCCATCCATATTTTTCAGACCATAAATTAAACGAGATACTTTATTAATTATTTTACACAAGACATATTTAGGAGCGAGCTTTGCTGAAAAATCATTTGCAGCATTTGACAAAACTTTATTTCGACGCCATACTTTGTCGCCGACGTTAAATGTAATGTCGCGTTTTCTCAAATTGTAATCCTTAGCATTTCTTTGATAAGCTTTATTTAAATTAATTTTAACTTTTTCAAATATTTCAGCCAGAGGTTTAAGATTTTTACTAAATTCTAATCTATCACCGGGTAATAATAATTGTATTCCTTTTGTGGAATTTATTTCACCATAATATTTACCACTAATAGGTACATGTCTGCCAAAATTTAGAAAAGAAGGCGCGAAACCTGTAACTTCATGACATGCTGAATTTATTGCATAGCGAATTTCTGGTAAATATTTATCCCATTGCTTATGACGGTTTTCTTTGATGTAACACCTAATAGCGCGACCAATAGTTTGGTTTGATCTTTCTACAAAGTTACACTGGGGATGATAAAATGCGTTTAACCAAATTTTTTTGCACCTCATATTTTTTCATAAGTTTTTTGAAAATTTTTCCCACAAATTGTTTACCATTGTCGCAAATAATGAACTGGAGAACACCATATACTAAGAAAACTTCATTTTCTATAAATTTTACTATATTTGGAGCAGTTGCTTTTCTTAAAGGATGTAAAAGAGTATATTTAGAAAACCAGTCTCCAACAACTAATAAGTGGGTGTAACCATGAGTGCTTCGTGGTAAAGGACCAACTAAATCGACTGCGAGAATTTGAAATGGGAAGTTTACTTTCTTTTCTGAACCCATTAAACCCATCCTTGCTTTAGATTCTACTTTTTGCGCACCGCAAATTTTACATGACCGTACATAACGTAAAACATCACGCCGCATTTTTGGCCAGTAATACATTTCTTGAATTTTAGAAAGCGTTTTAAAAAATCCGAAATGAGCACATGTAGGAGGATCGTGAAAGGAATGAATAATATGTGTTTTCTGAGACTTTGGTACTAAAATTTTCCATTCAGTAAGATTTGAATTTAAATTAATACGACGGGGAATATACTTGTAAACAACATTATCTTTTACTTGCCATTGAGGAAACTTATTAGGGTGACTGAGAATTCTTTCACGCATATTAATGTAAAATGGATCTAAATTATCTAACGAAATATCTAATACAGAAATCCTGGAAGTTTCTTCTAATCCAGTTTCGGGCTTAGGAGGAATTCTGGATAAAGCATCCGGAACAACGTTTAATGTCCCCTTCCTGTGAACTAACGTAAATGAATATTGTTGAAGTTTTACGGCCCAACGGGCAAGTTTGCCTGTTGGCTCTTTCAAGTTGTTTAACCAAAGTAAGGAATAGTGATCGGTAATTACTGTGAAATGAGTTCCTTCGACGTATGGGCGAAATTTTTCAATTGAAAAAATTGTAGCCAAACATTCCCTCTGTGTAACAGAGTAATTTCTTTCTGTTCTAGAAAGTGATCTACTGGCATAAGCAATAACAACTTCTTCATTATTAATATACTGCGTTAAAACACCTGACAAACCTGTATCTGATGCGTCACACTGAATAGTAAAAGGGCTATTGAAATCTGGACTACGAAGAATTGGCGCTGATACAAGAGCTTGTTTTAGTTTAACAAAAGAATTTTCGGCTTCGGTTGTCCAAATAATTTTTTGACCTTTCTTTCTTCCTTTAATAAGATCATTTATTGGTGAAACTAATGTAGAGAAATGGTTAATAAATTTTCTATACCAAGAGGTCATTCCAATAAATCTTTTAACCTCAGTTGTATTGGTAGGTCTAGGATAATTAATCATGCAAGAAACTTTGTCTGGGTCTGTACGAAGACCTTCGGAGTCTACGACATAGCCTAAATATTTTAGAGATGATTTAAAAAATTCACATTTTTTCAAGTTTACTGTGAGATTGGCTGTTTTTAAACGAGTTAATACTTGATTGAGAATATGAATATGTTCATCAAAAGAATAAGATATATACTATTATATCATCTAAATAGCAAAATACATTAGGTTCAAGCTCTGGCCCGAAAATAGCATCCATGAGTCTTTGTTGGCATTGGGCACTATTTATAAGACCAAAAGGAACTACTTTAAAATGAAAAAGACCACGGCCTGCTACAGAGAATGCCGTTTTATCTCTACTTTCATTATCTAGTGGAATTTGCCAAAATGCTTTAGATAAATCTATACTAGACATAAATCGTGCTCCTTTAAGCATGCTAAGAATTCTATCGACACGAGGAAGCGGATATGCATCCGGTTTAGTAACTGAGTTGAGTCGTCGACCATCAAAACAAAATCGATATTCGCCGGATTTCTTTTTTACTAATAAAACAGGGGAACTCCATGAACTATGTGATGGTTCAACTACTCCTAAAGTCAACATTTCATCAAGTTCCTTGTTTAGAATATTCATCATATATGGTGAAAATGGATATTGCATAACTTTAAATGGTTTAGCATCGCCCGTATCTATGTTCAAAATTAATTTATTTGTGAGACCAAGTTTAGTTTTAAAACTAATTTCATTAAAAGACTCTTTCAACTTTAAAATTTTTTGCTGCTGCTCAAACGTGAACTCATTAATGCTACTTAAGTTGTGTACTATTGAATTATTTTTTTCATCAGCTATTTTAATTCTACAGTCACTTATATTACTATTTACTTTCCAAGAATCATTTTTAAAGTCGACTGATAAAGAAAATTCTTTACAAAAGTCACTACCAAGAATTAGAGAATGGGTTACTGAAGGTACAACTAAAATCTTAAGTACCTTGCATATATTTCCAATGCGTATTGGTGCATAGACATGACCTAAAATAGTTTGAGGATTACCATCTGCTGTTCGTACATGTTTTTCAAAACAAGTATCAACTTTTAAATTAAATTTCTTTATATAGAACATACCATCTTTTCCTATCACTGATTTTGATGCACCGGAGTCCAAAAGAGCGATTACAGGACATCCATAAATATCAACTTCAATATGTGGTCTATCGTCGAAAGGTTTATGTATAAAAAGTGGTGAAATTTGTATATTATTATTATATTTTTCATAATTTTTATAAAAATCTGAAACAAACTCTTTCCATTTTTCCCAATTATTTTGTTTGGTAAAATTTAGATTATTTATATTCGACCTATTTTTTAGATTACATTTATTTGTAAACTTAAATTTATATATCTCAGCATTACTAAAGCTATTCTTATATCTGACCTTATGAGTACTTGACACATGGCGGTCACTTACATGCGCCTTAAAAATTAGTTTTTTGAGCATTTACAAGTATGTACAGTTTCATTTGGCTTTCCGCAATTATAGCAAAATCTATTTTTTTTAGCTCTACAATGATGGTAGGTATGGTTAGGTAAATTACAATTCCAACAAACTTTCTTAGATTTAGAATTATAATTATTATTACTATTTACATTATTTTTATTAGAGTATTTCTTTAAGCTTGGATTGTATTTTTTGTTTTGTTGATTATTTTGTTCTGGAATTTCAACTGTATTTACCGAAATATTAGAACTAGACGTTGAAGGTTCACAACTACTTAAATAAACTAATTCAGGATTTAAATTTGAAGTTTTTGGAGGTGGATGATACTTATTTTCAACGAATTTATCCTGGTCAATTTTTTGACAAATATCTATAAGCTCTGAAATAGAATCAATGGGTGATAATGGCATTCTAGTTGAATAATGTGGCAAAATAAGTTTTCTAATCCATTTCAATTTAGTACAGGGTTGAACCGGTCTTTCTAAATAGCTAAAATATGTTTCCATTACCGCTACATATATATGGATAGGCTCGTGTTTACCTTGGGTTCGATTCCTAATCTCGTCCCATATAATATCGTCAAAGTCTTTTACTATTAGAACGCGCTTTTTAATTAATTTAACTAAAGAATCCCAGTCTGTAACAGTATTTTCTATGGACTTGTACCATACATAGGCTTTATCCGAAAATAAATCGGAGGCAAATTCAAAAAGTTCTGTTTTTGAAACATGTCTAGATTTGCAAAATTCATCTACTTTAATTAAAAAGGAAAATAAAGTTCTATAATCACCGCTGAACTTGGTTATGTCCCATTTATAAACAGGTACTGATTTACTAACATTTTGTAAAATAGGTTGTTGTAACATAACAGAATTATTTGATGTACTAGGATTATTTATCTCAATTAATGGTTGTGGATGAACAATGCTATCATATAGCTCTACTTCTAATTCAACACAAGTTGCATAACTCTCATTTTTAAATATTTGTACGACATTATTTTCATCAACTTCTGGAATTTTTATTCTCTTTACTCTGTTTGTTAAATATATAAGTCGAGATCTAATTCGCAGAAAACCTGAATCTGTTTCTGGACCACTAAATTCACTAATAAGTTGTCTTAAACTTTCCAAAGTTTCGTTAACAATGTTTCGTTCTATTTCATAATTATAATCTGGATCTGAAAAATTTAAGTCACGACCACGTTCATTTTCTAAACGTTTTTGTAACATTTTACGTTTAATACTTGCATCTTTTTTAGTAGTTACTATACCTCTTAATCTTAATTCATAATTTAGTTCATCAGCTAATAAATGTATTGGTTTCATATTTTGTATTTCCATTTTGTTATTACTATGCATAAATAATAATTATTTCTCAATAGAATGTAATAAAAAGAATGTTAAAAAATGACACTCAGAAAAATTTTAATTAATTTGAACTCGAAATAATTTGCTCCTAAATAAATGCAAAGTCCTTTCTTTGTAGTTGAATTAAGTGTTAAATAGCTAAAACTAAATTTCACAATTATCAAGATAAGCTATAAAAGAAATTGTATACCAACACTCTTTTTATATTGATTGGCTAAAATGTTAAGGTTGTAGTCCTATTCCACCAAAGTATATAAGTATTTATTGTAATATTAATTATGTATCAAATATGTATTGAACTGTGTCTATATAGACAGTATATTATCTTATATTGATTAGTTATATTTTGATTTTAAAGAAAAATATTTATAGTCTCAAAAATTTTTAATGTATGTTATAATTTACTAAGTTTATTTTTAATTTGTCTTCAATTTTTTTTTTTATTTAAATCATTATTTCGGCCTCACGTTGGTGTGCGCCACTTTAGTGTCACCATAAAAATGCCTATTTAAAATTTTTGTAAATTTTCGTGTATGTTATTAAGTTGTTTTCATGGTAACCTGCGAACGGCTCTCAGTTTTTCTTTCGGGAGCTGGGTAATGGGTATTGAAAATGATATTAATTTCTTTTGGATGTTGATAGTAAATTATTGCATACAGGGGCGCCAATTAGTTGGTTCCAAATTAAATGCTGTTAAAATTTTTAAAGATAACCAACTAATAAGTTAACTTTCAAACGTAACATTATGGAAATAAAACAAAAATTATAAAATCTGTGAGACTATAATGTAGTAAAGAAATTCGTGAAATTTTGAAGTACAAAGTTGAAATATTTATACTTAAAATTAGTATATGTATTGATAAGTAAAAAAAATGTGTATAATGATTACATTACTATGAAAGCGTGGTATACATGTATACGTAGCCGCACAAAAAAGAAAAAAATCTTATATCTACTATATTATATGTACATAGATATATGTATTTTATAATAATTTCACGTTTAAAATTTAAGAAAAAATATACTATACTATATAGATCGTTATATAAAGTTTACCATTATTGTTGCTTTACAATTTATGGAACGGTAAGAAAAACAGCTTCAATGTAAAAAGAAATTAAACTGCATACAACCTGTTTTCATGAAGAGAAGTCCTTGAAGGATGCTCTTATGTAGTCTACATAAATTCTTTTGCAGAGTAATAGCAGGGCTTCAAGATAAAATTTGGCAAGGCTGGGCATAAAAAAAATGGTTTGGAATTCACAAAAAAAATTCTTGATTTTTGCTATTGATACCAATCTTGACAATGCCAGCTCCTGATATTTCTTAATGCTACTTAATCAAAATTATTCTCAAAACATGAAGTAAGGAGAAAATTGTAATGGATTCAAAGAAAGACGAAAGCATAAAAAAGGAGGAGGCCTAAAATTAAGAGAAAAACTTAAATTAAAAAAATATATACAGAAATTATTATTTTCAGAGGAATTTAAAAAAGTTCTACTAACCGTAGGTGGTATGTGGCCTCAAAGTGAAAGTACTTTAATTAATTTTCCCTTGCATACTGTACAACTCACGACCAAAGGTGATTAAATCTTTGCCAGTTTTTTCCTATAATCGTTTTTAGTGGTTGGGTACTAGGGAAAACTTTAACAGTCTGTATCTTTTCGAAACTTACTTCAGAATGAATCTCTTTAAAACCTTGTATGAGCAGAGGGCAACACTAGTCAGGAGAGTGAGAAGCTACATCTATGTATGGTGTTCTATTTTTGAACAAATTACAGTGTACTACTATGGTAAAAAGTAGTTTAAAGTGTGAATCTCTTTTCCTATTTATATTTCTAGCTAAGTGACATCTTTTAACGATTTGGTTTATTAATTGAAAATAATTACAGGATAATTTTGGTATTTTTATTTATATCAGCATAGTAAGAATAAAAGGATTTTTTATGGTTGTCTGTAACTCTCAGTTACTGTGGCAATTGAATTGCTACAAGGTCTTTACACAGAACTTCCCTCGTTATTTGTGCATGGCGGTCACTCTAAAAAATTAATAATTACGAAATGACATTGAGAATAATAATCGGAATATAGTTATTGCTATTATTACAAGGAAAACTTGATAAGTTTTGGTCAAAGAAATATACAGATTGCTCATCCAACAGCAAAAGCTCAATACTAAATAACAGGTGCGACATATGGCAGGCTTGCGCAAATACCTTTGCAAATGTCCACCATGACTGAATTATTTCTTGGGATGACCACCGTGTGCATTTTTCAAAAAAAATTTTTTTCCGAAATTGGTTTGGAATGTCATGAAACGGAAAATTTAAATTTGAGCAAACCAAATTTTTCGTCTATTCTATAGTAGTGATAAATAGATTAAAAATGTTTTCAAATTTTTTTAAAAATTTTTCAAAAACGTTTTTAAATTTGTTTGAATAGTTTTAGAATGCCATGGAAACGTGGATAGTTTAAATCTGAACAAAGAAAAAAAATTCTATCTTAGTGGAAATTTTTTTTTTAAATAGTAAACAAAATTTCCAATTTTTCTTTTAAATAGATTTAGAACGCTATGAAACGTGGAAATTTTAAATTTGAAGAAATAAAAAAAATCCGTCTATTTTAGTGGTAAAAAAAATTTCAAAAATGTTGGTAAAAAAAATTTCAAAAAATTATCAAAATTTTGGTTTTCTGAATCAGGCTTAGAATGCCATGAAACGTGGAAATTTTAAATTTGAAGAAAAAAAAATTATCATTTTAGTAGAAAAAATTTTTTCAAAAATGGTAAAAAAAAATTATTTTTTTTTAAATAGTTTTAGAATGCCATGAAACGTAGACATTTTAAATTTGAGCAAAGAAAAATTTTTTCATCTTGGTAAAAAAATTTTCAAAATTTTTTTTTTTCAGAAATAGGTTTAGCGTGTCATGAAACGTGGAAATTTTAAATTTGAACAAAAATTTTTTTTTTTATCTTAGTAAAATTTTTTAAAAAATCGGTAAAGGTATTTACACAGAACTTCCCTCGTTATTTGTGCATGGCGATCACTAAAAAAATATTAAATACGAAATGACATTGAGAAAAATAATGGAAATATAGTTATTGCAATTATTACAAAGAAATCCTGATAACTTTTGGTAGAAAAAATAGTGCTCATCCAACAGCAAAAGTTCAATACTAAATAACAGGTCTCCCATAAATTATTTCTTGGGATGACCACCCTGTATATTTTCCAATAAAAGTATAATAGCATATGTCAAATAGGATTGCCATTAGACAGTTCCACATTCACGCAGTGAAGTGGAAGTATAGTGGTGGTTAAAAATTTTATTTTTTTTTTTTTTAAATTTTTCAAAACTTGGTTAAAAATGTTCACTCCTTTTTCTTCTGCAATAGGTTCAGAAAGTCACGAAACATGGAAATTTTAATTTTGAACAAAGAAAAAAAATTTCCATCTGTTTCAGTGGTTAAAAATTTTTCAAAAATGTGTGAAAAAAATTTTCAAATTTTTTTTTCTGAAATAGGTTTAGAATGTCATGAAACGTGAAAATTATAAATTTCAGCAAAAACAATTTTTTCCGTCTATTCTAATGGTAATTTTTTTTCCAAAGTGGTAAAAAAAAAATTCATCTATTCTATAGTAAGTAGTGAAATAGATTTTATCATTTTTTTTTTATTTGTTTGATTAGGTTTAGAATGCTATGGAAACGTTGAAATTTTAAATTTGAACAAAGAAAAAAATAATTTTTTTGAAATTTTTCCAAAATCTTGGTTAATAAATTTTAAAATTTTTTTTTTCTGAAATAGGTTTAGAATGTCATGAAACGTGTATATTTTGAATTTGAGCAAAAAAAAAATTTTCCATCTATTCTAGTGGTAATTTTTTTTCCAAAATGGTAAAAAAATGTTACAATTTTTTTTCTTCCGAAATAGGTTTGGAATGTCATGAAGCGTGGAAATTTTAAATTTGAGCAAACAAAATATTTTCTTCTATTCTATAGTAAGTACCTGCTTAGTGATGAATACATACATTTTTTCAAGAAAATTTTTCGGAAAAATTTTTAAATTTGTTTTAATACGTTTAGAATGCCATGGAAACGTGGAAATTTTAATTTTGAACAAAAAAAAAATTCCACCTATTTTGGCGGTAAAAATTTTTTAAAAAATGTTGGTAAAAAAATTTTCGATTTTTTTTTTTTGAAATACGTTTATAATGCCATGAAACGTGAAAATTTTAAATTTGAAGAAAGAAAAAAATTCTCACATTTTAGTGGTAAAAATTTTTTCAAAAATGTTTGAAAAAAATTTTCTTTTTTTTTTCTGAAATAGGTTTAGCGCGTAATGAAACGTGGAAAATTTAAATTTGAGCAAAAAAAAAATTTTTTTTCATCTTGGTAAAAATTTTTTCAAAAATGTTGCAAAAAAATTTTCAAAATTTATTTTTTTTTCTGAAATAGGTTTAGCGCGTCATGAAACGCGGAAATTTTAAATTTGAGCAAAAAAAATTTTTTTTCATCTTGGTAAAAAATTTTTCAAAAATGTGTGAAAAAATTTTCAAATTTTTTTTTCTGAAATAGGTTTAGAATGTCATGAAACGTGAAAATTATAAATTTCAGCAAAAACAATTTTTTCCGTCTATTCTAATGGTAATTTTTTTTCCAGTGGTAAAAAAAAAAATCATCTATTCTATAGTAAGTAGTGAAATAGATTTTATCAATTTTTTTTTATTTGTTTGAATAGGTTTAGAATGCTATTGAAACGTTGAAATTTTAAATTTGAACAAAGAAAACAATAATTTTTTTGAAATTTTTCCAAAATCTTGGTTAAAAAATTTTCAAAATTTTTTTTTCTGAAATAGGTTTAGAATGTCATGAAACGTATATTTTGAATTTGAGCAAAAAAAAATTTCCATCTATTCTACTGGTAATTTTTTTTCCAAAATGGTAAAAAAATGTTACAATTTTTTTTCTTCCGAAATAGGTTTGGAATGTCATGAAGCGTGGAAATTTTAAATTTGAGCAAACAAAATATTTTCTTCTATTCTATAGTAAGTACCTACTTAGTGATGAATACATACATTTTTTCAAGAAAATTTTTCGGAAAAATTTTTAAATTTGTTTTAATACGTTTAGAATGCCATGGAAACGTGGAAATTTTAATTTTGAACAAAAAAAAATTCCACCTATTTTGGCGGTAAAAAATTTTTAAAAAATGTTGGTAAAAAAATTTTCGATTTTTTTTTTTTTTTAAATACGTTTAGAATGCCATGAAACGTGAAAATTTTAAATTTGAAGGAAGAAAAAAATTCTCACATTTTAGTGGTAAAAATTTTTTCAAAAATGTTTGAAAAAAATTTTCTTTTTTTTTTCTGAAATAGGTTTAGCGCGTAATGAAACGTGGAAATTTTAAATTTGAGCAAAAAAAAAATTTTTTCATCTTGGTAAAAAAATTTTCAAAAATGTTGAAAAAAAAATGTTCAAAAAATTTTTTTTTCTGAAATAGGTTTCGCGCGTCATGAAACGTGGAAATTTTAAATTTGAGCAAAAAAAAATTTTTTCACTATTTATTCCGTTTAGACGGTCCACCCTGTATATTTTCCAGTGAAATTTCTACCATGTCTTCGCTGACAGCAGCGTCAACTATCTACCAAATTTGACTGCTATCCTTCAAGTAGTTTTTTAGTAAATGCACCAACAGACAGACAGACAGACAGACAGACAGACTGACGGAATTGAAAATCCTATATTTTCGTAATCTACGTGTTCTGAAACGTCAGAATCCGAAAAAATCTCGGAGGGTGATTTTTTCTCGAATACAATACTTCCCTTCGGTATGCGAGGGAAGTAATAAATGGTGAAAAAAATTTTCAAAAATTTTTTTTCCCGAAATAGGATTAGCGCGTCATGAAATGTGGAAATTTTAAATTTGAGCGAAAAAAAAATTTTTTCACTATTTATTCCGTTTAGACGGTCCACCCTGTATATTTTCCAGTGAAATTTCTACCATTTCTGCGCTGACAGTAGCGTCAACTACCTGCCAAATTTCACTGCTCTCCGTCAAGTAGTTTTTTAGTAAATGCACCAACAGACAGACAGACAGACTGACGGAATTGAAAAACCTATATTTTCGTAATCTACGTGTTCTGAAACGTCAGAATCCGTAAAAATCTCGGAGGGTGATTTTTTCTCGAATACAATACTTCCTTTCGGTATGCGAGGGAAGTAAAAATAAAAATGACAATTTCAGAAAAAATGTTTCGAACAAAAGTAGTTTATTTGTAGTCAGACAATCGGAATTTGCATTAAAATATAGGGGTTCCTATTTAAAAAATCGGTAAAGGTATTTACACAGAACTTCCCTCGTTATTTGTGCATGGCGGTCACTCTAAAAAATTAATAATTTCGAAATGACATTGAGAAAATAATCGGAATAGAGTTATTGCTATTATTACAAAGAAAACTTGATAAGTGTTGGTCTAAAAAATATACAGATTGCTCCTCCAACAGCAAAAGTTCAATACTAAATAGCAGGTGCCACATATGGTAGGTTTGCACAAATACCTTTACAAATGTCCACCATGACTGAATTATTTCTTGGGATGACCACCCTGTACATTTTTCAATAAAAGTATAATAGGTGCATATGCCAGATATTATTGCCATCTGTTACATTTTCAATCCAACATTCACGTAATGGAGTGGAAGTATAGTGGTGGTTAAGAAATTTCATTTTTTTTTCAATTTTCAAAAGACGTTGGTAAAATAATTTTCAAAATTTTTTCTTCTGAAATAGGTTTAAAATGTGAAACGTAGAAATTTCAAATTTGAGCAAAAAGAAAGTTTCCTTCTATTCTATAGTAGTGCTAAAAAAAGTTAAAAATTAAAAATTATGTATTTTAAAATAGGTTTAGAATGCTATTAAGCGTGAAAATTTTAAATTTGAGCAAATAAAAAACATTCGATCTATTTTAGTGGTAAAAACTTTTTGAAAAATGTTGGTGAAAAAAATTTTCAAAATTTTTTTTTTTTAAATACTTAGGTTTAGAATGTCATTTAAATTTGAGCATTCTAGTGTTAATTTTTTTCCAAACTGGTAACAAAATGTTGCAAATTTTCAATTTTTTTTTTTTAATCAGGCTTAGAATACCATGAAACGTGGAAATTTTAAATTTGAAGAAAGAAAAAAAATTCATTTTAGTAGTAAAAAATTTTTCAAAAATATTGGTGATTTTTTTTTTCCTGAAATAGGTTAAGCGTGTCATGAAACGTAGAAATTTAAAATTTGAGCAAAAAAAAATTTTTTTCAATTTTCAAAATTTTTTTTTTCTGAAATAGGTTAAGCGTGTCATGAAACGTAGAAATTTTAAATTTGAGCAAAAAAAAATTTTTTTCATCTTGGTAAAAATTTTTTCAAAAATGTTTGAAAAAAATTTAAAAAAAAATTATTTTCTGAAATAGGTTTAGCGCGTCATGAATCGTGGAAATTTTAAATTTGAGCAAAAAAAAATTTTTTTCACTATTTATTCCGTTTAGATGGTCCACCCTGTATATTTTCCAGTGAAATTTCTACCATGTCTTCGCTGACAGTAGCGTCAACTACCTACCAAATTCGACTGCTCTCCGTCAAGTAGTTTTTTAGTAAATGCACCAACAGACAGACAGACAGACAGACAGACAGACTGACGGAATTGAAAAACCTATATTTTCGTAATCTACGTGTTCTGAAACGTCAGAATCCGAAAAAATCTCGGAGGGTGATTTTTTCTCGAATACAATACTGCCCTTCGGTATGCGAGGGAAGTAAAAACCGAATTTGACTTTGAATAACCTTAATCCTTCCACCCAAAGCCAAAGTAACATATACTGCCGAACTGCCCCATATAATTCTACAACTTTTGTTAGAAACATTTTTTCGTAGAGTGCACGAAATATTTGAAAGTTTCAGATTAAAAAAATTATCCGGGTGATTTTCTTAACCTGAAAGTTTGAAATATCTCGAGTAATAAGCACTGTATGAAAAAATGTTTCAAACAAAAATTGTAGATATGGGGGTAATTCGGCGGTATATGTCACTTTGACTTTGGGTGGAGGGATTAAGGCCATTCAAAGTCAAATTCGGTTTTTTAAATGGGAACCCCTATATTTTATTGCAAAGTCGGATTATCTGACTAAGAATAGACTACTTTTGTTCGAAACATTTTTTCTAAAATTGTTATATTTTTTTTAGTTCTGTGGCGAGGAATGATCAAAATTTTAGAACTTTGCGATTTTTTACTGGAAAAAGAAGATGTTTGAACAAAAATTGCAGGAGGCAAAAAGAGTTTGGGAATATCCCAGGAATGCACTCACACAACTTTTTCAGAATTCTTCAATGCCCTTTTTGATGCACTTGATCCATTTGCAGCTTCCTAACACTTCTCCAAAGAAGAGAAATTTAAAAAAATGAGTAGAGGAAATTGTTCCCAATAAAATAGTGTAAATGAAACATCTAACGTGTATAACCC
Source organism: Stenurella melanura (assembly GCA_963583905.1). NCBI lineage: Eukaryota > Metazoa > Arthropoda > Insecta > Coleoptera > Cerambycidae > Stenurella > Stenurella melanura. Next base: position 86,662,119 of record OY757309.1, read on the forward strand.
TTAAATGATATTTTCTTTGGAAATTTCAGTCTATTTTTAACATAACTTTCATTTTCAATTTTACGGCAAGAAGTATTCAGACCAACGTTGTAGAGAATTCAGCTCTCTACAAAAATGTCTCAAAATTTGTTGTGATACTTACGGTTCTCAGGAAAAAACTGTTTACGCCCCCTTTTTCAAAATGGCAGCCAAATGGACAGGGCTTTCAACCCCAAAAATAGAGTCCTTAAACATCAAAAGAAAAAAATCTTGTCCTACCCGAAATGCAAGGTAAATGTAACATTTTAATGGACTATATGGCTAATATTTCTCGTGTTATGTGCACATCGGTCTATAACATTTTGGTAGTAATTTTATATTTTTATATTAAGTGTTTTGGGAATTGTATTTTTGTATTTGTTAAAGGGGGACTTCCACCATGGAGCACCGTTTTCGTGGTGCTGAAGTTTAATTTTTGCTTTGGAAAAGTAATAAAGACAGATGATTTTGGTTTTTATTTTTAAATGGAAAATATATTAAAAATTTCTTTTCCTGCCAAAAAAACACCAAATGCCGCGCAGTGGTTATTTTTCTGAAAACAGGCGATAAAAGTCGGTAACCTAGCCAATTTTCGATAAAAATTATCGGAACTTGGTAGAGAAATCAAATAAAATAACCCAGCCACAAAAAAGTTCTAATCCTGATTTTCATTTTTACACCCCTTTCAACCCCTATTTTACTCGATTCTCACCCCAAGAAAACCCCCATTAGGAGTAGACCATTTTACCGTATTCTAAGGGTGGTTATTTCGTTCAAACTCAAAATTTTGAGGGTTCTTGGGATTTTCTGAGGTCGGATTCTAATTCAGCGTCGAAAAATACATTGGACTACTCGGGTCAGGTTCTAGGATCAGGACTTTTTTATATTGAAAAAAAAAATCTGCAGCAGCACTGAATTTAGCATATTCAAATATCTCTACCAAGTTTCATACATTTTTATCGGAAATTGACTAGGTTACCGACCTTTCCGAGAAAAAAGTTGTATTATCATAATTCAATAATTTCATTACTTCTCATCATTCTTCTTGTTAATTGATCTGCTTGGTTTGCGAGGAGATATTTAGATGAACAATTTGACAGTAAGCACATAATTAAAGTAACACTCTTTTGAATTCAATTCTATTATTTTCTTCATCTTGCTCTAAATTTTGTATCACCCTGTATATCGTAAACTTATTTTCTCATCATGAAATTGTTTTCGAAGGGTAACAGTAAAAATAAAAAATAATATCTGAACAGAGTAAACTAGTAAATATTTTTTGTTGTCTCTATATTTGCAAGTAATGCAGAAATAGAAACAATAGCAATGATAAATTATTAATGAGTCAGATTTGTTAAATTCAATACAAAATATAGGTCTGCATATTTCTCATGACCCTCTCAGTCAATCAGATAATGAAATTTGAGTACAACATGCTTCAAATTTATAAGACATAGTCACCATTATCGTCGTGACTGTTACATATCAAACATCTCAGATGACACATTAAAACTGTATAACACAATGTTTTTGGTTACCTAGGAACAGTTTTGGATGCATCGACATTTAAATGAATGTTCATGAAATAAACATGAAAAATATTGATGTAAGGAGGACTTTTTATATGATTTGATATGGCTGATACATGTTTTCAAAGTTAAAGTATGCAATAACCATCAAGAGAGAAAGAACGGTCAGATCGGGAAATATGGGTTATTATCCTCTTTGCAAATACAAAAACGAAGAATATGATTCATTTGATTATCACATTTTTTGTGAGTTTTTATGAGGTCACGCTCAAAGCAGGTAACCACAATAGCATGATGCTGTCAAAAATGTCATACAGAGAATGGTAGCCAAATAAAGACAACGTATGAGTCAAAAAATGTTTGTGGATGCGATGAGAATAAGAAAATGAGAAATAAAGGTATGCCAGTGAAATGGGTTAGATTATATTGTAATCTTCTACATAACTTTTTCAATTTTTTCGACAACCGGAAAATTAAAATTAACAACGACAAGACAATCACAAGAAAATTTACAAACATACACACGATCATCAAACTCAAAATAGACGCCACAGTAATTGAGGAACGGAACTTAACAATCTGGGGTAACCCTAAATAGGAAACTGAATTTCGCGACACTTAACCTACTTAAGGCAGAAAATTATCAATGGATGATAAATTGACCTTTTATAAGGTTATATTTACACTAATAAAAACTTATGCCCTGATGTCATGGAATGTAGTGCAAACGCCTATAGGTTTCACAAAATAAATTTCTGCATTTGTTGATGAATGCAGACACTCCGATTCTTGAATTGAATCGTGCAACTGAGATCCCGAAGATAAGGCAATACATGTACGACATCTCTCAGACATTTCTAACAACAAAAATTTAGCAATCGGCACTAACAGAGAATCTAATAAAGAGTACACGACGGACGTCACACCTGTAGAATGTTCCATCAAGGAATACCCGTGTTTTTCGAAAGATAGTGACAACAACACATACGGGAAAAGTCACAGTGACGGACAAAACAGGACACCCGCAAAACCACATTACAACTATTCCTTTTCTCAGCAATCTCCTGCCCCTGACATTAACATTTTCTGCCCCCAAAATTACACTGACATTAGAAACCAGAATTCTCAGACATTGACCATTGTCTCCAACAGGTTTCTATGTTCGTTTCCTCCCCTGTATATCTGAAATAGAACTAACAGATTTCACAATAAAATAATGAGCATTTATTTATTTATTTAGATACAACCACCCAACAGATAACCAATTAAAGGGTGGGAACGTTACACTAGTAAGCACCATCAGTATTGTAACTTAGGCTCATGGCCCATTATCGATCAGCTAAGGCTGGTTCCACGTAACCGGGTAAGATTACTAGCAATTTTAGGTACTTTTCGTGCTTTTGCCAACTTTTCATATCATTGGCCCCTCTATGCGTCGGGAAGCTAATACACCCTGTATATACTTTATAGTCGTAAAAATGTTTCCTATTATAGTCCAGAGCCCCGGTATAAGTCATCGTGCTAAAAAGACAAATAAGTATTCACAGTGAGGGTTATAGAATAGATCCTAAGAAATTCCTAAAAATTATTTAAAAAATCATGTTTTTAAAACAGAAAGTATTTTCTTACACTTTCAGTATCCAAGATGAAGACATTTAGCAGGTTCTTAACTGTCATATTTTTTCCTCTGAATCCATTCCTTCACGTAACATCCAACGCAAAATGAAACTTACACATACATGATAAAGGTAGGTAAGTCAGATACCTAGATAATAAAGTCCTTTTATTGCAGTTATTGCGCAACTAGAATAACAATGGCATATTTCACATGAACTTAACTATCTTGTATTTGTATACGGGCATAAATAAATAAAGTAAAAACCACTGTATGTGTGGTCTTTATACAAACAAATGGCATTCGATTTAAACAGTAGTAATCTCGCAGAATTATGTGGTTTCCTCTTGAGCACGGCGATCCGACTTCCTATTGACGTCTTCACTCATCCCGCTTAGACTGAAAAAGAAGCGGATACCGTAAATTGCCCTTATGGCCTAATTATAATTAGGGATAATTCTCAGGGAACAGATGTAAGGTTCACATAAAACACAATAACCGAAATGACGCAAAATTATCTTTCCTATGAGATATCATAATATTTTACCAGGAAATAGACTATTGCTGACAGCTCACATCAGCCAATAAGTCATTAATGCCAATATATATTTGTAAAATAAAAACTAGTAGGAAACTGTCCGCATCTTGATCTGCTATAAAAACATCAGTTATATTGCAGATTGCAAGTTAAAAAAGCTCGATCATGTAAAGTTTGCATTAAACTTTATGTAAAAAAAAATATAATAAATTAAGTTTTTGAGCAACAATCTACGTGAATTTAAAAATTATGAATAACCAAAGGTACATTTCATTGGTTTTCCCTTGGAAAAACAGTAAAAACTATATCAAAAGTGTTTATAATCCTCGCGATAGATAGAGATGACAGATGAAGAAAATGGTTAAAGGTGTTTGAGAAAAAGATACATATTTTTTATCGGTTATATTATCACCTAGTGAATTAAAAAAACCACTGCCAAAACAATCACTACTCTAGATGCAGATTTCTCATCCAAGGAAAACATCTTGACCATAATTGCACTCTAGAATGCCGAAATAGTTGGTCATGGAATTTTAATTAATAATATAATATTTGATGCAGGTGTCCTAAAAAATGAGGCGTTGGCTTTTAGCGTAGGTATACACCAAAAATAAAATATCTGGACTTTTATTAGCCTACTTTACTTATTTTCCCCTATTTATCGGAATATGCTAGAAGTCAACACCTCAAATTTTTTAATAATTTCTCTATTATACCAGAGACCAAATATAGTCAAAATGTTTTCTTTTAAAGAAACATGGATGGGAAATCTGGATGTGGAAATAGTAATTCCTTAGGCAGTGGACTAGCCTGCAGGAGGTACTTTGACTTCTGTTCTTCTACTTCCACATCCACGTATTGGATTGAAAGTTTAGTAATAGTAAAAGAGAGTTCAATTTTTTTTTTTTTTTTTAGTTGAAATTGGTTTAGAATGTCACGAAACGTCGAGATTTTAAATTTGAACAAAAAAAATTTTGGTCGGTCGGTCTGTAACTTCTTTTTTGTCCGCACGATATCTCAGAAACGATTTAAGATATTGACTTCAAATATTATAAACATATGTACTATAACGAGATCTAGAACTGGATTATTTTCTGAACTTATCTAGTAAAGGGTTGGGCTAAATAGGGGTAAATAGGAGAAAATAAGTAAAGCAAGCTGGTAAGAGTACAAAATTTTGAGATTTGGTTTTTGTGCTACAAGTCAAGGGTTCAGATTTTTTTATAATATTTCGATCCCCGCCGCACCACCCCCATTCCAATTATTAAAGGGGTTGATAGAGCCAAATTGAGGTATGTGTATATTATAACGACACCTGGAACTAGATTGTATTTTGAGGTGATTTCGTTGAAGGGTTGAGGGTTAAATATGGGTAAATATTGGAAAATAAATAAAGCAAGCTGGTAAGAGTACAGAAACTGGGTGTAGTTACTAGAAGCCAAGGCCTAACAGATTTGATACACGTATATATTATAACGACATATGGAACTAGATTGTATGTTGAGATGATTTCGTTGAAGGAAAAGGGGGGTAAGTAGAGGTAAATAGGGGAAAATGAGTAAAGCAAGCTGGTAAGCGTACAGACACTTGAAATGTGATGTATACACTAGAAACCAAGGCCTAACATTTTTTTATAATATTTTCCATCCACCCCCGCCCCATTATTACCGTGGTTGATAAAATAAAATTGAGATATTCACTTGAAATTTGGAACACGTGTATACTATAACGATATCTGGAACTAAATTATGTTTTTTTATGACATCTGCCTCAAGTATTATTAAAATTCTACGACCAGTTATTTCCACATACTAGAGTGCAAATATAGTCAAGATGTTTTCCTTCAAGGAGACTTTTAGGCAGTGGTTTTTTATCGGAGAACTTTGGTGTGATGCTGCCTCTGAAGTAGTTTCTACAAACACCAAAACACATATACACTATACTCGAACACTATAACTCGACGCGGGTTTCGACAACCATATTGTCACCATCTGAAGATAACATATTCTTAATCAGTTCCAGTTAATGTCAACTTGATTAGCGAAATGCACGTCGAGTCAGAGTATTCGAGTGTACTCCTTAAATAATTTTGTACTTAAGGAAGCTGTTTCGGAGGTTCTTTTTTTAACATTTGGAAGAAAAATTTCCATACCATTAAAATTCTCGCTACCGCGCACCGACCAGAATTTTCTCTACCATTATAATTGGGGTATGTTAAGTACATATTCTAACTACCTATGCGGACAGCTATTGGTTAAAAAAGGCCGACCCCCTCCATATTCTCCCGCAATACCAAAAAATTCTTCTTGCTCTTTTCGATTATCAGACTGCAAGGCGGTAACTTTTGCGGACTACACTTTAGCTGAAAGCGTGCTAGATTAAATCGTATTATTACTATTTTTCAATTAGAAAATTCTGTATCCCCTTTTTGTAAATTAATAAACCAGAAAATCTGCGAAAAACACTCCGCACTCCAACAATTATATAATAAGTGTAATACAGACCCCGGCTTAAAAGTAGTTATGCCAGAGACGGTTTTCACACAGAGATGAATATAATGTTTTTAATCGCGAATCTTATGATTCATATAAGCAAATACATATATTAATTATAGGAAGCAAATACTTTTGTGGTAAAAAATAAAAAGTATGGCATAAAACTCATAAAATAATAAATAAATAATTTATTATTAGATATTTGATGAAATTATTTATTTGGTAGAGTTGTATTATTATGAGAAAATCCTAGCGTGCGCGAATATTTTTATCACTGACACAGCGTCTTCTGGGGGTATAAGGATATATAATTGTAATCAAATTTTCGAGGCCGATGACCTGTGTAATGCAGGAGATTATAACTCGTCAAACTCATCCTCAATTTGATGAAGATATTTTTCGCTGAGAGTAAGGTTATATCACACAACTATACTGCAGCACAGATCCTGGGATTGCAGGTTGACGGTGCCACGGGATTCGACGTCAAATATGACGCAATTCGCTCTATTGGTTTAGGATAATGGATGCACATAAACTCGTTTCTGCACATTTTTTTTGCAAGCATCTTCTCATAGTAGTACTACTACTTTGAGCAAGTAGATGTAAGAGATGTTTACTGAAACTAGTTTATAAAGAACACCAGACTTCAACCGCACATTATATATACCTGCAGCGTCGGTCTGAAACAGAAAACAGAAAACAAAAAATTCGACATTTTAACCGGCATACGCCACTTCAACTTTTTTATCGGTTAAGGAAATGTGAACATCTTCTATATGTTCCCATCTGTATTAAACAATTCTTAATTTAAAATATTGTTTTTATCTGTGCACATAATATAAAGGCACTATATTTTAAAAATATAAGGGGAATTTTCGACTCTACAAGGACACCACCATTCTTGTCGCTCTCTTTCTACTTTTTTACGATAGCAAATAGGATACCGTAACTTTCGCAATACCTACAGTTTGTCATGGCTATATGGGCTACGTTCCCAAAGCCATCTCCTCAAGGAAAAAAAAAGGATACGGTAAACAATAATAATAGTAAAAGACACTGCAAATTGCGTTTTATGTTTTGCAGAAGACTTTAAACATACAGAAAGCACGAAATAAAACTGGTCCATCAATTATTATTTTATTACACAACGACCCATGGCATGTGAGCCTTTTTCATATGCACATACGCATTATGGAGTCAGCAATAAAGACATGTTAGTACATTTTTAACTATTTTGTGACAGGCGCCGGGATTTAACTTCGGACCATTTGAAACAGATGCAAATAATATACTTTTATTATTCTAATAAGGGGTAGTTACTAAGTGTTTGTGTGCGTCAGCGTTCGCCATTTACCGTTAAATATTACAGAATTCACTAGATACAATTATTAGGTAAGATAATGAATTATTACGCATGAAAATGTTTATATAGTTCATATTGCGTAAAGTCCATTCTGGCTTTTACGTCATAACTATCTCGGAGTCGGGGTATTCGGCAAAGATATAATATTTACTCTAGTTTGTTTTTGTCCTTTCCAATCATTATAATTTGAATTAATTAATTATATCAAATGATAGAAAACGATATATTACAACATTTCTGTTCCATTACAAATCATAAAAAAACAGATAGAAGAAATTATATAATTCTTTTTTTTTAATTACTAATAGATTTTTGTTCAATAGTGTTTTTCACGTCAACTTACTCTCCAAATATCAACATTTTGTAACTATACTTATACTTAACTGACGGGCGAACAGACAGACGAACGAACATGTAGACGGTCGGACAATTTGAAAATTGGTCAGAATTTGATCACTGACACAAGGATATGTTTTTCTTTCTACAAATGATATTTACGGTATTAGCGAAGAATATAATAAGCCTTTATCTCATCGTCTACTACGAAATCGTAAAAATTAAGTGAAACAGTGAACAAACTTATTACTTCCAAATCCATATAGGTAGTGGAGTGGAAGCTTAATAATCGTAAAATAAATTTCAAACATTTTCTATGTTGATACAGGCTTAGAATGTCATAAAACGTCGAGAATTTAAATTTGAGCGAAAAACATTTCTGTCTGTCTGTCGATATGTCGGCCTGTAACTTTTTTTGTGCGCACGTTTTCTCAGGAACAGTTTAGGATATTGACTTGGTATACATATGCATCGTGATGAGATCTGGAATTAGATTATATTTTGCGCTAATTCCAGTGAAGAGTTGGGGGTAAAATTAGGGTAAATAAGGGAAAATAAGTTGGTAAGAGTACAGAAATTTGAAACTTGGTATATACACAAGAAACCAAGTCCTCAGATTTTTTGGAATATCTTCCACGCGTTTCCCATCACCCACGCTCCATTATTAAAGAGGTAGCCCAGGCGACAGGGACATTTTTACTATGTTATTGTGACAAGATTACCTACCTCGCTGATTCTTTGCATAGGCCCCGCTTAAGTATCCCAAGTGCACAAAATTCTATAATATTAAGTCCCGCGGGGGTGAGGGGGTGACTAACAGGTGCAAAAACTGTGTTTCAATTATCTTGGCTTCTATTGAAGCTACGACAAAAGCGATACCAGCGTACAGGACACTTCGAGCACTAAAACTTTGCTCTTCTTGACTTTCGTCGTAACTGCAACGGTTATCGATTGGAGAGTTAGTCCAGGCGGCAATGAGATTTCCCCTATGTTAATGTGACAAGACCACTTACCGGTAATTTTTTGCATACGTTTTAAGCCCCCATTAAGTATCCCAAGTGCACAAAATTCTAAATTTTTTAAGTCCCGTGGGGGGATGAGGGGCCTAACTCAAAATTCTTGAACACAATACTTGAATACCAACATACGACTCGCCTTTCGCTAATCACATTAGCATCATCGGGAGATCATTAAAACTAAAAATCAAATATTATAATTTTTATCTCCCAGAAGCATAATGAAATAATAAAGAAATATACTTCAGTAGAGTACAACGATTTAAGATGAATTCACTTAGTACTTGTCCTATCAGAAATAGTAGAAAAAATAGTCTGCAAAATGCTGTTCTGTCATATAGACAATAATTCTACCAAAAACACAGTCTGGTTTAGATCACATTATAGCACATGCCCTGCACTCACTAATGCAGCGAACTATTTACCGGCAGCCATAATAGACCAGTCAAAGGCCGCACGCTTAGTACTACTTGACTATAGCAAAGCGTTCGATTTAATAAATCACGAAATGTTATTGGCTAAATTACATTATATTGGACTAGATATCTTATTTTGCAACTGATTTAAAGATTTTAAGGAAATTACAGAGTGATAAACTTCGTAGTTTTCGAGTTAGCAAAATATAATCCGAGAGGGCGATTCATGGTATACGGCTGTACCATGTATTGATATCAATCTCCAGCCTATTGCATCGTACATACGGGTTCCTGGGTGACCAGTGATAAAAAGAGCACCTTAGCCTAGATATATTGTATAGATACATCTGAAAAACAGATCTATATAGTTGTAGATACAGAAGGTGACCATCGACTAATATGGCAACCGCCATGAGTGTCCCGTAAGGATGCATTTTAGGTCCTATATTGTTCTTTATATATATTCCTCAGATCTGCCAAGCGTACTCCAGCACTGTAACGTTACAAAGACTTATATATAATATCAAAATCGCCATGTGACCAAACCATGATCCTCAACGCCAATAAAAGTTGTGTTATCTATCTATCTATACTTGTAATCTATGGCTGTGACTGCAAAGCCATTCGCACAACACCGATGTTTCGGAGAGGAGTCTGTCTATAAGGTCGGTAAGTACATAATGTTAAAAATATTTACTCTAACCTACCACAATTTGTCTGCTAACTTATTTCTGATATTTAATTATTCATTCATACATTATTTATATTTATAAATTACACTTTTTCATTTTTTCTACTTTTCATTTTTTTTTCTTTTTATTAAAATCGTATGTTTTAATATTTCTTTTGTTTGTTTTTTTTTATTCTTGTTTTTTTTTATTGAGGTTTTTTGTATTTTGTTTTTTTTTCTGTTTTTTTTAAGGATATTAACGAGGAAAACAAGTTTGCCAAGGGGCCCGTCATGGCATCTACATCACAACACTGAGCCACGGAAAGAAAAGGATTTAGAACATAGGACAAAACAGAGGAAACTTACATTTCTAATATTACAATGGTTCTTAAGTCTATATTTTAATTTTATTTTTTTCAATAAATTTAAATAACATTAGATATGATTCTATATTATTTGACTTTAATATATCAACTAAATTAAACGGCTGTGTTAAATGGTTGTTACCAATTTTCTTCATAAATTCCTGCACAGAGTCCTGTCTTAAATTACAATATAGGATGATGTGTTCAGCATCACCCCTTTCACCGCATTCGCAGTTTTCATTTTGTGCCAAGTTAATCCTATATTTGTGGGTGGGAAATAGTCCATGATTTATTCGCAGTCTAGTCAGTGTAGAAACAAATTTTTTATTGGCAGGTATAGCCGTGAACCAGGGTTTCTTATTTGGAGTAGGGTTGATGAATTTATAATATGTTCCTTTTCTCCTGTTTAGGTACTCTTCCCTCCATTTTACTAGTTGCTTGCTTTTTATTGTCGACATTAGGTCCTCAGGTGTAATAAGGTAATCCTTAATTTCTCCATCCCGTGATGCTTCTCTTGCGGCATTATCCACCACCTCATTATTTTTTATACCACAATGGCTTTTCACCCACACCAAAACTACAACTTTTCCTTTTTCATATAATGTGTGTATTAATTTGATTATATTCAGGATTATATAATAAAGTTGTGTTATGTTCGTGGGTAATCACTCAATAGAACTTCTCTACTATTCACATAGACAACATAGAAGTACCTACCAAAGATTATATTAGAAATTTAAGAGTAACATTTGACAATTTTAAACAGCACATCTTAAAACAAATTAGAGACATACTATATAAAGTTAAAACCAGATTCATTAAATTTTTATTCCCTGAATAGTTAAATATCGGTTAATTGAGTCTTTAATTTTTCCCCAGTTCGATTATTGTTGGCCAATGTATTATAGTTTTTTAAACACCACCTGTAAAAACAAACTGCAAATGGTTCGAAAAGCATGTGTGCGTTTTGTATACCTAACAAAAAAGTATAATCACATAACACCGCTATATAATGACCATAGACATATGAAAATCGCATATATTTACATATAGAAATCCTGACTATTTATATGCGCTTTTAATTTCTAGGAGAAAATCTAAGAAACAATGACTTTTTATATTATAACCCACTAAATTTGAATGTCCGTACTTTTATTTTTTCTGTGCAGTTAATGCAATAAAGATTATTATTATTATTATAATAGACAGATTTCGACATAATTTAGATTTTAGTTTCAACCAAGTTACTTAGTAAACGACAATTCCCAAGACAAGGGCAATTAGCAACAAATCCTGCTGTCCGTAGGTAGGCAACCAGGCTTCGATTGATATAAAACGCAAACTAGTTGAAATAACAGGAAGCCAAATTGGTAAAGTTGCTCGATAATTTGTTCCATTTAGTCCACATTATTAGTTGGAATAGTCGATATTAGAGAAGATAATTTGGTGTTATTACCGATACCACCCAGTAGCGCACGACATATCCGATTCAGGCTGATGAGACTGAGCCGTTTATGGCGAACAATGCCAGAGATTATTGTTGATAGTTAGCAGAGCAATTTATACTTTGTTGCTTTATGACAATGAGTGCCACAGCATTTATTTATTTAGCTGTATTACTCTTATAGAATGCAATCAATAAAATTGTTCTTAAAAAAAATCATAATTTGGAAAGAAAGCACCTATAGAATAATCATTCATCTGACTTTGTTTGGAATATTTATCTTATACAGGGTGTCTCACCGGAACTGAATCGTTCGATACAGGGAAAAGCATGTAATAAAAAATTTGGAAAATTTTAAGAGTTGCTAGTCAGTGTGGCCAACCAAACCAACATAATACTTAACCGGAAGTCGATACCTACTTGCTTATTTTAAGTGAAACACCCTATATATTCCGACTTTCGAAATGATCATAACATTCTGAGTGGAAATATGTAGTTATATCCTATACCTAAACCTAGCAGTTTCGACCTAGCAGTTTCGGAGATTTTTGAACGTTTCAAAAAATAATTGACAGATGCAATGGTTTGCAAGAACCGTTATACCTATCTTCGTGTAGGAGATTCTCATTTGCTCTTTGTCACATAGAAGGAACACAAGATGACCTACTCACTTCAATAAAAAAAAATCACAGATCTTGCATCTCTCGCAAGTATCTTAAGCGTGTTTAAAATAGCAGATGCAAATATAATGCTCTTGGATTCCAAGGATGAATGACTAGGATGATAGGTATTTTCAGCATTTGCATTAGGTACCATTAGCGATTAGTGATAAAATTTAAAAGAATTAAAATTTTATCAAATTTAATAATACCACTTGGGTTCATTGTATTTGGAACTATGTTCATTGATAATTTTTTTTTAGATTAACCCAGTTATCATCTGTCCAATTTTGTCATAAGGTTTGTAGAACACCCTGTATAGTGCTTTTCTACTGTACTTTTTATATCATACTTAGATGTGTTTGATAATTTTATTTACATAATTTTAAATATATTTGTCCATACGATCGAATTAAGCTAGTCCATGTTTTATTGGGTTATTTTGTTTTTTTAATGTTAATTTGAAAGTGGCGGTGTTCTGTAAGAAATAACACAAGTTATGCAAAACTAAGTGGCATACGATATGGAAGTGTCGGCATGTATCACAAGAGACCATTAAGTTTAGAAGTGTTTATGTTCATATTTTATTTTCGAGATAGTCTGGAATGAAGTGAGACTGACAGGAAAAAGTCTGATTGTTAGAACGTTATGATGAGATAGACTTGATTATTCATACAGATTTAGTTCGTATAGTACATTTGTTGATTTGTTGGTATTTCTTACAGTACTAATAAAAGAATATTCGAATTCCATATACTTACCTTTTGTGTCTGATGTTGCGACTAGTTCAACATGTGGCAGAAAGAGAAGTTAAACTAAATAGGAAATACGAAACCAGTAACTAAACCAACTAAATACACAAAATAGAAGTTTAAGTTACAAATGTTCTATTATCATCCACAATCAAATAACAGAATTGATTTGTGACAAGCACAAGGCACATGGTTAAACTGACGCAATAATTTTCACTGCTTGGGTTGTTATTGAAACGTGATATCCCTAATAGCATGGCGTTGAGTGAACGATACGATTACAAGGCCGGCGCAGCGGCCTCGACAGAATCTGTTGCTCTCGATACGTTTTTCGTAAGATGGGTCCTATATCATGCCCCCAGTAGTATTTTCAATACTAAAAATTCCAAAATATTATACCAAGTGTTCTATTTTTCACGTTATATTTTGTCAAATTCAAACCGCAGAAACTTTTTTGGTTCAATTGGAATACCCTATATTTATTTACGTCAAATTATGTAAAATTAAACCGCTGCCTAAGGAATCACTACTTCCACATCCCCATTTTTCTTCCAAGTCACTTTAGAGGAAACATCTTGACTTTATTTGCACTCGAGTATGTGGAAATTACTGCTCATAGAATTTTAATAATATTTGAGGCAGGTGTCACAGAAAAATTTGAGGCGTTGGTTTCTGCCATATACCTTAAATGTGAAATTTCTAGACTCTTATTAGGTTGCTCTACTTATTTTCCCCTATTCACAACCTCCCATCTCCCACCCCTTCAACAAAATCGTCTCAATCAGTTGTCATTATAATACATACCAGTACTAACTGTCAAGTAAATTTCTCAATGCTATATTATTAACCCCTTCAATAATGGAGTGGAGATGGTGGGGGTGGGGGATTGAAAAATATTAGAAAGTAATCTTAGGCCTTGGTTTCTAGTATATACACCAAATCCCAAGTTTCTGTAATCTTACCAGCTTGCTTTACTTATTTTTCCCCATTTATCTTTACTTACCCCACTCTTTCAACGGAATAATCTCAAATATAAAATGAAGTTTCAGATGTCGCTATAATACATACATGTACCAAATTTCAAGTGAATATCTCAATTTTATTTTATCAACCAATGGGCTTGTTCCATGATATTCTTTTTATATGGTTTTTATACTTTTTCATATAGTACTCGATATTCTCATTATACACTTAAAATTTCGTACTATTAACTTTTTCCGTTCTCGAGATATAAGGAGTTGAATTTAGTAATAGTTGCAAAAACCGAGCGCTCATTTGTGACGTCACTATACGCAAGTGACATAAGAAAAATGGCTTTCTGGGACCTTTCAAATTTAACCTGAAATGTCGAAAAACATGGAATTTTTAAACGCTGGTAACTAAATAAATACGTCGAGTGGAAGTTCGTTCTATGTGTCTACGGAAAGGAGAAGGTCGGCGATGAATTATAATCGTAAATTGCAGGGTCAAAATCGAAAATTCGTTCTGGCAGGAGCGAGAGAAAATTGTAATTTTTTGACATTTCACCAAATTGTACTCCCCTACTGTCAAGTAGTAAGCAAAACAAACAATACTTCGAAAACACTTATAATTATAACCAATAAGGAGCATCAGGTCTATTGAGATCGCCGAGTCTATGCGTATAGTGACGTAGCGCCTGGCCACGCCCCATTTTCGCGAGATGGAAATTTGTAATAGTTTTTAAGATATTAAAGGTGCGAATAAGATTCTGATATTTTGCAGATCCATTAATTTATACTTGCACTTTCGATTTGTGAAATAAAAAAAAAATGCTGAACAAGCCCATTTAATAATGAAGTGGGGATGGTGGGGTGTTGAAAAATATTAATAAAAAATCTAAGGCCACGGCTTCTAGCATATAAACCAAATCCCAAGTTCCTGTGCTCTTACCAGCTTGCTTCAGTTATTTTCCCCTATTTACCCTTATTTAACCCCAACCCATCAACGGAATCGCCTCAAAATATAATCTGGTTCCAGACGTCATTATAATACATTCGTGTACCAAATTTCAAGTGAATATCTCAATATTATTTTATTAAATCTTTTAATAATAGAGTGGTGGTGGTGGAGAAGGGGTTGAAAAAATCAGGTCTTGGCATCTAGGATATATACCAAATTCCAAGTTTCCTTCACTTATTTTTCCTTATTTACCCCTATTATATAATCTGGTTTCAGATTTCGTCATGATGCATATGTGTATCAAATTTTAAAGTTAATATCTATCACAGTGAAAGTTACAAACCGACAGGCAGACCTACAGACAGACAGACCGACCGACGGGCAGAAATGTTTTTCTCTCAAATCTAAAATTTCTGCGTATCATGGCATTCTAAGTATATTTCAATAAAATAAATGTTCGAAAATTTCTTCAGGATTACTAGGCGGCGCCTTTGACTTTGCGGTAAAGATCGAAGACCCCGACATTTTTTATGCAGACAATAAGTTTGAGGTAAACTATATTTCCGCTCCACTACGTGGATGTGGAAGTAAAATTCCATTTTTTCTAATAGGCATTGTATGGGTTTAAGTTGTACTTTTTGAAATATCGTCGATTTTCTTAAATGTTCAAGAATTTTTAGCAAAAATTACCATCAACTTAACCGTGGGATCCGGTGAGACACCCTTTATAAACAACACGTTGGTGGCTTAAGTATAGCTAAACTAGTGGGTATCCGCCGCTTCGCTCGTGCAGAAATGTTGTCAGTTGACATATGTCCAGCTTTTTCTAGACACTCTGTGTAATAATTTTTTAATTATGTAAGAAATTTAAATAAATATTAGATGTTCGGGGATTTAAAAAAAGAAAAAAATATTTTAATATTTAAAGGGTTGTTTTCAAAGGTCTAATTAAATTAGGTTGTCCCGTAGGGGTTCCATTTATAAAAAAAATAGTTTTCGATGAAAAACTAATATCGCAGAGCTTAATGAAGAATAAATCAAGTTTAATTCTAACATTCAAAAACACAATATGTTACATATATTTGAAGAACAATTTTTTGTAATTTTGAAGTTGCAGCCTTCCATGATTAAAACTAAAAATTTCAAGAAACATTTTTTGAAAATCAAAATAATATCTGAGGGTTGGACATATGTATTTTAGCCAGTAGAATCCAAGTACCTATCCAAGAATATATGGGTTGTCCCTCTTAAAAATTTGATTTTCTTATAAATTGCATCCAAACCGAAAGTCGGCCATTTTGGTTCTTTCCGTCACGCAATTGGAAATTCTCTTTCATATCACTACACCAAATATGCAAGTAATCCATTCGCCCATTCAAAAATTACAATAGTATCCCTATTGGCTGAACCACCCGGTATAAATAATAACATTAAAATTGACATTCAGCATTTTTGTTACTTTCTTTCTTAACTCTATTTATTCATGTGGGCTTACTAAGTACAGTGAGAGCTGCATATTGTCTATTTTACATCAAAATTATAATTGCACTGTGCTATGGTAAGCAGGAACTCCATGTAGCAATACAGTTACCTTACGTAACACGCCAATCTGCAATCAAACACAATTGCATATTACGATATATCATCATCATACCTACTACCATGTAGGTATGTTTTAGGTGAAAAATAAAAGCAATTTGAATATCCACAAAGGCCATCAGTGTTTCATGTTCGAGTTAAGGAGTATCATGTGGGTGGCTCATTATTGAAATGATGGTACAATACCGCAGTCCTACTACAGTTTGTAGACAAAGTATTGTTCAGTATCGTTATAAGGTACCAAAAAATACAGAATTATTTGTTATTTCGTTAAACCATATATTTAAAATAAATACTCTGTCCTCATTACCTGACTCATCAACGAGAAACGTAAATGCCTGTACCTATAAATCTGAAAGCGGAAACGTTTACTCTTGATATATAAGCACCCACTACAATTTGCTAATATTTTTATTCACAAGGGTTAAAATGGGTGTTTCGCCAAGCAAAAGGTAAATGGACAAGATCGTACTTTTTGTAGGAATAGGTCAAGATCCCGTATCCAGGGGTTTTTACTGCCCTCGAGTATGAGTTTGACATCACATTTGCGACTAACGGCAGGTTTTTCAGTTCTGGTTTAACCAAGAAGATTGATTTAACTGAACATTTTACGGTTACCAGTTTTTCATTACGCGTTTAAATTTAACAACTATCCTTAACCAACCAATTTTATCCCACAGAGATGGGGTGGTTTCAACCAGAAATTCTGGGATAACTAGTATCATTTGTCATATGTTACGTTACATGTGTCATTTCGACGTGTACCAAATTTCAAATGAATATCTCAATTTTATTTGATCAACCCCCTTATAGTACGGCACCCCGTTACCAAAAGCCCCTATCAAGGCAGCCAACTTTGTCACAGAGAAACTCTATAGATTATGACTTTTCGTCGTTTTCCGTTGGCCGCAGCTGCGCGAAATCGAATTGAGTTGTATATACAGACTGTCTATTTTACGAGGGCCACACCAAATATCTCGCTTAATATCTATTGTAGAAGAATAAAGCTTTAGAAACAGTTATCCCATTTTTTGTGAGCTATATTTCAATAAAAAGAAATTTGAAATCCATAGCCTACTTTATGAGATATATTACAAAAACCTGAAAAATAGGAAAACCACAAACGGTTATAGCTTCCTTATTTGAGGAGATACGAAAAAAGTTAAAGGAATGAAAGTTGACGGCAAAGACAATAAGAATAATAGCGTGTAACAAAAAAATCGAAAAATGCAGTTGGCTTTGACATACGCTATTGTGCAAAAATGAAAAATACATATCCCAAAGTAGGCCACGACGCCATTAATTCCGTTTTTTTTTTCTCATTCCAACGATATAAAACATGTCACAGAAATTTAAACCGATAGTGTCAATATTTAATATTTTACGAATACCACAATTCATATAATTGAATCGTAACAATCAGCTGTGCCATAATTAGTGAAAAACAATGTTATTAATAAATTTGACAGATTGTCACTGTTGTATGTTGTATGTTGCGTTGTCGAGTTCTAAGACAAATTTTATATCAGTAATTATGGTGTACACCAATAATAACAAATTCGATATGTTTAGCATTTATTCTCAGTGCAATTTTGACGCTGAGATGGCAGTCACGGTTTACGGAGATAGATTTCCAGATGCTCCGCAGAAAATCGAACTATGTTTAGGAAGTTAGTTCAAAATCTAAAAACGCACGGTTCATTTTCAAAAAAAGTAGTAAGGCGAGCGCATGTTGCGGATAATGTAAGAAAAGTGAACAGAGTAATGAATTATGTTAACCAAAATGAGGAAACCTCTTTGAGACAAATTCAGAGAAACTGTCGCATAAAAAAAGACAGTGCAAGAAAAATATTGAAAAAAAAACGGATTTCGATGCTACAAAATGAGGAAAGTTCAACATTTAAATGAGGGAGATAAGCCAAGGAGAGTAAGATTTTGTAGATGATTATTAAATAAGAAAAGGAATGACGCGCTGATATGTAGCAAAATTCTTTGGTCGGACGAATCAAATTTTTCTAATAATGGATTTTTCAATAGAAATATGCATTATAAGTGGACACTAGAAAATACACATTGGTGCAGAGAGACTGCTTTCCAAGAAAGATTTTCTACGAATGTTTGGTTGGGTCTTTTAGGGACTAAAGTAATTGGACCTTATTTTTATGATGGCAAATTAACCGCTCGTAGATACCTTAATTTCCTGCAAAACGAATTTCAAGATTTTCTTTATGAATTAACAGTGGCAGAAAGATTAAATTATTCATATTTTCAACAAGATGGGGCTCCACCTCACACTGCTGTAATATGTACAAATTATTTAAATCAAGTTATGCCAGATAGCTGGATAGGCACCTATGGACCCATTCTATGGCCAGCTCGATCACCAGATATTACTCCCTTGGATTTTTTCGTCTGGGGTTACATTAAAGACAAGGTATTTCAAACTGCCCCTGAAAATATTGAGGACATCAAAACCAGAATTCGAAACGCATGTGAGGCAATTACTCCTGAAATGCTCCAAAATGTAATGCGTGACGTGTCTCGCAGAGCACGTTTATGTGTCAGAATGCATGGTGCACAATTTGAATTTGAATTTGAATTTTACTTGTATTTTTATTTATGAGATATTTATTGGTTTGTATTAAATTGTAATAAATAATTACGGAATTATAATTATTATAAAGTGAATTTTTACTATTATGGTACAGCTGATTGTTACGATTCAATTATATGAAATGTGGTATTCGTAAAATATTAAATATTGACACTATCGGTTAAAATTTCTGTGACATGTTTTATATCGTTAGAATGAGAAAAAAATAACGGAATTAATGGCGTCATGGCCTACTTTGAGATATGTATTTTTCATTTTTGCACAATTGCGTATGTCAAAGCCAACTGCATTTTTCGATTTTTTTGTTACACGTTATTATTCTTATTGTTTTTGCCGTCAACTTTCATTCCTTTAACTTTTTTCGTATCTCCTCAAATAAGGAAGCTATAACCGTTTGTGGTTTTCCTATTTTTCAGGTTTTTGTAATATATCTCATAAAGTAGGCTATGGATTTCAAATTTCTTTTTACTGAAATATAGCTCACAAAAAATGGGATAACTGTTTCTAAAACTTTATTCTTCTACAATAGATATTAAGCGAGATACTTGGTGTGGCCCTCGTAAAATAGACAGTCTGTATACCCTGGATAACAATCAACACCATAGTAACCGTTCGATGACCTTCCCAATTACAATTTTTCCAAATATAAAATATTACAAAAAAAGTCTGATGCTTCTAATATATACACCAAATTCTAAATTTCAGCACTCTTACCAGCTTGCTTCTCCTATTTTTCCCTATTAACCCCCTAACCCCTCTTCAGATAAGTTGAAAAACAATCCAGTTCCAGGTCTCGTTATAGTACATACGTGTATAAAATTTCAAGTCAACATCTTAAACCGTTCCAGAGAAAAAGTACGGACAAAAATCAGACCGACAGATAGACTTTTTTTCGCTCAAATTTAAAATATCGACGTTTCATGGCATTCTAAAACTATTAAAAAAAAAAAAATGCTGAACATTTTTTTACGATTACTGTACTTCCACTCCACTACGTGGATGTGGAAGTAATATACAGTGTACTTCAATTGTTCAAGGCCAAAATGTTATCATTTACTGTTTATGTCTTACCAAATCTCCACTTAAAACATTTCTGCTTCATACCAAATTTTTTTAAACTTTTGGTTTAAAGTTTTTTCTATTATCCTTAGGCAGTTCGAAGTGTATCTCACCTATCAAGAGTCTAGATATCATAAAATATGTAAAAGACTGTAGTGGGATGTGGGTGGCTCATCACTGAAATAAGCGGTCGATGGTATCACAGCCATGTTAGGGCACACAGTGCAAGTTGACATGTTGTTTTATTGCATGTTCAGCCACAATCCGCCTCGTCTGATTCTAATGCCTTGCAACTTGCAACTAGGCAGGCATATTAAGATTAATAATCCGAACGGAGGTAGACAGAACAAAACCATCGATGTCGCACCAAGACCGCAACCGCTTAGATCTATTAATAAATTAAGGATAATGGTATTTTGACTGTTTATGAGATTTCCCCACGATCTTGTCTGTACCAAATCGTGGTAAGATGAGTTATACAGGATGTAACTTAAATAAGCTAAAATTTATCAGAGTGTTGTTTCTTAGGTAATTTTAAGAAAAAGTAAGTATAAACAAGTGTCGAAGAATATCCTTGAAGATACGGTGTGTTGAAATTTTCAAAACACAGAATTTTTCCTAAATCGTTATTATTTGTAAGATTATTTAAACCTAACATGGCATTTAGTACAATTACATAGAATGCCGTATTAGTAACAAAAAATTTGTGTAATAAATAATAATAATACTAGCATTACATTTTAACATGCTTTCTGGCTTTCCATGTTTTTATCTTTTCAGTCAGTTGGTTTATTGAGTTTTTTTATTTTTATAAATCACACACATACACTGTATCTTCATATTTAATACGTCCAAATCCATTTTCTGCATTATTCCCATTTTGCAAGTGGTTTTTACTGTGGGATGGTTGGTTGTAACTGAATAATTAAATAAATAAAATATATAAAATACATCTTAATTGTCCATGGAATTTGAGCTATTAGAATTGACCAACGCTGCAAACGAACATGTAGATGGACAGGCAGAGGGACAGCATTTGAAAAATGGCCATAGTGCATATTGAGAAAAATCGAACATATACAGTGTAGACGCTAACTAACGTAAAAATGACTGATATTTTACCCAAATTGTCACGCAATTGATTTTAGAATTTCTCTTTTTTATAACCAAACAATTTTGGAGAGGTGACTTTATTGTACTTATTGGCGGTGTATATAACAGTCTTCTACTTTAACATCTTTGTTCATTTATTCAAAACTGTTCAAAATATCGAATGTTTAAACTCCAAAAATTAATTCTAAGGAACATATGTGAAAGGATATATATACATCAGATATAACAACATGGCGTAGCATTAGGACTCTACCTATGCTCAAACTAAATTAAGCTTGATATTATAAGCCCGACTATGGCTGTCTTGAGAAGAGCAAATAACATGAAAAAACGTACATTGGCTATATTAAGTGCTAATAAATTTGTATCCAACCCATTATTTATTTTTTCCATATCTTTGGAAACATTTGAAACAACTTCATCCCAATTTGACCAACCAAAAATTACTGCAATATAATCTTCGTATGAAATTAATTTTCTAGCTATTTAGGTGATACAGATTATTGACAAAAATTGAAAACAGTGTTGGTGCTATGACCGTGCCTTGAGGAACTCTTGTTGTTATTATTTACTAGTACTGATCTTATCCCCTATTTTAACAATCTGTGATCAATTTTTTAAGTAACTTACGAAGACCTTCAGAGCACTTCCTCTAACTCCTATTGATTCTAGTTTAGTAATTAATTTCTCATGTGATACGGTGTCAAAGGCCTTCGTTAGGTCCAAAAGAAAAAACAGGTACACATTTTGTGTTTGCATCTAGACATTTGTTTATAGTATTAGTTAATGTATATATAGCATCATTAATGCTGTAGTTAGCTCTAAAACCAAGCTGGTTGTTGTATAATATTTGATTAGCACTCAGAAATTCCTCAAGGAGACTCTGCAGTGCCTTTTCAAATATTTTTGCCAGATTACTAATGACTGAAATTGGTCTGTAGTTGGATTTATCAGTTCTGCTGTCATTTTTATATACAAAAGTAACTCTAGACTCCTTGAAATGCTCAGGGACACAGTCTGTTGAAAATATTAGATTAATAATATATTTTAGAGGCTCAAGGAAGTACATGTGATATTTTTTTATTAGCTCAACAGTTTCATGTCTTTTCCAGCGGCACCATTATTTTTTAGACTATTTATGTGCTTTCATTTTTATTTATAGGTTTAATTTATTTATCTGTTCCTCCTTGTTATTGTTAGCATTTGTGTGCATTATTTTATCGGCTATATTTTTACCAACATTACAGAAATAATCATTAAATATATTTGCCTTTGCCTCATTGTTCTCTACTATTAAACTGCCATTGTCATGAAATAACTACTAAGAGAATTTGAACATATAAAAGGGACAATGTCACAATTTGTTGAATAAAAGTACTCTATTTTATGAGACTTTAACTTGCCCCGACCTGTAATCGTTTATATCTAGTAAATATTGCGTAAATCACCTTGTACTTTGCAAAAAGTTAAGCCGACAGTCTTTAACAAATAACCGCGATTAATCTTATTCAGATTATGGTTGCAAAGTTGCATATGCGGGCACGGGACTCGGTGCAATCAAACCCCATAATAAATGAATGACCATCAGATCTGCCTCGGCCGAGCCGGACGATATTTTACACCCACGACACTCCACCTGGACACCAAACACGATAACGTTCGCACGATACACTAAAGCTCAGTTTAGAATTACACTTGAGACCTGTGATTTTGTTTAATATTGTTACCTGCATGCTATTTTGCCGGAATGTATAATATTGCCATGAAGCTATAAAGCGACAGCATGCCTATATTTAGCAAAAATAAAATTGTAAAATCATGATTAGACAATGGATGTTCTACAGTTCCTCACGACATGCATCATAATTGAAACAAAGATGCAAACTATAAAATGAGTACAATATTTCCACCGGACATATGTAACGAACTAGATTTGCTTAAATAAGTACCTATATTACATTATTTATGCAACTTAATTGTTATTTTATGTCGGATTGATTTTATTTAATAAATTGTACAAATAGTGTGAAAGGCGCTTCTTTCCAGTTTGAATGCAAAAAGTGTCATTAAGGGTAACTCTATAAGCATTGCAGAGTCAATTTCTACTAGAGCTTTGTATACTGTTATGCGCCAAATCCCTTTTAGGGTTGTTTGACTTATCGGTTGACCAAATGGCAACGTCCAGGTACCCCCTCATATGCCTCTGATGCGCAGAACAATACCGGCGATACCCATGGCTAAATTTATTTTAGCTCGTTTGGAATACGAGAGTGTTTAATTTAATTACTGAATGAATATTTTATCAAATAAATCATAGTGATAGAAAACAAAATGCAAGATTATTAACGAAAACACAAGTATAAATAAAAGTCGTACTTATATTTTAATTACTCCTGGGGAACCTCTTTCCAGGAGAGAAGTTGAGCTACGCAGTACCACGCCAGAACTTCCTTTCTCAAAGCTCAAAACCCAACTGACTTTCTGGACTGTTCTCCGTCACCGTTACTCTTTTCGCAATTCACCATTCACCAACTAGGGTCGCCTAGTTGCAAAGTAACCTCGGTGAACTTTACTCGGTTTCCCCTGATTCAGGCTTTTTCAATTTCAAAGTGAAACGTGTTTCATTTCACCAATAAAACACGTTAAACAGTTTAATGTAACAAATCATATCCGTTACTAACAAATTATGTACCGGGTGTTTAAAATAAATCTCAAGTACTGTGTCACAGCACTATTTATCTATAACCTCATTCCTCAATTGTTGCATGTTTACTTATTTTTATAAACTTCTGTTTAAAATGACTTCTTTGTTTATCATACTCAATGTATGGGATGAATCTGAGCCAAGAATCATTTAACTAAAAATTCAGTTCATTATATTAAGAGTAGTTAGCTGTGTTAATAGTAAGTAATGTACAAAATATGCCAATAGATAAATAATATTGTTTCTTTTTTACTCTTATGTCTGTATTCAAATCAAATCAAAATATACTTTATTGTTCAGCAGAAAGAGTTTCTCATTAACAAAGTAAATAAGTGTAGGTCCATAGCATATATAGTTTACACAGTGCACCTACATTATATAAATACAAAACATAGATTACATATAAATTTTAATACAATAATTATAAAAGTTAATATAAAAAGTCAGAAAATACGATAAGATAAGGTAGTAAATGCCTAATTAGAATGTGTCATTATAGTACTCGTCTAAATTATAATAGGATTTAACAATTAAAAGGCTTTTAACCGCCTTTCTGAAATTTGTATTTGAGCTCATTTCTTTAATATTATTTGGTAAGTGATTGAACATCTTATAGCCATTGTAAATAATTGAGTCTTTGACTAGAGTGGATCTGGAAATTGGCAGAGTAACGTTATTGACTTGCCGAGTTACATATTGTATGGAGGAATTATTTATAATATTACTTTTATGCTTATGAACTAAACAAACTGTTTCTAGAATGTAAGTTGATATCACAGTGAGAAATCCATATGTCAAGACCAGTGGCTTACATGATTCACGAATTCTAGTTTTGTGCAGGTAGCGAATAGCACGTTTTTGAAGTACCAATATTGTTTGTAAAAGATATTTACTACATGCGCCCCAGAAGGCAATGCCGTACCTTAAGTGTGATTCGATTAGTGAAAAATAAGCAGTCAATATTTAGTCCAAGAAATTTTGAGCAGGGTTTATTTTCAAGAAAATGGTTACCTAAGGAGATGTCAGTTAAATTGCAGTAAAATGTAGTTATGTTTGTTTTGTTAATGTTGAATGAAAGCAAATTGGAGTCACACCACTTTTTGACCTTATTTATATTGGCCGACACCGTTTGCTGAAGGACAGTATCATCTTTATTGTGCCACAGTATGGTGGTGTCGTCAGCAAATAAAGTGAATTTTCCTTCAATATTAATTTTTGTCAGGTCGTTGATATATAATAAAAAAAGAATTGGGCCAAGAACGGAACCTTGGGGTACTCCAAACTTTATATTTAGTTTATCAGAACAATTTGTATTTCTAACTATTTTGCTACGGTTTGATAGGTATGATTGAAACCACTTTAGGGTAGTGCCTCGAAAACCATAATGCTCAAGCTTTCATAACAATATTTCATGCTGGACACAATCAAAGGCTTTCAATAAGTCGCAGAAAATTGCTGCCGCTGCCTCCCCGTTGTTGATTTCGGTATAAATCTGACTTAAAAATGAGAACATTGCATCATTTGTACTGTTTTCCTTTTGAAATCCGAATTGTTGATCACTTAGTAGGTTGCAGGAGGACAAAAATTCTACAACCCTTTTTTTAACTAATTTTTCGAGAATTTTTGCTAATGTGGGGATTAGTGAGATGGGTCGGAAGTTGGATGGATTATTTACATCTCCGCCCTTATAGAGTGGAATAACTTCAGAAGTTTTTAAAAAAGATGGAAATATTCCGGATTCAAACGATTCGTTTATTAGAGATACTAATATATAAAGAGCCGAGTTTGGTAGATTTTCGAATATATTTACAGAGATTTCGTCGAGGCCAGACGACTTCTTATTTTTAATGCTGCTTATAATTTCTTTAAGTTCGTCGATGTTTGTGCTATATAGGTATAAGGTCTTATGATTGTATATTTCTCCAAGGTAGCTCAAGGGGTCATTTGTTGGAATTATGTTTTCCATTAGATTGCCTGCGATTGAACAGTAGTAGTTATTTATAATATTTGGGTTTAAAGACGATGTTACAGGCTGTTGGCTCTTACCTCTAAGTTCGTATATAATAGCCCAACTCTCTTTTGTTACGTTACTGGCTCGTTCTATTCTGGACTTGTAATGATTTTCTTTAGCTTGTTTGACGACTTTTCTGTAGATATTACGGTATTTATTATAGTATTCAAAGAAAAATTCTTCGTTGGTGTACTTTCTTATATAGTGAAGAGATCTTAGATTTTTGACATATGTTTTTATACCCTTAGATATCCATGGTTTTTTACTTTTTAGTTTAATTTTTTGAACTGGAAGTGATTCATTGAATGCATGTTTAAGATACCTGCAGAAGGCATCAAATGGCTCTGCTCTATTCAGCAGATCCTCCCAGTGATCCTCAAGTGATATTTTTGCAGCTCTATTCTTTAAAATAATTATCTTAATCCCTACGTTAATATTGTCGACTTTCTCTGTATCCAACAGATTAATCAATGTTTTACAAAAAATATCTTCAGCGATTTATTTATTCGAAAATATGTCTTATTGTATACCAAATTTGAAGAAAATTGATCCAGATTTACAGTATTTGTACGTACTTGTATTATACGTACAAACTGGGCTGGTCGCAATTTTTAACGAACAATATATTTCTTAATATTCTCTTCATGTACTATTTGAATTGATCTGCTCACATTTTTTATAAGAAAGTAAAAGGAAATCGTTACACGTCGATTTTTCAAATTTACTATTTTTGAGCCACCAAGTTACAAACATAGTAACGTAATTGTTCATAAATTTATACTTGATAAATAATAGAGTCGGGTACAATTTAAACTGACTTGTGTCATGGCCGCTAAAACGTCTGAACCAAGATTTTGTTTGATTAGATTTTGATTTGATTAGAGTAGCTCTCTTAAGATTATTAATGTAGTAACTTCATAATTTTAGTGTAATTCTGATTATACAGTGTCCATAAAGTTGGCTACATATGGGAAAAAATTGTGTATTTGATATTTCTAAAAAAATCTATTGGGGGTTCGTATATGCATGTCCAACAACAAAAAATTACATTTTGACACATGTCATGTGATCACCGGTTTGGCAGGACTGTAAAAAATAGTTGACCGTGGTACCGAAAAGTGGGTCAAATTGTTAAGATATCGGAAAATTTTATGAAGAAAAAGTGCATTTAGAATACAACAAGGACCCCATATATCAATTTTGATGCAGATGTGAGGAAAATACAAAAGTAGAAATTTTACCCTTACTATTAATTATCATAAACTCTTATGTTTATTTCACAAATATTTGATTAGTTTCGACAAAAACTTTATGTATTTTAGTTGAATAAAGGTGTTTGCATGTAAAAAAAGAAACGAACCCCCAATATAGTATTTTTTAGAAATCTCAAATATACAAATTTTTCCCATATGTAGCCAACTTTACGACGGACACTGTAGGTATATAGGTTGCGGCACAAATGAAACTGATAACAAAAAATTAATTGCCCAGTTCAGTCAATAAAAATGAGTGATCAGAAAAAGAAATCAAAGACTAATATTGCTACAGTCCAGCAAGAGACACGGGAAGGTTTGGGTATTTCTTGCCAGGAAAGGATAGGATCGTAGTATCAATAGGGGAAACTATGTCAGTAAAAATAAAATATTTCATATAATAAAAAAAATCTGAAATCTCTATGAGGATAACGAAAATAAATTAATTTTCTTTTAGCGGTAATAAATAAAAATTCTGGTTGACAAAATAAATATTAAAAAAATTAACAATAATTTTAAAACAATTCTGAAAGAACAACGCATTGACACGTTTTCATAAACACTAAAACTCTACACTTGAACAATTTATCTACTCGACGCACGTTTCACCATTTGTGTATTAATATATAACGTAAGAAAGTAGATTTTATTAAAGGTAAACACGCGCTAGTAGTAATAAAAGACACATTTTTGGGGAAAATGAAGTTTTAACAAAACTCGCGGCGCAGTTTAATAAAATAAAAATTTTAGAAGGAAAATTATTAACTTTTAATAATTAATCAAATAAAAAAAGTGGAAGTGCTGGGGATCGATCTCGCAACAACCCCATTTATATTTATCGCGGTTCGAGCATCTTACCGATTGAGCTACGCGATCGCGTTTATTCTACTCTAAAACGTGTAATATCTACGTACTAGAAAATTGTAAGACTTAGCGGTTTGGCAACTTTCGTTTGACGGATGAATATCACTATTTACCGCTGAAAATAATTTAAATATTTCATATAAAGACGTTTTTCACATTTAGAGTGGTGTTAGTTCACGGAAATAAACAATATTCGTCGTTAAATCACGCACTTTGAGAATCACTGAGCTTATGACTATGTTTCTCACTCCTCAGTGTACATTTCATATTTCCGTCTTAAAAGAAGTGGGAAAGAATCTTGGTAGGCAGAAAAAAAATACAGACCGTGCCATATATGGCACACTAGTATTCTAGGATATCAAAAATAAGACATCTGCGATAGAACTAAAAATTTATTTTTCTTCAATGTTGAAAAATAAAATCTAAATCTGCTAGTGGTAATGACCGAAACAATTAATATATAGACCTATATTGCATTTGCGACATTAAGTTCTCACTGCGCTTGATGGTATATGATTACCAGCGCAACGCCTTCGCTTGTTGTTAGGTATATATACTCAATAATGTGATTGATATGGTCATATCTAATATCAGGAGAAACCCTGCTGTCTGGTAAATATGCTGAAGGCCGTCCAGTCGATTGTGTGTAAATTTTGAAATTTTTTCAAATAAGCCTATGTTATTTCACGACGAAATTCAATTGGGGTGTATTGGGGTTATGTTTCCTATATAAAATCCAGGCATTTTGTATGCAGGCATCAATTAGCCACGTAAAAATAGGCCACCACCACTTCTTACTCATAAATCCAATTCTATAAACGTTAATATTAGAGTCCATCTGATCCGTACCACCCATGAATTTATTGTATTTTGCAATGCAAGAAGGTCTTGGATCCCAATTTTCCATATCTCAGCAGCCGAATAGCGGCTTGCGTTCAGTACTGGATGAACCCTGCGCACTGCAGACGTCACAGTCACCACAGCATTATCCATCCAGCATGTAACTAATACATCTTTATCTGAGGTTAACGCATAGGCGTATGTACCTCGTTTTGTTTTTTTCATTTCCTTTACAGATTGTACTGGACAATTTTTTGGTAGCCGCGTCTCGTTGACCGTTCCAGTTGCATCATATCCTTCCCCCTTCAAATAACAGAGAACATTGATCGAGGTAAATAGGTTGTCAAAGTAAAACCTAAAAGGTAAGGATTGTGGTAAATTTTTGATGAGCTTCAAAACTGGCGCTGTCACTTTTCCAAACTGTTTTTGGTTCTCTGGATTGGAATTAGGTGTACATCCCTGATATACCTCAAAATTGATCACGTAACCACTTTATAAAATGCACCAGACCTTGTAGCCAAAACGAATATGCAATTTCCTGCTTTGGTGCATAATGCTCAAGAAAATTTGTATTTATTGTATTCGTAAGTGGTCTAAGCTTGATCATTTTATCTATTGGTTCTAGATTGTTGTTATCTGCACAATGCAAAAACCGCATGATCTGTATAAATCGATCGCGACGCATGGAATTCTAAACAGTAGTATTGCGTAGATCTTCCCCAGTGTCCCAATGACTTTTTTTGGTTGGTTTTTATCATATCCAGTCACGATAAGAATAGCTGAATAGCTAAGAAGCATTTGATTTCCTCATATGTTATTTTGGGGTCTAGGCAATTCATGAATAGTGCATATCGATTACTCTCTTCAACAAGTAGTTATGTCACATCATAATTCATAAAAAGCTCAAATAGTTCTACTGGTGACATGTCTCCATATTTTGAAACATTTAATTGTGGAAATACATCCTGTACTATTACGTCAGGTACCTAGGTCATTATCTTTCAACCAAGTGATGGGCTTTGGATTTGCTTTTACGAATGTACTCAGGGTGACATTTTCTTCCTCATCAAAATTATCGAACAAATTATTTTGTTGACTTTCTATTTCTGAAAGGGGCTTCTTCATCAAAATCTTCATTGCCTATTCGTTGCCCACTATGTAGCCGCTTGTAACTGCCTGCCGATCAAATTATCTAGTAACCCACCAGATTCATCTCCCGAGTCTTCGTCTGAATCGCCTCTATTTTCAGGAGGTTCTATATAATCACAATCTATGCTATCATTATCATAATTATCCCAGAATTCATCTGTCTCTAACATATCATCAATTTCTTGCACAGTCAAACTGAAATAAATGATACATACATTACATTTTTTTGACTTATATAATTTTTAGTAGCCTAAGAGACTAGAGTGCCATATAAGTAACATCAACAAGAACATCATGTTTAGAAACATATTTATAGGGTAGGGTATAATTTACTATTATAGAAGTGTTCTTTAACTCTAATTTTAAGGGAAAATGCAAGATTTATGCAAATTTTCTGAAATAACAATTCGTAAATGGGCTTACCGCTTGACAAACTATCAATATTACATAACAAACACAGAACTGCAACCTCGCGTTAAACAGTTCCCGCCGACTACAACGCCAAACCTGTATACTATTCAACCTAAAATCGCAGACGCACATTCGAAACCTCCATTAGGAACAGTTACACAATCTTTTAGGTAGGAGGTCGTATGATGTATCATATAAGGTACACTAGTCGTTAATGGGTTTTAATCTATAACTAATTAACCTGAAATTACAAGTAGTTATATTTTCTTTGAAAAATTCGTATAACAGAATTAATTATCATTAAGTTCTAGATATGAACGGAAAATAATACGAATCTTGCAAAATTGAATTATGGTGGCGATTTCCAACAGAAAGACGCCCGATAGGGAAATATATTATTTTTGCTCATAACTTTTAACGTTGGAAATGTTTATGTTCGTATATGGGGTAGAGTTACCAGATTTCGTTCAAGGTCAAAAGACAGCGGTGTCGCGGTCGAGTGAGACTGTCGTATATGCAACGGCTGATATACGCAAATGTAATATGCATATATCACAGGGGGTCAAGTTACCAGTTTTCATTTAACGTGGAAATACAGCGGTATAGTGGATCGTGTTGTTTCCGGACGAGGCGAAGCGAAAAAAGTTGAAAAAGTTTATGTTTTATGTCTGGTGTTATCATTTCCAATGTCCCAATGGTTGCAGGGATTACGAATTCTGCGAATTTTTTTCTTGATACGTATATTTAAAAAAAACTATAAGACTACCTAAGTATAAACATAACAAGACTATTACTATGATTTTCACTCAATAATTATATTTAAATTTAAACATTATGCTGATTTTCCTATTTCGCAGATTTAAATTTAGCTGTTTTGGAAACGACTGGAATTATTGAGGGAACCATATCAAGACTATTGTCGGTATGGTTCTACTTAGGTAGTCTTACAGTTTTCTTAAATATACGTACTAAGAAAAACAAGTTATGTACAAAAATAATAAATATTTCCGTATCGGATGTCGCTCTCTTGGAAATCGCCATCATAGTATTTAATTGAAAGCAACGAAATTATCGAAAATAGACTTTTTCTTAATGCAAACACCCCATACTATTTGCAAATACAAAACAAAGATTATATTGCATTTGATCGAGAGAAAAATTGTTGACATCACTGTGCTGGTGATTGAATTCTGAACAACTTTCAAAATGTCCATCCGACTGTCTGTCCGTCTCTCGGCCGTCTGTCTATCCGAGTGTCTGTCCGTCTGTCTCTCCGTCTGTCCATCGGACGTCGCTCGTTTGTAATCACGATAGCTTGAGAAAGAAAACTCCGATTGTATAAAAATTTGGACAGTAGATTAGAGTTATTTATAGAAAGAGACCTGTTATTTTTTGACAAAGCCGATAAGTAAATAAAAAAGTTAGTAATTATTCAAATTTATATATTTATATTATATAATTGTTATATTGCAAAGCCGGCTTCTAATAAATTACGCAATAATTCCTAATGTTTATAAACTTAGAGTAGTAAATTTGTCCTAAATGCAATAAGATTATGGACCAAGCATTGGTGGCTTAATTTATCTCGCAGTAGGCAAGAATATAACATAAACTAATATTATTTATTCTTTTATGATAAAACTGCTAAGAGAATCCTATAGAATGTGGAACAATTATATAAAAAGGGCACTAAATCAGGGAAAGTAGGTTAGCTTGTTTTACTTATATAAACACACGATATAAGCATTTCTCTTAGGGCCGATTTATCAATGCGAGGATAAGCAAGGATAAAAGTTATCCTGTGCTTAAAGTCTATGCCTATGTGTATGGTTTAGCCATAGGATAACTTTAACCTCGCATTGATAAACCGGCCCTTGGTCTTTCTAACAAATCTAACAAATAACTAGGAAAATACTCAATGCCTTTGGTTTCTGAATATACATACATTCATTATTTCATATTCCAAGTCGAATGACCCTAATTTTTTTCAATTAAACATATTATTAATCACCATAAGAAAGAACATTATGTCAATATGATGAGGTGAGGAAAACTTTAATGATTTCATCACTTATTGAAATTCATCTGACGAAATATTTAAAGCGCCAATAAGTATAAATTAGGTGTAGTTAAATATGTGGGATATATACTATATTATTTTTAATTATGTGAAAACGCCTCCAACATTGATATAACCTTCCTAATGAAAATATGAGTTAAGATGGAAGCACGATATTGAAATAGGTGTACATCATTACCATAAATAATATTTATTGCGTTAATTTGTTAAATTTAACTGATAAATAATGTTGTATTCAAGTGGAGGTTGTGATTACACCTCTCAATTTATAATAACTCGATCTGGCGTTACTCTGTTCCTGTATAGAGAGTTTCGTAGACAAAGTAGTATAATACTAGATGACAAACAAGTTTTGATTATTTTTTAACCAAACCTACCGTTTTCTAAGTATTTAGGTATGCTAAAACTGAATTTTACAGTAAAAAAAAGTTTCTCCTTGTGAGGGGTGTTAGTTTCAAAAATTGTTTATAATAATTATATATAATATATACAGGAATTTACGGATACGCTGTGCCCGAATCTGACGTCAAAATTGTGTTTTGACATAATGATAGCTGCCAACCAGCTGTCAAAAATTGTGAAAAGTGCACTCATTGAAATTTACTTTATATTCTTAAGTTTCTAAGGCAGTTGAACACAAATCTGAAGTCAAAATAGAATTTTTACATAATATCACCTGTCACTCAGCTGTCAAAAATCCTGAAAAAAGAGCAAAAGAGATTTGGTACGTGTTCCCATCTTATTGTAATCAAAATAAAACAGACTGGAGAGCTCAGAGCACTAATAAAGAATTGATAATAATACAAATTTACACAAATTTCTAAAATAAATGCAAAAGAAAATCAAACACAAATGTAATGAAAGAGTATATAAATAATAAAATAATAAATGTCTAAAAAAAGAGCTTTGTGTTTTTGACCAAGGTAGCTATTCGGTATCGGTGTGATGTGATGTGAGCACATGTTTTCATGAGAAAGTGGACAGAGTTCTCTTGAAAACCAAAAAGCGTATTCTGTAACTGTGGGAGCGGTCACATCACGCCAAAAATCGGAGAACTTGCTTCTCTTGCTAAATTGTAGGGTACGGGACAGTTCACGCGTGAGAGGATGAAAGTATAACCTCACTTCTTGGCAAACTATCATTTTATTTGGATGTCAGTGGCATGATATTTGTTTATTTGAAGTAATTTTTGTGTTAAATCATATAATGAGTTGTGTGTTTCTTAAACTATAGGGATTAAAGGGCGATGAATATTGCCGATGTACTAAATTATTACTATGAGACATTCAGATTGCTGCAAAAATCCTCAAAAAGAACACGACAACTTCATTGCATAAGCAATCCCTTCGGCTGTTTGTGCAGATTATACAAGTCAGAATATGTACAATCCAATTATTATATTACAAATAAAATTTGCTTTTCTCCATTGCTCCGAATTCTTTTTATTAGTTTCCAGGGACAGCATTTAAAGTGATTATTACTCTTTCCCACATTTTTTGGCATCTTTTTGTGAACTGATTTGTAAATGATCCACAGAAACTGTAGTTGTTTTTCCACCAATTTAATCAAAATATATTTTAAGGTACTATTCATCGCCGCAGGTTGAAATGAATTTTTGATGTTATTATTCTTAACCTAACAGAAAAGTATGCATTTATTTTGAATGTCAGAAACTCGCATTTTGACAAGATGCATTTCCCATCATGCAACGCACGACCTTCTATCATGGCGTTACGGCAATTCTATTGGTTGAAATGTGGAAGCAACTGTTGGCAACGCTGGAAGGATCACATCACATCCCCGAGTAGTCACTGTAGTTACAGAATAGTGTTTTTGTTTCCCTGGGAAGGGATCGTGATGTGTGCTCTCTCCTCTCACGACAAATGCTCACGTTCACTGAAATTACAGAATAGCTAACCAGATCCATCGTTTCCTCCTATAAATTTTAGTGTGCTGAATCAAATTTATAATAAAAGAAGGTTCTACCATGTACATTTTTCAAAGAACATGTATTAAATTATATGCCCGTGCAGCAGAACATAGAAATCCGCTGGTCAAACAGGCGAATTTTTTCTAATTTATCATCAAATTAAAATAAAACTACAAATATGATTTTTAGTCATAGACTTATAAAAATTTAGAAAGCCCTAAATTCCTAAGAGTATTTTTTGACCCAAATTGAAATTGTTTCCATCATGTGGATTAAACGGCAAAAAAATTATCAAAAAATATATTCTTGCTAAGAAACTTAAAAAGTATTGTAACTACAAATTTTATTACCGGTCTATTACTCGCTAATAGTAATCACATATGACTTATGGTGTGATAAACTGGAATCATTCTTCGTAAGCTAACAGAATTTTTGCACTGCAGAGATAAACCTTCAGAATAATAACGAAAAATGTTCATATCACTGTGTTGGTGATCGAAGTCTTAACAACTTTCAAAATGTCCGTCCGCCGTCTGTCCATCTGTCTGTCTGCCCGTCCGTCACGTTTCTTGTAAGCACGATAACTTAAGAACGAAAAGTCCCATTGTATTGAAATTTGGACAGTAAGTTAGTGCTGGCTAGTCGAAGAACCCTATTGTTTTGAACAAAATCGATCTAAAATTAAAAAAGTTATTAATTTTTTAAATAATTTTTTTCTCACGTTTTGTAATTAAACTGAAAATGTCTAAAACTAATATTATTTACAAAGAAACTGCGAAGAATATCCAATAGAATATGTAACAATTATATAAAAAGTGCAGTAAATCGACGAAGAGTATAATGGTTAGCTTGTTTTAATTTTTTTCGATAAAATTTTCCGTTATCACGATATAACCGAAAATAGTATATTAAAGTATAAGTGGATATTAAAGTCTTTAAAACACGCGCGATTTTTCGGGCACGACGGCGCAGCCGGAGTGCTCGAAATAGAGCAAGTGTTTTAAAGACCAGTTATCCAAAAATACTTTACGCAATTTTCTTTTTATTGGTACACTTTGAAATCATAAATACTGGTATTATTACTACAAAAAATGGAAATAAGAATTAAGAATGTAAAATGGTTGAATTCGTGATGTGTCATCAGGATACCTGTCAGTGTCAAATACGGAATACAAAAATTAATTTGCAATCTGTCTGACAGGATTAATTATTGTCACTGCAGTTGTTACTGATTGTATATTGCTTTAAAATGAGTTCTAACATTGACTACTTAAATAGAAAAACAGATTTGCGGTTCAAAAATTCCAGTCAGACCAATTATTAAAAAGTTGACATTTCGACTCGGGTTGTAGTTGTTGCCATGGTAACCTTAAAACGCGCGTTTTTAAAAGTTGGATTCAAACACACTGAGGCGTACTTTAAATAAGCAAAATAGGGTACCAATAAAAAAACTATTTTTTGAAGTTTTTTTTTCTACACTTCTCAGTGTGCTAGGAAACTATGCTTTTAGGTGTTGTTTACTGACACAATCTACTAATGAAAAATTCAGTGTTCTGCTAGTTATGACAGTTTCAGTACTTATTGATTGGGCTAATTACTCTCTACCTCAGACTTCTGAACTATCCTAGCTAAACGCTCGCTCGTACGCAGGTCATATCTTGCTTCCAAATAATGGTTTATACGCCCCCAATATTTTGGTTGCATTTGTATTTAAAAATTTAGTTTTTGGTTCAAATAAATTAGACAATAATATGCTACTTTTAGACTAACAGGAATGAAAATATCACTTCTGCTTGAACCGGAAGTGACATCAACTTTTTTTTATTAAATGGAATGACTATATTTTTTTATGGTTTCTCATTAAGCATAAATTTCCAAGTGAAATTGTTTTTTCAGATCTAAAAAATTCCAAAAAATAAGTGAGATACGAACAATTTTTTAATTTCTTCAAAATGGCCGCGTCAGATGAATGCGATGTAAGAAAATTACTAAGTAGCCTATGGAAATTATTAGGAAGGTTGTAAACTTGTCTATAAAGCAGAACATAGTTGTTTGAATTACTGATAGGTACCAGTATTTTTAGTTTTTTTTCAAAAAAAATGGAATTTTATTTTCATTTTGATTTCCGTAGGGGTCCTATGGATTTTTTTATAATGGAACTGTGTTTATTAACCAGAAATAATGCTTCATAAACTATGATTTTTTCGCCATTAATCATTTCTTAACGATATCCTTCGTAATAGAAGTATTTTTTAAAAGTAAACACAAATTAAACAAGAAATAATTTTAATAGGTATAACGTTATAACCATGAATAAATTACCAAGAATAACAAAACTATTTAAAACCTAAATTATAATAAACCATTATAAAAATTGTTTAAACTGTTCACCGTTATGATTAATACACAGAGTAGCGCGACTTATCGTTGCACGTCTAACATTCTATAATTGTTGAGGTGTTATTTGTGCAATTTCGTGTCGAACTCTTTCTTCCAGATCTTGCCTTGTGGTTGGAGCAGTCATGTAGACTCTATTTTTCAAATGCGCCCAAACAAAAAAACTCGGGTTAAGTCAGGCGACCTTACAGGCCATCTGACTGGACCATGGGTCCCAATCCAACGATATGGAAATAATTGATTTAAGTAGTCCCTAACGGTAATAGCATTGTGTGTTCCAGCCCCGTCTTGTTGGAAGTAAACCTCGTCAATATTCGTATTAGGAATTTGATTAATCTGTGGAACTATTATATTTTGGAAAAATTCTAGATACCTTGGTCCAGTCAGAGTTTCGTTAAAAATTATTGGACCTATGATATGGTCGCCCAGTAAGCCTAACCAAACATTGAAGCCAAACCGCTCCTAAAACCGCCCCTGTCTCATAATGTGAGGATTGTCAATTGCCCAATATAGAGTGTTGTTTTGATTAAATAACCCAAGGTTTGTAAATCTCGATTCATCAGTGAACAAAAATGTTTTTGATAAAATTCTCATTTCTTAATTGGCGTAACTGTAACCAATTACAAAAGTTATTCTTCGTTGATCATCATTCTCATACAAAAATTGATGCAATTAATATTTATAAGAACGATAGCTGTGTTTCTTTAAAATTTTTCTGGCTGATTCTTTGGAAACTCGTAATTCATGTTCAATTTGTCTTATCGAAATGGTTGGGTCAACATGCACTAAAGCTAATACATTAATTTCCGTTTCTTCATCCACAATAAATCTCTCTTCAATTTCGACATTAGGTTCAGTTCTAAATTGTTGCTCCAACCTGGCGAAATAGTTTCTCGGAGGTTGTATTCTTTCTGGATATCTCCGTTCATACAGACTTTGTGCTCTAGTTGAATTACGTCGAGTCTCTCCATAAATAATGATCATGTCAACTTTTTCATCTCTTGAACAATTTTCAGTCATTTTATATTAATTTTCTTGTTTACAACAACTTTAATACACTTGCTTGTCATTTTCATGGCTATCTGCAATTTTGGATTTAATGTAGATAGGTACCTTATTAAAATGATTTGTTGGCGCTTACTTTTTAAAAATACTTCTATTACTACGAAGGATATCGTTAAGAAATGATTAATGGCGAAGAAATTATAGTTTATGAATTATTATTTCTAATTAATAAAAGAAATAGCACAGTTCCATTAAGAGAAATTCCATAGGACCCTACGGAAATGAAAATGAAATTCCGCTTTTTTCAAAAAAGAACTAAAAATACTGGTACCTATCAGTAATTCAAAGAACTATCTTCTTCTTTACCGACAAGTCTACAACCTTACTAATAATTTCCATAGCCTACTTAGTAATTTTCTTATATCGCCTTTATCTGACGCGGCCATTTTGAAGAAATTAAGAAATTGTTTGTATCTCACTTATTTTTTGGAATTTTGTATATCTGCAAAAACTGTTGCACTTAGAAATCTATGCTTAATGAGAAACCATCAAAAAAATGTATTCATTCCATTTAATAAAAAAAAGTTCCGGAAGTGACATTTCCATTCCTGTTAGTCTAAAAGTAGCTTATTATTGTCTAATTTATGTTTACCAAAAACCAAATTTTTAAATACAAAAACAACCAAAATATTGGGGGCGTACATTGACTCGTGGCCACCCGGTATACATTTAAAACAAGTGTTTTTCTGAGGAAGGATGCAGCATTGCCCCAGTGTCTGCATTAATTCCCCAGACATGCATGTTTCGCAATCATGTCCCTTTAGGCTATTGACTATGTCGAAAAAAAAAAAAAACAGGTGTAAAAGGAACTAATTCCTTAAAGATATTTTATTATTTCATATGTTCATTTGTACCCGAACAATAATAAATCCAAAAGTGCTATTAAATATTGACTTGGGTTTTTGACAACGTTGTGAAATAAAATACCTTTAATAAATTAGTTCCTTATTCAATTACGTAGTCAAACCTACTTTAATATTAATAACTTGACGTTTTACGTTTACGTCAATTTGATGTTTGTTTCCTAAAATCACATGCG
The DNA here is from genome assembly GCA_963583905.1 of Stenurella melanura. Lineage (NCBI taxonomy): Eukaryota > Metazoa > Arthropoda > Insecta > Coleoptera > Cerambycidae > Stenurella > Stenurella melanura. Next base: position 86,701,383 of record OY757309.1, read on the forward strand.
CAATTAAACCTAATACTTTTATCGAGTAGTCAACGAGAACGCTCATCAATTTCAATAACCTCCGACCTTATTAGCTGAATCGTTAATTAATAACTTGTACGATAAAATTACGTAAACTGACTCAGATACCTATAATTTAGAAATGTGTAATTACCAAACAATCGAACCTTTATAAAAAATTTATTGGAGGTTGAAGGTTTTGACCCAGTTCACACAAATTTAATAGTAATACCGAAATATTTGTTAATAATTTTAACAAATTATGAATTTAACATATGGTTTTGCGGCTGACATTTGACCTTATAGAACATCGAAGTCTTTTATTCTGTAATGATGAACTGTATATGATTTAAGGCGCTATTATTAATATGCACGAAACGGGGTGATATAACAGACTGTTACAAACATGATATGCCAGTGTCTGAATTGTATATCTTCAATATCTTGTAATGTGTATTATTATTAATACACTGTGTTACATAAAACTATTATCATAGAGATTGTTCGCGTGGACAGTTTCAGTATTATACAACTCCGTATACCGCCGCTCACAACTGGTTGCAGCATACAAAGTTTGGAATCAACGCGTGGAGAGAATAATATAATCTGATTAATAAAATTCATTAGCGACCAAAGATGATTTGTATATGTTGCGAAAAAATTTATTATGACTATTTGCTACATGAAGGGTAATGTATAATATATCAAATATGTTAGAAACCGGAATATGCATTGTTTAATTAACTAAGTTTAACTATTTTAGTTTGGAATAGTAATTGTTAGTAGGAATATGTGTAACACGTAAACGTGTATATCTTAAATATAATATTTTATGAAAATAAGTAATTTTTCTAGATATAATTGTTATATTTTAAATTTCAATCAATAGTACCAGCATTTACTGACAAAATGACATATGTACTGGACCTATGCTTTATTACTTCCACATCCACGCAGTCGAGTGGAACTATAGTAATCGAAAAAAAAACTCCGTTTCTTGAAATAGGTTTAAAATATCATGAAACGTCGAGATTATAAATTTAAGCGTATAAAATTCTATCTGTCTGTCGGTCGGTCTGTCGTCTGTGAAATTTAATACATGTATGTAGTATAACGAGATCTGGAAGTAGCTTCCGGTGGTGGAATGAGAGGTAAATAGGGAAAATAAGTAACGCGAGTTGGTAAAAGTCCAGAAACTTGGAGTTTGGTAGCTATACTAGAAGCCATGTCCTCTAATTTTTTTTTAGGTTTTATTAGCCCCCACATTATCATCCTCACTCCATTATTAAAGTGGTTAACAAAATAAAATTGAGATATTCACTTGAAATATAGTACAAGTATTCATTATAGCGATATATGTTGTATATTGAGATGCTTCCGCTGAAGAATTGGGTGATAAAGAGGGGATAATAAGTAAAGCAAGCTAGTCAGACTTCAAAACTTTGGGATTGGGTGTATATACTGGAGGACAAGGTTTCGCAAATATTGAATAATTGTAATCTCTTCAACATTTCAGTCCTTTAAGTGGGACGATCTGTATTTAATTTACAAATTTTAGAAGAAAATACTTAAAGAATTTTTGATATCTTATGAATTAAATATATTTGTAGTAACCCCCCAACTAGCACCAAAGTGACAGTAACTGAGATAGGAACTTCGTATGAGTAACCATTATGTAATTGCGACTAAATTTACGACTTTGTTGTAAAAATAACTTCATTTGACAAGTCTACAGTCCCTGCCTCGTAGTTTCTACCACTAATGATTACTTTATAGTTATGCAACTTCTACGTAGCTTTCGTGGTACATGGGAACGTGGTAGTTACCAGTGGGATGACTTTCGGGTTTTCAGAACTTGAAGGTGGTAAACTATAGTAGCAGCGACTAACTCGCATCACTGAAATGTGACTTCAAAGTTGCAATCACCTTCAAGTAGCTTTAATAGTTGCCGCGACGTGCTGGGAACCTTCACTATTTCTTTAAAGTAGTAGAACTTGTAAGTAATATTCATAGGCGTTAATGACGTTACTGCTACCTACAGAACTGTGTACGGCTACTACAAAGTACACATCACCTCTGAAATTTACCATGAAGTAAATTTCACCATCTAGTTCCCAATGTTGACCATAGATAAAGTTAATGCACCAAACCTAACCTATATAATATGTTTGCCTAACCTAGACTAGAATTATATGCTGCTATATTATACTATGCAACACTTTATGTTCAAAATAAGGCAACAAAATTTAATATTTCAACACAGTTTTATTACATCTACCTTTTCTTCTATATTATCTATCTTCTAATAGTATATTATACCAACAAGGTTTATGTTTATTAAGTCGTTGATATATGGCTGCATACAAGTAAATTGCGACAGCTTGACTGCTGATAGGTTTTTCAATGTGAAGTTAGGTAAATGATAAACAGCAAAAGCTAGGAACGCGTTCAGTCTAGACCTCAACGTACGGCTAACACGTACGATCCGAATCAATATCGGGAAAAATGTAACCATGAAGTAGCAGCGGCAACTTTGAAGAGGTAATTTGTGGTAGTCACAACTTTGCTACGACTTTGAAGTGATGCTACAGTTCCATTCGCAGATTTGTGGTAAATATAACTTTAAAGTTACGTATTCGCAGTTTTCGTCACTATCGCCAAGTAGCAATTACTTTCAAGTAGCATTTCTTGGTGAAAACGACCTTAAAGTCATATTTTCTGAAATACGCCATATTGATGGCCAAAATTATCGACGCCATTGTTATAACACATGAACCATAATTTCACAATTGATTAATAAATTTAATTTATCACCATTTCTTCACCAAATACAACAAATGAATACATAAAAAGTAGTGTTAAGTTCCGAAGAACAATAAAAAATATGTTTCGGCATCTAGTGTGTCATATTCTCGCATGATATTACATATTTTAAAAACAATATTTTCATGAAAAAATGCAAATTTTAAAGGCGCGTGGTTAGATTCGGAGGTTTTATCATTATGTTTGTCAGTAAAATTGCATTCGTTTTAATTGTGACCCTTAGACCATTGGAAAATAGCACAAGTTTTGCTGTCTAATATTACCTTCTGATATTGTATTAAATTTCTGAGTTAGGGAAATAAACAAGAACAAGAATCATATGTAAGAATGGAACATAAATATAATAAAATCGGTTGCAAGACAAAGAAGGGGCAACATCGATTTGAAAGAGTAGGAAGTGGTAAAGTTTTCTGAAAGTTGCGGCGTCTACACCGCCACGTCGCCGCTCCGGAGCAACAACGTCAATGGAACGTAGCCAGACAAGTTCCAGGAACGTGGCTGGAACGTTATCGTCACCAAAAAATATTCCCCATTTTGGTCATAAACACGTATTAGGAACGTTCCTATTACGTGCCTGTGACTAGTACCAAAACACTTTAAAGTGCCTACAATAGTCATTGCTACGTTCCCACGACTAATTGTGCTAGTTGGGCCGCCTTGGAAAAAAAAACTAAAAATATTATTTATCATGTACCTAATTTAAACATGTAAGCAATAAAAAAACAATTACGAACATAAAAGAATTTTTTCGAACTAATGAAATTAAAATAACTATTTTAATAGGTGTTGAAAACTATTGCCATTTTCATTGACACACATCGTAAACCTATTAATTAGTTAAGATCTACAAGCTTTTAATAATGTATGCCGATTAATCGCGGCAACACTAGCATACATTTTATTATAAAGAGCTGCCATGTCTTCTATTGGTTCTTTGTACACTTCACTTTTTAAAAATCCCCATAAATAAAACTCTAATGGAGTAATGTCAGGAGATCGAGCGGGCCATCTAAGTACTCCATTGGTACCAATCAATCTTCCTGGGTATGTTTGATTTAAATAATTCACAACGTTGTGATGATTATGTGGGCCTGCTTCATCCTGATGAAACCATATATTATCCAACTGAGCGGGCAAATTCCCTAATAGTACTTGTAAATCATTTTGCAAAAATTGTAAATATATTTCACTTGTTAAATTCTCATGGTAGAGGTATGGGCCAACAATGTAACCATTAACGATAACACACCAAACGTTTACTCCAAAACTATTCTGAGATCTGGTATGTCTCATCCACCTAGGATTCTCTTGAGACCAGTAACGATAATTATGTGTTGTGATTACTCCATTGTTGTGGAATCGACTTTCATCACTCCACATAATTGTATCTAGATGATTTGGATTTTCTTCTAAGTGAATTGAAAATTGCGCCAAAAAATCTAATCTCCGCTCATTGTCCCCAGGAATCAAATGATGAACTAAATGAACTTTATATGGAAAAAAAATGTTTGTTTTAAGAATTCTGTGGCAGGTGGAACGTGCAATATTTGTTTTTTCCGTCAACTTGCGTACTGACATGTTTGGGTTATTTTCTACTTGATGTAATACCAATGCAATATTTTCATCAGTTGCAGGTCTTTTTCTTCTTGTTGTTTTTGGTTTCTTAAAACCTCCATATTTTTTCAAATTAGAACACAAACTTCCAAAATTTTTCCGATCTGGTAAAGGTCTGTCAGGAAAACGTATTTCATAAAAACTTACAGCTTTTGAAGCATTTTTACGACATTCCCCATAAATTAAAGTCATGTTTAATTTATCTTCATTTGAATGAGAAACCATATTTAATAATAAATATTCACAAAGGAAACAATAATTAGGTACAATAATACAATTCTATTGACACACCAATAAACAAAATGTGATTGAAATTGAGAAATGTCTAAACTATTATTCCAAAGGTAACTTTAATTTATAAGGTATAAGGGTTATTATGCTCACTAGATATGAAATATTTTTAATTATAATCTAACCTAACAACAAAGCATTTATATGAAAAATTCTTTAAATATTTTCTTCTAAAATTTGTAAATTAAATACAGATTGTCCCACTTAAAGGATCGAAATGTTGAAGATAATACAATTATTCTATATTGGCAAATACCAACATTTGGACTCAAATATCTCGAAAACGGTTAGTTTTATGGTTTTTTTTTTTGAACATAATCTGCTTAGAAATGCATTTTCTTTCACATAAATCCCATTTCAAAGTTTCTCCCATCGAAATATTTCTTTAGAGCACAGCGCGATCTATATACTGATATATTAAAAAAAACAATTATATTCAAAAATGAAGCTCTCTTTATGGTCTACAAATTGGCTTTTACAGATTTAAAATATCTCTATTCGTTTAGAATATATCCGGCCTGGAAGTTTTTATTGCGACACCCTGTATATATAAGTCAAAGTCTCAATTTTCCTTATGACATCTGCCACTGCCACCACCACCTCCAACATCACATCACACAACATAACAACACCACATTATTAAAGAAGTTGAAAAAATACAAATGTTTTAGTTTGTGTAAAAACCTCAAAAAAATTTTTGGACATCAACCTCCCTCACTAACACCTCGATGCAGACGATTTTAGATATTATATTGTTAAAATTCTATGAGCAATTATTTCCGCTGCACATGAGGTGTCAACATGTTTACTTTTAAGAATTAGACGGGAAATCTGGAAGGGGTAGTGGTGATTCCCTAGGCAGCGGTTCTTTGTTTGGTAGAATCATATGAAAAATTGAAAGCCTCTTGCAATGCGTACTTCAGTCGAATTACAATGAAACGCGGCATTGTAATAATGAAGAAATTGCTTTAAGAGATTTCTTTGAATTTTCACGTTTTAGACCATAAAGTGCTAATAAAAATACAAATATCGCAGAGCGCGATTTATTCTTCAACTAATAATTCAAATTCACCTGGAACAGAAAAAAATTTAATGAGTAAATGATTGCTGCCATCATCTCACATGATAAACGGCTCCTGGAATGCTAAAGGATATTCCCCGGTGACTTGGTGCTTCCCCATGAAATACTGCTGTTAATTCGAAAAATTCTATAAAATCATCTCGTGGTTGCTTCTCCTCCAGCGTAATTTTAACAAAATTAATGATTCGTGATACATCAACCTACTTTTAAAGTTTTCTGACTTTTTCGCAATCTATTCCGAAGGCGTTTTAAAGAACAATCTCGTATATTATTATATGATCCCCACATGCTAAATACAAAAGATCTCTTTCTAAAAAGTATTCTCTATTAAAATACATACATACACCATTTAAACGTCCAGTATTAACCGCGGTGGTATCCAAAACTAACGCTTTTACAGAATCTTGGAGACCTCATTTAGAAAGTGATTCACAAAGAGCAGATGCCCCTTTTCTGATTGCAAACGTAAGTCTTTATACAGCCAGTTGACGATATTGAATGTGGCTGGCGGTATACTCGTGACTTTTGTTTCTCTCGGGCAGAAATTGCATTGGAAGTGCGGAAAAAATCTTTTACATGAAAAATATTCTTCTGGATCTAAAACTTTGTTTGTCATGTTTTCTTCTAAAATCAATATTACAAGAGATAATCAAATAAAATCGATTTTTTTGCACATCTAGATGTTTACTTTAATGTTATAATTAATAATTAATAATTAAATTAATAATTTAATGAAAAAATCTTTTACATGAAAAATATTCTTCTGGATCTAAAACTTTGTTTGTCATGTTTTCTTCTAAAATCAATATTACAAGAGATAATCAAATAAAATCGATTTTTTTGCACATCTAGATGTTTACTTTAATGTTTAAGGGCCCGGGGGCACCAGTTCCTTTCAATTGATCATTCTGAAACCTTTTTCATTAAATGGAACCAATTTGTGGGGTGCCGCGACAAAATTCCAATCTTGGAAAATATGGACCAGCCTAATGCCAGATATAGGTAAATAATATAGTTCAAATTCCTGGAAATGTACACACCTCAAGAATCATGTTAAATCAATGACAGCAGACAAATTAACTTGAATAAAATCTACAGATTTATCACGGAACAAAATACTGGGTTCCCATTAGGAACCGTAAAACACGTAACCACAAAATGTATGCAACCCAACCCACCGTTGGTATTTCTATATATATATAACAAAAATCCCTAAATCCAGTGGCATTCTGGTTGAAAGTTAAATGTTAGATAAATTTAGTTAGGCTCAAGTTGTACTTTTTTGTAAGTTTATTCTCATTTCTAGATTGGGACCAGTATAACATTAATAAACTCCCTCAGATGTAATACATATAATTTATCAATATTGTTGATTTATAAAAATATACTAATATTTGCAAGTTGGAAATACAACCTATAATTATGATCAGTAGCTTCATCTGCATGGAAGCAACTTGTAATTAATCATCATGTAGCTGAGCCAAAAAGGGTTCTAACATTACTTAGTTTTCTATAGCTTTCTGATTTTATTATTTCGCGAAAACATATTGGGATTATTATTCTCCTCCTGGACATTGTCACCCGTACGCCAATTTTAAAAGGTGCAAACTTGTCTCGACATAACAGTGAGAATTTTCTTTAGCCCATGTTCTATAATTTTGGCTATCCATTCTTTCCCTAACGTCATCATAACCATCTCAGTCTAAACAGTATTCCTCCCAGGTGGCCTTTCCTTGCAAATGCAGTGTTTATCTGTAAAACTTTTAAGGACTGTGTGTTTATGACTGGCAAATATGTCATATGATTGCATTAGGAAAGACTTCCACAAATTGATCAATGCCCAATTGAAACGAATATTCCAAGATTCATTTGCATTGCAAGATCCACTTCGAAAATGGGGTTTTAAGATAAAGGCATCTTGCTTCAGCATAAAAGACACTGTAAATTTGTGCAATTTGCACCTAAGACATTAGAAATACATGACCTAACCTGCAACAACAACAAGATTAACAAAACAAAGAGTCTTAACCTAGTTTACAATGTAAAAGAAATGACACCTGAGGAGACCTCGTATTGTGTCACAGACCTCGTATTATAAAATTATCATTCTCTTTATCTTTACTTACCATCAAAAATAGCAGGCGACTATTCCGTAGTTCTAAAAAGAACTGATAATACGCAAATTCCAATAGTTAAAACACATAGAAGAATTAAAAATACGTGAAAATGAAAACGTTTGTGTGCGTCTATGCCCTAAGAAATAACCAACGAAGTCTATAACTAGAGGAGACAAGCCGCTGACTGGCCGCACAACGCGGGTGTCTTCGTACTTATCGCACACCTTGTACCCTCTCCCTCTGTTTTGCAAAGCAAAAAGACAAAGATAGAACGAAATGTGTGAGAAAAATTAGAACAGCCGTGCCATTTGCTGATTATACGTCAGGCTTTTGTAGCTTGTCTCCTCTAGTTATAGAACTCTTTGGAAATAACTGGATCATCACAGACTTATAGTTTAAAGATTTCTGGTTTGACATATGTCAATACGGGCTGCGTTGATTGGTTAGCAGATTATTATGTTATGCAATGGGAGATCTACATATGATTTTACAAATCCATGATAAATCCCTAAAAAACCTGAGATAAACATGACAAAAATAACTGGTCACGTGTCTTACGTTACTTAATGAAAGCCCTGTACTACACCAACGTGGAAAACTGCATTTAAGATAACGCTATTACAAACTGTTTTCATGTGAATTATCACTCAAATAAAAATCCATTTCCCCTACGTATATATGTCTGCGCCTATCAATAAATGCCGGTTCGGCTTTGCGGCCAGAAAGTTCATAATCTATCCGCCATCCGCCATACTCAATCCGCGGTATAACAATGTTATCTGTGTGGAACGTGTGCATTGTTGCGAGCCGCGGCCCGGGTCACAGGTCGCGAGAACTCACTGACCTGCAGCGCCGTGCTTGAACGCGCGCCCGTACTGAACACTAGGCTCTTCTTCTCTTCTGCATGCGTTATTTTTCTACTCATCGCCTTTTCCCATATTAGCAATTGACACAGTTCATTCCGAAAATGGAAATTCATACTGCAATCATTTACACGGTGGTTAAAACTGTAGGTACTTTAGTTAGCCGGACGCAAAATAGCGTAGGCAATTTGATGCCATTTATGTTTACATATTGCAACTTTGTTTTTCCTTGGTTATTATGTTATAGGCCTGTCTTTAGATAGAAACATATCAAATCTTAAATTTCTGTACTTTTACCACCTTGTTTTACTTATTTTTCCTTATTTAACCTTCACTCTTCACCCTTCACCGAAATTAGTACAAAATATGATTTAATTCCAGATTTTATCATGGTACATGCCAAATTTCAAGTCAATATCTTAACCGTTTCTGAGTAAGCGAGCGCACAAAAGAGTTACAGACAGACAGACAGATCGACCGACCGACAGACAGACATAATTTTTATCTCTCAAATTTAAAATCTTGACGTTTTATAACATTCTGAGCCCATTTCAACACAAAAAAGTTTATTTTTTTATGATTACTGTACTTCTTACTCCACTAAGTGGATATGGAATTAGAAGTAAGAAAAATTAAAGTAGGAACTTTGTATTAGATATTTACTTGCTAAAACGATTCATTCACATTGTTGTTTGACTTCAGTTTGTTCAAATTTATTTTTAGAGCACCTCAGACATACAAAATAAAAATATTCACCAGCCTTGCTACAGATACATTCCATATTAGAAGGGTTTTATATTCGTTATAAAATTTTAATTCAACAGTAAATCATAGCAAATGAGCCATAATTTATACATTCTCCCTATTTAATAACATAAATGGGATAATGGGAACAAACGCTGAAGGACACGAGATAGACAGAAATGTTTTATGGTTCAAGTTCACGGCGACAGTATTGTATTTTGGAATAAAAATCAACAAAACTGGCCGTAAAACAACGGGAGCTCGCTGGTTTTCTATCTTAGGATCTACAACATCGGAAAACATGATACGTAGTAAAATATCAATTTAAGGCAGAGGAATATGAATCACAAAAGTTAACATTAGAAATATAGGGTCATCGAAAAATGTTGCACCAATTTAAAAAAATCATAACTAGCATTAAATAACTTCTCACATATAGAAGGACGAGTAAAACCTCTTCTCCACAAATATTTTCCATCAAACTCACGATTTTCTACCGTAGCTTTAGTAGGTTGTTTGACGTAAAAAAAACACGATTTGAATTCAAGTGGCATCAGAACTGAAATAAATTGGCAGCGCTTGTGGCTTGTTAGTTTATTTACTAACATGCTTCTTTTAGCTTTAACTGTAACTTTGTAACATTGTAACTCAAAGTTGCAAAGTTGCAACTTTGCAACTTTGCGACTTTGCAACTTTGCGACTTTGCAGCTTTGTAACTTGTAACTTTGTAACTTTGCAACTTTGTGACTTTGCAACTTCGTAACTTTCCATACTTCCAATTTTGTAACTGTGGAACTTTGTATGTAAGAGAATTACAAGTCACTTTTCATCTACTTCCATATATCGTATTGACTTGAAATTTTGCATGTGCTTATGGTTTATACCTCAATATATATTTGATATTTTTGACAGAAAATTCAAGGCGTTTCCAAGATTGCTGACAGTTTATTGTCGTTTAATATTCGATTCTACTAAAAATTGTTGTCGAGGGTTTTTTAGGTCGTAGATTAAAGATATGTGATCGATCTTCAATAATTCAAAACGGCTGTGTCTAGCTAAATTATTTCCCTCTGTTTACGAACCTGACACTAAATACAACATTCAGGAAATTTCCTAATTTCTAAGGTAATATACACAGATGCTTCCAAGTCTTCTAGTGGAACAGAGTGTGCATATTTTATACCTTCCAAAAATATTGAGACCAAAACAGAACTTATTCCAGAATGTTCTATTTTTACAGCCGAAGCGACAGCCATCTATGATGCCCTCAAGTTTATCCGTATCCTGGTGGAACCTGCACTTTCTTCATTCGCATATTGGATACTTTCCTGAATATTTAGGTAAGTTTAGTGAAGAGCAGGGCGAAAGGTTTCACCAGGATTTACAAGATATTGAAAAGAGATATCAGGGTGTTAGGGATGGACACATGGGTATAATATAGTTAAAAGCTGAAAATTGTCCTTAGAGGTTATAATACGTTTTGTACCATTTTTATAAAACATGGGTAGATGTTTATGTGCCATATTGTTTTCTAATTAAATCATTTTTGATTCACTGCTTCACAATGGCTTTGTAAGTGGAAACTGCAATTTTTATAAATACATAGTGGTAGAAAACATAGTAGCGTGTTTTATTTACTTATTTGTGCAAAACGTCCTATAATGATTGCTGTATAAACATTTATAAAACAACGAAAAACAAATTCTACAAAATGTTTTATAATTTAGCTGTAAGAATATTCTTAGCACTTATTCATATGATGATTTAGTTGCGAAGACTAAATAATCACTTTGGCGGTTTTAATAAAACAAAATGGCCTTTGCGGAGCGGTAAATGTAACAGTAATAAAATAAAATTGTAAAATAATTTTAAATTTATAGAGCAACTTTGTTAGTTGGGTATATTGTTATTTATATTCGAGCTACTTGTATAGTGGCCATTTTGGACCTTTAAATTAAAATAGTTTAAGAATAAAAATTATTGTATTTTGGCAACAATCCATTATTATGAAATATGTTACCCAATTGGTGCTATGCCACAACTTTGCACTAAGTAATATTATCTATTGCGCTTGATAACCAAATTAATATTTGATATATATATATATATATACAAAAATTTTTAATTTAACTTCAGGGATGCAGTCACTGGGTTCAAAAAAGAAGACTCTTTTTTAAATTCAAGCTTTCGAAACTTTATTGTTTCTTCCTCAGGAATTCTACAAAAATGTTTATACATTGTAATTATATTATTTAAAAATGTGAAAGGTACTTACTAAATTGAGGTTATAAATAAAATTGGAATGTCCTAAGGACCATAGAAAACATTGCTATTACAATTTAAAAACACTACATTTTGATTCAATCTAAGTTAAAAGCAAAATCCTTAATTAAGAAGTTGCATCAGCCACTTCGAAAACTGAACAGATACCAGTCAACTACGTTTTATGAAAATTCGAAAAAAGCAGCGGAATGTTGACAAAAAACCACGAAATATCAGGACTGGAGCAGAGAGAGAGGGGGTGCCAAGCCCCTCTCTCTCTACTCCAGGCCTGACATAAATGGATGCCAACACAACAGATCAAATGAAACTAACTAATTGTTAAAAGTAGTGTACAGGGTGTTGTCACTGTTCCTTCTATTAGCGTGTGCATGTAATAAATACGTGTATAAAATGCTGAGACCTTCGATATCACTTCTGGCATTCATAGCATCTGGTTCGTTAAAGATATGACACATCTCCAGGAAAGTCCTTTTATGAAGGTTTTTTTGAAAGTCCAAAATCTTAACTTCATCGTAGTTAAGATTATGGTTTAACGTTAGAGCATGTTTTGTTAACATCGAAGACTCTTTGTTGAGTCTCACGTCGCTCCTGTGTGAAGTGATCCTATCTTTAACTTTTCTACCAGTTTGACCTATATACTTTTTTTTCACAATTCATGCAAGAGATGCAATATACCACATTGGAATAATTTTTTAAATCGTCTTTGTCTTTCAATTTAGCAAAAAGATTGTTGATGGTTATTTTGTTTTTAAATGCTAATTTTATGTGTGAGAATCTTGAAAATAATTTCCTTAATTTAAGAGACACCAGTGCTATGTTCGGTACAGAAAAATAAAATATGTTGTTACCCATGTCCTGGTTCTCAACCATACCAGGCACAATTCTGTCACGACGTCCATCATTTAAACTGTCATTAGCCATTGTTCTGCTGAAAATCAGTTTTTTTGTTAAAGTCGGTGGATAACCACACTTAACAAATAATTCTGACAATTTTTTAAGATTATCTGCTACAAGAGAGGTATGTGAGGTGTTTATAACCCTATTTTTCATTCCCAACAGCACATTGATTTTTTGTCTTTCAGAGTGGAACGATTCATAGTGTAAATATCGTCCAGATGACCCTGGTTTAGTGTACCAAGAAGTGATAACCTTATTGTCTACCCGCCTTATCAGTTGGGTATCCAAGAAGGGGACTCTGTTGTTTTCGTCTTCTTCTTCTATGGTAAATTTCAAACGTTGATTGTAATTATTGAACACCTCTAATAAGCGTTCTTTACAATTGTTGGGAATACTAAGTATGATATCGTCAACATATTTTTTAAGAAAGGGGACCTCAAAACCTAGTTGCAGCAGACAGTCATTGATCAAGTCGTCCATGACGTATTGTGCCAATATGGGTGAGACCGGACTCCCCATAGGCATGCCTAAGGTTTGTTTGTAAATAATATTATTGAAACTGAACACAGTGGTGTCAAATAAAAAAGTTATTAGTTCCAAGAATCTTCTTTTTGAAATACTACAATGTAATTGTATTTCCTCCCAGTGGCGTTCGACCGAGCTTTTCGCTAGGTCTACTGTGATATTATTGAACAAAGATTTAACGTCTAGACTTAATATGACGTAATTGTCTGGCAATTGGAACTCTTGTATGAATGTGCTGAATTGAAAGGAGTCTTTAATGAAAAAGTTATTATCTGTGCTATAAGCGTTCGTAAGTATATCGGTAACTAATTGGGCGATACCCCTATTAGGGCTATTAACCCCAGAAATGATAGGTCTCAGTGATAGTGTTGGCTTATGTATCTTCGGGAGACCATAAAATTTATTTATTACACCGTTATAACAACTATGTTTTTGACCTTCTCGAGGTGATATCATTCTACTTTTTTCCAATTCCAATGATATCACCTCGAGAAGGTCAAAAACATAGATGTTATAACGGTGTAATAAATAAATTTTATGGTCTCCCGAAGATACATAAGCCAACACTATCACTGAGACCTATCATTTCTGGGGTTAATAGCCCTAATAGGGGTATCGCCCAATTAGTTACCGATATACTTACGAACGCTTATAGCACAGATAATAACTTTTTCATTAAAGACTCCTTTCAATTCAGCACATTCATACAAGAGTTCCAATTGCCAGACAATTACGTCATATTAAGTCTAGACGTTAAATCTTTGTTCAATAATATCACAGTAGACCTAGCGAAAAGCTCGGTCGAACGCCACTGGGAGGAAATACAATTACATTGTAGTATTTCAAAAAGAAGATTCTTGGAACTAATAACTTTTTTATTTGACACCACTGTGTTCAGTTTCAATAATATTATTTACAAACAAACCTTAGGCATGCCTATGGGGAGTCCGGTCTCACCCATATTGGCACAATACGTCATGGACGACTTGATCAATGACTGTCTGCTGCAACTAGGTTTTGAGGTCCCCTTTCTTAAAAAATATGTTGACGATATCATACTTAGTATTCCCAACAATTGTAAAGAACGCTTATTAGAGGTGTTCAATAATTACAATCAACGTTTGAAATTTACCATAGAAGAAGAAGACGAAAACAACAGAGTCCCCTTCTTGGATACCCAACTGATAAGGCGGGTAGACAATAAGGTTATCACTTCTTGGTACACTAAACCAGGGTCATCTGGACGATATTTACACTATGAATCGTTCCACTCTGAAAGACAAAAAATCAATGTGCTGTTGGGAATGAAAAATAGGGTTATAAACACCTCACATACCTCTCTTGTAGCAGATAATCTTAAAAAATTGTCAGAATTATTTGTTAAGTGTGGTTATCCACCGACTTTAACAAAAAAACTGATTTTCAGCAGAACAATGGCTAATGACAGTTTAAATGATGGACGTCGTGACAGAATTGTGCCTGGTATGGTTGAGAACCAGGACATGGGTAACAACATATTTTATTTTTCTGTACCGAACATAGCACTGGTGTCTCTTAAATTAAGGAAATTATTTTCAAGATTCTCACACATAAAATTAGCATTTAAAAACAAAATAACCATCAACAATCTTTTTGCTAAATTGAAAGACAAAGACGATTTAAAAAATTATTCCAATGTGGTATATTGCATCTCTTGCATGAATTGTGAAAAAAAGTATATAGGTCAAACTGGTAGAAAAGTTAAAGATAGGATCACTTCACACAGGAGCGACGTGAGACTCAACAAAGAGTCTTCGATGTTAACAAAACATGCTCTAACGTTAAACCATAATCTTAACTACGATGAAGTTAAGATTTTGGACTTTCAAAAAAACCTTCATAAAAGGACTTTCCTGGAGATGTGTCATATCTTTAACGAACCAGATGCTATGAATGCCAGAAGTGATATCGAAGGTCTCAGCATTTTATACACGTATTTATTACATGCACACGCTAATAGAAGGAACAGTGACAACACCCTGTACACTACTTTTAACAATTAGTTAGTTTCATTTGATCTGTTGTGTTGGCATCCATTTATGTCAGGCCTGGAGTAGAGAGAGAGGGGCTTGGCACCCCCTCTCTCTCTGCTCCAGTCCTGATATTTCGTGGTTTTTTGTCAACATTCCGCTGCTTTTTTCGAATTTTCATAAAACGTAGTTGACTGGTATCTGTTCAGTTTTCGAAGTGGCTGATGCAACTTCTTAATTAAGGATTTTGCTTTTAACTTAGATTGAATCAAAATGTAGTGTTTTTAAATTGTAATAGCAATGTTTTCTATGGTCCTTAGGACATGCCAATTTTATTTATAACCTCAATTTAGTAAGTACCTTTCACATTTTTAAATAATATAATTACAATGTATAAACATTTTTGTAGAATTCCTGAGGAAGAAACAATAAAGTTTCGAAAGCTTGAATTTAAAAAAGAGTCTTCTTTTTTGAACCCAGTGACTGCATCCCTGAAGTTAAATTAAAAATTTTTGTTTTTAACTTAGACAGTCGTCTAATTTCAATCTCTGTATATATATATATATATATATATATATATATATATATATATATATATACCAATTCATTTTTGTCAAAATGTTTACATTCTATATAATTAACTATTTTATCAAAAATATTTTCAATACCTTAATAAATATCCCAATCAACATGAGGTCACGTTTTTGAGAATAATTGCAAAATTTTAGCATAAGAAATTATGAAAAAATTTCCTCCTACAAAAAATGCGTGCTTTGTCGGTATCTAAAATATTATTTACATAGTAGGCATATCTTCGAAGTTATAATGGATTTAAAACTGGTATGGTCAAATTTTTCTTAAAAAATAGGAAATTTTTCAATATAACTTAACAGAAGTTCAAAACTACCCAGTGTACATTATTCAAATTTCGGTGGATGATTTAAAATAAACACACAATGAACACGTGATTTTTTCAATTTTTTTCGCTCCTTAATTTTTGAGATATTCGTGGTTAAAGTAAGGGGTCAATACATTTGAATCGTATATTAATACATACTACTTCTAGTTTTGAGGTCTAATGAGCCATCTTACATGTCTCGATTACTATAGTGCATTTTATTACTACTAACTACCCAAGATACATTTTGTTTGACATTTTTGCGCCTACCAAGATAATTCTTGAAACGTTTAGACATTAACCCATCATTTAGTCGATAAATTTAATGTTGGGTCGACGATACCACGCATACAAGACCAAAATTATAATCCACATATAAATTTTCTCTAAAATTCCGCTCTACAATAAAATATTTAATTACAAGGAAACCTAAGCCCATAGTTACTTGCGCCACTGTATATCATTCTTTGGAACTGAATTTCGACCGAGACAGGCGAGTCGTCCGATGAATTATAGTTAATTTGTAGTAATTATTTCTGGATTTATGTCGCAGGTATTTGGACCATCTCCGGTTTATTCGGCTAACAACCTGATGGTCGTGATATACGACTACTCGTTCAACGGCTAGTAATATAAAACTGAAGTGTATAAGGATTTCGCCCAGCGGGGTGTCAATGAGAGATTGAAATAGCTTAAGGGATACCTAATCCTCGCTTTAAAAGTATAAATTAAATTAAAAATTAACAATTCTGTTTTACCAGACTGTAATATAAAATGTGTTAACATATACAGGATGTTTCTGAAAAATGTAGCCGAATAATATGTGTAAATTTAGGTAAAGAAATATACAGACTGGTTTTAGGGAATGTTAACTCTTCCAACCTTTTTTCTTTCATGAGGGGAAAAACCTTGAAACGGTTTCCTGCACTGATGGTTGGGCGTGCAGGGGTATGTGGGATTTGTACCTCACTAAAAAACTCCCATCTTCTTGCTCCGGAACAGTAATTAAACATTTCTTCGGAGTTGTGTTATAGATTAAGAATCCTCCTTTCCTCTTGCTAACACTTTCAACCTAAATAATCCAATCATCGAGTTGAGTTTACATTTAAAATAAATCATTAAGTTGACGGCCGACATACTGAATTCTTTTGTTTATATTTTATTTCGAGGTCTGGAAAAGACACAGAGTTTGAAAATCTAACTCGCCCACGGCTCGTGCTGCAAACTTCTTCTGCGTTAGTTAATATTTACACTAGAGCTCGTTAGTTAATATACTATTACCGATTTTTTTCGTTCGTATCAAGTGCTTTATTAACTATAGCCCATAATGCTTGTTCTGCTATATATTTTTTATTCGAATGTGTCAAAAAATGACGTTTCTCAGTTAGAAAACAAAAGCGAAAAGTAGAACTTTTTTATCTACTTCAAGTTAGCGGCCTGAAAAATTTTTCCGACCTAGGCCGGAAAAGTGGCAGACAAAGAGAGCGTTTTTGCTTACCAACTTTTTAAATGGCCCTTCTTTTCTACTATAAAATGGTAATGCACATGCAAATCTATTTCCATTCAGGCAATTTTAATTAAATAAGAAACCTAGGATTATTAAACGTTGTCAATTAATTATTATAATGACTAGTAAATATAATACCTACCTACATGTTGTAAAACGAATAGAAATAACTGCGTATGTTCTCACCTTATAGATATGCAACACTTTTTACGTTTGAGTTTGCATAGTGGCAAAGCATAAAATTGCACAGAAAAATACTAAATGAAGTCTTTAATTTAACCTAAAAAACAGTACAACGTACAACAACAAAACCTTATTTTTAAAGTTACTTTAATTTACAAAAATGTACTTATATATGACTACATTGTCTCTGAACCTTTTATGTTAATAGTAAAATTGGAACAACTTTGTATAATTATCGGTCGGTTCAGACTTTCTAAGTCTAGTGCAACATTTTCAGTTAAAGTGGATTGGGGTGCGATAGTTGTCTGAGTTTTGTGTGTGTTTAGTGTGTTATATTCTGTTTGAGTAATACTAGTGGTCAAGTGCAGTTGTTATTTATTATATCTGGCCTTAATTCACAGCACTCTGTTACAAGAAAACTTGAAAATTGTATTATTTGCGGGGTAGCAAGTAAATCTTAAGAACATAATATTTTAATTTTCCCTTTCATTTTAAATTTTGGGCTTTCATCAAAAGTAGAAAAGGGTCGGCCAGTGTATCTGAAGAGATGTTCTTTGAGGGATCTTCGCTAAACAATCCCTCTGATATACTAAATGCATTTGTCAATTATTTCGGTCAATCTTATAATGAGTCCTCATTAGATATCGAGGAACATCACATTGAGACCGATATACCTAACAATAACCCTATTGTTAGTATAAACTCTTTCAGTGAAGATGAGGTTATTCGGGCTCTAAAACGAATTAAACCCAAAATGACGACCGGTCCTGATTCCATTCCAGCTTTTTTATTAAAGGATTGCGCTATCATCTTTGCATATCCTCTAACTCTAATTTGTAACTTAATGTTAAAAAACTGCCTATTTCCTGACCTATGGAAATATTCCAAAGTATGTCCCATCTTCAAAAAGGGAAACAAACTAGATATTGAGAACTTTAGACCAATCTCTGTAATTTGTAACTTCTGTAAAGTCTTAGAAATATTACTTCATGATAGAACATATCATTCAATTAACACCAAAATCTCTATTAATCAACATGGATTTATGAAAGGGCGTTCAACAACAACAAATTTATTCTGTGTAACTCAGTATATTTCTGAATCCTTAGATGAACGTGGGCAGGTAGATGTCATATATACCGATTTCTCCAAAGCGTTTGATAGACTTGATCACCAGTTGTTACTTAATAAATTAGAAAAAATTGGCTTCTCATATTCTTTGCTCTTCTTGTTTAAATCTTATTTAATGAATAGGTGTCAGTACGTTACATTAAATGGGTTCAAATCGATCGAATTTGCTGCTACATCTGGAGTTCCCCAGGCATCTATTCTGGGGCCCTTGTTTTTTAACATATTTATTAACGACGTAGTGAACGAAATTAATTTGCCTCACCTTTCATATGCCGACGATCTAAAAATTTTCACAATAATTGATGAAATCGATGACTGTTTTCAACTTCAGACTTCTCTTGACAAAATAAACACCTGGTGTATAGTAAATAAATTATTCATAAATCCTAGTAAATGTAACGTAATGTCCTTTTCTTTAAAAACATCGCCTTTTATTTTTACAGGTTAGATAATGTCATACTTCAAAGACCTATAACATGTCGCGACCTCGGCGTAACTTTTGATAGTAAATTATCCTTCACTGATCATATCGATACCATTGTGTCTGAAGCCTCCAAAGCCCTTGGATTCATCGTTCGTACTAGTCGAGAGTTCACTAATACTGATACTCTGAAAATTCTTTATCAATCCTTCGTCAGATCGAAACTTGAGTACGCATCGCTAATTTGGAGTTCCAGCTATGATGTTCACAAGAATAACTTGGAGGCAGTTCAACGTAGATTTCTTAAATTACTGTGGTTCAAATCCGACGGTACCTATCCAGTGATTGGTTTTCCGCAAAGTAATTTGCTTGAAAGATATTCTATAACTTACTCTTGAGGATAGGCGTACATACTTTTCTCAAGCATTTGTGTTTAAATTACTACACAATGATTTTAACGCACCCGAAATAATTAGTAAGCTTAATTTTCACGTTCCCAGATTAACCTCTCGTAATCACCAAGTTTTCTATTTACCTACGCCGCGTACCAACGTACTAAATAATTCACCTTTATATACGATTTGCAGTACTTCTAGCAAATTATGTAGCTAGCGACTTCGATATTTTGAACTGCAGCCTTAGTGACACAAAACAAAATGTTCTGAATTAAATAACCAGTGAGTGTCTTTGTTTTTCTTAATTTACTTTGAATCACATATGTGTATATATGTATATATAGTTTTTATATTTAAACGTTTCCCATGTTATTTTTTTTCTCTCTCCGTATCATTACTTATTCATAGTTCGTACATTTAAGTAAATTTTTTCTTCATTTTACTTTCTTTCTATGTTGTATATTATGTAATTAATGCCTTGTATGCCTTTATTCCTGCTCTGTAATTGGGTATCTTACCTGTTGAAGAGTGTATGCAATAAATAAATAATTAAATAAATAAGTAAATAAATAAATAAATAAATAAATAACCATAAGCACATTCGAATAAAAAATATTGTATGACACACGTCCGAAAAACTGTTTTTCGGACTCCTACGAATTGCCAGCCTTGACTGGGTCTCGGCTGGAAATATTTCGTAGTCGCCCGAGAATCTAGATTTTTCCGCCTTGTGACATAAACTGCTATATTATATATCTATAACCAGTTATTTTATTCAACCATCTTTTGTCTATGCTATTTTTTGTTAACTTTGTATATATAGTTTATCCCCTAGTTTTGTGAGCGTTGTTTGGTTTATCGTTGACTCGACAACTTATGTATATGTATGTATCGAATTTTGAAAAGCTTTTATTTTATTGTTTTTAATTTGATGTAGTATACAATATACACCCACCTAGCGTTCCTTTTAGGATATTTAGAAACTAAAACAATGTTGCTGTTCACAGAATATAGTATTACATTCCTATTGGGCTTAATTTTATATCACTATTTGATTTTCTTAACCCTGGCCTTGTTACAATCATTTTACAATCCTAGAAACAGAAATAATTTCATTGGAACCAAAAGCGACATGTTCTGTCTTTTACTTGAGGAATTTTGTCGAACAAAGTTATATGGACTTTCTAACATACATAATTTCAGTACAAACGACAGCAGTGAATTAATTTTGTTGAGCGGAGTACTAAAGGCCATTAAGTTATGGTAACTCTAAATACCTCGACCAAGTTGTTCAGGATTTTAGTTCTGTTAAGGAGGTTTCGTGAAGACAGGTGTTTCATAGTAATGTAATTTAAATAATTACTGACATTTCTACACCCATGTTTGGTTATGGTTAGGTTAATAAAAACAATCAGTCTGTTAAACTAGCCTGTAGGTGGTACAGTGATAAATTAGATCACACCTAAGACATTAATATGTTAATATGACAATTAAATTTATTTACTAGTGGAGAGACATTTCAGGATTATAATAGTTCACGCAAAAGATGATCTAACTTGCTGTAAATTTTGATGTTACATAACGTCATACCTTATGAAAGATGTACTTGCTAATAGTTAAATTATTCTTTTGTAATTAACGCAGGCAGATGTAAATTGAATGGAGGAGATATTTCCACCTAACCCAAATCTCCTGTCCAGTCAATTTGACTAAAAACGAAAGAACCAGCAAAAGTGCCCATCTTTGGGGCCTTGAACTTAGAATAAAATTATATGTTTAGTGACTAGTGATGATGAGATGTTAGTTAGAGAAAAATTTAATTTTAAGCATATTTCAGAAGATAGAGGATCAAAGTAACCGTCTTCAATTCAATAAATATGGCACTATTAGACTTTTGCTCCACTCACGTTCATGTTGAACAAATTTTAAAATATCCAAATGTTTGTTTGAAATACTCAATAGCCTCATGTTCAATTATTTGATTGGACTTACTATTATGTACCCTTGAGTAAAATAGTAAACAGTGTATAAGAAAGAAACCCGTGTACAACAACTATCGCAAAAATAGATTTTTTTTCCACATTTTAAGCGTCATACTATTTCTGCTATTCGAAAATTTTAGATTCTAACAAAAAATTGATAACACAGCCACACAAGAAAATGTTCTAGCCTGGGAGGTCAGGCCATGTTTATTATATGTTTCTGAGGTCGCTGACACCGAATCCGAAGTCCAGTTAACCCCATCACGTCAGGTTTTTGACATAACCTCAAGTAATCCTATAATCCAACTCCAATTATCCCGTTCTACCTAATATGTTGGAGTCATTGAGTCCATAACCCCTTAATCCCATAACCCGATAACACCGTAACCCCTTAATCCCCTAATTTCAAATTCCAATAACCACATAACTCTCATAGCGCAATCTATCATGGCCCTGCATTTCTAAAAACCCAAGCTATACAGACCAACAAAAAAAAGTTTTCGATCCGGATGACTCACCATGGTAGTCCTATGTATTTGTCCACGCTGAATCTGATTCCGAGATCAAAAAAATTCGTATACTCCTTAAATTTTCGTGCAGAGGCCAAAACATCCCTTCAGTAAGGTAAAATAAATTTAAATATCATTAAGGAAATAAGTATGAATGGGGACTTTTTCTCTCCAGTGCTGTTCTTTTTAATGCCAGGAGCTTCGGCGAGGGGGTAACAACTCTCCAGATGGGATTAATACACCCTATACACCCCTTCTATATTCTTCTGGGCATACAACTGCATCATTAAAGTTTCTAGCTTATAAGCTCTTGAAAGTGCAAAGGAAACATGATAGTGGGTGAATGCTGTTCCGGAGCCAAGCGTCCAGGAGGGTATATACTGCCCCCTGCTGAACGAGGAACACAGGGGTGGAGGGTGATCTGGAAAAGCAAGTGTTCCTTGTTTTTACTGCGGAATGGTCGCAGTGCATTAATGAGAATCTCCTCTATAGTCAAAGATTAGAGAATTAACAAGATAGGACAGCCGGCGAAAGAAAAATTTTCTTTTAGCAATGGCGCCATTGACATCGACAATTAAATTGGAGTTACCGCGCAGTTGCCACAATGTGACAATCAGACGGAGAATGTAACATTAAAGAGAGAGGTCAATAGTGAAAAATCGACAACATTGTCGTAATAGAACGACCGAACTCAGCTGACAGTCAGAACCCAAGGTCACTAAAGTAACAGGTTGTTTCGTAAGAGTCACAGGAAGTATTCCTATGTTCGTATGTTCATTGACAGAATAATTTTGAAACTTTTTTTTCACTAAAATGAAGAAAAAACAGCCACACGAGGTAATGATCGGAAGGGGTTTCCTCTCCCCCCCCCCTGCTCTTTTTACCACAAAAGAACAAAATATTTCATTTCCCAACTCTAAGCACTAATGCGTATGCGGGATTATCTGTATTCGCTTAGGGTCTAGATGCTTGTTACAGAATATGCCCGAATTTTTTGAGAAAAGAAAAAATAATCTAGGGAAATTCTTGGCCGAAATTATCATCTAAAATATTCTGAAAGCCGGCAAGCGTGTTCTCTTGACAAAAATAAGCAACTTTGGGCTATTGGAGTATTTCTCTAGAACGCTTCCTTCACCGTAAGTTAATTAATAAAAGTCTATGAATTTTTTAAAATTTTTTCTTTGAAAAAAAAAACAGCAAGAAACAGAAGATGCTTATTTTTGCACAAAAAATGGGCCTGCAATTTTTCAGCAATTTTTTGGTAACAATTAAGCGGCCCTTTGTTTTTTGCCTCTCATGAGCGGTTACGTGACCTGCGGTTG
This sequence comes from Stenurella melanura, assembly GCA_963583905.1. Taxonomy (NCBI): domain Eukaryota; kingdom Metazoa; phylum Arthropoda; class Insecta; order Coleoptera; family Cerambycidae; genus Stenurella; species Stenurella melanura. The sequence continues at coordinate 86,724,978 of OY757309.1, forward strand.
GGGGGAAACGGTAGCTACAGATGCCTACAGCATCTCGCCCGGAACCACTTTTGCCAATAGGCTCCCCTACTATATGCTGTGGCATATGTCAACGGAATATTTGTGCATATCGAACGTGTGTAATCGCAGCATGTGTGCAATAATGCGCGCTCGTTGTGAGGCTCCTTAAAACTGTTTAAAATGGCACTTTAATTTTATATTTTAACTTTTAGTTCAATTTTTTTAAATTTTTTGATTATTTTCAAATGCAGAAACTGTGCAAATGTTCCTTGCCCTTCTCGAATACCACCTACTGACTTTCAAAGGACGACTTTGTCCTATCTTACACTACCGATTCTTTAAATATTTCCAATGGTAAAAAATGTTAAATACCTAGGCTTCTTGGTGGCTCGTATTTCCCATCGTTTTGTTTTAGACCCCACCTCTAAATTCGTGTATGTTTGAGAAATCAGATATCACTCTTCTAACTATAATTACTTTCAAATAATAATGTTGCTTTTTTTATCTATAGAATCGCCGAAGACAAATGGGAATCCATTTCTGTAGATTTTTTTTTCACTCCAGCATTCAATGCATCTTTATATCCCTCATGGTATCACCTGTATTTCATGTCTCAATATAGTATTGAGGAGAAAAAATTTTAGAGTGAAAAGTGTGATTTAAGATAAAATGGGGCTTATGAATGAAAAAGAAATGAAATACAGGTGATACCATGAGGAATATAGAGATGCGAACGCTGCAGTACTGGAATACTGTTACAGAGAATGGTTCCTGTTTCTCTTCCCCCTCAGAATTAAAAATCCCAAAGTACACCTTTCCCGTCCTAAAAGTTTTCAGAACCCTTTTTGAGGGTTTGGGGGCTAATTTTCACCCCTTTCAGTGCGCGGTTAGGGCAATTTAAGGAGATTCTCATTACTGTACTGCGACCATTCTACAGTAAAAACAAAAAAGAGTTATGTGGTTATTGGAATTTGGTTATGATGTTATGGAGTTATGGGATTAAGGGGTTATGGGATTAATGGGTTCAATCGGGTATAACGGGCTAATTGGACTCGGATTTTAGGGTTTTTTGAGGTTATGTCAAAAACCTGATGATGGGGCTAAATCGACTTCGGAGTCAGTTTCAGCAACCCCAAAAACATCTCATCTGAACCCCAGACCACAACATTTTTTTTTGTGTGGCTGTGTAATTGGTGACCCATAATTATCAGAGCTAGTTGCTTAACACGAGCATTAATGTAGTAAAATTCTAGGGTATCTTACTTTTTGAGTGAAGGGCGATCACCTGGACCCACTATATTTCAGAAACTAATCGTACGCTCAACGTAAAATTTTTCTGTAATTACTGTCTCACCATAATTAATTAATCTTCAGTAAATTTGATTTCAACGAATGTTTGAATTTAAATTTTGAAAACGGGTAAGAAATACGCTCGTTTTTCGGTCGTTCTTTAATTCCAAATAAAACAAAAATTGAAAAGTTAATTTTTGGACATTGCGCATTGGTGATTATACTCAATTTTGTTTTTCCAAATTCAGTGTTATTTATTACAATGTAGCGTTCGGATGAATATGTCCTGAAAGTGCAGTACATACAATAAATTCTTTGAGCGTTTTTGGAAGAAATTTTAAGATATATTTTAGTATTAGAACAAGTTAATTAAAAAGTTTACCACCGTTGAAAAAATAGTATAATCTCATTACAGTATTGGAGAGATTGCTCATATTGTAATGATTTTTTTTTCGCATTATTATTCTATGTACTATTATAAAAACCCATCTTTTAAAAATGTAATATCTTATAGCTTTCACGAGAGGATGAATAAGACCTTTGGACTTTTGGACACTATTTTTAGTTTAAACGTGTTAGGCGTGATAATACTTGCTATTTAAAAACAAGGAAGCAGTGTGAGTAATTATTGTGTTTAACAAGCTCAATAATATTAATTTTTGCATTTAATTCCATACCAATTTAGAACTCGAGCAGTTAATATACACTTATTACTCATGGAAATAAATGCAGAGCAACTGTTACGTGTATATTATTAAGGTGTAATACATCAAACCGAAAACGCGCTAACGACAAGTTCTTCTCCAATTAAGAAATAAATTACACTCTCCGCGTTTATCATGTATAATACTGGTTCGATTAAAAACGCGAAAATCGGAGCATCAGGCAAATAAATTACGTTTAAAATTACAAGTCACCTGGTAAGATTAAATCGAACAAACGCATTGAAGATTATTTTCACGCCGACATTGACGTGTGCAGTCGTGGCTAGAATAAAGTTTTTAACCTGGATATGTTATTTTTTGGGACTGACTTTGTTTTTGGGTATTTTAAGTGAGATTACCAATTCGACCCGTATGTATAACTTCTGTGAAACGTTTTGCAAACTATAAAATTGACTCGGAGCTGATCCCATTGTAATTCTGCATCAAGTTACAACCAGTTTTCAGTGGACCGGTCTATCAGAAACTCGATAAATTTTAAATTTCGTTGGAATTGCATTAAATCTGATTGCAGGTATTTTCTAAGTAGCTGATACCACTTTGGTGTCAACAATTAAAAATTACGAATCCTATAGTACCGCCTTAATTGCAAAACTTTTGCAGATGAACAGATGTAATTTGAAAGAAGTAAATATCAGGAGACTCTGGAAACGAGTGTATTGTTAAAACTTAAAAATTCTAAACGACGAATATTTTCTTTTACTACGTGAATGCTAAATAAGAGGTCACTAAAAAGGAAATTAAAAAATTTAAGAAACCGGTCACTTAGTTATGAAATAAAAACAATTAACAAAATAAAAAAAATTTAACTGTTCTTAATATCCATGTTAGGTGATAAAGTTTAATTGATCGGGCATAGAGAGCCCCTGACCCGTGTCACGGCTTATTAGAATAAGTGGAAAATGCGGATGAATGCAACTAAATTTTAGAAAATAGTTTCGCCACAGCACTTCACTTCACTTTAAGAATAAAATAATGACAATTTTAATCGGAGAGAGCTAAATTTTAAAAAGAGGCCGTGTGAAGTACTGAAAAAATAGAGCTTGACAAGAAGGCTACGTTGACATACAATCGACTGAAAGTATATGGACAGTTTGTACTATACCCACTGTTACGATCTAAACGTGAAGATCGCACACACTTTAAAGATTAAAAGGTCCTAGGTCTTACAAATCCTATTTTGGTGAGTGTGAGAGGATAAATAAATAGAAAGAATGCTGTAAGGTAAAAATATTTATTACAACGATTAATTTTACATGGACAAATTAGAGAAACATTTAAGTATTAACAAAAATATGTACAATAGCACACTAGTAAGAAAAATATTTATAATAGAGGAAAAAATTTTAAACTGTACAATAGGTTTTAACGACTGGGGTGAACTATGCCCCGGGCGGGTGCATTCACCAGTCCCTACAAACAAACAAAATCTCTAGGCCACAAATGTAATCTACACCCTACACTATCTCTCTGAAGGAGTCACTATATCAAAATAAAGGAACGATAAGCAAAATGTTAACTACTAAATGTTTAAATATAAAATATAAAAAGAGGATGAGCACACTAATTTAAAATTGTACAAAAATAACTTATCTTTTGTTAACCCACGTGAAGAATCGTAGATCTCAGGTGCTCGGGATCTGGGGTCTGGTGTTATGCCAGAACATCCTCCAGGAAAACACAGCTCGGTATACTTCGCTTCAGGAAAACTTGTACCAGATTTAAAATTATGTGGGGTTGCCCACGTGGCTATCAAACCATACCAAAAATCTAGGGAACTACTACTTTCGTTGCCCAAAAATAAATCCTCTCCAAAACCGTCTACGATAAGAACATGTAAATTAGTGTAAAGCTAACCTCAAAATGTACACATGGTTGTGAACTAAAAGAAGTGAAAATACAACTTACCCAGATTATCTGGACGTTAAATACTTGTTGAAATATCTCCGATTTAAGAATCGATAAATTGAGAATGTAAAATTATCAAATAACTGGTGAAATTATAGTCTTAAACTTCGATACCAAGATCGATTTGCCTCAACGTGGCCTTTGACTTAATTACACTGAAGACAAGTGTCTAATGAATTTTCGGAATAGAAAAAGGAAGATTCACTCCGTCCTGTGTTATTTATAACTTCGGTTAATATGAAAAAAACTAATTCATGTGCGCACTTTACACTAATTCAACATTTTTGGTAGGAGGTTTGATTCACGTTGTCAACCCTTAAGTTTTCTTACTGAGATCTTTATTATCGGCATTCGGACTTTGCGAAAACTGACATATGGAGTAAACATTTGTACTTTTCGGTTTAATGCTGAAATCAATGCATTTTAATGTGTTTAGCACTATAAAGGAGAATCACTCATTTATTACAATGATTAACATGAAATTCTATTTTATGTTACCAGGTTCGCCATCTATTGCCTGATATGTTAACTACAAGCTGATTAGTACCGACTTGTTTAACCCATGGTCGCTCTTGTCGATTTTATCACGAATAATGACGGACGTTTTTTTTTTTTTAATCACATATACCGGGTGTCCACGTAAATTAACTCCCTGCTTACCCCAGATGTTAATGCCAAATAGGGCGTGACACCACTCATGATATGATGCAGCGATTCGGCTACGACGTTAAGGAAACTCACTGTTCTTCAAAGTAAATTTGGCCGCCTAATTTTCACATCTTCAAGCCCATTTAAGCAACTGTACGCATGCTGGAACAATATTACGCCATTAGTGAACTATGCCTGCGAAACTTCCCAGAAGTTTTACCAGTTCAAACTGGGCTATAGTTCACTATCATGCATGATAACATAAATAAGACAGCATAATTCACCATTTAGAATTAAACACAGACTGCCATACTAGACCGCAGCCGATTTTTCAGCAACCTCTTTAACCAAAACTATATACTCATTTTGTAACTTGTCAGAGTACATTGATTTTTTACTTATTAACATTAACTCATTCTTATTTTCCTCATCTCCTATATACTTCTTTCCTTTCTCCTTTTTTCTGCTTTGTTTGTTTCTTTACGTCACTAGTCCACTAATATACATCAGAACACATATAATAGAGCCATGATACACTATTTCAGATTAAATCCTGGTGTTACATTAGATTTTGACTAGTCTTTAAATTGTGTCATTGTGAAGACCTAACTAAGCTGAGATTTCAACTACTTGGTAATAAGACAACAAGGACAGATAGCTATACTAAAGAAAAGGATCGCCGGAATAGATCCACAGGAATCGCGGTGGTTAAGGTCAATCAGCCAGCTTCTTTGCAAATCTAAAATCCCAGTCTATGGCAGCTAATAGTATCTACACATTGTATGTGTACTACTATATTTTTCTTTCGGCTCGTATCTGCTAAGCCTTGTTTGTCCTGTGACGGCGCGGGCGTATGCCGCTACAATATAATTTTTTTGTATTCGACGTCTATATTTTCGATTTGTCGCTCCTTACGCCTACGGCTTGGGTGATGCTGTTTTACTTATCAAACATTGGAGAGACATTGCTGTCAAGAATGAATGATGTATAAACAGATATCTTTAAAAATTAATGTAACGTTAATTTTGGACTTTTCACGCACACCCTGCATGACTGAGTAAAATTAATTGATATGTTAGCAAATTGTGTAACCCCTCCTTGGGCCCGTTGCGAGACGGCAGCTCTTTGTCTGGGAGCACTAAGTCTGGGTACGGAGTTTTTCTGAACATTTTCACCTAGGTGTCGGACGCCACCTAATCCAGATCGAGGACTAGGAGGGAAAATGTAAGCGCTATAATTTTCCCTTAAATGTATAATAATAATTATAAAGACAAGTTTCACAGTAAAGATATGACAGTACTTTAAATTGAGTATGTTACTTTATTCTATTTTTAACCCCATATGTAGTACTACGAGTGGTTTACACTCAAAAAATTTACAGTAATTAAAACTGTTTACTTTTTTACTTTCTTAACAAAATAATTATTTACGAAGTTTTAACGAAATCTTCCTCGTAGATTCGGCGGTAGGAACTACAAATCTGCCTAATGCTGAAAGTTGTGAAGTGCCTTGTCTTGAGCAGGGCTGTCGAGAGAAAATAGGGGCCCAGGGGGTTGTAACGACTCCCACCAATTTTCAATATAAATTTCGAAGAGCAATAAACTATTTATCTTTATAAAAATTTCGAAGAGCGGGAGGGGAGTATTCCTTAGGGTTGAATATATTTCTCGATCGAAATTTTGAGATCGACATTTTGAAAAGCGGGAAGGTGATATTCCTCAAAATTAAATATCTGTCTCGATCGAAATTTTGAAGAGCGAGGGGATGATATTCCCTAGGGTTCAATATTCATATCAATCAGAATTTTAAGGAACGGGGGTGACATTCCCAGGGACGAAATATTTATCACGATATCAATTTTAAAAACCGAGAACGGGGATATTCCTCTATCTATCAATTTTATATTTATCTCATTATCGTTATTATTTGCATCACACTAATCACTTACAAGTGATTCCTCTTTCGTTTTACTTAATGCAAATGATCACCTCCAAATCTCCAACTTCGGGCGAAACCCGGACCCCCTCAAAATCGCTGAGCCCCCTCAAAAACCGCCGGGCCCAGGGGGAAACACCACCTACCCCCCCCCCCCCTCGACCGGACTGGTCTTGAGGGCCGACTCCCCGGTTATGTATGTTATTTGGTGGTAGGTACGTGTATGACCAAAGTCGTGCAAATCGTACTCCCGGTAGATCTGGAAATTGATGAGTTCTTCGACAGCTTATTGGAATAAATCATATTACATTTATTCTGCTGTGGTAAAACCATAAATTAAAAAGTTCGGCGGATCTGAAATAGAGTTACACTTAGCTTCTCCGACTTTACGTAATTAATACTGTCAATTACAGATAAATTGATTAAGTCGAGATTTATTTAATTAAATTCAACATGTTACGGTACTGTTAATAATAGTATTTGTACTAATTTTACTTCCACATCCACGTAGTGGATTGGAAGTATAGTAATCGTAAAAAAAATCTCTTTTTTTATTTTCTCCAAATTGGTTTAGAATGTCATGAAATGTCGAGATTTTAAATTTGAGCGAAAAAAAATGTCTGTCTCTCGGTCTGCCTGTCGCTCTGTCTGTCGGTCTGTCTGTCTGTCTGTCTGTCTGTCTGTCTGTCTGTAACTCTTTTTTTTTCGTCCGCACGCTTTCTCCGGAACAGTTGAAAATATTAACTTGAAATTTTGTACACGTATATTGTTGCGTACATCTGGCAACTTTGTAATTTTATTAAATTCTATTAAACAGAATGAATTTTTGAGAAATATGTACAGGTATTTACCATACTCTAGTAACTAAAACCTCAGACATTAAATTATCATAGGTAATCTGTTTAAATTTAGGAATGTACACATTTATTATATTTTCATGTTTCATCCATTTAACTCTTTTTGTATTCCAGTTTTTGCTAACAGCTCTCGTAGAACACAGAGGCTTCGATCGCATAGTAAATATATCTATTTCACAGCACAAATTTCTTAATTATTGGTTAAACCAAATATACTGCAGGAAGTATTATGGGTTGCATATAACAACGCGGACCCATTCTTAGTAATTTTTAGTTTATAGTATGGTAATATGTTAATTGAGACTTGAGAGGGGATATCTCTTTTATTAGCTAGCTGGTAGGAGAATGGCCATTTTCTGTAGCCAATTCTGCAGCAGCAATTACTTTGACTTTTAAGTTTTTTGATAATCATTCAGTCGCGAGTTGTGACACTTCTGCCGTTATCAAACTTTTTCTTAGTGATCTATCTAATAAAAGGTAATTACATTTATTTATTTGATTCCTCTCATTAGTGTTTAACGGCCTTTAGCCATATTTTTCATTTCTGCTAACTAAACAACCATAATTCTGAAACATGTGCTGATAATATTTTTTTTCTTCCCAAACGTAGAGTTTTGCTGCCAAATAGATGATTATATAGATGATTATATAGATGATTATATAGATGATTAAATAGATGATTATATAACTGATTATTTTAACAACTGATTAGATAGTTAATACAAATTATTTAAATCATTTACCGAAATAATTTGCATAATTAGTACAAATAGTCTACATAATTTACACATGGAAAATCATTTTCGTTTGATGGTTAAATGTCTGCTAGATTTCATAAGACGGATAGTCCAGTCAAACACAGTTTAGTAAAGTTCACCAGTCGATTGAAATTCCGTTTAATCAAGTCCAGTTTAGTCCAGTCAATCCCAACCAACAGCAAAACCCTAGCGTTATACAGGTTAGCAAGACGTCAAACCACGTCGAGGAGCAGTCTGTGTTCGGAGAGGCTGTTAGGAAAGGCTACCAGAACTCACCAGGAGCCCTCATCCACTATCTATCCATCATCAGGAGGATTGGTGACATTCTGAGAATTTCATTGATATTTTTTTTGTTGTATAATATTTACTGTATAACTTTCATTGCACAATATATTTCTTTTCTTTTAATGATAAATTAATTAAGCTATAAATATTTTCTGTTGGAAATTGTGATAATATTACTTAATATTTCTATTTCATAATTGATAACATTATTTTATAATTTTTAAATTGATTAAAATCGCTGATTTGTTTTTACATTGATGATTTTTCTGAAGTAATTAATAAATAAGTATCTTTTATCGTAAAATTTAATTTTTCATTTTTTCTGTTTGTCTGTCCGCCATAAGATCAAATCTTTCCACGGCGGTTGGTTTCACCATCACAGGGGTAGCAGTAACTCTTAAATTTTCCGTGGATGGCGCTCATAATTTTTTACATCATTTTAAGCTACCTCTGAGTGTTGGAACAAACTAGCTAGGCAAAATATCATAAAAATATTGGTTCACCCTCTGGCTGATTTAAAAAAAAATATATTAATTGAACCCACGAAATCCCAGCCACGCACCAGATCAGCTAGCCGTTCGCCGTCACTATTTGTGTGTTGGTTGAATTGCCTTTGGTTATCACCTTAACCGGTGATATCATTGTTAATTTTTCTAGGGCCAAGTAGTGATGTAACAATGGTGCCCAGTAACCTGAGGCCCGAATAAGGTTCAGTAAGTTTCATTTTTTTAGTCAAGTTATGTAAGTTTCAGATTTTTAAATGAGTAGAGGTGAATTTTAGAGTTTTTGTGGTATCAAGCATAAGCTAGTTTGATCTTATGAGAGACAGAAATTTAGGTTTTGAGTTTGAAAATATTATTTGTGCAATAATTTTATGTCTGGAAGTTATTTTATGATAATTTATTTTATCTATGAAATGGTAAATACTACGTACAGAAACTAAGTATAAAATTCAATATTTTATATCTAATTTAGAGGACTATGCGAATTCTTCTAGCAGTATAAAACAGGCGATGTTTTGTTAGTTTTTATTTAACCATAAAAAAATCTTATCACTTTTAAGGAATTTAACATCCAGTGATAAAGATTAAGTTTAGTACATTTGAGTTGGGTTTAAAATTACCTATTTGATTAAAAATATCAAGGTGATTAAAAATTAAAATAGCGAGTTAGCAACTCCGTTTATTTTAATATTAGGTTCAGTTGAGTTAGGTATTGCAAATTTGATTTTAAATCAATTATATTTTAAAATAGCAAGTAAAAAACTTTGCGTATGGTAATAAATTTGCTACATTGAAATTAACTCAAATTTATTTAGTTTAGTGAGTCAGCGATTGTACGCCTGTACAATCTTTATTTCAGTTTAGACTTTTTACGTTAATTTTATAGAGTGTTCTTTACTTGACAATTAAATTTCAGTTAGGTATTATTTTAATACCACTTATAGTACGTTTTTCTTGCAAAGACATATACACGTATTGATTTTTAATTTGTTTTTGAGTTAGTTTAAGTATCTTTAGTGGACAAGATGGACTCACCGCTTGTCATAAATCCTTCTTATTTGACAGAGGCTGAGTTAGATTATGAACTTAGAATCAGGGGTGTAATAAGTACTCGTAGAAAATTGCAAGACAAGAAAATCGTTTTGAAAAGATTTTTAGAAAAGTCAAATGGGGATATCAAGAAGTTAAAAGATCCAAACTTTGAGTTGGACATCGAGAAAAATGTGATTGAGATGACACTTATTGAACTCGAATCATTAATTCTAGATTTTTCAGCAACTGTAATTGATACTATGTACTTAATTATATCTTCGCGTTTAGCTTCTTTAACGTACAGGGTGGATAGGTTTCAAGTTCCAGAAGAACCACTTGAGATTAAAACCTTGTATACCGAGTTCAAACAAGATGCTCAAGCCGCATGTCTAGAGCTAGAAGCTAAACTAGCAAATAATGTTATCAAAACAGTAGAGTTAGATAATAGCGACATAATTTTACCCTCAACCTCTGTCAATAAAAAGTCAATACCAGTATATAAGTGGAATATAAAATATGATGGCCATACAAGCGTAAAAGCTTTTTTAGAAAGAGTTGTGGAGTTGTCAAAAGCTCGCAACGTCACTTTGAAAGAACTATGTGAGTCTGCAATAGACTTATTTGAAGGTCATGCTTTAATTTGGTACAGATCTGTTAGAGATAAGGTCACCTCTTGGGACCAGTTAGTTAATGAGATGCACAATACTTTCTTACCATTAGAGTATAATGAAACTTTATTAGATGAAATTAAATCACGTAAGCAGGGGCGTAGTGAGAAAATAACTATATATGTTGCCACCATGCAGTATTTATTTAATAGATTAGTATCACCTGTCAGCGATGCTGAACAGTTAAGAATAATTAGAAAAAATATCTTACCAATTTATGTTGAGCGATTGGCTTTAGTTGATGTTAGGGACACTTGTGAACTAGTGACATATTGCAGGAAAATCGATGATGCCTTGCAGGCCAAGAATAAATATTCGCCTCCAAGTGCAACTAATGCCCTTGAATCAGATTTAGCTTACGTAGAAAGTTCAGAGCCATCATCTTCAAAAAGGCAACATGAAATAGTCAGAAAAAAATGTAAAACTTTTTCTAAGAACTTAGCTTCAGTTAATAAAGTAGTACGGGCAACAACAACAAATCCAGTAAATAAAGTTTCAAGTATAAGCACGTGTTTCAACTGTAAAAAAGTTGGTCACGAATTTATACAGTGCAAAGAACCTAGAAAAAGGTTTTGTTTTAAGTGTGGTAAACCAGACTGTACCGTTAGAACATGTACCGTTTGTAATGAGGTTAGGTTGGTTCCAAAAAACTAGTAAGGAGGTCTGTCGACTCGGGCCGACGTCAGACAACTCCTCAGAATGGCCGAATATTTTATAATTCACGATTAAGTCAAATAAAGAATATTTCTAAGTCTAGTAGTCGTAATTCTCTCAATAGGGTCAAGCCAAAAACGGATTTATCCGATTGGAATAATTGGAAAGTAACAGTCAAAAACTTTTTAAAGTCTAGTAAGTCAGTTGTGTCACCAGTAGCAGAAATTGATACTTTGGGTATTTCTTTAAATAATCTCGAACCTTGGTATCTAAAACTTAGAGAGAGAATTATGAAAAATCCACATAAGTTTCCTCAGTGGATGGTCAAAGACGGGTATCTTTTCAAACATACCAAGAGTAAAATAATTTTGCGTACAAACATTTCAGAATGGAAATTAGTGGTTCCTCTAGCAGAAAGGCAAAAAGTTATGGTTGACTGCCACGAGAATGAAAATTCTGGGCATTTAGGTTATTATAAAACGCTACACAAAGTAGCAGAAAACTTTTATTGGCCTAAAATGCGAAAGGACATACTAACGTACATTCGAAAATGTGAAATCTGCGGCAGAGAAAAGTCTCTGAACACGCAGAGGTTTGGGCAAATGGGCGCAGAAAAGAAAGCCTCTTTTCCTTTTCAGTTTGTAGCATACGATACAATGGGACCTTTTCCCAGAAGTACGAAGGGCAATAGGTTTTTGTTAGTAGCCGTAGACTATTTCTCTAAATTTGTGCTAATGAAACCCGCGCGTGAAGCCACTTCAAAAGCTATCACAACTTTTCTCGAACAAGTATTTTTAACCTATGGCACATCCCAAGTTTTATTGCTAGATAATGCTACAGCACATACTAGCAATATGTTTAATAACTTTGTTAAGAAATTCAAAATTTCTAAGTTGTGGTATAGTTGTTTTTATCATCCCCAAATAAACCATGTAGAAAGGGTAAATCGTACAATTGGCACTATGATCAGAAGTTTTCTCAAGGGTTCACATAAGAAATGGGACGAAAATATTTTAAATATTCAGTCTGCGATTAATTCAGCCGTACACGAGGTGACCGGATTCACCCCGGCATTCCTGAATTTTGGGCGAAAGCTGCCTGTGACGGGTGATTATTATGATGAAGTCGACATTTCAGATGTGAGTGACCTTGGGGAAAGTAGAAGATCATATGCCAATGAAATGGATAAACTTCCTCAGTTATATAGGGATGTTCAAGTTAAGTTAAATGTTGCGTATCAAAAGGGTGCCAAATATTATAATCTGAGAAAACGAGACAAAGTTTTCAAAGTTGGAGAAAAAGTCTGGCTCAGAAATTTTGTGTTGAGTGACGCCGCAGAATTCTTTTCTGCTAAATTAGCTAATCGCTATGTACCGTGCATTGTCAAGAAAGTATTATCTAAAGTTGCATATGAGCTGAACCACCTAGACGGAACTCCAGCTGGTACTTGGCATGTATCGAAGCTCAAGCCTTATTTGGGCTCGAACGCTAGCTTGCATGAGGTCTAGAACCATAAGCTCTGACATGCTTTTAGTGCTTTGTAAACATTTTGTATGCAGTGCACGTCCCTAAAGATTAATTTTAAGTTCAGTTAGTTTAGTTTGCCCAAACATTACAGTTTAGTCAGGTCTAGTAAAGTTTGCCCGTAAGTCCGATTATGCCACGGAGTATAGTCAAGACAAAATTTTAGTTTAGTCAGGTCAGGTATGCTTTGGGACGCCAAACATAAAAAAAAAATATGCGTTGGGACGCCAAGCATAAAATATTTCAAAATTTTCTACTTAAGGAAATGGAATATAATAAATTTAATCTGGGGGCACAGTTTAAATTTAGTTTAGTTCGAGCTCAGCTCGACAGTTAGGTTCAGTTAGGTTTGAGTTGTTTAATCATACGTGAGAGTAGGTAAACAAAAATTTCAGTCAGGTTTGGTTAGGGACGCCTAACATATTCTAAAATTTCCTTTGGGAGAAAATGGAATAAAATAAGTTTATTTTACAAGACATTAAAATAAATTTAATTTAAGACGAGCACAATCTCGTTAGTCCAGTTCAGTAAGAGCGCCGTCTCGACGCTTAGTTCGAACGACGTCTCGATTTTTAGTAAGGTCAGGTCAAGTAGGACAATGACTTTGTCAGATTTAGTTTGCGGTTACAACATTGAAAAATTAATGAAAATTTTTCAAACCGCATTTTAAATTGAGTTATAGTGCTTTTGTGTTAACGAGAGGGTTGATTTGCAACCAAACCTCTCAACCGCGGATCTTTAATGATTCTAGAACCATTTGTAGGTTTAACTTTGGTTTAGTTAGGTATAATTAGGTATAGTATAGTGAGATAAGTTGCGGTAGAGCGTCGCAGTATTCAGAAAATATTTAGACGCCACCATAACAGTCAGGGTAAAAGTAATTTTAGTAGTACTGTTACTTAGTGTTAGTTAGTTAGGTTTAAATAGATTTAATTTGATTGGCCGATCATTTAATTTTAGTAACATTTAGGTTTAGTTCTGTTTATTCAGTTTTTGAGACAAGTACTCAAAAATGCATAACATCGCACGAAAACTTAGCGACATATTTTTTTTTTTCATACCTCATGCATCTACTGTGATACTTCTTGACAAATGCAAGAATTTTTAATTGTTTTTTTTATTTTGTCGCTGAGATTATATAGGGTGGTAGGGTGGAGGTTCTTTAAATAGGGCCACTTAATATGCGTAACTTCCAACTTAGCCGCATTACAAAGCGATATTCAACACCAAATATCTGCTTTAAAAAAAAAATCGTCAAACTTTTGGGTTTAGGTGACCTCACACTACCGATTAATTTCGCGTGAGGACACACACAGACAGACACTGTTCTGCCTTTTTATTTTAGTTTGGTTTCGCAACTTGGTGTGTTTGGATCGATGCATATCCAATTACACTTGTGTAAATATTTTATTTTAAATTTTATTTGCGAAATTTCTTGTTTGACGATGTTAAGAGATTTTAGATTGACTACTTATTTATTAATACTTTAAAGAAATTTCAGTAAGTTTTTAGTTTTGGTTTTCACTTTTCATCAACTGGATAATAGTCCGGGCGCTTAGTCCAAAATAGTTTTGAATGCGTTGTTGTAATTTTTATCTCGTAGTTGAACACTTTAATTCGTTGTGAAATTTAACAAACATTTAACTCGTAGTTGTAAATATTTTTTTTTTACACGTGGTTGTATAATGTATGGCTCTAGTCTATGGGCATACAGGTTAGTTTCCAATATTTTCTTTTTAGAAGTTGGACTTTGCGAGTTTGTCACCATTAAGTTGGGACATATAGTAAATAATTTTTTTAATTATTTATTTTTTTTTGGCCACGTATACGGGGTGTTTACCATTTCACTTTAGCACTACGGTGAGATAAATTTCGCGCATTCATAATGTTTTCAATTTTAGTTTAGTACAGTTTACTTTTAGTACAGTTTCTTTTAGTACAGTTTGATGTTAGTACAATTCAGTTAGACATTTTGCTACTTAAATTTTTTTTTTTGGATCACAGCTGATCAAGAAATATTTCAGTAAGCTAAAATATTTCTTCCGGAGGAGAAGGGTGTGTTGCGTACATCTGGCAACTTTGTAATTTTATTAAATTCTATTAAACAGAATGAATTTTTGAGAAATATGTACAGGTATTTACCATACTCTAGTAACTAAAACCTCAGACATTAAATTATCATAGGTAATCTGTTTAAATTTAGGAATGTACACATTTATTATATTTTCATGTTTCATCCATTTAACTCTTTTTGTATTCCAGTTTTTGCTAACAGCTCTCGTAGAACACAGAGGCTTCGATCGCATAGTAAATATATCTATTTCACAGCACAAATTTCTTAATTATTGGTTAAACCAAATATACTGCAGGAAGTATTATGGGTTGCATATAACAACGCGGACCCATTCTTAGTAATTTTTAGTTTATAGTATGGTAATATGTTAATTGAGACTTGAGAGGGGATATCTCTTTTATTAGCTAGCTGGTAGGAGAATGGCCATTTTCTGTAGCCAATTCTGCAGCAGCAATTACTTTGACTTTTAAGTTTTTTTGATAATCATTCAGTCGCAAGTTGTGACACTTCTGCCGTTATCAAACTTTTTCTTAGTGATCTATCTAATAAAAGGTAATTACATTTATTTATTTGATTCCTCTCATTAGTGTTTAACGGCCTTTAGCCATATTTTTCATTTCTGCTAACTAAACAACCATAATTCTGAAACATGTGCTGATAATATTTTTTTTCTTCCCAAACGTAGAGTTTTGCTGCCAAATAGATGATTATATAGATGATTATATAGATGATTAAATAGATGATTATATAACTGATTATTTTAACAACTGATTACATAGATAATTAACAAATAACTGATTAGATAGTTAATACAAATTATTTAAATCATTTACCGAAATAATTTGCATAATTAGTACAAATAGTCTACATAATTTACACATGGAAAATCATTTTCGTTTGATGGTTAAATGTCTGCTAGATTTCATAAGACGGATAGTCCAGTCAAACACAGTTTAGTAAAGTTCACCAGTCGATTGAAATTCCGTTTAATCAAGTCCAGTTTAGTCCAGTCAATCCCAACCAACAGCAAAACCCTAGTGTTATACAGGTTAGCAAGACGTCAAACCACGTCGAGGAGCAGTCTGTGTTCGGAGAGGCTGTTAGGAAAGGCTACCAGAACTCACCAGGAGCCCTCATCCACTATCTATCCATCATCAGGAGGATTGGTGAGATTCTGAGAATTTCATTGATATTTTTTTTGTTGTATAATATTTACTGTATAACTTTCATTGCACAATATATTTCTTTTCTTTTAATGATAAATTAATTAAGCTATAAATATTTTCTGTTGGAAATTGTGATAATATTACTTAATATTTCTATTTCATAATTGATAACATTATTTTATAATTTTTAAATTGATTAAAATCGCTGATTTGTTTTTACATTGATGATTTTTCTGAAGTAATTAATAAATAAGTATCTTTTATCGTAAAATTTAATTTTTCATTTTTTCTGTTTGTCTGTCCGCCATAAGATCAAATCTTTCCACGGCGGTTGGTTTCACCATCACAGGGGTAGCAGTAACTCTTAAATTTTCCGTGGATGGCGCTCATAATTTTTACATCATTTTAAGCTACCTCTGAGTGTTGGAACAAACTAGCTAGGCAAAATATCATAAAAATATTGGTTCACCCTCTGGCTGATTTAAAAAAATATATATTAATTGAACCCACGAAATCCCAGCCACGCACCAGATCTATTTGTGTGTTGGTTGAATTGCCTTTGGTTATCACCTTAACCGGTGATATCATTGTTAATTTTTCTAGGGCCAAGTAGTGATGTAACAATATATTATAATGAGATCTGGAACTGGATTGTTTTTTGAAGATATCCGGTGAAGGGTTGGGGGTAAATAGAGGTAAATATGGGGAAATATGTAAAGCAAGCTGGTAAGAGTACAGAAACTTGAAATTCGGTGTCTGTACTAGAAGCCAAGGTCTCAGATTATTTATATTATTTTTCAACCCCCACCATCCCTACTCCAGTATTAAAGGGGTTGATAAAATAAAATTGAAATATTCACTTGAAATTTGGTACACGTATGTGTTATAACCACGTCTGGAACTAGATTATATTTTGAGAAGCTTCCGTTGAAGGGTCGGGGGTTAAATAGGGTTAAACAGGAGAAAATAAGTAAAGCAAGCTCGTACGAGTACAGAAACTTGAAACTCAGTGTATATACTAGAAGCTAGAGTCAAATTTTTTTTCAAATATTTTTAAACTCTTCCCCCCACCATCCCTACTCCATTTTTAAAAGGGTTGATAAAATAAAATTGAGATATTCATTTGAAATTTGGTACACGTATGTAATAAAACGACATCTGGAATTAGTTTATATTTTGAGATGATTCCGTTGAAGGGTTGGAGGTTAAATAGGGGTAAATAGGGAAAAATAATTAAAGCAAGCTGGTAAGAGTACAAAAACTTGAAATTCGGTGTATGTACTAGAAGCCAAGGTCTCAGATTATTAATATTATTTTCCACCCCTCACCAGCCCTACTCCATTAATAAAGGGGTTGATAAAAGAAAATTGAAGTATTTACTTGAAATTTGGTACGCGCATGTATTATAACGACATCTGGAACTAGATTGTATTTTAAGATGATTCCGTTGAATGGTTGGGGGATAAATAGTGGTAGATAGGGGAAACTAAGTAAAGCAAGGTGGTAAGAGTATAGAAATTTGGTATTTGGTGTATATACTAGAGGCGATGGTCTCAGATTTTTCTATAATATTTTCCATCCCCCATCACCCCCACTCCCCTATTAAAAGAGCTGATACAATTAAATTTAGATTTGCACTTGAAATTTATTACACGTATAACGATATCTTAAACTGGCTTATATTTTGACATGATTGCGTTGAACGAGGGGGGTAATTGGTGGTAAATGGGAAAAAATAAGTAAAGCAAGCTGGTAGGGGTACAGAAACTTGAAATTGGGTGTAGCAGAAGCCAAGGCCTCATATTTTTTAGTAATATTTTTCAACCCCCACCACCCTTAATCCATTATTAAAGGGGTTGATAAAATGAAATCGAGATATTCACTTGAAATTTGGGACACGTATGTATTATAACGACATCTGGAACTAGATTATATTTTAAGATGATTCCGTTGAAGGGTGGAGGGTTGAATAAGAGTAAATAGAGGAAAGTAAGTAAATCAACCTGGTAAGAGTACATAAGTATGGGATTTGGTGTATATACTAGAAACCAAGCCCCCAGATTTCTTTCTAATATTTTTCAAACACCACCATCTCCGCTTCATTATTAATGGGTTTGATAACATAAAATTGAGATATTTACTTGAAAGTGAGTACACGGATGTATTGTAGAGACATCTGATTCAGATGATCCCATTGAAGTGGTGGGTCGTAGTAGGTTGTGAATAGAGGAAAATAAGTCGGACAAACTAAAAACTTCATTTTTAACGTATATGGTAGAAACCAACGCCTCAAACTTTTCTATGACATCTGCTCCAAATATTATTAAAATTCTATGACCAATAATTTTCACATACTAGAGTATAAATCTAGTCAAGATGTTTCCTTTAAAGTGACTTTGTTGATAAATCTGGATGTGGAAGTAGTAATTCCTTAGTCAGCGGTTTTTATTTAAGAATTCGCCCCACAATAACTGCTCAGAATGGCGTAAGGAGTTTCTGTATCCTTTTTTCTCTTAAGTCCATCGAATTCACTTTCGTTAATTCTCCTTAATGAAAAAACGCAAGTGAGACTCGGACAACCAATCATACTAGGAGGTTCATTTATTAGTTCACTATAAATATACCTGAGATAATTTGCTAACATATCAATTAATTTTAAGGAGTCATACAGGATTTGCGTGAAATGTCCAAAGTTAACGTCACATTATGTTTTTATGTCCCAATGACTTAAATATTTCAAATTAATATTTGGTTTAAGTTCACCTAATCTCTTAAAATACATAAGTAGCTATAATATCTACTTTGCATCTCACCAGTTATAACTGAGTTACTATTTTCCCAAAATCTCCGCTTTAACCGGAATTTGGAGTATCGAAAATCAGTTAAGTTCACATTATCGCGGATACTCGTGAATCTACTATATGCCGAGCGTTTTGTGACCGCAACTGTACAAGTTCTTAGAATAGTATACTCAAAATATAATTCTATGGTTTGCACGGTAGCATAGTTGATCAAAACGCGTTGTGAAAAATCAATGAAAAAAATAATTTTTAGAATGTGCAATTTTCAAAATTATACTGAAATATTCTTACATGTTATAATTTATTGGACAGCAGGTGTATAACCATCCATCATAATTAGCACCTAAAAAGTAACCTAAGTTCCAAGGCGTTTTTAAATTAAAAGTAAATTATTTACCCTTTTCGAACTGCTGAATTCAAACGTAATATATGCAATATCAATATCAATTACTCCTCTGTGTAAAACCCATTTTTCAAGTTACCATATTCGTATGCAAACCAGAGAGCATGATTTATCTTTATAGACAACGCCTGTAACTAAATAGTAAACCGTAACATAATGTTGAATCCAATTGTCCTGCTACTGCACAATACTACAAGACGATCAAGCAGGCTTGTACCGTATAGCGCATAGGAAGCATGGGCAATGGGCATGGGCTCTGCTTTGCTTCGCTCCGAATGTCATAGGCGTGTTGCAAGGTACAAAAAAAGTCAGAAATATTTTTGTTAAATCATATAATTTTATTCATTATACTTTTATTAAAAAATCCATATTCAGATATTTTGTGTTCAGTTCTCTAAGACGTGTGTTAAATAATATAGTTGTACAGCTTCAGAGTGACTAAGATATGTGCTGTAGTGTGGAGTAGCGATTGAGGAAAATACAGTGTTAACAGAGAATCAAGCTGACTACGATGGAATAAGCATCAAGTTTAAAGAGATAATAAGAAAATTGGTGCTCGTCGTTCAAATTACTAGAAACATAAACGCATTATAATAAGAACCCTGTGGTGATGTCATTTATTGGAAAAATAAAGTATAAGTTTAGAAGTATTCAGCAGTGACAATAAAAAATACAAAAAAGCAATAAGTAATAATATACATACAGAATTGGGGACAAGAAGACAACAACAAGCAACTTAATGGCCAACTGTGAAATACAAAACTAACAGAAGATACTAGACAATTAGATTTTATAAAGCACTTGCAGGAAAAGGATAAATTACTAAAGAACATGCTGTCTGTTACCCGAATCATTCCGAGGTCCTTCTTATTTGTGTTTAAGACTAGACAGACCCCTAGTCAAAACAGTGTCCCCGTTTTATTTCCCCTCAAAAAAAAACAGTATACTTGAAAAAAAAAAGGTGAAAAAGAAAACATATATACTTATTAGAAGAAAAGAAAAGAAAAACAATTATGCTAAAAACTAAAAAAAAATCGTATAATAGAGAGATATCTAGGATAAGCAGTATGACAATAAACAATTATTGGAAAAAAGTAACGCATGTATTCAAACTTGGAGAAAAAATAAATTATGTATACATGTATAGATATAAGAAATTGTAAATTTACCTCAGAGTTGAAAAATGTGAGAATAAAAGGCACAAAAAGATACATAAATAATAAAAAACAAACAGTCGGCCACACTGAGCTAATGGAGTGAGTACATTCCCTAGCCACAATCACCCCAAATTTAAAAAAAAACGTGCTGTCAAAAACAAAAACTGATAAAGTAAGAAATACAGAAATCAGAAAAGAAATAGTCATCAGTATCGATATATTAAAACCAGTGTCATTAAAATTATATTTGAGATGAGGTTTTAATGTAGGCTGGTAGTGGAACGATGTTTCAATGAGCATACAAGTCTATGAGGGTGATGTAATTGCTCGAATTGAAGAAAAGGCTTTCTAGGACTGAGATCTTTTTATTGTCATTGTCTACGCGCTACGCCGCACCGGGAATGCGTAATAGGGCTAGCTTCACGACGACCGTGTAAATCGTCTTTTTGTTAGTTCTGCTTAGCCTGCAATTCCTTCCCATCAAAGGGTACATACTCCTTAACAAGGAGTACGTGTCGTTTTTGTACTTATTCCGAATGTTCAAATGAATCCAAAGTTTCTTTTGTTTCAATTTTTCCCTCCTGATCAAGATTGATGTAATGATTTTGGTTTCCGTGAAGTCCTGGGGAAAACTATCGCCAACGACTTCTCCTCGGTGATCTTTAGCTTGAGTTTATATTGTCACCATTAGATCATCATGGGCTACTTTCACAGTAAATGTTTATTAAACAATGAGTTTAGGTTAAAGTCGTCTTATTATCAAATGTAAGTAGGTATTTTAGTAAAATATGTAAATAAACAAGCTATCCATTATACTCCAATTTACTGGACGTTTTATATAATTGTTGCACATTCTGTGGAGCATGCTTCGCAGATTTTTTATAAATAATACAGTTTTAGACATTTTTTGTTTAATTACAGAACATAAAGCTTTGTAATTTAAATACTTATTAACCTTTTCATTTATTGATTAATATTGCTAAAATACAATGGCGTTCTTCCTTTAACTAACACTAACTTACATTCCGAATTTCAACACAATCGGACTATTTATTCCTAAGTTATCATACTTAGAAGAAACGTGATGAATGGGCAGAAGGATGAAAAAACAGACGGACACTCAAACTTTTTCAGACAAATTAAATTTCTGACTGTACTTTATGGCCAAGCGAGCTGATTTTTTTTAAAATACTCGGAACCAAATTGCTAATCGATCCTTCCATTCGGAATTTTATTTTCATTATAATTTTCAGAATAAAAAATGTTTAATTTTTTTCAAAAAATAGATTTTTTGAGGTAATGTTTAACATTTTGACTTTAAATTTTGAGCAATATTAATACGAATTGACCACCCTTAGCTTTCCTGTAAATTTGAAGGCAAATTTTAATAATTAAACGTTAATTGCGAAAAAATATAAATAAAGGTTGTTCTTCTAAGACGACCACTTTTGGGTAGAAATTCAAAGATCTTTTATTTTGACAGTACACTTGACAGCGGCTTGAAAGATTCCAAGTATCAGGACTGCATTATGACATTAGATTCATGGTCCGCATACATTAAATTCCTAAATTGAAAATTTTAAAATTTAATCAGCTTTTTGGCAGCTGTCAAGCCTTAATATTTTATACTGACATTGATTTCTTGATCAGAACTCTCAGGAAGTAGGGTTTTTCTTCCTAACTCAGATACCATTATTCGAGAAGTACACAGATTTTGTATTTTGACAGCAGGTAGACAGCTGCCAACAACTGTCGAAATTAATGAAAATTGAAATTCTGCCTGGAGGCATTGGAATTAGGAATTTGGTTCTGAGCATTAAAAAAAAAAATCAGCTGGTTTGGTCATAAAGTGGTTTCAGAAAGTTAATTTGTCAGAAAAAGTTCGGGTTGACCCCACTGTGCGAAAGGACAGGCGGCTATTTTGAAAGTTGTTTGAAAATTATTCACTAACACAATCGTTTGAAAATTTTTTTCTCTAAGAGCGATAATAGTTTTAAAAATGTGCGAATCAAATGCAATGCATTCTTCATCTTATTTGCAATGAGCCATAATAACCATCCAAAATACTAGGATGTTATTTACGAGATTCTTGGTGATTATTTTCTTACGTAAAATAAAGCAAATCTGATCCATGTTTGAACACTTGCCAGTCACAATGATTTCTGACCGATGTGAGTATATAATAAACTTTAATTCAATCTAAGAATATTTTTAATCGAATAACTCTTCGTACGCCTTTGCAGTACGGTACATGGCGGTCTCTAAGAAGGTAGTTATGCCCTGACAAACAAGCCACCTCTCATCTGCATACAATCCCCCATAAAGCTTGCAGATCTATATGACTCTACTACCAAGAAGGGTGACAAGTGCGCAGATGATGTTGTAACTGTATATCAGACTGCAGCAGGAACTAGCGAACTAAGAAATTAAGGTGAAGCTGAGACAATAAAATAAAAGCAATCTAGTATCCCGCAATAGCAAATTTTGAAATGTCACAATTCGTTCTGCATTTATAAACATTTTTAAATAAAAATGTGACAATTATTCCACAAAATTTTCTAATATACGATTCAAATGTATTGGCCCCTCACTAATACTCGCGGTTAACAGTATTTCTGAAACGGAGGAGCGGAGAAAATTGAAAAATCATGTGTTCATTAAGTCTCTGTTCTAAATCATTCACTGAAAGAATGATGTACAATAATATTATCTATTGCGATTGATAACTAAATTAATATTTGATATATATCAATGCTGCTTCCATTTTATATAATTAACTGTTATCAAATTTTTTTTTAATAGGTATTCAGAGATATCAATCTCTAATGACTTTTTGTCACCACTTAACACTTCACTTCCACCGGATTCCAACCTCGTTGATGGCGACCCCACCATTTCGCCAGTGATAGATAACCGAATAAACACGAGGTCACGTATTTGTATTTGAGAATTTATTCTGCTTCACGCAATATAAGTTTGAATTCAAGCAAAATTAATAGTAATTAATAATAAAGTGAGGTGAATATTACCTGAATAATTCGGTCACAACTTGAAATATATGGGCCATTACTTTCGGTCTACATTAAATTTCAACCATCTACCAAATCATTGTCAGACTGATTGAGTTACCATGGAAACAATTGCACTTTCAATGATTTAGCACACGGTTAAAGTTTAACGTAGACCAAAAGTAACGGCCTTTATAGTGGCTAAAAGTGCATCGAAGAGTAAGGGTCCAGTGAAGATTTTACCTACGGTGAAGTGGATGGTACCCACTTAACAACTTATGGAAGGATGACCCAAGTGCAAGTAGTGTGGAAATACTACAAAAAAAAGAGGGAAGCTGCCAACAAAAACAAAAAGCGACGAAAAGATAAGTCTAGTCTACTCTATTAATAGCTTAAGAGCCAGTGTGCAAAATCGACTAATTTTGAATACCTGCTAACAATTGTGGTATACTGAGGAATATATTATCCTAATCACCGTAGGTCGGGGGTCAAAAGTCCCCGAACTGGTTTGATTTTGGGCCCGGGGTCATGGAATAATAAATATTTTCGAACCGAATGAATACCGGCTAACAACTGCGGCATACGATAGTCTGTACAAATCTGAGTTGATAAAAAAGAGTTAAAAATTTTTGCTGGTACAGGAGAAAGTGCGGAAACTTAAAAATTGGTCATGATCCAACCGAATGAATACCACTTCTACTTTGCGGCAAAACATTTGTTATAAGTATTTGAGACCATGTACAAAACGTTACAATTTTCCCATGGTCAAAAAAAAGTTACAAGGCGATTTTAGACTCACAATTAAACAAAAATTGAAAATTTCACAAAGCACCTATAAAATGGAAGGTTCTCGACGGAAAATGCTAAAAATTGGCACAGGCCTTCGGGATATCATAAGAAATGACATACATAAAAGTTACACCTTGCTGCCCCCCGCCCACTCACCTTCAGGGGGCCCAGAAAACTGAATCCAAAACAGACTATTTTGGACAGCAATATGAGGACGTCTAAAATAATGCATGGGTTATAAAAAGGGTCTTGGGTATAATGTACACTGCACTTGTTTACTTTATTTTTAGTACTATTAAGGTAGTTAAATCGCAAGAGGTACGACATCTCTTAGCGAATCGATAAACTTGAGACGCGAGAGAGAGAGTTGGGAAAGATTTGGCAACGCCGCATATAACGTCTAACAACATGAATATTTTTCAAAAAATTTACCTCTAAGATAAGGACGCTGCATGGCATCATCAAATAAAAAAAAACGAAAATGAGGTGAAGTAGATAAAGCAGTGGTAAAATATTGGCCAAAGGCGTTGTTAATATTTTTGGTTCCTGTATATGCAACGTCATCATAATTCATTGCAGAAGGAAAATAATTAGAATGTCTTTTTTTTATTATTAACAAACTGTCATTTCTTCTTCTATGAACTATAGGCCCGATAACATTGCTTTAGTTTTTTTTTTTCAGTCAATGCTTAAAATTGTGATTTGGTTAATATATTGTAATATTTCCTATTCATGCGTTCTATTCTTTGATTTTCCGAATGTGAGTGAAATTTCTTAACGCCTTTCACAATCAACGAGGTTCGAGTAAAGATACTCCCGCTGATTAGAAATAACTTATGAAAATAAATTATGAAAAACGACAACGTATACAGCAATCAATTGTACAAAGTGATTATTTGTTAAAACAAGTTTACAGCATTATTTAATCAAAATTCATGGTGTTTGCGTGGAGCAAGTTTCATTCATCTCCGACGGCAGAGATGCGTTAAGACGACACCTACATAATTCATTAAAGTGCCTTATCTGCTATCCCAGTATTAATCATAGTTATCCAAACAGCATAAAGATCACACCTCTCACACATGTTAGAGATTTTTACATCAACAAGAACACGCTAATGTACTTCTAGCCAAACAAAAATATTGGCTCAACGAGATAACTAACACTATAACGTCTGTACCGCATATAAAGCAATTTATATCAATTTTTTTATTAGCACAACGCTGTGTCGGAGTTCACAGTGTCACGTTTATGTTCTTGACTAATTGCCACAAGCGGAATTCACACTCTTCTCCGTTATTCTACGTCTACTCGAAAAAAAAAACTGCCAAGATGAAAATGCGGCGCCCACGTATCCTGTTCAATTGCCGTGATCAATCATTAGATTAATGTGATTTATTTGCTAATATTTTCATATTATTATGGTTTTAATGTTTATAGATTGGGATTCCAGTGATTTATTTCGTTAATTTATTATAATTATTACCATTATTGTGAAGCATAATAAAGATGTTTATATTTTGTTTATTTTTGCTTTGTACGGCAATATTCCCATGTGTTTCGCCTATGTCAAAATAAATATAATATATTATACTTCTGGTATTAGGACCATTTAGGGTAGCTATTAAGGGAAATGAAATATACAGGGCTCATATCAATATATGATATTAAATTATGTGCGCTAATTACAGTGTCGGATTGGGGCGCCGGGCAACCGGGCAAATGCCCGGTAGGCCCCTCTAGAAACCCAAAATGTGGCTCCCCTATAGACCCAAAATGTGACCCCCTTGCCCTATGTGACATTTGGACATTCGCAAATCCTAATATCAAAGCGTCCAGTAAATCAGTTTAATTTCTAAAGTCGAAAGACGTAACAACGATGGAAAATAGATTGTTTACGTTTTGTAATAATTTCGACCTGCTTGAACAAGGGAAGCGGCGGCGGTGGCGCGACTTTTGACTGATATTTTTTATTTTTACTCCGAGCCCCGGCTCACGGAATAAATATTAAACACATGTGCTCATGTTCTAATACTTAATAGGCAACATGAAGGGAAAAACAGACAGAATTTTTAGATGAATTAGTAACCGCATTTTTTTTTTGCAGAATGGCTTTGGACAGATGGGAGAGGTTTCTCATTTCGTGAGTAAAAAAAATAATTTGCATCGTCGTTCATTATCAATAATTAGAGCGGAGAATCAATTTTCTTACAATACTGGAATACTGCCGGTCGTACAGAAAAGTGAAGAATAGGTGATTCGTGCGCAATTGAAATCCCTACATTATAAGACTTATTACTCCGGCGCAGCGGTCAAAAAGCGATTGCAAGAAAAACCTGCAATATAGTCATTTTTTAATTATTAACATAAATTCTTAATTTGTTCTTAAAATTTTATAAAACTTCCTTAAATAAGAGTGTTTTATAGTGCCTTATAAGCAAAAGATGGGTGCTGTCGGTGGAATAGTTTTTGCACAATCCTGGTTGTTTATCCCACCGAGGGAAAAATGGACAACTTTGACCTTCCGGAGAGTTCACAGTTTTCAATTAAAGTTGATTCACAAAACATTTTTGTAATATTCAAGATCTAAGTAACTAACCTTTTTGCAAAAAAGAGCAACCAATTTTTGCAAAGCATGGCTGTCAATCATTACCTTAAAAAAGTCTTGATTTTCGCTAATTTATTTATTTATTTATTTATTGCATACACTGTTCAACAGGTAAGATACCCAATTACAGAACAGGAATAAAGGCATACAAAGCATTAATTACATAATATACAACAACATAGAAAGAAAGTAAAATGAAGAAAAAAATTACTTAAATGTACAAACTATGAATAACTAATGATACGAAGAAAGAGAAAAAAATAACATGGGAAATGTTTAAATATAAAAACTATATATACATATATACACATATGTGATTCAAAGCAAATTAAGAAAAACAAAGGCACTCACTGGTTATTTAATTTAGAACATTTTGTTTAATGTCACTAAGGCTGCAATTAAAAATATCGAAGTCGTTACATAATTTGTTAGAAGTACTGCAAATCGTATATAAAGGTGAATTATTTAGTACGTTGGTACGCGGCGTAGGTAAATAGAACACTTGGTGATTACGAGAGGTTAATCTGGGAACGTGAAAATTAAGCTTACTAATTATTTCGGGTGCGTCAAAATCATTGTGTAGTAATTTAAACAAAAATACTTGAGAAAAGTACGTACGCCTATCCTCAAGAGTAGTCATAGAATATCTTTCAAGCAAGTTACTGTGCGGAAAACCAATCACTGGATAGGTACCGTCGGATTTGAACCACAGTAATTTAAGAAATCTACGTTGAAGTGCCTCAAAGTTATTCTTGTGAACATCATAACTGGAACTCCAAATTAGCGATGCGTACTCAAGTTTCGATCTGACGAAGGATTGATAAAGAATTTTCAGAGTATCAGTATTAGTGAACTCTCGACTAGTACGAACGATGAATCCAAGGGCTTTGGAGGCTTCGGACACAATGGTATCGATATGATCAGTGAAGGATAATTTACCATCAAAAATTACGCCGAGGTTGCGAAATTATCTAACCTGTAATAAAAAATAAAAGGTGATGTTTTTAAAGAAAAGGACATTACGTTACATTTACTAGGATTCATGAATAATTTATTTACTATACACCAGGTGTTTATTTTGTCAAGAGAAGTCTGAAGTTGAAAACAGTCACCGATTTCATCAATTACTGTGAAAATTTTTAGATCGTCGGCATATAAAAGGTGAGGCAAATTAATTAACATTTAACAATTCAATTTCAACAATTTAACAATTAATAAACAAAAGGCATCGTGTTTTTATTTTTGAGCT
Organism: Stenurella melanura; assembly: GCA_963583905.1. Lineage (NCBI taxonomy): Eukaryota > Metazoa > Arthropoda > Insecta > Coleoptera > Cerambycidae > Stenurella > Stenurella melanura. Next base: position 86,753,017 of record OY757309.1, read on the forward strand.
GCTTTCTTTCAAATTAGAATCTAAATGCGTTTTTGTTACTCACTTTAAACTAACAATTCATGTTTTTTATTTTGTTATTATTTATTATTGGATACGTTTTATTTTGATCATATTATGTACCTAACAGAAATTTTTATATTTATTTTTAAATAAATAAAAAATTGATCTATTTTTTCTCTAAGGGCATATCTGCCTTACAAAAGTATTTAGGGGATGGGTATGTAAAAAAAATATATTGATAAATTTGTTATGCCGCCCTCAAACCCATTTGCTCGATAGGCCCTCTTGGTGCCAGTCCGACGCTGGCTAATTACAATAATTATTATGGTACATATTAATAACATAATACAATACTGTTTTGTCTGCGTAGAATTGTGTAATGAACACCAACCTAGGTTTCTATTAGGCTCCATAACAATCAACGCCCAATGACGAGCAGCGTCACCGGTCTCGCAGCTGGTTGCGCCATCTGGCGGCCTAGTGCAATAAAGCTCTTAGTTATTTATTAACCTTCTTATAATTATATTGACATTCATTGATATTCATTCCTTAACTATCACCTCTCATTCTGCAGCCTCTTACTCAGCTAGCACACTGACGTCAATTTGCCGTCATTTATTAGTCATAATATACGTCATAAGTCCCAATATAACGACGTTCAATGTACGTCTAAATGACGGTCTAATGTCACATCCCAATGACGTCATATCCTGACCTCACAATCACGTTCAATATGACCATAATTTGACGAATATGGCCCCAAATAATAATCCTCTCCATACGTCATTTTGACGTATGATCAAGGTTCAATGCTGACAATATAACGTTTAATATGACCTTGATTTGACGAATACGGGCCCAAATAAAAATCTTTTTTCACTTGAGATTATTATTTAATCTTTCAGTTTTTATGGAGCATTTAAATTACAATATTTGGTGTTATCTACCAAACCGTATTGAACTACATCATGGGTGTCAAACCATGTTTCGTCAAGATAAATTATGTCTCTATTTGCATCTCGGTATTCTTTTATATTACGCAGGTACTCCGGTACTCGTGTCGATGGTCAACGATGCGTGGTGATTCAATAACTACCATTTGTTTGTCCAATGTTTTGTACCTAAAACCGCAATCGAGCAAAACGTTTCGCAAAGTATCTAACGATTTATAGTTATAATCTTGATAGTCGCGTAACTTATCCCTAATCATTTCTAATGTGGGCACCTTCTGTTCATTGTAAAAGTCATACACAAATCGACGAATGACATCTTTGGACTCGTTATCAAGGCCTCCAAAATGCCATTTTAAACAATTAATTGCAAGAAATCACTCAAACACAGTAGGTAATAAACCTAATAATTTGTTGAAATATTCACTAGAATTAAGTAATTTATAACGCTGCCTGGCTGTACAGATCATACGATACAAGTAGTTCATACTTATTTTTTTTTTATATATTATATCATGCAAAAACTCTGAACATGGTTGGTGTTGACAAGTCAAATTTGCTAAGCATCTAATCCCACCTATATTTCTATGTGACAGGCGGATCAAGTCCACGTGGACTATAGACGAAGAGTGGTGAATATAAATTTGTAAAATTCTGTGCTCTCTCTTTCAATGTGATTTTTCTAATTAATTTTATTTATTGAAATTTACAACTATAGCAGTTTTCGTAAAATATTTTACCTTCAAGGACAATCAAATTTGCCTCAAAGACAACACAAAAATCAATATTATGTAAGTTATAGATTTATTTTATGAAGCTGCTCAAATAAATCATATATGGACTATGTATTCTTTTCTAGAACCTATTTAAATTGTATAAGTCAAATATTGTGACCGTACATTTAAATACACTAAAAAATAACGAAATCTCGGGCTGGCTATTATTATTCATAAAAAAATACTAAACGTTTCGAAATGTGGGCACAAATTATTAATATAGCACCATACCATTGAACCGGTTTACATGTTCAATACCATAAGCGCAACAGCATTATTTTAACAAAGATTATTGTTTTGAAATTTTTAATTGAATACGTAAAATTCTTACAGTCTAAATTGTCTAAAAGGGCTTACTATAGCAATTTGTTTGCAATAACTTGTTGAAAACATTTCAAGAAGTGTAATAAAAAGTTTTGGATTAAATCCTTGTGATGGAAAGCTTTTACTTAAACAAAAGAATGTTCAGAATCCTGCTTTTCCGCAGCTTCTCTTAAGTATCTCTGATTGTATAACCCGTGTCACAATAAGGTAAGAGACACAAATTATTCACAATTAAATTGCGAGGTAAACTTGATTTGTCCGAAACGTTTTGGTCATTATGCCAAGTCGCAAAACATGGAGACATTTTAGGGAGGCCATTTTGAAAAATATATTCCTTGTGGTGTTAAACCATCAAGCCGAGTATCAAGTTAAAATGTTTACAATCACTCCTAAAAAACAATTGCAATGTCGAAAATCGGAACAACTTGTATATCAGATTATAGTTGTTTTTATGTTCTTTGTGGTGGTATAAACAAAAATATATTTTTTTATATTTTTAAAACCGAAAATAGACCCAGTACTGCACCTTAGGGAACACCTATTTCAACCATACTTGGTACGGTAAAAGTGTTAATTTTAACAAATTGTTTCCCATTTGGCAAGAAATTTTCAATAATCTCTAACACAAGACCACTAATTCCAATATTTTCAAGCTTGCCAATCAATATATTATGAAGTACTGTATCAAAGGACTTGGCGAGATTTAAAAATGGAGCCATGAATTTTTTCATTTTGTTTAAACTATTATAGTTATGTAGACTATATAGTTGCCACTGTTGTCAGGAGGAAACCCTGATATATTATACAAAGTGGTCATCTAACAGGAAATATTGTTAATAATTAAAAAGCACCAAATATGGAGTTTTGAGAGTTTTGTAACTGCTACTACTGTCAAGCTTTGGGCTTCTTTTATACTATTATTCAGTTGCATTTCAGTTTACAAATATGTTTATGTCTCACTTGCTTTTCATTTATTGTTTATTGCTTGGATGCCAGATATATAAACAAGGCCATTATACCCTAGGGCCAAAAAGAGCGGACGTAATGATTACATTCGCTTATTATGCCCTTCAATACTCACTTTTGAAAAACACTGAAAATTCCGTCTATAAATAATAAGAAGTATGTAAGGACAATAATTTATCAAAAGACACCACAAATTGATAATTAAATAATAGGTACACTTGCTCTCAAAACTTTCGCGTACATATTCAAAATTAAGTAATAACGATTTTGCAAAATTTTAACTATGTGAACGGATAATTTTGAGATTGGTTAAAGATGACATTGACATTTAATTAAAATTAAATTAAAGCGAACATAAAAATAAATACAAACATATAAAAAAAGTTTTAGTATTTTGTCATGGCCCCATTAGCCTCTAGCACCGCATTCAATCTCCTGGGCATAGATTCTATAAGGTTTCGCCAATAATTTTGGTCTTCGCTCAACTCTCCACACGCATTTTGAATAACTTCCCACAATTCTTTAGCATTTGCAGGTTTAAAGTTAAATTTATAAGTTTTCTTGACAATTAAACGACAAACATTTTCTATGGGTTTCACATCAGGACTACAAGACGGCCACGGTAATATTTCAATATTGTTATTTTGATACCAATGTATTATTATTCGAGTGGTGTGGATAGAACAATTATCCTGTTGAAATATGAAATAATTAGGTTATAATTTTTTCACAGAAGGAAGCATAACATTTTGCAAAATGTCAAGGTAAGCTACTGCATTAAATCAATCATCAATGCGCCAGGTTTTCCCAGGACCGAGAATACTTAAAACCAAGCAGAAACGTTGACAGAGAATCGTCCAGACTTGTTTCGTGGTGAAACATATCCTTCAGAAAATCTTAATTTTTTCGGTCGATACACCCACCGGTAAACGACCATCACTGAACGGTTTAAATACTCTTTCGTCAGAAAATATCACCAAAAATTAATAGGTCGTTATATATAATTCAGGCAACATATTATCCGGGAGTGCTTATTTTCTTCTGTTAATATGTTTTTCTTTGCACTTGCGAAATTTATAATTTCTGAATTTTTCACACGACGGCACACTGTCACCCACGATCCTGGTCTCAAAAACCGCCTGTCTGGCAGTATTGAAAGGAGTTTCCTTTAAATTATCCAAAAGAGCTCCGTCCTGCTCCGCCTTTGAAATTTTGGGTTTTCCCGAACACGGCGTGCTAGTCACGGTCCCACGTCTTTTTTACTCGTACAACAGTGCTTTTATCTAGTCCATAATGAGTTGCAACCCTTCTTATGGACCACCCTTCTTCAAATTTAGAAAGAATCCAAATTTTGTCATGCTCTGTCAGTCGAGGCATTTGGACTTTTCAAAAGTTCAAATATCAGAGTTGATTTATTACAATCGTGATTTAATACAGCTAAAAATAGGTGTACGCGAAAGTTTTGAAAGCAAGTGTACGTAACAGTTCGTGAAAATATGCCATTAGAACTGTCTCTCTGGCAGTTACAGAATCTCCATTGTTGAAATTTTTCATATTCTTTCTCATACAATGATCATAATTTTTTGGTAGCAATGCTTCTGCGGTTCTTTGGGTGAGAATTTGTGGAATATCTTCGTACCGCATTATCACTTTTAGAAACGTTTCAACACACTTTATTACTTCACTGACTGAAATAAATAAAATAATATTCGCATCGTTGTGGATATAAATACCAACGCAAGAACCGGCAGCCACAAAGCCAGATCTATTTCATAAATTATTGAATTTGTTTATTACATTTAAATTATGTAAGTATCTAAAGTAGAGTGAATTACAAAACGTTGTATGCACCACTGGCGATATAGGATGTTTATGCCCTTGTGTGACTTTCTTCCTCGGGCCAAGGCCCTCGGATAGAAATTCGTCACCAACGGGCATAAACATCTCTATATCGCCCTTGGTACATAAATAACTATGTTATATTATAAACAGGAGAAAAATTAATATCCTACAACAAATTATACACATCTCAGCTGACGGGGAACTTATATATTATATGTAATACCCTCATTGACTGCTTTCGACATTCTTAAAATCAGAATTAATTCGGTAAAATGTTTCTCCCTTTACTGCTACGCTACTGGCATCGTTATTATTATCTTCACTAGGTGTAGGTGTAACATAGGTGATATAAAAATGTGTAGTAATGATTTCGATAACATATAGGGTAATTTCATGTTTCCGTGGGTTTAGTTAGCAACGAGATATTTTAATTTTTTAATTATGTCGGTTAGTTGTAGCGATAAGATCATAATAAATAATGGTGAAACTCATTATAATTTTTATTTATATCGCTCTTTACAATCTCTCTTGTCCCATTATAATTTTCACTGGTAGTGCATTTTAAAAAACCGCTGCCTGAGGAATCACTACTTCCACATTCAGATTTTTAATCCAAGTCACTTTATAGGAAACACTTTGCCTATATTTGCCCTCTAGTATGTGGAAATTATTGGTTATAGAATTTTAATAATGTTTGGGGCAGATGTCATAGAAAAATTTGAGGCGCTGGTTTCTACCATATACAGACTGTCTATTTTACGAGGGCCACACCAAATATCTCGCTTAATATCTATTGTAGAAGAATAAAGTTTTAGAAACAGTTATCCCATTTTTTGTGAGCTATATTTCAGTAAAAAGAAATTTGAAATCCATAGCCTACTTTATGAGATATATTAAAAAAAACCTGAAAAATAGGAAAACCACAAACGGTTATAGCTTCCTTATTTGAGGAGATACGAAAAAAGTTAAAGGAATGAAAGTTGACGGCAAAGACAATAAGAATAATAACGTGTAACAAAAAAATCGAAAAATGCAGTTGGCTTTGACATACGCTATTGTGCAAAAATGAAAAATACATATCTCAAAGTAGGCCATGACGCCATTAATTAATTCCGTTATTTTTTTATCATTCCAACGATATAAAACATGTCACAGAAATTTTAACCGATAGTGTCAATATTTAATATTTTACGAATACCACAATTCATATAATTGAATCGTAACAATCAGCTGTGCCATAATAGTAAAAATTCACTTTATAATAATTATAATTCCGTAATTATTTATTACAATTTAATACAAACCAATAAATATCTCATAAATAAAAATACAAGTACAAAACGAACATCCAAAGAAAAAAACGAAAAACTATGTATAACAGTACTACCTACTACTATATTGAAAAGAAATTGTGTGTATTTATTTTTCTAACTATAAATGCTCAAATTGTGCTCCATGCATTCTGACACATAAACGTGCTCTACGAGACACGTCACGCATTACATTTTGGAGCATTTCAGGAGTAATTGCCCCACATGCGTTTCGAATTCTGGTTTTGATGTCCTCAATATTTTCAAGGGCAGTTTGAAATACCTTGTATTTAATGTAACCCCAGACGAAAACATCCAAGGGAGTAATATCCTCATTTTGTAGCATCGAAATCCGTTTTTTTTTTCAATATTTTTCTTGCACTGTCTTTTTTTATGCGACAGTTTCTCTGAATTTGTCTCAAAGAGGTTTCCTCATTTTGGTTAACATAATTCATTACTCTATTCACTTTTCTTACATTATCCGCAACATGCGCTCGCCTTACTAGTTTTTTTGAAAATGAACCGTGCGTTTTTAGATTTTGAACTAACTTCCTAAACATAGTTCGATTTGGCTCCGGAGCATCTGGAAATCTATCTCCGTAAATCGTGATTGCCATCTCAGCGTCAAAATTGCACTGACAATAAATGCTAATCATATCAAATTTGTTATTATTGGTGTACACCATAATTACTGATATAAAATTTGTCTTAGAACTCGACAACGCAACATACAACATACAACAGTGACAATCTGTCAAATTTATTAATAACTGTATACATTGTTTTTCACTAATTATGGCACAGCTGATTGTTACGATTCAATTATATGAATTGTGGTATTCGTAAAATATTAAATATTGACACTATCGGTTAAAATTTCTGTGACATGTTTTATATCGTTGGAATGAGAAAAAAATAACGGAATTAATGGCGTCATGGCCTACTTTGAGATATGTATTTTTCATTTTTGCACAATAGCGTATGTCAAAGCCAACTGCATTTTTCGATTTTTTTGTTACACGTTATTATTCTTATTGTCTTTGCCGTCAACTTTCATTTCTTTAACTTTTTTCGTATCTCCTCAAATAAGGAAGCTATAACCGTTTGTGGTTTTCCTATTTTTCAGGTTTTTGTAATATATCTCATAAAGTAGGCTATGGATTTCAAATTTCTTTTTACTGAAATATAGCTCCCAAAAAATGGGATAACTGTTTCTAAAACTTTAATCTTCTACAATAGATATTAAGCGAGATATTTAGTGTGGCCCTCGTAAAATAGACAGTCTGTATATTAAAAATGAAGTTTCCAGGTTGCTCTACTTATTTTCCCCTATTCACAACCTACCACCTCCCACCCCTTCCGGAATCATATCAATCACATGTCATTACAGTACCTACGTGTACTAACTTTCAAGTGAATATCTCAATTTTATATTATCAATTCCTTTAATAATGGAATAGAGGTGGTGTGGGTGGAGGGGGTTGGAAAATATTAAAAAGAAACCTGAGGCTTTGATTTCTAGTATATACACCAAATCCCACGTTTCAGTACTCTTACCAGCTTGCTTTACTTATTTTTCCCTATTTACCGATACTTACCCACTACTCCTTCAACGATATCATGTCAAAATATAATCTAGTTTCAGACGATAATACACGTGTACTAAAATTTCAAGTGAAAATCTCAATTTAATTTTATCAAATCTTTTAATAAGCGAGTGGGAGGGGGGGGTTCAAAATTTTATAAAAAACGTGGTTCCTTCGCTTCTAGTATGTACACCTAATCCCAAATTGCTGTACTCTTACCAGCTTGCTTTACTTATTTTTCCCTTATTTACCCCTTATTTAACCCCCAACCATCCAACGGAATCATCTCAAAATATAATTTAGTTCCAGATGTCGTTATAGTACATACGTGTATCAAATTTCAAGTGAATATCTCAATTTCATTTTATCAACCCCTTTAATGAGTGTACAGAGCTTTGTCCTGCTCGAAGCGCTTCCGGAATGTCTTTTGTACATAGACCTCAGTTCCGCCCATAAAGTTATCCTGCAGTACATGCAGCAAAATATGAATAAAATATACATTGTCATTAACTTTCGTAAATCGAAGACCTGCTGGCAGGACACTTTAATCGTAAATTGTGCTGCCAGATGCCAGCGCCTTAAACGGAAAGATATTTTTAGTTGTGTAATAAATAAATTCTGGAGCATATTGTAAATGATATAAATAAATAATCAGTTATAACATAACCCTTCGATGTTCTTTCAATCTTGCATTGGTGCTTTGAACAATTAGGAAAAAGCTAGCCAAGAATCCATCTCCGTCATATTCTGGATATTAGGGACATGCAATCGGGGCTTATATTGAGCATTTTTAAAAGTAATTATGGTGTTCGTTTCGCCAAAAGTCCAAGTAGTATCACGGACCGTCACCTTATTATAGCATTGGTATTATTATTATCATCAAAAACAGATTCTTCATTTACTGGAGTTTCAGCATTTTTTGACTGAAATTTCACCACCAAGGTAATCTGAATCGGAGTCCGACGAAGAAGACGAAGTGGTTGGATGTGATCCAGAAGAACAGTCTTCTGATGAAGCTTTATCCGTTAGTCTACGATTATTGGTTACAGACAAATCAATGACTACATCAATCTGCGAAAGAATATTGGTTTCTGGAAGAAAACGTTCATGTTGACTGAAATATAAGAAAGACCTTCTCACAAAGTATTCTTTTAATGCGGCCGGTTTTAGGTCCAAGTATACAAAAAAAGCATTTACTTATCTTTAATTTGAAAAAAACTACAACTAATCTTCGTGGAGATTCTATCAATGTCCCAATCGACACTTGCCAGGTTTTCTTATTTGAAATTTTTTTGATTACTCTGAAACACTTGACGGTATTTCACTCTTCGCCAAATTACGATGTACTCCACGAATGGTTATTTTTCGTATCAAAAACCGTTGCCAGCGTGGAAATACGCGTGCCTGGCTTCATCATTTAAGAGTAACTGACTGACAAGTTCAAGCACGCATAACTTTGGAACTAATAAAGATAGCGCTTTCGGACAAAGATACGCTTTCAGAGTATTTCATTGGCTTCTGGAAAATGTACAAATTTGTCCTGCAGGTAGGTCTCATAGTCCTAATATTTAGCAATTTTTATCGTACTCAAATGAGTTGTTTTCGTACTGCCGGCAGGACTCTCTACACTCTATCATTAATAATGGAGTAGGGGTGGTGGTGATATATACGTATATCAAATTTCAAGTAAATACGTGGATGTGGAAGTAATTAGAACTAGTACCTAATTAGTCAGTTAGACTTTTTTCCAACACTATGGTTTTTAAATAACTTGACGGTTTCATGAATTCTCATTGCTGTACCATTTCTACACAAATAGAGCAAATCAGTCTACTTCAAATTAAATGCAATACCCCAAAAGGGGACAGGACTCGCTGATTGACACTAACATAATTCTAACTTACACGTGAGCATTACACGTTGCATTTCACCCACTTTTCGTCCACCAAGTCGGCATCACCTCGTGACGGTTAAAATGTCAGTTGGAGAAAAATATAACAGTTTTTCACTCAGTACAACAGCCACATGATGTACGGATACTCTAGAGAAAACAAACTCATTTTAGTATTTCCGTTTATAGTTTGGAGTCGCATCTCGTAGAAAGCTTATGTTGCGCTTTATACATCTCTTATATTCGATATCATTTAAAGCGAAGATAAATAATGTTCCGAGTCTAGAGGTGCCAATAAAACAGCAATAAAACCAAACTTTCTAGTATATTGGGAATTTACTGCCATTGAATAATCTTAATTTAAAGCACGTGGTCGATATTTTATCAATTAAATCAGGTGTGTCGGGTGAAAGGTCATCTGGCTGGGATTAATAGATAATAAATTCTAAGAGGATTGACCAGAGGCGGGTATCGAAATAAAATTTTATAAAATATGTAGCGATTAGACAGACTGTTGATTATCATTTGTTTATGACGGTTCAGTATATTTTCATAAAATAATAAAAGATTCCCTTGCTGCATAATTTTACAATAAATTGCCATCTACTTCGACAAATTAAAATTTTATCATATTTATCCATTATGGGAATGATACTATGCAGTTTTTTTCAGCCACGTTTAGACAATCTTGCCATTATATTTTGGGATTATGAGGTAATAAAATATGTAAAAACCTGGTGGTTTCATATTTCAAAATACTGAATCCTTGACTTAGTGGACATTGACATCGACGTTATTTAAGCCAAGTTTTTTTTTTTACTTTAGTGAGTATGTACAGTTAGAATTTATGTGTTTAGCAGACAAAATCAGTTTTAAATGAGAACAGTTTGATATAATTAAAACAAAATTAAGTTTTTGTTTATAAAATATTGTATACCTGTAAGATGTTCATTTTTACTAAACGTGACTCAGTTAATTGGGATCAATATAACATAATGTTTACAGAAGCGCCACTTTCACCAAAAACAGAGTTTCCTTCCGATAATAGATAAACCATGAGGATTAGATTGACGGTTAATTGACATAATAGTACAGGTTTTTCGGAATGTCATCGTTTTATGCTCTATCAGATATATTTATGATTTTATGAAAGATAACGACTCTTCTGACTATTCGTGTAGTTATTTAAATAAGAAATTACGTGTAGTTGATAATTGATTAAGAAATCATGTAAACAACTTGTAAAAGGGACACAAACATCTGGCAATATAATATGAGCTGTGCACCATAAAGCTATCTTTTAAGTGAAAGGCAAGGGCTGTTTGATGAAGCAACGAGCGCAACGGACGAAAAGATAAGTTCTATTTATTAGTTTTGCAACCACAACTCCTCAGCTAGCTGCTGAGGAAGCTATGAAAGAGTAGCAACCGGTTAGCTCAGGGCTGGTCGAGGGTCACTAGGTGGCGAGAAGAGTTATATATATTTTTTTCTTTTCCAACAATTATTTAATAATAATAATAATAGTTTATTGTGTAAAATATACATATTGGACACAAAAGGTTAACAGTACAGTATGCACTGATATAAAAACTACTAACCTAAAAAAAAACATATTACTTATATAAAAACCTACTGTAAACACATACTTTAAAACATATTAAAATTTATATTCAAATCATTGCTTAAAATCAGAGTCTTAAGTTGTTTTTTTAATGTATTTTCAGACATAAAGCGGTACTGCTGGGGCAGATTATTGTAAACGTACATTGATATATATGTAAATGATGAACGAAATATTTCATATTTAGGTCGTAGTGTATGTAAGTGGTCGTTAGTATATCTCAAATTTCGATTGTGAACAGAATTTCTCATGAGAAGTTTATCAGATAGATACTCGGGTTTTTTCAATGTGATCACTTTGTATAGCATGGAGGTGAAGTGCACGAAACGCCGTTCATTTAATTTTAGTAAATTTAACTCTCTAATGTAAGGTGTAACACGTTCATAAAACGAACTATTGGTAACAAATCTGACACAGACGTTTTGTATTTTTTGTAGTTTATATGCTTCTGTTACGTTTAATAAAGGTCCATAAACATAATCACAATAATTGATGTGCGATAATACTAACGATTCACATAGCAGTAGTTTAGTATCTCTACCTAGGATGTTTCTCAGACCTGAAATCTGTCTAAAAGAGCAGACGCATTTTCTGGATACTTCCGAAATATGAGGAATAAAGTTTAAGTCCTTATCGAGTGTCAATCCTAAGTTTTTAACCTTATCAGCTTGTTCAATGATTACATTGTCCACTGACAGTTGAAAGTTTGAGAGATCTTTTAATTTATTTGAAGTGCCGAAAACAATATTTTTACTTTTGTTTGGATTTAGAACAAGTGAGTTTCGTACGGTCCAGTTTTTTATTTCATTTAAGTCATAGTTGATGCATGTTTCTGCGTCTTTAGATCGCAAAACATCAAACGAAAAATAGAGCTGAACATCGTCGGCATACATATGAATAGAACAGTACCTTGTGACGAGAGGTAGGTCTGCAGTATAGATATTAAATAGCAAGGGCCCCAGTATAGAACCCTGAGGCACTCCAGAAAGTAGCATGCGTTTATAGGAAATTTTTTCCCCACTTGCAGTGTCAATACAAGTGTACTGGTAGCGACTAAGTAGATACGAGCTAAGCCACATTAAAATACTGTCATTAATACCGTAATAATTTAGTTTTTTTATGAGCAGTTCAGTGTTTAACGAATCAAAGGCCTTTGACATGTCTAACAAGGTCAAAGATGTTACTTTATCAGAATTGATTGAAGTCAATACATCGTCAAGCAAAGATATTAGGACAGTGGATGTACCGTAATTTTTACGAAAACCTGATTGTGTTTTGGGTATCACATTATTGTTGAACAAGTAAGACGATAGTTGTTGGTGGATTACCCCCTCAGCTAATTTTGAGGGCACTGGCAGTAAGGTAATGGGCCTAAGCTCAGATATGGTACTAATTTTATTGTTTTTTGGTATCGGCTTGACTAAAACTTCTTTCCAAATTAATGGGACAGCTCCAGTTTCAAATGAAAAGTTTATAATATGTGTGAGAGGTTCCACGATTATTGGTAAACTAAGTTGGAGCATTTTTCCAGAGATGCCATCACATCCTATTGTGTAAGGTTTTTGTTTTAAAACTAGAGAATGAATTAGTTCTAAGGTGGCAAATTGAAATTCAAAACTGCTATTTGAGAATTTGCTATTCTCGAATTTCATTAGATAATCGTCCGGTACTTGTTCGCGTGGTATGGAATCAATGAAATAATCATTAATACGATTTGCATCACAAAGATGTTCTGGAAGAGATGAGGAGTTTTGTTTACATTTAACGATACCGTTAGACTTTAGGGTTGCCCATAGATTTTTGGTATTTTTAGAATTTAAGTCAATATGGAAGTTAAGAAAAGCTTTTCTTTCATTATGTAATGCAGTATTGTAAATATTTCTCATATCACAAAAGTATTTCCTATCTGTATGACTTCTACTCCTTTCAAACCTATTCCAAGCTTTAGTTTTGAGTTTTTTCATCATGTGTAAAGTATCGGTAAACCACGGCTCATTTTTTTTCTATTAAAAGTTCTAGTTTTTAGCGGGGCATGGATATCAAAAAGTGCTATTAATTGAGCGTTAAAGTAAAAAACCTTCTCATTAATATTGGTCATTGTATACATGCAATGCCAATCAATGTTATTTAAATCCAAAAGAAAATTATCTCTGTTAAATTTTGAGAAGGATCGAAAGGTTTTTGTTGTATTAACTTCTTCACAGTTTATATTCAAGCCACAGAATACGGTATTTGCTTGTCAAATTTACCAAACAAAACTTTAATAAACTATGAAAATTTGAACGCCAGCATATTCAGTAAATAACACTCTCGCAAACTTTATCAGGGTGAGAAAACAATCAAAATCAAATACAAAACAAATCAAATATTAACATAAGTATAAAAGTGAAAATTTTACAACACTTTACAATTTATTAGAAATATTGATATGAAAAATTTGATGTAATTAGTTAACTGACAAAAATTTTGTTGAAAAAATTAAATTTGAATATTAACAAAAAAATTACAATGAAACGATCAACTGGTTTACAATTTTTCTTCTGACCAAAAGTTGAATTTTGCACATAAATTTGGCTACTTAGCTTAGCGGAGACGTGGAATCCCGACAAGGTCTGATCCTGAAGATGGCTGCGGGTTCCCGGGCAGGAGGACGTAATATTCAGGTCCTGACAACGCTGATTTCCAGGAGACGCTGCGTCGGAATCATATCCAATACTTTTAGGATAACTTCAAATATTTAATGTATGCCTCGTGCCTTGCTTCAATGGTGGTTTGGTCCAGAATTTGACATGAAAAAGGGGTAATGTAAAGAACCAGTTGATAATATAAAAAATTCAAATTGTGAGAAAAAAGAGATACAAGAAAACTACAAAAAAACTATTAGTGACGAAGGTCACTGCAAAACCAAACTATTAGCAATTTAACAAACACTTGAATATTGATAAAACTTTACTTCTGAAAATATATGAATAAGTTACTGATTAATATAATAAATGAAATGAATAAATGAGAAAACTCTACTAAAATTTGAATAAGGTAACAAAATTCAGTTAGAATTGAATTGAGAGAAAATATATGAATTACTGTCTGAAAAAAACTAATACTGTAACAAATATATCAAACAAAATTATGAGTTTAATCTCCCAAAAAATAAACTAATAAAAAATGATCTCTTAACCTCTTGTACTAATACGAGGCGAACTAAATGCGACTTTAGGTTTCGACTTTTAATGAGATAAGATTGTCTACACACGATTAAGAAACAAAGATTCTAATTTATCCTTTGATTAATTTCCGAGTTTAATCCTCGTACACAATAATCTAAATAATGACAAAACAAGTATCAAGCGACCACAAAATACAAAATTGCCACAATGATTAATGAGTTAACATGTGTCAATGGACGCCGACCTCACACAAACATGTGTGTTAATAAAAATTAATTATTACACGGAATATCCTTTAATTCCCAAAAATAATTATACAGCAACGTTAACTCAATAATATGACATCATTTAATAATCAAATGTATTCAAAATACCAAAGAATTAAAGAAATAAACGTGAAAATCCGTTAAAGAATAAGTGAACAATCTTAACTCACCCAGGTCGAAAACGAAAATGAACAAGTAGCATGGATATTTCAAATGATGCTTCTACCGTGTATGCGCACTTGTTGACTTCCCGTCGGCATTTCCGCGGGTAATTCAAATTTATTTCGCGCGGGAGCTTAAACGGAAAAAATATTTTTTCGTTACAGTTTATTAATCCTTGTCACATGGTCCACATAAAACTGATGTATTTTTGAACAATATTCACCACCTAGTATCCAAACTTCAAGTTGTGGTACCTCCAAATGTAATTATGCTAGATATATTGCACGTGCCTCATTTTTCCAGAAAAAATTGAAAACATAGATTTTTCACCTTACCATATTTAAGCTACAGCATGCCGAGAGAGAGAGAAAAAAATATTATTCTTCTCCTCCATATTCCTCTCTATATTCGTTTTAGCAAAAGTAGGTGCACTATTTTGACGTTCAGGTACACTTGAAAATTTAAATAAAATAGTGGTCGGGAAACGTTTTCTAATGAAGCCCTCAGAGGACCGGTTTATTAATAGACGTAAATATTCCAAATACTACATTTTGCGATAAATTTATTAATTATTTTAACTGACAACTTACGACGTCATAGAGGTTTTTGACCTTCTTTCTTAAACTACTTGTGTAATAATTTTTTCATAATATTATGGAAACGTGAATAATATGCTAATAGATTTTTTCCACGAGGATTTATGGAACGATATCTACTATGTTTGGGATTTTCCACCCACAACAAGTGATATTTGAGATAAATTAAAGAATAGATTATATGTTACGAATTATTTTATTTTCTAGTCTGAACTACCATTCTGTAGTAAAATAAATAACTTATAGTATAAATATGGAAAACAAATTGACATTTGAAATTTAAATTATGTTTAATTTTAGATTTTTATTAATTTTGTTTGTTTATAGGTCTTTTATGCTAATGACCTGATATGTAAATATTATTATTGAATTCAGAGCACTATTTGATGTAGCTTTATACTTATATATATGGAGCCAAAGAAGATATATTCTAGCAATTAACGTTTAAAACATTGTCATGGCTCTTTTTATTATACTCTTCTCAGATACAAAACGAAGAGTATATATTAAATTGCATTTGACCGGCACATTTCTAAAAGCGGTAATATCGCTCATAGAGAAAAAAAATTTCATATCACTGTGTTGGTGATTGAATTCTGAACAACTTTCAAAATGTCCGTCCGTCCGTCTGTCTGCCTGTCCGTCTGTCTGCCTGTCTGTGTGCCTGTCTGTCTGTCTGTCTGTCTATCTCTAAATCGGTCAGTTTGTCAGTCACGTTTCTTGCAAGCACGATAACTTAAAAACGAAAAGTCCGATTGTATAGATATTTGGACAGTAAGTTAGATTATTATTTTTTAACAAAATCAATCAATAAGTAACTAAAAATGTTATTAAATATCTAAGTTTAAAAAATATTTTTTTTTTATATTTTGTAATTAAACAAAAAATATCTAAAACTAATATTATTTGCAAAAAACTGCGTTGAGTATCCTATATAATGTGCAACAATTATATAAAAGTGCAGTAAATCGGCGAAGAGTGTAATGGTTAGATTGTTTTCTTTACACTATACTTTCTACCACATGATTTGTATCTAGCGTAAAGTCTAAGAATAAACAAATTCATACAATTACTTAGCACAACAGCGAGAAATAGCCTCTACGTCTATGTAATTTACATCAGGGGAGTAGTTAGGGAATCTCTTTGAGGTATAAATGATAAATGAATATCAGTAAGCTTTGAAACAGAAAACAAATTTTGTTTATCATATTCAATATTATTTTTACTTTTCTTATATTAGGTATATACCTCACATTGTCAAAAAGACCCTAAATGGTTTATTTCATCTAAAAGTCACTGCAGAGATAATTTTATCATTTTGTACTTATTATTCTCAATGTCTTATTCTATTTTTTTTCATGCAACGCTAGGAAAAGCTGAAATGTTAAAAATTTCTTCAAATTATGAAACAGACGGATTGTCCTGAAATCTGACCCTGAAACGACCAAATCTAAGAAGACTGTGCGTAGTACACAGTTATAGCTGCTTCAAATATTATTTGAAAATTACAATATACTGAAGCGGCGCACAGTGGAAAAAAACAGACTTTTTTGGACAAAAATCTGCCTACAAGTCAAATCTTATTCAATTTTGATCTACCTTGGCTTAAAATGTAGGTTATTGGCTACACTTTCAGAGTATACTGCCTAAATTGCAAACCCCGATTTCACTTTTTTCTATTTCTACGTCAGATTGATTAATTTTTTTTTATATCATCTTTAATTGATTTTCATCAAATTTCTATGTATCCCCAATGTTATTTAATATAAAATCTTTTTTTGTGTATTTTTGTTTATCACCATTCCAAATAATTTCACACTACTTTTTTTTCTTGATTTTATATATCATTTTTCTAACAATGTTTAATTTATATAAAACAATTTAAATTGAAATTTAAAGATACTTTCCTCAAATCTTTTTCCAGAAATCAATACAATGCCAATATTAACAATTTTATAGATATAGTTTATAATTACATTTAGTGAAAAGCGAGAATAATATCGCATCCATAATTTTTGATATTTGCACAAAATTAGAATATATTCATTGAAACATTCTTTATAGGATTTTGCAAACAGCAGAAAAAATAACTATCTATAACTAAAAGAAAAACTTTGTGTAGAAATATTAATGAAATCTTTACATTCTTTCGATAACCTGAATTCTGGTTATGCTAGCAAATTAAAATCCTAAAATGAATTTGTCTAATTTCTTATTTGACAATTCTCATTCTAACACTAGCATCCACACAGTCCCCTACGGCCATGCAGATTAAACTAGTATCCACATAACCCCCTACGATTATGAAGATTCAGTTAAAATTGAGAACAAAGACCTAAAATGAATTTATTTATCTACCTTGTCTTAAAAAATTGTTCATTATGGGTTATGTGGATACTAGTTTAATCTGCATGGCCGTAGGGGACTGTGTGGGTGCTAGTGTTAGAATGAGAATTGTCAAATAAGAAATTAGACAAATTCATTTTAGGATTTTAATTTGCTAGCATAACCAGAATTCAGGTTATCGAAAGAATGCAAAGATTTCATTAATATTTCTACACAAAGTTTTTCTTTTAGTTATTTTTTCTGCTGTTTGCAAAATCCTATAAAGAATGTTTCAATACAATTATAAGCAAACAAATAATAATTCATTTTTAAACATAGAATATATTCACTTACAAAATGCAATTATTCAGATCCCTGCTTAATACGAAAGCTTGCACTTTAACCTATAATAATAAATTTGGTAGAATGATGGCATCATCAATATCTAGTTAACCCCTCCAATATATCTTCAAGATAATTTATAACAATAAAATGTTCGACTGGATCTTTTAAATAGATATTAGATATTAGACAGATATACTAATATTTAATTAGTGTCTTTGATATATCTCCATAATTATTGTCAGTAAAAGATTCGAGTTTTGTTTAAAAATGAATGATTATTTGTTTGCTTATAATTGTATTGAAACATTCTTTATAGGATTTTGCAAACAGCAGAAAAAATAACTATCTATAACTAAAAGAAAAACTTTGTGTAGAAATATTAATGAAATCTTTGCATTCTTTCGATAACCTGAATTCTGAATTTGCTAGCATAACCAGAATTAAGGTTATCGAAAGAATGCAAAGATTTCATTAATATTTCTACACAAAGTTTTTCTTTTAGTTATAGATAGTTATTTTTTCTGCTGTTTGCAAAATCCTATAAAGAATGTTTCACTATTCGAGTTTTGTTATTTATAGTATACATTTTTTTATTTTAATAATTTACAAGCCTATTTTATTTGTAGGTAAAATTTTAATTCATTGGCTGGAATTTTTTTTTTTATAACAAAATGTAGTAATAACTGAAAGTAATTTATAAAACATGTTAATAAAATTTCGAGTAAAGTAATTATGTTTTGTTGAATTTTTTGATTTTAGGAAATCGAGGTTTGCAATTTAGGCAGTATACTCTCAAAGTGTAGCCAATAACCTACATTTTAAGCCAAGGTAGATCAAAATTGATTAAGATTTGACCTGTATAAATAGAAAAAAATGATTACTCTCATATTTGATACATTTTTTGAGGTTAGAAAATTTAAGTTTGCAATTTAGGCAATATACTCTGAAAGTGTAGCCAATAACCTACATTTTAAGCCAAGGTAGATCAAAATTGATTGACTTGACTTGTAGGCAGACTTTTGTCCAAAAAAAGGCTTTTTTTCCACTGTGCGGCGCTTCGTTAGCAGCACTGACCAATACTAACGTTGAATGAGTACAAATCAGTTTCAACTTATTTTTTAAACATTGTGCGAGAACTGCCTTTAGCATATTTCAGAATTGTACAGTGAAAATTCATTGATGAAATATCGATGATGTATATGATACAGCGATTCTGTGTGCTTCTTCACCTACTATAATCTATCTGTTTGTTTAGTTTACTTATTTTACTTCACAGTTGTAGTATGATATTTCAAAATTCCTTGCCCGTCTAGTAAAATATTCTTTTATTTTGGTCAGAATTAGGTAAAACCTAATATTTTTGCTCCATATAAGACTTGAGCTTACTTGCAATAACAGCACATCTACATATAGATGTAGATCCTTTTAAGTTACAAGTTGAATATTAAGCTGTAATAACAGAGCTCGCGTCAAAGGCGACGAAATCGCAAAGTGTACAAGCAGTGGATGTAACGTTAGATCTCCGTTGCCTGTGCAATCCATCACATATCTATTGGCGTTTCTCTACAAGGCATTGTATCAGCAATGAACTGCACATATGCGTCGATTCGATTCTTTTACATCATCTATAAATTTCATGACAGTTATTGAGATAATCTAATAAATTTCCAAACAGATGCATACATGTGATGGAACAACGAAATATCTAGTTAGTTCAAGCAATCCTTAACTCTCAGTTTTGCTACTTCAAGAGCTAAGTTTTAAAAATCTTCTTGAGTAATTTTGATTGCTTGATTAGCCATCATACAATAGACACTGCTGCCGCTTCCGCATTCCCCGCCGTACGCCAGATGGGATTTGCGACATGCTTGTTGCCAGCAGCGAGAGCCACAGCAGCGCGAGCATGGTTGTAAAATCTTCACCTCACTATTGTGCCTATTGCACAATAAAACTAATTTTGTTTGGCAGTTACACGGGCTCAAATAAACAAATGTGATCACCTACCACCAAACAGAATTAGGCTCCGGCTAGCCAGTTTTATAGGAGGCAAGGGCCTGGGTAAGCGTCAACGACAACTTAAATAATAAGGCCAAGAGCGATTAAATTATAAAAAATTTAAGTTAGAAAATTTAATTTAAGTGTTTAAAATCTAAGTTTTGTATTCCAAAAAATATATTCAAAAGTACCTTGGGCGCCAAAACCTAAAGGAGGTTTATAAAAAAGGAAGATACGTCACAGACAACACACAGAAAAATGACCGGTAAAATTGAAATTGATTTAATATCAATTAACATATATAAATCACGGATAATTAAATAATGACATTAAAATACATGACATTAAAATACATGACATCAAAAACAATTTGAACAACAGACATGCATGTAAAATTACTAATAAAAGAAATACGGGTTAAACAAATTTAGAAGTTAGGTTAAAATGTTACGATAAGAAATATAAGTTACAGATAACTATACGGTAAAGGTTATCACCAAATTAGATAAGAAATAGTTCTAGCGATAAACAACAAGATAAACCTTAAGCAGTTTCGCATTAAGCTACCAAATTTATTCACTAAAATTTTAAACTACTCGCAATTACATAAAGTTAATTCAGGGTAAAGGTACGAGACTATGAATTTCTCATAACTGGCAACCTAGATTGACATACAGGACAAACTATCAAAATAGGGAGCAGTTCTCTTTTTGCTAGAGATTTTTGAATGTGTTGCTAAACCTGATGGCAATTTAATAATTATCATATGACATATCCCAACCGCCAAGAAAAAGAAGGTACAATTTACCGGGCTATATTAAATGATAGCAAGTGGGAATTATTAAATCAACACTAGAGATGACATCTAATTAAATTTGTACTTAAACACATTCATTAAACTGCTCGACAACAATAATAAGAAAAGGTAGCCACGTTTTGCTAGAGTGAGAGAAATTTATATAAGGTAAGTAAAAAAGTGACACGCATGGCTAAAATAATGGCGCTTAGCAACTAAACTATAAAACAATTTCGTTTATCACTAGAAACTTCAACTTATAAACAACTTCTAGACTCTAGAAACTTATTACTAACAATACCCGAAACTAACCTAAAATTTACAAAATCTCATTACTATAATACATGCCTCTCGGCTACAGATAATATGACCCCATGGCCAAAATATCACGATACGATACGATAAGATACAAACTAACGGTGAAACTGGTAGGTATAAACCAAATAAACCAGAAAATAAGAAAAATTTACGGGGTTAAATAGCGTAAGACTATAGAATTGACCGGCGATTTTATGGAAGCATTGAAACACAAAATCGTCTCTCGGACTAAAAATTAATGAAAATTTCATTGACAATGCTGTTTCTTACGGTCTAAAACCCTATCCGACACAACTACCATGAAGTTAAAAAAATAGCAAAACTACACAATTCTTCGTATAGGTTCATTACTGTTATATTTGTGGTTGATAAACATGAAATTTTATTTAATTTAACATCCCGTCTAGCGGCAGGTTAAACGAAATTTTGTTGGAAAGAAGTAATAACAGTGTACTTAGCTCATGAAATGTTTCCTGTTGATACTCGGCATGTAGCCGGTGATATCGCCGTGCTGTTGTCTCTCTCATACACGTGACATGAATGAACGGTAACTTCCAGGATTCTCCAAATGCGGTATTCATAAAAACAGCAAAAAAATTCGACAAAAAACTTCCTCGTGATGGTTCATCAGGCCATTCGAAGAATATTTACGTCGCTGGATAATGACCTTGGCGGAATATGTTATGATATGTTGTTAAAACTTCTAAAATGTGTCCATCAAAGCAGGAAAACTCCAAAGGTGGATCCGTAGAATTGTGAAGTACTTATCAAATTACGTAAAGCGGTAAATCGATAAACTGGGCAACTTGAAATTAATCCCTTGTTAAATCAGTAAATGGTGAAATCGAAAACTTTAAGAAAACTTAAAAAGAATTTAAGTAGGTTTTAATTTAAAAAAATTTCATTTTAATTTAAAAAAGAATAATAAATCGGAATAGGAATAATAGAAATAGGAATATAATATAATATAATATAATATTCAATCCATAATCTAAAAGAAAATGGGAACGTATTAATATTTATTTAGATTAAAATTTGAGACAAACTACTTACATTCAAATATCCTTTTTAAGCGACTGAATAATAAAATTTGAGCCGGTAGGTTAAAAACACATGTTACTCGCTCGGAATTAAAACAGTAAGAGAACGTTTTTCAGAATCGAATTGACTCAATACAATATTTTAAATCGTTGTGATAGTGCTGACATCTCATGCCTAGGCCTATCACTTATTTCAATACGGAAGCGATTTCTACAATCCATTTGAGATGGAACATTACAGAGTATTGTTACATGGTATAGGGATATAGGATGGAAAATGTAGGTGCTTGTCAGATGCTTCTTTTAAGTTTCCATCTATGATCATCTCCTTGCCTATTCTTCTTCTGAGTCTTCTGTTTCTGAATCTGGCAGTGTTTATGTCCTTAATCTCTTTATTGTATTCCTTCTTTTACTTCGCGGTTCTTTCCCACTGTGGATGAACTCTTCCTAATTTGTTCATAATCCTCTCAATTATTTTTGCGTAGCATGGCCTCCCTATTTTCAGTTTGTTGCTATTCAGTCTTGTCCCTAGTATTTCATTGCGTACGATTCTATTCTATTCTTTTAGTTATCATGTTCCCCTCTAGTAATTCTGATGTTTTCTGTCAAGTTTTTTATTTTGATGTTTTTGGAAGTAGTTGGACGATGCCCCTTTCAGTTCTTCTCAGACTTCTTCTATTCACTTTTGTCGCCGCTTTGTTTTTGACTCCGTATGCCATCATAGACAGTGTGGTGGTCATGTATAACTTTTTAATCAAACTCCATGATGGTTTATTTTCCTCTATGAATGGATAGTATAGTATAGAAAGTATAGCTCTTGTCACTCTCTAGGCCATTTTGAAACTTTCTTTTACGGTTTCTTTTTTTTCAGTTGATTCGTTAGATATGTTCTTAGGTGTTTCATTCTGTTCGTAGTTCAGGTAGTGGAGTAGATCCGGCAGAAAAAAGGGGGTGAAAAACAGGTGCCTTTTTTCTAACAATTTTTTTTTCATCTTATGGAGGAAGACTTCCCCCACTTCCCTGATACTTTTAAATTCGAGATCTGGTTGGTGCGGGCGGAGGGGGAGCTGTTAAACATATGGAAAATCGTTTTTTCTCAGTTTGCGCGCGACCGGGGAGACGGACAAAAAAATATTTCAGACCAAAAAGAAAGGTCTCTCCGAGGCGCGTAAACTGGTTTTTGGTTTTTTAAATCGGCTAATTAGGGCAGGAGATATGGTCGTTTGAAGGGATTGAGTTTCAGGGTAGGAAAAGGGATCGGACAGCAGGTATGAGGGGTGTGTAGGAGATAAGGGATGGGGTTAGGATGGTCATTTTTTTTCTGTTATGGGTGGTTATAGGAAGATGTCGAGGCCGCGGGTGGAGCTTTCTAGGGCAAGTAGGGAAGAAGAGGGAGGGCGGAACGTGCAAAAAGTGAAAACGTCTATGTCTCCGGTTCTAGTAGGGCGATTTTAAAAAATCAAAATGAGATTTCTTCCTTTTTTGAGCAGCTATAATGCTAGATAGGTAGGAAATAATTTTCACCGAGAATGTAAAAATGGAGGGCAAAAGAAAAAAAGGTTTTTTTTTCGAAACGATTTTTTTATGAAGTGGGTGAGTGGCAGGGATAAACTGATTCAAAAAGACGGGGATTCTCATCACCTTTAAAATGAAGAAAACAATTTTTCGAATTCCTTTATTACGACAGACAGGGCGACAACTTGAAGCTAAAGCCCTACAGAAGGGTAAAGGTAAGTCCTATGCCCTTCTGCCAGGGCTTATTTTAAAGAGAGCAAATTTCCCTTATTAAAAAAAATCAATTCGATCGGACAGTAACTTGCGCTACGCGCGCGAGTTTCACTTATAAATTTATTTCTTTTGAATCAGTAGCTGCAGCGGCAGGAGAGTAGGCGTGGCCTCTACCCTCTCTACTCTCTCGCCGCCCTCACTTACACACACACAAAGGGAAATCGAAGGTCAGAAAGGTAAGTCTGACATTTTCCGCTAATAAAAAAACCGTTTTGAAAAAAATACATTTTTTCTTTTGCCCCCAATTTTTACATTTTCGGCGAAAATTATTTCCTACCTATCCAACATTACAGCTGATCAAAAAAAGAAAAAATCCAATTTTGATTTTTCAAAATGGCCCTATTAGAACCGGAGATATGGCCGTTTTCTCTTTTTGCACGTTCCCCCCTCCCTCTCCTTCCCTAATTGCCCTAAAGATCTCCGCCCGCGGCCTCGACCTCTTCCTGTAACCACCCACAATAGAAAAAAAATTTCCATCCTAACCCCATTCCTTATCATTTAAACACCCCACGTACCTCCTGTCCGATCCCTTTTCCTACTTTGAAACTCAATTCTTTCAAACGGCCATATCTCCGGCCCTAATTGGCCTATTTTAAAAAACCAAAAATCAGTTTACGCGCATCGGGGGACGCCTTTCCTTTTTATCTGAAACATATTTTGTCCGTCTCCCCGATCGCGCGAAAATTGAGAAAAACCGATTTTCCATATGTTTAACAGTCCCCCTCCCCCCTCACCCCTCCTCACCTAGATCTCGAATGTGAAAGTGTCAAGGAAGTGTAGGAAGTCGTCCTCTATAAGATGGAAAACATTTTTTTTCTAAGGCACTTGTTTTTCAAATGCCAGATCTACTCCACTAAGGGTGTAGTTCCCTATTCTGTTTTACTCCCCGCTTGCTTTGCTCGTATTAGTCAATGGGTCTCGCACAATTAATAAGCTCTTCTTGAAGTTTACTTTCAACGCAGAGGCGTCCGAGTGTTGTTTCAGGTTTCCTAGAAATTTAACGATGTCTTGCTCTTCCTCGGTGATGATGATGTCGTTGGCGTATGCAAGCAACATGGGAGGCCTTATCGTCTCATTATTTTCATTGAATCTCTGAGTTTTATTTATTGTGCTTTGTAGCGCTTGATCCAGGCCTATGGTAAATAGTCGGAGAGATAGCGGAGATCCATGTTTGACTTCCATGTTGCCTCATCAAGGTTGTGGAGTCTGATACAAAGGACAAAGCTGCATAAGGAGCTATAAAGAAGCCAAACAGGAGCACCGCAATAGATCCACGGGGATCGCGGTGGTCAAGCACAATCAGCCTGCTAGTCCTTCCTAAATCTAAATTTAAATATCTAAGGTGTTGATTATAGCCTCATGAGTTATGGTATCAGATTGCTTTTGGAGATTAATTGAGACTAGTGTACTTTTATTCCTTCTCTCCATTTTTCTTCCAGAATGCATTTGATCATCCGTTGATCTGCCCTTGAACGGATGCTCTTTTCTTATGGGAAGTTGCCTCCACCGCGGTGAATATATGTTATTCCTCTCGAGCTCCCGATAAAAAGTTCTCCTGGACACAAGGTCGGCAAAGGGACAGTTTTCCAGATATGTTATTCCTCTTGAGCTCCTGATCGGAAGATTTCCTGGGCACAAGGTCGAGAAATGCATAGGTATCAAGATATCTGGGATGTAAAGTCGATATTACAACCCCCGATATATGGAAAACTGTTCATTTTCCGACCTGGTACCCAGGAGAACTTTTGCGAATTCCATCGTGGTCACTTCCCATGAGAAACGAGCACTCCCTTTGCACCCACGATATCTGGAAACCTGCTCGTTTTCCAAGTTTGTACCCATGAGAGCTCTTTATGATGAGCTCGAGAGGAAAAGCATATATCGATTCTAGTGAATTTAACTGGGGCGGGGAAAATTCCCTTTGCACCCTCGATATCTGGAAAACTGTCCATTTTCCGACCTTGTGCCCATCAGAAATTTTGGTCAGGAAGAAATCCTCTACAATATACTGTGATCTCAGCCGATTTGGCTGGGAGCCATTTTCTATAAGAATTGTACCTTTAATTATTATTTTTGTTCTAGAAATTTCAAGACGTGGCACCTCTGCAAGTTTAAGGTTAATTGAAAAATGCCGTAAATGGTAAGTTACTTGTTATGCAATATACAATATACAATTTATCATGCCTTCAGGAGTCAAGAGGAATAATCTAATTTGTCCAAAATGTTACATATTTTTGTATAAAAAAGTATCCGGTTGTACTAGGATCGTTTTCAAAGACGTTTAAATTGACCATCTAGTTTGAAGTTCAATAAAGTTGAGCATCGAAGGAAAACAGTTAAAGCTTAAAGTATTTCTTTATCAGGGAATAATAGTCAGCAGAAATGAGATATTTTCCGTGCGTTTCCGCAATCTTGATATTTATCAAGCAAACAAACTGCGTACAGGCATGTAGATTGCGGTTGTCCATGTACTCCTTTAAATTGTCAATAAAGAAAATCTTTTAAATCTCTCCCGTTAGCAGTCGCTAACGTGGAGATGGGTAACTATATCTTTATTTATAACTCACGACATGCGGATCTAACAAACCGATTGCGCAATATCAAGTAATATATAGCATACTGTAATAAACTTTGATTAATATGTCGAATCCGATTGGACAGTAGGAATTCTGTAGTAAATCACCGGTGCCTGTATGAGTACACGCGTTCCGTTGGAATGTAGAAAAGATTAATAAACATTATTATGTCAAGCTGGCTGCCGCGAAGGTTGGTGGTCACTAAATTTACTAGTCTATGGCCGAATGTAACTGTTGTTGTTGTTGTAAAATATAGCGCTGCGTCGCATATGGAAAATACAATAAAGTACGAGATGCTCGATTTGGTCTTTTTAGTTCGACCGGTACTACTTTTAACACAGGTGTTCGCTTTATTTGCTTACGTGGGAAATACCGAATTAGCATCACAAATTTACTGTCATTACTTGTATGTACTACTCCATAGACGTAAACGTGGTGAGATACGCGGTTACTTTATAAGAGGTGGCCGAATGACTTTACTTAATTGTTGTTTAGAAAGTGTGCTATATTGAAAATGTTTATTTTTATGGAACGTCCACATTGTTGGTTAAATATTACGCCGCTAAAGCTACTTGTTATTGTCAGCTGCGGTGTTCCGAATAAAAAACCGCTGCCTAAGGAATCACTACTTCCACATCCAGATTTTTCATTCAAGTCACTTTAAAGGAAACATCTTGACTAGATTTGCACTCTAGTAAGTGGAAATTATTGGTCATAGAATTTTAATAATATTTGGGGCAGATGTTATAGAAAAGTTTGAGGCGTTGGTTTCTACTATATACGATAAAAATGACGTGTCTAATTTACCATACTTATTTTCCCCTATTCACAACCTGCCACCTCCCACCCCTTCAATGGAATCATCTCAATCTGATGTCATTACAATACATAATAACTGTCCTAACTTTCAAGTGAATAGCGCAATTCTATGTTATCAATCCCGTTAATAAGGGAGCCGAAGTGGCGGGGTTTGAAAAACATTAGAAAGAAATTTGAGGCCTTGGTTTCTAGTATATACACCAAATCCCAAATTTCTGTACGCTTACCAGCCTGATTTACTTGTTTTCCCCTATATGCTCCAATTTAACCCCCAATACTTCAACGGAATCATCTCAAAATATAATCTAGTTCCAGATGTCGTTATAATATATACGTCTACCATATTTCAAGTTAATATCTCAATTTTATTTTATCAACCCCTTTAATAATGGAGTAAGGGTGGTGGGTGGTTGAAAACTATTATTAAAAAATCTGAGACCTTAGCTTCTAGGACATACACCGAATATCAAGTTTCTGTACTCTTACCAGCACGTTTTACTTTTTTCCCTATTTACCTTTAGTTACCCCCCACTCCTTCAACCCAATCATGTCAAAATATAATTCAGTTTCAGACATCGTTATAATACATACGTGTACCAAATTTCAAGTGAAAATCTAAATTTAATTTTATCAACTGTTTTAATAAGGGAGTGGTGATGGTGGGGGAATAATAATAATAATAATAATAATAATAATAATAATAATGGTAATAATTTATTGGTCAATTAAAAAATACACCGTAGTGTTTTGACACGTCAACATAAATAGGTAAAATGAAAAAATATGAATGTAAATATAAATAGTAGAGAAAAATATAACTGCATAAAATATTAGGACATAATACTAATATAGTCAAAGTAAATAACAAACAAACAAACAAGCTAACAAACAAACAAATAATATGATTGTATTAAATACTAGGAGCTAATTCTAGTATAGTCAAAGATGTGTAAGTGATATAATCCTAATATCGTTTGTGTACTATAGTAAAGGACAATTAATTCAAGTACACTAACAAAGAACAAACATTAATCTAAATTTATACGTATTTAAAATCTGACACATTATAGTAAGCACTGGCCAAAAGATGCTTTCTTTACTTTGCTTTAAAATGTCTCTTTGGTAAAGATTTCAATTCTTGTGGTAGAGTTAAATAGAGCAATACCAAAATTATTTCTTTTTGTTGACTCTAATCTCTGAGTAGGTGCTTGTATGTCATTGCGATTACGAGTATTATACTCATGATTTTCGCCATTTCTAGCATATTTGCTCAAATTCTCCTTTATGTGAAGTAAATTACAAGAAATAATTTCGGAAGGCAAAGTTAATATATTAAATGTTATGAACCAGTATTGGCAACTTTCAAGTTGACTCAAACCAGCCAGAGCTCTAATTGCTCTCTTTTGAATAATAAATATGCTATGTACTTGGTTGGATGTACCCCAGTTTATCAATCTATATACCATGGCATTATGGAACAAATCATGATATGCAACAAGTGCTGCGTCTAGATTAACTCTATTTTTTATTTGTCTGATGGCATATACTTTTTTGGACAATTTACTTGTTAGATCATTAATATGTGGATGCCAACTTAATCTATTGTTTAATGTTAATCCTAGAAATTTTATGGTCTGAAGGTTATTTTTCTTGGTGGAAAAAAGTAATGTGTGTGTTTTTTGGTGTTTAGACATAATTTGTTGGCATTAAACCAGTCAGAAGACTTGGTTAAAATGTTGGTTTGCAAATCAACATTAGTACCAGTGTCTCTCAAGTGTTCTGCGAAAGTAGTGTCGTCTGCAAAAAGAACAGTTAATGCTGAATGAGCATTAGGTAAGTCATTAATATACATTAAAAATAGCAGCGGTCCGAGTACACTACCCTGCGGCACACCGGATGGAAACTATTATAAAAAACCTGAGGCCTTCGCTTCTAGTATATACACCAAATCCCAAATTTCTGTACTCTTACCAGCTTGCTTTACTTATTTTCCCCTATCTACCCCAATTTAACCTCCAACCCTTCAACGGAATCATCTCAAAATATAATCAAGTTCCAGATGTCGTTGTAATACATACGTGTACCAAATTTTAAGTGAATATCTCAATTTTATTTTATCAACCCCTTTAATAATGGAGTAGGGGTATTGGGGGGTTGAAAAATATTATAAAAAAATCGGAGGCCTTCGTTTATAGTACATACACCGAATTTCAAGTTTCTGTAGTGTTACAAGCTTGCTTTACTTATTTTCCCCTATTTAACATCCAAACCTTCAACGGAATCATCTCAAAATATAACCTAGTTCCAGATGTCGTTATGGTACATACATGTACCAAATTTCATGTGAATATCTCAATTTTATTTTATCAAGCCCTTTAATAATGGAGTAGGGGTGGTGGGGGGTTGAAAAATATTATAAATAATTTGATATCTTGGGTTCTAGTACATACACCGAATTTTAAGTTTCTGCACTCTTACCAGCTTGCTTTATTTATTGTGCCCTATTTACCCCTATTTAACCCCCAACCCTTCAACGGAATCATCTGATAATATAATCTAGTTCCAGATGTCGTTATAATACATACGTGTACCAAATTTCAAGTGAATATCTCAATTTTACTTTATCAACCCCTTTAGTAATGGCGTAGGGGTCGTGGGGGGGTTGAAAAATATGATAAATAGTTTTATATATTAGCTTCTAGTACCTATACCGTGTCTGTACTCTTGCTTTATTTATTTTGCCCCATTTACCCCTATTTAACTCCCAACCCTTCAACGGAATCATCTCAAAATATTTAATAATGAATTATTATTTGTTTTCTTTAATTGTATTGAAACATATTCTTTATAGGATATTGCAAACATCAGAAAAAATAACTATATATGAGAACTCGAAGAAAAGCTATGGGTAAAAATATTAATAAAATCTTTGCATTCTTTCGATAACCTGACTTCTGGTTATGCTAGCAAATTAAAATTCCTTAAATACATTTGCATAATTTCTTATTTGAAAATTCTCATTCAACAACTAGCATCCACACAGTCCCCTACGGCCATGCAGGTTAAACTAGTATCTACATAACCCCCTACGGTATATGAAGATTCAGTTAAAAATGAGAACAAAGGCATAAACAGAACAGACAGAAAAATTTTTTTCACTCCAATTTAAAATTTCGACGTTTCATGACATGACATTCTAAACCTATTTCAAGAAAAAAGAAAATTTTCTTACGATTACTATACTTCCAATCCACTACGTGGATGTGGAAGTAAAATTGTGCTTCCTTGCCCTGATAAAACTATAATATCGAATGGAACCTAATTTTTTATTAATTCAATATTCAATGTATTGAAATCATATATCTTTTTTTATATTTAGCCCACCAATGAACTGTCCAGATACTGTACGTTACTTTTTGTCACATACATTTGATGCGAACTCACATTTTCAATTTAAACTGAGCAGTGTTGACGAAATTACATCCATAATTATTTCCCTTAAGTAAAATGCGGAAGACTGTGACAGCATTTCGGCACTAATGTTAAAATATTGCTTGTCTACTATTTCTTTACATGTAACACACATTATCAATTGCTGCTTGGAGGTAAGCTATTGTCCTACGAGTTGGAAACACTCGTTAGTTATACCATTGCCGAAGGTTAATACTCCCCAAGAGTATAAGGATCTAAAGCCCATTACTATTATTCCAGCATTGTCAAAGGTTTTGGATGAAGTAATTAAGGTCCAAATAAATGAATGTATTTTAGAAAATAACATTATATCAAAATTTCAATCAGGTTTTAGAAAAGGCTTTAGCACAATTTCAGCCTTAACTGACATTTCCCAAAACATTCTTTCTGCCTTAGATAACGAAGATGCTGCTGCGCTTATTCCTCTTGACTTTTCTAAGGCTTTTGACAGGCTGGATCACGATTTACTTTGTGCAAATCTCTCTTTTTATGGCGTTGATGACACTTCAGTAAACTTTTTCAGATCGTATTTAATTACCAGATTTCAAACCGTTTCACTAAATAATCAGCGATCAAATATTTGCCCATTTACATCAGGTGTGCCACAAGGGTCAGTTTTGGGATCTGTTTTGTTCTTAATTTATATAGCAGATATTATCCAACATGTAATCCATGGTAAAGGTTCAACTGTTTTATCATTATTCCTCTGAAAATACTATAAACTCTTGTAATTTAATTAATGCGGACCTAGACTCTATTCATAATTATGCTAATCAAAATAATGCAAATGCAATAAATGCAACCAAAAGTGCAGTATTGTACTTTACTTCCACTAGAACGCAGGAATATACGAAAGAAAATCTAGCGGTTGCTGTAAATGGTCAATACTTGCCTGTTGTAAATTAAGCAAAAAACTTAGGTCTAATTTTTGATAATAAGATGCGCTTTACGGAACATGTGACAGTTTTATTAAAAAAGCTTGCTATATTTTAGTATAAGTATTTTAAATTTTAAAGTGAGGAAAAAATTATGTGAAAGTTTTGTGTTACCAATCTTGAATTATTACAGTATAGTATATTTCCCTGGTTTAGATAAGCTTACACAACATCGTTGGCAAAAAATACAAAATAGCTGTTGCAGGTTTATATTCAAACTAAAGAGGTATAGTCAGGTGTAAAAAATTATTAATTAAGAGATGACATATGATAATTATAATCGCCATGTAGTTAGCCCTATTATTACAAAGAAAACCTGATAACTTTTTTCCATGTATAGTGGTGGGATTTTTTTTAATTTTCAAAACATTTTTTTGTTGAAATATAATAATAAGAATATAATGAAGCGTTGAAATTTTAGAATTGAAGAAAAAATATTTTCCATCATTGTAGTGGTAAAATAATGAAAATTAAATATATTTTCTAAATTTTCAAAACAAACTTTCTTGAAATATGTTTAGATTGTGATGCAACTTGGAAATTTTTAATTTGAGCAAAGCAATTTTTTTTCTATCATCCATACAACATTTCAAAAATTACAAAATTTGTTTCTATTTTAAATTTTCATAATTTTTTTTTAAGTAAGTTTAAAATATCACGAAACGTGAAAATTTTAAATTTGAGCAAAAAAAAATGTTTCCATCGCCCATTTTATAAAAAAAAAAATTTTCATTTAAAATTTTCAAAAAAAAAATTCCAGATAGGTTTAGAATGTCATGAAACGTGGAAATTTAAAATTTGAAGGAATTTTTTTTCCATTACCTATTTATTCCCTTTAGAGGGTCCACCCTGTATATTTTCCACTGAAAGTCTAATCATTTCTTTGGTGGCAGTGGCGTTGGCTACCTACCAAATTTGACTCTCTTCCGTCAGTTTTTTAGTTAATGCACCAACAGGACCGACAGACAGACAGACAGACTGACGGAATTGAAAAACCTGTATTTTCGTAATGTACATTATCTGAAGCGTGAAAATCCGAAAAATCTCGAAGGGTTATTTTTTCTCGAATACAATACTTCCCTTCGGTATGCGAGGGAAGTAAAAATCAATCTCAAATTCATGGTATATTTGCCTTAACTTTAATCGTCACTGTATACCTATAGAATACGCCATATCTTTAATACAGAAAATACTTGTTATTATTTAATTGTTCATTGACAAATAATTTATTAGCGTATTTACTGCAATGATAGCTCTTGTGAATTATATTAAAAAGTAAACGAAACATTAATAAATAATTATTGTACGTTGAAAAAATATTTGCGGTATTTACCTCACGACACTGCCTTTTAAACTGGTACAGATATTTTATTAAGGAGAGAATTAAATTACCCTGAATTGCAAAAGGCATAACTATACTAAATTATGTTACAACCTAAACAATTAAAACACTAATCAAAGCCTTCTTAATTGGCTAATAAATATCTAAATGAACACATTTTCCAATTAGACAAAAGCTATTATTATTCCATTACTATTCCACATTTGCGCGAATTATAATAGAAAAACACGTTAATTAAAATAATTCAAATCGTACTAGAGGCGGATCTTTCGCCCCGGGAAATCATTAAATAAATCCGAGTCGACTGCCGTCTTCCTCTAATATATTGTTCAATTAATTCTGCCACAATTAAAATTCTTACGTGTGTACTTATAAAAAGGAATAGCAGAATTGTATTAGGTGTTGTGATTTTTTGTTTTAAGAGCGGCAGGAAGGACCACACACATTTTCTAAGCAAGGATAAATAAAGTAAACTATTAAGTGTTATGTCCAAACAATCAACAGTTTAGTTCCATAAATAAATCCAGGGGCGAACTAGACTAGATTTTAAATGGGAAATTTAACTGCTTCTAAATTTACTAAATGCTTAGACAGTAGCATTTAGATACCTTGGAGTGACAAGGTTTTAAGTTATTTTATTACAGAATGAGTTAGATATGTTCTGTTTTAAGCAATTGTATCAATTCTAATGTTACCAATTCCATCTTATGAATAAATAAATAATAAATAAATAAATAATAGTTTATTGTGTAAAATATACATATTGGACACAAAAAGTTAGCAGTACAATATGCACTGATGTAAAAACTACTAACCTAAAAAAATCGGTAAAGGTATTTACACAGAACTTCCCTCGTTCATGGCAGTCTCTCTAAAAAAATAATAATTACGAAATGACATTGAGAATTATAATCGGAGTATAGTTCTTGCTATTATTACAAAGAAAACTTGATAAGTTTTGGTCAAAAAAATATACAGATTGCTCATCCAACAGCAAAAGTTCAATACTAAATAGCAGGTGCCACATATGGCAGGCTTGCGCAAATACCTTTACAAATGTCCACCATGACTGAATTATTTCTTGGGATGACCACCCAGTACATTTTTCAATAAAAGTATAATAGGTGCATATGCCAGATGTTATTGCCATCTGTCACATTTTCAATCCAACATTCACGTAATGGAGTGGAAGTATAGTGGTGGTTAAAAAATTTATTTTTTTTTAAATTTTTCAAAAGATGGTAAAATAATTTTCAAATTTTTTGCTTCTGAAATAGGTTTAAAATGTCAAAGGTAGAAATTTTAAATTAGAGCACAAAGGAAAGTTTCCTTCTGTTCTATAGTAGTGCTAAAAAAAGTTTAAAAATTAAAAATGATGTATTTTTAAAATAGGTTTAGAATGCTATGAAACGTGAAAATTTTAAATTTGAGCAAATAAAAAAAAATTCGATCTATTTTAGTGGTAAAAACTTTTTGAAAAATGTTGGTGAAAAAAAATTTCAAAATTTTTTTCCTGAAATAACTAGGTTTAGAATGTCATTTAAATTTGAGCATTCTGGTGTTAAATTTTTTTCCAAACTGGTAACAAAATGTTGCAAATTTTTTTTTCCGAAATTGGTTTGGAATATCATGAAACATGGAAATTTTAAATTTGAGCAAAAAAAATTTTTTCGTCTGTTCTATAGTAGTGATACATAAATGGATTAAAAATGTTTTCAAATTTTTTAAAAAATTCTTCAAAAACATTTTTAAATTTGTTTGAATAGTTTTAGAATGTCATGGAAACGTGGATAGTTAAAATCTGAACAAAGAAAGAAAAATTATATCTTAGTGATAAAATTTCAAAAAACTTTTTTTTTTAATCAGGCTTAGAATGCCATGAAACGTGAAAATTTTAAATTTGAAGAAAGAAAAAAAAAATTCATTTTAGTAGTAAAATTTTTTTCAAATATTGGTGAAAAAAATTTTCAAATTTTTTTTTCCTGAAATAGGTTAAGCGTGTCATGAAACGTAGAAATTTTAAATTTGAGCAAAAACAAATTTTTTTCATCTTGGTAAAAATTTTTTCAAAAAATTTTTTTTCTTGAAACAGGTTTAGCGCGTCATGAAACGTGGAAATTTTAAATTTGAGCAAAAAAAAATTTTTTTCACTATTTATTCCGTTTATACGGTCCACCCTGTATATTTTTCAGGGAAAATTCTACCAGTTCTTCGCTGACAGTACGGTTAACTACCTACCAAATTTGACTGCTCTCCGTCAAGTAGTTTTTTAGTAAATACACCAACAGACAGACAGACAGACAGACAGACAGACAGACAGACAGACAGACCGACAGACAGACAGACAGACAGACTGACGGAATTGAAAAACCTATATTTTCGGAATCTACGTGTTCTGAAACGTCAGAATCCGAAAAAATCTCGGAGGGTGATTTTTTCTCGAATACAATACTTCCCTTCGGTATGCGAGGGAAGTAAAAAAACATGATATTATATAAAAACCTAGTGTAAACACATACTTTAAAAGATTGGATTTAGAACAAGTGAGTTTTGTACGGTCCAGTTTTTTATTTCATTTAAGTCATAGTTGATGCATGTATCTGCGTCTTTAGATCCCAAAACATCAAACGAAAAATAGAGCTGAACATCGTCAGCATACATATGAATAGAACGATACCTTGCGATGAGAGGTAGGTCCGCAGTATAGATATTAAATAGCAAGGGCCCCAATATAGAACCCTGAGACACTCCAGAAAGTAGCATGCGTTTATCGGAAATTTTTTCCCTACTACTGGTAGCGATTAAGTAGATACGAGCTAAGCCACATTAAAATACTGTCATTAATACCGTAATAATTTAGTTTTTTTATAAGCAGTTCAGTGTTTAACGAATCAAAGGCTTTTGACATGTCTAACAAGGTCAAAGATGTTACTTTATCAGAATTGATTGAAGTCAATACATCGTCAAGCAAAGATATTAGGACATAATAGTTTCGGAAAGGCTATAATTTGAAACTGTAACCGAAACCAAGTTGCATCTGCCACTCGCCAAATGATACAGTTCTAACTGCTATGCAGATAGAACTTTATGCCTATGAAAAGTAGAGACCTATACCACTGAAAGTGTAGTTAGAACTTTGTATCGTGAATGATTTTCGTGATATTGGCAGACATACGTGTAGCAACATTTTAACCGGCATAATATATTACGTAACATGAACTGACACTTTTCTGAATCCCAGAAAGTCATTTACTATCCGCGGTTAATAAACCAAATCAAACTGAATCATGTTTAGTTTGTATGAGGCTCGTAGAAATATTGATCTGGTAAAGCAATAAGTATATTAGCAAAATTCAAGGCGACGGGGTTACAGGCACTTAGAATCTTGTTTCACCAGAAAAGGATCTAAAAAATTTGGACAAAATTCTATACGCATTTTATGTAATTCTCTTTCACAAAATTCAGCTACATTGGT
This sequence comes from Stenurella melanura, assembly GCA_963583905.1. Taxonomy (NCBI): domain Eukaryota; kingdom Metazoa; phylum Arthropoda; class Insecta; order Coleoptera; family Cerambycidae; genus Stenurella; species Stenurella melanura. The sequence goes on from OY757309.1 coordinate 86,789,699, forward strand.
AGTGTGTGTACTGATGAATAAATTCAACAAGAAATAAGTAGAAATGTGTAATAATTTTGACGTGTGTTTGATAATAGGGAAGAAGACTATTACTAAAGTTAACTTAGCCAGCTATTTTCCATAAACAGTTGTTTGCACAAATGGAAATTTGTCATTTCAATGTACCGATTTATTATAAAAAAGATATTGCGGAATGAAATTATTGATTTTTATCTAATTCCTTTACACACTAGTCGACTTAAATGAAATGAATTAATGAACGAATATGGTGTAAAAGAGACAATGTACTACAACCTAAGGGTTAGTGTGTTAGATTTCCCTCCAACCCACGCACCTTCCAATCTGGCCTAGTCCGTTGACAATCCCCGAAAATTTTCCATTCATTATGCCCCACTTTTTAATAACATGACATGCCCAAGCAGGTTTTTTACTTTTTATTTCCTTTAATTTAACAAACATAACGTATGGTTTAGGAAAACGTTACAATTGCAAACGATGGTGCTTTGGCAAGTAAATGCGTAAATTGGAATCGGTTAGTGTCCTACGTTGATTTCAGCACTATGTTTGATGTAAGGAGTAGAAGAATTTTGGCAGGCCACTATTAATGTAGGTGATGTTACTACTTTAAGTCTGAAGGACATGACAATATTTATGCACCAAAGACGCTAGTAATACTTATGCTTCTTGGTCAAGGCGCAAGACTCCTTGTCTGTCATTTATGAGTTCCGGTTTCGATTTCCGGGCACAAGAAAAAGTTAACTAAAATATAATCGGATATTGCGTGTATCTTCATTGTCCTTAAATATGTAATCCCTCCCGTTCAAGGCATTTCCAGAGCCATTAGGAATAGAAGGGGTTGTACTTGCAATGTTACTACTTTTAGCTCTTACGACGATTTGTTACGACTCTCATAAGATGATAGAAACGAGAAAGAGAAATTTCTACTTATCCTTGATTGCGACTTGTCTGCGTCCCGTTGTGTCTCGATTACCATCAATTCTAATTTTTTCTCAAACTAGCACTTTCAGACACTTCAGGTTTTCTCATGGAAATTGAATTTCACTCAAATGGGTCTTACCCTATGCGAATCTCTTCTTTTCCCATGCCGATTGAAAGTTATCATGGGCACAATAAGATCCTATGATGCGGTAACGAGTTACAGGATGTCTAGGAAGCACAGAAATATTTTTTCCAGAAAGTTGGTTACTGGGGGACAGTGGTTCATAAAACTATGAGCGAAGGTCCACTTAAAACAACCTAACCCACCTTTCTTTGGAATCTCTAGGGTGGTGTGGAGGACTGAATGGTCTTTGAGAGAATCGCGACAGATTGAGTTGGAGATTTCATGTAATTTCTTGAGACCACCTGACGAGTTACGAACCTAATAGGGATTCTAGTGAGATTTTTAGTACAGGCGAGTCTTCCCCGAATGGAGGCAAAGATCCGCGCTTACAGCCTTTCCGCTGGCTCAAACGGATACCTGTACGTTGCACTCACACGCGAACTCGTCACACTATCGGCCATTACATGCACACATTGCACACATAAACATTCACACATAAAAATGTTCTCATATATTAGATTATATATACCCATATACTTATGTGCATGTATAGACTTTTTATTCATTTTCCTATTAAATGTGATTTTAAAAAATTCCACTCCTTGGGAGGGTTACTTCAACCCCCGGCAGTTGATTAGGCCTCCCCGGTCAAAAGTAAGATAATCTACCCATATTCACCGAAAAAAACTCGATCCGACAAGCTCTCACAAGCGTAGAACAACAAAATCGAACAAAGGGGTGATTTTTTTCAATTTAGAGGTAATTTCAGAAAGTTCCGTAGTTATGGTCTAATTTGGGGAACGTGTTTCCGACCTTGAAAACGGGGTGGGGGTGTCTTGCGCTCCGGTACTCATTCTTTTGGGATATTATTGACCTTTGCATGTAGAATAATAAGCATAATCTTCATATTTTCAGCTTCTCCTGTTGTAACTCATTACCATGTCATAGGGCTTTATAGGGCCCGTGAGAACTGTGGATCAGCATGAGAAAACAAAGAAATGGCACGAGTTTCAAGCCACTTGACTGAAACCTAATTTAAATAGGTAAACTATGAGGTCCTTTATAGTGATAAGGTGCCAAAAATTTGAGACCATGCCATTGCCTCACTTTTAAATTAGAACGGGTTCATTATTATTATTACAATGTTTTTTTATATTTTTGCCTCTATCTTTTTCTCTATCTGCTAAAGGAGTCATAATCTCTTATTCTATGGAGGGATTAAGCCCTGGGCGTTATTATGTAACGTTATGTGCTTTGTTTAATTTTTCAAATGACAAATAACAACAGATAATAGCCAGTAGGTTAGGCATTTTTCAGAGATTGGACCCGTATTCTAGAGTCCGATCCTGTATTAAAGGATTCGAATCTGACCGCGTTTGAGAAAAAGTTATTTAGCACCATATAACTCCGTGTTTTAGCTAGAATTTCTAATGTACAACTCGATCTTATTGTCTCCTTCTTATCGGGTCAAAGAAAATGCCTTTTGATGTTTATGGCACCTACGCAGACTACGAAGCAATAATACTATTCCTATTCTTTGCTCGAACAAGTTTTTTGTGGATTTTGTAATAAGCGTTATTTATATGCGAGATATTTATATTTATCGATATAAGATTCTTAATAATTTGTTTACTGGCACACCTCAGACGCCGGCTAAGGAGCCAGTATGTGATGTACAACAAATTGTGCTCAAATATTCATAATATTCATTCATAAATATTTGTAAATTCGGAAAGTTTGTATCACAGAAGATTCACGTAATACGCAGATACATTCTTCAAATTTAATTGATGGGCATTATTTTCAAACTTAACATATTGTGACAGTATTGCTGCGATATATTTGTAGGTAAGTCTTACTTAAACGTCGCGGCATTTCTGAAAGCAGAAAATCATTTCATTAATAACAAAGACTTAAATAAAATGAAATGTGAATAAGTCGTTCTCACATCTACCTTCACAAACAGAACATCTAGATCCAATAGGTTTGCTGATCGATCATTCAAAAAACTAATTACATAAATAACTAGAGTAAATATACTCTTCACAACTCTTTTGTAAATAATGTTGGTTCTAAATATTTCTAATTTTATGATGCCAACACCCTTCAGTATAGAATAAAGTAAGTGCAACCTATTTGTGTTTCGAATCCTTATTGCGGGTTTCATCGAAGTTGTCTTAATGTTTGAAAATATTACTTGCAGAGAATTATATTTAGACAGATGAATATCATTCTTTCTCACTTTTTGCAATTGAACAGGCTGCACATTAGATGATGCTAATGAATACCGAATTCGTTCTGAAATTGAATTAGAGAAACAATATAAGATTGGAGATAATTTAACATCTGTTTAAAAACGTTCAATTTCGTCTATAGAAAATGATCATAGCATAATAATTTTATCAGCTGATAAAGGCAATGCCAAGCTAATCTTAGATACAGCTATTATATGATACGAAACTTTCGAACTTGATAAATGTTGGAAACTATTCCCAATTAAATAAAGATCCTACAAATTTGTTAGAAAACAAAATATAATCTTATTTAAACACAAAAACGAATTTACAGATACGGAACGAAAGATGTTAATTCCACATCACAGCAAACCTCTTCATTTCTATGGTTTGCCAAAAATTCATAGACCTGACATTCCCTTAAGACCAATTGTGAGTTCAATTATTTCTCCATGTAGCAAACTCTCAAAATATTTATTAGAAATCCTAAATCCATTATCAGGTACCTCCGAGTCTTATATTAAAAATAGCAAACATTTTTTGGAAAACTGTCAGAAAATAATTTTAACAATAATCATCCAATGGTCAGTTTTGATGTAGCAAGCCTATTTACAAATTTTGCTGTAGATGAAACATTATTAATAATAATTTTAAAAACAAATTGCAGCAAGATGGGAATTTGGCGAATAGAACTAAGTTAAGCATTGAAACTATAATGGATTTACTTACACTTTGCATTAAAACAACACACTTTCAATTAAATAATGACTTCTGTCAACAAGACTGTGGGATGGCCATGGGTTCTTCAATATCTCCAAGATTAAGTAACATTTTCATGGAAAATTTTGAGGAAAGTAATATTAATAATATAGCTAATAAACCCATTATATGGTGGAGATATGTATGTGACAATTTTGCGATATGGCCTTATAGTAAAGAAACTTTAAGTAATTTTTTAAGTCAGATTAACGAAAAAGAACCTTCAGTTAAATTTACAATAGAAATAGAAAATAATAATGAATTGCCTTTCTTAGATATTTTAATAGAAAAATTAGATAACACATATCAAACCAGTATGTATACAAAACATACACACACAAACAGATACTTAAATTTCAATTCAAATCAATATATTAGTGTTAAGAAAGGTGTTGTTAACTGTTTGTATGACCGAGCCAAAATTATTTTTTCAAGTGATGTAATATTAAGGAACGAAAATCAATTTATAAAAACTGTCTTATTAAATAATCAGCATCCCGAGTTCACAGGATTCAGTGGGAAAAAACGAGCAACGGAACTAAAAGAAAACTTAAAGAATCCGCGATTATTTTATTAAGCGAGGATGGATGCGTTTCATAGTATTTATTATATTTTTGTATTAGTTGGTTGCCCATTCTTAGAGACGAAATAAGTAAAAATAAAATGGAAATACATAAACAAGGAACTGTCATGGTTGACGGCCAAAAAGTTTTTGAGAAGTGTTCAAGAACCAACCTCTGTCTGATCCGTTTGGCGTAGAGGTTTTTTCATTAAAAGTTTTAAAAATTTTTAAGTGGCAAAGTACCCAACAAGTAAGAAAATCTGAATATGCCACAAATAAACAGTGAATAATAGACAATATATGAATATCATATTAATACTGAAACATTTAGTGGTAAAAATTTATAACTAAATTATAAGAAATACACAATATTTCTGTTACCACGTATTTTTGAAATATAGCAAGCATTGAACTCGAGGCTATGATTTGGATAGTACTGTCTTAATAAATATTCTTGTCAATATCTTCAGCTTTAAGCATTCTTATTATAAAACCGCCGCCTAAGAAATCACCACTTCCACATCCAGACTTCCCATTCAAGTCGCTTTAAATGAAAACATCTTGATAATACATTTGCACTCCCGTATGTGGAAATAGTTACATGTAAAGTTGTAAATATTTGAAATCGGTTGGTTGATGCTAAAAGAAACTTTCAAAACTTTGTTCACACACATAATCACAATTTTATTTTGCTAACTTCGTTAATAATGGAGTGGGGTTGTTGGAGGTGGTGGTGGGGGTGGAAGATGTCATAAAAAAGTGAGACCTTGGCTTTTAGTATATACACCAAATTTCAAGTTTATGGAATCTTACACTAGTTTCTTTAACTTATTTACCTCTATTTACTTCCAACCCTTCAACGTCATAAGCTAAAAATATTATCTAGTTTCAGATCTAGCTCAGACAGATGGCGCTAGAAGAGTGACTAGGCCGCGTGTTTTCCTGCTCCTGTAATTACTAATTAAAGTTTGGATGTAAAAAGTGTTTTGTAGTTATGTACCTATAATAGTGTGGAAGCGTACATTCTTCGTGTATGCAGTGGAGTTAGTCTTTGACAAAAAGTATTAATCGAGTTTTTGTATCTCTTATATCTTAAGTAAGTTGGATTGTATTATTTTGTCTGAGGAATGCAGTTTTACTGAAAGTGGTACAATTTCTTTGCCTAACATTTTTGATCATGAAATGGTTTACGCTAATATAAGTTTTACAACACAGAATATTCAGGTAAACTTGTATCTACAGAAATTTCAAGTATGTAGATAAAGAATTACTTTATGATCATCTACAATCTATGCCACGGCGTATCATTTATGACATTAATGACAGATGAAAAAGTACAATTTCTTAATGAAAATGTTACTATTTTAATGGATATACATGCTTCTTTAAAAACATTTATAAATAAAAAGCCACACAACTCTTGGTTTACTAATAATATCAACGAACTTATAAAGTTAAGAAACAAAGCTTGAAGTAAATTTAAAAGAACCAAACCTTCGCAATTTTGGCAGGAGTCTAAATATTTCAAAAATTATACTACTGGTGTAATTCGACGTGAGAAAAAAGCTTATCTAAATCAACAAGTGCAAAAAGGAAATAGCAAGGATGCAGGAGATGCCATAAAAAAACTGCATATCCGCAATGAACGAAGTAAAAAAGTTATACCGCCTAATTTATCTGACGTCAATTCTATAAACCAATGTTTTTTTAACTGTATACCACAAATTTCGCCAGATGTTAATAAAGTTGTCAATTATTACAATGATACTAAAGAAAATATAACCATAAATCTTGTATTTAAAACTGTCACAAAAATATAAATTTCCAAACATTTACTATCAATTAAATGCAACGCAATAGGTGCCGATGGTGTGCACGTAAATTTGATCATATTACAATATCCTTTCATTCTAGAATATATTTGTCATATTATATTAATGTTTGCCTTAATAATTCACTTCTTCCTAAAGCATGGAAAGTGGCACATGTTGTTCCTCTGCCTAAAACTAAAAATCCGCTGGATTTTAAAGAGTCGAGGCCGATAAACTTACTGTCAGTTTTATCAAAAATATTAGAATGTAAGGCTATCAAATCATAGAACATATTGAAAAAGATAAAATTTTATCAGAAACAGTCTGGTTTTAGGAAATTACATAGCTGTGTTTGATACAACTGCAGTAACTTTTATTGCGAACTATTTACAAGAAAGAGCAAAGAATCGTCTTAAATGGAGAGGTTTTAGATAGTCTACAACTTTCGTGCGGGGTACCACAGGGGTCTATACTAGGACCAATTTTATTTATAGTATACGCATCTTTTCTACCAGCACTTACCGAAAAATGCAGCATACATATGTACACAGACAACACACAATTCTTTTATTCATTTGATCCTAGTAGTTTTCACAGCAGTTGTGAAATTGTTAGTCGTGAACTTAAAAAAATTTCTGATATATCGCTAGAACACTGTCTTCATTTAAATCCGACTAAGTGTGCTGTAATGCTTTTCGGCCATCAGGCTGATAGGATTAACCGAACCCTAAATATTAAGCTTAAGATCAATAACGTTTGATTTGTTTAAACAGTTTTAGGTCCGCCTGTTTTGATTGAGTAGAATAATTGTTCCACTTCCATTTCTTTCCGTTTCCACGTTTAAAGTGTTTTTGGAAAATCTTTTTTGCTTTGTATGAAACACGCAGCTCTAGAAATATATTTGTCTTGTTCAATATTTATACTTACCACTTACATACAACTGTTGTATAATTAACAGTTCTGTTTTATACAATGTAAAATTTACTCAATGCTTCTTCTAACATTGACAACCAAACATCTACAGAATAGGTTTTTGAAACGTGGACGAAATACTTTATATTTGTAATCTGATTTGAGTCATTTGTCAAAAACGTAGATGTAATCTACAATGTAGATTGTAGATTCCTTGGACTTTATATAGAAGTGAAGACGTATATGGCAGGTAGCTAACATTTATACAATATTAGAATAATTATCTTGTCGATCATTGAAGCGTATACTGCACTCGAGAAATGTATTTCTACGAAATTTTAACACTGATATTAGAGACATTTCTAAACAACTAGTACACGCCACTGGCTAGTGCTTATGGCGATGAGGATCCTCTACACTTTCACCCGGTGACCCGGTCCCATGTTGGCACTCCCACGTTGATGGCACCTGTAATTCCAAATCGATGGACAAGCGAACATTAGGACCCTCTGGCGATGCCGGCCGATCCTTTCCTTAAATAATTCTAATCTACTGCTTTACGGTTGTCTTGCCGATTTCTATTCATCGCTTGACATTTTGTTGAGATGTGAACTCGCTTCTGGTTAATGCACACACGTATAATTGAATTTTTGGTTAATTGAAATTATTTAAGAAATTATAAAATTGTTTCGTATCGGACTTAATGCACCATAATTATTGTGTACAGGCTGAAAGCCTACATACCAGAGCTGTATTTTCCAGAACTTGACAATATGAAAATGGGGCCAAGCGTGATAATAAAATATTGTCAGTTAATAAGATAGAGGTGGTTGGTTTCTTCAGAATTTAAAAATTACACGATAGGTTTGTTATACGTAAAATATGACATAGAAACTCTAGACTGAAGTTAGTCGAGGTATCTTGAAATTATTGTATCAATTGTAATTCCTGATCCCAGTATTGCTTCGTTAGGGTTATTGTTTATTTCTAATCTTAAATTTTCTCTTGCTTAGCAAATTTTACGTTGAATTCACCACCCAGGATCATGGGAATATCGTCTAAATTCTCATCCGAGAGAAAAGAGCCATCAACTGTAATACTAGTAATGTTCTATGTAGATATTGCGACTTTTTTGTATAGTATTATTATACTCTTCGCATATATAAAACGAAGAGTATATTGCATTCGATCGGCACATTTCTAAAACCGGTAATATTGCTCGTAGTGAAAAAAATTTCATATCACCGTGTTGGTGATCAAATTCTGAACAACTTTTAAAATGCCCGTCTGTCTATCTGTTTGTCTGTCTATCTGTCTGTCTGTCTGTCTGTCTGTCTGCCTGTCTGTCTGTCGGTCCGTCCGGCACGTTTATTGTGAGCACGATCACTTAAGAACGAAAAGTCCGATTGTATTGAAATTTGGACACTAAACTAGTGTTAGCTAGAGGAAGAAATCTGTTATATTTGAGCAAAATCGATGGACAAATAAAAAAGTTATTAATTATTTAATTAAAAAAAAGATGTTTTGTAATTGAACAAAAAATGTCTAAAACTAATATTATTTACAAAAAGAAACTGCCAAGAGTATCCTATATAATGTGCAACAATTATATAAAAAGTGCAGTAAATCGGCAAAGAATATAATGGTTAGCTTATTGAGAGATATGTAAATTACTACCATTATTAGGTATTTCTTTCTTTTCACGATTCTATCTCAGTCGAAGTGCATTGAACACAAGTACCATTATACAACATATATTTAAAGTTATACAATTCCTGGATACCCGTAGCCAACTCCAGGAAACCGACCAAGTCGGAAAATTTTTTCTGGTCAACTTTAACTATTAGATTGTTATTAAATCAAAGATTTTCATATTCATTTTTAAAATTTCACCTAAATATCGGGTGTAACAGGATCATGGTATACCCCCTTTCCCCTTCAGTTTTGAAGGCAAATGATTTAAATTTAGGACATACTTCATACATAATAAGTGGCACTTTTTGACGTACAATTGATTTTTTTTCACTTCCGGTATCGCCGGAAGTGACGCCAAGTTTGGTTTTTAAATGGAACGCCCTGTATATTATCGAATTTGTGAATTCTGAATAATTTCCTAAATCCAACGATCCCATTTAAGTGACATATCACACATCATTTTTTTATAATATCATTTTAAGTTTTACAAGTGTGCCATGACGGTTCCGATTTATTCTAAATGACCTGTGTAATGCTACAGAAATCGAAATTCCGTTAAAAACACTAAATTTCGCGATTTATGAGCAAATAAAATTCACCAAAATTGTTTTTGGTGCAAAACTCAATTTTTCAAATGGAACCATATCGGTACCGTAGTACCATTTATTAGTACTATTAATAAGGAATTTATTCATATGTCGTATTAAAATGTGCCATAAATACAAACAAAATTACAGCTAATAGAAAATAAGAAAATACGATTTTATTCTAATTACCTTGTTACATTTCAGCTGGTTCTGGAATACAAAGAATTAACACAAAACTTTGCAACAGTTGTTCAAAATGATGTCCATTAACGTCAATGCGCTTCTGAACTCGCATCGTTATATCTCGAAGAACGTTCACCAATTGCTGGGCGATTATGGTATTAATTGCTCGTCTTACTCGTAACTCCAGGTCTTCACGGTTGCATAGACAATATTTTTTAAATGACCCCAAACAAATAAATCAAGAGGCGTTAAATCAGGTGACCTTGGAGGCCACCTCACAGGACTATTCGTCGAAATTACATTTTCTCCAAATTTCCGTTGAAGGTAATCAATTACTATCCTTGAATTATGGGGAGGAGCGCCATCTTGATGGAAATACATTCCCTGTCCTAAATCTAAAGGAAACTTATCTAAAATGTCCTCAATCTCATTTTCCAGGAATCTCAAGTATCTGGCACCAGTCAGAGGTATTTCAAATATTATTGGACCAATGATTCTACTACCGATTATTACAAGTCAAACATCGAAACCGAACCGCACTTGAAAGTTACCCTCCCGTAATAAATTTTGAATTTATTGTGACCAATATTTTGTATTTTGTCGGTTAAATTATTCCAAATTTGTAAACCTTGACTTGTCCGAAAATAAAATCAGTCCCAAAAAATCCAATTGCAATCTTTCATCCTACGTTCGTAATCACTTTCGTACAAATGCCGGTGCAATTGGTATTTAAAAGATTTATAGTGGTATTTGTGCAAAATTCGGCTTACTGTTAGGTGACTGATGTTCAATTCAGACCCAACTTGCCTTAAAGAAACAGTCTTCAACTTCTATTCGAGCCAAAACATTAATATCCGTTCCTTCGTCAATAATGAAGTTTTCTTCGGGATCATTGTTAGGCTCTCTTCGGAACTGGTTTTCAACACGTTTAAAATAATTTTTCGCTAGACATTGTTTATTAGGATATCGTCGGCCATAAAGGTCCGTAGCTGCAATTGCATTGTTTTTACTTTCCCCATAAATAATTAACATGTCCACCTTTTCATCTCTTGTATAAATTTGCGGCATTTGCGGAATGTTTAACAATTTTTAAAGACACAATTAAAACACCGTTAAGTCAACAAATGTTCGACAAGCTAAATATTTCATTGTTTTCAAAGCCACCGTAGTTACTTCTTAACATTTAATTAGAACAAAATCGTATTTTCTTATTTTTTCAGCTGTAATTTTGTTTGTATTTATCGCACATTTTAATACGGCATATGAACAAATTCCTTATTAATAGTACTAATAAATGGTACCACGGTACCGATATGGTTCCGCTTGAAAAAATTGAGTTTTGCCCCAAAAACAATTTTGGTGAATTTGATTTGCTCATAAATCAAGTAATTTAGTGTTTTTAATGGGATTTCTATTTTTGTAGCATTACACGGGTCATTTAGAATAAATCAGAACCGTCATAGCACACTTAAATGGAAAATTAAAAATTATATTATAAAAAAATTGATGTTTTAAATGTCACTTATTTGGCATCGTTCAATTCGGAAAATAATGCAGAATTGAAAAATGAAATAATATATAGGGTGTTCCATTAAAAAATCGAAAGTTAGTGTCACTTCCGGCGAAACCGGAAGTGAAAAAAATCTATTTTATGTAGTATATATTAAATTTCAATCAATTATCTTCAAAACTATACCATGATGCTGTTACACCCGGTATGTTGTAAATTTTATACTTGTTCAATATATTGTTTGTTTTTAAGTTGAGTTTGATTGTTACCACCGGAACAAGTTATAAAATTTTTTTTTAAGTGAATTATAATTGTATTGAAACAAACAATACAAATAACTTACATTCTTGTAACTTTATTGAAACATATTCTTTATAGGATTTTGCAAACGGCAGAAAAAATAGTTTTTCTGCTGTTTGTAAAATCCTATAAAGAATATGTTTCAATAAAGTTAAAAGAATATCAGTTATTTGCATTGTTTGTAAAATATTCCTTTTTGAATGCGCTCGTGCCCCAAAATTTGTTTTCTTGGCAATCAAATAAATAAAACTAAAAAATAAAATTATTCAGTTCGAACCTCGACTCAACTGCAGAGCTAAGCTGGTTGCTACAGTCTCGCTCACCTTTTTTGTTCAGCCGCCACCTGAAAGAAAGGATTTCAGATTTTGTGACGCTGTCAAAAGGGTTTACCCTTGCTATACCGGGTGAGTCACGAATTGCGCTCGCCCCGATATTTCCTAAAATATTTGGAATAGAAATTTGAAATTTGGAGGCCTTATTACACGACTAAAATTCCATGTTTTCAATAAAAAATCAAGTTTGGTGCACATCCGGTTTGACCGGAAATGCCCACAACTTTCGATTTTTAAATGGAACACCCTATATATTTTTACATTTTTGGAATCTAGAGGAAATTTTGAATACAATACATCCATTTTGGTCACTTTTTGATAAACGTTAAAAATTTTATTAAAAAATCTATTTCTGAATCCAGAGTGCTGTGGTGCCCAAAATATATTTTAGTTTGTGTGCTACGTTACTATAAAAATAAAAAGAGCAATATGATTGCATTACTTAATTCTCTAGAGGCGTTTAAAATTTTTATATGTGATTTTTACCCACTAACTCGGTTTTTTTAAATGGGAATTTAATCGTTCACCAACATTTTTAAATACCTCATTTTCATACGAATCTAATGATACCAAAATTTTGAAAATCCGCTCAGAAATATTTGAGATTTCAGCCAAAATACAATGCAATGACGAACATGGATGTATTTTTAAAAATGAATTATTATTTGTTTGCTTATAATTGTATTGAAACATTCTTTATAGGATTTTGCAAACAGCAGAAAAAATAACTATCTATAACTAAAAGAAAAACTTTGTGTAGAAATATTAATGAAATCTTTGCATTCTTTCGATAACCTGAATTCTGGTTATGCTAGCAAATTGAAATCCTAAAATGAATTTGTCTAATTTCTTATTTGACAATTCTCATTCTAACACTACGGCCATGCAGATTAAACTAGTATCCACATAACCCCCTACGATTATGAAGATTCAGTTAAAAATGAGAACAAAGACCTAAAATGAATTTATTTATCTACCTTGTCTTAAAAAATTGTTCATTCCAATGGATTACATTTTCATGAAATCTATCATTCTGTTTCCTGGAAATGCTTAGCCTTTGAAACGTTTTTCGCCCTTATTCTGGAGCTCATCAGAAAGACATAAAGCCATTCATAAAGATGTTTCATGCAAAACCAAGACAATTTCTATGAATAAGTGTGAAATGATTATATTTGACATTGACTGATAAAAACAACCTCACCTATCTATTAGCTAACTAGTATTGGAGCCTATATACTCTATGTATGTTTAAAAATGAATTATTATTTGTTTGCTTATAATTGTATTGAAACATTCTTTATAGGATTTTGCAATCAGCAGAAAAAATAACTATGGATGTATTGTATTCAGAATTTCCTCTAGATTCCAAAAATGTAAAAATACATAGGGTGTTCCATTTAAAAATCGAAAGTTGTGGGCATTTCCGGTCAAACCGGATGTGCACCAAGCTTGATTTTTTATTGAAAAGATGTTATTTTAGTCGTGTAATAAGGCCTCCAAATTTCAATTTTCTATTCCAAATATTTTAGGAAATATCGGGGCGAGCGCAATTCGTGACTCACCCGGTAGATATTTCACTTCAAAAAGAACCAAATTCGTCACTTTACGATAAATAGATCTCTCTCGTAAAATTTTCTTTAAAAATCGATTGTGAAACGAATTTTCCAAGTTGAAGAGATCTTTTGGCATTAGAGAGGAGCTTATTTCAATTCAGGAACTGACTGTTAATACTACATGTGCACGCACATGGCAGGATGCAAATGCATAATTCCATGGCACATACTCTACACGGCTGTAGAGAAAATAAGACAATAAATAATAGTGCAAATAATAAAAAGTAGAATGTGCGCTCCATTGGGCTAGAAGCGATTCATGCATTTTATGTGGCATGCGCGGGCCAACTTAAGTAATGGTCTCTCCCAGTGGGACACTAACATGTGATCGTGGAAATCCACTGGTAGCCGTGACACTACATCCAGACCACATTGGCTATTATTAGTAGAACATTTATTATGTATTAGAAACTATGAAGGATATTTATGTCCGCAGATATAGAAAAGATAATTCGAGCACTTTATTGGATCTGATTAATTTTATTGCTTTTGTTTTATTTTGTGTAATAAAAGAGAAATTTTATTTGAAGTGGATTTACTGCCGAGATACGGACTTAGTTCAATTTTTCTGAACCGTTGAATGTCAGGAAACCAGGACAAAGTTTAACTGCATCCAATGGAGTTTTTTCATCCTTGTTTCAAGTGAATGAACTACAAATAACTGCAAACATTATTTATTTAATTTGTTTGTTTAGATTCCAAGCTCCGGTGGGATAAATTCATTTAGAGGATGAGGAATCTCTAATAATAGTATAGGAGCCATCGTGCAACATTTGTATCAGCTAACGACTTGATTAATCGTTTGCCTTAGAGCATTATAGACAACAAAAATGATATGAGAATTTTTTTAGTGGTGGAAATTGAACTTAATTATTTAAAAAAAAAATCAGCTTATATTTCCTACACTGAGAGAAATATGGGGCTTGACATGTGAAAGAAGGCTTATTTTTTCAATTTAACAAATATTTAGTACCCGTTAATATATGTATGGCACCCAAATAATTATTTGTTATAATAATAATATGCCACATATTCATTTAATTGGCAGAACAAAATGATTTATTTACGGCGCATTTGTTCCTCGTGACTAAATTACCATACAATAATAATAGACTTATTTGAGAGAAATATATTTGTTTCTCCCAAATCTATTACATCTAAATATCTAAACATTACATTTATTTTCTAATAAGAAATATTTTAGCACAGTCAATCATATTATGTGTGAAATAAATATTTATTTCTAGAAAGTAGTATTTATTTCTGACAACAAAATATTCATATATGAGGCTTTACGCCGAAAGTACGCGCATGAAGAAGCCGGGAAGCGAAGCTACAAGCCGTCATTACTCCACTTGCAATCACACATAAGCAACGATCAGAAGTTTATTTCTTTTATGCATCGGTTATATTATATAGTTTTGTGTTTTATATTTACTGAAATATGGATACAAATAATAAAGAGAGTGTTGATGATTTGTTGTACAACTGGGGTCTTAGATGCCTCCAATAAACCTTTAAAGGTAAGTTTTAAAGTTATATATATGGCCATCATTTTATTATCTTTTGGGTATAGGTACGTTTATAGAACTATTTTAATAGTTCAACCACTTTTTTGCGTGATATAGGTATAAGTTTAGATACGTCAGATCTAGAAATATTTGTACAACTCATATATTTCAATCAAAATATTTTTATTCGATAAAAAAATAAACTAAAAATGTTCAACTAAATCTTTTGGTCGCCATGTTTATCCCTGTTGCATTAACAAGTTTCTAACAAAAGAGTCTATGGTTTTGTTTGTTTTGCCAGTTATGCAAAAGATAAAATGATGGCAATATATATATAACTTTAAAACTTACCTTTAAATGTTTGTTGCAGGCACCCAAGGTCCCAGTTAAACAACAAATTATCAACACTAATGTCATTACAACTAAATCAAATCAAGGTTTGTTGTGAGAAAGAAATATTTATTTATTATAAGCACATATTTGTTCGCTACAAATAAATCCAAGAAATTTTATAAGAAGCCTTGTTATGACAAACAAATATTTATTGCTCAGAAACAAATATTTCTTACTCATGAGTATTTTGATTTATTTGACAATAATAAATATTTAGTTTTTATTTTCAAATAAATGTCTTGGTATCCACAAAGAAATATTTAATTGGCCAAATACAAACAAATAATTTTTTTCGTGAAAATAAAATACGTTTCTCTCATATAAATTATTCTCTAAGAGTAGTCACGGCTAAAACCACATATTTTAGTTATTTTAGCGCTCCACCAGTAGCGTCCCTACAAGCATATTCTCTGACATATTTTATCAATAAAGTGGATATTTTTTCTAGTTAGCCTGGTGAATTCTACATGCAAACGGTCTCTAGCGTTTTTCTCATCAGGCGCCCCGCATGCATTTTAAACAATTAAATACAAATTGATAATGATAAAAATTTTGTTTCATAAAAATTGTTGGAAATGGCCACCTTCACTTAAGAGGCATGCTTCTGTTCGTCTTCGCCTGTGCACTAGGATTTTTTTCAGAATTTTGTATTCATTATGTAAGGTGCAACCATTTTTTAATATAAATATTTTTTTTGCAAAAGTTCAACTTTCCCAAGGATTCTTGATACAATATTGTAACATATATATCCAAGAGGATACTTTGGTGCCCATTCATATAAGTTCTTTTAGAGATATTTTACACATACTTATCTGGCTATATACAATGTAAAATAGTATATTATGTAACAAGTTTTATAAACGTCATTTTAGTCACGAGTTTTATTAATCGCGAGCGACGCGTAGCGGAGCGAGTGTTTAATAAAATGAGTGACTAACAAGTTTATAAAACGTGTTGCATACTATACTTTTTCTACGACAGCAAATATCTAAATAAAAAATTTTCAAGTTATTTTAATATTTCATTTATTAACGTATCAATAACATGGTAACAGTAAAAAATTACTAAACTATTGTTCTACTTATTGTGTATATTAATGGTTACATTGGAAACATTTTGGCAATTGCTAAAAAAACTAAGTGATTTAGGCTCATTTTTTTCCAAAAAATACAAAATTACTTGTCTCTTGTCACAACGCGTCGATTTATTTTGTATACAAGAATTACGGAAAACTAACTTGATTTTTGCCATTAAAATATCTAGAATTAACCTCGGCCGTGACTAATATCTCGTTGCTAAGTTCAGCCTGTGACTAAAATGCACGAAGTCACGGTTTGTCGAAAGCGTGTTTAAAGGATTATTTAGCGTCATGGAAACGTATACGATAAACGCCATTTTAAAGATGGAAGTAGAAAAACTTGTTTTTTCTCTTTTTATAAGTGAATAATTTGAATGTCTCTCTTGTTCCCTCTTTTTCATTATTTTTCCCGTTTGGATATTACTATCACTTGTTAATTTTCCAGAAATATAATTCTTTAGAGTAGGTATTTAATATTACTGTTGCGTGTTTTCCACCCTTTAGGAAACACCCTGTATGAATCCGTGGGTTCTAAATAATTTTAACGAGGGATAAACCACTAACACTTTATTTAATAATTTACTGATCACAAAATACTTCTTACTTAACCAAAGTAACCTTTACATTTTGTTTACTTTATATTTAACCTCACTTTTTCGCTTCCAAATTTCACTTTAACTAAACTTCTCCCTCTGCGCCGGTAATCGCGCCTTATATACTCTGAAATTGCCTCTAGATCCATCCAGAACCAATCCAGAATCTTCTTCTCTCACAGTCTAGAAAACTCTATCTCTTTCTACAAGTTTCCAGTCACTATTGGGCATAGGCGTATCAATCTCCAGTTTCAAGAGGGTGTAATACATAACATTATAATTTAATATGTATTATATTTTATATAATGTAGGTACCATATTTGACAATATTTTTGGTATACAATTTGTTAATTTGTATTATTTAAATTTTACTTTACTTATTGTATTGGTGAGGTGGAAGAGAGCTTAGGCTAGCCACTTCCCTTTGTGTCAATTTTCCTTTACATAATAAACACTTATTTATTCAAATTATTGGTTCAGCCTTAAACGACACAAATTAAATGAACTGCTCCAATAATTCACATAACTGTAATTTATATAAAAATATTATCAGTATTTGACATCTTTATAAAAGTTGTATCTGCCAAACTAACTTTTTAAGATGAAACTAAAGTTCTTTAGCGTTCCTAGAAATATATCAGATACTCGATTCCTTTCCGACAGCTACAAGTTTAAATAAACGTTCTGTCTGTTAACATAACCGAACGATTTAATTTAGCGTCAGTGGGAAACAGTACCGTCATGAATGCGTGAAATTCAAATGAACCTAATCCATAACCGTCTCATGAGAATATAACCACATAAATAATTACTCAAACGCCTTCGGCCATATTCCTTTACAATTGATAAATCAATTTGCACATGATAATACCTGTATGTGTATTTACAAGTACACGATGTAAGGTGCAAAATGTTAAGAGCATGCATAAAATCACATCTGAATAACAACAATAACTGTAAGCAGACATTTTCTTGGTACATATCGTGTTGCTATACACAATATAATGCATAGTATTAGCCACAATATCTGATACATAAAATTGAAACGTTTAGAGGTACAGATCCGACCTCACGACCCCGAAAATGAGGATAACTTGCACGCCGGAACATTACCACTTATATGGGTATATCTAAACAATTTTCACGTCTATGTCAATTATAAAACAAGTCATTACAGGTCTTAGATTAAACGTGCATGTTAAAGATTTCTGTTGAAACATAAAAACTGAAAATTTGCATTTTACGACACATGATGTGTGGAATGCAAAAGGTAACGTGAGCCGGAAATTGCCAAAGCAGAACTTCATACAGGATGTTCTGAAGTGTAAGTGACAATAGCATGACATGTCGAAATTTGTTCTATTAGAAATGAATCCGTTTAAGTGTCAGTTCGTGAAAGTGATAATTTTTATTTCGGAACCAATTTACAATCCAAGTAAACTTCTACTAAACGTTTCTTGATGCCTGTAGAATACAATAACAATAATAATGATAAATCCTTTATTCACTTTTCTGTATACAAGGTATTCTAAAATTATCTCCGATGTTTCTGCGGCTGATAGTACATTCAAAAATAATGGGAGGTTTTTGTATAAACTTATTTCGGAAAATAAATAATAAGGGAGATATAACCCTTAAAAGGAGGATAAAAATTTCGGTCTTCTGCAATATTTTCCGTCTCCAATAAAATATCAAATTAATATTTTAAACTTAATCATAGACCATCTGGACACTAGTTTACATGGTATCAGTTTTTTCTAATCCTTTGGGACTTCCTGCCACATACATGTTTTTCTTTTACTTCCCTCGCATACCGAAGGGAAGTATTGCATTCGGTAAAGAATCACCCTCCGAGATTTTTTCGGACTTTCAACTTTCAGATCATATAGATTACGAAAATATAAGTTTTTCAATTCCGTCAGTCTGTCTGTCTGTCTGTCGGTCTCTCTGTCTGTTGGCCTCAGCCACCGAAGAAATGGTTAGACTTTCACTGGATAATATACAGGGTGGACCATCTAAAGGGAATAAATAGATAATGAAAAAAAAAAAATTTTTCGTTCAAATTTTAAATTTCTACGTTTCGTGACATTCTAAACGTATCTCAAAAAAACAGTACAACGTACAACAACAAAACTTTATTTTTAAACTTACTTTAATTTATAAAAATGTACTTATATATGACTACACTGTCTCTGGACCTTTTATGTTAATAGTAAAATTGGAACAATTTTGTATAATTATCGGTCGGTTCAAACTTTCTAAGTCTAGTGCAACATTTTCAGTTAAAGTGGATCGGGGTGCGATAATTGTCTGACTTTTGTGTGTGTTTAGTGTGTTATATTCTGTTTGAGTAATAGTAATGGTCAAGTCTGTGTCTAAAATACTATTTTCTTGTGAATGTTGTGATGCTATTTCAAGTTTGTTATTTATTGAGTCATCCACATAGCTTTCAGCTACAGTGGAAGATTTCTATCTTCCGTGGCGTTTAAGTAAGGTTGTGTCTGCTCCTGCATCAGCCAGCAACGTAGCAGACGTTCTTCGTAAACCGTGCCCCATATATTCTTTGGCATTCGCAAGCTTCAAATGGGATGCAATTTCAAAAAGAATTGCCCCGATTTTATGAATGAAAACACTTGCCATTTCTATAATCCAAGAAAAATCGGCCATTTCCTTCAAAATTTGGTGGTCGAGGCAAAGAATATTTCCGATAATATGTTAAAAATTCCCCTGTTACAGTAAATGAGCGAGGTCTATTTGTTTTATTATCGGGAATTTTTATTAAAAGAGCTATTCCTAAATCCTCTATTGGTGACAGTTTTAAAAATGCCAATTTTTCACGACGACAGGCATCTGCTACGCCTAATATATATAATATATACCACCTACAAATAATATGATGTTAACGGTAGGTAGGTACTTAGTTTTAAAAATTACCTTATGCATTAAATATTTATCGTCTGGCGCTTCTGTTAAACATTTTTCAAATTGTTCCCGTGTCAACGTTTTCGATTTTTTTGGTACATAGACAACATTTTTCTTTTTTTAGAAAGGCCCTTAATTTTATAAATTTTGAAATGTCAACGTTTCTCCTAATTTTCAACATACAATTTAACATTGAATAAGCCGACCATAAACTTGATGATTTATAACTTTCTGCAAATTTAGCCATATATGCGAGTAATACATTTTCGGAACTCATGTTTATATGGTTTTGCTCCAAATATTTTTCAAATTGATAATAGCTTCTTTCATTAACAATTTTAGATTTTTCTGGAATTAAAACCATCGAAGCCAAACTTGCTAGCTCTCTTACTTCTGGGGGTGTTCCCGCAACAAATTCTTCACTATTTATTTTATTGTATTTATTTTATGCAGTTTATTTTCGATTAAATTCGATATTATAATATATAAATTGAACGAATTCGATACAAGTTTCAAGCAAACTGATATAACAGCAGTTGTGCAATTGTTATTTATTATATCTGGCCTTAATTCACAGCAGTCTGTTACAAGAAAACTTGAAAATAGTATCATTTGCGGGGTAGCAAGTAAATCTCAAGAACATAATATTTTAATTTTCCTATTATTTTAATAACCATAAGCACATTCGAATAGAAAATACTGTATGACACACGTCCGAGAAATTGTTTTTCGGACTCCTACGAATTACCAGCCTCGACTGCGTCTCGGCTGGCAATATTTCGTAGTGTCCCGAAAAACTAGATCTTTCGTCCTTGTGACATAAACTACTAATTTACGTTCATTGCTGTGCAATTGAATGTGGTATTTTTTCGAGCAAGTTTGGGAAGAAATTTATAATGAAAAACTTGATGTAGAATTTAATTTTAATAATTAGTCAGTGAAAACGCACTACTGCATTACCAAG
The DNA here is from genome assembly GCA_963583905.1 of Stenurella melanura. Classification (NCBI taxonomy): domain Eukaryota; kingdom Metazoa; phylum Arthropoda; class Insecta; order Coleoptera; family Cerambycidae; genus Stenurella; species Stenurella melanura. The sequence continues at coordinate 86,810,721 of OY757309.1, forward strand.
AGTTAACAGGTTTTTCTTTCTGCTTTTTAGCATACATTATTTCTTTTACCGTCTACCTTTTGTAAATTAATTTAAACTGAATGTTTCCTTAGTTATTGTATTTGTTATAATCTGTAACTTAATTTGTCGACCAGTTCAATTGGGTAGTGTAAATACTTCAAATGGTTAGGTGAGGAAAAATTGCACCTTAAACACTAGTGGCGCAATTATCTCGCGAAATATGCACGTCTCACTAATAATTGTTAATTTTCACTTCATGCTCATACAATTAAGGATAATTAACGCCTGATCTCATCGCATATGCATGTCACCTCGGTATGCCATCACCAACATATATGTTGCAATCAGGAACTCGAAAACAAAGCCTAGAGAATCTCTCTAAAAGCTACTAACACCTTTCTAGCAACAAGTGCTGAACTTCTCTAGATAATTGATCAACATACTAACATATTTCGCAGATTTATAATTACATGTAATAATATTCTGAATAATTTAGTACACAATTTGCTTGTAACTGTTTATTTAAGCATTGTTGAAGAAGCTGCAAAACCAACAATCACTTGCACTTCGTAATGTGTTTTCTGATAGATTAAATATGCAATTTAGACACTACAACAGTTACATGAATTTTCTCCAAGGCACATTATTCTGTGCAATTTTATTTTGTGGCCTTTTTAAAGAATTTAAATTATATCAGATCGTCTAAATATGAAGAATTGTCAGATTCTGAAATGTTAATTCTGTTCTTTTGGAGTCTAAAGAAACATAAGAGTTCTTTACATCAATTCTGAAATGACCTATATAAAGAACGGGTGAGTCCGGGTGTGTTAATTTATAAATTTCTGAATTCTTACATTTTTCAGCTAGCCCAGTTGTCAGAGGCAGAAATTGATAAGAACCGGTCACTAGATGTTATATGGTTGAATTCTTGAGAATAAGTATTTTTGTTGGCGTCAAATATGATAAAAAAAAGCTGTAAGGTGCCGGCGACCCCTAAGAAAATCAAAACTATTGGCCGAAATTCGATTTTTGGCCAATGACTCGAAAAATAAAAAATATATATCAAAAAATTAATAGCACAAGGCGATAGAGGGGGAAATTTTACATTAAAAACGTTTATGATGTTTTTTTGTAGGATCAAATATGTAGAATTTTTTTGTTTAACGCACGAAAATTAAACGTGGCGACATATAAAAACGGCTCGCGAAGCGTGCGTGGTGTCGGACGCGCTACACTAAATTTGTTGTAACTGTTGAACTAATTAATGAAATTGAGCTCAACAAAGCTTAAATGAAACGATAAACATGTAGCTATTGGATTATCATATTTTCAAATATAAAAATGAATGTATGTAGGAATAGTACATATATGAAGTGGGAATAAAAAGAGATTTCCGATGAAATTGTTAAAAGCTCTACTATTTCTACATTTTTTAAGATAAAAATCTTAAACTTTCACATATTACTCTTGAAGCAATGTGTAAAAAGATCCGATGGATAAGTATGCCAAATATTTTTTTTAATAAAAGTTGTTAACGTTTATTTTACCCCTAGTTTGACGAGTTTTAGAGCAAGGCAAAATTTTTCCTCTATTCTTGCAAAATAAAGAAGATTTATTCAATGTTTAAGGTAAATCCTCTTAAAACATCTTAAAGTACACATTTCAAGCTTTAAGAATCGCGCCTACAGAAATCTAATAACGCGACTTAAACCAGAGTAATAGGTAGTTAAATTTAGTTATACTTATCGAATTTCATCACTTTCTCAAGATTTGGAAATTCTGGCGCCCAATTCTTGAAACTAGACGAACCCGATCCGTGCACGAATGGCGCTGAAATTCGCACACGAACGTACTTTTTCTATTCTCGAACTGTCGACTAACACATTAACTAACAAATTCGTGCACGGAAAGTACTCGATCGGTGTTTCGGTGGCGAATAGCGTATTCGCATGTCAACATAACCTTTTTAGTTAACGTCAACCTTCAGTCACATGGCTTTATTTTGGTTGGAAATTGTGTTAGAGTATTCTAATGGCTGCTTTGGATAAGCTTAATCTTTTAATAGCAATTAATAACTTGGAAGAAATGGAGCCAGCTGCAGAAGTCAGAAAGGAACATAGTAATCGCGTTTACGATGCCTTTGATATGTCCGATATAAAATTCGTACCTAAAAATGTTTCGACTAAGTAAGGATCTAGCACGGGATGTCCTCCAAACTCCTCCAAAACACAAAAATGAAATCGCAAAACCGCCTACAACCAAGCAATCATCCTTGTGCAAACCGCAAAACAACAACAATATGATAACACCACGATGACACATTTTAAACTTCTTGACTTTGACACTTCTCAACTGTTGCACCACGACCGCAATTAAAAGTTCCCAGACTCACACGGTCTGCTATCGGTCGACATATATCTACATATGAATGTATACACGATCTACGTTATACGGTCGACGAATGCGTTTGCCTCGTGTACCTCTTTTCGACTATCACTAGAGAATTTGATTTTTATAAAAAACTGCGTTCGCATGCGAACCAGACTGCACGAGTTGGTTCGTGCACGATCAATTCCTTCGGGATTCCAGAATTGGGCCCCTGGAAGTGTACATTTTTGTGTAGATTTTTTTCACTCAGCATTAAATTTGACAAATGCGTCAACTTCAACGCTGCTGAACTGACAAAAGCCGAACGTTGGTTGCGGACATAGGTGTAATTCGGGGGGGGGGGGGGGGAGGGGCAAGGGTAGGAAACCACCCAATATTTTGAGAGCATTATATTATTTGAGGCAAATCTGTCGAATTCCGAAATTCTTTCGGAAAAGTAGTGATTATGACAATTACGCCAATCAGGGCAAAGGTTTTCAATACAATTCTAATGGGTTTAGGGTTTCTTTTCTAGGCGAACGGTTTGCTTACGGTGTTTGACTAATTTTTACACCATTTTTCCATTTAAATACTTTTATTGTTTTTAAATACCACATTGCATTAAGCTTAAATCTACGTTCCAAATAAGAACATCTTATTTTATGTAGGTATTCAATACGTATAAGAACATTCTTAAAGTATGAGTACATTTTATATATCTCATCCTAATCCACACAAAAAGTATACATGAAGAGATAAAATATCAGCCGTTGGTATGGTTGGGGACCGTAGAAAAATAGCTTATCTTTATAAATGAGTTTTTATCTAGTATTTCTTTATAATTTATACTAATTATCAGTTACAAGTTTTCCCAATTGGTTTTATATTAATGCAAAGCATTTTAGTTCAGGAGAGTTGGGGCGGAACAAAAATAATTATATTTTAAAGATACAGGAAAATCATTTTCATTAAAAACATGTTTAATCGCGACGTCAGTAAATGACTCAAAATTGACGTCATAACAACGTTCCTACTACGATGTCTCTGCGAAGTTCTAAAATGTGACGTAACTTTGACGTCATTTTAAAATCCAGTTCATGACGTCAGAAAATGACTCAAAAATGACGTCATAACAACATTCTGTCTACGAAGTCTCTGCGACGTTTTAAAATGTGATGTAACTTTGACGTCATTTTTAAATCCAGTGTACGACGTCAGAAAATATGACTTAATTATGACATATTTTTAAGATCCGATATATTTGTGACTCAAGAATGACGTCATAACAACGTTCTGTAACGACGTTTCTGCAACTTACCAAAATATGACGTAATTTTAACGTCACTTATTTGGCAAATGACGTCGTAGACCAATACTGACCTTAAGCTGACGTCTGATGACGGCAAATTGACGTCAGTGTGCTGGCTGGGACGATACCTTAAGAACCAAAAGTCCGATTGTAGTGAAAATTGAACAGTAGGTTAGCTGGAGGAAGAACCCTATTGTTTGAACAAAATCTAAATAAAAAAATCATTAATTTTTTAAATAAAAAAAATATATTTTTTTGTTTTGTAATTAAACTAAAAATGTCTAAAACTAATATTATTTACAAAAAAAAAACTTCGAAGAGTATCCTATAGAATGTGTAACAATTATATAAGAAGTGCAGTAAATCGGCGAAGAGTATAATGGTTAGCTTGTTTTTTATTGCACTGGCAGTCTTCCAGGACTGTTCTGAGGCTCGTCCTAGAATTTTCCTACCCCTCCACAATAGTAACGTACACAACTATTATGGTTTATTGTATTTTATCTTCATTATTTTATAATTCCAAACCGCCTGCTATCATCCCATCAATATTCGGCATAAATAAAACAACAAACGCCGCTTGTTCCTTTCACGCACGTTCCTCCTGATATAATCTTCGCCGTTTTCAGCTCAACCACCGTGATCCACAGCTGCTCTTTATCCCCATCACCACCATCGCAGTGATGACTGATCGATATTCTTCGTAATAACAAGATTACACGGAACATTATGATTATATAAATTTATGAATCATCACGTTTGATCTTGGCTGTACAATTTCTCTGAATTATTGCAGTAATTTAAAATTAATGTGAAAGATGCAGTCGGACATAGCAGACTTCGAATATCTATTTGATTAATATTTTTCTCGAATATGGAACAATTCGCTAGTCAGTCAAAACAATATAATATACATGGACTTTCCAATACCCGTGTCCGGAACCCGTCAGACAACCACGGCTCGAAGTGCTGTGTTAGTCGGAACAATTTAGAGTAAAATGTAAATATAAAGATTGTTCCTATGGATGAATTAAAAAACATATTGAGCATAATATCTCCAATGTAGAAGTTATAAAACTTAGTTGCTAATAAAATATTACGAATACTAAAACAAAAGTAGCACATATTGTGGAGAAACACTAAAATTTCTAGGGAACTGTCTTATTATAGCATTTTTTCTTACTGAAATCACCAAGACAAGTTTCAAGTTAAAATATTTATTATAATGTAGGCATTTTTTAGGAAAACAATTGCAAAATCGAAAATTGAATCGTTGATTGTTTAGGCACATAAGTCCTACGACAATTTTTTTTATTTAAGATTATAGTTTATGTACTTTTCGTGATATTATCAAAAATAAGTTTTTTAATATCAATTTTTTTTTAATTGTTTTAATTTATCCATATTTTGCCCAATAAGTAAAATTATTGGTATATGTTAAAAGCACAGAAAAACAAACAATTTAAAAAACAATTGTCTACACCAATTAATAGCCGAAACATGACATTTTTTGCATTATGGCCATTTATAAAACCCTCAATGACTTGAAATTTGCACTGAACATTTTCTGATATTTAATTGCGTTGATATGTTACATTTTTTTTAGTCACATATATTGTTGAAAAATTATCGACTTGAAGATGCTCGACAGCGTACCGAAACGGAAATATCGCACACAGCCTACTTCCGAACTTTAAGAAACTCATCATTTTCAAGGCGTAATTAAAACCTGATTCATTACCTTTCAATTCAAGTGACTAAAAAATGTTGTAACATGTTCACCAATAAGTTTAAAGATTAGGAAATGGTCAGTGAAACAATTGGAAAATTTTTTTAAAGTTTGTCTTAAATAATCACAGCCACGCAAGAAAAAATTTTTTCTGGTCTGGAGATTTACCCATGCTCACTGTATGTTTTTGGGGTCACCGAATCCGAATCCAAGGTCTATTTAACTCCATCACAAGATTTTGCCATAACATCAAGAAACCCATAATTTAAGTGATTTAGACATCTCTTCACATAAATCGCTGTAACTTCTTCTAGACAAGAATGACCCCCTCTTTCTTATACTAGATCGATTTTAAATTAAATTTCCAATCCGATGATGTGAGGCGCGATATTCTTACGGCGCTCTTTAAGTGAAATATCTGCCGCCAAAGTGAGAGGTCCCAGGATTTCGCTTCTCGAGCGATACGGCCCAGCTTCGAGGGCAATTTCTGCCAAACGGAAGCTAGCAAAAATCTCAAAAAAAAAACAGGTGTATGTAGAAAGATGTAAGAAATCGTTTGGCGCGTCTGAGGCCGATGCGTGCCTTGGTTTTCGAGATATGGCCGCTCGAAGTCACCGGAAGATGTAAATCGAATTTTTTTACCGCTTCCCGAAGGCTGTATCTCGAAAACGAAACGAGATGCAGAGCTGCGGTTTACTCTATGCGATTTCGCTCGCCTTTCTACATACCTCTGAATTATTTGATGCTTTATCTTAGAAATTTTGCAAAAAAATGAAAGTGCCGGCAAAAATCTGAAAATATTTAGAGTTATGCAGGAAGGCGAGATAAGCAGAGTGGCGTAAACCACAGCTCTGTATCTCGTTTCGTTTTCGAGATATAGCCTCGAGAAGCGGAAAACAAATGCAATTTTCACCTACTGGTGTAATCGGGCGGCCATATATCGAAAACTAAGGCGCGCACTAACCTCATATTTGCGCCGAACGATTTCTCACGTCTTTCCACGTACTCGTGAATTTTTCCAGATTTTTGCTAGCTTTCGTTTGGCAGAAATGCACCTCGGAGCTGGGCCGTGTCGCTCGATAAGCGAAATCCTCGGACCTCTCAATTTGGCGGCCGATATCTCACTTAAAAAGCTTTGGAAGAATATCGTACCCCACATCGTCGGATTGGAAATTTAATTTGCAATCGATTCAGTATAAAGAAGAGGGGGGTCATTTTTGTCTAGAAACAGTTACAGCGATTTATGTGCAGAGATGTCGAAATCGCTTAAATTATGGATTTCTTGCAAAATCCTGACGCGATGGAGTTAAATAGACCTCGGATTCGGATTCAGCGACCTTAAGAACATATAGTAAACATGGTCAGATCTCCAGGACAGAAATAATTTTTTTTATGTGGCTGTGTATTTGTAAGTGTATTTTTGTTAATATCACCGAAAAGTACTTATAAGAAACAGTAAAAATTGAATCGTCGATTATTTAGAGTCATATATCAGTTCAAATTATATTTGAACTGATATCTGACTCTAAATAATCGACGATTCAATTTCTACTGTTTTTAGACCTTGTATTATACATATATAAATTGTTTAAGAGTAGCCTCTCTCTCTCAATTGTTTTTATGTATTACAACTTGCCAAATTGACCATAATATTCCGACAAATCTAGTTTTCTTAACGATCAGAATCGATTTCTCGGATTTATACAAGTCATCTATAAAGTTTTTTTTCAAAAATGCACCCCCTCCAGATTAGAGCAAAAGGAAAATAAGAAAGAAAAATGCGTCTGGTTTCATGGCATTTATTACATAACGCTGAAGTTTTGAAAATTCACAAAACTGCTCGATATTACTGCCTCGATTTTCAATACAAAGGTCATAACTGAGCAGCTGTATGGTACTGTGATGATGTAGTCTCAGGGGCTACTTGAACAATCCTTTCCTGGAAGGCAGCTTTATCGATGACGGGCTCCGCATAAACCTTGTCCTTCATCGTAATCCATACAAAAATGTCGATAGTAATCATGTCCGGAGAGCGAGCAGGTCAAGGACAGGAGCAGTCTCAACTGCGACCAATCCAGCGTCGCGGCTGGACATCCATCGAATTGAACATTCCTATATTGGAAATATTATCCTTAATATATTTTTTAATTGATCCACATGTAGCGAGGTTTCTAAAGTGCCTACACTTTAGACTCTCAGTTTTATTCCACTAATACCGATACGTGAAAAATTAACAAAGTACCGAACCGGCATTAATTTATACTGCAAATATGTGGTGCCATTGAGAATAATGTGTGTGTATATGTTTCAAAAAGTTTCGTCGAAATTATACAGGGTGTCCCGAAAGTCCCGCCTTCCCCTGTAGGTGATGATTCTCCATGCAAAAATAGTAAGAAAAGTTCCTATAAACATGTGTCCGGAAATGCTTCCTAAGGGAGCTACGGCCTTCTAAGAATGGCGCAAAAATAGGTGTTTTTACTAATTATCTCGGAAATAATTTGGGACAACTTTATGAAACTTGGTTAACTATTTTCGATCATTAAAGGCTATTGTTTTACAGTATTATCCAAAATTAATTTCATCCAGGGTCGGAGAAACGAGGGGTTGGTGTCTTTTGTTTCTACATATTAATGTTTCAAGTTGACATTTTTAGTATATTAATCCCTGATTATGATTACCTGGTTAATTCTGCATAAAAAAGGTTCTCTTTACAATTACCCATATGGCAAGCCGTTTTCGAGTAAAAGCGGCCTAAACGAAATGTTGCGTATTCGTTTGCTAAATGCCCACTATTTATTTTTCAAAGTAAGCCTATGTCATTCAGTAACAAAAATAGCAGCGTACACCTCACAGGAGTATCTCGATATGATTATCTGTTATGGTATGGCTCATCAACAAGCTGTACCAGCCGCACGACTGTACGCGAACCGATTCCCGCAACGAGAACGGTTTCCCGACGCAAAAGTTATCACGCGCTGCCCCAATCGTGTACGGGAGAGTGGAGATGTCCTACCTGATAGACGAGGTAACGGTCACCCAAGAGGGAGTCCAATAGCTGAAGAAGAGATGATTCTTGATACATTTGCTGCTCAACGAAGGTTGAGTACTAGGCGAGCTGCTAGACTACTGGGGACTACAAGAACACGTATTCATTGAACCCATCGACGTGAAAATCAACATTGTTATCGTTATCGTCAGGTTCAGCAACTCTTGCCGCGAGACCGTGAACCTTGAACGATCTTCTGTACAAGTAAGCTTAATTTTGTATGCAGTATCTGCATGAAATAAAAAACAAATTTTAAGCAAATGTGATAAATTTGTAAATCTAACACTTAAACCGACCATTTTTTTTTTATTTCACAGATTTGTTGGAAAATCATTTGGCCACTCCTTCATTTCTTAATCAGATATTGTGGACTGATGAAGCGACATTTACTCCAAATGGAATATTTAATTCAAGGAATTTTGTTTACTGGGTCCATGAAAATTCTCATTTAACTCGCCACATTTTCAATACCGATTTTCAATTAATATTTGGGCGGGACAAATAGGGAATCTAATGGTAAGTACATTTACATTTTCATTGGGTAACTAGTAGGTTAAGTAAAACTTGAAAATAATATTTACCACCAATTTTGCAGATTGGTCCCATATTCCTTCCCGCATGACCTAATGGACCAAATTATGTACGATTTCTCCAGAGATAACTACCCGGTTTCCTATATGAAATCCCGCTGTTTTCTCGTTTGAATCTGATTTCTGTGCACGATGGTGCTCCGGCGCACTTTAGTAGGGTAGCAAGGTGTCATTTGAACCGAGTTTTTCGAGGGCGCTGGATAGGAAGAAGCGGCCCAATAAGTTGGCCTCCTCATACGGCGGATTTAAATCTGATGGATTATTTTGTGTGGGCCATATAAAAATTTGATTCATTTTAATGACACAGTTAGTGAGGACGACATGCGAGCCGACCTAATTGCGGCATTTGACACTATCATCAGGGAAATGGCGCAAAGAGCCACAAATAATATTGTTCGCCGTGCAGAGACCTACATCGAGCAGGAAGGGAGGCATTTTGAGCACATTTTGTAATAATGATAATGGTAATTCAAGTTGCTTTTTATCATAAATGTCCATTAAACTTGCACAATGTTTCTTTTAACACTATCACCAAATACTTGAAAGTAGTTCCTTTAGGAAAACATACCATAACAGATAATCATATCGAGATACTCCTGCGAGGTGTACTCTGCCATTTTTGTTACTGAATGACATACGCCTACATTGAAAAATAAATAATGCGCATTTAGCAAACGAATGCGCAACATTTCTTTTAGCTTTTACTCGAAAATGGTTTGCCATATGGGTAATTGTAAAGAGGCCTTTTTTATGCAGAGTTAACCAGGGAATTATAATCAAGGATTAAAATACTAAAAATGTCAACTTGGGACATTAATATGTATAAACTAAGAACACCGATCCCTCGTTCCTCCGCCCCTGGATAAAATTAATTTTGAAATATATTGTAAAACAATAATCATTAATGATCGAAAATAGTTAACCAAGTTTCATAAAGTTGTCCCAAATTATTTCCGAGATAATTAATAAAACACCTATTTTTGCGCCATCCTTAGAAGGTCATAGCTCCCTTAGGAAGCATTTCCCGGACACATGTTTATAGGAACTATTCTTGCTATTATTGCATGGAGAATTAGCACCTAAAGGGGAAGGAGGGAGTTTCGGGACAACCGGTATAACAATTTGATATGCAAGAACTATGTCATCGATTACTGTCTCCTTCTACATAACCTCACTAACTCTCGATATATTGTAAAACGACACGTTCTGACTAATTGAAAATAAATCATATTTAAGACTATAAAGTAGACTATAATTAGAGGCAATATACCGCTTACACCAACAATAATTACATCAAAATGAAAACTATTGAAATGGGTAGAGGAATTTAATGACAATATATGCAATACATGCACTACCTGAGAACCTGTGTATTATCATATTGTGTTTGAATTTTATTTTATTACCTCTCAGCATTAATTACATATTGAATTTTTGATTTATAGGCACATTGTACAATAACATATATGACCCATTTAATAATTGTTTATGTGATATAAGGCTATTTATAAATGGTTGATTAATAAATATCTTTATTTTTAATTTACAAGCGAAGTATTACGATATTATTGCCGTTAAAGGAATTACTTGCATCTGTATATTATTTTGTACAAGGGGATAGACAATGTTTTATTGGAAAATCCTTCATCTCGTTCATATCCGCGGATAAGTGTAAGAATAGATAATATTATCTAAACTTCGCCCTGTGTAATTATTTTTTTTCTCTTCTCAATAAAGTCGTTTATTATTATTATTATGATTATTATTACAGAATGAACAAAAATATTCGCCCAACTGAGTTTTTGTATGAACCATGTTTTCAACAATTTAAACAAAATTCCAAGAGTCCTTAACGAGATCACTGGAACTTTAATAGTGCAGGAGCCAGCATGCAATTATCTAACACATTCATGTAAACTAGAGACATGATCAATCCCTTGCCTCAGAGCATGCCCAATAATGGATAAGAAAAGTGATATGATCATATTTTCTCATGGTGGATACTTCATTAAATAAGTCAAAATGACTTTGTTACAAGTATTTGTATTATGCGAATTACTTTTTATCGATTACTTACCACTTAGTGAAATTAAAAGTACAATGGGGTGTTCGCATTTAAAAAAAAGTGTATTTTTAATGGGCTCATTATGTTCTTCAGTAAAAGTTAATGGCTTTTGTGTGGTTTCAGTTTTTCTTACGCCCGATAAGTTTATTTTTGAAAATTAAATTTAAAAAATAATCTTGTGACTTAGGAGAATTTTAAGCATATGTGTTGAACTTTGGAACTAATACCTCAGTAATGCAGAAATCTTCTCTGTAAATTTCGATCAAGAAAAACTGCGTGTTCTTCTTCTTCCAACATTACGCAGGAAATAGGTCATATTTTGAGGTTATAACAATATAGTAATGAAGTGGAGTTTGAGATTTATCGTTCGGTTTTGCGTTTTTGTTTGTGCTAATATAATAGTTAAAAATGGAAAGTGGCTATGAAAAAGCATATTCTAATAACTTGCCATTAGTTTCATTGAATGTGATTCATGACTTTTTCGTCAATAATATGGATTTTTTAGCTCCTGAAATGAGAAGTGTAAAAGAATCGCTTATCCATTCTTATAATTCTTTAATTTTTGCGTTTGTGTACAAACATATCGAATTTAAATGAAATATTTGAATTTATTATTTTTAATGTGTTTCATAATTAGTAATTGAAATGAAACAAAATAATGTGTAATAATAAAATCACTAATATCAAAAGTGAAACTTGGTGTTGCTGGCGCACAGAATTTTAATAATTCACTTGCGACTGAACTAAACAACAAAAAGAAATATAGTTTCCAAAAACTTCCTTGACCTTTAAACTTCACTTTTTGACGTTATACTATCATTATATCTTCAATAATAAAAAAGTTTCTCGCTTACTATATTTTACAATGCGTTTACAATCAATCACAACATTCACAAATCGCCATTCTATATTTATGAATTATGACGTTTGGCGTTTGGTAATATCTCTGGGTATATTAACAAGAAGAAGAAGAAGACGACCGAATTAATAGTTAAAAATATACTTGTTCTATTTAATAACAGATGGCGCAGATTCAATAGATTTTCGTACGTCACGATACTCCCACTATTTTTAGGTTTACTTTAATTATGAACAAAATACTAATTTATGGAAAAAATTAAAAAATACGGGTCGCTTTATTTTTCATGATCTTTTGATATGTGCATTTATCTCAACACCATGCAAGCATCCCATTGGCATACATCCTGGTTAGTGGAGGTCCAGCGACAGACATTCTAAACCTGCACGCTATGTCACTGGGCATGACAAAGAAGTATCAAGCGAATTTCTCTGTTATCGATTAATTACCACTTAGTTATTCCAAAGGTACAATCGCCTTACATCCCGGTTAGTGGAAGTTCAGAGGTAGGCATATACAGGGTGTAACATAAAGGTTGGGGATAAGTGAAATGGTGGATTCTTTAGTAAAAAAAAAAAAATAGTTTCTTTTCACATGAAGTTATGCTCTACGGGTTTTCATTTCCAATCGCTAAAAATTTCAAAAAATCTAGTTTTTCTCTAATAACTTTCGAACGTTAGAAAATAATGGAACGAAATTTTAACCGTAGCTTAATTTGATAATGCCCTCCGAACAGGTAAAAGATTGACTTCTTGAGTTACTCAGTGGCGTGCGTATGCATTGTACCGTAAGGTTTTCCGAAGAAAATTGTGGTACGCCACTGGTAAAAACATTTTTATAATATTTTTTTAAGATCCACTCTTTATTTTAAACAAAATTACCCTCTCGTGTTCTGTTTTATTTGCATCTCTTGTCATTTTCCCGAAATTAAAACTTTTGTAAATACCGTTTTCTCCCACTTCTAACATAGAAAAATGAAAATAACAAGAACATTATCAAGTATGCTTTCACTCATACACCGGAAATGGTCGAATAAGCATTAAAAAAAGACTTTTGCATGGAAAAGTATATTAAAATATCACTATCATTATTTTTACAATAATAAAAAATACTAGTGACTTAGGAATTTAAGGAATTTATTGACTAGGTAATAGGAAGTAGGAAGTAACAACAAACAAGCTTACAAAAGGTGCTGGAAATGTTGCTCCCCAACTTCAATACATTTTTCAATACGTTTTCTCATGGATTCTCTTACTAGTCCAAAATACCAGGCACCTCTCGAATTATCTGACAGCCCATTTCAACTTTTTGACAATGAGTTTGCACATCAGGAATGGGAACGGAATAAACTATGTTTTCAAGTGCCCCCCACAAATAATAGTCTAATGGATTAAGGTCTGGAGAACGAGAAGGCCACGCTCTTGGCCCCTGCACGACCTATCCATTTATTCCGGAACGTTTCATTTAGGTATTCTCTTACTTCTCGCCTAACGTGAGCTGGGGCGCCATCATGCATAATTCACATGTTCTGTTTCAGTTAAGACTTCTTCCAATAAAGGTTGTAATCCGTTTTGAAGAGAATGCAGATACGATAAGCCGTCTAGTCTGTTTGGTAGTACTATGGGACCAAAAAAAAGTCGCCAATTGTACCGGCCTAAACATTAATTGAAAATCGTTGCTGGTGCCGGCATTGTGTTATTCCATGCAGATTTTCATCAGCCCACAGATCCCTAGTAGCACCAATATTGCACCAATATATAATCCATATAGGACCAATATATGAATATTGGTTCTATATAGGACCAATATTCATATATTGGTCCTATATGGATTATATATGTTGTGTTACTAGGGATGGTTATTGTGAAAATTAAGTAGACCATCCATCGTAAATCCAGCTTCGTCGGTAAATAAAATGGATGAGTGGAATAACAAGTTCTGATTACACTTATTTAAAAACCTGGTACTAAATCTAAGACATAATCCTCGGTAGAAAGTGCCTGCACTCTTTGCAGATGGTATGGGTATAACAAATTATCATGCAGGATTCGTTGGACAGTCATATGACTTACTTTCTCCATTCTTCCAGTTCTTCTAGTACTATACCGTCTGAAGGAGCCGTTCCTCAAGTTGCACTATCCTTACATTTCGAAGTCTTTCGCTGGAGTTGCAAGGCATTAACAAGCCGGATTCACGTAAGCGTGCATGAATTCTCGAAAAGGTCTTCCTATTTGGAATGCGCCGAGTTGAAAAACGGTCAGCATACTCACTCATAGCTAACACAGTATTCCCGTTGGCAAGGTCATAAATAAAATACATGTCGATAATTTTTGAAATGAGTAGTCCATTTTTAACAGATTAAACCAAAGTACAACTGTTTAAGGAAAGCTAAATGTCTTAATTGACAATGACGTTTTGTCTGAGAACGTCTGAAAACCATTTTCGGTATCTGAGTGAAAGCATAATTAATAATGTTCGTGTTATTTTAATTTTCCTATGTTTGAATTGAGAGAAAACCGCTGCCTAAGGAATCACTACTTCCACATCTTAATATTTAATCTAAGTCACTTTAAAGGAAATATCTTGACTAGATTGCACTCTGGTATGTGGAAATTATTGATCAAAGAATTTTAATAATATTTGAGGCAGATGTCACAGAAAAGTTTGAGGCGTTGGTGTGTACCATATACGTTAAAAATTAAGCTTCTAGTTTACACTACTTATTTTCCCCAATTAATAATAGAGTGAAGGTGCTGGGGTTTGGAAAATATTAGAAAGAAATTTGAGGCCTTGGTATGTAGTATATACATCAAATTCCAAATTTCTGTACTCTTACCAGCTTGATTTACTGATTTTCCCCTATTTACTCCTACTTAACCCCCAACCCTTCAACGGAATAATCCCAAAATATAGTCTAGTTCCGAATGTCGTTGTAATACATACGTCTACTAAATTTGAAGTAAATATGTCAATTTTATTTTATCAACCCGTTTAATAATAGAGTAAGGGTGGTGGGCGGGTTGAAAAATATTATTAAGAAAACTGAGGCCTTGACCTTTAGGACATACACCGAATTTTAAGTTGCTGTACTCTTACCAGCATGCCTCACTTATTTTTCCCTATTTACCTCTACTTACCCCCACTCCTTTAACGCAATCATGTCAAAATATTAATCTAGTTTTCACATATCGTTATAATACATACATGTACCAAATTTCACGTGAAAATCTAAATTAATTTCATCAACTTCTTTTAATAAGGAGAGGGTGGTGAGGGGTTGGAAAATATTATAAAAAAAACATGAGTCCTTCGCTTCTAGTATATACACCAAATCCAAAATTTCTCTACTCTTACCAGCTTGCTTTACTATTTTCCCCTATCTAGCCCTATTTAACCCACAACCCTTCAACGGAATTATCTCAAAATATAATCTAGTTCCAGATGTCATTATAATACATACGTGTACCAAATTTCAAGTGAATATCTCAATTTTATTTTATCAATCCGTTTAATAATAGAGTAGGGGTACTGGGGGGTTGAAAAATATTATAAAAAATCTGAGGCCTTGGTTCTGTACTCATACCAGCTTGCTTTACCTATTTTCCCCTATTTAACCCTATTTAACACGATTTAACCCCCAACCATTCAATGGAAGCATCTCAAAATATAATCAGGTTCCAGATGTCGTTATGTTACATACGTGTACCAAATTTTAAGTGAATATCTCAATTTTATTTTATCAACCCCTTTAATAATGGAGGTGGTGGGGGGTTGAAAAATATTATAAATAATATGAGACCTTGACCTCTAGTACATACACCGAAATTCAAGTTTCTGTACTCTTACCAGCTTGCTTTCCTTATTTTACCCTGTTTACCCATATTTAACCCCCAACCCTTCAACAGAATCATCTCAAAATTTCAAATGATTATCTCAATTTTATTTTATCAACCCCTTTAATAATGAACTGGGGGTGGTGGGAGGTTGAAAAATAATATAAAAAATAGTGGGGCCTTGGCTTGTAGTATATACATCAAATTTCAAGTTTCTGTACTCTTACCAGCTTGCTTTACATATTTTTTCCTATTCCCTTCACCGGATATCTTCAAAAAACAATCCATTTTCAGATCTCGTTATAATATATACGTGTACAAAATTTCAAATCAATATCTTAAACCGTTCCGGAGAAAACTTGCGGACAAAAAAGTTACAGACAGACCGATAGACAGACAGACAGGCCGACAGACAGACAGGCCGACAGACAGACAGACAGAAAATTTTTTTCGCTCAAATTTAAAATTTCGACGTTTCATGACATTATAAACCTATTCCAAGAAGAAAAATTTTTGAATTTTTTTTTGTGATTACCATACTAATAGTAATATGGTATTTACAAAAGTTTTAATTATCGGAAAATGACAAGAGATACGAGTAAAACGCAGGAGGGTAATTTTGTTAAAAATGAAAAGTGGATCTTAGAAAAATATTTAAAAAATGTGTTTACCAGTGGTGTACAACAATTGTCTTCTGAAAACGTTACGGTACAAGCGTACGCACGCCACTGAGTTACTTAAGGAGTCTATCTTTAATCTGTTACCAGGACATTATCAAATTAAGCTACGGCTATAATTTCGTTCCATTTTCTTCTAACGTTGGAAAGTTATTAGAGAAAAACTAAATTTGTTAAAACTTATTAGCGCCCTATGGCTTGGAAACGAAAACTCGTAGAGCATAACTTTAAAGACAGACATTTTAAATTTGCAAGGTGTCTACTTTTCACTTATGATTAGTAAGGATCAAGCTGATTTGTTTTTAAATAATTAATTTCATTCAGTTTTCACCACCCACTAGGTAAAATTCTCCTATCGTTTTTCTTCTCTGTCATGCTGAAAGGCAAATAATTCATAGTGTCTCTAGCCTACACACGTGTCAGATAATTGCAAGTTGGCACCTATACTATAAATGTTGCAAGAGGTAAGAGGTAGAGAAAACAGTTTTTTGCAAATATCTCGTAAACTAGTAGCTTTATGATAAAAACATTTATTATGAAAGCTGCAGCTGCCATATTTACAATAAAAACTCTATAGCTTTTTTTAATGAAAGTGATACTTTACAAGAAGAATGACTTACTAAAAAATTGTGCCCGAATATCTTCCAAAACATCTGTACTATCATTGTTCTAATTTTATGAGTTACTTTCTTCAATGCTTATGCTTATGCTTCTTTTAAGAAATTCGAAGAATCTACGTCTTCTATCATGTTATTTCCCTTCTCCATATTAGGTATACAATGTTGACCCAATTAGCTGTGGTAGTAATTACAGACAATAAGTCAATGCAATCCCATTTTACTCCATCCATACTTTGATGAACAGCCTTCGTGAAAGGCAATTGCAAGGAAATTTTATTGAATAGAACCACAAGGGTGGTAATAATGTTTGAATTGGCTCTAGAATATTATATGCGATCATCCAACCCCGGATGATGAATTGAATGAAATGTACTGATAGTCCATGTTTGTACTTCATACCGACACAAATGTTGCTGAGATGCACTAGATGTTGGTGGAAGAGCAGCTAAGTTTACAGCTTTATTGCGTTACGCAGACTTAGCAGAAAAAGATATCTCAAGGTGTCTATAAAATTATCATGCTATTGAGCACCGTGCATTGCCAAAAGCATCTGAACTAATTTATAAAAACATTAATTCAGGTGAACATTCCAGCCTTTTAAAGAACTCAACTGCATTACTTATCTCAGCACATTCCCTAATAAGTTTAAAGCTTTGAATTTACATATATTAAACAACTGCATTCAATAAGTGCTAGTTATATTGAAACCTTCCATGCTGGCCGTCATGCTAGGTCACTAACACCAAACACATATCCATACTTTAGAATTTCTTCTGAATTCCTGGCACAAAATCAAGGCAGGATTGAAAATATTCTCATTTTTGCAATTTATGAAGCAAGTTAAAACAAAGTACAAATTAGGTGGCAGATTTCTGGTCTGGTGTTATCCCGTTGCTGTTGATAGATAAATAATTCTTTGGTTTTGGAAACAATTGAAACTAAGATATCAATGAATACTTCTTATGATAAATTTGTACTATAAATGTTTAAATAAGCTCACATTGTTAATTAATTTCTTGTATAGGGGCATTGGGTAGCAATTTGGGAGGAAAATATTTATAAATTTAACGAAAATACAATAAATTTATCAACATACCGTAAAATAACAACTATGTCCAAATAACCAACATTGCAGCAGTTGTTATTCCTATCCGGTCTTGCCAACTTCAAATGAGTTGCCGACCTATCGTGGCAACCACGGCTGTGTGTGTCAAAAATTTCTCTTGGGTAGTGTGATCTGTGAAGTAGAGTTTACTTTATGAAGTTGACTTTATTTAGCATATTACGTATTTCATTAAAAAGTCATTATTAAATATGAAATTGTTATTTTACGCAATCAAGAAAAAATAAATGCCAACGAAATATTATATTATGCAACAAGGAGGAAAAGTGACACAATTCCGAATGATGGTGGAAATTACCGAATGAGGCGTCAAAGATGTCCAGTAACTATGGAAAATTGAATTTTTCCAGAACCAAAAATAAAAAATTATATATATTTATATGCGTTCGGTTTAACAATATCCATAGGAAAGCATTCCCGCCCTAGGATGACAAAGTCATTTCAGTACAGGCACTTCTTGCTGTTTAATTTGCTGTTGTCTCCCAACTTCTGTAGTATATTATAGTCATATAGATTGCAGACCAAAGAAAACAGCGGAAATGTATCTGATCCTAGAAATTAATTATTAACGTGTCAAATGCAGTATTAGTTGGCTTCGGTACTTCACTTTTTGTGATTGTGATCATGTGATATTGACCTTATCGTGTGATTATCATTTATTAAATGTTTAAGCGTAAAGGTTTTTCTCGTAAAATATAAATCTGATATACGTTCTATCTAGATCTAAAAGTATTCGATTGCTTAAACAATAATCCTGAAGAGAAAGTCTTTTTTTTAGTAAAATTTTTAGCTATTCTCCTACTAAGGAAAAATGAGCTTTTAGAAAATGTGAGCTGTATTAAAATGGGTTTACTTCCAATTTCTACCAACATTTTTTAATATAAAGTGTATTCCATGTCAAAAGTTTAATGTATTGCGATGCGTATTTTACCAATATGCCTTATAAATCAAGGTTAACTGTAGTGCCATATGCAAATTAATCCATATCCATAACAAACTCAAAAGTGCTTTCATATGAAGCACTTAATGTATTTGAGGATAGTCTTGTTTACTTAGTAATTAGTAATGTAATTTAAATTTGTGAATAGGGGCAACTGCGGTTAAATAAATGCGGTACGGGTCTAAAGAGAAAACTCGATATTATAATACATGTTTGAACGAGTTATTAAAACATATTTCAAGGGAAAACCCAAATTATTGTTTACGCAAGTACTCCTTACCTTATTTATATTAACACGTACAAATAGACATTAACACAACAACCATTCTCTGCTATATTTCCATCTACCGCAACTGTGATTCGAACTCAGGAGAGATAACAGCGATTAGACATATTGTGCCACTCATCAGAGGTCTAGCCCACTGCTACCGTCTCGGTAACACATGAAAAATACCATTAAACATCCATCCCCTGGCCCGTATTTGAACCCGGGACTCCGTGGCCGCAAGCCATTTCTTTATTTTTTTTTTAAATTGCTTGTGACCACGGAGTCCTGGGTTCGAATCCTGGCTAGGGTATGGCACCTTAGCTCTGCGCCAGTGAGTCGATGAAATCTATTGTCACATTTCTATTATCTATTTTATCTATTACGTAGTATCTATTATCTAGTGTAGCATTATTTGTTATCTATTGTCTATTGACCACTGCAGATTGTCTATTTTCCTACTATCTATTATCTATTCCTCATTGTCTATTGTATACTATCTATTGTTTATTACTTACTTAATGTATCCTGTCTGTTATCTAATGTTTGTTGTCTATTGTCTGTTGTCTATCCCATGCTGCCTGTATTATCTATTGCCTATTACCATCTCCTGTTTATTGCGTACTGTCTGTCACCTATTATTTGTCGCCTCCCGTCTGTTCTATATTGTCTATTGTCTATTGTAGCATATACTTTCCACAAATAATAGTATTGATCATAATCGCTTGTAGAAAAATTAATAAAATGAAAGTATAATGTCGCAATAGCAGAGGATAATATTTTATTCTTATGTATTGCTCCCATTATTATACTCTTCGCAAATACAAAACGAAGAGTATATTGCATTCCATCGGCACATTTCTAAAACCGGTAATATTGCTCGTAGGAAAAAAATTCATATCACTGTGTTGGGGGTCGAATTCTGAACAACTATCAAAATGTCCGTCCGTCCGTCTGTCTGTCTGTCTGTCCGTCCGTCCGTCCGTCCGTCTGTCTGTTTGTCTGTCCGTCTGTCTGTCTGTCTGTCTGTCTCTCTGTCTGTCTGTCCGTCACGTTTCTTGTGAGCATGATAACTTAAGAACGAGAAAGCCAATTGTATTGAAATTCGGACAGTAAGTTAGCTTTAGCTAGAGGAAGAACAAAATCGATCAATAAATAAAAGAGTTATTAATTTTTGAAATGAAAAAAAAATTTTGTTTTGTAATTAAATACAAAATTTTTGAAACTAATATCATTTACAAAAGAACTGCGAAGAGTATCCTGTAGAATGTGCAACAATTATATAACAAGTGTAATAAATTGACGAATTGACGGATAGCTTGTTTTTATAAAATTTGTAATGGCAAGAGGACATATTACTGAAAGTTGTAGTGTTAATAGCAAACATTAATCACAATATTTTATTGGTGGGTGCTGCTCATAAAATTTATATAAAAAAATCATCGTTTGCTTTTATGTAGTAATCTCTAATATTTCCCTTGTTTCATTTCTCTGGTTATTATGGTTTTTTAGGAAAATTAGTTTAATAGTGCCACCAGCATCATATTAATATATACAATATCGTTTTCTTATGATTTATAGTGTAACAACATATATCGTTTCAGAGATGTCAACTGGGGGTCACTTCAGTACGCCAATCCAGCTAGATATAGGTATCTTTGTTACAACATTTCTAATTTACAACTTTCTAACTTTTTTTGCTGCTGAAAAATATTTAAAAATTTTAACGAAGAAAACCTCTGCGCCAAACGGACCAGACAGAGGTTGGCTCTTGACGACTTGATTGGTACAAAAAGTCTCACACCTAAAAATATATAAATTAGGACAGTGTTAAACTAAAAAATTAAAATTAAAGCTAAAGACTCTTAACGTTTCGGAAGATTATCTACTTCCATTCTCAAATCTTCTTGGTCAGTTAATAAATATTGGAAGGAGAGAGAATATACCATCACAACCTGAGGACTTTATGTCTATGACAGTAATTCCATATATACATGGTTTTTCGGATAAATTACGAAAAATTGGGAATAGGTTTTCCGCATAAACGGTTTTCCAAACGGGCTCCACGCTAAGGTCGGTTATTTCGAAAACCAAACCTCTAAATATAGCTCAAATTAAAAAAAAAAAATTATAGTGAGTGCGGAAAACATTACGTAGGTGAGTCATCTAGACCTTTCAACGTCATCTAGACCTTTGGTGAACATAGAAATTACACTAGAAGGGGAGAACGTGAAAAATCTAAAATTTGTGAACGCGCGTGGAATAATAATCACAGGATCCAATGGGACTCTCCGATGATTTGGGAAAAAAAGGACAACGGAACTAGAGGAAAACTTAAGGAAAACATAAGATAAATATAATTTAACGACTCACGTGACTATGGAAATACATAAAGAATGAACTGTCATGGTTGATGGTCTAAAAGTTTTGAGAACGGAAGTAGATAATCTTGCGAAACGTTAACTGTCTTCAGCTTTCATTTTCATTTTTTAGTTTATGGCATTATTCCAGTTTATATATTTTTAGGTGACATTTTGTACTGTCGTGAAGAAAAGAAAAATAGAACTGTTTTTTTCTAATGTAAATCTGTCTCTATTTGAATAAGTAATGAGTAGCCGAAATGAAACAGCACTTTTAATATAATTTTTATTGTAATGCTGTAGTTATTGGTAAGGCAGAAGATGAATTTTCAGTGAGACTTATTGCACTGCGTTATAACATTAACAAAAATTTATGTTTAACATTAAATAAACTGGAGAATAAACGCTACCATTAGTAGAAATTCTTGATCAGGGCAACAAACGATATCCAATTTAACAAGAAACTAACTATTAATATTTTGTTATTGCACTATTTCTATTTATAACTTATATAAGTCTATTTGGCATAGAATTAAATAAACTTATACAATAATCATTAGTAATAATATTTTCCCATGCATTACTACTTTCAGTAATTCTTGAGCATTCCGTGGTCTCATATTTCGTTTTTGGATACTTCTTACGAGTAGTCCCCATACGTCTCTTCTACAGGGTTGAGATCTGGACTATGACTTTTCCAGTTAAGAACATTAATGTGGTTATCTGGAAACCAGTTTGTCACGGTATGAGCAGTATGAACCGAACAATTATCTTGTTGAAATATGAATCCATTATTAGGAAATAATTGTGACACAGAAGGGAGCATAATATTGTCTAAAATCCTAATATACGTTTCACTATTAAATCGTCCCTAAAACGCCAGGACCACGTGCCGATATTCCACATGTTAACGGAATATCTGCCACTTTTGTCATTGTTAGATATATACTTCTAATCGAATAGAGTATTCAGAGGTTGATAAACACCAGTACGACCGCTGTGTGTAGGCTGGAAATTTGTTTATCTGTAAAGATTACATTGTTCCAAAAATTTACATCATGCACTAAAAATCCAAGCGCAAATCCCAATCGAGCTTCTTTATGTTCAGCTTTAAGTAGGTAGTTCTGTGGTGCTGGATGACAGCGTAGCTCCGATTCTCTTACTCGCCGGCGACCAGTACTACTCGATCCAGGAAATTTCGTTTCTTCAGCACCCTGAATTACTGAGTGAAATGGATTTTCTACTAATTTATTTACCAATTGCAAATCCTGCTGTTGAGTTGATATCCTTCGTCGCTCTGATCCAGGATTTCTCTAAACACAGAATTTTTGTTAATATTATAATGCAGTGCAATTTGTCCGATTGTCCATCCATACATGCAATGAATTTTGAAAACTAATTGACAATGTCACAAAAATTAGTGTTAGATGTACACAACTAGATTTTAGAAAAAATACGTTATAAGACTTGTCCTATTTTTTTTTTTTTTTGCTCACGGCAGTACCAATCAAGTATTCAAGAACCAACCTCTGTATGATCCTTTTGGCACCGAGGTTTCTTCATTAAAATATTTAAACATATTTCAGTGGCAAAATACCCAATAAAAATTAAGAAATTCTGAATACACCACAAATAAACAATTATAGACAATACAACAATTTAGTTAGATGTATTACATTCTTTCACATGGCCGCGCCGGATTAACATGGTATAAATGTGGTGGAGGCCAGCTCATAGCCGGTGATTTTCTAAAAATCGACGTTCAACCTTTATACCTTTTTTAAACCTGGGATGCAGTTAATCAAGATCTTTTATTATCACGTAAACATATTTATATTTATCAATAGTTTTAACACAGTTTTATGTTTATGATTTTCTGTAATCGCAAGATATCGTAGATAGATATTTTACATTTTACATGAGATCTAGATGTGAATCATAAAATTATATAATGCTAATATATAGTCTACTTTGCTTTTACCTTTCGAGATTTTTGTCTAGCAAACTCTTCAATAATATCGGATACATCTAACTCTTTAAGATATCACTATTGATACTCATATTTGTTAAATGATTCAGTCGATCTTGACTCATAGGAGACCTTGACCTATTTTTGGTCAATTTTAGTTTTGTGAATGATCTGTTATCGGTAAAATTTGTAGTCATTATTACCAAATAAATTCGCAATAATGTTTCCACATTTGGAAAGGCGTTTTCAAGATTTCTTTTTATCAATAACTGATATAAGCGTCCATCGTAACTAATTTGTTTTTGCTCATAGTCATTTCCAAATCGCGAAATTAATATTTTTTCCAATTCTCTAAATTGGAGTAGCTCTGTATACAAGGTGTAATCAGTTTCATGTCATTAAAACAAAACTGGTAATGGGGACCGGCTAGACAAACAAATAACCTTTATGACTTTTCCCTCTAGAGGCACTTTGAAAAACACTGATCTAGGTTAACATATTTAATATTATGGTAGGCAACTATTGTGAACCGCTGCTTTTCTTGGTCTTGATGGACTTGTACTTCCCAATTATACAACTTTTAAATTGTCCTAAAAAATTGCTGGCCGGCACACGCGGTGTCAAAGAATTATCGACCGCCTTTGATGTACCGCCTCAACTGAACTGAGGCAAGTATAAAGAGGTAAATAATTCGTTCTCTCCTCGTGCACAATTGCAAGCAAATAATGGCCATAGAGGTTTAAACAGAGCATTTCCTTACATGTGTGTTTTTTAATTTGGAATAAAATATTGGATTGTTTATAATTTAGAAAATTTAAATGTGGTTTATTAACATTTGTAACATAAATGAGTGTCCTGGGTTAAAAGCTTACTACCTACCTAAATGATTCAAAATCTCTGCATCTGTATCAATACACAGTTCGGTACGTCGAATTAAGTACATACGCACTTCATTCAACACTAAACACTAAACTATCAACTAACGTTGTCAATAAAGAAAAATAAAATAAAAACTTGGTACAAAAGCCAAAAAGGAATACAAAAAGAACGAACAAGTAAGTTGTGTCTGTACGTAATCAAGAATTTGACAACTTGAACGGTAAGTCAATAAAATAAATCTTAACTATAAATACACAATGACGCTAAATTCAAAAATAACAAAAACAACGAACGGCGGGTTGGACGTGTGTACATAACGAAACACCGACAGTAACTAAAATATTGCACAAGGGAGAGTTAGAGTATAGTTTTCTTCAGATAATATCTAGATCTAAACCTACCTCAATATTCCAGCAGTTCTCAAAATTTTTTATTGAAAATGTGCGAAATTTTGTTTATTTTTTTTTCTCCAAAACTATGAGCTTTAGACCCCATGTTATACAAGGTTTTTTGTTTGTCTTGTCGTTCCCTACCACCAGTTTTTTTTAATGACATGAAACTAATTACACCCTGTATATAGCTTCATCTAAATCATCGTTATAGATATTAATTCATTTTGTTGATTGAATTCTAATGTCATCTGAATTTTATTTTCATTTCATAATTCTCAATAAAAAATTTCAAGACAATGTGCTGTGGACCACATTTTGGTGGGGGCCCCTAGGCAGTGCCTCATTGCCTCGGGGTTATACCGGCCCTGCTCTTTCAGTTGTTTCTAGTTTTCCTTAGTTTTGTGTACTAAAATACATTCCAATATATTTCTAGGACACATGTATTAAATAATTCATACCAAGTGTTTTTAATACTTATTCTAAATAATTGTGTTACATAACACACATTCAGATTTCCCCTAGCAAAGAAGTTAACCAATTTGCATCAGCACTTTGGGATATGGCAAGTCTTCAGGAGCAGCCAATTGTAAACCACTTCAATTGAAGTGACTCGGCCTTACCTTATATTAACAAAGGAGTGGTTAGAGCCTCATATTTGCCTTCGCTACTGGATCTACTTACAATGGACTATTTGTTGTTTATTTTAGTAAATGCCTCTCCATGTCCTGAATTAAAGTTTTCGAAAATACATTTGAAGTGAGTATGAAAACATTAAGGCAGGTTGGTGATTGACGTAATGTAGTCAAGGGCCTTTAAAATGCTGATTTTCTTTGTTAACATTGGAAATATGTTTCAGGTAACTTGTTATAGTGGCACTTTTATAAGAACAAGGCTATTTGATGAATTGCATTGTTCTAATTTATTGATCTGTTTCAATTCTGAGTATGTTTACACTTAAATACAATTTTAAAACATTATGCATGCTCCTCATCATATTGATGTTCTTTAATATAAATTACTCAATAAAAACCATGAATATCATCATAATTGGTTTTACTTCCACATCCATGCAGTGGAAGTATAGTAATCGTAAATATATTTTCTATTTTTTTTTTGAAACGGGTTTAAAATATCACGAAACATCGAGATTTTAAATTTGAGTGAAAAAAATTCTGTCTGTCGGTCGTTCGGTCTGTAACAGTTTTTGTGCGCCCATTTTCTCTGAAACAATTTAAGATATTGACAGTTCAATCAAATTAGATTCTTTCGTGCCAACCGAGCCATCCGAAAGATGAAATATGGAAACGAGAGAAAAAATTCCGTACAGTTTAATCAACTAGTTTTATACAGACGGTCCCGTCCATTGCAGAAGTTATTCAAAATGGTGTCAAAAGAGACCCAAAAAAGTTTTTCGCGTTTTAGGAAAAATCTAAACTGAATAAAAAAAGTCTTGTACAAAATTTGTAGAACATTTTAATGGCAATAAAGTGAGTCCAGTTCGATATCAATAAATTTGCAAATAAAATATTTATTGCAAAAATACAGCTAAAAATTCCATTTTTTTTATTGCTATTATCTTTAAAAAATGATTATATGAGTATATTCCTTGGGGAGTACAATAAGAGCGTGTTTAAAAAATAGCAAAAAATTGATTAGTTTTTGCGGTAATCGATTTTTTCGAAAAAATAACGATTTCGTAGAATTCCAACTACTCAGGTTCCTGAACACTTGCCGAAACGTTTTCGAGCTTTAAATTTTCTTGAAAAGTCGTACTAACATGTGCATATAGTGCGCGCATTGTTAAATAATTGCAAATATGCAAAAAATGACCAACAAATCGAAAGAAAACTTCGATTATCTTTTTAGTGTGAAATTGTATCGGAATGCTATCACCGCCAACCGATTGCTGGTAGGTTTCACAAGTTTAATGAAAAAAAATATATATTTTACGACGTTCTGAAGCTGAGATATTTTTTTTCCAAAAATCGGTACTCCATTTATTAATTTTAATTAATTAAGATTTTTAGTGTTTTTTTAAATAAATAATTTATTTGCAAATTTATTGATATCGAACTGGGCTTATTTTTTCAACCCATTAAGAAGTTAAATTTTCTTTTACAATTCTTTGGGACTTCCTGCTACATGTATTTTTTTTTAAGCGGTGCTCGGGGAATCTGCAAAATATCACAATTAACCAGTATGTTACTGGTAAATAACCTCTACGCCTGTGACTTTTACGTCAAAGGATCAGTTAGAGGTTGCTTTTTTTTAATAAATAAGACAAATAAGTATAAAAACTTGAAATTAAATATTTCGCCGACGTTTCGGAAATCTAATCTGCTTTCTTTTTCAAGGCTTCTTTGAAAAATATTTTTTGCTGTGCATGATAAATACACTGTTCTAAGAATGTTTGTTATATCAAATATCCATAGATACTTACTATTTACATAGAACTGTTGACATAGTTAACGTTTTTTTTTAATTTTTGTACAATGTTAAGTTTGTGAAGTTCTTCTTTTAACATTGGCAACTAGGTTGTACAGACATCTACGGAACAATCGACACGCATCTATCCTCATTCAATAATATTATTGCTGATTCTTTATTTTTTCTTTTTTTGCTATCTGCCTTTTTTGTTGAAATTTCTGCCGAGTCCCAGTTTATTCTATGTCCGTTCTCCCAAGCGTGTTCGCAGATCTTCGAACTCTGAATTTCATTTTTTATCATCTAATTTTGATGTTCGCCCAATCTTACATTAAGTAGTCTGGATGACTCACCAACGTAATGTTTGTTGCACTCACACGGAATACTATAAATGCAGTTTTTTGAATTTTGCTCGTGGTTCTTCGATTTCGCCTTTGTCAGAATAGATATTTAAATTTAAACTCAAATCAGGCGATGCACGTTAAGGGGGTGTTATAAAATGTTTGTATGACAGGACCATTTCTTCTAATGATGAAATACTAAACAATGAAAAGCGGTTTATAAAGAAAGTTCTTATAAATAACCAATACCCTGGGGGTTTTGTCGATAAAACCTTCATAAATATTGAAAATAACAATCAGGTACGACAAAAACCTTACAAAGCGTTACACAGCGGTTATTTTCTTATGCATGCGGATTATCCGAAAAAGTTGCGCCATATCGGTGAAAGATTTGATATAAGGACGGTATTTCAAACAAACGATACTTTAAGATCCATTCTGACAAAGACGATACCGAAGAATCACGAGGAAAATTCAAAAAACTGCATTTATAGTATACCGCGTGAGTGCAACAAACATTACGTGGGTGAGTCATCCAGACCGTTTAGTGTAAGATTGGGCGAACACCAAAATTATATCAGACAAAATGAAATTCAGAGGTCCAAGATCTGCGAACAAGCTTGGGAGAACGGACATAGAATAAACTGGGACACGGCAAAACTGTTAACAAAAGAGGCAGATAGCAAAAAAGAAAATAATTGTTAATAAATTAAACACTGCTTTTAGATGAATCAATCAATATATTATAAATACTCTACATATGTTTCGGCTTATTAGGCCTTTATCAAGAGTATTACATAGTGAATACTAAAGTTTCCGATGTGCTTATTCAATTTATACCTAAAAGTATATATATATATGTCTTAATCTATTTATGACTTAAGCTATTTAAGATTTAATTTAACATCTTAAATAGCCATAAATAGATTAAGACATAAATACGTACATAAGATGTTAAATTACACAAGATGTCAAATTAAATCTTAAATAGCTTAAGTCATATATAGATTAAGACATAAATACTTTTAGGTATAAATTGAATAAGCACATCGGAAACTTTAGTATTCACTATGTAATACTCTTGATAAAGGCCTAATAAGCCGAAACATATGTAGAGTATTTATAATATATTGATTGATTCATCTAAAAGCAGTGTTTAATTTATTAACAATTATTTTCAAGATGTTTCACAAGGTACCTACCACAAGTTCAGTTCGGTGTATTAAAAAAGAAAAATTAAAGAATTCAGGATAATATTATTGAATGAGGATAGATCCGTGTCAAATTGTTCCGTAGATGTCTGTATAACCTGGTTGCCAATGCTAAATGAAGAACTTCACAAACTTAACATGGTATAAAAATTAAAAAAACATTTAACTATATCAACAGTTCTATGTAAATAGTGAGTATGGGGCCATTCATAAAATACGTTCGCAAATAAGGGGGAGGGAGGAGTATTGCTTAGTGTGACGAGATGTGAGAAGGGGAAGGGGGGGGTCTAAGGAAATGTGACGTTCGCAGTTAATCAATTTTATTTTAATTTTCCTCTTAACTTGACAATTTTTAATTTTTTTTCATTGCGATAGAATATCATTCTTAAGTACTAAAAGCCTGTAAACAGACCCGTTGAGAAGGGGGGGGTGTTTCTTCCCGGGTCCGGAGGTTTTTGAGGGTCCCGGGTATCATTTGAAGTTAGATTAGCATTTGTATTAGGCGAAATGAGAGAGGTATATTTGTAAATAATAGTTTGATGTAAATAACAATGAGTTTTGAATTACTAAATATGAAATTGCTGCCCCCTCCCCCGTTTTTTAGAACTGCGATCGAGACAAATATTTTTATTTCAAGGTACCACCCCCGCTCTTCAAAAGTTAGATCGAGGAAAATATTCAATGTTATCAATGTTAAGGAGAATCACCCCCCGCCCTCCAAAATTTCAATTGAGGTCAATATTTAATCTTAGGGATTATCATCTTCGCCCCGCTGCCCGAATTTTTTATTGAGATAAATAATTTATTATCATGAATGCCACCCCTCGCTCCTTCGAAATTTATGTTGAAAATTTCCGGGAGTTGTATGTTTCTACCCCCTCGATTTTCTCTCAACGGCCGTGCCTGTAAATAAACATATGGATAGTCAAAAATTGATGTTTCAGATTATATAGACTTATTTATTTACTTATGTGGTCATAAGAAATATTTTAAATTATTCATCTGTATTCTATTTTTAATCACAAGAAACCATTTATTGGGAGCGGGGAGGCTAGCTTTTGTGACGTAATATTTGTTAGGAGTGTCGCTGAAAGTGTGACTTAGCGTGATGAAGGGGGTGGGAGGGGTCCAAAAAGGTGAAGTTCTGAGTGACGTATTTTATGGACAGTCTCTATCTATGGATATTTATATTTAATATAACAGACATTCTTAGAGCTCTGTATTTCTCTTCACAGCAAAAAAGATTTTTCAAATAAGTCTTGAAAAAGGAAACAGATTAGATTTCCGAAACGTCGGCGAAATATTTAATTTAAGTTTTTATACTTATTTGTGTTATTTATTTAAAAAAGCAACCTCTTACTGATACTTAGACGTAAAAGTCACAGGCGTAGAGGATATTTACCTGTAACATACTGGTTAATTGTGATATTTTGTAGATTCCTCGAGCACCGCTTAAAAAGAAAAAAATACATGTGGCAGGAAGTTCCAAAGAATTGGGAAAAAAACATTACCTGATATATAGCCAATAATAGTCCGCTATTTTTCAAATATTTTATTCTAATTTTAATTTCAAGACAAAATGATTTAAGAATTGAAAAGAACAAATAACCATAAAGAATTATGCATCATTTTTTATAAAAGTTATAAGGTACTACAAATTACTATCGGGTTTTTAAAACGTGCTTACTTCCCTCTCTTATTTCCAAATAAGTGGTTTCAATAGTAATAGACCATCACCTTACTACTAAATTTAAAATAAAGCAGGTGACACGTTATAAGTGAAGGGACACTAGTATTGTTACTGAGCCAATACGATTTTAGTTTTGAGCGCTGCTGATATTATTCTACTGCAATAAAAAAAATGGTCAATTACTGGTGTTTGGTCAATTTATTGGTCGGAACACCCTAATTAAAAAAAAGTATAACGAGCTGCTTCTCCGAAATTTAACGACACATTTCGTGAACAAATTGTATAATGTATAATCTTTTTAAACTTACTTAGTACCTAACCAATATTTCTCTGTTCAGAAATAGTAAATAAATTTAATAAACAAGTAAGTATCTTGTAAATGGTATTTTGATTGAGATGTTACTTATAACAAAATAATGAACTTTTTTGTGAAAGTACTTGATTGCTAATGTGAGATTGCTTCTCATTTCCAAATACCAATAGGATAGTGTACTAAACCAGATGTAGAACGTCTCAATTAGAGTAAATTAGAGGTAAATAATTACCCATTTCTCCGTGTTTTGTTAAATTGTTAACAAATTAACAGGAAACGACCTACATGAAATCATTTCTGTTTATTGCATCAGTAAACAAACAGTTATCTTCTGATTAATTGTTAAGTATATTTACTTTCTTCGCTATACGATTACCATTGTTAATCATGGTAATTGATAAAAGTTATTTGCATATACATCTCAAAATCAATTATTACTAGAGACTCGTATTTACTTTCATAATGTTAATGACAAAGATATTCAGTACAGCTTTTTTATAAATATGACATTGTTCTCATTTTTATTATTCACTAACGTGAACAGAATACGATGTGAAATACTTAAGAAAAATTTCATAATTGAATGATTGACACATGCTTATCGACTACTTGAAGAGCTTTACTTTTTTGTTTGTTGTTTGACAATTACGTCTTACTGTTAATTGTCATTGTGTAGAAATAATGGCTAATAAGCTTCCCTATATACCATGCATCGTGATTTCATTCCATAAATTATAATACAGGGGTCGTCAAACTTACGGATTCTTATTAAAAGGTTTTATTTAACTTGCTTTGAGTTAGTTAGTATATGTAGGTTAAATCTTGCAATCGAAATATCGACTACTTCCAATTAAGCTAGAGATTTGAAATTTTGCACATGTGTATAAGACCGGTGGCAATACAATATGGTATATTTAATATCGCTCTAAATTCAATATAACGGACGTCCCAAGATGACGAATCACCTTTTCCTCACAACCCCCTTGATATGGTTGTCAAATGAAAGGGTTTAACCCCAATATGGAGGACGCTACAGGATGGTTTACTGTTTCCCTCACAACCCCTTTGACATGAGTATCAAATGAAAGGGATTGACAAGTAAAGTACGATAAATTATGTGGCGTCATTTTAAACCCAAAAGAGCTGACGCCCCGAGATGGCAGATTTTTTTCTTCTTTACAACCCTCTTGATATGGGGGTTGTGTATCAAATGGAATAGTTTGGCGAGTATAATACAATAAATTATGTAACGTCATTCTAAATCCAATATGGCGGACGCCCTAAGAGAGCGTTTTTTGTCACAACCCCCTTTACATGGGTATTATATGAAAGAGTTTTGTCTGTTTGTTTGTAAAATTGAAGATTAAAAGGTTAAAAAATATAATTACGTAAATAGAAATTTAAACAGTTTTTATTAAAAAAACAACGTACATCTGGATGAACCAGTGCAGGGAAATACAGCGTTCTCGTTCCATCTTCTAATCAGCGCATACGTAGAAGGTATGTAACTATTATCAATTTCTAGGTTATGTATTTTGGAAGGCACTCAGACAAAAACCGCTGCCTAAGGAATCACTACTACCACATCCAGATTTTTCATTCAAGTCACTTTAAAAGAAACACCTTGACTAGATTTGCACTCTAGTATGTGGACATTATTTGTCATAGAATTTTAAAGATATTGGCAGATGTCATAGAAAAGTTTGAGGCGTTGGCTTCTACCATATACGATAAAAATGACGTTGCTAGTTTACCCTACTTATTTTCTCCTATTCACAACCTGCCACCTCCCACCCTTTCAATGGAATCATCTCAGTCTGATGTCGTTACAATACATAATTGTAGTAACTTTCAAGTGAATATCTCAATTCTATGTTACCAATCGCATTAATAATGGAGCGGAGGTCGCGAGGTTTGAAAAATATTAGAAAGGAATCTGAGGCCTTGGTTTCTAGTATATACACCAAATCCCAAATTTCTATACTCTTATCAGGTTGATTTACTTATTTTCCCCTATATACTCCTATTTAACCCCCGATACTTCAACGAAATTCAATTCAATGTTTATTCAAATTCAAATTCAAATGATCTACATGTAAATGTAAATAATGTAAATAATATAATAATAATAATATAATAAACACAAATAAATAAATAAATCAGTTATCTACAATTATCTACAATTTGTTACACTAGTGGCTGTATATATTGTAATATTATTATAATAATTATTGTATTGTATTTAAATGTACACCTAAACACCTAAAGTGTTTGTTTTGTGTACATTTATTTGTGTTAGCCACTAATTTTA
Organism: Stenurella melanura; assembly: GCA_963583905.1. NCBI lineage: Eukaryota > Metazoa > Arthropoda > Insecta > Coleoptera > Cerambycidae > Stenurella > Stenurella melanura. Next base: position 86,844,031 of record OY757309.1, read on the forward strand.
GAATTTTATTGAATTAAATTAGAGTTGAATTAAATTAAATTACATTGAATTAAATTAGAATAGATTTGAGCAGGTGAAAATTGATCCTGTTTGCATCAATCAAACAGGCGATATTTAATTAGTTTAAGTATGCCGAGTGAGGGGCATGCACTGTAACTTTAGCATGTTTTTATTTTCTGAAAGTGAATTATTCCAAAATTTCCATAAATTTATTTAAATTGTTGTTTATATAAAGTTTCACTTGTATCTTATATTTTTTGTATTTTATATTATTTTTATAACCTTTTGGCAGTATATTATAAAATTTTGGACTATGGTAAAATACAGATCTTTGAGAGAAAGTCTTTTTGAAAAATGGAACTAGTAAGTTTTGATTTTGGTTATATCTAGTTTCTGATAAACCGTAAACATACTCCGTTTTAGGCGGATTATATTTATGCAGTAAACAGCGGTAAGTATATAAAGTTCTAACATTTAATATATTAAGTTCTGTATACAATGGTCCAGTCGAATACAACTTCCCTCGTCGGTTCATTATCTTAAGAATTGTATTCTGTGTCACCTGTAGGTTATGCAAAGCGTTTTTATATAATCCTCCCCAAGCTAATATACCGTAATTTAGAATCGACTCAACCAGAGAATTGTATACAGTTTTTAAATTTTTTTTTATTTAAAATATCGCGCAATAAATAAAACTTGCGTATTAATATTTTTAATTTGTTATTAATATAGTTTGCATGCTCATTCCATTTTAGATGTTGATCGATTATTATGCCTAAATATTTTATTTTTGTTGATTTTTTAATAGTAGAACAGTGACAGTTTTGTTTATTACAGCCTTCTTTGTGCAGTTTAAGATCTAGTACTTGTGGTTGATCAACATCTGTAGCTGTGAACGTTACAAACTTGGTTTTGTCGATATTTAAACTTAGTTGACTCTGATTTAAAAAATCTCGCAGAGCCTCCAATCCACCCTCGGCTCTCCTGTATACGGCCTCCCACGATGTATCTGTGAATATTATTACAGTGTCATCTGCATATGATATAAGGTGTCCATCTAATTGGTTTATATATGCAATATCGTTTATGTATATCAAAAATAATAGTGGACCCAGGACCGTCCCCTGCGGAACGCCTGTGTTAATACTTAATGGCTCACTTTTTTTATCATCAATTTTTACACTTTGACTTCTTTCACTTAGATAGTTTCTTATTAAGTCTAAAGAAAAACCTCTTACACCAACGTTTTCTAATCTAGTTATGAGTATATCGTGCGAGACCGTGTCAAAGGCTTTTTCCAGATCTAAAAACACCGCTAGACTCTTTCTGTCTTGGTCCACATCAAATATAATTTTTTTCGTTAAATCTAAAATTGCATGTTCCGTTTGTCTATTTCTCCGAAAACCATATTGTTTACTGTTTAATACCATGTTTTTTTCAAAAAAATCAGTCAGTCTGCTTTTAAGGCTTTGTTCAAATATTTTTGCTAAATTGTTTATAAGAGAAATGGGTCTATAATTTGTTAATTGTGTTTTTTTCCCTTGTTTATAAACTGGAGTAACTATTGATTCTTTCCATGCCAGTGGCAGCTCACCATTTTTAAAATCATCTCAAAATATAACCTAGTTCCACATGTCGTTATAATAGGTACATACGTCTACCATATTTCAAGTTAATACCTCAATTTTATTTTATCAACCCCTGTAATAATGGAGAAAGGGTGGTGGGGGTTGAAAAATGGCTTCTAGGATATACACCGAATATCAAGTTTCTGTATTCTTACCAGCTCGCTTTACTTATATTTCCCTATTTACCTCTACTTACCCCCCACTCCTTCATCGCAATTAAGTCAAAATATAATTTAGTTTAATATATCGTTACAATACATACGTGTATCAAATTTCAAGTGAAAATCTAAATTTATTTTATCAACCCTTTTAATAAGCTTGCTTTACTTATTTTCCCCTATCTAACACTATTTAACCTAAAACTCTTCAACGGAATCATCTCAAAATATAATCAAGTTTCAGATGTCGTTATAATACATACGTGTAGCATATTTCAAGTGAATAGCTCAATTTTATTTTATCAACCACTTTAATAATGGAGTAGGGGTATAGGGGGGTTCAAAAGTATTATAAAAAGTCCGAGGCCCTGGTTTATAGTACATACACCGAATCTCAAGTTTCTGTACTCTTACCAGCTTGCTTTACTTATTTTCCCCTATTTACCCCTATTTAACCTCCAACCCTTCAATCTAATCTAGTTCCAGATGTCGTTATAATACATACGTGTACTAAATTTCAAGTGAATACCTCAATTTTATTTTATCAACCCCTTTAATAATGGAGTAGGGGTGGTTGAGGGTTGAAAAATATTATAAATAAATTGAGATCTTTGTTTCAAGTACATACACCGAATTTCAAGTTTTTGTACTCTTACCAGCTTGCTTTACTCATTTTGCCCTATTTAACCCTCAACCCTTCAACGGAATCATCTCAAAATATAATCTAGTTCCAGATATCATTATAATACATACGTGTATCAAATTTCAAATGAATATCTTAATTTTATTTTATCAACCCCTTTAATAATGGAGTAAATGTGGTGGAGAGGTGAAAAATATTATTAAAAAATCGGAGGCTTTGGCTTCTAGTACATACACCGAATTTCAAGTTACTGTACTCCTACCAACTTGTTTTACTTGTTTTCCCCTATTTACCCCTATTTAACCCCCAACCCTTCAACGGAATCGTTTCAAAATATAATCTAATTCCAGATGATGTTATAATACATACGTGTATCAAATTTCAAGTGAACGTCACAATTTTATTTTACCAACCTCTTCAATAACGAAGTAGGGATGGTGGGGTTGAAAAATATTATTAAAAAATCTGAAGCCTTGGCTTGTAGTACATACACCAAAGCACCCCGCACGGAACATATGGAAATTGGCCCCCGGTTTGATACTCGGGAATATTATCCAACGATGTTGATCAAAAGTCTCTATGGGCTCAAGGTCGAAAATTGGACTATTTTCCAGATATCGGGGGTGTAAAGGAGGATGCTCATTTCTTGTGGGAAGTGGCCCCCCCTCCAGTAAAATTCGCTGGAATCGACATATGTTATTCCTCTTGACCTGATAAAAATTCTCAGGGGCACAAGTTTGAAAAATGGACAGTTTTTTAAATATGGGGGGTGCAAAGCGGTGCGCTCATTTCCTTTATAGGAAGTGACCCCCAGTGAAATTCACTGGAATCGACATATGTTGTTCCTCTCGACGTCCTGATCAAAATTTCTCATGGGCACAAGGCCGGTACATGCACAGTTTTCCAGATATCGGGGGTTGCAAAGTCGACTTTGAACCCCCGATATCGAAAAAATTGTGCATTTACCGACCTTGTGTCTATGATAACTTTTGATCAGGAGATCGAGAGGAACAACATATGTCGATTCCAGTGAAATTCACTGGGGGTCACTTCCTATAGAAAATGAGCACCCCCCTTTGCACCTCCCATATCTAGAAAACTGTTTATTTTCCATACTTGGGCCCCTGAGAATTTTTGATCAGGAGGTCGAGAGGAATGACATATATCGATTCCAGCGAATTTTACTGGAGCGGGGGCCACTTCCCACAAGAAATGAGCATCCCCTTTACACCCCCATTATCTGGAAAACCGTCCAATTTCCGACCTTGAGCCCATAGAGACTTTTGATCAACATCAATATTTGGATAACATCCCCGAGTATCAAACACTTTAACCGGGGGCCAATTTCCATATGTTCCGTGCGGGGTCCTTTCAAGTTTCTCTACTCTTACCAGCTTACTTTACTTATTTTTCCTAATTTACCCCTATTTAAACTCCAACCCTTCATCAGAATGATCTAGTTCCTGATGTCATTATTATATATACATGTACCAAATTTTAAGTGAATATCTCAATTTTATTTTATCAACCCCTTTAATAATGAATTGGGGGGGGGGGGGGTGAGATGAAATATATTACAAAAAAATGAGGCCTTGTCTTTTAGTGGATACATCAAATTTCAAGTTTCTGTACTCTTATCAGCTTGCGTTACTTATTTCCCCCTTATTCACCCCCAACTCTTTACCGTATATCTTAAAAAAACAATCCAGTTCCTGCTCTCATTGTAATATATATGTGTACAAAATTTCAAGTCAATATCTTAAACCGTTCCGGAGAAAACGTGCGGACAAGAAAGTTACAGACAGACAGACTTTTTTTTTCGCTCAAATTTAAAATCTCAACATTTCATGACATTCTAAACATATTTCAAGAAAAAAAAATGTTGAAAATTTTACGATACAAGAGTACAATTATACAGGTTTTTCTTTGCAAAAAATGTTTTATTTTATTTCTCTAGGATGAAAATTAATTGAGAGATCACCGTTCTATGTTCGCATTTGAGTGTGAGGACCACCTTCCCCGAGCTCTTTAAACTCAGAAATTTCAGAAACGAAGGAAGTTTAACTTTATAGGCCTTGAAATTCTCTGCAAAATAGTTTTTGGGGCCGTTAGATATCTTAATAATTAAGGAAGTTATCGTTAAAAAGTATGGAACACTTTGTGGACGATGGAGAAGAAAGTGAAATAGACACAGGTCAATAATTTCCTTCTGCAAGTAAAAATTTGTCCATTATTGTTGCTACTTTGTAGTTATATTGTTGCTGCTTTGTTGGTAAATTGCTTATAATTTTTTTTTATTTTCAGTTTCATATATGAAATCTCTGACTTCTAAAACTCCCTAAAGGCCATTTCTAAGTGGAATCAATATTATATCTTATTTGTTCATTTTTGTTGCTGATTATTTGCTAGTTTCTGGCTTAAAATCAAATAGACGTCGCAATACTATCAACTACGAATCGAATGCCGTTTATTTCATAAAAATCAATCTGTCCCAACCGGATTCCGGGGTTTTGCACTTTTTTGTCTTCACTGACTGGACTATTACTATTTAAAATGTAGTTTATAAGTTGGGAGGTGATGACAGACGGACAGTCAGACAGACGAACGCGTGACAGCAATTATAGTAGATTAAAATTAGTCTAGTCGGTTAAGAATTTCTTAATAATTATTACGGCAATAACTTTTGTGATTTTCCGAAATTTTACTATGCATTATTGCGTTTCCAATATCAGCAAACTTTTCTCATAATAAGTAACCCGCCTAGTCCATTAACTGTTAATTAACTGAATACGCGAAATAAATATTGTAATTTTTGTCTAATTACTGTCGGCTAATATAGAAATATGCCTAATTAACTTAAGATATTTCCATAATAAAGACTTGACAATGTAATCGTTAACATTAACTAAAAATGTATTTTCACATCGCAAAATTTGCATAACTCAACTATTTATATACACAACATTCCTTAGAAAAACTCAGTTTCATAATTAACTTCAGTTTTTCATTCTGTAAAGTGTCGATAACAATTACTTCATTGTTCTCGTTATATAGACGCCAGTGTTCAGCAAGTTTAGAGATAAATTAGTCGAGGTGGAAAGGCAGGAGGTGTGAAATATGTATTGATTTGTAAACTAATATTTATACTCGTATTTGCATATGTATACATTGGATAAGAAAAACTTTTGAAAATAATTTAACAACTGTTATGAAAAACCTCGAAAGAAGCGGTTACTAAAAATCATTAAATTAAATTTCAAAGTGGCACAGTATTTTTTTAACGTATTACTTGTATTAACGTCTTTGTGGAGTTATTCTCTGTAGTTATTCTACCACCCAAACAGAGCACGCCCACAGACAACAACACAACAGCCATTCCCTGCTACATTGACATCTGCCATAGCTAAAACTCGAACTCAGGAGAGACAACAGTGACTAGCCATTTTGTGCCACTCAACCGCGGTCTAGCTCACCGCTACCATCTCGGTAACATATTAAAAACACCAACAAACCTTCATACTCTAGCCAGGATTCGAACCCGGGATCCCATGGTCTCAAGTCTATTGTATCATGTTATTATTAGCGTATTCGCTATATTCTGGAAATCAAGCACAGCTTGATAAACTGTTAAGCTGCATTTGCAGGTCAATAGGTATAGGTAAGCGAGTTGGATAATGGCACGTGCTCAAGCCGCTACCCAGGCCATGGTACTTAATATTGGATCTAACTGAAACATTAAATGAACACTTCTAGCCAGTAAATCAATATCCTCTTCGACTTATCCGACATTGAAACTCTAATAGAACAAGAGCCGGCAACGGATTTACGGTGTTTCAGCGAGCTTGAAGATACCTAGGAAGACCCTTGCAAAGGTATGGAATAGAGAAAGGCAGGTCTTACATTCGAGCGCGAACGAAATAGATACTTAACTTGTTTAAAAATAAATTATTATTTGTTTGCTTGTAACTGTATTGAAACATATTCTTTGCAGGATTTTGCAAACAGCGGAAAAAATAACTATGTGTGAGAACCAAAAGAAAAGCTATGTGCAAAAATATTAATGAAATCTTTGCATTCTTTTTATAACCTGACTTTTGGTTATGCTAGCAAATTAAAATTCTAAAATAAATTTGTCTAATTTCTTATTTGAAAATTCTCGTTCTAACACTAGCATCCACACAGTCCTCTGCGGCCATGCATATTAAACTAGTATCGAGGGGGTTATATAGATACTAGTTTATTCTGCATGGCCATAGGGGACTGTGTGGATGCTAGCGTTAGAATGAGAATTTTCAACTGAGAAATTACACAAATTCCTTTCAGGATTTTAATTTGCTAGCATAACCAAAATTAAGGTTATCGAAAAAATGCAAAGATTTCATTAATATTTTTACACATCGTTTTTCTTTTAGTTCTCACAGATAGTTATCTTTTCTGCTGTTTGCAAAATCCTTTAAAGAATATGTTTCAATACTTAACTTAATAAATACATCAGCGGCAAAGCCGCGCGATACCGTTCAGATCTAAATTAACATTTTCACCATATCGTGAGTTGCACAGGGGTCCTATTCTTGGATTCCAGGGACTAGAACAATCAAGAGTAAGCGGCCGTGGTTCTCTTGGGGAAGAGAAAATTGTATTCTAGGTAGAAGAATGCGCTCCCCGGCTTCATCTCTAATTTGCAAAGAAACAGTCATTCTCTGACGGAATTTGACAGCGCACGCATCTTCCATCTGTCACATGTGTTATGATATGAGGTTGTTTATTTTTGTGAGGACGATCCGTGTCAGATCGTTTCCTTTTCTAATTTATTAGCAGACCAAATTTTGCAACATATAGAGGATGCAGAGTAATAAGCTGATAGTCTACGTAAACACAAAGTGGACCCATTTGGTTTATCAGACAATAAATTTATACATTTGCTTAGAGAATTTAGACCACAGTACAGAAATATACAGTAGACTCACTCCCTAGCTACTCTGTGTAGAAAAAATGGAATTTGGTTTCATTTTTTATGCTCTAAACTAGACCGAGTGCGCAAACACCACGCGCACACAGGGGAATAGCGCCACTTTTAAAATCGAATAGTGAACACCGGCGCGCGGCGTACCGGACTAAATGTAAAATTTGTTGGTTATGTCCTATGTTGTAATATAATAGTAGCACAGAATTCATGTAATTAGGAAACAGTTTGAAACATTAAAGAATATTGTCATGGTGTTACAGGCATAATAATAATGTAATGAATCAAGTAGTTCATTGAAACTTGTACGATTTAAAAAAAAATGCACTGGAAGCAGCTAGAGGTGGTATTAAATGAATTCCTATAATAATTGAAATAACTTGCAGTACTCATGCTTCCAACTGTTTTGAACTTTTGAATGCCAAAACAAATAGTACACAACAGGTAATCTTAATTTGCAACTATTGAACAATTGACATTCTATTCGCGCGCTATAATCGAGAACTAACTTGTTTCGTGTAGCCCCGTCAATGGTAAGAGTGGGGGGTCATGGACAAAAATAAGAGGAAGTGATCCAACTGTATATTATTATACTGTGGTTTAGACTTACCAAGTCATTAGGGCGCTTACTGGTAAACTCAGTCATATTTTCTTAATACTGGTTAATAATACTGCTTCATTGGAAAAAATTATTACACCACCGCTCGACTAGTGAAAAAGGCTTTCAAACGACAAATATTTATCATCAACGACAACTGTCAAAATAATTTCATTGGCTGTTGTTTTCATGGTGCACTTAACAACACTTACAACTACGTTCTTTTGTTTCACCATGTTCACTCCTGTTCAAGAATACCAACTATAGTATATTCCCAGACCGCTGACACCGCGTCAAAACAAATATAGACGCTGTTCACATGCGCTTAGTTCACCAGAGTCCTTCTTGCCTTAAATTATTAAGAATACACAAGGAGTTTCCTGATCGATTTTAGAACGATTGAATATTAGGATATTGTTCTTTTAAACTGATAATACACTACCATAAACTTCAAATGGATTCACTAAACGGTTTACGAATTCTAATAATTCAAATGTTCGAATAAATGTAAATACACGTTACGCAAGTTATCTACAACTGAAGTCGAGAAAACCATTGGAATTCTCCTGAAAAATACAACCAATGGGGATGGAACATGTCACGATCACGAGGCAATCACGCATATTTGTTGGCCTCAGCCGTCCGTGAATATACTTTAGGTCTCCCGAGAGAAAGCGATGAAGGATTGTTCCCCGGGGACCATTCTTTTTTCTTGCTGTCAAGAATAGGGTCCCTCTGGTGATGCTCAAAGTTCGAACCGACAGGAGTAGATGAGAAATGACATTGTCGCAATTTCTACGAAGTTTTCTTTGGCGTTTCGTGTTCTAATATGGAATTTTCTGTGTTATTTCAATTCTTAACATTATGGCGATAGCTGACGTTTGTACTTAATTACCGGAAAACTTTTAGTTAGAGAAATGAGTGCAATTTAACTACCAATCAGCGGTGAGAATAAATTATGGTTTTATGGGAAGATAATAACCTCTTCAGAAAATTATTCTTATGGCTGAAGAGTCCATACTACTGTTGGAAGACAGTATTGAGCGTTTCAGATTTTGAATTAAATAAAATACATGTGAGCTGGTTGGCAAGAAATGGTAACATGATATTTGGGAGATCAAGAATTGGTCAAAACTCAATTTTCAATTCAATTCGGTAATTGCTGCCAATTTTGAGAGCGTTACAAAAAGTCACAGGCTTCTATAATGCTTTCGTAACTTGGCAAACCATTTTTTTAAATCGACAATATTTAACCTCGAATCTCTGTATTCGTTATTTATTATACTGGAATACCGCAAAGGGCGCAAAGTAACAGACATGTCCATTGATTTCACTTTAAATTAGTATACGTGGGATTTTGAGCCGCATCACACGTGCTAAGTAACGAACACGAAGAATAGAGGTGAATAAAGGAGATAAAAACCCTAATGGAGATAAGATGAAAGGTGCCGCCAGACCTTCAAGAGTCCATCTTACGACCTCTCACCCGTACGGGTTAACATTGTAATCTATGCACATCGCAACACAAATATATGTCTCAATTGCACAATGGAGATTTTAAGAATGTCTGTCATGTGAGTTTTACACTTTTTAAATCAATGTAATGAGACGACAAAACGGCCTGCTTATTGGTTCTTAAAAAGGATAGACTCTATTAGTGATGCTGCAATGACAATATGAATAGAAAAAATAGAAATATTTTATGCTAGTAACAATAGAGTATATGTTAAACTTCATTTATATCGCGACAACAGAAATTTATAGACTGTCTGCACCAAACACATTATGTAGCTGATATGAATTGATCACAGCCACACAAAAAAAAGTTTTTGGCCTGGGTACTACACTAGTATATTTCCATGTATTTTCGCGTACCGAATCCAAATCCGAGCAAAAATAGCTAAAATTACGAAAAGGAAAGGTGTCTAAAAAAAAATCAAAGGAAAATATTTGATATGTTTTTTTTTATCAACTAAGTTCACATTGGTCTACATAATTGATTATGTATAGTTTAACTCGTACAAAACGTCATAAAAATACGCGAAATCACTCAAAATAGTAATGTTCATATTCCGAACCCAAAATTTGCGATGCAAGGGAATCAAAACATTTTTGTATTATATTGGTTGAGAAAGTGACTTTCAAGGCATGGCCGAAATATGTTTTGTAGGTAGGGTATTGTAGGGATCAATAACTCAAGAAAAAATTTTGAAGGATTAAGCAAAGGATTATAATCCATTGGTTAATCCTTCAAAAGTACTTCTTCCGCCGCATCATATAAAGAGTCTTGTAAATCAATACGTTAATGCTTTGAATAAAGATGGCGATTGCTTTACGCATATTCAACAAATAATAATAACAATTTATTTACCCCGAAATAGCAGTACATAAATACATAGAGAGAATTATAATTATAAATAAATGTAAATAAACAGGCAGTCCCACAAAGGTTAACCATGTGGTGGGTGACAGCCAAGTTTTGCTTTGGGACAATAGTTGTTACTATTTTATTTTCTACAATTATAACAAATGAGTATTAATATTTGATAAATAAGAAAATAGAGGAATGTACATATGCAAAAGTTTTGCCACAAATATATCTAACGTATCTAACAATCACAAAAACAAAAAAACAGTTAATTAAAAATTATATACGTATACCTACATTTATTTAATATTGAAACATTTTTTAATTTTGTTTGTTTATTAACATTTTTTTTTGTTTAAAATTTTTGTTATCGTCATTATTATAGTCCAGTTGTCAGAGACAAAAATTGATAAAAACCGGTAACTAAATGTTACATGGCTGAATTTTTTAGAATAAATCTTTTTGTTGGTGTGGAATATGATAAAAGAATTTTACAGCTGTAAGGTGCCGGCGACCCCTAAAAGAATCGAAAATATTGGACGAAATTCCGTTTTTCACCAATAACTCGAAAAATAAAATATATGTATCAAAAAACTAATCACACTAAGCGATAGAGGGGGAAATATCACATCAAAAACGTTTATTAAGTTTTTTTGTACGATCAAAAATGTAGGCTCTAGATTTATGTGTTTAACGCACGAGAGTGGAACATGGCAACACATAAGTACGGCGCGCAAAGCGTGCGCGGCCTCGAACGCGCTACACTAAACTTGCTGTAACATTTAATGACGTCTTAAAACCCCTGACGACTGGGATATTAGAACTCCCACAACTTTTATAAGGCAGCAATATTTTTGATTGTAATACGTTTTATGGAACTTGAGTTAAATAGTTCTTTCTGTCAATGATTGCATGTATCTTCAGTCTTGGTGTTAATTTTAGCGAATTTTCTGTTTTTCTTATATATGAGGTAAGATAATTTACGTTTTTTAGAAATTACAGGTTGAAAATTGGTTTTTGACCTTGTTTCAAATGTTGCCAAACATTTCATATGCACAATTGAAAGAAGATTATCGAAGGAAGGAATTTTTAATGTACCAGAAATAAGAAAGATGTTAAGAGTCGACATTTTCGCCTCAAAAATGAACAAAATTGAAAGCGTTGCGTGGCTCAGTTTCAAAAATGCAGTACAGAACTTTCTAGGAAATAATAAGGGTCCAAATTTGTTTATCGATTGATTGATTGATTTGCCAGTGTAAGGTGAACATTGCTGCCGATTCCGGGCATCCATTCTGGAGGTTCGTTCCAACACGCAGCTCGGTCGTCCACCGAGCACGCACAACGGACGGCCAATCCACGTGCCGGAACCAAACCCAGGAAGTTTTATAGACCGCTGGACCGGCTGCATATGCCGGGTTGGACATAGGACATGCATGTTGTCAACAGCGAGAGCCACATGACGCATGGGGTAGGAATATAGGATGGGGAGTGTAGGTGTTTGTGAGATGCTTCTTTTAAGTTTCCATGCTTCTTTTTAGTTTCCATCTGTCATCATCGGATGGGAAGTGTATGCGTTTGCGAGATGCCTCTTTTTAGTATCCATGCTTCTTTAAAGTTTCCATCTATTATCATATCCTTATTTATTCATCTTCTACGTTTTCTGTTCGCTGGATCTAGCAGTGTGCACCACCTCCTGCCAGCTTTCGTCCATAGGTATATGGATTCTTGCTTTTATTATATTAACCTTTCCATAGGTAGATATCCATTTACGGTGGAAGTGCAGAGAAGCGCTCTGTCTCGCGGTAGAAAGAGCTTCTTTCAGCAGGTTATGAAAAGGAGTCCCGAGAGAATATTTTTTACACTCTGAGTAATGGTCTGTTTTTGAAGTCATAAGTTTTAGTTTTAGCTTACGTTTACCAATTCCGGGTATTTTTCGATTTCATTACCTATGTTTAATACCTTTTCAATTTCAATTTTTATTTTTTTTCAATTTAAATAAAGAAATAAACTACATTATGAAAACTAAAGTGTCAGTTAAACAAAACTTATCTGTATCGCCGTCGATGATAAACACATGTTGTTTATTATATCATGCATCTGAAGAAGAGAGACCCAAGTAGGTATAGATTTTACGACCTTTCTCGGGTTGTTCATATACGCTTTTGTTATGCTCAATTAATACAATTTAATCAAATATCAGCTATATCAAATAGCCAAAATCGCTTCAATTTATATCAATCAATGTAGAATTATTCACACTTCAATTCAGCACAGTTTCGGACGATTTGTTACCACTTCAACCGCTTTATTTCGAGGAGCCACCAAACACGCGTATCTCACTGAACTCGACCCACTTTAAATTCCAGGGAATAATAAGAGTCCAAATTACAAAAAATAGTAGAGGAATCATTTAAAATTTTGAAAAGTTTGGCTGCCTAATGAATTTAATGCTGCATTTCTAAGATTCACATGTAGGCTACTCCCCAGAAAATCATGGGAATTATAGCAAAGAACAAGGAGAACGATTCCATCAGAATATCAAGGAAATGGAGAGTCGATATCAAGGAAAGTGGAATATGAATATGATGGCTGATTTCTGCTGAGCGTTGAAAGGAGAAGTACCGTTAAAAGGAGCAAAGCGCAAAAGACTGCTTCTCCGACCATCTTTTGAATTTAAAAGACGATGATACCATAAAAACAAAGAGCAAAGATTTTCCTTTGTAGCTAAATTTTTAAATAATTTTTCGAGATTTCATCAGTCAGATTCATTAGAATGTTTAATTATTGGCTTAAATTATCCGGGGAGCAGACCAATTGTAGACGTGATTTTAGAATGAGCTGCTCGAAGAACTCATCGCGAGTAAAGGGAATTTTTCGGACTGATTAAATTAAATATTTTTTTTGAATTTCTGTAGCTTATCATATACTAGATACCTACCATAGAGAATTTGCGTTTTTGAGGAATTTCGAATATTTTTTTGAGATTAGAGATCAATGCCCTAGTTGAAACCTGTAGAACGTGCAACAATTATATAAAAAGTTCAATAAATCGGGATAGAGTATAAAGTTTACTTTAGTTATTATTATTAACCTCACCGATATTAACAGATATGGCCTGTTTAACAAAATACGAAACTTTCGGTATCTAGAGTGGGCAATCTGTACCAAAGGTATTCCACATGACTTTCATATTTTTCATGCCATACGAAAGGGTGACTGATTTTAATCTCTTTAGAGATTTACTCATTTAATTAATAAAATGCTGATTTCTGGGAGTGGTTACTTAATTAAAAACATTTGTATATATTTGTGGTTTGTAATTTATTTCACAGTACATTAACAAAAGTAACATATCGCTGGTATATATTTATACAACTGGAGTAATCATCGGTTCTCCATTTAAACCTTTAATGATATTTTGGGCGGTCAGCATAGCCATATCATGTCGAGTCTTTTTCGTGGCACTTCCCCAGTGCGGCATAAGAACTAAAACAACAAGAAAAAGTCATTTCGGGCAATAATATTTGGCATTTAGTTAACACAATTGGCAAGGCAGAGACCTATTACAGTTTTGTTGAAAAATATACAGGGTGATCATCGTAAAGGATAATTCAACTATCGTGGAAATTTGTGAAGGTATTTACACAGACCTTCCATATTTGGCACAGTTTACTTAATAATTATTTTTACTGTCGGATGACTACTCTATATTTTTTAGACCAAAAAGTTATCAGGTTTTCTTTGTAAGAATAGAGATAACTACATTCCGAGTATTATTCTCATATATTGTTCCTTAATTAATATTTTTTTAGATTGACCGCCCTGTACAAATAAAGAGGGAAGTTCTTGTGTAAATAAATTACAGATTTTTTTCTATAAGAATTCGCCTTCTGAATGCATATGTTAGATACAGGTTTTCTTAGCAAGAGGGCACGGGAAGAACTTGAAAATTTGTCACATAGTAATGCAATGAGAGACAGAAAAAAGTGTAAAACCTCGTAAAAAAAATGGATGAAAATCCACACACACACTATACTCAAAGTATAAAGAAACTTTTACATCTGCATTGAACAAATTAAGTTCTTAAATCCCTCGGGAATGTTAATAGAGAGAAAGAAGACATTTTTGTTTTAAATATTTTAGAAGAAAACGGACATGATTTGTTTTCACAGAGTCAATAGTTCTGTGTAAAATAGAGATAAATAATTAAAGTCCATAATGTTAGTTTAGATACACCAATTTTGAATGAGTATAATTCGGTCAATATTTATAGAATAATTATGAGAAGTGTATATCCAACTATTTGCAAGCATACTCTTTAGATTTAAGAAATTTTTTACAAATTCCGAAAATGCTTATTTAGCCATATTCTTCCGTTGAGATTTAAGAAGAGTATCATGGATTTTTGAGATCCACTTTCGGTAAGAAAGTGAAATTTTATTGGAATTTCTTGAGACTTTAAAAATAAATGTCTTATTTTTACATTTTCCATATTTGGACCACTCTAAGGTTAAAGTTATATGCTATGAATATAATTTTGATCTTTAGAGACTTAAGCGCTAAATACTCGATTTTTCTTATTGTATAACGACAGCGAATTTATGGTTTTATATACGTACAAAACCTTCGTAGGTAAGGGTCGTTCTCCTTTGTTCACAATCCCAGTACTTACCCAGCATAACAGATATAATTATGGATAAAGAGTTTAACCGAATTGTATTACTTTCATATTGAAACATTCTTTATAGGATTTTGCAAACAGCAGAAAAATTAACTATCTATAAAAGAAAAACTTTGTGTAGAAATATTTATGAAATCATTGCTTTCTTTCGATAACCTGAATTCTGGTTATGCTAGCAAGTTAAAATCCTAAAATGAATTTGTCTAATTTCTTATTTGACAATTCTCATTCTAACACTAGCATCCACAGAGTCCCCTACGGCCATGCAGATTAAACTAGTATCCACATAACCCCCTACGATTATGAAGATTCAGTTAAAAATGAGAACAAAGACCTAAAATGAATTTATTTATCTACCTTGTCTTAAAAAATGTTTCATTCCAATGGATTACATTTTCATGAAATCTATCATTCTGTTTCCTGGAAATGCTTAGCCTTTGAAACGTTTTTCGCCCTTATTCTGGAGCTCATCAGAAAGACATAAAGCCATTCATAAAGATGTTTCACGCAAAACCAAGACAATTTCTATGAATAAGTGTGAAATGATTATATTTGACATTGACTGATAAAAACAACCTCACCTATCTATTAGCTAACTAGTATTGGAGCCTATATACTCTATGCATGTTTAAAAATGAATTATTATTTGTTTGCTTATAATTGTATTGAAACATTCTTTATAGGATTTTGCAAACAGCAGAAAAATTAACTATCTATAAAAGAAAAACTTTGTGTAGAAATATTAATGAAATCATTGCTTTCTTTCGATAACCTGAATTCTGGTTATGCTAGCAAGTTAAAATCCTAAAATGAATTTGTCTAATTTCTTATTTGACAATTCTCATTTTAACACTAGCATCCACAGAGTCCCCTACGGCCATGCAGATTAAACTAGTATCCACATAACCCCTAAAGAATGTTTCAATACAATTATAAGCAAACAAATAATAATTCATTTTTAAACATGCATAGAGTATATAGGCTCCAATACTAGTTAGCTAATAGATAGGTGAGGTTGTTTTTATCAGTCAATGTCAAATATAATCATTTCACACTTATTCATAGAAATTGTCTTGGTTTTGCGTGAAACATCTTTATGAATGGCTTTATGTCTTTCTGATGAGCTCCAGAATAAGGGCGAAAAACGTTTCAAAGGCTAAGCATTTCCAGGAAACAGAATGATAGATTTCATGAAAATGTAATCCATTGGAATGAAACATTTTTTAAGACAAGGTAGATAAATAAATTCATTTTAGGTCTTTGTTCTCATTTTTAACTGAATCTTCATAATCGTAGGGGGTTATGTGGATACTAGTTTAATCTGCATGGCCGTAGGGGACTCTGTGGATGCTAGTGTTAGAATGAGAATTGTCAAATAAGAAATTAGACAAATTCATTTTAGGATTTTAACTTGCTAGCATAACCAGAATTCAGGTTATCGAAAGAAAGCAATGATTTCATTAATATTTCTACACAAAGTTTTTCTTTTATAGATAGTTAATTTTTCTGCTGTTTGCAAAATCCTATAAAGAATGTTTCAATACAATTATAAGCAAACAAATAATAATTCATTTTTAAACATGCATAGAGTATATAGGCTCCAATACTAGTTAGCTAATAGATAGGTGAGGTTGTTTTTATCAGTCAATGTCAAATATAATCATTTCACACTTATTCATAGAAATTGTCTTGGTTTTGCGTGAAACATCTTTATGAATGGCTTTATGTCTTTCTGATGAGCTCCAGAATAAGGGCGAAAAACGTTTCAAAGGCTAAGCATTTCCAGGAAACAGAATGATAGATTTCATGAAAATGTAATCCATTGGAATGAAACATTTTTTAAGACAAGGTAGATAAATAAATTCATTTTAGGTCTTTGTTCTCATTTTTAACTGAATCTTCATAATCGTAGGGGGTTATGTGGATACTAGTTTAATCTGCATGGCCGTAGGGGACTCTGTGGATGCTAGTGTTAGAATGAGAATTGTCAAATAAGAAATTAGACAAATTCATTTTAGGATTTTAACTTGCTAGCATAACCAGAATTCAGGTTATCGAAAGAAAGCAATGATTTCATTAATATTTCTACACAGAGTTTTTCTTTTATAGATAGTTAATTTTTCTGCTGTTTGCAAAATCCTATAAAGAATGTTTCAATACAATTATAAGCAAACAAATAATAATTCATTTTTAAACATGTATTACTTTCACTTACCAACATTTGGTAAAGTTAGTAGCTCATCAGTTGTAGGAAGAGGTTCAGGAGTCATCACGTCCAATCCAGCTGCAAAAATTTGTCCCTCTTTAAGAGCCTTAACTAGCGCCTTTTGGTCTACGACTTTTCCTCTGCTAATGTTCACAAATACAGCTGTTTTCTTCATTTTTCCGAAGAACTCCTCATTGCACATGCCTTCTGTTTCTGGAGTCAAGGGGACTGCTACGAAAATGAAATCACTATTTTTGGTTAAATTGTCTGCTTCGGCCATCGGAATGAACTTTGCCCCTAATTCCTTTCCTAAAACAAATAAAACAAATTAGTTTAAAAGTGGCAAGTAATTTTGAGAAAAGCTCTATTTTTCGTCTATCGACGATAATTGAAACTGAGGGGAAAATAGAGTTAAAACGACATTTTGTACCTTCTGGTTTTTCTTTATGTCCAGTGTAAAGTATTTCTTCTACTTCGAAGCCTTTTAGTCTCTTGGCAATTGCTTGACCAATCCCTCCCAAACCTATTATTCCAACTGTAGACCCTTCTATATCCTGACCTAAAATCCATTCACTGGGGTTCCATTTACCACTAAAAGTAGTACATATCACTTCATTAATAGCTATATTTTAAACAAGCGATATAGGTAGAAGTGTGGTATGAATATACATACGTATATTAGTGAAAATGTTAATTGTTGGAAAAAAATCAATCACACAGATATCACTATGGTTCTAAACAAATTCTATATGCTTATTAGTTCGTGGTAGTATTAGTGTTTTAAGCGGAATAGCCAAATGTCTGAACATATTTCCTGAAGCATATTCCTTATTTAAATATACTGAATTCACATTAAATGTTTTTATTTCTAAGAAGTTCGTCATTATTTCGGCTGGTAAATGTCATATAATTCAGTAATATATGAAAAGTCAGAGGAAATAAATTAATTTCTACAGTTTCCGCCAATGAGCTTAGAAAGTCACTCTCTTTTTATTATCTGAGAGAATTCGTATAAAAAATGGAAATAAATTAACAATTTAATGATAATAATATACTTTTTGTGTAATAATTATACATATCAAAAGCTATACTTCTATGTACAATTTCAAGACAACCTATCACTCTCACGAGTTCGACACTTTTCATTATTTCAAATTTGCCAAAAAATCACTAGAATTTCGAATTCTAAACATTTCATCCATCCTGTACCCAAAAAATGTATCTATTTATTCATTTTAAATATAATACATAAATGCATTTTACTTGAGAGAATCCAATATAGGAATAGTAAAATGCAAGCATTGCAGAAAACGATTAAATTCTCTTACTTTGAATCTTCTTGAAATTTGGCCCAGAAATATAATTTTTTCAACCGAATAACTTTCCTCAGTGTCATTTTCCTGTTTTATTTTTTGTTTTTGTTGTAATAAATGTAACGCTCACCTTTTGAAACACACTGTAAGTTAATTTGTAAATTTCAATTATGTGTTCCAATGCGATAAAGCGCGCGATTATTCTATTTAGTATTTAAATTTAAATTATAAGATACTGATCCTAGCATTATACGCGTTTAAATCTTATCGTCTAGTCATGACAAATGCTTGACCAATAGAGTAGTAGCTTGTACGACCAAGTTTAGCCAATAGTAGAAGCCGGCACTGGCTCGAGGAGACGCTGAGAAAATGACGTAGCAGGCGGTTTGGTCGTCTAGGCTGTAAATATTAAAGCTGCCATATATTTGTAAATATCTATATATAGTGATTAATAACTGCTAATAGAATCAGTTATGTCATGTTACATGTGTTATGTGTTTGTTGTGTATCATTGCCCATAGCTACAGCAAGGCAATGTTTTCATCGCATCAACTGTAAGTACAGACTTTTCTATTAATTACGCCTCTCGTGATGTAAATGTTCGCTTGCAACTATGCAGAATTATTGATGGTTTCATTACTGCATTCCACGTTTGGCCAGTAATATTTCCTTTTCTATTCAGTGTTACCGTCGATTAAGACTTCTCGTACCCTATGAGAAGACTATAGTGCGTGAGTAATTTCGTTTGAACGTTATGGTTGCGTAGCTATATCGTGCCGTTTTTAGACATCTCTCGTGTGTTTTGAGCATAAGAACGCAGTGTTCAACTAACGAACAAGTTTATGTCAGAATTACTAATTGTCGGGCCATTTTTGTTATTTATTTTACGTACATTTTGTATCATTTTCATTGTGTGTGTCTCCATGTAATTTAGTTGAGTTTATTTATGTTAGCGTAAAGATTATTTGTTTATAACGCTCTGGCCAGACCGCGTTTAGTTTAGTTTCAATATTTACTGTATACGGGTTCTTATGTACGATTTTGCCTTATATTTTATGTCATATGACTTTTACATTATTATTCTGACGAAGGTTTTTTGTAGTTTACCTGCACCCTGATGTCTCATGATCTCCCATTGTTTGTGTCTTTCTCTGTGAACTGTTAAAGTAATTAAATTTAATTGATTCGTTCAAATTTTTTTTTAACGTCTTATTTATTTTAACTTAAGATATTATAACGTTTCATAAAAATACATTTTTTGAATACGTGATGGATCAACACTTCTGACATCGGCATTCTAAAGTTTCTTGTAGTAAAATGCAATCTCAATCAGTATATGTATTATTATATAAAAGAATTGGTGTCTACTGGAAGCGCCTGGAACCTCCCCACCAAATGTTTGCGAACATTCCTTGATTTGGTTAATAACCGTGATAAATAAAAGTGACGAGTAATTTTGAGAAAAATACTATTTTTGAGATAATTGATTTGATTGAAAAGTTACCGCTGATCCAATAAAAAATTTAGAAACCATGCGCTTAACAGAAAACCCTGACGGACAACGTAATGCTATCAGACGTTCCATACAACGAAGGGAGGCCAATTAAAATTATATCTGGATCACAAAATGTTTGTCAGAACGATGTAAATAAGAAAAGATAGAGGAAATTACTACTTTTCTGATATTATAAATTTCAAATTATTTTATAAACTACATATTTTTGAAATACTAATGTTACTAATTAGTACAGAATTGTTTAACTTACTTGTCTATTAATAATCTTCCCTCATGTAATCTTCTACTAGCTGCTAAAGCAAGAAGTATAGCTGTATCAGCGACAGCACCATTTAGGACTTTTGGAGTGTTTCCAAGTTTTATACCACGTTTTCTAACTTCATTTAAGTCAATGTGGTTGTAGCCAGCTGACATGGCTCCTATTATTTTCATCTGAGTTCCTATGAATTAAACAAATATAGAAATTAATGTAATAAAACTTTGTAGTTTTGCGATTTTGAGAATATTTATGTGTTTTTGCAAAGAAGGTTCGCCAAGATGGTCTAAACGTGTTTCTAAACCAAATTGAAGTTCATGACGAGTACATTCTGTTGGGTACAACATTATATTATAGGATGAGTCGTTCTAGAACTTTAAAAGGCTAAGCATTTCCACGAAACTAAACGAGAGATTTTGTGAAAATGTAATCCATTAGAATGAAAAAAATTTTAAGTCATGGTAGGTAAATAAATCCATTTTAGGTCTTTGTTCTCATTTACTTCCACATCCACGTAGTGGATTGGAAGTAGGTATAGTAATCGCAAAAAAAATTTCAAAAATTTTTATTCGTGAAATAGGTTTAGAATGTCATGAAACGTCGAGATTTTAAATTTGAGCGAAAAAAAATTTTCTGTCTGTCGGTCTGTCTGTCTGTCTGTCTGTAACTTTTTTTTTTTTTGTCCGCACGTTTTCTCCGGAACGGTTTAAGATATTGACTTGAAATTTTGTACACGTATATATTATAACGAGATCTGGAACTGGATTGTTTTTTGAGGATATCCGGTGAAGGGTTGGGGGTTAAATAGGGGTAAATATAGGAAAATAAGTAAAGCAAGCTTGTAAGAGTACAGAAACTTGAAATTCGGTGTATGTACTAGAAGTTAAGGACTCAGATTTTTTTATAATATTTTTCAACCCCCCACCACCCCTACCCCATTAAAGTTGATAAAATAAAGTTGAGATATTCATTTGAAATTTCATACACGTATGTATTATTTATTTATTGCATTTATTTATTGCATACACTGTTCAACAGGTAAGATACCCAATTACAGAACAGGAATAAAGGCATACAAAGCATTAATTACATAATATACAACAACATAGAAAGAAAGTAAAATTAAGAAAAAAAATTACTTAAATGTACGAACTATGAATAACTAATGATACGAAGAAAGAGAAAAAAATAACATGGGAAATGTTTAAATATAAAAACTATATATACATATATACACATATGTGATTCAAAGTAAATTAAGAAAAACAAAGACACTCACTCACTGGTTATTTAATTTAGAACATTTTGTTTTATGCCACTAAGGCTGCAATTAAAAATATCGAAGTCGTTACATAATTTGTTAGAAGTACTGCAAATCGTATATAAAGGTGAATTATTTAGTACGTTGGTACGCGGCGTAGGTAAATAGAAAACTTGGTGATTACGAGAGGTTAATCTGGGAACGTGAAAATTAAGCTTACTAATTATTTCGGGTGCGTCAAAATCATTGTGTAGTAATTTAAACAAAAATACTTGAGAAAAGTACGTACGCCTATCCTCAAGAGTAGTCATAGAATATCTTTCAAGCAAGTTACTTTGCGGAAAACCAATCACTGGATAGGTACCGTCGGATTTGAACCACAGTAATTTAAGAAATCTACGTTGAACTGCCTCCAAGTTATTCTTGTGAACATCATAACTGGAACTCCAAATTAGCGATGCGTACTCAAGTTTCGATCTGACGAAGGATTGATAAAGAATTTTCAGAGTATCAGTATTAGTGAACTCTCGACTAGTACGAACGATGAATCCAAGGGCTTTGGAGGCTTCGGACACAATGGTATCGATATGATCAGTGAACGATAATTTACTATCAAAAGTTACGCCGAGGTCGCGAAATGTTATAGGTCTTTGAAGTATGACATTATCTAACCTGTAATCAAAAATAAAAGGTGATGTTTTTAAAGAAAATGACATTACGTTACATTTACTAGGATTCATGAATAATTTATTTACTATACACCAGGTGTTTATTTTGTCAAGAGAAGTCTGAAGTTGAAAACAGTCATCGATTTCATCAATTACTGTGAAAATTTTTAGATCGTCGGCATATAAAAGGTGAGGCAAATTAATTTCGTTCACTATGTCGTTAATAAATATGTTAAAAAACAAGGGCCCCAGAATAGATCCCTGGGGAACTCCAGATGTGGCAGCAAATTCGATCGATTTGAACCCATTTAATGCAACGTACTGACTCCTATTCATTAAATAAGATTTAAACAAAAGGAGCAAAGAATATGAGAAGCCGATTTTTTCTAATTTATTAAGTAACAACTGGTGATCAAGTCTATCAAACGCTTTGGAGAAATCGGTATATATGACATCTACCTGCCCACGTTCATCTAGGGATTCAGAAATATATTGAGTTACACAGAATAAATTTGTTGTTGTTGAACGCCCTTTCATAAATCCATGTTGATTAATAGAGATTTTGGTGTTAATCGAATGATATATTCTATCATGAAGTAATATTTCTAAGACTTTACAGAAGTTACAAATTACAGAGATTGGTCTGAAGTTCTCAATATCTAGTTTGTTTCCCTTTTTGAAGATGGGACATACTTTGGAATATTTCCATAGGTCAGGAAATAGGCGGTTTTTTAAGATTAAGTTAAAATTTAGAGTTAGAGGATATGCAAAGATGATAATGACGTCTGCAATTAGATTATAGTTTGAGATGATTCCGTTGAAGGGTTGGGGGTTAATTTGGGGTAAATAGGGGAATATAAGTAAAACAAGTTGGTAAGCGTACAGAAACATGAAATTTGGTGTATGTACTGGAAGCCAAAGCGTCAGATTTTTTTATAATATTTTTCGACCCCCACCACCCCCCCTACTTCATTATTAAATGGGTTGATAAAATAAAATTGAGATATTCATTTAAAATTTGGTACACGTATGAATTAAAACGGCATCTGGAACTAGATTGTATTTTGAGATGATTCCGTTGAAGGGTTGGGGGTTATTTAGGGGTAAATAGGGGGAAATAAGTAAAACAAGCTGGTATGAGTACCGAAACTTGAAATTCGGTGTATGTACTAGAAGCCAAGGCCTCAGATTTTTTAATAATATATTTGAGCCCCCCACCACCCCTACTCCAATATGAAAAGGGTTGATAAAATAAAATTGAGATATTCATTTGAAATTTGGTACACGTATGAATTATAACGACATCTGGAACTAGATTATATTTTGAGATGATTCCATTGAAGGGTTGGGGGTTAAATAGGGGTATAGAGAGGAAAATAAGTAAAGCAAGCTGGTAAATGTACAGAAATTTGGAATTTGGTGTATATACTAGTAGCGAAGGTCTCAGGTTTTTTTATTAGTATTTTCCATCTCCCCACCACCCCCACTCCCTTATTAAAAGAGTTTATAAAATTAAATTTAAATTTTCACTTGAAATTTGGTACATTTATGTATTATAGCTATATCTGAAACTAGATTATATTTTGACATGATTGCGTTGAAGGAGTGGGAGTAAGTAGAGGTAAATAGGGAAAACCGCTGCCTAAGGAATCACTACTTCCACATCCAGATTCTTCATCCAAAACACTTTAAAGGAAACATCTTGACTATATTTGCACTCTAGTATGTGGAAATTATTGGTCATAGAATTTTAATATTTGGGGCAGATGTCATAGAAAAGTTTGAGGAGTTGGTTTCTATTATGTACGTTAAAAATGAATTTTCTAGTTTACCCTACTTATTTTCCACTATTCACAACCTACCACCTCCCACCCCTTCAATGCAGTCATCTCAATCAGATGTCACTACAATACATACGTGTACTAACTTTCAAGTGAATATCTCAATTTGATGTTATCAATCCCATTAATAATGAAGCGGAGGTGGTGGAGTTTGAAAAATATTAGAAGGAAATCTGAGGCCTTGGTTTCTAGTATATACATCGAATCCCAAATTTCTGTACTCTTACCAGCTTGATTTACTTATTTTCCCCTAGTTCTCCTGTTAACCCCAACCCTTCTACGGAATCATCCCAAAATATAATCTAGTTCCAGATGTCGTTATAATACATACGTCTACCAAATTACAAGTGAATATCTCAATTTTATTTTATCAACCCCTCTAATAATGTAGTAAGGGTAGTGGAAGGGTTGAAAAATATTATTAAAAAATTTGAGGCCTTAGCTTCTAGGACATACACCGAATTTCAATTTGCAGTACGTACTCTTACCAGCTTGCTTTACTTATTTTTCCCTATTTACCTCTACTTACCCCCATTCCTTCAACGCAATCATCTCAAAATATAATCCAGTTTTAGATATAGTTATAATACATAAATGTACCAAATTTCAAGTGCAAATTTAAATTTAATTTTATCAACTCTTTTAATAAGGGAGTGGGGATGGTGGGGAGATGGAAAATACTAATAAAAAAAACCCGAGACCTTCGCTTCTAGTATATACACCAAATCCCAAATTTCTGTACTTTTACTAACTTGCTTTACTTATTTTCCCCTATTTACCCCTATTTAACCCCCAACCCTTCAACGGAATCATCTCAAAGTATAATCTAGTTGCAGATGTCGTTATCATACATACGTGTACCAAATTTCAAATGAATATCTCAATTTTATTTTATCAACCATTTTCATATTGGATTGATAACATCAAATTGAGATATTCACTTGAAAGTTAGTACACGTATGTATTGTAGTGACATCCGATTGAGATGACTCCATTGAAGGGGTGGGAGGTGGTAGATTGCGAATAGTGGTAAATAAGAAACTTCATTTTTAACGAATATGGTAGAAACCAACCCCTCAAACTTTTCTATCACATCTGCCCCAAATATTATTAAAATTCTATGACCAATAATTTCCACATACTAGAGTACAAATATAGTCAAGATATTTCCTTTAAAGTAACTTGGATGAAGAATCTGGATGTGGAAGTAGTGATTCCTTAGGCAGCGGTTTTTTAACTGAATCTTCATACCGTAGGGGTCATGTAGATACTAGTTTAATCTGCTTAGCCGTAGGGGACTATGTTGGATACTAGTGTTATAATGAGATTGTCAAATAAGAAATTGGACACATTTATTTTAGGATTTTGATTTGCTAGCATAACCAGAAGTCAGCTTGTCGAAAGAATGCAAAGATTTTATTTATATTTTTTGCATATAGTTTTTCTTTTAGTTCTCATAGATAGTTTTTTTCCGCTGTTTGCAAAATCCCATAAAGAATATGTTTCATTATACATTATATATTTAACAGGCCTAATATTTGTGAAAAATTTAGTATTATACTTTCATGAAACCAAACGTATAGGAAAAATATTTGCTAGCATGATATTATTTGTTTTATATTAGTAGATGATACAATTAAAAAAAAAAATATTATTTGCATTTCTCAGTTTTTCTTAAATTACTAATTATTATACTCTTCACAAATCAAAACGAAGTATATTGCATTCGATCGGCACATTTCTAAAACCGGTAATATTGCACGTAGAGAAAAAAATTTCATATCACTGTGTTCGTTTTCGAATTCTGAACAACTTTTAAAATGTCCATCCGCCCGTCTGTCCATTTCTCTGTCCATCCGTCTGTCTGTCTGTCTGTCCGTCCGTCACGTTTCTTGGAAGCACGATAACTTAAGAACGAAAAGTTCAATTGTATTGAAATTTGGACAGTAAGTTACTGTCAGCTAGAGAAAGAACCCTATTGTTTTGAACAAAATAGATCAATAAATAAAAACGTTATTAGTAGATATTAAAATAAAAAAAATATTTTTGTAACATTTTGTAATTAAACCAAAAATATTTAAAACTAATATTATTTACAAAAAAAAAAGAAAAAACAGCGAAGAGTAACCCATAGAATGTGCAACAATTATATAAAAGTGCAGTAAATCGACGAAGAGTATAATGGTTAGCTTGCGGAAGCTTAACCTCTTTTTCGTGGACCATAAATTATATATAATATTTATTTTATTATTAATCACGAACGCTATATTTACCTGCTGCGTCCAAAACATCACTATCTATTGGTAAATGTGAGGCCCAAAGTACAGCGTTTACTCCTTTAATTTTCGACAATATTTCTTCTCTAGTTTCTTTTTGAATTTTAATAATTTCACAGCTAGAACAAATGTAAAAATTACATGTAATGAAGAAATTTTATCCAACACATAGCATATAATGTGATGTATTACACACTAGTACTGAGAGAATATTAAAAAAATCACTAGTTAGGGAATATAAAAATAGCTCTATTTGGTTTGTCAGTTCATGATCTACTTTTGAAATTAGCAGTCAGTTTTCCATATTTAGAAATATCAATATTTTTATAAACCTTTAAAGTTGCCTTCAGTATTGAATATTTTCTCCGCGTTGAAGAAGCTGAACGCTTTTTCTGTTCGCTCTTCCGAGACATATCAATTTTCATCCATTTCTCACAACTAATTAATAATTTTTAGCTTTATTTGAGACCATGTACAAAAAGTTACAATTTTCCCCTGGTCCAAAAAAAGTTACAAGGCCATTTTAGACTCAGAATTAAGCAACAATTGAAAATTTCTCGACGGAAAACGTTAAAAATTGACATAGGCCTTCGGGATATCATAAGAAATGGCATATCCCTCCCCCCCCCCACACTCGCCAAATATTTATTGTTTCGTGGCCCCGGGCCCAAAATCAAACCACTATGTGGACTTGTGACCCGACCCGGCTTACGGTGATTAGTATAATATTTTCCTCAGTATACCACAATTGTTAGCAGGTATTCAAAATAGTCGATTTTGCACGTTGGCTCCCAAACTATTAGAAATATAAGAATTATTTTGTCAAATGAATCGTCAAATTTTACAAATTTTCTTCAAATAAAATTTCATTAAGAGAAAGTGTTGGATCAAATTTTGTATTGTACACGTGTGTAATTGCACATTAGTCACTTAATAAAATTAGCCAACGGTCTCGTGGCTAACATTTGCTTTCGTTACTGATGTGCATAATTTTACACTATAGTCTTTTTTGTCAACCAAAGGAGTAAACATGAAAGTCCCATTCACACCATAAAAGTAACCAAAAAATACACTACAACCTTTTTGTAGTTTTGGACAACCAACAATACAAACAAACACTTTTTCAATAACTTTTTTGACTTTCAGATGACATTCTTGGGTAAATATCCTTCCCTTCTTTATAACTTGTTTACGAAAGATTCATATCTTAAAGTGAGATTATGAGTTCTCTGAATCCAAGGTACAAAATATGGGTTTTATTGAAAAGAAAGAGGAACTCAGAAATAAGACTTGAGGTATTAAGTAATACAGAATTGTTTCTGAGTTCTATCCGAGTATTGTCTAAATGTTGTTTGTGGCATTATCTTAATTTTCTTTTTCCTTCTTCAATTCTTTGGGACTTCCTGGCACATGTATGTTTTCTTTTTAAGCGGTGCTAGGGGAATCTACAAAATATATCACAATTAACCAGTATGATACTGGTAAATAACCTCTACGCCTGTGTCGTTTACGTCAAAGGATCAGTTAGAGGCTGGTTTTTTTAAATAACACAAATAAGTATAAAAACTTGAAATTAAATATTTCGCCGACGTTTCGGAAATATAATCTGTTTCCTTTTTCAAGGCTTTTTTGAACAATCTTTTTTATTGTGTATGACAAATACACAGCTCTAAGAATGTTTGTTATATTCAATATCCATAGATACTTACTATTTACATAGGATAATATTATTGAATGAGAATAGTTGCGTGTCGAATTGTTCCGTAGATGTCTGTACAACTTGGCTGTCAATGTTAAAAGAAGAACTTCACAAACTTAACATTGTATAAAAACTAAAAAACTGTTAACTATATCAACAGTTCTATGTAAATAATAAGTAGGTATCTATGGATATTGAATATAGCAAACATCCTTAGAGCTGTGTATTTGTCATACACAGCAAAAAATATTTTTCAAAAATGCCTTGAAAAAGGAAACCGATTAGATTTCCGAAACGTCGGCGAAATATTTAATTTCAAGATATTGTACTTATTTATGTTGTTTATTTTAAAAAACCAGCCTTTAACTGATCCTTTGACGTAAACGTCACAGGCGTAGAGGTTATTTACCAGTATCATACTGGTTAATTGTGATATTTTGTAGATTCCCCTAGCACCGCTTAAAAAGAAAACATACATGTGGCAGGAAGTCCCAAAGAATTCTATCCGAGGTTATATCCAAAGTACCCTATTCTACAAACAAAACAATTAAATAAGTAAATAAAAATAAATAAATAAGAATTAAAAAACAGCATCCTTCTACCTCATTTTCACTTGAATAATTCTATCTCGCTTGGTCTATATTGTGTATTGTAACTTACCATTCACTGAGAAGGTCAGAGGCAATCTGTGGCACATCTGGATTACTAATTAAAACTTTTGGTCTAGTACTATTTCCAATTTTATTAGGTGTACATGTTCCTATCGCAATGCTTATAATAACGAATAGTTTTCCATCTGAAATTAAAACACACTTTTGTTATTCGTTTTAGAATAATTGAAATATAGCAATTTAATAAAAGGCAAATGAACGGAATGAAATTTATAAAAAGTGAACAATTAGAAGAATGTGTTAGAATAAAATATCGAATACTTACAGTTCATTGTACCGAAATTATTTATTTTATCCATACGGTGATTGAAGAAACACTGTCACACAGTATATAAAATTAGAATGTAGTCTTGAGACAAGCGTGGACTCGATCAAGTTTCGTCATTTTACGTTTACCACTCATTGTTTAAAGAATTAATAAATAAGGTCACCTTTACATTATTATTGTACATGTATTCACAAACACGCTTAAATTTTAATATTAAATAATACAGTTATGAAAAGAAACTGTAGAAAAATGTATCAAAATTTATTAAGAAAGGACGTTTTGTGAACACAATTCGAGAAAACTCAAGTACATATTCTTTATTTTAAATCTTGCAACTTTCTAATAGACGTCGCGTCGCATCGTAGCGTTTTGTAGGGTGGGGCCACAGGTACTCCCTAACTGAGTCAATCACCGCTCCGCGCATATAATTCACACGGTTAACCCACAAGTATTGGTCCTATTCGGCATGTTGCCATAGAAGTACCAATTTTGGCACATTTGTTCTCCGGGAGATTCTAAACTATTTATCCTGCACTCTCATTAGTCCCTTCGAATTAGTCAAAAAATCGCTGTTTTATGGAAACACTTCCACAGCTGAGACCTGTAAAGAGTGAAGCATTTGGGTTGTCTAAACATGATTTTCACCCCCCCGCAGTTCTAAAAAATGGCAGTATTTGAGAAATATATACATATTATGAATTTTAGCGCTTTTTCGCCTTCTTCTCTATTTTGAAGAAGAACTATGCATTTTGGTAAAAAATATCAGGGGAACAAAGTTGTAGCATAAAATTTCCTATAAATTATGTTTCTACGTCTTTGTCCGAATGCCGCATAGTCTCGCTGCTAGAAGGTGCAAAAAAATATGAATATAGACTTTTACGCCTTTTTTAGATTTGCAGACAAAATTTTGCATCTGGGTGAAAAATATCGGGAGAGTAAAGTTGTATGTAGAGCATGAAATTTCCTACAAATTTTTTCTGTACGTGTTTGTCCGAATTTCGCATAATTTCGACGCGAAAGTCTATATATATAATTTTCTTTCGCGTCCTCTAGCGGCTAAACTATGCAAAATTCAAAAAAAGAACGTAAAAAAATGTAGAGAAAAAATTTGTAGAAAATTTTATGCTCTACAACTTTGCTCTCCTGATGTTTTTCACCAAAATGCATAATATTGGCCGAAAACCTAAAAAAAGCGTAAAAGTCTATATACATATATATAGATTTTCACGCCCTCTAGCGGCGAAACTATGCGGAATTCGAAACGTTGAAACAAAACTTGTAGGAAATTTTATTCTCTATAATTTTGCTCTCCTGATATTTTTTACCAAAATACATAGTTTTCCCTCAAAATAGAGGAAAAGGCGAGAATGCACTAAAATACATTTATATGTAAATATTTCTCAGAAACCACCATTTTTTAGAACTGCGAAGGGCGAAAATCATGTTTAAACAACCTAAATGCTTCACTTTTTACAGGTCTCGTAGCTGTGGGAAAACTTCTTTAATTTTTCCTGATTTGAAGGAACTACATGGGCAAATGTTTGTGAACGTGAATTGAATGTGAATTTTTTCCGCATATTAAGATATTTCCAGAGTTGTTGTTTCAAGCACTGAGACTCCGTTCCGTACAATCTTAACGCACAACCCGCCGCACAGGGCTGTGTTCTATTATCGATCAATTATTTGTCAATGTACCAGAACTCTGATAAGAATAATTACTTCCACATCCGCGTAGTGGATTGGAAGTATAGTAATCGTAAAAAGAAATATTTTTTTTTCTTGAAATAGGTTTAGAATGTCATGAAACGTCGAGATTTTAAATTCGAGCGATAGAAAAATTTCTGTCTGTCGTTCTGTCAGTTTGTCTGTCGGTCTGACTGTCGGTCTGGCGGACTGTAACTTTTTGTCCGCATGATTTCTCCGGAATGGTACAAGATATTGACTTGAAATTTTGTACACGTATATATTATATTGAGGAATAAATAGGGGGAAATAAGTAAAGCAAGCTGGTAAGAGTACAGAAACTTGAAATTTGGTGTATGTACTAGAAGCCAAAATTCCTTATAATATTTTCCATCGCCCCCCCCCCCCCTTCCACTCCATTATTAAAGGGGTTGATAAAATAAAATTGAGATATTCACTTGAAATTTGATATACTTATATATCATAATGACATCGGGACCTAGATTATATCTTGGGATTATTCCGTTGGA
The DNA here is from genome assembly GCA_963583905.1 of Stenurella melanura. Lineage (NCBI taxonomy): Eukaryota > Metazoa > Arthropoda > Insecta > Coleoptera > Cerambycidae > Stenurella > Stenurella melanura. The sequence goes on from OY757309.1 coordinate 86,875,258, forward strand.
AGCTTGGGGGTTAAATAGGAGTAAATAGGGGAAAATAAGTAAAGCAAGCTGGTAAGAATACAGATATCTGATCACGAATCCCAATTTGGGAAATTCAAACCGGAAATCGATCCATTTTCCAGAAATAATGGGAATGGTATCTTGGCCTTGAAAATGGCGGACCGGAAGTAGAGTCAATTTCTCAGGAAAAATTCGTGTTTTTTTTCCGTTTTTGGCTGAGAATGAGTACTCGGGTATTTTTGAGGTCGCTGATCACGAATCAGAGGTCCAGTTTACGAAATACAAAATGGCGGACTGGATGAACAATCAATTTCTCCGGAAATACTCGTGTTTTTACTTTCTTGGGCTGATAGTGATATCTCGGGGGTTCTCTTTATCGCGGATAACGAATCTGATGTCCAATTGAAAACTCAAAATGGCGAACCGGAAGTAGTGTATTTTTTAGAAAAAACTCGTATTCTTCATACTTTCAGCCCAAAATAGAAAAAAATATAGGTTTTCCTGAGGATCTGGTTCTACTTCCGGTCGGCCGTTTTGAATTATCTCTAACTGGACATCGGACTCGTTATCAGCGACCACGAAACCTCCGAGTGCCAATTTTAAGCCCAAGAACGAAAAAAATTCGAAATTGACTTCCAGTCCGCCATTTTGAATTTACCAAGTTAAACATCGGATTCGTAATCAGCGATCTCGAAAACCCCCGAGTACAGATTTTTAAGGCCAAGATTACCATTTTAATTTTTTCTGGAAAATGGCTCGATTTCCAATCCGTCAGTTTGAATTTCCCAATTTGGACTTCATATTCGTGATCAGCGACCCCAAAAACCCCAGAGTAACCATTTTATGGCATATTGTGTATAATAACAAATTTTCAAATTAATTTTATTAAATTGGCCATTAAGATTGGCCAATAATTAGACAAAAATGAAACCCAACATTTCCGCCAAAAACAAAAGGTAATGTTTTTCTAAATTCCTTTCTGAACACTTTGCAACAAAAATGAAGTCAATTGATACTATGCTTTCAATTTTGGAGATTTTCAGCGAATAATTATCATTTCAAAAGTACCTATAATATTTGTCTCTAATTCGCAGTTAACTGAGATGAATAAAATGCTACTTCTGTACAACATGGCGCGGAAAATATGAAATACATGTTAATGTGTTGCATTACTTCGAAAGCATGAACTGCCGAACAAATATTCCTTCAGGATACAAATTTTTAACGTGTATTAACCCACCAATATAACCATTTATACTTATTCCATGAAGTTTCAGTTCTTCACCATACTCTGAGTTGAATTTACTTATTGTTCCTTCTGTACGGAATGTCACACTAACATATTGGCTTCTGTCATTCAGAAACGAATGGATCCAATCGAGAGCCACACCCCTGATACCATAGCTGCAATTTATTCATAAGTTTATTGTGGTTCTCACAATCAAATGCTCTGCTAAGGTAGCAATAAATGTTAACAGGACATTCACCCACCTCAATATAGTCAATAACTTCATCCCAAAAATCGAGGAACTCGTTTCTTTTGGTAAATTGTAAGGAAACTGGGCCGTTCACGCGTAAGAGGATGAAAATATAACCTCACTTTTGAGCAAACTGTCATTTTATTTGGATGCTGGTGGCCTGATATTCGCCTCCTTGATTAAACGAGGAATTTTGTGTTATTTAAAGTGTAGCAATTATAGTACGGGAGGCCGTAACCAAAAAAGCCTGTTATTCCCTAATGGATATGACGAGGTTTAATGGGTAGTTTTTTACAAAACAAATAGAAAATCTCTCTTATAAAAAGCCCAAAAATGGGGCGATTAATTGGGAAACAATTTTCCGTCCGTAACAAATCATGTCATTTTTTTTTCATCGCCTAATGTCCGTTTTCAGTGGAATCTTGTAAAAAATATATAAAATAATAAGAATTCACACAGAACGGACATTTTGCATGGGGCGAAATCGGTAAAGTGAGAAAGGAGAATGTAAAGAAAATGCGTGTAAAAAAGTTACTCCCTAATGGCTAATTTTTGTTTTAAATTGAAGTATACACCGAATACACGAGAAAAAAAATGCTAAACGGACATTTCTCATGGGGCGTATTCACATGAAATGAAATGTACAGGGATCTCGGATCTGTGATACAGCGCGGCATCTGTATTTAGTGCTCTGCGCGTGCGCTCTGGCACATGCCACTCCACCCGGCGGTTGATGCTTGGAAAGACGCTACACAGCCAATATCTTGACAAGAGTCTAGAGAGACCGAGATGCGAAAGCTTCGAGCATGCGCATTACCTTGTAAATGTGTAATAAATTCGTGCAAGTGGAGAAATGGAAATATTTTCTGGTATTTTGTGTCTGCGACGCTAATACTGCCTGCGGCGCTAATAGTTATTAACAATTAGATTTCAAAATAAAAACCTACTAACCTAACCTAAAGAAATCACACGAAAGAATAAAATTATTATATAAAAAGAAGGAAAACCTAAAGAAATCAGAAAAGAATTTGTATAAAAATATATTAATCGAATTTAAAAAAAAACTGTGCGGACATATGAATTTGAACCCGGGACCCTTCGCGCCATAAGCTAAGGCAAAGCAAAGCAAAGCAAGCAAAACATATTTATTTCATCATTTTTGTACATTAATTGCTTCCCCGAACCGTGATCCGGAGCCAACTCAACGACCATGGTGCGAAGCGCCGCGGTGGGTGTGTGGTTGGTCGGGTCGCGGCCGGTTCCGCTCAATAAAATTCTTAACAACTAAATACTCCTATCGCAACTTTTGCGATTTAAAACTTAGCCTAAGATAGAACAGATCCACACATGTGGAATTTAAAATACTTAAGAACTACACTTTAAAACTAATATGGCACTAAATCGATGCGAATTTGGGTTGATAATGACATAAGCTAAGACGTAACCTATGCGCTAACCATCTCGCTGGAAGTAAATGCTAGAGCAAAGAAGAAATACCCTTCGATTCTTCGACTGGGTGAAAATTGAGATTTTTTTTTTCTAGCCCGACGGAAATCGATTTTTTTTAGCCCAGCCTCGTTGAAAATGTCCGTTGTAAATTTTTTGGCCTTTTTTAAACAAACAAAAACCGTTTCCGATAGAGAACGGACATTAGGGGGTAACAAAATTACACCGAGAAATTCTTCATATTCAAAATTTAATTACAGACAAACGCCCCACTTCAAACGTCCGTTTGTATTTTTTGTTTACTTAAAATATTATCAATTAAATAATAATTTTCTTAACGGACATTAGGCGCTTAGACCCAAAAAAAATTTTTTGTTCCGACCTCCAGTATTGTTCTGCCTCACTACAAATTTCCGTTACCATGTTCTGTGTATATTTTTCATGTAAATAAAGACACACAATACGCAAACGGACATTAGGGAATTACATTTTTGAGCTTGTATTTTTTACATTTTCAATAAATAATTAAATAGTTTTCGCCCCACTAAAAATTTCCGTCACCGGGGACTTTTGTGTTGGCTATGTCATAATTTATCAATCTATATGGTCGTGATTCATCAGGCGATCAGGCGAAAATCTTGGTTACGGCCTCCCGTACTATTAGGACGATGGATATTGGCCTTGTAATAATTTCCAGTAACTTACTAAGTGTTTTTCAGATTGCTGAAGGTGTTCAAAAAGAACATCAACTTTACAACATTATTTATATGATCAATCCCTTCAGCGTAGCAGATGTGGCATTTATAATTGAGTTGATAAAACACTTGCTTGGGATATTTTACAATAAATTTACTCCCGATATTCCTTCGCACTTTTATCACAATCTTCAGGGACAGCAGTTAAAATTTCCACATTTTCTTGGCATACTTTTGTGAATTGATTTGTAAATGTTTCACATACGTTGTAGTTGCCTTTCCACCAATTCAATGGAAATATATTTTAGGACACAATTCATTAGGATGGAACGGATTTTTGATGCCATTATCTATTACCCATTAGAAAATTATTTCACATTTTACATTTTGGTGACTTTGCGTGTCATAGAAACTCGCATTTTGACAAGATAATTGTAATTGTATGTGCTATGCTGTTTGCTACTATTTATTGACGTTGTGTGAAGTTTGACCTAACATGAAATTAATTTGAATTTAACTTAATCCAAGGTGAAAGTAATTTAAGGTAATCCCAATGATCGTGAAACTAATTTCAACATCACATTATTGCTCCATATGGTCTCTGTGCTATCGTAATTATTTGTTAGAAATGGTAGAAATTTAAAAAATGACAAATTGTTTTGTAATTTTTATTTAAATATTCATTATAGCACAATTGAAATATGTAAGCCGTAAACAATCGCAAAAGAAAACACTATTAATTTTTATAATTAGTATTAAAATTGCAAATGTAATTTACTTTACGCTATTTGTGGAATATAACATATCGAAACCTTCAAATACCTTTTCCCATGGAATACACATCTAAAACGGAGTGTGTTTATCTAGAGAATACTGCCGTCTACTTTTGTTTGGTATTGCATTCATTCAACTAATTAAACCAAAACAACATTTGCGACCTTTGCAATTAATTGACACTTAAAGAGTAATTACAGTCAGATAATGTAGTTAGTATTTGTGTTTAAACTCTAGCAAAGTTTAACTATATTAGACTGATTTCTACCTCATTTGATTATACAGATATTTGACGTGAAAACGAAAAAAAAGAAGATTGGCGAAACATATAAAGTATGTACTATATATAATAGCAAAAAGCCCTTGAAACTTTTATTCCGAGAAAGTGTAGTATTTGACAGCTTAAAAGGCAAGATTAAATAGTCAGCTACTGGAAGGGCTCGAACCTCCACACCAACTATTTGCGAACATTCCTTGATTTGGCTTATTACCGCTGAGCTATGCCATGCAGGCCTCTGTTCTGCGGATGCTAAAATTACACACACTTAACGATCTGCCGTTGTGGGACTCCCAAAGGTCTTCAACAATAACTTGAAAATCACAAAGGCATTTGCAATTTTAACTTTTACATAATTTTAAGACATTAAGAGATTCCATCGGTTGGTATTGATATCATTTTGTATTTACAGACCAATCTGAAACCAAGAATTCGAATTATAGTTTGAGTTTTAAATTTAAGATTTCTAGTGTTATTATTAAATTAAATAGTGATATCGAACATACTATTACGCTTTTTAGAGCCTAATATAAAACGTTTAAAGGTATGTCGCCATTTTAATGAATTTCTCGCATTAATATCATAATTCTGAGCTTAATTAAAAGAGTATGCATGACCGCTAAGTTTTTTGTATTTGAAGAAAATTTTTTTTCATCACTTTTTTTATAAATAGGTACTTACCGGATTTGGAGATTTTAATTCATTTCAAATATGTTTAGAGAAATCACATTTTATTATTTTTTGTTTTTGTAGACAGGAAAGACATTTTTTGGACATAGTGTATTTGGCCCTATTTCTTTACACAGAATCTATTTTTGTGGGCACATCATTACTTTTTGTAGATATTATTCCTGTAAAAATACACGCGTGCTCGCTTATTATTTCTGTGAACGTGGAGGATGTTGGAGTGAACTTGGCGCAAGACACTGCCGTATCTCTTGATTATGTGCACAATTTAGCAAATAAATAAAGCTATATCCGAGCATGCTTTTGTTACACGTTTAGAATCACCAGAATTTCATCAACCAGTTTTGAAGTGACGCGCAAACGACATGGTGTAAGCGTCTGTCTACGAAGCCTGGGTCCACGGTTCGGTCCCCACACGCGTCGTGGTTGTCTGGTTGGTTCCGGATCGTGATCCGGGTAGGCAATTTCTGTATTCTAAATTATAAATAAAATTTGTTATGATGGTCGTTCCATACTTAACCTTTTTAACTTTTTTTTCATCAAATATAAACTTAATATCTTTAACGAAATTTCTTTCAGTACTACAATATGACGTGGACGTCGGGGTTTACGGCACTAAATGGCTATAGGTACTTAAAAATCAAAATCAAAAGTGTGATAGTACCTATAGAGAACACTAGGTGGCGCCTGGTGATCAATTCGGAGATTTCATAGAAGTGAGGTTATACTGTGCGAGATTTAAAGATGTCACAAAGATAGTGATGTCAAGGCGACGAAGCCCTACGGGGTCCCATTATGTAGTCGACGGAGCCCTATGGGGGCCCCATTCTGGAAAGTGGAGGCTTGTCCAAAGTGCTTCAATACCTACTGTGTATTTTTTGGATCTTATCATCATCGACAAAAGCCGAAGTTAGTGGCACAAGTCGCATGCATATCTTATTTATTATGTAATTAATATCATTGATACTGGTCTCAATCGATAGAAAATTATCAATTTATAAATATAACTAAGCAAATTCTTAGTTAAGTCCGTATATTGATTGAGAAATAATAATTAAAATATTAAAGGGAGGGGTGGTAGATATTATTCCTATAAAGATACACGGGAGCTCGCTTATTATTTCTGTGAGCGTGGAGGATGTTAGAGTGAACGTCTCTTGATTGTGATAGATCCGTGTAAATTACTGGTAGTTGGTATAACCCTACCTCGACTTTTACTCACATTTTTCGAAGATGCTAAAATTTGACTTCCTTGATAAAGTTACTATATCTAAGAAGGTCATTCACCTATTCATAACTATACTGGCACAAACGCCGATAAAATATTGCGGAGTTTTAAAAATCATACATGGATCTCTATTTTACACATAGCACGCCCATATTTTTTACTAAAATGTCTTAATTACTACAGCCGTATTCATTACCATTAAGACGTAAGAAACAAAAGAAATAGAAATATCTATTAAATATTATTCAAAGTGAAGTGAAATTTAAACTGTAGTTTAGCGTTATTAATTACTTTGTTAACCATATTAGGATTATGGCTATCATTAGCAGCTAATTAATAATAGTGTGTTCAAAATCATAATTCACCAATCCCTGCAAGGATGACAAACTAATTTAAGTGTACCGTCAAATACATAGAAGATGAAATAGCCCATAGCATACGAGTTTGTTGATGCCTATGATGTATATGTGAATAATTTTGTCCATATCTTTTACAAACTGGAATTAAGTTTTACATATTTATTTAAAAGTACTGTATCTGGAGGTATGAAAGATGAGAAACTTACAAATAATATCATATGTAGTGAAATATGATACAATCTTACCATATACTGATGATACCCTCATATTATGTTCGGAGCAGGATTGGACAGATAAGAATTCTATTCAGCATCAAAAATATTAAAGAATAATTGGATACAAAATTATAAATAGTAAAAAAATTGTACTTACTGTTAAAATCATAATACAATGAACAATGTTAAAAAATGGGCTTTCTTGGCTCATCCGTGGTAAAGTGTGGAAGCCATTTGCTATACTAATTTTGGGGTTCTGAAAACAAGTCCGTCACCCGTTTTGACGAATAATCTCGGGAAAACATGAAAAAATAACCCTTATTTTGGGATAACATTGGAATTAATATTGGAACTTGCCATTAGAATTAGAACTACAGCAATATTTTGCGGATAGTTATATGCACACCGTACACCCCAACCCCAATAGTGTGATAAATATTCAGAGGTGAGAAGTATTCATCTAAATTGACTAAATCACCTTATTATGATAAAAAACATCAAACTGGGTGATTAGGGATTTCTTTTGCAATTAAAATCAATAAATACTCTAATAAAACAAAATCCATTACCTTCATTGGTGGGAAAGGATGTAACAGTATTCAGAAGTAATCACAGTATAACCTGATAATAGCTATTTAACGAGAAGTTTTGGTTTTCAGGCCAATAGTTTGATTGGCCAGCAGAAGGAGATCGATTTGTCAGTTAATGCATATTGGAAGGAGAGAGAATATACCATTATAACCTGAGCTCTTCAGGTCTATAGCTTCAAAATATATTTTTAAATATTTTTCAGTGGCAAAATACCCAATAAAAAGTAAGAAAATCTGAATATACCACAATTAAACAATTATAGACAATATTATCCTCTTCATTAAAAAACATTTAACTTTCCTTTTGCACGGTAAATATTTTTCGAGATATTTCAGAAAAAGAATTTTCAAAATTCAAATCCAATTCTATCAAAGAAGCGCCACCTAAAGGGATGCAAACATTTTTGTTTTTTAAATTAGTTTCTTTTGTGAGGTCAAAACCCTTGCTAACTGAACTACAGTTGTAGTTAATAACCAATTGATACGTATAAACCCGAAATATTCGTCATTAACATTTTTCCAATGCATTCAGGAATATCCAAGTACTTTAAAAAAGCCTTTTTCATTAAAAGCATCTACAAACCAGTTTCAATTAAAATCCTTGTTAAATTCCTGCTTTATTGCAGAACAAACATACTAGACTGATGCTGTCACATGTAACGGAAGATGAGAGCCATAAACGTTGACTAAAATACTTGAAGATATGCGTGGGCTGAGCAATGCGACTAACGTTTCAGGACATAGAATTCCTACAATCATTATATAATGTTTGTCTTGTAATATTCAATTTAATAAGGACTGTATTTATATGCTTGTTAGGCGCTACAACCGCCACATCGCGGTTGCACTTAATTATTGGCTAAATGGTGATCTTGATAAGCGCGAAACGCTCATACATGCACTTCTATGGTGCATTTTATGCATGCCGGCCTATTTATTCCCCTCGCTGTCGTCTATGAATAATCATAAAACCAACTTCTTACACTCTTACGTAGTACAAAGTGTCGGAACGTGAGGGGGTATTTATCACTTATGCAAAACGGGAAATAATGTGGAGATAAATGAGGTATTAGAGCTGGATTTATGAAAGACGGTATTTGAAATCCTGCAGACTTAATCACGTTTTCCAATCGAGTGTATCGTCATACTTTAAATAATAAGTGTATGAAATTTTGCTTGGTAAAATTTAGTATTGGTATTTAGATGAGAACTCGGATGCAATTGTATGAATAATGTATTAAGAGATAAACCGCCATACGTACAGGATCGATTATTCTGGTTTTTTCCAAACATGCACCTCCTCCGAGATATAGGAAAAAGGAAAGAAGAGAAAAGTACGTCTCGTCTCATGGCATTTATTGTAAAACGTATTCTCATACCTGACGGTCTAAATAAGAACGTTTTAGTATATTTAATACGAGATAGAAAATAATTTTATTTACGATCGATAGATAAAGTGTATTTAGACCACGTGCCAGACCTCCGAAAGTCATTATAATTTGGGGGGACTGAACGAAAATTTTACCAGCTGTTTCTGGGCTCATGTGAAGCAAAAAAGTCGTGGGGGTCCATCATGGGGAGGTAGCTTTCAAATATGGCGGTCGATCAAAATGGCGGCCCGACTGCGAATTTTTAAATTCAATTATCTCGAGATCGGGTGGAGCAATCTTGAATTGATTTTCTAAATGTAGGTTAATGAATTCACTACACTTTTGTTCCTAATGTTTATGGCCAAGAAACCAGTATGTATCGGTGAAAATTCGAAAAAAAGGAAAAATTAATTTTTTTGAAATTTAAGTTTTGCTGCTTATTGGACTAACGGTTGGGTCTATCGAGGACGTGTTCTGAATAAGAGTTTTTTCCTCTGGCACCATTTCCAAGGACTCTGGCAAATGTTGATGGGTCTTTGAAGGAAACCTGCGAATCAGTGTTTGCCCATCACTTGGAAAAATACATCACCCCTGCCAGTCTGCCGAAAAAAGATTGGGCCCACATAATTGATGCAATGGTTGTACTTCAGTCCATCAAAGGAGAATAAAAAACGTTTAACGAATTGACAACGACTTTTTTCAAGCAGATTTTGAATATAGCTAGGAGTTGCTGTAAAATTTACAGTATTTGATGATTACCGAGAGGTTTCGATCAAATCGTTGGAGCAGGAAAAAAGAGGAACCGCTGAAGGTATGAAGTTCAGTGAAATCAAGGGTGGCCACAAAGTGGTTTGTTGGAGGAAGCTGTTAAGGAACAGTGACAGCAAAAATAAAATGATAAAATTCTTTGTTGACAGTTGGAAAGAGGAGAAATTTAAGAACATGATCGGAAACCAAGAAATTTTCGTAACAGTTGGTGAAATATGCTTCAAGATCACGTCTACTGGGAACGAAACTGTTCCTGAGCTGTTCTTTGCTTTTCAAACGATGCGGATGTATTCTTTTTGGCCGTAGGCTTATACAAAACTATAAAAAGCAAAAACTTATGTATTGTGAAGAGAAACAAAAGTGTTTTAACCGTTATTCAAGTTTTCCAGATAGTGTCTGCCTTAGGTGAACAGCTTGTTACAGCTTTCATCCGGTATTATTGCTGGTCAGTGCTTTTACTGGCCAGGGAAAACTTAAGGATTTAAGCTTTTGTGCAAAAAGAAGCAAAGATTTTTTGAACCGTTCAGCAAATTAGGCAGAAATTGGGTGGTGTCTAATGATCTTGATGACACCATAGAGGAATTCGTCTGCCAGTTATATGCGCCTAAATGCAAGGTGAAATCTGTTGATGAGCTGCGTTACCAGATGTTCAGATGGAAGGAGGGGCAAATTGCGAGTTTCCAAATGCCTCCTTGTAAAGACACCTTAACACAATAAACGTGCCAACTACTAGGCCGGAATTTCGCTCAGAAGCCTGGAAACCAGGCCAATAATTCCGGACCCATTTGCTCACGGGTGGTAACTTATGCGTCAAGTGGATGGAAGGCTTGCTAGCACCGGAGTGCGTACTTTCCTTTTTGCGGTGCCACTGCAAGAGGAACTCTGTACCAGACATTTGCTCATGCTTAGCAACTCAAATCCAATGCACCGAGAGCAAGGGGTGTACGAAAGCAACAATAGATAAGGAAGAGTACAATTACAAAAGCTGCAATAGTGAATCTAGTGAAGAAGAATAAATTCAAGTTTATTAATAATATTAATAAGACATTTTTGTTTCTCTTAGTTGTTCACATATCCCTCTGTTGCTTTCAAATATGGCCGTCTCGTCTCGCCCCACGGTGCTCAAAGCACCGAGCGCTTTATCAATGCGCTCAACCCCTCTCCGTCTGCTTTGAATCTCGATATCTCGGGTTCTGCTCATCCGATCTTTAATTTCTTTTTTGCATTTTAAGGATGAGATGTTTCTCTAAAACACTTATTTCGAACATGTTCTCAATATACCCAACTGTTAGTCCAATAAATAGCAAAACGCAAATTTAAAGAAACCTTATTTTTCTTTTCTTTGAGTTTTGACAGATAAATAAATACTGTTTTTTCGGCCAAAAACATAAGGAATAAAATTAAAGTCCGTTCATTCACCTACATTTAGAAACGGTTGCTCCAACCGATCTCGAGATAATTGAATTTAAAAATTAATTGTCGAGCCGCCATTTTGAATGGCCGCCATATTTGAAAACTACCTCCCCATGATGGACCCTCTCGAATTTCTTGCTCCATGTGACCCCAGAAATCCATGATAAAGGTTTCATTCAGTCCTCCCAAATTATAATGACTGATAGTCTGGCACATGGCCTAATTTGATAACGCAAAGTAGACGTTTGCCAAGGACCTATGAGTAATGTCACTTTATCGCTCGTCTCCGAGGACAACAAGCGATAAAGTACTTTAATGCTTGCTTGAGTACATCTGTGGGCCACCAATGTATTTCTATGAAACATTAATGCCGTAAAACTTTTGTCGTTACTATAATGATAATATCAGAGTCGCTCGGCTCTGAACACAGCTTCTTTCCATAGTCTTAAAAGATATTTTGTGAATTACCCTTCAAATACTTGTTACCGAGGACTGCCAAGCTTTTTGCAAAGCTTGCGAGGGCTAATTTTTCTGTCTTCATGCGTTAATTCCACCTATTTTAAATACTTTAGCCAGCGCGGACTAGCAAGAATATTTTCCGCAGTTTCTATTACAACATTACAGTATCTCAAGGGGCAACGATCTGTTAAATGGCCTGTCATCAGCCTTAAGTTCGACTTTTCGAGTTCGAGAAGCCTTGTGGCATTCTTTGTCGAATAAGTTATGATTTTTTTCGCTTCTCTTTGGCCTGGAATGTTCATCCAGTAAGACTATTTCGGCTCTTCCCATTTTAGCATTTCCCCGTTATATGCCCCGTAGACCACAAAATGGTTCGAACCCAAAAATGGGGCTTCAGCACTCTTTTTTTCAAAAGCGTCAGCTAATTCTTTTTCTTATAATCCCTCATACAATGGCATCCACATCAAGGTAACCTTGTTTTTTTTGCCAGTTGCTTCAGGGATTGTCTGCATTTTCAGGAAATTTTAGACTCAAAGTTGTAAGACCTGAGAGCTTTTAACGCTGCCTGGCCGTCTGTGAGTACATAGATCCTTGCTCTTCGAATGCCTTTAGTCATGCATTCCCGAGCACATAGATCTGTATCATAAATTTCTGCTTTGAAGATGGTTGGGGTCTTACCTAGGGCTCTGAATAGCCTGCAATTATGCCACGCTACGCCCACGCCAACCCCGTCAGCCATCCTCGGTCCATCTGTATATCAGATGAGTGACCCTTTCTCCAACTGCAGGACGTCGACTCTCATCGTCTGACGGCTCTCAATCAGGACATCAAACACACAGTCCCGCTTGATTCACATTGAGTCAGTGGGTTTGGTCTTGGATGCCAATTGGATTAATTCCAGAATCCTTAAGTCACCAATCACATTGCCTGGTTTGAGAGAGAGTACCTGCTGCAGCCTTAGGGCACTAAGTAATGCCTTCTGAACTGAGGCGGCTTGGCGATAAAAAGGAACCAAGGGCTGATAGCTGTACCATGAAGCTCGTTATTAATAGACTCGAAATGTGAAAAGAAGCATGTCTAGATAAGGAACTCTCCTGCTCGCCAAAGAACGGGCATACTGTCACGGAGCAGACAAAGCAGCTAAGGCCACCTATAGAAACCATCTTATGGACCGCTGGCAGGAGCGGTGGGATAGCTGCCAAGTTGGCAGGTGGACGTACCGACTAATTCCGGACATCAGGGTATGGGCGGCCCGTAAACGGCGATCTCAATTATTACTAGACCGAGGCGCTCACCGGACACGGAAATTTTGGAACTTACCTGCACTGTATAGGGAAAAAAGACACCAATATATGCGTATACTGTCCAATAGTTGATAGTCCCGAACACACGCTGTTCCAATGTCCAAGATGGCGTGACGACAGGGAGACAACAAGTAGAGAAGTAGGACAGACGTTAACCGCACAAAACTTCGTTGGCATCATGCTTGTTAACGCCACATGTTGGGCCACCATCGACACGTTGTGCTGCACCATACTTAGAAAGAAGGACGAAGATGAAAGGGTTCCATAAGCCAACAGAACTCCGAAGAAATGTTTGATTACAGTTCCGAAGAGAAGAGGGGGGTTTTTTAGTGAGTAAGAATCTCACATATCCCCACACGCCGGTCCATCAGTGTGGGGAACCTTATGAAGGTTTTTCCCCTCGAAGAAAAAAAAGATAAGGAACTCTAAGGTACAAGGAGTACCACAATAGATCCATAGAGGTTGCACTGGGCATGACCCTTCGCCAGCTTCTCCCAGCTAAGATCTAAAATTCGAAAAATGACTCCTTCCTTACGTAAAGATGTGGAGGAAGTAAGTCTAGCATTATTTCCATAACTGCTGAGGGACAGAAGCAGTGTGCTCCTGTAATCCCTAAAAAGCAGACAAGGGGTTGCAATTTCAGCAACTCTCCTTGTGTTAATTTTTCTTCAGTATTTGGCCACCATACAATTGATGCACAGATTACCATGGGTCTCTCAACTGAAACATAAGACCAATAGATAATTTTCGGCTTTAGACCCCAAGTCGTACCGAACGGCCTGTGGCACGTCTAAATAGTCGCAGTGGCTTTGGTAAGTGTGCTATCTAAATGTAAATTCCAGGTAAGTATTTGATCCAGAATTACTCCTAGATATTTAACTTCACAGGAAAAGTTCAGCACCGTTCCATTTAAGATAAAAGTTGTTAGTCTTAAATAAAATTACAATACAAATTCAATTAGAGGCGAATCCTAATGAAACTGACGGCGTTTGTGTCTTATTAGTTTGTTTAATTACTTAACTTAATTACTTCCTTATTTTGATATCTTAAAATGATCGTAGATAATACGTGTGTATTTCGGGTGCAAAGTATCATTGTCGTTCTCTACAGTGAGGCACTTTACGCTCTTAATACACAAATCTATAGCACAGGAAAAGCCTGAGTGTACCCATATGCTTAAATTTTATTTATTTTTCTAAGGTATTCGTTGCATGAAAAATTTCACTTCTAAATTCTATTATGTTAAAAATGTCGAAATATAACATGTGAGCCAAATAGGAGAGGGAAAATCCTTTTTATTGAAACAGAGAATATGGTTTTTAGAAAACGTCTGATGCTGCACCGATTTAAATATTACTCGGCCCAAAAATACAACTGCAGTATGTATTTTGAACATCTTCTATTTAAATATTCTCGATAAATTGAAAGAATGTACCTTCAGGGTTAGTTTTGTCGTGGTACAACCCCAAGTTCGAGATGACAACCGAAATTTTCGGAGGGTTCGAGTTACTTTAAAAACATGGATTGTCAAAAAGTAATATGATTTGCTTTTAAGAGTGATTTCCGAAGGTGTTTTAGAAAAATTGAGCCAGGACTATAACGTTTGGTGATAGTATCCAAACAAACAAAATAGATATTTACAGAATATTAACAAGTGGGCGTAGAAAACAAATTATCGATTTCACCACACGGAATAGAGAACGATATCGATATCGAAATTCAACGGATTAATGCTACGTTTTTGTCCGACACTGTACCAATCTGTAGATTTCTATCAGATTATAGCCTGTAAGGATATGATAAATGAATCACAAAACATAAGTGTATCTTCTTTTAGTTTCTAATTTAATTTATTATCAATATGCAATCGATATCTCTCATAGATTGAGTATTATTAATTGTATTCTATTTACGTTCGTCATAATTTAATAACAAAAGCAGAATGTCATTAATCAAGAAATTACACCGTGTCATTTTAGAGGATATGCTTGCCAATTTCTCTATGACAGAACTAATAAATTATCTCGGAATTATCTTACATGAATTAGTTCAGGTGAATTATTCCTTCACGACAACGGATTGAGCAATAAGCTGCTTTTGTTGGTGATTGTTGTTGTTGTTATAGTTTTGTAGGAGTAGAATTATTAAGGATGCCAGAAAACACAGAAACCCCATTAAAGATGATTGTACAAATTAAAAGATAATTTGTCATCGGTTTTATTATTAATCGCTTTTTGTATATTAGATTAAGCCAAACAACAGCTATTAAGATTTAGAAATGAGAATACATTATTTATTCTTACTGCGGCAACGGATTCATTATTTTACAGTTCACTATTGTTGAATATGAGTGTGAAATGTGAGCCCGACCGACCTTCGGTCTCGAGCAGTTAAGGGAAAATTATAGTATTAAGTCTCGAACATGTTGTAAGCAAAATTTCGCAAAAAAAAGCTAGCCTCAGTTTATTGATTGATTGATTGATTTTCCAGAATAAGGTGTTCCGCGTGCCGGAACCAAATCTCAAATTTTTTATATACCCCCGGACTGGCTGCATAAGCCGGGATGGACATTGGACATGCTTGTTGTCAGCAGCGAGAGCCGCATGACGCATGGGATGGGAGTACAGGATGGGAAGTGTAGGTGTTTGCGAGATGCTTCTTTTCAGTTTCCATGCTTCTATTAAGTTTCCATCTATCGTCATATCCTTATTTTTCTTCTTCTAAGTTTTCTGTTTCTTCTGTTTCTGAATCTGGCAGATTTTTTTATTTATTAACCATTCCATAGGTAAATATCCATTTACGGTGGAGTTGCTGGCAAGGGTCCTATCTCGCGGTAAAAATATTTTCTGCGCGTTATGAGAAAAAGGGTCCAAAGGGATAGTTTGCTCACCCTGTAGGTATGTCGTTTCTTTGAAACGATCGGTTTCAATTTACAGTAATTATTTTCAACTGCCGCGCCGCCTTCCAGTTCCAGGTATTTTCTATTTCACTACCTGAATTTGTCTCTCTGCTGTTTAACAAACTGTCCTGTGACAAGGATTAATAAACCAATAATTATATATCTTTTCAATTTTAATTTCTAATTTTTCGATTTAAATAAAGAATAGACTTCATTAATGAGCTAAACTAAATTAAAAGTAAAGTAAACAAAAAACTTATCTGTTTCATTCACATCCACATCTGGCTGGCTGTTGCTTATTTTATATCACCAAATTGAAAAGGGGACCGAATCCATCCAGGTATAGATTTTACGGTCAAGCAGTACACTTTCTCGGGTTGTTTATATACACTCTTTTCTGTTGATTTATTCAACCAACATGATTTAATCATATATCAACTATATGAAATAGCCAGACTAGTGCTAATTTATATCAATCAATGCAGAATTGTTTACGCTTTAATTCAATACAATTTCGACGTCTCGTTGCCGCTTTATCCGGATTTATCTCGAGATCTTGTAGGAGCCACGAAACATGCGTCTGTCACTGAATTCGACACACTTTGAACCCGCAAGAAAGCTACCCTCAGTTTATCAAATAAAATTTAGAGCTCTCTAGATATAACCTATGCATTTTTAGATTAAAGAGGTTTTATTTATCTATTAGTGCCCGTGTTTATACTCGTAAACTTAGTTGTAAAATTAATGACAATTAAAGATGTCATCTTCCAACCATTTTTTAGCCACCTTATCTATATTAACATCCTGGTAAAGATAAGTTTAGCTATTTCACCACTCAAACAGAACACATACACACATACAGATCACAACACAACAGTCATTCCGTGCGATATTGCCATCCACCGAAGCTGAGACTCGAACACAGGAAAAATAATCCATATTGTTTCATGTTTCATGTTTCAAGACTGGACTATCCCACTGTACGGTTACCAAGTTTACTATTTAAATAGTCTCAACAGACTTTCATTTGTAGAAACATATTCTTTATAGGATTTTGCAAACAGCAGAAAAAACAGGTATCTATAACTAAAAGAAAAACTTTGTGTAAAAATATTAATGAAATCTTTGCATTTTTTCGATAACCTGAATTCTGGTTATGCTAGCAAATTTGTCTAATTTCTTATTTTGCAATTGTCATTCTAACACTAGCATTCACATAATCCCCTACGGCCATGCAGATTAAACTAGTATCTACATAACCCCCTGCGATCATGAAGATTCAGTTAAAAATGAGAACAAAGGCCTAAAATGAATTTATTTATCTACCTTGTCTTAAAAAAAAATCATTCTAATGGACTACATTTTCATGAAATCTATCATTCTGTTTCTGTTCCGTTGAAACGTTTTTTGCCCTTATTTCATTTATAGCCCTGCAGAAATTTACATATAAGTAAACGAAACGTTGCTTGAAAGTATAAAGTTTTTTATTGACCTAAACTCACTTGAATTCCGATTGAAAGAAAATTTCTAGCCGATGGTATATCCAAAAACCTCCCAGAAGAAAAATGGTCAGAGAACATTTAGCTAAACATTTCGTTAAATTTGTTATCAGTGGTGCAATTAAGTACCAGATCTCCACAAGAAATTTTCACCGTTAACTCTGTAAATTACTAATTGTTTTATTCAAATATCATACTATGAATACTTTGATTTAACAGAGTTAACCACTTTGTTCTCTAAAGCAGGTGTCAGAATCTGTATTCTTTAAATTAAATTCTATGTTTAACTTGAGCTTCATATAAAATATTTCAGTTTATCATCGACAACATGAACTGTTAGAATTCTGAATTCCATTGAACTAAAACAATCTTCCACGGTGTCAGGGCAGTGAGAATTCTTGTAGGTGTAACGGCGTGTAGACTATTAGATGAATCAGTATGATCTGGCCCACCCCTGTAGTTTGAAGGGCATGAATATGCACTGTCATATCGACTGAGCATTGTTTTCGCACATGCTTCATGTTCTTTCACACGCTTCATCATGTCCAAGTGTAAATATAGGTGGGTCTCTTTCAGACAGCTCAATGGCTTGCACTTGTGTAAAAAGGGGCCCTCGATTTATATTTACTTAATATCCTGGCCTTGTATATATTTATATCACAGCGACACAGCGTTGGACTTAATTGTCGACTATGGCGATGTATTAATTAGGGAAATACGTTGGATTTTAAATTCAAATTTTTGATTACCAACTATTACAATTTTACTAATGATTTCTGTGAAAGTCAAGTAAGCGCTGAAAACGAAACTATTAACATCAATTCCTGTCGCCTTAATGTGCTGCAACTGTAATTTTTTTCAAATTTAATTTATTTAACGTCCGCCTATTTTTGAGATATCGAGATGTCAATCACAGAGATCAGGAGACTAGCTCCCCCAACCTAAAAATTTTGACTAATCTCTTCTCTGTCGAAGGATAGCATCTGTATTACGCAATCATTAACTAAGATTACATGCCTTCTGCGTTTAAGCTGATACAATCTGCAAGAGGGTGGCGCGGTCTTTTTGTTTCCTTGGAGATCTCTCATCCAATTAATGACCTCAATGCTAACTAACCACGATTCCTATTGTTTAACTTGTATAAGTTCTATTCCTTTTTGAAACATGTAGAAATTTAATAGAGTATTATATATTTTCATCCAGGTTTGATTCCTTTTCAATATTAATATTATGCATTTGAATATTCCGGTTTGAACTAAAAGATATTTTGTGTGCTGGTGATAGAAATGACGCAGTTTTGAATATTCCTTGTTTTCCATTTTGAGAAGCTGTGATAGTCAATTTCAAAAGGAAAACAAAAAAAGTTGTAATGCTCACGACGAACGGTCCATATCCATATATACATACTCACGTACAGAAAAACTATTTTCAGTATCTAATTGTAGGATGTTGCACAGTAAACTTATATGAAGCGTATTTATTTTCAGTGCTAATTTAAAAAAATCTACGGTGGCATAATTACTGAGGTATTACCGAAGGCTACTACATTGCTCAAATTAACTATGATTTAACATGTGAGTGGATGTAAATTGTTATTTAATACTAGCTTATACCCTTGGCTACACTAGCGTGATTTTCCCCCCTACTTACTACCATGTTTTCTCAATTTCATCATCTCCCCTATTTCTCTAACCCATCAACTCCCACACGATCCTATCACTCTCTTTTAATTCCCTACTATATTCTTCCACTTTCCCACCGCCTTCCCCTACCTTTCCATATCTTCTCTACATTGTCCTGCCTTCCCCTACCTTCCCTTGCCATCCTCTAGCTCACTCTGCCATCCCTTCCTTACTACCATTCCTTAATTATCATCAATATACAGTGCCTATTCTGAAAATAGCAAAATGCTGTTTACGCTGTTTTTGAGTCATACAATACAATGCAATTTCTATTTGATCATTTTACACAGTCACGTGCATGTGTACTTGAATTTTTTCAAAAACTGGTCTGGTACCTGAAGCGAACTTAAATAATGACAATGTAGATTTGTGGTATATATGATGTCCTCAATTTAGCTATAGCTGAAAATGATAAATTGTATCATCATCACAAGGCTCACTTTTTGTACGCGTACAATGTTTCGACTCTTGAAATAAACAAAAAAAGATTGCCTGAACACGTGCTTCGTCAGGAAATGGTAAGAAAATTAAGTCATAGCGCATGTGTCTGTCACAAGCTTTTTGCTAAAGATATTTACTTAAACATTTTAGACACAGAAAACGACTTGCAGAATGAAAGTCGTGTCAGTTTAAGTTAACTAGCCAAAAAAAATGTTCCCAAATTTTGAGAAAATGTAGATTTCTATCTCACATCTTGTCTCAGAACTCTAAAATTATCGATACAAATTCTCTCACTTTTCTAAGACGTAAAGTATTCTTCCCAGAATGTTCTGATTGTTAAAGAAAATACCATATAGTAGTAATGTAAAAAAATGTAACCTTTTTCACTAGGTCGAGTTTCTACCGTATCTCACATGAATTGTACCATTATTAAAAGTTCGTTTTAACTTTTCTTAAGCAAAATAGAATGATGAATATTCCACCAGATTGCAATCGGTCAAGACACAGTGCCACAAAACACTACGATGTCACTAACAAACCTAGGTGAGGTCATACATGTACACAAGCAATCGCGGCAGACAAGGTGATGCAGTCGTGGCATACAGCAAGGGAAGGCAGTTATAATAATTTGTTGATCATGAAACATCTATCAAGAAATTGTGCATTAAATAGGTTATAACAAATAGAAAAAGCTAAATAAGATTAAAATACACACCGATTACTTTTCTTCCTTCGCGTTGTTGACAAATGTTAGAGCCCTTGTTGGTAATCCAGATAGTAGTAGTAGAGTAAACAATTATTTTTTGTGAGTCCGGCACTGGCGTGTGCCATACATTATATTTCATAGCAAACCACTATCTTTGAATATCATCTGGATGTGTTAATTGTGTAGACTTACCTGTATTTAATATATTAAGTACAACGACCATGCAAAAAATCCATGTTAAATTCAAATTTTCTGTACGTGGGTGGTTACCTAGTAACTTTCTGGTATAATTTTATGGTAATCAGAGTTCTAGCGTGTGAATTTTTTTAATGTCAACTTTGATTTGGCTTGTTTTGGTGTAATCTTTTAAATGTCGTATTATCTATTTGAATAAGTACCTATTTGAAATCCGTTAATAATTTTAAATTGGAAAAATTTACATCTTCTACGTTGACAAATAAGTTACGATTGTAGATATGTTAAAGTTAAATAATAAATATTACCTATCAATTTTTCCAATTGACCTCGGAATCTGATAACAAATAATCGTGATCTCTCTCCACAGACGTAATAAAATATACAGGAAATGATGTTATGTGATATACTCAAATTAATTTGTTTTATTTTAGCAGATATATTATCAGTGAATCATTTAAAGATGACAATATGTATGTACACTATTGTGTACTACTAAAGCCTCGTAAAATTTATAACAACCGACATTAAGAAAATCTTGTATATTAAATTATACTTCTAAACCTAAAGTAGTATAACACTGCCGAATTCTACCAATGTTTTGAGGTTAGCAATTAGGTTAAGGTGGCCATTCCCTAGAAGGAGACATCCGATAGGGAGATATTTATTGTCTTTGCCCATAACTTTTTTTTCTTACTACGTATGATTAAAAAAAACTATAAGAGTACCAACGTAGAACCATAACAAGACTATTGCTATAAATTTTCACCCAATAATTTCAGTGGTTTGCGAAATAGCTATATTTAAAACTACGAAATAGGAAGATTAACATAATTTTTAAATTTAAATCTAGCTATCTTGCAAACAACTGAAATTATTAACTGAAAATTCATATTAATAGGCTTGTTATGGTTCTACTTAGGTACTTTTATAGTTTTTTTAAATATACGTACTAAGAAAAAAAAGTTATGGTAAAAAATAATAAATATTTCCGTATCGGATGTCTCTTTCTAGGGAATGGCCACCCTAAATGCGCTTTGATAGAGCGCATGCATTTTCGCTAATATGTATCTGTCATTAGTAAGACTGTGGTTATTTTGTTTGTGATGCAGATCATTTTTAGTTGCATGCCGAAAGCCAAAACAGAAAATCGACATTTGCAAAACTCACAAAGAGTCTTTCCTCTAGATTTATGGAACGTATTTTAGATTCATTGTAAATATTGCCATTTGTTACTTGAGGGAGAGGAATGAGGCTTTTTGATTTAATCAAACAGTTATAATAATACTTTTCTAAGTCGACTTTCAATCACGTTTCTTCTAGTCAGGACAATATTCACATCGTGTGCCAAATCTAATATTAAAATACAACGAGTGGGTGAAGATTTTCGCAGAACAATTGTTTGGCCCAAATTTATTAATATAATCACCAACACCTCAACTATTGAAAATTATACTATTTATTGTTCGTGAGTAGACGAATACACCGTATGAATATATAATCAGCAATGTCTGCCCTAAAAGAAATAGAACATCTATTCGAATAATACACAAGTTTGTGATAATTGTGGGTGCAGATCACTGTTATCATAAACGTTAAGGCATTGCTTTAAAATGATGAATTACGACTATATTTTCATATATTATCTTTAATATAATAGCGTAATATTCCTTCCACTTCTTCTTCCCGTTTCGAGGATGAAGACACCATTATGAGGGCGAAAAAAGTTTTTATTCAGAGCAATCTCCTCAAAAGGCGAAAAAACCACCCCTTTATCAGTTTCGCGTGTATACTTTCATTAGTGCTCGGCAATACTTAGAGGGGAATGGATGAAAATTTAATAGTAGTTTATGGCAATTTTAAAAGTGAATTCTACCTACTCCTTATCTCAATTTATACGTCCCCCCCCCCCTCCCGTTCTCGAGTATGCTGATGACGAAAAAAATGCTTTAGAATCAGTCACCCCTTTTAAGTACTTCGTTTTAATAAGACCAGGCAAGATTTATTTGGAGTGGGATGGCTCGAAACATACAAGTGGATTTAGAACGAAGCTTTGATAATTTTAGGATTGAAATCATGTTTCCACCCCCTGGGAGGATAGAATTCACCCATATGAGTTGCCCCGAACTTCACTGGCCGTCACCTTTCCGTATAGTTCCTCTACTATTAAATTTCGATCGATTCCTTTCTAACTGTTGTTGAGCACAAATGAAAGTATACACTCGAAAGGGGTGGGTTTTGATCATTTGAGAGGATAGGAAGAGGTAGGAAGGGTCGAAGTCTCCCAACAGTATTTTACTCGGCATTAGCATATTTGAAAATGGAAGGGTAAAAGCTTCAGCGAGAATAAATCTATATTTCATCATTTTCCCACCCCCTGGGAAGGTCGATTCAACCCCCAAGGGTCATCACGGTCATGTCTCTGACACCCACCCTTTAATTGGTTTTCTGTTGGGTGGTTGTATCTAAATAAATAAATAAATAAATAAATTATCCTTCGCCCTTTATCATGTCGTATTAAAACCCTTGCTGTCGAGCGTAACAAAATTGGGCCAATATCCCATTTCTTTGACTCCACTATCTGCTTATAAAATTGATAAAGCTGTAAATTACTGTAAATACTTTTCATTCCCTTATCAAAATTTTGCTCCGCAATTTGTGGGACTTGCGAATAGGGTGTTTTCACATTTTTTAAAATGTCGAAATATAGAATGTAGTTAAGGCATATAATATTCCGATATATTTTTTTTTGTAAAATAAAGTCTCTAAATAATTTTAAAACGAATTTAAATTCAAATCAAATATGTTCCCGCCAAAAACGCCGAACCGCGTATCGTCGGTTGCCTATTCCAATTATGACGTAGCACCTCATATCAATAAATCGTCTTGTTTTTGTTTTGTTCATAGTTTTCAGCCTTATTTTATTATTTCTGTTATTGTAATTATCTTTATTTTATTCATTATCATTATCTCGCACAATAGAACACGCTGTGACATGTATAGATCACAAAGTAAGTGGTGTTTTGTGCCAGGATGCAAGAATACCTCAATTAGTGCTCCAAACAAGCTCTTTTTAACTGTTCCCCAGGATTATTCACGTAAAGTTTTATGGTTCAAAGCTGCTAGATGCGATGTTCCCAAAACAAAATCAATGTCCTTTTGTTGCGAGGATCATATTAATGTAAGTACGTACGAACAAAAAACAATGTAAAGAGTAGGACAATGAAATACTTAGCTCGTCAAACATTTCTTGATTTAACGGTATTTTTATTGTGTTTTTAAAAATAGTTTAAAATTATTGTTAATTGTGTTCAAAATGCCGCAAATTTATACAAGAGATGAAAAAGTGGATATGTTAATTATTTATGGGGAAAGTAAAAAAAATGCAATTGCAGCTATGGACCTTTATGGCCGACGATATGCTGATAGACAATGTCCAGCGAAAAATTATTTTAAACGTGTTGAAAACCAATTCCGAAGAGAGGGCAACAATGATCCTGTAGAAAAGGAACGGAAATTAATGTTTTGGCTCGAATAGAAATTGATAAGACTGTTTCTTTAAGGCAAGTTGGGTTTGAATTGAACATCAGTCATCAAACAGTAAGCCGAATTTTACACAAGTACCACTATAAACCTTTTAACTACCAATTGCACCAGCATTTGTACGAAAGTGATTACGAACGTAGGATGGAATATTGCAATTGGATTTTTCTATAATAACGTGCGGCCGAACAATGATTCTTTGGGACTGATTTTATTTTCGGACGAGTCAAGGTTTACAAAGTTGGGAATATTTAATTATTTAACAAAATCCAAAATATTGGTCACAAAAAAATCAAATTTTTTTACGGGAGGGTAACTTTTAAGTGTGGTTCGGTTTCAATGTTTAGTTGGAGATTGAGGACATTTTAGATGAGATCCCTTTAGATATAGGACAGGGAATGTATTTCCGACAAGATGGCGCTTCTCCCCATAATTCAAGGATAGTAACTGATTACTTTCAAAGGAGATTCGGAGAAAACGTAATTTCGACGAATGGTCCTGTGAGGTGGCCTCCAAGGTCACCTGATTTAACGCCCCTTGTTTTCTTTGTTTGGGGTCATTTAAAAAACATTGTCTATGCAACCGTCGTTACAACCCGTGAAGACCTGGAGCTACGAGTGAGGCGAGCACTTAATAGCATAGCGGCCCAGCAAACGGCGAGCGTTCTTCGAGAAACAGCTATGCGAGTTCAGAATTACATTGACTTTAATGGACAGCAGTTTGAGCAACTGTTGCAATGTTTTGTGTTAATTTTTTGTATTCCAAAACAACCCTATGTGTAACACGGTAATTAGAATAAAATTGTATTTTCTTATTTTCTTTTAGCTGTAATTTTGTTTGTATTTAGTACACATTTTAACACATATTAATAAATTCCTTATTAATAGTACTAATAAATGGTACCACGGTACCGATATGGTTCCATTTGAAAAAATTGAGTTTTGTCCCAAAAACCATTTTGGTGAATTTTATTGGTTCATAAATCACGTAATTTGGTGTTTTTAAATTTTTGTAGCATTGCATGGGTCATTTAGAATAAATCGGAACCGTCATGGCATAGTTAAATGGAAAACTAAAAATTATAATATAAAAAATATTGATGTTTGAAATGTCACTTATTTGGCATCGTTGGATTCAGAAAATTATGCAGAATTCAAAAATGCAATAATATATGGGGAGTTCCATTTAAAAATCGAAAGTTAGTGTTACTTCCGGCGAAACCGGAATTGAAAAAAATCTATTGTATGTCAAAAAGTGTCGGTTATTATGTATGTTATGTATCCTAAATTTCAATCAATTATCTTCAAAACTAAGGGAGAAAGGGGAGTATACCATGATCCTGTTACACACGGTATGTCATGGTGGTGGTGATTATAATATTAATAGTAATGTTTTCAACATCAGTTTTAAATAGTAATAACCTCCAGAAGAATAATGTAACTACTGACCTATGATGTAAAAAATACTACATCGTTTTAGTTTTGCCTATCACGCAACAGGATAAGCCAATTTTGATAAGATCAAAATGGTATGAAATACAAATAACACAATGATAGTTTAGCTAATGTATCAATACCAATGTACTCACTGTCAAATTTATTTATTAAATGAAGGTAATATTCAAAAAGCAAGTTCCTCAAATATCAATGAATTTTGATTGACAACTAGATGATGAAATTTACTTTCTAGTAGACATAATCATACATAATTGTACTTAAGAACCTTCTTTTGTTGGCAATTTAATTACATGATAGACTTTTATTATTATCAGACGTAATCGTTGTTAATCTAACAATAGATATGTCTATTAATCATTTTCGGTGTAACCTAATCAATTTTTTAGCAAATGTTACATTAAAATGTCAGGAGGAGCATGTATGATGTTCTAAATGAAACATTTTATCATATTCTAATCACTACAGCAAGTCTTATAATTCTTTGAAGTTATTATCACACCGAGGTTACCTAAAACATGAAAGTTTCAATGACTCCAGGGAATACGTTGAACAACGCATCTAAGTCGATACGTAAAAACATTGACTTTCGAAATATAGCTCTATTTTTTCATTACATATGTATTATGAAAACGGGTCCTTAAGTATCTTCCGATGTTTAAATTGCGCTTAATACTGAAGACTAACTTATTAAACATGTACCAGGAAAGACCAACTTTACAATAAAAAAGGTCGTAGGTAGATAACGCACATTCTTGGCCCCGGCAGGTCTAAAACATATTTTTGTTTCTAAAAATTTTTTTGACATAATTTAAGATCTAAATTGGTTCATTTGTATTAGTTATATTATTTTTTGTCTAAAGACTGTTTTGATATGTTCTACAAGATCTGAAACATAGGTTATTTAACAAATTTTAATGTAATTTGATATTTTTGTAACCAATTTAGATCATTTTCGATAGGATGCCTCCATTAGATCTTATATAACCCATTAAAACAGTTTTCAGACAAAAGCCAATCATATAGCCATTAATTTTAGATCCTTAATTTTATCAAAACTGTCAAAACATTTCATAAAAAGAAGAATTTTTTTAGTTCTGCCGTAGGACTAAAATGAGCCTTATCTCCTTTTCATCTAATTTCAAATAATTTCTTCAAACTGCTTGAAGAAAGAACAACCTATACTTACCTT
This sequence comes from Stenurella melanura, assembly GCA_963583905.1. NCBI lineage: Eukaryota > Metazoa > Arthropoda > Insecta > Coleoptera > Cerambycidae > Stenurella > Stenurella melanura. Next base: position 86,901,932 of record OY757309.1, read on the forward strand.
AAGTGGCTACCTGTCACTATTGAGACATTTAATTCTGACGTATATCTTGTTAATAATTCTTTTAGAATTTACCTCGTTAGTTTCTCTGTTAGAATAGACATCCTGAATAGACATGAGGATCTATGTGAAGTTTTTTTAAATCAGTTGTCATTTCCACTCACAGAATCTCACGAAGTGTTAACCTTAAGAGTGCAAATTCAGTAAAAAAATCTTCCATTAAACACGTGAATATGACAATTAATAATTATTTAAATTTTTGTGATAGTAAAACCACACCTGTTTAAATATATAACATAAATTAGATCTGCATAGCACCCATGGTAAGTTTGGGACATCCCGAGAATATGTTAACTATATATAATGGTTAGTGATAGTTTAATAATCGACTGATACAAGAAGCTTTAAAATTCTTGACGGATATGTTCGGACAATTTAGATTGGGGTTGAAAATAAGTCTTATTTATTTATGCTTAGATTTATTAATACCTATAGACGACTGGATGACTGGTTAGACCTACACACTTGAAAATGTTCTTAAAGCAATATGTATAAATTTTATGAAGTTTTCTAGTTTTTGCAAACGTACTAACGGCATAGTAGCTGATAAAGACCCCGTTACTTTGAGACGCTCCCTCACTTCATGACAATTTTTTTGCTTTGTTAAAGTTTAGGTTAAAATTAAAAATTTTGCATTTGGAATACTTAGTCTTAGAGACTGTTATTCAGAATGACTGAAGCCGTCTCAAGTGTCATAATTCATTTTGCTGGCAAATACCAGATTTGAGGGTAGTTCCTAATTGGACAAAGAAAATCGATCTTAGTTCAAAACAATCGTGTTTTATTGCAATTTGGAAAAGAAAAATCTCTATTTGATTTGTCATATTTTACTTAGTTTAAAAAATCCATTTGCTCTGTGCGATACAATGGAATATTAGAATTATTTTTAGGAAGATGTGAAAATTTTTTCATTTCATTTTCATTTCTCAGTGTCCGGAAGATGAGGAGGAGCGTTCTTCCATATAATATAAAGTTTTGTTGCTTTTTTTGTAATTTCCAAAATTTTCAATTTTTGTGACAAACAAACGATGACTGATATCCAAATAATCATTTTGCCGTTACAGTTTCGAAATATTTTACTCAATCTGATTTTGTTGATTTTACTAAATTCTATAACACTTCGTCAGCAATACTCATTCCATCTGCATAGACGATTAGGGAAGCAGAAAGGCAGAGGTGTCTTGAGGTATGGATCTGGAGACGTTTGGCTATATAACCAGTGAGAATATAATGTAGAATGGTTAATAGAACTCCTACATACTACTAAAAGAGAAAAGCTCTGTTATTTTGGATATGAAAATGAATAATATCGCATTCTACAGCTAATTATAGAAGGGAAGCTGGTAAGCATAAGTGGTCCAAACAGGCGTAAAATCTCCTGATTTGTGTAGCCTCAGACAGTGGAGAGAAGATACATCTGCGGAATTGTTCAAATTAGTAATTGATATTGGCCAACGCGAGCATACTTTAGAAAATAATTTATTTCTCTATTTGAGCCTTACTAAAATTGGAAAAACAACTGCAGGCTCAGAAGGTATATGACTAAATTACTAAAACAGCTTCGAGATGTTAAAAAAGTCTTTATTAAAATAGTGGTTAAAACCTCCTACCGTCCCATATATGGCACATTGAAGTATTTTCAGTATATATATGTCATCTATTAAATTTCATTAGAATATCCTGTCCAGATTAATAAGCAGGCTATTAGCATCATCTATAAGCATCACTTCCATTAAATATATTCTATGAATCGATATGACCAGTATTGTTCACTGGCTACTTCAGTAACAGCTGATCCTTCCTAACCAACAATTTGTAGCTTATTTGTTGTTTTGTTTCTATTAAATATTTGTCAACGAATTAAAATATTGTGTGGAAGTTTGATTATTGTCAAGTGGAAGTGCAATAAAACAGGTATGTATTTTAGATATAATTTTTTGTACGAAATTAGGTATGTGCCATATATGGCACAGCATGCAGTAAAGGAATCAGATAAAAGTATTGAATTTTATTTTCATTAGAATATCGTTTCACAAATAATTGCTGTAAGAAAATTTGATTGGCATGTAGTAGATATACCGAAGAGAAATATTAGTGAAGATGATGATCTATCCGATGGTGATCATCCGACAGCTCAAAATGGTGTTATTCAAGAAACTGATTGTGAGGATAAAAGAGAGGAAGAAGAAAACGACTCAGATAGTGACGATGCCATTCCTCTAAGTTATTTTGTAAAGGCGGTCAAACGAGCTAAAACAAAGCCAGAACATCCGATTTGGACACAATCATATCTAATGGTGTCTGAGGCAGATATAGAATTCCGATGAAATACTCAGTAAAATTGAATATCAATCCAATTTTTATTGTGTATAATCACGACTTAAAAAAATTGTATCACTACCTATCTGTAACAGAACTTTAACACTTTTTTGCTGTGTCACACAGAATGAATATTTTATAATGTTGTATGGTGTGCCATATATGGCACAAACCCTTCGTTTGTAATAAATGTGTAAAATTTCAATATTTACTGATTTAAAAAAAACCATACATAGTATGTCTAAACACACTGAATTTAAATATCTAACCAATATTCCAAAAATCATGCAATAAGACGTTAAACTTAGAACCCATGCAAGTACTCTTTCAAGAAAATAAATTACTGGACATGAATCATATGTATTATATTTTGAATTTACGACAGAAAAAGCTGTAACTATGGGAACTAGAACCACTGAAAAATTAGGGCAGCATTCATGTAGTTTGATAGCTACTCGAATTTATTGTAGGGTACCAAACAAAGCGTAAAAAAATGTATCATATTATAAAACAAATTAAAAACTGCTGATTATGGTTCAGAAATAACTAAGTTATTCCACTGAGAAATATTTATATTTTCAGACGAGTTAATTTTGCGTGGCAGTGTAAAGTGTAAATTATTGCGTTATTATGATTCATATTATCCATTGATATTTCCCACGGAAATGCAACATTTATTCTAATGCAGTAGGAGTTCACGTATGCAGGAATGACGGTGCTAATGTTATTTTTGTCAATTACTTATTAATAATAGCTAATTAACTCTTAGTTATATAACCTACTACACTACTAATATCACTTACGCGCCACAATGGGTCACCCACGTAAATGCTTTGTTAGAATATAAATCATGTCTAATTTAATTTAAATATAATGTAAGTATAATGAACAGCGCCCTCTGGGGCAATCCCATCGTGAGTCACACCTGTAGGTGATATAGTTGTTAGGAGGTGTGAGAATTTTGCTCTGTCTCGAACAATGAGATTAGATTTCAAAGATGTGCAAGATCTTGTAAGGATAGATTTATAGTCTTGTTCCAATTTCTAAAATGTTTTATTCATGAACACTTTTAGTATATATTTGCATAACAGAAGAAATTGTATATAAAAGTGTGGTTTGTCTGTTCTCAGATAACGATAGAGAGAGTTAGGCATCAAAGAAATAAATTCATAACTAAATATTATTTTATAATTTTAGTAAGTAGGTATCTCTGAATAAAAGAAAATTAAAAATTGCAAAAATATCTCATTTCAATGTTTATAATAATTTTAGTTCATTTTAAACGCCCATTCCTAGTATTGAAGTAGTTTTATACAATAAAATTCTATTAAAAAGGTACCTCAGGATAAGATAGATGAAATGCCCCTTGGCACGGATCTTGGAATAAACTTGATAGGATCATTTCTTGGGTCTAAAAAATAAGGTCTGCAAGATTTATATATCAAAATTGCTCCCCATGCCCAAGAGGTGGCCCACTCTTGTTTTTATTTTTGTTCAAAAATAGAAGCAATTTATAATCCTGAAAAAATTCATGCATTTAGCAATCCCAATGTCCTCTGGCCTGAAATTTTTGGGACTCTGTTGGGCCCCATTAAGACCCTTAAAAATATTTTTAAATTTTTCGAATATTTTTATGATGTTAAACAGGTGCGGAAGATTTATTATTTGTGACCAAATAACGCAGCTTTTAAGGTAGTTTAGAAATTTCCAAACCCCGTGCATCAGGCCTAAAATTCAACTTATTCATTTTGTTTTTAACAAACGCGGTAATTATACATGTCGAAGACGGCAAGGGGAGGGGCGTTTTAGGGCGGATCTATTAGATTTAGGCCGCATGTTGGTAAACACAATAAAATCACTTAAATAATAGTCGCATAAATAACAAAATAACATGATTTATGATTTATCGAAACAGGTAAACGTCTCAAGATTGAAAATACAAACAATACCACCAAAATACTGGAGCTAGCAGTCCACTACTGCCAGTCCCGCGATTTCAACTATTCTCTACCGAGTTTATCTTAAGACTAGGTACTTATCTACGGGACTTTCAGGCATGTTGTTCCGCTCGCCGGGAAGAAGGTTCCAGGGACTCCAGACTGATGGTTCACACGACCACATATCGAGATGTTTATATTAATGCAATCGGTACTTGTTGACAACGTTCTCTTGACTTCAATGAATTATGAGTTAGCAGGCGTCCACAAGACTATCGAAAGGCGTCTACGAAAGTATCGGAAGGCGTCCGCACGGGGAACGTAAAGGGCACGTCTCCGACATACATTAGGGGTAGCTTTGAAAGCTTGGTTAATGAAGCATCCCTTCGGGTAAAAGACACTCCCCTGAGACCAATAGTCACTCCGTTAGTTTGACCCTCTCGGGCCCAAAGACCACCTTGCTTCGTAAAAAGTTTTCCTCTTGGGGTCAAAAGTCATCCGGTATGAGTGAATAGTCTCCGAAAGAGCAAGTAGGCACTCATTGAGGTCAAAAGACATCCAAGTAACCGCTCCCCCGAGACAAGTTCATTATGATATTATATAAGAGATTAAAAGTAAGAAACAATTTTTGCCAAAATAAAATTTTATTCTAAAAAATATTTAAAAATTGAAATATTTGAACATTAAAAATAATACATTCTAAATATTCAAATATATATTTAATCCTCTTCGCTGTCTTCCTCAATCACAGGATATGGATTCTTCAGATCGAAGCATTTTGACTGGACAGATTTTTTTTGCTAGATATCTGCGATGGAATAATTAGTAGATAATTGCTGTTATGTGGAAGCAGCATCCTACGGTACGCAGTACCGGATTATCCATGAGGCAATGTAGGCAGTTGCCTAGGGGCACCGACGGCTGGGGGGTGCCGGCGACGTACAAAAAAACAAATTTTCATACTTGAAAATTATCAAGAAAAAATTAAAATTTTCTTAAAAGCTATTGTCATTTCCTTTCTGTCAGATTTGGTCACAGAAGCGGGTCGAATACCGAACCACCTTAAATAGGAGTGTAGACCGGCGTTTGTTTTAATCCGCATCGCGCAACTTTTTTTTCAACTCGCTCTATCACAGTTTTTCATCAAACAGGTGTGAAATTTTGTAGAAATGATCATTAAACAAAATAAAATAATTCTGTAGATCGACATTTGTCGAAACTTGAAACTCCCTCGATACTTTTTTCCCGAGAAGCGCCGAAAACGTGGAATTGTTCGGCTATTTGTTTACATCAAAATAACTGTAAACAATGAATGTTTTCTGCATTTTCTGCAATCACTAGCAGCGCTTGAGTGTAAGAAATCGTTTAAGCCCAAAATTGCTAGTTTTTCTTCACATCCGGCCGAGTTATGGCAATTAATGTAAACAAGAACGATTGATTTTCATTGATTTCGAGAGTGAAAGTGCTGATGCTTGTAAAGCCTTATTTGTCTCGTATAACACATTTCGGAAAAGTGTAGAAGAAATAGCGTATAGCGAAAATGAAAAAGCTTCCGTAAAAGTAGAAGCTATGGAATTGTTAGGTGAATTTCATTTGTTAAAGATGGAATTTTAACATCATTTTGGTCAGATGTTTTAGAGAAATGTGATAAAGCCAGTAATACTTTACAAAGCGTTGATATTGATTTATCAACGACTATTGCAATTTTTGAATCACTGATTGACTACTTTAAATCATTACGAGACCGAGACCAGTTTGATAAATATGAAGAAAGGGGTAAACAACTATCCAAAATTATGGAATATAATAAAGATTGAAAATAAGGATACGGAAGAGAAAACTTCAATTCGGAAATCATGAAAATGAAACCAACTTCGACGGCAAAAGTGATATGATAATTAATGCTTTTCTTGCTATTACTGATTGGCTAGATCAAGAATTAAAGAAACGACTGATGACTTACGTAGAAATAAAAAAAGTTCGGGATTTTAAATAAACTTAAGATTATGAATAACAACGACATTCGAAATGATTCACATAATTTGCAAGCTGAATATTCAAACGATCTGGATGAATATTTTGCCGAGGAACGTATTGAATTCAAATATTTTGTTGAAAACAGAAAACATCGTTAATGTTATAGAGACATGTTATTATTTATCAGGGAAATACATGTTTCCTAATGTGGAAATTTCATTACGAATTTTTCTTGCTATACCAATAACAAATGTGTCAGGGGAAAGATCATTTTATACTTAGAAAAGAACAAAAACATATTTACGAAATGTCATTAGCCAAGAAGGACAATTTATCTGTGCTATCAATAAATCATGATTTAACTAGTGCGCTTAGTTTTAGTGATATAAATACTTTCACCGGTAAGAAATTCAGAAAACTTATATAATGGCCATTTTATGATACAAGTTGTAAAAACGATATTATATTTACAAAATATTTGTTTTTATTGTTTTGTCCCACCTCACAAAATAAAGTATAAATTTTAACACTTTATCATAAATAACTATTATACTTACTTTTTTTACTTTTTCCATTTAATGCTTTTATACGTTTGTTTGTGCTGATTATATATTGTTTTTTATATTATGTTATTTTATATTATAAATAAAAACTTTAATAACATTTTTAAGTTTTGTATTGAGAGGGGGTGAGGGAGGGGGCGATATAATATAGTTGCCTATGGGCGAAAAAAGTCATAATCCAGCACTGACGGTATGTAGGCCAGTTGCGGCAATATTCAGTGATTGCAGCAATGTCGGAGTCATAGTGGACGTAGCACGTGATTGTTTTTTGTATGTGTCTGTCTATTTTACTTCGAATATAATTATACCCGGTGAAACTTTAAATAAAATAAAATCCAACAGTCATCTCTTTATCCATGCCAAGTCTTTCGTTGTATAAACATCAGAAATGAACACACTAGTAGTTCGGGATTTCACCGCGCTTATGGCGCTGCAGTATTTTTGGACGGGGCCTATTACATTTCACACCTTGGAACGATATGATCCCTATAATCCATTAGAATGAAACATTTTTAAGACAAGGTAGATAAATAAATTCATTTTAGGCCTTTGTTCTCATTTTTAACTGAATCTTCATGATCGTAGGGGGTTATGTAGATACTAGTTTAATCTGCATGGCCGTAGGGGACTGTGTGGATGCTAGTGTTGGAATGAGAATTGTCAAATAAGAAATTAGGCAAATTCATTTTAGGATTTTAATTTGCTAGCATAACCAGAATTCAGATTATCGAAAGAATGCAAAGATTTCATTAATATTTGTACACAAAGTTTTTCGTTTAGTTATAGATAGGTATGATCCCTAGTAACACGAACGATCGACGTATCACCTCAGCCTCTTACTTAAAAAACATATACTTCTCTTCTCTTTAAATAGAGTGATTTCTTCTAGCGCCATCTAACCCCGTTATAAGGAACTATCAAAGAGAGAGCACAATACAAAGCAATGCACTTACTTTAGAATATGAGTTATTAAATGAATATGATTTATTTAAACATCGATTTCACATTTATTGTGAGTGTCCAATTAGTAATTAAATATAATTTAGTTTTGAATGAAAAAAGTCAGTAATAAATATCTCATTAATAGTAATATGTATACCATTATATGTACTTTTTCTCAACTTTATTTTATCAACCCCATTAATGGGGTAGGGGTGGTGGGGGGTTGAAAGATGTTATAAAAAAATCTTAGGCCTTATCTTCTAGTACATACACCAAATTTCAAGTGTCTGTTCTCTTACAAGCTTGCTTTACTTATTTTTCCCTATTTTCCCCTATTTAACCCCCAACCCTTCACCGGATTTCCTGAAAAAACAATCCAGTTCCAGATTTCGTCATAATATATACGTGTACAAAATTTCAAGTCAATATCTCAAACCGTTCCGGAGAAAACGTGCGGACAAAAAAAAGTTACAGATAGACAGACCGACAGACAGACAGAAATTTTTTTTTTCGCTCAAATTTAAAATCTCGACGTTTCATGACATTCTAAACCTATTTCACGAATAAAAATTTTTGAAATTTTTTTTGCGATTACTATACTTCCAATCCACTACGTGGATGTGGAAGTAATACCACGAGGAACCAACTATTATAAACACTATTGCGTTATTAGCCAACTCCAGCAGTAACAGCAATGATCGATGTTCCGCAGAGTATAAAACTAAAAACAATTTGCAAATATGGTCAGCAGAACGGATTTGACTTGAAATCAAAGTTGACATGGACAAGTAAATGGCGCCCTTAAACGCGCCGGGCTCCCAGATCGTTCTCGTATTACCCCGGGGAGTCAATACACATTTAATGTATCCGCACAAGAATATAAAATTTATTTTGTTTTTATTGTGGCTCTGTGGAGTGGCAGTTAGGCCTTATATAGGTTAAAGCACCACGGCCTGACCCCAGTTTCGAATACAAATCAGTTATAAATGACGTTATTGGTGCTGTACCGAGTGACATCAGGATGACATGGGCGTGCATACGTTTTAATAAACGGATAAATTTGCAGTTTCTACTGCGCAAACTGGAAGCTTTAGCAAAATCTAAAATATTTTCTGTTAATTTATTTGATAACATACTCAACAAGAGAAGCCCTATGATAAGGTGATACAATACACAACGTATGGAATGTGCCTATTCTCTAATATAAAATTATTAACCAATAACTAAAATAATATATTTATCGCGGATTTTAAACATTTTAAGCTGATATCAACTGTGTCACCATTGCTTTGTGTCTCATTATAAATACTGCATACACCACGAAGAGGAGAATTTATTTGGTACTAGCAAGTTTTAAATGTTCTACTAGGATACATATGTACATTGAGTCATATTGAACATAGAAAATTAGGATTATTAACATTTCCACGGAAGCGTTTTGACCACATTTTCGTCAACTCTGAAGTTTTCTTCACCATTTTAATCATATAAACAAGTCTCTTTATAGTTCATAAATTTTAATGACTTATTCTGTTTATCTACGAGTCTAATTGATTTCAAAGGATGGAGCAATAAATAGTCCGATGCGATATACATAATTGTCTAGTAGCTGTTGAACTTCTAAGCAGTATGTGTTATAAAGCCAGACACTTTATTAGCCCTATTATCATGGATCACACATGACCAATATCACAAGTTATATCTAGGTACCTTATGCTTTCAATTCTGGCCAAATTTGTATTATTATTTTGTAATTATCATGTCTTCGGATTTTTCTTTCAATCCATGTTATTTTCAGGTTTAATGTAGATTTGTAAATCATTCGCAAATAATGAATAATAATAATAAACGTCTCTGTTGAAAAAAATCTCTTCCATAGTCTCACATTTCGAGGATTCGATTCTTTCAGATCATTTATTTACGAACATGAGCAAATAACAGTGGTCCAAGAGTGAAACCCTGGGAGACTCCTAACAAGCCTTTTGATGTTTAAAAACATATTACTACTTTTCATACTATCCCTAGAATAACTCTTAAGGTGGCCATTCCCTAGAAAGAGACGTCCGATAGCGAAATATTTATAATTTTTGCCCATAACTTTTTTTTCTTAGTATGCATATTTAAAAAAAATATAAGAGTACCTAAGTAGAACTATAACAAGACTACTATTATAAATTTTCACTTAATAATTTCAGTGGTTTGCAAAATAGCTCGATTTAAAACTACGAAATAGGAAGATTAACACAATTTTCAAATTTAAATCGAGCTATTTTGCAAACCACTAAAATTATTGAGTGAAAATTCATAGTAATAGTCTTGTTATGGTTCTGCTTAGGTACTCTTATAGTTTTTTTAAATATACGTACTAAGAAAAAAAAGTTATAGCTAAAAATAGTAAATATTTCCCTATCGGATGTCTCTTTCTAGGGAATGGCCACCTTAATTGTATATTCAATACTACTATTATGGTTATTCCTTTCTTTATTTTAATGCCAACTCTTACGGCATTGTGGTCTGCCCTAGCAAAGATTCTAACTCAGATATATTCAGTTACTAGCTGTATTGTATCACTCGACAGGGTTTTAGTCAACTCCTCTACTATTTCTGTAGTCATATCTATAGGTTAAAGAAGTAGTATAATTCAGTGTAGTATAGTACGAATAGTAGTCATAGTAATTTTAATATCAGCAACATATTTTTTACATAAATCTGAATTTGTTAGAATGTCATTACAGTTGATAGAACTCGAAGAAAATTATTTAAATTTATGACTTCATACGCAAAATTTTAGGTACTTCATCTTTTTGAAAAATCCTTTTGAATACTCAGGTTGCTAATCAGTACTGTTTTATTCTGCATTATTTTATTACTAATTGTTTTGGAAGAATTCATAAAGCCGGTATATCATATTGTCATGAGCCAAATCCCATTTAGGGGTTGCTTGACCCATTTGTTGATCAAAATGCGCGACGTCCACAGGTATTCACCATATTACTCTGTTGCCCAGAGCAATACCGGGGATACCCATGGTTAAAGTCACGATAACTCGCTTGGCATAAGAGAGGGTCGCATTTAGTTATTGATTGAATACCTTGTCAAATAAAATATAGTGGTAGAAGACAAGATACAAGTTTATTAACAAAATAAAAATTTATAAAAAAGGTGTTCTTATATTTCAAACGTCACTTTTGGGGAGCCACCTCCCAGGAGAGAGTTGGGGTCACGCAGTACCCAAGCAGAACTTATCTATCTTCTCGAACTCAAGATCCAACTGACTACTTTACTTTCCCAACGCACCACTCTTTTCGCGATTCAGTATTTCGGGCCTAGTTACAATGTAAGCTAAACCTACTTGATGCCCGTCTTTCTCAAACAAAGTGAAATATGCCTCGTTTCAGCGATAAAATAAGTTAAACAATCTAATGTAGTAAATCATATCCCTTACTAAAAAATGATATACCGCGTGACAATATTGCTTACACATGGCCCAGTGGAAATAATTGGCCACTTTGTTGAGTTGGTGTGTGTATTCCGTTGGTGCCAATATAGTGCATCCCGTCACCAAGTAACTGACCGTTCCTCTTCTAGGCCACACATCCTACATTTGTTGTCAAAATTCTGTTTGAAGATCGTCCTCTGGTATTTAACGCTTGATCCTGCGCTGCTATTATTAAGCTCTCCGTTTCCCCCTTCAAGCCTGTGATATGGAAGCACTTTGTAAACATCTCTTTGACCGTGTCCTTGAACTAGCCCTGGCTACTTGGTTACGGGAGAATTGTCAGTGGTTTCATTTCTCACATGTTCTTTCTAGATTTTACATGCTTCCTTATGTCTTATATGTATGCTTCTAAATGTCATTATTATTATAATTATCTTTATCACTTGCTTTTCTCTTTTCTTGAAAAGAATGTATTTTTTCTTTTGCTAAGTCTATGCTTTTATATGTCATATTATTATTACAATTATTGCTTTCATTCGCATTTTTTCTTTTCTTGAAAAAGTTTATTATGTCTCTTGTAGTCAAAATTATTATAATGTCAAATTTTTCTCCTATGTATAAATATTACTCAACCCCTGATAAAGTTTAGAGAAAATAAAAAATATCACATCTTCAAGAAATTTTGTTCTGTTGACCGCAAGAACAGCTACGTAAATAAGTACTTAACTGATTCATATATTCAAAAATGCTTAAGGTGGCCATTCCCTAGAAAGAGACATCCGATAGGGAAATATTTATTATTTTTGTCCATGACTTTTTTTCTTAGTACGCATATTTAAAAAACTATATAGTACCTAAGTAAAACCATACCATGATTATTACTATGAATATTCACTCAGTGGTTTGCAAAATAGCTAGATTTAAAACTACGAAATAGGAAGATTAACATAATTCTTAAATTTAAATCTAGCTACTTTGCAAACCACTAAAATTATTGAGTGAAAATTGATAGTAAAAGTCTTGTTATGGTTCTGCTTAGATACTCTTATAGTTTTTTTAACTATACGTACTAATAAAAAAAGTTATGGCAAAAAATAATAAATATTTCCCTATCGGATGTCTATTTCTAGGGAATGGCCACCTTAAGGGGTTATGATACACCACTGTGGTATATGAAGAACATGGATAACATGAACCAACGGCTTGCTTTATCGATTGAATTGCTTTACTGTAGAAGTTCGTGTTCTTCTAATCGGACATGAAAATATCGAAGGCTACATAAAAGGACAATCAGAATGACAAGTCCGAGACACTAGCAAAAACTACATGTACACATATGTCCGAAGGTGATGCTGTATAAGATAGGCGTTAAAATTACAATGCAGAAAAAGAGAATGATATTTGCTAAATGCTTTCTTCAAATCATAAAGATAACACTATAGAAATAATTTTCTGTGATTAATATCATTACAATGATCATTAAGTACATAAAAATTAAAAATTCAATTTTAGACGGCCGATTCGACAAAATTACGTACCTACTGGCTTTATTTTTTTATAGTCATGACACTGGGTAGTCTTTCTGCGGTTTTCACAGGATGAAAGTCATCTCATGAACTACAGCCCTTACCCTCATTCCGCGATGTTGGTAATGTCTGTTTTGCGTGACGGGTCTGGGCATTGACTACAAGACGGTGAAGTTTTGAAAATTCACAAAATTTGGTCAAAAAGACTGCCACCATTTTCAATGCAAAACTCACACCTACGGACGACTGAACAGCTGCACGACACACCAATGGTGTGCTCTCCCGAGCTGCTTAAACAATCGTTTCCTGGAGGGCAGATTCGTCGTTGACTGGATACGGATAAACCTTGCCCTTCGTCGTATCCCCTACAAGTCCATAGGAGTCATGTCCGGAGAGTGCACAGGCTATGTGCGTCGCCACTACCACTACAATTTACATGAAATGCAAATTATGAAAATATTGCTTTCAGAGAATGTTAGGTACATCATAATAGAAGTGTAAAAGAGGACATTGATATGAATAGTTTTGTAACTACTACAGTGAAAATTGCAGCCAAAAGTACCCAAACAACATACGAATTAGTCCGTCCTTGAAACTTTGGTTGGTGGTGCTACTCGACATGTAGTTTATGAATCCAAAGAGTCCCCAAAAGTTGTAGGGGTGGAAATAAGGTTTTTGGGGGGAGAGAAGTGGAGGAAATTTTTCAAAATGTACTTTTTTGAAAATAGAGGTGTGGGGAGTCGATAGGATCAACCCTAACGAATAAAAATGGTTCTAATAGTGGAAAAATTAGATGATATTCAGATGTGTGCGAAACATATTCCACTTACGTGAAAAACCATTATGAATCAGCCACTGTTGTTTTCGATGGATATGATGATCATCAAGATCATCAAGGGATCCGGACATCTACGCAGGCACAAACATTGTAGTCCTTAATTCCACATATCAGAGAACACCACCATCTATTCCAACCAAGAAAAATTTCTTTCCAATGTGGAAAATGAAAGCAATTGATCGAGCTGCTTAAGAAACATTTGAGGACAGCAACATTGAGGTAAGACAGTCCAGTGGAGATGCTGACGTACTAATAGTGAAGACAGCCATAGAAACACACAGCTTTGTCGTTGTTTGTCAGGATACTGATATTTTAGTATTGTTGACTGCTTTGGCTACTTTGAATCAATAAACATATTTATTCAAACTGAAAATCGGACGTACGTAGAACAACCTTTCTTCATCAGTAAGCCTTCAGAACCAGCATATGCACATCAGCACGTAAATCCTACTCGCTCACTCTTTTAGTGGTTGCGACACCACAAGTTCAATTATGTAAATGGGGAAAAAGGACATCATCAAGCTGCTTGAGTCAGAACCTGGATTGCGCCACACCATACACGTATTCTAAACAGCTACAGCAACTCACAGTGAAGAAGCTTAAAAGACTCTTTATTCTATATCTATGGCTTCAAAGATGGGAAACATACGTTAGATGAAATAGCAGAGCTGGAATCACTTCCTCCTATATCAGCAAGTGCTGCACAACATTCATATCGTACCTTCTGTCATACAGTTGCGGCTCGGGGATAAACTGGATCCACAACAGTGGGGTTGGGTTCGTCGTGGCAATGATTTGCACCCAATCAGGACAACGCTTAACGCTGCTCCATCTTTAAGTTTATTCCCGTGCCTGGGAAATTGCTCCACTTCCCAGTGCTCCTGTATAAAAAGCGGTGTGGTACGCTCAATTTTGTTCAAAATTTGTGAGGGAGGGGCCTGCATGAACAGTTGCACCGAAATTGCAGTTTGGTCAGACGTGTTACATATATCAACAGAGGCATTTGATGAGTTTGATGACATCACTTGTGAAGAGAATATAACATGTTCGATGAATAAAATACTTAATACCAAGTACTACATACTTCATATAAAAATTTTGTAAGTACTACGTTAATACTGTACATCTTTTATTCCTTTTTAACAAAATCTCTTTGTCTTGATCGTATTTTTATTATTATAACCACTTTTTATTCGTTGAGGGTTGATCCTATCGACTTGATTTTCATTCGATTCAGCATGCAAAATAACATATAAAAGGACTCCCCACACCCCTACTTTCAAAAAGCACATTTTCAAAAATTCCTCATCCCTTCCCTCCTCTCAAAAACCTCATTTCCACCCCTATAATTTTTTGGGACTTAAATTTTCAAACTACATGTCGAACAGGAGTTATGACCAAATTTTTATGAACGGACTAATTTTTATGTACCTAGTTCGAACCCTGTTTTAACTGTACTACTATGATTTCATACCTTCTGTGGTATTATAGACGAACCCAGTATAGTTTGGTCTAAAGGACACGACAAGGATTTTATATAATTTAGGCCGGAGCCGTGTCGCCGCTACGATACTGATCAACTCTACTCACAAGGGGGATTCAAGATACCCTTCAGACTCCCCAAGACGAAAATAGACAAAATTATACTTACTGTGATTGCTACAGTCTGCTCTCTCCGTCGAAATCTTATGTCGGGTAGTGCACTTTTAATGAATATATCTTATAATTAGCACTTTCTCAGAAACACTTCTTAATAATTAAGACCGTCGATGGATTCTATGAGTATTCGGACAAGTACACAGACTTGGCGGGATCAGATGTGACCCGCGGAAAGTAATTGTCCGACTCACGCCATAGAATCGCACGTCGATCACAAATCTTATAATTAGTGGATCAATAAGAAATCGAATTCAAAATATATTTTCATTTATTAAAATAATTCATAAAATGTGAAAAATATAAATATTCTATACTTAGCTAATGAGTATAAGGCAAACATCAAAGAGGACCACCACTCGGCAAGCCGTTGCCTCCCGTAGGAGTGTAACTCATCCAGCGTCGAGCGAACTATGACAATCGACTGTACAAAAAGATCCCAAGAGTAATATTTGTAAAATGTATGTGGAACTTTTTGAAAATTATTCACTTTGAATTTGGCACTAAAATTATCGAAATGATTGTCAGGATGCTTAAGAAGCCATCTATATGTGTTCGATGGTTTTCCTGCTTTTATAAACGTACTAACGGCATCGAACACAAATATGCTTTTTTCCGTCGACTCGCCTTCGAGCGATTAGTATGGCGCTGTCCGCTTAAGCCGGGACAAAAAGCAACTTAGGTTCGTCGGAATCGACCCTCCGACTTTGAATTCTTTGACTATTTTTCTGTACGTTTTAGGGGTTTTGTATAAGGATTATGCTCCAACCATTTGAGGAGTATTGAATGAGGATTTTGGTTTTTATTGGAAAAACCCTCCCATCGATTTTTCCTAAATTTTGACGTTTAAAATAGCTACTCGCTGCATCCTGACTGAGGATTTCTACCTGGGAACCACCAAATTCGTGGTACTTTCGAAAAATTCATCTCGAGGAGCGGTTTTTTGCTTTATTTACGTCTCGTTATTGTATTTTTATAAAAATAAATTTTTGAGATTTTCGGAAAATTAAATTCGTTGTACTTCCGAAAATTTTGTTGTGCGGAGCAGTTTTCCATCTGATGCGATTTTATTCGTTGTACTTTCGAAAAACCAAATTCGTGGTACTTTCGAAAAGTCAAATTCGTTGTACTTTCGAAAAATCTGTTGGGCGGAACAGTTTTCCGCCCTATGTGATTTTATTCGTTGCACTTTCGAAAAACCAAATTCGTGGTACTTTCGAAAAGTTCGTCGGGCGGAGCGGTTTTCTGCTCCGTGCAACTTGAAATTTTTGGATACTTTTGAAAATTCGAACGACGTAGCCCAAAGGCGATTGACCGTCGTCCTCGAGATGAAAAATTTTTCTAAGTCAATATTTTATAATTTTTTACGTAGATTTCGATTTAATATGATACCAAAGGTATTTAGAAGTCTTTTTACTTGTTTAAATATTATATTTTCATGGGATTTTTGTCTGAACTGACTTTTATAATAAATTGGATATTTTTTCAAATGGATCGTTTTACTTGGTTCAATAACATTATCACCAGTACTTACTTGAGTTTTGGACCTATTGCGTTTTTTATAAACAATTTAGTTTTTTGACTAGCGTTTCTAGAGGTGAAAAGGTGCATATCTCCAGTTCTAGAGGTCCAATTGGAACAGACAAAAAAACTGAATCTTCGTAATTAAAATTGGGTGATTTAAGTACGTACATAATATGAAAAATATAATAAACTGGCTAAAAAGCGATGTCTTTTTTTATTTTAACGCCCAGGGACGTTAAGAGTTCCGATCGGCTTCAAACTTTTAGAAAATATACCTGTTGTTGAAAACAAAACACGCTGAAATTTTGGTGCTCAAATATTGAACCTTGTGGAAACAAATAAATTTGTTATCTAAAATTTGAATTGCCCACCATTTTATGCCATTAAGTCCAAAATGGATTTTTTCAAAATGCAGATCTCGATGCCAGCTTTCCGATGACATTAAAAAAAGTTTTCATTTCATTTGTCTACTTTGTTTGCATTTATTTACAAGCCAAATAACAGCAAATGCATTTTTTCGGCCCTTTTTGAAAAAATTCAGATAGACGAAGATGAACTCTTTTTTTTATTATTAAAGTTCTCGCAATTCTCTTTTCTGATAACATTTGTTTTTCAAAATGGCCGAAGAACTCCATTTAGTTTTGTGACGTTTTATTCACACTCTCGAGTAGTGAATCGTCACTTTGACACTCGAGCCTTCAGTCGGCGGTGACGGTAAGCTCGGGCGCCACCTTTACAATTGTTTTTCGTGAGGTAAAGGACTCACACTAGCCTCTTAACACAGCCTGTTTCGGTAGGGCTGGGATAGCGTCAGAGGAGACACGGTATGTCCAGGGGTCTAGGGATGTCAGACTTCACACACACACAGTAAAAGGCACAGTTTAAACAATATACATATTTATTATAATCAAAATCCTAATATCTACAGTTCTACTACCCTAACGTATTTGAATTTAAGCAAACAAAACAATACTTAGACGGCGTAAGCGGGGGGGGTTACTACGGTTAAGTTACTACAACAACAAGCACGGTTATTATTATCGGCGGTGATTACCAAGCGGGGAGGAAGCAATTACCAAATCTACATGCAATACGGTACAATACCTATGCAACTTGGCTAGTGCGCAGCGGAAAAGAAAGATACAAGATTTAGCATGCACACGTAGATAAATCACCCACTCCTGCTCACTGTTCCCTGTCAGCCAATTTATACCTAGGCATAAATTGCCCTCTAGGATGTACTCACTCCAGTACGGGGGATATTTTGGGTAGCCGAGGGCTTATGTGACAAACCGGCTGAAGGGACTAGGCTAGCAAGTCACCCTATCTACCCAAAACACCTCAGAACCAGGCGTGTGTACTCAACAGTGAGTTAGAAAGAAATATCTCAAGTGATTACCCAGCTGAAGGGACTAGGCCAGTGAATCACTCAAGATATCCCCTTCGACGGTCTACAACCAGAAACACTCTGGCTCACGGTTCCCTCTTGATTAATCTATCCGCAGGGATAGACCAACCTCCAGGGTTTACGGACACGAGAGTGGAGGAGATGCGGGGTATCAGCGAGCCCGTGTGGTCAACCAGCTGAAGGGACTAGGCCAGCAAACCACACCCGAGTCTACCCAGGATACCTCCACCCTGCGTACATACGCTCCGGGCAGTAAGGATAGATAATATCCAGGATATCTAAAAGCCGTTGGTATCTGACCAGCTGAAGGGACTAGGCCAGCCAGAAACCGCAGAACCTTTTTCTGTCCTGGATATTTCTATACTTGCTCGAACGTCCGTGGCATACCAGACACACAACTGGAAAAGAAAGTATGATTAGCAGGCCTGTGTACTTAACACTGGCCAAGTTGTTTACCAACGTTCCTAATATACTCACTTCCTTGCCGGTGGTCTTCTTAATTTAGAATTTCTTGCTCCTGATTCCCTTACTATATCGTTGGCTCGGCTGAGTATTCGATACAGATGGAACATAATTAATTGGTGTTGGAGAACTAGCGCCATCTAGCGGAGCTCTCTCCAACCGGATAATTAAATTTAAACAACTATTTGCTTTCTGTGTGTAGAAATAGTATATAATAAATATGCGGATTTATAAAATAAAATTTGCTTCGTTACACCCCCCTCTTACTTCGCTAAAAAAAAAATAATAAATGAAATGACATTATTTTTTTTCCATGTGTCCTCTTGCTCACTAGAAATGGAAAAACTTCATTTTCTAAAAAAAACAGTCCCTATTTATTAAAAAGCGCTTGCCCCACACCGGTTAATAAACTTTATTTGGGAGCAAGTACACTTTTTACAATACCAAAAATTAAACTATAAACAGATTACAATTCCTTATTTACAGATAAAAAGAAACAAAACGGAATTAAACGGATTTCCTCTTTCCTGGGTGAACCTTCATTCCTGAGGGTGTAAATACCAACAGAAAAATTAGCGGACTTCTTATCTAGGTGAACCTTCATTCCCTGGTACTGGACATTGAGGGTACTTTCCTAGAACACAAAAAAAATAAGACCCAACTCTTAAAAAGAAACCAAAATTTACGGGTCATTCTCCGGGGAACTCGGGAGGCATCTTACTTCAGCAGCTCACATTGTGTTTCCCGGGATGTGGCGTCGGTTTGGCGGGCTGGAGGGAACATGTAGCATTGTACTCCTTGTGATCTGTAGCAAGGTCGGGTCGGTGCAACAGCAAAACGGCAGAGCGGACGTAGAACAGGTTGCTTGATTCTGAATTGACGGCGGCGGGTAAGGACGGGGTTGGTCAATGCATTTGCAGCATCTGCTTATTATGACACGGTATTAGTACGGTTTGAAAAATAGGGCTTTAAATCTTTAATGTGGATTCGCTTGAGCTTCCTCCCGGTACTTGACTTGAGGTCGTAAACCACAGGTGAGACGACGTTGGTTACGGTATATGGCCCCGAATACTTCGGCGCGAGTTTTGCTGCAAAACCCTTGATAGCGGACGACAGCGGGTGTTCACGTTTCATGACGCGGTCTCCTACGTGATACTGGACTTCCCGACGGCGGAGATTATAATATCGGCTTTGCGTGGCGTAAGCTTGCGCTAACTTAATACGGACTAATGCAAATACTTCCTGCAGTTTTTGCAGGCGGTCAGTATGTGCGGGCGGTATGTCGTTCTCCTCACTAGGTTCGGCGGTATCTTCATTTTCAGTTTGAAAAACGGTGTTCGGTAAGGACATCTCACGGCCAAAGTTTAAAAACGCTGGTGAGAATCCTGTTGACTCGTGCTTTGAGCTATTGATAGCTAATTGAAAGTCGCTTAATTGCTGATCCCACTTCCGGTGATCCTGCTCGCAATATTGGGCTATCATTGTCTTGACGGTACGGTTAGCTCGCTCAACTGGGTTTGCCTGGGGCGTGTAGGGCGGTGTAAAACGGTGCTGAATTCCAAACTCCTTTAATAATGATCGGAATATTTGGCTGTCATACTGGCTACCATTGTCGGTGATGACGGTACGTGGGCAACCAAAACGGGTGATGACTTCTTCGTAGAGAGCTTGACTGACGGTATGGGCAGTAGCACTGCGTAGGGGGCGGCACTGAATCCATTTCGTAAAACGGTCTTGGAAAACTACCAGGTAGTTATTTCCTTTACTGGATCGAGGCAGTGGTCCAACTAGGTCGGTGCTGACGGCTTCCCATGGTTGTTGACTGACGGACGGTTGCATGGTTCCTGGTGTCTGCCGCTGAGAGACTTTGTATCGCTGACATTGCATGCAGCTACGTACATATCTGGCGATGTCACGGAACATCCCCGGCCAATAGTACTTCTGAGCTATTCGTGCAATTGTTTTAGCGATCCCCATGTGTCCGGCGGATGGAGCATCATGGTTCTCCTGTAGGACGGTGCGGCGGAGCGTTGTAGGAACACAGTTTCCATGGATCAGACAAATCTGGTTCACGTAGATCACTGGAATCCCAGAAGTGACGGTACAGCCGGTTATTACGTACACAGTAATCCGGAAATGCTTCTGGGTTCCGTTCGACTTCAGTTTTCTTCCGTCGGTACCATGAACAATTTGGTGCCTCATCCAGGGCACATAGTTCGTTGGTTTCAGATTCGGGAAGAGGTCGGTCTAGCGGTTGGCGGGACAGTGCGTCGGCTACCCGGTTTAGGGCTCCCTTACGGTACTTGATTTCGAAGTCGTATTGTTGTAGAAATACGCTCCATCTAGCTAAGCGGCCGGTCGGACTCTTGATAGAGTGTAACCATCGCAGAGATTGGTGATCGGTCAATACGGTGAAGACGGTACTGTGGACGGTGCTGGCGGTATGGCGGTCGGTGCTATCGGAGGTTATATTACCAGCGGCGGAGGTAACGGAAAAATGGGTCTGGTGCCTTGAGGCAACGGAGAAGTGCAGCCTTCTCTGATGAATTTCACCAGTCGACGTTTCTTATCATCTGCTGTTCCTGAAAGATCTAGCCGGAATTTTCCTAGTTCAGCATCAGGCTGTTCTATTCTCAGCTTATATATCCAGCTGAGGCGGTTCTCTACCCCTTTTGGGGCTGCTGGGTCATCATTTCTTTCCAAATTCATCTCTTTGAGGTCCTCTTCAGCGGACATTCTATCGGTCTATTCACGTTGATATCCTACGACGGAGTCTTGACGGACGGAGTCTTGACGGACGGTAATGGCTGGTGACAGATGATATGAACGGCCTGAGCGGTATCTCAGGGTGGTCCGCTCACTACGAGGTACCAAAACGGAGTCCCTCCTTGACTCTTGCACGGCTAGCTATATCGGCTTGAGACTGGGTGGTGTTGGCTTCTGCGCACAATGAACAGTCTGAGCGGTCTCCCAGACTGGTCTGTTCCCTACGGTGTCTCAAGACGAAGTCGATGAGCGGTGATAGCAGGTGACAGAGGACAATGAACAGCCTGGGCAGTATCCCAGAGTGTCTCTGTTCACTACGGTGTCTCAGGACGGTATGGCTGAACGGTCTGAGCGATATCTCAGAGTTGTCCGTTCTCTGCGGTCTCCCAAGGCGAAGTCCCTAAAAACGGTAGCAGCAGGTGACAGAAGACAATGAACAGTCTGAGCAGTATCTCAGAGGGGTCTGCTCACTACGGTGTCTCAGGACGGTGTGGCTAAACGGTCTCCCAAGACGAAGTCTTCATAAACGGTAACAGCAGGTGACAAAGGACAATGAACAGTCTGAGCAGTATCTCAGAGTGGTCTGTTCACTACAGTGTCTCAGGATGGTGTGGCTGAACGGTCTGAGTGGTGTCTCAGAGTGGTCCGTTCTCTGCGGTCTCCTAAGACGAAGTCCCTAAAAACGGTAGCAGCAGGTGACGGAGGACAATGAACAGTCTGAGCAGTATCTCAGAGTGGTCTGTTCACTACGGTGTCTCAGGACGGTATGGCTGAACGATCTGAGCAGTCTCTTAGACTGGTCCGTTCTCTACGGTCTCCCAAGACGAAGTCGATGAGCGGTAGCGGCAGGTGACAGAAGACAATAAACAGTCTGAGCAGTATCTCAGAGTGGGCTGTTCACTACGGTGTCTCAGGACGGTGTGGCTGAACGGGCTGAGCGGTTTCTCAGAGTGGTCCGTTCTCTGCGGTCTCCCAAGACGAAGTCTCCTTGCCAACTCCTAAACGGCTTGATATATCGAGTCGAGACCAGTTCCGTTGGATTCTGCGCACTCGATTTACTATTTCAGGAGGGGTCACACGCTATATCTCTTCTGTTACCGGAGTTTCTAGGACTCCGGGCAAAATCCGGTGAAGCTCGGTCTGGAAGGTGTCTGGTGATGCAGACAACTGTTTCCCATTGGTTTTTCCGGATTTCAACTTCCCACTTCTCCAGGGTACACTTTTTTCCGGAGCGGACGGTCGGATCGCGTTGAAACCAACGGCAATCGATTCAGGGTCCCTGAGTTACTATTAAACGAGGGGTCACTTGCCTAGTAACTTCAGACCCCGGAGTCGGTAAGTATTCCGGGTACAATCCGGGCGGTCGGTGAAAGGCGGTGCAGAAGGTGTGTCGGGGTGCTGTTTATCACCTAGTATAGGTCCTACTCAATTCAGACCCGTAACTTGGCTGTAGCACCCTTTTCCGCGGAACGGTCGGTCAGATTCGGTTGCAAACGTCACCAATCGATTCCTTGGGTCCAATTACCCCAAAAACGACACCCCACACGATATTTTGTGTGTTCGGGTACCTTCGGTGGACTTCGGAAGTGTTCGGTCGGAGTTCGGTTTTTGCTAAAAGTGCAGCCTCCTCGTGTGGCAACTCCACAGAAACTGTCCCCGATTTGTAAAAATTCCCACAGGGGTTATTAAATGCTTAATAACGCCTTCGGGTGCGGTCGGAGCGGTTCGGTAGTAGTCGGAATCGGTTCCTCGTGTTTGGTTTAGTCGAAAATGACACCTCACACGCTTATAAGTGCCTATTTGGAGAATTCGGTTGTATTCGGTGACTGCCGAATGTGAAGTCTACACTGTTTCCCTAATTAACGGTCCCTGCTCGGGCGCCAAAGTATGTGACGTTTTATTCACACTCTCGAGTAGTGAATCGTCACTTTGACACTCGAGCCTTCAGTCGGCGGTGACGGTAAGCTCGGGCGCCACCTTTACAATTGTTTTTCGTGAGGTAAAGGACTCACACTAGCCTCTTAACACAGCCTGTTTCGGTAGGGCTGGGATAGCGTCAGAGGAGACACGGTATGTCCAGGGGTCTAGGGATGTCAGACTTCACACACACACAGTAAAAGGCACAGTTTAAACAATATACATATTTATTATAATCAAAATCCTAATATCTACAGTTCTACTACCCTAACGTATTTGAATTTAAGCAAACAAAACAATACTTAGACGGCGTAAGCGGGGGGGGTTACTACGGTTAAGTTACTACAACAACAAGCACGGTTATTATTATCGGCGGTGATTACCAAGCGGGGAGGAAGCAATTACCAAATCTACATGCAATACGGTACAATACCTATGCAACTTGGCTAGTGCGCAGCGGAAAAGAAAGATACAAGATTTAGCATGCACACGTAGATAAATCACCCACTCCTGCTCACTGTTCCCTGTCAGCCAATTTATACCTAGGCATAAATTGCCCTCTAGGATGTACTCACTCCAGTACGGGGGATATTTTGGGTAGCCGAGGGCTTATGTGACAAACCGGCTGAAGGGACTAGGCTAGCAAGTCACCCTATCTACCCAAAACACCTCAGAACCAGGCGTGTGTACTCAACAGTGAGTTAGAAAGAAATATCTCAAGTGATTACCCAGCTGAAGGGACTAGGCCAGTGAATCACTCAAGATATCCCCTTCGACGGTCTACAACCAGAAACACTCTGGCTCACGGTTCCCTCTTGATTAATCTATCCGCAGGGATAGACCAACCTCCAGGGTTTACGGACACGAGAGTGGAGGAGATGCGGGGTATCAGCGAGCCCGTGTGGTCAACCAGCTGAAGGGACTAGGCCAGCAAACCACACCCGAGTCTACCCAGGATACCTCCACCCTGCGTACATACGCTCCGGGCAGTAAGGATAGATAATATCCAGGATATCTAAAAGCCGTTGGTATCTGACCAGCTGAAGGGACTAGGCCAGCCAGAAACCGCAGAACCTTTTTCTGTCCTGGATATTTCTATACTTGCTCGAACGTCCGTGGCATACCAGACACACAACTGGAAAAGAAAGTATGATTAGCAGGCCTGTGTACTTAACACTGGCCAAGTTGTTTACCAACGTTCCTAATATACTCACTTCCTTGCCGGTGGTCTTCTTAATTTAGAATTTCTTGCTCCTGATTCCCTTACTATATCGTTGGCTCGGCTGAGTATTCGATACAGATGGAACATAATTAATTGGTGTTGGAGAACTAGCGCCATCTAGCGGAGCTCTCTCCAACCGGATAATTAAATTTAAACAACTATTTGCTTTCTGTGTGTAGAAATAGTATATAATAAATATGCGGATTTATAAAATAAAATTTGCTTCGTTACAGTTTATAAATAAATGCAAAAAAGTGGACAACATTGCTTAAAAAAAACTATGCATATCGTTTTTGTTTTTTTTTCTGCTCTTTAAGAAATATTGAAGAAAATGTTGTAAGGGTTTAGTTTTGCGCTTCTTCGAGATGTCGCAAAGTTTGCATATCATACGTATTCTGCATTTAGGTATTGAATATTGAAGAAGTTATGTTTCAAGGGGGTTCAAAGCGTGTTGAGATCGGTGAAAGACGCATGTTTCGTGGCTTGAAGAAATTATGTTCGGTTTTGCGCTTCTTTGAGATGTCGCAAAATTTGCATATCATACGTTTTCTGCATTTAGGTATTAAATATTGAAGAAGTTATGTTTCAAAGGGGATCAAAGCGTGTCAAGATCGGTGAAAGACGCATGTTTCGTGGCCTGAAGAAGTTATGTTTCAAGGGGGTTCAAAGCGTGTCGAAATCGGTGAAAGACGCATGTTTCGTGGCTTCTACGGGATATCGAGATAAATCCGGATAAAGCGGCAACAAAGCGCCGAAATTTTACAACAATTCTGCATTAATTGATATAAATTATCGCGAGCATAGCTATTTCATATAGTTGATATTTGATTAAATTGTGTTGGTTGAATAAAGCAACACAAAATAGTGTATATAAACAACGCGAGGAAAGTGTGCTGCTTGAGTACTTGAAGAGAATTGGAGTTCAAAATTGAAAGGATATTAAACATAATAAATATAGGTAATTAACATAATATATAGGTGATGAAATGGAATTGTTTCAAGGAAACGACATACAGGGTGAGCAAACTATCCCATCGGACCTCTCTTCTCATGACGCGCAAAAAAATTATTACCGCGAGATAGGGCCCTTCCTAGCAACTCCGCCGTAGATGGATATTTACTTGTGGAGCGGTTAATAAATAAAAACAGAAAGCGAAAAAAGGGAAAAAACGTACAAAAATAAAATAAAAAATAAAAGCTACGAGATTCAGAAACACAAGAAGCAGAAAACTTAGAAGAAAAATAAGGAGATGACGATGGAAACTGAAAAGAAGCATCTCGCAAACAACTGCACCACACCCCAGCCAATGATGACAAATGGAACCTTAATAGAAGCATCGAAACTTAAAAGAAGCATCTCTCAAACACCTACACTTCCCATCGTATATACACACCCTATGCGTCATGCGGCTCTCGCTGCTGACAACAAGCATGTCCAATTTCCAACCCGGCGTATGCAGCCGGTTCGGCGGTATATAAAACATCCGAGATTTGGTTCAGGCACGCGGTTTAGCCGTCCGTTGGGCGTGTTGAATGGACGACCAGGCTGCGTGTTGGAACGAACCTCCATGGATGCCCGGAATTGGTAGCAATGTCCACCATACGCTGGCAAATCAATCAATCAATGAATCAAATTTTGACGAAGTTGTGTTTCAAATGGTATAGATTGCATTTTATAGAAAATAACTGTAGTCACATTCAGAAATGTTTTAATCAAAACCTCCAGTCAAATAATTTCGTTCATATAATTTCACATGTCATCGAGCCTCGCGGATTTCGATACGCTTTTATTTTATTGTCATTACATTAAAAGAACTCAAAAGGGTTATTGAGCCAATACTTCAACACAATATTAACCTTGGGGAAATGCAAGATATGCATAAATTATAAGGCAAAGCCCGGTACATAAGCTTTTATGTTAATTATGAAAACAAACAAAAAAATTCGGTAACAAGAGATTACGATCAACCCCGTCGGCGCCGTGAGATTTCCAAGATGATGATTGCGAGCCTCTTGTTCACACGATATGAACTTGAACTATTATAACCAATTATTTGGGATGTGTTATACATATCACGCTTTACCTGATATGGAGATCCGAACGTGAACACGTATAGTGGGTAATCTCGAAGCGGTATGCAGAATTAGAACATTACGAACAAGGTTACATACCATGCTTGACCGTGTCATTATTTAATTATTTGGAAATAAAAAAAATCTATTGTTCCTACAACGACTTGGCCTTCCATTCTTATTTCCGCCGCCTTAGATTAATTTGCTCAGGAGATAAAAAAGCTCTGTGATGAAATCAGCTTTGTCTATACTTGTTTATATATAATGTAAGTGAGTAATAACACTTTGATTGTGCGACGGGACAAAATTTTGTAAAAGAAATTGTCATGTTGTTTTAAATTTATTCTTGATTGATTGATTGATTTGCCAGCGTAAGGTGGGCATTGCTGTCAATTCCAGTGCATGGAGATTTGTTCCACCACGCAGCCCGATCGCCCGCCGAACGTCCATCTGCAGTCGCCCAGTCGTCTATTACATATTCATGCGTCTCCACCCGACCAACCAACGGATCATCCCACCGTGTGCCGGAACAAACCTCCGGTGTTTTTATATACCGCCGGACCGGCTGCATACACTGGATTGGACATTGGACGTGCTTGTTGTCAGCAGCGAGAGCCGCATGACGCATGGGGTAAGAGTATAGGATGGAGCGTGTAGGTGTTTATGAAATGTTTCTTCTCGTTTTCCTTCTGTCTTCATCGGATGGAAAGTGTAGGCGTTTGTGAGATGCTTCTTTTAGGTTTTCGTGCTTCTTTTTACTTTCAGGTTTTTGTGAGATGCTTCTTTTTAGTTTCTGTCTGTGATCATCTTCTCTCCTATTCTACTTCTGAGTTTTCTGTTTCTGAGTCTGGCAGTGTGTATATCCTTGATATTTCTTTATTGTATTCCGTTTTTTGTTGTGCCGATTTTTCCCCGTGTGTATAATCCTTTCCTAGCATATCCATAATCCTCTCGATTGTTGTTATCCTTTTTTCAGTTTGTTGCTGTTCAGTCGCAACGCTTTCTTTAGTAGGTGTGTCGTGTCTCGTCTTTGGACGTGTCCCCAGTTCTTTTGATTGTTGTTCTTCCCTCTAGTAATGTTGACGTTTTCTGTCGTTTTTGTGGTTTTCCTGTTTTTGCTGGCAGTTGGATAATGTCCCTTTCAGCTCTTCGCAGGCCTCTTCTGTTGGCCTTTGTCTTTGCTGCGTTTTTGACTCTATATATCGTCGTAGGCATTATGATGGTCGTGTATATCTTTTTGGTTAGACACCATGGTGGTTTATTATCTGCAATGAAGGATAGAAGAGCTCTTGTGACTCTGTAGGCTGTTTGGATTCTTTCCCTTACTGTTTCTCTCCTTTTTAGTTGATTCGTTACGTATGTTTGAACATTGAAAAATTCTGTGTCTACGAGTTTCTCGAATTTTATCAAAGAAATTAGGTTAATTTCTTATCTTTTTCTTGATATAAATGTATTTCACAAGATCGACAAATTGTATATTAGGACTTGTAATGAGACAAACATCCACTTTCATCCACGTCAGAACCATTACTACTCTATTCTATCTATTTGTAAGAAGCAAACTTGAATTTGCATCGATAATTTGCCACCCATAACCTCCAATTTACACTAGAATAGGTACACTTGAAAAAATGCAAAATAAATTAATTAGATACATACATTACCAAAAATACCATACGAAACCAAACTATCATTATCATCACACTTAAGAACTGAATTTAATATGTCATCTCTTGATATGAAACGTAAAGTACCAATACTCATGTTTCTATATAAAGTTGTAAATAGTATAATTAGCAGCCCGAAACGACTGTACCTAACTTACAATCATCAAATATACTTCGCAACTATACAGAGTCGATATTATTTAGGCGTACTGAAGTGGCAATGTTCTTTAAAAAACGGAAGCAAGTATCAATAAACTTCTTCATAAAGGAAAAGACCACATCGTTGAAGAATTTAACAACCGTGAGTCTACTTTCGAGGAAATCGACAATAGTGAAGAACGGTTCATCCTAACACTCTACAATACTAGACAACTGAAAAGCAGTGAACAGAAATTTACATTTTTCAACAATTTCGTCGGCCAAGTGAACAGTTAAGTAATACTTTTTAACATATAGTAGCAGTGAAAGCTCTAACGTTCCTTTAAAATGTTTAATAGTTCGATCATTCCGAAGGCGCTCTGTGAATGAACCTAATGGGTACGTTTAACAAGCATCGGTGGTTCAGTGGTAGAATGCTCGCCTGCCACGCGGGCGGCTAGGGTTCGATTCCCGGCCGATGCATTTTGTTTTACTAGTATTATAGTATACAATATTTTAATTGAATATTATAGTGATACACATATATGACATGCAGAATGTTAAAAACAATATTAATTTATGATGTAATATTACATTATTTCATCTATTGAAATATATGTTCTTTATAGGATTTTGCAAACATCAGAAAAAATAACTATCCATGGGAACTAAAAGAAAAGCTATGTGTAAAAATATTAATGAAATGTTTGCATTCTTTCGATAACCTGACTTCTGGTTATGCTAACAAATTAAAATTCCTTAAGTGCATTTGTATAATTTCTTATTTGAAAATTCTCATTCAACAACTAGCATCCACACAGTCCCCTACGGCCATGCAGGTTACACTAGTATCTACATAACCCCCTGCGGTATATGAAGATTCTGTTAAAAATGAGAACATCAATAAATAGAAAAGTTATCCATTTTTTAAATAATTTTTTTAATGTTTTAAAATGTCTAAAACTAACATTATTTAGAAAAAAACTGCGATGAGGTTCTTTTGATCTATGATATTTTGAAACATTTGTTAAAAACTTATGAAAGTGTACAATAAGATTTTATCATACATTTCACCAAAAGAATTATCAGAAGCAAAAATGAAGATTATAAAATAGCAAATCGACTGGTTTTCTCTTTATTTCTTCGACCCATTCAACGTTAAATTACTGAAAAACTTGTTAGAACTTTTTTAAAGTACTTAAAAATACCTTTAAAACGAGCTTTAGTAAAAGTCGTTAGCAGAAAAATTTACGGAGTTATGATAAAAATAATATGGTTGTCTCGTATTTTCGGATAAAAAATCAGTAATGAAACCCAAGGCTTAAGGAGGTTGAGGCATTACAGTTCCAACCAAAAGTTAGTCAAATTCTAAATCGGAACTTTGCCATAATAAATTATTACAAAAGGTTATAAGTCGATGATGCCAATAATTATTGTCATAAAGGTATAAATAAATCATTTTTTATTAATAATTAATTATTTAAGTAGATTTAATTATTTTACTTAATGAAGTAACTTTTGTCTTGTCCAAACTTAATTAAAAAAACTAAATTTATATAAATATTTCAATATTTGTGTATTTTACAAATTTGTTTCAGTTAATAATTTAAAAAAAAGAGAAGCAGTAACATTAAAATTAAATTATCAAATAATTCAAAAATCTGTTAAAAATCATTAACGAAAGGAGAAATTTGATAGTTTAAAAAGGTTTAATAATTTTTCTTATTTATTAAAAGTCTCCTAATTAAATTGGAAACAATGTAAAAATATGCATAAGACATCAATGCTTTACATAGTTAGTTTTCGGAACTGCTGACATTATTTGGTTATTTGCTATAAATTAAAATGAACCGTTTGCATGCAGTTTTGACATATTTTCCATAAGACTAGAGTAGTATTATTATGAGAAGATGCTCGCAAAAAATAATGCGCAGAAACGAGTTTGTGTGCTTCCATTGTTCTAGGCCAATGAGAGCGAATTGCGTCATATTTGACGTCGAAGCCAGTGGCACCGTCAACCTGCTGTCACAGGATCTGTACTGCGATATACTTGTTGTGTTCGCCGTTTCTGATTGAATTAAGTGATATAACCTTACTTTCAGTTAAGAATGTCTTCATCGTAAACACCAGAGTCTGACAAGCTTTAATATTCTACATTACACAGCTCTTCGACCTCGAAAATTTGAGTACAATTATTATATATCCTTCTACCCCAGATGATGTGTCACTGATAAAAATATTCGCGCACGTTAGCTCCGCTCCGAGCATCTTCTCATAATAATACTACTCTACATGTAAAAGTTTTTTAAAATGTTTAACTTTATGAATTTCCAAATGACTTTGGATTTCTTACAGAAAATTATGTCATATAAAAATGTTTGATTTTTTGAAAAAAATGTTCTCTTTTTCGCAATAACTCAAAAACTAATGAAGATACTTAAAAAATGAAAGAGCATAAAGGTTTAAGTATTTTTTGCAAAAGATTTTGTTTTTTTATTATTTATCTAGGTTGAAAATTAACTGAGATATCACCACATTTGAGTGCGAGGACAATCTTCTCTGAGCGGTTTAAATTATAAAATGTCAAAAACGAAGCGTTCAAGCAAGGTCAATTTTACAGGCCTTGAAATTTTCTGCAAAATTGCTGTTTGGTTGGGAGCGATTTGATATCTTAAAAATTAAGGAAGTTAAGCCATTGGTTTCATTGCTAATTTTTTCTCCCAAAAAATGAGACAACCATTTTTTTCTTCATTATAGCTCCGTAAGTTTTTATGCCAACGACTTTTACTAAAGCTTATTTTAAAGGTCTTTTCAATTACTTTAAAAAACGTCTAAGAAGATTTCCTGCAAAAATTCGTCGTTTTTCTGTTATTTAACGTTAAAAGGGTGGAATTTAGTTTTCGGCGAGCAAACAGTCAACTCGATTCTATTACATATACAGAAATAAAGAAACACCAACCGATTTTTTATTTTACAAAATTCGTTTTTGCTTCTGATGATTTTTTTTTTGTGAAGCGTAAGGTTTTCGAATTATTTGTGAAAAGTTGTTCTAAGACATGGATGAAAAATCAACATTTTCAATCGCCAATTACTCGAAAAATATTGATTTATGGAAAAAACTTCATATGACATTTTTTGCTTAAAATTCAATCCCCTACTGATGTCTGCATTATATTGAGTATACTAATTTCCACCCTCGAGAAGGGGTGGCTTTCACCTCCAGGGTAAAGGCGCACATCGGCACTATATAACTTTTGCTCCTTGATTTATTCCCTACCTACTGTCCAAATTCCACGTCAATCGGTTTTATCCAAATGAATTCTGAGCGATATCATTCAATAACTGTATTTTTGGCTAATTATATTAATTCTTGTTTAATATGCTAATATAACAGTATCAGTTATTAAAATTATTAAATTAAATTTGTACGCTTTATTTTATGCCAACGGCGTCGGTCGTACGTTAATTTTTTAAAGACCTCGGCGAATCTCTTTGACAGTAAAAAATATCTCTCGTAAAATATTGGACGTCCGACCATGTCACAGTAATTCTACATTGTCCGCACATTAGCGGCAATGTTCGGGCATAGTTCTCTGGTCTACACAATCACAGGATAAATTAGATATCCAGGACAAACACGGAATACATTTTTAATGCTGTATCAGATGCTTTTTCTTTATCAATCATGATGTCTAGGCGCTTGCAGTCGCCCTCTATTCACGATAAGTAATTTGATATGTTTTGTGAGCTTTAACGTTACAATTAATACCAAGTCTGAGATTAATCTAATTTCAGAAATTGTGGGCAAGTCATTTATATTTCAGTAAACTGAACACCTGTTCTGTAACTAAGGCTAGACATATTATGTTACGTCTATCCTATTAATGCTCGCAATATATGGACATTTATTTTATAAGTAGTGAGTAATATACAGCTAAAAAGTAAAATAATAGTAGATTAAAAGAAAGACCAAACTAGAAATAATAGGAAATCTAAAATGTAATTGCTTTAATTAGTAAAATTGATAAAAAAATAAGAAAAATATTAAAAACAATAAAGAAATAACAAAAGCTAGTGTTTACCTTAGAGGGTTTATTGAAAGTACACTTACATTGCTAGAAAGATACAAAATCTGAACTACGGCAGCTCACTTTAAGCAACTCACAAAGTTTGAAGTGAAATCAAATCAAATCGTTTACAGAATCATTACAAAATCATAAAACCAGATTCAGGGAACAGGTAAAAAGTAAAAAGTAAAAAAAAATATCAACAACATTTAAGTAGCTTAAATTATATATTATGATTTTGTTAAAAGTAGATTAAACAAGCTAAAAAACAACATTTTGATATGCTTTTATCCCTGTTGGGATGATTCAGTACATTTTCAGCAGAGGGTCGCAAGATGACTCAGTACACTTTGACATGTTTTATTTTTCTTTTTTTTCCTTTTGCATTTACTAAAGTAAAGGCTAACTACATTTTGAAACACAGAAAGGGCATCGGTTCTATTTTTATTTAGTAAATGAAAATAAGGAAATTAATGATGATTTTTTAAATATAACATTACATAATTTTTTTTGCACCTATATCGCACGGAGAGTTTGTCAATTTAAAATATTTTTTTAAATAATTCTATGGAATGTATTTTCGTAAATAACTCGTTAAATTTAAATTTTTCGAAAAAACTCTGTTTCACATTTTTTGTCCAAAAAGGTCCGTGCCTTATACTGGTTATAGAGATTGATCGACGGAATAGTTAATTTTCAATTTTTATTAGGAAACGCTTCGAAATTTGTAGAATTCATAAAAAAAGTTTTCCTGGATTTCTAGATTCGCTTTTGTTTTGTCAAATTTCTCACAAACGTCACCTAATAAACCTTATCGAACCCTACGATTGCCATTTTTGAAAATCAAATTCGGACGTTCGGTTCGGAAGTTATTAATTTCTTTGAAAATCGTACTCGGCCCTGGAAAAAATACTTGCGGTCAACGGATTCGGGCCGCCAGCAATAGGCTTCATTTGTGGCCGTGTACCTTCGATCCCACCAAGTCTCATCGAAATCCATCAATATTCTGGACAGTTATCGTGCTTCCTAGTCCGATTTCCAGAAAACCAGTTTTTTGCAAAAAAATTCAATTTTCATTTGTTTTCCGACACAGTCTCTGGATATACTTATTTGTAGAGCTTTGCCAGCGGCACCTTTTCTTTTTTGAAATATCTCGATCCGACTACCCGTTACCGATTTATTCAATTTCTCCCTAAAAACTCGAAACGTCTATATCGGGTACTTCCGGTTTTCGAACGGAGCCGAGCTTCCGGCGTTAAGGTTTTCTAAAGACCTTCTATCAACCACCCAAGTTTCATCGCAATCCGAAAATGGATTAGGGATGATGGGCGTGACAGACAGACCGACAGACAGACAGACAGACCGACTGACCGACGGACGGAATTTTCTAGATTCGCTCTTCAATCGATAGATATGACTTTCATTTCGATCCGACGTTTTTTTCGGGTTTCGATGGTCCACCGGAAAAATGCTAAACCTATACTACATTTTTTTTTCAAAAATGTAGTAACAAGCTAACTATTATACTCTTCGCCGATTTACTACATTTGTTATATAATTGTTGCACATTCTATAGGATACTTTTCACAGTTTTTTGTTAATTACAAAACAAAAAAATTTCTTTCATTTCAAAAATTAATAAATTTTTTTATTTATTGATCCATTTTGTTCATAAACAATAGGATTCTTCGTCTAGCTAACACTAACTTACTGTCCGAATTTCAATACAATCGGATATTCATAATAAGTGAATATTCGACTTTTTAAAATGCTCTTGGCAACTAACGTCCGATTTTATACCACACATATATCTAACCGCTATTTTCTGCAGTTTAAA
The DNA here is from genome assembly GCA_963583905.1 of Stenurella melanura. Lineage (NCBI taxonomy): Eukaryota > Metazoa > Arthropoda > Insecta > Coleoptera > Cerambycidae > Stenurella > Stenurella melanura. The sequence goes on from OY757309.1 coordinate 86,936,267, forward strand.
AAGTCTTATTAGATAATTGAAGGAAATTTCGCGGGATAATACATTTTTCAAACATTAACGCTTACAGCATATCTTAGTTGTTTGATGCAATAACGAAAATGACACAATTTTTTACATATTTGATCAGGATTGTAGATGAGGAACTACCTTACTTAAAATCCTCATAAATGTGTGAATCGTATAACTTTACTGAATCTGCTTGTAAAGCGATTTACGTGAGACATTTACATACACACTGTAATCAGAGGACATCAAAGTGATTTTAAATAACAGCCTGTTATTGACTAGCCATCTGTATATGAATTGTAACTCTTCATTTCTCCTACCAACAGCATTATTGCAGTTTTTATCCGCCACGACTAACTGTAGATATGTCATCAGCAGACAAAAATATACTGTGGATATTCGGATCATTTATATGTATTACAAATGTAAAGGGGCTTAATATAGACCCTTGTGGGACACAAACTGTAGTGTAAAACGTTTGTGATTGGTTATATCGATAGGAGAATCGTGTTCATCAATAAAACATGTTATGTTTATAATAATAAGAAAATGTCTCAAAAGTTCTGTTTACAACTTAGTAGTTTTGCATTTAAAAAAGTTAAATAATATATCGTTTACAAAAGTAACACAGTTCAACTTGCCAGGCTCTCAATCCTCTTACAACAGTAACCTATGAAACTACAGAAAAAGATAACGTGAACGATCACAGTTAGAATGATATATGGTAAAACTGCCCAGATCAAACACAAAAGCTCAAAAGGTAATAAAACGTAGGCATAACGCTGTTGATTATGGGCTCATGCACTGTATTTATGTATTGTTAATTAGTGATTTGTATCTAAGTACGCACCTTTTAAGGACACCTTTTAACATTAAAATAATATATAAGTTGTTATTTTACAAAATATAAACGTCAATGTTCCCCACATGTACATGATATATAGTCAATAGTTGGGACTAATGAGAAACTGAACGCATCACCTAGCAATAAGAAAGACAATGTTATTTTATTTTGATCAGATACCTTAACAATCGAAGTATGTAATGGAGATATTAAGAAACTGTCACAATAGAAACTAGAGCTGAGTAGTATTCTATTTACTACAAATAAATTGTTTTTATATATTCTACCGATAATTTAGATTTTTTTCGCAAAAATCATAATTTTTGTCGGTTTTTAGATACGTGTAGAAATTATTCTGATGGGATTTAGTCTTCTGATTCACAATTCTTAACCTTTCAGTGTTCGGATAAACCTATCCGTTTCCGTTGGTGTACCTTTCATAAAGTTTCTCGTCTATACATTGCTGTAGTTATTATTATGCCATGTGTCCATATAACTGCTATAATCGCACACACGGTGTCTTAGACCGGGTGCGACCACTAATGAGATAAAATTTCTGTCATTTGTTTCGGGTTATTCATTGAAAAATATATATTTCGGTAAATATTTACCTTCTATTTCCCTAACTTAATATAAATATTGACTCTAACAAAGAGCAAGACAGGATATTGAGGCTGTTCGAAGAAGTACCCAGTGGAGAAGAATGATGAAGAAGAAACGGGGAGGAAGACAACATTTATGAAAGATCAGAAGATAGCGATACAGAACAGGAATTTGATGAAAATGAAGGTGGGGGAAATGAATGGAAGTGCACCATATTTTATGGGAAGAGATAAAAAAACGAAACGGAGCAAACATTGTCCACCCAAAAATGTAAGAACAAGGAAAGAAAATTATAAATATTTTTATGATTTTTATAACCTGCATGCTTTTTTTTGGAAGGAACCCAAAGACTTTTATGTACAAAAATAGATTCCCTTATGTTTCTGGAAGACAAGTTTACTTTAACAAAGGTTTTATGAGAATTTTTATTTCTGTTATTCAAGTATATATAGGGTGAGCCAGTATTTTGTTAATTTTTTTTGTACATTGAAAAATTAAGGTTTACTCAAATACTTAAATATTTCGAAAATACTTAACATTTATTAATTACATATATATAGCTTCGAGGTCCCTTCAAAATTATTTCTGAATTTTTACTTTTAAACGTATTTTTTTTAAGCCGGTGTCTGAGACCGTGTGCGACCACTAAAGTAAAAAAAATTCGCGCGACCACTGAAAGGTTAAGAGTGAACACTAAGTAAGTCTAGTGGGGAGAGGGATAATGCGCCAAATGAGGAGATAGAATAGAATAGAATAGAATAGAATACATTTATTAATCCAAGTGATCATAAAATGACATAGGACAAGTCAATAAACATATTAGTAAATAATCATTAAAGAACATTATATATTATAATCTGACATTCACTCGAAAAAAAAAAATACTTATTAGCAATAATTTCGTTATTATTACAATTATTATTAACAAATGTCACACAAACCGTACATTAATTGACGTGATTTAGAAAATCGTCCACCGAATAAAATGCATTAGCCACAAGAAATGTTTTTAAAGTTGACAAATTTTTTTTTACATTTACAATATTTTTTATATTTACATTTAATTTATTATATACTACTGATCCCATATAGTAAGGGTTAGATTTGTATAATTTTAATCTATGCATATCGTATTGCAAATCTGAGCCATGACGTGTCGAATAGTTGTGAAATATATTTTGTTGATTAAATTTATCTATATTTTTCTTTACAAATTTTAATATTTCAAAAATGTACAAACTAGGCAGGGTTAAAATTTTATTTTTGGACAAATGATGTTCTACAAGATTCCCTAATATTCATTCCAAACATGGAACGTATGGCTCTTTTTTGCAATACAAATACTCTGCTCGCAGATGCTGAATATCCCCAGAAAACAACTCCGTATCGAATTCGAGATTCGAAATTACAAAAATAGTACGTCTTAAGAGTGTCTAAACTGGTGATATGGCGCAATCGTTTAAATGCAAAACAATTACTTGCGCAATTATTGCATATATAGGCAACATGTGTCTTCCAATCTAGGGATAGATCTATATGAATTCCTAAAACTTTATGTGATGTTACTTGCTGAATTGATTTAGTGTTGTGTTTAATTAATACACTCGATGTATATTTTTTTCCAGTAGGATGAAATTGCATAATAAAAGTTTTATCCTGGTTCATTACTAGTTTTTTTATTGCTGAAATAATGAGATAACGTGAGTAGATTTGAATTAAGTTTGCTAGTAGCATTATGTGTTTCCTTATCACTTGCAATAATAGTAATGTCGTCAGCAAAAGCACCATAAAATGTGGATAAATAGTTATCTAAATCATTTGTATAAAGAATAAATAACAGCGGACCCAAAACACTACCTTGTGGTACGCCAATATCGACAGGCAGTTCCTCAGATTTAGCACCGAGAAAATCTACAAACTGTTTTCTGTTGTTTAGGTACGATTTTAGGAGTTTATTACACAAGCCTCGTATACCATAACATTCAATATTTTTCAAAAGAATGTCATGATTCACGAGGTCAAACGCTTTAGAAAGATCTATGAATAACGCGATGACTTTTTGTCCCTGATCTAAATTTTTATATATAAAATCCAAAATACTTAATAACGATGTTATTGTTGACCGATGTTCTCTAAACCCATGTTGATTTGGAGATAAAATGTTGCCAGATTCTAAAAATATTTTTATGCGTTTGGACAATAACTTTTCGAATATTTTGGAAAATACTGATAATATTGCAATGGGTCGGTAATTACAAATTTTTCTGCTGTCACCTTTTTTGTAAAAGGGAATAACTTTGGATAATTTTAATAAACTTGGGTAAGTACCCTCCTTGAAACATTGATTGATGATATGTGTTAATGGTTCGGCTAACTGGTGGGCACATAGCTTTATTATTTTAGTAGAAATGTCATCAGGGCCTACTGAATTTGAATTTTTTAAATTATTAATTGTTTCAACCATTTCCGAAATTGAGACTGGTTCTAGGTAAATTGAATTTTCATTATTAATTAGTGTTGGACTTCCAGTTGTGTTACTTTGCAAGGTGTAAAAGGACTTTGGTAAATTTATTAAATAAGAATTAAATTCGTTCGAGATTTTCGGTTTATCTGTACTTAATTTGTTATTGATTTCAATTTCGGCGGTTTTGCTGGTGTTTTTATTGAAGTTGTTTTTTACAGAGTTGTTAATTATTTTCCATACTGTTTTAGATCTATTGGCGGAGTTTTTTATTATGTTGTCAAAATACATCTTTTTTGCGTGCCTTATAACTTGATTGTAAATCCTTTTATAGTTTTTATAATGTTGCGCATGAATGATACCATTTTTTTGTAATATAAATAATTCTTTTAGGTGTACTCATGATACCTTAATACCTGGAGTTATCCAATTATTATCACTTTTAAAATCTAGATTTTTGCTGACAAAAATGAAACACAAATCGTAATGATTGTGCAGTATGTTATGGAAGGCTGCATATTTTTCTTCTACTGTTTGATTGCTATAAACACTACGCCACATCTCCGTATTTAGAGATTCTTTGAATTTTGAAATATTGTTTTTGGATAATGATCTGAATTTATACGTATTTGTATTTTGTGGGACATTCATATCGATAATAATTTTTTGACCAGAATGATCTGACAATCCTGTATGTAAAATGTTTCTATGTAAAATTCTGTTATTAAAGTTAGTAAGTATATAATCTATTGCTGTACCCGTCCCATTTATAGTTCGGGTAGGTTCATTGAAAACGGAATAAATATAATAAGAATTGACAAGATCATTTAGTTCCAAAGTGTGTTTATCTTTACATAAAAAGTCAATATTAAAATCACCACATAAAGTTATGTGAGAAATATAAGGTTTATTGGTTATGAAATTTAGGATTTCTTCTAACTTAGATATAAAAATATTTGTATCAGAATCTGGTGTTCTGTACAGACAGATAATGCAGTATACAATTCCATTTAATTTAATTTCAACGGCAGAACACTCAAAAATTTTATCTACGCTAAGATTTACCAGGTGGGTGATATTTTTCACATTTAACGAAGTTTTTGTTAGTATCATAGTTCCTCCATGTAAAAACGTTTTCCTACAGTAGTAACTAGATATATTATAGCCAGAAAAATGAATGTGTACAATTTCTTGCGGTTGAATCCAAGTTTCCGTGATGCAAAACACATCGATGTTTTCTTCAGATAGCAATACTTCTGTTTCGTCTATTTTGTTTTTCACACATTGTAGGTTATGATGAACAACACAAAAATTATTAGACGAATCTAATTGCTAGGCGTTGTTTAGAGATGCAAGAGTTCTCTTTTTAATTATGTTAAGTTTGTTTACGTAGCACGGACACTTATTGTTATTTGATCTATGATTTATATTGTACGTTGTCTTAAATTGGTTGTTGGAACGTATACAGTTTGCACATTTCTCAGTATTAGAACTACACACTTTGGCCTCATGCCCTTCAGCACATATATAGCAAATTGGAAATTTACTAGTGCAATCAGACGAAATATGACCGAAACTACTGCAAGTATTACATCTCTTTATATGATATAAATCACTAACACGACATCTACTCCAATTGACATACAGATGGCCCATTTTTAAAATTATAGCCCTTGTCTTTGGGTCAACAGCAACGATGAGATTAACAAGACCGTCACTATTTATTTTCCTAACTATTCTAAACATAAAATTAGTTTGATCAGATGGTATATTATTGGCATTTATAATGTCATTGACCAGAGTGGCGTCATCCAGTGATACGTCCGTTTTTTCAGTACCATATATTATTATTTTAGGAGTTATATTCTTTGACAATGTAATATCACACTGCTCCTCCAACTGTGGCATCAATGTATCTTTCAATTTGTTGACACATTCTACATTTTGACAATTTATAATAATTCCATTGGATGAAGTATCTCCCTAATAATCAAATTTTAGCCAAAAATAGTCAACAATCCTGTAGTATCTATTTATGTACAACTTACACTTATTTTCAGTAAATAACATCACCCAATTTGCAATAAATAGCTTATTGTTAATCATAATTTTAATGATTAACAATCAGCTGTTTTATTATCTATTGTCACAGATATGCCATTTGCATAATATTAGTTGGGGACAAATATGAACATTGATTAAAAGATTATGATGCATAACCAAATTATTGCCGGAATTCGGACTTTGAAGTTACTTATGTCTTATGTCCAACCTTAACAATAAGTAGAGTCTACAGAATTATTATCGCCCTCCGAAAGTGGATTCGGCAGACAGTTTTACATAATACAGACTTGATTTTAAAAGCATATTCAAGAGGTGCATAGGTCTGAAAGTAAACGGTCTCTGAACCACCTACTATAAAGTGATAATAATAATATCTAATGAACTATGACGTGCCGAAAAAGCCACCCAGCCCCTGTACTATTATATATTGAGCAATGACTTCAAATTTTATTTCATGCAGAACATATATATTCAATTTTGGCATTTAATACCAGTGAAAGTTCTGACGTTTTATTAAATAATGATTTAACTGTGTCTGTACTGAGGCGCTCTGTGAACTAATCTAATAGGTACACTTAACAAGCATCGGTGGTTCAGTGGTAGAATGCTCGCCTGCCACGCGGGCGGCCCGGGTTCGATTCCCGGCCGATGCATTTTGTTTTACTGTGTTTCATCAAAACACCGACCAAGTGCGTGGCGTACTTGCGCAGTTAGTGTTCTGTACCGTCAGTTGTTTTCAAATATGGATTTGATAGATTGATAACTGTTTATATTTATATTTATAGATTTATTTATAAAGTAATGTGTCATATAGATTATTTAAACAACGTTCAATATAATAAAAGCAATTCATTTTTCTTACAGCTTGTTAATGAACACGATACATGCAAAGTAATTAAAATACTTAAAAAATTAAAAATCATCAATTAAAAATTAAAAACCATCTTGAATACGATAATACTTCTATTACTCTTAGGCCAGGCGCGCATGACGATTTCACGATTGATCAATCGTGTAGTTAGAACTGTACTTAATATACGGAAAGCGCACATGAACGACCGCAAAATCACTCGACTTGAAAATCTGTGTTTGGACACAGATTTTTGATCCGATCGTGATCGCCCGATTTCATTATAGTGCATTCTGTAAGTCGGACAGGAATACAAATTTTTTCTAGCCTAACGAGACTATGTCACACCCCCGTTTTCGAAGATGCTGAACACGATGGCGGTGGATAAATATCTCTCCGATGCCACCGGTCACCCCACCCCCCAAACGGCCAAGAACTACCCCCGAAAGGGGTAAGCCGCGTATCCGCCGTCTCCTACCAGCCAAACATGTGTTACCCCCGTTTTCGAGGAAGCTGAGCATGATGGTGATGTCGAAACCCGTCCTCGACCCCCTCCAAGCCCCAAGCGGCCACAAACCACCCCCAAGATAGGTGAAACGCGGATAGGTCGTCTTCTCTCTGCTAAACCCGTGTTATCGTGGATTCTGAGCAGATGGTGATGTCGAGACCCATCCTCGACCCCCGCCATCTCCCTAAACGGCCAGATACTACCCCCGAAAGGGATGAAACGCAGATAGGCCATCTTTTCCCGGCTAATCCCGTGTTACTCCCGTTTTCGAGGATGCTGAGCATGATGGTGATATCGAGACCCCTCCTTGACCTCCACCAACTCCCCAAATGGCCAAAAACCATCCCCGAAAAGAGTGAAATGCGGATAGGCCGTCTTTTCTCGGCTAAACCCGTGTTACCCCCTGTTCTCGAGGATGCTGAGCATAAAAAAAATATCGCGAGCTCTCCTCGCCCACCAAACGGACAAAAATATAATTACACTCTTACCTCAACATCTCCACGTCTACACTTTTACTGTATCTAGCCCACGTGCAAGATACCTTCTCTGCGTCCACTGACATAAAAACAAGAATTCAGTTAAACTGTTAATGCCTACACTACTGATCTCGTGGAGAAGATGCAACATCACCATCGAGCTCAGCATCCTCGAAAACGGGGGTAACACAAGTTTGGCTGGTAGGAGATGGCCTATCCGCGGTTTACCCACTCTCGGGGGTGGTTTCTGACCGTTTATAAGTTGACGGGGGTCGAAAAGGCGTCTCGACAACACCATCGTACTCTGCATTCTCGAAAACGGAAGGTTTTCGTGGGTTTAGCCGAGAGAGGACGGCCTATCCGCATTTCACCACTTTAAGGGTGGTTTTTAGCCGTTTGGAGGGTTGGCGGAGTTCGAGGAGGGGCTTGATATCACCATCGTGCTCAGCACCCTCGAAACCGGGGAAACACAGGTTTGGCTGGTAGGAGACGGTGGATACACGATTTACCCCTTTCGTGGATAGTTTTTGGTCATTTTGGGGGTGGGGTGACCTCGGAGAGAGATTTAACCACTGCCATCCTGTTCAGTAACCTCGATAATGGGGGGAGGATACAGTCTCGTTAGGCTAGAAAATATTTATGTTTTATGGGATAGAATTCTGTGGTAATCTACGCTGACCAATTCTATACTTCTATAACACTATATGAATAATTTGTCGATCGCATTCAAGAGATTCATGTAGACCATATTTTAAAGCTGATTGATGTAAAAATAAATCACTAGGGAGTTATAATAAATCACGCTATCTGTTTATGGATAATACTACATGTTTAAAAGTAGTTGATTATGAACTGCCTTTGAACAAGTAATAACACAAGCGTTTTATTATAACTCACTCTGTACAGCCAATCACCTTTAACTTCATGCCGAACCTGTCCAATCGATGTAACGCGTAAGATAAAATAGAATGATTCATTATTATTGAAGAGAGGAAGATGAGATGGAAGTTTTAATTGTGCAAAAAATGTTGAATTAGTGGTTAGGGTTAGTGAAGATGAACTATTGTACTAATGTTTATTGTTGTAATCGTAGATAAAGTATGGTATTGCACTTGAGATAATGGTAATAACACACTTGATGATTTTCAGCACTCGTCTGTGGCACGCGCTGCAAACTTCATCTGCGTGAGTTATTACTATTCATTACCGGTCGTTAAATAATATACTAATATAGTATATCACATGCAAGATATCTTATAATGAACATATTACTTCCACGTCCACGTACCTAGTGGGGTGGAAGTATAGTAGGTAATCGTAAAACACCTTCAAGATTTTGTTTGTTTGTTAAAATAGGCGTAGAATGTCATAAAATGACGAGATTTTAAATTTGAGCCGAAGGAAAATTTGTCTGTCGGTCGGACTAACTTTTTTGTGCACTCGTTTTCTCAGGCAGGTATTAACTTGGAATGTATCATGATGAGGTCTGGCGCCAGAATATATTTTGCACTAATTCCGATTAAGGGTTGGGTGCTAAATATGGGCAAATATCGGAAAATAAGTAAAGCAAGCTGGTAAGAGTACAGACATTTGAGATTTGGTGTATATATTAGAAGCCATAGCCTCAGATTTTTTATAATATTTCTTTAGCATAACTAGAATGTAGGTTATCGTAATAATGCAAAGATTGGAAGTTAGTATTTTTATAGATAGATATTCCTATAATTTTTCATAGATTACTTTTATTGCTGTTGCAAAATTTTGTGAAAAATATGTTTGGATTATAATTATATACAAACAAAAAATAATTCAATTTAAAACAAAATATCTTCTTGCTTCTAGGATAAAGTGCACAATTCGATCTCATCTTAACTCTAAAAAGTTTCACTAACAGTAACAGGTTTTCATTTATAGCAATAAAAGTGCATTAGTGTTACCTCTGAAAAAACTTGATTACGATAGAAAAAAAATGCATCGGCCGGGAATCGAACCCGGGCCGCCCGCGTGGCAGGCGAGCATTCTACCACTGAACCACCGATGCTTAATAAATACATCTACTTGGTTTATTCACAGTGCACACTGCCGTCCACAAAGCCTAAATCAAAATAAATTTTATAACGTAGGGACTTTCACTACTAGTTAAATAGTAATAATAGATATACATCACACAACATATAATAATACCATTTTAGTATAACTTACCACTTAAAATCGTTGCTCTACAGTTGGTTAGAGTAATTGTTAACTTGTTCGTTTATGTTTCTTTTTATGTGCTGTTCTGCACAATTATCAAACATTCAGATAACCAAAGCGTAAGTCAGTTACAACACATTTTATTTTCTATTCATAACGTCGTCTTAGCAGGCTTTTTGTAATTCATGAAATATTTAATTTGGCCTCCCTTTGCTGTAGGCACGTCCCACAGCTTCACGCAATCTTAGCGGCTGCTCGTTAGATTCACGGCCTCATCAAAGTTCTTTTCTTTAGCTCGGTGTATCTTTTTGGAGGTCGTCCTCTCACTTCTAGTCATTTAATTTTTCCTGGAGTATCAGTCGTTCTATACTGTCCTCTCACCAGTTGATGCAGTTAAAAGATGAGAGAATTCGATCGATGTGACATCCTTTGGTAATGAAGACTTCAGAAAATAAAATATACTCACTGTCTTCGTGTCTTCTTGAGATGGTGTCTCAATGAAAACATCTTTTGAAAAGCTCTGTTCTAGCCTTGGTTATTCTTTGCAGACGTTAAATAGTTTTCTTTTTTCTGAGATGTCTAATTAATTTCTTCGTCCATCTTTTTATTGGAGCTCAACTTTAGTGGATTTAAGGATTTTATATACCTTCCTATTTTTTATTCATCCCCTATGTGTGTTACGTACCTGTCCCACATAAAGTTCTTTCCGATTCGAATAGATTTTATCTGTACAACAGTATAAAGAACCAATTACAAGATAAACTGTAAGATAATAACTGCAAGACTATAACGAAGCTTCATATGTAAAGTTGAGAAAAGAAAATATTAACATTACATTGGTAAGAACGTTTCAGTATTAAACAAAGTTACAGTTCCTAAAGATAAAGAGTAAGCCTGTTGTATGCATTTGTTTTCTATCGCCTGTTGACAAACACTTCCATTTTTATTAAACGTCTTCATGCATCAATAGCCGAAAACCGCTCACCACAAACCCTCGATCTGAATATGCAACACATATTTAAATATGTGTTGTCTAACGATAACTCCCGAATCTAAAGCTAGGATTGCCCGGAAAGAGGTTCCATATTTGAAAAAACGCAGATAATATTCATTACCCACCGACATTGCTAGTAAAGGATCTGGGGATCGAACCCAGCACATGATAATCAGTGTACCTGGTAGTATTTCTCAGGAACACTGGCGCTAATAAATGATATATATGATGCCTGCTTCGTCATCGATTTCATCTACATCAAGTATAAAGAGGTTCTCTACGCGATTGTTACTGCTTTACTTTGATTTAAATCGAGGTTAGCATCAACTATATTACTGTGTAAACCTTCCTTAGGAGCGTTTACAGATTTTTGGTGTGTGATATTGTTAATTTGTACGTTTTTCACCTAAAATTTATTGGTGACGAGTAATGTGCAGATTGCCCCTTTAATGTTTTGTTCCTTTCCAAATTTCAGGTCTCATGAAATAGCATTACTGAATGTATTAAATACCATTTAGCCTTTAAATTTAACTAATTACGACATTATTTTATCAAAGCATAATAGTGGTTTATTACTATCTTTAGTAATCTAGGTGCAATCATTTATGTTTTACATGCCATATGTTTTGGCCTCGTCCAAGAGGTCTTAAATGTAGTACGTGGCGATTCTGCTTACTAAAGCAGTTAACATATTTCCATTACTGTTCACCATCTTTTAAGTAAGTGAGCAGGATATTATGGGTTGTTGATTATTATGCTCTTCGCAAATACAAAACGAAGAGTATATTGCATTCGATCGGCATATTTCTAAAATCGATAATATCGCTCGTAGAGAAAAAATATTCATATCGCTGTGCCGGTGATCGAATTCTGAACAAATTTCAAAATGTCCGTTCGTCTGTCTGTCCGTCTGTCCGCCCGTCCTGTTTCTTGTAAGCACGATAACTTAAGAATGAAAAGTCTGAATGTATTGAAATGTACTTGGGAATATTTGGAAATTTGAAATGTGTAACAATTATATAAAAAGTGCAGTAAATCGGTGAAGAGTATAACGGTTAAATTGTTTATTTTTAATATGTATTATCAAACATGAGATATTTTAGGAAGTAATTAGAACCCACTTCTGGTTCTCCTTGGGAAGTAGGTTTTCTTTTCTGATCACTCATTGGAATCTCTGGCTAAATAATCTCTACTATTGCGCAATAATATTCAATAAAAGTCATTTGGTTAGTGACATGTTCTACAGACTCTAACAACTGATAGTATTTCTTGTATAAAAACATCTTCATTGCCTGCTATAATATAATTGATTTACCTTATTTGGGGAATAGTTTTGATTATAATATTATGATTAGTTTCTTTATGATATAGAAGTTTAGTTGTTCCACAATCAGACACACCGTTGGGTCCACAATCAGACGTGTCTGATTGTGGAAAGTGGGCTCCCAAATACTATATGATTAGTTGAGTTGGAGTTAGTCCAGCTCCCAATATATAATATATAAATATACAGATGTATATGTAAAGTGGTCATTATACTCTTCGCAAATACAAAACGCAAAGTATGTTGCATTCCATCGGCACATTGCTAAAACCGGTTTGCTCGTAGAGAAAAAATGTTCATATCACTGTGTTGGTGATCGAATTCTGAACAACTTTCAAAATTTAGCTCCGTCCGTCTGTCCGTCCGTCCCCGTCACATTTTTTTGTAAGCACGATAAACTAAGAGCTAAAAGTCCAATTGTATTGAAATTTGAACAGTAAGTTAGTGTTAGCCAGAGGAAGAACCCTATTGTTTTTTAACCATATCGATCAACAAATAAAAAAGTTATTAATTTTTCAAATTAAAAAGAATTTTTCTTAAATGTTTTGTAATTAAACTAAAAATGTCTAAAACTAATATTATTTACAAAAATAACTGCGAACAGTATCCTACAGACTGTGCAGCAAGCAATTATATAAAAAGTGCAATAAATCGGCGAAGAGTATAATGGTTAGCTTGTTATATCTACATTTGTGTTTACTTTTAACTTTGCATGAATGGACGACATTTCACTAGTTCGGGAGTAAAATACCAAGTTGATTTTGTCCCAGCCAAAGCTTCTTGGCACAACAAGTCGCCAGAACAGGTTTATGAAATTTGAAATAAACTTTAGCGGTCTATAAGTTGGTTAAAATTAATTTGTTTTATGTTCGTCTAATTGTGGAACCCCATGAATTCATGGCCGTCTGATTGTGGAACGACATGGGTCCACAATCAAACAAAATTTCAAAATTTTACTTATATTTTTTTTCATATAAAACATGCATTTTTAAATTTTTTATTATGCCAGTAGGTGAGTATACATAAGTACTTAAGTTTCCTAATAAAAAAAATTGTAATGAAATATTACAAAATAAAATGTTTAGAACTAAAAATAGATAGATAGATAGATAATTTATTTAACTACTTTACATACACAAGAGTACATTTGTAGCAAGTCAGAAAAACAAAAATTAAATTAAATATGAAATTAAGTTACTATAAAAGGGTAACTATAAAAAAAGAAGAAAACATATATACTTAAATATAAAGTATCACATAAGCCTAAATATAGAAGGATCACATAAATATATAAAAAATAAAAAATATGTTTTGTCATGACAAAGTATAATAAAAAAACAAACAAAAACCATAATATCTAATACTACATTAAAATCAAAATTATTTAAACACCTCGTGTGCCTGCTTCATATCAACATTAATGTATTAATTATCTGTCATTAATTTATTTCAGTCTGAACTGAGTTTGTCATAAAGTCATCTACAGAATAGTAGCATTGTTTAATTAAAATTGCTTTCAGGGCCTTTTTAAAAGAGTTTGTATTTAATGATTTTATACTATTTGGCAAGACATTGTACATGTTTAAATTTAAAGAGTTATTCTCAGATTTTTTCAGTCTAAAACGGGGAGTTCTCAATAGATTTACGGATCTAGTATTGTAGTTATGAATGTCAGAGTGCGTGTTGAAAGTACTGATATTTATGTGTATTTTAATTAAAGAATAATATATAAATAAAGATGGTAACGTCATTATACCAAACTTCACAAACAGTGGCTTACAATGTACTCTATTATCATTAATTCCAGCCAGCACTCTGACAGCTTTTTTTTGAAGCCGAAAAATTTTTATGGCGTGCATTGAATTTCCCCATAAAATCACACCATAAGTAACTCGGGAATGAAAAAGGGCAAAATATACTGAGAGCAATGTGTTGCTTCCTATAATTAGCCTCAACTGGCGTAATAAGTAAATTGTACTCGAAAGTGACAAAAATTCAACATGACCCAACCAACTCAATCTATCATATAATACAACGCCCAGTAGCTTTACACTCTCACCCTTACTGATTCTATGGTTTGATGATATAACAAGTTTTTGTGATTTATCACTGTTAAGTTTAAGTTTGTTTGTAATGAACCATTGATTAGCCTTTGTTTCAATTTGACCTAGACTACTCAGTAAACTCAAATAATTTGCGTCGGAGGTAATTAGAGTTGTATCGTCTGCAAAAAGGACACACTTATCAGGACGAAGAAAGTGATCTATATCGTTTATAAATAATATGAACAACAACGGTCCCAAGACTGATCCCTGGAGAACGCCACTTTTGATATTGGTAAGAGCAGAATTCATATTATTGATACTAACACATTGTTGTCTGTTGTTTAGGTACGACTTAAATAGTGAGAGAGGTACACCTCTTACACCTTAATACGTTAACTTTATTAACAACAGGTCATGAAATACACAATCAAAGGCCTTGGAGAGGTCATATAAAGCAAATAATTTGTTGTCTGAAGGTGGAACACCCTCCCCTACTCGTTTACATTCCGGACTCGGCTCCTGCGCCGCCTCGTCCGTAAAACAACTCGTACTGTCACCTACCAGACTTATAAAGTAAATTACTAATGTCAGCATAGAGTATGTTAGGTTAGGAAAACTTAGTGATATATTGATGTACAAACTGGTAATTTCTTGTTTTCAAGTGTGAAAATTTAGAATAGTCAGCAATTAAATTTAAAAATTTATTTAAAATAAAATTCATTCAACTGAGAAGTTAAGTAGAACATTATTCGTGTGGGCAACATCAGGATTTATAAATTTCCAGCATATGAATTATCTTTCAGTTGCTCATACGAAGGTTGTGAATTCCCATAAATAATTGAATTGGAACTTATCATTATACAAATTGCACACAGAAAGTGAACCAATTTGTTCCCATTGATACCAAACGTTGTATGTGGGAGAGTATGAGTTGATACCAACTAGTTAAAACAGATTGATTGTAACTGTGATACACTTGTTCAGCGTAGAAAACCCAGTAATATAATATTGCCAACGTGTAATTTGAACACATACAGATTCCAGAGAGCATGCAAAAATCTGCTAAAGCCGTGAATAGCATGAAATATATCGAGCAATGATGTGATCGTTGCGCACGTAGACTGGCTACCATCACGATGTTTTCTCGAGGAGCACGATTCGATTTTTAACATTTTAACATATAATAATAATAATAATATAATAATAATAATGTTTATTTGTCAATGAGAAGAGTGAAATGTATACAAAGGTATTACACATCAGACATATTATTTAAGCAATATAATTAGAAACATTTTAGTATATTTAGTATTTAACCTTAACTACTTTTATTTTAGACTAATAATAATAACAATAATAATACACTTTATATCTGTTTTACAAATAAACATGTGCAAAGTCACTGAAATAGATCCATGTCTATTTGTGCGTGACGTTTACAAACATAATTTTACATGTATATATGCACACATATATACACATATATACACACATATACACATATATACCCATACACATATACACATACATATATACACATATATATATACATACATATATATATATACATATATATACATATATATACACATATACATATATCAACACATTTAAAAAAGAAAAAATTGTACTGGTTCTCTATATACACACGTACATACGGACACGTGCATGCGTACGTACACATACCCGCATACACGCGCATATACCTGAGACCATATTGTTTCAAATTTAGATATGAAACTGTTAATTTGTCTATTTATCATTGTATTAATAATTATAGAAGAACTATTTTTTTTTGTTGCTATATTTGATTAATAATTTTGTGTACAGTTTGCCTAGAATTTTGTTTTAGCCACATTTTTATCTTACCTTTATATAGTTGCAAACGTTCAGAATTTTTTATATCTCTTGGCAAACGGTTATATAGTCTAGGTGCCAAGTATATATAACATCTTTGACCAATGGTTTTCGTACATCGCGGTTCTTGGCAGTTATCTTCTCTATTTCGTGTATTATACTTATGTGCGATAGGATTTAAGTTTTCATTATTTTTAAAATTGTATAACAACATAGTAAGACAAAACAATTGCCTTAAGTCAAATATTTCAGCTTCCTTATATAGAAGATCAGAAGAGTAAGTATAATTTTTATTATATATAATTTTAAGGATCCATTTTTGTAGCGTATTTAGGTTTTCTAGATGACAATCATTTACCCCTCCCCACCCAATAATGCCATAATTGAGCTGAGATTGAACTAAAGCATAGTATAGTGTTTTAAGTTGTTTTGTATCTAAATATGGTTTCAGATATTTGAAACGTGATAGTAGCCCTCTCATTTTTTTAATTAGATCTTTAATATGCATATCCCATCGGAAATGTCTGTCAATCCTTATTCCGAGATATCTAAGCGATTCAGCTTCCGGTATTTCCAAATTATTTTCAATTTGGAGTGATCCCAGGTTAGGCAAGTTATTGCTGTAAGAAGTAAATGGCATATATTGTGTTTTTTTGAAATTAACTGTAAGTAAGTTGAAATCTAGCCATTTTTTAATTTGTTTGAATTCACACTCTGCTATTGTCTTCAAATTATTCCATGACTTCGCTTTGAAAAGTATAGCAGTATCATCTGCAAAACTAATAATGGTCGCGGTGGTATTTTTAAGAGATAATAGATTATTTATGTACACTGTGAATAATAGTGGCCCTAGAACTGTACCCTGAGGGACTCCATATTTAATTGAACTAGGCCCGCTAATAGTTTCATTAATTTTTACGTATTGTATACGTTCCGATAGATAACTTTTTAGTATATTATATACATTTCCTCTTATACCGCAGTTCTCTAATTTTTTTAGTAGTTTCTTATGGCACACTGTATCGAACGCTTTTGCGAGGTCCACAAATATACATAAACAAGGCATTTTTTCATCTAATGCAGTATAAACATAACGTGTCAAATAAGCAATGGCGTCTTCCGTGGATTTACCAGTTTGAAAACCAAACTGATTACTCGATATTAGGTTAAATTTTTTTAAAAAACTCGACAGTTTAGTTTTCAAAATTTTTTCATAAACTTTGGCAATATTACTTATTAGTGAAATCGGTCTATAATTAATTAATTCATTGCTTGCTCCGCCCTTGTGCAAGGGTATAATTAGTCCTACTTTTAGGACTTTTGGGAAAACTCCATTCTTAAAGCTTTTATTTATCATATAAGTCAGAGGTTCCACTATTTCATCACAGATTTCTTTTAATGTTTCTACACGTATATTGTCTATCCCCGGCGACTTCTTTGGTTTAAGACTTTTTATAACTTTACTTACCTCATTTACATTAGTAGAGTGCAAATACATAGAGTTTTCTAAAATGTGTTCAGTTTCATCGAAGTCTATCGGGATTTGTATCTTACCGGCATATTTTTCACCCAATTCACTATAATATTTAACAAAGGCATTAGACATTTCAATCTCATCCGATATTACCCTGTCATGTTCAGTTTTTATTTCACGTATATGTTTTTTTTCAATATTTTTATGGCATAATTTATTAACTACATCCCAAAGATTTTGAGTAGAATTATTATTTTTATTGATTTCATTTTTAATATGTTTTATCTTTGCACTTTTTATAAGGCTTGCGAGTTTGTTTTTATATGTGTTGTACTGAGTTTTGAGGTCATTGTCATATGGATATAGTACAGTTTCCTTGTACATTTCATTTTTTTTATTTATCGATTTGATTATGCCAGTCGTAATCCATTCCTTCCTAGGTTTTTCCCCATTTTTTATTCTGACAACATTTGTATTGTTCGATATGCTAATTTTTAATTTATTAATAAATAGCTCTGTTATTAAGTTTATATCACGATTATTATAAATATCCTGCCATTTTTCTTCTTTAAGTTCTTTTTTTAGGTTTTTATAATTTATGAAATGTTTATATTTATTTGTTGCTGGAATTTGTACACAATTTTTTATTTCTATTAAAAGTATTATTGGAAAATGATCTGTTATCCTTTGTTTAAACAATATCGGTACGATATTTTTTATCACATTTGTTTTTATAAAAAAATGGTCAATACATGATTTCTGTAGACCCTGAACTCTAGTGTAGCTATTCATGTATGAAATGTAGCCATTTGCATTTAATATATTTAAGTATTCCTGCGCATATTCATAATCGGAATGTATATCTATGTTCATATCTCCTACTATGATGTTCATAGTACTCTTTTTTTTATTAATATTTATTAGATACTCAAGAAAATATTTATTAAATAAATAAGGACATGTACTGGGTGATCTGTATATAGCTGTTAAATACATTTTTTTGTTTTCAATAGTGATACCCAATCTTATGCCATCTATTTCTCCGATTTTAATAATCTCATAATTGTAATCAAACGTGTTTTTTACATATACTATGACACCATCATTTTTGTTTATGTCACCGTGACTATATAACAGATTATATCCATGCTTTGTAAACACATCTAAATAAGAAATTCTGAATGTTTCCGTTAGAACTAGAACATCAAATTTATTAGGAAACTGGCTTAAAAAAACAGATAGTTCATCTGCATTTTTTGTAATGCTTCTTATATTTATATGAAAAATATTAATATTTGATGGCATCTGATTTTGTAACGAATTATATTCTTCTAAATTATTTACAACATTAATGTTTATAGGTTCATTCAAATAGTTCCTTATATACGAATTCATTTCTTTTTATGCCTGTATTGAATTTGGAAAAACTAAATATAATAATAATAATAAATTAATTAATTAATAAAATATTAAAATATGCAATATAAAGTAACTTAAAAAATATAAAAAATTGGACAAGGATTATAAAAATATAGAAAAGTTATATTAATATAGATACATATAGAGAATACATAACCAAAATATCAATTTATTTATTTATAATATGGGTTTATATAGCAGAATAAAAAAAAAAAAAACATAAAGAAAGTTCATTATATATCATTAGGTACTGTTAGCAGAAAAGAATATTGGTATATACACATGCAAACATATACTAATTAATTCATTATTTACGGTTACGGACGCTTCTTAGTGACAGGTTGTGTGTTAGTTTTTTCTTCAATACCTTACGGTCCTTCCCAGGCGAGCTTAGTTGTTTTCTTTTTTTCTTTATTCCGACTTCCTTGTTTTCAATAATTGCACATTCAATAGTTGCTCCTTCAGTAATCGCTCCTTCGAAATGTTCTCCGACGGTCACTTCTGCGCTTCCATTTATACTTTTCTCTAGCAAATCTAGGGATACTGGTGTTGGTGGTTCGCTTACTGCTTTCCGAGTTGGTGGCGGTGAATATCCGTTATTTTCTAGGTCGTTTTGTAATTGTTCACTGGAGTAAGCTGTTCCCTCTATTATTAGCTTATTCCCTCTTATTGTAGCCTGTTTGTTTTTTCCTCTTGCTAGCTTCAAGTTCTCCACCAGTATTTTCCTTTCTTCTCTATCTTCTTTTATCAAATCTTCGCTAATAAATATGCCAGTACCTTTTAATTTAGTTTTATTTTTTAATATATCTATTCTGGTTAAACGTGAGAGGAGTTCCACTAAAATGGGTCTTGTTTTATCAGATGGTTTGCCTAGTCGTAAGACGTCTGTAAATTCGATTTGGGGAAGATTGAGTGATAGTTTCTCTTTTAGCAAGTTTTGAATTTTGATTATCAAATTTTGTTGTGTTTCATTATCGTCTTCCTCTAAACCATAAAAAACGATGTTATGTTTTCTTAATGCCCTTTCAGCTATTTGAAGACGTTGTCTTAGAACTTTGTTTTCAGCTTCTAAATTCACCACCTTTTGTTTAATTTCCTTAACTTCTACATCTACCTTCTTTGTAAGAATTTTTAGGTCGTTGCTAACCCCTTCCACTTTATCACATAGATTTTTATTGGCACTATATATTAGGTTATAGATATCTGATAGTGATTTTTCAGCATCCTCCATCACTCACAATTTTAGATCATTAAAGTCACCAGTATAGAGGTTCGTGTCTTGATCTATCAAGTTTGTATATGGTCACCAAGGTATAAGAACTTGAGCTTAAAGCTTGAGCTCAAAGTTTGAGCTTAAAGCTTGAGCTTAAAAGCTCCAACTTTCGTGGAACGCTTAAAGCTCCTCGAGCTTCAGAAGCTTATTGGAGCTTTGCGTGACTCGGTAAGGCAACTTGGTGTAATTCTATCCAAATCTTATTTATTAAAATTATTAAAACTAATAAATATTTTAAAATGTTTTTAAAATGTTTTATTCTCTATTAAAGTATTAGTTTCCCTTTATGCGTTGCTTCCTTAATTTGTAGTTGCTTTTATATTATTAAATTGTTTTCTCAACTATTCTATAGAGAGTTTTTATTGCTATTTTTTGTTTATTTTTTTTTCTTTTTTATGTTAGATTTTTTGTTAGATTTTAGCGCACTGCACACACTAAATGTAGTACACACATGGTTTTAAATGCAATTTTCTCAGTTGTTATTGAGTACACAATTATAATTTTCTAAATGTGAAAAGAGTGCCGAGTAACCTACTTAATTCAGCCACTTCCACGTACCTTCTAGCCCTCTTTACCACAAAAACAAACACCTTATGGAGGAGCACCCTCGCAACACACACATCTACACCACAATATGTCATGATCCATTTTTATTGCATACGAAACATGAGTTTACTTACCATTGCAACTACGCCAATAAACTTTATCTCACGAGATTTTATTGACTTATCTATTGTGATTTATTGGTTATTGAAAATTCCTTCGTCGTTGTCAGTCGGAAGTGTCTTAAAGTGTGCGTAATGAGTTTACATATTAATGGTATTTTCTTACTTTTTGTTGGGTATTTTGCCACTGAAAAATATTTAAAAATTTTAAAGAAAAAACCTCTGCGCCAAACGTATCAGGCAGAGGTTGGTTTTTGAATACTTGATTGTTTCAAAAAGTATCACCTAAAAATATATAAACTAGAACAATGTTATAAACTAAAAAATGGAAATGAAAGCTATAGGCAGTTAACATTTCGAGAATCTACTTCCGTTCTCAAAACTTTTTGATCGTCAACCATGACAGTCCTTTGTTTATGTATTTCCATAGTCACGTGAGACATTAAATTATATTTATCTCATTTTTACTTACTTCGTCTCTAAGGATGGGCAACCAACTAGTACAAAAATCTATTGAATAATTTGAAACGCATCTATCCTGGCTTAATAAAATAATCGCGGATTCTTTAAGTTTTCGTTTAGTTCCGTTGCTCTCTTTTTCCAAAATCTTCGCCGGTTCCATTTAGTCATGTGATTATTGTCCCACGCGTGTTCACAAATTTTGGATTTTACAAATTCTCCCCTTCTAGCGTAATTTTTATGTTCACCAAGCCTTACGTTGGAGGATAGATGCGTTTCAAATTATTCAATAGATTTTTGTACTAGTTGGTTGCCCGTCCTTAGAGACGAAGTAAATAAAAACAAGATAAATATAATTTAATGTCTCATGTGACTATGGAAATACATAAACAAAGAACTGTCATGGTTGACGGAGAAAAAGTTATGAGAACGGAAGTAGATTCTCTTCCGAAACATTAACTGCCTATAGCTTTCATTTTTATTTTTTAGTTTATAAGATTGTTCTAGTTTATATATTGTTAGGTGTGAGACTTTTTGAAACAGTCAAGCATTCAAGAGCCAACCTCTGTCTGATCCGTTTGGCGCAGAGGTTTTTTCATTAAAATTTTTAAATATTTTTCATGGGCAAAATACCCAAAAAGTAAAAAAATCTGAATTTGCCACAAATAAACAATGATAGACAGTGAATGGTCTTCTTATTGAGAAAATGAGATACATTCGTTATTTTTACAATTCGAAAATAGGTACAAATTTTAGCGTTTGTCTAATAGGCTGGGGCCAAAGCTGATTTTGAAGGCAAAAAACCAGTAGTAAAATTTAATTAAGGTTATAGGTTATAATTGAAAAAAAACACGAAAATAAACACGAGATGAAGTGAAATTGTGAAATGGGGGTGGGTGCTCATTAGTGGTTGATAGTAGTTTTTTGCGATTTTCGGCGCAAAAGTTGTAGATAATTAAAAAAAATCTGAAACTTTCATTTTCCAACATAAGCTCAAATTTTCCGAGAAAATGGAGGCTTAAAACGAACCAATTTATGCAGCAATTGTTGTGAAAACTGCTCAAATAGAGACAAAGAAATATTTGAAGACGTAAGTGATTCGGAAGAGATTTTGATGAAGAGCCAGCAAAGAGTCTTATTATTGAAATTGAAGAGCTCGAAGACGTCGATTGTGTCGCAGATCCTTTGAAATTTGGAAGTTTTATTGATGCAGAAGAAGAACAACCACAATGCAAAAGATTTAAACCTCAGTAGAACTTCATAATTTTTCATATTATTTTATTTTTATAAAGAAATGAGAAAACAATATTTTTCTGAAGACGAAGCGAGTCAAAATTTGTAAAAAAATATGAATAAGTTAATGGTTCTAATTAACAATTGTTGGTTGATTGACTGATTGATTTGCCAGCGTAACGTGTGCATTGCTGCCGATTCCGGACATCCAATCTGGAAGTTCGTTCCAACATGCAGTTCGGTCACCCGCCGAACGGCCAAATGCAGTGGTCCAATCGTCTGCTAGTTAATACACCCTCCACTCGCTGTGATATATTCATGGCATAACTGAGCGGCTGCACTCGACCACCCAACGGACGACCAAACCGCGAGCCGAAACAGACCTCGGATGTTTTTATATACTGCCGAACCGGCTGCATACGTTGGATTGGACATGGGACATGTTTGATGCCAGTTGCGAGAGCTACATAACGCATGGGCTAGGAATATAGGATTGGAAGTGTAGGTGTTTGCGAGATGCTTCTTTTCAGTTTCCATGCTTCTTTTACGTTTTCATTTATCATCTCCTTATTTACTCTTCTTCTAAGTTTTCTGTTTTTTCTGTTTCTGAATCTGGCAGTGTGCGCCTCCTCCTGCCCACTTGCGTCTATGTACGGTGTCATGTTTCCCAGAAATCTGTGTTTCTGTTTCAACGGAGCTTTTATTTATTAACCGTTCTACAGGTAAATATCCATTTACGGTGGAAGTGCTGGGAGGGCCCTATCTCGCGGTAAAAAAAAACTTTTTATAGCGGGTCATGAGAAAGAGGTCCGGGGGAATATTTTGTGCACCATGTATACTGGTTTGTTTTTGAAGCAATAAGTTTTCCAATTCCGGATAATTTTTCTATTTCATTACTTATGTTTAATACCTTTTCAGTTTTAATTCTAATTTTTCTATTTTAATAAAGAGATAAACTAAAACACCAATAAACTAATGCTACAAATTAAACAAAACTCACCTCTTTTCAACCACAACTGGCTGTCTATATTACCTTATAAACAGCCATATTGCTCTCATAAACTTGAAAAGGGACCCAGGTATAAATTTTACGACGTGCCCCAGCTATAGTCACTGTACTAATATAAACGCTTGTTTACTTTTTTGGTACTATGAAAAACACTGTACCGTAGTTTTTCAACTATTATTTTGGTGTGTGTTTTGTTCTTCTATTATCACACTTCATTTTACGCAGAGTGTTTTAATCTACCAATGACTTATCGAGTTTAATAGAATTTGAACCGGTTATTTCCGCGATTTCTTTAGGAGCATCATACGCACATCTACCCTCGACTAGAATCAAGCTGGCTCCCTCAATTATTCTACTTAATAATTATGTATTCAATTATTTCATTCAAATATACCCAAAACAGAATGCTCATCGTTATACTATTTATTTAGTGAAAAGATAGTAAAATATACGTTAATAAAATGCACACTGGGCCAGCGAGTTTTAACTCTAGCTTACGACTATCAGTGCGGTATGGTGCATTACCATGAAAAACTTAAGTTTCAGAATGTTTTCCCCCACTTTCTTCAGTTAAACTCATTCAACTTTAGTAATATTACATTGAAGTAAATTCTGTCATTGAAATTTAATCCATTATTTACATAAATAATTTTTTTTTAAATTTAAAATAATATGTACCTAATGTTAAAAAATTCGTGATCCGAAAAGCCATTTTTTGGTTCTTCTTAATTTTAATCGGTTTCATGAAAAATAAACCATCAACATACGCTTTGAAGTAGACATTTCAACGGTTAAAATGAGCCCAGATAGAATATTTAAATTGAAAAAAACAAAAATAAAGTTTTCCGTGGAACATTTTGCTTTTTTCCTAGACAAATGTAAATATGAAACATTTTCTTTATAGGATTTTGCAAACAGTGGAAAGAAAAGCTATCTATGAGAACTAAAGGAAAAACTATATATAAAAATATTAATGATATATATTATTATTAATGATATTAATATATAGTTTTTCCTTTAGTTCTCATAGATAGCTTTTCTTGCCACTGTTTGCAAAATCCTATAAAGAAAATGTTTCATTACTATAAGCAAACAAATAATAAATAATTCACTTTTAAAAATGTAAATATCTCGGAAGCTACTTGCTTCCCAGATTCCAAAATAATCATACTCATCCGATAAAAATGAAGCATACTTTCATAAAATTTCACGAAAATTGAATTATTTTTACGAGACAAAGAAATAGAAAACCGGAAAATATGTTTTCCGTCATTTTCTAGGAAAATTTAAGGTTATGTTGAAAAATGCCTTATACGAAATTTTTAGATGTTTTTATTATTACAACTTTTGTGAAGGACATTTCCGCTAGGAGGTCATGTTTCGCCGAAAATCGCAGGAAACTACTTTCAACCCCTAAACAGCACCCACATTTCACAATTTCACTTTATCTCGTGTTTTATTTTTGTTTTTTCTCTTAGTTGTAACCTTAACTAAATTTTTCGGCTGGTCCATGCTTGTAAATAATTAATTTTTCAAAAAGGTATTGGCACCATCTATATAATTAACTATTTTTCTTAACATATCTCTTAACTGAATCAAGTAGTCGGCCCTGATTAAGTGGATATCATCGAGATATTTAATTTATCTAATATTCTAATACACTTTGTAACTACTATCATCATCCAGATTTGCCATGCTTTTGGTAATTTTTAGAAAATAATTATCTAGTATATTCTTTCTTTTAATCACAACAAATAGAAAACTGTATAGGCCAGGCAAATGAAGAGAGAAACTGAGTTTTTCGATAGATTAGTAGCCGCAATGTTTTTGCAGAGTGGCTTCGGGGGAGGTAATAGGAGAGGCTTCTCATCTCGTGAGTCAAAAAATTTCATTTGCATCATCTTTTTTTATAAACAATTAGAGCGGAAAATCAGTTTTCTTAAATAACTGGGAAAGCTATCGGTCGTAGAGGAAAGTGAAGAATAGGTGATTTGTGCTCAATTAAAATCCTTACATTATGAACTGTTCCAAATTATAGTCACACCAGTGATAAAAAGTTATTGCAAAAAAACTTGCAATATAATAATTTATAATTATCAACATAACTTTCTAATTTATTTTTAATATTTTATAAACATTTCTAAAATGAATCTGTTTTATAGTGCTTTATAAGTGAACAAAAGATGGGTGCTGTCGGTGGCATAATTCTTGCACAAGCTTATTTGTTTATCCCACCGAGGGAAAAATTGGACAACTTTAACATCCCGATCCCGGGGAGCTCACAATATTATCAACTAAACTTGATTCACAAAACATTTTTGTAATATTCAGGCTGTAACCAGCCTTATTGCAAAAAAGAGCAACCAATTTTTGCAAAGTATGGCTGAGCGTTATTAGCTTAAAAAAATCGGTAAAAGTATTTACACAGAACTTCCCTCTTTATTCACACAAGACGGTCACTCTAAAAAATTATTTATTAATAGATGACATATGAAAACTACAATCGCCATGTAGTTAGTCCTATTATTAGAGAGAAAACCAGAAAACTTTTTTCCGTCATCTACTGTATTAGCAGTGGTGGAAAAACTTTTCAATTTTTTTTTTAATTTTCAAAACAATTTTTTGTTGAAATAGTTTAGAATATAATGAAACGTGGAAATTTTAAAATTGAAGAAAAACATTTTTTTTTCATCAGAAATATATTTTTTTAAATTTTCAAAATAAATTTATTGTTCTATGTTTAGAATGTCATGAAACGTGGAAATTTTAAATTTGAGCAGAGAAAATTTCCTTCACCCATTTTATAAAAAAAATTTTCTTTGTTTTCTAAAAAGTTTTTTTTTTCAAACACGTTTAGAAATTGATGAAACGTGAAAATTTTAAATTTGAGTAAACAAAATTTTTTCCATCATCCATTTTATACAAAATTTCAAAGTTTTTTTCTAGGCATTTTAAATTTTCATAAGAAACATTTTTTTAGACATAAGTTTAGAATGTCACGAAACATGTAAATTTAAAATTTGAGCAAAAAAAAATTTTTCCATCGCCCATTTTATAAAAAATTTTCAAAATTTTCAAATTTTTTAATAGGTTTAGAATGTCACGAAACGTGGAAATTTTAGAACAAATGGTAATTCTGGAGAATAACGGGGCATTGGAATTTTCGCGTAATTTTTTCAGGGTACACTAATTTGGGGTCGTAGAACACGAATCTGAAGTCGGTTTTCAATGCAAATGCATAGTTTTAAAAAAAAAAAAAAAATTGAAATTTTCCACCATAACACGAACTTTTGTCAGTGTAAACACCAGAAACACCTCGATTTTGGCCGATTCGAATTCCGTATCCACAATGTAGGTGCTTTTTAGTACAATGCACTTTTTACGCACTGCAAAAAAATTGCTTTTTCATAATAATACGTAGTATAAATAGTAATTTTATTTATCTGAATTCAGAACTCCATTATTTGACAGTTCAGCCATAAGATTGTCGCGCATGCGTGTCAAAATACCGTGAAAAGTTGGTGTCTCAAGACACAACAAAGAAATTCATTTTATAAATACTTATTAAAATTGATAAAATAAAAAATATAAATTAAGTAATAATGCTTTTATGATCATCGTCGCCAATACCAAAACCTGGTGTTTTATTAAGAATGTTTTCAATATATGGCGTGCCCCAAATTGGTTTATTTAAAAATGGCCCGTTTTTGTTATTGCCCACTAAGGACCAGCGAGGAGTTGAGATGACGCACATACCTTGCCAGGAAAGGAAATGCTCCTTGCTCTTCTCGGATACCGCCTACTGACTTTCAACCCGATTATCATTAATAAGTAGTGTCCGAGAAGGGCAAGGAACATTTGCGCCAGCGCAAATGGTCCTTGCCCTTCTCGAACACCACTTATTAATGATAATCAGGTGGAGAGTCAGTAGGTGGTATTCCAGAAGAGCAAAGAGCATTTCCTTTCCTGCCAAGGTATGTGCGTCATCTCAACTCCTCGCTGGTCCTTAGTGGGCAATAACAAAAACGAACCATTTTTAAATAAACCAATTTGGGACACTCTATATATTGAAAACATTCTTAATAAAACACCAGGTGTTGGTATATTGGCGACGATGATCATAAAAGCATTATTATTTAAATTATATTTTTTATTTTATTAATTTTAATAGGTATTTATAAAATGAATTTCTTTGTTGTGCCTTGAGACACCAACTTTTCAGGGTATTTTGACACGCATGCGCGACAATCTTATGGCTGAACTGTCAATTAATGGAGTTCTGAATTCAGATAAATAAAATTACTATTTATACTATGTATTATTATGAAAAAACAATTTTTTTGCAGTGTGTAAAAGGTGCATTGTTCTAAAAAGCACCTACATTGTGGATACGGGATTCGAATCGGCCAAAATCGAGGTGTTTTTGGTGTTTACACTGACAAAAAGTTCGTGTTATGGTGGAAAATTTCAAATTTTTTTTTGGAAAAACTATGCGTTTGCATTGAAAACCGACTTCAGATTCGTGTTCTATGACCCCAAATTAGTGTACCCTGAAAAAATTACGCGAAAATTCCAATGCCCCGTTATTCTCCAGAATTACCGAACAAATTTTCAAAATGTTCAAAACTTCACCCTGTATATTTTCCAGTGAAAGTCTAGTCTAACTAACCATTTCTTCGGTGGCAGTGGTGTTAGCTACCTACCAAATTTGACTGTTCTCCGGCAAGTATTTTTTAGTTAATGCACCAACAGACTGACTGACAGACAGACAGACTGACTGAATTGAGAAACCTATATTTTCGTAATCTACATGATCTGAAACGTGAAAATCCAAAAAAATCTCGGAGGGTGATTTTTTCTCGAATACAATACTTCCCTTCGGTATGCGAGGGAAGTAAAAAGGTTTGATTTCGCTAATACACAAAAGACAACTTCTATTTGCTAGGGTGCCTTCTTGCAAATGAAAACTTAGTTAAAAGACGCACATTTTAAAAATAAGTAATGAAGTTGACAGTGTGGCAGTAAGACAGTCCTATCTAATTTTGAGAGCTCATCATATTTCTTTTATACACAATGTAGGTTATTTTGCAATAATTTGTTTACCTCTGGAGCAATGTTAATTTGGAAAGTCTCTAACATAGGGATTTCATTTCGCACTAGTCCATTTCTCACTTTTCTCAACGACAGATAGTTTTTCCAGTATTTTAAGAAATCTGATTTTCCGCTCTAATTGTTGATAAAAAACGATAATACAAATGAAAGTTTTTGACTTACGAGATGAGAAGCCTCTCCCATTACCGCTCCCAAAGCAATTCTGCAAAAACATTGCCGCAATTCATTTACATATTATATTAAAACCTTTATTCGCCTGGCCTATCAGTACATAATTTCACACATATAGTTTATTTTTCTATTTATTTGTAATATTTATAATACATACGTATGTTTAGATTTTGCTATGGTTATTTATTAATCATGAAACCATTTTGAATTGCATATCCACTTGCATTGAATCACAAATTAGTCATCAAGTAAAAAGACATACATTCTTGCATTGTTATATTTATCCATATTGAATTATTGAAATATAAAATTGTTCATGTTTATAGTAATTTATCTTGTCATAACCGGTATCTCACACCATAGTTGAACGATATCTCATTTATCACACAAAACCAATCACTCAGACTTCACAGCCCATCAATTCGACTGTTTCTAACATCAATCATGGTCCACAGGAGATGATCCTTGGTGCCTCAGTATCATTGGCTCCAGTGGCGGCAACACCAAGTAGATCCAGGGGTGCTCATGGAACTAATTTTAAATTTCAAATGCGAAAGGAAAACGATAAATTAAACGTGGATGGTATTATTTTGATACCAATAATACTTTATCAAAAATCTGGTAAATTAGATGGTTCTGTATGTAATCTAGGAAGCAAATACTGAGCGGAAGTTTTTATACTTACAAAATACCTAGACACGTAGATATTGGACCACATCCGCCATACATTGTTCACCAGCGACGTGTAAACTAATATTCTTTGGAAACTGTACTTTATTATAATTTTAGGGTATGATGTTCCTAAAGTTCATGATTAATCACCCAAAATACGAAGATATTGGGATTCTAATCAGCTTTACGCAAACCAGGTGATAAAACTTTACACAAGTCTATAAAAATACCGCTGCCTAGGGAATCACCACTTCCACTTCCAGATTTTCCATCCAAGTCTATGTACTATATTTGCACTCTAGTATGTGCAAATTATTGTTCATAGAATTTTAATGGATGTCATAAAAAAAATTGAGGTGTTTGTTTCTAGCATACACGCCAAAAATTAAATTTCTGGACTCTATCTACCTTTCCCAATTTTCAACCCCCTCCCCTTAATGGAATCATCTCAATAAGATGTCATTACAATACATACGTGCACCAAATTTCAAGTGAATATTTCAATTTTATTTTGTCAACCCCTATAATAATAGAGTGGAGTATGTGGGGGGGGGCACGTGGAAAATTATGTGAGGCTTTGGCCTCTACTATACTCCAAACTTCAACTTTCAGCTTACTTTACTCATTTTATTTTATTTACCTCTACTTACCCTCCACCCCTTTCAACGGAATCGTCTCAAAATATAATCTAGTTCCAGATGTCACTGTAATACATGCGTGTACCAAATTTTAAATATATTTCATTAACCTCTTTAATAATGGAGCGGGGATAATGGAGAGGTTGAAATGTGTTATAAAAAATCTGAGGCCTTGGCTTCTAGTATACATCAAAACCCAAGTTTCTGTACTCTTACTAGCTTGCTTTACTTATTTTCCCATATTTTTCCCTATTTAACCCCAACCCTTCAACTGACTCATCGCAAAATATAATCTAAATACAGATGTCGTTATAATACATATTATGTATCAAATTTCAAGTGAGAATCTTAATTTTATTTTAATAATGGAATGGGGTGGTGGGATGAATAGAAAAATATTGTAAAAAAATCTGAGACCATGACTTCCAGTATATACAGCAAGCCCCAAGTTTCTGTACTCTTACCAGCTTGCTTCACTTAACTTTCCTATATTCACCCCTATTAAACCCCCAACGTTTCAACGGAATCATCTCTAAATATAATCTAATTCCAGGTGTCGCTATAATATATACGTGTACCAAATTTCAAGTGAATATCAAATTTATTTTATCGACCCCTTTAAAATGGAGTGGGGTGGTAGGGGAGTTGAAAATGTTATACAAGAATCTGAGGCATTGTCTTCTAGTATGCACACCAAATTCCAAGTTTCTGTATTCTTAACAGCTTGCTTTACTTATTTTCCAATATTTACCTCAATTTAACCCCCAACCCTTCAACGGAATAATCTCAAATTATATTCAGTTCTAGTTGTCGTTATAATATATACCTGTAACAAATTTCAAGCGAATATTTCAGGTTTTTTTTCAACCCCTTTAGTAATGGAGTGGGGGTGATACGGGAGGATATAAATATTGTAAAGACATCTGAGGCCTGCACTTCTGGTATATACACTAAATTTCAAATTTTTATACTCTTACCGGCTTGCTTTATTTATTTTTTCCTATTTATCCTAAGTTACTCCCCAATCCTTCACCGGATAAGTTCAAAAAACAATTCAGTTCCAGATTTCATAATAGTGTCACAACCCCCTCTTTATTTAGGGGTGTAAGACTTACTTTGAGTAATAGACGCGACGTCCACAGGTATCTCCCATATTGTCCGGTTGCCCGGAGTCCTATCGGCGATACCCATGAAGCCACTTTAACTCGCTTGGCATACGAGAGGATTTAAACTAATTATTGAATGAATACTCTATTAAATAAAACATAGAGGTAGAAAACAAAGTACAAGTTTATTAGATTAAAACAATACAAACAAGAGTGTACTTACATTTTGTTATTACAACCCCCGGGGACGAACCATTCTGGGGGGAAGGAGTTGGGCCCACGCAGTACCGCGAACTTTCTACTTTCGAACTCAAAACCCAACTGCCTTTTTTTTTACCGCGCGAGGTATTGTTGTTAATTTAATTGACACAGCACTTTTTCCCTGGCGACAATGTAGTGCGGTGAACCTGCTAACTCAGCTTTTTCGAAACAAAGTAAAATGCAAAGAAATACGTTAAGTCGATCTCATGTCTCAAATCATATCCGTTACCACACATGGTGTACCGGGTGTCCCAAATAAATTTCCAGTACTGCGTGACACATCTCCCCCACCCATGAAAGCTGGTCCCCAGCTTTAAACATTTGGGTATACAATTACAAGAAACCAAAAAAAAAAAATAAGTACAGAAAATAGAAAAATTTTAAAAATATTCAACAAAACGGCAAACACAGTATTAAAATATTTGCAATACAAACGATACACAACAATAAAACACAAGAATAAAATAATAATATGGAGTAAAAATTAAAAAAAATAAAAAAAATCATTGTCAAGTTTTAAAATAATTAAATGTCAATAATTGGACAACATAAAACATTAAATTATCTATTTAATCTCAGTAATGCAAGCTCCAATACTCCGTAAACTATTGTTAAAGACTAGCGAGTCAAAAGAAAATTAAATATTCAATAAAAATTTTAAAAATGCATATTAGTATTTGGAGAGAAAAAAAATTGAAGGATCCTTGCAGTAATAAATTAAATGAGTTTTAAATAAAAATACACCATGAAAAAAAAAATTAAAAAAATATTTTGCTAGAATGTAATAAAATTCTAAGGATGCTACTTGGACACCCAAAAATGTTTCATTTAAAAAAAAATAAAATATAGTAGTAATAAATTAAAGTAAATTCTTTTGAAAAGAAAAAATAAACAATGAAATAAAAATTACCAAGCTAGGCTGTAAAAAGATTCTAAAAACATTGTTTGGGCACACAAAAATTTTTCATTAAAAAAAAATTAAAATATTATTGTAATGATAAAACAGAATAAGTTTTTCGACAAAAAAATAACAAAAAAATAAAAAAAAAATACTTCGCTAAGATAAAATGATTATAAAAATGTTATTTGGGCACTTAAAAATGTTTCGCACTGTATAAGTTTCAGAAAACACACGACTGTTATAGCACAAATTTTTGGAGTCCGGCTCTGTTCAATTTATCAAATTAATAAATCACACTTACACCATTGTCCTTCCACGTTCCAAATATTTTCTAAATGTCCTTCATCCCCAACCTTTATGAATTATCATTTCAACATTTGGGCTCGTGATGTGTAACCTGTGGATCCTCGGAACAAGGGTAGAGATATCCCAGCCAAGCGTACCACGACTAACTGCTCCCATCGTCGCCATCTCCACTGTGCGTAGGGCGGTACGCACTTCATTTTCCTTCGTTCGGAACCAACTGGACCATAACCATTTAAGGTGTACTTCTCATCTGCTTTCCATCTATCCATTTCCACAAAAATTTCTTTTGGGTATGACTGTCTGTCAGGCTAAGGCGGAAGAATTTTAGGCGAATATAACCACAAGTTATTAATGTGGGTGGAGAAAAAAATTGCCTTTAGACGTGGGCCTTTTTATCGCCTGATTGACAGAGAAGCTCGTTCAAGAAGCAGCTACACCATTATATGTTGGAATTGATTTCGAATAAATTTGAAGAAGAAACAGCGGGCATTTTGCTTAAATGCTGTTCGGCATTAGTCGCTACGACTTACAGGTGAGATTATCGGTTCCTGGGACATTTGAATGGGGTTGCCTTCCAGTGCTACGTGTGTCTCGGTTCCATGATGCGATTACATAAAACAAGAAAAAAAATGGCCCAAGTAAGTTCTTATATTACAATATTTGAAAAAATAAAATATGTTTTATTTGTTACAATTCTTAATTAATCATTTCACCCCTTTATTTATAAAACAGAAAAAAGATTATGCCACAGACAGTTTTCCTAGCCTGGTTGACTTTAAAATTTTTTTTAAAAATTACAATTACAATCAAGACAAGAAATTTAATATCTCATTGATTTAAACTTTAGCCTAAATTATTCCACAAATTAGAAAATAATAGAAATAGGTAGTTTACCCATTACGGTTGGATCAACCCTAAAATTACAACCTTAAAAAAAAATTCACGATTTAACTTGACAAATCTACTTTATTTTTCTGTGTCCCTCTAAGTTGGAGCTTGAGTAAAAAATTTAAAGTTAACATCTGAAAACGATTTTTCCAAAAATGTAAAAATACTTTCCGATATTCTTAATAGACTACATTTATTATTTCAAGGAAATGTCTTTTAACTACGATTACTGTTATCCTTTGGACTTCTTTTTCCCCTACAAAAAAAAATTAAAACTATCGTGTCATTTACGTTATTACAGAAAATAATCATTTAGCCATTATTAAATATAACATTATTTTTCACAATTTTCATCACTTGTTTACCTTTAAACTTTTATGGTTATTTTTCTTGGCGTAGTGTCAATTTATGTACCTATATAGCCATCTATTTGAGAGCGAAAGAGCAACTAATAACTTTTTCACACATTTGTGCCTTTGACCCATATCATATGCCATTTATATTTTCATTTAAGTACCATTTTACTTTACTTAACCTTTGCCTTGGCAAGTTTACTTCTATTAACTAATTAACAATCCAATTTTTTAAAGGAACATTTTCTTTAATCAAGCCTGATGCTCGCAACCTTGTTCCAGTACCAATTGCCGTGATATATATTTAATATTTCTGCATAATATTAATTTAGATAACCCAACAAAATAATCCTGGGAACAAGATTCGAAGATTTTGAGTGCGCACTCTCATTTTGGCTTAGGCCCCTTTTTATTTATTACAATTTCGCTCATTACATAGAGTGGGTACTCATCTAAATTGGCATACAAAGTGTTTTATTAAGTACCATTCATCTCATTGACATGTATTTTTTAATTATTATCTGGGCACAGTGCATATCTATTACACTATCATTCATCACATCGGTAAATACTTTTAATTATTCTATGTGCACAGTGCATATATATTTTGTATAATCTTTACTCCATAGACTCAATTTCATAGAAAAAAAATAGAGATATATTTATATCCCGTTAAGTTATTCATTGACTTTCATTTGTTTCAGCACACAAACAAAACAAACAAAAAACGTACTCCATTAATTGAACTTCATAATGAAACAAAAGTGTGTTTTTTTTGTGTGCAGCGTAGAGCAAAAACGGTTGTTTTTATTATTATGGTTATTATTGTTATTATAATTTTGATGCCGTCTCAGTTATTAATTGACTTGTATCTTTTCCAATTTACAAATAAAATTAAATAGACTCCATAAATTTAATATTATGAGGGAAAAAAAAATGAAAATGTATTTCGGTACCTTTGAACTTATTCATTGACATTCAAAATATCCAAAAACAAAAAAAAATTACCTATTATGCAAAATATGCTAAATTAAAAAAAAAAACATCAAAATCATAAATAAGAAAAATTAACAGTTTCTAAACACCTTGTACCTTATATAGAATCAAATTATAACTAACTTCCCTTTATTAGTGTTCTTCCCTGAACAAAAATAAATTAACTCAATACATATAAAAATTGTTAAAGAAGCAAACATTTTTTAGGAGGACCTGTTACCTGTATTACTTTTCTCTCTTAAAAAAAAATATCTTGTCACAAAATGAAACTAATTTCCATTTGACCGCTTACTCTTGGGGAAAAGTGGGGAAAAACAATCTTAATTTCGTGTACTTTACTATATATCCATCTCTCTCTTGTCATTTATTATAGCCTTCACGTCATCAAACAATCATGTTACTATTAAAAAAAACTTTTACTATAGAGGATAATAACTTTTAATAATTACTTTTTATTTTTCTTGGTTTTCATATACCGTGGGTTGTTGAACTTCTGTTCAATATGGGTACGTACCTATTTATAAGTTTGTCGTTAAAACAAGGTGGCCACCAATTGGGTACGTACTTCTTTATCATAGTAAGGAAATTAATTTTGCTTGGATTTTGCCTGGTGTTAGGCCGTTCACTACTTTACTTTGCCATTTATCTAGTAACCTCGACGTAGCTACTAGCTTAAATCGCCCAGCAACATTGCTTCGAGACCCAACGACAACACTTACCAATTTGATTCCGTATAAACAAAAAAAAAATTAACATTTACACCACCACACGGTATTTAACCCTTCGAAACTAATGTTCCCGGTTTGTTGTTGAACTAGGCTACAACAACATACCCTTATAATTACATTTACCCATATTTTTTAGGACTATTTTACATCTTAAGGAATATTGACCAAACATTATAACGATATTCGATTTCTTACCCTTAATTTTTTTTTCGAATCAGAGATCAGAGTTACTTTTATTGTACCTTTGCTAATTAAATTTGACGTTGACCGTACTAATATTTAGTTATCAAAACTTTTTCCTACGTCTCTCCTATTTGACGTTTGTTACACATCCTTATTTACCTATGAGAAAACCTTGGTACCATAACACATAAAAAAAAATCATCAATATTTCTTCATTCTACATCTTTTTATATTTAATTTTACAAAGCGTACTCTCTTCTTTAAACAACTACTTTCCCGGCTATTTGCCCCGCTGAACATTGAATTATAAAAGAAAAGAATATGTTTTGTTTTTTCAGTAGGTTTGACCGGACTATATCACTGTCATCAAACCTTTTTTCGCGTCTTTTTCCTAAGACACATTCTACACATCCTCATCGACCTATGAGGGAAACTTGGTACCATAATACATTATAAACCATCATAACTTTATTATTATTCTCCTTACATTTTATGTTACAAAGCGTGCTCTCTTCTTTAAACAACTACTTTCCCGGCTATTTGCCCCGCTGAACATTGAATTATAAAAGAAAAGAACATGTTTTGTTTTTCAACAGATTTGACCGGACTATATCACTGTCATCAAATCCTTTTTCTACGTCTTTTCCTAAGACGCATTTAACGCATCCTCATCGACCTATGAGGGAACCTTGGTACCATAACATATAAAAAAAAATCATCACCTATTTACCAAAAATCATAATCATGCTTTTTTTACCGGACTAACGGATAGTTTTCTTAAACTTCCCCTTAAAGTAGATTTGACCGGACTATATCACTGTCATCAAACCCCTTTTTTCCTGTCCTAAGCATTTACGCCACCTATTTGGCTTTGGTACCCTTAAATATTTCAATAATTCGTAACTCTTCATTACAACCCTTCTAACCTCATGAAACTTGGTACCTTTTTTAAACACATTTATCTCATAACTCACATTAAAAATCGTAACAACTCATAATATCTCATAATAATTCTTGTAAAATCATATAACACTTGGTACCCTTTAATAACACATTATTTATCTCATAAAACAATCCACTCGTAATATCTTATTATAACTCTTATAAACTCATAAAAACTTAGTACCTTTTAATAACACATTATTTCTCATAATTCACAAAAATAAACCTTTTCTCTTTCTTAAGCACGCTTTCGATTTCCCTAAACTTGACTTGACCCGGGTCTTGGTACAACAATTCAACGTAATTAAGTAACTCACTGCTTGTCAATATTTCCTTTTTTATACATTTTATATTTTCATCATAAAATTGTAACATAATCAAATCGATATAAACAAATTATTAAAGCATGGGTAAAACATTTCACTATACCTTTGTCTAGGTATTTTTCCTCTTAAAAACTTCATAAAAATCAATATGGTCAATACGGTTAGTGTCTAAAATGACAACTCTGTAATTTTCAGTTTTACTTAGAAAATTACCCCTTTTCACTTAAAATCAAATTGCAAAAAAAACAGTTCTTTTTCCAACTTTTAGCCACTATATTCGGTGTTGTGCGAATGGCTTTGCAGCCACAGCCATAGATTACAAGTATAGATAGATAGCCACTATATTGTCAGTAACATAGTTTTGTTTTTCCTTTTAATATACTTTATGTTGGTATTTTCCCCAAAAAAAATATAAAAATAAATTTGCCGTGACTGTACTTTGTCACTAATTTGACACACACTCTATAATATTTTGGTCTGACTTAAGGCTTCCCCTTTTTCTTAACTTAAGTTACAAAAATTACTCAATTATCCTGGACCATTATTTTGTAGATTTCAAATCTTCACTAACTCTGTTTTTCATTGAACAACAACAAAATTATATTTAAATAACGATATTTCGGATCTAATTTTTAAATGGCAATATCTCATTCTATTTTAGAATTAAAATTATTAGAATTACTTAGATAAATCGCTACAATTGAATAATATTTAGGTCCCTCCTATAGCTTTATAAAAAAAAAGTATTTTCCCCAAATACCTCTAAAAAAAATCTTAACATATGGCACTGCGTGTATTTCCTAAATGTAAGTACTTTATTTAGGGGCATTAAAATTAACTCATAGAATATTAACTTAACGAACAACAAAACTCAGAAAAAATATTACATTATTACAACTTATACGCGAAATAAAGAATAAGGAATGAACTTAAACTATCTAAACTTTCGTGTTTTTTCTACAATGAGAGAAATTTTCTTAGGGGTAATAGAGACAAAAATATTAGTCTTGTACTTTAAAACAACGAACCGCACGATGCGAGGTAAAAAAAACTTCTGCAGTAGGCTACTACAGTATTATTCATATTTTCCATTAAAAATTATATAGTTCATATTCTATTTTCACCCCAATATATTTAAGAAACGAGGATGTATTACATAAAAAACCTTTTGTTTATTCCTGGCAAAAACTCAACAACGAGTCACTTTGGGCTACTGTTTGCACGAATAAATAAATAAAAAAGAAAATTGTTACTAAGCTGTCTCTAGCCAGGTAGACGGGTTCTAGAGAAAAAATAGCTATTGGCACAAAAAATTTATATGAATTACAAATTAATTACGTCAGTACCACAAATTACTTTGTTATTACCTAAATTTTTCAATTTACTGAAAAAACCAAAAGCAAATACAAATTTTACAATTAATTCAAGCCAAAGAAATTTGGCGCTTTCACCATAATTCTGCCGAAATTTGGCACATCCATAATAAATCAAATATAATAATAAAACAAAAAAAAATAAAAGCAAGTAATAGCGTTTACCATTAAGTAAAGTTAATATTTAGTTAGAATGAAATCAATCAATCATAAAAAAAAAATCAATGATAATAAAAAATGTACATCACAGAAATAATATAGAGCAAATTAAGAATTTTCAAGACAATCTGTTTTACGAAGGTAACGTAAGTTCGTGAAAAAATGTCTAATGAGTTAAGCATCGTTACTGTGCGAAATATCACTCGTAAAATTAATTATCAATGTACGTAACCAATATCAATAGATCCTCAACAAAACATTTGCTTTCATAAATACTAAATCACTATAAAAAAACCCTAGTTCATTCCTTATTTCACTGCCCCTAAATAATTTTTGTACACTTGATTTCTACCGTCGGACTTTACCAGAAAAAATTGTATGACGCGAAGTTACTAAGTTTCTAAATAAAATAAAATTACGATTAAACGGAAAATACGCAGTATTCATTCAATATTGTAAAATACAAACCAAATATTTTTAAATAACTTATTAAAATGCGAAAAATTCCATAAGTATGCTAAAAAAAAATAATTTTCTGCTTAAGTTCAACTTTTTTAAAACAATTTTAAGTTAAAAAAATATCGTATACAAGTGGTGGCCTGTACTACATTTAATAAAAAGCAAAAAAAAAATTTAAAGTCAGTTAATAATAAATAATTACGTAAAAACAGTATAAAAAATTAACTCGCTATAAAATTTAAAAAAATATATTTTTAAGTACTGAAATTAAGAGGAGGAGTGATTATGAAGAATCACCCCTGGAATCGAACACGGCGGCCTCCACCAAATGTCACAACCCCCTCTTTTTAGGGGTGTAAGACTTACTTTGAGTAATAGACGCGACGTCCACAGGTATCTCCCATATTGTCCGGTTGCCCGGAGTCCTATCGGCGATACCCATGAAGCCACTTTAACTCGCTTGGCATACGAGAGGATTTAAACTAATTATTGAATGAATACTCTATTAAATAAAACATAGAGGTAGAAAACAAAGTACAAGTTTATTAGATTAAAACAATACAAACAAGAGTGTACTTACATTTTGTTATTACAACCCCCGGGGACGAACCATTCTGGGGGGAAGGAGTTGAGCCCACGCAGTACCGCGAACTTTCTACTTTCGAACTCAAAACCCAACTGCCTTTTTTTTTACCGCGCGAGGTATTGTTGTTAATTTAATTGACACAGCACTTTTTCCCTGGCGACAATGTAGTGCGGTGAACCTGCTAACTCAGCTTTTTCGAAACAAAGTAAAATGCAAAGAAATACGTTAAGTCGATCTCATGTCTCAAATCATATCCGTTACCACACATGGTGTACCGGGTGTCCCAAATAAATTTCCAGTACTGCGTGACAATAGTACATACGTGTATAAAATTTCAAGTTAATGTATTAAACCGTTCGTTCCAGAGATATCGTGCGCACAAAACAGACAGAAATTTTCTTTCGCTCAAATTTAAAATCTCGAAGTTTCGTGACATTCTAAACCTATTTCAACAAAAAAATTGTTTTTTTTACGATTACTATACTTCCACTCCACTATGTGGATGTGGAAGTAAAAGTGGTCTGTGCGGAGTACTGACCAGTGGCCATGCCTTACATTTTAAGCTACTGAATCTTCGTTTGGGATGCTAAGGTTATGGGATCATGAGGTTGTGAATGTATGACACTCAAATACAGAGATCCTAGGTAACATTCTTTTTAACTCCCTAATCAAGATTCCCCATTGTTTTTATCCGATTGTGAGGGTTATGGGGTTGAGGGATTATGAAGTTAAGGAGTTATGGGGTTTAACGGTTTCTTTGAGTTATGTGGTCTCTACTGAAGCAATACAATGTTATTAGGTTGAAGTTTTAAAGCTGAATCACTTTTGGAGTCTGATTTAATGAACTGGGTAAGTAATAATACGATCCAACAGATTTTTTTGGCATTAAAGCAACCTGATGTGCTGGGGCAAAACGAAGGACAGATTTGTGTTCAGCAGCTCATAATACAAGGGATAGGTAGGGTCAGTGCCCCAGCACAGACCACTCTTTTGTGGACCTTTATTAATGAGGCATTTTTTTTAAGACTGGCAAGAAATGAATGGAAGTTGCAGGCTGTTGTTGATAATTAGAAATACTATGAAACATGATATACCTACCTCTTTATTTCAAGTTTGGACATACGTAAAACAGCTTAGTAAAATACTCTCCCTATTGAAATTGGACCGTATGTACCACTAAACTGATTGCCAGGGGTAAGTAAACTGGCATTTTGTATTATAATTTTAGAACAAGAAGTTACTAAAGTTTCTATTACCGAGGCGGTGCATATACCCTTCTGAACATCCTTGGCTTTGGATTTGGGAATTGCTTACTATGTATGGTCTACTTTTCTATTGAGCACACAAAAATACAAATATGCACACGATATCGATATCGCAACTTTAAGTAGATTTAGTGACATGATAATTTTACTTTATAATTTTATCAGGTTACTTCTAATAAGACTATTATGAAAGGAATAAACGTTATATTCCGACGATTACGAATATTTATTGGACACGAGTATATGTGTTGGACACACTCTTTATTCCAAATTGTGAAGATATGTAATATATTATGGCAGACAGACCTTATTGAAATTGAACTATATCCATCATACAAGGTGATTGTTAGAGATCTATAAGCTGTCATTTGCACAAAAATTATGAGATATAAAATCTTAATATTAGGCTTCAATAATATCCTCTGAAGAGTATTGCAACGTTCGGAATGATACTGCGTTTGAAACAGTTTCAACAAACAGAGAATACAGAACAGAGATAACAGTAACTAGCCTTGTTATGCCACTCAACTGCGGTCTAGCCCACTGTCAGCGACTTAATAACAAATTAAGAATGCCAAAAAACATCCATAATCTACCCAAGATTCGACACATAGACATGATGCTGTGTACGCTATCTCGAATAGGACGCAAAATATCTTGGAATTCTTTACAAAATTTTATCAACTTTTTCCGATTTACTCTTGATCGCTACACACAATTTTACTATATAGAATAGAACAAAAATAGTGTGTTCAATACTGGAAATTCATTTGAATGATTGATTGATTGATTAGCCTGCGTAAGGTAGGCATTACTGCTACTTCCTGATATCTAACCTATAACCTTGCCTTTTAGTTATATTAAATCCGCAATCATAATTAAAATTCAAAATAGAGCTTAAGACCCCAGGGAGCAGATTATCCTTGATAGCTGGGCTTAATATTTGTTTTCACTTACCTTAGCAAATACTTAATAACAGAAAATTACCAAAAAAATAAATACACAGCTTTAAAAGGCCCAACAAAAACGATAGTTGGACGCCACCTTATTTTTATTTACTGGAAATCAAATAATACACAATTTCTGCTCACTTTAAACTATAAGTTTGCCCGGCAAAATAACGAAACACCGTGCTTTCCCAGTTTAAGTGAGTGCTAGCTTAATGAAATTAAACAACTACCTACTAAAACAAATAATCTATTAACATTCGAGTTACAAAAAACAAACAAAATACTCTAGTCAAAAAATCGTATTACATATATAAATCGATACAATATTTTGTATAGCCAGGCTTGAGCTCAATGACCGTTCTAAGAAAACTTATAACTTACTCACTAAAATTACTAGGAACTGTACAAGAAATAGCAATTTAACAAGAATTAACCAGTTAAACTAATTACATAAATTGACATGGCACTCTAAATTTTAACTCTCAAAAGGTTTAACAACCGAATACCCAACTTGGGGAGACATACAAAAACTTTCGGCACCTAACGGTTTTTCTATTGTTTCTGGACAATTTAAATGTTGATAGCGAGCACACACTAATTAAGCCACTATGTATGCTATTGGGGCATTGAAATTGTCAACAAATCTAGTCAATGTGGCCAATGTTTACAACTAACATGAAAGCGGTCAAATTGTCTACCGATCTCATTCAGGAAGGAACAATCAATCACGAAACTAGCTCTTTAACAACACTAAAAATACTGTTCTTCACGCCCTTAACCTTTTGGGCTGCCGCAACTATTACATAAAATAAAAAATTTACAGTTTCATTCCCGGACACATGAAGGTCAATGAACGTACGACACAGCTAAGTCTTTCGCTTTGGAAAAGACGTTTTTAAAAAGATTTTAAAAAGTCAAAAGTTCACAACTCAAAGGAATTAACTTATTTATTTTATAGTGTTACAATTAAACACATGTGGCAAGTTCGAGAATGGATATAAATCTAATGAGCTCTATAGCAAAACTCCTATTTATAAGCTAGGTATTTATTGTCTAGTAAGCAGCATGCATGATGTGGCCATTAGGTAACGTCAGCATAATGTAGATAAGGATGCTCACATAACTCCTCCATCCCTAAGCTGAAAAAATAAAGGATTTTGTTTTTTCAGTATTTTTCGATGAATTCTCAGGGGGTGTGTCCTGGTTCTCTCGTTCGGCATCTTTCTTAAAGCTGAACAATGTGTGAAACATTTTTTGTTTCTTAGGGTAGATAAATTTGAGAAAGCAAATTAATAAAATAACAATA
Organism: Stenurella melanura; assembly: GCA_963583905.1. NCBI lineage: Eukaryota > Metazoa > Arthropoda > Insecta > Coleoptera > Cerambycidae > Stenurella > Stenurella melanura. Next base: position 86,979,705 of record OY757309.1, read on the forward strand.
ATTATAGATAAACATATATATAAGTCAGTATGATCACTTCTGTTAATATCACTAAGTGTCTTTAGTTCGTGTAAATGGGTTTCGTCAGCCATGCGTTTGATGTCTGCGAGTCGATTCACCTCTATTTGTTTGTAGGGGGTGACTTCTTTGTTGTTCTCCTTGGTGAACAATGTTCTCACTGGGAGGATTTCCAAGGGTGTTCCAGGGATGAAACCGGCAATGTTGTAGAATTTGTGTCCATGGATAGATATACTACATTTTTGGGGTATATATATCAGATGGGGTTGGTCAATGATAGTGTAACCATGTTCTCCGCATTGTTTTTCTATTGTCATCTTAGTGGCTGGTATGGCTAATACATAGGCGTTGTTTATTCGTTCCACAATGTCATTTTTTATGACGACGTCTGTAGTTTGGCAGGGTGCTGATCCAGCGCCGCTAAGTATTTGGGGTAGGCAATCTCCTTGTGATACGGTTTGTGTCACATGATACAAACACAGGTCCTCGATACGTGGGCATGGTAGTTCTTCGTAGTGGTGATAAGTCGAGTTTACAAGGATAAATGGTTTTAGGGGGATTATGGTTTTATTTAGAGCGGGTATAGGGAATAAGTGGTAATAATCGTATAAACCTTCGCTCAAAATAGGGAAGTGAAATATAAAGCATATGGTTTGCTTTACATAATAAATTTCTGTTTTTATTAGTTCGTAATAACTCTGAATATTTTTAAATTCTGGGGTTCCCTCGATATACAGGGTGTTCATTATCCTTGTCAGATCAATTAAATCATTGATAGGTAGAATAGAACTATGTATTGATTCTAGGTGTGCAAATAATATTGCATCTTGTATGTTGTCTAATATGGTGATTAACGATAAACAATCTATAATCATATTGTCTAGAAAATTTTGCAATCTTAAAAATAGTGTAAATTTATTCAAGCTTTGTTCAATAGTTCTTATTCTAGTATTTATTTGATTTTGATTAATAGTGATTTTTTCGAATGTTGATATTGTTTCGTTCATAAAATTATTTGTAATTGTTAAATAATTTTCTAAATCTGTATGCATCTCTTTCTGGTTCATTTCTATTTTTGTTGACTTTCGAAAGGTCTTTACTCTTTTCGTTATTCTCGTTAACCATTCTTTCTATTATTTGTAAGTTTGTGCTGTGTTTGTTAACGTAATCATTAATAATGTCGTGTTCGGACATTTCGAATGCCGTTTTATTATTGAAATCTTCTTTTATAATTTGAAAAGGTGTAAATTTTGTTGCTGAATGCATGGAGTTATTATATCCTAAAATCGCGTAACTCATTAACGTTTCGATCGTTTGTGTCTTGTTTAGTCCCGTATTTAATATACGTAGTCCTTCTAGTATAGTAGAGTGAAATCGCTCTATAGGGGATTTACTACCAGGATTTCTTACAGTTGTAAAGTGTAATTCGATACTATGTTTAGCACAAAATTCTTCAAATAAATGATTTTTAAATTCGGTTCCTAGGTCGCAAGTGATTTTTCTGGGGATACCGTAGTGTGACATGTATTTTAGTAAACCTTCGCAAACATGAATAGCTGTAAGGCAAATAGGGTAAGCTTGTCCGAAACGGCTAAAACTATCTATTACAGTTAAAAATTTCTGTTTGCTCACAACAAATGTGTCTATGTACAAATGTTCAAAAGGACGATGTCCGATAGGGGTTGATTGAAACACAATTTTATGTGGGTGTCGTTCATATTTGGTTTTCTGACAGGTGACACAAGTATTTATATAATTTATTACGTCATTGTTTACATTAGGCCAATAATACAGATTTCGCAGGGCGAGGGTGGTTTCGTTAATACCGCGATGTACAGTTTTTTGTTCGTGGTGGTATTTGATTTTCTCTTGTTGCGATTCTGGTTTTTCGATATCGTCAACGTAGTTGTTTGTCTGTACTAATTTGTAAGCAGTATGTTGAAAATGTCGCTGCAAAATGGGAATTATTTCTTGCATAATCCGTTCGTCAATTAGTATTCCGTATAGTGTTTTAGGCTTTACATATTCTTTAAAAGTTTTCACTACTTCATTTTCAAACATGTCTTTATTTCTACTAGGAAAAACTATCTGATATCTAGTTTTTGTCCCGAATGGTTTTGCGAGTTTTACGTGGGTACTGGTATTGTCTTTACTAGCTGTAATCATTAGTTGATTTTTAAATGTATTTATTGCATTTTCTGAAATGGGAATATTTAATATTGGGTTTTCGGTTGCGGAATGTATTGTTTCATTTGACGCCTGTGATCTAGGGGGGCAAATTTGCGTATCTGAGATTACATTAATTTTTGGAGTGTTCTGCACTGTTAAGTCGGCGGGGGAAACATCCTCGTCTGATCGAAATTCTAGATCAATTAAATCATCTAATGTTAATTCAGGGAAATCGGTTTCTAATTTGTTTTGATCCGAATCGTCTATATTGCCGTCAATAGATTTATTTTCTATTGGATGTATTTCAGGCTGAATTTCAATACGCGAGAGAGCGTCTGCTACTTTGTTTTCTTTTCCCTTTTTGTATATTATGTCATAGTCATATTCCATTAATTTTAAACGCCATCGCATAAGGCGACTGTTTGGCTCTTTCAAGCTATTAACCCACTGTAGAGGTTTGTGGTCTGTGACTATGGTAAATTTTCGGCCAAATAGGATTGGACGCCAGTATTTTGTAAAATTAACGATAGATAATAACTCTTTTTCTATAGTACTGTAATTTATTTCAGCAGGGTTAAGGGTGCGACTAGCGTACGCTACTGGTTTATCATTACCTATAGTTCCTTGTGATAAAACCGCCCCGATTGCGTAGTTACTAGCATCGGTGGTGAGTATAAAAGGCTTGGTGAAGTCGGGGTATTGTAACAGTGGTTCGTTAGTAAGTATGTTTTTACAGGTCTCGAATGCTGATAAAAATTCAGGTGAATGAATAACTTTTTCGCCTTTTTTCAAGCACTTCGTAAAGGGTTTTGTGATCTTTGCAAAATCCTTTATGAATTTTCTATAAAATCCAAGTAGTCCTAAAAATGATTTTATTTCACGTGCCGTCTTAGGAATAGGAAAGTTTTTGATGGCTCGGATTTTGTTGGGGTTAGGTTTTATACCTTGTGGTGTAATAACATGCCCTAAAAATTCCACGTTCTGTTTTAAAAATTCCGACTTGTCTAATTGTATTTTTAATTTAGCCTCTCTCAATTTTGAAAATACTTGTTTTAGATTTTGAATATGTTCCTGAAGGGAAGTACTGAAAATAATTATGTCGTCCATGTAGACTAAACATATTTTATTTTGAAGTTCTCGTAAAACATGGTCCATCACACGTTGAAACGTGGCTGGAGCATTCTTAAGGCCAAACGGCATACGCAAATATTCGTAATGGCCGTTTTCGACGTTGAATGCCGTTTTTTCGATGCTGTTTTGTTGCATCTCGATTTGGTGGAATCCGCTAGCTAAATCTAAAGTTGTAAAATAATTACACTTGCCTAATTTGTCAAGTATATCGTCGATGTTTGGTATCGGGTATCTGTCGTCTATAGTTTTTTCGTTTAGTCTCCTATAGTCCACTACAATACGCCATTTCTTTACTCCGGATGCGTCAGCCTTTTTTGGGACTATCCAAATCGGACTGGACCAGGGTGATTGACTTGGTCTAATAATGCCGTCTTTTAACATCTTGTTTATTTGTGTGTTTACTTCGGTTTTGTGATAATGTGGAAACCGATAAGTTTTTACATGAATGGGGATTTCGTCGTTAGTTTTTATCTCGTGTTTTACTTTATTGGTAAATGATAGTTTCTGATCAGGGTGATGAAAAATATCGGGAAATTTATTTATAAGTTTTAATATTTCTTCGCGTTCTTCCTCGTTCATATGACTGGTTCGAATTAAGTCATTTAAATTTTTATGTTGGCTTGTTTGACTAGAATAATCGGGTAATGCATCTTCAATATTATAAATTTCAAATTGTTCCTGATCATAAAGTGTGACATCAAAAGGTGTTCTAATTTCTACACATGAAGCCTGATCAGTATTATTTTGAATTTCAAATCTAGCACGAAAATTTTCTGCATAAGTTAAAGTTTCAGGAATGTATAGTCCGAAAAGATTTTGTTCGGGAACTAAAATATTTCCTTCACGTTTATTTACATAAAATAATTTATTAATAGTTTGATGGGGTGGTATTTCGATTTTTATATGCGTTTGCGTGTGTTCTTCTCGATATTTGAACGGTATTTGAACTTTATCATTGTATAAAACTTGTTCTGTAAAATGCATTTGTAAATCTAATTTTCGTAATTCATCTAGGCCTATAATTCCGTCGAAGTAGTCTGAAAAAGGATATAACGTAAATTCTATTTCTTTGTCTGACTGTAATTCTTTAAAAGCTGGTATTTTTGCTTTGTACACAGCTTCGCGAGCTTGGCCTATCGATTGTAATAACGAAGGTGCTTTATACATGCAATTTGGAAAATATAATTCGGCTACAATTGGTCTCAACATGGAAACGTTACAACCGGTGTCGATTAATAATTTTAAATCGGGATTTGTTGTTTGTATGTACGGTAAAGCGTTTATATATGCATTAAATGTTATGTCTGTCTGTTTGAGGAAGTTTGAGAAAATTTGGATTCTCGAGATTTGGATCATAATTATCTACAGGGTCTTCTCTGTATTCTTGGTTATATGGGTTGTGGTATTGGTCGGGTATTTGATATATTTCATTTTCAGCAATTGAATATTGATTATCGAAATTTTCATTATTTTGTTCTTCAGAATAAAGGTAATTTGCATTTTCGGTATCGTATGTGACGTCGGATGGTTCGTCATTTATCGCGTGTAGCTCCTGAACAGTGTATTTTGGATTTTGGGTGCGTTGTACCCAAGGAAACTGTTGTCTCACCTGGCCAGAGGTAAGTCTCGGTTGTGGGTGATTTTGATAGTTTCTGTTTGTGGGGAAACTTTGTCGCGATTGTATCGACATGGGTTCAGGTGCATGTTGCGGGGTTCTATTCTGATTTGGTCTGAACACATTTTGTTTTTGTTGATTTCCAAAAACTTGGTTATTTGTGGGAAATCTAATATTCATATTTGGTCTAGGCTGAATTGGTATATGTTGACTAGGAAAATTTTGCTGCGGTGGAAATTGCAAAAATTGGTTTTGATAATTATATTTGTATGGTATTTGAGTCTGGAATTTGTTAGTATTTTGTTGCGTTATTTGTGTTTTAACAGGTTGTTTGTTAATTGAATTTTGGGTCTGAATTTGAGTTTGTATAAAGTTTTCATTTTCAATATACAAATTTATGGCTTCTTCTAATGCTTTAGGGTTTCTAGATCTAATAAAATCACAAGTTCGCATGTTTAAATTCCGTAAAAAGACTTTTAAGCTTTGGGACTCATATTGATCTATATAAATTAATTTTTGTTGTTTGGTAATTTCTGTGACAGGTTTTGAGTTTAATTTAAAACATAATTTACTGCGGTTTGTTTGAATCCGTCTAGCAAATTCAATAGGATTTTCATTATGTTTTATCGTCATGGTAAATAATGTTTGTTCTAAAATGTCCAAAGATCGGTTGTCTCCGAAAGTACTTGAGATTTTCTTTAATTAGTGCCCATGAATTTAATTCTGGACGAGCGCCTATTAACATACGGGCCCTGTCTCTTAGTTTACCCGCTATTATGCGTTCGACACATTTATTTAATCTGCGATCTGTGGTATTTCCGTATAGGTCATAAAATTCGTCAACCGCATTTATAAATGGTTCTAATTCGAGTTCCGTACCATCATAAGGTGCTATTGAGTCTGCATACAATTTCAGAATGACATTTTCAGTAGCCATTTCTGGACTTTCTGTTTTTTCTGGTTCAGGTTTATCTAATGATAAAGAACTGAGTGAACAAAGTATTGAGTCTAATTGGTTATTATCGTTCATGAGATGAAAAATATGATTTTACAGATGTTTTCTTATAAAAATTAAATATGATAGTAAATGATAAAATTTTGACAAGATCTGATCAAGAATCGTTAATTTTTGTGATGTGAAATAATACCACAAATTGTTACTTATTTTATTTATGATGGCTCTTTGAAATTTGGAAACGGTTCATTTATTTTACGATGTGTGAAAATTAATAAAGTTTTCAAGTTTCTTAAAATTACTTTTTCTTCTTAATTCTACGTTTCACGTGATTGTGAATTTGAACAGAAATGTTCTCACCTAATTAAATTTTTGAACAGAAATGTTCTCACCTAACTAAATTTTTGAACAGAAATGTTCTCACCTAATTAAATTGTTGAACAGAAATGTTCTCACCTAATTAAATTTTTTTTGAACAGAAATGTTCTCACCTAACTAAACTTTTCTTGGGTTTATACGATATAATACCCAGGAAGTGAACAAAGGAAAACAAACTCGACTTACCTTGATTGGAAGAGGTGTCTGCTGCCTTTGGAGAAGTTATCCACCTGGAACTGCACTTGGTTCTTCTTGCAAATCTACTCAATTCAACTTGCAGTGGCTGTTGTCAATTTCCTTGATGGAAAAGTTGCACTATGCACTCACAACACGAGGTTCTTTTATTTAAGTCTAAAGAAATCAAAATTTCACGTCGATTTCTGCACGATGCACGGACCGACGGACTTAAATCTACACCGACTGCGCCAGCTAAGTCTTTCGCTTTGGAAAAGACGTTTTTAAAAAGATTTTAAAAAGTCAAAAGTTCACAACTCAAAGAAATTAACTTATTTATTTTATAGTGTTACAATTAAACACATGTGGCAAGTTCGAGAATGGATATAAATCTAATGAGCTCTATAGCAAAACTCCTATTTATAAGCTAGGTATTTATTGTCTAGTAAGCAGCATGCATGATGTGGCCATTAGGTAACGTCAGCATAATGTAGATAAGGATGCTCACATAACTACACTCAACAAAAATGAACGTACAAACCAGATAATTAAAATCACCAATAATTATGGATGGCATCAAAGCAATTAATTCAGATTATTTGCACTTGGTGATTTACACATTACTCTGATGCATAATTTAACATAAAACGTAGCAGAATATTCGTCATCATAAAAAGCTTTAAATAGTCTTGCTTAACAACTTGGCTGTATCTCATTACAGCTATTGTTCGACCCATTACCACTTAATTATACCAGAGAGGTCAAATTCACCTCTCTCGTGGTATCTATATTGGCTCGAGGCCAACCCTCGACTGCTCAGAAGCAAGAAAAATGACTTGTAGGAAAATGTACCTGCACGAAGTAACGAACACCCCCTGTCCTCGTCTGCAACGAGTTAAAGGTCAAACGGTCTTAGTACCTGCTCGAAAATACTATAAGATTATTTTCGTACAAAAACAATTTTATAAATCCACACAATTTGGACATGCTTTTATATAATTTACGGTACTGAGTGTTCTTTTAAAACGTGACCGTTACAAGCCTGGATATTTTTATATACCGCCGAACCGGCTGCATACGCCGGATTGAACATGGGACTTGCTTGTTGCCAGCAGCGACAGCCACATGACATGGGGTAGGAATATAGGATAGACAGTATAAGTGTTTGTGAGATGCTTCTTTTAAGTTTCCATGCTTCTGTTAAATTTCCATGCTTCTTCTAAGTTTCCAGAGTTGTGGTTGCGTTGATATGTGCCTGGGATGTTATATTTTTTCCCTCCAGTTGGTGGCTTAATGCTCTGTAAGGGAGTTCCCGCCGCCGTCGATTTTTGCACCAGTAATTGTTGTGTTCTCGTTTCAACGTCCTATATTAGTGTGTACAATTTATATGTTTTTCAAGACCTGTTTCTTTGCTGTAAGAAAGATTTTAAAATTATTGTTATCCTTATCGCGGTAAAAGAGCTGTGTACAGCGAGTTGCAAATGAGAAAGATGTGAGAGAATGTTCTGTATACTCTGTATGCTGATGTTTTTCTAGTAATTAATTTCGGTTGCTGTGCTCCAATTCCAGGTATTTTTTATTTTAGTGCCCGACTTCTGTTTAACAGGTTTATTTTCGAGATTATTAAGAAACTTTTTTTTCGAATTAGGTTTTGAATTAATAAATTAAGCTAATAGAAAATAAATAATTAAGAAAATTAATTAAGTTACTAAAATAAATCAGTATAGCTTAGTTTTCTGTAGTGTCTGGTCTTGTGATTGCTGGTATATTTTCTTTTCTCGAGTTGGTTTCTTAGGCTTAAATCTGTCCACTGCACATAAAAGTTTATTATTTATTTACACTTTCCAAGAAGAGTTCTATTTAGAGTTTTATTAATCTTAGGTCACAACTCAGCAACTGTCTATATTACTTTATAAACACATGTCGTTCACTTGAGAATAAACAACACCTTCTTTATCAATAAACACTTGAAGGGTCTTAGGTATATATCGGTCCGTTTCCGTCGACGGCCAAACTAAGCAGCACTTCACTTGTTTACTTTATTTTTGGTAATAATTAAAAAGCACTTTACCAGAAATTTTCAATTACTAATTCGGTATGCGCCTTGTTCTTCTATTATGATAGTTCAACATACGTAGAATTCTTTGATCTATCGAGTTTCAACCGATTCTTTTTGCGGTTTCTTCGGGAGCGTCCTACGGAATGTCTACCATCGACCTTAGTCAACTCGAGACTAAATCTTCGATAGTGGAGATATATTCGTAAAAATTCCTATTTTAAAATACATGTACTCTATTAGAAATTCCTGTTATATGCTAATTATAATGAAAGTATGGACAATTAACTGATTAACAATTGAAAGTATAATTTCATATAAATCTTACTTTGTCCCAGTTTAAAAACTCTAGAAACTGAACTGTGATTCGGAAAAGCATATTTTTGTTATTTCAATATCATTATTATTATTTATTTGACTTGGAGGATCAATATTCAATATATCAGAAATAAGCTAACCATTATACTCTTCGCCGATTGCCTGCACTTTTTATATAATTACTTCACAGTCTATAGTATACCCTCCGCCTTTTATCGTAACTAAAAAATAATGTTTGTTTATATTACGGCATTGTCTAACTGTGAGATTAATGTAACCCGCCAAAGCTTGGTCCGTAATCTTATCGCATTTGTGACAGATTTATTGCTATAAACATTAGGGACTATAGCCGATTTTGCAATGTAGCAATATTATATAATATAAATATGTAAATTTAATAACTCAAATAATTAATAACGTTTTCACTTATAGATCGATTAAGTTCAAAAACAATAGGGTTCTTCGTTTAACTAACACTAGCTTCTTGTCCAATACTGTCGGACTTTTCGTTCTTAAGTTATCGTGCTTGCAAGAAACGTGACGGACTGATAGATGGACAGACATGTTCAAATTTGTTCAGAATTCGATCACCAACATAGTGGTATGGAAATTTTTTCTCTGCATGCGATATTAAGGGTTTTAGAAATGTGCCGATCGATACAATATACTCTTCGTTTTGTATTTGGGAAGAGTATAATAAGTGGAAAATATGAATAATATTGGATGAGACAAAACGGAGAATATTTTCTATTGGCCACTTATCATAAATTATGTGTATCTGATCACTTCTATAAAATAGCCAACCACGCCACTGCATTCTTGCAGTTCTTTCTTTGAACGACTCGAGTCTCTTAAAACTTTTGACCTTACCTTTGGACGTCGTTTACAAATGTGAAATATGATATGTAGAAGTAGTCCCGTACATTGTAACACTATTGGTATTGGTTGTCTCGCCTTGTACATGTAAAGCATCTCGTGGGATTAGAAGATGTATTGCTGTTAGATTATTTTAATAGTCATCCTTAATTTTTAAGAACATCTTTCTTTAATTGTGCCTCAGTCCTGGACACTAATATATAAGGAGAGACGGGTCGTTTTAGGTATCGTGTTTACTAATGCTGAATAATATGAAACGCTGAGAGTCATTTTTCATTAATCAACAACCAAGGTGTCATATTGGTTTACGGTTGAACTAATTTTACAACACAAAAAATTTGACTAGGTATTAAATTGAGTTTAACTTTAAAGCTAGTTCCTTATAAAATACTTCTTATAATTTTAAAATGTTCATGTGCATTTGCTGTTATCTATTGGTACCAACAAGACACTCGTACGATACAATATATCTTACCATGTACTTTTTTAGGGAATCCCGTAATATCTAAATTTAATATGGTCAGTTTATTATAAACACTCACTCGAAAAAGAGGCATTGGGGGATATAACATTGAACTAAAACACGCACATGTATTTTTCACTACCTACCTTAAAGTAACACATACATGTAATTTTTCACGACCATAACGAATATAAAAGTACATTATTAATATTTGTTCTAAATGTTCTGAACTTAACATTCGCCGCCTGTCATTAAAAATCCATTTATAATGAGAAAAAGACCGCTCAACGTCAACAGATGTCATCGGGTCGTACTTAATATATGTGAAATATCTTAAAGTCGTCCTATTGACGCCTGGTGTAGAAAAGTACTTCTTTACCGTTTAAAAGGTTTATTACAGATGACATCGTTACAAATCCGGGATTGATTTTTAAAACTATTTGAAATTTCGTTTGAACCCTATCAGCGATTTCTTTAGTTAATTGAAAAATACACTGCCGGAGATCGAACATGATGTTTATTGAATAAACTGCAGTATATTTTGATGTTGTTGGCATATATTGAAGGTTCCGTATGGCTGGAGGAATTCGCGAAAAACTTCCGTGTATGGTCTCCAGATCTTCTTGAACAGTTGGATCCATAAATGCCTGTTGAGTCTGTGAAATAACAACTGCGTAATCTGGATTCAACTGCAGTACTACTTTGACGCTTTCAAAATGGCAAAAATAGTATGATGTCACCTCTAGCCAAGTTCCTCCACCATGTTATAATGGGCGCTGGAGGTAATGGTGTATTTGAAAGTATTTATTTAATTAACCGTACACGATGTGATGCTTTCAGGAAAGTTTTCTTTACACTAGACAATAAGTTATCAACATTAGCGTAGCACCCTCTAATAGTTTCAGCAATTCTTATGTAGTCCATGTGCTAGACCTATACCTATTCCTAAAATTATTAATGCAAATCTTGTGGAGGAACTGCGTCCAATAAATATGCTTCCATTCTGCGAAAAATTTTAGAATTAGTAGTAGGAGAGGGAAGCACTCATCTGAAACTGCTTTCGGACTGGAAAGACGAAATTGACGAGAAAGGTGTAGGCGTTTGAGCAGTATTTATAGATTTGAAAAGGTCATTCGAAACTGTAGATCGAAATATACTAATACTCAAACTTGAAAAATATGGATTTACTGGAAGTGTATTAAAATGGATTAATAACTGCCTCTCTAACCGATTTCAATGCACAAAAGTAGGTAATACCAAATCGTCGTTAGAAATAAACAACTTCGGAGTTCCCCTCGGATCTCTTTTATTTATATTATATATAAATGACATGGGAAACATCCTAAATAAATGTAAAATTCATCCTTTTGCAGATGACACCTTAATATGCTATGCCCACAATAACTTCAAGGAACTCTTATCAACTATGAACGACGAACTTAAAATATTCACCACTAAATTTAGACATAACAAACTGAAAGTAAATGAATTAAAATCCAAATGGATGTTTATAGGTAATGGTTTAGCATGTTTAAAGGGTTAAATTTAAAAATAGTAATAAATGGGCAGGCTGTAGAACAAGTAGAACAAATGAAATAACTAGGTTTTGTAATTGATAAAGAACTAAAATTCGGAAGTCATATAGACTATATGTCGAAGAAAATTGGCAATAAAAATAGGATTCTTAGGACGGGTAGCTCCCTATTTATCAACTCCAACAAAACTATCTGTTTACAATTCCTTGATATTGCCTCATTTTACTTATTACTGCTCTGTACTATATGTTACTTGTACAAACTTTAATAGATTACTGAAATTGCAAAACAAAGCAATGAGAATAATATTGAAATGTGATAGATACTCAAGTACCTATTCAGAATATGTTGAATTTGCTAAACTGGCTCGACATTGAACATTTTCATTTTTCTCAAACAATGATTTTCATTCATAAAATGAAAAACGATGCACCACCACAATACTTAAAAGCTCAGCTAATATTAGTTAATGAAATACATTCATATCATACCAGATCTACCTTATACTTTTATGTTTCACCAACTCTAAAAAACTGTACAATGAATAGTTTGTTTCATAAAGGCATTAGTCAATACAATCTTCTTCCTCAAACTCTTAAAGATCTTAAGAGTATTAATATATTTAAAACACATATAACAAAACATGTTGGCCCAATCTAGGATATTTATGTATGTACATATCGAGGTATACTAATATCAGTATTGTATATCGTAAATATTTTATATATTTTAAATTTAGGTTTTAATTTTAATTTTAAGGACATAGTCGATAAATGTGCAATTATATTGTATTATCCGTTTTCTGGATAAATAAAGATTACTTTTTACAAGTTACATACAGCATATTGCGATGTTTCCTTCATAGGACCTTGTCCTTATTTTCTACATATTTGTCACCCCATAACACTTGTAGACTTGAATTCACTGCCTTCACTATAATGAGACAATTTGTTTCTACAACTTTAGAGGCAATCAAGTATCCACGCACTGAACAATTTTCTTCCAATGCACCCACTAAAACAGTCGCTATCGTCTCACCACAAGCATTGGTGGTTTCGTCCACACTAATGCAGATGTATTTCCCAGTAAGCTCAGAAGACATTTTTTTGTCTAACGTTATCACAATCCATTGAGAAATATTTTCTTCTGAGTGTCGATTCCGATGGCACCTGAACATTATTGCCACTAATACACTTTTCCAAAAATTATCTAAAAAGTGGATTATCTAGTTTTGGCCACGGTATGTTACATCCCACCATCATTTCCACTAAATCTAAATTAGAACTACGCCGAATGTCACTATTAGTAGAGCCACTAGCACTAATATGCATTTGTGAGGAAATATGTCCATTAGCATTTATTTTGTCTTAGATGTTTAAAAGTGAATTATTTATTATTTGCTTGCTTATAGTAATGAAACATATTCTTTATAGGATTTTGCAAACAGCAGAAAAAAAACTATCTATGAGAACTAAAAGAAAAACTTTATGTAAAAAATGTTAATAAAATCTTTGCATTCTTTCGATAACCTGACTTTTGGTTATACTAGCAAATCAAAATCCTAAAATAAATTTGTCCAATTTCTTATTTGACATTATCATTATAACACTAGCATTCAACATAGTCCCCTATGGCTAAGCAGATTAAACTAGTATCTACATGACCCCCTTCGATATGAATATTCAGTTAAAAATGAGAAAAAAGGCCTAAAATAAATTTATTTACCTACCATTCATTAATATTTTTTACATATAGTTTTTCTCTTAGTTCTCACAGATAGTTTTTTTCTGCTATAAAAATCCTATCAAGAATATTTTTCATTTGTTTTAGATGTTCAAGAAATTGTTTTGTTGCAAGTACTACAATGGAGATCTGTTCTGAGAAATTGCGAATCCACAAGTCTATTGCAGCCTGAGAAGCAGATATTTTTGTGCAATTATAATTTCACACTAGGTTTGTAGATACATATGTACATACATATGGCCAGATTTATAGTACGGTTTGCAAAACTACGATCTGGCATGATCTACCCTTTTCCTTTATTAAATATTGACGTAAATGCCACTAATTGCCACGGTGTAGGTAAGAAGCGATTTTCGGCGGCGTCATTTAATTAAAGGAGATAAAACCGCATAAGTAGAAAACATAAAAGTACCTCCGCACCCTGTAATTTAATGTTGACACTCTCTCGGGGTGGAATGTCTTTAACGCTGGAAATATAAAAAATCAACTATGTTTTTGTGCAATTATCAGTACGTTTCACAATTGTAGTAGATTTCCGATAAAAGTAGGTTGTACGTATTAACATTTTAAAATGAAATAAAATTCACTTTTTCACGTGATGCACACGGTATATGGCAGTTTTATGCCATTAATTCCGAACTTTGTTATGTACGATTTAATATTATATAAACATGGTTTATTTTTTTGGGAAAAATGTTTTATGTCAATTGGGTTTTCTTATTTAATTATTATGAATATAAACAAAATAAACACGCCACACTTCAAACAGAACAGAAAAGTGTGTGTTTGATTGCAAATTGCCTTTTTATTTGCTAGACGTTTCTGTAAGAACTATTACTCTTTTTAAGTTAAATTTATTACCAAAAATACAATGTAGCTGGCAATAATATATATTTCACCACTTCGTCGTTTTTCTGATTGTTTCAGTAAATGTTTGCAATATAATATCACATCTATGTGAGAGCCATCTCTGGTACCGAGATAAAATTTCCGATCTCTGCATAATTATTCAAATTTTATGTCTGCTAGGCATACTGCTAGGCAAATTTTATGTCTGCTAGGCATACTACACTACGTGCATACGTATATACTATTGTGCATAACTCCATAATTTCTGCCAGCCAATTCGGTTTTCATCCCAAGCTATCCACAACACAGGCGATACAGAAGGTAGTGGACCACATAGTTCGGGGGCTTGAGGAGGGAGAACACACAGGAATCGCTTTGTGCGATCTCTCCAAAGCATTCGATTGTGTACCCCATGATCTGCTACTACAAAAACTAACGCATTATAGTATAAGAGGTTTGCCGCTATCTCTGTTTGCATCTTACTTAAGAAATAGGAAACAATATGTGAGTGTTAATAATATAAACTCCGATTTAAGTGAAGTGAAACACGGCGTGCCTCAAGGATCCGTCTTGGGACCAATCCTTTTTATATTATTTATAAACGATATCTGCCATTTTCTAGAACCTTTTAAATGTGTCCTGTTTGCAGATGACACAGCTCTAATGACCTCAAATAGAAATTGTATGGATCTTATGAATAACTTAGATCAAATTGAAAAAATTGCTGACAAATGATTTATCACAAATAAACTGAAACTTAACAGCGATAAATCACAAAAAATGGTCATATCGGCAAATCGCAGCATCACTGAGGGTAAGAGTGTGAAACTATTAGGTGTTGTTATAGATGACAATCTAAATTGGTATGGTCATGTTGACTATCTGGGAAAATCTCTGCCAAGTATAATATTTCTACTTCGCCAATTGAGGTTAATATTAGGTATAAACACACTACCATCAACATTTTTGCGCTGTTTCATTCCCGTATTACCTATGCAGTAATTTTATGGGGGAATTCAAGTCATGCCTTAAAAATTTTTCGACTCCAAAAGAGAGCACTCAGAGTAATTGCTGGAATCAATAATACTAGTGAACACTGTCAGCCACTATTTCTAAAATTTGGTATAATGCCTTTACCATCAGTGTATATATACTTCTCCATTATTGAAATACATAAAAACATTAGTAGTTTTAACACTCAATCTGACTCTCACAGTTATAGTACAAGATCTGCAGATTTATTAAGGACCACCCGTTTCAGGTTGAAAAAATCTGAAAATAATTCCCTAAATCTTAATCTGTATAACAAACTACCATCTGAAGTAAAATCATTAAATCTAGATCTCTTCAAAAAAACTGTTAAAAAAATTATATTGAAACACTGCTTTTATTCAGTTGACGATTATCTGAGGGCCTATAAAAACCTAACCATCAAACAATATTATTTAGTGATTAAATAATCACATTAAATGCACTTATAATATATTGATGTGGAACAGAATTACTTTGTATTTTTCTTTGTATACACATAATTGTCTGCATCTTATATACACGTGTTTGTAGGGATATATGTACCATATAATGTTTTCGTCTTGATAATGTACAGTGTACATCTACTGTTTGTTTTACTAGTCAATGTATTATATATATTTGTTATTTATTATTTGTATGTATAGCACTACGACTGATTGCTGGTTGATATAGTTGAAATTTATTAACCATAGGATAGATTCTCTTTTTTTTTTTGTTGACTTGCTACAAATGTACATAATTGTATATCATGTGGTTAAATAAATGCTATCTATCTATCTATCTATTAATACAATTTTGTACATTCCACAAATTGTAATATATGTACTTTTCGCACTAACTGAGATTTTAAACTTTATTAATATTTTTTTAGGATGTGCGTCTTAGAACTTTCAATTATAGCAAATATAATGCATACTTTTGCGTTTCAATTATGTTGCCAAATTATATTCCGCTACCGAGTTTGCTCTAAATCGAGGCGGCTTATGAATAATAACAGACCTCGAGGGGTTTCTGATTGAGCATCATCTCTTTGCTACTGGAAATAATACCGTCATTATAGGGAAATTATTCAGCATTAGTTCAGCTACTTATTTACATAATGCCGAGATTCTATACACTTCTTATTCTAGTAGTGCTTTATTGCGATATCTTATACAGGCTGTCCGTTGCATACTTATTTGGATGCATAGCAAATGAAGAAATTAGAAAATAAATATGAATGAATTATGTGGGATATAGTACTAAATTTAACACGGTACGAAAGATAAATCACCAGTAACAGTGTGAATTAGAAAGCAAGTACACAGGGTGTTTGCATTATTTTCAGGATAAATTTCAAATTAAAATATTCATACAAATATAGGTCTAAAATTTAAATGCCATATAACTAGCGCATATTTACATTTTCTGAACTAAATTAATTTACCACTTTGTTGGTATTACCATAATTACTTACCAGAAACATACTTGACTTGATACAATAATAATATAACTCAATATTGATTTATGAACTGTCACAACATATTAGTTGCATTAAGCTAGGATGAGCTTATACTCAACTGCTGAACAACCTTCAAACAATAAGTTCTGAGAGCCGTTTAAGGGTAAATTACAACAAAACTAAAGTTATAATGTCCCTTGCAGAAAATGCTGGCAACTGTTTAACATTCGATGAGGAATAGAGATGACAAATTAAGCAAAATTTGGCGTAATTAGGTGTTTTCACTATGTGTAAATTTGCTTTTTTGATATTATTAAAATGAAGTACTTGTTATACTAAAGCACTTATTGATATTTAAACAGCATTCTATCGTCCATCAAATTAAAATTTCAACAAATAAATAACATGAAGTTTTAGTAAGTGAACGACTACGCAAAACACGTCGTGACGTCATCGGTTAGATTAGTTTAGTAAATCGGGTTTAAAAATTGTTAAACACAACATTTTATTCACTTTATTTACGTTTTACATGTGATTAAATATGTAACGTCTACCTAATACGGGATTGGTAAAAGCTACTTTAGGAAATGTATCTGCTAAATAACGTGTTTATAACACAAAATGACACTGACAATATAACTGATGACGCCATGAGTGCGTAGTGAATTGATGTATTTTTGGCGAAAAAAATTCAATACAAAATTAAAATGGCTAATTTTAAGATATTGTTCAACTGTTTCTCAAAATTCAAGTGTTTTTAACTATAATAAAGCATTATCTTCACAATGAAAGTGAATTTAAAATTTGTGAAAACACCTAATTGAAGTACCTATCACGAGATGCACAAATATCATACTATGAGCCTAGCTTTTCTCTTGTTTCATATGCACAATGTGTTTGGTAGAGTGATGTGCTGTAAATATCTAATATATTTTACCACAGGTTTTAATATGTGTCATAATATATATACCGAACTTATGTAGACTGAAACCTTATGTGTTCCACATTACACCAGAGTTGTTTTTGGTATATTTGGTAGAGTGAAGTATATTTATATAGTTTTTGGTTATACAGATTCGGAAAATGCAGTTTAGGGTATAGGAATAACGTGTAATTGACCACGCCCCGCTAGTTCCATAAATCTTGAAAGCAGAGGCACATAGTGAATTGAATTTAGTACGGCATGAACTAAGGATGGGTGCGGACGTAGGTAATACTTTCTAATACGAGAGAAAATACCTCTTCGTCAAAAGCGAAGAAGTTATTTGTCACATTTTTGACAAATAATTTCTTCTATTGAAAGCATTTCTGCAGTTTCTTTTTTAGCCGTAAATGCTATGGGAATAAAGTAATAGTTCTTATTAAAACCGAAATGAAAATAGAATATTAAAATGAAATTAAATAACTTGGAAACTAAATTCAACTAATAATTATCAAAAAATAAATTATTCTTATTAAATTACAAAAATAGAACATTAAAATTAAATAACCCTCAGAAACTAAGATCAACTAATAATTATCAAACAATAAATTGATGAAGTAAGGATTCAAACAAACCACCTTATTGTGCCAAACAATGGCCAAACCAATCATACAATGAACCTCTCATATCATTGAGTTGATTTGGAGTAATGCTTGCACAAAGTTGGATAAGCTTTTCCCGTAATTCAACTAAATTATTGGCTTGTTCAAACGCATGTTTGTACGCGGTTTCCTTTAAAAAGCCCCACAGAAAGAAATCATGGGGTGCTAGATTAGGTGACCTAGGGGGTCATTTTATCATTCCCCTCGTAGCTATTAAACGATTGGGAAATGTTCTTTCCAGAAAATTAATAACAGTTAAGGTTTTGTGACTTGGGCAGCCATCTTGTTGAAACCAAATGTCGTCCAAGTTGACAGGAAGATTTTGAACTGCAGGAATTATTTGGTTTTGTAAAAGTCCTAAATATTTATTGCCATTTAAATTGCCATCGGATTAGCAGTGGGCCTATAATATGATTGTCTAAAATTCCCGTCCAAACGTTCAACTTTTGAGGTTACTGAGTTCGCACAGCAACACTCAAATGTTTATTTTTCCGAGACCAATATCGTACAACGGATGGATTGTGTTTCCTATGTAATGAAAAGGATGATTCATCTATAAACAATATATTCTTTAAGAAGTTTTCATTCTCATTCACTTTATTTATCATGATTTCTCAAAATTCCATCCGTTTGAAATTGTCCTTGGGAAATATTTCTTGCGTTGTTTGAACTTTAAAACAACTGTACCCATTTCTTTTCAAAATATTTCTTACAGTTCTTTCCTTCATGTCAACTTCATCAGCAATTTTCCTGCTCGAACAAGGTTCACTAGTTTCAACAAGTGCACAGACATTAGTTTCGCGAATTTCACGTTCTTCGCTCATTTGTTGATGACGGGGTTCGGGTTGACAGCATTTTTTACAATAATTCACGACACACTCGAAATTCACAAATTTTTTAATAATGTATGAAATTATGCTAGCCGAGGGGATTGGTCTGTCTTGATATGCCACAGTAAATAAATTTACTGTGTCTTCAGTGGAATGGCCCCCGAAGTACCACTTCACAATTTGCACTAATTCTGCAGTTGTATACACGGCATTTTAATAACGAACCTAAGATTAATTTATTTTATTCCCACACGTCTAAACAGCTACGCTATTAAGAGCAGAATGGGTGCGCTGTTCTCAACTCCACGCGGTCAAGCGAAGGCGCTATTGTTTTATACCAATGCCCTGCATTGTTCTACGACAAGGCGTGATTTATCTGCGCAGAAACAAGTTTAGGAACCTTAAACTAAATTTGCTGAATCTGTATATAACTTCTTTGTGATTTCTTGCGATAAACCAACATTTTATATGCCGTGTGATTTTTTTAACAGTCTCTCAAATATCTCGAGTAATAAGCACTCTACGAAAAAATATTTTGAACAAAAGTTGTAGAATTAGATGGGGGAAGTTCGGCGGTATATGCCACTATGACATTTGGTGGAAGGGTTAAGGTCATTCGAGGTCAAATTCGTTTTTTAAATGGGAACCCCTATGTTTTATTGCAAATTCGGTTTGTCTGACTAAATATAGACTACTTTTGTTCGAAAATTGTTTTAAAAAATTGTAATTTTTTTTAGTTATCCGGCGAGGAAAAATCAACATCAACATTCTTAGAGCTTTGCGATTTTTTTACTCAAAAAATAAGATGCACTTGAAAACTCCGCAATGCTCTTTTCTGCAAAGGGCCTTGGACAATTTCGAAAAAATGTGACAATATTCCCGGTGTAATTCTAAACTCTTTTTGTCTCTTGCAATTTTTGTCCAAACTTCTTTTTCTAGTAAAAAAAGTTCTAAAATTTTTATTTTTCCTCGCCGGATAACTAAAATAAAATGATAATTTCAGAGAAAATCTTTCGAACAAAAGTAGTTAGACAATTCGAATTTGCAATAAAAAATAGGGGTTCCCATTTTAAAAAACGGATTTGTCCTTGAATGATCTTAACCTTTTCACCCAAAGTCAAAGTGACATATACCATCGAACTGCCCCCATCCAATTCTACAACTTCTATTTGAAAAATTTTATCGTAGAGTGCTTATTACTTGGGATAATTGAAAGTTTCAGGTTAAAAAAATCACCCAGTATATTCAGATACAATGAACAATTTGTCTAGATGGGAGCTTTTCAAAAGTTGGCGTGCCAATCATAAATACAGTCGTAAGGCAAGGTCTGAAGTATGGAGGTGACAAATTTAGAGGCAGTAAATTATTAGAAGTTTGCAGAAATAGTCTAAAATCGACCATAGCATGTTTTTCGCCAAAAATAAGTGAGATACATCAATTAACTGAAATATTTCGAAGCAACGATTTTTATTTCTAAATTTTCTGCAGGTTTTAGGATACTTTTATTAAAAAGGGAGATTGTAACTCCGCTTGCAAACTGATCATCGAATAATGAATTGCATGCCAGGAGGGTATTGCCGCTCTAAACAAAGAAGCAAAACTTAAATTTTAATTAAACATCTCAATTCGTTCTCGTAGCATCTTGAAGAAATCTAATAAAAACATTTTCTCAGTAGTATATTTCCGAGCCCATATTTACATAAACTTTCTTATTTTAATCAGAGTAATTTGTCTTAAGAGTAGCGCCCAGCAAATAACAAACACCCTGTATCTGAAAAATGAATATTTCTTCTTATTATTCGACGAGTCGCCTTTTATAAATACACCAGTTGATAATTACCTCTAGGGACAATTCAACTCGTTTTACCGTGCCATATACATAGCACTAAATGAGAATTGTAAAATTCAAATTATAGTCAATTTTTACAGTTTGTAATGGTATGTATAAGGAACATCTCACAATTAAATTTATAGTCCACACATTCCGAATAAGCACTTTCAAAATTATTTATGCCCCAACATTACTTGATGCGTTCATACAATAAAAAACAACTTGTAAGCTACAGGTTGTAAAATTTAATGCCTGAAATTTATGGCATAGCACCTAATAAAGAACGTCCTGTGATGTTGGCGGGTCACGGACTAATTTTCGAAACTGGAGCTCGATCTCGGATCGGTGTTGCCAAAACCAACGATGCAAGTTCCTGAATTTGCTGTTTCTCCTATTTAACTCGTTATTGACCAGGTCTGGCAGAAGTGCAACTGCGAATTATTTGTAAGGTGTCCCTAATATACAGTGGTCTCAGTTCAGAAGTAATGCTAATTGAATTTGCCTAGTACAAACCTCTACCTACCTGGTAGAGAACACCCTCTCCCACACTAATGTATATTGTATCTAATAAGACCGTATTTTGACATAAGACAAGTAATTGATTCCGTGCTTACTGATAACTTTTGTGAAATGAAAACCTATTACGAAAAATTTACCAAAAATTAATTTGCCCTTAAATACTATAATAGAAAAACCACAAATAGCTTCGTTGATGCTAACTGTTATTTTCCAAAAAGAGAATCAACTACAGAAGACATAAGATGTAGTTTTGTCTACATGTTTAAATATTCTAATAGAAAATATTATACTATGAAAATAAGTAAAACACTAACTTTTTTCAAAGAAAAAATCCAAGGTTACAAGGTGTTTTACCTTAACCATTGGCCATTATGAGAAGCCAATTTGAAACATATGTTTAATAGTACATTTACAAACTTTATGTCGGGGTAAAAAAATTGTAGAATCACTTTTTAACTAACGAAGTCAGGTGTACTTGAGAAAACCACGTCCACTTAATTACTGCCACATCCGTAGTGGAGTGAAGGTATAGCAACCGTAAAAAACATTTCAAAAATTTGTTTAGTAGTGGTTCTTATCATTATTAAAATTAAAAATAACATTTTAAATAGTTCCGTATTGCAAAGTGATTTCTATCGATGTGAATTCTGACGCCTAAGAATCTCTAGAAGTAGACGCCACATTCTTAGGAACTGCAAATTAGAGCATAGGGAAGTAACTTTTTTGTGCACAAATTTACACATTCTCTCAATAGCACGTCGTATTTTACAATTAATTCTGCAATATTATCAAATTAAAATTGAAATTACTCTCAGACATACACATATACACAACCTCAAATACATTATTTGAAAATAATTCAATATAACGCTATAGTCCAGTCGATAAAGTAAAAAATACACCAGAAGTACGCAAAAAATGTTAACTGAGATTTTCCTTTCGTAACTGTTAGTGTGAGGAACATCACAAAACCACAAAAATCAATTCTGGGGGTGCCGCGCAACCCCCCAAAAAACCACCCCTTCGGTGAAAGAAGACTTATTTTACTGATAACTCATTAACCGTTGAAGATATAAAAATATTGCTCATCATAAAAAAGAAAGCTTGACGAATTACCAAAAAAAGTCCTCTTGTAATTTTCTTTTATAAGCCATGGTTTTCGAGAAAATCGATATTGACAAAAATTGCAACATTTTCATTTATTTGAAATTTTTTGCGCGCGGCTCATAGAAAAATTTGAATTGCTCGAAAACCAAACAAGCTAGGAAGAAAAATTAAAATGGGTTTTAAAGGGGATGTAAAATATTGTCTTGTGTTGCCATTTTTGAGGGCTATTAATATTTATTAGTATACAAAAATTACAATATAATATAGTTATCTCTTAATTTTTTGTGCATGACTATAATATAAATTATAAATGCATTATCCTTTAGTTCAAAGTAGTACTTCAATGCAGAAAAAGTTAGGAACAAAAATAATCACATTTGCAAATTTAGCATCATGTTAAAGTTAGCCAAAAAGAAATCCAAAAACACTGCATATTCAATTTTTTCACGATGTTTTTTAATACAATTTTTTAACTATTAAATGATTAGAAACAATAGTTATGAGATATGTAAACAAAGCAAAACATTTTTGAGCTAAATTTTCAAGATGTTCGGGTCTTTTTTTATTTTTAGGAAACAATAAAAAATTTGCCAAAATTTGGTTAACTTCAACATGCTGGTAAATTTGTAAATGTGAATATTTTTATTCCTAACTTTTTCTGCATCGAAGTACTACCTTGAACTAAAAGATAATGCATTTGTAACTTATATTAAAGTCAGTTATTTGTTATCTGTGAATAGTTAAATGTACAAAAAATCAAGTGGAAACTATAATATGTTTTTATTTTTATATACTAATAGATATCAATAGCCATCAAAAATGAAAACGTAAAAGGGTATTTTATATCCCCTTTAAAACCCAGTTTGATTTTTCTTCCTAGCATGTTTTGTTTTCGAGCAATTAAATTTTTTCTATAGGTTGTGCGCAAAAAATTCAAATAAACGAAAATTCGTGCGCATTAAAAATACAAATTTTGCATTTTTTTTCAATATCGACTTCTCGAAAACCATGGCATATACATGAAAATTACAACAGGTCTTTTTTAGGCAATTAGTCAAGCTTTCTTTTTTATGATGAGCAATTTTCTTATATCTTTAACGGTTAACGAGTTATCAGTAAAATAAGGCTTTTTTCACCGAAGGGGTAGTTTTTTTGGGGGGGTTACGCGGTATCTCCAGAACTGATTTTTCTGGTTTTGTGATGTATAATCGCTCCACTAACAGTTACTCAGGGAAAATTTCAGATAATATTTTTTGTAATGGAAATCTATATAATTATCGGACTACTAGCAATGAAATTAGTTACAAAATATTAGTTGATTTGGCAACAGCGTAGGCAAAGTAAAGCATGCTTAATTTCAATTAATGTGCCGTGCATAATGTCGTATTCATGACAGCCGGGTACACAAATAACTTTTAAGTTTAACATTGCATTTCATTATTGATGAAATGTTTTACAATTTGCAAGGATTGCAGCGTGTAAAATCTCATACAGCATTTTTAATGATTTATCAGCTCCCCAATTTGGCTATAGTGAATTGGAATTGCGGGACTAAAACGCAATTAATTTTTAATCAAAATGCCACTGATACGCAGTGTAATTATGGAGGGCATAATTGAACATAATTATTTTGTGTGTAGGCACTATAACTGTAATATATAATGTTTCAACTCATCGGCGGTTGTTGCTAAAATTCTTTCATTAATAAAATATACAAGGAATAAACGTTGTCCGAAAATTGTGTAGAAAAGATAACTGCATGATTTATCTGACCTCTTCGAAAGACTTTAGGATCATACTTATGAATAAATCTTCAACAATTTAGATGTTATATTCTTAGTATATTGTTCACAACTTGACCGATTACCAAGCACCATTACATTTGAACATTAATATCTGTTCCTAAAACTGTTCATGGCGATACCGAAGACATTGTGGAGCAATTATCAGTATATCTAGAAGAACCAGGCAATTCAAGAAAAATAAGCTATTTTATTGGGTATAGTATCAATAATACTACTGGATTGCTTTATGCATTGCCCCTTTTGGGCATATCGCAACGTTCGGACTTTACAGCAAACTATGAAATTAGTACTAATCATACTTTCTTACATTCCCAAATACCAAGTTTGCTAAATACGCTGTAGCCCAGTGTTTGACGGTAAAAATAGGTGGATTATTTCGGATAACACCGATTGACGTAAAATTGGGATAGTAAGTAGTAGCACAGGCAATGAAGGCAAAATTTTGTAAAAACCTCGCAAGAATTAATAAAAGGATCATCCCCGGGATTTAAGTAGACAATAACCTGTAGAATGGAATGATGCATTCTTTGCACTTCCAAGTTCCGGAAAAATTCAAAAAAATTTGGAAAAACTTTTTGATTTTCGGTTTTTTTACTCTACTGGCTAAAATAATGAAAATATAGAAAAAAGTTTTCAACAAAATTTGTAGCTCGTCTCTTTCTCTACAAAAAAGGTCTGTGCAAGTTTTTGTCTTACTCAAGCCGTTTACGAGGTAAGTCCAGTTTTCCACTTATAATTTTGAGCCGCTCCGAAATGCGCGGAAAATGAGAATTCTCTGGGAGTTTCGTACGACCGGACACATCAATTGATAATTCTTACTATTGAGAGCCGCTAAGAAAATGAAAACAGCGTAAAATGTAGAGAAAAGTCTCAGCTTTAATGTGGAACTAATCACAAAATTCATAAAAAAATTTATCATCAGAGAAAGAAGATGGCTTAATAAACTTTATACAGTTGATTTATTCACATCTTTGAGTTTTATGCATCCCGCCTATTTCTCCCGTAACATTGGGAGCTTTTTCACTGCATGGATTCGATTTCACACACCTTTATCTATATTTCGTGAAAATTTTATTGAAGAATGTTAAGAAACAAACAAGTTGTATATGTTTTACTGTATAATTGTACATTTTCTGAAAGTGTATGACTAATGTAGACAAATTGAAAAAGTACTGCATGCATTTAAAGACTCTAAAGTCTTTCTAAAGAATATGTTTTATTGTACTCATAATCGAAGAATTAAGACTGTACTATTATTATTAGTTAAGATATAGCGAATTGAACTCCAAAGTTTAGAGGTGATTGATCGATGAGAAATATACCCTCTACTTTGATCGCAAGGCATATTTTTCCAACAAAAGTAATTGCAATAAAATGTCAATTGTATTAATATATCATTATATTAGAGTATATAGGCAAAACGAATTATCATTCTAATGACTCCCGTTAAAGATATGAATAAATCTGCGAATCA
Source organism: Stenurella melanura (assembly GCA_963583905.1). NCBI lineage: Eukaryota > Metazoa > Arthropoda > Insecta > Coleoptera > Cerambycidae > Stenurella > Stenurella melanura. The sequence goes on from OY757309.1 coordinate 87,005,608, forward strand.
ACTGTACAAAGTTTACTAAGCCACCTTCTGACACTTTTTCTCTAGGATCAAATTTTTTATGAATTTTGTGATTAGTTCCACATTAAAGCTGAGCTTTTCTCTACATTTTGTGTTATTTTCATTTTTTTGGGCTCTGAATAGTAAGAATTATCGATCGATGAGCCCCATCGTACGAAATTCCCGGAGAATTCTCATTTTTCGCGAATTTCGAAGAGGCTTAAAACTATAAGTGGAAAACTCGATTTATCTTCTAAACGGCTTAAGTAAGACAAAAATTTGTAAAGACCTTTTTTGTAGAGAAAGAGATGAGCTACAAACCGTTGGGAACTTTTTTCTCTATTTTCATTATTTTGGCCACTAGAGCAAAAAAACCGAAAATCAAAAGGATTTTCCAAATTTTTCTTAATTTTCCCGGAACTTGGAAGTGCAAGGAATGCATCATCTCATTTTCCAGGTTGTTACCTATTTAAATCCCAGAGATGATCCTTTTATTAATAATAATAATACTTTATTTCCACATTTAAAATGTAAATATGCAACAAAATGTAGAATACGTCAGTTCTTATACTAGAGTGCAAATATAAACATAAACACTAGACCTGTAATAAATAATACAATAGTAAACAAACAAACTTAAAAACACTTAAAAAAAGAAAACATAAATTACTTATATAAAACGTGTAGACAGTAAAAAGATTTAAATATATCTGTATTAAACAAAAAATTCATCCAGGGTATAGCATACTTTATTTACCAATAAATGTTTGAGTTTTACTCTAAAAATCTTAATATTTGAAGATGATCTAATTTCATCGGTTAAAAAATTGAAACATTTACAGCCATTATATATAAAACTTTTTTGGTACATTGCTGTTCGAAAGGAAGTAGTATGCATTTGTTCTTTATGCCGCGTTTCATACCCGTGTCTTTTTTGATTGTTTAAGTACATAGTCTTGTTTTTGAAAACGTACGTGCAGATCTCCAATATATAAGTACTCGCCAATGTCAAAATTTTAAGATTTTTGAAGGCGTTTCTGCAAGTCTCTAAACTTTTTAATCCCGCAATTATGCGCACTGCATATTTCTGTAATGTAAAAACCCTATTTACTTGAGAACTATTTCCCCAATTAATTATGCCATATTTTAATCTTGAATGAAAGTTGGCATAATAAAGAGTTAATAGAATTTCCGCACTGCAATGATTGGACGTAAATTTTAATCCAAAACAACTGCTTCTTAGTTTCCCACATAGCATTTCTATATGTTGATTCCACTGTAGATGCATATCTACAGTAATGCCTAACATTTTAATGGATTCTGTAGGAAATATTTGAAAATTGTTAGAAAAATGCAATTTCTCAGGGTTTCTCTTTAAGCTAAATACTATTGAAGTGGTCTTATTTTTGTTTAAGCACAATTTATTTTTGTCTGTCCAGTTGCATTATATACTTTTTCAGTGGTAAGTTTTAAACTAGCTAAATTATCCTCAACTATAAGGATGTTAGTGTCATCAGCATAACAGATTGTAAGAACATTAGGTATTTTATTTAGGTATAGAATTAAATCGTTCGCAAAGAGTATAAAGAGTAAGGGCCCAAGTATAGATCCCTGTGGAACTCCCTGTTTTACCTCTAGACTATTACTGGATGCACCATTGGGAATCTGTACAATTTGTCTCCTGTCCTTTAGGTATGAGGACAGTAAATTTAAAGGAGAGCCTCTTATTCCATATCTACAAAGTTTAGCTTTTAGTAGCTGATGGTCAACATAGTCGAAAGCTCGAGAGAAATCTATAAAAAGCCCTAACACGAACTTTTTGTTATCTAGTGCATTAATTGTTTTATCATGGAAGACACATAATGCTGTCTCGGTGCTTTTATTACTAGTGAAGCCATTTTGTGATTTGGATAGCAGGTCGTTACTATATAAAAAGACGTGAGAGGTTCCTCAATGGCTAATTCAATAAGTTCTGACACACTAGACAGAAGACTTGTTGCTCTGTAATTTTCATACATATTTGCATCTCCTTTTTTAAACGTCGGTTGAACTAATGCTAATTTTAACATTCTTTTAACATTATTAATTTTTATTACCCTAAATGGCTAATTGTCCTGTACTATAGGGAATGGCCCAAGGAACAAAAGTTATATAGTGCCGATGAGCGCTATTAGCCTGGGGGTGAATGCCACCACTTCTCGGAGGTGGAAATTAGTACACTCAAAATAACTGCGGAAATCGATAGGGGGATGAATTCTAAGCAAAAAATATTCTATGAAGTTTTTTCTGTAAATCAATATTTTTCAAATTATTTACGATTGAAGATGTTGATTTTCCATCTAAAAATGCATGTTTCAGAGCGATTTTTACAAATAACTCGAAAACCTTACGTTTTCTAAAAAAATTATCATAAGCAAACAAGAAGCTTATAAAATAAGCAAATCGATTGGGTTAATTTTATTTCTGTAGATGCAATGCTCGTTGAAGGTGATTGCTTATTCGCCAAAAACTGAATTCGACTTTAAACGTTGAATAACGAAAAAACGGCGAATTTTTGGAGGAAACCTTGTTAGGCCCTCTTTAAAGTACTCGAAGATACCTTTAAAATGAGCTTTAGTGTTAGCATCAAAACTTACGAAGTTGTGATGAAATAAAATGGTTGTCTAGTTTTTGAAACACTATCCCAAGCCAATGTACTATAGATCAGGTGAGATTCTACTAATAATGAATAGTATAGTACTTTCAGTTCGTTGGTATCTATAACTTCACTTAATTTTTTAAAGTATAGAATAGTTTTTATTTTATTTATTACACACTTGTTACTACTATTAAGCACATCCCATTTGAGATGGCAATCTACTTTAACTCCCAGACATTTTATTTATTTTGATAGTTTAATACAAATATCGGCTGAATTTCCTATTTTTATAGGACTGACATCGGAAAAATTTGAGCTGTTAGAGCAAAATAGTACATAAAATGTTTTGTTAAAGTTTATCGTCAACAAATTGTGATCAAACCAGTCTTTGATGGATCCATACATCTTTCTACAATTTTTTCAAGTTAGTCCAGTTATCTATGCTGTAGTATATGTCAGTATCATCCGCACAAGTAGTTATGAACTATTATTGATGGTTCTTCCTATATATGATCGGAAGGAAATTTGCAATATTCCTTTTTGAATTTTCTCTAACTATTGTCACGACCAACAGAATGGTCATAAGAGGAGCAACTTGGTTTTAAGAGAGGTTGTCGGGAATTAACAAAGGCAGATTAAAAACAATGCAATATTTATTTTTGGCACTGGGCCATAAAATGGACCCACAACATAACGACAATAATTGTTACACTTTGAGAAAGGCCTTACCAACGGTGCATGTTGAAGGAAGATGCGTCACTTCGGCTACATTAACTAAAAACTGACTGTCGAAAAGGACTCCAAAATAACTCAACTACTCAAACTCCAACTCCAACTCAAATTACAACGTCGGAACTAAAGGAATCCCTGTTTCTTTTTATTATTCAGTTTATATGTTTAGCAACTGTTTGTTTGGAAAAAGGTTTAAACAATGTCAATGTCGTATTTATATATGTTTATGTTTTATTATTATATAATTCTAATATTAACGTTGACTTTCATTCATTGTTTTGAAATTTAAAATAAACGAGGGTCGAGTATGTTTGTTTATTCAAGCATTTGCTATTTTCCCGGATTTGACTACTTAATAATATTTCCTGACAATATTATAGGTTTGTTCTTTTATACCTCCCCACCCAATTGTCCCATATTGTATAATTTATTTAACTAAATCATAATACGATATTTTCAGCTGGCTCAATGAAAGAATATAGCCAAGTTGATACATTTTATGCTTTGTATATGAACATTCCATCTTAAAAGGAATCAAAATATTTGACAGAGCAGTTGAAATACTTTGGTCGCCATAATAGATACACACTGTATATAAAATTTAAGCTGAGCAAGAAGCAGGTTTGAATAAAATTTTAGGAAGTCGAACAATCTTCCATAAATTATTTGGAACATTCGCTATAATTTATAGGAATGCACCTCAACATGGTAAGTTCGATACTGTACATCTGCACATCGCAATAAATAAGCGGTTGCCGTGCATATTCAGAAAAGCGGCTGTCTGATCAACATTTGGATTAAATGTTAAATTGTAATACATTCTTTTAATTCTTGTAAGTACGCAGTTATGTTGGGCTTCTTCTCGGAACTGGGTATTTTATTGCTGTGATAGGATGCATTCACTCCACATGCATGTAATCTGGGCTTAGATATTTTATTTTCTAGTCTAGATAATTAACTGAAATTAAAAACATGGCATGCAGTTACTTTATAAAAATTCTACAGAGAACTAGTTAAATGAAAAATAACATAGAATGCCATTGTAATGTTAGCCACATCCAATTTCAAATAAGACTTATATTTTTATACACGCAGAGAACATTTTTCTGAGGATTTCATTATTCAGTAATCATTAGACATTTGTTTTGTATATGTGTTATTGGTGAAATATGCAAGAAAGAATTGCATATCCATTAAACTTCCGACAAGACCGGTTAATAAATGCTCTAAAATTAAGATAATACTGATAACATTAATAAATAATTATTAATGAGCAAAAGTCTTCAGTGACGGCAGTCGCAGTAATGTAACCAACAGTCACGTGGCGCAGTAGTTCAGTCGACATAATATCGCATGCTCGCGAAATCAGGGCAGTGAAGTTGACAGATGCCATAAAAAAAATTATTTCTTAACTTTTAGTTTATATACCTAATTTCTGGACTCTTACTACCTTGATTTACCACGTTTAACTCTAACCCTCTTTAAAATCTTTATGTTTCCTGGCATTCTAAAGCTGTTTCAACAAAAACCACCCCAACTTTATTATTAAAAAATTAATAAGTCTACAATCATGATTTTCATTTTGTTGTAATTTACAATTAAATTAAAATTGGAACTTATTTTATGAAGCCTGATTTCATCCTGATTTGCTACAACTAAACTAGTATCATCCGCAAACCATAAATTATTAATCTTCATTCTGCATATATCTTTTCCATCCTGCCAGCTCTTCAGCACATCCCTCTGATCACTACAGATGTTGAAAGACAGATCACCTCCTGTTTGACGCTTTTGCTATAATATTTTACGTATACCAATTATTATATTAAAGTATACGACATTTCTTAAAATTCTAAAGATATTATCTGTTTATCGATTAAGTATATTATGAATTAAAGAGGTCCAAATGTTGTTCCCTGAGGTACTCCATAGTTTACTACATTTCCAAGCTAGTGAATTTGTGTGCTTTATTTTTCTGCACGGTATTCAAACAACCACTTATGACTAACAGTGTCAAGGACCTTAACTGGACCTAGGCATACGTATGGCGAGGACTCTTCGTCATCTATTTTTCATAAATTTCAGATGTTAAGAACGAAATTGCGTCTAAATAATAAAGTAATGTAAGATTAATTACTGTAGTCGTTTTGGTTTCAATTAATAAAAGATTATATACAGTCAAATTCACTTTAGTATGTCTAAATTGTTTTTTAAATACAAAAGAAGAGCATGAGAGATCTACAAAGCTTGGATAAACAAATACACATTTGTCAAGGTAATAAAATAGAGTCCATTGAAATTTTACAAAAAATTAGGCCGCATCTTACATTTTGGAGAGGACGAGATGTTATCTTTTTATGTGTAGGGGGGTCCAGTGTGAATATAATATTTGATTTTGAGGGATGAAAGTCCCCATTTGGCAGCCATCTGAAAACGAGGGCGTAAACAGTTCTTCCACGATATCTTGAGAACCGTAAGTCTCACAAAATATAGTCTCAGGGATGACAGGGTGTCTACCGCGCCACTGAAGATCAAGAAAAATCGTAAAATATCAGCCGGAGTTCGCTACACATTTATATTAAGTAAAACGACAGATATTAGCATAAGAAATGACACATATTTCAGAATCGCAAAAATTCATGGGATGAAGGTGTCTACCGTGCCACTGAAGAGCAAGAAAAATCGTAAAAAAGTCAGCCGGAGTTTGCTACGCATTTATATTAAGTCAAACGACAGATATTAGCATAAGAAATGACACATATTTCAGAATCGCAAAAATGCAGCGGATGAGGGTGTCTACCGCGCCACTGAAAAGCAAGAAAAATCGTAAAAGAGTCAGCCGGAGTTTGCTACACATTTATATTAAGTCAAATGACAGATATTAGCATGAAAAATGACATACATTTCGGAATCGCAAAAATTCAGTGGATGAGGGTGTCTATGGCGCCAGTGAAGAGCAAGAAAAAAAGTCAGATTTTGTAGAGAATTGAATTCTCTACAATTTTGGTCTGGATATTTCTTAACGTAAAATTGAAAATGAAAAAGTTAAAAGTTAAGAATAGACTAAAATTTTCCAGAAAAGTAACGCTTATGAGTCATAAGTTTTCTTCTATCGATTTTATTGAAAAAACACATCCGATGTTTTTTGTAGATTATTTTATTGCGAACAATTTCTAAAATCTCTACTCGTTTTTTAATTATCTTTTCTTTAGAGAGCTATTAGGACGCTGCAAAAGGATCAAACCAATACTCAATTCAAAACGCGCGAAAGAGTGCACGAAGGAGCACTAATCTGAAACTATTTTAACTATACGTTTTTAGGTCGCTGATTACGAAAATCGGGGTCCCGCAATCCTGATAGTTGGGAAACACCTCGAGAAATACAAAAACATCCCTTTTGGAGGGTTTCTAGCGATAATTTTAATAAAAGTAAAAGAGGAAATCGCCTTTTTTAATACTAATTTGCGAAGGTGGTTGATTTATTCCAATATTATATGATTTTGTATAATCAGAGGGGTTAAGACCACCCCCCTAATCGACTTAAAATTCAAGAAGTTGGTAAAGAAAAAAATGTCTACTTTTTCTTCAAATTTGGTTGAGTGGGCATTGCCGAGCAAAAGTAATTTATTCTCAACTCTTAAGGGGGTAAAACTACCCCCACCTACCACTAAATTGAAGCAGGCTTTAAAAAACAAGTTAAATTTTTTTCTTTTTCATTTGTTCGTTTTATTTTTTATGAAATATTACTAAAAATTTTGTGATATTTTTCTTTATTTCGATTTAGGGGGTGGTTTAACCAACCAAGAGGGTTAAAGAATAATTTCAAAACTTTTTTAGTAATATTCCTTCACAAATAAAATGAAAATGAAATTTACCCGTTTTTCAAAACCTGCTTCAATTTAAGGAAAGGAGGGTTTTTTTACCCCCTTAAAGGTTGATAATAAATTACTTTTGCCCAATAATGCCCATTCAACCTAAATTGAAGCAAGTAAAAGAAAAATATTTTGTACAAATTTTCTTAATATTGTTATGAATTACACCCCCTTGGAATTGGAGATGATACGCCTATGCCTACTAATTGTGACTGGGAGCTGTCAGAATAAAATGGACTTTTCTGGAATATTGTTGGAGAAGATTCTTGAATGTTTCTAGATGGATCTAGAGAGTCAAATTCGGAGTATATAAGGCGCGACTACCAGCGCGGAAGGGGAAGTTTATTAAGAAGGCAGTTTATAAAAGTGAACAAGTTGAAAAGTGAAAAGTGAGGTTAACTATTAAGTAAACAAGTATTGTACAGTCAGTAAATTGTTAAATAAAGTGTTAGTAGTGTTTATCTCTTGTTGAAATTATTTAGAACCCACGGATTCATACAGGGTGCTTCCCAAAATGTTGAAAATTCGCCACATTGGTGTCAGACGCGGAATTTTGACAAGAGGATTTTTCGGAAGTGTTGAGAAGACTGGGACGGTATTCTCGGAGTTTGTGCTAACACAGGGAGGACTAATTTACTGGACATTGTTCGAGGATTATTTTCGAACAGGAAAATAGTGTCAAGTGCATTTTTGAGACATTGTAGAACATTTTTGTTGGACATTAGTGGTTAAGTGACAAAGAATCTAGATAAGACTTTTTTGTGCCGTTTTGAGGTTTTTCTGGGCAGTCCCATTACCGATAGTGACGTAATAATTAAATTTTGTTGATAATTATATGCCGATAACAACCAGAAGCATGGCATCCGAAAAACAAATGCAGGACTTTATGGCCCAAATGCAAAAGATGATGATGGATCAGGAAAGGAAGCGCCAGGAAGAGAAAGAAGAACAGGAAAGGAAGCGCCAGGATGAGAAAGAAGAACGGGAAAGAAAACGACAAGAAAAAGAACAAAAACGCCAACAGGAAAAAGAAGAACAAGAACGAAGACGTCAAGAGGAGAAACAAGAAGAGGAGAAACGACGTCAAGAGGAAAAACAAGAAGAAGAGAAACGACATCAAGACGAAGAGAAACGACGTCAGGAAGAATTGAGAAAAATCATGCAAGACTTGGACATTAAACAACAAAAAGAAAGAGACGAACTAAGGAAAATTATAGAAGGCCAACATAGTGCCATATTTGCCGTCACTGAAGAACTTAAAAATAAAGTCGAGCAAGAAGTAAGCGAAGTGAAAGAAAAAGTAGACAAGGTTGAAGAGAAAATGCACCAGGTAGAAGGAGAAATTGACCAGCTTAAACAACAGTTGAGGGATAGAGGAAACCAGCAACTGGTATCGTCAGGCCAGCGATTAAAAATTCCCTCCTTTGATGGTCAAAATTCCTGGATGACTTACAAGACACAGTTTAAGGCAGCAGCGAGTGCAAACAACTGGAATGACGAAGAGAAGGCTAAGGCATTAATCGTAGCTTTAAGAGGCCAAACATTGGAATTGCTCCAGACAATTCCGGTAGACCAACAACGGATTTTTAGAGTTTTAGAAGCCTCCTTAGATCTACGATATGGCGATCAACACCTTGCTCAAGTTTACCAGACCCAGCTGAAATTGCGCGTTCAGAAAGCTGGAGAGAGTCTGCAAGAATTTGAAGCTGCGGTAGAAAGACTGGCACACTTAGCGTATCCTAATGCGCCAAGAGAATTTAAAGAGCAATTGGCAGTGGGGGCGTTCCTAGACAGGATAAGGGACGAGGAGATCAGGCGAGTCCTCAGGCTATCCCGACATAACAGTAGTAGTGAAGCCTTGGTGCGTGCACTAGAAATAGAAGCTGTCTATAGGGATACTCCAAAGTCAAGAGTGCGGGCTATGACGCTTGAAGAATCGCAGCCAGAAGAGAGAGACCAAAACCCTATCTTGAACGCGATTCTCAAAACGAATAAAATGATCAGTCAATTACTGGCTCAATCAAATCCTCCAAAAAGACAGGAATCACAACAAAATAGGGAAAAGCCAAGCGGGGCGGGGGTATTAAATGCTACAACTGCGGCAGGATGGGGCATATGAAACGAGACTGTCGACAGCAGAACTCGGACAGGCGAGTAAATGCTGTAAATGTAGAAGAGCAGCAGGAAAACTAAAGGTAGCCAGCACCAAGGTGGCTGTGCTGGCTAGGGAACACGGTGCCCCCAGAGAAATAAAGATTTCCCAGCTGCGAAGAATTCCAAGTAGTCTGCTGTTGCAAGGATATGTGAATGGAAGAAAGTGTGTGTTTACTGTTAACACAGGCGCTACGTCATCAATAGTGCGGCCAGGGTTTATATCAGGCTTGCAGATTAAGAAGAAGCAAAATGAACTAATTATTCGGACAGCCACGGGAGACAGGGCTGCGGTCCATGGAGAGGTCAATTTGGAACTGCAAGTTGGACGATTGAGATTCAATTACAAGGTCATTGTGGCTGACATTACAGATGATTTCATTTTGGGACTGGACATCATAGAAGAGAAGAGGTTTATTGTTGACGTAGGGGAGCGAGTCTTGAAAATTGGGAATGAGGAATTTATTTTGGCAACCGCACATGACCAATTCCATAAAGCAAGGCTATTGACAACAAAGACGATTAAGATTCCTGCTCATTCGGAACAGATCATCGATGCTGCCTTGGAAGGAAATCCTGGAGGCTGCCGTGTTGGCCTGGTGGAAGGTGACGAATCGATTAAGTCCCTAACCAATATTGTTGTGGCAAGAACTTTAACCCGGACTAAAGATAAAATCCCAATTAGAGTCGTCAATTTAAATTCCCATGCAGTAACAATCAAAGAAGGCAAACCGATTGGCTCCTATGAACCGGTCACATGGGTAGCAAGGTGTGAGGAACAAACGGAGGGAAATTCATCTACGGATATAGACCAGGAAGTCTTGACCTTGCTGAGTTCCCAGTTGGAGCATTTATCTAAGGATGAACGAGAGGAAGCAATCAAGTTCCTGAAAAAGGAAAGTTCAGTATTTGCCAAAAGTACGGAGGCCCTTACAAAAACAGAGATAGTCCAGCATCGGATAAATACTGGTGACTCACCCGCTATTCGACAACAACCTAGGAGGCTTCCGCTGGCAAAACAAGAAGAAGCCTCGGCAATGATAGATAAAACGCTACAAGATGGAGTTATTGAGGAGTCAACAAGTCCCTGGTCATCGCCAGTAGTTTTAGTTGCCAAAAAGGACGGAACGTTAAGATTTTGTGTTGATTACCGAAAATTGAACGATGTGACAAAGAAAGACAGTTACCTATTACCCCGGATTGACGACACGTTAAGTACATTGGCAGGCTCACGATGGTTTTCGACGTTAGACCTTAGGAGCGGTTATTGGCAAGTTGGGCTTCATCCTGATGATAAGGAAAAGACAGCGTTTTCGGCAGGCAGTGGTCTTTACCAATTTACGGTGATGCCTTTTGGACTTTGCAATGCTCCAGCCACGTTTGAACTATTGATGGAATTTGTACTGCGAGGGCTAACCTGGAAGACGTGCCTGGTTTACCTTGACGACGTGCTGGTTATGGGACGAGACTTTACAGAACATTTGAAAAATCTTCAAGAAGTATTTTGACGAGTAAGGAATGCACACCTGAAGTTGAACCCGAAGAAGTGTTTACTATTTCAGAAAGAAGTTAAATTCCTTGGTCACGTAGTGTCTTCGGAGGGAATACAAACGGATCCCGACAAAATTTCTGCCGTACGAGATTGGCCAAGGCCATCTAACGTTCATGAAGTACGAAGCTTCCTTGGCCTTTGCACTTATTATAGACGCTTTATGGAAGGGTTTGCAGACATTGCGAAGCCATTACACCGGCTAACAGAGGAGAAAGTTCAGTACCAGTGGACACCGGAGTGTGAAACGGCATGGAGAAAATTGAAGGCAGCTCTATGCACTGGTCCTGTGCTAGCATACCCACAACGGAATGGATTTTTTATTTTAGATACAGATGCCAGCAATTCTTCGATTGGTTGTGTGCTGTCCCAAATTCAGAACGGAGAGGAAAGAGTGATCGAGTACTTCAGCAAGGTGCTCTCCAAACCAGAACGAAACTATTGTGTAACCAGGAAAGAGTTATTGGCCATCGTCAAATCAGTGGACCATTTTCATAAGTATCTCTACGGACGACATTTCAAAATCAGGACCGACCATGCTGCGTTGAAATGGCTGTTGCAGTTGAAAACCCCGGAAGGTCAACTGGCTCGTTGGATACAACGGCTGCAACAGTACGACTTTAAAATCGGGCATCGACCAGGAAGATCTCATAAGAACGCAGACACTTTATCTAGAAGACCATGCAAGGACGACTGCAAGCACTGCTGCCATGTGGAGAAACAGCAGGGCACGGGAGTAGTCAACACTATTAAAATAGACGTTCCAGATGATTGGACAACTGAAGCCCTGAGACAAGAACAACTGAACGATGCAGAGATTGGGGCTATATTGAGAGCAAAGGAAAAAGGAATTCGACCAGAGTGGAAGGATGTTTCGGACAAAGCAGTTGGATTGAAGGCTTTGCGGGCACAGTGGGACTCACTTAGAGTTATGAACGGGCTGTTAAAAAGAGCATGGGAGAGCCCGGATGGAAAGCAAGTTGTTATGCGTCTAGTAATTCCCAGGTGTCGAGTACCGAAAGTACTTCAGGAAGTGCATAATGGAGCATCCGGTGGACACTTCGGCGTTAACAAGACCCTGAATAAAGTACGTGAACGATTTTACTGGGTAAATAGTCGTCAAGATGTCAAGCTTGGTGTCGTAATTGTAAAATTTGTGCAGCCAGTAAAGGACCACAGACTAGAAGTAGGGGTGCAATGAAGCAATATAACGTCGGGGCTCCTTTTGAAAGGATTGCGATCGATATAGCCGGACCATTCCCAGTAACCAAGGACGGTAACAAGTACATACTGGTTGCCATGGACTATTTTAGTAAATGGCCTGAAGCCTACGCAATTCCGAACCAGGAAGCGGTTACTGTCGCCAAAGTCTTGGTAGATAACTTGATATGTCGGTTTGGTGTACCCCTGGAGCTGCATTCAGATCAAGGGAGAAATTTTGAGTCAGGGGTATTTCAGCAAATCTGCAAGTTATTGGGAATACACAAAACACGGACGACAGCCCTTCACCCGCAATCAGATGGAATGGTGGAGCGACATAATAAGACTATGAAAGAACATCTCTCTAAAGTCGTTCATAAAAATCAACGTGACTGGGATCTCCACATACCGTTTTTCCTCATGGCATATAGAGCTGCTATCCACGAAACTACAAAACAGACTCCGGCTCGTGTAGTATTTGGACATGAGATCAGACTGCCATGTGATTTGATGTTTGGAACACCAGGTGGAGAACGGCTTCCTGTGAACAGCTATGTAGATGAAGTGAGTGAACGGCTAAGGAATGTCCATGAGTTAGTTAGAGACCAAATCACCATAGCCAGTGACAGAATGAAGGCTCGATATGACCGTAAGGGTAGTTCAGAAGGATTCAAGGCAGGAGACCTGGTCTGGCTGTACAACCCACAGCGGAAGAAAGGAAGGTCACCGAAACTTCAACCGCCTTGGGATATACCGTATACTGTTATTACCCGAATTAATGACGTCGTCTATCGAATTCAACGAAGCAAAAAGTCCAAGATGAAGATCGTGCATTTGGACAGGCTGGCGAAATACATCAATGATTCTGAGTTGCCTGATCGGGACGATCAGGTTTAAGGAGGGGGCAGTGTTATGAATTACACCCCCTTGGAATTGGAGATGATACGCCTATGCCTACTAATTATTGTTACTGGGAGCTGTCAGAATAAAATGGACTTTTCTGGAATATTGTTGGAGAAGATTCTTGAATGTTTCTAGATGGATCTAGAGAGTCAAATTCGGAGTATATAAGGCGCGACTACCAGCGCGGAAGGGGAAGTTTATTAAGAAGGCAGTTTATAAAAGTGAACAAGTTGAAAAGTGAAAAGTGAGGTTAACTATTAAGTAAACAAGTATTGTACAGTCAGTAAATTGTTAAATAAAGTGTTAGTAGTGTTTATCTCTTGTTGAAATTATTTAGAACCCACGGATTCATACAGGGTTCTTCCCAAAAAGGTGGAAAATTCGCCACAATATTAAGTCGGTGTAGGGGTGGTTTTATCCTGTTATTATCCCTAATCATATAATTTGGCTATATTTCGTATAGATCAACCACCCTGCAAATTAATATTAAAAAAGGGGATTTCATTCGATTTTTATTAACATTATCGCGAAAAACCCAAAAGACGTATAGTCAAAGTAGTTTCAGGCCGGGGTTTTTTCCTGCACCCTTTCGCGGGTGTTAATTGGATTATTGGTTTGATCCCTTTGCAGCCTCCTAACACCTCTCCAAAGAAAAGAAATTTAAAGAATGAGTAGAGAAAACTGTTTGCCATTAAATGATCTGCAAAAAACATCTGATGCGTATTTTCAATAAAATCAATAGAAAAAAAATTAAAACCTTCCTTATATGATATTTTTCTTGAAAATTTTAGAATATCTTCAATTATAACTTTTTCTTTTTCAATTTTGCGGTAAGAGGTATCTAGATGAAGATTGTAGAGAACTCAATTCTCTAGAAAAAAGTTTTAGAAAATTCTTATGGTTCTCAAGATATCACAGAGAAAGTGGTTACACCCTTTTTTTCACGATGGCGGCCAAATGGAGGGCTTTCAACCCCGATAACTGAGATATATCCTCACACATCAAAAAAACAAAATCTCCCCCTGTCCAAAATGCAAGGTCAATGTTACATTTCGTCAAAAACGAAAATCCCAGTAAGTCTAGGAAAATACACCACAGTATTCCAGGCTGAAATGGCCGCAATACAGTGGTGTGCAAAGGAAATTATAAGGCAAGGAACTGTAAATCAGTCGTTGCAATTTTTTCCGACAGTCAGGCTGCTATAAAAGCCATTGGTTCCATACAGGACGAATCGAGACTTGTATGGTACTGCATACAGTGTGAACTTAAGGAAATGCACAAAATCGATATCTATGTGTCATTTTTCAATAAAATCCTCGATTTTAGTTTTGTAAATGCTACATTTTGTCAATGGATCAAAATTCATGACGTCATTGGTTTTTGAGTTATGACGCCATCATAATTTTTCTTTTTTTATGGAAACAAACATTTTTGTTTACTGTTTTTGGTGGTATATTCCTTTAGCTTTCTGGTGATATAAAAAAAAACCTTATTACCTGAGCCATTCTTTTGGAAAAATTACATTTTATGTGAAAATAGCTTACCTCTCGCAAATTAACGAGTAATGTTCCAGTTTCTTATGGACTGATAAATCTGGTTGCCTACGTTTTTGTTTTAACTGCCATGAAAACTTTTGACATAAAAACAAAACGAAGAAAATAATAAAATAACAATCACCTTAACAACAGACAAATACAGGCCTTTTTGTGCAAAGTGTCGATAACTTTTTTATTCCTGGCACGTGTGGAACCTCAGTTTTGTGACACTTTTGAGACAGTATAAAACTAGTGAATGAAATGCCACGTTTAAGTGAAAGAGAACGAGTAGAACTTTTGATGATGGTTGGATATGGTGATAGGTTGAGAACTCATCAGGAAGCATGTGATGTTTTCAATGCAAGTATCCCGAAAATCAAATTTCTAGATCCACTGTAAGTAGATTGGTAGCTAGATATGATGAATCTGGCAGTGTAGCTGACCTCCCTCGATCTGGTCGCCCTAGCACAAGCAACGAAACCAAATTAAATATTCTTCTAGAAAGTGAGAAAAACCACCATCTTTCAACAAGCCAGCTGGCTTTAAATCATAACGTGAATCAAACTTCTGTTGTACATCTATTGAAAACAGAAAAATATCATCCATACAAAGTGTAATTAATCCATGAATTGAATGAGGACGATCCAGATCGGCGCTTACAATTTTGTAAACAGTTGACCTTGTGCGATGAAAACCCAAATTTATTAAAGAACATTGTTTTTTCTGATGCTACATTTTCTTTAAAGGGGACTGTACATCGGCGTAACTATGTGGGCAGGTATGATTGGTGATCGTTTATTGGGACCTTTTTTTTAAGAAAATCTTACGGCTGTAAGATATTTACAGTTTTTGATAGTTGAGCTAGTGCCAGCCTTAGCAGTTATGTTTCAGAACAATGAAAATGAAGATATTCCTGCAGAAAACGTCTGATTTCAGTAATTTCATTTTGGGATAGCAGTGCGTCAGTTTTTAGATGACAATTTTACTGGAAAGTGGATGGGTCGTCGAGGTCCGATTGAGTGGCCCCCGCGTTCACAGGATTTAACCCCCTTAGACTTTTTTCTTTGGGGTTACTTAAAGTCAAGGGTGTATTTTAACAGACCGGATACAATAGAAGAATTGAAAGACAGAATTGGCTTGGACATGGACGAATTGCCCATGAGATGATTCAGAACAGCGTGCAAAGTGTCTACACCCATCTTGGTCAAGACCAAATGATTGGAGGGTTGCAATCTGAGCAATGTAGATGATTCTTTTCTTACAATTACTTATGTAAGGTATCAATCAATAAAAAGATTTTTTTCCGAAAGAATGGCTTAGGTAATATCATTTTTTTCCATATCGCCAGAAAGTTAAAAGAATATACCACCAAAAACAGTAAACAAAAATGTCTGATAACCCAAAAACCAATGAGGTCATAAATTTTGGTATAGTGACAAAATGTAGAATCTACAAAACTAAAATCTATCTGTTCGAGGATTTTTTGACAAATGACAAATACCAACGATATCAATTTTGTGCGTTTCTTTAGGTTCACACTGTAAATATCCTTCCTTACAGACCTAGGAAGTCAGAACAAAGGGACCGTGGCGTGGATACTAGGACACAAGAGACAAAAGGGAAATGAAAAGGCTGATGAACTAGCCAGAGAAGGCGCAGGTAGCGTCCTTATAGGACCCAAACCCTTCTGTGGTGTGGCCAAGCCATGCATACGAGCATCCATTAACAAATTGGTGCAAACTAAATCTCTCGATTGGTGGAAAAATTTCCCACGACAGAGACAGGCTAAAGAGTTCATTAAAGAGCGATCGGCCAAATTTACGGAGGACCTATTAGGCCAAAATAGAAAGGCCATTAGAATAATAGTAGGTCTTGTAACTTCACTGTCGACTTAATAGACATCTCAGTCTAATGAATTTGGTAGAGGACGCAACATGTAGATTCTGCCAAGAGGCAGAGGAAACCTCAGTCCATATATTGTACCATTCTGAAGGCCTTGTTAGACTGAGATTTCAACTACTTGGTGAGCAAAAACCAAGAGCTGATAGCTACACTAAGGAGCCCTTATCAAGGCTGTGGAGTCTGATACAAAGGGCAAAGCTGGATAAGGAATTCTAAAGAAAACAAACAGGAGCACCACAATAGATTCATGGGTGTTGCGGTGGTCAAGGCCAATTAGCCAGCTCCTCCATCCTAATTTAATCTAATCTAACATTTCGATGGATTAATATACAAGAAAAAAATATATCAAATGGTGTAACACAAAACAATGTTCCAAAAAATCCGATATGACTAGGTTGGCTTAAGGTAATTTCAGATCGACAAATTACAAAACTGTAGCATTTTAGTCTAATTAACAATGGATAGTAATTAAAAGTGAACCGTTCTGGTTCTGCCAAGATCCTTCTCCTCCAAATTGTTTATGAGATGTACTTAATGGTGTTTTCACCTCCCTGACGTACCTACCATATCTCGAAGTGAAACGAAAGTTGAAAATTAAGACGTTAGCCAGTTTGTTGCATTTCTGTAACGCATATTTTGCTCATATCACATAAATTATTATAATTACTGCACTAATTTATATAACTTTCAGATTGCAGTATGCAAAACAATCAATTTAGAGATTGATAAACAATTCACAATTGATTACCATAGGCGATCTTGGGTTTCATGGGTAAGATAAATTCGTAAAAATGTTTTAATGATGAAGTTAAAGTAACCATTTACCGTAGGTAATTCATACGTCAATAATTAGTTCCTTATCTAACTGGACGTGCTAAACAATTAAGTATAAGTTTAATTGGCTCTTAAACAATCCAGACAATGCATTCTCTTGAGACACTCGTCTAACTTATTTGTGGGATTACTATATGAATATTCATGGACGGTGTAATCCACAACGGTGGCTGATAACTCCGTTGCACAAATTTTATTGTTATGTATTCACAGAAAAAATATTTGTAGCCAATACACTTAGATAAAAAAGCTATTACTTTAAACTTCACGTGTTAAAATATAAAAATGACAAAGAAGGTATTATTGAACATAGTTTTATAACGTTTTTCTGTGTAAAAACTTTATTTTGCGATATTTCGACTTTATGAGTTGGGACTCCAACTAACAAAGTTGCTCTATAAATTTAAAATAATAGTACAGTTTTATTTTATTACTGTTGCATTACTGCTCTGCAAAAATTATTTTGTTTTATTAAAACTGCCAAAGTGATTATATAGTCTTCACAGGTAAATCGTCATATAAATAAGTGCTAAGAATATTTTTACAGCTAAATTATAAAACATTTTGTAGAATTTGTGTTTCGCTGTTTTATAAAGGTATATACAGCAATTGTTATAGGATGTTTTAGCTCACGAAGCGAAATTGATTTATAACATATTTATAGTAATGACCTCCGGCAAGTTTTTGTCCGTTTACAAACAAATATAAAACTATTATTTAAGAGTTTAACTAAGCATTAATGAAACAATTTTACAGGGATTCTTCTTAAGACAATATTATTGCTGAGGGCATATTGTAGCTGCTAAACAATTGTTATATAAACGAGGCACACACTGCTCCCACAAAACACTTATAAAATAGTTAAAAAGCTAAAAATTGTCTTTATAGACTATAACATGTTCTGTGCCATTTTTATGAAACATGGGTAAGTGTTATAAATTAAGTTTGCACCACGAAGGATAAATTCTTATATCACATTTCTTGTCTGTTCTAATGTGAAGGATTTACAATATCTCTAGCTGTTACAAATAGGTCAGGTAATTGCATGGTGGCTCCTATAATATTACAACCGTAGTCGTCTGCCTTTTGTTGGTTAGATGGAGGTTAGCTTCATCCTTTAAAAAATTGAACATATACATTTCCACATCAGAAGTAGTTCGTTTAGTCGTTTGAAGTAAATATTAAACAAGCTAACCGATTTACTGCCCTTTTTATATAATTGTTGCATATTCTATACGATACCCTTCCCAGTTTTTTTGTAACTAATATTAGTTTTAGACATTTTTAGATTAATTACAAAACATAAAAAAACCGCTGCATAAGGAATCACAATTTCCACATCCAGATTTTTCGTCCATGTCAATTTATTTAAACCTGACTATATTTGCACTCTATTATGTGGAAATTATTGTTCGTAGAATTTTAATGATATTTGGGGAAGATATCGTAGAAAAATTTGAGGTGTTGGTTTCTACCATATGCGTTAAAAATGAAGTTTTTAGCTAGTTCTACTTATTTTGCGCTATCTAAAACCTACCACCTCCCACCCCTTCAACGGAATCATCTCAATCAGATGTCGTTACTATACATACGTGTACTAACTTAACTTTCAAGTGCATATCTAAATTCTATGTTATCAATCACTTTAAGAGTGGAGTGGAGGTGGTGGGGGTGGGGTGATTGAAAAATATTAGAAAGATATCTGAGGCCTTGGTGTCTAGTATATACACTAAATCCCAAGTTTCTGTACTCTTACTAGCTTGCTCTACTTATTTTTCCCTATTTACTTCTACTTTCCCCCAACTCCTTCAACGAAATCATGTCGAAATATAATCTAGTTTGAAATGTCCTTATAATACATATGTATACCAAATTTCAAGTGAAGGTCTCAATTTAATTTCATCAACTCTTTTATTAAGGGAAGAGGGGGTAGGTGGTGGGGAAGAAAAATATTATTAAAGAAACCCGAGGCCTTCGCTTCTAGTATATACACCAAATCCCAAATTTCTGTACTCTTACCAGCCTGCTTTACTAATTTTCCCCTATTTACCCCTATTTAACCCCCAACCCTTCAACGAAATCATCTCAGAAGAGAACGTGCGGGAAAAAAAGAGTTACAAACAGACAGATAGACAGACCGACAGACAGACAGAAAATTTTTTTCGCTCAAATTTAAAATCTCGACGATTTTTTTTTCTTGTAATAGGTTTAGAATGCATTCTAAAACTATTTCAAGAAAAAAAATTTTGAACGTTTTTTACGATTACTATATTTCCAGTCCACTACGTGGATGTGGAAGTAATAGCAGTTTTTATATAACAACGGTATAAAGGAGGGATCGGAAGGATTATCTAATTTTTTTTTATTTAAAAAATGTGTAACTTTTTTGTCTATTAATCGATTTTGTTCACAGACAATAGGGTCCTCTAGCGAGCACGAACTTACTGTCCAAATTTAATTAGAATCGGACTTTTCGTTCTTAAGTTATCATGCTTACAAGGAACATGACGGACGGACAGACAAACGGACGGACAGACGGACAGATGGACGGTCAGATATTTTGAAAGAATTCGATCACTAAACACAGTGATATGAAAATTTTCTCTCTACGAGTAATATTACTGGTTTTATAAATGTGCCGATCGAATGCAATAAATATATTCTTCGTTTTGTATTTGAGAAGAGTATAATAAATAATATAATATGTATTATATAGGGCCGCTAATATGTATGGAAACGGTCGATTATCTCCTAAAGTAAGATAGCTAAGTTATAATATATGAAAGTTTTATGGTTTTTTGAAATTACAATAAAATTAAGTACACAGGGTCAGTCAAAAAGTCATGACGAAGCACAGTTGTTTTTTTACCATATTCAAATTCTTTTCGAAGCAATAAACAATATTCATATGGCACATAATATACCTAAATTTATCCGTTTTCGAGATGTCGAACTTTGAGAATCATTTTCTTATAAATTATGCAAAAATATTTTAGTCCATTAAGTTTATGCTCCACCAATTTTCGCGCAAAAATACCAAGTGAAACCGACCGTATTGAAATTTTAATGATCATAGGTTATGGTGATAGAAGACAAAGTTGTGGCCAAGTAGTGAATATTTTAAATGAACTGCATCTCGATCGGGTACCTTTTTCTAAATCAACAACAAACATTGTAGTGTTTTCATGAAACTGGGTGTAAAAGATTAACCAAAAAATGGAGGACCGGTAAGCATTACAAATGAAGAAATATTTTGAAAGTTATGTTAGATGTGGTGAAAAATCCAGTAAATTCAACATAACAGACGGCTTTAAATCATAACATAACAACAAGTCGATACTCCATTCAAGAAATTTGCAAACGGAAAAAATTATATCCATATAAAGTTTATTTGTTACAAGAATTGAGGGAAAATGATTTTGATCGGAGAATCGAGTTTTGCGAAGTCATTATGGATAAATTAAATGAAAATTTCAACTTAGTCCACCACCTATTCTTTTCTGACGAACCTACATTTTCTTTAGACGGGCACGTAAACCGACACAACTGTAGGTATTGCCCAGACCAAATTTCACACGGGATAGAGGAAGTCCACGCCCGTCGACCACAAAAAGTAAATGTTTGGTGTGGCATTATTGGTGGATAAATCCTAGGACTCTATTTTATAAACGGAGAAACCTCTGAACGATATTTGTTACTTTTGCAAGAGCATATTATTCCAGAGATTAGACGATTATTCCCGAACAATAACAATCCCAATTTATCGGTAGAACAAATATGATTTCAACATGACGGCGCTCCTCCACATTTCAGACCTGTGGCACGGGCATATCTAGAGGAAAGTTTTCCTGATAAATAGATTGGGCGCATAGGGGCAATTGAATGGCCAGCTAGGATTTCCGATATATCCCCGATTGACTTTTTCTGTGGGGTCACTTAAAAAATGTAGTCTACAAAACTAGGCCGCAAAATATCGAAGAGTTATAAGAAAGGAATAAGCATGAAATTTCCACGATTTCTCCCAATACCCTTTTAGATTTACTACATAATTTTGTTCAGCGAATTCATTACACAGGTTTATAAAAAGAAAAAGTTTTCAGGATCTGGGGTCAGACCATTCGTGTATTTTTCGAGGCTGAATTCGAATCTGTTTTTAGTTTTGCTCTATCATGTCAGGATTTTGAGATATTCTAACCTAAAAGTTGAACATATTTGAGGTTATGTAGATTTGAGATTTTTTTTCTCAAGAAACCATGTGTGGGACCACCATGTCTTCACCTTTAAAATACCGTTGAGTTTGCTCAAATGTCTTTTTTTTTTTTTCGCCGATATATTGCAATTTAAATAATGACCATAAGATTTCCGTACTAATTAAATGTATTGGGAAAGATATGATATGAACGGACGATTTTAAAAATTAGATATCTCAGCGAAAGAAAAAAAGATATTTGAGCAAACTCTACGGCATTTTAAAGAGGAAGATTTGTACTTTAAGATCCCATACATGGTTTCTTGAGAAAAAATTATCTCAAAGCTACATAACCTCAAATATGTCTAACTTTTAGGTTAGTATATTTCAAAATCCTAACGTGATAGAGCAAAACTAAAAACAGATTCGAATTCAGCGTCGAAAAATACATAAGAAACGTATGGTCTGACCCAAGATCCAGACAACTTTTTCTTTTTGTAAACCTGTGATTATCAGGAGGCAAATTGTGAACACTTTGTGTTCCTCATAAAATAGAGTTCCAAAGAAAATATTTATTGTTTATTAAAACTCGTTTTCTCTCTTTTTTCTGCATAACTATTGTTTTCATAAAATTTATAAATTCCAGGATATTCATTAAAAAATACATTTTTTGTTTCATGCATTTTTATCAACTCTGAACAATCCATATCCTCCACTTTGTATAATTTTCATAGCAAATATCCATAATTTTTGGCGGTTTCTTTAATAAATTTGAGAGTAGTAAAAATTTGTATTCAAAATTTGATTTTTCGAAAACGGTTAAGTTTAGGTACATGATGTGTTATATGAATTTTATTTAGAATTTCGAAAATAATTGAAATATGGGATAATAGACAGGATGTTCCATTAAAGAAAAAACAACTTTGTTCTGTCATGACTTTTTGCCTGATCCTGTATACTTAGTTTTCTTTGCTGTAATAGATTTGAAAAAACCCTAAAACTTTCGTGTCTTAACATTTTTCGCTAGCTATCACACTTTCGGAGATAATCGATCGTGTTTATACAGATCAGCGACCCTGTATCTGTATATACAATATACATTTTATAGGCTGTATTCCCATGACTCGAACAAATGGCGAAGGCGCTTGGAATAATATGTCTTACTAGAATAATTCAGGTTGAACGTTTTCGCTAGCTAAACGTAATGATTGCTTGAAATGAAATATATCTGAAACAGAAGAGAAGACTATAAATAAAATGATTGAATAATTAGATATTATAAAATAGAAAAAAGTTATTCTAGACATCTATACAAATCTATACAGGGTGGGGCAATAGTGCGTCGGATCTCGACATATCGAGTTCAACGATAGCTAGAAATTTTTTAAAAAATTGCAAGTAAACTAGATAAAAAAGTCTATAACTGGAAATTATTTTCGAACATACAGGGCGAGCCAAGACGAAATTACAGGACCAAGTGCCTTTTTACTTCCACATCCACGTAGTGGATTGGAAGTATAGTCATCGCAAAAAAATTTTCAAAAATTTTTATTCGTGAAATAGGTTTAGAATGTCATGAAACGTCGAGATTTTAAATTTGAGCGAAAAAAAAAATTTCTGTCTGTCTGTCGGTCTGTCGGTCTGTCTGTCTGTCGGTCTGTCTGTAACTTTTTTTTGTCCGCACGTTTTCTCCGGAACGGTTTGAGATATTGACTTGAAATTTTGTACACGTATATATTATGACGAGATCTGGAACTGGATTGTTTTTTGAGGAAATCCGGTGAAGGGTTGGGGGTTAAATAGGGGAAAATACGGAAAAATAAGTAAAGCAAGCTTGTAAGAGAACAGACACTTGAAATTTGGTGTATGTACTAGAAGTTAAGGCCTAAGATTTTTTTATAACATCTTTCAACCCCCACCACCCCTACTCCAATATGAAAAGGGTTGATTAAATAAAATTGAGATATTCATTTGAAGTTTGGTACACGTATGTATTATGAGGACATCTGGAACTAGATTATAATTTGAGATGATTCCGTTGAAGAGTTGGGGGTTAAATAGGGGTAAATAGGGGAAAATAAGTAAAGCAAGCTGGTAAGACCACAGAAACTTGAAATTCGGTGTATGTACTAGAAGCCAAAGCGTCAGATTTTTTTTATAATATTTTCCAACCCCCACCACCCCTACTCCAATATGAAAAGGGTTGATTAAATAAAATTGAGATATTCATTTGAAATTTGGTACACGTATGTATTATAACGACATCTGGAACTAGATTATAATTTGAGATGATTCCGTTGAAGGGTTGGGGGTTAAATAGGGGTAAATAGGGGAAAATAAGTAAAGCAAGCTGGTAAGACTACAGAAACTTCAAATTCGGTGTATATACTAGAAGCCAAGGTCTCAGATTATTTATAATATTTTTCAACCCCCACCACCCCTACTTCATTATTACAAGGGTTGATAAAATAAAATTGAGATATTCATTTGAAATTTGATACACGTATGAATTATAACGACATCTGGAACTAGATTATTCTTTGAGATGATTCCTTTGAAGGGTTCGGGGTTATTTAGGGGTAAATAGGGGGAAATAAGTAAAGCAAGCAGGTATGACTACAGAAACTTGAAATTCGGTGTATGTACTAGAAGCGAAGGTCTCAGGTTTTTTTATTAGTATTTTCTATTTCTCCCCACCACCCCCACTCCCTTATTAAGCGTTGATAAAATTAAATTTAAATTTTCACTTGAAATTTGGTACATTTATATATTATAATTATATCTGAAACTAGATTATATTTTGACATGATTGTGTTGAAGGAGTGGGGGTAAGTAGAGGTAAATAGAGAAAAATAAGTAAAGCAAGCTGGTAAGAGTATTGCAACTTGAAATTCAGTGTATGTCCTAGAAGCCAAGACCTCAAATTTTTTAACAATATGTTTCAACCCTTCCACTACCCTTACTACATTATTAAAGGGGTTGATAAAATAAAATTGAGATATTCACTTGTAATTTGGTAGACGTATGTATTATAACGACGTCTGGAACTAGATTATATTTTGGGATGATTCCGTAGAAGGGTTAGGGTTAATAGGAGTGACTAGGGGAAAATAAGTAAATCAAGGTGATAAGAGTATAGAAATTTGGGATTCGGTGTATATACTAGAAACCAAGGCCTCAGATTTCTTTCTAATATTTTTCAAACTCCACCACCTCCGCTTCATTATTAATGGGATTGATAACATCAAATTGAGATATTCACTTGAGATTAGTACACGTATGTATTGTAGTGACATCTGATTGAGATGCCTCCATTGAAGGGGTGGGAGGTGAATAGTAGAAAATAAGTAGGGTGAACTAAAAACTTCATTTTTAACGTATATGGTAGAAACCAACTCCTCAAACTTTTCTAAGACATCTGCCCCAAATATTATTAAAATTCTATGACCAATAATTTCCACATACTAGAGTGCAAATATAGTCAAGATGTTTCCTTTAAAACGACTTGGATGAAGAATCTGGATGTGGAAGTAGTGATTCCTTAGGCAGCGGTTTTTTAAATGGAATGCTATGTATATCAGTACATTTTTTGAAGCCTCTTTCTAGGCTCTATTTATTTCGATATTAGCATTGAATATCTCCCAACCACTTGGATGTAAATATTTTTTGTTGTTGAAATAATGCAATCTGCCAATGGATATTAAAAAGACACAATTAATGTTTTTGAATCATTTCCTAAAACTGTACAGGGTGGCCAGAAATTATTTTTCAATTAAGAACTTTTTAAATTGAATTTTCTCAATTTTTTCAAATGGAACACCCTCTATATTTTTCAACAGTGTGATGTAGAAATGAAAAACGAACGTTTTTTATAAGTACTTCCCTATGGCTAATTGTAACCATTTTCATTTTTTAAATAAATATCAAATTCAAGAATAAACTTAAAGAAAGAGGTTCCCTCAAATAATTTAACTTTATAATAGGTGTTCGATGTGTTGCCCATTTTGATTGGCACATGTTTTTATTCAGTTTTGAAATGGGACTATTTCTTCCAATCCCTTGAAATGAGTAAGTAGTATTTAACAGGTCCTTTACTGTAATGTTTTTTTGTACATTCTTTTGCCGTTTTAGTTATTCGGCAAGCAACAAAACCTCAGTTTGGTATAAATTGTCATGTACAACGGAGCATTTATCACACTTATTGGTTATTAGTTAAAATTTGTATTGAATTTAAAATATTTGGAATTTTACAATATGAATTTTAATAATAATAATAATAATAAATTTATTAATCAAAATTTGAGAAAATAACAATTTAAAATTTGTAAATTATATTGCCATAAGGCAGTATATAGACTTACATTCTAAAATATTCCACATAGATTTTATTATTGCACCAAGGTGATTACTCACCTGTATATGCACTTACAAACTAAAATATATTTAGTGTTTAATTACTTAAAATACTAGCAATAATAGAACAATAATAATAATAACAATAGTAGACGGCTCGAGATACTAATGATAATAATAATAATAGAGATAATAATAGTTACAATACTAATTGGCTAGAAATACACAACTTAATAACTCTACATTGCTTAGAAAGAATTTTTATCGTATAATTTTTTAAAAGTCAGTATAATTATGTACTACAAAGTATTTACATTTGCGCTGAAATTGTTTTAAATTCCTTTCCTTTCTTATGTTTAATGGTAACAAGTTATAAAATTTTGGAGCCAGGTATATTAAAAATCTTTGGTTGATATTTTTTTGACTTCTGGTTACTTCTATCATATTTGTGTACAATTTGTTGTCTGATAGTATTATGTTTATGTAGATACGCACAAGTTTCAAGTATGTAAAGAGTACGGACATTACATATTTCTTCAGAATATAGCAGATCCAAGAATGTTAAAACTAGCATTAGTTCAACCGATGTTTAAAAAAGGAGATGCAAATATGTATGAAAATTACAGAGCAATAAGTATTCTCTCTAGTGTGTCAAAACTTATTGAATTAGCCATTAAGGAACCTCTCACGTCTTTTTTATATGGTAACGACCTGCTATCCAAATCACAACATGGCTTCACTAGTAATAAAAGCACCGAGACAGCATTATGTGTCTTCCATGATAAAATAATTAATGCACTAGATAACAAAAAGTTCGTGTTAGGGCTTTTTATAGATTTCTCTCGAGCTTTCGACTGTGTTGACCATCAGCTAGTAAAAGCTAAACTTTGTAGATATGGAATAAGAGGCTCTCCTTTAAATTTACTATCCTCATACCTAAAGGACAGGAGACAAATTGTACAAATGCCCAATGGTGTATCCAGTAATAGCCTAGAGGTAAAACAGGGAGTTCCACAGGGACCTATACTTGGGCCCTTACTCTTTATACTCTTTGCGAACGATTTAATTCTATACCTAAATAAAATACCTAATGTTCTTACAATCTGTTATGCTGATGACACTAACATCCTTATAGTTGAGGATAATTTAGCTAGTTTAAAACTTACCACTGAAAAAGTATATAATGCAATATCTAACTGGACAGACAAAAATAAATTGTGCTTAAACAAAAATAAGACTACTTCAATAGTATTTAACCCCCACCACCCCTACTTCATTATTACAAGGGTTGATAAAATAAAATTGAGATATTCATTTGAAATTTGATACACGTATGAATTATAACGACATCTGGAACTAGATTATTCTTTGAGATGATTCCTTTGAAGGGTTCGGGGTTATTTAGGGGTAAATAGGGGGAAATAAGTAAAGCAAGCAGGTATGACTACAGAAACTTGAAATTCGGTGTATGTACTAGAAGCGAAGGTCTCAGGTTTTTTTATTAGTATTTTCTATTTCTCCCCACCACCCCCACTCCCTTATTAAGCGTTGATAAAATTAAATTTAAATTTTCACTTGAAATTTGGTACATTTATATATTATAATTATATCTGAAACTAGATTATATTTTGACATGATTGTGTTGAAGGAGTGGGGGTAAGTAGAGGTAAATAGAGAAAAATAAGTAAAGCAAGCTGGTAAGAGTATTGCAACTTGAAATTCAGTGTATGTCCTAGAAGCCAAGACCTCAAATTTTTTAACAATATGTTTCAACCCTTCCACTACCCTTACTACATTATTAAAGGGGTTGATAAAATAAAATTGAGATATTCACTTGTAATTTGGTAGACGTATGTATTATAACGACGTCTGGAACTAGATTATATTTTGGGATGATTCCGTAGAAGGGTTAGGGTTAATAGGAGTGACTAGGGGAAAATAAGTAAATCAAGGTGATAAGAGTATAGAAATTTGGGATTCGGTGTATATACTAGAAACCAAGGCCTCAGATTTCTTTCTAATATTTTTCAAACTCCACCACCTCCGCTTCATTATTAATGGGATTGATAACATCAAATTGAGATATTCACTTGAGATTAGTACACGTATGTATTGTAGTGACATCTGATTGAGATGCCTCCATTGAAGGGGTGGGAGGTGAATAGTAGAAAATAAGTAGGGTGAACTAAAAACTTCATTTTTAACGTATATGGTAGAAACCAACTCCTCAAACTTTTCTAAGACATCTGCCCCAAATATTATTAAAATTCTATGACCAATAATTTCCACATACTAGAGTGCAAATATAGTCAAGATGTTTCCTTTAAAACGACTTGGATGAAGAATCTGGATGTGGAAGTAGTGATTCCTTAGGCAGCGGTTTTTTAAATGGAATGCTATGTATATCAGTACATTTTTTGAAGCCTCTTTCTAGGCTCTATTTATTTCGATATTAGCATTGAATATCTCCCAACCACTTGGATGTAAATATTTTTTGTTGTTGAAATAATGCAATCTGCCAATGGATATTAAAAAGACACAATTAATGTTTTTGAATCATTTCCTAAAACTGTACAGGGTGGCCAGAAATTATTTTTCAATTAAGAACTTTTTAAATTGAATTTTCTCAATTTTTTCAAATGGAACACCCTCTATATTTTTCAACAGTGTGATGTAGAAATGAAAAACGAACGTTTTTTATAAGTACTTCCCTATGGCTAATTGTAACCATTTTCATTTTTTAAATAAATATCAAATTCAAGAATAAACTTAAAGAAAGAGGTTCCCTCAAATAATTTAACTTTATAATAGGTGTTCGATGTGTTGCCCATTTTGATTGGCACATGTTTTTATTCAGTTTTGAAATGGGACTATTTCTTCCAATCCCTTGAAATGAGTAAGTAGTATTTAACAGGTCCTTTACTGTAATGTTTTTTTGTACATTCTTTTGCCGTTTTAGTTATTCGGCAAGCAACAAAACCTCAGTTTGGTATAAATTGTCATGTACAACGGAGCATTTATCACACTTATTGGTTATTAGTTAAAATTTGTATTGAATTTAAAATATTTGGAATTTTACAATATGAATTTTAATAATAATAATAATAATAAATTTATTAATCAAAATTTGAGAAAATAACAATTTAAAATTTGTAAATTATATTGCCATAAGGCAGTATATAGACTTACATTCTAAAATATTCCACATAGATTTTATTATTGCACCAAGGTGATTACTCACCTGTATATGCACTTACAAACTAAAATATATTTAGTGTTTAATTACTTAAAATACTAGCAATAATAGAACAATAATAATAATAACAATAGTAGACGGCTCGAGATACTAATGATAATAATAATAATAGAGATAATAATAGTTACAATACTAATTGGCTAGAAATACACAACTTAATAACTCTACATTGCTTAGAAAGAATTTTTATCGTATAATTTTTTAAAAGTCAGTATAATTATGTACTACAAAGTATTTACATTTGCGCTGAAATTGTTTTAAATTCCTTTCCTTTCTTATGTTTAATGGTAACAAGTTATAAAATTTTGGAGCCAGGTATATTAAAAATCTTTGGTTGATATTTTTTTGACTTCTGGTTACTTCTATCATATTTGTGTACAATTTGTTGTCTGATAGTATTATGTTTATGTAGATACGCACAAGTTTCAAGTATGTAAAGAGTACGGACATTACATATTTCTTCAGAATATAGCAGATCCAAGAATGTTAAAACTAGCATTAGTTCAACCGATGTTTAAAAAAGGAGATGCAAATATGTATGAAAATTACAGAGCAATAAGTATTCTCTCTAGTGTGTCAAAACTTATTGAATTAGCCATTAAGGAACCTCTCACGTCTTTTTTATATGGTAACGACCTGCTATCCAAATCACAACATGGCTTCACTAGTAATAAAAGCACCGAGACAGCATTATGTGTCTTCCATGATAAAATAATTAATGCACTAGATAACAAAAAGTTCGTGTTAGGGCTTTTTATAGATTTCTCTCGAGCTTTCGACTGTGTTGACCATCAGCTAGTAAAAGCTAAACTTTGTAGATATGGAATAAGAGGCTCTCCTTTAAATTTACTATCCTCATACCTAAAGGACAGGAGACAAATTGTACAAATGCCCAATGGTGTATCCAGTAATAGCCTAGAGGTAAAACAGGGAGTTCCACAGGGACCTATACTTGGGCCCTTACTCTTTATACTCTTTGCGAACGATTTAATTCTATACCTAAATAAAATACCTAATGTTCTTACAATCTGTTATGCTGATGACACTAACATCCTTATAGTTGAGGATAATTTAGCTAGTTTAAAACTTACCACTGAAAAAGTATATAATGCAATATCTAACTGGACAGACAAAAATAAATTGTGCTTAAACAAAAATAAGACTACTTCAATAGTATTTAGCTTAAAGAGAAACCCTGAGAAATTGCATTTTTCTAACAATTTTCAAATATTTCCTACAGAATCCATTAAAATGTTAGGTATTACTGTAGATATGCATCTACAGTGGAATAATCATATAGAAATGCTATGTGGGAAACTAAGAAGCAGTTGTTTTGGACTAAAATTTATGTCCAATCATTGTAGTGCGGAAATTCTACTAACTCTATATTATGCCAACTTTCATTCAAGATTAAAATATGGCATAATTAATTGGAAATAGTTCTCAAGTAAATAGGGTTTTTATATTACAGAAATATGCAGTGCGCATAATTGCGGGATTAAAAAGTTTAGAGACTTGCAGAAATGCCTTCAAAAATCTAAAAATTCTGACTTTAGCGAGTACTTATATATTGGAGATCTGTACGTATGTTTTCAAAAACAAGACTATGTACTTAAACAACCAAATAAGACACGGGTATGAAACGCGGCATAAAGAGCAAATGCATACTACTTCCTTTCGAACAGCAATGTACCAGAAAAGTTTTATATATAATGGCTGTAAATGTTTCAATTTTTTAACCGATGAAATTAGATCATCTTCAAATGTTAAGATTTTTAGAGTAAAACTCAAACATTTATTAGTAAATAAAGTGTGCTATACCCTGGGTGAGTTTTTTGTTTAATACAGATATATTTAAATTTTTTAACTGTCTACACGTTTTATATAAGTAATTTATGTTTTCTTTTGTCTTTAATTTTGCTTGTTGACTATTGTAATATTTATTACAGGTCTAGTGTTTATGTTTATATTTGCACTCTAGTATAAGGATTGACGTACTCTACATTTTGTTGTATATTTACATTTTAAATGTGGAAATAAAGTATTATTATTATTATTATTATTATTATTAGATCGGTGGGATAGAGACGATTTTTCTTTTAATAATTTTTATTAAATTTGTATGCAATTATTCCATATCGAATTAGGGATTCTATTAGTGATTTGTAGATAGTTATGAGTAATTTTTTATTAAGGAAGTCTCGTAAAAGGTAAAATTTATGATTTAAGCGTCTTACTTTTTTAGTAAGATATAATATGTGCATGTCCCATTTTAAATTTTTATCAATAACAATACCAAGATATTTAGTATCAGCTGTTTCTTTTATTTCTTCGTTTAGGTTGTCAATTTTTATGGTCTTGAACTCTGGACGATTGACTGACGTTATTGAAAAGGCAATGTAGTTTGTTTTTTTAATGTTTAAAGAAAGTTTGTACGTATCCAACCAGTTTTTAACTACTCTTACTCCTTCCTTCAGTGTATTACTGACTCTGGTCCATGATGTTTCATTAAAAATAAGTACTGTGTCATCGGCATATGAAATAATTTTACCATTTATTTTAAGATTAGTTAACGAAAAGCGGAACTTGTAGACATGACTTTTGTTTTTGGCGAGTCAGACAGAAATTGTTTACTTGCCAATAGAATTTTTCACCAACGTTATCCTGAAATAATGATCCCTGATGTTAGGAGCTTCCAAAACCTTCTCGATAGATTCTGGGAACTGAATATGTCGAATATAAAAAAAGTGGAAGAATAAAACGTGTTGTGAACAAAGAAAATGAGTTTTTTGTGATGCTGGTAACGGTTGAGAATTCCCATGTTAGTCAAAGAGAAGTGAGCTCATTAGTAAAAATAAGTAGAATAAGTAGACGCTCTGTGGGTTGAATCTTAAAAACAAATAAGTGGCACGCATATCATATTCAAATGCACCAGGAATTATCTGATGTAAAATGCAAGATGATGTCAACTTATCCAATAATGTTTTATTCACTGATGGGGCAACTTTTCATAAAAATGGATTTGTTAATAGGCACAATTTCCATTATTATGCTTCGGAATATCCTCACTTTTTTTATGCAAGTTGATAACCAACACACATGGTCTATAAACGATTGGAGAGGAATTATTGGAGATGTAATAGGGCCACATTTTTTTGATGGTACATTGACTGGAGCTATTTATCTTCATTTTATTGGAAAACTACCTGCCACAATTATTGGTAAATCTCCCTGAAAGAATTCTAAATAGGATGTGGTTTCAGCAAGATGGTGCTTCACCATATTATTTAAATGCAGTTAGAAACCACTTAAATAATACCTACCCTCATCAATGGACCCACTAGACCCTGTTAGAATCCCAGAAATTACAAAAATGGATTTCTTTTTATGGGGATACGTGAAGGAAATTGTTATAGGCGCACACACACAACAGTACAAAATATGAAAGAAGGAATAATAAGTGCCTTTAGATCTATCACACCGGCAGTTTTAGGAACAGTGGGAACCTCTTTTCAAAAGTGCATAACGATGTGTGGCAATCTAAATGGGCAACATGTGGAACATTTATTATAATTTTTTCTACTGAGTTATTTGAAGAAAACTCTATTTTTAAGTTTATTTTTGAATTTTGTAATTATTGCCGAATAGAACGAAATTGGTTGCAATTAGCCATAGGAAAGTACTTACAAAAATGTTCGTTTTTCATTTGTACATCACATCGTAGAAAAATGGAGTTCCATTTGAAAAAATTGAGAAAATTCAATTTAAAAAGTTCTTAATTGGAAAATAAATTTTGGCCACCCTGTACAGTTTTAGGAAATAGGAATGATTCAAAAATATTAATTATATGTCTCGTAACTGGTATTCATATACGTTTTTCTTAAACACATAATTGTGACTGTGGTGATTTTATTAATATCCTTCTGCAGATTGCATTACTTCTACAAGAAATCATTACATCCAAGTGGTAGGGATATGCAATGCTAGTATAGGTATGAATAGAGCCTAGAAAGAGGCTTCAATACATGTGCTGATATACATAGCATTCCATTTAAGAAAAGACACTAGGTCTTGTAATTTAGTCTTGGCTCGCCCTGTATGTTCAAAAATAATTTCCAGTTATAGACGTTCTTATCTGTTTTAGTGGCAATTTTTTGAAAAATTTCTAGCTATCGTAGAACTCAAGACATCGAAGTCCGAGGCATTATTGCCCCACCTTGTATATAGCATGACAATCTTGTTAATGGTGAACATCTGAATTTTATGTTATCAATCCTTTTAATAATGGATTGGAGGTGGAGAGGATGGCAGGAGGGGGCTGAGAGAAATCTGAGGCCTTGGTTTCTAGTATATACAGCAAATCCCAAGTTTCTGTACTCTTACCAACTTGCTTTATTTATTTTTCCCCATATACCTCTACTTTCCTCTCACTCCTTCAACGGAATCATATCAAAATATAATCTAGTTTCAGATATCGTTATAATAGTATACAAAATTTCAAGTGAAAATCTCAAATTAATTTTATCATATCTTTTAATAAGGGAGTGGGGGATGGGAAATATTATTTAAAAAACTCTGGGGCCATAGCTTCTAGTATTTATAGCAAATCCCATATTTCTGTACTCTTACCAGCTTGCATTACTTATTTTCCCTTGTTTGCCCTTATTTAACCCCCAACCCTTCAACGGAATCATCTCAAAATATAATCTAGTGCCCAATGACGTTACAATATATACGTGTGTCAAAGTTCAAGTGAAGATCTCAATTTTATTTTATCAAATCCTCTAATAATGGATTAGGGGTGGTGGGGGGTTGAGAATTATTATAAAAAAATCTGATGCCTTGGCTTTTAGTACATACACCGAATTTCAAGTTTCTGTACTCTTACCAGCTTGCTTTACTTATTTCCCCCTATTTACCACTATTTACCCCCCAACCTTTCACCAAAAAATAATTCTGTTCTAGGTCTCCTTATGATATATACGTGTACAAAATTTCAAGTCAATATCTTAAACCGTTCCGGCGAAAACGTGCGGACAAAAAAGGTTACAGATGGACAGACCGACATAGAGACAAACAGAAAATTTCTTTTCGCTCAAGACCTCTATTTCAAGAAAAAAAATTTTGACATTTTTTTTTACGATTACTAACTACACTTCCAATCCACTACGTAGATGTGCAAGTAATAAAAACGAACGTGTATTTTAGTGAATCTCTGCAGGTATATTAAATATTGATGTTTATCTGAGTTTTTATAATGAAAAATATATTAAAATATATTATCCACGATAAATAGCAAAAGATTTATTATTAGGGTTATGTGGTACGTGCTGTACTGTCCGCCAGTATAATAAAATCTAATGTGGCACAAGAAGAATCTGCACTGCTTGTATAGAAAGTTAGTTTATTAATGTTCTTGCCGATCAAAGTAAGAATTCAGAAGATGCGTCGAGCAGAATACAGTAAAAGAATTATTTCCGCATTAGAAAGCCAATATTGGTATTAAAAAGGCTCCCGCGCATAAAGCGAACTTCTTATATAGCTTCATAACAAATAGAGATAAATCCATCATATGTACGAGGATTGCACAAAATTTACTTTCTCGTATGCGTTGCGAGTTTGGTGTGGATTTAGATTTCAATACGTGAAGTAAACTTTCGCTACAGATGTCTGAATATGTAACATTAAGAAAATAATAAAGATATACTAAGAGGTAACCAGCCTTCATATCATTATTATTGTTTTCGAAAAATGTATTTGGTACGTGATAGGCACGTCTGTAAAACTGTAAATGTCGTTCGTAGAAAAGAATTATTCATATCTGTGTTAATCGTCGAATTCTGAATAACTTTAGTCTATAATTTAATAACGGAAAGTATAATCGTATTGAAAATGAAAAATTGATGATAACTTTAAAAGACAGTTGTACATGGCAATGTGCTATTATAACTTTGAA
The DNA here is from genome assembly GCA_963583905.1 of Stenurella melanura. NCBI lineage: Eukaryota > Metazoa > Arthropoda > Insecta > Coleoptera > Cerambycidae > Stenurella > Stenurella melanura. The sequence goes on from OY757309.1 coordinate 87,040,675, forward strand.
TTCCGAAGAATCGGGGAAATGTGTTATTTGTGTTTTATTAATAATTTTTTATTATAATTTAGAGTTTGAGTATTTAATATTCAATACCAAAGCAAGATTTGCAACCATGAACAAATACTCTGCTGGTTAACTTAGGAGTTAATATAACTTTTAAGAATTATATAACATTTTCAAACAATGAATCATATTCTTTATAGAATTTTGCAAACAGCAGAAAAAACTATCTATGGGAACTAGAAGAAAAAGTATTTGTAAAATTATTAAATTACAATCTTTGCATTCTTTCTATAACCTGAATTCTAGTTATGCTAGCAACTAAAATCCTAAAATTAATTTGCCTTTCTTATTGGACAATTCTCATTGCAACACTAGTTTCCACACAGTCTACTACGGCTATGCAGAGTATATCAATAATTTTACAAATACTTTTTTTTTAGTTCTCATAGATAGTTTTTCCTGCTGTTTGTAAAATCCTATAAAGAATATGATTCATTACAAGTATAAGCAAACAAAAAATAATTCACTTCTAAACATTTTCAATCAATATATTTATAGATCTATATTTCAAAAATATTTTCTCGCAAGCTGTAACAAACAACTTCCCTTGAGAATATTTCTAATTATTGTTTCAATTATTGTTTATTTATCCTGCAAGAGCATAAATTATTTAATTAGTTATGTATATATTTTGAAGTAATACTGCTGTGTAAAATCAGACAACTGAAAATTATTTCCTTGTAATATATTAATATACATGGTGTCCCATAAGTGAACCATCAACCAAAGACAGGTGATAGGGGAGGTAACTTCCAATCAAAATAAACAAATGAGCATATCCTTCAAATTTACAAAATATAAAATTACTCAGAAATATTTAATAAAAGTTATACTATTTAAAAAGATAGATAACCCTCAAATCAATTACTTAAATAATTTGAGTGTTTAGTCTAGATTTCATTTATGTAATATCCATACTTGTATTTTCCTATAAACATAATTTATTTCAAAATAACCCATAGAACAAAATTACAACACATGATGCAAAGAAAATCGTAATATTAAAATACCATCTTTAAATAGAAGGACCAGTCAAAGATTTATTTCATACTATAGACCTAAGTTTTATAATCTTTTACCGATTTATATAAAAATGAGAAATAGTGTTAAATTATTTTAAATATCTCATAATGTACCTTTTTTAAATATACTCTATAATGAATAAACATAATTCTTGCTGTTATTGACTTTTGCATATTTATAGCAATAAATGTGGTATAGAAAAGAAGTGAATAAGTTGTCTTAATTTTATAGTAAATCAACAATTTAATATACCCATCTTCAAATATCTCCATTAATATACAAAGAAAAATTATTTATAATATGTAAATAATATGTATGCACACAAACAGGTTTTCTGTAGCTTAGGTGTGTATTTTAAATCAAATATTTTGTAAGTCGTACATTTTAAGAGTAACAAATGAAGCTGTAAGTTGTAAGTAGTTATATGTGTGTATCGTATTGTTGATGGCTTAAAAGGTATTTCAATTTTTGTATTTTTCCTTGAGACCGTGTACTGCGCCACTAAAAAAAGCCGTAAAAATTGTGGTATCTAGTCAAAATTGTAGATATTGGGCAGCCGAAAATCCCAACTTTGTAAATAACTGTAAAAACCAAAACAGTGAAAAAGTTAATCTGTGGTGTGGCATATTAAACCAACAAATTGTGGGCCCCTTTTTCCTGGATAACCTCAACCCAGAAAATTTTCTGCATTTTTTACAAAATGATTTAGATGATTTTTTATGGAAATGCCTTTAGCACAGATAGAAAATATATACTTTCACTTAGATGGTGCCCCGGCGCACAATTCTCTGATAGTTGGAAATTTTTTAAATGCAAATTTCACTATGAAGTGGATAAGTAGAAATAGCCTTTAGAACCGTGGCGTGGCCCTCTAAGTCGCCTGATATTACCCCTTGTGAATTTTTTCTATGGGGGTACTTGAAAAATACAGTGTATGCTACTCGGCCGCGTAACAGACAAGAGCTTTTCCGTAGGATTAGGCAAGCGTGTCAAGAAATTAATCCCCAAACTTTAAGAAAAGTGATTGAACTGTTAAAAATGGTTGTTGAAAAGTGGAAGGTGGTTATGTTGAAGAGATCAGAATTTAAGAAAAAGATTCTTTTAGGTTTGTTATAACAATTAAATAAAGTTATAAAAAAGTTATTTTTCTTTTTAAGAAATTAATTAAGTTTTCGTTTCTGCCATAATCCGTTTATGAGATCATGGAGAATATGGATTAAGGAGTTTTTGGACATGCTGAATTCAAATATGATAAAAAAATTTGTCTAAAATAAGCCCTAATATCCTTTTGACAAAAAAAACTACCTTTTTTACCTCCTAAAACCGCACGCCAATGAAAAATGAAAATGTTTACTGTTCCAAATAATTCATTTTTCCAACATATAATTACCACCCGAATTTGAAGAAAATAACATTATTAATAACTGAGATATTAGGGTGGATTTTTGAAAAGCGGGACACACTGTATATTAACTAATGTATCATTTTAAATTTATTTTTAAATTATGGTCATTATAAGAATCAGACAGGCTTCGTTCGGTCACCGCTCCTCTTTAACATATATAGTAAATACGCAATGCGACGTATGCTGGAGGACTGGTGGTGTAGTTAGAGGAGGAACTAAGGATGAGCTCGTGTATCTGCTGGTCAACTTCCAAACAATAAGCTCTGAATACGGTTTGAGTGTAAATTACAGCAGAACAAGAACTAATCATAGTTCTTCTTTACCGAGGAAATGGAAACCATCCAGGCATGGTTGAGAATAAGCTAGGTAGTAAATAAGATGGTCTGCTTTGGAGCACTTATGGAGAACACTAGAAACTGCGAGTATGAGATTCAATGAAGAATACAGATGTCAAGATCGGCAACTTCCCAGTTGAGCAAAATACAGCGCGACAGAAATGTCACGAGGCTCACAAAGATCAAACTTCCTAACGCTTTAGTTTCCTCTATCTTTCTGTATGCCTCTGAGACATAGTCTGTTAGGGAGGCAGAGCGATGGCGTATTCATGCGTTTGAAATGTGGATTTGGAGACGTTTGCTGTTGGACAGCCCATCGCACCAACATCTCGATTCTCCAGGACACACGACCAATCGACTATCCACTATAACATTTTCTCGAATGTTCACATTTTTTGGCCACATTAAAAGGAGAGAGGACAATATGGAACGTTTGATTGTTCAGGGGAAATCAGATGACAAGAGACGAAGAGTAAGACCACCAAAACGATGAGCTGAGGCCGCCAAAGTAAATGGAAAAGTTTTCACAAGACGTCAACCAAGATGTCGTAAATAATAAGAAGAAGAGGAAGAAAGAATTACCATAGAATATGCACCGATTAAACACGTACTAAATATCTTACACCTATGTATGTAATAATACCCATCATTAAATTTCAAATTCAAAGTTTGCAATTATAATAAGTTACTACGTATTGGGTCACCTTGTAGTCAATCTTAAGAGTAGACCTTCCTTACTGTACGCGGAGCCACGGAGATGTTATAACTCCGGAATCAAAGAGACCGGAGAGATACCGGAGCCGTGTGTTAAATGGTAATTACTTTCTTACATTAGATGCTGCGTACTTATGAATCTTGGGAATTATTCATTACAATGTTCGACATTAACATTTGCGGCCGTGTGTGCTGCAGCTTCGTTTATATGTGGCCGTTATATTAGACGGTGTTGTAAATCCTCTTAGAAATTGCCTGGCTTATTACATTTCTATTGCCTATTCTATTCCCATACTAATGTTATGAAAAACTTTAATGACATGTTAAGATCTGACCATAGAAAAGATCATAGTTGTATGTACCAGTATTCAGTTTAATGGGATGAATGTTCAGGAGTCACATAAAATTTTATTTAATTATTTTTATCCATCGTGGAAGATAAGAGGCAATGTTCGGAATTGAAGTGACAGAATCTTACTGGCACTTTAATAATAAAGTAATTGGCTTTAGACGTTCTATGCGAAACAGTAAAGGAAATTATAAAACAGTAAAAGCGCCAGGTTATGTACAATATTTTCTATAGTTATTTTTATGTGGCATATTCATATCTTCCTTCTTTTATTGTGTATTTTGTACATTCTGTAAAAATATTTAAACATGAAACTTCTGCATCACAAAAGATCGACAGAGGTTTTTGATTTTTGAATATATTAATAATTTCAGAGAGGGTGCACTCATGAAAAGTGAAACACAATGTACTTTATAAAGTATCTAATAGATCAATTTAATTTTGAGGACTATCTCCTCGAAAATAAAATGTGAAAAATAAAAAACATTTAGTACTTCTTCATGATCCTTTATCGATCTAATTTCGGTAAAGCATAGTTGCTCCATTTTTTTGTAAAAATGTAACGCATTGTCTATTTAAGTATTCTAAAAGTCCACCTGCCTGGAGTTATTTTGTATAACAATTTAAGACGACAGAGGCTCATATAAATTAAACCTTAAACAGATAAAAAAAAAACATTGACCCCGACGTGATTTGAACACGCAACCTTCTGATCTGGAGTCAGACGCGCTACCGTTGCGCCACGGAGTCAGTTACCTTTGTTATTATCAAGCAATGATAATCAGCGGCTATGGATACCTACCTATACGAGCTAACTTGTTTAAATGTAGCTGATACTGATGATACAATTTATATTTTTTTGAACACAATATGGCACTGTTTTTTTAATGAAATTATTTCAGTTAAATCTTACTCTCTCCATCAGTTTGCACAACAGAGATAACTTAAATTTAAATTTATTCTTGATAAATTGAATATTAAAGTGGACTGTATGAATTAAAAAATTGTTTATAAGAAACTAGGGAAAGTATAGAAGCAAAAGTGTGGTCACAATACGAATTACTGCTTTGCAATTAATACAGCTCGGTTGATGCAATATGGAGTCTATGGTTTTCTTAACAGTTGCAACGAGCAGCAGTAGATTTTCTTAGATGCACAGTGGATATCTAGTAATAAAGAACCCCGCAGAATCCTTATGGGATCTGATTTTCGGTCAAACTCTTTGAAACTCTGGATTCTGGTAGTTCTTGATGTGTAGAATAAAAGTTCTTAAGGACACTAAGTCCTGAAAACTCATGGTTTTGAGATATAGCCCTAAGAAGATGGACTTTACGTACATTCTGCAGCATGGATGTAAAAATAAATGATGCTGATGATGCTAATGCCCGTGATCCTATCATGGGCTATTATTGCACATGGTAATCTGGAGTCAGAAATTTAGAACCATGCGTCCATGTCACCTCTATTTTATAGTTCTTAGGCTATGCGCGGCATCAAATGATATTAAATATCCAAATGACCACTTGTTAAATATAACGTTAGATTCACGTGAAAGAGTACAACAAGGAGTTCAAGAAAATAATATTGAAGTGATAGAATAATAGACCGTCGTAATATAAAGAGTAAAATTCGGCCCTTTTTAGGGTCACATGTTGTGTTAAGTCTTATTTTGCAACTTCCCTGCGGTGTAAATCATGCTAATGCAGACGGCCATCTCTCTTATCTGTAAGCCAATGTCTGTAAGCACGAACTTAACCATATGCAGTGGGCTCTAATAGACCTATCTCTAATTGAACTTCTCTTAAGCGATAATAAACATTAACCATAATCGATTCCTAGTATTAGTTGTTAAAAGTCAAAGTTATATCTGACTCTAATCAATTTTTCGGTCTTAAAAATAGGGTTTTCTATTAACAATTCTAAAGTTAACCCGAAAATAACCTGGAAGATCACGGTCATAGTCACTGTTCAAAGCTCTGAAACTTTTGCTGATATATGTACAGACATATTAACTTATATATACAGATATACTAACTTAAAGTAACACGAGAAATCTAATATCTGAGCGCTATATCTCAAAACCGTGAGTTTTTAGAACTTAGTGCCCTTGAGAACTTTTGTTCTACACATCAAGAACTACCAGAGTCCAGAGTTTCAAAGAGTTTGACCGAAAGCCATTTCCCATAAGGATTCTGTGGGATCCTTTATGGAACAGAAATCAAGAAAATAAAATAGCAAGAAGTATTAGTCATTATTTCAACTTTCACTAGAATACTTATCACTGATAAGTAAAGAAACATATCTTTTTAATTACTATTTTTGGGTATGTTTAATCTAGCATGGTGTCTATTATGGGGGTATCATGAAATTTTGTTTGTGTATTAGTAACGTTTTTTTCTGTTTATTTAAGGCCTTCTTGATTTCGAAAATTTCACGCATATCTAACCTATTTCCCTTATTGACATTGTGCAAAAGTTTAATACTACTACCGTTGAAAAAATGGTTTTTATCTATACAATGTTCTGCGAAACCAGTTGATTTTTTATTCTCTAAAATAGACGTTTTGTGTTCATTTAACCATACGTCTAAGCTTCGACCACTCTGACCTATATAATAATATAGAGTATCACAATCGTCACAATTTATTTCATATAGTCCCGCTTTTTGTAAGTCTTCACATTTTTCTTTGTTGTTAATCAGCAAGCGACCTAAGTTGTTTGTATTCGAGGAAATGGTATTAATGCCAAGTTTACTTAACCTATTACAAATTGAGTTGCTAATATGTTTTACAAAATTAATACTATGCCACTTTTTATTTTCTTTGGGTGCGTTATAAAAATGTTTTTTCAACAGCTTTCTTCGTTTGTTCTTAATTAGCTTGTCTATGAGAGATGTGTGATATTCATTGTTTTTTGCTATTATGGGTTGTAACTTCTTTTTCAAAATTAACATTATTTAACTTTAATGATAAAAACCTATGGACATAACTATGAAAAGCTGACATTTTTATCTTCCAGGAACCTATCCTTGTCTCTTCCGTCTTCTGTTTATAGTTGTACTGTCTACGCTGAAAACATTGCCCATTTGAAATAATAGAATTGCTTTGAGTTTAAAAAAAAATGTATATGAATCTTTTACTTCTCTTTGACCAACATATCATTGAACCGAATATGTCCACATTGTGCACGTATACATTAACCCTATCATGCATAGTGTCCACTGCAGTGGACACAAGATATCAACGGTTTTTTGTGTGCAAGAATTAATATATTTTAATGTTTGGATGCATAAATCCACTGTGGTGAATATTTAAATTATGATGCCATTGGTGCTATCTATTAGAATTCACTTAGGTTTGTAAATATAGCATTTATACACAACAAACAAACACGTCAGCTGTGAAATATGGACGACGAAAATTTTCCAACTTTGAAGACATTTCCTTTGCGGATTTGTAAAACAAAAGGTAAGACATTTTTATTTATAACCTTGATACTATTATAAAGTTATTTATTTATATTATATTAGCAAATGTTGTAGATTTTGATATTATGAAAATTTCATAAACGTCCACTGTAGCGTACGGTATGGGTCTACGACTTGATTATGGAAAATTTAATTATTTGTTTTCTTATCCCATAGGCAGTATTATTTGAATATCTTAGGGCCGGTTTTTCAATGTCCAGTCAAATAGCTTAACTGTCAAATAAAGTTTATCTGGCAGATAAACTGTTTTTCAATGTGCAGGTAAAATTTACCGGTGGATTAAACTCACTATCTGAAAGTAAATTTAGCAGAGTTGAAAGTGCCAGTTAAGGATTTATTCTACTGATAGTGGATTTACACATGCGCATTTGGTTCAATTTCTGACAATTCTAAAACATTCTAACCTAAAAACCAATGTGATTGATTGATATGTTCGTCTTTAATTTGCGATTTATATTAAATATATTATTGCCAATAATGAATAATGATAATATCTGGATATGAGTGATTATAACGATGATATACAATTTAGTACGAAAGGAGACCCTACACCATAAGGGAACGAGAAAATAATTTTGAGAATTATGATGATAAAGATTTTTTAATAAGATTTCGACTGCGTAAAGAAACTGTTTTACATATCGTTGAGATAATAGAGGAAGTTGCAGGAATAGTTCTGTTTCTCCAATCACTAAAGCGTAGCTAGCACATTTTTTTCCTTTTTACGCTCTCTATTGCAATTATTGCTGATACACAAACCCACAAAATTGAGAACAGAACATCAATCAACACTCTAGACAATGCAATGAATTTTGAGGTTAAATTAGATAAACTGTCACTAAAAGACGCGCGCAATTTGAATTAAACCAATTGAAAGGAACTTCAGGTAGAATCAGTAGTGCCAACATAGCTAAGAAATAATTCAACTCATGAATACGTAGCTGGCAGTTAAATTACTGTTGACAAACACAACCATAGATATAACTGCCAGCTAAGCGTAACTGGCAGCTACCTATCTGGCACTTTTAACTGGACATTGAAAAACCGGCCCTTAGTGAATCGGCAATATCAGATAATGATGATTTCTGTGCATCTTCGAGTAAAGGATGATGATCATAATAACTCATCGGGGGATGAACTTCAAGATTTATTAGTAGAATTAGAAGAAGACAACAGAAAATTGGGAAGAATTTGAACTTTTAGAAAATGACTCTAAAGCAAGAAAGATGAAATCATTTTTTTACATTTTTAACCACTTCTAGCACACATGCAAATGAAAACTCTATAATTGATATATTTTTCTCATTGATATCTGACAATGGATGCCATTGTATATCAAACTAATTTATATTGTCAACTAAATGAAAAGGAAAACATCAACCTTACTAAATTGTTACAAATTTAGTAATGTCTTATATTCGTTATTCGTGTTAGATTGTGCAGGTCAAGTAAGAAAGATTTACGGATGGATTAAGTTGCTGATGTCATGTCTATACATAAGTGCGAAAAAATTCTGAGAAACCTCCATTTTATTAATAATCCTTTGGGTGAAAGGGCGAAAACTAAAGCAAATGATGCAACAAAAGACAATGACGACCAATTATGGAAACTGCAACCTTTTCTGGATAAACTTCAAGATAATTTTATGAATGCAATGGAATCCGATGAGTGTTTGTGGATGAACAAGTTGTTACTATGAAAAATAAAACAAGTATAAAAAAATATTTGCCAAAAAAAAGGAATACAAAAAATAGTATCCTTTATCCACTGAAGTGGACAAACATATTTTTACATTTTTTCAAGAAGTTAACATTTTTTTGTGAAGAAATATGATCTGCATTTATTTATAGTAAAGTTTTCAACATAATTTCGAATTTTGTTTTCATGATTTATAATTGTTGTAAATTCATGCACGAAATAAAACCCTATAGTCCAGTCGACAAAGTAAAAAATACACCAGAAGTTCGCAAAAAATGCTATCTGAGATTTTCCTTCAGTAACTGTTAGTGGGAGGATTATACATCACAAAACCACAAAAATCAGTTCTGGTGGTGCCGCGCAACCCCCCCAAAGAACCACCCCTTCGCTGAAAAAAGTCTTATATTACTGATAACTCGTTAATCGTTGAAGATATAAAAAATTTCTCATTATAGAAAAGAAAACTTGACTAGTTGCCTAAAAAAAGTCCTCTTGTAATTTTCTTGTATATGCCATAGTTTTTGAGAAAATCGATGTTGACAAAAATTGCAAAATTCGTATTTTTAATGCGCGTTAATTTTCGTTTATTTGAATTTTTTGCGCGAGGCCTATAGAAAAAACTAAATTGCTCAAAACCAAACAAGCTAGGAAAAGAAATCAAAATCGCTTTTTAAAGGGATATAAAATATTCTCTTGTGTTGCCATTTTTAATTGATATTTATTAGTAAATAAAAATAACAACATAATACAGTTATCTCTTGATTTTTTGTGCATCTAACTATTCACAGGCCCATAAAAAATAACTGACTTTAATATAAGTTATAAATGCATTATCTTTTAGTTCAAGGTAGTACTTCAATGCAGAAAAAGTCAGGAATAAAAATATCACATTTACAAATTTACCAGCATGTTGAAGTTAGCCAAAATCATCCAAAAAAGCTGCATATTCAATTTTTTGATGATATTTTTTATGCAGTTTTTTAACTATTAAATGTCTAGAAACAATAGTTATATGATATAAAAACTGAAAAAGAATTTTTTTAGCTAAATTTTCAAGATTTTTGGGTCCTTTTTTATTTTTAGGAAACAATAAAAAATTGTCCAAAATTGGCTAACTTCAACATGCTGGCAAATTTGTAAATGTGAATATTTTAATTCCCAACTTTTTCTGCGTTGAAGTACTACCTTGAACTAAAAGATAATATATAAATTTATAACTCATATTAAAGTCAGTTATTTTTTATCGGCCTGTGAATAGTTAAAAGGGCAAAGAATCAAAAGGTAACTATATTATATTGTTATTTTTATATACTAATAGATATCAATAGCCATCAAAAATGGAAACACAAGACAGTATTTTATACTCCACTCAAAACCCATTTTGATTTTTCTTTCTTTTTCTAGCTTGTTTCGTTTTCGAGCAATTCAACCTTTTTTATAGTCCGCGCGCAAAAAAATTCCTAATAAACGAAAATTAGAAATACAAGTTTTGCAATTTCTTTCGATATCGATGGCATATATAAGAGAATTACAAGAGGGCTTCTTTTAAAGAAATTAATCCAGCTTTCTTTGTTATAATGACCAATTTTTTTATATCTTCAACTGTTATCGAGTTATCAGTAAAGTAAGGCTTTCTTCACCGAAGGGGTGGTTTTTTGGGGGGTTTCCCGGCACCCCCAGAACTGATTTCCGTGGCTTTGTGATGTATAATCCCTCTACTAACAGTTGCTGAAGGAAAATCTCAGATAACATTTTTTGTTATGGAAATCTTTATAATTATTGGACTATTAGGTGTTTTCACTATGTGCAAATTTGCTTTTTTCATATTATTAAAATGAAGTACTTGTTATTCTAAAGCACTTATTGATATTTAAACAGCATTCTATCGTCCATCAAATTAAAATTTCAACAAATAAATAACATAAAGTTTTAGTAATTGAACGAGTACGCAAAACACGCGGTGACGTCATCGATTATATTAGTTTCTTAAATCGTGTTTAAAAATTGTTAAACATAACATTTTATTTACTTTATTTACGTTTTAAATGTGATTAAATAAGTAACGCCTACCTAATACGGGAGTTGTAAAAGGTACTTTAGGTAATTTATCTGCAAAATAACGTGTTTATAATACAAAATGACACTGACAATATAACTTATGGCGTCATGAGTGCGTAGTGAATTGATGTAGTGTTTTTGGCGAAAAATTTCAATACAAAATTAAAATGGCTTATTTTAAGTTATTATTCGACTGTTTCTCAAAATTCAAGTGTTCTTAACCATAATAAAGCATTATCTTCACAGTGAAAGTGAATTTAAAATTTGTGAAAACACCTAATTCAATGAAAATTACTTTAAGTAATTTTAAAGGTTTAGTATTATTTATACATTTATAATGATAATAATAATTCTAACAATATATAATAATAAATGTAACAATAATATACAAGCAAAGAAAAAACAATTTAATAACAACTGCACTCTTGACAAAGGTCTAAAAAGCCAAAACATTTTGAGATAAAAAGTAATTTTTTTTGACATATTTTAATAAGATTTTCTTATAACTAACAATTCAAGAGTCACTCCGTTGTGTCATTTTAATTCATAAAGACATAAAATCATTAATTACGTTAGATCTAAAGGTGATGATGCACTAATATCTCATTAAGTGTATTAAAGAATTATATTTATTTCTCTTCATTAGCTGCTTGGAATTTCATTTCGCGTGTTAATTAGAAAATGCAAGAAACACATTTAATGGTACGGTAGAAACTAGAAATAAAACTAGATGTGTTAATTTAGGAAAAGCCTGAGGGTAGCGTTGTTGAAACAGATTTACATAATAATATAGACATGACCTGACAATGTAATAATGGTAAACATTTATTTAGTTAAAATAATTGCGTCATTACACGCTAAATGTGTAGAATGCAAGGAACGTGTCATTAAGTAATGAATTAATTTAAATAAATTGATGAGTTTTTACAATCAGTGCAGATGAAACTGAAATATTATGGTCTCTTATAACGGAAATTATATTGAAACATGTTCTTTATAGGAAATTATTTATTTATTTTTATTTTTATTTATTTAATCATACATCATCCAACAGTACACAACCATTTATAGGATGGAAATCTAAACTAACTTAACCTAACCTAACTAAGAGGTACAAATAGAAATTATAAAATCGGTTAGACTGCACGACAGTAGATGAACTTTCTGGTTGCTAGGCAAATATGTCCAATTTACTGCAATGAGTTACATAACTAGTATAAATATTAAACAGAGGAGAAAACTAGGAGTGGACAAATAAAAGCTATGAGAATAACGAGAATTAATCCGCGGGACACAAAAGTTCAGTTGGCTCAATATTTCACTACAATCTATTTTATTATGCATAATTTTATCTAGAAAATTTATCTAGAAAATGCAAGTCAAAGGACTCACGCCTTTCGAAAAGACTGGTAATATCAAATTTTTCGAGTAATTGATTTTGAGAAGCTCCAATTAGTGGTTATTTACCTTCAGTTTTCTAGTTTAAAAATTTCAGGAAGCGGCTCATAAATTACCCAATTTATCATTATAAGTATTATAACCAGATTGCCAGACAAGTGAAGCATACTCCAGCTTAGATCGAGGGAAAGTAAAATAAAGCATCTTTAAGGTTTTCGCATCGTTAAAATCATGGCTGTTACGCAAAACGAAACCTTTCATTCTGTATGCATGCGAAATTACAGCCTCAATATGGTTAGTGAAGGTTAATTCATTATCAAAAGTTACACCTAGATCCTTCAACGTAGATGGTCTGTTTAGCATGTTACCATTAATATTATAATTATACATAATTGGGGAGTCCTTGGTTGTATAACTCATTACATTGCACTTGCGAACATTTAGGTGAAGATGATTTTCATCGCACCAAGCCGACAACTTAGTTAAGAGGTTTTGAAGTTTTTCGCGGTCATTAAAATCAACCTATGCAATATCTTGACCTCATCGGCACATATTAAGAAATATACGTCTAAGTGATCACTGATGTCGTTAATAAAACTATTGAAGAAACGGGGTCCAAGTATTGATCTCTGGCGTACTCCTGACGTGGCTCGGTATTCAACAGATTTATATCCATTATAAGATACGAATTGAACTCTATCAGTCAAGTAACTCTCAAAAAATTGAAGTAAACCGTCAGATAATCCGAATTTGTCAAGTTTACAGAGAAGTTTCCTATGGTTCAATCTCAAACGCCTCGGAAAAGTCAGTATAGACTGAGTCTACCTGTATGTGAGATTCAATTGATTTAGCAATGTACTGAGTAGCGCAGATTAAGTTCGTTACGGTGGAGCGACCTTTGATAAAACCGTGTTGTTTCGTAGATATTTTCAGTTGAACATGTGCATAAATTTTATCATTCACTAGGACTTCGAAAGTTTTACCAAAGTTACATATGATTGTTATCGGTCTATAGTATTTCCAAATATCAGGAAAATAGCATTTCCTAAGACACGAATTAAGAATTATGCAGAGAGGATATGCAAAAATGCTGGCACAGTCTTTCAGTAGAAATGCTGGAATTTCATCTGGGCCCGCAGTTACTTTAGGTTTCATTATTTTTAACGCCATGCAAACTTCAGTCTCGAAAAAGCATTTAATGTCCAAACAGTCAAACGAAAGGTTATTAGACTTGGTTACTGGGGCGTCCGATATGTTAAGGAAGTAAGATTGCTCGAAAAAGTTAGCAAATGCATAGACCATATCATTAGGGGTCTCCAGAGGTTCAATGTTAGAAGTCATGTCGTTAGGTATGCTAGTTTTCCCTTTTTTTTTCATTGGTGTAAGCCCAGAATTTTTTGGGTTCAGATGTGATATTATTATCAATTCGATTTGTATAAATTTGAAATGCAATTTTAATATCCGATTTGATTTGTGATCTAAGTCTACGAAATTCGGTTAGCGATTCACTATTGCCATGGCGTTTAAATAGTATCAATTTCTTATACTTTAGCTTTATATTTTTTATAATTTCCCCGTTAAACTAAGGGGGAAACTGTCTTTTATTTTTTGGAGTTTTGACCTTGAGTATGTTCTCATTAAAAACTTCTGTTAATTTCTTATAAAATAAGCCAACACAGATTTTAACATCATCATAGTCATTTAAGGACGACCAGTTAATGTGCAGTAGTTGTGCATACAGAAAAGGAAAATTTGCCTTTCGAAAGTTGAAAGAATTAGTACATTTCATTGGGAATTTGGTATTCGGATTCACAAACTGAGTTTCGAAGTTAACAATAAGAGCAGGATGATGTATATCTTCTGAAACGAATAATTCAATTGATTTTTCCACAACGCAATGTGCCTTACATATAACCAAGTCTAAAAGTCTATTATTATTATTATTAAAAACAGAGTTGTATTGATGCAAGTTTTGAAGGTTTAGAAAATTGATAAGTGTTGATACTTTAGGACATTTAACACCATTCGAGATATGAAGAGAGTACAAACGCAAATTAAAGTCACCTAATATAAGCGTATTACTGTCTTGAATATAATCCAAGGAGGAAATTGTTTCAAATAGAGATCCATAAACATTAATACTTGATTCAGGAGGAACATACAGTAAACAAATGTAAATTGATTGTCGATTAATTGTAAGTTTGACAGCTACTATATCAATGTTCTGAATAGAAAGGAAATCACCAAAACGTAAATTTAACTTTTCTGCATGTAAGTTGGAATCAGTCGCGAGTAAAACTCCTCCACCTCTGGACTTATTGACAGCAGTAAAATTTCTATCCTCCCGAAAAACATTATAAGTGTGGTCGAATAACTCATTGTTAAACACTGAAGAATCAAGCCATGTTTCGGTTAATGTAATGATAGGGAATGTACAGGCGGCTACAGAGTTAAAAATTCAAAAGTTCTGTTTTTGATGCTTCTAACGTTTTGATAATAAATGTCCATGTTATAACGAGAACGACAGTGAGTAGAATTAGTGATAAGGTTATGAGTAGCAGTTAAGGTAGTGATGGCTGGAATGCTTGGAGATGTAGATGATTGCTATTTAACACCTATTAAGTCAGATCACAACTTATCACAACTAGCTTGAATATACGAAATACAATTGTTGGTGTCCCAAGCCGTACGGCTTGTAGATATATCTAGTTTTTCGGCGTTGTGAAGAGAGACACAATTTGTACATTTTAATACTTTGTATTTACACTTTGACCGAATTACTTTCTCGGCACCGAGGACAGGAGACTTTATTATGTCATCATAGGTCCATTTGCAGCACTTTATAAAATCTAAGTGAACATTTTACCGCCTTCGAGCCCGGTTATGACCTACGTACGGGTAAGCCTCACATTTGTGAATTATAACTAAAAAAAAATCGATTTTATATTTACAGTAATGTTTATTACAAGCTTCTGTTCAACTTCGCATGTTTATCAGTCGGCATGCGGCAGTCAGTCAGTCAGTTTAGCACACATTTTGCAAGTCAATTTTAAACCACTTTCAATCGATTTATTACCTTGAAATTTTGCACACATGTAGTGTCGATAACACTAGGATAAAATCCACAGCAAGTGGGCTATGTAAATTAAAACGCAAAGAAGAAGTCGTGTTTGTATCACTGGAGACCATGGTGAATATCTTTAAGTCATTTGATAGCGAGACTAGGTAAATATTACGTGACATGCTAGGCTGTTTACATTTTAACTTACCACTTACTATTTTTTGGGAGCGAGAGTAGATACGTCTGCCTATACTCGTATTTCGATACGAAAATGCAGCAATGTCGAGCGCGGTTAATACTTGTACAGGTGATTCACTTCAGGAAAATACAGTGATGTCGTTCCATCTTCTAACGGCTCGTATATTAGCGCATTCGTAGAAGATGTGTAACTTTAGGCGAGGGTTACATAATCTACTAAATGTTAGGCAAGTAAATTTGAACGAAAAATAAAAAAATCGTCTGTCGGTCTGTAACTTTTTTTGTACGCGCATTTTCTCAGCACCGGTCTAAGATATTGACTTGAAAGTCCATGATGAGATCTGGAACTAGGTTATATTTTGCACTAATTCCAGTGAAGGGTTGGGGGTTATATAGGCGTAAATATGAGAAAACAAGTAAAACAAGCTGTAAGAGTACACTAGAAGCTAAGACCCCAGATTATTTTCTAATATATTTCAACTCCCGCACCACCCTCACTCTATTATTAGAAGTCCTAATTAAATAAAATTGAGATTCACTTAAAATTTGGTACGCGTATGTATTATAACAGCATTTGGAACTAGATTATATGTTAAGATGATTCCGTTGAAGGGGGGGGGGGGGGTTAGGTAGGAGTAAATAGAGGGAAATAAGTAAAACTAGTAAAAGTATAGAAACCTGAGATTTGGTGTATACCGGGTGAGTCACGAATTGCGCTCGCCCCGATATTTCCTAAAATATTTGGAACAGAAATTTGAAATTTCTAGGCCTTATTACACGACTAAAATGCCATCTTTTCAATAAAAAATCAAGTTTGGTGCACATCCGGTTTGACCGGAAATGCCCACAACTTTCGATTTTTAAATAGAACACCCTATATATTTTTACATTTTTGGAATGTAGAGGAAATTTTGAATACAACACTTCCATTTTGGTCACTTTTTGATAAACATTGAAAATTTTATAAAAAAATCTATTTCTGAATCCAGAGTGCAGTGGTGCCCAAAATATATTTTAGTTTGTGTGCTACGTTACTATAAAAATAAAAGGAGCAATATGATTGCATTACTTAACTCTCTAGAGGCGTTTAAAATTTTTAAATGTGATTTTTACCCACTAACTCGGTTTTTTAAATGGGAATTTAATAATTCACCAACATTTTTAAATACCTCATTTTCATACGAATCTAGTGATACCAAAATTTTGAAAATCCGCTCAGAAATATTTGAGATTTCAGCCAAAATACAATGCAACCAAGCTTTTAGAAACATGCGGCTAATAGATAATAGATTAGTGGGCTTTGGAAACTAAAATGGCACATTTCTGTGTAAATCTGGTAACCTAATAACATTGGAAAAATCATAGTAGCCATTGAATGTAATAAAACAATATTAGCTGTCAGACAGACTCGTGTAGTTATAGGCAAACTTGAGCTATCAAACATTTAATAATTGTGAGCGCAAAGAACGTTACAATTAAGTTTAGCATAGGTATGTGGAGGTAAACACAATTACATCCACAAGGACATTTGCAACAGAATGCGACGTCAGTCCGGTTTTCAGAGTTTTATTTAAATGAACATAAATATCGGGCCTATAAATAAATAAAAATCAATTCCGTTTGAACAATTAAACTTAAACTAGGTAACAGTAGGTATCTTTAAAATAATTAATATAATTAAACCATAAATTGACATTTATACTTTATTTTGCAGCTTTTCACGGGTATTTGAAGAAGTTTTATAAACTTTATTTTCGAGAGTGCCCCATACATAATAGTCGAGGGGTGTTAAGTCAGGTGACCTAGGAGGCCACCTGATATGACCTTGATTTGCGATAAGGCGTTCACCATGCAAGTTGTTTAAATATTCCATCACTCTTCTGGAATTATGTGGGGGAGCACCATCTTGTTGGAAAAACAGATTTTGTAAATAGGCAAGAGGAAGTAAATCAAGAAATTCTGCTGTCTGGTTTTGTAAAAAGAATAAATTTCGTTCGCCAGTAAGTGTTCCATAAAAAAATATGGGTCCAATTATTCGATCTCCAAGTACTCCAAGCCAACAGTTAAACCCAAATCTTTCCTGAATATTCCCCCGCCCTACCAACCTCGGATTTTCTTGAGCCCAGTACCTAGTATTATTTCTGTTAAACATACCTTGGTTCGTAAATCTACTTTCATCTGAATATAAAATATGAAAAGGAAAACCTGGGTTTTGTTGTACTGCATTTAAGAACCAGTTGCAATATACTAGCCTCCTGTCGTTATCATCTCCATAAAGATGTTGGTGTATTTGGTATTTATAAGACCGAAACTTATGTTTCTTTAAAATTCTGCAAACCGAAGACTGACTAATGTCGCATTCGATTGACAATTCCCTTGTTGATGTTGTTGGGTGTACCATCACAAATCCTAATACATCAATTTCTTTGTCCTCACTTACAATAAATGTTTGATAGTCATCTTGTTGATTGGGTTCGTTTCTTAATTCTTGTTCCACTCTGGCAAGCAAGTGTCTGCTTGGATGACGTCTGTTGGGATATCGTTGCTGATGCAGTTCTGCAGCTGCAGTTGAATTTTTGAGACGCTCTCCATATATCAGTAACATATCGACCTTTTCATTTCTACTAAAATTATTCATTTTCTTTAATTTTTACTCAAAGAGATTTCCGCAACGCTTTATTTTGTACCTGTCTGACAGCTGATATTGTTTTATTACATTCAATGGCTACTATGATTTTTCCAATGTTATTAGGTTACCAGATTTACATAGAAATGTGCCATTTTAGTTTCCAAAGCCCACTAATCTATTATCTATTAGCCGCGTGTTTCTAAAAGCTTGGTTGCATTGTATTTTGGCTGAAATCTCAAATATTTCTGAGCGGATTTTAAAAATTTTGATATCATCAGATTCGCATGAAAATGAGGTATTTTGAAAATGTTGGTGAACGATTAAATTCCCATTTAAAAAAACCGAGTTAGTGGGTAAATATCACATTTAAAAATTTTAAACGCCTCTAGAGAATTAAGTAATGCAATCATATTGCTCATTTTATTTTTATAGTAACGTAGCACACAAACTAAAATATATTTTGGGCACCACAGCGCTCTGGATTCAGAAATAGATTTTTTAATAAAATTTTTAATGTTTATCAAAAAGTGATCAAAATGGATGTATTGTATTCAAAATTTCCTCTAGATTCCAAAAATTTAAAAATCGAAAGTTGTGGGCATTTCCGGTCTAACCTGATGTGCACCAAACTTGATTTTTTATTGAAAAGATGGCGTTTTAGTCGTGTAATAAGGCCTCCAAATTTCAATTTTCTGTTCCAAATATTTTAGGAAATATCGGGGCGAGCGCAATTCGTGACTCACCTGGTATACTGGAAGCTAAGACCTCAGATTTTTCTCTATTTTTCAAAACCCAAATAAAATTCAGATATTCTCTTGAAAGTGTGTACATGTATGTATTCTAATGACATCTGATGAGATAATTCCTTTGAAGGGGTGAGGGGTGGGTGATTGTGAATAGGAAAGAATAACTAGGTCAAGTTAAGAAGAGTCCAGAAACTGCATTTTTGACGTACTTATATGCTAGAAACTAACGCCTCAAATTTTTCTATGATATCTGCCCCAAATATTATTAAAATTCTATTACCAATAATTTCCACATACTAGAGTGCAAATATAGCCAAAATATTTCCTTTAAAGTGACTTGGATGGAAGATCTGGATGTGATTCCTTAGACAGCGGTTTTTTAACGCATATTGTATCGCCTAGCGATACCGTCTATCTCAAATTTTTATCAGCGCGCCTCGTTTGAATAATATATTTGTTGCTAATTAGCGCATAATACATCACTTAGTGCCTTGTCACTAGTCACTAAAAATGTGTATCTCAATCATAAACCTTAGCATCAGTGAGGCCATTTTCAATGTATACCTCTATTCATGCATGTTGTTTGTAATAAATAAATACAGCAAGTTGTGACATAAGGTGTTTTAAATCTCCTCGGTGATATCTAACGTTACTATATGCGGCCTGAAATAACTCAACAGGTCCGATAAAGTGAGGCACATGTTTTCAAGTTTCTCACAGCATGCTGCGAACTACTGGAAAACTGACGCCATGCCGTATTTTAAATGTTCTTCATTTAAATATTAGGATCTGTCGCAAGAAACATGATAAATGTACCGACTCCCTCGCGTACATGTCGTATATTAGAAATCGAATGTAAACAATATCTTCATATTGCTATGGCCTAATAAGGAAGGTAGATGAGATCTGGGTTTCACAATTAAGTAGGTAATAAAAAAAATATATTGTTATTAAAAATGCCGCAAGGAATTCATATTTTATTTAACCGGTGAGAATTTTAATGAAGATTAATTATTTTTGTGCCGTTTTTAATACCTGAATTATAATTACTGATTTTGTACACTACTTTTTTCCATCAGCTGACTCGTATTATTTAGAAAAAAATATAATTTGTTCATAAAAAGTGTATTATTTTATCATGACAAACTTAAACTAAACAAAGTTCTGGGATCAAAACTGATTTAATTTCGAAAAACAGCCACTTTATGTACATTTCATCGATAACTTTGGTATCCTCAGAGGATGATAAGATAACATTAGATAAGTTTTATTGATTCTGTATGCCAGAAATTAACGATTGGATAATATAGTATAGGTTACGTCACATATTATACAGGGTGTTCCTTAATGACGTGCTAATATTTCAGGGTATTTCAGGGTCATTTTATGAAGAAAAGTTCATAATGAACATATTTCCGCAACGGCTTCAATTTTTTGCTACGGGGTGTTAAATTTTTTTTTCTGATCGTTATTTTTTAATATCTCAGAAAGTATTTTTAGATATTATTTTCAATTTTGGTATGTGTTAATAGAATATAGAGCCACATGTTTTTATTAGAGATATTATTGTATGGCTCCACCAGTGGCGTCCCTGCGAGCATGTCCTCTGATATTATTTACCAAAAAAGTGCTACGCCACTGACATTTTTCCGTGTCGATATTTTTCCTGACTGGCCTGATCATTTCTACATGTAAACGGTCTCTTGCGTTTTTCTCGTCAGACGCACAGTTCTTGACTAAAACAATTAAATTCATATTAAAACTAATTACACAGGCGCACACAAAAAAAAAATTGTCGTTTACACGGACCAGACCAATCACCTTCAGTGTATTTTGGCTTGCTGAATCCAAATCTGGTGTTAGTTTTGCCCCACCATATCACAATTTTTCTTTATCCTAAAGAATCGTTAGAAAAATGCAATTTTCCATTTTTGCATTTTTCTAACAGTTCATTGACTATAGAGAAAGGGTGTGACACGGTGGGGCAAAAATGACACCGGATTCGGATTCAGCCAGTGTGGCTACGAAATTAAGGTTTACCTCGTTGTTAAAATATTGCCCAAGTGTTCAAGTGTGGGCCACCCTACGAGCGACGTGGTTAGCGTCACTGGTGTAACCTGGCTAGCACAGTAAAGATACGGAGAGCAAAAGGGGCGTGGAGTTCAAGGCTTGGGCGCCATTGATTACTAAGGGTAATCAAAGAAAATTGAAGATAAAGATAAACCAAAGACAAAAGTTACATATGTACAATAGAACTATATTACAAAATATTATATTACAAAACAATGAGCTATCACAGCATCAGCGATACTGTATAGCAAAATATCACCAAATTATGTACAAGGTAAACTATATTACAAGATAAACTATATTACATATTGCTCAACAGCAAGATAAACTTGAGGTGTTTACGAGATAAAAAAAAACTATATTACAAAAGATACATCTCGTAACTTTACCTCAATACTAAAAATCACATATTACAAAAGATATGAACATTTACGAGATTTAAACCGAACTATAATACAAAGGTATCTCGCAAACGATCCGACAAACAAACTATATTACAGCACTAGATATACTAAAGTGCAACACAAAAGACACACCATTAGATTTACTAAAATTGCGACACAAAATATAATACAAAGATAATAAAACTTAACCTAATAAAAGATATGCTATTTCACTCGAACCTGATATTTATTTGAGCCTACCAGTATATAGCCTCCCCGCTACGTAATGCCAAATACTCAAAAACGGGACACCCCAAGTTATATAACCATAAAAAAATAATACTAGAACTCATCTCTAGCAAATAAAATACGGGACACCCCAAGTTATATAACCACAAAAGATAATACACATCTCACCGCGCCCCGAACATCCGAATTCCTTTAAATAAATAATCCACATAAGTGATGCGACTTGACGAGTCAAATCTAGGAAATATCAGATCACACGACGCGTATTATGTGCAAATAACTGACATGTCTAACCATCGAGACACATCTGAAACAAAAGTACTTTGACACAGCGAATTTGCGATACTGGCAAAATTCAAAAAAATATCATGTTATCAAACAACTACGATTACGTTAAACGTTGAATACAAGAAATCGATACTACGAAGAAATATTTGTTACAGCGAATTTAAGATATAAATAACTACGACGAAATATTTGTAACAACGGATTTAAGATATGAGTGACTACGAATTAATGTGTAGCACTAGATATGCGAAAATAATCCCTTTTACAGGTAATAATCAAAGGTACTTATCTTTTATTATAATATCCTGATGAGGGAAATTCCCAGGTATGCCCCTGTCCTCCGATGATAATAGATTATAACCGTTGGGTAGTTAAATGGTTCATGATCTCCATTTTGCTCTAGCGAGATGTCACATGTCGTACCATTCCACTTTGAAGGTTATGAAATCGTAGAGGCGTGCTATGCTCGAATAACATAAATAATTTCTTCGCCCAGGTTTTCGTATGCTTGATAGAAAATCTTAAATAGATGTTGTGTCGAAAATTTCATAATAAAGGTAAACATAGTATTCTTATCCCAAAAAGTTCTCAGGAAAACGTATATAAAAACGTAGTATCAACATAGAACGTAGATAATTTTGCTTAAAGCAAAGGTGTAACATTAAGATCACTTCGACGTTGAAATGAAATTTGTAATTATATAGAAAAACAAAAGAAAGAAAGAACCTTATACGTCTATAAGGTTCCTCTCTACTAATATCCCCGTTAGGGTCTTACAAAATTTCTATTACGTCCACCTCGAAGGACGGCTCGAGTGAAAGAGAGCGAATTTAGTCTCACGCGGTGTATTGTGACATATGTTTCGGACCGACAGTAATGCGGCTCCGCCCCAAAAAGTAGTTCTCTTTATTTTAGTGAAATATTAATTAGCCAAATGATCTATAATGTTATTGATAGTTCTACGTTTCATGTGACTATCCGACTTTATTATAAATACTCGACTCAACTTCATTTTTCAGTCAGTTTGATCTATTTCTTTAATTTAATTTGAATATTATCGAGCGTGCGCTGTTTAATATACTGATGCGTAAGTATAAGCTACTGCCAACCTCTCATCTGTCCAGAAATGTTCGTTATAGTACCAGAGCATAGGAGAATAAAATGTTTGATTATTAAAATTTTTCTAATAATTGTTAGAAAATGTAACGAAGGATGCTATTGCGCATTCCGCACGTTACACCAGCAAGAATACACTGGAGATAATTGGTCTGGTCCGAGTAATCGACATTTTTTTTTGAGTGTGTACCTGTGTAATCAGTTTCAATATGAATTTAATTGTTTGAATCAAGAACTGTGCAAAGAAACGCAAGAGACCATTTTCATGTAGAATTGATCATGAAAAATATAGACATGGAAAAATATCAGTGACGTACCACTTTTTTGGTAAAAAATATCATAGGACATGCGCGCAGGGACGCCACTGGTAGAGCGATAAAATAATTTTTCTAATTAAAATGTGTGGTTCTATATCCTATTAACACATATCAAAATTGAAAATAATATCTAAAATACTTTCTAAGATATTAGAAATAACGATTTAAAAAAATATATTCAACAGCCTGTAGCAAAAAATTTAAGCCGTCGAGGACATATGTTCGTATGAACTTTTCTTCATAAAATGATCTAAGCAATCACACCATGAAATATTAGCACGTCATTAAGGAACACCCTGTATAAATATAATCTTACATACTTCTAGAAAAAGAAAATACAAGGTATACGCTGCTCATGAGTATTACTATAAAGTTGACTTATTCTGGAACCCCAGTTAGACATCACAATTATAAAAATATTTACCTACAGAAATTACAGCTAGACATATTACGAAAAAACAGTTTAACGAATTAAAAGACAATACATTTATAAAGGTGCTTCTGACATACGGATTCTGAATATAACAAGTAAAAAACTGCTGCCTAATCAATCACTATTTCCACATCCAGATTTTTCATCCAAGTCACTTTAAAGAAAACATCTTGGCTAGATTTGCACTCATGTATGTGGAAATTATTGGTCATAGAATTTTAACAATATTTGGGGCAGGTGTCATAGAAAATTTTGAGATGTTGGTTTCTACCATATACGTTAAAAATAAAGTTTGTAGTTTATCCTACTTATCTTCTCCTATTTACAACCTACCACCTCCCACCATTCAATGGAATCATCTCAATCAGATCTCATTACAATACATATATGTACTAACTTTCAAGTGAATATCTCAATTTTATGTTATCAATCCCATTAATAATGGAGCGGAGGTGGTGGGGTTTGAAAAATATTTAAAAAAATCTGAGGCCCCGGTTTCTAGTATATACACCAAATCCCTAATTTCTCTACTCTTGCCAGCTCGATTTACTTATTTTCCCCTATTAACTCCTATTTAACCCCCAACCCTTCAACGGAACCATCTCAAAATATAATCTAGTTCCAGATGTCGTTATAATACATACGTCTACCAAATTTCAAGTAAATATCTCAATTTTATTTTATCCACCCCTTTAATAACGGCGTAAGGGTGGTGGGGGGTAGAAAAATATGATTAAAGAATCTGAGGCCTTGGCTTCTAGGACAGACATCGAATTTCAAGTTTCTGTACTCTTACCAGTTTGCTTTACTCCTTTTTTCCTATTTACCTTTACTTACCCCCCCACTCCTTCAACGTAATCGTGTCAAAATATAATTCAGTTTCAGATATCGTTAAAATATATATACGTGTAACAAATTTCACGTGAAAATCTAAATTTAATGTTATCAACTCTTTTAATAAGGGAGTTGCGGTGGTGGGGGTATGGAAAATATTATAAGAAAGCCTGAGGCCTACGCTTCTAGTGTATGCACCAAATCCCAAATTTCTGTACTCTTGCCAGCTTGATCTACTTATTTTCCCATATCTACCCCTATTTAATCCCTACCCCTTCAACGGAAGCATCTCAAAATATAATCTAGTTCCAGATGTCGTGATAATACATACGTGTGCCAAAGTTCAAGTGAATATTTCAATTTTATTTTATCAACCCCTTTAATAATGGAGTAGGGGAACTGGGGGGTTGAAAAATATTATAAAAAAATCTGAGGACTTGACTTCTAGTACATACACCGAAGTTCAAGTTTCTGTACTCATACCAGCTTGCTCTACTTATTTTCCCCTATTAACCCTATTTAATCCCCAACCCTTCAGCGGAATCATCTCAAAATATAATCTAGTTCCAGATGTCGTTGTAATACCTACGTGTACCAAATACCAAGAGAATATCTCAATTTCATTTTATCAACCCCTTTAATAATGGAGTAGGGGTGGTGGGGGGTTGAAAAATATTATAAGTAATCTGAGACTTTGGCTTCTAGTATATACACCGAATTTCAAGTTTCTGCACTCTTACCAGCTTGCTTTACTTATTTTCCCCTATTTACCCCTACTTAACCCACAACCCTTCAACGGAATCATCCAAGATATAATCCAGTTCCAAATGTCGTTATAATATATACGTGTACCAAATTTCAAGTTAATATCTCAATTTTATTTTATCAACCCCTTTAATAATGGAGTGGGGTGGTGGTGGTGGTGGGGGGGATGAAAAATATTATAAACAATTTTGAGGCCTTGGCTTGTAGTACATCCATCAAATTTCTAGTTTCTGTAGTCTTACCAGCTTTACATATTTCCTTCTATTTACCCCTATTTACCGCCTTCACCCGATATCTTCAAAAAACAATTCGTTTCCAGATCTCGTTATGATATATACGTGCACAAAATTTCAAGTCAAAAATCTTAAACCGTTCCGGAGAAAACGTGCGGACAAAAGAAAAGTTACAGACCGACAGACAGACAGAAATTTTTTTTTTCGCTCAAATTTAAAATCTCGACGTTTCATGACATTCTAAACCTATTCCAAGAAAATCTTAGACATTTTTTTTGCGATTACTATACTTCCAAGCCACTACGTGGATGTGGAAGTAAAATGTATAAATAATGTCGACTTTCCATTAAAAAACATTTTCAGCAGCATTTTATGCATTATACATGCCTATTGTAAATATTTCACCTTAACCTAAGGGTAGTTTTTACATTTATTATTATTTTCAATCGCCTAGTAAAAATAAAAAAACTAGTAACGGTATAAACAAAAACCTGACTAACTTATTAACATAATTATTTTAACTGTTTTCTTGTACGTGTTTTGTAAAATGCTTGGATAGATTACCCCGTTCTTATAGAAGGGGTTGCTCCGAGAGAAAAAAGTTTACAGCATCGGATAGGGCGATAGAGAGTGAACATATTTAGACCTCTTTCATTCAATCTGGTCAAGTTTATGCAACGTTATGGAGGTTGCAAATAGGGCGGATTTTCCGATCACCCCATGTAAAGGTATTTACGGAAACTTATCTATATTTAGCACCATTTATTTATTATTTACTTTTTCTGTCGGATGACCACTCTGTATGTTTTTTTAAATCAAAATTTGTCAAATTTGGGGTACCCATGTTCCTGGCATCCACCAACTCACCATCGGTCCACCTACCTTGTTTTCTACTTCCCACTGGTTCAGCAGTAAAGCCCCGCAAATTGTTTTCTTCTGCTCGCGCCACGTGTCCTGCCTATCGCGGACGGGTGAGTTTTATTTCAGTCGCTATGTCTTTCCCATTGAAATTATTTCTATAGATATTGTACAACTCATCGTCTCCACATCGTTCTCACAGACTCCAAAAATCTTATGAAGTACTTCTCTTTCGAAAATGAGCAACTAGGATTCGTCGGATTTAATCAGAGTTCATGATTCCGATCCATATGCAACAACGGGTATTATGAGTGTCTTATAAGTTCTGAGTAATCCCTTTACCGATTTTTATATTTAGTGTGTAGACCGGCTCACTTTTAATTTAATGTTAGAAAAAGTTTTATTTGGAATCAAACTCGATCTATTTTTTTAAATAAAATCAAATGGGATATATTATATTTAACATACACAATGTAACAAAATTAGTGGGATTTCCATTAGAGCGGCAGGAAACAGGAAACATTTAAACTTACATTTTTGTAGTATTTTATTACTAAATTGTACTCTTAGTACTATATTACGTGTGATTTTTTAGGCTCAAACTCTTTGTTTTATTTAATTTAACAGTATTTTAATAAGTTTTTTGGACCCGTTTAACCGGTAGCAAAAAGAGAATAACAGTATTGGTATTTTGCGTGTTGTTGAACGCCACCAATATCATTGTCGTGTCTATAAGATGATACGACATACTGACATCGTTCATTGTATTCAGTATTCATTTGTAATTGCCGGTATAAATTACATTAAGCAGCTCACACATAGATCAAGGACCATTTTACATTGACAATGATTGTTTATGTATGTGCATCTATTGAAGATCATACGATTGTAACGGGTATGCATTAAAAGAAAACGGTAATAGTTAATGATAAAGCAGTTTAGATTAAGTCTGTTTATGTAGGCTTTTCTTGTCAGCAGGCTACCATTGTATTTTTATAACTTCGACTATATACACTGTACAGGGTACCGCATGTCACATCTACATCGTGGAGTCAAAGTATAGTAATTATATAAAAATATTGTTTTTTTTTTAATAGGTTTAGAATTTCATGAAACGATGAAATTTTAAATTTGAACGAAAGAAAAACTTCTGATGGTCTGTCGGTCTGTCTGTAATTTTTTGTATGCGCATGTTTTCTCTGAGAGGTTTTAAGATATTGACTTGAAATTTGGTACACGTATACGGGGTGTCCCACTTAAAACTTCCGGCGCCATTATCTCGACGTCTGAAAGAGAAATTCGAATTCTGTAAAAGGAATTCACTAGAATGTGTAAATAACTTCAGTTTTGACTGAAAACGGCCTTTCTCGTCAGTGAAATATAGATGGCGCTGAGATGCAAAGAAATTAATCGATCCCAGGAACTTTAAAAATAGGGGCACTCATTACTAAGAATTTTTTTATAATATGAGCATCTTTTAAAAAGTCAATAGTTTTCGAGATATTTTAATTTCAATATAATTTTTTTTAATGACAAATATTGTCACAACTTAAAAAACAAAATTGAAGATAGGTCCTTCTAGACATTTTTCATAGTAAAATAGTTTGATTTTGAAGTAATGAAACAAATTTATTTAAACTCCCGGTTAGGCCGGAAATTACATTATTGTTTTATTTTACCCTGTACATTTTGATGAAAAATTAAATAAAATATTATTTTGAGCATCTTTTTAAATGTAACCATACATCTGCAATTAATAATAATAAAGTTTTTAACTAATAATTTTTAATTTTTAACTAATTTCTTTGAACTAAAACAAAGGTGGCTGGAACTATTGTTTCGAAATGATTTATGTTTATTGTTTATTATAAAAATTTATGTGGCGAATTTATGTTTTATATTCGACTATATCTGACACTTTAAATTCGCTTATTATTTTAATCCATCAAATGGCCATTCACACTAATGAAGATAAGTACAATATGATGATAATATACGGTGAATGTCATAAAAATGCAGCAGATGCCGCACACACTTACGGAACACGTTTTCCAGACCCACACCCACACCAACCCCCAAAGCTTTTGTACGTTTAAAAAACTACAATATTTTCAAAAAGCCAAAATGTACCCGAAGGAAAAATGTAAGAATTGATGAAAACACAGCTTTGGTACTACAAACGATCAATAATAATCCCCGTACTTCCTTACGGCAGTTAGAGATTCTATGTAATATTTCTAAACCTTCTTGCCAGAGAATGTTGGAACAATATAAATATTTCCCTTACAAAGTACGTCTAGTTCATCACTTAAGACCAGGTGATCAACAACGGAGAATGGATTTTTTTATTGCAATTTTGTTAGAGGAGCAGGATAATCTGTTAAATATGGAGCGACGAGAGCAGATTTCACAGTAATGGTTTAGTATCCAAACTGTAGATACTGGCCAGAGGAAAATCCTCGACGGTGGAGAAAAACACGAAACCAAACCATCTTTGGTGTAAATGTTTGATGTGGAATCGTCAATGGGTACATAATAGGACCACATCTTTTTCATAGCACGGTAAATGGACAGCGATATTTAGATTTTTTGGAAAATGATTGCCTCATTTATTAAATAATGTTCCAATTGATTTAGCTAGTATTTGGTTTCAATAAGATAGAGAGCCACCGCATAATGCTGATATTGGTACAAATTATTTACATCTTATATTTCGAAGAAAATGGATTGCTACTGGTGGCGTTGTCAGGTGGCCAGCTCGGTCACCTGATCTAACTCCATAAGACTTTTTTTGTGGGGTTATTTGAAAAGTACTGTTTACGAAGAACCCATTGAAGATATGGCTGATCCTTAGGTATAACAAAATTGATGCTTCCGTGGCAGCGATTAACAGAGAAACGTTTTTAAAAGTTTATAGAACTGAACTCTTAAAGAGATATAATATGTGTGTTCAAACGATGGAAACAATTTTGAACATTTAATCTGACTTTTTAGATGAAATTTCTATTTGCCTTTTTAAATAATCGTTCACTTGTTTGGGCTATGTGAAATAAAAGTTAATTATCTACCCAATTGTTTTATTAACTTTATTATTATTAATTGTAGATGTATGGTTACATTTCAAAGGACGCACAAAATAATATTTTCTTTATTTTTTCATCAAAATGTACAGGGCATCCCATTGAAAATAAAACAATAATGTAATTTCCGATCAAACTGGAAGTTTAAATATATTTGTTTCATTACTATCTAAATCAGACTATTTTACTACGAAAAATGTCTAGAAGGACCTTTCGTCTAAAATTCGATTTAAAAAAGTTGTGACAATATCTGTCATTAAAAAAATATATATTTAAATTAAAATATCTCGAAAACTATTGGCTTTTCAAAAAATGTTCATAAAATAAAAAATTCTTAGAATTTCACATGCACCTATTTTCAAGGTTCTGGGCCCGATTTATTTCTTTGCATCTCAACGCCATCTATATTTCAATGAGTAGGGCCGTTTTCACTCAAAACTAAAGTTATTAATACATTCTAATGAATTCCTTTTACAGAATTCGAATATCTCTGTCAGTCGTAGAGAAAATGGCGCCGAAAGTTTTAAATGGGACACCCTGTATATCACAACGATTTATGGAACTAGATAACAGTTGTGGGTAAATAGAGGTATATAGGGGAAAAAATAAAGCAAGCCGGTAAGAGTCCAGAAACGTTGGATTTGGTGTATATACTAGAAGCCAAGGTCTCAACTTTTTATGACATCTAGCATCAAAAAAAAGTGTAAAGTGAATCCTTTTATTTCTGTTCGATATTCGATGTACTGATCTCGACAATAAAAGTTGAATGTACATCAGACTCTAAAACGACATTTCTATCCACATAAAATCTACTTACCTCTAGAACTACCTGGAGAAGACTTGAACTACAGGTTGAAATTTTGTAAACTGCTTCAACATCGTCAAGATCAAATAGATTGAGGAACATTTGTTTTAATAACGAGATCTGCCTTTGTTTAAATTATGCCATAAATATTAATCTGCAGCAAATGAAAAATGTTTTTATTTATAGGAGTAACATAGGATACCTCAAAATATCATTTCTAGAGTGGAATTTTATATCGGTCTACTCTTTCAGGAATTTGTACGACAGTTAGTCATATAAACGTGCGCGAGTAATTATCTAAACTAATAAGATAAAATATTGACTCAAATGTATCGAAAATAAATATATAGATAGTTAAGAACAAAACATTTTTCTTCTGCATAGGACTATAATAGTTCAGGAAAGATCGACATAAAAATATCTAAAACGAAAACTGTACAGTCTACATTATTGCATGCATCTTAGTATTGGGGATCTGAATAATGTGCGAGTTCCTCATCGATGTGACTGCGGCTAGGTCAATTACGCGAAGCAAACTTGTTCCGAAATCAGTGTTTTGCAAATATCTCGAAAACGGTAAACTTTTTGAAAAAGAAATTTAAGTGCTACTAATTTGAGTCTCATATAATTTGCTATAAGAAGGAACCCTAAAGTTTTCTTGTAAGAAAACCGTTCACGAAATAACTGGTTGTAAATTGTGTACAACTTCTGCTCTATTTCACAAAGGTAAATTGAATATCTGCAAATAATTTGAAGAGAGTAACAACCTCATTAAATATGCTGAAGTATTTACAATAGCCAATAATGCTCCAAACAACATTTTCGAAAATGGCCTACGTTTCCTTCTGGCAGTTTATAAAGCACCGAAAAAACAGGACTCCATCGATATTTTGAGATATTCAAAATTTATTCAATCGACAAAACTAAATAAAGCTGTACAATTGTCTACGCCTCCACCAACATCTGCTGCTGCTCAACACCACTTTTATTGGGCATATTATCAAATTCAAACATGGCTTGGAAATGACGTGATGGATGGATATTAAAAAATAATATCTTGGAGCTAATTACAACCTGCCCTGATGCATTGCTGAATACAATTTTTTGTAACTGCAAGAAAGGCTGTAATATGATGTAGGAAAGCAGGATTAAACTACTCTATAGTTTGTATCCAATGCCATGGTCAATCATGTTTGAATACAGTTACACCTGATATTAATGACGAAGAGATCAACGATGACCTGGATTCATGGTCTTTCCTCATTCAATGTTTGGAGACTGAAAAATTATACTCACAAAATGACTAATTAATGAAATAAATATTTTTTTCATCAATTTATTAATGTAATAATAATTAAGTAAGTACACTTAATTTTATCTTAACACCAAACATTATAATGACTAATCTACGATCCCGATTGTTTGTAGCACTATATTTCGTAACAGCTTTTTCCTACAAAGAAAAGTTTATAACTCATTTTTTTGTAGCAAATTTTCTGAGCCACAAATTAGTGGTAAATTTATTTTTTCGAGAAGTTTAGCGTTTTCAAGATATTTACAAAATGCTGTTTTCGGGACCATTCTGCTCCTAGTAAGTGACCAAGCGACAGTTACATCATTCTTGAATTAGTATAGTTTGGAGTCATTTTATAATTGCGAGTAGAAAGTAGAGAGTATCTTTGCTGATATTTTATTTGCTCATCCTAACTGTAAATTCGTACCATGACCCTTGGTAAACTACTCGATTTGAACACAAATCATTCTACATACCTTGCTAAGAACTGGTCACTATTTTGGTGAAGTTGCTGTACTCCTTTAAACTATCTATATAAGTATTTCTTGCCTAGCTTTAATAATAGCACATATATTATAGATATGTTACGCTCATGACTATGATATGTTTACATGTAGTTTTTCTTGCTTATTTTGTATCTTCAAGGTAATTGATGTAATTTTAATAAAAACCGGAACAAAGTAAGATCATTGCTAATTTAATATAATTGTATCACGATGCATCGCTTCAATTAGTTTCAAGGGCAGACTTTTAAGTTTTTTTACGTTCACCTTCGAAGAAGTTACAGTATAAATATGTAATTATCGCTATTACGTCAAATTATCGTTAATGTTTACGGTCAAACTAGATCACGTGGTTGTTTTGTAATTTTAAATTGTTGTTGTTTAATTTATTCTATTAAGGACATGTGCGTACTTTTATATTAATGTAAATTTGATGTATCATTTTTATAATGCTAAACATTTTTAAGTCTCATCTCAAACATAGATCTATAAAAATCTTTTCATAGTGTCATGCATCTCTTAACTAGCATGCATCACATTGTTGTAATTTAAAGCTGTTTGGGACTGTTTGGGAATTGACTATGGATACCTGGCTGCGTGAACGGCAATGAAATAGCCAACTTTTTGGGCAGAATTGAGATTGATACTGTACGGAATATTATCGGTTGGCTGTGTGATAGCATTTGGTTATGTGAAGTTTAATAAAATATACATAGTTACATATTGATTATTTGTTCTTGACAAATCCATTAATAAAGTTAATAAGTAATCTGCAACGTGTTTAGTTAATTTCGAACCATAAACATTTGGTACAGATACGACTAGACTCAGAAGTTGGCATATCTGCCTATATTACCAAAATGACTACCATAGCCCGGCCTGAGAACAACACTCCAGTACTTATAAGTACTATCAGGAACAGCTTATTCTACAATGTACTGTTGTTGGTGCAGTTTAATCAAAATGTTGCTTTCGATTTTGCCTAATTACACAAATACCCAAAAAAAAACATGGTTTTTACGAAGGATTGACCCCCAACTCTTATGTATTTTGACATCCTGAATTCGAATTTTGATAAAAAAATACGGGTTTCATGGTTCAGTTTTTCGCTAACTACCCAAGGACTACTTTTTAGACTTCACGTAGTGGAGTAAAAAAATTTAAAATTTTTTTTTTATTGAAATAGGTTCAGGATGTTATGAAACGTCAAGATTTCAAAAAGCGAAAAAAAATGTCTGTCGGTTTCTCTGTCTGTCTGTAACTGGTTTTTTGTGAGTACGTTTTCTCCGGAACGATTTAAGACATGGACTTGGAATTTAGTTCACGTATGTATTATAAAGAGATCTAGAACTCTATTACATTTTGAGCTTATTCGGTTGAAGGGTTGGGGGTGAAATAGAGGTATATAGAAGCAAATAAGTAAAGCAAGTTAGTAACTGTTCAGAAACTTGGGATTTGGTGCAAATACTAGAAGCAAAGTGTCAAGACCGGATAAGCATGGGTTAGCAGCCCCGGCTTAGATTTGGTTTATGTTTGGGAGGTAAGTTCCTACGATTACGAAAATAATTTGCTCCAAATGCCAGCTTAAAATTTTTTTTTTTACAAAAGTTATGAAAGAATTTTGAAAAATCAAAAACTTTGATATTCTCAAAAGGGAGTAAGCCGAATTTGGGAGCCAAAATATATGTAATCCAGGGCGCTATGTCGACTAAAAAAAAATTATGCTCAATAAATTAAATAATTTTGCAACCATTTTTTTTATGAACTATCTAACTAACTAATCAGGTTTTAAGGATTACTTCATAATGTAAGAAAATAAAAAATAAGTTTTAGTCCCCTAATATTTATGTAATTCCATGGGCATCAGGGACCAACATTAATTTCCAGCTTGTGACTCAATACCTCAATAAAATGAATATGGTTTGAACAATATACTCTACTCTAATGTTCTATAATCTATATTAATGTCTTCCTCAACCATGGAATTCATATTGCATTCTGTAAACATTTTGCTGGTGATTTCAGTAGGTCATACAATAGTTGACAAGTATCGTTCATGTCATAAGTAATAAATAATACTAGCTATATGGGAACTACAGCCAACTGTTCTTTGACCATTGGCGCATTCACAACGACATCTTTTAATTTTTGCAACATGCTCATTGTTTGTTCTACATATTCAATGAAACATCTATATACTTTCCAACGAATGTGTCTTGACTTGAACGAGGCTGCAATTAAATGTGGAAAACACTTCAGCTAAAGAAGCTGGAGGAACGAGGAAAAAGTTTGGTGTTGTAAAAGCTTATGGTTCAAAGTGTCTCTTCCAGCGACCTTTTAGATTTTCCAGAGTTGGCAGGAGAAGATCTAAAAATCTTATTTACGGGTTTAATCCAGCAGTTTCGCACCTGGCTACAAAATGATGGACGATGAAGGGTCCATCAAATTGCAATATGTGAAAGAGCAGGTAAATATTCTAAAAGGTCGAGGTATAGTCAAGACACAGTCCTTGGAAAGTGTCATTGATTACAGACCAAACAATGAGGGTGCATTCTTATGGCCACTCCATTATTAAAGGGGTTAACAAAATGAAATTGAGATATTCACTTGAAATTTGGTGCACGTATGTATTATATCGATATAAGGAAGTAGATTATATTTTCAAAAAATTCCGTTGAAAAGTTGGGGATAAAATAGGTGTAGGGTTAAAGAAAGCTATACTTCGTTCGCCCAAGAGATTCAGCTAAGCCACTCCCCATTTTGTTTAGACCATTGAGGGAAACAACCAGCTTCACACGCTGCAAATTTATAAAACGGCAAAATTAAAAAATTATTGAATGGTATAATAGATTGTATACAGGGTGTTTCACTTAAAAGTCCCCAGGCCATTATCTCTAAAACTAATAAAGATATTTTATTTTTTTTAATGGCAGATGATTGATACCAAGGAAAGGTTTAAATAACGGTGATTAGAATTTTTCCTCAACAGCACACAGAGATGGCGCTGCGATGCAAAACTATTTTTTGATGGCTGGAACCTTGAAACATAAGTCATGTGATTAAACAATAATTTATGAATAATTTTGATGGTATAGAGAATTTACAAAAAACAAGCCGTTTTGGAGTTACATGAGTTTCTTTCATTAATGCCAGTACACGTGAATTTTGATAAATCCCTATAATTTATTTATTATTTATTATAGAATATTGGTTACCAAACACTTTTTTTCAAGATAAGGAAAGTGATATAATACACTATCATAAAATTATGTTTACCACTTCCGGCCAAACCGGAACTAACATGATGAACCAATATCCATATGTTCCTACATATTACATTTTTTTTTCTAATAACGCTTCTAATAAAACGGCTCCCAAAACTTAAAGTAAGTAAGACAACAAATAAAATACACACTAATTTAGAATGGGCTAAATTTATATTAACAATTCAGTAAAGAACGTAAACAAAAGTTTTATAAACAAACATTTAAAAACTATCGAAATATTATTAAAAATGAAATTAAACTAATTTCTTTCTTATTAGTAGGTACTTATTATATTAAATGTTCAAAATTTCTCCCTTCTTCATGAATACACATATTGTACCG
This sequence comes from Stenurella melanura, assembly GCA_963583905.1. Lineage (NCBI taxonomy): Eukaryota > Metazoa > Arthropoda > Insecta > Coleoptera > Cerambycidae > Stenurella > Stenurella melanura. The sequence continues at coordinate 87,076,668 of OY757309.1, forward strand.
TTTCAGTAACTCTTCATTGCAAACTTTTTGTAACGTATGTCTATTTATAGCAGCAACACTTGCATATATTTTATTATACAAATCGGCCATATCCTCAATGGGTTCAATGTACACTACACTTTTTAAATACCCCCAAAGGTACAAATCTAATGGAGTCAAGTCAGGTGACCGTGCTGGCCATCTGACTACTCCATTAGTACCAATCCATCTCTGAGGGTACATTTCATTAAGACAATCTTTGACTAGTACGGAGTTATGGGGTGGTGCACCATCTTGGTGAAACCAAATATTCTCCTGGTTATGAGGGATAGTCTCTAATAATCCTGGCAATACATTTCTCAAAAATATCTCATATTTTCTTCCATTTAAAGTCCCATGGAATAGATATGGTCCAATAATATATGAATTTAATATTCCACACCACACGTTAACTCCAAAAGTTACCTGATTTCGGGTCATTCTCATCCATCTAGGATTATTTTGTGACCAGTATCGGCAGTTATGCTTACTCACAACTCCGTTGTTGTGAAAATGGCTTTCATCGCTCCAGAGCACATTTTTTTTAAAATTTGGGCATTCTTCAGAAAGAACTGAAAATTCAGCTAGAAAATGTAATCTTCGTTCATAATCACCAGGCCTTAAATGATGGATCAATTTTAATTTGTATGGATGGTATTTATTTGATTTTAATATTCTATGGCACGAAGATATCGACAGATTAGTTTCCGATGCCAATTTCCGGAGAGAACATTGAGGATTGTTGACAACACTGTTTAACACCAAGGCTGTATTTTCATCGTTTCTAACTGGCCTATTTCTGTTACGAATAGTTTTCTTAAAACTACCCCAGTTTCTTAAATTTTTAAACAGCATGATAAATGTTTTTTTATCGGGTGTAGGTCTATTTGGAAATCATAAACAAAACAATCGTTTTGCTTGTCGGGAATTTCTTTTGCATTCACCGTATATTACAATCATATTTAACTTATCTTCATTGGTGTATCTAACCATTTTTAAAATTAATTTTTTTTATTGCCTTATTTGGATTAATTTGCTTTGAATTGTTTCTAAGTACACTATTTCTGTTTGAAACTATGATTGAAATGCGCCAACTACAAACTTTGTTTAATAACTGTCAAACTTAAAATTAAATAAAAGCCTACTAATATTTCTTAAGTAGATTTTTCATTACCATTCTAAATTAGTGTGTATTTTCTTTGTTGTCTTACTTACTTTAAGTTTTGGGAGCCGTTTTATTAGAAGCGTTATTATAAAAAAAAAAAATGTAATATGTAGGAACATATGGATATTGGTTCATCATGTTAGTTCCGGTTTGGCCGGAAGCGGTAAACATAATTTTATGATAGTGTATTATATCACTTTCCTTATCTTGAAAAAAAGTGTTTGGTAACCAATATTCTATAATAAATAATAAATAAATTATAGGGATTTATCAAATTTCACGTGTACTGACTTATGTTTCAAGGTTCCAGCCATCAAAAAATAGTTTTGCATCGCAGCGCTGTTGTGCTGTTGAGGAAAAATTCTAATCACCGTTATTTAAACCTTTCTTTGGTATCAATCATCTGCCATTTACAAAAATAAAATATCTTTATTAATTTTAGAGATAATGGCCTGGGGACTTTTAACTGAAACACCCTGTATATTCTTTTATGTTATTACAACTGAGAACCAGCGAGGAGCATTTGTTATTAAACAAATACGCTTTTGGCTCCTGAAGTGCGTGTGTTTCCTGATATTCATGAAGAATTTTGAAAACGCTCCGGTCACTCACACCTAAATTATGTATAATTAATATAGATAATAATAAATAAACTGTAATATAAACTATAATAAACATACATTGTTAAACTAAGAATGCCTCGAGAGAAAGCATTTTGAGCATGCCTGTATAATACGAAAAAGAAAATTACCTGCTGCCTTTGCAGTAAACTCGACGTTTTGTATCTTAAATTTGTCTGGGTTCTCTGCAGCAGAAGCCTTAAAGACATTCACAATATTTTCCTTCTCTTTAACCGAAAAATGTTTGCTTTTCCGTTTTTTTGGCGTAGAAATAGCTTGGTTCATAATTAATTTGACAAGAATGAGTTTTTAACCTGAAAAAAAAAGTGGTTCTGACATTTAATCAATATTATAAATCGTTTTTATTGCGTACCTTGATATACCCAAATATGCACCACAGTATTGAGAAACACATTTTATTAGATGAATAGGAATAACAGCAAATAAGAACAGTTATTTCTAAAAACCATACATCAGACTTGAGGCTGAAAACGATTTGTCTCGGAGAACAAATAGAATAGAATAGAATAGAATTTAGTACGTAACAGTGACAATAAATTTTACAATAATGCAATTTAAGTTTGTTATTTGTCCAAGAATACTGCAAACAGTAAGAATACATGATAAAAACAGAATAAAAAGTAAGATACTAAAAACTAAAAAAACAATTGCTACTAATAGTTCAAGAAATACAAATTACAAATTAAAAGAACAAATGCCATCTAACTTAAAAGTTGTCACACTCACTTCCTCTAGGGTTTGTTTTTCAGTTCGATAGGTAACATGTTATAAAAATAGAGCCTTTTTCTAAGACTGTAGTGCTATGAACTGGATAAGACAAAGTATTCTTGTGCTTTGTTCCATAACTATGATCCCTAATAGACTACAAGCCCAGGCAAATTTTTAGGGGGTGATTTTATACACAACGAATCATATATAATCTTGAAGTACTGGTCGAGAAACAAAGTTTAGGCACTATGCCGTCAATTTTCCGCGGTACAGGTGAGTGCACAGGTGAGTTGAAATGTAGAAAAAAAGGGGGTACTTTTCGATTAATTTATACATGACGGCACTATTCTCGTTAAAGAGGCAATGAAAAAAGAATGCTCTTAAACCCAGTGCCGTCAAAAAATAGCGGTACCGGAAGTCAGAAAAAATTTTTGAAATCGGAGAATTTACGCCCCCTCCCCAGTTAATCGAATACTTAACGGCGTTGATTTAGTTACCTTTGCATTTCCTTTAAAAGCTATAATACATCTATGCCGTCAGAAAAGGGTGGTACATGGGGTCAGAAATCGCGAATCAAAACCGGATTTTTAAATTTGTTCATTTTTATTTTTATTTTGTATTTACATTGGGTACCACGAATTATTGACGGCATCATTATAAAACCGTAATAATTCGCTTCTACTTTATAAAAAACCATATGCCGTCCTGAAATAAATGACCTTATACGAAACATTAATGTTTTGCTCCAAAATTTTAGTAATTTTTTTATTTATTTTTGTATGAACCATCATTTTTTGACGGCACACTGTTTAGAACACTTAATAAATGTTAACTCAAAGTTAGAAATCGGTGCCGTCAAATTCTGAATGACCACCCCCCCAAGGGGTAAATTCGCCGATTTCAAAAATTTTTTCTGACTTCCGGTACCGCTATTTTTTGACGGCACTGGGTTTAAGAGCATTCTTTTTTCATTGCCTCTTTAACGAGAATAGTGCCGTCATGTATAAATTAATCGAAAAGTACCCCCTTTTTTTCTACATTTCAACTCACCTGTGCACTCACCTGTACCGCGGAAAATTGACGGCATAGTGCCTAAACTTTGTTTCTCGACCAGTACTTCAAGATTATATATGATTCGTTGTGTATAAAATCACCCCCTAAAAATTTGCCTGGGCTTGTAGTCTATAATGTTGTTTTTGAACTCCTTCATATGTTTGAAAATAAAACAAAGACATTCATAAACAAAAAGAACCGGAGCTGTCAATAGATTTAATGCTTTAAATTGTTTACGCGATGATTCATTTACTTTTAAGTTGGATAAGATTCGTATTGCTCTCTTTTGAACTATAAATATTTCATGAATGTGAGTGCCACCCCAGAATATTATTCCATACGACATTAAGCTGTAAAAATGGCCATAATAAGCTGTAAGAAGTGTATTGTTATTCACTACTTTCTTCAGTTCTCTTAATGAGTAACAAACCGAACTAAGTCTACCACAAAGCGTTTGTGCATGATACCTCCACTCCATGTGTACATCAGTAAACCCCTAAAAATCTTGTACTTTCCTTGTAGTCAGTGTTTAAGTTGTTTATTTCTATTTGATTCGGGAATTCCTTTTTGTCTCTACTGGGTTTGAACAAAATACAACTAGTCTTATCATTATTTAATATCAACCAATTTTGCTGAAACCATTCCGATATTATTTGCACTACGTTAGATGCCTAAATACCTCATATATTAACGTTTTCGACATAGTTGGTTGTAACATTGGTTTTAAAAATTCAACCAATAGAAACATATTCAAATTTAGCGCACATTTGTGGGCTTAGCTGAATCTCTTGGGCGAACGGAGTACCTATAGTAACATTCCAGATACTTGGTATTTGGTGTATAAGTATCCTAGAAACTAAGATTTAATTATTTTAAGACCACTGCCACCCCCTTCTACACCCGCACTCCATTATCAAAGGGGTTGACAAAATAAAATTGAAATTTTTTGCGTACGAGAGCAAAAGTTCTCAAATAAATTCATTGGCATCAGGCCACCCCCATTAAACGTCGGACAGTCGAAAAGGTGGTACGTCGCTTTATGTGATTTTGGATCAAACATCTTCAAATATTATTTATTACAATTCTATGAACAAATATTTAAACATACTGGAGAATTATTTCCACATACTGGAGTGCAAATATAATATCAAAATGCTTTCCTTTAAAGAGAATTGGATAGGAAATCTGGATGTGGAAGTAGTAATTTCTTAGGCAGCGGTTTTCAATATTGAATTACAATACATCATAATTGGTGTTTGCTGTAATTAGAACCGGTTTCAAATGTTTTCTGTTAACTTTTCTTAGCATTTTAATTCTGGGGGAAAAATAAAAACTAACTTGCTTCAACTCTAAGACTGACAAACCATAAGAAATGCAAGTTATCTCGGTTAGCGAATACATTAGGAGTTTATATTGATATTATTAAGACACCCTGTAGGCAATTATCCTTCATACTAAACAAATTCCAAAATGATCAAGTAGATGATATTGCATCTTATATAATGGAATAGCAGATATTCACAAAAAATAAAAATCCTAGTCAATTAGCTTTTTTCAATAGTTATTTTGTAACAAGGACGAACCACTAGATTGCACTAACAATCTTATAATTTGTATAAAACTGATAAATTGCGGAACATTACGTAAATATATAGAGAGTATATCTGTATGCGTGGTGAAGCATTTACAGTGCCTATAATTATATCTTAAGTATAGACTATTTACCTAATCACAGACAAATGCGAATGTTAATAGTAAATAAATTATTTAAGTCACGTTATCCATAGTCCAATGAATTTAGAGTTTCCTTTCGGAAATTCTTTGAATTCGCTAAAAAATTGAGAGGATATTCTCTAAGTGGTAGAAATAGTAATCCGAAAAATTTACCGACTTGCTTTGTGCAATTTTTTTAATAAACCGGGCGTACAAATATGGAATGGTTCGAGTTCGGTTGGCGACAAAGGCAGGCGTGTTTTATTGGCTCCTACGAAATCTCGAGTAAACTCAGTTAGAGCTGTGACAAATCGTGCGAAACTGTGTTGAATTAAAGGGTAGACAATTATACATTAGCGATATAAATTAGCATAAGTCTGGCTTCTTCAGATAGCCGACATTTGATATTTGATTATAACGTCACTAATAGTGCATATTAGTGCATATTGAAAAAGGGATTCAAACATCTGGCAATATAATATAACTCCGCTAAAAGAACGTAAACGCGTGCAATCGGACCGACCCAGTGCTAGGCATCAAGTAGATTATGTCATAAACTCATAAAACATCGTGCAATAACAAACCATTGGAGTGCACTAGTGACATACAGGGTGTCCGGAAACAAAGTAGAAAAAAATTAACTGAAGATTCCTTAACCCAAATTAATGGGAGTTCTTCATATAACATTTTTCAAAATACCCCTTCGTTGTCAAGTTACAGCCCCTTTAAAGGGGTAATTTAAAAACTGTTATGATTTTTTTACTCAAAAAATGAAATTTCAACAAACACAATATTTGGCGTATCTACTACATTTATTAAAAGGCATCTTGTGAATTTTTTTCACCCCCTTGAGTGCCTCACCAAGGGGTAGAATGGGCAACCCCTAATATATTTTTAAAAATATTTTAAAATCTATTCATTTTACATTTCAGAATAAAATATTTTTTGAATCCCTTGTTCATTCTAAAACTTTTTTATCTCTTTAAAAAATGCCGTAGTACCAACCGTTTTCGTGATAAAAAATAAAATTTATGTTAATGCAATGGAGTTCATTTCAATCATTACTGAACGATAATGTTTTAAAACTTTTAGTAGGCTGCCTTCAAGTTTCAATTTGACAGTAGTATTAACATTTAAGTATTTATTGGAATTGGTCTACCACATCTAGTAGGCTCATGTCAATTATTGGAAATAATTACATAGTTTATTTCTTACTTAAAACCATTATTTTTTCTATGTCGTAAGCTTTTAAAATGCCTAGACATATTTATAGTAGTGAAGAATATGCTGATATGCATTTCATTTATGGCGAATGCAAAGGAAACTCTCTAGCAGCCCAAAGAAAATACAACCTGAGGTTTCCTAACCGTGTTACACCTAATGTGGCGACTTTTACCAATATCCACATACGGCTCAGAGAAAGGGGTTCTTTTGAAAAAAGGAATCGAGATACTGGTCGTGAAGTAGAAGTGGCACCTGTCTTAGAAGAACAGATATTAGAATATTTTGGAGAGAATCCTGACATGAGTATTAGACGGGCTGCTCTTCATTTTAATGTAAGTAGATGGAAAATATGGAAGATTTTGAAGCGGCAAGGACTGCACCCTTACCATCTGCAAAGGGTTCAGGAATTGCTTCCGCGTGATTTTCCAGTAAGGAAGGCTTTTTGTACAACTATTTTAAGGAAACCATTAGAATTCACAAAAAAAGTATTGTTCACTGACGAGTGTTGTTTTACTCGTCATGGGATTATAAATTTTCGTAATCAGCACCTATGGAACGATGAAAATCCGCACGCTGTGGTAGCTAAACGATGTCAGTACAACTTCTCTATTAATATTTGGGCTGGAATTATAGGCGATTATTTAATTGGACCAGTTGTGTTACCTCACAGATTAAATGGGATATCGTACTTGCATTTTTTACAGAATGACTTGTTTCCGCTTTTCGATGACTTACCCATTGAATTACGTCAAGATATGTGGTATATGCAAGGCGGAGCGGGTCCCCATTATTCCGTACAAGTTCGGGAATGGCTTTCGCAATATTTTAGAAATCGTTGGATTGGAAGAGGACAAGAAGCTACAATTAAATGGCCCCCCCGGTCCCCGGATTTGAATCCATTAGATTTTTACTTCTGGGGGCATATGAAAAATGTCGTTTACTCTACACCACTTCCAAATGAAGACGTTTTGAGGGAAACCATTTTTAATACTGCTGACGAAATTCGTAACTCCCCACTAATTCTACGGAGCTTGTACGGCAATTTGAGACGAAGGTTACAAACATGTGTTCGTACTGAAGGGCGCCATTTTGAGCAGTTAATTTAAGTTTGGAAAAATATGTTCTTGTTTGTCAAAATTGTTTCACTTTTTTTAATATTATTGTTTGTATTTCATAAATTATTCCATTAATAAATATAGTATTTGTCAATTTGATTAAAAAATATGTACGTTTATTATTACATAGAATTTGTTAATGAATATTTAGATTATTCGATTATAGCCTACTAGCAGCCTACTAAAAGTTTTAAAACATTATCGTTCAGTAATGATTGAAATGAACTCCATTGCATTAACATAAATTTTATTTTTTATCACGAAAACGGTTAGTACTACGGCATTTTTTAAAGAGATAAAAAAGTTTTAGAATGAACAAGGGATTCAAAAAATATTTTATTCTGAAATGTAAAATGAATAGATTTTAAAATATTTTTAAAAATATATTAGGGGTTGCCCATTCTACCCCTTGGTGAGGCACTCAAGGGGGTGAAAAAAATTCACAAGATGCCTTTTAATAAATGTAGTAGATACGCCAAATATTGTGTTTGTTGAAATTTTATTTTTTGAGTAAAAAAATCATAACAGTTTTTAAATTACCCCTTTAAAGGGGCTGTAACTTGACAACGAAGGGGTATTTTGAAAAATGTTATATGAAGAACTCCCATTAATTTGGGCTAAGGAATCTTCAGTTAATTTTTTTCTACTTTGTTTCCGGACACCCTGTATATGGAGTGAAGTGTAACAAATCAGCTCAAGAAGAGAGGATAAGCCAGCAATCACAAGCTAGGCTATTACAGAAAGTCAAGCTAAATTAATTTAAATTATTAACTTTATTAACTTAATTTACAAAGTCGAAACCATATTACTTCCACATCCACGCAGTGTATTGAAAGTATAGTAATCATAAAAAAAAATCTTTTTATTGCAATAGGTTTAGAATTTTGGGGAGTAAATAGGGGTAAATGGGGGAAAACATGTGAAGCAAGCTGGTAAGAGTACAGAAACTTGAAATTTGATGTATGTACAAGTGTACTTTTCAGATTTTTTTATAATATTTTTCAATCGCCCACCACTACTTCATTATTGAGGGGGTTAGTAAAATAAAATTGAGATATTCACTTAAAATCCGGTAAACGTATGTATTATAACGACATCTGGAACTAGATTATGTTTTGAGATGATTTCGTTAAAGGGTTGGGGGTTAAATAGGGGTAAATAGCTAAAATAAGTAAAGCAAGTTGGTAAGAGTACAGTAATTTGAAACGGTTTATGTACTAGAAACCTAAGCCTCAGATTTTTTTATAATAGTTTTCAACCCCGCCATCACCCCTACTCCATTATTAAAGGGGTTGATAAAATAAAATTGAGATACCTATTCACTTGGAATTTGGTACACGTATGTATCATACGACATCTGGAACTAGATTATATTTTGAGATAATTCCGTTGAAGGGTTGGGGTTTAAATCGGGGTAAATAGAGGAGAATAAGTAAAGCAAACTGGTAAGAGTACAGAATCTAGAAATTTGGTATATGTACTAGAAGCCAAGGCCTCAGATTTTTTAATAAAATTTTGCAACCTCCACCACCCTTACTCCCTTATTAATAGAGTTGATAAAATTAAATTCAGATTTTCACTTGAAATTTGGTACGCGTAGGTATTTTAACGATATCTGAAATTAGATTATATTTTGACATGATTACGTTGAAGGAATGGGGTGTAAGTAGAGGTAATTAGGGAAAAATAAGTAAGGCAACCTGGTAAGAGTACAGAAACTTAACATTCGGTGTATGTCCTAGAAGCCAAGGCCTCAGATTTTTTAATAAAATTTTGCAACCCCCACCACCCTTACTCCATTATTAAAGGGGTTGATAAAATAAAATTCACTTAAAATTTAATAGACGTATGTATTATAACGACATCTGGAACTAGATTATATTTTGAGATTATTCTGTTCAAGGGTTGAGGATTAAATAAAAGTATATAGGGGAAAATAAGTAAATCAAGCTGGTAAAAGTACAGAAATTTGGATTTGGTGTATATGCTAGAAACCAAGGCCCCAGATTTCTTTCTAGTCTTTTTCAAACCCCACCACCTCCATTATTACTGGGATTGACAAAATAAAATTGAGATATTGTCTTGAAAGTTAGTACACGTATGTATTGTAGTGACGTCTGATTAAGATGATTCCATTGATGGGATGGGAGGTGGTAGGTTGTGAATAGGTGAAAATAAGAGTGTAAACTAGAAACTTCATTTTTAACGTGAATGGTAGAAACCAATGCCTCAAACTTTTCTATGACATCTGCTCCAAATATTATTAACATTCTATGACCAATAATTTCCACATACTATAGTGCAAATCTAGTCAAGAAGTGACTTGGATGAAAAATCTGGATGTGGAAGTAGCGATTCCTTAGGCAGCTTTTTTTTTAAATGGTAGAGAGGGGGGATGGAAGTCAAAGTAATTGATGTCTGTTGGAGATACAGTGTGCCCCAAATGTTGTCCTAGATCTCTTTGCTTTTGCAGATTTTATTTTTCTGTTTTGCATTACCTTGGCAGATCGGTATACAGGGTACGGTGTTTTCAAATGTTCTCTAGGCACTCTTCCTTGCACTTCCAGTGTAGATGGTTGTTCACATGCTCACCTGTAGAATGGTAAATAAATAAAATCCTGCGGTGAGCTAATGTATCTCCTGGCAAACGAACGAGGTGGACGCCCTGACGCAGGACGCTGAAACAAGAACACGGATTTCTGGCGAACATATGAAACCATATCTGGATGCAAGCGAGCAGGAGGAGGTACACACTGCTAGAGTCGGAAACAGAAGAGGATAAATAAACAAGGAGAATGATGATAGATGGATTCTTAATAGAAACGTGGAAACTTAAAACAAGGCATGGAAACTTAAAAGAAACATATCACAAACACCTACACTTCCCATCCTATATTCCTTCCCCATGCGTTATGTGGCTCTTGCTGCTGGCAACAAACATGCCCCATAGCCTATCTCTTGACAAACAAACAAAATGGACGCACTGATGCGGGACGTTGAAGCGATAACACAAGCTTATAGGAAGCATGAATGCACACTGCTAGATGCAGAAATAGAAGAAACAGATGACTCAGAAGAAGAATTAAAAGAAGCATGGAAATTTAAAAGAAACATCTCACAAACTCCTACACTCCCCATTCGATGATGATAGATGGAAACACCTACACTTCTCATCCTATAAGCCTACCCCATGCGTCATGTGGCTCTCGTTGCTGGCAACAAGCTTGTCTCGTATTAAATCCGGCGTATGCAGTCGGTCCGGCGATATATAAAATATCTAGATTGGATGCCCGGAAGAGGCAGCAATGCCTACCTTACGCTGGCAAATCAATCATTCAGTCAATAATCTAAGCACTCAAATATGGTTTTTTGCAAATAAATTATTAATTATATTTTTTTTTTCGGAAAAAGAGGATAAAAAGAAATTCGTATCGATAATTTTTTGATTTGATCAAAACTGTCAGAGCCAGAAAATTTGCAAGTAATGCTCGGAACAAAGTTCAGATTCGAATTGCGCAAAGAGTGTTGAAACTTTTTGTTCACGTGACCAAATGATAAAAGTTAAAACATATTTTAAAATAAGTAATGCCGTGTAATCTGTGTATATACTGGGTGGACCGTTAATAATAGGTCATAATTCAAGGATACATTCTTTGGACCAAATAGGGATATAATCAAATATGCTTTAGTAAACGGTGTGTCTAAGCTCCATGTTCCGGATAACCAATTTTATCCCGGTATAAATTACAACGTCATAATTATCTGATGAATGTTTACGACATCCATTGTATTTTGATTTTTTATTGTGTAGACACTATTCCTCAAAATTTGTCTTTCAAGAATATTGTTCTAAGTGCGGTTAGTGCGGAATACATTCTGTACGTATCTTGACAACTGTATGCCAGCAATATAAAAAGAAGCAACAACTCAAATTCATTGAGCACCATCACGATATTCGGTATAAAAAACCCACAAAAAATGTATTGCCAACTAACCTACCTTATTAATTCCATCCTAAAATGGCAATAGCCCAGTAGACTGGAAGATAGGTATCATCATCCCTATCCTGAAACTAAGAAAACCGCCTACTTGTCCCACAAGTTACCGCCCTATTTGCTTGCTAAATACCCTCTCCAAATTAACGGAGAGGGTAATTCTCAGGATTTTAAATAAAATAGTGGACAAAAAACGGCTAATCCCTAGTTTTCAGTGTGGTTTCAGGAATGGCCACAGCACAACTCACGCGTTGTGCAGAGTTCTGAAGGACGCATATCACGCGTATAACAAAAAACAGTGTACAGTCTTATTACTCCTCGACATCGAGAAAACCTACGATGCTGTCTGGCATAACGGGCTGCTATACAAGCTCGATAGTGTCCTTGGATTGCCAAAATATCTAGTTGCGCTTATCAAATCATATCTTAGGGGCAGATATATTACTGTCTGTGTAAACAACTCGTACTCTTCACATACACGTTTATCGGCGGGTGTCCCCCAGGGGGCAATCCTCTCACCCCTCCTTTATAACCTTTATACCTCCGACGTCCCTTCCCACCCAACTTCAAATATTTTATTATACTCAGATGATACCGTGCTTTATGCCCAGTCATTTTATGCGCAGACCGCGACTGCTAAAGTGCGGTATCATCTCAATAAACTCCTAGACTTTTTTAGACAATGGAAAATTACTATTAACCAGACAAAAACACAGACAATAAATTTTAATACAAAATTCACTAACATCAAGACGTTTAACAAACTTAAAATAGACGGACAGACAATTGAGGAGCAGAAGTCGGTCAGATATCTGGGGGTAACCCTAGATAAACGACTGAGATTTGCTCCTCATGTGACACAGATACTTAACAGGACTTACGCAACATTAAACAAAATGTATCCTCTTATAAATAGGCGGAGTAAATTGTCTATTGACAATAAGTTAACTCTCTACAAAGTTATGTTCCGGCCAATACTAACGTACGCATGTCCCGCCTGGAACAATATCTCCGCCACACAATGTAAGAGGATACAGACTACACAGAACAAACTCATTACTACTGACAGACGCTGATCGCTACACGCCGATAGCTGAACTACACAGGGCTACGAATCTTTCCATTATTCGGGATTATATTGACGAACTCTCGCAAGAGTTCTTTGCCAACAAATCACAGCTATCGGCTTTGACATCTGACCTTACAAACATACGAATACATGACGAACCTACAAATACTCACAGACTAATACACCAGAGACTACCAATATTTTTTCAAAGAAGGTGACCTTAACTATAACCCGACAAGACACGCTACACGACAAAACTACAACCCCCCCCTCCTCAAATCCCACACCCCACCAACCACCCCTGCCCCCTACCCGTCGATACCTTCTAATTTTATTTTTATAAGTAAATAATTACATATAGCTATTAAATTTTATAGTTTGACAATATTTTTTAAAGCAGGTTTTTAATTATTTATTTTTTCCTGCATCCGTTAATTGAACTGTTTTCGTTCCAGCAAGAAGCTCCTGAACTAAAGAGCTTTAAGCTCTATTTAAGCCAAGGCAACACTCTACCTATAATTGATATAAATTTGCTAAAGAAATATCACGTTAAATCAATAACAAAAAAGAGTAACTTTTTTCTAAGGTCTTCAGTCATACCATCGACTGGGTCATGTTTTATATTATATGTTTTTATATATTTTTAGAACATGACAGATATAAATGTACTTAGTACCCACTTTAATATGTTTTATTAGCATATACTTTAGAATTAAGCTCTATAGAATGTAATATTTTAATTAATAAATGATATTTAAATGGAATGGAAAATGGTATAAAAAAGATAAGCAAACACAGACATGTAAGTCAGATATAACAATCGGCCAAACAGCATACTATTTCATTGCAACTCGTATTTATTCAAATCTGCCTCAAGAAATCCGAACTATTTTAAATCCAAATGCATTTAAAAACGTACAAAAAAGTGGGTTAAAACTACTGAAAGATATCTTACTCATAATATTATTGATCTAAAAAATTGCTAGCGTTGAAATATAAATAAATTTAGACTTTTAACTACTTATTCAAACATATTTTTCTAATTAATTTATTGCCAATTCTCATATTTCAGTTACAGTTATAAAATGTTTCCCTACATTGTTATATCCTCAAATATAAAGTTTAGGCTTTTCACATTATATTAAGTTAATAAATAGAAGTTACACCGCAGCCACGTAGTAGTGTGTTTGACTTCGGTGGTCACGGTCCTCCTATTGGACTGATTTGTTTATTTCCCACTTACCTTATCTAGAAATATATGTACAATGTAAATGTTATTACTTTATGTTCCTTATTTAGAATTGATATTTTGTTATTGTTATTTTGTTTGGAAAATAAATTCTTAATATTATATTATTCTTATTATATTATCTTAAGGTACCTAACTCTTTTTTTTTTGTTTTAGAATATACTAATACTTAATGGCTCCACCTACGTCTCCAAAAAATGTTTTTTTAAATTTTAATTTGTCGTTGTGGTCAGCGTGGAAAACTTCCTTTGAACATCATAACGTAATCCCCGCTCTAACCCATAATTTTTTCAAAATTTTTTGAAAATGTTTCCAACTTCCCCAAATATTTTATTAACATATAAGCTCTCACCGAATTCTGAGTATTTGTTGTAGTTTTTCACTTATTTCTCGCAGATGTAGTAGAGATAACCTAGAACTCACTACGGAAAGGTACTCGCAGGACGAGTTACATCCCCCTCCCAATACCATACTAATAATAGTAATAATAGTACATGTCTATTACATGGATACAGGGTGTCCCATATTTAAAGTGACATAGACCGATGAGAGATAGAGCACACTTTTCTGAGTTCAAAACACCCCCACACTTACCCTTGAAAGTGAATGGTTTTCGAAATACAGGGTATTATATTATTCTGGACTGAAAATAAAATTCACCATATATTTAGAATGGTGGACGTATTTGGATTAAAGTTGGTAGACATATAGTGCACTCCTAGTCCAATTAATGGCATAATTTTGTTTGTAAAAATTCCAGGACAGAACTCAATTTTTATTATTTTGCAATTAGGGTCAATTACATCACCCTGTATATCAGTTTTTTTGTAAATGGCGGATAACTATTGAAATGTCTATGGATTATTGTGCAAAACACTGTCATAATATTCGATGGCACGTTTATGGTTACTTCCTAGCAAATTTTTGAAAACAATGGTGAATCATATTTAAATTTTACAAAATACGCAAACAACCAGTTAACGTCGCTATTTTATTAATTTTATTTAAACACTTGTTTAATAATTATTTAATGTATTATTGTTACTTAAATTTGATTCTAATTGCACTTAAAATTTGTACGGCCATATGCAATATTCCATAGAAAAACAGTTTACTTGAAAATAAAAGTAGGCGTGTGTCAATTCTGACATTTATAGTTTAATACATAGTAATGTAAGTCACCTTTAGAAATTAAGTCTAAGTATTCAAAGAAGTCGTTTGAGTCATTAAAATAAGGTTTTATATTAACAAATCTACTATAATAATTTTAAGATGCCATTCCAATTTATAAATGAAGAATATGCAGATATGATTTGTGTGTATGGTTTTTGCGACGGAAATGGAAGAGCTGCAGAGAGAGAATATAAAAGACGTTTTTGAAATCATCGTACACCAAATCGTACAACATTTTCAGAGGTGTGTCAAATTAATAAGGAACATGGGCAATTTCCCTCACAGGCAAAACATGAACATGTTCTCAGAGATTTTCAACAGCGAGAGGAAGTATTACAGATTGTTCATATGAATCCAACTGTAAGCGTCAGGAAAATCAGTCATCAATTAGAAATTCCCAGAACAAGAGTATGGCGAACTTTAAAAAAAGAAATTTTATTTCCTTTTCATGTTCAAGTAGTTCAATGACTTGAAGACGGGGCAGCGTTCCGCGTTTAACATTTTGTAGGTGGGTAGTTGCGCACAGACGAACCGTTTCTATAATTTGTTCACGGACAACGCTCAATTCACGCGTGATGGAATAAACAACACCAGAAATCAACATCTTTGGGCAACTGAAAATCCACATGCTACGCTTCAGAAAAATTCCCAACACAGATTCAATATAAATGTCTGGTGTGAAATATACAATAGTCATCTAATAGGGCCACACATTTCTGAAGGGAGACTAACGGGTGAAGTTTATTTAAATTTCTTAATAGATGTGTTAACATATTTATTAGAAAACATCAATGTCAGAGGTATGTGGTTTCAACACGATGCTGCTGGACCACATTTTTCTGTACCGGTGAGAGAGCATCTTAATCAACGTTACACCAACAGATGGATTGGTAGAGGGGGTGCAGTTAACTGGCCACCGAGATCTCCTGATCTCACCCCCATGGATTATATTTTATGGGGCCACCTAAAGTCACAGGTGTACAGTGAAAATATTAATATCCGTGAACAATTCCAACAAAAAAATTTAAATGTATGTGACAATATTAGACACAATCTGGCTATGATCGATAGATCGGTGAAAACGCTTTTTAAACGTTCACAAAAATGTATTGACGCTGGGGCTGTTCATTACGAAAATGTATTATAGTTTTAATTAATTGTACCAGTGTATAAAATAATTAGTGTCTTTTTAAAATTTGTGCTGTAAATTATGATTAAGCAAACTGTTTTTCTTTGTTTTTTCTTTTTTCTGTTTTTTGTTTTTCTTTTGAAGTAACAATAATACACTAAATAATTATTAAACAAGTGTTTAAGTAAAATTAATAAAATAGCGACGTTAACTGGTTTTTTGCCTATTTTGTAGAATTTAAATATTATTCACCATTATTTTCGAAAATTTGCTAGGAAGTAACCATAAACGTGCCATCGAATATTAAGACAGAGTTTTGCACAATAATCCATAGACATTTCAATAGTTATCCGCCATTTACAAAAACCTTATATACAGGGTGATGTAATTGACCCTAAACGCAAAATAATAAAAATTGAGTCCTCTCCTGAAATTTTTACAAACTAAATTATGCTATTAATTGGACTAGGCGTGCACTATATGTGTACCAACTTTAATCCAAATACGTTCCAAATATATGGTGAATTTTAATTTCAGTCAAGAATCATAAAACACCCTGTATCTCGAAAACCATTCACTTTCAAGGGTAGTAAGTGTGAGGGTGTTTTGAACTCAGAAAAGTGTGCTCTATCTCTCATTGGTCTATGTCACTTTAAATCTGAGACACCCTGTATAATGCGACTTTTTCGAAAACTGCTAATCGTAGAAAAAAGTTTCGAATGCAAAACTTGTCCCAGATTCTTTATTTTTATTTCTTCCCAGTATTACGACAAATAAAAAAGTTTCCAGCTTGCCATATGTATCCCCGTAAATTTTTATATTTAATCAACCTTAGAAAAAAATTCATATTTTCTGCAGTGCTTAAATTTCTCATGTTTACATTTTATAATCCTTAAACTTTTAAATTGGTCATTTGTAGAGTACATTGCAGGCGATTTCGTCCAAATCCGTGAATTTCAAACAATTTCCTTTTTTAACTAAATGCACCGGACTACGACTCAAATCGACAGTAAATATTAAGGTGACATTTTGAGACGTATGAATGCTACAATTTTCTTCTTTTATGCTTTTATAATTAATCACGAGTTATACAACAATAGGAACTCATAAACTTATACAGTTTAAAAAGTCATTAAGTGAATGTGAATAAAGAAACGAAATTAAAAGTGAACGTACAGTTAGCGGAGATTTTGATCGTCCAGTGTAGTGAAGATCCGTCAATGTGTGAATTATTGTATATACAACTATGACTAATACGAATAAAAAGTAGTTATATCCTTGATATTAATTTTAATGTAAGCTAAAAGGTTAATTTCAATAAAAACTCTTTATGTACGTAACTGTTTCGCTAGATTTCCGGGTATTCTTTTTCACTTTTTGGTGGTAATGCCATACGAAAATTTCCTAGTCTTGAGCACAGTTTTACAATGCGATTTCTATTTGTTGTTATGTGATTAACGCTGCTTATAGTCTAAGAGCTACTGAACTCGACAACATACCCATTTTTGGAATTTTTTAAAGTGGTTGCCGTTTAAGATGATTATTGTTTATTTGCCTCTACAAAGCTTTACGTTACCGACGACGAATAGAGTAGCGGAGAGAAACGCTTTGAACGCGAAAGGTCCAGGGGTCGAAACCCGCAGAAATATTTTTACTTTTTTTTCTCATTTTTCGGCCCCAGTCTCTTGCTCGAGTATTATATTACCTATATTTCACGTCTATAAATGTTTCTTTGACTTTGAAGTTCGTTTAATTAAACTGGGTCGTTGGGATCTTTCACTTTTAAATATTTACTTGAATCCAACAAATAAATCGTTAAAAATAATATATATTTATTTCTCCAAAATTTTTATATACTCAATAAAAACATGTATATTTACATAATTGTAGAAAATGGACATAGAATAGAATAGAACAGAATAGAATACTTTTTATTTCCCAAAATTTACAATTTATAATTATGCGAAGAATAATGTATATACTATACAATAACTAAAGCTACGTTATCAATAATGAATTGCAAAGACAAGCCTCTAGTAAGGCGTAGGGAAAGAGACACGAGCAGAGAGAAATGAAATATTTGGAATTAATTTGCTAAGATATTATAAGATAAAGTTAAAGTAACAGCAAAAGAAAATAGACTAACAAATAATGTGTGATATATAAGAAGGATAAAAAATAAAAAAATTAAATAATTATTATAGAGTGTAGCGAAGGAGTCTGAGCTAGACTTCCACAATATTTTTGTAATATAATAATACTTAGTGGCTCCACCTGCTTTTCCAAAATATGTTTCTTTTTTATTTTAATTTGTCGTTGTGGTCAGCGTGGAAAACTTTCTTTGAACATCATAACGTAATCCCCTCTCTAACCCCTAATTATTTCAAAATATTTAGAAAATATTTCCAACTTCCTCAATCCTTTTATTAACAGATAAACTCTCACCGAATTCTGACATTTTGTTGTAATTTTTCACTTATTTCTGGCAGACTAACAAATAATGTGTGATATATAAGAAGGATAAAAAATAAAAAAAATTAAATAATTATTACAGAGTGTAGAGAAGGAGTCTGAGCTAGACTTCCACAATATTGCACTCAAAAAACTCATTAATGTTATAAAATATATAGGAATTTAACAATTTGGACGGTGATTTCTTAAATGCAATTAAATTGTTTGATGTTTGTATGTGGGTGGGCAGATGATTAAAGATCTTTGTACCGGTATAAAGAGGACCTTTTCTATTTGTGTCATAAGCATAATTTGGTAAGAGTAACATTGTGTTTTTTCTCGTGTTATAATTATGGATGTCTGAGGGTGATGAAATGAATTTCCGTCTGTTGAAGATCAAAATGGCGAGTTTGTATATATATATATAAGTTTGTAATAGTAAATATTTTCAATAACTTAAAATAGTTTCTACATGAATCAGTCGGTTTGAGGTGGCATATAACCCTTATTGCTCTTTTTTGTGACAGGAATTTTTTTTCTGAAAAACTAGAAGAACCCCAAAATTCGATGCCGTATGAAGCAATGCTTTGAAAATAAGCATAATAAACGTCTATAGCTGCCTTTTGGTTCAAATCACTCCTTACTGTACCAATGGCGTAAATTGCCTTACTTAATTTCTTGTTTGTTTCTTCGATATACTTACGAAAGTTCAGGTTTTTAACCAGGTAGATGCTTAGAAATTTTTTGTGATCAGCCGATGTGATATCGCCAGATGATGCTTTTATAATGGCATTTGGTATTGGATTGCGCGGATGCTGAAAAGTGATGTTGAATGTTTTGTCCTTATTCAGTAGAAGTTTATTAGCTGCGAAGCAATCTGATATATTATTCATTAGAAGCTGACTTTGGTTGTTGAAAATCTTGGTTATTTATTAATATACTGGAATCATCTGCGAATAATGCAAAACAGGCATCAGGAAAATTGTAAATTAAGTCATTGATGTACAGTAAGAAGATAGTTGGTCCAAGTACTGATCCCTGCGGCACACCTCATTTTACGTCTTTCTACTCAGATCGTATAACCTTTGAAGTGAGCTTTTCGTTATCCTGCAATTCTATATACATTCTGCGACCCGCCAAATACGACTTAAATCATCGGTTTGGTAGGCCCCTAATTGCGTAATAACTTACTTTATCTAATAGTATATTGTGATCCACACAATCAAAAGCCTTTGACAAGTCGCAGAATATACCAATTGCCTTTTCTCTTTCTTCGATTATGTTATTTATTTTATCTATTAGCGCAAATACGGCGTCTGACGTATTTTTATTTTTTTGGAAACCGAATTGAACCGATGTCATTAAATTGTACTTAGACAGATATTCAACCATTTGATTTTTAATTGTTTCCTCTAGTACTTTAGATAACGTTGGTGGTAGTGCTACGGGCCTGTAGTTGGAGATTATATTTTTTTCACCTTTTTTATAGAAAGGTATGACTACAACCAATTTGAAGAGTTCGGGATAAACCCCAGTTTGCAGAGATTAAAAATGTATGTTAAAGGCTGTTTAAGTGAGATAATATTTTGTTTTATAATAGTTATGGGAATATCATCATGATCACTAGATTTTTTTTGGTTACATTTTTTTTTAACTAGGTATATTAACAATTTCAAGTTCGGTGATCGGATGAAAGTAAAATGATGACAATTGATTATATTTTACATTGTGTAGATACTGCAAATGCGATGTGACACTGTTTAAGTTTGAAGTTATGTTATGGGTCTCATTTGAGAAAAAATTGCAAAATTCTTCAGCAACCTGCTTTTGATCTGAAATAATTGTGTTGTTTTGTAATATATTTATTTCATTTAAGTTGTCTTTTGTTGTAGACTTTTTAATGAACTATCTTATTGTTTGAATTTTTTAATTTATGTGCAAAGTACATTTCCTTGGCTGTTTTAATAATTAATTTAAACGTTTTGCAATATATTTTAACATAGTTTAAAAATTCTACATTGCGATAAGCTTCCTTCAATTTGATTAATTGTCTTTTATTTTTACATGAAACCTTTATACCACTTGTAATCCATCCGTTCGATTTTTGTGCGTTTATTTTAATTTTCATTTTGGGAAAAAAACAGAATTTAAATAGTTATAAAAAACATCACACGCCGCATCTGCGTCCTCGATATTATATAATTCAGCCCAGTCTATTTGACTTAATAAACTACTAACTTTAGTTAGGTTTTTACTAGTGAAAATTCTCTTTTCTGTATATTTTGTCTCTGATTTTTTTCAATTAAGTTGCATAGTAAGTAGTTGCCCGCTGTGATCCGAGAGCAATTGTATGAAAGAAATAAAAAAATCGCAGTAGGCATTTAAAAAAAAAAATGTTGTTAACATAACTTGTTCGAAATGATTCAAAAACCCTGAATCCGAAGTTTATTTAAATTCTGCAACCTTCCGAAAAGTTATGAACAATAACAGAAAGCGAATTGAGGCATGCATTAGGGCTGATGGAGGTTTCATGGAACATAATATTTAATTCTTTTGGTTGTATTTATTATTCATTTGTGTAAATTATTTCATAGAAATAAATTTGGAAATAATTTTTATTTAAATTCCTCAAAAGGATGGATTATTTTCATCAAGACCTCATTTTTTTTTTTTTAGAATTTAACCAAACTTCGGATTCATGGTTTTTGAATTTAGTATCGTAGATGGCCTTACATTTAAGGATGGAAAGTGATTTGGTGGTCTAGACCTTGGTGACCTCTACCTTTTAAAATCTGTTTGATTCAAATAGGACAAAAGATAAAACAATTATTATGCTGTTACACTCATGTAAGACAAACTGTACATATAAAACTTTTTTTCTTGTATTAAGCCATACTCTACGATAGAAGTGTTTTGGATATCAAAATCGCGTTATTTTTTATTTGTTTATAAAATTGTTATTAAAAAATGGATTCCCATGGGACGATTTCGCTAAAAATTTAAATTTAAACCAGGTATTAGAAACTGGCATAAAAATTAGTAAAACACCCTAAGCAGACCGTTCACCTAGAAAAGAAACCCTAAACCCATTAGACCTTAAAGTATACTATATGATCATAGACGTGCCACGTAAAAGTAATGTATAATTATAATTAGTAGCCTATGATTTTACGAGTATTGAACTCACAATCCCCCAGGCAACTGGGGTTTAAGTCGCCTGTCTCCGATTTACGGGTATTGAACTCGCTTTCCCCCGGGCATCTGGTGTTTAACTGGCCTGTCTGTGGTTTTACGAAAATTGCAAAAAGGCCCCGCTCAAAATTTAGCCAGAAGCCCCACAAAGTCTTAATCCGCCCCTGCCTAAATGTATTGAATACCTTTGACTTGATTGGCGATTTTTTCCGGAAGAATTTCGGAATTCGCCAGATTTGCCTTAAAAAATTTAATGCTCCTTCAAAGTATTGGGTGGGTAGTTGACCATCCTTGCCCTCCCTCCTCCCCAAATTACGCCTATGTGCACTTTAGCACAGGTACACCTACATTACAAAATCTTATACTAAAACAGCTTATATACCAAATATTGCTGAGACATGATTAAAATCAGACAACCCCACACTTATAGACCCTCTCACCGCCGAATTTCAAACTGCTTCGAAACATTCTTCACTCAGTTATATCCACACCCCCTAAAAATACTGAATTAATAATTGTTTATAGAAAAAAATCAAAAATACAAAAATAAAGCACAGAGAAATATATAAAAAAGAACACAAAACAACAAAACAATACACAAAACACAATAATCCAAAGAATAAAAATTACTATCATAACACCGCAACAAAGGCAAAAAATACAGTTGAAAAAAATCCATTCCCGTAACACAAAAATAACTGTCAAAAGAGCCAAAAAAAACACATGTACATATCCAAAACTAACACTATAGTCCAGTCAATGAACTGGTTGTAGAGGACATGGTCGGGAAGAGAATTTTTGACTTCAGGGCTGTGTTTGGAGTAGTTAGGAGGTAAACATGCTAAAAGTCCCCGAATCTACGAGGTGAGCGGAGTGCAGGGGGGGGCATTGAAGGTCACTTTTTTGGATTTTCGCTGATATCTCGAAAACAGTGCATCGTAGCTAAAATATTATTCTATTCAAAATTAAAGTTGACAAAATTTCCTACAAGATTGTTATTATTCATTATTCTTCTATTCCCAATGGCTTTCGAGATATCCGCTGGCGAAAATTACCAATATTCAAAATACGCATTTTTGCCTCACGCTTCTTGACAAACTTTGCCTTCTAGCGCCTCAGCCTTTAGTTTCACGATAATATCTTCACAGTAGAGCATTAGTTGTAAAGCATTCAATTTTTTTTAAAGTGAGTTGTTATTAACACTATTAGTGCCTGGGCCAGCAATGAAATGGACTTCATGATTATAACCCTTTTAAAACCCATTCGGGGGTTTTCCTTTTGACGAGTCTACCACGAATATTCATATCGCTCTATATGGAAGCGGCGCTTTAACCCTTACGCACCCCTCAAACACGTCATTTTTCAGCCTTTAGGGTTTGTGATAAGAACTCGTTTGTTTTTGAGTTTAATGAGAAGATTATATATAAAAACCCCTATACGGAAGCTATTGTCCGACAAAAAAAGTGACGCGTTCGCCCAGTCCGACACCCGAAACATGTCAATTTTAAGCCTTATGGTTTCGTACCTATAACCCTTACCATTTTTGGCACAAAGTTTAAAAATTGAATGTAAAACATCGTGGTAAACTTGTCCGACAAAAAAAATGACGCGTTCGCCCAGTCCGACACCCGAAACATGTCAATTTTGAGCCTTATGGTTTCGTGACTATAACCCTTACCATTTTTGGTACAATTTTTAAAAATTGTATGTAAAACACCATGGTAAACTTGTCCGACAAAAAAAGTGACGCAAAATCTAGAAAAACTGGAAAAAAGACATTTTTTTATGCAAAAATGTGTTTTAATGCGTTTTATTATAATCTTTACTTTAAGATGATAGGAGGTTCTAAATTAACGTTCAGTTTTTATTCAAATTATGAGAATTGATTAATCAATGTCCTAAAAGTACTCAGTTCAATTTTTGCAACCCAAGCGTGTGTTTGATTTGAGTTATAAGTATGTCTATTTTTACGTGTTTGACACGGTCTTAAACGGAATTTAACGGAGGGAAAAATCGAGATTTTTTCATGTTTAATTAAACATATCTTAGTAATTAATGCTCAGTTTTCATTTCAATTTGATAAATGAGCAACGAATAAACAACTTTCTATGCGAAAAATTGTACTAGCATGTTTCTAAAGGGAGAAATCAAAGAAGTAATGTCATAATTTAGAATAATTTGGATGAATTAATATTCATTAATCAAATAATTATCTCTTTATATTTCTTTAACAAATCCAACTATTTGATAAGTACTTTTCAAGCTATATACTTGTACCCGTAATTTATTTTTTCTATACTAATAAAATATTGACAATATAGCTTCTTCATGTGAATTTAAATTTCCGCGGCACGGAGTAGTATACTTATTACAGCCGTATGCACAGTCGTTCGCCGGCGACTCGCTGAACTTTCGCCGTTCGCCAGATGAGAATTCCATTGATGGTCAGTAGCATCTCCCAGAGATATTATCTGTTTACGTTCAAGTAAAAATTAATCAAATTTAAGTTGTTTACGAGAATATGCTATTATTATTATATAATGCAAATTATGCTCTGTTCTTTCGCCAGTGACTCGCTAGGCGATTTGCTGGCGAAAGAACAGAACGACTATGCATACAGCTGTAATACTACTCCGTGTTCTTGCGGTGATCTTTCTTCCAAGAAAGTCGTTCTACAGCGCATGTACAAATGAAGGAAAGGGAGTAAAAAAAGAAGGAAGGGCATCAGCAGCTCCCTTTCATTAGTATATTATATACATCAGTTTTGCTCCATATTATTCACGTGGTCGTAATTTCGTTTTTATAGTATTTATTGAAGGGTAGAAAACAGTTATTATTTTGCAAATTATTTTGCACTTGTTCAGTAAAGAGTGAGATGGTAAGATCTTATGTAAAATTTAATTACGAAACTTTTATCTCTTTTGAACTTTTCACTAAAACTAGAAAAAAATAGTCAAAAAGTCATTTTTTTCGGAATTTTACACAAAATTAATCACCAAAAATTTAGCTAAACTTTTTTAGGCTGCGAATTCCTCAGTTCTTTATGTTATTCTTAAGGGTTTTTCACAAAAAAATTACGTGCCCTTCATAACAGCCACCTTAAAACAGATGCTTCCTAGTCTATAATTATTCTGAAAAAAAGGCACCACTAATAAAACATCTTTTTTGCATTTTTCTTGTCGGACCGTCCATATTTTTGTCGGACATAGATATAAATGATTTAAGAAAGTGTTAATGAATCACGTGGTGCCTTTGTCCGACAGGTTATAGTCACGAAACCATAAGGCTCAAAATTGACATGTTTCGGGTGTCGGACTGGGCGAACGCGTCATTTTTTTTGTCGGACAAGTTTACCACGATGTTTTACATTCAATTTTTAGACTTTGTAACAAAAATGGTAAGGGTTATAGTCACGAAACCATAAGGCTCAAAATTGACATGTTTCGGGTGTCGGACTGGGCGAACGCGTCACTTTTTTTGTCGGACAATAGCTTCCGTATAGGGGTTTTTATATATAATCTTCTCATTAAACTCAAAAACAAACGGGTTCTTATCACAAACCCTAAAGGCTGAAAAATGACGTGTTTGAGGGGTGCGTAAGGGTTAAAGCGCCGCTTCCATATAGGGCGATATGAATATTCGTGGTAGACTCGTCAAAAGGAACCCCCCCGAATAGGTTTTAAAAGGGTTATAATCATGAAGTCCATTTCATTGCTGGCCCAGGCACTATATTCCATTAGCTTGACCTGTAACATTCTAAGCAAATCTTACAACTCACTTTTCACACACTTCCAGATGTAGGATTGACTTGAAATTTGGGACGTGCATATGGTTCACGTAACAATACAATTTGGCAACTTTTGTAAAAAATCCAAAATGGCGTTTCGAAGATGGAGGGTAGTCTATTGTCATTTAATATCCGATTCTACTGAAAATTGGTATCCGGGGTTTCTTGACATCGCAGATTACAGACATCTGATCAATGCCAATTATAATAATAATTATGTTAATAAACGTAAAGGCGTGGGGAGCTCAAAGCATCTGGATGAACAGAGAATTTTAGCCATCAGGCGTCCTACGCATTTGCATTTATTAACATAGCTATTTTTATTATTAACATTATTTTCTTCCTTTTAGGGTATTTGTTAACAGTTTCAGGGGATTTGAATACGTGTTTTGAAATTATTAATTTATTTGTTATTTAATGTTCAAATGATCGGAAGTTTGAAATTTTCTGGCAAATTCCGAGATTCAGAAAGAAAACCGTACATTGCATTTTCCTTTCATAAATCAATGATTTATACGCAGCTAAATTTCTATTTGTTCAACTAGAATCAATACGGGAATTTAAAAGGAAATATTTCAACTTCTGGCGTCAAAAATTTAAGAGCCTGTTAAAACCTTTAAATGCATTTGAAACGAGATTCTTAAACACTTTTTCTGAAACCGGAATTGTCAAGCACCTGCTAAAAGACAGAGGCAGGCCGTGCTCGATTCCATTTCGTTGTCAACGTACGTCAATGTCAACTGTCAAGTGAAGTTATATTCTCGTTAAATATAATATTTGTTTCTATATCTGGCGTTAGTAATCGACTATTGAAATGACCAAGTGTTTCGTGTGTGATGTAGACATCACCGAATCAGGTGATGATATTTCAAGAGTGTCAGGGAAGGGAATATTGTCGCTTATAAGGGCAAGTCAGGAAAGGAGCGATAACAAGAGTTCCAAGATACGTGGTTTGAAATCTCTCTTAGTTCATACCTCATGTCGGAAGAAATACATCAGAACCCAAAGCATAGCGGCTCATTTGAAAAGGCGTGCTGCATGTACATCATCACAACCAAGTGAAACGGTGAGTTTGAGGTCTTCACTACCAGAATTCGATTTCAAGAATAATTGTTTTTTATGTACAAACCCTCTTGAGAATCAGGAAAAGAAGAACCGTGAAAAACGGAGATTGGTATATCAGGTTCGAACATTTTCCATACAGAAATCCTGTATGGAGGCTGGTCTAGCAAGGAAAGATAAGTGGGGTGAAGAAGTAGTTGGTCGCCTCTCCTCCATAAATGATTTAGTCTCTGAGGAAGCTATATACCACAATGACTGTCGTGTGAAGTTTGTGAAGCCTTTATACAAACAACCAAATCCAGAAACTGATGACTACATTGCCAAAGGAATGGAAGAAATGTATGCGTACATGGAAGGGAACATTGACTGTCAGTTTTCCATTGACGAATTAATGACCGCAGTAACAGGGGAAAAACTCAACGCAAGAACCATAAAAGCTAATCTTGATAAAAAATATGGGGATGGTGTAATAGTGAAACCAGGAAGCAACCGATTTGACGTTCCAGTAATATGTTTTAGAGATGCTGGGTATAAACTTTTAAATGATGCTTGGTACGAGAATAAAGAAAAAAATTCAACTGACGAGCGTCACAGGATTGTGAAAAAGGCAGCAGAAATCATAAGGCAGGACATCCAGAGTCAAATGTACGATACTCACGCCTAGCCACCAGGTGATAAATTCCTTATGGTGCGAATTCTGTTCCACCATCCCTTCTAGTGTTCCTAAAGAATGTGATGATGAAGAAAGCGATCAAGGTCGAGGAAACGAATAGGAAATGTGTCGCTATTGCACACGCCATCATCTCTGTAGTTCGACCACGGACCTTCTTATCCTCAGTACTGAGTAGTCTCTCCCTCCTACTTTATAGAAGATATGCCTCTAAAAACTTAATTAACCTTCTTGCAAGTTTCGGATTCTGTTCATCTTATTACGAAGCTCAAACTTTAGAAATGTCAGCTATGTTCCATGCTCAACCAGCATTCAAAACAGGATCATTCAGTCAATTTGTCTTCGACAATGCTGACTTCAATGTATGCACCATTGACGGACTGAATACTTTCCACGCTATGGGCGGAATCAGATGCATTACCCCATCCAGTTCAGTAGAAAGAAGTTCAGATATACCAAGATTGACCAGTTTTCCCACGTCAACTGAGACTGGAAAACTAGGAATTGTACCACTGAAAACATTTATTGGTAAGGGAGATGGTCTACAAAGTGTCATTGTGAGAGACGTGGAAGTACCAGACCAACCAGCACATCCTCAGCCACATGACATCTTATGGTTGCTTGCTAAAAAGCAACATATTCCAGTTCCAGAATGGAAGGGGTATATGCACTCCGCTACAAGAGGAAGTTATAGCGAAAAGATTAAAGTTGTTACCCTTCCTTTCATAAATGCTCCACCCTCCGATTACGATACAGTGTACACAGCATTACGATATGCAGCCGACTTGTGTGTAACAATCAATCAGCACTGTTTCATCGTCACGTTCGACCAACCTCTATATTGGAAAGCCAGAGAAATAGTTGCAGCTACTCCATCTGACTCTCAACTATCTAAGTGCGTGGTGCGACTCGGTGGATTTCACATTCTTATGTCGTTTTTGGAATGTGTTGGCTACTTAATGTCCGGAAGTGGTATAAAAGAACTATTGAGCACTGTATACGCTCCAGTATCGGTTGACAAGATGCTTCAAGGCCATGCTTTTGCCAGAGCAGTCAGAGGTCATTTGATCACACAAACTGCCTTGTCAAACATCATATTTGATCAAATCCAAATCACACAAGAAGAGCAAGCATGCGTCAAAGAACTTATGTCCGATTTCCTAAATGAGCCTCCCACACTTCGCTCATTAAACGAAAATCCACACCTGAAATCACTGACCAACAAATTTGGAGAAGCACTAGAACAACTCAGTGAGAAGGGACAAACTGCGAAGCTATGGATCCAATACTTCAAAATGATAAATTTAATGAAAGAGTATATTCATGCTGAGAGGTCAGGCGATTGGGATGCTCACCTCACTTGTACAAAGAGAATGATACTTTACTTTCACGCATCTGGCCATTTCCCCTACGCGAAATCTTGCCACCTGTATGTGCAGGATATGATGACTCTTCCATCAAAAATGGCGGCAGAAGAATACCAGAAATTCGTCAACGGTGGTTGTTTTACAATGCGGGGGTCTGATAGTTTTTGGTCTGGTGTTTGGTCAGATATGACTATCGAGACCACCCTGATGCGAGGTTTCAAAAGTCGTGGTGGACTAACGAGAGGGCGGGGTATCACAGACAGTGTAATCAGCAAGTGGGTTGTGGGGATGAGTGCAACTACTGAGATATACTTATCATTAGAAGAGTTCTGTGGTGTTTTCTTCACCTCAAGTGAGCAGCATGAAGATTTTGGGGAAGCCCGCAAAACTAGAAATGCTGTTGATATTGCTAAACTCACAGTGTGGTTTGAAAATCATCGTCCCTTCCCTGAAACCAGTGACATCATGTCGATAGCTACTGGAGTTGTGGGTGATTACACAGTCAACTGCTACGATGCTGTTACAGTTGGTAAGAAGGCGATGATTAAAATGGTACAATTGCCATTTTCAGATATCAGGCTGTCACGCAAAGATAGGGCACTGCCACTTTCCTCTGTGAGTTCATCCATCAAGATCTACGACGAAAAGGTTACAGTAGACCCTTTGCTGCTTTTTCAAAGGATTGCCATAAGTAAAAGAACTGACGCAGACTTGAAGAATTATTTGGAATACGAATTGGCCCCATACCCGTTAGTCTTATTCAATGAAGTTGGAATGAGAAAAACCAAAAAATCAGTTCTATATTGTTAGATTCAATATTCGCTGCGTTACTTTTCTTGTATTTATGACCAAGTCAGACAGATGCTTTCCCTGCGTCGTCTCTCGCCGACGTCAGGTTCAACTGTATGAGCGTCACATTTTCATAGCTAGCTGCGTTAAATTAACGCATATCTAACACGGCCAAACTGACATCATTCCGCTCTCGGAATGCTTAATAATTTTAATATAAGTGTTAATGATTGCAATTTAGATACGAGGTAATTTTTAAATATTTTTCAGAACATCTGAAAAACAAGGCATTTAAAAAATATAAATAAATAAATTGCTCCATGATGACAACTCGTGTTAGCAGTTTTATGTAAATTTTCACGCCATCTGTCTCTGGATCATTAGCGATTGCTACAACGACTGAGTAAATATTACTTAACAATTTTTTTTTCAAGTAAGTTTAAATCCGTATAACTCAAAAAGTTCAGGGACGGCATAACAAAATCCAATTTATTGAAAGACACGATGGAAATACTGCAAAACGCACGTATTTGCGATGGGTCTTTTTATACTCATAAACTTCAATGCTGAAAGACACGATGTAAATACTGCACAATGCACGTATTTGAGATGGGCCTTTTTATACTCATAAATTTCAATACTGAAAGACACGATGTAAATACTGCACAATGCACGTATTTGTGATGGGTCTTTTTACACTCATAAACTTCAACACTGAAAGACACGATGGAAATACTGCAAAATGCACATATTTGCGATGGGTCTCTCCAAGTACACATCTAACACGGCAACGCATTCTAATAAAAAAAAACTAATACTAACAATTATTGAATGATAACACTTTTTTCTGAACATTAGTGAACAAATCCATAGGCCAAAGATGCATCTGTTTCTCTGAATGTTTAGCTCAGCATCAATTTAACAAAATGAATAATAGTCATTACCGGCAATTCTTTGATAACATATGGCCCAACGAATTCGCAAAAAAAAATCAGGTTCCTATTCAATAGTACCTATTTTGTATATCTGGATATCTTATTCTTTAAAGTAGCTATCAGTTTTTCAGCATTGTTCTTTCAATTATTCAGAACTTTAATGTGATTGACCAGAAACTTATTTAATTCAGAAGTAGGTAGACCAGCCAAAATGTTACGAATTCGATTTGGCGTGAGGATGTTAATAATTAATTAAATTTTTCACAATTTGTTCGGCCAATCTGTTAATTTATCAGAATTGATTCTCATTGATTCATAATGATATGCTTACATCTTTTCGCTTATCAATTAGAGCGAAGTTTACCTGGGTTGTCACGTGTAGTTTGATTGCAAAACACTCAGTAAAATATTCGAACTATTGATAATCACTCTCACTTGTCAATTTTGAATGCCCTAAATTCGTGGCCCATTTTTGTCATCTCGTTACGCCCAGCACAACACAAACAGAATTATTTTTTAGGTTGATGGACAAAACAAAAGTTGTGGTTATGTTTTTATTCATTTACATTCAAATTGATCAGTTATCACTAATCAAGTATCATACAAATATCTTGCTAAATAAAATGGCTGCCTGGTAATTACCTTATTGTTATCTGACACAACCACTATTAAATCTGCACAATGCTAAAATAAAAATCCTATTGACCAGGATGGGAAACCATTCAACAACCACCAACTGAGTTTTTATCAAACATTTTACCTATGTATATCTCACCCATTGTACAATTTCTTGTTGTTCTAAAGTTAAACCTTTATGTTGCAACTTTTTTTAAAACTTGGTTACACGTAGTAATTGACTCATCTTACGAGACAACACACACCCTAAACGGGCCCGCGTAAGAAAAATCAAAAGTATCTTTAACACCTTCATTGCGAACAAAAACAAAATCGCACGTTAAAATGTCAGACCTGACAAATGATTTGTATTTAACGTGTGAGACAGGAGAAGCGAAATTTAAATTCGCAAAATAAACTTTAGTAGCTTGACAGTTAACGATGACTTAGTCCATAAATTACAATCTGAACTCATTTTAGGCCAGAAATAATTATTAGAAACTAATGTTCTAATTGCTTTGTGCTTTGATGTCAGGGTGACATAACCCATGTGAAATATATAAAAAATGGCCCGTCTGTAATTAATTGCAACATACGGACGAAGTCTTGGGCGAGAAATGCCACACTAGACAAAACCGTTATGTTCAGGAACTTTAATCTTCTCTAATTTAAAACTACTTTCAGAACTTGATGAATGATTAGTTAATAAAAATTTATGGTTAGAGTTCCTCTTTCGAGCTTTACACAACAAATCTAAATCAAAATCAATATTAGTTAAATCAGAATTTCTGTCGTGAATTGGGGAAATATCTTGCTCTAGGGAAGATGAATCACATACACGCGACAAAGTGTCTGCCATGACATTGTCCTCCCCTTCAATATGTCGAAATTCACATAAAAACCGAGCAATGCACTCCAATTGTCGGATTTAACGTGGAGATCCATCAGTCCCAGAAATAAAGCTCTAACCAAAGGTTTGTGACCAGTAAAACAAACTCACGGGCTCCAAGCAGACAAAAAGAAATGTTTCATTGTCGCATACAAAGATAATAATACTTTATCATAAGTTGATTATTTCATACGGGCAATAATTAATTTACGCTAAAAGAAGTAATCCACTGGCGCAATTTGAGGTTATACCTTTTGTATTGTATCAAAATAACTTAGTGATCAACCATGTCATGGTCGCTATTAATTCGGCTATCAAGCTTTTTTGTAACACTTATGTCAAAAACAATAAAGAGTTTTATCACAATCTATAGGGATACCAATGCCCATTTATTAAACCAAACAACAATTGGGGTCCTCACACCGTTTGCCAAGAATTTTTTTGTAACACTTATGTCAAAAACAATAAAGAGTTTTATCACAATCTATAGGGATACCAATGCCCATTTATTAAACCAAACAACAATTGGGGTCCTCACACCGTTTGCCAAGAATGCAACCAAATCAATAACTGATGAGACACCAGAGCTCATACACCAATGTTCGCACGGCAACATCGTCGATAGAATGTGCAACAATTTTAACGGAATCAGTATCTAGCTTGTATACTTGAAAAAAAAAAAAAATTCTAATTTCACAGTTGCATACCACACATATTTATATAACTGCATGCGTAAGTAGGCACTCTGGTTACTCGGTGCATCTACCAAAAGTTTTCTTAAATCTGTCCGTTTGGGTAACGAAATGGATAAAAATTTGGTTAGTTTTCTCATGTTTCTTCAGCGAACTGCTATGCAGTAAAACACCTTCAAACAAATTTTAACAAAAATAGATTAACTCTACTTACGATTTTGCTATTGGACAACCTCAATTCGTCAATAACTACCAAACCCCCTTTTTTTTGTTTTTGTCCTTCCAAGTTTCAACTCAGAAGGCACAGATAGCAACACAGATAAGGACAGGATGGGATAAAGCGTCGAAAACTGATTACTTGTCTTGCAAGCCTGACATTTCTCCAACACAAATACCATAGCTGTCAAAAACTTGCTTAGCTCCTCCATTGTAATTCCAAAACTAACCAAATGACATGCATTCAAGCTGAAACACAACGAAACTACACGCGTACCCCACACCTGATGTTAGATTCAATATTCGCTGCGTTACTTTTCTTGTATTTATGACCAAGTCAGACAGATGCTTTCCCTGCGTCGTCTCTCGCCGACGTCAGGTTCAACTGTATGAGCGTCACATTTTCATAGCTAGCTGCGTTAAATTAACGCATATCTAACAATATACTATGCTTGAAGCAACCAACAAGAACGTGCACCTCCCAAACTTTGACGTAGTTGTTGATGGAGGATTTCTCATGCATAAAGTAATTTGGCACAGAGGATCCTTAGTTTCCACCATTTGTGAGGGATATGTGAAATTCGTGAAAAGCCACTATCCTGGGAAAAGCTGCACGGTCGTTTTTGATGGGTACGCCAACTCAGCAAACAGCACAAAGGTAGCTAACAGAGACGTCGTTATCGAATGAAAAAGTCAGTCGACATCAACTTCAATTTGGACACTGAAATAACAGTGAAGCAAGACCAATTCCTCTCTAATGAGCACAACAAAAGTAGGCTGATTGACCTGGTGAGATCAAAACTCGAGAATAATGGGATTGAGACTATTCAAGCATCAGATGATGCTGACGTCTTGATCGTTACAACAGCCATTGAAAAATAAAAAAAAAATAATGTTGCTGTCATTGGCGAAGACGTTGACCTGGCCGTTCTTCTAATGGCAAAAACTCCAGTTGACCGAGACATTTTACTTGTGAAACCAGGCCGGGGAAAAATCATGACCAAAGTTTACTCTACTGAACAGATGCAACAGCTGGAACTGAAGGACATTCTGTTCCTACATGCCTTCACAGGCTGTGACACGACCTCTGCAGCATTTCGAAAAAGTAAAATTGGTTTCATTAAACTTTATAAGAAATACCCAGACATTCGCAAAGCAGCAGAAGTCTTCTTCAGCTCCTCCTCATCACAAGCTGTGGTTTGGGAAGCTGGGCACAAATGTGTATTGAGATGGTACGGTGCCC
Source organism: Stenurella melanura (assembly GCA_963583905.1). Classification (NCBI taxonomy): domain Eukaryota; kingdom Metazoa; phylum Arthropoda; class Insecta; order Coleoptera; family Cerambycidae; genus Stenurella; species Stenurella melanura. The sequence goes on from OY757309.1 coordinate 87,110,828, forward strand.
CAGCAAAGGAAAGATCCCTTAACCTTTATCGCTACCAGTCGTTTGCCAGGTCTATAGCAAACATCAAACCTGACATCTTTTCTCTCCCACCAACTGAGGGGGCAGCGAAGGAGCATTCCTTCAGAACATATCATCAGGTCCAGCTCTGGTTAGGAAACGAGCTTCCCCCTGAATTGTGGGGCTGGAAGCGCAAGGCAGACAACCAGCTCTTTCCTAGGCATACTAAAGACCTCGCAGCACCAGAAGAAATTTTAAAAATGATTTTCTGCCGATGTACCAAAGACTGCAGCAGTGGAAAATGTGGGTGCAGGAAGGCGTTAATAAATTGTTCCCCTCTATGTAAAAATTGCCAGGGAAGTTGTCTCAATGGCGTCCCCCTATTGGACAATGAGGATGACGACGCTGAAGAGGTAGATCGCCTACTCACATCCTTTGAAGACATGGAAACTGAAGTGGAAGAAAATATAAATAAAGATAATGAGGAATATGAGCCATATTTTGAGCCAATTGCCGGACCCTCCCGTCCCAAGAGAGCCAAAACAGCAACATTTCCAAATTAATAGCTTTTCAAAATCGACCAAAAACCATTTCATTTTTTACATTTTCATTACGATATTGTAACACCCCAACCCCCCCCTCTATTTTTTCCTTATTAATTCTGGTTTACTATAGTATCAGTGATACTCTCCCTCTCACCTGAGTGTATATATTAAGACAATTATACTAATTTGGCTGTGTGATCGTCTAGTTTATTATTGGCAGGACTAACGTTTGTGGTTGGTAGTTTATTGTTGCCATAATTCTTTTCAAAGTTTGATATTACTGTTTCGATTTCATGATATTAATTTATTTGTTAGAGATTAAATCACTGACTATTTCTTATTGTGCCGTATTAGTTATTCTTTAATTGTTCAAATTAAACATTGAATACTGATTTTGACAGTTTTATTTTTTTATGAATTTGCCATTCATTTGATAAGCATATTTTATGATTTTCATAATACCATGTATAATAGTTAAGAACCAAACCTATATCCTTTATTTTTTTCCCTTTGTTTATTTTATAATCGATATTTTAGATTTCATTTTATTCACCTTTTTCAAAGTTGGCAAACCTTATGTTTACTTAGTTAATTTTAATTGTGGTATGGAATTTTTATTTATTGCAAAAAGGTAAAGTAATTAAAAGCAAGAAACGGTTTAATAGGTATATTATCGACAATTGTCAAATTATAGACAAAATAACGTTGTGGCAAAAGCCATAAAATTAATATAAATATACAGTGAAAAATAATCACAAATTTATATTTAGAATTTCAGAAATATGCTTTGTATTAATGAATGTGGAAATAAATTTAAAATAATCAGTATACTGGATAGTATTTTGTAATATTTAGTAGTGTATTCAAATATTAACTGTAGTGTAGTCGAACAATATCTTTGTTATTGCATGTAATATACTTGTTTTTATGCCTTTGTGATTTTTAATAAATGATATTTATATAAATGGTTGTTTATTATACAATTACCTTCTCCCCAGGTTTCATCTTGAAAATACACAATATACAGCTTATACAGAAAAATGTAACCCATAAACAAGCTAACCATTTTATTTATTGGTCGATATTGTTAAAAAGCAATAAGGTGCTTCCTCTAGCTAACACTAACTTACTGCCCAAATTTCGGACTTCTCGTTCTTAAGTTACCGTGCTTACAAGAAACGTGACGGGAGGAGAGATAGACAGGTAGACAGACGGATGGACATTTTGAAAGTTGTTCAGAATTCGATCACCAACACAGTGATATGAATTTTTTCCTCTACGAGCAATAATACCAGTTTTAGAAATGTGCCGATCGAATGCAATATACTCTCCATTTTGTATTTGCGAAGAGTATAATAAAGAGAAAGGTCAAAGTACGGTTTCCTTTGGAATCTCAAACTTTGCTCGACAATTTCAAATTGCTATAACTTTTGGTCACTTGAAGATAAAATAACAAATCATTACTCATTTTAAGGGAAATTCAATGCTCTACAACTAATGCTCTACTGTGAGGACACTGCTGTAAAACTAAGGCTGAGGCGCTACTAGGCAAAGCTTGTCGAGAAGCGTGAGGCAAAAAAACGATTTTCGAAGACTTGCGATTTTCGCCAGCTGATATCTCGAAAGCTATTGGGAATTGAAGAATAATGAATATTGTAGGAAATTTTGTCACTTTTAATTTTGAATAGAATAACCTGTTCACGACGATGCACTGTTATCGAGATATAAATGACAGAACCTATTTGTTATCCTGAAGCCGCCATTTTGAATGTTTTAATTTCGACTAAATATTTATAATCTACGACCTTGAAAATCCTCAGATACCGATTTTCATGCGAATCAAACTGTAAATTACAATACTTAACCGCCATCTTGGCTCCGCCATTTTGAATTATTAAATTCAGAACATATAGTTATACTTTGCAACCTCGATAATGCTCAGATATCGATGTTTAATCGAATCAGATGATAAATGACAAAACCCATCCGCCATATTAACGCCGCCATTTTGAATTTTTGAATTTTGATCAGATGTCTGTAATCTGCGATATCAAAAAACCCCGGATACCAATTTTCAGTAGAATCGGATAGTAAATGACAATAGACGACCCGCCATCTTCGAGACGCCATCTTGGATTTTTTATAAAAGTTGCCAAATTGTGTTGTTACGTAAATCATATACACGCCCCAAATTTCAAGTCAATACTTGGAAGTGTGTGAAAAGTGAGTTGTAAGATTTGCTTAAAATGTTACAGGTCAAGCTAATGGAATAGTGTTAATAACAACTCACTTTAAAAAAAATTGAATGCTTTACAACTAATGCTCTACTGTGAAGATATTATCGTGAAACTAAAGGCTGAGGCGCTAGAAGGCAAAGTTTGTCAAGAAGCGCGAGGCAAAAATGCGTATTTTGAATATTGGTTATTTTCGCCAGCGGATATCTCGAAAGCCATTGGGAATAGAAGAATAATGAATAAAAACAATCTTGTAGGAAATTTTGTCAGCTTTAATTTTGAATAGATTAATATTTTAGCTGCGATGCACTGTTTTCGAGATATCAGCGAAAAGCCAAAAAAAGTGACCTTCAGTGCCCCCCCCCCTGCACCCCGCTCACCTCGTAGATTCGGGGACTTTTAGTATGTTTACCTCCTAACTACTCCAAACACAGCCCCGAAGTCAAAAATTCTGTTCCCGACCATGTCCTCTACACCCCACTTTTGAGAGTTCATTGACTGGACTACTAACAACCACACAACATTCTGAGCTGATAATAGAAATTAAACAATTATAAATGGAAAAGATAAATGCTAATTTACAAATATAATTCATACCAAAACTAGAAAGCTCGTACAAAGGCAAGACATGTAAATAAATATGTTATATCCCACGGCAAGCGCCTAGAAGGCGGACGCCGGAAGCACCCAGTCAAAAGGGGCACACACTTGGAGACGTTACAGTTTAGTTCTACTCATCTCCAGCTAATGCTAACATAGTTGTCGAAATGTGCATCGAGTTCAGCGTTAAAGATTTTTGGTGTTGTGAAGACCACTTCAGAAGTATTATCTATTTGTTTAAGTTAAATAAGTATAATAAAAAGTTGTGTATTTTATACTACAGAGAAGCAAAATTAAAAATATTTTATTCTGTGACGAACACCTGTGCACGGTAATCAACACATTCATAAACATTATTTAAGGGAGATTATTTAATGTATGATATGACAGTTTTCACAAATCAGTTCCAGATAATGCCAACAATGTGATCGGAAAGCACATCGATCGCAGCATTCACTGTTTTAACCAGATATTTCCATGATTAACAAAACGGACCGTAATTTTTACTAAGTCATTTAAGATACTAATGTACCTTCTAATAGTTAAAAATTGTATCCAGAGCGTGAGATAATACGTTGTTATGATCGTTACTGTTATTAATTTTTGTAATGTAAATGTAGCAAATTGAAGCAATTAACAAAAAAAATCATAAAAACTTAACCTTTATTAAAGAGTTAATGTTTCTCATTGGTAATTGTCAAGGTCGGTAACAGCCAGAAGAGCTTCAATCACGACTTTACCCTATTTAGATCAATCTTATACCGTGACATCGTGCGACTGGGCTACACACGACTACAATGACTTTATCATGATACATATAATTATAGAAAGGTATCAGTAATGATTATATCGAAGTGTCAGTTATTCGAATGCTATAGATTTTATTGGAACAATCGGATACAGTTGAAATCATTAAGGTGGCCACATTTATATGATTCATAATTATAGAAAATGTGTCTGATACATTCACTTTGGATGAGCAAGATTTACAAGAAAAATATATTCAGTGAATTGGTAAGTTATTTCTGTTTCTAGTATTTGAGTAATGTGAATTTGATATCACAGGAAGTTCATAAATACACAATTCAAATATTAAACTTTTTGAAAAATATCGAACAGTTTTTTAAAAAACGGTAAGTAAAAATTCCTCAAGAATTGCTATACTCGAATCGAACAATGGGACATTAACCTAAAAGATATACGTATATTATATTTCTTTATTTATTTATTTATTTATTTATTTATTTATTTAACAATACACTGCCCAACAGAGCATTCCAATTACAGGGCAGGAGATGATAACTACATACAAATATATTAAAAAATATTAAAAGAGTAAGAGTAAATAGAAATATGGTAACGTGTTTTAATTTATACAGTTACAGTACATCTCTTTATCTCAGCTACATTGCAGTGGAATATATCAAACTGGTCTCGAAGACTATTATGGTTCTCACACATTTTGTACAATGGCGAAAATTTCTGTACGTTAGTTCTGGCGGTCGGCAGATAGAATCAAGTGTTTTGTCTGGAACCTGGTCTAGGTGTTCGAAAATTTAGTAAACTTAAGATAGCACTACAATCTGTTATATCATGTATCACTTAAAAAAAAAAAAATGTTGTGAAATAGTTTGGCGAATCTCCAAACTCGAAAGCGAAAATCTGTTTAAAAGTGCAGTCTGGGGAAAACCAATAGCAGGATAGACACCGTCCTCCTTGTAATTTAAAGTCTTTAAGAAACGTCTCTGAATTCTCTCTATATTTTGTATATGTAGGTTGTAATGAGGAGAACAAATAATTGACGAGTATTCTAATTTTGATCGAACAAAAGACTGATATAGCAATTTCAGCGTGTTACTATCATTAAAATCATGAGAACATCGTGTTATAAATCCCCGTGTTCTAAAACTTTCAATGGTTATGGTGTTTATATGACAATTAGATTTTACTTTACTATCAAATGTTACACCGAGATCGCGGAAGGTTGATGGACGTGTAAGCACTGAATCTTCTAAGCAATAGTTGAATTCGACCAGCTGATGTTTATTGGTAAAAGTTAGAACATTGCACTTCTTTGCATTCAATTGTAGTTTCTTCAAATTACAGCATTCATTTACTTTATCGAGGGTCGCTTGTAGAGCGACATAGTCAGTAACATCATTTACTTTATTGTACAACTTCATATCGTCTGCGTATAAGAGACAATTGACACCTAGTTCTACTGTAATGTCATTAATGAAAATATTGAAAAATAAAGGACCTAACACTGAACCCTGGGGTACTCCTGAAGTGGATACAAATTCTACAGACCGCTGACCACAGTATTCAATGTGGTGGTGTCTATTTTCAAGATATGATTTGAAGAATAATAGCAGATTTTTTGAGAAACCAAATTGTTGAAATTTTGAATATAAAATACTGTGGTCCAGTCTGTCAAATGCTTTAGTGAAGTCTGTGTAAATTACGTCAACTTGCGAGTTTGCGTCGATGGCATCAGTTATATATTGTGTAATACGAAGAAGATTGGTTGTGGTAGATCTACCCTTGAAGAAACCGTGTTGGTATTCAGTAATGCGATTCTTTGCATAAGAAAATGTTGGTTCATACAACGAAAGCTTCGGAGAAATTGTTGATAATCGTTATGGATCTGTAATTCTCAATATTATTTTTTTCACCTTTTTATATACAGGAATTATCTTAGAACATTTGGGTGAATCGGGGACTATGTTAGATTTAATAGCCAGGTTGAATAAGAAACTGAGAGGAATATGTATAACGAAATATGGAATTTCGTCATATTTTGAGCTTACTGCGATAAAGGGTTGGAGGTAAATAGAAAAAAGTAAGTACCACAAGCTTCTTTTGGGATATATACTAGAAACCAAGGCTTTAAATCTTTTTTTTGTAATAGTTGCCACCCCCCCCTCCCTCTATTATTAAGGAGTTAGCAAAATTAAATTGAAACATTCACTTGAAATTTAGTATACGTATGTATTATAACTACATATGAAACAGGATAACCTACATTTTGAGATAATTTAATTGAAAGGTTAAGGATAAATAGAAGAAAATAAGAAAAGGAAGCTTGTTGAAGTTCAGACACTTGATATTTGGTGTATATTTTTTTCTATAACATTTGCCAACTCCCCTACCACCGCCCTCACTCTACTGTTAAAGGGGTTAACAAAAAAAAATTGAGATATTCACTTGAGGTACAAGTATATATCATACCAGCATCTGAAACTGGATTACATAAGATGATTTCGTTGACGGGTTGTGGCTAAATAAATAAAGAAAGCTAAGAATTCATAAAAGAGAGATGTGATTTGGTGTACATACTAGAGGTCGAGGTTTAAATTTTCTGTATGATATTTCCCACCTCTACCTCCATCTGCAACATCCCTATTGCATTATCAGAAGGGTTATCAAAATAAAAATGTGTTTTAGTATGCATAAGAATAAACGTTCTCCAAAAATATTTTGACATCAGCCAGCCTCATTACCGCCTCGGGGTATTATAGTGTTAAAATTTCATGAACAGCTACTTCTATTTACTAGAGTGCAAACATAGTATCAAGATTATTTCATTTAAAGAGACTTGTATGGGAAATCTGGATATGGAAGCAGTGATTTTTTAGCAGCAGCTTTTATACACTTTTTGTGCAGATGAAGTAGTGGATTTAGTAACATATTATTTTTAAAAATAAGTGTCTTTATTTTTTAAAGATACTACATTATCACTGATAAAAGCATGTCGGTATTGTCGATACAATGAATTAAAACTATAATAGTTCAACAATGGAATCAAGATATTAAATTACTAATTATATAGTACCGACGATCCCAACTCTGCATAAGGAAACTTCATAGACAGAGACAATTATAAACTATTCAAATTTAATTACAGTTAAACCAATCATTGTTTGAAACAAATAATTTTCGCGTTAAATCAATCAAAATGCTTTATATTCACCGTCCAACCACAACTATGAAACCAATTAATTACATGTTGAAAAATCTCGTTGGTTACAGATAATTATATATAATTTTGTTTTTTATTTAATTGAAATAAAATATAATTACACGTAATAGAGTAAAAAAGCTGTACTAAGTAATCAATTAGTCGATTACACTCCTCCACATAACTAGATGAGAGGGAAAAAGGTCACATACAATGTATGTATGTAATAGAAATTGTTATCACGTACATAATAATTATTACAGTGATGGTAGAACGGATCTGGACTTGGAAGTCAACAATGGATTTTCAAAATGCAATTATTCTCTGAAAATGACAAGTCTCATACTCGGGAGGGGAGGGGGAGGTACTTGAATATTGCAAACACTTTCGGCGGTAACTCGGAAAATATTGCTTGTATGAAAAAAAGTCTAATTCAAAGTTAAAGAGAATTTAAAAATACGTAATCTGAGGTTTGTCCGAAAATATTAATTAGATCTCGAATGATGGGCAATTGAAAAATTGTCGGAAAAGTTTTTTGCCGGTGGCTTCAGGTGTTAAACCGTTGATTTCTGCAGGAAAGAGGGATTATAGGGACTTGAAATTTTTGGTAGATGTAGGAAAAGTGTAAAGCTTAATTCTGGTGAAGGTGGGAATTTTGTGGGGGAATTAGGAAGGGAGAGAGGTAGACGGTAAAAATTTCGGAGCTACGCCCAAAAACTCGACAAATCGATGGGTCTTTGCTCATTGTATGTATAATCCCATCAGCTTCCGTAACTGTTTTTGATTTTTGAAAAAAATTGCGAAGCTACATCTGAAAAACGATTTTGCATTTTTTGCACGAAAAGAAGGTTATATCGAAACAATGTTTTTGCACATGGAGAGACTATTTTCTCTTTAATTTGAAAAAAAATTCATATCAATAAGATGATCAGGACGGGAGTAAGAGCTGATAATGCCCTTGCCTCTGTGGAGGGGGTACAGAAATAGTTATCGATTTCGGCCTATACAGGTTCATTTTCAAGTTCAACTCTTTATTCAACTTGTGTTAAAAGGGAGATCAAATCAAAAAATATTTTCGGGTTGAGACGGCGAGTTATACAGGCCTTTCCTTAATGACGTGGTAATATTTCAGAGTGTGATTCCTTAGGTTATTTTATGAAGAAAACTTCATATGAAGATATATCCGCAACGGCTTCAATTTTTTGCTACAAGGTGTTGAATTTTATTTTTTTAAAACGTTATTTTTTAATATCTCAGAAAGTACTTAGATATTATTTTCGATTTTGGTTTGTGTTAATAGAACATAAAACCACATATTTTAGTTAGAAAAGTTATTTTATAACTTCACCAGTGGCCTCCCTGCGAACATCTCTGATATTTCTTACCAAAAAAGTGGTTCGCCACTGACATTTTTCCGTGCAGATACTTTCTCTCATTAGCATTAGTAAATGAAGACGGTCTTCTTGCATTTTTCTCGTCAGACGCACAATTCTTGATTAAAACAATTAAATTCAAATTACTCAAATTCAATTAGCTTCAATTTGAATTATTCAAATTCAGTTAGTTTCAATCTGAATTAGTAGCATTTTGAGAACGAATTCGATATTTGAGTAAATTTTTATTATTGGACCATAATAAACATAGTAAGTATTTTATATTTAAGTAAAGAATTTGTCTTTACAGTAAGCAAAGCATAGCAAGCGATTCTCACTTAGTATATTGTCAAGAGCAGAAAATTCTTATTCATGTTTTAAATAATTTATATTAAAAATTTATATTCATTCATTCATATTCTAGAAATAATTTATATTAAAAGAAACAAATCTAAATTTCACTTTGTTTGTATATTCAATCAGTATAAAATTATTTGCTTATTCTAATCATAAATTGAAATATAAGACATATTACAAATAACAAATAGTTGCTGACTATCTAGAATAGTTCGAACCGTGAATATTATTTCATAATGGGCCTTTTCAGCATATTTTTTTTATTGCGGAATCATAAATTTTATGAAAAATTAAAAAATTTTTTCAATTTCTATTTTGATGCAGATTAGAGCCAGAAAAAAATAATTAAAATCACCTATTTACAAGTCCAATTTAAACGATTATCCGTAACGCGCCATTAATACGTCAGCAATCCCAAGCCAATAGTGTAAAAGGCGACTCGGCAACGTTGTACAAAATCAGCATTCAATTGACGTTTGTAGTGATGGGCGATATCGCGATTTTCCAATCACTCCTTAACGGCGACTTATATTTTTCACTTCCGGTGGTTTTAAACTAACGCCATCACAATCTGCAAGCTGATATGTTTACCGTTCGCCGTAATTTGTTTGTGTGAATGTATGGCTGCATTAAGCAGCAATGGACAAGTATGAATTGAAAGTAAAACGATGTAAATTAGACTTTATATTAATATTTTATATAATCACGGTGATTTAATCACGGTGATTTAATCACCGGCAGTGACATATCGCTCATGACTAGACGTTTGACAGCTTGTTCATGTTAACATTTTGGTTTTGAGTTTAGCGTAAATTGAAAGCTTCCGATTTCGATTAAAATGTCTAGCAAGCAGTGTTTTGTTCCATTCTGTGAAAATACGACCGAAAATGCCCCAGAAAAGACCACAGCTCAAATGAAAGTTTAAGGTTATCCGCTATCCGCACGCTCGGTGATCGCAGTGTTGCCGGTTTGCAAGTTCTTATGTTGTGTCCTCGATGATGATTGGTGGGATTACGTGTGCAACCAAGGCGCGTGAAACTCGAGCGTTTGAAATACCCCGTGAAAGTTGGTGCATTTCGCTAATTTATTTCTCAGAGATTGCTGTTCTAAGACGCCTCATTTTTAGATACAAAATTATTTTATTTTCCCCAAATGACACCCACCATATTTAAATGTCAAAATTCGAATGCACTGTAAAGGCCCATTGAGGAAAGGCATTTCAGCATTATTGCAAAGACTGCATTATTTCTTTGCCTATGAACTTTGGGGGCACTCGATTTTTAGTCTTTGTAGAGTGCAGTGGTGACATACCTCCTGAACAAATGGGTTCAAAACAATTAGCTATAATAAGTACAGTACAACTTTATTAAATTTCATTTACTAACTTTATATTGTTACTAGTTTCTAAATAAATGTTTCATTTTTTTAAATCACTTTTTTCTACCCTCTGATGCTACACCCCTAGTGCGTATGTGGCTTTGGCAGACCGTGCACATAACAATATAATATCTGTTTTTTTGTTACACGTCTTTCAGACACTATGAATTCTATGAACTCTTGTTGACTTAATATTGCCTCGGTGCATTTTGGTGGTAATTTGGAAATAGAAATATCACATTAAGGCCGGAGTCCCTTCTCCAAATTGACCATCAAGATATATGAATGATTTCCAGAAACTAGGAGGTCCGAGCAAGATTTTCAAGTAACTAGGAAACGCACCTGTTCTTGAAATAGACTGAGGTATAGCTTGTCAAATGTAGGAACAAGTGTAAGAATCTTGATATAGGACCTCTCATTGGATACGCACAGAGTAATGCTAAACAAGCTAACCTTTACACTCTTCGTCAATTTACTGCACTTTTTATATAATTACTGCACATTCTTCGCAGTTTTTTTTTAACATAATATTAGTTTTAAATATTACTTCCACATCCACGTAGTGGATTGGAAGTATGGTAATCGTAAAAAAAAAAATCAAAAATTTTTGTTCTTGAAATAGGTTTAGAATGTCATGAAACGTCGAGATTTTAAATTTGAGCGAAATAAAATATTCTGTCTGTCGGTCTGTCTGTCCGTAACTTTTTTTTGTCCGCACGCTTTCTCCGGAACGGTTTAAGATATTGACTTGAAATTTTGTACACGTATATATTATAACGAGATCAGGAACTGGATTATTTTTTTAAGATGTCCGGTGAAGGGTTGGGGAGTAAATAGGGGGAAATATGTAAAGCAAGCTGGTAAGAGTACAGAAACTTGAAATTTGACGTATGTACTACAAGCCAAGGCCTCAGATTTTTTTATAATATTTTTCAACCCCCCACTACCTCTATTCCATTATTAAAGGGGTTGATAAAATAAAATTGGGATACTCATTTGAAATTTGGTACACGTATCTATTATAACGGCATCTCTAACTGGATTATATTTTGAGATGATTCCGTTGAAGGGTTGGGGGTTAAATAGGGGTTAATAGGGGAAAGTGAGTAAAGCAAGCTGGTACGAATACAGAAACTTCAAATTCGGTGTATATACTAGAAGCCAAGGCCTCAAATTTTTTTGTAATATTTTTCAACCCCCCACCACCCCTACTCAATTATTAAAGGGGTTGATAAAATAAAATTGAGATATTCATTTGAAATTTGGTACACGTATGTACTATAACGACATCTGGAACTAGATTATATTTTGAGATGATTCCGTTGATGGGTTGGGGGTTAAATAGGGGTAAATAGAGGAATATAAGTGAAGCATGTTGGTAAGAGTACAGAAACTTGAAATTCGGTGTATGTACTAGAAGCCAAGGTCTCAGATTATTTATAATATCTATCAACCCCCACCACCCCTACTCCATTATTGAAGGGGTTGATAAAATAAAATTGAAATATTCACTTGAAATTTGGTACACGTATATATTATAACGACATCTGGAACTAGATTATATTTTGAGAAGCTTCCGTTGAAGGGTTGGGAGTTAAATAGGGGAAAATAAGTAAAGCAAGCTGGTATGAGTATAGAAACTTGAAATTCGGTGCATGTACTAGAAGCCAAGGCCTCAGATTTCTTTCTAGTATTAATCAAACACCACCATCTCCGCTCCATTATTAATGGATTTCATAACATAAAATTGAGATATTTACTTGAAAGTTACTACACGTATGTAATGACATCTGATTGAGATGATTCCATTGAAGGGGTGAGACGTGGTAGGTTGTGAATAGGGGAAAATAAGTAGGGTAAACTAAAAACTTAATTTTTAACATATATGGTAGATACCAACGCCTCAAACTTTTCTGACATCTGCTCCAAATATTATTAAAATTCTATGACCAATAATTTCCACGTACTAGAGTGCAAATCTTGTCAAGATGTTTCCTTTAAAGTGACTTGGATGAAAAATCTGGATGTGGAATTAGTGATTCCTTAGGCAGCGGTTTTTTTTGCTTAATTACAAAACCTAAAAAACTTGTTTTTTTTTTAATTAATCATTAACTTTTTTATTTATTGATCGATTTTGTTCAACATATAATATAATAAGGTTGATCCTCTAGCTAATATTACCTCACTATCCAAATTTCAATACAATCGGGCTCTTCGTTTCTAAGTTATCATGCTTAGAAGAAATATGATGGACGAACAGGCGTACAGGTAGACGGACAGACGTACGGACGGACATTTTGAAAGTTGTTCAGAATTCCATCACCAACACATTGATATGGATTTCTTGTCTCTACAAGCGATATAACTGGTTTTAGAAATGTGCGGATCAAATGCAATGTACTCTTCGTTTTGTACTTGCGGCGAGTATAATAATAGGCCATTGTGAAGAAGGGCTGAAAGAGCGGATCCCTGCTGCAAATCTAATGTTAAATAATACAGATTTAAATTATTTTCAGACAGTTGCGGACTGACACTTGTTGAGTGTTGCGAGAGCACTTTTTGGGATCGAGGGGGCATTTTGTACCGGGGGCGTTGTGGCGATCGCCACCACGCCATCATTGTCAGTCCGCCACTGTTTTCAGATATCTTGTAATAATGATATTATTTCGAATAATCTGAACACTGGTCCGAAGATTTCAAATCAGAATGAAGGAAATTTTATAAATTCTAGACAATTCAGTAAATTAGTTGGATTAAACTACATGTCCAACAGTGTACAAGCATTCTCGAAATTAAAGGCAAAAAGCATGGTCAGCCTTTTGGACAGAATATAGTGTAACAAATTCTACTCTCTATACATTAATTCAACTAGATATTCTTGCTTGTTATTGGTACAAGGATTTTACATATTCTAGAGAAGTCATGAAAACACTAAGATTATAATTTTTCCACGGGTGTTACACGGCGCATCTCAAAAAAGTAGGAGTAGTAAATTCGGACTTATGCGATGCATGTAATGTCACTGCAGATTTAGAACATATATTTTTTATAAGTACAAAGCAGACAGACAAAAAATTAAGTGATTAAAAATATTTACCATCCCTAAAATACTTGGCATCTATTAGCGCTAAATAAGAAACACTTTTTTATAAACAACGAACTGTCATGGTTGACAGCTAAAAAATGTTGAGAACGGAATAGAAGCAGATAATCTTCCGAAACGTTAACTGTATTTAGTTTTCATTTTCAGTTTTTAGTTTATAACATTGTTGTAGATTATATATTTTCAGGTGTGAGATGTTTTGTAACAATCAAGTATTCAAGAACATAGGCAGAGGTTTCTTCATTAAAATTTTTGAATATTTTTCATTGACAAAATACCCCAAAGTAATAAAATCTGAATATACCACAAATAAACAATTATAGATAATAACAAGCATTTCATGCAAAAATTGTTTATATTTTTACATATTTACTATTTCGATTTCCCATAACAAATTCTTAGAGCTAGTACAAATCAAATAAAGAAACAGCAATTATGCCTCTACAAATTTTAATTATATAAAAATACATCCAATTAGACCATCTATTAGTCATCCCAATCAGCCATCCAAGCAAAAGATGATTATTGATGCGCCAGTAAATTAAACAAACTAAAACATTAAGTGATTAATTACCGTCTTAAATCAGATAGACCATTAAGAATGAAATCATAGTACATTTTAAAGGTACGATTTATACGTGTCAGTCGAAACCGGAGTAACGTCATATCTATAACACGATCAGTAAAGTGTTAACACAGTAATAGCTGTAATCTTTCACCAACAGATCTAAATGTTTCTCATAGCTCTCATTTAATTATGTCGAAAATATATAAATACTTTTACGCAATGTAGAAGGCACTAAGTTAACAGAATAATAAGACTAGGCAATAGATTTATTTATAATTAGATGTTAAAATGAAGGTTCCTAATTAAAAAGAAAGTAATTTATTGTTTTACATGTTTCCTCTTTATTAATTATTGCACAGCATTCGAATGTGTGCGGTTTCAAACCGACGAACTCAAAGCCGAAATGCTGTTTCATTCATCGTATATGGATTATTGACAATTTTTAATTCAATGTACTGTATTAAATGTAAATACCGGGTGCGGCAGAATGATCTGCAGCAGGATTATGAACGTTCGATACGTATCGTATCCGCCATTTTTCCCGATGTGTCCTATTACGAACACAAAATCCGTAGTACAGAATGTTCCTGACACGTAGGGAAATAGACGATAGCTAAAGAGCTATCGGATTGCGTTCATCTCTTTTTACTAATGCATCTCTCGCATGTTATTATCTTTAGCGGTGTGGTGGTTGGTGGTAGTGGTTATCAGACGATGTAACCTAACTTATTGTAAACTGATATTTATGTTTTTAGATTTAGATAGAACAAAATAGTAAGTATATAGTAGTAATAATTAATTTATATTTGTCATTAATATTTTTTACTATGTAACTTTCAGATGAGCTTTAAAATAAACGACAATCACTGGACAGTTTTAATCGATTTCATGGAGAAGCATAAAGCATTTGCCAGGGGGCAGTTTACAGGACCCACGGGCAAAGCTACCCAAAGGAAACTCTGGGAGGAATTATCACAAATGTTAAATTCACTTGGTCATGGGAGCAGGCCAGTGGGAAAATGGCAAAAGGTAAATACTTATAAGTTGTTTATATATTCATAAAAGTCTGATCTTTTTATATTTTAGTCTTGGGCTGATATTAAATATTCATTAAAAAAAAAAGCAGCCTTCAATAAAAAAGAAATTGCAGCAACTGGTGGAGGTCCAGAAATTGGCAAAACTTTAAAGGATTGGGAGGAGAGGGTGCTGGCGATACTTGGCAAATCTTTTTACGAAGGTGTTGGAACTGCAGAGTGTGGAGTGCCTGGAAGCCTTAGCACAAGTGCAACAATTGAGCTTAATGAAGTTGATGCCGACATGGATGCTAATGTTAGTTCAGAAGTAAGGTTATTGTTTTAAATGCCTCGATACACGATTATGTTTTTCAATTTATTTATAGCCATATTTGGAAGATGTCGATACAGGTGTTAGTGAAAGCAAGGAGGAAGAAAGAGAAATTACAATTATTCCAGAGCATCATTGTTACGTCTTGCAACCTAAAGGAAAAAAGAGGAAAAGACAAGCTGACAAAGAAAATGAACTGTATGAAGAAACCATCAGAGAGTTAAAACAAATACGAAACTCCGTTCATGGTGTGGAAAATGCATTAATAGCCATTAACACAACATTAAATGAATTAAAGGATAATTTATCTAGATAAATAAAATGTTTTCTCGATGTTGTTCTAAAAAACAGTTTTTTGATATTTAGTAGAATTGTTTTTTTTTATGTATATGTACTGATTGTTTATTTTGTTTATATATTTATTTTTTAATTATTAGAATACTTGTTTCGTTTGTATATTTACATATTTATTCATTTATATTGTTTTTTAATTATAGTAATAACTATTTGTTTCTGTATGTATAATAAAAGAAAATACTCAATAAAAAATTTATTTAGAATAATTATTTACATGTATATTATTAATTATTTCACTTCCATCTCATCTAAAGTATCTCTGAACTATTCTTTGCCTGATTGTCAATTCTTCCACCTGTTCTCCCACTGGTAGTTGTAGAACATCACCATCATTTTCAATATTTTCTTCGTCTTCTAAGTGCATATGTCTATCAATGCACATATTGTGCAGAACAACACAGCACTTTATTAATTTACATACAAATTCCGGCCTATAACGAGCTGTCCGCTCTTTAAGAAGGCATCGAAATCTCATTTTCAACACGCCGATGCATCTTTCTATTGTATTACGTGCTCGAATATGGGCGTTATTATACCTTGCTTTTGGTGTACCTTCTAGCGGGTTTATAAAGGGTGTCATTAATATAGGGCTTTGAGGGTATCCGGAATCCCCTATGACCCACCCCGCTTCTCCCTGTTGCTGATTTCTTTCTAGGTAAGTTTTCAATTGCGATTGATTCCAAATGAATGAATCGTGAGTTGATCCACCAAAATTTGCAAATATATTTAAAATTTTTAATTTTGCATCACAAACTATTTGACAGTTTATGGAATGGTAACCTGAAATAAAAAAATAGTATATAGTGGCTGTGGATTGCCAATGGTAATTAATTTTCCTATTTACAATATTTGTGAAGTACACATTTGTCTTTACCTTTTCTATTAATGAAGTTTTGTTCATTATGGACTGGTTTTAAAATAGCTATATGGGTACCGTCTATTGCCCCTACTACTCCTGGAAACCCAAATTTATTCATGAACTCAGCTTTTATATTACTTCTCTGGGCAATAGTATCTGGAAATTTGATATACTGCGGTGCTAAAAATCTTACAATCACATTTGTAACTTCATGTATAAAAAAGTGTACAGATGCTTGACTGAGACCACAATTATATTCTTCACCAACACACCGTTGATATGACCCTGTTGCATAGAAGCGCAATGCCACCATAACTTTTTTTTCTGCTGTAATTCCTCTTCTTGATCTTGGGGCATCTAGATGTGGTGTCAGTTGAGCTATTAGGTACCTCGCTAATTCTTTGTTGACTCTAAATAATTCAATAAACCTTACTTCAGGGAGTCTGAAGGGATCATTTTGTTCTCGAATAGTTTTGCGGGCAGCTATTAGATGAGTATTTCTTTCTCTTCTTTGGCGGTTTCTTGGAGCTATTCTTATGATGGGCAACATCTAAAATAGACAAGGAAAACGTTTGATAAATATAATTTTCAAGATCAACTAATATACATCATTAATATAATAAATGACTTACCTCTACTTGTATAACTTGTCAGGTAATGAGGTATTAGTTATTATAGTTTTATTTTTAAACGTTTAATACCTTCTAACTCAATTTAAAATGTCAAATGTCAAAAAACACATTTCAAACATTCCATTTGATCAAAACCATGTGCCATTAGATATAATTTCACGAACTTTGCCGACGATGGCTATTGATGTATCAGAACTGAATTCATAATTTCGTTCACGGTTCGACTTCGAGTCGTATCGAGTTTCGCTACGGTTCGCAAACACCATACGGATCGTATTTTCATAATCCCCCTGCTGATGGTTTTCGCCGTTGTACTGTTGAGCGAGTAGGTGGTGGGGATATGCGCGTTCCAGAGCCCACACGTTGTCATTAGTAGCCATGGAGCAGTGGTCGGCTGAACACCCTGCGTTTGTTGTCGAGGCGTTTTTTAAAAGTGGCGATTCCTGCGTTGCTGTTCAGCGCCAGTTCCGTAGGCGTTTTAATATAGGTCAAAGAGGAAGAGTCCCAACTCGTAACACAAGTGTGCTATGGGTGAGCAACTTCAGAGCTACAAGTTCAACGTTAAAACGGAAGTCGACAGGTGGAAACCAATCCTTGGCGGCCGGCCCGTAAACAAGCTGCTGCTTTGCACATATCTGACCGCTCGGTAAGACGAATACTGCGTTTCTATCTGCATTTCCGCACATATAAAATGGCTATTGTCCAGCAGTTAAAGCTTGATGACTGTGCAAAGCGCAAAGCATTTGCAGAGGAAATGATTGATTTAATGACTGATGAAAAAATTTTCATGATGAGCGACGAGGCACATTTTCATCTGAACGGTTATGTAAACAAGCAGAACTTTCGTTATTGATCGGCTACAAATCCTGAAGAACTGCATGAACGTCCTCTGCATAGTCCTAAGGTTACTGTGTGGTGTGGTGTAACGAAAAGTTGTGTCATTGGGCCATACTTCTTTAAAGAGGGTGGTCGAACCGTTACGGTCAATTCGCAACGTTATCTGTTGATGTTGAGAAACTTCCTGATCTCTGAACTTGAGGGAAATGGTTTAGTGCACAGGAGGATGTGGTTCCAGCAGGATGGGGCAACTGCCTATACAGCCAATG
Organism: Stenurella melanura; assembly: GCA_963583905.1. Taxonomy (NCBI): domain Eukaryota; kingdom Metazoa; phylum Arthropoda; class Insecta; order Coleoptera; family Cerambycidae; genus Stenurella; species Stenurella melanura. The sequence goes on from OY757309.1 coordinate 87,129,241, forward strand.
AGATTATGGACTTTTTGAGAAGCAAGTTCCGTGGCCAAGTCATCTCGCGTTTTGGGGGGAATTACATGGCCACCTCGCTCCCCAGGCCTTAGCATTTGTGATTTTTCTTCTGGGGCTTCCTTAAAGCAAGAGTTTACACAAACAAACTCCGCACACTGGACGAACTGAAAGAAGCCATAAACCTAGTAATCGCCAACCGGTCTCCTACGATGTTAGAGAAGGTGTTCGACAGCTTCAGTGCAAGACTGGAAGAATACTTGGTCAAAGAAGGACATCATTTAGAGGACGTTATGTTCAGATCTTAAAGGGATGAAATCGGTTGTTCTGATGTTATTTTCATTACTTTAAATGAACACCCTTCTATAATAAGCAATAAAATATTTTGCATCATTTCTAATTTTTGTATTGTTTTTACTTTAAAACCATCAGGTCATTTTGCCGCACCCTTTACTATTCTGAATAATGGTTAATATAATCATCCTATAATAATAGGGACTTGATGAAAATAAGCTAACCATATAATGGTTAGCTTGTTTTTCTTCACCGATTTACTGCACTTTTTATATAATTGTTGCACATTCTACAGAATACTCTCCACATTCTTATAGTAAATGAAGAAACATTTGCCTTGTCTAACTGCGGGGTAAATGAAAGCCTCCAAAGCTTGGTCCATAATTGTATCGCATCTGTGACAAATTTATGGCTGTTAAGTTGATAAGCGTTAGGAGTTATTTTCTAATTAGCTGGTTTTGCAATATGAGTATATTCTATAATACAAATATCACGTAGGAAATGTCCTTTAGGCCACAGGTATTCCCCATATTACTCTGTTGCTCAGAGCAATAGAGATGGCTAAAGCCACCTTAACTCGCTTGGAATTGCTTTTTATTATGTGTTAATTGTTTAAAAAAGCAACCTCCAACTGATCCTTTGACGTAAAAGTCACAGGCGTAGAGGTTATTTACCAGTAACATACTGGTCACTAGTGATATTTTGTAGATTTCCCGAGCACCAGTTAAAGAGAAAAAATACATGTGGCAGGAAGTCACAAATAATTATAAAAAATACAATAAACTTACACCAAGAGTAGTACTTATATACATTTACACACCCAACACCCCTATTCGCTCCACGATCCCGTAAGATTGTAGGACTATTGGACATTTGCACATCATTTCATTACTCATAAACTACTTCTAATAGTGTCTGCTACAGAATACTCTGTCACACAAAAAATAAATCAAAATACGATAAATGGATATCGTAAACATTCACCAAATAATGTTTTTGATACCGGACATGTGAATAATGTTTTGTACGTCGGACGTGAACAATCATATTTGAACATTCGACGTGTGCTTGAGAATTGGCACGTCGGACTTGTAAATACTCGTAGCCACTGCCTATAATTTTTCTCTTACGGTCTTGTTGGTGGGTGTTCTATGTCAGTAGGGAAGAAATTCATCTTGTATTGCTACACTTCAAATATTGCAAGTGTGAAGATTCATCATTTCTGAATTATATGGCAGCAACGCAGATTTACGGGAGGTTTCATTCCATTGTGAGCCCCCTGAGCTGATTCTATTTTTTCCAAGAATTTCCGATTAAATTTTAATTTTAAAATATTTTTTTATTATTATTACTACTAACACCCCTCCAGTTTCCTGTTTTCCAAATGCAAACAATAAACGTGTTGTTTTTTTAGTTTTATTATTAGTGTTATTCTTATTTTGGTTTTGGTTTTTGGACACATACGCACACTAGGTATTACCATTGTGTAACAATTAAAACAGGTTCCTATAATTCCTTTTACTTCCACATCCACGTAGTGGATTGGAAGTACAGTAATCGTAAAAAAATATTCAATTTTTTTTTCTGATTTATTAGAATTTCATTTAACATTAAGAAATAACTGCAATTACTTATGAAGCTTACTTGAGCTTAAAGAATCTCGATTTTTCGGTTATACAAAAATTATCGTTTATGAAATAAAAGAACAAAATACACTTTAACTCATCATTGTTATTAATCAACATTAGTTGAGGTTCAGAGCTACCCCAATATAAGCATGAGGCCTCTTTCGCAGTTTCGTAACCCTGGCCCATATGATTTGTCGCAACTGTTAGGCGGCCATTTGAATTCAATCAACCAATGGCTCCCTGGAGTTTATTTATATGGCATAAATTGTTTCCTACATGCATCCCCAGACATAGAAATTTAGGAAACACCTAGAGTACCAAAGTATCGGTCGTCCTCTTCTAATCCAGCGATTGGAAAATGCTGATCATGCCATTCCCTGATATCACGATAATAGTGTGCTGAACAATGGGCCTTTACAGTACATACGAATTTTGACATTTAAATATGGTGGGTGTCATTTGGGGAAAATAAAATAATTTTTTATCTAAAAATGAGGCGTCTTAGAACAGCAATCTCTGAGAAATAAATTAGCAAAATACAACAACTTTCACGGGGTATTTCAAACGCTCGAGTTTCACGCGCCTTGGTTGCACACGTAATCCCACCAATCAGCATCGAGGACACAACAGAAGAACTTGCAAACCGACAACACTGCGATCACCGAGCGTGCGGATAGCGGATAACCTTAAACTTTCATTTGAGCTGTTGTCTTTTCTGGGACATTTTCGGTCGTACTTTCACAGAATGGAACAAAACACTGCTTGCTAGACATTTTAATCGAAATCGGAGGCTTTCAATTTACGCTAACCTCAAAACCAAAATGTTAACATCAACAAACTGTCAAACGTCTAGTCATGAGCGATATGTCAGTGCCGGTGATTAAATCACCGTGATTAAATCACTGTGATTATATAAAATATTAATATAAAGTGTAATTTACATCGTTTTACTTTCAATTCATACTTGTCCAGTGCTGCTTAATGCAGCCATACATTCACACAAACAAATTACGGCGAACGGTAAACATATCAGCTTGCAGATTGTGATGGCGTTAGTTTAAAACCACCGGAAGTGAAAAATATAAGTCGCCGTTAAGGAATGATTGGAAAATCGCGATATCGCCCATCACTACAAACGTCAATTGAATGCTGATTTTGTACAACGTTGCCGAGTCGCCTTTTACACTATTGGCTTGGGATTGCTGACGTATTAATGGCGCGTTACGGATAATCGTTTAAATGGGACTTGTAAATAGGTGATTTTAATTATTTTTTTCTGGCTCTAATCTGCATCAAAATAGAAATTGAAAAAATACGGGTATTTTAATTTTTCATAAAATTTATGATTCCGCAATAAAAAAAATATGCTGAAAAGGCCCATTCTCGTGTTGAAATATCTTTTCTATGCCGGTCTGCTAACGAGATTCCATCGAATTAATTAAAAAATGGTGATTTAGAGAATCTCGGTATCCGCACAATTTTGAAAAAAATAAATTTTAGTACCATAAATCCAAGATGTCGACTCGTATCTTCTTTATCAGAGTCCAGACTTGAACAATATATATCAAAACAATTTCTGCCCAACTCTTATATGGAAATAAACCCTATAGACTGGGCTATTCTTCAATATTTTTCAAAATTGAATCATTCGTGCCATCATAAAAAAAAAACTAAAAGCAGTTGATGCAGAAGTCGTATTTTGAATTATATACCAGTATTAAGTCTTAAATATTATGTTGACTGAAGATAATGTGAGTTTTGCAGTGATAGATGTTCACTGTAAAACTCACATTATTCATGGTCAGCATAATATCTTTTTAATACTTAAGTTTCTAATTTTGGCTGATTCTATATTACCTTATTAAATAAAATCCTAAATTTTAAAGTAAAGGTCTGCGCCAAAATTCACATTTTTCAAATCTAAACTCACATTTTCCAATATCTGCTGGATAACACAACCTACTAATAAAAATCTGAAATATCTTGAGTTCGTATAGTTCCAAGTAACTTTCGTATACATCTATCAAAAGTTAATTTTATTGTTGAATTTTCGTATTAGCTCCAAAATCAACAATTTATGGAATACCCAATCTAGATGTGGTTTACGATTTCCCAAAAATAGGTTATAGTAGAGAATGTTTTATAACTAAACGTTTTAACTATTAGAAACCGATTACTAGTAGTGCGGTATTTAAATGAGATCCATTAATCCAGTAAGTTCGCATAGTAAGTAACGTAAAGAAAGAGTTCCATAACTCTTATCGGATTCTCGCAGAACGACCATCGAGATAATCGTGTGGTAGCAAAGTACAGTAACAAGACAAAAAAGCTGAGATAGTAGAGGTTGGTATAGTCTTATCTTAACGGCGAGAAATTTTTTACTAGTGCACACCTAGACGCTCCATAACGTAATGAGTCAATTACGGTATCCTATCAGATAAGACAATGCGGCCCAGAACACTACTTTAATAATTACCAGGCGCTGCTCTGATACTTGCAAAATTTACATAAACACGATTCCTCAGATCCATTATCGGTATACACGGTCGAACATGTCTCTATTGCGATTCTAGTTCAGGTAATGAACAGGAAAATTGCATTTGTGTTTGAAAGTTACTAATAAGGATAAAATTCGAACTGTTTTATTACAGCAGAATAAGTATCTTATCATATAGATGTGGGAGGTAGTTAAATTACAATTACAATATCTGCCAGCAATAAATTAATTTTTTGGGATGAATTATCTGACAGGTGAATCATATTTTCATTAATAACATGCGAAAGTCAGTTTACCATACAATTTGTCATTGCGTCAAACTATAAAAAAATGGTTTTCTCGAATTAACTTCTAAACACTCAAAATGTAAAAAATACACGTAAAGGTGAAACTAGTGAGCATAAAATTTTACTCCAAGAATTTCATACACGCAATTAGTCTTACGTGATTTAAGGATCAAAATCATGGGACCGTAATCAATGTGTGAACACCAAAATTAGCCTATTCAAACATTAATAACTTGTGAAAGAATTATAAGTAGAATTATAAAAAAAAAAACAGAGGAAGAGTCGCAGCTTTCATTATCGTCCAAATGTTTTATCGTAACATCTGTTTTTTGCATTAAAATGCAAATTGAAGTAATTATATCGCGAAAGGTGCAACATCTGTTACAAGTCGATAAACTTGAGACGCAAGAGAGAGAGAGAGAGAGAGTAGGAAAAGATTTGGCAACGCCGCATATAGTTTCTGACGCCAGCTGATCGACCCGTCACTAATGTCAACATATTTTTACCTCTTTTAAGAAATTTATGGAAAAATGTATTATATTAAACGTACAATAAATAAAATCTCAATGAAAATTTGTAAATCTTCCCGATTTCTTATACGATACTACATTTAAAATAAACGCAAAATATTTTCAAATATCTGCGCCAAATATTAGAGATAGTGCGACGTTGCCACGTCTACTACTAATGTCCTCTATTCAATAATTTCTATAATTTTCGGGTAGCTGCCATTACGTGAATCATCTCAATATTTATACACGTGCTTCGTCAGGAATTAATGTATTTGCCTCGTTTTTGAGACCATTCTTAAAGAAGGATCAGTCGTAAAAGGGAAAATAATGTCACGACATTAATTTATTTCGCATGGCGTTCATGCAATCTTAAATGTCGATAAAAAACTGCAAACTTTGAGAGAATAAATCTCGGGAACGGAACGGTAAATGAAGTTCATATTTTACCAGAACGTCTATGAATATGTGAATTAAATTTGCTGCAAGTTTCGTGACTTTCTTGAATAACGTGAATGGGCTTGTTCAGCATTTTTTTTTTTTCACAAATCGAAAGTGCAAGTATAAATTAATGGATCTGCAAAATATCAGAATCTTATTCGCACGTTTAGTATCTTAAAAACTATTACAAATTTCCATCTCGCGAAAATGGGGCGTGGCCAGGCGCTACGTCACTATACGCATAGACTCGGCGATCTCAATAGACTTGATGCTCCTTATTGGTTATAATTATAAGTGTTTTCGAACTATTGTTTGTTTTGCTTACTACTTGACAGTAGGGAAGTACAATTTGGTGAAATGTCAAAAAATTACAATTTTCTCTCGCTCCTGCCAGAACGAATTTTCGATTTCGACCCTGCAATTTACGATTATAATTTATCGCCGACCTTCTCCTTTCCGTAGACACATAGAACGAACTTCCACTCGACGTATTTATTTAGTTACCACCATTTAAAAATTCCATGTTTTTCGACTTTTCAAGTTAAATTTGAAAGGTCCCAGAAAGCCATTTTTCTTACGTCACTTGCGTATAGTGACGTCACAAATGAGCGCTCGGTTTTTGCAACTATTACTAAATTCAACTCCTTATATCTCGAGAACGGAAAAAGTTAATAATACGAAATTTTAAGTGTATAATGAGAATATCGAGTACTATATGAAAAAGTATAAAAACCATATAAAAAGAATATCATGGAACAAGCCCATTGCCATATACATACCTTAATAGGCCAGTTGAGATAGAGATATAGGGGTGTTTTTCGAGTATGAAGCTGATTTTTTGTGTACAACTAGTAGAAAGTCACAAGCAACAACATATATTTTCCCGACACTTCAAATCGTGGTTTAAAACCCCATAGACATGTGACTTTAAACCTATTTTTGCATTTTTCGCTTACATCTTTTTTCCCTTGATCCCACAGAAAAATGATTCAATACTTTCTTGTTTGTATTCAATAGGTCTATAAAACAAGACTAACCGCGTACATATACAAGTAAGTTATTATTAATATAACGTCTTCATATTACATTGAATTACTCTTTGCTATGGGCAAATTATGCATGCCAAAGCTAAATGTATAGGTGAAATAGTTTAGAACTTATAGCCTTATAAACAAATTAGCCTGATGTTTTTCTTTTCAATCGGTCTGTACGGGCCGCACCCTTACCCAAACTGGAACTCATTTTACTTCCCTCGCATATCGAAGGGAAGTATTTTATTCGAGAAAAAATCACCCTCCGAGATTTTTTCGGATTTTGACGTTTCAGATCACGTAGATTACGAAAATATAGGTTTTTCAATTCCGTCAGTCTGTCTATCTGTCTGTCTGTCTGTCTGTTTGTCCATTAACTAAAAAACTACGTTTCCATGGCATTCTAAAATTATTCAAACAAATTGAAAAAATTTTAAAACATTTTGAAAACATGTTTAATCTATTTATCACTAAGTACTATAGAATAGACGAAATATTTTTTTTGCTCAAATTTAAAATTTCCACGTTTCATAACATTCCAAACCTATTTCGGCAAAAACAATTTGCAACATCTTTTCACCATATTGGAAACAAAATTAACACTAGAATAGATTCAAACATTTTTTTTTGCTCAAATTTAAAATTTTCACGTTTCATGATAGTCTAAGCCTATTTCAGAAAAAAAAAATTTGAAAATTTTTTTCACCAACATTTTTCAAAAATTTCAGAAAAAAAAAATATTTTTTAACCACCACTATACTTCCACTTCATTACGTGAATGTGGGAGTGAAAATGTGACAGATGGCATTAATATTTGGCATATGCACCTATTATACTTTTATTGAATAATGTCATCCCAAGAAATAATTCAGTCATGGTGGACATCTGTAAAGGTATTTGCGCAAGCCTTCCATATTTGGCATCTGTTATTTAGTATTGAACTTTTGCTGTTGGATGAGCACTCTGTAAATTTTTTTGACCAAAAGTTGTCAGGTTTTTTTTGTAATAATAGCAATAACTATATTCCGATTATTATTCTCAATGTTATTTCGTAATTAATAATTTTTTAGAGTGACCGCCATGCACAAACAACGAGGAAAGTTCTGTGTAAATACCTTTACCGATTTATTTTCTAGATATATTTCATACCAAGGAACTACAGTTCACCAATTTTTAGGCAACAAACTAAATTTTGCAAGTAAGGGCATTTTTGGAAATTTTATTTATAAACAATTTGAAATCTACCATATTGTCGACATTTTTTAATAACTTATCCTCGATTCTAAAAACTCCCTAAGAAACAAAATAATGTAAAATATTGAACTTAAATAAAATATTTTAAACTTCGACGAGAATTTGTAAAAAACTGTAGGTAACTCGAAACAGGTTCTCCAATTCGGCCAAGGGAGGTGCATGCTGAAGCTCGTCTATTAATAACAAAAAACTAACCACATACTGGATAATAAGACATACGGATTTTAATTTAGAGATTCCAAATACCTAAAGAACACTAAAATATTCTCAGAAATCGATTGTATTAACGGGTTTCTTTCTAAGGATCCATTTAGTATAGGATTTTCTGTCTTTCAATTTTCAGCTTTGTATTTTTTAGTGCATTTGATATATTTTAAATGTTTCATTTCTCTAGAAGAAAATATTTCTGGTAGTTGACACAATTTTGTTTTATGTTGCAACTATGGTACTTCTGTGAACTTTTTTTCATATCTTCCTACTACTAAAGCGCACTTCAATGCAAAATTTCACGTAGGGACTTGCTGTATTGTATTTTTTCTCTAAGGACATCATATGTATAATCACTATTCAATCACTATTTAAACCTTTCTATACTGTTATCAAATTGTATTTGTTGTCCGTAAATACGTAAGTGAATTTATACTTTTATGAGTCTGATGTAATACAATATTCGTAGAATAGCTGATTTATAAAAATATAACGGTTTTAATTCACGTACTTTAACTTGAAAATTCTAATTACAAAAATTCACATGTAATACATTCTATAATTTGAATATATAAAAGAGCTATTAATAAATAAATTCATTATAAACTTACTTAAATACAAGAGACTCGATGGGAAATCTGATAACTGTATCTAATAACCATACTAAAACCTGTAATTACTTGAAATAATAGGAAATTAGAAAAAATAGAAAGTGCAGTAAACATAGAAAATATAGTTTGTTAACGATATATTTAATTAGTCAAGTTTCGTAAAGTCGCATTTAAAAGTTTTGAAACATTTATGGTATCATGAGAGAGAGAATTTACTACATAATGATGTGACAACTATGAGGAAAAAGATATTAAAATGCAATATACACAGTATAATGTAATTATCTATAGATATATCTAGTAGTAGTATACATAATATGATAAGCGATAGAGGACTAAGATCTGATTACAAAACATCTCCATATGCACTTCGTTACTGATTGGTGGAGATTTTCAAATTTTATCCAAATTTTTGGGACGCCACAGTTTTTTAACTAACTAGTTAACGCGTCTGTGGAATTCAGATATACACGTAAAAAATTTTTAGTACTAAACCGCAACAGCAATTACAACTGGAAAAATTATGTTTTTAACGAGGTTTTTAATTAAAGAAATGAAAAGTGAGTGTATTTTTTTTATAAATACAAAAATTACATAAACCGACAACCAAAAAAGATAATAAGTTTTTAAGAACCTTCTATATATTGCTCTGACAGCAATACATTCTTTTTAAAATATGCCATAATGTTAGTCAAAATTAAATAATGGTATTTTGAGTTATTTTAGTCCAATATTCTTCATATATTGTTCAAAGTTAGTGGTAGATTTCTCTAAATCGTCTTTGCCCTTTTTGGGGACTGAGAGACAGCTTTAAGATATGACATGAATAAGAATAAAAATATAAAAATAATATATTTTGTCGACTTTTGGACAGCCTAATCTCCTTTTTTTCAGAACTTGATTGGAAAATTTTGCGTGTGCTGTGTACACCATACATAGCTTTAATAATATGTTCATTTTATATTCAATAGAATACTTATTACTTACACTCATTTGTTGATATACTTAAGAATTTTATCTTAAATAATGTTTTTGTTAAGTTTCTTGAGTTAACACAAGAATTGGGGAAAAATTAAACTTACACGTCGAGGATTTGCGAAGAAGCTTGGAAGAACCGTCATAGAATAAACTGGGACGAGGTTAAAATTTTAACAAGAGAGGGATAGCAAAGTAAAAAGTAGAGACGAAGAATCATTAATCACATTGTTGAAGAACCAGAATCGGAATTATCGTACATTTTTAGATCGGAGCAAATACTACGAGTTTACATGGAACCGGAACTGCAATTAATTTTCCTAAAGGAATGTTATAAATATACAGTATGAACCTAAAGAAACGCAAAAAATTCATATCTTTGGTATGTGGCATTTGCCAAAAAAATCCTCAAGCAGGTCGATCTTAGTTTTGTAAATGCTACATTTTGTCACTATACCAAAATTTATGACGTCATTGGTTTTTGAGTTGTACCGCCATCATAATTTTTTTTAATTCAAACAGACATTTTTCCTTACAGTTTTTGGTGTTATATTCCTTTAGCTTTCTGGTGATTTAAAAAAAAAAGATGTTACCTGAGCCATTCTTTTGGAAAAATTACATTTTATATAAAATTAGCTTACCCCTCGCAAATTCACGAGTAACGTTCTTATGGACTGATAAATCTTGTTGCCTACATTTTTGTTTTAACTAGCATGAAAACATTTGACATGAAAACAAAACAAAGAAAATAATAAAAAAACGATCACCTTAACAACAGAGAGATACAGGCCTTGTGTAAAGTATCGATAACTTTTTTAGTCCTGACACGTATGGAACCTCAGTTTTGTGACACTTCTGAGACAGTGTATAGCTAGTGAAAGCAATGCCACGTTTAAGTGAAAGAGAATGCGTAGAACTTTTGATGATGGTTGGATATGGTGATAGGCTGAGAACTCATCAGGAATTATGTGATGTTTTCAATTCCAAGTATCCCAAAAATCAAATTTCTAAATCCATTGTAAGTAGATTTGTGGCTAGATATGATAAATCTGGCAGTGTAGCTGACCTCCTTCGATCTGGTCGCCCTAGCACAAGCAGCGAAACCAAATTAAATATTTTTCTAGGAAGTGAGGAAAACCACTATCTTTCGACAAGGCAGCTGGCTTTGAATCATAACGTGAGTCAAACTTCTGTTGTATGTCTATTGAAAAAAGAAAAATACCATCCATACAAAATGAAAGTGCAATTAATCCACGAATTGAATGAGGGCGATCAAGATTAGCGCTTACAGTTTTGTGAACAGTTGATGACCTTGTGCGATGAAAACCCAAGTTTTTTAATGAACATTGTTTTTCTGATGAAGCTACATTTTCATTAAAGGGGACTGTACATCGGCATATCTGTAGGTATTAGTCACGCGAAAATCCTCATTGGACTCAAGAAGCCTGTACACAAGGACGGGGAAAAGTAAACGTGTGGGCAGGAATGATTGGTGATCGTTTATTAGGACCTTTTTTATTGAAGTTAATCTTACGGTCGCAAGGTATTTACAGTTTTTGCGAGTTGAGTTACTGCCAGCCTTAGCAGTTATGATTCCGAACAATGAAGATGAAGATGTTCCTGCTGAACACTGACTGGGCCCTACCTCATTTTGGAATAGCAGTGCGTCAGTTTTTAGATGACACTTTTACTAGAAGGTAAATAGGTCGTCGAGGTCCGATTGAGTGCCCCCGCGTTCACCGGATTTAACCCCCTTAGACTTTTTTCTTTGGGGTTACTTAAAGTCAAGGGTGTATTTAAACAGACCAGATACCATAGAAAAATTAAAAGACAGAATTGGCTTGGAGATAAGACGAATTGTCCATGAGATGATTCAGAACAGCGTGCAAAGTGTCTACACCCGTCTTGGTCAATGCCAAATGGTTGGAGGGTCGCAATTTGAGCAATGGAGATGATTTTTTTCTCACAATTACTTATGTAAAGTATCAATCAATAAATATATTGTCCAATACAGTGGCTTAGGTAATATCAATTTTTTTCATATCACCAGAAAGCTAAAGGAATATGCTACCAAAAACAGTAAACAAAAATGTCTGTTTCCTTAAAAAAAAAAATATGATGACGTCATAATTCAAAAACCAATAACGTCATAAATTTTGGTATAGTGACAAAATGTAGCATTTACAAAACTAAAATCGACCTGTTCAAGTATCTATAGATATTGAATATAACAAATTCTCAGGGCTCTGTATTTAACATACATAGCACAAGACGTCTCTCAAAAACGCATTGAAAAAGGAAATAACATTGGTTTCTGAAACGTTGTGCGTCAGCGAAATATTTCATTTCTCTATTTTTATACTTATTTGTGCCAGTTGCCAAGAAATAGGGACCTCTAACGTAAAAGTCACAGCCGCATGCTAGGGGTTATTTGCCAGTAATGTGCTTAATTGTATTATTTTGTATATTGCATGTAACGGGGCAGATCTGGGTTTTGAAAAGTGACTGCTCCGATTAAAAATTTTTTTTTGCCGTATTATAAAGTTAGGTCCCCTCCATCATTACGACAAATTTTTGCAGGGTGCAGTCAGCGGGGGGTGGGGGAAACGGTCCATTAAATGTATGGAAAAGGAGTTATTTCGACGTATCTCCGCAGGTGGTGGTGCCACAAAAAAATTATACTTACCAAATATGAAGAGCTTGACAAAACATGTAAGCTCGTTCTAACCCGAACGCGATCGCATAATTAGTTCTCAAGATATCACGACTAAAGTTGCGAAAAAACAAAAAATTAAATTAATTATTTCTCGAGGAGTGGAGTTGGGACCTCTTTTTTTTTCTAAATTGAAGGGTATTGACGAGAACTTGATGAGGCCAGAGGGTGGAGGTGGTGGTACAATTAGGAGGATAGTTATGGGGGAGGAACTAAAATTGTTAACACGCTGATAATTTCCTTATTAATAGAGCTACAGCAATCTGGCCGTGACCAATTTTCGTTTTTTTTTTTTAATTTGTTAAAAGATAGCTCTGACGGAATTTTTTTTTGAAATGCCTGGCGCGCAAAATAAAAATGGCCGATTTCTTGCACTGTTTTCCGGCACGAAGGAAGGGGGTGAGGGGTACTTTTTTCACCAATTAATAGAATTTTTTTTTTCTTCAATTTCCGCCTCGCAAGATCGCGATCGGGTGATTAGGAAGGAAAATACAGGCCGGTAAGGTTTTTGCTGTATAGCGGGAGAACGGAGAGGGGTGGGGGGTTTGGGCGGGGATGAAAATTTTGAGAAAAGTCTTGTCTTTCGACTTTTCTATTTTATAAGTACCCGATGTCCATACATTGTCCGCCCGCGCGAGTTGCAAGAGGAAAAATAGAACGAAAACGGGCGAGCGAGTCAGTTGAGCCACCGCGCCGGGGGCGCTTACTCTCTCCCGCTCTCTCGCTCTCCTCGAACACACACACGCGTGAACGACCCATTTATTTACTTACTGGCAATGAACCCCCCACCACTCTCCGTTCTCCGGCTATACAGCAAAGACTTTGTCAGCCTGTCTCTCCCTAATCATCTGATCGCGATCTTACCGGGCGGAAATTTAAGATAAAAAAATTGTTAATAATTGGTGAAAAAATTATCCCCCACCCCCTTCCTTCGTGCCGAAAAAGACATGCAAGAAATCAGCGATTTTTTATTTTGCGCGTCAGGCGTTTATTTCCAAATAAAAAATCCGTCAGTGCTATCTTTTAACAAATAAAACGGATTAATAAGGAAGTTATCAGCATCTTAGTGATTTTGGTTTCCCCCCCATTTCTACCCTCCTAATTGTCCCACTACCCCCACCCTCCGGCCTCATCAAGTGTTGTTCATCAATTCCTTTCTATTCAGAGAAAATTGAGGCCCCAACTCCACTCCCTCTCGAGAAATAATTAATTTAATTTTTCGTTTTTTCGCAACTTCAATCGCGATATCTCGCGAACTAATTATGCGATCGAGTTCGGGTTGGAACGAACTTACGTACTTTATCAAGCTCTTCATTTTAGGTAAGTATGATTTTTTTGTGGGACCAACACCTACGGAGATACGTCGGAAAAACTGCATTCCCATGCTTTTAATGGGCCGTTTCCCCCACCCCCCGCCGACTCCGCCCTGTAAAAGCTCGTCGGAATGATGGAGGGGAACTAACTTTATAAGTTGGCAAAAAAATTTTTTTCTTTCGGAGCAGTCACTTTTCGACCCTGTTTTTTCTCTAGATCTGCTCGATTACTGGACGTCAGAAATAAAAATACATGTGGCAGGAAATCCCAAAAAAAAAAGTAGAAGAATCCTAATACAAATTTTGTATATATGATAAAAATTATTGGAATTCTAAAATTGTGTATACATATATTCAATGCTTACTATTATTATTTTATATGCTGCCTCATACTTGATAATGTTAATAATTTACTTTATATTTTAAACGACTTCCGCATTGACTATTGTTTAACCAATGTTTCCATATCAGTATCATCTCTGCAAATTTCCAGTTCAGCATCTGAGCTACTTTAAGTCTATTAGACTTTGGCTGGTCTTTGGTGCTTGTTGCATGGCCATCTTCGTGTTATAATTAGTAGATTATGTGCATGAACTACTGCACCCTTTGTTGAACATTGCCCCAGAGGCGATCATTTGCATGTTATTAACGCGTCCTTTACGGCGCGAGGAAATTCTTTAGTGATCATTATGATTTAATTAATTGTCAGGGAAAATATTATATAACCAAGTTGCTAGTGCATATATGAATATTAAGTGTTACTTAAAGAATTTCCTTAGAAGGAAATTTAATATATTGCATTATTATTTTACTATATGTTGTCACTACGAGGTACCTACTAATTTAACAAGCCTTGTATTCTATACTGAATGTATTAAATAGTAACTATTTCGTCATAGTTTGTGATAAAAATATAACATTTTTTTGTCGTAGTGATTGATGAAGAAGAATAAAAAAATCAATTTAACAAATGATGAAACGTATTTCCAGAAGCATGCATACTTGATATTTCCTGAATAAAGCATAACTATGCCATGATTATAATAAAAAATTACGTTAAATTGTGAAAAAATATTCTGATTCATTAATTATTATTAAAGCATATATTATTTCTGAATTCACTGCGTAATACTTTATGTCTGTGAGCTAATTCTAATATTTCTGCCTGACTGTGGACCTGCATACAATTTTTATGTCATTAGTTTTCATCCTTAGTGGATAATGAATTTGGAAAAATAAAACAAAAAGTATCGAAAATTCCATACACCAAACCACTGTGTCAAGTTGATAAGAAAGCACAGTATATTCTCTACTAAAAACTTCTGCATATTCACAGGGAAAACGATGAAGATACTCATTAGAAAAGATAGTGATGTAAATGATCATGTTTTGTTTGAACAAGAATAACTTAATTATTAATAATTAATAAATGAGATATATTAACATTGGAAATGTTTTAGGTCAATGTACGCCCCCAATATTTTGGTTGTTTTTGTATTTGAAATTTTGGTTTTAGTTACAAATAAATTAGACAATAATAGGCTACTTCTAGACTAACAGGAATGAAAATATCACTTCCGGTTGAACCGGAAGTGATATCAACTTTTTTGCTTAAAGAGAATGACTATATTTTTTTGATGGTTTCTCATTATGCATAAATTTCTAAGTGCAGAAGTTTTTTCAGATGTAAAAAATTACAAAAAATAAGTGAGATACGAACAATTTTTTAATTTTTTCAAAATGGCTGCGTCAGATGAATGCGATGAAAGAAAATTACTAAGTAGGCTATGGAAATTATTAGTAAGGTTGTAGACTTGTCTATAAAGCAGAAAATAGTTGTTTGAATTACTGATAGGTACGAGTATTTTTAGTTTTTTTTTTTTTTTTAACGGAATTTCATTTTTATTTTCATTTCCATAGGTGTCCTATGGAATTTTTTTAATGGAACTATGCTATTTCTTTTATTAATCAGAAATAATGATTCATAAACTATAATTTTTTCGCCATTAATCATTTCTTAACGATATCCTCCGTAATAATAGAAGTATTTTTAAAAAGTAAACACAAATTAAACCAGAAATAATTTTAATATGTATAACGTTACAACCATGAATAAATTACCAAGAATAACAAAACTATTTAACTCCTAAATTATAATAAACCATTATAAAAATTGTTCAAACTGTTCACCGTTATGATTAATACACAGAGTAGCGCGACTTATCGTAGCACGTCTAACATTCTGTAATTGTCGAGGTGTTATTTGTTCAATTTCGTGTCGAAATCTTTCTTCCAGATCTTGCCTTGTGGTTGGAGCAATCATGTAGACTCTATTTTTCAAATGCGCCCAATTAAAAAAATCGAGAAAGTTAAGTCAGGCGACCTTGTAGGCCATCTGACTGGACCATGGGTCCCAATCCAACGATCTGGAAATAATTGATTTAAGTAATCCCTAACAACGATAATAGCATTGTGTGGTCGAGCCCCGTCTTGTTGGAAGTAAACCACGTCAATATTGTTATTGGGAATTTGATTAATCTTTGGAACTATTATATTTTGGAGAAATTCTAGATATCTTGGTCCAGTTAGAGTTTCGTTAAAAATTAGTAGACCTATGATATGGTCGCCCAGTACGCCTAACCAAACATTGAAGCCTAACCGCTTCTGAACCGCCCCTGTCTCATAATGTGAGGATTATCAATTGCCCAATATCGAGTGTTGTTTGGATTAAATAGCCCAAGGTTTGTAAAACTCGATTCATCAATGAACAAAATGTTTTTGATAAAATTCTCATTTCTTAATTGGCGTAACTGTAACCAATTATAAAAGGTTATTCTTCCTTGATAATCATTCTCATACAAAAATTGACGCAATTGATATTTATAAGAACGATAGCCGTGTTTCTTCAAAATTTTTCTGGCTGATTCTTTGGAAACTGGTAATTCGTGTTCAATTTGTCTTATCGAAATGGTTGGGTCAACATGCACTAAAGCTAATACATTAATTTCCGTTTCTTCATCCACAATAAATCTTTCTTCAATTTCTACATTAGGTTCAGTTCTAAATTGTTGATCCAACCGGGCGAAATAGTTTCTCGGAGGTTGTCTTCTTTCTGGATAGCTCCGTTCATACAGACTTTGTGCTCTAGTTGCATTACGTCGAGTCTCTCCATAAATAATGATCATGTCAACTTTTTCATCTCTTGAATAATTTTCAGCCATTTTATATTAATTTTCTTGTTTATAACAATTTTAATACACTTGCTTCAGAAAATTAGTGAGTAAGTCAAGACTAATTCAATTGTTGCGAATGTTTGTCATTTTCATGGCTATCTGCAATTTTGGATTTAAATGTAAATAGGTACCTTATTAAAACGATTTGTTGGCGCTTACTTTTTTAAATTACTTCTATTATTACGAAGGATATCGTTAAGAAATGATTAATGGCGAAAAAAATATAGTTTATGAATCATTATTTCTGATTAGTAGAAGAAATAGCACAGTTCCATTAAAAGAAATTGCATAAAACCCCTACGGAAATGAAAATGAAATTCCGTTTTTTTTTTTTAACTAAAAATACTCGTACCTATCAGTAATTCAAATAACTATTTTTTTCTTTACAGACAAGTCTACAACCTTATTAATAATTTCCATAGCCTACTTAGTAATTTTCTTACATCGCATTCATCTGACGCAGCCATTTTGAAAAAAATAAAATATTGTTCGTATCTCACTTATTTTTTGGAATTTTTTACATCTGAAAAAACTGTTGCACTTAGAAATTTATGCTTAATGAGAAACCATCAAAATAATATAGTCATTCCATTTAAGAAAACAAAGTTGATGTCACTTCCGATTCAACCGGAAGTGATATTTTCATTCCTGTTAGTCTGAAAGTAGCTTATTATTGTCTAATTTATCTGTACCGAATACCAAATTTTTAAATACAAAAACAACCAAAATATTTTGGGCGTACATTGACTCGTGACCACCCGATATATTTCAGTCGGTAAAATAATAAATACACCAGAAGCTCACAAAAAATGTTGTCTGAGGTTTTCCTTCCGTAACTGTTAGTGCGAGGATTAAACATCACAAAACCACAAAAATCAATTCTAGGGGTGCCGCGCACCCCCAAAAAATCCACCCATTCGGTGAAAAAAGCCTTATTTTACTAATAACTCGTTAACCGTTGAAGATATTAAAAAAATGCTCATTATAAAAAGGAAAGCTTGATTAATTGCCTAAAAAAAGTCCTCTTGTAATTTTCTTATATATGCCATGGTTTTCGAGAAAATCGATATTGACAAAAATTGCAAAATGTGTGTTTTTAATGCGCGCGAATTTTCGTTTATTTGAAATTTTTTGCGCATGGCCTACAGCAAAAATTGAATTGCTCAAAAACTAAACAAGCTAGGAAGAAAAATCAAAATGGGTTTTAAACGGGATATAAAATACTCTCTTGTGTTGCCATTTTTGAGGGATATTGATATTTATTAGTATATAAAGATAACAATATAATATAGTTATCTCTTGACTTTTTGTGCATCTAACTATTCACAGGCCCATAAAAAATAACTGACTATAATATAAGTTATAAATGCACTAGGTTTTGGTTCAAGGTAGTACTTCAATGTACAAAAAGTTAGGAATGAAAATATTCACATTTACAAATTTAGCAGCATGTGCAAGTTAGCCAAAGAAAAATCCAGAATAGCTGCATATTCAATTTTTTGATGATATTTTTTTAATACATTTTTACTTCCCTCGCATACCGAAGGGAAGTATTGTATTCGAGAAAAAATCACCCTCCGAGATTTTTTCGGATTCTGACGTTTCAGAACACGTAGATTCCGAAAATATAGGTTTTCAATTCCGTCAGTCTGTCTGTCTGTCTGTCTGTCGGTCTGTCTGTCTGTCTGTCTGTCTGTCTGTCTGTCTGTCTGTCTGTCTGTTGGTGCATTTACTAAAAAACTACTTGACAGAGAGCAGTCAAATTTGGTAGGTAGTTGACGCTACTGACTGCGAAGAAATGGTAGAAATTTCACTGGAAAATATACAGGGTGGACCGTCTAAACGGAATAAATATTGAAAAAATTTTTTTTTGCCCAAATTTAAAATTTCCATGTTTCATGACGCGCTAAACCTATTTCAGAAAAAAAAAATGTTTGAAAATTTTTTTCAAACATTTTTGAAAAAATTTTTACCAAGATGAAAAATTTTTTTTTTGCTCAAATTTAAAATTTCTACGTTTCATGACACGCTTAACCTATTTCGAAAAAAAAAATTTTTCACCAATATTTTTGAAAAAATTTTTACTACTAAAATGAAATATATTTTTTTTATTTCTTCAAATTTCAAATTTCCACGTTTCATGGCATTCAAGCCTGATTAAAAAAAAAAAATTGAAAATTTTTTTAAAAAATGAAATTTTTTAACCACCACTATACTTCCACTCCATTACGTGAATGTTGGATTGAAAATGTGACAGATGGCAATAATATCTGGCATATGCACCTATTATACTTTTATTGAAAAATGTACAAGAAATAATTCAGTCATGGTGGACATTTGCAAAGGTATTTGCGCAAGCCTGCCATATGTGGCACCTGCTATTTAGTATTGAACTTTTGCTGTTGGATGAGCAATCTGTATATTTTTTTGACCAAAACTTATCATGTTTTCTTTGTAATAATAGCAATAACTATTCCGATTATTATTCTCAATGCCATTTCGTAATTATTAATTTTTTAGAGTGACTGCCATGCACAAATAACGAGGGAAGTTCTGTGTAAATACCTTTACCGATTTTTTTTTTACCATTTTTGAAAATTTGTTTACTACTAAAATAGACAGATTTTTTTTATTTCTTCAAATTTCAAATTTCCACGTTTCATAGCGTTCTAAATCTATTTAAAAGAAAAATTAGAAATTTTTCTTACTATTTTAAAAAAAATTTAAAACTAGGATAGAATTTTTTTTCTTTGTTCAGATTTTAACCATCCACGTTTCCATGACATTCCAAAACTATTCAAACAAATTTAAAAATGTTTTTGACGAATTTTTAAAAAAATTTGAAAACATTTTACTTCCCTCGCATACCGAAGGGAAGTATTGTATTCGAGAAAAAATCACCCTCCGAGATTTTTTCGGATTCTGACGTTTCAGAACACGTAGATTCCGAAAATATAGTTTTTTCAATTCCGTCAGTCTGTCTGTCTGTCTGTCTGTCGGTCTGTCTGTCTGTCTGTCTGTCTGTCTGTCTGTTGGTGCATTTACTAAAAAACTACTTGACGGAGAGCAGTCAAATTTGGTAGGTAGTTAACCCTACTGTCAGCGAAGAACTGGTAGAATTTTCACTGAAAAATATACAGGGTGGACCGTCTAAACGGAATAAATAGTGAAAAAAAATTTTTTTTGCTCAAATTTAAAATTTCCACGTTTCATGACGCGCTAAACGTGTTTAAGGAAAAAAAATTTTTTGAAAATTTTTTTCAAACATTTTTGAAAAAATGTTTACCAAGTTGAAAAAAATTTTTTTTTGCTCAAATTTAAAATTTCCACGTTTCATGACGCGCTAAACCTATTTCAGAAAAAAAAAAATTTTTGAAAATTTTTTTCAAACATTTTTGAAAAAATTTTTACCAAGATGAAAAAAATTTTTTTTTGCTCAAATTTAAAATTTCCACGTTTCATGACGCGCTAAACCTATTTCAGGAAAAAAAAAATTTTGAAAATTTTTTTCAAACATTTTTGAAAAAATTTTTACCAAGATGAAAAAAATTTGATTTGCTCAAGTTTAAAATTTCTACGTTTCATGACACGCTTAACCTATTTCAGGAAAAAAAAATTTGAAAATTTTTTTCACCAATATTTTTGAAAAAATTTTTACTACTAAAATGAATTTTTTTTTTCTTTCTTCAAATTTAAAATTTTCACGTTTCATGGCATTCTAAGCCTGATTAAAAAAAAAAGTTTTTTGAAATTTTATCACTAAGATAGAATTTTTCTTTCTTTGTTCAGATTTTAACTATCCACGTTTCCATGACATTCTGAAACTATTCAAACAAATTTAAAAATGTTTTTGAAGAATTTTTTTAAAAATTTGAAAACATTTTTAATCCATTTATGTATCACTACTATAGAACAGACGAAAAAATTTTTTTTGCTCAAATTTAAAATTTCCACGTTTCATGATATTCCAAACCAATTTCGGAAAAAAAAATTTGCAACATTTTGTTACCAGTTTGGAAAAAAATTTAACACCAGAATGCTCAAATTTAAATGACATTCTAAACCTAGGTATTTCAGAAAAAAAATTTTGAAAATTTTTTTCACCAACATTTTTCAAAAAGTTTTTACCACTAAAATAGATCGAATTTTTTTTTATTTGCTCAAATTTAAAATTTTCACGTTTCATAGCATTCTAAACCTATTTTAAAAATACATCATTTTTAATTTTTAAACTTTTTTTAGCACTACTATAGAACAGAAGGAAACTTTCCTTTTTGCTCTAATTTAAAATTTCTACCTTTGACATTTTAAACCTATTTCAGAAGAAAAAAATTTGAAAATTATTTTACCATCTTTTGAAAAATTTTAAAAAAATTAATTTTTTTTACCACCACTATACTTCCACTCCATTACGTGAATGTTGGATTGAAAATGTGACAGATGGCAATAACATCTGGCATATGCACCTATTATACTTTTATTGAAAAATGTACAGGGTGGTCATCCCAAGAAATAATTCAGTCATGGTGGACATTTGTAAAGGTATTTGCGCAAGCCTGCCATATGTGGCACCTGCTATTTAGTATTGAACTTTTGCTGTTGGATGAGCAATCTGTATATTTTTTTGACCAAAACTTATCAAGTTTTCTTTGTAATAATAGCAATAACTCTACTCCGACTATTATTCTCAATGTCATTTCGTAATTATTATTTTATTAGAGAGACTGCCATGAACGAGGGAAGTTCTGTGTAAATACCTTTACCGATTTTTTTAACTATTAAACGATTAGATACAATAGTTATATGATACATAAACTCAAAAAAAAATTTTTGAACTTAATTTTCAAGATGTTTGGGTCTTTTTTTAATTTTTAGGAAACAATAAAGAATTGGCCAAAATTTGGCTAACTTCAACATGCTGGTAAATTTGTAAATGTGAATATTCTTATTCCTAACTTTTTCCGCATTGAAGTACTACCATGAAGTAAAAGATAATGCATTTATATTAAAGTCAGTTATTTTTTATGGGCCTGTGAATAGTTAAAAGTGCAAAAAATCGAGAGGTAGCTATATTATATTGTCATTTTTATATACTAATAAACATTAATAGCCATCAAAAATGGTGCCTGTGTTATTTCTAACAACTCTAATGCATTTTTGAACAGATTCGGTTAGTGTTTCTTAATTTACTAAAATCATTTATTTCTATTAAATCTCTTTACACTGCGTCAATCAGTAAAATAGTGTTAAAACCAAACAGCAACCGACCTAGCACATTTTCACTTAAGCATATTTAAACGAAGTAACAAGTTATCAGGTGCTAGGCTCATAATTTTATTTACGAAATATTCATGAAATATGTAAAAGCTGTGTTGAAATTCAATACAATGAGATAAGCTAAAGCGTTGAACTTTGTTGTGACAGGTGACTATAATTTTAATAAAAACATGGACAGAAAATAAAGAAAGCCCTGACATTAAATTCCATGTTGTGATATGTGTAAATCAGATTAGTTCTTGCCTACACTTGTTCGCTCGTATTTTAGTTTTGTGTAGCGCCACCTCCGGCTCGCTGTTGGAGTTCTGAAGATATTCAACGAGAGATACTGACTTAGACGCTGTCAGCTGTCACTCTGTGGTCTAGTGTGTGCCCTTTTGGGAACGTCGTGTCTCGCTCCCAGTGTCGTCGCCATATTTTTAATTTATTGTAATGAATTTAAATTGATTTACAACCTTAGTAGCACAACATATTGGACCAATATGTAATCCATATAGGACCAATATATGAATATTCGTCCTATATTCATATATTGGTCTTATATCGATTATATATTGGTGCAACATTGGTGTAAGTACGCATAGTATAATATTATTATACTATGCGTACTTACACTATATTTGTTACAGACCTTTTAAAATCATAATTTTCATTTTCTAGATATTTTATCTTTTGCATTTATTAGTATGTCAAGCAAAAGAGTATGACAAATTCACAAATAGACCATTGCAACAGAATAAAAACAAAACATAATATGAAAATGGTGGAAGATAAATTTTACAAACAACTTTGTATATGCGAGAGAAAAACAGCAAATCGCTTATACCCAAAATACTGTTAACCCTTTCGCTCACTTTTTTTTAGTTTTTATGAGTAAATTCTGAAATACAGCATGCATATTATTCAGTTCATTTTGAAATTTTTGACGTTAGTTGTAAGTGACGTCCACTACAGTGGACCCTGTGACTCAACGGTAGTTCTACAAATGTCACACTTTATTTCTGGAGTAATATATGTCATTCCCGTCCGCCACGTGATATCTTTCTTAGCAGTCATCTCGCTTCTGGAAAGATATTCACTAACTCTTGTTTTAAAAGAGTTAACCTTGGGTGGCGCGGTCGACGATGTTGGCATATCGGGCGAAGGTTCTTTTATATCTTTTTCCTGGTCTTCCTCGGACTCTGATGCAGTCGTAGCATCCTCACCATCAAGATCTAAAGAGTGATGTATTAGCTGATGATTTAAGCAAAAAATTAGAATAAGGATACCTTTTTAAGGAAGAAAGTGGTCACTCTCCCAACCCTCCCCTCCCTCTTCACTAAGGAACTCTAGGTCCGACGTATCGTTTTAAAGGACTTCAAAAAGCGCCTGGTCCGTCAGCCGTCTCTTATGAGCCATTTTGACATAAATCTTTTACAAAATTTTTAACTATAGCAGAAGTTTTAAAAAAGTAAGGTTAGATTCACCTATGGAATTTATGTCGTTGACTCACAGTGTCCACTGTGGTGCACACACTTTAAATGACAAAAAACACAGCACAGTTGCTTCAAAACGCAACGAAAATTCCAGGATATCAAAAAATGAACACTTATAAATACGCAGAAAAATCAACAAGAGTTTCACCAACTGTATACTTGCTTGAAATAAAATTATCTAGGAGACTACAGTGCGCACTAATAATTTACGTGAATAAGAACCTTCTGCATAAAAGGGAACTTTTACTATTCGCATCTAGATGACAAAACTTGTCACTTTCTTTTAACAATTGTATCAATTGAATAGGGAATATTGCGGAAATTATGGCGCGTAAATTTAAAAAAAAATCACAACGGTCATGTCCACTGTAGTGGACACCATGAGCGAAAGGGTTAACATGTTGGGACGCAATACATAACACATCCTAAAGCTATAATTAAAAAATGTAAAGTATAGGTTACTAAGGTAAAGAAATTGAAGGCTTAGGCCGGTAGTTGTAAAGTCAAAATCATCGATTTTGGTCAGAAATGTAAAACAGCAATTTTATTGACTATTCTTATAGGAAAAATTACGCTGAACACGATGATGGCATTAAAAAATTTATAAAACACAGGCTTCATTGTTAAAAACAATGATTTATTGCGAAATTTCTCCTTTTTTGAGGTTCTTTGACTTTTCAAAGAAAATGGAACGTTGGACAAAAGAAGTCAAGATATAAAAACCGCTGCCTAAGGAATCACTACTTCCACATCCAGATTTCTCATCCAAGTCACTTTAAAGGAAACATCTTGACTATATTTGCACTCTAGTGTGTGGAAATTATTGGTCATAGAATTTTATTAATATTTGGGGCAGATGTCATAGAAAAGTTTAAAGTTTTTGTTTCTACCATATACGTTAAAAATTAAGTTTCTAGCTTGGTTTACTTATTTTGCGCTATTCACAACCTACCACCTCCCACCTGTTCAATGGAATCATCTCAATCAGGTGTCATTACAATACATATGTGTCCTAACTTTCAAGTGAATACCTCAATTTTGTGTTATCAATCCCATTAATAATGGAGCGGAGGTGGTGGGGTTTGAAAAATATCAGAAAGAAATCTGAGGCCTTGGATCAAATCCCAAATTTCTGTACTCTCACCAGCTTGATTTACTTATTTTCCCCTATTTACTCCTATTTAACCCCCAATCCTTCAACGGAATAATCCCAAAATATGATCTAGTACCGATGTTGTTATAATACATACATCTACCAAATTTCAAGTGAATATCTCAATTTTATTTTATGAACACCTTTAATAATGGTGTTTGGGGGGGGGGGTGGCGGGATGAAAAATATTATAAAAAATTTTGACGCCTTGGCTTGTAGTATATACTTCTAATTTTAAGGTTCTATACTCTTACCACATTGTTTTACATATTTCCCCCTCTTTACCCCTATTTACACCACAACCCTTCACCGGATGTCTTCAAAAAACAATCCAGTTCCATACGTCAGTATAATATACATGTGTACAAAATTTCAAGTCAATGTCTTAAACCGTTCCGGAGAAGACGTGCGAACAAAAAAAAAGTTACAGACAGACCGACAGACAGACAGAAAATTTTTTCGCTCAAATTTAAAATCTCGACGTTTCATGACATTCTAAACCTACGTCAAGAAAAATAAAATTTGAAATTTTTTTCGATTACTATACTTCCACTCCGTTGATGTGGAAGTAAAAACCGCTGCCTAAGGAATCACTACTTCCACATCCAGATTCTTCATCCAAGTCACTTTAAAGGAAACATCTTGACTGTATTTGCACTCTAGTATGTGGAAAGTATTGATCATAGAATTTTAATAATATTCGGGGCAAATGTAATAGAAAAGTTTGAGGAGTTGGTTTCTACCATATACGCTAAAAATGAAGTTTCTAGTTTACCCTACTTATTTTCCACTATTCACAACCTACCACCTCCGACTCCTTCAATGGAGTCATCTCAATCAGATGTCACTACAATACATACGTGTACTAACTTTCAAGTGAATATCTCAATTTGATGTTATCAATCCAATTAATAATGAAGCGGAGGTGGTGGAGTTTGAAAAATATTAGAAAGAAATCTGAGGCCTTGGTTTCTAGTATATACACCGAATCCCAAATTTCTGTACTCTTGCCAGTTTGATTTACTTATTCCCTTCTACGGAATCATCCCAAAATATAATATAATTCCAGATGTCGTTATAATATATACGTCTACCAAATTACAAGTGAATATCTCAATATTCAATCAACCCCTTTAATAATGTAGTAAGGGTAGTGGAAGGGTTGAAATATATTATTAAAAAATCTGAGGCCTTGGCTTCTAGGACATACACCGAATTTCAAGTTGCAGTACTCTTACCAGCTTGCTTTACTTATTTTTCCCTATTTACCTCTAGTTACCCCCACTCCTTCAACGCAATCATGTCAAAATATAATCTAGTTTCAGATACAGTTATAATACATGAATGTATGTGTAATGTATGTCAAGTGAAAATTTAAATTTAATTTTATCAACTCTTTTAATAAGGGAGGTGGGGGGATGAAAAATACTAATAAAAAACCTGAGACCTTCGCTTCTAGTATATACACCAAATCACACATTTCTGTACTTGTACCAGCTTGCTTTACTTATTTTCCCTTACATACCTCTATTTAACCCCCAACCCTTCAACGGAATCATCTCAAAATATAATCTAGTTCCAGATATCGTTATAATACATATGGGTACTAAATTTTATGTGAATATCTCAATTTTATTTTATAAACCCCTTGAATAATGGAGTAGGGATGGTGGGGGGCTGAAATATATTATTAAAAAATCTGAGGCCATGGCTTCTAGTACATACACGGAATTTCAAGTTTCTGTACTCATACCAACTTGCTTTACTTATTTCCCCCTATTTACCCCTAAATAACCCGCATTCCTTCAACGGAATCATCTTAAAGTATAATCTAGTTCCAGATGTCTTTATAATTCATACGTGTACCAAATTTCAAATGAATATCTCAATTTTATTTTATCAACCCTTTTAATAATGGAGTAGGGGTGGTGGGGGGCTGAAATATATTATTAAAAAATCAGAGGCCTTTGCCTCTAGTCCATACACCGAATTCCAAGTTTCTGTAGTTATAACAGCTTGATTTACTTATTTCCCCCTATTTACCCCTAAATAACCCCCAACCCTTCAACGGAATCATCTGAAAGTATAATCTAGTTCCAGATGTCGTTATAATTCATACGTGTACCAACTTTCAAATGAATATCTCAATTTTATTTTATCAACCCTTTTAATAATGAAGTAGGGGTGGTGGAGGTTGAAAAATATTATAAATAATCTGATATCTTGGCTTCTAGTACATACACCGAATTTGAAGTTTCTGTAGTCTTACCAGCTTGCTTTACTTATTTTCCCCTATTTACCCCTATTTAACCCCCAACCCTTCAACGGAATCATCTCAAAATATAATCTAGTTCCAGATGTCGTTACAATACATACTTGTACGAAATTTCAAATGAATATCTCAATTTTATTTTATCAACCCTTTTCATATCGGAGTAGGGGTGGTGGGGGTTGAAAAATATTATAAAAAAATGGGACGCTTTGGTTTCTAGTACATACATCGAATTTCAAATTTCTGTAGTCTCACCAACCTGTTTTACTTATATTCCCCTATTTACCCCAAATTAACCCCCAACCCTTCAACGGAATCATCTCAAAATATAATCTAATTCCAGACGTCGTTATAATACATACGTGTACGAAATTTCAAATGAATATCTCAACTTTATTTTAGGGGGGTTGAAAAATATTATAAAAAAATCTGAGGCCTTAACTTCTAGTACATACACCGAATTTCAAGTTTCTATACTCTTACAAGCTTGCTTTACTTATTTTCCCCTATTTATCCTTATTTAACCCCCAACCCTTCACCGGATATCCTCATAAAACAATCCAGTTCCAGATCTCGTTATAATATATACGTGTACAAAATTTCAGGTCAATATCTTAAACCGTTCCGGAGAAAACGTGCGGACAAACAAAAGTTACAGACAGACAGACCGACCGACAGACAGACAGACAGAAATTTTTTTTTCGCTCAAATTTAAAATCTCGACGTTTCATGACATTCTAACCCTATTTCACGAATAAAAATTTTTGAAATTTTTTTTGCGATTACTATACTTCCAATCCACTACGTGGATGTGGAAGTAAAATGAAGATTTTATCAATACACGTCGCTTGAGACTTACAGTGACCCTTTATCTCTGACCGTTCAACTGTTATAAAGAAATTAAGGGTCCCAAGTTAACAATTTCTTTTCTGTTCAACAAAAGGTCATACGGATATTTTATTGTGGTTAAAATGTTATTCATAGAATTTGCGGTTTTTTTTTATCTGTGTCAATATCTCACGTATTTTGCAATTGTTTAAACAAATAAGCTAATTAATTTGTTTATTAAGGATTTGCGACCTTCCATGGCATTTCTTGCACTCTTCATCCCTGGAAATCATTCAATATTGATAAAAACTACCATCTCTATATGGTCTTACCCCTTTTTTCTTTTTTTTTACTCGCCGCCAACGTTCTTTCAAAAATTACTTAATGAAGTGTCTCAGCTCATTAATGTCGTATCGAAATTAAATTACCAGCAAATGAAAGATAATAAAAAAAGGGAAATTTTGAGCCTAGATAGACCTCGATCCGTTAACTAGAACCGGAGATAGGGCCCATTTTGCGATTACGACTGTCAATTGTTTATTAATTAATGCCACCACATCACAATTTTTTCTATCTTCAAAACACGGTTAGAAAAATGGAATTTAGCATTTTTACATTTTCTGTTTTTTTAGAACGAACCAAACAAAGTATCAAAAAACCAATGAATTTTTGTGACAATTGAAAACTAGTTAGTTTAATATATTAACTTTATGTTGTCACAATATTTTTTTCAAAAAATTAATAAGTGAACAATTGACAGTCGTAATCGCACAATGGGCTATATCTATGTTTTTATTGTCATTGATCACGATTTTGAGGTCCAAATTTAAGAATTCCATATTCCGACTGGAACACGTGCCATGAAAAATTCCATTTTTTTTCAGGAAATATTTAGATATGGACGTTTTTCCAAGAAAATGTACTCCCGGGAGATTCTTTGGTCGCTGATTACTAATCCGGGGTCAAAATTGAGGAACTCCATATTCCAGAATAGAATATGTGTAATGCAAAATTCCAATTTTTCAGAGAAAATTTAAATATTACCGTTTTTTCCACGAAAATGTGCTCTAGGGGGTTTTTTGGTCACTGATCATGATTTTGAGGTCTAGATTTAAGAATTCTACATTGGAGTACGTGTCATGGAAAATTCCATTTTTATTAGAAAACATTTAAATATTAACGTTTTTCCACGAAAATGTGCTCTAGGGGTTTTCTGAATTTAAGAATTCCATATTCCAGACTGGAATACGTGCAATTTTTATGAAAAATATAGAATTCATTGTATTGGTGCAAAAGGTGGTATTCTCTGTGACACAATAGTTATTAATTTACACCATTTACCTCAATCATAATCTGAATCATATTCGAGAACTGGTAATTCAGGATTAGTTGGTTCTTCTTCAGTGTCACTTTCATCTTCCTGTTCATCCGTTATTTCAGCCGCAGAAATCGAATCATTTTCCGTTGCGTCTCCAGCTCCAGATGCCTCGAAATTATTGCACTTGTTTCCACGCCGAAATTTGCAAGTTTGAGAGCACTATACGCCATTCTTGCGACAACCACAAGCTGCTTCGCATCCAGTTTGGCAACCACACATTATAACATCTATATTCTTTTTTGGTGCGGGCTGTTCGGTCATCCTTACGGGATGCAAGACGTCGTCGATCAATTTCCAATCCCAGTCAATAGGATTAAATGTGGTTCTGAAGATGTTCTCTGAAACCATCCATGGCGGAAGGCAACGTGGCTATATTTACTGTATTCTTCTTCGTTGATTTCATATTTTCTGTATTTTATATCAAAAAAATATTACATCTGGCCCTGCGCAGTTTTTGCTTCGCAGTAAAATTCAAATCCGATTTATTTATTTGATAATTGTATAATTCTAACAACCATTCTATTCCACCGTCTAATACTTGATTGATGTCCTCAGTGTGCTCTTTAAATAAATCTGCCGTTTTAAATTTGCAGACATTGGCGTATCGTACTTATACACTTATAGTGGGAATTCATTGATCAAGGAAAAATGAGACGCCTGCATCTCGCCTCGCAGTGAATATGCGTCAACGTAAATTAAAACAAAAATTTACGTTTTTCCAAACATCGCAATAAAATATTCCCTTACCAAGGTAGTGTATTTACAGTAACCTTCAAAAGAATATAAAAACCAATTTTACAAGACGTCCATAACTCATGAAATATAAATGCCTGTCTCTTCCAGATGGGCAGTGTTGTGATATATGTAGTAAAGCAATTATATTTCTTGTAAAAAATATACAATTCTTGCGATGAGAAAAGCATTCCGAGAAAGCATATCTGTCCAGGATGATATTTATATTGTCGCTATGATATGAAGTTTGTCATACATGACAGGATTATCATAGAAATATGCCGATACGTCAGACTAAGTATGTTCGCTACGCAAAAAACCAGCATAGTAAACCGGTAGGCTCGTGCGTGTAATGCAAAGTCTTGTTTGATCAGTAGCTGCGTAAAATCACATTGACATACCCTGCTGATTTATAATCATATTGTTAGTTTTTATAAATAACACACACACAAACTGTTCTATAGGTTTTTACTAAATGCACGCAAAGATTGCTATTTCTCCTTTTATGGGTTCACTGCCAGAGATTTATAATAGCTCAGTCAAGGTAACTGTAATATTTGTCAAATTCATATCAACATAAAATTACTTGTTTTATTATTTCTATATCCTTAGACAACTGCGAATTACACAAATGGCTAAACACCGTTAATTTATTCAAATGTCGCTATATATCAGTCCACATATTCATAATAAAGGCCCTCATAAGTCGCCTTAAGTTCCTCAAAAGAGGGCCTTTTATTAGGATCTGCATTCCAACATTTGCAAACAAGTTCATAAACATCTACTGGCATTTTTTGAGGTTTGGACATCCTGTAACCTGCCTGCACCTTTGTAACCACGTCTGTGTTATTAAGATCATGATACGGCCTATCTCCATTTGTATATAATTCTATTAACAGGATGCCAAACGACCACACATCGCCTTTACTTGAATTCTGGGCAGTGGTAAAACTTTCCGGAGACATCCACCTAATAGGAAGTTCAAGTTCACTTGTTCTAACGTAATTTCCATCTTCATTCAGGTTCCTAGAGAGACCAAGGTCTCCTATTTTGACTACTTCGTTGTTACCGAGTAAAATATTTCTAGCAGCCAAATCTCTGTGTACAATATTTCTTGACTCTAAGTATGACATACCATCAGCTATTTGATACGATATATAAATATTTTGTTCCTCACTGAATTCTGTCTGCTTTATATTTGATAATAGATCCCCATGGTCTACATACTCCTCGATAATCCAATAAGGCTTGCTCATGGTGCTAACTCCATAAAGCATAACTATATTTTTGTGCTTTAACGCTCTCATTACATCCACTTCTTTTAGGATCTCTTTGATGTCACCGTCTTTTATCATTTTGACAGCGACATTTATACTCGAGTTCCAAATTCCATGAAAGACTGTGCTATAGTGACCACGTCCTAATTTTCTATCTCTTGATATACGTATTTCGTTTTTGGGAATCTCCCAATGTTCGGGAGGGCTTGGAGCTTTTATTGTTGGTTCAGGCGATTCGCATGATTTTAGTAGACGCACACACAATAATTCATCTCCTAGAAAGAAATTGTTTGATATTAACTGATTTCTTTCATTCATGATTCACTACCATACATAGTGCAGTAAGAAAAGACAAAAAAGAGAACGATGGGATATGTTCTGTAACAGCAAATTTATGATTTCATACCTTCTTTGGCATCACTATAATCCGTTCGCCCAAAAGATTAAGCTAAGCCACTCCCCACAAATGTGCGCTAAAGTTAAATATAATATTTCTATTGGTTGAATTTTTAAAACCCATATTACAATCAACTATGTCAAAAACGCTAATATATGAGGTATTTGTTCTCCGAGACAAATCGTGTTCAACCTCAAATCTAATGTATGGTTTTTAGCAATAACTGTTGTTATTTGCTGTTATTCCTATTCATCTAATAAAATAGTGTTTTTCAATACTGTGGTGCATATTTGTGTATATCAAAGGTACAATCGTGGCCAGAAAAAAGTTTCCGACCTGAACAGCGTATTTCATAATTTTTCCCTGCGTGAGTATGACTTTGCCTTTGAGTATTATAAGCTCCGCCCAGGCGGCTGCCGCTAAGGAAATGCCTTTAAAATTAATACCACAATAATAAATGTTTCGAGTTCCGTGTCGGCAACGCAAAGACTCTGTATTTCATACTCACCGACTTTTTCTTTCAGTTACTACTACTACAACCATTGATATTTGGACACTTTGCAAATGAATGAAAGAATCATGTAAAGAAATAACTTTTTCTTGCTGAATTTCATGAGCATATAATATTGTTGTGAATATTAACTGTATATGTATTTGAACTTATTAATCTATTAAAAGACATTAATCGACTGTAATAAATAATAAAACGGTAATTTCTAATCTCATCGTTAAAATACATTTTTTGCTGACAGTAAATTACTGAGGTCAGTGACATTTTTTCAATAATGCCACAAGGAGCTGGAAAAAATCGATCTGGACGTCCTACCCTTTCTAATTAATCCAATGGAATAATTGTGGTTTGTGAAAAATGGCTGAGATGCAATGAGTAAATTAATATTAAATGTCAGTTCAGTCATTTCAAAACTGATTAAACAAAGTAAAACTGTTTTATTATTTTTAAATGACGTTCAGCACTGTAAAACCAATGCCAATCATACTAATTGATACAAGAAGTTGAAGTGATGTATGCCGGTTAAGGCTGTGTTATCAATGTCAAAATACCGCGTTCACAGTCGTAAATCTTTCAACATATTGTTCTCAAAAACAAACCAACAAAAATCGGATTTGATTTAAATATTAGAACTAGTTAACTTAAATCTAGTACGTATCATATTTTATATTTGAAAACTAAATGAAATTAAATATTTCTTTTGAATTATTACACGCGAACGTGCCACTCAATCGTCCGCAATTCACCTTATTTTTTTTTATATTCTTCAATGGGACTCAAATATTCAAATAAAATATGATACGTACTAGAATAAATATATTAAATGTAAAAAAAAGTTAAAAATCGACATAATATTTGCTCCTAAGGGAGATTAATATGTTAGAAAAAATGTATTCAATTTTGCCAATTTAATTAGACGGTTTACTAATAGAGGGCGAAGCAGTAGCAACTAGAAGTACCAACCATGCTTCAAATCACTAAAAACTGCAGGGTCGAACTTTTTGTTTTCTCTACCATTTGAAATGTAGTTTAGTGGTGCATAAATGAGTAAAAAATTAAACATTTAAAATTTCGTTTTTCGAATTGTCAAGAAATGATGATTCGCCTTCGCTCCTGCCGGCCCCAATTTTCGATTTTCACCTCGCGATTCATGTTGTACGACCTTCTCCTCGCCATCGAGATATAGAACGGGTCTCCAATCGCCGTATTTGTTCAGTTCTTACGTTTGAAAAAGTGACTTGCGGTCGTGCTAATCGGCGACTATTTTTAAGTGGTTTTCCGAGTTCGAATCCCGTTCGGGGATATTTTTTTTTTTTTCGTTTTCAATTTTTTGGCACATATTTTTGATTCTATAATTGCGATTTGCTCCGTTCTATTGCATTTCTCGGAGAAGTTTTGCATTTTCCGCCGCGGAATATTAAGATGCTCTATTTGGATTAAAAGTCACATTCTACCTCCGGGCTCCGGGTGGCTAAATCTTTGGTAGACGTTGAAAAAACGACAATACGTGGTCAAATCACGACAATTTTATTCCTCATTAGTATTAATGAACAGACAGTATTTTTATAGATCTGTTAATAAGCTTTTATTTACTCCATCATATTATATTATTCTGGTAAGGAAATTTCTAATTTTTAATCGAAATAGTGCAGATTAATATTTCGCGGCGGAAAATGCAAAACTTTTCAGAGAAATGCAATAGAACGGAGCAAATAGCAATTATAGAATAAAAAATATCTGCCAGAAAATTAAAAACGAAAAAAAAAGTATACCTGGGCGGGATTCGAACTCGGGAAACCACTTAAAAATAGTCGCCAATTAGCACGACCGCAAGCCAATTTTTTAAACATAAGAACTGAATAAATGCGGCGATCGGAGACCTGTTCTATGTGTCAATGGCGAGGAGAAGACCGGCAATGACCATACAACGTGAATCGAGAGGAGAAAATCGAAAAGTGAGGCCGGCAGGAGCGAAGGCGAATCACCATTTTTTGACAATTCGTGACAATTCCAAAAACGAAAATTTCGTGCATCTATTTTTTTCTTTAATTTTTTACTCATTTATGCACCACTAAGAGTACGGTAGTTATTAAAAATTTGTGTCGTATTAAAATATATTTATTTAATTAAATCAAATAGATGTAATAAGATAGTTTATTGTGTAAAGGCAGAACTGTTATTAACACTTATACAATACTAATATTTTAAAAGATACACCAGCAAAAAATTACCGTATTATAAGCACCCTGTTGAAGCGGATTACTGCTAATATATTTTTTGCAATCATAAAGCTCCTGTAAAAACTTCGCGGCTATGTTATTCATCTCTGTCAGTAGGCGGAGCGAAAATAAATAATCTCAAGGAGCCTGATTCAAACAGGAGTAATGTTGTTTTAGGTTGGAAACTTTTTTCTGTCCACCACTGTACGCAATAAAAACGATTTATAATATCGATTAAATGTCAGAACCACTCTTTCTTTTTTTAGGTTTTAAAAATTCATTCTTGTCAAATTAATTATGAATCAAGCTCAAGCTCTTTCTCCGCCGAAAACACGGAAAAGCAAATATTTTTCGGTTAATGAGAAGGAAAATATTGTAAATATCTTTAAGGCCTCTGCTGATGCTGCAGAGAACCCAGACAACCTTAAGACACAAAACCTCGAGTTTACTGCAAAGGCAGCAGGTAATTTTCTTTTTTGTATTATACAGGCATGCTCAAAGTACTTTCTCTCGAGGAATTCTTAGTTTAACAATGTTATAGTTTATGTTTTCTTCTTACGAGTAGTAATCGAACCTTGTGATTATAAAAAGTGTATGTAGTAGGTAACATTTTGTTTTATTTATTTACACTTAATTTACACAATCAGTATTGTAATAAGTGTATTTGTTGAATAACAACTGCTCCTCGCTGGTTCTCACTTGTAATAATATAAAAGAATATATACAATCTATTATACCATTCAATAATTTTTGAATTTTGCCGCTTTTATAAATTTGTAGCGTGTGATGCTGGTTGTTGCCCTCAGTGGTCTAAGTAAAATGGGGAGTGGCCTTACTGCATCTCTTGGGCGAACGGAGTATAGGAGTATATATCTGAGTTTTGAACTTCCAAAGCCTATTGCGTTTTTTATAAACAAATTAGTTCTTTGAACAGCGTTTATTTAGGTAAAAAGGTGAATATCTTCGGCTCTAGAGGTTCGATCAAGACAGAAAACCAAGATATTTGTATTTAAAATTCCAACAAGTTCTCGGGTCTGCTTTGGGTCATTTGAGTACATACATAACATACAAAATTGAATAAACTGGCTAAAAGGCGGATTCTTTTCATTTTAACGCCCAGCAGCTCTATTCTTGACATATTTCGCAGTGCATGTATACGTAATGTGAACGACATGTTTGCGAACACTTTCTATATACGGTATTCTTGATTGCATTTCGTTTATGTACAATCGTGGCCAGAAAAAAGTTTCCGACCTGAACAGCGTATTTCATAATTTTTCCCTGCGTGAGTATGACTTTGCCTTTGAGTATTATAAGCTCCGCCCAGGCGGCTGCCGCTAAGGAAATGCCTTTAAAATTAATACCACAATAATAAATGTTTCGAGTTCCGCGTCGGCAACGCAAAGACTCTGTATTTCATACTCACCGACTTTTTCATTCAATTACTACTACTACAACCATTGATATTTGGACACTTTGCAAATGAATGAAAGAATCATGTAAAGAAATAACTTTTTCTTGCTGAATTTCATGAGCATATAATATTGTTGTAAATATTAACTGTATATGTATTTGAACTTATTAATCTATTAAACGACATTAACCGACTGTAACAAATAATAAAACGGTAATTTCTAATATCATCGTTAAAATACATTTTTTGCTGACAGTAAATTACTGAGGTCAGTGACATTTTTTCAATAATGCCACAAGGAGCTTGAAAAAATCGATCTGGACGTCCTACCCTTTCTAATTAATCCAATGGAATAATTGTGGTTTGTGAAAAATGGCTAAGATGCAATGAGTAAATTAATATTAAATGTCAGTTCAGTCATTTCAAAACTGATTAAACAAAGTAAAACTGTTTTATTATTTTTAAATGACGTTCAGCACTGTAAAACCAATGCCAATCATACGATATCATGTGCACAGATAAAAGTTGAAGTGATGTATGCCGGTTAAGGCTGTGTTATCAATGTCAAAATACCGCGTTCACAGTCGTAAATCTTTCAAAATATTGTTCTCAAAAACAAACCAACAAAAATCGGATTTGATTTACATATTAGAACTAGTTAACTTAAATCTAGTACGTATCATATTTTATATTTGAAAACTAAATGAAATTAAGTATTTCTTTTGAATTATTACATGCGAACGTGCCACTCAATCGTCCGCAATTCACCATTATTTGTTTTATATTGGGACTCAAATATTCAAATAAAATATGATACGTACTAGAATAAATATATTAAATGTAAAAAAAGTTAAAAATCGGCATAATATTTGCTCCTAAGGGAGATTAATATGTTAGAAAAAATGTATTCAATTTTGCCAATTTAATTGGACGGTTTACTAATAGAGGGCGAAGCAGTAGCAACTCGAAGTACCAACCATGCTTCAAATCACTAAAAACTACAGGGTCCAACTTTTTGTTTTCTCTACCATTTGAAATGTAGTTTAAAATAATTTAAATTTACTTACCAATTGAATTGTTACATTTCTAGTAGCCCGGGAGGCAGCGACAGATTTTTCGCGTTAATATCTATAAAGTTAGATTTTTTCCAAAGAGAGTTTAGATAGCATCTATAATGAAGGTGCAATTCTACCAAACTCTTAGTGGTTCATAAATGAGTAAAAAATTAAACATTTAAAATTTCGTTTTTCGAATTGTCACGAATTGTCAAGAAATGATGATTCGCCTTCGCTCCTGCCGGCCCCAATTTTCGATTTTCACCTCGCGATTCATGTTGTACGGTCATTGCCGACCTTCTCCTCGCCATCGAGATATAGAACGGGTCTCCAATCGCCGTATTTGTTCAGTTCTTACGTTTGAAAAGGTGACTTGCGGTCGTGCTAATCGGCGACTATTTTTAAGTGGTTTCCCGAGTTCGAATCCCGTTCGGGGATATTTTGTTTACAATTTTTTGGCACATATTTTTGATTCTATAATTGCGATTTGCTCCGTTCTATTGCATTTCTCGGAGAAGTTTTGCATTTTCCGCCGCGGAATATTAAGATGCTCTATTTGGATTAAAAGTCACATTCTACCTCCGGGCTCCGGGTGTCTAAATCTTTGGTAGACGTTGAAAAAAACGACAATACGTGGTCAAATCACGACAATTTTATTCCTCATTAGTATTAATGAACAGACAGTATTTTTATAGATCGGTTTATAAGCTTTTATATACTCCATCATATTATATTATTCTGGTAAGGAAATTTCTAATTTTTAATCGAAATAGTCTAGATTAATACTTCGCGGCGGAAAATGCAAAACTTATCAGAGAAATGCAATAAAACGGAGCAAATAGCAATTATAGAATAAAAAATATCTGCCAGAAAATTGAAAACGAAAAAAAAAAGTATCCCTGGGCGGGATTCGAACTCGGGAAATCACTTAAAAATAGTCGCCAATTAGCACGACCGCAAGCCAATTTTTTAAACATAAGAACTGAATAAATGCGGCGATCGGAGACCTGTTCTATGTGCCAATGGCGAGGAGAAGACCGGCAATGACCATACAACGAAAATCGAGAGGCGAAAATCGAAAAGTGAGGCCGGCAGGAGCGAAGGCGAATCACCATGTTTTGACAATTCGCGACAATTCCAAAAACGAAAATTTCGTCCATCTATTTTTTTCTTTAATTTTTTACTCATTTATGTACCACTAAGAGTACGGTAGTTATTAAAAATTTGTGTCGTATTAAAATATATCTATTTAATTAAATCAAATAGATGTAATAAGATAGTTTATTGTGTAAAGGCAGAACTGTTATTAACACTTATACAATACTAATATTTTAAAAGATACACCAGCAAAAAATTACCGTATTATATAAGCACCCTGTTGAAGCGAATTACTGTTAATATATTTTTTGCAATCATAGAGCTCCTGTAAAAACTTCGCGGCTATGTTATTCATCTCTGTCAGTAGGCGGAGCGAAAATAAATAACCTCAAGGAGCCTGATTCAAACAGGAGTAATGTTGTTTTAGGTTGGAAACTTTTTTCTGGCCACGACTGTACACGAACGATAGGAATCACTCGTTAAAATGCACTTGGCATCATGGCAATTCTCGAAAAATATCTAACTTCACTGAGTTTGAAATGACAGATGACGTATCTTGACATGTAATTTGTAGTTGATTCTTTTAAGGTAGTTATATCTAGAGAGGTGGGACATCTGTTAGCGAATCACTCCTGGTGATACCCCAGAAGATATGAAATCATAAAATTGCTGTTACAAAACTATACACATCAATATTGTTTTTTACTCCACTAAAAGTGTATAGTCACAAATTAAGGTCTAATGAAACTTTTCGTTGAATATTACATAATATATGTGTACACTATAATAATCAAGCTGATCATCATTGTTGTCTTTATTTTATAATTTTTCTGAGCCAAAATGAATCAAACTGATGTACTTGACCTGGTTTGACCACGTAATATGCACTTGGGCAAAAGTTATATGTCAAATATACTGATTTCGATGAAGAGAAATATAGAATTATGCCTAGGACGTGGTTCCAATACCACTATAAACTGTAGAGCCTCGCTTCTCTTTACCTAATCCAGAATCATTGAATTTTCAAGCAGTTACACCATTGATTTGAGAAGCTGTTAAGGAAACTCTCTTTTTGTTTTTAGATACTTACTTTTGTAAGTTTCCACCAACTCTGCCAGTGAAGCGAACGTAAAATCTTTTGTTATAAAGTATTGTTTAGAATCATCTTCAAATATTGGATAGTGTGTTACATGATTTTTTCTCTTAGAATTACTAAATTTTACAGATAAAACATAAGGAAACGTTTTATTTTTGTTCGATTTTCGTATTAGAAATGTGCCATCCTCATCATCAGGTCGCAAGAGACTTGTTTCAACTTCTTTTCTTTTAACTTTTCCAAAATACCATCTGAAAATTTGAAAGTTAGTTACTTTTGATTAATTACTATCTGAATTTGCCACAAAAGCCAGCTAATTATATAAGCACAAAAAAGAAGTTTTTCCATAAGGGTACGGCCCTTGTGGAATTTGTTCCCTTGATACGAATTCTGAATCCAAAATATCAAAAATAAATGTCTCGCTAGTTACCCAAAAACCATTTTTGATCGATCACAAAGATGCTTTGGGTAGCTAGCGCAAAACTGAGCCATGAAACTTATAGACCAAGCAAATGGGTAGGTTAAATCGCAATCGTTAAATATCACTAATTCTACTCACTCTCTTTCTCGTCATAACAGGGACATTTATTATCAAAACGTTAGAAGCATCAACAACAAAACTTTTGAAATTTTCCACTCGGTAGCCGCCTGTACATTCCCCATCATTGCATTAACCGAAACATGGCTTGATTCCTCAGTGTGTGACAATGAGTTATTCGACCACACTTGCAATATTTTTCGGGAGGATAGAAATTTTACTGCTGTCAATAAATCCAAAGGTGGAGGAGTTTTACTCGCGATTGATTCCAACTTACATGC
Source organism: Stenurella melanura (assembly GCA_963583905.1). NCBI lineage: Eukaryota > Metazoa > Arthropoda > Insecta > Coleoptera > Cerambycidae > Stenurella > Stenurella melanura. The sequence continues at coordinate 87,169,232 of OY757309.1, forward strand.
AGAAAAGTTAAATTTACGATTTGGTGATTTCCTTTCTATTCAGAATATTGATATAATAGCTGCCAAACTTACAATTAATCGCCAACCATTTTATATTTTTGTACTGTATATTCCTCCTGAGTCAAGTATTAATGTTTATAAAACTCTATTTGAAACAATTTCTTCCTTGGATTATATCCAAGATAGTAATATGCTTATATTAAGTGACTTTAATTTGCGTTTGTACTCTCTTCCATATCTCTAATCGTTATCGACTTATACTCAAAAATAAACTATTTCATTATTTTTCTACCCTTAAGGAAAGGGTGGGGCTATCAGTATATTAGGCATTTTTTACCTCTCAGCTCAATACAATTTTTTCCGCAGAGATCTCCCTCCGGATCCATTTTGCGACAACCTATCAATTTGCTTGGTCTATAGGCGATCTTACTCTATTCTAAGGTTGGTTTTTTCGACCTAGCTCAAAATTTTGAGGGTCCTTGGGCATTTCTGAGGTCAGATTCGAATTCAGTCTAAGAATACATTGGACTACTGGGGTCAAGTTTCAGGATCAGGACTTTTTTTGAATTTTTTGCCTTTTTTGCTTCTTCTAGCCCAAATTCTGAACCCGCCATATTTAAAAAAAATCTGCAGCAATACTGAATTTTTCATATCCAAGTGATTAAATCTACAGGTTTCGTAAATTTTTATATAAAATTGACTTGATTGTCAATTTTTGACGCCTGTTTTGAGAAATAGAACCACTGTGCGGAGTGACAAAAATGATTATTTATCTAGATGAAACATCGTTATAAAATATTTTTAGTAAGTACATACTTACTCTTCTCTAAGCAAGCTGTTTTCTTCACCTAAAATATTTGCTGGTGCGTAGCCGACAGCACTTGTTTGCAAATTTTTAACCAACTTCCATTGTGGATTGTCCCATCCAATGATATTGCAGCTGTCATTTTTGTCAATTTCAATGCAAATACTTTCTATAGGTTTGTAATTACGTCTCGCCACCACAACATTGTTGAATGGTTCTGTTGAGTTTTTGCCCTGCACATGTTCTAAAAGGAAATAAAACATTTTCAATTTTTGACACTTTATTAATGTCATCCATTTTTTTTATATTTAATCCAGGAATATTAAAGTGCTCTGTTCAAAAAAATTCCAGCTGTTTGTTTTTGGTCTTAATCGCTCTATTTTGTCGTTGTAAACAATATACTGAAAATCGAGAGTGAGATCACATTGACGTTAAAAAATATTAAAGGGCTAATAAAAGCGAAAGGTAATAATAATAAAAAGTAGTTTATTTATCCAAAGATAATACAAATATAAATAACATAATACAAAAAGGAAGCCTAGCTAAGATCTATATAAAACAAAAACAACTACTAGCTTAGATGGAATGTAGGGTCTTTTATAAGATTTATTAGTTTATACTTAAATTGTTTAATGGTTCTACTGGTTTTAATTTCGCGAGGTAGAAGGTTGAATTGCACAACTCCTTTATGAAATAAGCTATTCATTGAACTGCTCTTAAATGTTCTACTAACGTAAAAATTGCTGTTTGTAGCCAATCGTGTATTACGTAGATGTACATCAGTAACAGCTAACCACTGTCGCATTAGATAATCTGGAGAAGCGTCACTAGTCATTTTAAAAATAAATGTCATCGTTTGAAAATAAAGAAACTCTTTTATATTAAGCTAGTTTAATGTATTTAACATCAGTTGACTACTTGAAAACCTATTGCATCTTAATATTACTCTCATCATCTTGTTCTGGATAACCTGTAACCTACTAAAATTTGTACAACTTACATACACTACTGACCCGCAGTAGAGAAAATGAGGCAATATTAGCGAATTGTAAACTGTTAACCGCGTGGATATTGATATAAAAGAAGCCACTCTATTAAGAAAGCCGATTTTTTGCCAATCTTCTTCGATATATAGTCTATGTGTTTATTGAATTTCAATTCACGGTCAATTATTAGTCCTAAGTATTTCATTTCTTGAACAAGCTCAACTTTTTCATTATTTATTTCAATACCAAGATTTAAATTGATAAATTTCTTGTACAAATAATTATTACCTACAAACATGAATTTCGATTTTAATTCATTTACTTTTAGTTTATTACTTTTAAATTTTTCTGTCAGAAGCCCCATCTCCAAATTTACAGTTGTTACCATCTCCTCAAAATTTTTATACTCATAGTAAATAAGAGTGTCATCAGCGAAAAGATGGATTTTACATTTTCTCAGCACATTCCCAAGGTCATTTATATAAATAATGAATAGTAAGGGACCAAGAACACTGCCTTGAGGAACCCCCAAGTTATTCATCTTAGGTTCAGATAGCTTGCCATTAATTTTTCTTATTTGATACCTATCGTTTATGTAACTTCCAATCCATTTTATAGCAGTTTGATCGAATCCATATATCTTCAATTTTAATTATAATATGTTGCGGTCAATTGTTTCAAAGGCCCGTTTAAGGTCAATGAAAACAGCACAAGTTCCAACTCCTGGTTTATCCAACGATTTTTTCCTTTCTGAAATTACCAATTGTAATACTGTTTCACATGAACGCTTACTAGACCAAGCAAATGGGTAGGTTAAGTCGCAAAATGTGTCCGGAGGGAGATCTCTACGGGAAAAGTTGTATTGAGCCGAGATGTAAAAAAAAAGCCTAATACACTACTAGCCCCACCCTTTCCTTAAGGGCAGAAAAAGGACGAAATAGTTTATTTTTGCGTATAAATCGAAAACGATGGTAGATATGGAAAAAGGTTTCAGATAAAAATTGTAGAGCTTAAAATTCTGCTTAAAAAAGGCCATATGCATTTATACCGTATTTCTGATGGTTTGGCTGTAAAACCTGTATGACGCTTAGGGGCTGAATGGAATGTTAAAAAAAATCGTAAAAAATCGAAAAGTTGATATTTTTAATTATTTTCTTTTTGAATCTCCTTAGAAAAATCCTCAACTTTCTTTCCAGAGATAAGGTATCCTTGTCTACTTGTTTATATAAAAGTTATAAACATCTGAATTTTTAAATTCACGATTAATCAGGGTTGAACGTAGCGAAAAATATTTTTTTAAGCAACACTGTCTTCTTCGTGAAATTTCCTTACAAAAAGTCCTTTACAGTTTTTTTTTATCTCACATACCAACGTTGATATCTAAATAAAATTATTATAATTCCTACAATTTTTATTTCACTCGACGCCACTGGAATATAGTCTAAGAGCTACTGGCCTCGACAACATACCCATTTTCACAAGGCTGGAAATATGCCAAGATGTTAGTTTAAGGCTTCCCAAAGAAGGAATGGCCGGTGTGGCGGAAGGATGTCGACGGGGTGAGCAGTGAGCACTCTTGCATTTTTTGAAATTGGTTGCCGTTTAAGTTGATGTTTATTTTTTACTTCTACAAAGTTTGCATTTTCAGATATCACATAGGAAGCCAGCGTGCAATCATCCAACATATTTATAAAAGCTAGAGACATTATTAATCCTGTTCCTTAGAGCTTGGCAGACAAAATAGTGATAAGAGAAATTTCTTCACTAGATGACTGTTGAAAGTCTACATGCTTTTCGTGGTTGGTGGAAGTTTTTGTATGGAGCTGATATTTTTTATCGATTACTTGTGTCACAATGAGTACAAAAATATGATTGACATGCATATCGGTAGGTGGGTTTCCAGAAGCAGAAACTGTTAACCTGCGACTCACTGCGAGATATTTCACTGTGGATGGCAGATTTATAACAAGCTGATTTTTTCTGTATCGATTAATTACCATTCGGTAATTACGAAAATACGATTAGCATACATATCGGTTAGTGCCTATCTAGAGGCAAAAACTGTTCATCTGCATGACAGATTTGTAACAAGCTGTTTTTTTTTTATTAATTCATTTATATTCTACAAGTAGAAAAATAATGGTGTCGAATATAGTGATATACGACTCTGAAGTGGTGAACAAATTCATTAACTTAGATATGGATTATTTCTATTTTTTTATAGTTTTTAAACGTCAATCGCATAAATGCGATGAATATAGGATAATAAATATCCGCCAAAAAGTTCAACATAAATTTTAAAAAGTTCAAAACAAATTTAAAAAGTACACCTGTACAGGATTCGAACCGAGAAATCCGCTATGAAAGTCGTCATCATCATCATAACAAATTTATTGACTATTCTGTTATTTACATGCATTGCTTCGCCGGATCGTGATCCGTGACCAACCGTACAACCACGTCGCTCAGCGCCGTGGTGTTAGTGCGGTTGGGCGGATCGCGACCGGTTGCTTAACGCGATTTGCTACGGCCGGGATGGATTTGTTGTTAATTAACAAATGGCTAATATTCGAACTGTATCATTTTGAAACATATTTATACTTCATATGAAACGTCCAAAAACATTTTAAACTTATAAAAACTGTTTTTCGAACATTTACATTTCATTGCTGTTAGCCTGAATAGCTTTTTTCAAATTTATATATCGAGATTACCTCTTGTTTTGTTGCACTGTGCTCAATTGTTTCCGGCTTACTTTAGTTAGTAGTTAACGAATGTATTTAGGGGAATTTAATATTCTGCTAACTTATCTTTATAAAATTATAACCTTATTTTTCTTGGCTAATGTCAAATATTTGTTCTGTTCAGAGACAACTCTGTTTTAGCCCGGGAGGCAGCGACAGATTTTTCGCGTTAATATCAATAAAGCTAGTTTTTTTTTCCAAAGAGAGTTTAGATAGTATCTATAATGAAAGTGCAATTCTACCAAACTCTTAGGGCGAGTTGTATCGAAAGGGTTTAAACCAAGATCAGCTAGACTAAGGATCAGTATCCATGGCTACGATTGTTACAACAATAGTAACCATGAATTTAGATCTTGGATCAAGCTGATTTAGCATTGAACTTGGTTGATACAACTCGCCCTTAATGGTGCATAAAAGAGTAACGAATTAAACAACATGTTGCAAAAAAATAAATGGACGAAAATATCGTTTTTCGAATTGTCAAAAAATGACAATTCGCCTTCGCTTCTGCCGGCCCCAATTTTCGATTTTCACCTCGCGATTCATGTTGTACGGTCATTGCCGACCTTCTCCTCGTCATCGAGACATAGAACCGTATTTGTTCAGTTCTTACGTTTGAAAAATTGACTTGCGGTCGTGCTAATCGGTGACTATTTTTAAGTGGTTTCCCGAGTTCGAATCCCGCCCGGGGATACTTTTTTTTTTTCGTTTTCAATTTTTTGGCGGATATTTTTGATTCTATAATTGCCATTCGCTCCGTTCTATTGCATTTCTCGGAGAAGTTTTGCATTTTTCGCCGCGAAATATTAATCTGCATTATTTCGATTAAGAATCACATTCTACTCCCGCTATTGGGTGGTTAAATCTTTGGTAGACGTTGCAAAAACGGCAATACGTAGTCAAATCATGCCAATTATATTCCTCATTAGTATTAATGAACAGACAGTATTTATATAAATCTGTTAATAAGCTTTCATTACATGTTTCGGTAAGGAAATTTCTGATCTTTAATTGAAATAGTGCAAATTAATATTCCGCGGCGGAAAATGCAAATCTTTTCCGAGAAATGCAATAGAACGGAGCGAATAGCAATTATAGAATCAAAAATATCCGCCAAAAAATTTAAAACGAAAAAAAAAAACAGTATCCCCGGACGGGATTCGAACTCGGGAAACCACTTAAAAATAGTCGCCGATTAGCAAGAACGCAAGTCAATTTTTCAAACGTCAGAACTCAATAAATACGGCGATCGGAGACCCGTTCTCTGTCTCTATGGCGAGGAGAAGGTCGACAATGACCGTACAACGTGAGTCGCGAGGTGAAAATCGAAAGTTGAGGCCGGCAGGAGCGAAGGCGAATCGTCATTTTTTGACAATTCGTAAAACGAAATTTACGTTCATCTATTTTTTTACAATATGTTTAATTTTTTACTCATTTATGCACCACTAAGAGTTTGGTAGAATTGAACCTTCATTATAGATACTATCTAAACTCTCTTTGGAAAAAATTAGCTTTATAGAAATGATTTCACGAAAACGGTCGCTGCCTCCCAGGATATTTCTATGTGTATGTGTGTGTGTATATTTATTGCTATTTATCTTTTTACAAGATGCTAAAAGTTAACTATCTCGAGTTCATATAGATGAAAATTAACTTTATTTTAAATCAAAGTTCTCGCAATTCTCTTTCTTTTCTGATAAAAAAAATTTCAAAGTGTCCTAAAAAATTTGTTGTTTTCAACAAAAGGTATATTTTCTGAAAGTTTGAAGCCGATCGTAATTCTTGACGTCCCTGGGCGTTAAAATGAAAAAATGTTTTTTAGCCAGTTTATTTAATTTTGCGTGATATATACATACTTAAATGACCCAAAACTAACACAGATTTCTTGAAATTTTAATTGCCAAGATTTTGATTTTTTGTTTGTCCCGATCGGACCTCTAGAACCGGAGATATTCACCTCTTTACCTAAATAAACGCTGTTCGAAAAACAAAATTGTTTATAAAAAAACGCAATAGGCTTTGGAAGTCCAAAACTCAGATATATACTCCTGGTGATACCCCAGAAGGTATGATATAATTTTGGTGTTACAAAACTATACACATCAATGTCCTTTTTCGCTACACTATGTGACTATTGGATTATTATATTTTCAAATAAAAAATGAATGTATGTAGGAATGGTACATGTATATTGAGGTCGGAGTATAAAGAGATTTTCGATGAAATCGGTATAAGCTCTACGATTTCTACAATTTTTAAGATAAGAAGCTGGAACTTTCACATATTACTCTTGAAGTAATGTATAAGAAATCGCTGTAATTAGGTATGCTAAATAATTTTTTTTTTAAGTTATTAACGTTTATCTTATCCCTAATTTCACGAATTTTAGAACAAAAATAACTCTTTTTTATTCTCTTAAATTTAAGAGGGTTAATATAATTTGTAAGGTAAATTACTTTGAAGCATCGTAAAGGACATATTTCAAGCTTTAAAAATCGCCTACAGAAATCGAATAACGTAATTGAAACCAGAGTACTCGATGGTTGAAGTTAGTTATACATATCAAATTTTATCATTTTCTCAAAATTTTGAAATTTTGGAAGTGTACATCTTCAAAAATAAATTTTTTGAATTTTTTTCACTCACCGGATCTTTTTATATATTACTTCAAGAGTAATATGAGACAGTTCTAGGTTCTTATCTTAAACAATGTAAAAATGGTTGACCTTCTAAGTACAAGTAAGTCTTTATGTTTCGATTTCATATATGTACTATTCCTACATACATTCATTTTTTTAATTATAAGTATAATATGTTTCTTCTTTCAATTAGATCTTGTTGAGCTCAATTAGTTCAAAAGTTACAACAAATTTGGTGTAGCGCGCCCAAGACACCGCTCGCTTCGCGCGCCTACGCATCGCCACGTTCCATTTTCGTGCGATCTGAAGCCTACATTTTTCATTGTAAAAAATAACTTCATATACATTTTTATGTAAAATTTCCCGTACTTTCGAACGGCGCTATTAGTTTTTATAAGAAAAACATATTTCAAGAGATATTTGACAATAACTGGTATTTGGCAACTATTTTGTTCAATAACAAATGACGCTCAAGGACTATTATTGGTAACTTTTGGTATGTTGTTCCCGACATGTCAGAGATGTATTTTCAAAAGTTACCGCTTCCCGGAATTATTAAGTAATGCTTTCAGCCTCATTGACTCCATTAGGTACGATATGTCAATATGTTGAGTTTTTGAAAAATCCTGGTTTCATTTTTGATTGTTTGAGATATTGAATTTATTTTATTATGTAGCTGAAGTTTCGAACGTTCACTTGAACGAATTTCAAATGAAAAGGAAAAATGAATATCAATTGCAAATCGACTTAAGAGTAATTTTTGTTCGGTTATATTGGTTGACACCAATACTCACAATGTTCCCTCAAAGCATCCCTCACGCCGAATTTATAGCCCACCCTTAACCAACCCCTGACTTAAAAAAAATCACCATAAATGCAAACTTGCTTAAAAGTAAAATGTACTTAGCTATAATTATGTAAAAAATTGCTATAAACATATTCTCGAAATTTCTTTTGCGTATAAGGCTGGGATGCATCCCTTGCTTCAAGCCTTAATTTTGTTAAAATCCTTAATAAGTTAATCTGGCTTAGGCGTAAAAGTTTTTTCGTTTTTCTAGTAACAAATAGTACCCCAAACATTCCCTCAAAGCCTCATTTACGTACAAGTGGCGGATACCCCTTTAGCCACCCTTATATATAAAAAATCACCATTAAATGTAATCTAGCTAAAGTACATAATTTTGTCAGCCACGTTTGCTACATATACTTCTCCAAACACATCCTGCAAATTTCATTTACGTATAAGATCCGCATGCACCCCCGCTTCAACCCTTAACTATAAAATATTCGTCAAAAAGTCAAACTTTCTTAGGCGTAAAAGTTTTTTCGTCATTCTAGTACCAACAATACCCCAAACATTCCCACAAAGCCTCATTTACGTGGAAGTGGCGGATCATCCCTTTAGCCACCCTTATATATAAAAAATCACCATTAAATGCAATCTGGCTAAAGTACATAATTTTGTCAGCCACGTTTACTACAAATACTTCTCCAAACATATCCTGCAAATTTCATTTACGTATAAGATCCGCATGCACCCCCGCTCCAACCCTTAACTTTAAAATATTCGTCAAAAAGTCAAACTTTCTTAGGCGTAAAAGTTTTTCCGCTATTCTAGTACCAACAATACCCCAAACATTCCCTCAAAGCCTCATTTACGTGGAAGTGGCGGATCATCCCTTTAGCCACCCTTATATATAAAAATCACCATTAAATGCAATCTGGCTAAAGTACATAATTTTGTCAGCCACGTTTACTACAAATACTTCTTCAAACATATCCTGCAAATTTCATTTACGTATAAGATCCTCATGCACCCCCGCTTCAACCCTTGATTTTAAAATATTCGTCAAAAAGTGAAACTTTGTTAGGCGTAAAAGTTTTTCCGTTATTCTAGTACCAACAATACCCCAAACATTCCCTCAAAGCCACATTTACGTGGAAGTGGCGGATCACCCCTTTAGCAACCCTTATATATAAAAAAATCTGAATTAAATGTAATCTGGCTAAAGTATATAATTTTGTCAGCCACGTTTAGTGCAAATACTTTTCCAAACATATCCTGCAAATTTCATTTACGTATAAGATCCGCATCCTCCCCCGCTTCAACCCTTGACTTTAAAATATTCGTCAAAAAGTCAAACTTTCTTAGGCGTAAAAGTTTTTCCGTTATTCTAGTACCAACAATACCCCAAACATTCCCTCAAAGCCTCATTTACGTGGAAGTGGCGGATCACCCCTTTAGCAACCCTTATATATAAAAAAATCTGGATTAAATGTAATCTGGCTAAAGTATATAATTTTGTCAGTCACGTTTATTACAAATACTTCTACAAACATATCTTGCAAGTTTTATTTACGTTATAAGTTCCGCATTCACCCCCACTTCAACCCTTGACTTTAAAATATTCGTCAAAAAGTGAAACTTTCTTAGGCGTAAAAGTTTTTCCGTTATTCTAGTACCAACAAAACCCCAAACATTCCCTCTAAGCCTCATTTACGTGGAAGTGGCGGATCATCCCTTTAGCCACCCTTATATATAAAAAATCACCATTAAATGTAATCTGGCCAAAGTACATAATTTTGTCCGACGCTAAAATAAGCGTCTTTGGCAGAACACAATCCTGAACTACACAGTTATAATAATAATAATAAAGTGCATTTATTGAAAATATACATATGGCGGAGTCCAGCCCAGAGGCTGCTCAACTACTCAACCAGTTCACACTTCCTTCCGACGAAATCGGGGCACATTATGCCAATTGGCACCCTGAACTTCCGACTAGTCAACAGCCCCCTAAACCCCTCCAAACTCCGAGAGGGCTCGGTAACAGTCGTTCTCTCTCACGACAGACTAAAGACGCTCCCAGGAGCCGACATGCCAGCGAAGAAAGAAGACCAAGACAGAAGAGCGCCAGAAGAAACGACCCAGCTGGCAGGGTCCGACAGCCAGGGCCAGGAGAGGTCTGCTGCTAACATCGTCTACACCATCCGCATTTGTGGGGGGGGGTAGTTGAAAAGCAGGACCACCCTTTACGAGGCTGGTCAAGGTCTACAGCGATGATTGGGGCAAAGAGCTCAAGCTCGACCCCTAATCATACGAGACCGTCATCTTTAGCTAAGGATATTGGCGCGAGGCTTTGGTTTATATATGAAGCATCATATGTGGCTACAATGACCAAGGTTTACATCTAAGCCAGATTGACTTTTGAGGAATATGCGTATGAAATTTCGACAATATGTTTAGAGTAAAGTTTGGAGAATATTTGGGGTTTTATTTTCTAATAGCCTAAGAAAGTTTGAATTTTTGACGAATTTTAAAACATCAAGGGTTGAGGCAGCGGTGCATTCGAACCTTATACGCAAATGAAAATTCGAGAATATGTTTACAGTAGTATTTGTAGTAAATGTAGCTAACAAAATTTTATATTTAACCAAGATATCATTAAATGCTGATTTTTCATAGTAGTAAACGTGGCTGACAAAATTATGTACTTTAGCCCGATTGCATTTAATGGTGATTTTTTATATATAAGGGTGGCTAAAGGGATGATCCGCCACTTCCACGTAAATGAGGCTTTGAGGGAATGTTTGGGGTATTGTTGGTACTAGAATAGCGGAAAAACTTTTACGCCTAAGAAAGTTTGACTTTTTGACGAATATTTTAAAGTTAAGGGTTGAAGCGGGGGTGCATGCGGATCATATACGTAAATGAAATTTGCAGGATATGTTTGGAGAAGTATTTGAAGTAAACGTGGCTGACAGAATTATGTACTTTAGCCAGATTGAATTTATATAACGGTGATTTTTTATATATAAGGGTGGCTAAAGGGATGATCCGTCACTTCCACGTAAATGAGGCTTTGAGGGAATGTTTGGGGTATTGCTGGTACTAGAATAGCGGAAAAACTTTTACGCCTAAGAAAGTTTGACTTTTTGACGCATATTTTAAAGTTAAGGGTTGGAGCGGGGGTGCATGCGGATCTTATACGTAAATGAAATTTGCAGGATATGTTTGGAGAAGTATTTGTAGTAAACGTGGCTGACAAAATTATGTACCTACTTTAGCCAGATTGCATTTAATGGTGATTTTTTATATATAAGGGTGGCTAAAGGGATGATCCGCCACTTCCACATAAATGAGGCTTTGAGGGAATGTTTGGGGTATTGTTGGTACTAGAATAGCGGAAAAACTTTTACGCCTAAGAAAGTTTGACTTTTTGACGAATATTTTAAAATCAAGGGTTGAAGCGGGGGTGCATGAGGATCTTATACGTAAATGAAATTTGCAGGATATGTTTGGAGAAGTATTTGTAGTAAACGTGGCTGACAAAATTATGTACTTTAGCTAGATTGCATTTAATGGTGATTTTTTATATATAAGGGTGGCTAAAGGGATGATCCACCACTTCCACGTAAATGAGGATTTGAGGGAATGTTTGGGGTATTGTTTGTACTAGAATAGCGGAAAAACTTTTACTCCTAAGAAAGTTTGACTTTTTGACGAATATTTTAAAGTTAAGGGTTGAAGCGGGGGTGCATGCGGATCTTATACGTAAATGAAATTTGCAGGATATGTTTGGAGAAGTATTTGTAGTAAACGTGGCTGACAAAATTATGTACTTTAGCCAGATTGCATTTAATGGTGATTTTTTATATATAAGGGTGGCTAAAGGGATGATCCGCCACTTCCACGTAAATGAGGCTTTGAGGGAATGTTTGGGGTATTGTTGGTACTAGAATAGCGGAAAAACTTTTACGCCTAAGAAAGTTTGACTTTTTGACGAATATTTTAAAATCAAGGGTTGAAGCGGGGGTGCATGAGGATCTTATACGTAAATGAAATTTGCAGGATATGTTTGGAGAAGTATTTGTAGTAAACGTGGCTGACAAAATTATGTACTTTAGCCAGATTGCATTTAATGGTGATTTTTTATATATAAGGGTGGCTAAAGGGATGATCCGCCACTTACACGTAAATGAGGCTTTGAGGGAATGTTTCGGGTATTGTTGGTACTAGAATAGCGGAAAAACTTTTACGCCTAAGAAAGTTTGACTTTTTGACGAATATTTTAAAATCAAGGGTTGAAGCGGGGGTGCATGAGGATCTTATACGTAAATGAAATTTGCAGGATATGTTTGGAGAAGTATTTGTAGTAAACGTGGCTGACAAAATTATGTACTTTAGCCAGATTGCATTTAATGGTGATTTTTTATATATAAGGGTGGCTAAAGGGATGATCCGCCACTTCCACGTAAATGAGGCTTTGAGGGAATGTTTCGGGTATTGTTGGTACTAGAATAGCGGAAAAACTTTTACGCCTAAGAAAGTTTGACTTTTTGACGAATATTTTAAAATCAAGGGTTGAAGCGGGGGTGCATGAGGATCTTATACGTAAATGAAATTTGCAGGATATGTTTGGAGAAGTATTTGTAGTAAACGTGGCTGACAAAATTATGTACTTTAGCTAGATTGCATTTAATGGTGATTTTTTATATATAAGGGTGGCTAAAGGGATGATCCGCCACTTCCACGTAAATGAGGCTTTGTGGGAATGTTTGGGGTATTGTTGGTACTAGAATAACGAAAAATCTTTTACGCCTAAGAAAGTTTGACTTTTTGACGAATATTTTAAAGTTAAGGGTTGATGCGGGGGTGCATGCGGATCTTATACGTAAATGAAATTTGCAGGATATGTTTGGAGAAGTATTTGTAGTAAACGTGGCTAACAAAATTATGTACTTTAGCCAGATTGCATTTAATGGTGATTTTTTATATATAAGGGTGGCTAAAGGGATGATCCGCCACTTCCACGTAAATGAGGCTTTGTGGGAATGTTTCGGGTATTGTTGGTACTAGAATAGCGGAAAAACTTTTACGCCTAAGAAAGTTTGACTTTTTGACGAATATTTTAAAATCAAGGGTTGAAGCGGGGGTGCATGAGGATCTTATACGTAAATGAAATTTGCAGGATATGTTTGGAGAAGTATTTGTAGTAAACGTGGCTGACAAAATTATGTACTTTAGCTAGATTGCATTTAATGGTGATTTTTTATATATAAGGGTGGCTAAAGGGATGATCCGCCACTTCCACGTAAATGAGGCTTTGTGGGAATGTTTGGGGTATTGTTGGTACTAGAATAACGAAAAATCTTTTACGCCTAAGAAAGTTTGACTTTTTGACGAATATTTTAAAGTTAAGGGTTGATGCGGGGGTGCATGCGGATCTTATACGTAAATGAAATTTGCAGGATATGTTTGGAGAAGTATTTGTAGTAAACGTGGCTAACAAAATTATGTACTTTAGCCAGATTGCATTTAATGGTGATTTTTTATATATAAGGGTGGCTAAAGGGATGATCCGCCACTTCCACGTAAATGAGGCTTTGTGGGAATGTTTGGGGTATTGTTGGTACTAGAATGACGAAAAAACTTTTACGCCTAAGCCAGATTAACTTATTAAGGATTTTAACAAAATTAAGGGTTGAAGCAAGGGGTGCATCCCAGCCTTATACGCAAAAGAAATTTCGAGAATATGTTTATAGCAATTTTTTACATAATTATAGCTAAGTACATTTTACTTTTAAGCAAGTTTGCATTTATGGTGATTTTTTTTTAAGTCAGGGGTTGGTTAAGGGTGGGCTATAAATTCGGCGTGAGGGATGCTTTGAGGGAACATTGTGAGTATTGGTGTCAACCAATATAACCGAACAAAAATTACTCTTAAGTCGGTTTGCAATTGATATTCATTTTTCCTTTTCATTTGAAATTCGTTCAAGTGAACGTTCGAAACTTCAGCTACATATTTTATTACACATTTAGTTTTTTTTCAGTGTGAGAAGACGTAAAATGAAAATAATGTATGAACTTTTCTTACCTTTTTCAATGTATAATTGTAGATTACAAAAGTACTTCATTAATCGAAAACACTTTCTGTCACTAATACAAAATATTATGACAAAGAAACATTTATAGAAGTGAACTATAGGTAACATAATATTCGAGCAAGAGATTTGGGTCGAAAAATAAAAAAAAAAAGCAAAAAATATTTTTGGCGCTACATAGGATTTGAACTCTTGACCTCTAGCGTGCTAAGTATTTCTGTTGCCGCTACTCTATTTGAGGCCTGTAACTCAAAAGTTTGTAGAAGTGAATAAATAAATATCGGGGGAGACCTAACCTAACATTTTAACATATTTTCAGCATTGGGACAATGGGTTGCCGAGGCCAGTAGCTCTTAGACTATATTCCAGTGGCGTCGAGTGAAATAAAAATTGTAGGAATTATAGTAATTTTATTTAGATATCAACGTTGGTATGTGAGATAAAAAAAACTGTAAAGGACTTTTTGTAAGGAAATTTCACGAAGAAGACAGTGTTGCTTAAAAAAATATTTTTCGCTACGTTCAACCCTGATTAATCGTGAATTTAAAAATTCAGATATTCATAACTTTTATATAAACAAGTAGACAAGGATACTTTATCTCTGGAAAGAAAGTTGGGGATTTTTCTAAGGAGATTCAAAAAGAAAATAATTAAAAATATCAACTTTTCGATTTTTTACGATTTTTTTTAACATTCCATTCAGCCCCTAAGCGTCATACAGGTTTTACAGCCAAACCATCAGAAATACGGTATAAATGCATATGGCCTTTTTTAAGCAGAATTTTAAGCTCTACAATTTTTATCTGAAACCTTTTTCCATATCTACCATCGTTTTCGTTTTCTTACTTATTTATACGCAAAAATAAACTATTTTATCCTTTTTCTGCCCTTAAGGAAAGGGTGGGGCTAGTAGTGTATTAGGCTTTTTTTTACATCTCAGCTCAATACAACTTTTCCCGTAGAGATCTCCCTCCGGACACATTTTGCGACTTAACCTACCCATTTGCTTGGTCTATACCACGAAATCCCGATTGATATGTACACAGAATGTTACTTGAGTTTATGTAATCAATTATTTGGTTGTAAACTACTAGTTCTATAATCTTTTCACAAAATGGTAACATGTTTACTGGCCTCAATTGTTCAGCTAAATTAGCATTAGGTATCTTTGGAATTGGTACAACTATAGATGTTTTATAACAGTTAGGCATAACGCCCTTACCAAACTTAAATTAATCATATTTAAAAAAGGGTACCCTAATACATGAAAAAGATTTTTTATAATATTATAACCGATTTCATCAGTGCTATATTTCTTCATTTGTTTATTAACCAGTTTGCTCAGGTCTTGCAAAGTAATAGCACAAAGTGTTGACATGTTGGAATTTACAACAGGCACACTATCACTGATTTTATCTGTATCTATTTCGCCTGTTCCTGATGACAATACTTTCAATACTACCCACGTAATACTGATTTAATACATCAGCCATATCTTTATTATGTGTTATTCCAGAGCAGTTTAAACTTTGAAAAGTGTGTTCACCTTTTTTATTTCCAATTATTTCTTTTAAATTCTTCCACATTACTTTTGGTCTTGACTTGTTTTCGTCTATATTTCTTTCATAATATTTTTTTTGCTTCATTAATAACACTTACCGTATTATTTCTTTCATGCTTATACCTATTCCAATCTTCTTCCTCCCCTGTAAATTTAAATCTTCGATATGCCCTATTTTTATTATCAATTGCCCCTCTGCAGTTCCTATCTAACCATTTATTTCCAGTTGAGTTCAATTTTACAATTTCTTTAGGTGCTACAACATCTAATGCATCTATTATATTATATATAAAAACCTGACCTACTACATTCACATCTGTACATGAATAGTTCCAATCTTTTTCAATTAACAAATTCGTCATTTCGTCAAAATTAATTCTTGTTCTAATTTCCTTTGTTTGATATTTTAATATTTCCCCGCCCTTTTCTATTTTTATTTGAATTATTGAATGATCTGTTATTATATAATTTGGTTCAACATATGCATTTATGGTATAATCATTACTGATAACAAGATCGATTATGGTTCTAGAATTATATCGTACTCTAGTATAATCTTGTATAAACTGTTTCATTCCGTGATTTTCAACACTCTCTTTTAGTCTCTTTTTTGCATAGTCATATTTAGACAAAAAAGATTTTATTCACTTTTTAGGTACAACGGACTGTTCAGAAAAAAGAAGTGATACGAAGTATCCGCGCAGGGCGTATGCTCCATTTCGAATAGTCTATGCATAGAATAAATATTCTAAATTGAAAACCGCTGCCTAAGGAATCATTACTTCCACACCCAGAATGTATCATTCAAGTCACTTTAAAGTAAACATCTTGACTAGATTTGCATTCTAGTATGTGGAAATTATTGGTCATAGAATTTTAATAATATTTGGGGCAGATGTCATAGAAAAGTTTGAGGCGTTGGTTTCTGCCATATACGATAAAAACTACGTGGATGTCTAAGTAAAACTTTAGAATTATTTATTCACTAGTTCTTCGAAACATAAAATAGGTAAATGACATATGAATCTTTTGGTTCTTCTTATAGGATATAGTTATCCACAACAAGAATTATTTTTGGCGAAACTAGTCAAGTAAAAGATCTAAACAAATTTCTATAATTCCATATATAATATATACCAGACCACCTCCACCCCCGGTTCTCGAGGGTGCTGACCACGAATATGAGAGTAAAAAAGTTTTTGTTCAGGGCATCCCCTTCAAATGGTTAAGAACCGCCCCCTTTATCGGTTTTCGTGCAAGGATTTCAATGCGAATTTCTGCAGTTTGGACAGGGACATGAAAAAGGGCAAAGATTAATGTCAGAGATAAGATCATCACCCTTTGGGTTTAAATCTACCCCCTCCCTGGGGGGGTGGGAAAATGATAAAATTTATATCTTCTCGTTGAAACTTTTACCCTCCCCGTTTTCGTGGATAAAATACTTTTAGGCGACTTCAACCCTTCCTAGCCCCTCAAATAACCAAAACCACCTCTTTCGCGTGTATACTTTCATTAGTGCTCGGCAGTACTTAGTTAGAGGGGAATAGATGGAAATAATAGTAGTCGAACCATACATTAAGGGTGATAGCCAGGGAGGATTGGGACAACTAAAGGTGGAATCCACCCGCCCAGGGGGTGGGAAATTGATTTTACTCTTCTCTTCTGTTTACACGTTTACTCCCCCACCCGTTTCGAGAATGATGGCGGCAAAAAAAAAACTTTGAGCCGAGTTTGAAGCTTCCTACCCCCGTAAACTGAAAGCCATCCCTTTATAGTGCATTTTTTTCTGTAATGCCCGATAATTCTTATTTGGTGTGGGGTGGCTCGAAGAATTATACAAGTCGAATCAGAACGAAGATGCTCATTAGGCACATTTTGTCTGCCTGTATCTGAGAGAGATAAACACTGTATACGGGCCCTTTGTTACATTTCCCTTTCTCTGAGCAGATGAAACAAGCCCTACCACTTTGATCTTCCTCCATGATGTCGAACTAGTTATTTCAGTGTGAAAATATTTTTTGTCGTCATCATCCCCGAAACGGCTGTAACCAGAAGAGAAGAGCAAAATCACTTTCCCATCCCCTGGGAGGGTGAAATCCACCCTTAGGAGTTGTTCCAAACCTCCCGGGCTGTCACTCTTAAGGTATAGTTGAATAGTTCCACTACTATTAAATTTCCATCCATTCCCTCTAAATATTGCCGAGCACTAATGAAAGAATACACGCGATAGTGGTGGGTTTTGGTCATTTCAGGAGCTAGGAAGGGTCGAAGTCGCCTAAAAGTATTTTATTCTCGAAAACGGGGAGGATAAAAGTTTCAACGAGAAGAGATACATTTGATCATTTTCCCACCCCCCAGGGGGGCGCATTGAACCCTTGCTGTCGCGCGTCTGTGCACAAAAACCGATAAAAGGGGTGGTTTTTGACCGTTTGAAGGGGATGCCCTTAATAAAAACTTTTTTTAGCCTCATATTCGTGTTTAGCACCCTCGAAAACAGGGGGTGGAGGTGGTCTGGTTGCAGTCCTCATTGGTAACATGTTCAGCCGACTCCTTGACTCCATTTTAGATTTTTTCTATTTATAGTAACCAAAATGTTGGCTATTAAAAGAATGCAAAAATTCTAAATTAATGTTTTTATATATAAACTTTCTTTTTATTTTTCATTGATTACTTTATCTGTTGTTTGCAAACTGCTATGAAGAATATGTTCTATTGCAACTATATGCAAACGATAACGATAATTTAGTTTAAGATACCCTGTATAATATTTTCAATAAAAGATGATAGTTATTAAAAGTAACAACACTTTTGCAAGACATGATTTCTCAAAATGGCTCGTCAAGGTGACACATCGGGCTACAAAGCATGCTTCTACCACCATGACAATATCCACCTTTTAAATAGCTTCCACGAGAAAAATGTTTAGGTTCATTTATTTGAAACCCGGAATCAATACATTTCCTACTAGTCAAGTGACATATTTTAATTGGTCACTACTACTAGGAAGTGTATCTGATAGCTAACAATCTCAGCAACCTATAGTAGTCGCTGTTTTATGGAAAAACTTCCACAGCTATGAGGCCTATAAAAAGTGAAGCATTTGGGTTGTCTAAACATGATTCCCCCCCCCCTCCCCGGAGTTCTAAAAGAGGGTGGTTCTTGAGAAATATATGAATTTTAGCGCTTTTTCGCCTTTCTCTCGATTTTGAGGAATCGCTATGCAATTTATTGAAAAATATCAGGAGGGCAAAGTTGTAGAGCATACAATTTCCTATAAATTTTGTCTGTAAGTCTTTATCCGAATTCCACACATGCTCGCCGCTAGAGGGCGCGAAAGAAATATGTGCATATGCGCTTTTCTTATAGGTTTCTGCCAAAATTATGCATTTTAGTGAAAAATATCACGAGATCATCCCATCGTTTCGCCTCTATAGGACGCGAAAGTCTTCGTATATTTTTCTTTCGCACCCTCTAGGGGCGAAACTATGCGAAATTCGAAAAAAAATCGTTAAAAAACGTAGAGATAAAATTTGTAGGAAATTTTATGCTCTACAACTTTGCTTTCTGATATTTTTCACCAGAATGCATAATTTTGGCTAAGAAGCTAAAAATGGCGCTAAAGTCAATATACACATATATTTCTTTTGCGCCCCCTGGCGGCGAAACTATGCAGAATTCTAACAAATACGTGAAGACAAAATTTGTAGGAAATTGTATGCTGTACAACTTTGCTCTGTGATACTTTTCACCAGAATACATAATTTTGCCTAAAAAGCTAAAAACGGCGTAAAAATCTATATACACATATATTTCTTTCGCGCCCTCTAGCGGCGTAACTATGCTGAATTCTAACAAATATGCAAAGACAAAATTTGTAGAAAATTTTATGCTCTACAATTTTACTTTCTTAATCTTTTTCAACAAAATGCATAGTATTTCCTCAAAATATAGGAAGAGACGAAAGAGCGTTAAAATTCATATACCTACATATGTATATTTTTCACAAACCACCCTTTTTTAGAACTGCAGGGGGTGAAAATCATGTTTAGACGACCCAAATGCTTTACTTTTTACAAGTCTTATAGCTGTGGGAAAATTTGTTTAATTTTTTTTAATTTGAAGGGACTCTAGCATCATTGTGATCTGAACACGATTGAAATTGAGAATTACCAATAATGAGAAACCAGATCTGCAAGTTATGTGATTTTAAATTTAGACTACTCAAATAATTAATTGATAAGTTTCTGAGATAAAGATATTACCATTATTTATTGCCATTCCAGTTAATTTCTTCCCCTTTTGTGGGAATTTTCTTTCACTTTTCCTATGATAACAACCACAACAGCGAAGAAAACATAGGCACATTTTTTGTTGTTCAATATTTATATCTATCCACAATTACCTGTACATTCCAAATATAAAATCAGATTTTGACACATCTTAAAAGTTATGATAAGATATATTTACTACGAATTATATAATTTATATTTGTCACCTTTTTTTGTCGATGCTATCATGCAATTTACTTAATTTTTTTTTATCTCCTGTACATCCTGAAATTTTTCGGTTAGGTTAAATGAAAATTATGATATTTTCTTATATTTTGGTTTACTAATCATAATCAAAGAACTACAATATTCACAAAAAACTTCTCCTGTGTACTCTTTCTGTAACATTATACATGCATTACATACAGTTAACAGTAAACTTAAAAAGCCTGAGACTGGAAATGCACCATAAACGATGTAAAAATTACTTCAGAAAAAGTGAAAAAGTGACATATTCAACTGTCATTAATAAAACCAGCCATCAAACAACATAGGTATATTATAGCCCAGTTCTCATGCATCCGATTTCTGACGACACGATGTTCCTATTGGTGGAACTATTTGAAATCGATATGGCGGGATAACACCATCCGAAATTTTTAACATTTATCCGAAGGCGGGGAAAGTTAAAAGTTTTTCAACTTTTCTCCGATATCGTGTTATATGTAACCTCACTTTTATTGTTAAATCGTTTGTTTACAGTAACTAAAATGCGAAATAAACGAATTGAAATGATTTAATTCTAATTGCCACTCTAATTCAAAGAATTTATATAAATTCTTTGGAGCCGCCCCAATAAATGACAAAACTCAAATTGAACATTCCATTGCACACACCACAACACACATAACAGTTACTAAAATCATACACAAATGTTCCTAAAATAGGGGATGTTCGGACAAAATACTTCGGATCATGTAAATTGGAGTTTTTCCGTATACGAGAAAAAAACATACACCTTTAAAAATAAACAAACAGTTTTTGACAAGCAGCATTACAACAATTTCACAACAAAAAGTTAAAAGTCGATGTTTACATGTAAATTTGAATTTATTTTATTAAAAACAGGTACCCTGTTTTAAGATTAAAAATGATCTGTAATTTGTAAAAAGTTTTCTAAGAGTCTTAAATTTCGAGACAGCAAACAATATTATATTACTATATTATTCCATCATATATTTTAAATAGTTAACGGATATGCAGCATGTTGGTTTGACAATTATAAATAGAGATAAAACATATGTTTTAGATTTAATAACAACTTATACGAAGTCCTTCCATAGGAAAATATAAAAGTATATAAGAATACACCAGCTCAAATAAATTCATTCGGGGGCTACACATCAATTTCCAAATTAAAAAATGGTGTCTTAATTTAAGGATACGTATTTCCCAGCTTCACCAAAAAATCCTACAGATAAATTGAAATACATATATTAACTAAGTATAGAAAAAAAAATCACTGTTCAGAAATACATGACTTTTGTTAAAAGGAAATGATAGTCAGCTAAACCTAACATTTACCAAGGAGATTTAGAAATACCAACAAGTAGGTTTGATTCAAGATCGAATTAACAATCGACGTAAAATTATATACTAGACTTTAAAAACAGAACCCCAATAGATAATAACATTGGAATTGAGGTCAAAAAGGAAACTAATAATATCAAAGTAGAATGAAGTTTGAATATAGGCAACGATGCAGTACTGTGCTGTCGGTTGCGTATAATAAACTATACTATATAACATCGTTTATTCACTTGACAGAAAGTTGTGAATTATTATGAAATGTATGTATTTATCTAAAAATATGAACTGGAACTAAAATCTCATATTTAAATGCATTGAAATCCTAAATCTATATACAATGCAGCACATAAATCATTAATCCATTGAGTCTGGTTACTTAAATGTTACATTATCACCACCTCCCTCCCCCTTCATAACAAGCAAAGCGAGTAGAAGCTCTGGCGGTGTCTGCGTGGATGGATACTACATCGAAAATTATGGGAAATGAGGAGGGGGAGATCCGACAAGTTCGTTCCGTGGGGACGTGGAGCGAACTTTTTTGTTGATATAGCGGATTTTGAATCCTCACGTCGCGCGTCATAAAGAGAACGAGGGCGAGTATGAAAAAAAGTTGTATGACAAAAATGCGTCCGACGTCTCGTTTGGTAGCTACAGCAATCAAATCGGTTTGGGTTCAAAATCCACTACGATAAAAAAATATGTTTCATGTTGCTCCCCTGCCTCCAAGGAACGACCTTAGCGATTCTCCCCAAATCAATTCCCTTCATTTCGACGAAGTAGCTATCACCACCCTAAATTCTCCGCAGACCCAGCCAGAGCTTCTACTTTTGTTGTCTTGATGTAATTGAGGTCAGTAAAGTCATATAATCCTGCACGGCTCGTAATGAAGGTTTCCTGGTTCGTCACGTTGCTGCCCATATTTCCGTTCATCCGTTCTCCCGCTTCCGCCCTAAGGGGGGCGGTGGCAGGTCGACTTCTCTCACCTGAACCCCTCTAGCCACCCTACTACCTCCCACAGTCGGCTTCCCTCGATCTCTAATGGTTCGATCTCCTCTGTGTCATCTCTATATGTAGGGGGTGGTGCGGCGCATTCAATGCATCAAAACTGGACATTCTCGTAAAGAATTCATCCCTATGAGACCGACGGATCCCTTCGTTCAGTACTCCAATCGTTTCGGCCTCCCAGTCTAGAGTGTGGTGGGAGAAGATTCTGGATGGATCTAGAGGCAATTTCAGAGTATATAAGGTGCGATTACCGGCGCAGAAGAAGTTCTATAAAAGTGACGTTCGGTAACGCAAGTGAGGTTAGAAGTCTATCATTGTGTAATCAGTAAATTATTAAATAAAGTGTTAGTGGTTTACCCCTTGTTAAAATTATTTAGAATCTACGGATTTATACAGGGTGTTTCCTAAAGGGTGGAAAACACGCAAACACGCTCATAAATCATGTAATTTAGTGTTTTAACAGGATTTCGATTTTTCTAGCATTGCATGGGTCATTTAGAATAAATCGGGACCGTCATGGCACACTTAAATGGAAAACTAAAAATTTATTATAAAAAAAATTGATGTTTGAAATGTCACTTATTTGGCATTGTAGTTCAGAAAATTATGCAGAATTCAACAATGCAATACCTAATACATATAATGTTCCATTTAAAAATCGAAAGTTAGTGTCAGTTCCGGCGAAACCGGAAGCAGAAAAGAATCAATTGTGTCAAAAAGTATCTACATACATACTATATCCTGAATTTCAATCAATAATCTCCAAAACTAAAGGAGAAAATGGGGTATACCATGATCGTGTTACACCCGGTATACTTCTCAGTTGGGCCCATTCAGAAATTTGTTGTAGGGCTATATATACAAACGTAAAATGTTAAAAATGGCATGTCGACTACAGTGTAAAATTTTAGAGGGTGCAATTTGGATGCGGTTTCTTGAGGGTTATAAAAAACAAGACGGTTTCAAGGAAGTAATCAGAAAGACTGATGTATTTCACAATTCCTTTTAGTTTATGACTTGTTAACGACATTTTGAGACACCCTATATAGGATTTCATCAAATTTAACTGAAGCGGAAAGAGATTAAAGTCGGCAACATAACATAAAATTCGCATTGAAAAAATGTATCCAAACAGTAACAGCATTAACAGAGAGAGAGAAAAATACCCATTCGCATCTCTACTCGCTTTCTTCGGCCTAGCCGGCGGCTTGCAGCTTCTGTATGATCTACAACATTGTCTGTATTCCCGTCAGGAATCGATATGTCGCCGATATGGAGTAGCCGGAGCGCTTGTGTCGCATATAGACAGTCAAAGCGATCGCGGCGTGCCCTGTGAACTAGATGATAGGAAATGACTAGTGACTGCTTGGGTACGCGTAAGGAGATACAAGATGCTTTGGCGTGCTTTGAGCACCTCCGTTTCCGCTACGACTCCCGTACGATCTGCAAATACATCATGTAAGCCTAGGCGGTGGTATGCCACCAATGCCTTCAATTTCTTAATGCATTTTTGTTGGGAACGTTTATGAACATAAGAAAGAGTCACTTCCATTTAAGTGTTTAATATTCTTACACCGACAGGAGAGATAGTGAAAACTCGAAATATTTGTAGGAACATTCATACATTGCTTTCTTTTGGTATACTTAAAATATTCAATGTAAAGATACAATAAGATAAAGATAAAGATATAAAATTTAAAGATTAAATACGGATATTATTATATGATAACATATCGTCTTCATTTACTTACTGGAGGCAATAAGTAATAGCACCGGAGCCAAGATGTAATTTTTTATTTTTTGGTTTTATTTAATCGTCTTATTTATATTAACGTCCTGGCGGAGTTTAGCTAATGTTATTCCATCACTCAACCAGAACACTTACACATAGACATCGACACAACAACCATTCCCTGCGATATTGCCATTTACCGCAGCTGAGGCTCGAACTCAGGATAGATAACAGCGACTAGACATGTTGTGCCACCCAACAGCAGTCGAGTTCACTGCTGCCATCTCGGTAACACATTAAATACGCCACTAAACATCCATACCCTCGCCAGGATTCGAACCCAGAACTCCGTGGTCGCAAGCCAAACGCTTTAGCATTGCGCCACCGAGCCAGAGACATCATCAATAATAATAATGATAATGATAATAGTAATAATACTAATTTTCCAGGTTGGGGGTAGCTCGTCTCCTGGCGTCGGTGATTGGCCTTAGTAGCGGAAATAGGCCGATGTTAAATAAGTGATTAAAAAAAAAGAAGGTTCTCTGGGATGAGAAGAATTTCTCCTTCAGAAAAACCGATAGAACCAGTTAGCGAAGGACCCAACATCCATCCGAGCCTCATCCCTATATGACTTGCGGGATAGGTGAAATTTCCCAGTTGCTAACTGAGGACTGTGAATAGTCATAATAATAATAATAGTAAACATCGATTTGAAAGAGGAGGAAAAGCGGACCAAATACCGTGATCTCCGGTACGAGCTCCAAGTGCTGTACCCAGGCTACTCGAACAAGATGGTCGTCCTCATAATCGGTGTCCTCGGAGGTATAAAGCCTCCGCTGCTCTCAGGATTGATGATTATACCGGCCTGTCAGAAATCTGCTACAGAGTAGCACTGAGCATGGCATGTAACATACTTGGGAGCTCAGACCCGCTTCTGCAATTAGTGAGAGATCACGAAAATGCAGGACTGTTTAAGGTGGCAAAAAGAGCCGCAGGTGAACTTGGTCTTGTATTGGACGACAGGCGAGGAGGTCGGCGCGGTGCTGACTCAGTCAGACACTGAACTTCAGCCACCTCGTCTGAAGGCCCAAATAAAAGCTGCCGAACAGGAACGTCTATTTAGGCAGCATGTTGATAAACCCATGCACGGGGTGTTCTGTAAGAACCTAGAAGCACTGGGTTTATCGACAAGGCTGACACTCGCCTTCTTGCAGAGAGGAGGCACGAACAGAAAAAATGCAGGGAATTCTTCGAAAACATAGAATCCACTCCAGCAGGACAGAGATTAAACCAAACTTTTAGACACCTTAAAACATACAGGAGAAACAACAATACGCAGCCAAGAAAATACATACCAATGCAGCATTGGGTCAGAAAACTAGAAGAAGGACACGCGGAGAGAAGTCAAATAGAACCAATACAAGAAATGGACCACTGGCCACTGGGAAAGCCACCGTCAAAAGACGAACTACTAGAAATAATGGCCAGAGCTAAAAGAAACACGGCCCCGGGAATAGATAAAATAAATAACGCACTAGTATACTATGGACCGGACAACATAAAACAGCTAACCCAAGAAATCATCACCAACGCATGGACGGAAACCACACCCCTGCCTGAGGAGTGGAACACAACCAGACAGATACCGCTCCCTAAAACCAAATCACCACAAAACGTGGACGATTACAGAAGAATAACACTCTGTAGTGTAGGGTACAAATACTACGCACAATTCCTCCTCAGAGAAATGGAAAAATACATCGGCGAACTACCAGATTATCAAACGGCATTTATCAAGGGTAGATCAACAGACGACCATATGTACACCACCAGACGGATCCTGGAAGAAAAGTGGAAAGAAGGAACAAAACTATATATAGTCTCAATTGACCTCCAAAAGGTATTTGATACCATAAGGCATGAGGCTATAGTCAACACTTTGCTCAACAGGGGAGTACCGCACTACTTAATAAACAGAATAATAAAAGCATGCCTACACGAAAACACTGCAATACAATGGTTTGGACAGACGACGGAATCAAAAATGAAGAATATGGGAGTCAAACAAGGATGTCCCCTATCCCCCCGACTATTCACCACAGTCCTGGACCAAGTGATAGAAAGCACAATAAAGGAGAATCAGAATTTCAATGGAAACGATAGAACGATAAAGCCCCCCATCGTACTTGCATACGCCGACGATATACTCATCATCACCGAGGAAGAACAAGACATCGTTAAATTTCTAAGAAACATGACACCACATCTGGATTCCTCTGGAATGAAAATAAACTTCAAGAAGAGCCTAATAATGGTCCGAGACCCATTGACAAAAACAAGTCCAACAAGTGGGGAAGAATACAAAATAGGAGACTACACCCTGAGAACCACGAATAGAATGAAATACCTAGGAACATACCTAACGAATCAACTAAAAAGGAGGGAAACAGTAAGGGAAAGAATCAAAACAGCCTACAGAGTCACAAGAGCTCTACTACCCTCCATTGAGGACAACAAACCACCATGGTGCCTAACCAAAAAGATATACACGACCATCATAATGCCTACGATGATATATGGAGTCAAAAACGCAGCAACGACAAAGGCCAACAGAAGAAGCCTGAGAAGAGCTGAAAGGGACATTATCCAACTGCTAGCAAAAACAGGAAAACCACAAAAACGACAGAAAACGTCAACATTACTAGAGGGAAGAACAATAATCAAAAGAATAGAATCATACGCAATGAAATACTGGGGACACGTCCAAATACGGGACTCGACACACGTACTAAAGAAAGCGCTGCGAATGAACAGCAACAAACTTAAAATAGGGAGGCCATGCTACACATGGATAACAACAATCGAGAGGATTATGAATAAGCTAGGAAAGGATTATACACACTGGGAAAAGCTGGTACAACAAAAAATGGAATACATTAAGGAAATATCAAGGATATACACACTGCCAGACTCAGAAACAGAAGAAACAGAAAACTCAGAAGTAGAATAGGAGAGAAGATGATCACAGACAGAAACTAAGAAGAAGCATATCACAAAAACCTGAAAGTAAAAAGAAGCACGAAAACCTAAAAGAAGCATCTCACAAACGCCTACACTTTCCATCCGATGAAGACAGAAGGAAAACAAGAAGAAACATCTCACAAACACCTACACGCTCCATCCTATGCTCCTACCCCATGCGTCATGCGGCTCTCGTTGCTGACAACAAGCATGTCCAATGTCCAATCCAGCGTATGCAGCTGGTCCGGCGGTATAAAAAAGCACCGGGGGTTTGTTCCGGCACACGGTGGGATGATCGATGGGCGATCGGGCTGCGTGGTGGAACAAATCTCCATGCACCGGAATTGGCAGCAATGCCCACCTTACGCTGACAAATCAATCAAATCAATCAATCAAGGCTGACACTCGCCTTCTTAAGGTCAACTGGGCTAAAGTCGGAAACCGAGGGATTCATTGTGGCCTGTCAAGATGGTGTCATTAACACTTTGGTTTACCGAAGCCGCGTAATGGATGTAGAGGTTCCTGATTTTAACTGCAGGACCTGCCGTCAGGCGCCGGAGTCGCTCATGCATATACTTTCTGCATGCCCGGTATGTGCGATTTCGGTCTACATCTACGGCACTCGTATGGAATAGATCAGACACCAGTGCTGACTTATGTCCCCGGAGACATCAAGTCCGTTGTCGAAAACGAGAGGTGCCGAATTTATTGGAACTACTCGTTTCCGACAGTCAGGCCAAATCAAGCCAATAAGTCTGACATAGTCCTCCCCGACCATCAAAACAAAATGATGTTTGTGATCCAGTTCTCGGCACCTGCTGAGCCAAACATCGCTTTGAAAGAGGAGGAAAAACGGACCAAACCCGGGATCTCCGGTAAGAGCTCCAAGTGCTGTACACAGGTTACTCGGTCAAGATAGTTGTCCTAATAATCGGTGTACTCGGAGGTATGGAGCCTATTCTTGGAACTGAAGATCATGCTGTCCTGTCAGAAATCTGCTGTTTGGTTGGCAGGCCAAATGCAGAAGGCATTCGTCTTGGGGACCCTTCGCCTACTTAGAGCACATGATTCTGAAATCTACGGTCACCAACCTCGCGGGATGTGGGGAGTGGTTGTGGATATTTTGCTGGACCTCTTTCCGTGTGGTGCCAGAGGCCACGGAAAGAGTGTGCAGCATCAGGAAACTGTAAAATAATAATAATAATGTGATCGAGTTCTCAGCGCCTGCTGAGATAAACGTCATTATGAAAGAGGGGGAAAAACGGACCAAATACCGGGATCTCCGGTACGAGCTCATAAGGCTCTCACTGCTGGCAACAAACATGTCCCATATCCAATCTAGCATATATAGCCGGTCCGGCGGCATGTGAAAATCTCCAGATTGGATATCCAAAAGTGACAGCAATGCCTACCATACGCTGACTAATCAATCAATCAGGCAATCGTAATCCAAATTCCTAAAGAATTAAATTTTAAAATGGTACAAAAGTTAATGCATGAACTGTATTATTACTCCGAAGGTGTCTTAGTTATTTGCACAAATTGTTCCTATCTGTTTTTTAGACCAGCTTGGAGTGTAATTTTAGACAATTGAGATAAAATGTTACACACATTTCTCTTTGTCTACATTGAAAATGTCTCGATTCACCTCGTTCTAAAAGTGGAATAATCACGTCTTTGTATTTTCTACATTTTTTTGCATATTAAGTTTTATAGTCTTTTTACGCTATTAAAAGTTCTATAAAAAGGTCAAAAAAATGCCAGGGAATCAACCAAGCTCATTACTATACAAAACATGTAAACAGTAAGACAAAT
This sequence comes from Stenurella melanura, assembly GCA_963583905.1. NCBI lineage: Eukaryota > Metazoa > Arthropoda > Insecta > Coleoptera > Cerambycidae > Stenurella > Stenurella melanura. Next base: position 87,198,283 of record OY757309.1, read on the forward strand.
CTGAAAGTGGCGATGAGATTCACGGAAAATGAATTTTCATTAGGTTATGCATCTTTTGAAAATACCTTACGGCTTAAACGTTGCATACTAAACACATATCGGTCTACATGGTGGGTCGGAAGGAAAGCTCCAAATTCTGGAGATGTATCCTACACAATAAAAGAAGATTTGTTAGTTTTAGTAAAATTATTTAAATTTTTTTGATTAACTAAAAGAAGCATTCTTCATTCAAAATATTACTTATGTGTTTTAAGAGACGGAGAGATTAGATGCAATCCAATTCTTTGTTTGTTAATTGTTTAAGTTTGATACATAATTTGTTTCGCGTGATTAAAACTTGTTTAAAAACAAAAAAAGAATATAAATAAATAAATACTTCTGGTAATTATACGTGGCTTAAAACAAAAAACTTATATAGGTCGTATAATATATACAGTTCACTTTATTCTACAGAAGCTATTTGTAGAATATGGAAACAAGGTGAAACATATTCTTTATAGGATTTTGCAAACAGTGGAAAGAAAAGCTATGAGAACTAAAGGAAAAACTATATATATATATAAATATTAATGAAATCTTTGCATTCTTTCGATAACCTGACTTCTGGTTATGCTACCAAGTGAAAATTCTTATCAGCCATTCTCATTTTAACACTAGCATCCAACCTAGTCCCCTATGGCTAAGCAGGCTAAACTAGTATCCACATGATCCCCTACGATATGTAAATTCAGTTAAAAATGAGAACAAAGGCCTGAAATTAATTTATTTACGTACCTTGTCTTTAAAATTTTTTTCATTCTAATGAATTACATTTTCATAAAATCTCATTCAGTTTCTTGGAAATGCTTAGCCTGGGACTAGGTTGGACGCTAGTGTTAAAATGAGAATGGCTGATAAGAATTTTCACTTGGTAGCATAACCAGAAGTCAGGTTATCGAAAGAATGCAAAGATTTCATTAATATTTATATATATATATAGTTTTTCCTTTAGTTCTCATAGATAGCTTTCCTTTCCACTGTTTGCAAAATCCTATAAAGAATATGTTTCATTACTATAAGCAAACAAATAATAAATAATTCACTTTTAAACATGGAAACAAGGTGTTTTGCAATACTAACATAAATAATTTTTGTTTTAAGCCGCTTTTGTTTATGTTAGCCTAGTATTGTTCCTTATTTAAATTGAAAAAATTTGAAATTAAAATTGAAAAGATATTTATTTATTGGTTTAGTCATCCTTATCACAGGTCAGTTTATTATACAACAGAGAAAAAATTTAGGGGTGAAAATGAAAAGGTATTAAATATTGGTAATGAAATAGAAAATACCCGAAATTGGAAAGCGGCAGTTGAAAGTAATTACTGTAGAAACAAACTGATATACAGGGTCGGTAAAATATTCTCTCGGGCCTCTTTCTCATAACCAATCAGCCATAAAAAGCTTTTTAATCGCGAGATAGGGCACTTCCACCGGAAACGGATATTTACCTGTGGAACAGTAAATAAAAGATAAAAGCTCCCTGCGGCGAGCGAATGCATGTATGTCTTAGCAAACAAACGAAGTGGACACAAGCAGGCAGATTAAGGTGCACACTGGAAATTCTGAAACAGATGACTTGGAGGAAGAATAAATAAGGAGATGATGATAGATGGAAAGTTAAAAGAAGCATGGGACTAAAAGGAATCATCTTGCAAACTCCTACACTTCCCACCCGACGATGACAGATTGAAACTAAAAAAGAAGCATGGAAACTTAAGAGAAACATCTCACAGGCACTTACGCTTTCCATCCTATATTCCTACCCTATGCGACATGTGGCTCTCGCTGATGACAACAAACATGTCCTATGTCCAACCCAGCTTATGCACTCGGTCTAGAGGTACATAAAATATGCGAGATTTGATTCCGGCACGCGGTTTGGCCGTCCGTTGGGTGTGTTCTGCGGACGACCAAGCTACGTGTTGAAACAAATCTCCATGGATGCCCAGAATCGGCCGCAATGCTCCCCTTATGCTGGCAAATCAATGAATTAACCAATTTCAAATGTTTCTCCATTTCTCACCACTTTTATTACATTGCTCAAAAACCGCCCGATAGAAATGTATCCCACTGCAGTACAGTACTGTATACGCCAAAACATACATTTTGTATTAGGTTTGGTCCGATAACTAATTTTTTTTTATTCCCGGTTACCTCTCACCGACTAAAAGTTTCGTCTGCCAGCGTAAATATGGTATGCGAAGTATATATATTAACTATGTGGAAAGATATCGGTAACTATTTGATTTGACCCTCCGTATCTGCCCCCTTGCCAAAAATTTCCAGAGAGAAAAGTTTCATATTTATATGCTCTCATCGATTACCGACTGGCAGGCGGTAACTTTTCGCCATTTCCTAGGCTACTATTATGTAGTATACACTCTAGGATTTTGGAACTTTCCACTCGATTCACCCTGTAGATTACTTTACTCTATTTCTTAGTTTTACTAACTACTGATTCGAATGCTGAATAGAAAAAGTTTTATTACTTCTAAGTAATTCAGAAATAAATTTAATTTATGTGCCACCAGTGATTACTTCAATAGGTACAAAAGGATTACCGCTGCACGCACTTGTTTTTACAATGAAGCGTGCACGTGGATCTCAACTTGCTATGAAAACTCCTTTTTATGGAATACTCGATGGATATAACACATTCGTTATAAAAATAACTTATATGACAACGGCAGGACATACTAGTGCATTGGTTTCCTATTTCTTGTGTATTATTTTTTGCAGATTATTAATAATTCATGCTACAATAAAAACATGTATTATTGCATATAAAGAAACATCAAGATTTATATAGTTAGTCACACTATATAAATTGTGACTTAAGATGAAGACACCCTCATATCTCGCTAATCTAATATCCGGATATTTTGAAATTTTGGTGGTGAATATACAAGGTGTCAAACTGGCAAACTGACTTAGCTAGGCTCTAGTTACTAAACCATTTGAGATATTTCAGCGGAACAAGAAACTGTACTGTTTAGCTATGAGGATGCTTTAAAATTATAGTGAATAAAATGTTCATAAAAAAGCCACCCTTCAAAATTCAACCCTTAACTCTAAAATTTCAAATGACACCATGTATGTTTTTTAACATTTTACTGTTCAATAGTTTTTTTTTTCGATTGAAAATCGGTTAATAAATAGCCGAGAAAATGAATATATAAATCAAGTTGGCCATGCCTCAAGACAGCAAAAACAAAACATTTTTAACACTTGTTAAATTTAACTGAATAAGACAGTGCAAGTTAGGTTTTTTATTCTTCTTACTAATTTTGCATTAAATTGACAAGTTTATTTACTGCGGAAAAATACGTTGATATAATTCTTATTTACGATCAGCACTTAAAAAATGGAAGAAGCACTACGGAGTTTATCGCATTCGTTTTCCTGATCGTCCAATACCAAATGAAAATACATTTGTTAACCTAGAACGCAACCTGCGGCAAGGACATTTTCTGAATAGGAATCGCAATAATTCAAGAAAGTCAGTATGTAATGAGGAGAAAGGAGAACATCATAAATGTTTTAGCATTTTATGTAAATTTTGATCCCCATGTCGTACTTCGAAACTTGTCTGAAGAACTTGGTGTAACAAAAAGTACCGTACAACGTATTCTACAAGATTTTAACACCATCCTTATAAAGATTATCTAGTGCAAGGGCTCTATCCACGTGACACTGGTAGGCACCTGGGATTTATTGTAGGTATATTAGCTGAATTTGAAGACGATCCGAACTTTTTATCTGAAATAACACAGGCCTGCGATATATAACTTTTAATTTCCCCTTAAAATAACAATACTTTTACTTCCTTCGCATACCGAGGGCAGGTATTGTATTTTTTTGGACTTTCACGTTTCAGAACATGTAGATTACGAAAATGTAGGTTTTTCAATTCCGTCAGCCTGTCTGTCAGTCTTTCTGTCTGTGTTTGTCTATCTGTCTGTCTGTCGGTCTCTTGGTGCATTAACTAAAAAACTTCTTGACGGAGAATAGTGAAATTTGGTAAGTAGCTGACGCCACTGGCACCGAAGAAATGTTTAGACTTTCACTGCAAAATATACAGGGTGGACCGTCTAAAGGGAATAGATAATGGAAAAAAAAAATCGCTCAAATTTAAAATTTCCATGTTTCGTAACATTCTAAACCTATTTCAAAATTTTTTTTTTTTTAAATTTAGAAAAATATTTTGAAACTGAAAATATTGTATAAAATGGATGATGGCAAAAATTTTTTGTTTTCCAAAATTTAAAACATCCAGGTTTCATAACATTCTAAACATATTTTAGAAAAATATATCTTTTTTTGAAAATCAAAACGAAAAAAATTTTGAAATTTTTTTATAAAATGGACGGAAAAAAATGTTTTCCTTCAAATTTAAAATATCCACGTTTCATGGCATTCTAAACATATTTCAAAACAAATTTTGTTTTGAAAAAAATGCCAAGAGGCCTTCTTGATAAGAAACTTCATTCTTTTTAATATATTCCAGGCCTGGCAAAAGTATTCTTAGAGTGACTGGGTTAAAAGTAGTTATAAATAAAATTGCAAAATGTGCTTCTTCACAAATTTCTAACATATTGTTCTTAAAGACACAATGAAGGTAAGACAAATATTTGTATACTCGTTATATATTATCTAAAGCATTAATATATCGCATCCTTTCTTTATTCAATATGCTTATATGTATACAAAAACGTGTTGAAATATTAATGTACAATTAGCACTATAACGCGAAAAGATGCAAGTAAACGGCCATTTTGAAAATCAAATTTAGTGATGTGTAGGAAAAATTCTGTGAATTCTATTGTAATGACTGGATAGATTTTTTTCTGTTCCACAATACTGCCCAATTTTTTTCCAGATGCTTTACTGAAAAACCTCGAGAACCTGTGGTTATAGATGGAGAGCTGGCTAAGGAAATTGATAAAATAAGTAAAAAAAAATAAAATTAAGTTACCTAAACGGTTTTATTGTAAAAAAACATAATATTGATGCAGATAATGTACTAAAGGCAAAAAAATAATTAGGTAGGTAACAGGTACCAGTCATCACACCACTCTCCTCATCAATCTAGAGCATTGATCGGACTAAAATAAAATCGTAGGGCGAGTCGAATTTCTATTATCTACAGTCAACCGCTCATATTATAGGTATGCTTTGGATGCATCTTCTCAATGGACAACTTGTGTAAAAGTAAATCCGTCACTATTAGTTAGTTACTTAATATTTCTCATTCTATTTAGTTCATTTAGTGCCTCATTATTACAAGGTTTCGTTCGTGTCAGTTGTCTAAACTCTATGATCCGCCATTTTGTTTCCGACGCCATTTTGGATTAGGAATTTTTTTTTTAATTGTACTGTGTTCTGCTTGTCAAGTCCTTTCATTTGATACCCATATTGAAAAAGAATATGTAATCTTGGATTTACAATGATAATATATACATAATTATATTGTCATCAGAGCTAAAGGTGTGTACCAAATTTCAGATCAATCGATCAACAGAAAGGAGGTAAAATTTTAATTTATGCGTTAATTTTTAATTAAAATAAAATCTTCGAGTGCAGTTCAGAAATGATGAGTGGTTATAGTTTTTAACTGTGGAAATAAATAAATGCGATGTAATTTTAGGGTAAGAAATAAGAGCCCAAAAGTTGAAAACAAATTAAAAATAGTATGTCCGTACAGGATTCGAACCGAGGAATCCGCTGACAATGTCGTCGCTTAACACAATGTGCCACGGTCGGGGTGGACTTGAAATTTCAATTAGTTTCGTCGGAAAAAGCAAAACATGAAATTTTTAAATATTCATATCTAAATAAATACGTCAGCATGGAGGCTTCCTAATGTCGATATCGAAAGATCGAAATTGGCATTATCACGGCATCGTTATAGTCCCGTTTAATTAGGAAACATTAAAGATATTTTCCCAGCTAAGTTGTCTAAACATAATTTTCACCCCCCGTAGTTCTAAAAAAGAGTGGTTTTTGAGAAATACTTATAAAGGAATTTTAGCGCTTTTTCGCCTTTCTCTATTTTGAGGAAAAACTATGCCTTTTGGTGAAAAACATTAGTAAATCAAGTTGTAGAGCATAAAATTTCCTACAAATTTTGTCTCTACATTTTTGTTCGACTTCCGCATAGTCTCGCCGCTAGAGTGCGCGAAAAAAATATATATCTAGACTTCTGCACCTCTTTAAAATTTTTAGCCAAAATTATACATTTTGGTGAAAAATGTCAGGAGATCAAAGTTGCAGAGCATAATATTTCCTACAAATTTTGTCTCTACTCTTTTACGCTATGCGGAATTCGGACAAAGACGGAGAGTCAAAATTTGTAGGACTTTTATGCTCTTCAACTTTGCTCTCCTGATATTTTTCACCAGAGTGCGTAATTCTGGCTGAAAATCTAATAAAGTCGAGAAAGTCTATATATTTTTTTCGCGCCCTCTAGCGGCGAGATCATGCGGAATTCGGACAGAAATGTAGATACAAATTTTATAGAAAAATGTATGTTCTACAACTTTGCTTTCCTGATATTTTTCGCCAAAATGCATAGTTTTTCCTCAAAATAGATAAAAAGCGAGAAACACCTAACACTCATATATATGTATATATTTCTCAAAAATCACCCTTTTTTAGAACTGCGGGGGCTGAAAATCATGTTTAGACAACCCAAATGCTTCACTTTTTACTGGTCTCATAGCTGTGGAAGTTTCTCCATAAAACAGCGATTTCTTGACTAATTTGAAGGGACTATTAATTGCCTGGGTGAAATCGAAAATTCGAACCGTAGTGAATAAAAAATAGCATTTTTTGACATTTCGCGAATTTGATTTGTTTTTTGTTCCATTAATGTCACTGGTACATTAATAACCGGAAATTCCGGAAGAATAGAAAGATTTTAAATATAAAAACAAAATTACCAGTACTGCACCTTGACCAATGTCAAATTTTAATAATTTGAAAAATTTTCTTACAGCTTTACCGACTTCTGGCAACGTTTAATCCCGGATCTAGACTTCTGTTAATAATATTACGCAATTTCTAAAGTTAAAAACTATAACTACATAATATTTCAGAGCTTCACTCAAAGATTGTATTTTGATTAAAAACACAGGTCCACAAAAAAAATCTTGTGTTTTTAAGACGAGACCCTACCTATCCTTGGTAAAATTTTCCGCTGAATCCAAAAATGATAAAAACAATTTTCTGACGTGTGGATTCCCCCCATACACCCTCAATTCCCTCAAAAATTCAAAACTGGCCATGCAATCCACCTATCTTTAGGAAAATTTTCCGCTGAATCCGATAATGATCAAATAAAAATTTTCTAACGTATGGATTACCCCCTATACACCCTCAATTCCCCCCAAAAATTCAATGAAGCCAAACTGCCCATCCAAGCTGCCACCTATCTTTAATAAAATTTTCCGCTGAATACGAAAATAATAAAAAAGGAATTCTGACGTATGGATTCCCCCCATACACCCACAATTCCCCTCAAAAATTCAAAAAATCCTAACTGGCCATCCAACTCACCTATCTTCAGTAAAATTTTCCGCTGAATCCGAAATTGATCAAATAAAAATTTTCTGACGTGTAAATTACCCCCAATACATCCTCAGTTCCCCCCAAAATTTAAAAAAATTCAAACTGGCCATCCAACCCACCTATATTTAGTAACATTTTCCGCTGAATCCGAAAATGATAAAAAAAGGATTCTGACGTATGGATTTCCCCCATACACCCTCAATTCCCTTAAAAAATTCAGAAAATCCAAACAGGCCATCCAAATCACCCTATCATTTTCTGATTCAGCGGAAAATTTTAAAGACACGTAAGGTCACGTCTCATAAACACAAGATTTTTTTTTGTAGACCTGTGAAATTAACGCGTTTGACCGCCCGCCCACGCTTCCTTCCCCGGGATGGACTTCTGACTGCAGAGCTATGTACTTTCAACTCTCCTTTTTTACAAAAAAGTTTTCACTGCATCTTATCATTTTTTAATTTCCGTAGCCACATCTTAGGCTATTACCATACCTTGGTTGCCTGTCCAAAAAATTTCCATTTTTTTGACAACGAAAAATGTTCATCTGACTTTGTTCATTTTGCTAACTTCTATCACATATATAGTAGCCGGTGAAAAAATGCAATATAGTATACAAATAATTTTTAAATAAGTAGAGGGAAGCAAGAGTGCATTAATTATTAATTTGAATATATTGTTTAATAATAATAATAATTAATTAGATAAATGTAGAATCAACTCAATAAATGCAGACGTGTAATTATATTGAGAAATCTTAATTTACCATCGAGGTCACATTTTACACCTAATCAACATTACATACATTAACATAATTTAAATTAACTGTAACATTTTGCACAATAAGAACTATAATATAATACAGAAAAATTGATGCTATCCTTTCTCAATGCCATCGTGATCATAAAGAACTTATTAAAAACTGTTGCGCTCAACAACCTGTCGGTGTGTCCCGCAACCTTAGAAAATTACACGCAATAAAAACTATAAAACGAATATAGTCTGGCAAACGGCAGTGGTCGGCATTTGCAAAGGTGCTTTGAGACGCACTAAACTGTAACGTTTGACAAGTATGCCTCCCATGTGCAGAAAGTGCCATGCCACTGTCATCAGTTTAATCCCTGTGCGACCTCTAGCGCCGACACGAGACCACATTAAACGTTCTTATTCAGTGGCAACTCGTTAATAGCAATGAAGATTTTCGAATTCTGGTTTTATTCCAATCACTAAGAAAGTACGTAGTTTATAATTACTGAACAACAATTAACCTTCCCATACTAAGCAGTAAAGATTCCATTTTTGAGTTAGTTAAATACTAGTCAAAGACTGGAATAGGTGTTTAACATATTTGCTATTCTTGTTCAATAGTAGTTTTCAACTTTTAATGTAAAAACATTGATACAAATAATTCTATAAGAATAGATATCCAGATGAAGTCTATTGCGTGTATGTAAACTGCAACTAGTTATTTATGCAGATCATGATTTGAAATGTTTGATAGCGAATTAAGGTAGTCTAAAATTGTCTCCCGATATTTCTACCGCTGAAAATGAGTAATAAGGGAGATATACCCCTTAAAAGGCGGATAATAAATTTAAGTTTTTCTGCATTTCTCCCTTAAAATATCAAATTCATATTTTAAACTTAGTCATGGACCATCTGGACACTATTATACAGCATCAATCAAACCCTCCCTTCTGTTTAAGGTGTAGTTTTAGGGGGTGATTGTCAGTATTTTCCTCATTTTTAATGTTTTTCAAACCTCTAAAAGTTATTGTAAAACACTAATTTTCAGATCACTGGAAATAAAAAAGATATTACTGCATTTCGATAAACCAATCCATCTCGATTTAATTGTGTTTAGAGAACAACGTGCATTTGCAACATTTTTTACACATTCTTTTACACATAAAGAATGCTTTGAAGTATTACTTTGACATTTGTGTTATTTACTAGACTTTGATTCTCTTCTTTGAAATAATTGTTAATGTTATTTAAACATAGGTGATTACGATTACACGTTCTCTGTATTAACACACGTGAAATATATAGAACATGGTTACACAACCACTATCTAATAGATGGATTAGTTGGGGTTCAGATACACTGATTGAGCGGCCTACTCGGCCTCCTGACCTAACTCCCCTTGACTTCACTATGTGGAGTTATCTAAAATCATGAGTTTATAATACACAAATTGAGAGAAGGTAATGCTGCTGCTGCTGTAAAATGTTGTGAAGATAAAACTTTTTTAAGTGCAGAACGTCAGCTTAGAGAAATAGGAAGACTTCAAGTGAAAAACAGAGACGCTGGCTCTCCAAGAAACGCCAAAACTATTGAAGAAGAAATATTAGATATTTTAATAAATACCCAAAGATTCCTATCTATGCCCTCACCTAAACACTACAGCTGGCGCGCTAGTAGTTATCTAAGACCACATTTAAATAACGCTACATTGTTGCAATGTATATTGAACAATGCACGTTATTCTGGAATACACAATACAAAATAGATTGATTGCAATATAGTAACAGGTAAGAAAGGCAAAATTTTGTAAAAACCTCGCAAAAATTAATAAAAGGATCATCTCCGGGATTTAACCCGGAGAATCATCATCATCATAACAAATTTTATTTTAAATTAATAATATACAAACATTGCCTCCCCGAATCGCGATTAGGAACCAACCAGACAACCACGTCGCACAGCGTCGTGGTGTACGTAAGGTTGGGTGAATCACGACCGTTTTGGCTCAATAAAATGAATACAAAAAGTTAAAACTCCTGCCGCCGGTGGTGGCTTAAAATTAACATTAAAATTAATAATATCTGTATTACAGATTTAAAACATTTAAAATTAACACTCTAAAAACTATTGGGGCACAAGGTACTAAGCACTATTAAATTTTGATTTCTGGCACGGGGGAAAAAACTCAACGAAAAAACCCGTTCGAAGCAATTGGACCCAACGGTCTACCCGCCGTCGGCAAGGTAGGGAAGGCAAATAATTAAGATTTTTTTTAATAGTTACAATTTTTAAAAGGTTTTTCGGTCTAAAATGAATTTAGAACAAAAAAGAACAAAATGACAAAAAAAGACAAAAAGACAAAAAAAAAACAAACAATTGACAAACAGACAAGAGGGGAAAAGGATAGATAAATATATAAAGGTGTGAAGGGAAAAGTGTGTGATAGAGAAAAGTTATGGTTAAGGAAAGTGTGGCTAGAGAGGTTGCCGAAAGATAGGCAACGCCTGGTATGGTAGGGGGTGTTTGATCTGGAATGGGGCATTATGCATTCTGATTCTGGTTATGTTGCGTGTTAGCGGACAGTCGCCCAGTTGAAAGGCATAAAATCTCTGCGATGTTTCCCGGACGAAGTCCGCTAGTGGCGTTATGTCGTTGCAACGATCATATAAATCTCTGAGGGAGGTGTACCTGCTCGAATCTGAGATGAGGCGCATAAATTTATGTTCCAGGACCTGGAGTTTTTTCATTGTCGTGGCCGAGATGCTGCACCACACCGGCGTCGCGTATGTGATGGCCGGCCTGATCACCATCGTATACAATAATGTTTTATTTCGTCTGTCTAGTCCGCTACCCCTTGCCAGAAGCGGATACAGACTCCTGGACATGGAGTAGACCTTACGTATAGTCTCGTTGATGTGAATGTTAAACGTCAGTCGTTTGTCTAAGTTCACCCCCAGATACTTCACGCACCTTTTTATTGGAATTTGTTGACCCCGGATCGAGATTGGTGTCAAAATGCGGTTCTCAGTGAACCGACGCGTGAAGAGAATGGCCTCCGACTTCGCAACGTTGATACGAATCTTCCACTTGTCGTAATACGCCGTGACACGGGCCATGTGTGCCCTTAGCAGCATGTTCGCTGCTTGCGCATTATGCGAATGTGCATACATGGCTGTGTCGTCGGCGTACTTGGCAAGCTTGGTATTCGGAAACTCCGGGAAGTCGGATACATACAGGTTGTATAACTTTGGTGACAGGCACGACCCCTGGGGGACTCCCGCGCGAATGTCCCGGAGAATGAGATGATGCATTCTCTGCACTTTCAAGTTCCGAGAAAATTCAAAAAAATTTGGAAAAACTTTTTGATTTTAGGTTTTTTTGCTCTAGCGAAAAAGATATTTACAAATTTTTGTCTTACTAAAGCCGTTTAAGAGAAAAATCCACTTTTCCACTTATAGTTTTCAGCCGCTCCGAAATGCTCGGAAAGTGAAATCTCTCCGGGAGTTTCGTACGACCAGACACATCGATCGATAATTCTTACTATTCAGAGCCGCTAAAAAAATTAAAATAACATAAAATGTAGAGAAAAGTCTCAGCTTTAGTGTGGAACTAATCACAAAGTTGATGCAAATTTTTACCATAGAGAAGAAAGTGTTAGAATTAGGTTTAGTAAACTTTATATGGTTGATTTATTCATATCTTTGAGTTTTATGCATCCTTCCTATTTATCCCGTAAGAATAGACGGCGTGGATTCGACTCCACGTACTTTAATCTCTATTTCGTGAAAATCCCATTGAAGAATGTTAAGAAAGAAATAGGTTGTATATGTTTTACTGTATAATTGTGCATTTTCTGAACGTGTATGAATAATGTGGACAAATTCAAAAAGTACTGCATGCATTTAAAAAACTCTAAGGTCATTCGAAAGAATATATTTTATTGTACTTAAGTATAATCCGAAAATTAAGACTGGCTATTATTAATAAGATATACTTAGCGGATTGAACTGCAAAATTTGGAGGTGATTAATCGATGAGAAATATGCCCTCTACTTTGATCGTAAGGCCTATTTTTCGAACAAAAGTAATTGCAATAAAATATTAATTGGATTAATATATCATTAAATAAGAATATATCAGCAAAATGAATTATCATTCTAACGACTCCAGGTAATGATATGAATAAATCTGTGGATCAACTATATAAAGTTTACTTCTAACACTTTTTCTCTATGATACATTTTTTTATGAATTTTGTGATTAATTCCACATTAAAGCTGAGACTTTTCTCTACATTTTGTGTTATTTTCATTTTTTTAGGGGGCTCTGAATAGCAAGAATTCTCGATCGATGAGTCCGGTCGTACGAAGCTCCCGGAGAATTCTAATTTATCGCGCATTTCGAAGCGAATCAAAACTATACGTAGAAAACTAGATTTGTCTTCTACGCGGATTAAGTCAGACAAAAATTTGACCTTTTTTGTAGAGGTAGATACGAGCTTTTGTTGAAAGCTTTTTTCTCTATTTTGGGAGCAAGAATAATAAAAACAAAATATTAAATTACACAAAAACTATTAAAATTAAAAATATTCCTCTTGCAGAAAAAAGTTTTGCAAGAAATTTGGGCTTGGCAATGGCCGATATATTAAAATTTGGCGAGCATATAAATAACTTAACACGTATCTCCTTTGCCAGGTTAAAATTTTTGTGTAACTTTAAGGACACTTTTCTAGTAAAACTAAAGCATTATTATGTGATACGATGATACTCTTTAGATTTGATTATGCTGATGTCGTGTATGGGCCAGCACTGGACAAATACTTAATCAATAAAATAAAGAAAGTACAAAGAGCCTGTCTCCACGTTGTTTACAAAATTAGAAAATATGAGTTAAATGAATTATCTTGGTTACCTATGGAGCAATGACGTAATCTTCACATGGCGACATTTGTTCATCAAATAATGACAACAGCAAAGTATTTGAAAGAAAAATTACTTCCCCGATCTAACTTTCACGTTTTAAACATAAGGTCTGACAAAGTGTTAAATATCCCCAATTTTAAAACAACATATTTTAAAAAATCCTTTCCTTATGCAGCCTGCCGCCTTTACATTAATATACCTGAAAATTTGAAAATAATGCCAAGTCAAAATTTAAAAAAGCTATGCACCATTATCTATTGCAAAACGATTAAACAATAATAATGATAAAAATAAATAAAAAATGGAACAATAATAGCTTAAAAATATGTAACCATTTATTTATTATGTATGTATCAGAGTATAGAATTTATATATATTTTATGCTTCATACTTAATTATTAACTGTTAAATGTAATAATGTTGTACTTAGTAAATGTTGATGTTTAGGGTTAAGTGTTAGAGAACCAAAAATGTAATGTTAACTTCGCCCTTAATAAAGACAACTTAATATTTTTTATTATTATTATTTTGGCCGCTAGAGCAAAAAAACCGAAAATCAAAGAGTTTTTCCAAATTTTTTCGAACTTTCCCGGAACTCATTCTCCAAGTTATTACCTACTTAAATCCCGGAGATTATCCTTTATTAATTTTTGTTACCCTAAATGGCTAATTTGCCTGTACTAAGAAGCCCCAGCAGAAAAAATTCCTCCTGTGTAGCATAAATTATACCATCCATATACTGCAGTTTCAGGCTTTGGCCTTCGTCAGTACATCAAAGCCTGAAACTGCAGTATACGAATGGCATAATTTACGCCACACAGGATGAAATTTTTTCTGCTGGGGCTTATTGCAATCAATCTATTTTGTATTCTGCATTACAAAATAACGTGCATCGTTCAATATACATTGCAACAATGTAGCATTATTTAAATGTGCTCTTTTATAACTACTAGCGCGATAGTTGTAGTGTTTAGGTGAGGGCATAGACAAGAATCTTTGTGTATTTATTATATGCAACCCCTAGAAAACCGGTTGTTGTGAACTATAGGTATCTTTAGTAAGTATTGGTAATGGAAGATCCTACGATAAGGACTAAAAGATTAGACATAAGAATGGATGTATCTCACCAAAGCGTTTTTAGAGTAAATACTACATGAAGAACAATTGCATCCGTTCCATTACCGAAAAACTCAAAAATTATTTACCTGAGAATATGCCAATAAGAGTTGATTTTTGTGAATTTTTTCTTGAACAAACGCAAAAGGCTCCATTTCTTTTAAGTACAATACTTTACTGACAAGGCTACATACAAACGACAAGGCATGTTTAGTTCCCAGAATATGAATTTCTGGACTGAGAAAAATTCTAATGCAGCAATACAAATCCATTTTCAACATACTTTTAAAATAAATGTGTGGGCGGCAACTCTAGGGAATCAGCTTGTTGGATACCATATATTTCCTTGATATTTAAATGGCGATATGTTTTATGATTTTTTTGCAAATACCATCAAATATTAAGTTATATTTCATTGCGAAAGAGAATAAATAAGTTTTTTATGCACGACGGCGCAACATATTGTAGCAGAAAATACAGAACATGGTTACACAACCACTATCCTATTAGATGGATTGGCCGAGATGCAGATGCACCGATTAAGCGGCCTGCTCGGCGTCCTGACCTAATGATTTCACTATGAAGAGTTATCTAAAATTACGAGCTTATATTGACACGATTGAACAGATGAGAGAAGAAATCGATCAAGGGTTTACAATGCCACAGAATGACAAAAAAAGACTTAGATTGTGCATAAGAGAAAATGGAGGACTTGTCGAACAATTTTTGAAATTTATAATCAGCTATTTTCTCTGTTTAATTATGTCCGAAGGTATTATTGCATGACGATGGTTCCATTGTAGTTCTTTCATCAAGCTACAACCAGAGTGTACAGTGGGGTTGAACTATCAAAAATAAGAAAATTTAAATTTATCGGTATTGTATTAAAAATTGGTAGTAACTGTTATCGAAGAAGCTGATATTGAATCGAATGTCAAAAATAAAGTGTTCAAAATTACGTATCCAATAAGGCCATAATTTCAAAGTTTATGCCTAATTACATGTTTGATATACATGCAGATCATCAACATTCTCTTATAGCAAGTATAATGTGAAAGCTTAAATTTCAAACGGCAGATATTATATTTTTCTGTGTAGAAGCTACATAAGATGCCGTTAAAAAGGGTGTGCAAAGTTTTTTGGAAAAACTTACACCATTCTCAGGAAACGGTTACCAAAATTTATTGATTAATTGATTAATTGATTTGAACCGCGTGCCGGAACAAATCTTGGATGTTTTATACACCGCCGGACCGGCTGAATACGCCGGACTGGACATGGGACATGCTTGTTGTCAGCAGTGAGAGACACATGAAGCATAGGGTGAGAATATATGATGGGAAGCATGTTCCGATTTATTTTCCATCTGTCATCATCGGATGGAAGTGTATACGTTTGCGAGATGCTTTTATTTAGTTTCCGTGCTTCTTCTATGTTTCCATCTATCATCATCTCCTTATTTATTTTTCTATTTCTACTGTTTCTGGATCAAGCAGTGTACGTGTACACCTCTTCCTGCCCGCTTGCGTCCATAGGTATATTTTTTCGTGTTTCCCAGAAATCTGCGTTTTGGCTCACCGCAATGAGCTTTTATTTATATTAACCGTTCCACAGGTAAATATCCATCTACGGTGGAAGTGCAGGGAAGAGAACTGTCTCGCAGTAAAATGAGCTTGTCTCAGCGGGTTATGAGAAAGATGCCCGAGAGAATATGTTTTACACCTTTTATATTAGGTTGTTTTTAAAGCTATCAGTTTTAGTTTTAGTTTCCGTTCCAATTCCGGTTATTTCTCTATATCATTACCCATGTTTAATAACTTTTCAGTTTCAATTCTTAATTCTTTTCAATTTAAATAAAGAAATAAGCTACATTAATAAACTAAACTACCGGTTAAACAAAACTTATCTGTGTCGTACACAGCTGACTATTTATATTGCCTTATAATCACATGTTGCTTATTATATCGTGCACTTGAAAAAGGGGACCCAGGTATAGATTTTGCGACCAGGCACTTTCTTGGGTCATATATAGACGCTTTTGTGATGCTATGTTCAACTAATATAATTTAATCAAATGTCAGCTGTATCAATCAATGTAGAATTATTCACGCTTTAATTCAACACAATTTCGTACGATTTGTTACCGTTTTAACCGAGTTTATTTCGAGATTCTTTAGGAGCTACCAAATACGCGTCTGTCACCAACTCGACCCACTTTGAACTCCTGGAAACGATTACCAAAATTTATGAAATTAAATTTTACCGTCGCTCGTCACCTAATTAACTGGACCTGTTTACCTTATATAGAGATATTGAGGTTAGTATTAAAATAAACAAAAAATAAAACCGTATAAACGAATTTTTAACCGGTCTAATTAGCCGGCAACGATTCAATTTTATTTAATAATTTTTAGCGACCGTTTCTTTGAAGGTTGTTCAATTTTCTCCAAATTTTTTTTACTCATCCGTGGGTGGCATAGGTAACTGTATTACCACCAGTAAAATATTCAGCATTGTTCAACAATTTGATGCTAGACATCAGACAGGTTCCATTTATAATTATTAAATTCGACATCAGGAAAAAAACTGAATTAAAGATTTATTCACGTCAATAAGAACTCTTGACCTTTGGTCATGGTACTTCTAAGTATTTCTAAGAAGTAAAAAACATTGTGAAAGCGGTTTCGGAACTACTGGGGTATTCCACATAGAGAGTACAACTAGTAAAGCCATTCATATGTCACAAACTGTTTTCCGCCGCGTACGCTTGAAATGAGAATGAGTTTGTTAGTACAGGGCAGGATCAGGATGCCAGGATAATCATTATTATAAATAAATAAAAAAATTAAAAACATCTCGGTTTTAAGAACAAACTGATACAGTTAAACATGCATTAAATAGTAGAAAATAAAAAAATAGCAAACGTAGAAGCGTGGGTCATCCGATGAGTTAAGATTTCTTTTTTTCCAGGTATTTTATTTGAATTCTTTTACTTTCACGTCCACGTGGTGGATTGGAAATATAGTAATAGTAAAAAAAATTGGTTTAGAATGTCATGAAATTTTCTGTCTGTCTGTCGGTCTGTCTGTCTATAACTTTTTTTTTTGTCCGCACGCTTTCTTCGGAACGCTATATGATATTGACTTGAAATAATGTACACGTATGTATTATAACGAGATCTGGAACTGGATTGTTTTTTGAAGATATCCGGTGAAGGGTTGGGGATAAATAGGGCTAAATATGGGGAAATATGTAAAGCAAGCTGGTAATAGTACAGAAACTTGAAATTTGATGTGTGTACTACTAGCCAAGGCCTCAGATTTTTCATAATATTTTTCAACCCCCCACCACCCCTAGGCCATTATTAAATTGGTTGATAAAATAAAATTGAGATACTCATTTGAAATTTGGTACACGTATATATTATAACGGCATCTGGAACCGGATTATATTTTGAGATGATTCCGTTGAAGGATTGGGGTTAAATAGGGGAAATAGGGGAAAATAAGTAAAGCAAGCTGGTCCGAATACAGAAACTTGAAATTCTATGTATATACTAGAAGCCAAAGTCTCAGATTTTTTTATAATATTTTTCAAACCCCCACCACCTCTACTCCATTATTAAAGGGGTTGATAAAATAATATTGAGATATTCTTTTGAAAATTGGTACACGCATAACGACGTCTGGAACTAGATTGTATTTTGAGATGATTCCGTTGAAGGGTTGGGGTTATATAGGGGTAAATAGAGAAATATAAGTAATGCAAGTTGGTAAGGGTACAGAAATTTGAAATTCGGTGTATGTCCTAGAAGCTAAGGCCTCAGATTTTTTAGTAATATTTTTCAACCCCGCACCACCCTTAATCCATTATTAAAGGGGTTGATAAAATGAAATTAAGATATTCACTTGAAATTTGGGACACGTATGTATTATTATAAGTAAATCAAGCTAGTAAGAGTACAGAAATGTGGGATTTGGTGTATGTACTAGAAACCAAGGCTCAGATTTCTTTCTAATATTTTTGAAACACTTCCATCTCCGCTCCATTATTAATGGGTTTGATAACATAAAATTGAGATATTTACTTGAAAGTTAGTACCCGTATGTATTGTAATGACATCTGATTGATATGATTCCATTGAACGTGGGACGTGGTAGGTTGTGAATAGGAGAAAATAAGTAGGGTAAACTTCAATTTTAGCTCATATGGAAGAAACCAACGCCTCAAACTTTTCTGTGACATCTGCTCCAAATATTATTAAAATTCTAATTTCCACATACTAGAGTGCAAATCTAGTCAAGAGGTTTCCTTTAAAGTGACTTGGATGAAAAATCTAGATGTGGAAGTAGTGATTGAATTGTGATCGAATTGTGAACAACTTTCAATATGTCCATTCGTCTGTCTGTCTGTCCGTCTGTCCATCCGATACGTTTCTTATAAGCAAGATGACTTAAGAACGGAAAGTTCGATTGTATTGAAATTTTTACAGTTAAGTTAGTGTTAGATAGAGGAAGAACCCATTTTGATCCCTTGAACCGTCTTTGAACAAAATCGATCAATTAATTAACCAAAAAATATCCAAAACTAATATTGCTTACGGAAAAAACTGTGATTAGCATCCTATAGAATATGCAACAATTATATAAAAAATGCAGTATTTCCGCGAAAAGTATATAATAATGTTTAGCTTGCTTCTTTTTAATTTGATAATATTAAAATTGTGTATCTTTTCCCAAAATGAAAATATTTGTCAATCTTGGCTTTATTTTTTATTCTCGTTCTCTTCATTTTTTTAAAATTCCGCCAGCTACTCTAACTCCAACATCTGCACTACATTTCCCTACTAGCTCTTTTACGCACTTACTACATTTTACAACTAATACACGCAATTCTTTCCTATCTAAACAATTACACTACTAGAAATGCATGTCAATGTACAGGGCGTTTCATGAGGAACTGTACATACTTCCAGGGGCGGTAGAGGTCTACTTGGGTATTTAGGAGGCCATTGAAATTTTCCTATGGCTCTTGATTTCTGAGATAGAGGATGATAAATTGATTTTGGTCTAAATATATTTTGGTCAGAACGTCTTTAGTATTTTTTATTTAAATATTAAACACTTTATACACTTATCACAGTTGATAGATTGCTATTAAATTAATTCCAGTGCCGGACTTTTTTAATTTGATTTTTCCGACTTCTGTAAAAATGATCAATCTGTAATATTTTTCTTAACATTGAGGTGCCAATGATAAAAGTCCATACATCACTGAACATAGGCATGTAATTAGATTTGTTGTCGCACCTTTGTTGATCTTTTTACAAGCGACTGAATTTGGCAAAAAGGGGAATTTGAAGAAAAACAGCTTTATTTACTTACATCAATTGTCAAAATAATTAAAAATGGTTACATTCACTAGTTACAAAAAATATTTAAAAATGTTGCATATGCTTAGAGCAAATTTAATGTTGAAAATGAGAACCTCCAGCTTCCATACATTTTTGTTTGCGTTTATTTAAATTGCCAATAGATTTTCTAATTTGCGCAGGATTGTTTCTAATTTGGTCACTACAGAGGAGAACTCGCTGAAGTAACTGATTTCTAGTATTTATAGGAACACTGTAGACTTCAGTTTTGAGATATCCTCATAAAAAATAATCGACGGGGTTGAAATGTGGTGTTCTAGCCGGCCAAGGATGAGGTCCCCCATGTCCAATCCATCCGTTTGGATACCCATTATCCAAATGCCTTCTACGAAATGAGGAGGAGCTCTGTCGTGCTGGAAGTATTGTCATGTTACATTAACACCTTTCATTAAAATAGGTAAAATATTTTGTAAGAAATCTAAATAAACGTCTGTAGTTAGTTATGCTGCAAGAATATGTGGGACAATTAGGTTGTTGTTAATCATACTACACCAAACATTTATCGAAAACTTATGTTGAAAATGGGCTTCTCTTATAGCATGAGGATTGTTTTCGGCCAAGTTATGTATATATCGTATGGGTATTTTTACAATTTAAACAAATTATAAAAGTTCCTTGGATAAACCCTAATTCAGATGGACTATAATAAGCTCGAGAGGAACTGCATAATTTAAAAGTACAAGTGATATTAATTTCAGTGCGATAAAACTATATATATAGAGTTTTACAGCGACAAAAATGCATACTCTTGTTGCCAAAAATCTAACATAAGCAGTTGTTTCACTACTAATAATAAGACAGACACACAAAAAAAAGTGGAGAACCAGAGGGAGACCCCCCTATTTCAATGTATTTTGGGACACTGAAACCGAATATGAATATAAAAATGGTTTTAGTTACTCAGTTTTGACCCTTACAGTTGAAATTCCAAAAATCTGATAAAATTCAGCAGTACGTAGGGAGAGGAGAGAAATCGTATGGCGCTAACTGCAGCTCCGTAACTGCTATTCGAGCAGTCAACTCGCAAAATGGCCAGAAAGTGAAAACCAAATATTTTTTCGCATTTCTGGAGGCCCTATCTCAAAAACGAAAGCAGCTAGAGAGCTGCGGTTTGCCCTATTCGATTTTTCTCCTCTATCTACGCACTGCTAATTTTTTCCAGATTTTTAGAATTTTAACTCCCCAGGAGGGTTGCAGGGGGTGGTGTTAGGGGAAAATTTGGTAATAAAACTTTTTTATTGTCATATTCGGTTTCAGCGTCCCAAACTACATAGGAGTAGAAGGATCTTTTTTTGTGTGCCTCTGTAATTTTTAATTGGTGCAATGATACTAAAAATCTCCCGTTTTATTAGCTATCATGTTAAGGACTGAAATAATCTATACAAAATAATTACCTAACTTGATTGATGAAGCTTTTGTATGATGTCTTCATTTTACATCCTTGATTCAGTCAAATTGATCATAAACCATTTATTTCATTTTTTTACGTAAAATATTTCCTTTTCGTATAATGCAAACGTTTTAAAATGATCCGGAGTCCAACACTGAAACGTGATGTGCGTTGACCTGACCTGAGGCTGAGCTCAGTTCAAATGTTATTGTTATTAAATAAATAACCTATAATTGGCCAATTTGTATTCATTTAAATAATAAATTTAAAATTACCCCTTTTTATTAAGCCCATCCTAATAAAAGTGTATTTTATTATAACTGCATAGAATTACGTCAGTTAAAAGGTCTATAAATACCGAGCATAGTTTTTGCGTTCATTGCCGGTAATTTGTTAACATAAATGTTACTTTTATGAATCCTTAGAAAAGGCATTTAATATGTGTTACTTAATTAAAAAAGTAGGGACAGTTCCTATTTGCCTGTATGATAGGCACGAACACACATACGTACACACTCACAAACATATTTTCAGGAGTGCCCATAATCAGGACAGTAGGTAGCTAGAAATACGTCGTAGGGGTGTTCATCGAATTTCAGCAGGAGTCATTCTAACCTCCAATTACGAAAATATGCAAAATAGTTCCTCCCAGGTAATGTTGGAATTTCCTAGCGGGTGCCCAAATGTCGCTAGGGTGTACTGAGCATCCCCTGGTACCCCTCTGGTTATAGGTTTTCATATTCTACGAACTTATGTTTAAATAAATTAATATTTGTTTGTTTGTCTGCATATTTCGTCTTGGTGTATTGAGCAACCCTTTTTCAATTATCTATTTAAATTCATTTTAACAATGTTTCTAAAGTTTGCAGATCAAATGTTATGTACACTTCTATCTACTCTATCTACTTTTATTAGATTATATAATAATATTAATTAATCAACTGCCTTTGAACATGTAATAGTATCCGTAAACAAATAGCGTGATTTATTATAACTCCGTAGTGATTAATTTTTACACCAATCACCTTTAACTTTAGGCCTAGCCTGTCCAATCGCTGTAGCGTGCAAAATAAAATAGAATGGTGCATTGTTATTGGAGGGAGAAAGGTGACTTGACATGTTTGAATAGTTTGGACGTTTCTCAAATATTATGTTAATATTTATTGTTATAGTCGCTGACAAAGTATAGCATTCAACTTGAGATAATGGCAATAACACACTTGATGACTTACAGCACTCGCCTACGGCACACTTTTCGTTTGATAATGACCTTTAGTATAAGCGGTACGCATAAAAATCTGACGAATAATGCAGAAAGCAAGTCCTTTGGCATGTATGCTTTGTATATTTATAGAAGTAATTTGACCCGCAGCACTTTGACCCCTGACCTCATAGACAAAAATGGCAGCCATTTTCAAAAATTCGGATAAAATGTTTTAAAACAAAAGAAGAATATATCCAAAGACTGTTATCAAACTGTAGGTGAACGCTTTAAGGTTAGCAAATGTAACAAAAATAGTCATAGTGCAAGAATAATAGAATTTGTTTAAAAACTCGGCGGCTATTTTAAACTTTAACATTTTTTTTAAATAATGCAATATGTTATGTGAGGTATCATTTAAGTATAATTTGAGGTCGCTGACTCCAATGGTGACGTCAAAAAAATAAAATTCTAAAGGAATTATAACAAAAATACAATTCTGAAGTTAGAAAGATGGCTTTTATTAACAAAATACAAAATAAAATCATAACAGTTTCCTCGTCATCGCTACTGGGATCATATGGCTTGTAATTAAAAAAAAAAATTAACAAGAAAGTATTTTAATAAATGTAGAAGGCCCTATACCTTTTGCTGCTACATTTTCCTTTGCATTTCTTGCACTTAAGGGTGCAGGGGAAATCATTTTTTCTGCATAGGCAACGCATGGTATTACAATCGCTTGAACAACCGCATTTTTCTAGCTCTCTACAACCTTGCCAGATTCTTGGCAATTTGGATCAGATGGACTTCCATCCATTTTCAATAATTTTCCATCCCCATTTACTTGACTCTGGTGGACTTTCCAAAACATCAGATCTGTCCTAGATTTGACCTACTTGATATGCTGCTCTAAGGGCCAGTTTTACAATACCAGGTTCAGCGTAGGTTCAACTGAGCCACGGCTCAAGCTGAACCGGAGCTCGGGTATATTCCCGTTCTGTAAAGCGTAATTCATCCGGGTTCAGTAGTGCTAGGTTCTGTTACTTTCAAATGTCAGATGGTAGTGTCGGCGTTTGCACACTGTAGATTTTGAAGAATTTGTGATGTGACATTAGCACAAACTCGTGGGTAGTTTGTGGACATTAGACATTCGGCATTCATGATAGTTACCTGTGATTCATATTCAAGAGTTTTACAATACAATCGTGAACCTTAGTTTTTGTTTTGAGAGAATATGAATGATAGAAAAAGATCTGCAAACTTTTCTGCCAAAGAGGAGTCTATATTAATCTACTCGGTAAGAAAATATAGAAATATCGTCGAATTCAAGCTTTCTGATTCCCAAGCAAATTT
The DNA here is from genome assembly GCA_963583905.1 of Stenurella melanura. NCBI lineage: Eukaryota > Metazoa > Arthropoda > Insecta > Coleoptera > Cerambycidae > Stenurella > Stenurella melanura. The sequence continues at coordinate 87,222,048 of OY757309.1, forward strand.
CCAGAAAGGAGAGACTTGGCGAAAGATAAAAAGTGAATTTAATAGTATTTCTGGAGAGAATTCCCGTAATGATAAAGTTCTAAAAAAAAACGATAATATTAAAAAGAGAACGAAAAAGAAGTTCCCTGATGAAAAATTGTATGTGCGAGGTACTGGTGGTGGTCTTTATCGAGAAACCAAAGTTACGATACTGGATGAGGAAGTCAAAGAAATTCTTGGCTCGAGCAAAATTGATGGAGACATTTCACAGTTTGATGGAGATACAAATAAGTTGATACAAATATACTTTGAACATATCTGTTTAAAAATTGTTAGTCTACAATAATAAGTTTCTTTTGCAAATCATGTTCAACATTTTATTCCAGCAATAATGGAGCAATCCGATGGACAGAATCAAGCTCTTAACTCTGTTTCAAGCCAAGAAGATTTGAACGAAATAATTATTGAAGAAGCTGTATCTCTGGACGTTTTAGAAGACCACAGTACGTTGTACGCACTACTTATATAAGTCCATATTCGAGTTATTTCCTTTTCAGTATATGCCTGCACTTCAAGCCCATCGCAGCTCCATACTGAAGTTCTACCCGAAAACAGGAAAGAAATTCAGCCACAGATAGAAATTACAGTAGAAATTAGCAAAAGTAAATAATAGGTACCTACGTCACAGATTTTCTTACACTTTTTTTTTTACTTTTGTAGTGTCTCAAAGTCAAAATTAATGAGGAAATTGGTGAAAGTACAGTCCGGCCATGATAAGGGCAAGTAAGTCTAAAGTCCTTAAGTAGAATACTCGATACAAGTCTGAAGCTGCAATTAGCAGAGTTTCCCAGTGGGCAAATGCAAAATCTGCTGTAGAAGCAGCAAAAGCACGTTTTATGGAAGAAGAACAATGCCAAAAACTCAAATTTATGAGAGAAAAGCATGAATTGGAGATGATGAATATGAAGAGGAAAGCAGATGTGGAAATAGAGCTTATAAGACAATATCATCGAGCAAAATTGAAAATATTAGAAATTCAAAAGGCGACGTTATTTAACAAGAAGTTATAAATTGCCTACAAATTCACCTCTTATAATTGCAGAGGGCCGTGCTCTAGAAAATTACCTTCATTTTATATTTTTTTATTATATCAATTATTTATTTGTATTTACACATTTTATATGATATTAAGTAAAAGCTAAGTTTTCTTAAAATAAAAAATTAATTTTTAAAATATTTATTTATTTTTTACACTCACGAACAAACATACTCGTCACCATATGATGTACAATGGGTGTTTATAACCTAAACCTAAAAGACTGTTACATAACATTTTTCACAGAAGTCCAATAAAATAGTTTATTAACTGTAATGTGACTGTATCATTGCCAATCACCCTGTTATCCCCCATATTCTCCACCACCACTTCATTGACAATTTTAATAGCTTCTTGCTGTTGGTCATCAACTGGTGGTATTTCCTCATGCCGCAAACATGCTATATTGTGCAGTATGGCAGTTGCTGCAACAATGGCTTCTACTTTCGATCTTCAGTGGAATCCCCAAGGAAAGAACAGGAAATCGCATTTTCCAAACACCGATGCACCTTTCAACTGGATTTCTTGTTATTACTTGGGGCTCGTTAAAAAGGTGCTTTGCAGGAGGTAATAATATTTATTCGTTCGGTAGGGAGTAGACCAGGGTTAGCAATACACTCAAATGCTTCTATTATATCATCATATCATCACCCCAATTATAACGCACTTTTACATCGTAATAAAAGTTACTTTTTTACAAATTGGCCGCCATTTGGGAATTACATGTCCAGAAATCGAAGTGCTGCGGGTAAATTTAATACAATGAATGCGTACAAATCACATGCAAATTTTCTTGCCTTCTGCATTAACCGTCAGATTTTGCCGATTTTCTCGATGTACCGCTTAAACTACTTGTCATGTTGCGGTAGACGTCTGTGTATTGGGGTTCGACGGCGATACCTTCACCGACGACTTCTGCTTTCAGGTATTTGATACCTGCTTCTTGTAGCCTTTGGCGTACAGAGGTCCATACTTCTTTTCTTCTCAAGATGGCTGGAGAGACCTTCGTCTTCTTCTCCTTGTTCGAAAAGGCCTCTTGGGGGCCCGCTGCAGGTGGCCGCCGTAGGAGCTTGGTCCTGGACGGTCTTCGTTTTGGGCTGTTTAGGCTCCTCTTCGTCGGTGTCCATTTGATGGGTGGCCGACTTTTTCTCTTACGGGCTGCTGCTTCTTTATTGGCAGCCGTGGGGGTTGCTGTTGCTCCCTGGAGAGAAAAAGTACATGCAAAATTAAATAAAAACGATATTCGTCTCCAAGGGAGACTTTTACTTATCTGTTTGTTCTATTGCCTTGAAAAAGACATATAGAACACCTCTTCTTAGTAAAAACTTGGGTGTGGTCACTACTAGTCACTACTACTAACACTGCGGCGCTGGCGCTCTGCTCCGTAAACACGTTCGTACGCTTAAGTAGACACGACTCGACTGACCAACCATTCCCTGCGATATTGCCATCTACCGTAGTTGAGGCTCAAACTCAGGAGAGACAACAGCGATTAGACGTATTGTGCCACCCAACAGCGGTCTAGCTCACTGCTACCATCTCAGTAACATATTAAAAACGCCACTAAACATCCATACCCTGGCCAGGATTCGAACCCGGGACTCCGTTGTCGCAAGCCAAACCACTTACCATTTAATTGTTTTTATTCTCTTTGACTCTATAACATTTCAAACTTGTAACTAAGGTGTAAAAAGTAACGAATATATTATAATATAATATGTAAGTATTCAATGTATTTGATTTACATAAATATAAAACAATACGCTGGCTGGGGACCTTGTCAAGCTTGTTTAAATATATGTGCTGCAATAACACACTTATTAAAATCTATATGTATTTTATTTAATTTATGTTCCTAAGGAATTAAAATAATGGTAAGTTAAAAACAATCTGTCTAGACCAGACGGTAGCGCTTCACATTTACAGGAAAAAATTAGTAAAATCTGCTGTAGATAATGGGGTCGGGTTGATTAAAAACTGATACAATATTTGTTGCTATTTGGTTTAATTCTTAAAAGTTTTGAGATATTTATAAGATAACAGCTGATTAGTGGGCACGGTGAGTGGGAAGGAAGGAAGAGTTTTGGGTGTTGCGGATTTATCCGTCAATCACGTGAGTTAGTGTGGTGCGTCAATGTCACCGTCCATCGTGATAGACGGGTAGTCTTTGGTGGATGAGTTTGTGGGTATATCTAGGGTCGTCGTGCGCACTAATTCGTGTTATTTTCGATAGCTGAATTTTTGTGATGAAGAAGCTTTCAGCAGTTTCGTCTATAAAATCTTTAGTCATCATCAGATTAGTAGCCCGATACAATTCAGCTATCGGAGTGTATCTGTCAGCGTTAGTTAGTAGTCTAATAAGCTTGTTCTGCGTGATCTGGAGTCTTTTGCATTGCGTGGCGGAGATTAAATTCCACGCTGCACAGGAACAAGTCATTATAGGCCTAAAAATTACGTGCAAGCCAAACACTTTAGCACTGAGCCGATGACGACTTGTATATTGTGTAGTGCTGTTTCATTAATATTACTTATTTCACATGAGGAAAATTTTTGGATAAACATTTATAGTACAGGTAAATTAGCCATTTGAGGCAACTAAAATTAATGAAAGGATCATCTCTGGGATTTAAGTAGGTAATAATAACCTGGAGAATGAGATGATGCATTCTTTGCACTTCCAAGTTCCGAAAAATTCAAAAAAATTTGGAAAAACTTTTTGTTTTCGGTTTTGTTGCTCTAGCGGCCAAAATAATGAAAATAGAGAAAAAAGTTCCCAACAAAAGTTGTAGCTCGTCTATTTATCTACAGAAAGGAAGCTGCTCAGAACTTATAGTTTTAAGCCGCTTCGAAATGCGCAAAAATGAGAATTCCCCGGGAGTTTTGTACGACTGGGCCCATCGATTGATAATTCTTACTATTCAGAGTCCCTAAAAAAAATTAAAATAACATGAAATGTAGAGAGAAGTTACAACTTTAATGTGGAACTAATCACAAAATTCATTAAAAAAAACTATCATAGAGAATAAGTGTCAGAAGATGGCTTAGTAAACTTTGCACAGTTGATCCACAGATTTATTCATATCTTTGCCGGGAGTCTTTAGAATGGTAATTCATTTTGCTTGAATGTTCTTATATAATGATAAATTAATCCAATTAACATTTTATTACAATTACTTTTCTTGGAAAAATATGCCTTGCGATCGAAGTAGAGGGTATATTTCTCATCGATCAATCACCTTCAAATTTTGGAGTTCAATTCGCTAAGTATATCTTGATTAATAATAATAGCACAGTCTTAATTTTTGGATTATAAGTACAATAAAACATATTCTTTTGAATGACTTTAATGTTTTTTAAATGCGTGCAGTACTTTTTGAATTCGTCTACATTATTCATACACGTTCAGAAAATGCACAATTATACAGTAAAACACATACAACCTATTTGTTTCTTGACATTCTTCAATGAAACTTTCACGAAATGTAGATCAAAGTGCGTGAAATCGAATCCATGTAGTGAAAAAGCACCCATTGTTACGGGAGAAATAGGCAGGACACATAAAACTCATTGATATGAATAAATCAACTGTATAAAGTTTACTAAGCCAACTTCTAACACTTCTTTCTCTATGATTAAAATTTGTATGAATTTTGTGATTACTTCCACATAAAGCTGAGACCTTTTTCTACATTTTACGTTGTTTTTATTTTTTTTTGCGGCTCAGAATAGTAAGAATTATCGATCTATGTATCCGGTCGTACGAAACTCCCAGAGAATTCTCATTTTCCGCGCATTTCGGAGCGGCTTAAAACTATAATTGGAAAACTGAATTTATCTCCTAAACATCTTAAGAAAGACAAACATTTGTAAAGACCTTTTTTGTAGAGAAAGAGACGAGTTACAAATTTTGTTGAGAACTTCTTTCTGCATTTTCATTATTTTAGCCGCTAGAGCAAGAAACCGAAAATCAAAAAGTTCTTCCAAATTTTTTTGAGTTTTAACGGAACTTGGAAGTGCAAAGAATGCATCATTCCATTCTACAGGTTATTACAAACTTAAATCTCGGAGATGATCCTTTTATTAATTTTTGCGAGGTTTTTACATAATTTTGCCTTCATTGCCTGTACTATTAATTCAATAACAAAACTAACAGTGACATCAGTTTATCACTTAACACATTCTTTAATAGAAAGTGACAAAGGGCTAAATAAGTGATTGCTTATTTTAGTGCCCATTATACCGGGTGAGTCACGAATTGCGCTCGCCCCGATATTTCCTAAAATATTTGGAATAGAAAATTGAAATTTGAAGGCCTTATTACACGACTAAAATGCCATATTTTCAATAAAAAATCAAGTTTGGTGCACATCCGGTTTGACCGGAAATGTCCACAACTTTCGATTTTTAAATAGAACACCCTATATATTTTTACATTTTTGGAATCTAGAGGAAATTTTGAATACAATACAATTTTGGTCACTTTTTGATAAACATTAAAAATTTTATTAAAAAATCTATTTCTGAATCCAGAGTGCTGTGGTGCCCAAAATATATTTTAGTTTGTGTGCTACGTTACTATAAAAATAAAAAGAGCAATATGATTGCATTACTTAATTCTCTAGAGGCGTTTAAAATTTTTAAATGTGACCCACTAACTCGGTTTTTTTAAATGGAAATTTAATCATTCACCAACATTTTTAAATACCGCATTTTCATACGAATCTAATGATACCAAAATTTTGAAAATCCGCTCAGAAATATTAGAGATTTCAGTCAAAATACAATGCAACCAAGCTTTTAGAAACATGCGGCCAATAGATAATAGATTAGTGGGCTTTGGAAACTAAAATGGCACATTTCTGTGTAAATCTGGTAACCTAATAACATTGGAAAAATCATGGTAGCCATTGAATGTAATAAAACAATATCAGTTGTCAGACAGACTCGTGTAGTTATAGGCAGTCTTGAGCTATCAAACATTTAATAATTGTGAGCGCAAAGAACGTTACAATTAAGTTTAGCATAGGTATGTGGAGGTAAACACAATTACATCCACAAGGACATTTGCAATATAATGCGACATCAGTTCGGTTTTCAGAGTTTTATTTAAATGAACATAAATATCGTGCCTATAAATAAATAAAAATCAATTCCGGTTGAACAATTAAACTTAAACTAGGTAACAGTAGGTATCTTTAAAATAATTAATATAATTAAACCATAAATTGACATTTATAGATATTGTTCAAAATGTCCACCATTTTTTTCTATACACAATTCGGCTCTGCGTACAGTTGCTTGAATGACTCTACGCAATTCAGCCGGCGTTATTTCATTAAGAGCCCGTACAACTTTATTTTGCAGCTCTTCACGGGTATTTGAAGAAGTTTTATAAACTTTATTTTTGAGAGTGCCCCATACATAATAGTCGAGGGGTGTTAAGTCAGGTGACCTAGGAGGCCACCCGATATGACCTTGATTTGCGATAAGGCGTTCACCATGCAAGTTGTTTAAATATTCCATCACTCTTCTGGAATTATTTGGGGGAGCACCATCTTGTTCGAAAAACAGATTTTTTAAATAGGCAAGAGGAAGTAAGTCAAGAAATTCTGCTGTCTGGTTTTGTAAAAAGAATAAATATCGTTCGCCAGTAAGTGTTCCATCAAAAAATATGGGTCCAATTATTCGATCTCCAAGTACTCCAAGCCATCAGTTAAACCCAAATCTTTCCTGAATATTCCCCCGCCCTACCAACCTCGGATTTTCTTAAGCCCAGTACCTAGTATTATTTCTGTTAAACATACCTTGATTCGTAAATCTACTTTCATCTGAATATAAAATATGAAAAGGAAAACCTGGGTTTTGTTGTACTGCATTTAAGAACCAGTTGCAATATACTAGCCTCCTGTCGTTATCATCTCCATAAAGCTGTTGGTGTATTTGGTATTTATAAGACCGAAACTTATGTTTCTTTAAAATTCTGCAAACCGAAGACTGACTAATGTCGCATTCCATTGACAATTCCCTTGTTGATGTTGTTGGGTGTACCATCACAAATCCTAATACATCAATTTCTTTGTCCTCACTTACAATAAATGTTTGATGGTCATCTTGTTGATTGGGTTCGTTTCTTAATTCTTGTTCCACTCTGGCAAACAAGTGTCTGCTTGGATGATGTCTGTTGGGATATCATTGCTGATACAGTTCTGCAGCTGCACTTGAATTTTTGAGACGCTCTCCATATATCAGTAACATATCGACCTTTTCATTTCTACTAGAATTATTCATTTTCTTTAATTTTTACTCAAAGAGATTTCCGCAACGCTTTATTTTGTATCTGTCTGACAGCTGATATTGTCTTATTACATTCAATGATTTTTCCAATGTTATTAGGTTACCAGATTTACACAGAAATGTGCCATTTTAGTTTCCAAAGCCCACTAATCTATTATCTATTAGCCGCATGTTTCTAAAAGCTTGGTTGCATTTTATTTTGGCTGAAATCTCAAATATTTCTGAGCGGATTTTCAAAATTTTGGTATCATTAGATTCGTATGAAAATGAGGTATTTAAAAATGTTGGTGAACGATTAAATTCCCATTAAAAAAAACCGAGTTAGTGGGTAAAAATCACATTTAAAAATTTTAAACGCCTCTAGAGAATTAAGTAATGCAATCATATTGCTCTTTTTATTTTTATAGTAACGTAGCACACAAACTAAAATATATTTTAGGCACCACAGCACTCTGGATTCAGAAATAAATTTTTTAATAAAATGTTTAATGTTTATCAAAAAGTGACCAAAATGGATGTATTGTATTCAAAATTTCTTCTAGATTCCAAAAATGTAAAAATATATAGGGTGTTCCATTTAAAAATCGAAAGTTGTGGGCATTTCCGGTCAAACCGGATGTGCACCAAACTTGATTTTTTATTGAAAAGATGGCATTTTAGTCGTGCAATAAGGCCTCCAAATTTCAATTTTCTATTCCAAATATTTTAGGAAATATCGGGGTGAGCGCAATTCGTGACTCACCCAGTATACTTATATAGATAGTTTTAGAACTATTCGCCCCAACAAACATTCGTAGAGTTAAACTCACGTTTCTTGCACGGACGAACTTTTTCAACTTAAAAAAAATTTGTGGTGATCGGAAATAGCGCACTTCTGTCCCACTTTACGACCGGAAATCGAAAAAGCACCAGTTCTCATGATCCTGGCTTTGTTCTATACATCTTTAGGAACATTTTGAGCCGTGTCACACAGAAATCAGGTGGGGCCGAGTCTCATGTTGGGGTTCAGGCCTTTTTCTTGCTTCATTTCCTCGACTATAAGTCGTCTGTAATTATCACGATCAAGACCGTGGCAATTTCTTACTTAACAATTTTATAAAGTATTCATCATAAATTCAATAATGAGAAAAATGCATTTAAAACTTTGTTAAATGTTCAATAAAATTAAGTCCCACCAATTAAATGTTCTTTGATGAAACTAATAGAATAAGTAAGACAAACTAATAAATTGAGGATTTATCTAGAGAAATCGTAAAGACGTTAAAGCAAAACAGAATGATAATTAACCCATACCATTGGGAGAAATGAAGACACAAAAATAAGTACAGTGTAGCTTCCCACGATGTGATATTATGTGTTTTGTTAATATCTATTAACACGCAATGTTGCAGTATGTAATAAAATAAAATCTTATTAGGGTATTAGCTACATTGTCTGATACTCTATTATACTGAACAAATAGGCTTATACTAATTGTAAGACCAAACAATCATTACCGTTAAATTGGATACAGCGTTATTATAGATTGCCTTAATTTATTATATCGCGCTAGTAAAATGCGCATTAGTGCATGTCGTCCAGTTATTAATAATTAGGTAAAAACAGCAAAATTGTGTGCCCTTATTCTCATGTTAAAAACATAGTAATAGTAATAATAATAATCTCAATTCCGCCACATGAGAACAGGAAACATGCAACTTGAAAGAGGAATTTTTCTGCAAAATTCTCACTTCTACAATTTTGCAAGGTGCCGGTTTCACCGTCAAATCGACTGATCAAACAGAAAATTGGCTTCGAAATAAGAATCAACAGTTGTAGTGTACACAGTACAGAGTACTATCTTAAAACTAAATATTTTACAGCGAATAATTCTTATCAAATTAAAAATGGAAAATACATAGTAATGAGAGAAAATAGTTTTAACTAATCAATGATCTAGTAGGAACTAAAGATTATTTTAAGGGCGATTTAGAATACATTGCTTTATATTATTAGTGCAACAATTAAAAATATCAAGTTTCGAGTGAAAGCTTAAATAGTTAGAGCACATACTATGAATAGGAGAAGATTTTAGTACCTATCTTCTTGGCGTAGCTAGGTAGAATAGGGCGTACGAGCGAGTTTGAAAAGACGGAACATTGAAATGTATAGAATTTAGAATATCCGGGTAGTCAATCTGACTTGTTAATAGTTTGATTAGGAACAAAACAGAAAAATAGACCCTACGTGTCGCTAAGTCATTTAGATTAAATTTGGCTAATAAGTCAGCTTGTGGCGTGCCTCTGAGAGGGATAAATTTCATCAGCTTTAAAGGAGAGATATTTAACGTGCCTTCTCTGAACCCGTTCCAAATTAAGAATGTGAATATTATATTGTGGATTCCAGACAATACCACCGTATTCCAGTTTTGGCCGTACAAAATCATTAAATAGGAGTGAAAGTGTGGAAATATCTTTAAAGTGCTTTGAACTTCGCATAATGAAGCCTAGATTTTTATAAGCATTAGCAATTATGTGATCTATGTGGGCGGTAAAAGTTAATTTTGAGTCAAAGATGACTCCAAGATCCTTGAATTGAGTGCATCTGATTACCCTATTTTGTAGGAAAAGTTTATAGAGCTATTTCTTCTCGTAAAGGCCATTGCATTACATTTTGATATATTTAAGGGTAGCCTATTATTTTCACACAATGAGTTTATTTTTGTAAGGTCATGTTATAATCGATTGCAGTCTTCTCTGGAGTTTATAGATGCAGACAGTTTAAGACCATCGGCGTATAGGAGGATTACTTTATATATCTTAGTAAATGTCATTGATGCAAATTATAAATAACAGTGGGCCCAAAATAGAGCCCTGTGGAACTCCTGATGTCGCTAACACTTCAATAGATGAAAATCCATGATGCTTCCCATTTAGTGTTCTGTTACCAAGATATGACTCAAAGAAACTTAGAAAGTCAAGACTTAAACCAAGAACGGATAGCTTTCGCCGTAAGAGCCCATGATCCAGTCCGTCAAATGCTTTAGACAGGCTTGTAGAAATTATATCTGTTTGACCACCATGATCCAGTGTATTTGCGATGAAATCTGTAACTCTTACCAAGTTGGTAATTGTAGATCTACCTGCCAAAAACCCACGTTAACTATAGAAGAGGCGAGACTTGGCATCAAAAAAGATTATGTCATATAGAACAATTTCAAAGAGTTTGCCAAAGTTATACAGGATAACCACAGGTCTGTTATTTTCAATATTAGTCTTATCACCATTTTTATAAACAGGACAGATTTTTGACTGTGTCCATATATGGGGAGATGCAGTAGTCTGCAGTAGTCTGCAGATTAAAAATGACAGAGGTGGTTGTGCACAGTCGCTTAATAAGAAAGCCGATATACAATCGGGACCCGCTTATAAAAGTAAATTCTTCCAGGTTCTTTGGAAGTATAAATAAGAAGCCATACCTGCTTTCGCTCCTTCCGAATATTAGCAGTTTATCTACTTTTTCTCTTCTTGTAAATCTGTAATTTTTAAGGTACGGCTTGAAACCATTGAGTTCTCCTGTGCTATTTCCTGCGTTTTTCAACTTGGTAAATTTTCTTCTTCCCAGAGTTTTCCTGCGTTTACTATTCTATTTTGATTTGCTGTGTTTCTGTTATAATTAAGACTGTACACAGAAATATCCAAATCATTAGAAATTAAGGTGATGTGGCTTAAATCTGCAAGAAGTGTTTAAGAAAACAAATTCCAAAGAAATCAATTAATAAAGGTAAAGAACTTAATTAATTAATGAATGAAAATTTAATAGATTCTGCTAATTTTACAATACGGCGCATACACGAACGAACATTAACACTTTAGAAATTAAATGTACTTTACAATATAGCTGATGCATTGAAAATTAGTCATTAAATTTATTATAAACTAAATACAAGGAGAACTAGGATGCATAAATTGTACTCACTTCTAACAATAGACAATAAATGTTATAATTGCGGTAAACGAAATTTCACAAATGCAATAGAAAATTTATTATACAAAATAAGCACTCTTTCCTCACTAATCATGCGACTGTAAAATGAAAATACTTTTCAAATGCTGTCATAAAATGATACTAAAACGAAAAGTAGGCCTGCACTTTTAAAATTTATATCCATAAGTACTATACTTAATATATCACAATGTAGTCCTAGATAATACTAGGAACGATTTTATTGTATTTTACACACAGGAAGTGTACGTTAGGTATTAGAAGGAGTCTATATAATTTGAACTCTCCGTGTAAATAGTATTTGTAAATATATGCTATAATTTGTAAACAAATGCTTTAAGAAAAAATAAACATTATTTCAGAAATTTTCTGCATACGACTATATTAAATTTGACTAATTTTTATTACATCTAGAGTTCCGGAAGGGTCAAATTGAAGACTGTTATTTTCATCATTTTTTTAATAACCTTCCATTTCGACCATTTGAAATTGTACGCTATTATTATACATATTTGATTTAATCAAATAAGTATATTTGGGCTGTACTCAAATATTGAATTAAATTGTCTGTGTATGTGTATATCTGTAGATCGTTTCTTGTAAAGACAATATACTAATAATTTGGTTTCAAATTTGGCGCAAACCTAATATTAAGATTATTTTATTTTATTTTATTTTTTATTTTATTTTATTCATACACCATCTAACAGTACAAGACCATTTACAAGATGGGAAACAACACATACATCGTACAAAAATTACTTAAATTTACTAGCGTACATTTCAGTAAAGATATATAACAAAAGAAAATATAAATATTAAAGAGAATAAAGAGTTGAATTTATTTACAATAAAAAGAGAGAATAAAAAATACATATACGATTTAGACAGAATCTCCTATTTATTAAAGATGTCGATATCATGCTGACTGTGGTTATAGCTAGAGTACATGCTGTAGATTGGTGAAAACTTTAAAGTATTAGTCCGGGCTATAGGAAGGTAGAAAGTTTGGTTTTGTCTTGAATTTATTCGCGGAATATGGAAATTAAGTCTCTGGAGTATCTCACTACAGTCAATATCATGATGAATCACCTTTTTTAAGAAATTTATGGCAAATTCGTTGCGTCTTTCAGATAGGCTACGCATTGAAAACATTTGAAGTAAATCACTTTGTGGAAAACCAATTGGTGGATATATACCATGAGATTTTAGATGTAGAAATTTAAGAAACTGGCGTTGCACGTTGCAGACTATGAGTGTTATAGCAGGGCTGCCAAACAAGAGACGCATACTCTAGATCGCAAAAAAGAAAAATATAATAGTTTTAACGTTTAAATATTAGAGAAATCACGCCCATTGCGTATAATAAAACCAAGTGTTCTATTTACGTCGCAAATTAACGTGTCTATATGATTGACAAAGCTGAGTTTTTTGTCAAAAATTACTCCAAGGTCTTTAAACGAGGACGGTCGAGTTAATGGTTCGTTTTCTAGACAGTAGTTAAATGTAAAATTAACATCCTTTGTGGAAAATGTCATTACGTTACATTTTTACACATTTAATGTGAGACTGTTCTCGACACACCAAACGCTGAGTTTAGATATATTATTTTGTAAATTACTGCAGTCATTTATGTTAGAGATTCTATGTAGTAGCTTGAGGTCATCTGCGTACATTAAAAAATGAACATCTAGTTCATATGTTATATCATTGATGAATATATTAAACAAGAGTGGCGCAAGGACAGACCCCTGAGGTACACCAGAACAAGAAAAGTAATCAGTAGACCTGAATCCATTAAACGCGGCGTACTGTTTCCTATCTGACAAGTATGATTTTAAAAAGTGTGTAAGATTCGGTGACATTCCAATGTTGGACAGTTTTTTAATAAGAATGTTATGATTAAGCCTGTAGAATGCTTTTGTGGAATCAAAATATATTACATCTGTTTGAACTTGCATCTCAATGGACTCAGATATATATTGGGTAGCACATATTAAATTGGTGGTTGTAGATCGACCTTTCATAAATCCATGCTGCTGAGAGGATATACTGTTTTTGACATGCGGATATATGCAATTATGCAGCAAAATTTCAAAAGCTTTGCCAAAGTTGCAAATGATAGTGATTGGTCGGAAATTTGTTATATCATTTTTGTTGCCCTTTTTATAAACTGGACAGACTTTAGAATACTTCCAGATATCAGGAAAAGAACAGCATTTTATATCCAAATTAAATAAAAATTTTAGTGGATGGGCGAATATATTAGCACAATCTTTCAGTAAATATGCAGGTATACCATCCGGCCCCATGGTGAGCTTCGGTTTCATTTTTTAAAATGCTTTTAGGACGTCTTCTTCAGAAAAGGAAACTAAATTAATGCTATTTTTCAAAAAATTTATCGTAAGCGTTAACAATATCCTCTGGGTTGTCAAGATGGTCGTCATTGTAATACATATCTTTAGAGATATTTGTCATTCCTTTCTTATTGTTGATGTATGACCAGAATTTATTTGGATCCTGATAAATATTGTTTTCAGCTCGCTCGGTATAGTTATTATAGGCAGTTTTGATATCCAATTTAATTTTTGATCTAAGTCTTGTAAATTTATTTAGCGCATTAACATCTGCCGTTTGTTTATAGATATTTTGATATTTTTCTTTGGATCTTATGTTTTTAATAATTTCAGAGTTAAACCATGGTGGAAATTTTCTTTTATTTTTAGAATGTGTAAATTTTGGTACACAAATTGTAAAAATTTGAGTTAGCTTATCATAAAAATGTTGGCAGGCAGTATTAACTTCTTTATATTCATTTAGAAAAGACCAGTCTACCTCGAGCAGTTGCTGATATAATAGAGGAAAGTTGGCTTTACGAAAATTAAAGGAACTGGTGTAATTAACTGGAAATTTCTGATTAGAATTTTTACCACTACATTTTACTGAAATCATAAGTCCGAGATGATGATTATCTTCTTTTAGTAATACTTCTAAGGATTTATCAACAATGCAATTGGTGTTACATAAAACTAAGTCGAGCAGTCTATTACGAGCATTTACTGTTGTAAATGAAATTGAATTGAGTGAGATTTAAAAAATTTAGAAAATTATTGAGTGCTATAACTTCTACACTAAAACAGCCATTCGAAACAAATGATGAGTATGAGGGTATGTTAAAGTCACCTATTATCAATATATCGCTATCATAGATGCAGTTTAGAGACCCAATTATGTCAAAAATTATATCGTATTCTGCAGCATTGATATCAGGAGGGATATATATGACACAAACAGCGGCGTGTTTAATTGTCATTTTAACCCCAAGAACATCAACTGGCAGAATAATCTCTATTGAAATTGAGCCATATCCCCCATACGGGGCGATCTCTAGAGGCATGTGAATTATCAAGTTATGTACAGGGTGTGTCACCGGCAGCTAAATCGATCGATATTGTGAAATGCATGTAACAAAAATTTTTGAATATGTTGAGAGTAACTAAAGTCAGCGTGGCCAATCCAGCCAAAATTATTACAAGGATATGGCACTTCCGGTACTAAGAAGAAAGTCTATTGTTGATGACGAAAGCATAGAAATAGCAATTCTGGTGTATTTTCTGGCATACCAATTATATCATCAAAGGCAAGCTGCTTTAGAATCGAGGTTTTCCAAGAATTCAGTTCACATAATCTTGTCAAAACATAAATCAATTTTCGTTTCATATAGTTCAACGATGAATAGAAACAGATTTCCTGATATTAATAAAGTTTCCTAATCCGTCATCATTCTATCGATAATCAAACAATGTATACCGGACATATGTTGTCTTTACTGAAGGCTCATTATCTTTACCGTGCACTTCACATTTTTGTAATCTACAGTATCAACCTAACCTAACGTATTATTATGAATTACACCCCCTTGAAACTAAGATTGATACGCCTATGCCTAATAGTGAGTGACTGGAAACTTGTAGAAAGAAATAGATTTTTCTGGAGTGTGATGGGAGAAGATTCTTGATTGATCTAGAGGCAATTTCAGAGTATATAAGGCGCGATTACCGGCGCAGGGGAGGAAGTTTTTATAAAAGTGAAGAAGTTTTACCAAAGTCAAATTGATAGCGAAAAAGTGAGATTAAATACCAAGTAAACAAAGTGTAAAGGTTATTTTGAAATATTGTATAGTCAGTAAATTATTAAATAAAGTGTTAGTGTTTATATATCTCTTGTTGAAATTATTTTAGCACCCACGGATTCATACAGGGTGTTTCCTAAAAGGTGGAAATACGTAACATTGGTGTCAGAAGTGGGATTTTAACAAAAGGATTTTTCGGTTGAGAAGACTGGGACAGTATTCTCGGAGTTAGTGCTAACACAGAAGGGACTAATTTACTGGACATTGTTCGAGGATTATTTTCGAACAGGAAAAACAGTGTTAAGTGCATTTTTGAGACATTTTTGGAACATTTCATTAGGACATTAGTGATAGTGATTAAATCCTTTGAACTAAGAAGAGATAAAGACTCTGAACAAGACTTCTTCGTGTAGTTAATTAAGTGCATTTTCGTGAACTTTCTAGGACTTTTCTATTTGGACATTAGTGTCTAAGTGACAAAGACTCTAGATAAGACTTTTTTCGTGCTGTTTCGAGATTTTTGAACAGTTACTTTACCGATATTGACGTGATTGCTAAATTTTGTTGCTTTTATCGTAATTATATGCCGGTAACAACCAGAAGCATGGCATCCGAAAAACAAATACAGGACTTTATGGCACAAATGCAAAATATGATGATAGACCAAGAAAAGAAACGACAGTACAAGAACAAAAACGTCAAGAAGAATTAAGAAAAATTTTTGAGGATCAAGAACGACGACGTCAAGAGGAAAAACAAGAAGAGGAGAAACGACGTCAGAAGGACAATGATGAATTAAGGAAAGCAATAGAGATGTAACAGAATGCCTTTTTTTCAGTCACTGAAGAACTCAAAAATAAGATCGAAATAAAAATGGACAAGGTCGAGGAAGAAGTAAACGAAGTCAAAGGAGAAGTGAATGAAGTCAAAGAGAAAATGCACCAGGTAGAGGGAGAAATAGACCAACTTAAACAGCAGTTGAGAGAAAGAGGAAACCAGCAAATGGTATCATCACGCCAGCGATTAAAACTTTCCTCCTTTGATGGTCAAAGTTCCTGGATGACTTACAAGACACAGTTTGAGGCAGCAGCGAGTGCAAACAACTGGAATGACGAAGAGAAGGCTAAGGCATTAATCGTAGCTTTAAGAGGCCAAGCATTGGAATTGCTCCAGACAATTCCGGTAGACCAACAACGGAACTTTAGAGTTTTAGAAGCTGCCTTAGATCTACGATATGGCGATCAACACCTTACTCAAGTATACCAGACCCAGCTGAAATTGCGCGTTCAGAAAGCTGGAGAGAGTCTACAAGAATTTGAAGCTGCGGTGGAAAGACTTGCACATTTAGCATATCCTAATGCACCAAGAGAATTTAAAGAGCAATTGGCAGTGGGGGCATTCCTAGATGGGATAAGGGACGAGGAGATCAGGCGAGTCCTCAGGCTATCAAGACATAACAGTAATAGTGAAGCTTTGGTACGTGCACTAGAAGTAGAAGCCGTCTATAGCGATACTCCAAAATCAAGATTGCTGGCTATGACGCTCGAAGAATCGCAGTCAGAAAAGGAGAAACAAAGCCCTACATTGACCAAGATAAAGAGAATGCTTACTCAACTACTGGCTAAATTGGATACTACAGGAAGACAAGGAATGTCCACTGAGGCGATTGGAGAGAGCGAAGGCCGGAGATGCTGTGAATAGGAGGGGAAAATCAGAGGAAGCTGGTACCAGAAAGACTGTGACAGATAGGGAACGTGGTACGCCGAGAGAAGTAAAGATTTTCCAGCTTCGAAGCATTCCGAGAAGTCCACTGCTACCAGAATGTGAAAATAAATCGAAACCCCAGGAAGATGGCGATATTGCATCCGGAAGAAGGTGCAAGGAAGATTGCAAGTACTACCATCAGGAGAAACTGCAGGTCAAGGGAGCAGTCAACACTGTCAAAGTGGAGGTACCGGATGACAGGACAGACGAAGTGCTCAGACAAGATCAACTGAACGATGAGGAAATTGGCCCATATTGCGAGCCAAAGAAAGGGGAACTCGTCCAAAATGAAAGGATGTTTCAGGCAAAAGAGTGGGACTGAAGGCACTATGGGCGCAGTGGGACTCACTGAAAGTGATGAACGGGCTGTTGGGGAGAGCATGGGAAAGCCTGGATGGAAAACAGGTGGTTATACGTCTAGTGATTCCCAGGTTGAGTAGCAAAGGTGCTTCAGGAAGTGCACAATGGAATATCCGGTGGACACTTCGGTGTTAACAAGACCCTGAAGAAAATACGAGAACGATTTTATTGGATAAGAAGTCGTCAGCATGTGGAGACTTGGTGTCGCAAATGCAAGATTTGTGCTGGAAGTAAAGGTGAAAAGAAGCAGTTCAAAGCCGGGGCTCCTTTGAAGAGGTTGGCTAACGATATAGCGGAGCCATCACCAGCCAGTGACCGAGTGAAGGATCGATATGACCGTAAGTGTAGTTCAGAAGGGTTCAAGGCAGGAGATCTGGTTTGGCTGTACAACCCACAGAGAAAGAAAGGAAGGTCACCGAAACTTCAACCACCTTGGGATGGACCGTATACTATTATTACCCGAATTAATGACGTCGCCTATCGGATTCAACGAAGCAAAAAGTACAAGATGAAGATCGTGCATTTGGATATACTGGCGAAATACATTGATGATTCTGAATTGCCTGATCGGGACGATCAGGCTTAAAGAGGGGGCAGTGTTATGAATTACCCCTCCTTGAAACTGGAGATTGTTACGCCTATGCCTAATAGTGAGTGACTGGAAACTTGTAGAAAGAAATATATATTTCCTAGAGTGTGAGGGGAGAAGATTCTTGATTAATCTAGAGGCAATTTAAGAGTATATAAGGCGCGATTACGGGCGCAGGGGAGGAAGATTTATAAAAGTGAAGAAGTTTTTCCAAAGTGAAATTGATAGCGAAAAAGTGAGGTTAAATGTCAAGCAAACAAAGTGTAAAGTTTATTTTGAAGTATTGTATAGTCAGTAAATTATTAAATAAAGTGTTAGTGTTTATCTCTTGTTGAAATTATTTTAGAACCCTCGGATTTATACAGGGTATTTCCTAAAAGGTGGAAATACATAACAGTATGAATGATATAAAGCATCCAGACATTCTTATCACAACATAAATTTAAATATAACGACGACATCAATGACATTTGCCTTGTCTTAATTATCATGACTTTCCATTGGTACTTTATACCGTATTCAAGACAACCCCAATAAACCGAATAAATTTTGGTAATCAGCATTCCTTTCAGATCATTAAGAATATGTGTATTCTACTAGAAAATAGTATCTGCAAAGATAATTAAACAAATAACAATATGGTTCAAAAATTTTTGTAATTGTAGAGATTGTCACATAATTTTTCACACTAGATGGCACCATAACCAAATAGCTACATCAGAATAATAAACCGAGCTCCCATGACAAGAAAGGTGGTGGAAGACATTTTTTGAATGACAGGCAAATTTTTATGCATATAGGAGATCTTAAACAGTTGTTATTTTTTTAAATAGGTGTTATGAGACTGATGAGACGCCAGTGATTGATCCCGATGCATTGGTGCTGCGCATTCAAAGTTAACTGATAAATTCATTAACAAAAATTGTCAGCCAGACAAGTCGTAATAGATAGGACAGATCTTAATTTATTTTAAGACAAAAATCAAGGGGGTCTTATGAAGTGCACTTTCATAAAAAAACAATTTATAACAAAAGGTCTGTCGGACGTTAATTAACAAAAATTGCCACGCAGTCAATTTTTTTTTCAAAAATACTTCATTGTTTACCGCAAATTGCGTAAATTTCAAGCAGGTGTTTTCAAAAGTAGAGTCTTTTTTTAGGTAAATTCAAAAATTCATAAAAAATAACAACACATTGTTACTAGTCTGCGGGCGTAAATTGATTTTTACATGTTTTGCAACCATTTTCACCTTTTAAATTTGAGGTGTTCGATGGGGTACCTTTTTTGTCATTGGAGCTGTAAGCAAGAAATCATGAAATTTAACTGTTCAAATATTTTTCAGGAACTTGTCATTGTATTATTCTAAAATACTACTGATTTGTTTTATACTTTATCACCACACTTAATACTTATTTGGTAATAGCTGTTTAATGATATTATCTTAAACAGAACTATTACAACAGTTTACATGTTATTTCTATATTATATTAGATGTACCACACTATAACATAAAAAAATTATTAGACACTAAAAATTTTATAGACTTTTTGACAGAAAATTTACATATCCGTATAAACTATAAGCGAGTGGTTTGGTTTTTATTTGTATAATACTTGCTAGTAAATTAGCGCGTTTTAGTGGGTGTATGTGATACTGAATAAAGTAAACTAAAAGACTGTTATTATTTATTTACATTGGTCGTTGACATTGAGGAAACGTTCTTTCCAAATGAGATTTATGAATATCAACAGATTTGGCCACATCCACGTAGTGGATTGGAAGTATAGTAATCGCAAAAAAATTTTCAAAAATTTTTATTCGTGAAATAGGTTTAGAATGTCATGAAACGTTGAGATTTTAAATTTGAGCGAAAAAAAAATTTTCTGTCTGTCGGTCTGTCTGTCTGTCTGTCTGTCTGTCTGTAACTTTTTTTTTTGTCCGCACGTTTTCTCCGGAACGGTTTAAGATATTGACTTGAAATTTTGTACACGTATATATTATAACGAGATCTGGAACCGGATTGTTTTTTGAGGATATCCGGTGAAGGGTTGGGGGTTAAATAGGGGTAAATAGGGGAAAATAAGGAAAGCAAGCTTGTAAGAATACAGAAACTTGAAATTCGGTGTATGTACTAGAAGTTAAGGACTCATATTTTTTTATAATATTTTTCAACCCCCCACCACCCCAACCCCATTAATGGGGTTGATAAATTAAAGTTGAGATATTCATTTGAAATTTCGTACACGTATGTATTATAACGACGTCTGGAATTAGATTATATTTTGAGATGATGCCGTTGAAGGGTTGGGGGTTAATTTGGGGTAAATATGGGAATATAAGTAAAACAAGTTGGTAAGAGTACAGAAACTTGAAATTGGGTGTATGTACTAGAAGCCAAAGCGTCAGATTTTTTTTATAATATTTTTCAACCCCCACCACCACTACTCCAATATGAAAAGGGTTGATAAAATAAAATTAAGATATTCATTTGAAATTTGGTACACGTATGTGCTATAACGACATCTGGAACTAGATTATAATTTGAGATGATTCCGTCGAAGGGTTGGGGGTTAAATAGGGGTAAATAGGGGAAAATAAGTAAAACAAGCTGGTAATACTACAGAAACTTGAAATCGGTGTATGTACTAGAAGCCAAAGCGTCAGATTTTTTTATAATATTTTTCAACCCCCACCACCCCCACTCCCTTATTAAAAGGGTTGATAAAATAAAATTGAGATATTCACTTGAAATTTGGTACAAGTATGTATTATAACGACATCTGGAACTAGATTATACTTTGAGATGATTCCGTTGAAGGGTTGGAGGTTAAATGGGGGAAAATAAGTAAAGCAAGTTAGTAAAAGTACAGAAATTTGGGATTTGGTGTATATACTAGAAGCGAAGGTCTCAGGTTTTTTTATTAGTATTTTCCATCTCCCCACTCCCTTATTAAAAGAGTTGATAAAATTAAATTTAAATTTGCACTTGAAATTTGGTACATTTATGTATTATAACTATATCTAAAACTGGATTATATTTTGACATGATTGCATTGAAGGAATGGGGGTAAGTAGAGGTAAATAGGGAAAAATAAGTAAAGCAAGCTGGTAAGAATACTGCAACTTGAAATTCGGTGTATGTCCTAGAAGCTAAGGCCTCAGATTTTTTAATAATATTTTTCAACCCTTCCACTACCCTTACTACATTATTAGAGGGGTTGATAAAATAAAATTGAGATATTCACTTGTAATTTGGTAGACGTATGTATTATAACGACATCTGGAACTAGATTATATTTTGGGATTATTCCGTAGAAGGGTTGGGGTTAACAATAAGTAAATCCAGCTGGTAAGAGTACAGAAATGTGGGATTCGGTGTATATACTAGAAACCAAGGCCTCAGATTTCTTTCTAATATTTTTCAAACTCCACCACCTCCGCTTCATTATTAATGGGATTGATAACATCAAATTGAGATATTCACTTGAAAGTTAGTACACGTATGTATTGTAGTGACATCTGATTGAGATGACTGCATTGAAGGGGTGGGAGGTGGTAGGTTGTGAATAGTGGAAAATAAGTACGGTAAACTAGAAACTTAATTTTTAACGTACATGATAGAAACCAACTCCTCAAACTTTTCTATGCCATCTGCCCCAAATATTAAAATTCTATGACCAATAATTTCCACATACTAGAGTGCAAATATAGTCAAGATGTTTCCTTTAAAGTGATTTGGATGAAGAATCTGGATGTGGAAGTAGTGATTCCTTAGGCAGCGGTTTTTAGATTAAACTAGACGTCCGCGGCAAAATAAATTGGAACTTGTAGCACTTCATTATATACAATGTCTCGTGAAATATGTTCCATTTCCCAAAATTTTGAAAATTGCATATACGCGGCGTAGTCACACAAGTTGCAGGCGAACGTGACAGACTGCGAATGCCTATTTGATTTACATACTGCTCAAGTACAGTACAATTCACTCTCAGTGGTGTCACCGAGATTAAGCACACAGGCGATAGTTTTTTTATTTTCCAGTATTCGGCAACGCCCGACTGAAGTTCCTATTCGCCTCGTAAAATTTTACTGAAAATGTACATTTAAGTAGACTTAGTGTATCATCTACTCTGCGTAAAGTTTGTTCAAACCTGAGAGACAGAGTGTATATTGCAGTTTCAATATAATGTACATCTTCGTATTTTTGTGCGCTTAGTCAAAAACCTTAATCAAGCTTTCACCCAAGATTATAGTAAAACACGGTTTACATAAAGGAAGGCAGTTCACAAGCTTGGCGATTACCATATGTGGCGGATAATGTTTAATAGTTAGGGAGCTGGTGGCAATATGAGTATATGATTACTTCGTCGCTGACAATAACAGACGGACAGACATTTTTTTTCGCTGAAATTTAAAATCTCAATGTTTCATAACATTCTAAACCTATTTAAAGAGGAAACATTCAAATGTTCTACGATTATTTTGTATTATTGTTATTTTATTAATGCTTCCAAATGCCGATTGATTATATTAGAGTTCCTGAACATACTATTTTGTTATCAGCAACTGAACTATTTTATAAATTTATAATTAAAACGTTTTTACACCAGAACTATAAAATATCTTATAATGGAGTTAAGAAATTATGTTATAAATGTTTTCGTTTTCGAGACCAAGCTATAAAATATTTCAGCTTATAAACCTAAATCATTTTATAGTTATTTCTTATCATTTTACAAGACAGTTATTATTAAAGATCTATTTGTGACAATTTTGCTTTTAAGAATAAATGTTGTTCTAGAGCATGTTATATAATTATTATATAGCATTCTACTTGCTGTAATATGGAAACATCAACAAAGTTATTACAAAACAAAATTGTTTACCTGAGCATAAAAATGTGATGACTGACAATACAATAAAACATATTTGAGAAAATTGATTTCCTGCGTTAGCTGTGTATTTATATTTAGTCATAATTAAAGTCTGTCTTGCAATGAAAATTTAAAAAAAAGTTTATAAAAAAATTATTCTCTCAAAGTTTAGATTAACAACATTGAGAAAAGCGGTGCAGATCTTGACAGAACATATAACGGCGAAACTAAAAACATCAGATTTAGGACAATGGACAAACTTAAAAAGTGATTGTAAAAATATTAGGTACATGCATTAACAGCGTAGTAGATTTGGCAGACACAGTTTATACTGCTGCAAAATGAACGACACATTTCACTCACTGTTAACGTATCAGGTCTTATGCCAAACTACTGTTGTTTCCACTAGTAAAGGTAACTATGTGTTTTTGGCAATAAATAAACCATATAAATAAACAGCTATGTAAATAAGGTGATTTACTGCTACTAATTTCTAAGTTATATTTATGCAAATTGAAGCAATTCTGTTTCCACGGTTGCATTTACACCTCAGTACTAACGGATTTATCATAAGAGCTACAAAATTATTGCGAGTGGTCTATTTTATAAGATTCACAAAATGTTACACTAAGGCGCATTATTTTATAGTTGTTTTATAGAAGTCGTCTAATAATTTAAATATCGTGAAATGCTTCCTACTAACAAAAGTATTTTATAGAGGGAGGCCAAATATGACAAGATATGAAAATTTAAAATATCAAATGTTTATTAGAATTTATCGAGTCACAAACGTGCTAACTATACAGCTATGACTACTAAAACAAATTCATGTAAATTACATTGCAAAAGAACTCAAATTCAAAAAATCGATATTTATAAAATTTCAAAAATTATTGGAAATCATCAATAAATGTGAGGCCCAGTAAACATGTTTTAAAAATATAGCCATAGTTAACAGTAAAATTTTCTCCACATCAAAAATTGCAGTCGTTGTAAGCCAGAACAAGTCTCTTAAATAATTATTATAAGATACCTAGTATTAAATCACAATGTTATATGTTTTAGTGTTAAAAATGCTTCTTTAACTTTTAGGATACATTTTAGAAATCATTTTATTTTATGTGTGTATAAAGCAGCATTTAAAAAAAAATAATGACTAGTTAAAAGCTCTTATAAAACGGTAGTTTAGTTGTTTTATAACAGTAGTTTAACAAACAGTGAAGTGTGTTTTATAGTACAATTAAATAAAGCTTTAATAAAACTGCTATATAGTGATGGTACAAAATTTTCATAAGGCCTGCAGAAATATTTTTACAATAATTATTTTACAAAATATCAACAGCGACTGAAATATTTTATAGGATAGTGCCAATTTTGCATTTATAGCTGCTGTGGAAACATTATGAAAGTGTTTCTGAGAGTAATATTGTCTTATAAAATTTGTGTCAGAAATAGTTCTACAACTTTTATAAAATATCAAATTGCTAGTCGGGAAGGCCATCTTTAGATAGAAAAATTCGGGCCCGGGAAAGAAAATATCGTAATATTAAGGAAACTCAGTCATCTTGGCTGCATATTGAATTCTGAGCTAACGGTCATGATTTGGGCCTGCCGACATTGAAATTCGTATTCAGCAGGCCCGAATTAGTAAGAATAGCTCATTTGGCCAAATGTTACCCATAATGCCGCTAGAATTCATAAAATGGCCACTATATTGAAAAGTGAATCAGTCCTAGATCCTTGGGTTTTTACAGCTGAAGCGAACTAATGATATGGAAGCACTTTTTTACATTTTTAAAAATTCACCCTCTTAAATACATGGGTATATATGACTTTTTTTGTCGTTTCTGATGATGGAGAAATTCTCTGTATACGGTTGGTCGACGAACAAATCGTTTAATTTTGGGTCTATCAAAAACTGGTGAAAAGAATTTATTAGTTTACGCAGAGACATACATACATGTACACTGCATTTGTATTAATATTATAATGGTATTTAATTTTTTTATTGTTAGGTCTTTTTGATTTCTGCGGCAGGAACAAATCATTTAAAAATTTCTCCCTAGTTATAATTTCAACACGGAGAATTCTACCATGTCATTTTATATACCCAAAAAAATTGAAAATGTTAAGTTTGAGACAAATTATCGTCTCTAATAGATATTTGCAATCGCAACACGCGAGTGTACTTTCATTGAACTTATAATGTACTTGTTAAATATACATTTATAGCATTTATTTTGTGGCAAACACTTTTAGCAAATATTGTTTATTTGATCTGCATTATTCCTATAACATTACATTAACGAGACTACTAATCTAGACTACTACTAGGTATGCAACGGGCATCGATTATATGTGCAACATTGCCACAACATGAATAGTAAGTATTTTTAATAATCAATATAATATTGGTGTAAATAGGATATCTCATTACAGTGCTCAAATATAATAATAATAATATTATTAATAATAATAAACGGCTTTATTCAAAGAGTGTAGATGTACATTTACAAGTACATTACAAAAAACAATTACATGGCGAAGTTTAGCCATGTGGCTATTCTTACACTTAACCTTATAAATCACTTACCTAACTAATTACGTTAAAAATAAAACATTAAAATACAAAAATACAATACAATATTACCATAATCCAATGTAATAGGGGGACGATATACACTTTATAAAATATGTTTATAGAAATACTAAAAAATTAATTCCTCCAAATAACTAAATAAAAGAATCAATCATAAACACAGTGCAAAATGTTGCCCAAGAACTTATTGTAGTTTTTGTTGGAATTAACGAACCAGGATTTGATTTTTTTTACGGAAAATATTAACTGTCGATAGATTTTTATATATGGGATCAATAGAGTTATATAAGGCTGTGGATGTGTAAGAAAAACTACGTTGGAAGAGGGCTGTACGATGTTGTGGCACTGTTAGCACGTACCGATGTCTGATGTTTACAGAATGTACTGACGATCTGAAAATTAACTTGTCCCTCAAGTACCTTGGAATAGAATATTTTATTAAAGAAAATAAGAAAACTACATAGTGAAATTTAACGAGTTGTTTCATTTTTAACCAACGCAACTCAACATATTTGCTTGAAAAATGATCAAATTGTCTTAAGTTGTAAATAAAACGACAACAGTTTTGCAAAATTTGTAGTCGATTTTTTGTAGCTTGATCCAGGAAGTAAAAATACATGCAATTGCAATAATTGAATACAAGCATGACTAAAGTTTCACAAAGTTTTTTACGTTGTTTAAAATTCAAGATATGCCTGTTTGCATACAGTACTTTTAGCCGGGAGTAAAATTTTTGCAAAAGAATTTTTATGTGCTGCATAAAACGTAATTTTTCGTTTATTATTACCCCAAGATTTTTTGCATGAGCAGAAAATGACAAATTTTCTTAATTAATATTTAGTTGAATAGAAGCCTTTAAGTGATCTCGAGTATGTTCTGAGCAGAATAGAATAACAACTGATTTGGTAAGGTTAATTTTAAGGTTATGTTGATGCGAATATTGATAGATGTCTAAATCTTGGTTGGTCAAATTAGTGGCAATAGCTGCATTAGATGGCTCAAAACAGTGAAGAAGTTGGGTATCGTCAGCATATGCTTGCACATGCGAACTAGTTATTACATTAAATATATCTGCTGTATATACAAGAAACAAAAGAGGACCAAGAATGGACCCTTGAGGAACACCTGTCGAGATAATTTTAACATCAGATATATTTCCTGCGACTGATACGCATTGGCGACGTTCGCTCAAATAAGAATTGAAAAACCGCAGGGATATCGCGTAGAAACCATAGTAATTTAACTTTGCACAAAGAAGCGTGTGATCAATTGTGTCAAATGCCTCGGAGTAGTAGTAGAGTAGTGCGCTGATGATATTGTCACTAAGGTTCAACAAAGCAGTAGTGGTGCTATGTGCTTTACGAAATCCCGATTGATGTAATGGGTATAAGTTATGCAGTAATAGATATTCGGTAAGTAATCTGGTCGTGAACTATTCTTTCTAGTATTTTGGAAAGAATTGGCAACAAGCTGATAGGCCTCAGACCCTCCACGGTTGCAGGATTTGCTGTTTTTGGTATTGGATTTGTTAGCCATCTACCAAACTCATTTAAATGAAGGTGATAGAATAAGATTATTTTCTAGAATTAATTTTAAATGCTTCGAACAACATGTAAATAAAGAAAATTGGTAACACGAACAAATATCCAATGCTTAATTTTACGACTCACGTTTTCACAAAATTATCAAAATCATGCAATTATAGTGTTTGTAACATAAAATTTCACCAAGTAAAAGTTGAATAAATGAATTATTTGAAAGAAAACTGGCTGGCCGCATATAATGCTGCCCATCTGAATGTTAGTTTTAAGTACTTTTTGAGTTGCCAGGATTACCATATTCATACCAGTTTTCCACTTGTTTTATATAAAACAAGAAAAACAGAAAGTGAAGAATGGTTAATGCAAAGTATAAAGATATTCTAAACACAAAAAACTATTGTATAAATTACCTAATGCATGAAAGTAATAGAGAAGAAAGGTACTTCTCTAATGCGTATGGTACAATTTATTACAATGGTGTTAGAGCTTTTAAAAAGTTACATAATGACTACATATATTACAGGTTTCGAAGTAAACTGGGGGCTGCTCAATCATAAAGAAGAATAGGTATAAACAAGCTAACCATTCTACTCTTCGCCAATTTACTGCATTTTTTATATAATGGTTGTACATTCTATAGTTCTTCGCAGTTTTTGTAAATAATATTAATTTTAGACAGTTTTTGTTTATTTACAAAACATAGTAATATAAACAAAAGATACTCTACTGGTTAGTTATAACAAGATTCTGAAACTTTAAATGCTCGTTTATTGTATGTTAAATCATCCATAATTTTTGCTCACAAACAAAAAATAAAATTTCGTGAAATTTCTCATATGTAATACACGAAATAATGCGTACAAAAACTTAGTAACATAAAATTTTTTTAAAAGTGAATTTCAAAGATTTATCAACTTTTTTGGATCAAAATTTTACAATATTTTACATCTTACAATTAAAGAAATTACTAAAATAAAAGTTTTTATAAAGACTGTAACCGATTTTATATTAAAAAATACAAATCTCTTTTGTACCATCATCTAATATTACATACTCTCAAATTGCCGTTTGTTAATTTATTTTTGTTGCAATAAGTATAACCTACAAATTTAGGATTTTATAGATATGGGCAGGCGGAATGGTTTTCTCCGTTGCCTTTTAATTTAAGTTTCTCGTCGTCTCTTAGATACATAATTTATATATTTATATTATTACCTGAGTATGTTTTTTCTTGTATGGGACACAACACAAGCTGGTTCCAGCTCAGAGTGTCCCACGAAAATAATCTATTATATACATACACTATGCACTGTAAACTTAAACTTAAACAATAAACAATAAACAATAAACAATAAACAATAAACAATAAACAATAAACAATAAACAATAAACAATAAACAATAAACAATAAACAATAAACAATAAACAATAAACAATAAACAATAAACAATAAACAATAAACAATAAACAATAAACAATAAACAATAAACAATAAACAATAAACAATAAACAATAAACAATAAACAATAAACAATAAACAATAAACAATAAACAATAAACAATAAACAATAAACAATAAACAATAAACAATAAACAATAAACAATAAACAATAAACAATAAACAATAAACAATAAACAATAAACAATAAACAATAAACAATAAACAATAAACAATAAACAATAAACAATAAACAATAAACAATAAACAATAAACAATAAACAATAAACAATAAACAATAAACAATAAACAATAAACAATAAACAATAAACAATAAACAATAAACAATAAACAATAAACAATAAACAATAAACAATAAACAATAAACAATAAACAATAAACAATAAACAATAAACAATAAACAATAAACAATAAACAATAAACAATAAACAATAAACAATAAACAATAAACAATAAACAATAAACAATAAACAATAAACAATAAACAATAAACAATAAACAATAAACAATAAACAATAAACAATAAACAATAAACAATAAACAATAAACAAGCAACAAGCAATAAGCAATAAGCAATAAGCAATAAGCAATAAGCAATAAGCAATAAGCAATAAGCAATAAGCAATAAGCAATAAGCAATAAGCAATAAGCAATAAGCAATAAGCAATAAGCAATAAGCAATAAGCAATAAACAATATACAATAAACAATAAACAATAAAAAATAAACAATAAACAATAAAAAAATCGATTAAAAAAAATCAAATATTTAATAACATTTTGCTCTTCCTTTAGCTAACACGAATTTACAATCAAAATTAGTTAATATAATTATGAAGCTAAAATTCTTCAACTCAAGTGGCGTAAATAATATTAGTTCAAATATGCTCAAATAAAGAAAGCATCCATTGATTAACATACTTTCCTTAAATGCACATGAGTCCAGCATACTCAATACATCTTGTGGAATTCCCCAATTTAATTGAAATAGTTAAATAAGGTTTTCTCAAAGATAAACTACGCATTAAGAAGTAAAATAACGCTAAAGTAAAATTAGAAAAGTATCCAAATGTCACTAACTCGCAGATTTGTTCGCAAAATAATTAAAAACTCGATGGCAATAATATAAAGATTTTGGCCTGTTGGTATATGAATGTGTCTCCATCGCAAATGTGATTATCTTTGTGGATTTTTCATGTTTGTTTATTTACATTGCTTGTTATGATCCACTAAATGAGAATATGCAAATTTATTTCTACGAAACGTGAAATCGCAATAAAATAGTTATCAACCCATAAGTTTACGAGCAAAAAGTCAAAAACTACAGCTCTCAGCCCGTGCTAAATAACTTTTTAGAGGTCTTGTCAGGATCTGGACCATTCTCTTTATGGTTCCAGGTTGTTGAATGTTTGGACATGACCGCTTTACAAGCTCCTTTATCTATCAGTGCTTAGAACTCTTGTGTGGTCCACTCGGTGACGGCCAGAAAAAATATTATCGATTCTTAAAACACCTAAAAAACATTTTAGTTAAGCTGAAATCACTTGTTTTGATTGCCCATTTTAGATAGAGGTTTCGATATAACTGGAACCATACTGCTAAATCTATCTCGAGACAAAAAAGGATCGAGTACGAGGGGAGAATGAAATTAATTAAATTAACTTATACAAAGTGTCTTGAGACTGTGCTTTGGTTGCGTTATTTCCGAACTTGAGAATATATAGACAGTTTTATTTTCTTATCAAATCAACTCGATATGTACACTAGGATTTTTTGGTAAGTTTAAATGAAAATGATTGCATTTTCATACGTTTCGGGTTGTTTACCATAACCAGAGAACTACGATATTTACAAAAAACAGAACAAAATTTGTGATGTATTTGTTTTGATACATTGCATATATGCATTATTTATAATTATTATTGTTATTAAAACTTTTCCACGCCAGTTTTACATTTAAGGTATATTCGGTGGAGTATTTTGATGCAACATAATACTGAAATAATATATTACTTGTTATCATGTACTTAGTGGTTTGTTTAAGCATCGCGCCATTTTGGCATTTTACATCTAAAAAAACCGCTGCCTAAGAAATCACTACTTCCACATCCAGATTTTCCATCTCTTTAAAGGTAAATTTCTTGACTATATTTGCACTTTAGTATGCTGAAATAATAAGTAATAGAATTTTAATCATATTAGGGGCAGATGTCATAAAAAAATTTACAGAAGTTGCAATTTAGTAAGCTTCGTTAAGACATTGAAAATGAACTTGGCTAACTTTCAAGCCTGACATGATATTTACAAAATTTGCAAAATGTACAGGGGATAAAAATAAAGAAAAGTTTAATATTACGTTAACATTAATATTCCACAAAAAATGGGTTTCGTAACAATGGCGAGAACATTAGTGTAGGTATCAAAATTTGTCAAACATACAAGTTTTACAAAAATGGCTCTAGACGTCGGTCGGCGTCAAGACGTAAAAATGGAAGAACATGAATTTAGATATCAAAATTGATCAGATACCAGTTTTAGAGGAACGACACAAGGCGTCGGTCGGCATCGAGACGTGAAGATATAAAAATATGAATCTAGGTATCAAAATGTATCAAATTCAGAAGTTTTCCAACAACTACGCTAGGCGTCGGTCGGTGTCGAGACGTAAAATTGCAAGAATATGAATCTAGATATCAAAATTTATCAAATACACGAGTTATAAAACAACGACGCTAGGCGTCGCTCGACATCGAGACGTAAATATGCAAGAATATGAATCTAGGAATCAAAATATATCAAATACGCGAGTTTTATAAGAACGACTCTAGGCGTCGGTCGGCGATGCGACGTAAAAATGCAAGAACATAGATTTAGATATCAAAATTTATCAGATACACAGGTTTTACAAAAACGACGCTAGGCGACGGTGAGCGTCGAAACGTAAGAATGCAAGAACGTGATTCTAGGCATCAAAATTTATCAAATTCAAAATCAAATTTAGATCTTTCAAAAAGTATGCGATGTAATAGCACCGAACGCTTTCTTGTCCAAAAAAACAACCGAATTTCCAAGCGTTACACAAATCAATTCTAGACCTCCGTATTACCGTTACATCTTTGATTTGATAAATAGTTTCAATGTTAAGAATTTATGCATTGGTTTCTAGCCCATACGCTAAAGATGAATTTCTGGACGCTTACTACCTAATATCCCTTTACCTAATAATGGAGTAGGGGTTGGTGGGGATTGAAAAATATTATAAAAAAATCTGAAGCCTCAGCTTCTAATATTTTCACCGATTTTCAAGTGTCTGTACTCTTACCAGCTTGCTTTACTTATATTTCCCTATTTACCCATATTTAATCCCCAACCCTCCAACGGAATAATCCCAAGATATAGTCTAGTTCCTGATGTCATTATAATATATACATATACCAAATTGCAAGTAAACATCTCAATTTTATTTTATGAACCCCTTTAATAATTGAGTGGGGGGCGGTAGGAGGATGGAAAATAATATAAAAAAATTTGAGGCCTTGGCTTCTAGTACATACACCAAATTTTATATTTCTGTACTCACTTGCTTGCTTTACTTATTTCCCCTATATACCCCTATTCACCCCCCGACCCTTCATCGGATATGTTCAAAAAACCATCCAGTTCCAGATCTATGTGTACAAAATTTCAAGTCAATATCTTAAACCAAAAATAGTTACAGACAGACAGAACTTTTTTTTCGCTCAAATTTAAAATCTCGACGTTTCGTGACATTCTAAATCTATTTCAAGAAAGAAGTAAATTGAAATTTTTTTTTCGATTACTATTTATACATCCAATCCACCAATTGAAGGTAGAGAGTCAATTGACTTCATTCTTGTTGCAAAGAGTTCAGAAAGGCATTTAGAAAAAACGTTACGTTTTATTTTTTGGTGAAAATGTTTGGTTTAATTTTTTGTCCAATAATTGGCCAATGTTAATGGCCAAGTCCCATTCGCCGCAAAGAGCGTTGTGTTAAAAGATTTATAACATGATACTACTACCTATATCATAACTTAAATATCACCTGCAGATAATTCCTATTAAATCTTTTAATCTAGTCAATGTTGGGTACTTTTTGACGTTTTAATCAAATTACTTCAAATAGTACATAATATATGTTTTTTGGATCGCTGATTACGAATACAATAGATATTTTGTCAAAAATTGGACACATAAAAATCCATCGAGTTTTGAAATACAGATACACTGCTACGGTTGAAAAAATGATTTTTGTCTATACAATGCTCTGCGAAACCCGTTGATGTTTTTATGTTCCCTAAAATGGATTTACGTTCATTTATCTTTACGTCTAAGCTTCGACCTATACAAGTATGGCATCACAATTATTGTCACAATTTATTTCGTATACTCCCGCTTTTTCTGTAAATTGTGACAATCTTGATGCCATATCTATAGATCAAAGTAGTCGAAATTTAGACGTAAGGATAAAAAGTCCATTTTAGAGAACATAAAATCAACGGATTTCGCAGAGCATTGTATACACAAAAATCATTTCTTTCACATTTTTTAACCTCCCCAGAGTAAAAATCCCTTGCCGCATACCAAAAATCTATATACCTACATACAATACATTTGCGCTTGTTAACTACTTTTTGGCTTTTAGGATGTTAAAATTTGAAATTAGCAACCTCAAAAACCTCCAGAGAGTAACTTATAGAATTAAAATCACGCATTTTGTAAAATTTTCATTTCTACACCCCTTTCAACCCCTATCTTACTCTATTTTCACCCTAGGAATCAATTTTTGGCTTTTGGCATTTTAAAATATGAAATCAGCAAACTCAAGAACCCTGAGATTTTATGTTAGGAATAGGCGATTTTACCCTATTGTAAGAGTGGTCTTTTCAGGGTGTTTGGACTTCTCTGGGGTCGGATTCGGTTTCAGCGTCTAAGAATATATTGGATTACTTGGACCAAGTTCCAGAATCAGGACTTCTTTTTGTGATTGGATTAATTTAACGAATTTTTCATATTTTTGGCTTTTTCTGATCCAAATTTTGTAGCCGCCATATTGAAGAAAAAAAACAATTCTGAATTTAGCATTTCCAAATTCTTAACCAAATTCCATAAATTTTTATCGAAAATTGGCTTGGTTACCGATTTTTGACGCCTGTCTTGAAAAAGAGCACCACTGTGAGCCGTAATGCACCCGCACCAGCCAGACAGACTACCGGTTTCATATCTGTAGACTATAACAATATACTGCCTGAGAAAATGAGCCTTAATGAAACGCCATAAGGTTACGGCGTTGCTGGCTCTTAGACTCTAATATTCTAAAGTTTACAAAGGATTTTCATACAAACGCCGTTACATTAAAACAACCTGCAGATCGAATTGAGAGCTTCTGCATTTACAAAATTTTCTATAGGAGCCGCTGTTGATGGCGTTTCGTAGATAGACTGGATAATTTTACGAAGGAATTTATTTTGCACAGTTTATATGTACAATGCGCACTCCTAACCAACAGAAAGTAGCATGTATTTACAATGACCATTGAACACTACTATAATAATTATAAATGACTATTTAAAGACTAGCTAGTAGCACCGAACCGTTGACCTACGTATTTATAATTCAGTTCGGAATAAATCTCATTTGCACCCACATCGTCCATTGATTCAAAACAACTCAATTTAAAACCGGTACAAGAATTAACGAAACAGTTTCTACGTTTTACAAATTTTCACAGTGACCATAATTTATATAAAGTTTTGTATATTTAAAAAATGAACACCTTGGAATTAAAATCGGAGATAATGCATCTCGATCAATAAATATTCTACCTAGAGAAATATATTATTTTTATGGGTTCTAATGACCACAATACGATGTTTATATGGAGAATACGTGATAACCATAAATCCCGGTAATTTATGAATCTGTGACAAAACTACTTCATAGTCATCTTGTTCGAAATACCATGCTAGGAATGTAGTATGTTCCCAGTAGGCCATAAAAACGTTTGTTCACAATGTTATACTACCTAATATTTGAAGTAAAATATATTATCTACACTTTTAATTCGTTTGTTTTATGCCGTATATTCATATACTTTGAACGTGTATACTGATATGTAGAAGATATACTTAGTACTAATTTCTCAATTGAATAATTTTTAGATATTGGGATATTTAAGAGACAAATAGTTTGAATTTCAAATAAAAGTATTTCGCGTTCCAGTCAATAATGTGAACGACCACCTCTATAAGGTGTCACCCATTGCTCAACTTAATAATTATTTGAAGTGTTAACCACTACCAAAAAAATGAGAACTATCATGACGGTGGCACCAGATCTTACCCTCTCTTTAAAATCGCGGTAATATTCGCAAAACCCCTCATTGATGGATACATTTA
Organism: Stenurella melanura; assembly: GCA_963583905.1. NCBI lineage: Eukaryota > Metazoa > Arthropoda > Insecta > Coleoptera > Cerambycidae > Stenurella > Stenurella melanura. The sequence continues at coordinate 87,257,133 of OY757309.1, forward strand.
TAATTCTATACCGGGTGAGTCACGAATTGCGCTCGCCCCGATATTTCCCAAAATATTTGGAATAGAAAATTGAAATTTGGTGGCCTTATTACACGACTAAAATGCCACCTTTTCAATAAAAAATCAAGTTTTGTGCGCATCCGGTTTGACCGGAAATGCCCACAACTTTCGATTTTTAAACGGAACACCCTATATATTTTTACATTTTTGGAATCTAGAGGAAATTTTGAATACAATACATCCATTTTGGTCACTTTTTGATAAACATTAAAAATGTTATTAAAAAATCTATTTCTGAATCCAGAGTGCTGTGGTGCCCAAAATATATTTTAGTTTGTGTGCTACGTTACTATAAAAATAAAAAGAGCAATATGATTGCATTACTTAATTCTCTAGAGGCGTTTAAATATTTTAAATGTAATTTTTACCCACTAACTTTGTTTTTTTAAATGGGAATCGTTCACCAACATTTTTAAATACCTTATTTTCATACGAATCTAATGATACCAAAATTTTGAAAATCCGCTCAGAAATATTTGAGACTTCAGCCAAAATACAATGCAATCAAGCTTTTAGAAACATGCGGCTAATAGATAATAGATTGGTGGGCTTTGGAAACTAAAATGGCACATTTCTGTGTAAATCTGGTAACCTAATAACATTGGAAAAATCATAGTAGCCATTGAATGTAATAAAACAATATCAGCTGTCAGACAGATACAAAATAAAGCGTTGCGGAAATCTCTTTGAGTAAAAATTAAAGAAAATGAATAATTTTAGTAGAAATGAAAAGTTCGATATGTTACTGATATATGGAGAGCGTCTCAAAAATTCAACTGCAGCTGCAGAACTGTATCAGCAACGATATCCCAACAGACGTCATCCAAGCAGACACTTGTTTGCCAGAGTGGACAAGAATTAAGAAACGAACCCAATCAACAAGATGACCATCAAACATTTATTGTAAGTGAGGACAAAGAAATTGATGTATTAGGATTTGTGATGGTACACCCAACAACATCAACAATGGAATGCGACATTAGTCAGTCTTCGATTTGCAGAATTTTAAAGAAACATAAGTTTCGGTCTTATAAATACCAAATACACCAACATCTTTATGGAGATGATAACGACAGAAGGCTAGTATATTGCAACTGGTTCTTAAATGCAGTACAACAAAACTCAGGTTTTCCTTTTCATATTTTATATTCAGATGAAAGCAGATTTACGAACCAAGGTATGTTTAACAGAAATAATACTAGGTACTGGGCTCAAGAAAATCCGAGGTTGGTAGGGCGGGGGAATATTCAGGAAAGATTTGGGTTTAACTGTTGGCTTGGAGTACTTGGAGATCGAATAATTGGACCCATATTTTTTGATGGAACACTTACTGGCGAACGATATTTATTCTTTTTACAAAACCAGACAGCAGAATTTCTTGACTTACTTCCTCTTGCCTATTTACAAAATCTGTTTTTCCAACAAGATGGTGCTCCCCCACATAATTCCAGAAGAGTGATGGAATATTTAAACAACTTGCATGGTGAACGCCTTATCGCAAATCAAGGTCATATCGGGTGGCCTCCTAGGTCACCTGACTTAACATCCCTCGACTATTACGTACGGGGCACTCTCAAAAATAAAGTTTCGAAAACTTCTTCAAATACCCGTGAAGAGCTGCAAAATAAAGTTGTACGGGCTCTTAATGAAATAACGCCGGTTGAATTTCGTAGAGCCATTCAAGCAACTGTACGCATAGCCGAATTGTGTATAGAAAAAAATGGTGGACATTTTGAACAATATCTATAAATGTCAATTTATGGTTTAATTATATTAATTATTTTAAAGATACCTACTGTTACCTAGTTTAAGTTTATTTGTTCAAACGGAATTGATTTTTATTTATTTATAGGCCCGATATTTATGTTCATTTAAATAAAACTCTGAAAACCGAACTGATGTCGCATTCTATTGCAAATGTCCTTATGGATGTAATTGTGTTTACCTCCACATACCTATGCTAAACTTAATTGTAACGTTCTTTGCGCTCACAATTATTAAATGTTTGATAGCTCAAGATTGCCTATAACTACACGAGTCTGTCTGACAGCTGATATTGTTTTATTACATTCAATGGCTGCTATGATTTTTCCAATGTTATTAGGTTACCAGATTTACACAGTAATGTGCCATTTTAGTTTCCAAAGCCCCCTAATCTATTATCTATTAGCCGCATGTTTCTAAAAGCTTGGTTGCATTGTATTTTTGCTGAAATCTCAAATATTTCTGAGCGGATTTTCAAAATTTTGGTATCATTAGATTCGTATGAAAATGAGGTTTTTAAAATTGTTGGTGAACGATTAAATTCCCATTTGAAAAATCCGAGTTAGTGGGTAAAAATCACATTTAAAAATTTTAAACGCCTCTTGAGAATTAAGTAATATTGCTCTTTTTATTTTTATAGTAACGTAGCACACAAACTAAAATATATTTTGGGCAGCACAGCACTCTAGATTCAGAAATAGATTTTTTTAATAAAATTTGTAATGTTTATCAAAAAGTGACCAAAATGGATGTATTGTATTCAAAATTTCCTCTAGATTCAAAAAATGTAAAAATATATAGGGTGTTCTATTTAAAAATCGAAAGTTGTGGGCATTTCCGGTCAAACCGGATATGCACCAAACTTGATTTTTTTTTAAAAGATGGCATTTTATGCGTGTAATAAGGCCTCCAAATTTCAATTTTCTATTCCAAATATTTTAGGAAATATCGGGGCGAGCGCAATTCGTGACTCACTCGGTATACTTAGCATTATCTTAATAAATGGAAATTGTGGCGAATTTTTTCAATTTCGGCAATAAGAATGATTTGTTTAGCTACAGTCAAATTATTTTAGTCTGAAGCTTTTGCTAACGTTTCGTTTACTAATCGTGAGCTTTCTCATGACTATAAGTAAAAACCTAAATTAGGACTATTTTAAACTTAGCAAGTCTATAACTAGAATTGCACCATAAGATATGATCAACTATACAGAAATTTACCTCACACAAAGTGAGAAGGTGGCATCTTCAATTGTCATTAATAAGAACTTGCATAAAACAAAAGCATGGTAGGCCAGTTAGTAGTGTAAAACCAAAAAATTAGACGAATCGGAAATAATTGCTACAAAAGGTTTTATTGGTTTAATGGCTTCATTTATTGCCTAATATGACTATCCCAGGCTTTTTCTCCCCCGGTGAAGTTGTGTTTAAGTGTTGGGGGGTAAAAATGTACCCCCATATGCGGTATTTTGCGGTTTTACGGTTATGTCTCGTACAGGACTCGCAATATCGAAAACATTGTCCTATTAAAAGTTATAGGGCATTAAATTCTGCATTGAAGAGACCAGACGCATATTTGGTCCACCCGCTCCCATACTAGTGCTCACCAAAGTTGAACAAATTTTACATATTTATGAAAAACTTTCGTTTTAACTTCTGCTTTTTGGTAATATCATTTAAACTAACCCATCTATCAATAAAGTTGGTCTAAAACAAATGTTTTCTCGAAGAAATCAAACTTTTCTTCGAGCATGACATTCAAGCGGAAGCTGTTGCCGAAGCTGGCCTACGATTTTTAACAACCCTCTACGGAGGTAGGACAAGAGATACTTGCGATTCAACCTATTTTCCAAAGCCTTAGTGAAATCCAAATTCAACCTGGCATCTCTACCACCATTATCCGAAGCAGCCCGCTAAAATTGCTTGAGTACTTACCTACAAGTACAAATCTGGTTAGGACACCAGATGGATCCACTCCTTTGGGGATGGCAGACTTCAAAGTTTGGTCTGACCCCGTTCCTACCTCCAAGGAACTTTTTCACAATTTTCTGCAAATGCAACAAGGGGTGTGCAGGTGGTTGTGGGTGTCGGAAGGATTAATTGCTCATTGATTTATGCCAACTGCAAGGGGAACTCCTGCACTAACTTCTTCCAACCAGACGCTATTGACATACCAGATGTTGACGAGGACCTGGACTAGATATATGTAGGGCGATGAAAATTACAGACTTTCAGGAGCCGAATGACGGGGTGACGGACTCCGTATCGGAAATTGCAGACTTTCAGGAGCCGAGTGGGTCAACGAGAATCAAACATCGACGTCTGTGAAATTTGTACCTACCTATTTTTTTCCCTTTTCATCTTCATACCTTTAACTACAATTTTTGTTATTATGAAATGTAATCATCACTAACTGATTTCAAGAATTATGTTTCTTATCCTGCCTCCATCTTTATATCAGTTGACTGGATCTCATCATATTCTGTCTGAAACCATTTTTTAACATTATCTTTTTATATATTCTATGTCACCTTACCGCTCATCTCCCATGACAACGAGCGACGAAGCACCTTACGCCGCTTGAGTACATCTGCCCTTACACAATGCATTTTTATCAAATAAAAATGTCCTAAAAATTGTGTTGTTAATATTGTCACGTGATTCCAGCCCTAGAAAACTATCCTTTAAATTCCGTTGTTTCAAAAATTATAACAAGAAATAAACACTAATACACGTTACTAAATTACTTACTGAAAACTTCACAATACTTTTATTATCTAAAGTATACGTTATTATCTAAAATAACCTTTCACAGTGTTTATTGCTAAATATTTTCCCTCTACTGTTCACTTTGTACCACTTCGGATTTCTAACCTTACTTTTCGTTAAAAACTTCCGTTCCTGCCATGAATCTCACCTTATATATCCTACAAAAGTAATCTAGAAATCTTCCATCAACTTTCCATATAGATTTGGTAAAGTCTTAAACTGTCGCGTGTTGTAATCCAGAACAACGTAGAATTTCTAGAAAACGTACCACTACTATTGTCTTAGAAATGGCGCACACTACACGCTTTGATGAATCCAGTCACCGCCTAAAGACAATAAATAATGATAGAAATGTAACAACGGCGATAATATTTGACATATAAGTAACACAATTGGCAAGGAAGACACCTATTATACTTTTAATGAAACATATACAGGGAAGTCATCCTAAGAAAAAATTCAACAATGGCGAAAATTTGTAAAGTATTTATGCAAGCCTTCCACGTTTGGCACCTTTTATATCATTATTTATTTTTTGTGCTGGAAGACCAATATGTATATTTTTTTAACCAAAAATTATCAGGTTCTCTTTGAAGCAATAGTGATAACTACATTACGATTATTCTCCTATATTGTTTCTTAGTTAAACTCTCAGAGTGGCCACCCTGTATAGATAAAGAGAGAAATTCTGTATATTTATACAAAAAGAGGTATTTACCTTTACCGATTTTTCTGCCTACTACCTACCAAATATATTTTTTCTCGGTCAAATAGTTTTATACATATAACGCCAACAGACAGACAACCGACTGGCAGACAGACAACAGACTAACAGACAGACAGCCATATTGACGGAACTGAAATACCTTAATTTTCGTAATTATCGACGTGTGATTTTTCACGACTACAATGCTTCCCTTCGGTAAGTGAAGACAATGAAAAAAAATCGCTAAGGAATCACTACTTCCACATCATAGTATCTCTAAGCGAATGCATCTTGATATTATATTTGCACTCCAGAATGTGGAGAAAATTGCTCAAATAATAATAATGCAACATTTGAAATAATCTCACCCTATAAAACGATGTGCCACTTCAATACCTTTTCAACTGACCGACGTATAATAGGGATGCGGGTGGCTAATGCCAAAAATTTTTTATCAGAACTTTTTCTCTCGTACACTCTTAATCACAATTTTATTTTATTAACCCTTTAATAATGGTGGAGTCGAATGGTGTTGACAGATGTCACAAACCTCCAACAGAATAAGCTTAAAATATAATCTTGTTCCAGATCTCGTTATAATGCAGACGTGTGTCAAATATCAAGTCTACAATGTTAGTTTAATAATAGAGTGGAGATGGTGGTTGGGGTGGAAATTGTCATAAATAAATTGAGACCTTGTCCTTTAACATGCTCACCCAATTCCAAGATTTTGTACTCTTGCTAACTTGCTTCACTTATTTACCCCTTTAACGGAATACGCTCAAAATATGATCTAGTTCTAGATGTCGCTATAATACATACGTGTACCAAATCACAAGTCAATGTTTTATTTTATTCTATTTTGTTAAATTTGATGGGTGTTAGTGGTGGGGGGTGGAAAATTTCGTATAAAAATTTGAGACATTTACTTACAATATGTACATCAGATTCGATGTTTCTGGTCTCTTACTAGCTTGCTTTACTTATTTGCCCCTATTTCACCCTCAACTCTTCAACGCAATCATCTCAAAATATAACCCCGTTCCATATGTTGTTACGTGTACCAAATTTCATGTGAATGTCTCAATTTTACTCAATGGAGCGAGGGTGATGATGTGGGGTGATAAATGTTATAAAAAAATTTGAAACCTTGGTTTCTAGTATATACATCAAATACAAAGTTTCTGGACTCTTATCTTACATTACTTACTTTTACTTTACTTTTCCCTATTTACTCTTACTTACCCCCCAACCCTTCACCGGAGTACGCTCAAAATATAATGAAGTCAGATCTCGTTATAATACTAAGTGTGCCAATTCCAAGGCAATATTAGTGCAGTAAAAAAATACCTAAATACTATGAGATATGCATAGTTTTGTAAAAGCGATTTTATGATTTTAAACCTTCTGGGGTATCACCAGGAATATATATCTGAGTTTTGAACTTCCAAAGTCTATTGCGTTTTTTTTATAAACAATTTTGTTTTTTGAACAGTATTTTTTCAGGTAAATAGGTGAATATCTCCGGTTCTATAAGTCCGATCGGGACAAACAAAACACAAAAAACCTTCGCAATTAAGATTTCAACAAATCTGCGTTGGTTTTGGGTCATTTGAGTACGTACATAACGTACAAATTAAAATAAACCGGCTATAAGTGGACTTTCTTCAGTTTAACGCCCAGGGACAAGAGTTCCGATCGGCTTCAAACTTTCAGAAAATATACCTTTTGTTAAAAACAAAACATTCTGAAATTTTGGTGACTAAATATTGAATCTCGTGGACACAAATGAATTCGTTATCTGAAATTTGAATTGCCCATCATTATGTGCCATTAAGTCCAAAATGGATCATTTTCATTTCAAAATGATATGGGCGCCAGCTTTCTGGTGACATTTAAAAAAATACTTTATGTCATTTTGGCTACCTTTTTGGCATTTATTTATAAACCAAATAACAACAAATGGACATTTTAGGCCATTTCAGGTAGATGAAAATTAACTTTCTTTTTTTTTAAATCAAAGATTTCGCAATTCTCTTTCTTTTCTGATAAAAATTTTTCAAAAATGTCTTCAAAATGGCCGATAAAATCCATTTACTGTCATTTGGTTCATAAATAAATGCTAATAAAGTGGCCAAAATTACTTTCAAAGAAATTATTTTAAGTCTCGTCGGAAAAGTGATGTCCAGGTCTACATTTTGAAATAAAAATTATCCATTTTGGATTTAATGGCACAAAATGGTGGGCAATTCAAATTTCACAGAACGAATTCATTTGTGTCAACAAGGTCCCATATTTGGGCACCAAAATTACAGCGTGTTTTGTTTTCAACACAAGATATATTTGCGTCCCTGGGCGTTAAAATAAAAAAGAAATGCTTTTCAGCCAGTTGATGCACTATGCACATCAAAGCACTTCTTTTACTCCACTATATTTGAAATTGTTCCAGAGAAAACGAGCGCACGAAGAAAAATTAGACGGACAGACAAAAAATTATTTTTCGTTCGACGTTAAAAATGCTTAAGCTATTTCGACAATTTTTTATTTTACGGTTTATTAATTTGCATAAAATAATAATATGTGCAGTTCTTTGAGGATTATTAATAAAGTGAAACATAAAGGTTTGACCAAAAAATCACTGAATACGTACCAAGTTACACATTTTAGTTCAACGTAGTATTATTAGAAGAATTATAATATTAATAAAATTGTCTTGTATTTTACTATTTTTGATTAATACTAGTGGTCACTCTGATATAGTAATTTTTTGTAATAAATATCTAATATATTTTTAATATGATTTACCGTGACGACTTGTATATTTGTACGTCAATAATATGATTTCGTCAGGAAGATGAGCAAGATTGGCGGTCCTTTTGATTGCAAAAATAATACTTTCACAGCTTTTATAGATTTTGTTTTAGGCTATGCAACGCATAAATCTAACTGAAACTAAAATATACCGTACATGTGTGACCCAGGGGACATCTTCACGGAATTAATTAAAAGCCAGAGAAGAGCAGCAGAGAAAATACTTATATTCGATTTCATTTGATGCCGTGCGTTTTATTGCTCCAACTCGGTTAATCTACCGTCTAGAACTGCCGTTGTCGGTATTCAGTGTTTCCCGTATTTGGCCGAGTCTCGGTTTCATTGGAGATCGTTGTTTTTGTCACATAATCTCAGTTGTTGACAAATACTTAAATCCCTATTGGATTTACCTTAGACATGTTTTATTTAATTAATGAGGTATCGGCTTCTATTTGCCGACATCACGTATATTCATTGATATTTAAATGGGCACATTCTATGGAAACTGCATTGGAACTCTGAATACGCGTCGGAGTGTATAAGAGGAATTTCTATTTGTTTTTCTTCTGCATGCCTAATATACGCTGCTCAATATCGACTGGGTGGAACGGCGCACTTGGGTGACGTTGAATACTGATTCATTGCCCGTTTGAAATGACTCAATTTTTTCTTCGGCATTTGTAACTTTACTAATGCCACTAACAGCCAACGAGATGGCGTTTTTTTTTCAAGAAAAAAATCGTTTAAGACTATTGGTATTGATCTGGTTTCCCAACAACTTTTGTGGCTTTGTTCTGTTATCAGAAAAAAATAGTTTTTACAGTATTTCCTTTTCAAGAACAAATAAGCTACATTCGTAGAATATAATATGCAGGATTATAAGATATACTGCGTACAAAGATTTGAAAAAAGTAAAATATAAAAACGTAACTAGATTGTTGTTTTAACTCTTCAGAAATGCATAAACGATGGTTGTGACGACAAGGTAGTCACATCCCAAAGAATTGTACAAATTGTTAAAAATTTGATTTCACAGAGAAAACTGAAAAATCCACTACAAAATAGCCAAATTAAATTATAAAAACCTATGCGTTAGGTGTAGAACATTACTGAAATCTTTGAGCAATAACAGCATGAGATTTTAAACAGGATAACAAACCTAAGTTCTAATGAAACACAACCAAAATTAATAATTTATTGTAAACGAAACATAAAAGGCCAAATGACCAAAAATAATAATTAAATGTATCATACCCGAATATTTTGTATAACGTAATATGTACAGGACGTTAAAAATGGTTTAATATGTATTAAGTTACGTTACCATGAAATATAACATGTAGATATAGGTAAGGACTTGACCTATGGTCAACATAAGTAGCATAGTAGTGGGAAAAATAACAAAAATTTATTTAAATGTGAAATGAAAACATTATTTGTAGTGAAATTTTCAATAAGTACTCATGAGTGAGCTATAAGCACTAAAAGACTTGATAAACGCATATCCAAAATCATGAATACAAAAACATTATTAGTAAGAACGGTAGACTCCACCGCAGAAGTGAAAAGTGATAAAAAACTGTAGAATTTCACATCGTATTGACTTAAAAGTAATAAATATGTTAGATACTTACTATATTTCACTAAAGAACGTGAAAGTTCTAGAATACTTGGACTATTAGAGGTCTCAAGATCCATTAATTAAAATAAGGGTGCATAACCTTACATATTTCAGACTGTATCTCACAAAAGAGAAAATTTATGTTGATAAAACCCAGACATGGTGTTGAAGGGAACTTTTCTCAATAGTTTTCATAAGTTATATGTTAAAATTTCATCAAGGTAGATAAGTTGTGTAAGCCTATCAAGGAAACCAATGACAGTTTGCGGTACCCTAAAAAGGCAAAAAATGCTTTAGTCATTATTTTGATATAAAATATAGTAGGATAAGTGTTATTAGTATAGAAATGTTCAGAGAGGATTGCTAATCAATTTACATAATAGTTATATTAGTATAAGATAGTTTTTAGTTGAATATTTGTAAAAATAGATGGTAATAGAAAAATTTTAAATATTGACAAAAACATATAGTATGGCATATCAGAAAACGCAGAATAAGCTCTACAAAATAAATATGAAATCAGTTTTATCATTTACAATCTACAAAAATAATTATATTAAAATTAAGTTTTTCATAATAAAATGACAGAAATCAAGTATCCTGTTTTGTAATAAAAATGTCAAATTAGGCTTGTGTGGGCCAATAGAATTCCACAAATTCAAATTTAGTATGTTTTTTGTATTGAAAGCGTAAGGACGCAAAAATTGAGAGGAAAAGATAACCTCACTTTTAAAAAAATAAAATTTAGTATGTTGATAGTATTGAAAGCGTAAGGACGCAAAATTTGACAGGAAAAGATAACCTCACTTTTTAAGAATCAAAATAAATAATGAAACCAGCATACTCACATTAATTAATAAACCATATTGAAGATAAATTTTAAAATATTTGATATCCAAGTGGATTAATATATGCTGAACAAGTAATAGTTCCGTTCCTGAAACAAATTATAATTTAAAATAAAATTCTATAACCAAATATGTCAACAAACTTTGTTTACAAATAAGAAGAGTAATTTAAAAGGTATTATTTTGTGCAACGCATATTTTGAAGTGTAAATAATCTGGTAAATACTTAGATTTAGATTTAATAATAAATCCAGTGATATTTAAAATAAAGTGAATTTCATCGAAACGTCAAGAGCTCCGTCAAAGCAAATTTTCAACGTGAAGCAGTGCAGCCAGAAGTATAAAGGAAATCGACAGTTGGAAGCTGGAGCGTGCGCACGCAAAAGAATAAGGAACACCGATCGATAGAATTCAAGGTAACATCTAAATGACCAATCAGATTAAATCCTAGGTATTTGAAATCAAGCAAATAATTAAAAGAACGCAGATTTAAAGAATTTTTCAAGTAAATAAAGGCCAAATTGAAATTTTATTCTAGTTTTAAGTTTTATTATTGTCCAAAATTTATACTCGTTTGTCATATTTCATTTTGTTTACATTTTAATTGAACATACAGTTTGCTGAGGAAGATAGAAACGTGAATTTTGATCAATTGAAACCACTTTTGACCCTGAAAGAGTTAATAAAAATTCTCATGCTATTAAATTATACTTTTTTAAAAGGAGATAAAAATTAAATCTGTTTGGCAACAAACCTGGCGCTCAACAAAACTTAAATACAAATTTAAATTGAAATAAAAAAATAAATAAATAATTAATAGTATAATAAATAAAAAACAGTATAATAAATTATATCATTGCATTAGCCATTTTCAAAATGTTCACCTGTCCGTCCAACTCCAACGCACCGCAACTCTGGAGAGGTAAGGTGAATCGTATTGGTGGACAATTAGAAGTTATTGTTAGCATATGGAAGAAAGTATACTTTCTGTTTTTGAAAAAATCGGCCAATAAATATTAAAGTTGAGTTAATTTATTAAATATTTCAGTAAAATAATGTACACAAAGAAGGTTGTGACTTTGAAGATTGGAGATCTTCTGTCTATTATCCTTAAAATTAATTGTTGTCAAGATTTCAAAGTTTTTACAAACCTTGTAATGCTGTCTCTATTGCAAAATCGCAGTATATGCCTTCTCGATATTCTTAAAGTGATGTCTTAATTATAAGACCTAACATCAGCCTAAAGTCAGACTTTTCGAAGTCTAGAAGCTACGAGATATTCCTTGTCGAATAAGTTATGAACTTTTTCGCTTGTCTTTGGTCTAGAGCATTTCTGCACTAGGACTTCTATTATTCTTTTTCCCATTTTAGAACTGCTTCTGTTATGTGTTCTTAGATTTGCCATAAAATTGTTTGTACCCAAAACATGGAGCTTCGGCACCTTGTTTTTAACGGACTCTCAGCTATATCATTGCCTTCTATTCCGCAGGTATGTAGGGAGAGTGGTGCCAGGGGATGCTCCGCACACTCGGATAAACCTGAATGCTTTAATTATATGTGTTCTATTACGTAATAATTGAATAATATGTTATTTTTTATATGTTTAGAGACAGGTACTTTAGTATCTATCTCTAAATGCACTATATAAGTTTCTTTATTAGAGAAGATATATTCTTTTTAACTTCTCATATGGCAACACAAATTTGTGTTGTGCAGTATATGTAGGCTATAGGACCTTTCTTTTTCACATTATCTCTACGTTTAGTTGTGCCCTCTCGACAATCCGGAATAGTTTTTTGAACGTGCGACTATTTTAATTAGTATTCTTGTCATTATCATTGCTAATTAACTGTATAAAAACCCAGTTATTTCTGAAATTTGTTATTTTATGTAGAAAGAAACTAAATTCTTTAGTTAAAGACTATAAGAATTAAACTGATACATTGTACGAATTTTCGGCGACATTAAAATAACGTGTGTTTGCATTGTTAAAGTTAACAACGAGTAAAAGTTGTAATTTGATTGACATTCGCTCGAATATGGTAAAATCACATCGAATAAGACGTAATTTTTTATAATAGTCTTACTGAAGTTAATTTAATAACACTTTAAATGAAAGTAATATATTACCTTATGTTTATGAAATTACATCGAATCTGCAAGACACTGTGTATCACATTCTCAGTATCTTTTATATTTTCTTATTTTGTGTGTTCAATTAAAAATCTTAGTAATATTACGCTCTATTATTATAATAAAACATAGTTTATATAAGACATGGTATTACACACTGCTGACGATCACCGTGTTTGACGAATATGATGCAGATTCAATACTAAATATTTTATCATGCATTCGTATAGTGGTAGTCCTGGATCCTAGATTTGTATTTGGTATTACCAAACATAAAACCTTCACTTTTCACATCTTTCAAAACCATATTTGTTAGTATTTCTATTTACATGCTCCAACTACCAATTGAACAGTTTTAATAGGGACCACTACCTAAGGTCAATGGGGAGGAGGATTGTGACGTCAGTGATTCGCGACCGGCCAACGGTCGGCAGTGGTCACTGATAAAAATCCGCCAACGCGGCAGCTCATTAATGTGGGCGGCGGGTCGTGAATAAGGTTATGTCATCCTTCAGTAGTTATTGTAAAATAACCTTTTCTTATAAAAGATAGGTGTTAACAACAATTAATTTATAAGCCTCTAGGCGCCAGTCACAATTAAATGACAGAGTTTGGAAATGAGAAACAACGCAAACAAAAATCTGAGAAAAATCCACGTATGAAAATGTATAATTTAATGTATAAATGTGTAAAAATGGTAATAAATATAATGGTAAAATAGCAAATAACAACGTGTTACACGCACAAACAAACTGCAACAATTACTCTGAAAAAGCCAAGTACCTATAAAGGTAAGTACTAATACATAGACATTGTTTCCCTAAAAAGATTGATAAATGTACTTAATGTATGTGAATTATATAAGACTTTACTTTCAGGGTTAACCGCAAACAGCTGTTCAAGGCTTTACAAAGCACATAGTTTGGGAGGCAAGACTCCCATTAATCTTTACGGTTTAAAACCAAAGTTGCAATATATTAAATTAGAGGATAGAAAACTAACAAGAAAATTATTTATACTTAAATTGCTAAAAGAAAACGTGAAATAACAATTATAATGCTAAGGGCTGGTTACAATAAAAAACAGGCAACTAATTCGAATATACTATTGAAGGGCGATAATAAAACGCTACTCGCATCTAAATCACAAGAAGCTGAAACGCAGTTTATAACAATCTGGACTAATCTCAGGTGCAGACAAAGTCAAATTTAAATGCTGTCAATTGGCAACAGTTCTTCGTAACGCTGAGAGCGATTAAATGGGAATTCGAAAAGCGTACTCACTTTGGGGCTGATATTAATACCATCTTTGAGTCTGCCATGGACGAACTATCCCCCTGCAGCTAGCCTCCACGACCAAATCCGAAACCTTCGTGTGTGGCACGCTGAACACAGGTATGGCATGCAGAATTAACAATCTCAACAGGCAAAGGGTGACTCCAAATTTAAGCAGATATTTCTTTCTGAGTGGTTTGATAGAATAAATCAATAAAATAAAGGCCAATTTTAAGGGTACAAAAAAAACCTTAGATGTTCTTAGATCTTAACCCTCTCCCAAAATTACAGGAACTGGAGAACTACTCTCTGTTCCTCCAGGATATAAAATGTCTGCCCCTTTTGTGCTAATTTTAAACAAAAAAATTCGGATCTTGCGCAAATTTATTTCTCAGGCTATTCAATAAAAATCCCTAAATTGGAATTTGACATTTGTCAAATTGAAAATCAAAACATAGCCTAACAAAAATTTCTGAATTTAAATTAACACCCTCAAAATTTTCCGGGCAATTAACTCTGCTTAAATTTCACCTAAATAGCTGCTTATTGAAAGGAAACATGGATGCAAGCCTCTTACCTGCTTCAAAATGTAATTGGGCTAGAACATTGACTTGGTACTAGACGAGAACGCATGGTAATATGTTCGTCCACCTAGAAGACTCAATGACTGGAGACGTTACTGGTTTATCAAAAAAGTATTGTAAGTGTATCAGAAATCATCACTACTTAGTTTAAGTTCCGTTTTTATTTTCAGAGTGCCCATGACTCAAGAATCTGCATGAGTAGCCAACATCAGTCTTTCGTGAAAACCACATATTTGTTTTAATAATTGATAATTTTAATTAATAAATATTTTGAATCGTTACAGGGTAAAACGCCACATGAAGAGATATCTCCCTAATAATCTAATTGTAGCCAAAAATTGTTTTCATCAATCCTGCAGTTTTTATTTATCTACAACTTACACTTATTTTCAGTTAAATAGCATCACCCAATTTGCAAAAAACAGCTTATTGTTAATCATTAAAATTATAAAGATATCTTCTCATTTTTCAATTTATCCCCCTCCCCACTAACCTTAGGTAGTGCCATGAATTTATGAACATAATATAGCAACTATTGTAGATTTTATTCTTGTCAGAAACCATTTTTTGTGATCCCGATTTTCTTTTTAGAAATGTAATCATTATATTAATAGATGTCACTGCTCGTACCTTGGAGTATCTATCTTCTATACTCGTAATATATGGCTGTCGCTGCAAAGCCGTTCGCTCAACACCGTAACATAGAGTTTGCCAGACTTGGCACATTCAGAAAAATGCTCAAAATAAGCTAGTATAATCTTTTGATTCGCCCAATTATAGATTTTCCATAGCACCGTTAATTAGAATGTCCATAACATTATTCATATTTCAGCCTCTATTATTTTTGTCTTTCTTGTGCAAAAATTGTATACGATCAAAATTAGTACCAAAACGAACGATACATGTAAAACCTGACTTTCTTATAAACAGACTAGTATAAAAAAATACATGGTCTTACTACTATAATATAGAGCAAACCACATAATCACATATGAGACATAAGCTTATAAAAACACTCGTGTTCATAAGCGATTCGGTCGACGACTCTTTCTGGCTAGTATTTTAAGAAAGCTTACTACCCCACTTCTAATATAAATAAATAATATCCACTAAGAAAAACATTCTTTAGTAATTTTGCAAACAACTCTCATACACTCTATCTAATATTAAATAGGAGAAACAACAACTTACTTATACAGTACGTGTACTGTTGATCTAATTCTGATAAGCTGGTACACTGATGAAGTCAATCAATCTGCTGAACGAGAAAGACGCACAAGTATTTTCAACTGAGGGTATTGTAAGATCTGGGGTGCTACAAGGAACAATACTAGGGCCACTAGGGCCATCTTCCCTATTGATCTTGAGCAAAAAATCAAATCCTATACCGTCCATTATTATGCAGACGATTTACAAATTATGTTTAGTTTCGGTGTGGGTAAATTCCACTAAGCTTTCCAAAAATTTGGTGATGATCTAAACAGCACTTTACAAAGAACACTTGAAAGTGATTTGTAATTAAATCAGACAAAGTCAATAAGATTGACCCAATCATGTTTGGTAGTGAAAAATCCGAAACGAGCTATGCAGCAGTGGCCTTAAGCGGATGATAATGAGATTAAGTTCAGTGACCTTGTCTGCCTGATTATGGACTGAAAATTAAATTTTTCCAAACAAGTGTCAACTTTGTGTCGCTTAGCACATCTAAGTTTAAGCAGTTTATATCACCTGAAAAATAATCTACCGAAAGATGCCAAAATTAAACTGAGCCATTCGCTAGTTCTTTTAAAACTAAATTATTG
The DNA here is from genome assembly GCA_963583905.1 of Stenurella melanura. Classification (NCBI taxonomy): domain Eukaryota; kingdom Metazoa; phylum Arthropoda; class Insecta; order Coleoptera; family Cerambycidae; genus Stenurella; species Stenurella melanura. Next base: position 87,273,504 of record OY757309.1, read on the forward strand.
CGATACAGTGTATGGACCTTCTCATACGGTAGAAAACACACACAGGATACAGAAAGTTCAAAATTCCTGTATCCGGTATGCGCAATATATTCCGTTTAAAGAACACATACGTCTTTATATCAAACCAGGGGAACGGCTGAACATGAAACAGATGGGCTCATTTCTGTTGTATGGTGCATTCTATGATTGTAAGGATACTTGATAAAAAAAAATTGAAAAACGCGAAGATGCGCATTCAGTGGCAGCAGGAAATCGCAACATAATGCTAACAGTACCAGCTCATGGCACCGAAAACTTCAAAAAGAGCTTCACATATTAAGCAATGAATTGAGTATCAAGAACGGTAAGGGACATTACCGGTCGCAAGATGATTTAATTTCTAAGAAATAAACAAAAAGTCAAAAGTGATGTTTGTATTTTGTGGCAAGTTCAATTTGTCAAAGTTGATATTTTTATTTTGTTATAAAATTAGGCGGCTGTGCTATATGTTTCCAAGACAATATTTGGTGTTATTTACAAACAAGCAAACACATTTAATTTGACATAAAATTTTTACTGTGTCACTTTCTTTACAATTCCAAAGGCAATAGCGAAATAGAAAATGCATAGGATATTATTTAAATAATGTTCGATCTTTAAAAAAATAGAAATGTCCTTATTTTTTGTTCTTATTTTTGTGAAATAACATATGTATTATATTTTACTTACCGTTCAGACGTCGGTAAGTATATCACTTACCGATGTATTAGACCTAGCAACCAATAAACAACCTACTGTCTTGGAAACAAATCTTGTAAATAAACAAAAAAGCTCAATCGTACAAAAATATATAACCAATTACCAACCGAACTAAAAAGACTGAGCTCAAACTACTCTAAAGCAAGATTAATTCAACTCATAGAGACAGAACAATTTACCATCATTGTTATTCATCTTGTTGTTTTTACTTTTTCTTGTTATTCTTCATATTCATCTCTTATGTCAGAATATATGTTATGAATTTGTGAGGTTACACTAATTGTGTGATGGATATTTCGTACCAAGATCAGGTTTTAAACCATTATATAAATTCTGGCCTATTCTTGTAAACAAAATTTACAAAATCCATTGATTTTATTATTATTACTTATTATTCTGAAATTATAGTAATACATTTTTATCCGAAAGACAAATAATCCTACCTAGAGAACATTTGATTGCGTGGCAAATCACATCATAAACAAATCATTCGTTTTCCTTCAAAGTTAGGAATTATTTTTTTAAAAATGTGCTTCATTGACCATTTACTAATAAACAATTTTTAATATGAATAAAACGGAATTATGTCGTGAGACGATAATTACTTTGTTACATACATCATAAATAAATTAAGAATTAATTCCGAAGTTACCAATATATCGATTTAAAACTATACTGAAAGTTTTGTTATGTACGAATAGTTTTTACTCGTTGGAAGAATATTTTAACTTTTCGTTATATGTATTTTAATCGTAATATTGTTTTTCTTAATATATGTCTACCTGTGAGTTTGATAGGTAAATATTTTTTTACTTGTGAAGTCTAACTGGGTACCGGAATATATTAACTTTATAGTAATAGCAGCACTTTGTATTTTTTCTAGAATATAGTACGAAAAATTATATTTATACATGTGATTGCACGTATACTATTGTATACTCTTCTTTTACTGATATGTTTTGTCTAATTGTTGTTTATTTTTCTCACACAGAATCAATAAAATTTATCTTAAAATTAAGTATGATTTTTATGACCAATGAGTAATTTAATTTTTCAGTGTCATTTTTTATGCAATGTTGATTTTGAAAAGCTTTGTATAACCTTCAGCATCTATCAGATAATACTGAAAAATATACAATGTTCTATTTAAAATAAAAAAGTTAGTAGTACTTCCAATTAAACCGGATGTGCATTTCTGAATCTAGTTCAAGAAATATATTTTGATACCAGATATCTTACACCATAATTTAAACTTTTTATTTTAAAAAAGAAAATAAAAAGTGGGGAGTGTACATTATATTGTGAGCACCCGGTATAGTATACTTCGATTTAAGATAAATCCAAGGTGAGTTCTAATTAAGCAAGCGAGTAACGAAATTATTTCATAACTTGTCTTGTTTCACTCGCACCTCTAATTGGAAAATAGATATGCGTTAATTTACTTTAATTGTCAATTTATACATTGTATACGACATTAAATAGAATTATTTTAATTGCACTTCCTAAACGTATTATCTAGCAAAGAACGCTATAATCAGCAATTTCTTATGATAACTACCCAATAATAACAAAACTTTATGCAGATTATCAAAAATTATTGGTGTAAATCGAGTGTAAATATCAGTTAATGGACAATTAAGTAGTAAAATTGTACCAAGAATAGTAAATATGAGGTAATAAAGATGTAGACAAGTTTTTGTACAGCGTGTTAATGTACTTCGATAAGGTGGAGAATATAAATGCAAAATTAAGCCATTGCATAAAGTCCTTTTAGTAGTATTAGTTTGATCCCGATTTCTACACTTTGTGTTTATAGGGCAATAATATTGTACAACATATGCAGCATATGCTGTTGCGCTTACATTTATTAAAGAATGAGATAATTTATACATAAACAATCGTTGAAATTAATACTTTTTAAAGCTCACTTAGACATGAATAATTGTGGACACATCTTATGTTTGTTAGTTACCTACCTCTTAATGCATTGTTTTTAATTTTATAAATGTAGATATGCAAAATGGCACGGAATGATGGAAACACCAAAAATAAACTCCAAAAAGTGACTTTTAAAATAAATTTCATGCATTGATAAGGAACTTCAATGAATTATAATTCAATTTCTCCAGTATTTACATTATAAAAAAATAATTACTAGGTGCTCAAAAATAGTTTGTTACGGCAACTGATATTTAGGATTTTGAAAATTTATAAATCAAATAAAATAAAATATACTGTACTCCACTACATGGCTACATTTTTTTGCAATTGTATGACTTTGGGCTAAGCCCATTCAGCCACGATTAGTTTATTGTTTTACCTAACTTTACCTAATCTAACTCAAAACAAACAAAAAAAAACAACCAGACAGTCCTTAATTAAAACAACAAGGGAGAATAAATTGGGAGACACACTTCACGCTAAGTTGCCGTTCAATGCGAATTTTTTCTTACAACAACGTAGGCAACGGTTGACAGGTTAACCCACAAAGGTAACATGAGGAAACTGCAGCTAAACTAAATAAAATAAACTAATTTACTAAAATACGTTTAGTAACTTTTAAAAATTCATAGAATATCGTTTATAGGTGATCATTCCTGGCGATAAGGTGTTGTGGAATGGAATATAATTATATACTTATGTTCTTGTATTAATAAACTGGTTGCACGAGCGTTGTGGTGGCACTGAAAAATCCAATGGTTTATATCATCCAGGTATCCATTGCAATCACAAAAGGGTGTCTTTGATAATTTCATTTTATATAGGTGAGAGTTGACAGCTCCATGTTCAAACATGCACCTCACATATTTAATGTTATAATAATAATAATAATAATAATAATTTTATTTTCATGGACTTTACAAAGTATAGAAATATAGTCAAAAGGAACAGAGGGAGAGTTAAAAAAATATCTTAAAAATATAATAACAATAATATCTATCTGTCAATTTTAAATCATGTTAACATTTCTGTTAGGATAACTTCTACAGGCCAAAAGTGAACTAGGTAGTTTGTTGTTAATTTTGCAATATAGTTGTTGCTGCTGTACTTTGGTAAAGTACACTTTACTAAGGTAAACTATTGATTAAATCCCCATCAATACTTGCAGTCTTCGCTAGTTTGTCCACTGCGATATTGCCTCTAATATCAGAGTGTCCTTTGATCCATATAAATGTAACATTTTTATTAAAATCTGTTAACTTGACTTGCTTTTTCACAATTTCTACTATAATTGAATTTGAGTATACATGCTTTGGTGGATTAGAAATGGCGGTCAAAACTGAGATCGAATCAGTAGTAATTGAGAAGTTGATGAAATTATCGCTGTTACATAAAGCCCAATCTAAAGCTTTGCTTATTCCGATAGATTCTGCCGTATATACAGAGCACATGTTGTTCAATTTAAACCTGAACTTGTCTTGGGTGTTTTGAATGTACATCACCAACACCACTACAGGATTTGGAACCATCAGTGAAAATTTTACAAGGGGTGTGGTATCTAGATATAATTTCCGGCTGTTTCCACTTGCATCACTATATTTGAGTATAATCACCATCGATTGGAAAAAGTAAATATTATACATAGAATTAAAGAAGGGCCAATTAGACATTTTACTACTAGAATCATATTCAGTCACCTTAACAAAAGAATCTGCCAAGGCAGGGGATGATTTATTTTGCCAATACGGATTTGTCAAATCTTGAGTTGCTTGGACAAGTTTTGGAGGGAGATTATTCTCAACAAAGTTATGGTATTTCAAGAGGAATTTTTGTGCTAGAAAGTGCCGCCTAATGGTGGTTCACTGCATTCTGCCAATAGAGCGGAGGTAGGAGTAGATTTCAGGGTGCCAAGAACTAACCTTACAGTGTTGCCGATTGGCGGATAATTATCCGATTTGCGGCTAATTTAGGAAGGAGGAGGATAATTTTCTCACCCTGTTAAAAATCGGATAAAAAACGGATAATTTCAATCCAGTTATATAAATTCGGACTTTCTCGGGCTCTTAAAAAAGTTAAAGAATTTCGAGAGAGGGGAAAAATGTGCATAAATGATATCGCCCCCCCCTCTCCAAAATTTCGACCGAAGGGAAAAAAATTGTGCACCAGAGAAATCTCCCCCCCCCGTACTTCAAAATTTGCAAGTAAACATCTTGAACGAAATCTACCTATATCCATCGATATAGCCGGCAAGGCTACGGCACCACCGAATCGGACATTCTTGGACATTTTCGAATATTTTCATGTCAGTCGGCGTATAATCACAGCTAATATCATCGGCAACACTGTAACCTTAGTGCTTTGTACTGAAGTCTATGATTAACCGTGATTTTACGGCAGTGCCATAGAATACATAACTGTAGTTTAGAATAGACCTGATATATGCCCTGAAAAATATAAGATTTATTTTAGAATCAGAGCCCCATGAAAATCCCCATGGCTTTTAGTATATTTAAACTTTTCTCACATTTAATTAATCATTTGGAGATGTTGCGTTAATTCCAAGTCAGTTTGGTATCAACGGTTATTCCTAAATAAGTGTAATGGTTGCTAACTGGAATATTAAATCCTGCTAGACTTAAATTAAATATATTTGGTAAGCGATGTCTAGTGAAAAAAAACAATTGCTGACTTTTGAAACGTCAAAACCTTGTTGAAAGAAATAATCGTTGCAGAAATGCATAACATATTTAAGATCCCTAAAATTGAGACTAATTTTTATTAACTATATATACAATAATCATCTGCATATTGGAAAATATTTCCTTCAATGTCCATATTATGCAAATCGATAGTATATATATTAAACATAAGAGGACTGAGCACAGAAACATGACTACATATATGGCAATATTTACAGGTGTGTGAGTTTTCTTATTAATCAGTGAACATGATTTTCTGTAGACTAAGTTAGTAATATTGCCTACAAATTAAACATGTTTTGTGGTTGCAATCATATAGTCATATCTTACACAGGAATGAATATACAAATGTTCATTGTTCTTAATTAACATTATTTATGATAGATCTGCGAGGTGTATCTCATAGAATGTGCAAAAATTATATATAAAGTTGAATAGATCGGCGACCAATATAATGTTTAACTTGTTTATTGCTAAAATATGTTGTCTTCAAAAACCTATCAACAGATTATTCAGCCTTTTTAACGGTACATTTTTTATTTATTTTTGGAAACATTTTAATAGTTCTTTGTAATTTCTTTAAGTTGCTACTGTAAATAATATGGTTAAGTCAGTTCGGCATTTAGTCCAGTCTGTAAAGTAAAAAATACACCAGAAGATTTTCCTTCCGTAACTGTTAGTGCGAGGATTAAACATCACAAAACCACAAAAATCAGTTCTGGAGGTGCCGCCCAATTTCCCAAAAAAAACCACCCCTTCGGTGAAAAAAGCCTTATTTTACTGATAACTCGTTAAAATATGAAAACATTGCTCATTATAAAATAGAAAGCTTGACTAATTGCCTAAAAAAAGTCGTATTGTAATTTTCTTGTATATGCCATGGTTTTCGAAAAAATCGATATTGACAAACATTGCAAAATTGTTGCCAAACAAGCTAGGAAGAAGAATCAAAATTGGCTTTAAAATACTCTCTTGTGTTGCCATTTTGAGAGCTATTGATATTTATTAGTATATAGAAATAAAAATATAATATGACTACGTCTTGATTTTCTGTGCATCTAACTATTCGCAGGCCCATAAAAAATAGTTGACTATAATAAAACTGATAAATGTATTATCTTTTAGTTCAAGGTTGTAATTCTATGCAGAAAAAGTTAGGAATAAAAGTATTTACATTTAAAAATTTAGCAGCATGTTAAAGTTAGGCAAAAAAATCCAAAAGAGGCTGCATAATCAATTTTTTTATTATATTTTTTTAATACAATTTTTTAACTATTAAATGATTAAAGATAATAGTTATATGATATATAAAGTTAGTTAAATTTTCAAGATGTTTGGATCTTTTTTATTTTCAGGAAACAATGCAAAATTGGCCAAAATTTATCTAACTTCAGCATGCTGGTAAATTTGTAAATGTGAATATTTTTATTTCTAACAGTTTTCGCATTGAAGTACTACCTTGAACTAAAAGATAATGCATTTATAACTTATAAAAAAGTCGGTTATTTTGTATGGGGCTGTGAAGAGTTAAAAATGCAAAAAATCAAGAGGTAACTATATTATATTGTTATTTTTGTATACTAATAGACATCAATAGCCATCAAAAAGGGAAACACAAAAGAGTAGTTCATATCCCATTTAAAACCCATTTTGATCTTTCTTCCTAGCATGTTTGGTTTTCGAACAATTCAATTTTTTCTATAAGCCGCGCAAAACAATTTCAAACAAATATTATTGTACTATTCTTAAGAACAAAAATGCGAGAGCAACTATCTATTCAGTGCGACAGAAAGCATCTTACTCTGTTACTTAAATTTAATTCATTTTCTAAATTTATTCTACATTTTCTTAATGCACGTGACCATTATATAAGGTACAGCACCTTTACAATAGCAAACTTTTTTAAAGAGAAATATTCTACGGCACTCTATTAAATTAATTTTATTAGCATTACACTATTCATCTTTGTTCTATTACCTCAATACTATACGGAATATTTGACGAATTACCTTTTATGATAAAAAGCGGGTTGTTAGTAAGTAATGTCGCTATTGAATCGACTACATGTGAAGGCAAATCATTTATGTAGAACAGAAATAGCGATGGGCTCAGAACTGACCTTTGAGTTACCCCACATTATTTTCACCCCGATATATATTTTAAAAATCATTTACTGCAAAAATTTTTCTTAGAATGGTACGTTTTTCTCTATTCAATAAGTAAGTCTTAAACTAGTTCAGTGATAATTTTCGTATTCTACAATACCCCAATTGTAGAATAATTGTATCTAAAAGGATTTTAAGGTTTACTTACAAAATATGTATTAATTAGTATTCCTTGGACAATTCCGAGAGGGCACTGGTGTGCAATTTTCACGATACTATGGAAAATTTAGGAAAAAATTAATTTTTCCCATAAGAAACAAGGAAGCACGCCTTAATATTACCAGATATTGTTCAAATTTGAAGGAGATCATTTTGAAGATGTTCTGACAAGTCTCAGGAATAAGACAAATAAAATCGAAACTTTTTTACTGGCTTTAATTTGAACACCCTACCGTACATCTATCACGTAATAATCAACAAAATCAATAGCAGATGAATGCTATATTATTTAATTGGATGAAAGTATTAAATAAGCATATTTATTGCTCTTTTTATAAAGGAGATATTTTGTAGAGCTTATTCAAAATTCGAATTAGTTTTTACAAACATACTGAAACTATTTTGTCTACTTTTGTAACCTTATACATTCTGATTTTACATGCAGTGAGAAATACATCTCAATTTAATTTATCTGATTTGTTAATCTACAATATAATAAATCTCTTAACAGAAAAAGAAAATAACATTTCAGGATGTAAGTGGAATTTTAAGTAAGTATATAACAAATATATAGAATGTCTCTAAATAATCTGACATTTCAATTTTATTAATAGGATGTCAAAGCTTTGTTATGTTCCTTGGTAGACAGTTGAACATTTATTTATATGTCTTAATATATAAATAAATAATTCTTAACCAGAAGACTTTATGTCAAACGAATTTAACAAATACGCATTTGCAATGCGATGTTATGTCAAAACATTTCTATATAAATGAACAAAATAATATTGGGTGTGGCAGAGAGTGAAATTGCCTATATTATATTTTGTTATTGTGTAATGAATAATAAAGAATGTATACACTATAAGTTATGGTAGCAACACTAAAAAGAGTACGTGCGTTATACGAGAAACCTTTTTTTTTAATCACTTATTTAACGTCGGTCTATTTCCGCTACTAAGGCCAATCACAGACGCCAGGAGACGAGCTACCTCCAACCTGGAAATTTTGCCGAACCTCTTCTTTATCGAAGAGTAGGGATCTTTTACTTGCCTAACATTTAATAAACAAGGGACTGACTGCTTTACATTCCCTCCAAAGGATGGTATATCCGCTATGTAACCCCCGCCTAAAGTTACATACCTTCTACGCATGCGCTGATATACAAGCCGTTAGAAGATGGAGCGAGAACGCTGTGTTTCCCTGGAAAGGCTTACCCAACCAAGTACTAACCGCGCCCGACGTTGCTGCATTTGCGTATCGAAATACGAATATATGTAGACGTCTCGACGCTCGCTCTAACGAGAAACCTAATATTACTAATTTGGCTGCAAAACATGACTGCATACTGCGTGCAATATCATAGTTTACATAGTGAATGCAATATATAAAAGTTCTATCTTCTAAATAAATAACGGTATTTGTACTTCGGCATGAATTCACTAGAATGAGATATTGGTGTACCTCCGGGCAGATTCCTAGGCCCACTTTTGCTAATAATAAATATAAATGACAAAAGAAATTATACACATTTTTACTTCCCTCAAAGTATTACAGTCATTTATTTTAAATTATGTAAACTACGTGAATTTCGTCGATATGTTCGTCTACATATCTGTCTATCTGTCTATCTGTCATTTGTAATGATTGACAAGTAGTTGGCGCTATTGCCAAGCAAGAAACCAGAAATATTTTCACTCAAAAATATACAGAACGAACACACTAGGAAACTATTAATGAAAAATTGTGACGTGGGATAATAATATATGTAATAATACATCTAGTTTACACAATTGTCAATAAAGAGAAACCTGCTATACCTTCAGTAAAAATACACATTTTTCGCTCAGTTTATAATAATTATTTTGTTATAAGAAGAAATCATTTAAAAATGTTTTCGTCGCTAAATTAAAAACAGTTCAGCTTATAAAACTGATTTGTTTTATAACTCTTTTTAGGAACGTTATAATCAGCAGACTTAGCACGTTATAAATATACTTACATTGGAATGACTTTATAGTTTTTTCTTATCATCTTATAAGACAGCTATGTTTGAAGTCTATTTCTGATAATTTTCCTTTTAAGAATAAATTCTTACTCCACAATCTGTTATGTAATTGTAATATTTTGTATTTTTTCATACTTTTGTATAATTGACCTGTCTTATCCACTGTTTCCAGTGGCCCAAAAGATTAATAAATTCTGTATTTGTATTTGTATGGCGCTGTATTTGCTGTAATACGGGAACAGCAACAAACTCATTACAAGCCTGTTTGCTTGAACATAAAAATGCTGTGGCTAACATGCAATAAAACATATTTGAGATAATTGTCTGTCTTTTAATGAATAATTTTCATATATTAGCATACATATTTATTCTAAAATTATTCCCCAAAAATTATGATTACCAGGGCGTTCCAATCTCCAAAATTAAAAAAACATCAGATTTAGGACCATGGCAAAAATATTCAAAAGTGGTCATAGATATATTAAGTACATGTATTAACACTATAGTAGATTTGACAATAAGGCACAGCAGTTTCATGAAATATGACGCATTGACACGTTGCACTACTAATATGATATATTAGTAGTCATAGTCAATAGTAGTCATATGCCAAAGAACCGATTATGCTTCAATTAGTACAGCTACACCTACGTATTCTTGGCAATAAATAAATCATTAATAAACACCTTTACAAATAAAATGATTCGCTGCCTCTAATTTCTAGATTATATTTATGCAATTTGAACCAACTCTGTTTCCATGGTTGCATTAACAATTCAGTTTTAACTGATTCATCATAAGTACTGCAAAGGAATCGCGAAAGTGAATAATTCATTTTATGAGATTCTCATAACAAAAAGGAGCATTATTTTGTTTAATCACCTGAAAATGCCTGCTACTAACACAAAAGAATTTTATAGAGGGAAGCCATTTTAAAGAAAATTACATGTACTATCAAACATATAAGAAATCCAGTATAGCATCCATACAATAAACAAAAGTTGTTTGTACTTGGTTGATATCTCAAAAACGGAAACAATATTTTCCCCTCTTATCACTGAGAAGATCTTAAAAAAATGCTGTGCATGTGCAAGTTAAAATGAGGTAACAAGTTAAATTATTGGAATATAAGAGCTTGTTAAAAAGATTTCAAAGACTAAGAAAGATAAATCAAATATGAATGTACCAATGAATTGCCCGAAAAAATCCCTAAAATTTTCTGTATTTACTTGATTTTCTATCTTATTGTAATGACGAAAATAGCAATATATGCAGCCTCAATTTGAAACATATTGTGTAAATCACACATGTAGATTTAAATTGTGTGTACTAAATTTAATTGTATATTATTTGTAAATTTGTGTGCAAAAAATAAAGCGCAATATTGTGTTTATCTTTATAGGTATTTGATCAATAGTCTGTGAATTTTCTCTTATAATTATACATATAACAAAATTCAGTTTTATGTATTTAGTTAACAAACGCGCAACCTACGTTTCGCAGTTAATAGGTTAATTTAACGCACACTTAACAAACTATTATCTATATCAAAAATGTTAAATTTTACTTCCTGGACCTTCGGGTAGTTTCATCATCACGTATAACATGACAACATGACAAGTCAATTCGGTTCCGTGATACTAAAATAAGACACTATAAAACACTCGTATTGTAGTAATTTATAATTATGTCTCTCTAATTGTACAATCATTGAAAAAAGTTGTTACCCGTCTTTTCTAAAACAAATTCTACCTCGGATTTATCGCCGTGTGGCTTGAAGTAAAAATATTGTAACATAATTTACGCTATAATTTACATGGGACTTGTAACCTGATACTCGGTCTTATAAAAACATTAGATGTATAGATCTTGTAGAGATAAATCAACTAATGGATCTACGTGTAATTATTTTTCTGCATATAATATTTGCCAACTACTCTTTAAAGAAAAAGTAAATTTATTACAAATAGTGGTAGAAAGTGTTATGCAATATATGTCTTATTATCTTTCAACTAGAAAATATATGCAAGTACTGCGTTATGAAACTTATTTCAAAATCATGTATTCTTAGTAAGAAAAATACTGTGTTGCCCTAATATTGTTAAATATGCATATTAGCGTGAAACTTTCGATTACTCAATACAATTTACAAAAAGCTATAAACTAACGTCGTCGGCATATAGAGTGTTTCAAGGAACATCCGCCAAGCTACTGGTGGAAATTAATCAATAATACTATGAAAAGTTCTTATAAATGGTAATTAAGATACTAAGTTTTATTTTCCCATTTTTCTAAAATATTTCAATATTAAAAAAGTCTAATTGTATTGAAGTTGTGAGGGCAACTGAAAGCTGAGTAAAATTTGCCTATTGGTACCTGCGTTTTCTTTCTGGGCTTCGGTTACACGCAGCAGTTTTCATAAGACAAGAGGATGGTTAGCGTTCAGTATTTTCTACTGTAATAACAGAGGTTATATTCCTTTACTTACATCTTACATGATTAAATAAGACGTTACGTTATAGTACAGAGTGTCTCAATTACTCCGTCGATATTATAGTACATTATCATAAGCGAGACGGTGCTTCGCCTTTCTAGGTTGTTGTATCCTTTCTCTGTACTTCACAAACAGGATATTTCACAAATGAACCTTTCCGAATTCTAGATTGAACTTCTCTACGTATCGAGCAAGAAAACACATTATTTCTTAAAACACTTAAACACTATATTTACAGAAATAATGAAAACAAATGAAGCACGCAACAGCACGATGAAATGAATTAACAAGCATTAACTACGCAATACAAAAAAAATGAGTGGTCCGCAACAATTTTAAATCTTGAGGTGAATCGCGGACCAAATCCTCGTAGGTTAATTACCTCACATGAATCTACATTATAACCGACAAAGTACCGAACAAAACATAAGCTCTACTGAAAAGGGTTCATGACACCAGAATTTATTATTCGCCTGTAGATGTTGACCGAAGACACGCTAAGCCAAAAGTGGTCCTCGAAATAAGACCTCTTAGAAGTGGGTGTACTATCTGAAAGCTGTAGCAATTAAAATGTTCCCTACGCTAAACTGTACCTAACTTGAAAGTTTGATCCTAATGGACCACGGGATTTACGAAAAATGACTTTATGTGCATCACATGATGCTGTGAGTAATCCCTAATCTTTTATTATATCCTAATTTGCCCGATCTAACATTTATACAAGTAAGGCAGATGAAAAAACCGCTTTGTCAATTACTCTGCTCTTATACGGGGAAAAATATACCTTATATTAGTGACTTAACTAGTTTTATCTATCTAGTTGTTGCCTGAATATTCCCGGTTCCTAGAAGGACTTGTAGCAAAGCAAATTGTTCAGACACAAAATAATTTAGATATTTATGGGACTTTTTTTAAAGTGTGGATCCCCAATAAACTATTCAAGTAAAAATGACATATTTCCGGAGACCTAACAAAATCAAACGAAAATTAGACAACATTATTTAGATATTTTTTACGATTAGTATTTGTTACTTCAATGGGCTAAAGCATCGACAGGGCCGTACTCTTGACTACCCTTAGCTTGACTTTTATTAGACTAGTTTCTTTGCTGTACTATAGACTATATATTGCTTAAAGGATTGCTCAGCTCTTCATCCATTCTTCATCTCATAACGTATTTTCTTGGGAGCTAATTCTCCTGTCTTCGGATGTTAATTCCGCCTTTTCTAGGAAACTTAGCGTAATGCTCATATACGTAAGATGACATATAATATTCATCCAGTAAGTCTATTTGTTCCTTTTCCCTTTGTAGAATCTCTTCCCTTATGTGTCCCTTAGATAAGCCGTAGAACGTTTTAGGACTATGAAATGGAGCCTCAGCACCTCCTTTTTCAAGAGTATCAGCAAATTTGGTCCCTTCTACTATCCCTGCCCTGGCACCTCATCAGGTGACCTTTTCCACTTGCCTTAGAGATTGCCGGCATTCCCAGGCAATTTCAGATTCAAAGATGTAAGACCTGAAAGCCTTTAATGCTGCTTGACTCTTTGAAAGTATATAGATCCTTACCCTTCAAGAGTTTTGTTTATGTAGTTTTGGATACGCAGATCTATAGCATAGATTTCTGCCAGAAGTTGTGGTCCTGCATAGGGCTCTGAATAGCTTACAATCAGGCCGCGGTATATCCATACTAACCTCCTCAGCCCTCTGAAGCACTTTGTGTGAGTACTTGGTCCAACTGCAATACTTTGGATCTGCTCGATTGAGGGCTTTCAGTGAGCACATTAAAGAGAAAATCAATATCCTGCTTGGATGGCATTGATTCAATTGGATTAACTTCATAACCCTTAAGTGACAAACCAGGTCGCCTAGTTTGAATGTAAGTACCTTTTGAATCCTTCATTTCTGCATAGTAAATAATACAAATATTAAATAAGGAAATTAGTTTGAGGCAAGAAAGAACACGTAGTTCAAGATTTATCTATAACAATTCATAAGCGAGATATAAGCTTGGTCAGTATTATGGAACTCAACGCAATGTAAGTTTGCGATAGACTAAAGAGTCCTGGCAAAAATTAACAATATTTTTGGCGATGAGAATATGCGAGAGAGAGAACTTATCATTGTAATGTTAGTCTATATTTCCGCATAGCACTAGACTTGTCATCTGTGTGCAAACATTAGTAATTTCTAGGTGGTACATTTATATGTGATACGGAATGTCAACTTTATTGCCATTTATAGGGTCCACTACATATGAACTTCCAATTCAATCTACAATTTGCATACATATACTTTGGAGAATCTGAGTCTATTTGTACGAGTTGATTGTTGCAATCACTGCGCTATTGGATGAAGGTGATATTGTATCTTCTCGAGAAGTCTCCCACTTACCATGTGTGCTGTACGCTGACCTAAGTTGTGTTATATATTAACAATAATAGTTTTAATGTTCTTATGGTATTTATTTTGATTTATCTAAACAACAAATGCAAAATCAATCAAATTCATATCTGTCAATGATTACTTAATATTAAGCTCGACAACCCTCGTGCGATGCTATGCTTCGAATCTACAACTGAATTAAAAAATTCCATACGATTCTCTCACGTGTGTTCAGGACACCGATTCTACACTGGAACTGGTCTGTAATCAGAGAAGTTTATCGTTGGTATTTGAGATACGATGGAAACCAGAATGTACAGCAGTCGAGGGTAAGGCGAAAATTTTCTGTCTCGTCTTTATAAAGCCTTTGAGCATAACTGCAACCGCAACCGTTACAGGACACACTACTGGAACTCTAAGATTTTCTACGAGGACATTCTCGAATACATTGGGCTGATGTTACTAAAGAACTTTAGTGAGACCGTACGTATGCAACCGCTATAGATGCTTCAGGTGTATTATGCAGGAACGGGAGGCCGGTGAGAATAAGACATTGGATACAATTCATTTGTGGAGATGTTGAGAATATGAGAAATATGTTTTTCCTAGGCCAGTTCCGTATTGATCGCAATATCTAACTAATAGTATGGGAAATGATAATTACAGCAATAATCAAATAAATATAAATAGGTAAGTACTGTTAAGAAACCGCTGCCTAAGGAACCATTACTTCTACATCTAGATTTTTCATTCAAGTCACATTAAAGGAAATATTTTGACTAGATTTGCACTCTAGTGTGTGTAAATTTTTGGTCATAGAATTTTAATAATTGGGGCAGATTTTATAGAAAAGTTTGAGGCGTTGATTTCTACCATATAAGATAAAAATTACGTTTCTAGTTTACCTTACTTATTTGTCCCTATTCATAACCTGCCACCTCCCACCCCTTCAATGGAATCATCTCAATCTGATGTCATTACAATACATAATGGGCTTGTTCGGCATTTTTTTTTATTTCGTAAATCGAAAGTGCAAGTATAAAATAATGGATCTGCAAAGAACCTGAATTTTATTCGCACGTTTAGTGTCTTAAAAACAATTACAGACCTTTACCTTGCCAAAATGGGGCGTGGCCAGGCGCTACGTCACTATACGCATATACTCGGCGATCTCAGTCGACTCGATGCTGTTTAGTTGTTATTATCTATATACTTAACGTGTTGATCTGCGCCCCTCTAAAATTTCAGATCGGCTCTATCAAGGGCTTTTCGTGGTGGCGGTTTTTCGGGAAGCGGCCCCTTGTCATTCAATTCGGGAATTAATTCTACATTGATTAGGATAAATTCTGAGGCGTTCTTTTGAATAATTTTCGAGTAATTAACTCGCAAAAGTCGGCTATTTCCCTTGCTTCTTAAATTTAGGAGCAGACAACCGAGGGATTGTAGGGGAATATATGATTTGGCGAAATGTTAACAAATGTCAAAATATGACCGCTAAATTTTCGATTTTTAAGAAAATACCCATTTTTCTTTCCCACAGACCTATCCTAAATTCCGTCCCCAACCCCTCAATGGCATGATCTCAAAATATAATCTAGTTCCAGATGTCGTTATAATACATACATGTACCAAATTTCAAGTCAATATCTCAATTTTATTTTACCAACCCCTTCAATAATGGAGGGTGAGGGGATGAAAAATGTTATACAATTTTTTGAGTCCTTGGCTTGTAGTACATACATCAAATTTTAAGTTTCTGTACTCTTACCAGCTTGCTTTACATATTTCCCCCTATTTACCCCTTTTTACCCCCAACCCTTTACCGGATATCTTCAAAATCTATCCAGTTTCATATCTCGTTATAATATATACGTGTACAAAATTTCAAGTCAATATCTTAAACCGTTCCGGAGAAAACGTGCGGACAAAAAAGTTACAGACAGGCAGACCGACCAACAGTCACACAGACAGAAAATTTTTTTTCGCTCAAATTTAAGATCTCGACGTTTCATGACATTCTAAACCTGTTTCAAGAAAAAAAAAATTGATTTTTTTTTACGATTATTATACTTTTTATCCACTACGTGAATGTTGAAGTAATTAAAAGTAGATTAAATATTGGGCATTGCTAAGCCTACAAATTAGTGCGTGTTCGATACAAGATCATGTCCTGTTTAAGTATTTTCTTGAAAGAATATAATAAATTAAGGCACTTAAGCATATTGCCAATATTGTTATTGTTATAAGAATGAACTGCATTGAAAGTAGAAGATCGTTGAAATAGCGCAGTAGAGTATTGTGGCATAGTTAAAGAAAGTGCAGATCTTATGTTCCGATCGTGAATTTGATTTATAAAATAATCTTTTCTGTGAGGTAGGGAGCAGAAGTTAACATAAGACGATGTGTAAAAACAAGGTGATAGTTAAGAATACCTTTCATTTTAAGCCACTTACAGTCATCAAATTTTGAAGATATATGGTGGTACTTAATCAAATTGCAGATCGACAGCATGTGTTTTGTACTTTTTGGATCCGAATTTTGGACAATAGATCGAGACATGGATAGTATAAAATATAACAAAAATAAAATACTGGTAACATAAAACAAACTTCACCGTTTTATTTTCCTTTAAATACTACTGTTATGATTCTGTTTCTGTTTGAATCAAGAATGATATTTATTTGAGTTTATCAATAGGGCCACGTCTATAACTTTGTATGGCAATACTTAATTATGGCCTCTTCGTTATTAAAATGGTTCGCCATAACGACACTACTTAATTATACCTAATGGACGATATTTTATAATCACCTTGCTATATATTTACTATAATAAGAATCATTAATTAAACACATGTAGTACAGTAGCCTGCTAATATTAAGCAAAATTATTGTCAATAAAATTTGCTTTATAGACGGACTGCTTTATTAATAATGTTACTATTAAATACACTTGTATCCTTGATGTAATTGCTGGATTTAATATTTTATTCCATTGGTTATGGAAATATTAACTAGCTTTGATGCCTGTAAGTATCACCAAGCTCAAAAATCACTACGTACATATAAAATTTTATATTTCCCTTTCTAGTTATTACTGTTAATTAATTGCTTTCAAATGTTGAGTGAATTATGAGGTAATTAATAGTTTTGCTGTCAACAGCAATAACTTTATAAGCTCGTACTTGTTGGCAACAACCTAGTCTCTAGTTGTGCATTTTTTATGGTTTCAGATGGAATTCGTCATTAAAATGTAATGTATAAACACTATTCTTTAAGTAGTAACCCCACAGAGTAGTCCTAAGACATCAGATCTGGCAACCTAGGAAGCAGCAATGATTTTTTTAACCGCAGTACGCTTAGATTTGTGGACAAGTGGGGGTAGATTTGACTATACAATGTGATTATGTTAGGAGTAAACAAGGTATGTACTGAAGAGATAGCTGTTATGTAGACTTGTTCTTCGAACATTTTGAAAGGTATCTAGAATTACATGATTAATACAGTCATATGAAATTGTTTCTCTGTGACCGATATTTACGATTTAAGATATATGTTGATCAAATTGTTGTTTTGTATTTTAGAAAAATATAACAATAGATACGGAAAAGATGCATATGGCATCTTTGTAAAGAATTTAGTAAGCTTCATTTTATTATTGTATGTACATAATTTCGATATCGCTAATGGTTAGCGAGATATAGATAAAAAACTGAATTTGAGCGCCATTCTTCTAAGATGGCGGCTCGATGGGTACTTTTAGGCTTTTTCTTTGAAAATCCGAAAAAAAAGATTCTAAAATATATTTTTGAGGTCAAAACTTTTTGTGGTAGTATCTTATGGAAAAATATATCACTGGGAGGAACCACACGCAAAGGCGCGGACACTTATCTTAAGCTGATATGGCATTTGGTAACTTTTTACTGCTGTGGTAAAAATGGCACATTGTAATAAAATGTAGAAAAGGACTACTTCGAATTTTAAGTCTGTTTTTGTATTGTGATATGTCGAAATAATAAAATTCTTAGAATTTATAAAATTATTTTACGAATAAAAACTCAAATTATGATGTTTATTTATTAATACTTACACAACTTTCTAAATAACTTTAAAGAAATATTTTAGCAGTTTTACAGAAATGTGTGCATTAAAAGAATCCATTATAATTTAGTATGTATAAATAACGATTCATCGCATCACCTTGATGTGAGCGACCACCTGTGAAGTATATATTTATATAGCCTGATTTTATATAATTTGGAAATAAATTAGAGGAATAAATCATACCCGACCTATAGTAATAAGCATTCTTGCATTTTGTATTATAAGTTTAGTACGAATTTCCATGAAGTGATTATTATATTTATTGTTGAGAGCTATAATACTCATTGAAAGTAATTGAGAATGTGGTAGGGAAGAATGGCGCGATGTAACACGGTATTAAATAAACTTAGTGATCATATAATTTTGTAAATAAATTCTATTATTTCACAAATTCACAGAAGCTGCGAGCTTTTGCATAGAGAACAGTTTCTATGATTTATCTACTTCCTCAACTAAACTTATGGGTCATTCAACAAATACGTTCACTTATAAGGGGGGGAAATCACCGAAAATGAGATAAAGTAAACTATGAAAAAGCATAGAAAACGTAGTAATTAAGCCTCTAGTTATTCTCTTTAACCAATGCATAGATGCCGGTATCTACCCCAAGTTTTTAAAATCACAAGGGTTCTACCTACCAATCACAAAAAAGATTGCATCAATCAGTAGATATCAACAATCTTCTACCGATATCATTAGTTCCAATAATTTCAAAAATTTTCGAATCAATATTAAAAAATCAAATAACAGGTCATTTTAAAAATTATAATTTATTTTACAAAAATCAATTTTGTTTTCGCAATAATAAATCAACAAATGATGCAGTAATTCACCTTATAAATATTGTTGACGGTCAAGAAAAGAAAGAGTATGTTGAAGTTACCTTTTGTGATTTGCAGAATGCTTTTGACTGTGTTTCACACCACGTGCTGCTAGAAATTTCAATATTGAATTAGTAAGTTGCGAGCTAATTAAATCCTACTTATCAAATCGTATTTATTTATTTCTTTGTTAGCCTGTTGTCTCTTAATTTATGTCTTTGAATCGGATGAATAGTTTAAGATGTAGTTTCTTGATACGATTGAGTATTTCTACAGGAAAGTTTATACAGGGTTGGGCAATAGTCCCGGAACGGCTCGATTACAGCCGAACGGGACCTCGTATCAACTTCGGGTTTTCGACACTGTATTCAGCGAAATTTTTAGAACTTCTTGACATGTATTTCAGGACCGTGACGTCATTACGTTCGGAGGTGTGACATAAGTGTCAATTTTTTTAAATGAAACACCCGGTATATTTTTCCATATTTGTATACTTTAAGGAGTCCCGAATTCAACGATGTAATGTTTGTATGGATTCTGTTATGTAATGTGGTCTCAATAAGGGAAAATTAGAAATTACAATCGTAATTGACAGAGAATAGTTTTGTTTTATTAAATGTTCAAATTGGAATCCTTCCACTGCCTGACAATGTGATAGCCTGTCCACAAATTCCCGCTGAATATTTTGGAGGGACTGAGGTGTAATATTATCAGCAACCGCTAGAATTCTTTCTTGAAGCTCTTGTACCGTGGCAGGTCTTGTGCGATACACCACAGACTTCAAATGACCCCAGAAAAAAATCAAGAGGGGTTAGGTCAGGTGACCTAGCTGGTCATTCGATATGACCCCTTCTACCTATCCAGCTCCGGGGAAAGACAGTGTCCAAACAATCTCTTACAAGTCTTGCTGGAAGTACACGTCATTTGCGATCAGCTGAGGATTTTCGCGGTTTGGAAATATCTGAATTACAGCGTAATAAAGTTAAATAGGTATCAGCAGTTAAATTACCATTTAGAAAAAACGGCCCTATTACATGTGTTCCAATTATACCCGCCCAGACATTTACTTTTTGTGGATGTTGTGTGTGCATTTCTTCCATCCAATGTGGATTCTCAGCGGACCAACAGCGACAATTGTGATGATTGACAAATCCATTTAAACAAAATTTAGCCTCATCGGAAAACAAAATGCGATCTACAAACTGTGGTGTCTCGTCTAAGAAATTCATAATTTGTTGGCAAAACTGCATTCGACGATCAGGGTCATCTTCCGCAAGTTCCTGAAGTAAGCTGACTTTGTAGGGATGTATTTTATTTCTCCTGAGTATTCTTCGAATTGATCTTTCACTGTTACCAGTTTCTAATGAAAGTTTTGGAATTGACGTTTTAGGCTCCTCCTGAATCGCTAACAGTACATCTAAAGCTCTGTCGTCGTTTGTCGCTGTTTTTGGGCGGCCAGTTTTTGGTAAATTCTTGACATTTCCCGTATGTTCAAAATTGTGCAAAATTCGACATGCTGTCAACTTGGAAATCGGGTTTCGCTCAGGAAAGGTATCGTTGAAGAGGTCACTTGCTTCCTGAAGGGATCGACGCCTCTCTCCGAATCCAATCATCATGAGTAAAGTTATCCGTTCAGTGTCGTTCAGTTGAGCCATTTTAAAGACACGTTTTTAGAATCATAAATTAGTAGTACAAAAGTAATGTCACAGTGACGTTTATACCATGACTTACTTAGATAAACTAGTAAAATAATGAGAACAATTTAACTATGACCTGTGTTATTATTAAACGACTACAAAAAAACTTGTTTACGTGGGTCTTAGTTTAGTAAAAAAAAAAAAGGTAAAAAAAGAGTGTCTTTTTTGGATACAGCTGTTTGGATATCCACTGTTCTCTGTTAATTAGGATTGTAATTTCTAAATTTCCCTTATTGAGACCACATTACATAACAGAATCCATACAAACGTTACATCGTTGAATTCGGGACTCCTTAATGTATACAAATATGGAAAAATATACCGGGTGTTTCATTTAAAAAAATTGACAGTTATGTCACACCTCCGAACGTAATGACGTCACGGTCCTGAAATACATGTCAAGAAGTTCTAAAAATTTCGCTGAATACAGTGTCGAAAACACGAAGTTGATACGAGGTCCCGTTCGGCTGTAATCGAGCCGTTCCTGGACTATTGCCCAACCCTGTACGTTAAATCTTATGACTTTGCATTTCAGCCATCATGGATACGCCATATTGAAATACCAAAAAATTTATCGATCGAGATGAAACTGCACTCAATTTAAACACAAACAAAAATGTTTGCTTTGTGTGCCTCATTATGACGAATCGCACCGGAATGCGTGAGGATTTTCGTAGCTTGTGAATCTCTCTTAAAACAGAAAAGTAAATGTAGTAATCGTTTTTTACGATACTGAATTCAAATCTGTGCTTGAAAAAAGCGCTTTAGGCATTCATCCAACCCAGAAGTAACCCAAATAGAAGTCAGTACGTATATTCTGTCAAACTTCACAAGCCTGGTCCTATCGTCGTCTTCATTGACGTAAAAAACATGGGTATGTATAGTTGAGTGCATATATATTTATACATTTATTATACCAACGTCTTTACGTTGTTATTCCATTTTTGCAGATTTAGTTAGGTTATTTGAGCTTAGGAGGGAATCCAGGTGATAACGTTTTTCTGATCGTGAATTCGGACTCAGAGTCATAAAAGACATAAGTAACCGAGGTTCTGATCTTTACTTCGTTATTTTAGAGAGTTTGTATCCATTTTTCAGCTCGTCATTGATGCTAGGGAGGCATCCCGGTGCGATAGGGCATTTTTTCTTTCCCAGGCGCACAAAATGAAACATTTTTGTTTGTTTTTATGTGTCTGCGTATGAAGGAATAATAACATCATCTACTACGACTTCAAATCTTCATACTAGAGAATCGGCGTATTTTCCACCCATAAAGAAAGTTGTTCAGAAAGATGAAAACTATCAATTGAACACAATTACAGTGAGCTAATTTCCATAAGAGTGGTGCGGGTCCTTTGAGGAAGGGATGTTGATGATCACTGTTATTCTGATTACGCCAGGAAATGTATTTTTCAAATATCAATTATCCCGTATAATATTTTATAAATATTTTCTTTTAAAATAAAGAAGAAAGTGGGGGTGTGTGTAGTCTCGTGGGCACCAGGTATATGTAATAAATAATATTAAAACTTAGATTAAGTTCACCTCCGCTCTCTCCTACGAGTTCTAGAAAGTGATTGATATAGACATTTAAATCAATCGACAATGCACGTTGTTTATTGTATTTGAATGATGAATAGTATTTCACATAAGGAGGCGAATGTTTAACCTGACGAAATTTATTAACATTTTGAACGTCTGTACCTGATAAGAATTGTAATCTAGTTTACAGAGGTTAAAGGAATTACATATTGTATTTTGCCTACAAAATACATCATTGTACTAAATTAATACTAGTGAAGCTGCGTAGGGTGTACTCACTGAACTTCACCTCTCTGAATCCTTTTGGCACAATTTTTCTGTAAATTCATAATTTTATGTATCGCTAGCAGATTATTCCAATGTAAGTTTACAGCAATTATTTTTTATTTAATATGTCACAAGTTTCGTAACCACAAATACTTTGCATCCTTAGGCTAGAGTACAAGAAATTTTATATGACATATTTTTAAGACAAAGCTTTTATTTAAAAAAATATACTAAAAAGTAAAAAATTATTTTTAAATTCATATAT
The DNA here is from genome assembly GCA_963583905.1 of Stenurella melanura. Taxonomy (NCBI): domain Eukaryota; kingdom Metazoa; phylum Arthropoda; class Insecta; order Coleoptera; family Cerambycidae; genus Stenurella; species Stenurella melanura. The sequence goes on from OY757309.1 coordinate 87,296,786, forward strand.
CTGAAAATTAGAAGGTTTGGGGCGGTTATATAACATTATTGTACAGTTACTGATGTGTCCTATACCACGTTTTATGGACTACCGGAAGGATGAAATAAGTAAATTTATAAATAAATAAATAAAATGCTTTGTTCAATTGACCATTCCCAAATTTTCCAAATTTAATCCTGGAAATCAGCAACAGCTATAAACATATATATTATCGCCCTCGATAGGCCAGATATTGAAAGTTACCGAACCTAAACCCTAAACCCTGCACAAGGAGGATCACAAAAGTACATGACGTAAGGTATCAGTAATGAGCAATATTGTTGAATTTCTAATCTATCATACCATGAATTATTACTGCGATTTTTTGAACAACTTTAGGAATAGTTGTTCCCATTAGATTTTTTAATATCACTGAATCATGGTAGAAACATATATAAGGTATGCTCGTCCGGGCTACCAGAATTTGAGTTTTCTGCGCATGGAACCAACGGGAACCATATTGGATATATCACAGTATATTGATAGAGAATCGTAATATTCTGTGATATTACACATTTCAAGTTTTTATAATATTATGCCTCAACATTGTACCCCTGCAACCAGGTGTAAAAGTAGCCGTGTTGGGGTGCGTAACTGCGTAATATCATTTTTGTGTTTGGTTTCTCTATGGTGTGATATTTTTGAGGTTAAAAAAGAAACGATTATTTATAATAAACTTAAGACATGGTTGGGTGCAGTATAAACAGTTGCAAAAATAGGAGTGAAACTTCAACTGAAAGAAATGTCTCTTTCGGTTCCCAAAAAATGATGAATATCGAGAAAATGGTTAAAAATTTGTCCAGTAAAACCTGATCATTTCAAAAACGGTAATTATAAAAACAATAATTATTTAATACATTGGCTTATTTACAATTACAAAATATGTATTAGTAAAAGATGTACCTATTTACGATATAAAAGTTTGCATTTGTTATTTAACACAAATGTGGTCAGAAATAAAAATTGTTTTTTTTTACAGCTCGCATTTGTTCAGTGCATTTTAAGAGGGCAGATTTTAAAGCGACTCCAGAGTAGGTATCTCAAAAATGTTGAAAACTATTCTCCAACAAATATCCGTGTCCTTCTGCCTCATGCAGTACCTATAGAACATTTGGCAAGAATCATTCGCCAAGATATAACGTACAAAGCAAAAAGTAAGAACAAGTAAACATATTCATGCATATCGTTTAATTTCAAAAAAAAGTTAATATGCAATATCATACGTAAATCTAGGATATCTAAAACTGTAAGAGTATTTAGATTTTATTCTGTAAAATTTGATTAATGACGCTTACATCTCTCTCTATAATATACTCTATATGTTGTAAAAAGTCTCAGTATAATACTTATTTTATTTATTAAGTTATGTTTATTTTGTTATAGAATAAAAGTATAAAATAAGACGAGTGTATGATTTCTTGTGTGACTGTCCGTTATACCCTCACAAGGTGTCAATACAATTAGAAGTTATATTACCTGTGGTGTATGTATTTTTCGTAAATATTGGTTAAAATTTACTATGACGATAGCATTTGTAACTAAAAAGATTAATATTGTTGTACAAATAACTTATATATTACATATAATATATTCTTTATATTAAAAAATTGACATATCATAAAATCGTACTAAAAACTCATATAGTATTCATGAGCCCTTTGATAAATATTGATTATATAGAACTATATATATATACGTTATTTTTTTTAGTATTGATAACTTAACCTATAAACTCTTTAAATCGCCGAACTAAATCGTATAAAATATATCCTACATACTGCATGAAAGAAGTACCCTTTTACCACATTTTTTACAAAGAATGTCTTGCATATCCATAACTACACGGTAGTAAAAAAGCACTAAAATTACAATGAAAATTTGCTACATCAATGTTGAAATGTATGTATGTACAATCTTACATTATTTTTCAAAACCATTCTAAAATTTTTCCAAATGAGTAATATTTCGTCAAATTTTAACCTTATTTCCAAAATGAGGCATCTGTTTTTAAGTGGTATGTGGAATCATCTCCTTTTGTACAAAAGAATACACTACATTATTTGAAATATGCGCACGAAACGCTATTGGTCCGATTATCAATATGGTTCCCGTTGATTCCAAAGCATATGATTGGTTACTGCAAAAGCTGCGCGACAGCATACCTGTATAAATTTCTACCATGTCACTGAATAAGCTGAAGCTTTTGAGGGCCAATATTCTTAAATCCGGGATTCTTGTGTTTGCGTGACACATCATAAAGATGAAGGACAATCTCGTATAATGCGGGACGTATGATCAACTCACGGTACGGTACTTCTTTTCTTAACTAGATCCCTTCGACATTTTGGGAAATGCTGCTTTAGAATATTTTAAAATATCAATATAATCATTGAAGACAGCCGGCGAAAAATCTTTGATCTTTTAATAATGGCGCCACTGATCTCGACATTTACATTGGAGTTATAGAGAAGTTACCACAATGTGTCCATCACACAGGAAGGGTAAAATTAGAGAAAGAGGCCAATTGTGAAAAATCGAAAACACTGTCGTAATAGAACGAGTGAACGTAGCTGACTGTTAGAAGCTAATATTACTAAAGAAACACGATGCTTTGTAATATACGTTACAGGCCTCCAGTATTTCTGCGTTCATGTATTAGGTATTATTTAATTGTTATAGAATTAAGTAATCTTTTAAAGAATAATTTTCAATTTTTTTTTCTATAATTTATTTTATGAAATGAAGAAAAAAACAGACACACGCGGCTGTAATCGAGAGCTATAGTATATATGACCTTAATTGGGACAGCATAAAAACGAAAAGTCGAAGTAAAATCGGCATCTCCTTTATGCGACATAGGCGGCAGCGGTAGAAATGTAAAAATGCTTTAAATACCAAATAATTATTTTTTAATTGTTAAAGAAAGGGATTTCTATAATAGGTACCTTTATTCAATAAAAGTGGTTAATGAAAGAATACATTTATCAAATTATATACCTCTTGTTCTATCTTCTAGCGGCAAAGTTATGTAATCTTAGGCGGGAGTTGTATAGTTGGTATACAATCCTTCCGAAGGGGCGTAAAGCAGCGACTGTCTTGTTTATTAAATGTTAGGCCATGATACTATGAACTTTGCAGTATCATGTTAGGCAGGTAGAAAATACCATTCTATAAAGGATAGACTCGGCAAAATTTTAAAGGAGGAACTCGTTTCCTGGCGTCGGTTATTGGTCTCAGTAGCGTTAACGTTAAATAAACAAATTTCAAAAAAGCTTTGTCTATGAGCTTTAAATAAACAATATTTCATTCATCACTATCCGAGTTTTCAGAACTCGAATCGGTATTTACATTAATAATAATTGGATTAAGAGGTGGTAATATAGAATATTCATTTTCCTTTTTCATCACGAGATACACACTTCCTCCATATATCGCTTTTGCCTATTTCGTCTACTATTGGCTTTATATTCTTTAAGACAGACTCACTTAATTGTGGGGATTGATTATATTGGCGTAGTCCTGTTTCTACATCAGCCCACACCATTTCAATGGGGTTGAAAATGCAACAATATGGAGGCAGACGTGAAATAATATGATCGTGTGCTTCAAAAATTTTTTCAACGGCATGTTTCTTTTTAAAATTTTGCTTTCCAATCAGTTCTAATAAAGTCCTTTTTGTGTTTTTTTCTGGTATTTCCAAGCCGCTACCTTTCATAAATTCAATGACATCGCCTTTTCTTTTGGTGGTGTTCGAAATTTTTGTATGTTGCCGCGAATGGTATGACGCACTGTAAATAACAATTACAGTATTTGGTGAGATATTTAGTAACAACTGTTCCTTTGCCCACTTCTTAAATAATTCGGCTGTCATATCTTCGTGGTAGTCGGCAGAGGATTGCTTGATATTTTCAGCAGACAACAACGCATTTGGAATAAAACCTTTTTTACTTCCAGCATGTAGGATTATAATTCCTTTTCCCCTAGAACATGAAGCTCTTAAATTACACTTTTGGGTGTTATCTACCCAACCATATTGAACTACATCATGGGTGTAAAACCATGTTTCGTCAAGATAAATTTTGTCTCTATTTGCATCTCGGTATTCTTTTATTTTACTCAGGTACTCGTGTCGATGTTCAACGATGCGTGCCGATTCCATAACTACCATTCGTTTGTCCAATTTTTTGTACCTAAAACCGCAATCGAGCAAAACGTTTCGCAAAGTATCTAATGATTTATAGTTATAACTGGATAGTCGCGGAACTTATCCCTGATCATTTCTAATGTGGGCACCTTCTGTTCATTGTAAAAGTCATACACAAATCGACGAATGACATCTTTGGACGCGTTGTCAAGTTTTTTAAGTTTTTATAACTCTTTTCCGTTTAATAGAATTATCAACTACTTCCCCGGCTCTAATAACCCTATAAATTTTAGTACGGCTAAAGGTTACGTCACAAATCCTTTTCACAATTTGATTATATGAAGAATAAATATTTTCCCATGATAAACACGAGTAAATATTCAAAATAGCCCTTTGAGTTTGAACGTGTAAGTTCTTATTTTCAAATTCCGATTGTATAGGCTCTGTATTAAAATCACCCGTTTCTTTGTCTTTACTATCGAAAGGCCTCCAAAATGCCATTTTAAACAATTAATTGCAAAAAATCACTCAAACGCAGTAACAAAACTAATAATTTGTTCAAATATTCACTAGAATTAAGTAATTTATAACGCCGACTGGCTGTACTGCACTGCCTCGTACAGATCATACGATACAAACAGTTCATACGTATTTTTTTATATATTATGGCATGCAAAAACTCTGAACAAGGTTGGTGTTGACAAATCTAATTCGCTAAGCATCTAATTTCACCTATATTTCTATGTGACACTCGGATCAAATTCAGGTGGACTGTAGACGAGGAGTGGTAAATATAAATCTGTAAAATTCTGTACTCTCTCATTCAATGTGAAGCGATATATTGACAATACTCCGTAAGATCCCATCGTTCCGTGCTGTTCCAATTGAGTTCGTAAATACAATACACGTGATTCTAATTAGCCAACCTGTCTTTTAATAATCTTGGTCAAATTCATTTAATGTGTACCCAACAAACTCAGAAACCGTTTCCGTTCCTTTAATTTGGAGTTAACAACGATCTTCGTCTATTTCATCTTCTTTGTCTGACTGCCTTATCTTGTTAATTCTCTAATCGTTGCCCTGACCACAAACTTTCCAAAGACTTCGTTTTTAAAAATAAGCTAATACAAACTTTTTTTACCTTTTTTTTTAAACTGTAACAAACGACATAATGTCTAAAGTTTTTGGTAAATGTTGAGCACAAGGTATTTTTACAACGTTTCTCTTGTGAATTTCAGAAAAAACATCATTACAAGAAACTTTAATTAACAGCAAAGTACCTACCTTGTTTATCCGACTTAACGTTATACCAACATAAAGAATATTAATAAATACTAGTGTGTTGAATATTTGCAGCACATTTTTAATACGAGAATTATTCTTTAAAGTGACAACATTTATTTTTATGTGCACAGGAAATGCTCCCGATGTAATAACGTCATTATTTTTATCGATATCGCGATCCGAGCAGGCTTATTATTGCGTTATAATTCTTTCAATCATAACTACATTTTTCGCCAATTACCCCCTATAAATAATGTTGTGTTAAAATGTTAACAACATTTTTATACGCTCCTACATTGATGAAAATCATTAAATGTTATAATTTAAAATGGTATAAATGAAGTTATTCCAATAAACAAGGCAGTTATTACTAATTATTTGCAATTAAAGTATGTCTGATAGCCGATAATTGTAGCAATAATCTTTATATACAATAAGCGATATAAATAAAGTTTTTCGCAGCCTCTGTATAACCATTTACGACAATAAGCATCATTATTTATCCGTTTCTTTCCTCAAACTTGGAACTAGATTAATTTCAATGGAATCATTGCTCCTATTTCTTGCGCATCCTTTCTTGTTAACGTATCTTTACGATTTCTACACGACACTGACAAATATCATCTACAAATTGTAACAAACTGACAGCACGACAACAGGAAATCCATATTTTATTTGCACTGTTACACTTTTATTTATTACCACGGTTGGACAAATTAAGAAATGTTACACTTGAGGCCTTATTCTGGCAGGATGATATATACACAATGTAAAAATGGCTTATATGTCGTCGACATTTTCTTATTCACATTCTTGTCTTAAAAGATTTGTTACCGAGTTTTCATACCTGGAAAAGATAAGAAAGAGAAAGTTATTTCGATACATTTATTCACCAATCAAAATAAAGATACCGTTACTTTATATATAGAATAGGTCACTAGTATCACAATCCTTTGAAATTTGAAAAAGGGTATAAGACCTTTCTTCATAAGGATTGTAGAACACCAAGAGTGGCATATTGCAGAATTATTTTTATATATTCAGGATGTTTTACATAATGGTGACAAGCTAATACTATAGGCCAGGCGGTAGGTAAATTATTGGGACAAGCACACATACCTCGCTGATTTCTTGCATATGTTATAAGACCCCCCTCAGTATCCTAAATGCACAAAATTCTATTTTTAAATACCGGGAGCGGGGTGGGAGGGCAAAACAGATGCAAACATGTCTCTTCAATTATTTTGACTTCTATTAAAGCCACGACAATAGCGATGACACCAGCGAAGAGGGCGCTTAGAGCGCTACAACTTTGTTCCTCATGACTTCGTCGTAACAGCAACGGTCATCGATTGTGGGGCAAACATTTTCGGAACCACAATTTTTTTCTTAATTATATTGCGTATTTGCAACATGCTTTTACTGTTTTAACCATTCTGTGATCATTTTATCACTTCACATCGTTAGTAAAGGCTAATGTGGATGTGAACTCGAGCCAGTTGCCACCTAGAAAGAAGCAGCGCCCGAAGAATTGCTGAAATTAATTTAATATATAAATGCACTGGAAAATGTGGAAAATATTGTGGATGCAGAAAAGCGGGCATAAAATGCTCAGCTGTTTGCACGAACTGTACGGGGGGAGAAACATGCGAAAACATATGAACAATTTCATGTACAGAGTTTAACAAAGATTAATACGATGACGATTACGTATTCAGTTTCAATATCAACACTGGAAACAACTAGAGATCCGAAGAGAACCAGGATGAATGTGCAGACATACAAATGGACAACATCGAACGAAGACCGAAACGAACTGGAAGATCGCAGTAAATAATCACAGAGTAACAGCAGCAAAAGAATCGAGGAATGTACCTCTTGGGGAAACCACGTAAAAAAAATGAGCCTGGGACTGTACCTCTACGGTGGTGTGGAAAAGAGTCTACATGAACATGTATATTGTATTATAATGAGTGAGTAATATGCATGTATATTCGAATGCAAAGAAATACGAAAATAGTCTGAATAAAATTAATTCACTACCACCGAATTGTTAAATACGTATTCCTACCTGCAGAATGTATATATTTCGTAACATACAATGTCCAAGTTTCATAACCCCTGAGTAAATAGTAAAAAGGTTCATATATGTATAAAATAGTAAAAACACCCTCCAATCGATAAGCGTTTCAGATACGACGAAAGTCAAGAGCAGCAAAGTTGTAGTGCTCGAAGCGCCCTCTATGCTGGTCTTATATTGTCGTAGCTTTAATAGAAGCCGAGATAATTGAATAACAATGTTTGCACCTGTTAGGCTGCCTCCTGCGCCTCTCGGACTAGAGAAAATATAGAATTTCGTGCATTTGGGATACTTAAGGAAGTCTTAAAACGTATGCTAAAAATTAGCGAGGTAGGTGTGCTTTTCAAAATAACATAGTAAAAATCTCCCGGTCGCCTGGGCTACTAAGAAACATTTTTATATACCGGTTGTCACCGAAATCATTAGACAGGCCATAGTTTCCAGAGTTTTCAAGATATGCGTTAAATTTGGCAGGGGAAATATATACCAAGAACGACAAATGTTTCATTTGACAGTTTTCCTCCAGTTCCGGTTTCCCCGGAGACAATCCCAACTTTGAAATTTTAAATAGAACATATTTTTATATCATTGGATTCCGTAGACGATTTTAAGTACCAATGCATAGTTCTACAAATTATTTTAGACTACTTGGTTTTTTGAGGTATTTTTATATTTGTAGACTATAGTGGATACACTCAAATCAATCAAATGGATCAAATAGTAAAAGACCAGTGTAACCGTGAGATTTTCCGAATTGGTTTAGTAGCTACGACAAACCAAAATTTCCGAAATCACCGACTTGTAATTATGACATTTTCAAACATCCTTTAGACACCCAGAGGTTAAATACTAATTTTCACGACGAATCCATTCATACTTTCAAATCGAAAATCGGTTTGATATTAACCCAAGTACACAAGTTCTTTGGTGGATAATGATTAAAATATCGAGAACATACGCTTACCAAGTAAGTATGCCGTGTAAATTGAATAAAAGTAGATTCAAAACATTCATTTTGTCAAGAAAGCAAAGGAGAAAATACTTAATTTTTATAATTTCATTCTTAATCGTATATGTCAAAAAACACATTCTAACTGTTCCTTTGACGTAAAAGTCATAGGCCTAGAAGTTATTTCCCAGTTAAATACTTGATAATTATATTATTGTACAGATTTCTTGGACGTTGTGTAGAACTGAAGACGAATGTAGTAGGAAGTCCCAAAAATAAAAGTAAAAAAAATAATAAAGGGTGAGAACTAGTATTTAGACAATATTTAACTTATTTCTTATCTGGTGGGAAATTCATGATTAATAAAATGTTCCATTAAATGAACTTTTAGTAAAATTCAACACGCAGATATGAATAAAATAAAGGAATGTCTATCAAAATTTTATTAGTAGAGTAGGCCAAACATTCACTAGACCCTCCTCGCTGAGAACATTTTTTAATTGATGAATAGCAAAATACTTATTTTACTACACACAAAATGTTATATTCTTATTTAGGATCAATATATTACGATCCCACCAGGCACCCATGTCATCTGAGGTCGTATTAATATCAGAGTTAAGCTCATCACTATTAGAGGCAGAGATACACACAGTAGTATCGTCTGCATACATAATTGTGATTCCTTTGCTAATATGTGACGGTAGATCATTAATGTAAATTGAAAAGAAGAGAGGTCCTAGGATAGATCCCTGAGGCACATTCAGGGCAACAGCTTAAGTAACAGAGTAGGCTTCATTATATTTCACCATAAGGGATCTGTTATCCATAAACGACTTTATTAGATCAAGGATCATACCGATATTTTCCAATTTACTAAACAGTATATGCCTCGCTTTTTTGTAATTGCCAGAAAGGATGTTCAGCGACATCAGCTTGTCGATGGAGTGATCTGTGTTACACACAAGTATGTACTGGATGTCATCTCAGCAGTTCTCCCAATGCTTCCATGCCCTAAGTACGGAAAATTTTGTAGACAATGGAGAAGAAGATGAAGTAGAAACAGATCAATAAATAAATATACAGACTTATTTATTTTTTAAATGATATACAAATCTTATTTATATATTTTTGTTGCTCATAAGCTTTTTTCTTCTCAAAGTAAAAATTTGTCGGTTTTTGTTGCTAATTGGTAGTTAAATTGTTGCTGATGTTGCTAAATTGCTTATAACAATTTTTTATGAATTTTCAACTTCATGTATGAAATATCTGACTTCGAAAACCCCTAAGAGGCATTTCTAAGTTTAATTCAAAATTGTATCTCATTTATTCATTTTTGTTGCTGAATATTTGCTAGTTTGTTGCTTAAAATCAAAAGCACACCTTCGGACCATATAGACTTTGCAATACTATCAATTACGAATCGAATGCCGTTTATTTCATGAAAATCGATTTTTCCTAACCGGAGTTCGAAATTTTTCCTTTACTGACTGGACTGTATGTGCTGCATTTGTATTTAATAGCGAAACAAGAGAAGTACATAAGTTTATGACAGCTGAAATATTTCACTCATGCAACACCTGGCTTATTATTCAATGGAATAAGCTAACGAATATTATGAAACACTCGCGATTTTAATAACTCAGAATTAAAAAATCGATAGTCATGCATAAGCACTATAAAACCAAATCATCAATGCGACACAGTAGGCAATCAATTACTATCTCTCTTTATTTTTCTACCTCATTATGTTGGTTTACGATTATCATTTTGTAAAATACTTTGATAAAAATCCCCTCTTGCATAATATTTTGCACAATATGTCAAGCTTTTAAATAATAAATTGAGACCAAATGAAAGCAGGTGTACTAATAGAATTTATTATTTTGTATTAGAAGATCCTTGGTAACTATTTTCCTTTTAGCATGGTCGTATATCTTATGTTAGTTAGTGAATTTTAAAGAATATATCAAAGAAGAAAGGATATTAGTAGCTACCATTGCATGTTTTAGGTTTTTAATTGAAAGAAAGTAATCCACAAAATAGACTTTTGGCAAGCCCTACAGAAATGTCTTGATACTCAGAGGGAAGTTATTGTTCGATGATGAGATGAGTCGCATGGCCACAATCAGGCAGAGACAACTGAAGAATATAATGAATCGTGCCTCTTTTTAACCCAGGACCACTGAATCAGAGATACAGTTAATACTGAGCTTACCTCCTATACTCCAATTCCAATTAAAAACATTTATTGCCTATTTATGTGCAATTCTAATAATTAGCTTTTTTTTAAGTACCGCTGATATCTTATTTGTATAGAACATACAATGTAGAAAGCTCCTGGTTCCATTTCGCTGTGCGTCTGTTACCGGGAGTGCCGATGACTGGCTTCAGTCAACTTTCTAAACTTTCTACCTAATTCTATTTTGATTGGTTTACCCCTTACTCTGCTGCTACAAGGTGCTTGTGTTTAGTAGAACCTGTCGGTTTTTAATAATAATTTTCTGCCTAGCTCGGCGTTAGTTTTAATAATATCCGTTGTTGGTACAGGAAAGTAGTGAAAAAACCTGCTTACAATGATAGCTCTTTGTGGAGAGGGAATAACCACTCTCAATGGGGTGTGGCGTAACAAAAATATTCAGAAATATTTGGCATACACAGGGTGTCCCAGGGTTAAATATATTTTTTTCCAAGAGCGCCCCCTTTCGACGATATTTGCCCTTGAAGGTTAAAATTTGTGAAGCTTTTTTGCTGACAGGTTGGAAATTATCTTGATAATTTTACTAAAATTATATAGTATAAATAGTATAGTATATTAAAGTATGAGCGGATATTAAGGTCTTTAAAACACGCGCGATTTTTCGAGCACGACGGCGCAGCCGGAGTGCTCGAAAAAGAGCAAGTATTTTAAAGACCAGTTATCCACGAATACTTCACGCTATTTTTTTTATTGGTACACAATACTACAAAAATTGGAAATAAGAAATAAGAATGTAAAATGTTTGAATTCGCGATGTGACATCAGGATACCTGTCAGTGTCAAATGAGGAATGCAAAAATTAATTTGCAATCTGTCACATAGGATTAATTATTGTCACTACAGTTGTTACTGATTGTATATTGCTTTAAAATGAGTTCTAACATTGATTATTTAAATAGAAAAGCAGATTCGCGGTTAATACCGCAAAAATTCCTGTCAGATCAATAATTAAAAAGTTGACATTTTGACTCGGGTTGTAGTTGTTGCCATGGTAACCTTTAAAACACGCGCGTTTTTAAAAGTTCGATTTAAACACTCTGAGGCGTACTTTAAATAAGCAAAATAGGGTGTACGAAGTACGAAGTCTATCGTGTCTTGTCTAGGACTTCTTTTTCTTTTTACGTCTTAGTTTGACATAAATTAATTTTTGAGACGAAGTAACATTTATAAATATGGTCTCCACTGTTGGATAGCCAATTTGAGAAAACATACACCTTAGTTTAAACCCGTTATTATTTTTACTTAACATCAACGAATTACTTTACATCTGAAACGAACTCTGACTGTAATGGTTTCTAAAAGCTTTTATTTAACTTGCAATGTTAGTGTGTTAGTTTGTTTAGGTCAAATCTTGCAAGCTGAATAGAACCACTTCCTCTTAACCTACGGAGTTGAAATTTTACACTTTGATTCAGTTTCGAGGACAATGCATTTTTATAATAGGCATGACCTGATTCTACACCCAGGATAAACAGAGGGGTCGATCGACAAATGGAAATTTTTGTTGTTGTGGAACCAAAGTTTAAATACCGTCAAAAATTGTTGCATATCCGATAACCATTTAAGGTGCTCTTAGAATGGCTTCGATTTAAATAGTGTACAGTGTAGGGCAAAGAACATGAAATTCGTTCAAAAGTAACCAAAGCTGTTGGTTTCCAGATGTATGAATTTTAAAAAATTATTTTTTACTTTTTACTACAATTTCTTTAAATAAAAGCCTTTTCTTAGGAATACTTTCTTTATATACTTTTTTGTTGACGATGCATCAATAGTTAAGTCTGCCTCTACTCGCGGAAAGTTCCAAGATAGACTAGATATAATAATAATACTAATGATAATAATAATAAGTGTAATTGGAAGCTAAAAAATATCAATATAATCCCATTAGTCATCTCAGTGGAAGGAGTAGTTTCGACTAGGCTCCCAAGTTAAAATTACAGTTACCTCAACACATCAGTAAGATTATGCAGAAAGAAACTGTATTACAGACCTGCCATCTGGTCCGAAAATTCTTCACTATAGGATAAAGTGAATTATTTTACTAGTGTGAATGCAACCAACTGAAAAAATAAATGTGCCATTTTTGAATAATAATAATAATACACTTTATTTAAATACGAGTTACATAATATAAATACAAATATAAATATTAGTGACAAAAAATGAAACGGCGGAGTTTAGTTGAGAGTGACAATCTGTCATTATCAGCTGTTCTTACACTCAATCCGCATGGCAAAAATGAAAATATGCAACCAGATATGTACATTACATATATTTTGACAAGTACATGATTATATACCTATATATACACAAACAAATAAAAACATAGAAAATATAACAAGATGAACACTTCAATTAGGCGCTAAGACTTTTTTTTAAATGTTTAACAAAAAAGAGTATACTTCATGACTTTAGATGAGGGGAGAGAGGGTTATATAATTTATAAATACAAAAAGTAAAGAACGTTCATAAAGGGCTGTTTTATGCCTATGTGGGGATAATATTCCTTTACGTCTTAAATTTAAGTTGTGTATCTGTGCGAAATGTAATCTTCCTATATAAGTAACTTGGGTTATTAGAAACGATGACTTTATGATACAAAGTACGTCTATGTTTCATGTTAAGCCATTTACAATTTCGTAACTTGTGACTCACTGGGTGGCGTCTTCCGATTCCGTAAATGAAGCGCAAGCAACAATTTTGTATTCTTTGGATCCGCTCTGCAGTAGCCGCAGATAGGCAGAGCCCATAGACTGTGCCGAAATAATTGAAAATTGATAAAATAATGGTATTACAAAGCAAAATTCTTATCTCAGTATTTAAAATGTGACGAGTATTATACAGAATTTTTAGCTTTGTCATAGCTCTTTTAATACGATATGTAATTGAGTAGCATTTACCGATAACCGAACATGAGTAGATAAATCTCTATGAGCAGCTCTTCCAAAAAACATTTGCTAGGATTTAAAGGTAAACGGTGCTCCAATGAAATTATTTCCAAGTCCGAATTTACAATGTCACAGCTACGCTGTATATCATTGGGAAAAAAAGGAATAAAGTACCTGAGTATCATCCACATACATTTGTAATTTACAATGTTTAACAAAATTAGGTAGTGATGATGTATATATAGTATATAAGATAGGTCCAAGTACTGAGCCTTGCAAAACCCCCTTTACCACATCAGCGAAATCAGAAGATCGACCATCCAGTACGACTTTTTGCCTTCGAGTAGTCAAATAATTTTAAAAAGCCGCTGCCTAAGGAATCACTACTTCCACATCCAGATTCTTCATCCAAGTCACTTTAAAGGAAACATCTTGACTATATTTGCACCCTAGTATGTGGAAATTATTGGTCATAGAATTTTAATAATATTTGGGGCAGATGTCATAGAAAAGTTTGAGGAGTTGGTTTCTACCATATATGTTAAAAATGAAGTTTCTAGTTTACCCTACTTATTTTCCACTATTCACAACCTACCACCTCCCACCCCTTTACTGGAGTCATCTCAATCAGATGTCACGTGTACTAACTTTCAAGTGAATATCTCAATTTTATGTTATCAATCCCATTAATAATGAAGCGGAGGTGGTGGAGTTTGAAACATATTAGAAAGAAATCTGAGGCCTTGGTTTCTAGTATATACACCGAATCCCAAATTTCTGTACTCTTACCAGCTTGATTTACTTATTTTCCCCTATTTACTCCTATTAACCCGAACCCTTCTACGGAATCATCCCAAAATATAATCTAGTTCCAGATGTCGTTATATAACATACGTCTACCAAATTACAAGTGAATATCTCAATTTTATTTCATCAACCGCTTTAGGAATGTAGTAAGGGTAGTGGAAGGGTTGAACAATATTATTAAAAAATCTGAGGCCTTGGCTTCTAGGATATACACCGAATTTCAAGTTGCAGTACTCTTACCAGCTTGATTTACTTATTTTTCCCCATTTACCTCTACTTACCCCCACTCCTTCAACGCAATCATGTCAAAATATAATATAGTTTCAAATATAGGTATAATACATAAATGTACCAAATTTCAAGTGAAAATTAAAATTTAATTTTATCAACACTTTTAATAAGGGAGTGGGGGGTGGTGGGGGATGAAAAACACTAATAAAAAAACCTGAGACTTTCGCTTTTAGTATATACAACAAATCCCAAGTTTCTGTACTTTTTCCAGCTTCCTTTATTAATTTTCCCTTATATACAACTATTTAACCCCAAATATCTCAATTTTATTTTATCAACCCCTTGAATAATGGAGTAGGGGTGGTGGGGGTTGAAAACTATTATAAAAAAATCTGACGCTTTGGTTTCCAGTACATACACCAAATTTCAAGTTTCTGTACTCTTACCAACTTGTTTTTCTTATATTCCCCTATTTACCCCAAATTAACCCCCAACCCTTCAACGGAATCATCTCAAAATATAATCTACTTCCAGATGTCGTTATAATACATACGTGTACGAAATTTTAAATGAATATCTCAATTTTATTTTATCAACCGCATTAATAATAGGGTAGGGGTGGTGGGGGATTGAAAAATATTATAAAAAAATCTGAGGCCTTAACTTCTAGTACATACACCGAATTTCAAGTTTCTGTACTCTTACAAGCTTGCTTTATTTATTTTCCCCTATTTACCCCTATTTAACCCTCAACCCTTTACCGGATATCCTCAAAAAATCCAGTTCCAGATCTCGTTATAATATATACGTGTACAAAATTTCAAGTCAATATCTTAAACCGTTCCGGACAAAACGTGCCGACAAAAAAAGTTACAGACAGACAGACAGACAGAAAAATTTTTTTTCGCTCAAATTTAAAATCTCGACGTTTTATGACATTCTAAACCTATTTCAGGAATAAAAATTTTTGATTTTTTTTTTTGCGATTACTATACTTCCAATTTACTACGTGGATGTGGAAGTAAAATAATAGCGATGCTTCATCTAAGCCAATATATTGCAAAATCCTTAATAAAACACTGTGATCCAGAGTGTCGAATGCCTTGGAGTAATCCAGCAGTACCAACACCGTACACTTCCGAGCGTCTGTTGCCATTAATATGTGGTCTGTGACATTTAAGAGGGTGGTAGCACAGCTGTGGCCTTTCCTAAACCTGGGTTGAGTAACAGGCAGAATATTATTAATCATCAGATGTTCAATTCATTCTTTATTTGGTACTATTCATTCTTTATTTATTCTCATTAATAATTAATTAAGCTGTGCTTTAATAATGCATTCTAATATTTTTGACATTACTGGCAAAATCGGTTTTAAATCATTATAGGTAAGAGGTAAATTTATTTTAGGCAATGGTAAAATGTGAGCTTTTTTCAGTTGGTGGGAAACACAGATTGACGAATACAGAAATTTACAATATGACATACGAATTCTAAAATATAAAGACCACAAGCTATTATAAAATTTATGTGAATTCCATCCCCTCAGACTGCACTGGTTTTTATCGAAAATAAGATTTTACTAATTTCTGATACCGTGACTGTTTTGAAGGTAAGAGTCGAAATTAGAGACTCTTTTACATTACTATAATAGTTTAGTATATTATTATTAGGTACAGTATGAGGTACGGAATCTAAAAAGTGTTGTTTGATTGAGTTTACATTTGAAAGATGAGCAGGTAGGATATTTTTGTTTGTTTTGGTATTAATACCCAAGTCGTTGAAAGATTTCCACGCAGATTTTTTATCAGTATTTATGAAATATTGTAAATAAGCTTTTTTTCTATCTTCTAATTGAGCTAGTTGTAAAGTTTTTTATATTTTTGTATTCTTCCCAATGAATAGAATTCTTGGTACTTTTAAATTTAGGGAGAGCTTTGTCTTTAAGCGTAATTAATAACCTAATGTTATCGGTAATCCAGGGTTTGTTCTGCTTTTTAAAAGTACATGTCCTTAAGAGTGCATGTATGTCCATTAATATTTTTATATTTTGCAGTCATTGTTGTCAATGTCATAAATGATTTTCCACGGAATAGATTGTACGTGCTCATAAAGTAATTCTAAATTAATATTTTTTATGTATCTGTATGTAGTTGGTATAGCTGTAGTACTCTTTTTATTATAACACAAACTCACATAAACTAATTCATGGTCCGAAGTATTATTAACAGTTGCAGTACCACATGAGGAAAGATTACTATTTTCCGTTACTATAATAAAATTTAATAACGAGACATTGTTTAACGTAATTCTTGTAGGCTCATTAATGATCTGTTTAAACCAACACTGTGTAAAATGTCAAGGAATTTAGTAGAATTATTATTTTAGTTAAACAAGTCGATGTTAAAATCACCGAGACAGATTATTTCGTCTCCTTTAGGTAGAACCCCAAGAAAGATATTTTCAAAGTCAGACGTAAAATTATTCACATTGCGATTAGGTACTTACTCAATAAACACAGCCTACTGCAATATTTAATGTATTATACCTAATACAAACCCACAGGTCCTCAAAATTATCGCAATTTTCAAGCAGTTCAAAATGTAGACTGTCTTTTAAATATATACCAACCCCCGCCCCCTCGCCCGCCAGCTTTCCAGTCTCTTCTTATTACAGTGAACTTACAAACTGGTAGAATGTAATTCACTTCAATCGAGTATTATATGGAATATATAAATATAATCAGAGACCAGAGTAGTGGACATTGTGCAATTTTCTTAAGTTCTCTCTCGATATGATATAATTTATAAACAAACTCGAAGAGTATCGAAAAGTATAGATTAACCAAAAACAGATATAAATTATCGAAATCATTATTTAGTGATGTTTTTAATTTGTTACTGAGATGGTAGCAGTGTTCTACTAGACCACTGGCAAGATGCTGTTAACTTTCGGGGTATCAGTTGAGGTAAATGACCATCTTGGAGGGAATTGTTATTGAATTGTTTTCTATGTGTATCCAGGTTTAGTAGTGAAATAGCTTTGGGTAAACTCTGTAAAAAGTTTGTACAGGCCATATAGTCGCGAGATTGATACATATGTCAGTTAAATCTGAATAAATTTTGTGAAACTAGAAAAAATCAGAAATAATTACTAGCTTGATTCAACGGAATAAGTATAGGATATGATCTGGATCAAGATCTGGTTATAGTACATACGTGTACCAAATTTCAAGTTACTTTGATTCATTTCAGGGTAATCGTGCGTACAAAGAAAAGTTACATACAGACCGATCAGCTGATTCAGGGACAAATCGAAAGACAGACAGAAATTTTGTTTCGATCAAATTTAAAATCTCGACGTTTCATGACATTGTAAACTTATTCCAAGAAAAAAAAATCGATAATTTCTTGACAATTACTAAACTTCCACACCACTACGTGCATATGGAAGTAATAGGCGCTTGTTATGCCTTTCAATAATGTAAAATTGTTCGATTAATAATGTTCGTCTTTCCTAAACCAAACTATGTCAACATTTGTCCTAATTATTATGGTGTATTTTCTATAATATAATAACTGTTTCTCCCAGCTCAGCCTTCACTCCAAATAAAGTACATTTCACTACAGGTGCATTATTTTAGAACATTTTAGTTTCAACTCCCGCGCTATCTTTAATGTCATCGTCACTTTCTGCAGCGCTTCCTCCATGTGTGTTCATTTAATATTGTTACATCCAGCGACCTGTGACTTACCATCCACGTGCTCACCATACATTTCACTTTTATTTTATTTACTGTTCACCATTTTAATATATTTCTTGACATTCTTCAAGTATTAATTGCCGTTTAGAAATGTCAAGGTTTCCGGAGAAGCTCTATATAAATTATATTACGGTTTTCTGTCCAGCATATTAATTAAAGATGAGCAGAACCTTGAATATGCAAACGAGTTTTAGATATTATAAATTCGAGATTTCAACATGAAGATGTGCATGATTTGTTGCAAATGTTGTGTAACTTCAGGGGCGACTCGTTTGTGATCTTTCACTTTACAGCCGTGTAAAATCTTTTATACATAATGTGTAGAAACGCATCTAATTGTTCGATCTTGAGAGTAATCGGAAGAGTGAAATATAATCGCTCTATAGCATTTCACTTATAACAAACTAAAGTAATTCGTGTCAAAAGCTATGTAAACAATAATCACAATTTCATTTTAAGATTTTTATTTACTTCCTTGTACTTAAATAAAGAGACCTCTGCCTAAGAAATTACTACTTCTACAACCAATGCACTCCGATATGTGGAAATAATTACTCGTAGAGTTTTAATAATATATTTGAAATTGTCTCCCGTGATAATGGGGGAACTGATGTTAAAATATTTATTGGCAGCTTTTGCTCTGATTGACACTAAATCACAATTTTATTTTTTGAATTTATTTAATAATAATGGGGATGCTGGAGGTCACAGATGTCACAAAAAAAATTGATACCAGTATATTCACCACATTTCTGAACTCTTACTAGCTTGTTTTACTTACCCCTATTTACTCCCCAACCTTTCGCCGAAGTAAGCTCAAAATATAATTTAGATCCAGGGCTTGTTAAAATACATATGTGTACCAAATTTCACAAAGTGAATATCGCAATTTTATTTTATCAACCCCTTCGATAATGTAGTCAGGGTAGTGAGGGGTATGAAAAATATTATAAAAAGTTTGAGGCCTTGACTTCTAGTACATACACTAAATTCGAGGTTTCTGAACGCTTATCAGCGTGCTTTACTTATTTTCCCCTATTTACGGATGGATATGTTCAAACAACAATCCAGTTCCAGATCTCATTATAATATACATGTTTAAAAAATTTCAAATCAATATCTTAAATCGTTCCAGAGAAAACGTGAGCACAAAAGCATTTTTTAACGATTACTATACTACCACAGTATGTCCTATTTGAAAATCATAAATTGGGTCACGGGTTCTTGACAGATCAAAAAATGCTGTTTTGTAAGTTTCTTCTCGATCCTTGCAAAATTGAATAAATGGTGGCCGGAAAATGATCTCACAGGATATTATTACACTTACTGTAAGTCCATAGCAATCAACGTATCTTCATTGGAATTTTCTGTAGATAAAGAATTATAAAAAGAAATAAATTTCAGTTGTTAAAATAGTTAATCATTATAAATTCTTCGATGATCACAGCTAACCTCGTATGTAAAGTCGCTAATATGTAGTGAAAGGTTATAATTTAAAATTTAAATAGCAGTGTCCAGGTAACTATCTATTGTCGTTTCAATTAAACATTATGGAAATATCTTGTTGATAATAAATTTTGTTGAACTGTTGGTGAAGAGAAAGGAAAAATTAGAAGATTCGCAGCACCTACACATCGGAAAATGAGCATTTTTTTAGCTTGACTTGGTTGAGTTTGTTATTTTCATTGTAATAATAAAGATTTTATTTGCAAACGGTAAACAAACTGTCGTTAGATTACTGTGTATATGTCCGAACAAGGCGTAGTCAAATTCAACCAAATCAGTCTGACAAATCCGTAAGAATCAGAATCGAACAGGAATCTTAATCGTTATTTCAAATTAAAACCATAACCAAACCGGATAAAATAAAATAAAAAAGGTTAATAATCTATTTTAGAACTTCAACAGAAATGGAATATCTTGATGATAAGAGATTTCGTGGAAGAAACGGCTCAGGTCTTTTTCACCACAGCTATCGTAGGTTACCGCCGACATTACCGACGTACGAATTCACGATAACCCGACTCACATGCATAATTTGATCCATCAAAGACTACCCCGTCTTTTTCGAAAGACGGTGACAATAACTAATCCCGACACTCACGATACGGAAAACATATCTTTCCACAAAAACCACTCGTACTTTTTATCTCTCTTATACTTCTATTTCACTTATCTTCTGCCCGTTGAAAAACGGTTTTTACCACTCCCAGAAAAAGGCAGTTTTATGCCATGTTAAATAGTCAGCTTTATTTTAAACGGGGGTTTCCAGTTTTTTCCTGTATATTCGGAACATCACCCTAGTTTTCAAGTACCCCCTTCTGTCAGTGAATTATTTTAATTTTTTAGGAAAATCTCTTTACATAAACAGTCATTGATTTTATATAACTGTCTTATCGGTAATAGCTAAATCAAAGTTCAAATTAGTATACTAGGGTCTCCAGCCATACCATTGGCGGTTGGCACATTTTGTTTATTTTTTTAATAATGTAAATATGTCAATGACAATATTTCATTGAATAATAATCTTTATTAATTTTAAAAAACAAAGCACAAAGTACATTTGTTTAAAAAATTACGTCACAATAAAAACCAAAAACAAGAAAGAAACAGAACAATATAGACTATGGAACAAAATATAATAGTAAGTATATAACAAAAGACAATGTAAAACGGTCAAGTCACAAATTATAAACTATTAACATACATGTAATATAACGTCCTATATATATATATATATACTTTAAAAAACTGATATAAATTCCACCACTGTATAACAAGTTCTATCAACAAGTAACGCCTTTACAGCACGTTTAAATTTGAAAAAGTTTGACATATGTTTAATATGGTCTGGCAATACATTAAATAACTTACAACCATTGAAATAACGCAGTGTCATGTTTAGGAGGTAGCATAGAATCTTTTTTTCTTTTATTGTAATGGCTAATTTTATTATCACCAAATTTACTTTTATTCGTATATGCAAAACAAACTACTTCATAAATATACAAAGAAGCCAAAGTAAGAATGTTTTGCGATTTAAAAGCCCCTCTACATTATTCACCATATTTTATATTAGCAATAATAAGTGCAGCTCGTTTTTGCAGTACAAACACTTTTTGTGCTTCATGTGAAATTCCCCAGTGTACAATGCTATATTTAATAGTGCTATGGAAACATCCAAAATACAGTTGCCTGACGATCGCCTGACTACATTGTTTAGCTGTTACAGTGAGTGAAAAACAATTCTTGGCCAACTTTGAGCATACAGTCTGAATGTGACTAGACTTTAGGTGACAGTCGATTGTCAAGCCCAACATTTTAGATTCAAATGAATAAACAATATTTGATTTGTGAAATGTTATGCTGCTGTCAGAAACAATGTTTGATTGAAGAGTCTTAAACACTACACACGTTGTTTTGTCAGTATTAACAGATAACTTATTTTTTTGGACCCATATAGTTAGTTTTGTAAATATATCTTCGGCACAGGATTTAGCGTCGCTGAGACTTTTACTTGTTATTAATATATTAGTATCGTCTGCGTAAGATGCTATGATACTTGATGGATTTTCTATGTAGCTTAGCATATCGTTAATATATAACACAAAAAGAGTTGGTCCTAAGACAGATCCTTGTAGTACTCCTGTATTTATCGCTTTTAAATCAGATATTGCATCATTAACAATAACTCTCTGGTAACGTTCTGACAAATATGACAAAAACCGTTTGTGTGGCACACCCCTTATACCATATCTTTCTAACTTCGTGAGTAATATTGCATGATCAATGCTTCAAATGCCTTGGAAAAGTCTATAAAAGTCCTAAGGCAATTTGAGATTTATCTAAAGTAGATACTATGCCATTTACAAATTCACTGAGTGCAGTGTCCACACTTTTTTCTTTAGTGAATCCATGTTGATTTTTTAAAAAGCATTCTGTTAATGGTATAGAAATGTATAATTTGAAAATTAATACGATGTTCAAAAACTTTGGATACGCTTGGTGATAGACTTATACCTCTGTAAAAAGGTTAATGATGTAAGTTAAGGGAGATGTAGGGAGATATTTTCTTTAATAAAAAATTAGATATTTCATCAGTCCCTGAAGAGTTAGAGTTTTTAACATTCGCTATAATATCAAGAATATCTTCAAGAATAACTGCCTTAAAAAAAGTGATTTACTAGAATTGTTAATACAAGACTCGAAATCGTAATCTGTACTTTGAGTAATATGGGTTGTAATATTTTTGTATGTTGATATGAAAAAATCATTAAAACTGTTAGCTGTTTGTTTAGGGCCTAACAACTTTCCATTGTCTTCAATTTTAATGTTGGACATAGCTGATTTTTTCGCTCCCCTGGAAACATTATTTATTATTGTCCACATAGCTTTATTTTTATTGCTACAATTCAATATTATTTCATCATTTTCTAAATTAGAGGCAGTTGAGAGAACTTTGCGGTATTCACTGTTAGCTGCTGTAAATGACTGCTTGAACTCTGGGTATTGTCTGCTGAGATCAACAAATAAACATACACGATCTTTTGCCTCTTTGATTTCAGGTGTTACTTTAAATGTTTGTTTACATTGTGTTTTAATTTTCCATTTTTTAATTGGAAAACATAAATCAAAATAATATGAAGTGATACTCATAAAAAAATTTAAGGCATCGCTACAGCTATCGATAGCAAATAGTTCTGTCCAATCAATATTTTGCAGATAGTGGTAGAAGTTTAAAATATTTTTTGTAATACCTGTACTGTAAGTGGATCATTATTAACAAATTTTTATTAGAGTAAGCAGAACTTACAATTCATTTACTGGTTGCCATGATTACAGGTCTGTAATATTCACTTACAGTCCGACGTGGGGTGTAAGTGAATATTACGTACTCAGTTATTATTTACCTGGTCAGATCAACAGAAATTTTAGGTAAAAAGAATCTATCGTTGAAACCAAATATTTCATGAATACACAAAAATGAAGATATTATTTTAAGCATCTTTATTATTTATGGAAATGTGAAAAGTGCAATTATTCATATTATCAATAGTCAAAATTGATGTTAAATTTTTTTGCATTTCTTTAATTACTTCAGGACTATCTAGTGGAGTATTCTCCATATTATCCAAGAGATCATTATCAGATGTTTGACGAGATGAACCGGCTTCTAGGTTGCTAATGTTGAAAATCTTGTTAGCTACTTGTATTTTGTTCGTTAAAGATTCCGCCACATAACTTTCTGCTACTGCCGAGGACTTCCACCCACCGTGCCTTTTCAACGCAAGAACGTCGACTCCGCTGTTAGCCAAAAGAGTTGCCGAGGTTCTGCGAAACGAATGTCCACTGTAATTTTTTGCATTTTCCAAATTTAAAAATGTTGCAATATCAGACGGAATTTTAGAGAAAATATTTCTCCCAACTGGTTGCTTAACGCATTTCCCATTTTTATATCTCAAGAATAATCTTTTATTTTCTGAATTTTTTGGTCGCAGACTCATATATTTCCTGAATAATTCCAGACTGTGGAAATTGTCATTGTCTACGATAGTGAAACTTCTTGAAAGGTGATTTTTAGAATCAGGTATTTTGATAAGTATTACGCTTCCTTTATCAACAATATTGTCTACTGTTACCTTGCATAATTCATCTTTGCGGCAGGCTCCCGCAATTCCCATAATAGCAACGACCTTCTTCATCAGATATGTTTGGTCAGATGCTTCACTCAAAAATTTTACAATTTGTTCTATAGTAAACACCTCACTTTTTTTGGGACGATATCCAATATTTTTGTTTTTTAAAAGTGCCCTTAATTTGGCATATTTTGAAATGTCAACATTATCATTTAAGGAAATGGTTGACCGCAGCATGGAATATTCGCACCATAAGCTGGCTGGAGATGTATATTTTTTAGATTTCTCTAGAAAATATGCGAGTAAAACCGCCTCACTGGTATGAATATCCACATATTTAGCGTCGCACCACTTTCTAAATACGTCATATGTGATTTCGTACCTGTTTTTAGATTTCCCAGGTAGAAGCGATGTACAAGCAATATTTGCAGCTTCTTCGATATCCATAATAGTATTTCCTCAAAAACTGCTTGTCAAACTTTACTTTTCAACGAGTTGTTTATCTATTAGGCTTTCTTTTGTTAATTTCTAGTATATACGATATACCTAATTTATTTAAAATATTAAAATTTAATTTTGACAGGTAGTTGTCAATAATTCTGTAACAAAAGTCAAATTAAGGGAAGCCAAGTCCGACCCTGTCGCTTAGAATCACCGTATTTAGGACAATAACATAAGATACTGGCCATAGAAACATCTGTTTTATCTTGCAAACTTTAGAGTCCGGGAAACGTGCTTTGTTAACTTTACTCTTTATTAGGTAGTCGACGTTAGCCACTTGGAAACAATAAATAACCATCCAAATTATTTTATGTCCAATTCTCTTTTATTAGTCGAGCTTGTTAAATAAGGCCTCGCCGGGTGGTCTAGTGAGATTTTCAGGACTAAAGCAGTTGATAGAGGCTTCCAGGAACCTATGTAATAGACCATAAGATAGATAGACCACTTAAGGCAGATTTTTTCCCCCATACAAAAGCAAAGTAAGGAACAAAAGGGGTTTTTTTCATCTGTTTTAGTGGTAATAAAAATGTTCAAGTTAGGCCGTAGGATAAATGCCATGGTCCGTTAGGTAATTTCAAATGCGTACGGTTTAAAGTAAAGAAGACCCTAATTGGTCGAGAGTTTAAAGTTTACTGCCCACTTTGGAAACGTATTATTTCGAGGTAGAGATTATCTCCACTCTTGGTTTAATTTCGGTTCGGTCATCATCTATCTACGGGGTATAGTGAATTCTCATTTTGCGAACCTTTTTCAATTTTAAAGTTTAAGTACATTTGTTTCGTATTTTGCCGGTTTTAATAAGTAGAAAATTAATGTGTTGTAATTATTGATCTAGTATTCGGTCGCGATTTAGCTAAAAGATTTGAAATTGCCGCGGACCATTTTATTTCTTGGTATAGAGTAATTATCGTTTGTTAATTTATTTAATCGTCTTTAAGTGTTTGTGATTGTCAATTTCATTTGTTTTCATTTTCTTATGTAAATATAGTGGTTTAAGTGTTTTGAGAAATCACGTGTTTTATTTGCTTGTCAGGAAATTAAGTTCATTTTACATTCAGTAAAGTTTGTTGGTGAAGTAACCTGGTTGATGGACACCAAAAAGGATAAAATCACCTAGAAAGCAAAGGGTAAGCACAGTTTTGTTTTCGATGGATATACTATAATATCGACGGAGTTTGCAAAGTGATTGGGTCACTCCGTACTCTGCCAATGGTAATGTCTAATTAAATCATGTAATTAGGGGTATAAAACCCCAGTTATTACAGTGGCGCAGTCTAAAAAGGATGTTTTTAAGGAAAAAATTTGCATAGCCAATTAATATTCAAGTTAATTAATTGAGTCACTGCATTTTTTAGAATTTTCAAAATTCGTCTTTTAAAATGAACCTACGTATTAACAACAGTTTTCGTTGTTGATTTTGTATTAAAATTACCTAAGAGAGTTTAAATTAGTGATTTCAAAAAGTAAAAGTTTTTTTAACTCGTAAAATTATACCAATACGTTGAGAATTTCATAGAATTAATTTATTTTGCTAGAGTAATGATTTGTGAATGTGTCAAGTAAAGTAAATTAAAAGTAGAGGTGAAAAATAGGATATTATCATTGGTGGGGCATATTGTAGTATATGTAAGAACGGCTTGTGTTTAATTCCTAAATAGCAAAGTAAAAAAATACCCTGAAACTTAACTACAATAGGCAATTCATAAGGTTATATGTGTATAAAAGAATTAAGGTTGTGTCAAAGCAATAAACAAAGTATATGTAGAAATTAGTGCTCCTATTTACCGAGTGTTGAGAATAAAAAGGGAATTTTACTGATCTGTTGTGAAGTAGGGCATTTAGCGAAACGATATGTAGAGATATATTGTCGAGTAAAATTTAAAAATACGGACCTAGCGTTAAATTATTGCAGTAAACGAGGTTATTGCACCCTCGTTCGGACAAAACCCTATTTATAAACTTAGGTACCTGTAGGAGTTGGTCATCACAAAGAGTAAATACCTAGCAAATTGCAGTAAAATAGATAGTAACCAGATTAGCTAAGGCAAGTGGCACGAGATAAATAAGGTTTTATTTAAAAAGTAAAAGGACAATTAGTCCGGGGATTATTATAATATACAGGTTGATGCAATTAGTAGCTAAAATAGGTAGAAATGTTGTATAGCTAAGCATGACACGGGAAACATGTTATAAAATTATTTATGCACGGAAACAATTAGCACTGTCGCACAGGTAACGAAGTCATTGTAATTCACAATAGAGAATTTTAGCGGGAATATTCATTTTAGATAGATAGAGTATATAGGTCACTCAATGAAATAAATTACGGTTGTTTTCCAAATGTATGATATACCGAAAACCTACCTAAGTTACGGAAGCGAAAACCGTGTTTTCCAAGGTGTTTAGGTGATTTTGTTGTAAATTGAAATATGTGCATTCCCAGATTAAATTACTATGTTAGAATAAATTACTATAACTTCACGTTAACAGCAAGTACACGAAAGAAAGTACAGAGAATTTAAGTAGGTAGGTCATTCAGGCAGAAAACAAGAGCTATTTAGATATTTTGATTATTGTTGGTTTGCTTTCTCACTTTAAAGTAGTAGTAATTCAATATTTTCGTAAGTCAAAGTAAGTAAGGAATAAAATGTTAAAATGCTAGCCAGAAAGCAATCTAGAGTACTTATTTCCTTTCAGAGAGACAGCTTACCGCGGAAATTGTAATAGTACATTTTGTGCAAGGTACGCTAAAACGAAACCAAAAATCGCAATTAGACTATCGAAGAAAGTGAAATTTAGAAATATAAGCTATGTTAATGTACATAAATTTCCCTCTGGCTACACGTTCAGTCCAAGATATAGTTTTTCCAATAGTTCGTTTGCTTGTTTCCCAATTGTGTAATTGTTTAAGTAATTGATTAATGATTTATCGATAAATAATAAGAACTTAAAAATATTTTTTTTTATACAATTTTGGTTACAGTATCCCTTATTATTATTTTTTTGTGTGGCGACATCACATGCACAATTGGTTACAGGTAAAGTAGTTTGTTTTTTTGTATTTGGGTTAATAGAATTGGTTAGTTTAGAGAAAATTTGCCCTTTCGCTTGAAAAGTAACAGAAGTATTTTATTTTTTTTGTTGGAAAATTTCTCGAATTAATATACATAAATGGTTTGAAATGGTATGAACTAAATTTTTTTTTAAGATTAAATTGGTTTTATGAAACCGAGTTATGCGTTGTACATTTATATATTTTGGTCAAAATTGCACAGAGAATTTAGCTAGTTCACGGCTGGTTAGGTCTTTTTAGGGATATGACAAGTTCTAGAATATATCTCATGAGTAATTAAGCTGCATTATTTGTTAAATATAAAGAACTAGAGATAAAAATCGCAAATTTTAATATTGCCTGGAAGGTCAAAGTAATAGAGGGCACGTACAAAATTTGCCGCTAAAATTTGCATAATAACTACAGGTAGAAGGTTACCGATAGGGTTGAGCCTCTCAATTTGGAGAAATTAATTTTAGATTCATGAATTAAGCCAGGTGCAATCACCTGTTTCTTTTCGGAATGCAGGAAACAAGGAAATTACCTAGGGTTTTGTTGTTTCTGAACCATTTACGGGGAGACAGTGCTCGTACTGCTTATTGATTGGCGAGTCTGTATATGTATATGGGCATATGTGTACGTATATGAGTGTGTACATGTCGAGTATATAGATATGTGAAAATGTATGAATTTTGACGTAGGTAGATGAGGATGTATATCTATAGGTAAATAGGCATGGAGGCGTACTAATGTATGTGTGAGTATACATATATAGATGAGCAGATATATAATTTTTCTTTATTGGACGAGTAGAATAAACAAAAATTAATTAGTATCCAAATTTAGAGACCCAAAAAAAAAATCGCGACAGAAGAGAAAGAAACCATACATTGCAGTTTAGGGGGCATATAAACCCAGCGTTATAGAATAGAAATGCATCATATGGGTCCAGTCAATAATTTTGCGCGAGGCATTCTCAAAGTGAACGGAATTGGCGCGTTATTGTGATCAGACAAATTAATTACAATTAATTAAATTAATAGTACACCTATGGTTAGAGTGCAGGGTCAGGGTGATATAAGAAAAAAGAGATAGGCAGAGAAAGTTAAGGTTTTACCGGAAGGGCATTTCTGAGATAACTTTGTGAATTGAATATTGTCAGTGAATTAAAAGGATAGATGATGATCGTAGAGTGGAGTTATGCTGAGAGTCCAACAAGGATTTAGAAATATTTCTTTGTTGTTAGATAGGGTTAGACAAAATTCAAGACAAAAACGGGGTAAGAAGTTGCTGGTAAGGAATTTGCAGTCTCAGGTGTTCCACCTCTAGAAAATTTAGAGTTTAGTTAATATGAATAAAGGCAATCTTAAGTGCAATAGGCTTTACAGGTGTAATAAACGTTTACAGGGGCGTGCCAATATAGGCAATTTAGTCACAGAAAGCTTGGATACAATGTCGTACGTAACCCCAATGATGATAGACAGTAATAAATCGGAGGCCAATACATTAGAATAGTAGGTACATGCCAGTAAATTAAATTTTATAAATTAATTAATGCAGAGTACATTTTTGGAAATAAAAGAATACAGAGAACCCATCATTTTCGAACTATACAATTAGAATATTTACGTTTTGAAGAAAATATCAGAGACGATAGAAAGATAAGAAAAGAAAAATTTTATTTAATTTTTTGGATTTCATTTTGATTTTTGTTTTCTTTTGGGGCAAAATCATGCTATTGTTAAAGAGGCTGAGCTCATTCAGGAGCATATGGTAAACATTAGGTAGAAAATATAAGAAATAGCTTTTAGACTATCATTTTGTGTTAGATAAGAGGCATATAGTTGCATAATTTCAGTTTCTCTTGTGTGGCCTAAGTGTTTTATTCAAGTAAAAAAGAGTTACGGATATTCTCTGATTATTACAAGGTTAAATGTAGATATATCAAATTTATACAGCCCTAGGAGACGTTAGGACATTAAGAAGAAAAATATATATATTTTTTGTAGACAGAATTATGAGTGAAATATGGCATTGAGTTTAAGAATGAGGTTAAAACAAAAAAAAAATATTTCATGGGGTAACAGCTTTAGCTAGTGATTTTTATGAGTTTTATTTTTATAAAGTTAGAGGCTTTAGTAACATGTACGAAAACCTGGAGGAGAGCACCGGGCTGTGAGACTGTGAATTTTCTTTTGGGGTCCAACAAATGAGTAGGGGGGAGATGAACAAAAAGAGGAGATGGGAGAAATACCGAGGATAGGGACA
Organism: Stenurella melanura; assembly: GCA_963583905.1. NCBI lineage: Eukaryota > Metazoa > Arthropoda > Insecta > Coleoptera > Cerambycidae > Stenurella > Stenurella melanura. The sequence goes on from OY757309.1 coordinate 87,326,676, forward strand.
AACGGAAAGAGAAGGTTTGGTATAGACTAATGCAGTGTCGCTTTTCTTTTCAGGTCCAGGGAAATATGATGTATTTTTTTTTCTCATCTCATGATTTACATTTAGGGTTTATTTCTTTTTTTTTGTTTTCCTTCTTCCCTACCCATGGAAGCGGATAGGAATTCCGGATCGCCGTAAGTCGGGTAAATTGAGATAAGCACAGAACGAGATAGAGATGAAGTACAGCTAATAAGTCAATATACAGGGTGTTCGCTAGTTGCGCGTCGAAACAAGTAATGGATAAAGAAATAAGTATACGGGAAACGTTGATGTTAGTAGAAATACTCCCTTTCTTTCAACTATGACCAGGTAATATATCCGAGAGATATATTTGGCATAATAAGCACATTTTACCCCCTCCCCAAAGTTATGACAACGGGTTAGCGGAGCAGAACTGAAATTTTGAAGTAGGTTTAGTAATTGCTCCAAAGGAAATGGAAGGTTAGTTTTTTTCCAATATGGTCCTAAGGTTGGACTGGGGTGAAATGAACTTATGCGGTTGTAGTTTAACCTTTTAACCAGTGACGGGCTCTCCAAAGGACAACAGATTATAGAAAACAATAATCCAGCAGGAGGAGTAGCGTTCGCTGTCTCCGACAGTGACTGTTTGCTGCGAGCGGATCGGAGCGATCGTTGCGGGAATAGCCGGATACCCCGAGTAGGAGAGGTGATTAGGGCCCCAAGCCGCGTGGCCACAGAAATACGCCCTTCAGATGTATGGTACCACTCAGACTCTGCCGTGGTGAACAAGTCTACGACTCCTGGGACACCACCCGATAAAACGTACGACAAGTTTGACAGTACCGCGACACGGGGGCAACTCATACGGATATGATATAAGGAATTGAGGGTTGCACCGCGAATCGCAACTGTCAAACTGAAGAGATCATGCAATAGCCCAAAGAATTCCACGACTACGCTGACTACAACTTCCGAGTCGAAAAAGCAGCAAATGGGGGGTAGTTTCAGAAACACCCAGATGATGCACGATTTCGTGAAGACGCACATATTCCAACAGTCTAAGCTACGACTTAGTTTTTCAATGAATACCTGGTCGTGGAAATTCTCAATCACTACAATACCACAGACATTTCTCACTCCACCCCCCCCTCCTTATACACTTGGTGTCTGTCCGAGGTTAGCCCGATTTCGGAACAGTGCCCCGGCAAGACTCCTTATACGGCTAAGGATGAGAGAAGAGGGGACAGGGATCACTTGGAGGGTTACAGACTGAAAAGGGTAGTGCGTATTAGAATAGTTATTTCTACTAATAAAAACACGTTATGGGACAGCAAGCCAACTAGTGAAACACCAAATCGATACAAGAAACAGCCGCGGAATCGAAGGAAACATACGGACCGGAGATTACGTAACCAAGATCGCGCCGTTCCTATCATCCATCCGGGACCACCGATTGTTCGCGTTCCGAAGGAACGTTTTTTTTGTCTGTAATTTTTGTTTTGTTTTTTCTTTAAGTTTAATTCTAGGTCAGTAAGAAGGTTTAGGGCCACGAACACGCCAGGGGACCCGCAAACTACGCGCCGACCGAGGTAGGGACACGGATCTCCACAGGGGAAGAACCACAACAGGGAGGGCATCAGGACGAACACCCCAGTCAGGAGAAGGATCCAGCGGAAAACAGGCGTATATGGTCCTTACGTATTCACAGAGAACTTACACGTACTGATGAGTTTCAGGTTCCACATCCCCACTACCGTTGGACCGATGAGGAGAGCCAGATTCCGCAAGGAGGAGGCCACGAGGTCCAGGGGAAGACCACCGACCGCGTCCAGAGCCACCGCCAACGAGTAGCCACGGAGAGCAATCCAGGGGGACAGAGCCAGTTTCAAAGCAGGACGATTCGACCAGCGAGAGACGGGCTGCAGTAACCAATGACGACAACGAGTACTGCCAAAAATGTGATTGCCCATCCGCGAAGACATCAGGTGACTGTCCGGACCTTAGACTTGGTGTGCAGCGACGGAACTCAATGTAAGTGTCAGTGAACAAGTTACTCAGTGATCGTGACGGGAATCGCGGGGACCCTAGTAGATAATTAATTTTAAACTTTTGTAATCAACCTATACTGGAATCGAATCAATTGTTTTAGTCAAGAAAAACCAATATGCTTCGATCTAAGGGGGGGGCAATGTAACAAAAGTCAAATTAAGGGAAGCCAAGTCCGACCCTGTCGCTTAGAATCACCGTATTTAGGACAATAACATAAGATACTGGCCATAGAAACATCTGTTTTATCTTGCAAACTTTAGAGTCCGGGAAACGTGCTTTGTTAACTTTACTCTTTATTAGGTAGTCGACGTTAGCCACTTGGAAACAATAAATAACCATCCAAATTATTTTATGTCCAATTCTCTTTTATTAGTCGAGCTTGTTAAATAAGGCCTCGCCGGGTGGTCTAGTGAGATTTTCAGGACTAAAGCAGTTGATAGAGGCTTCCAGGAACCTATGTAATAGACCATAAGATAGATAGACCACTTAAGGCAGATTTTTTCCCCCATACAAAAGCAAAGTAAGGAACAAAAGGGGTTTTTTTCATCTGTTTTAGTGGTAATAAAAATGTTCAAGTTAGGCCGTAGGATAAATGCCATGGTCCGTTAGGTAATTTCAAATGCGTACGGTTTAAAGTAAAGAAGACCCTAATTGGTCGAGAGTTTAAAGTTTACTGCCCACTTTGGAAACGTATTATTTCGAGGTAGAGATTATCTCCACTCTTGGTTTAATTTCGGTTCGGTCATCATCTATCTACGGGGTATAGTGAATTCTCATTTTGCGAACCTTTTTCAATTTTAAAGTTTAAGTACATTTGTTTCGTATTTTGCCGGTTTTAATAAGTAGAAAATTAATGTGTTGTAATTATTGATCTAGTATTCGGTCGCGATTTAGCTAAAAGATTTGAAATTGCCGCGGACCATTTTATTTCTTGGTATAGAGTAATTATCGTTTGTTAATTTATTTAATCGTCTTTAAGTGTTTGTGATTGTCAATTTCATTTGTTTTCATTTTCTTATGTAAATATAGTGGTTTAAGTGTTTTGAGAAATCACGTGTTTTATTTGCTTGTCAGGAAATTAAGTTCATTTTACATTCAGTAAAGTTTGTTGGTGAAGTAACCTGGTTGATGGACACCAAAAAGGATAAAATCACCTAGAAAGCAAAGGGTAAGCACAGTTTTGTTTTCGATGGATATACTATAATATCGACGGAGTTTGCAAAGTGATTGGGTCACTCCGTACTCTGCCAATGGTAATGTCTAATTAAATCATGTAATTAGGGGTATAAAACCCCAGTTATTACAATTCAAATTTAACTCATTAATTACTTTTCTTTGATTTTCGCAGGTATTACAAAAAACTATTTACTAACCGCGAATAGTAAGTGACTTTTCGTAGGGCCGAGGTTTCCTAAACTACATTCTCGACCTGAAAAGTATCACTTACAGTTCATGGTACGTAATATACTATTCCTCGGTAAAAAAACGTTTAAAAGTAAAATTATCCTCAACTGTATGATTAGTGATCACTTTTACATATTGAGCAAAGTGATCAGAGAGATTACTTTTAATTATATTTGCCTCACAGACCTTTTCCACAGGATTCACTACAATATTATCAATACACTTACTAGTTTCGGAAGTAACTCTAGTTGGGTGATAGATTAGCCTAGACATATTATTATACCTAAAAATATTTGTCAGATCGCTTAACATAGAGCTGCTTTCATTAAAATCAATATTAAAGTCGCCTCCTATTATTACAAACTTATTTTTGATCATGAACATAAACATATCTAGTAGGTACCAATTTTTAAAGCTAAAATAATAAATAATTATTGTAAACCATATTTTTCTCTTAAAATATGATTCTATATCAAATTCGGTCGTTACTGTTTTACTATTTTGCCCACTCCTCTAGATGGGTTGGTAACCACCCCAAGTAAAGAGCAGCAATTTTTAAACGGTAAACTTTGCTCTACTTTGTACTCAGCGTGGTGGCCGTTGTAGTAAAGGGTTTGGACGGACTAGGTCTGGTAGATAAACAGGTGGTCCATTGTAATTATTTGTGATAAATGAATAGATAGTCGAAAGTATTCTATAATTTTGTTTGTGTTTTCTCTGGGTTCCCGATAGTTCGGTAGTCACCCTGGAAACCTTACACACTTATGTCTAGTATACAATTCCAGCACTTGGCACTTTCATCCCGACTCAACCTGTATATTGCGCCAATATTTTAACGGTATCTATAAAATTTCCAAGGATTATTTTAAAAAACTCGATTCCATGGCCCCATTATTTGGAATATATAGTTTTAAAAATATTGCTTTATGCAGGCTGCGTCAAAAAACTGTCTCTATAAATCTCAAGAAACGACAGAATATTTATTGTTAATTGTTGTCGATTTAATTTAATCTTTCCAACAGGTGTTTAAGAGAAAATATATTAATTAAAATACATTAGTCAACTTATTAAAATTTTTAATATTGGCAAATATTCATATTAGCATATAACTGAATTATGAGTATTTGTCTCATCTGCACACCCACTCAGTTCATAAAATATGAGGATATACATATACTTTTGAACACAGTTGTCATGGTATTTAAGTACATATCTATAGTTTTACTATCGTAACGTTGGACACATTTAAAATATAGAGAACTTTTTCTATTAGGAAACTAGAGAATTCTTTTTATTAGGAAAAAATTTCACTTAATGTTGAAATTTCGACTAATTATGTTGACATTTCGACATAATATGTTGAAATTTCAAGATAGTTAAGTTATAATTACAACTTAATTATACTCAAATTTCGACTTATTAAGTTGAAACTTCAATTTGGTAAGCTATATATGTACATCAAGAAAGGTTATTGAAAATCACCCAAAATAATAATTGTAGCGATATTGTTCATTGTTATGGAATGACTTTTCAAATGCGATAAATAACTGAATATTTCTAATTTGAAATTATATAAGAACATAATTTTTGCTATTCAAGTAAAATTTTGACTTTGCTGTTCAGGGTGAATGTCAATAATTTCTCACAAGCATTTAGAATACTTGTCGCTAATATCGTGTTGTCATCATCTTCGTCACTTCCTTACTAGTATAAAATGTAATTTATTGATCTGAACTTTCCGCTATAAATTCCCATCCCTATACAGGAGCGGCTCAAGCAAGTTTTACACGAGTTGTGAGAACTCACTGTAGCGCCTCACTCCTCCCAATATGAAATGTCTTTAACATTGGTGCTATTATTATACTCTTCGCAATTACAAACCGAAGAATATATTGCGTTCGATCGGCACATTTCTAAAACCGGTAATATTGCTCGTAGAGAAAAAAATTTCATATCACTGTGTTGGTGATCGAATTCTGAACAACTTTCAAAATGTCCGTCCGTCCGCCTGTCTGTCTGTCCGTCTGCCCGTCCGTCACGTTTCTTGTAAGCATGATAACTTAAGAACGAAAAGTCAGAATGTATTGAAATTCAGATAGTAAATTAGTGGTAGGTTGAGGAAGAATCCTGTTGTTTTTTGAACAAAATCGATCAGTAAATATAAAAGGCATTAACTTTTTTTTAAGTTTTACAATTAGGTTAAAACAAATGTCTAAAACTAATATTATTTAAAAAAAATACGACGGATATCCTATAGAATGTGCAACAATTATATAAAATGTGTAGTAAATCGGCGAAGAGTATAATGGTTCCCTTGTTTAGTATAGAATATTTACCTCGATACAAATTTCTAAGAGCAAGGGGGGCATCCCTCAGAATTACATATTTTCATCGCTATTAATTTCAGAAAACAGGGGTGACACTCTTTAGAGTGCACATTTACCTCGCTACATTCGAGTGGAATCCGGACCCCCACAAACTCTAAGCCCGGAGGAGCTTGGATTATTGGGCTTACCATCTACCGATGCATTTTTGGCGCCCCCCTATGACGGCGCCCGGTACTGTCGCACCGCTAGCACCCTCCTAGAGTCGCCCCTGTCCCTATAATTGCCTTCATTTTCATAAGATTTAATCGCTTTAGATAATCGGCTCATGTCAATTGTCATGTGATCAGTTTCTGAATCGTTTAAATTGCATTAAAATGAAGTCACTTATAAGGCCGAGAATTAATGGTTGTAAGAACTTGATGAAAATTGTATAATGTGTACCAATTTGAAATTTTAAGTCAAATAGGTTTCATCTCCCTTAAGATGGGTCAGATAAAACCTTCATAACTTAATTTTTACATATTCTTATATGAGGAACGCATATTTGGTATACATTTTGAATCTAGTCCACAGACAGCTTAAGTTGAAATTTCTACTTATTAAGTTGAAATATTGACTTATTGTGTTGGATTTCGCTACGATGCACTGTTTTAGAGATACGAGCGAAAACAAAAAATAGTTACCTTCTACGTGCCCCCCTGCACCACACTCACCTCGTAGGTTCGGGTACTATTAGTATGTTTACCACCTAACTACTCCAAACACAGCCTTGAAATCAAAAATTCTGTTCCAGACCATGTCCTCTACACACCCCCTTTGAGCGTCCAGTGACTGTAGTGTATCCACATTAAATAATATCGTTTTATTGTTGATAATTTATTTATTTATTTATTTATTTATTTAGATACAACCACCCAGCAGAAAACCAATTAAAGGGTGGGAATGTTACACTAGTAAGCACAAACAGTATAAGTATTATATATACCAAATTCACAGTACGTGTCGTACTGTGAAGAAACAAAATACAAATGTAATACTAAGAAAAAACTGACTTAAAATAATATATACACATCACATAACTCTAAAAAAAAACATGAAACGGCAATAAGGGATATGGGGTTATACGCATAGTAATCTTTTAATTGATGCAGGACTACAATTAAATATATCAAGCTCATTTTGCACTGAATTATAATTTTTACACATAAAATGTATAGGTGAAAGTTTTAGTAAATTTGTTCGGGGAGTAGCAAGATAGAATGTTTCACGATTTCTGCTTCCTATACGAGGTACACGGAAACACAGTTGCTCCAAAATAGACGGGCAATCAGATATATTGTGAATAATTTTATGCAGAAATATTACAGAGTGTGCTATTCTCCTATTTTCTAGACTCGACATATCAAATCTTTCTAATATGAGGTTTTGCGAATAACCAGTTGTGGGATAATTGCCATCTTCAATAAAACACAAATACTTAACAAAACGACGCTGAATGTTTTCAATACTTTTTATATACGTAGCATAGCCCGGGGACCATACCAGTGAGCAATATTCTAATTTTGATCGCACAAAGGAGTAGTACAATAATTTCATAATGTCCGTATTATTAAAACCCTTACAATTCCTTATTACAAATCCTAGGCTTTTTAAAGCTGATGATACAGTTAAATTTATGTGTTCATTGAAACTTAGACTTCTGTCAAAGGTCACCCCCAGATCTTTAATTGTATCAGGTCTTTGTAACTCCTGGTTATTTAAATGATAATTAAAACTAATATAATTGCGTGCTCTACAAAATGTAAATGCGCTACATTTGGATACATTGAGAGGTAGTTGATTTAGTAGACACCAATCATTTATCTTATTCAAGTTATTTTGAAGCTTGTCACAATCTTCATCAGTTTCAATTACACAATAGATTTTTAGATCGTCCGCATATAACAGGCTTTCAACGTCAATATTTGTGACAATGTCATTAATAAAGATATTAAAGAAAAGTGGTCCCAGTACAGATCCCTGAGGGACACCTGAGCTAGCCAAGACGTCGAATGACCTGAAACCAAGGTATTCTACATACTGCCGCCTATTTCCTAAATACGAGGTAATTAAATCTAATAGTGACGCTGATAGTCCGAAATTGCTAAGCTTTTGTATCAGAATACCATGATCCAGGCGATCAAACGCCTTGGAAAAATCCGTATAGATAATATCAACCTGTTTGTTATTATCCAATTTTTCAGAAAGGTATTTCGTGACACAGGTGAGGTTAGTCTCAGTGGATCTGCCGGATACAAATCCATGTTGGTTTGTTACAATTTGACCTTGCACGTGCCTTGTTAGTGGCATACTCAAGGTAAACTCAAAAACTTTCGCAAAATTGCAAATGATTGTTATTGGCCTATAATTCTCCGCATTATTTTTGTTGCCTTTTTTGTAAACGGGACATGAACGAGAATATTTCCACACATCAGGAAATATCTGACATTTTAGGGATAAATTAAAAATTATTGTAAGTGGACGAGCAAAGATGTGTGCACAGTCTTTTACAATAAAGGCAAGTATATTATCTGGGCCCTTGGTAAATTTAGGTTTAATTTTCTTGAGAGATTTCAACACGTCCAATTCCGAAAAGGTAATATTACTTATTACTGATACTGAAAGAATCTTGAAACCTTCACTCTACCCATAACTTCTTAAGGCGCCTCTACCTCCTCTAGAGTCACATCAATTTCCTCGGTTGTTTTCTTAATATCTTCTACTTTTATTTCTTGTATAAAAAAGCTATAGGATCCATATCACTATTAACCATACAAATTGATTTCAGTTACTTCATGTCTTACCTAGACAAGATTGTCTATGGCAGTGTCCTCATACTACAAAACACTGAAGACCCATCGTTATTAACTACAGCTCGTACAATTGCAGAAAATAGTATTGATTAATAAATCAGGAACAGGTGGCACAATGGTTTGAATTGAATCCAAATTGTTGTTGATAATCTTCCACCCCCCATTCCTGTGGGTTTAGGTTATTATGTAGCAATTTTTGGATTTGCAAATAAACTCTAAATAGAGGCTGTTGTGATGCATACTATGTGGGTGGCAGGATTGCTATTTTCACTAACTTATTTAGTCTGGTCGCCTTTATAACTAAATTGTATGTATGAGAATCAATATATTTTTCTTTATGTGGAACATTGTACGCAGCCGGAATTAATAGCAGAGCGGGATTTGGGTTGAAATCGTCCAAAAATTTTCTTCGGAGTAGAAAGATATGGGACCTAGGCCATCTGATAGAAATATAAATAATATATTATATTCCCTGTTGACGACCTCTTTCTTTGGTCGAGACCAAATTTGTGAGCATTTAATTTCAGAGATCACAATTTTTTCTATACAAGTAAAAACACATATTTCTCGGAAACTGCTACACTTTGGTGAATGATTCTAGCTTTGATTCATAAAGTTTATTTCATATGATAATTCTACATTAGAAAAGTGTCGTAATTCGACTTACATTTTGAAAAACGAAATATATTTTGCAATAATTGGTAAAAAATGCTCATATACTGCTTTCACACAAACATAACTTTTTATTTCACGATATCGATTTCAAATTTCTTTATACCAATGGACCTTTTCATAGCTAATTTTATGACCTACATATTTAATACTATTCATTTTTCTTGACAAATTGTCAGTTCCGAGATAATTGCAAGAAATTGAGTTACACTCTCTTTCACCCAGTGTAATAATAATTTACGTTACAAGTCCGGAAACAGGGCCCTATAAAATTCCAGGGCGAGCTGCAGGCGAGTCCTGGAAGCTTGGGAAGACCTGCAAAACAGCCTTTCAAAAAACACCGAACACCTATAGGTAGAGAGCCGGCTGTATAGATTTCCTATGAATAATATACATGAAAAACTTTGTATGAGTGAGTAAGTACCACCACAGGGGCAAATTCGCCACGGTATTCCAGACTGAGATCTTCGCTATCTTGGTCTGTGCACAGGAGAATATCCGAAGGGAATACTCCAACAAACACATACACATATGCAGTGCCAGTCAAGCGGCCCTCAATGCCCTTGCATCGACAAGGACCCAATCAAAATTGGTTCAAAACTGTAAACAGGCTCCCTGCGAACTTGGCTCATCTAACTGGGTCAAACTTCTTTGGGTGCCTGGACACAGCAACATTGAGGGTAACGAGCGGGCAGACGCCCTGGCCAGAGGGGGCTCTCGGAGGCCTCTACTGTGCCCGGAGCCGACAATAGGTTACCCTAGATCCAACGCCAGAAGGTTAATAGAAGACTGGACCCGTTCCCAGTTCATTGACTACTGGTCTTCCTACCCAGGACTCCGGCAAGCGAAGCTCCTCATCTCAGGGTCCCTGCCGGGGAGAACAAAACAAATTCTGCGACTAAGCAAAAAACGAGTCAGAGTCGTGACAGGTCTCTTGACCGGACACGGCTCTTTCAGGAAACACCTGCACACCATGGGGGTGGTGGACCACCCCGACTGCAGGTTTTGCGAGGACGAGGAGGAAACTTCCATCCACGTCCTGACTCCCTGTCCTAGGTTGATCTACCTGAGGCACAAACACCTCGGCATTGGCTTTCCAATGCTGGAGGAAATAAGAAATTCCCCCATAGGGAGGATTTTGGCCTTTGGGCTAGAATCCGGCCTGAATGAGGGTTTTCAATAAACTTAGTTAGCGGTTGCACAATGGGCTACAAAGCCTAAGTGTGGCGATCCTTCGTCGCCCCGCTAGAAGAAGAAAAAGAAGAAGTACTACCTAGAAGACCTACAGGGAGCCACTTTTCATATAAGCAAATTTTACCCGCGTCATGGAATTTTATCAGAAGTGACGTCAACATGGGAAGATGCGGGCTAATAAGGAGAGGCAGCCAATTTCTTTTAATAACTAGAAGGCTTGTACTTTAACTTAAAAAAATAATAATTCATGTATTCGATGACTTAAGAAAACACAGAAAAAAATACTTTACTCGTGGGTTAAGTGTTGCGGGCAAATTAAGCCTGGCACCCCACTACAATCTCATTGTATACCTCAAAACCTACATTTTGACGTAAGTTTTATTCATGTATTCGAAGACACAGAAAATCGTGACCGGAAGTGACGTCAGAATTCCATAACGCGGGCAAAATTTGCAAAAATAAAATGTGCCTCCCGGTATGTCTGTGGTAGTGCTTACTCACTCACATACTGATATTCATGTATGTTCATAGGAAATCTATACGGCCGGCTCTCCACCTACTAAAAGTGCTTTCGAATCGTGTAGTGTATTAAATTTATTAAATTTTTTCTACTACCGAATAATATGGGATTCAGTAATTTAAAATTAATTATTTCATGACATTATTTGACGTTTTTAATAAATTTAATAGTATAGGAGGCTGTGACAATTGTTTACATGCCAGCGAGACAATTACTATCTGTCACCGAGGTTTATGTTAATATTAATAAACAGTTGTTTAAAAAATGATTTTCATTAAAATAATACCTTAATAGAAAATTGTTTAGTTGCATTAATTCGTTGAAACAAAAAGTTAAATTTCATTAATTTTTTTTTTACTTTTCCCTCCTAACCGCGAAAGTTCATAGCTAACAACGTCTTAGCAACCAAGTAACTCGAAAGTTTTCTTTCGTTATCGCGCGTGTCGCTAGGGTTGCAAAGTTCATTTATATAGACGCTAGTAGAAAAAAGCTTTTGCCGATCTCTGATGCCGACCTCTGGTGCCCGGGAAACGTTAATTTTTATCCTAAAATTTCCCCATAGTGTATTTTTTCTGAAATCGGTCAAGAATGCCTACTTACTCGGCGCAATTTCAGATCCCAAAATACTCTATTCTAATATTTTAGTCCGTTGCTAAGCCACCATCAGACAACAGTCCAGGAAAGCTTTTTTTAGTCCGTTGCTGAACAACCATCAAAAAACAGTACGGGAAAGTTTTTTCTGCCCTAGGCCGGGAAAGTAGGTACCGGTCTAATGTTATGCATTTATAAAAATTCCTAAATTTGTCATAATATTGATTGAGATCTCAGAAAAAAAAAATGGAGTAGAGGTGGTGGGGGGTTAAAAAATATTATAAATAATCTGAGACCTTGGCTTCTAGTGCATGCACTGACCTTCAATTTTCTGTACTCTTACCAGCTTGCTTTACCTATTTTCCCCTATTTAACCCCATTTAACACGATTTAACCCCCAAACCTTCAATGGAATCATCTAAAAATATAATCTAGTTCCAGATGTCGTTATATTACATACGTGTACCAAATTTAAAGTGAATGTCTCAATTTTATTTTATAAACCCCTTTAATAATTGAGGGGGGCGGGGGATGGGGTTGAAAAATATTGTAAATAATGTGAGACCTTGGCTTCTAGTGCATATACCGAATTTTGCCCTATTTACCCCTATTCAACCCCCAAACCTTCACCAGAATCATCTCAAAATATCATCTAGTTCTTGATGTCGTTATAATACATACGTATACCAAGTTTCAAGTGAATATCTCAATTTTATTTTATCAACCCCTTTAATAATGAAGTGGAGGTGGTGGGGGTTGAAAACATTATAAATAATCTGAGACTTCGCCTTCTAGTACATACACCGAACTTCAAGTTTCTGTACTCTTACCAGCTTGCTATACTTATTTTCCCCTATATGCCCCTATTTAACCCTCATCCCTTCAACGGAATCATCTGAAAATATACACCAGTTCCAGATGGCGTTATAATACATAGGTGTAACAAGTTTCAAATGAATATCTCAATTTTATTTTATCAACCCCTTTAATAATGCGGTAGGGTGGTGGGGGATTGAGAAATATTTTAAAAAATTTTGGGGCCTTGGCTTGTAGTACATACATCAAATTTCAAGTTCCTGTACTCTTATCAGCTTGCTTTACATATTTCTCACTATTTACCCCTATTTAACCCCCAACTCTTCACCGGATATCTTCGATCCAGTTCCAGATATCGTTATAATACATATGTGTACAAAATTTCAAGTCAATATCTTATACCGTTCCGGAGAAAACTTGCGGACAAAAAAAGTTACAGACAGATCGACAGACAGACAGACCAACAGACAGACAGACCGACAGACACATATTTTTTTTAGCTCAAATTTAACATCTCGACGTTTCATAACATTCTAAACCTATTTAAAAAAAAAAAATTGAAAATTTGTTTTGCGATTACTATACTTCCAATCCACTACGTGGATGTGTAAGTAATAGTATGTGTACCTCGTAGTAAAAGTACATTCCCGGACTTCATTGCTTGTTGGCCTCGGCTTAACGACTCGGCCAACAATTTACATCGTTGTCCGGGAACGTATTGCTTTTACTACTAGATACACAATATACTATTTCTAGTCCGGTGCTAAGCAGCCATCAAAAAACAGTACGGGAAAGTTTTTTCCATCCTAGGCCGGGAAAGTAGGTAACTTTCCCGTACCGGTTTAATGTTATGCATTTATAAAAATTCGTTAATTTATAATAATATTTATTGATTGCGATTTCAGAAAAAATGGCATGTGTATCTCGTAGTAAAAGCACAATGCCGGACTTCAATGCTGGTTTTTTATATTTTTTTAAATTTTTTCTTTTTAATTTACATCGTCCTCCGGGAATATACTGCTTTTACTACTAGATACACAATATACTATTCTGGCCTGTCGAAAAATAATTTTATGCAGGGGTGTTATCGAAGTGGACTTTTGAGGTTTTGTTTAATATGTAAAAGTAAAAGTCCACACCAAAATCTAGCTTGCTAATAATTCTGTATATCTAAAGTCTAATTGTTTTGGACTATATTACATCAGATTTAGTTTCATCTATATCGACAGAGCACTAAAGCGAACAATCAATAAGTCAAGTAGTTAACAAAATACTGCACACAAACAAACAAATTGTTATAGTTACCCGCGTATTTTTCTAGGAAGATATAACTGAAGCTCCATGTAGCTAATGCGCACCGGTACGAGGTGCGATCATCTTAAGAAACAGTCATGCAGCAATTATAAATTCCAAAGTGTGCAGCTATCTGCACTTAAGCCATTATTGGTATCCTGAACTAGATCATCCTAGCTACTTTGTACCGGGGAGAAGAAGATCTTGGACTAATACGGTTCTTTTAACAGGTGCTAGAAGTAGTTTGATCATCGGATTCAGAAAAACAGGAAGCAATATCACTAAAACTTTGGAAAGAGTTTAACTTTCAAATTCTAAATTTATCCTTATCTTTATTGATATCGATGTAATTTAGTTCCTACACACAACGAGTATCTTTCATGGTGTAAATTCTTTAGATGTTTATACTTATACGTAGAGAAGTACATTTTTATGTTAAAGACGTTGTATGTGTTTACATTTTTCACGAATATGCTCTCTACGTGTTGGGGAATTATCAGTTAAAAACAATTTATTTGGGAATAAAATTAACACAAATTTTGAATGTGTGCTATTGGATTTAAAGCACAATTAACATAATTACTCGTTCTTAAACATGTAAACCAAATACCATAAGTTGAATACATCTAGTTTAAATTGCTTAGCGGTATATTTATGGAAATATCCAGGGTATTTTGTCACTTTTGATGACAGCCACTTACCTGCATTTGGTGAATATGCCATAGGATATTATACAAATACATGGGAATTTTAAGATTTCTCTATTACATTACAACATGTAATGCCTAAACATTTTTTTTAATACAATAATTTACATATCGTAGTGTGGATTACTTTAAATACTCATTTAATTAGAATGTTCATATCATATTTTATTTTAAGGACTCCAATGTCTTTTCTACATGTACCAAAATAGTATCGACCTTACAACTAGACTAATCAAAGTAGGAACATTTCTAAATGTAGTTCCCACTAGAAAAAAATCGGTGAAGGTGTTTACACAGAACTTCCCTTTTTATTTATATAGGGCGGTCACTATAAAAAATTATTAATTAAGTAATGACACATAAGAATTATGATCGCAATGTAGTTAGCTCTATTATTACAGAGAAAACCTAATAACTTTTTCCATCATCTACTCTATAGTGGTAAGGGATAAAATTTTCATTTTTTTTTAAATTTTCAAAACATGTTTGTGTTGAAATAGGTTTAGATTGTAGTGATACGTGGAAATTTTAAAATTGAAAAAAATGTTTTCCATGTAGTGGGATAAATAAAAAAAAATATTTTCAAAACAATTTTTTTTTTTAAATAAATTTAGAATGTCATGAAACGTGGAAATATTGGATTTGAGAAAAAAAAATTTTTGCCATCCGTTTTATAAAAAAATTTCAAAATTTTTTTCTTTTTGATTTTCAAGAAATTTTTTTTTTTTTTAATGCGTTTAGAATGTCATGAAACGTCGATACTTTAAATTTGAGTAAACAAAAAATTTTTACCACCATCCATTTTATACAATATTTTCAAAATTTCAAATTTTTCTAATTTAAATTTTCAAAAAAAAAAAAAATTAAGTAGGCTTGGAATGTCACGAAATATGGAAATTTTAAATATGAGCGAAAAAAAATGTTTTCCGTTATCTATTCCCTTTAGACGGTTCACCCTGTATATTTTCCAGTGAAAGTGTAACCATTTCTTCGGTGGCAGTGGCGTCAGCTACCTACCAAATTTTACTGTTCTACGTCAAGTAGTTTTTTTAGTTAATGCATCAAAAGACCGACAGACAGACAGACTGATGGAATTGAAAAACCTATATTTTCGAAATCTACGTGGAAATCCGAAAAAATCTCGGAGGGTGATTTTTTCTCGAATACAATACTTCCCTTCGGTATGTGAGGGAAGTAAAAAATACTTGGATAATATTCAGTACATGTGAAATATCAACTTTCAAACCAGTACACCCAAAACAAAATTGCAGAAACAAAATGGCGGACGTTTAACGTACGAAAAATATGAAAGTCGGTTTTTCTCGATTATCAGCGAATGTAACTTTTTCATCGAAACAAGTTTCAAACTTTAGTTGTAGACGTTTAAAATACCTACAATACGGCGCCCGCTGAATTCCGATGGTTAGATTTCTCGGAAATTAAAAGAAAACATCGAAAAATTACATTTTTTAATTCTGCAGTAACTTTTGCAATAATTAATTTATGGTATCAACAATATCAGGAAATATGCACCATAATGTGCTTAAAGAGTGGCCGTAACCTGAATTCCGACAGGTTAATAGTTTCCGAGAAATTCAATTGTTTATTCAAAAAGTGATCTTAGTAACATTTGAATTTTCCAAAATGAGGCGCTCTGATTTCAACAAAGCATAAATTAATTTAAAAGTGAATCATTATTTGTTTGCTTATAATTGTATTGAAACATATTCTTTATAGGATTTTGCAAACAGCAGAAAAGAATAACTATCTGTGAGAACTAAAAGAAAAAATAATAATGAAATCTTTGCATTCTTTCGATAACCCGAATTCTGATTATGTTAGCAAATTAAAATCCTAAAATAAATTTGTCTAATTTCTTATTTGAAAATTCTCATTCTAACACTAGCATTCACACAGTCCTCTACGACCATGCATGTTAAACTAGTATCTACATAACCCCCTACGGTCATGAAGATTCAGTTAAAAATGAGAACAAAGGCCTAAAATAAATTTATTTATCTACCTGGTCTTAAAAAAATGTCGTTCTAATGGATTACATTTTCATGAAATCTATCCTTCTGTTTCTTGGAAATGCTTAGCCTTTGAGGCGTTTTTCGCCCTTATTCCGGACCTCATCAGAAAGACACAAAGCCACTCATAAAGATGTTTCATGCAAAACCAAGACAAATTCTATGAATAAGTACATTTCGTACTGAATAGGGCCCACGTAACTGACATTTTTTTAGCATTTTTTGGCAAATGCGATAATATTATTGATTATTATTTCTTTGCAGCTGAAAATGTGAAACAACTTTGTTTCTCTTGACGTCGGTTCGAGTTAGAGGCCATTAATTCTTGAGAATATATCATATTTATTGGTTTATAACTCTAAAACTACTTGAGATATTAGTATTGAAAATACTACTGGGCGCATGATATAGGACCCATCTTACAAAAAACGTATCGAGAGCGACAGATCTGTCTAGGCCGCTGCGCCGGTCTTGTAGTAGAGTAACAAGCTGCCTCTATTGTGTCATTCCGTTTGCAATGTGTTGCTAAAAGCTACGACCTATTTTAAACGATGCCCCATCAAAAGAGAAGAAGATTTGACTTGGTCGTGGAAAAATTGCGCTGTACAGGGGATTGCAGGGGGGCGACTTCCCGAAAAAGTCAAAAACATTTTTGTTGTATATTTGAAATTTACAGCACGTCAGGTTTGTTTTCACGTAATATTACGTACATATCTTACTACTTAATATTTTTTTCTAATTATTCAATAATGTCAGCGCTATGCTTTCCGTATGGAGCACCTTAATATAAGTTTTGCATTTTTCCGGTGGACCATCGAAACCCGAAAAAAACGTCGGATCAATGTGAAAGTCATATCTATCGAGTCGGGAGCAAATTTAGAAAATTCCGTCCGTCGGTCAGTCGGTCTGTCTGTCTGTTTGTCTGTCTGTCTGTCTGTCTGTCTGTCTGTGTGTCTCTCTCTCTCTCTCTCTCTCTCTGTCGGTCTGTCTGTCACGCCCAGTCCCCCTAATCCGTTTTCGGATTAAGATGAAACTTGGGTGGTTAATAGGAGGTCTTTAGAAACCCTTAACGCCGGAAGCTCGGCTCCGTTCGGAAACCGGAAGTACCCGATATAGACGTTTCGAGTTTTTCGAGAGAAATTGAATAACTCGATAACGGGTAGTCGGATCGAGGTATTTCAAAAAAGAAATGGTGCCGCTGGTAAAGCTCTACAAATAGGTGTACCAGAGATTATGTCGAAAAACAAATGAAAATTGATTTCTTTTGCAAAAAACTGGTTTTCTCGAAATCGGGCTAGGAAGCACAATAACTGTCCAGAATATTGATCGCTTTCGATGAGACTTGGTGGGATCAAAGGTACACGGCCACAAATGAAGCCTATTGCTGGCGGCCCGAATCCGTTGACCGCAAGTATGTTTTCCAGGGCCGAGTATGATTCTTCAAAGAAATTAATAACTCCCGAACCGAAGGTTCGATTTTGATTTTCAAAAATGGCAATTGTAGGGCTCAATTAGGTCTATTAGGTGACGTTTGTGAGAAATTTGACAAAACAAAAGCGAATCTACAAATCCTGGAAAACTTGATTTTATTGATAAATTCTACAAAATTTCGAACAGTTTCCTAATAAAAATCGAAAATTAACTATTCCGTCCATCAACCTCTATAATCAATAAGAGGTACACACCTTTTTGGACAAAAAATCTGTAATAGAGTTTATTCGAAAAATTTGAAATAAACGAGTTATTTAAGAAAATGCATTCCATAGAATCATTTAAAAAATATTTTAAATTGATAAATTCTCCGTGCGATAGAGGTGCAAAAAGATAATGTAATGTTATATTTAAAATATCATCATTCATATCCTTATTTTCATTTACTAATAAAAATAGAACCGATGCCCTTTCCGTGTTTCAGAATGTAGTTAGCTTTTACTTTAGTCAATGCAAAAAAAAAGAAAATTTTTCGCTTGTTAAAATTATTTAGAACCCACGGATTCAAACAGGGTGTTTCCTAAAAGGTGGAAACACGTAACAATATATAGTTAATAATCAGTTGCCCTTTTTCTGAATGCGCTTCTTGTTTGTAAAGATTTTTCGGATTTTATGTTATTCTTAAAAATATTTCTAAAATCAATCAACACGTGCATAATGTTCTATTATCCTTTCAATGTCTATGTAAAATATAAACTAGTGAAGAAATATTCGGGTTACGTAACAATGGGTGTTATCTGATACCATCAAGAACGATACATTCTATTACTTAATCTTTATTTTGCGTCGCCGATTAGCTTTATTATTATATTTAAAAACAATGACGTGATAAACTGCCGGTGTTCAGTAAAAATGCGGAAACTGCATGCCTGCATGGATATTTCAGCTTTTTCTAATGTCGCGTTAGTTAATGCCTTTACACCTTTAAAAATAATGACATAAGATAAAACCGTATAGATTGAAAGTAGATAGCGGATAAGTATCTCTATTTGTTATTGATCGTGGACAAGTTGAGTTTGAAAAATGTAAGCTACTACATTTTTCTTATCAGATAATTATTGTATGAAAATGTCTTCCGTGAGCCCACTAATTTTGTGACAAATTAATTAAATCACGTTTGGGTGATAAATTACCGTTTTTATCTTTTACATTTCTTACATTTCTCATATGTGCATACGAAATCAGTCACATTGGAAGTATATTGTATATATATATATTGTATATATTGTATAAGAAAAATGATCCACATTCTTTAGAGAATTATAGACCAGTAACAATCCCATTTAGTTTCTCTAAATTACTTGAATATTGTTATCTTGACCGTTTGTTAAATTTCTTAACTGAATTTAAAATTTTGTCCGAGAAGCAACATGGTTTTCGTTGTGGAAAATCCACTATAACAGCTATATCTACATTTTATAACCATATAATTCAATATATTGAGGCAAGGGAATGCCCTGTTGGAATATTTTTTTATTTCAGCAGGGCATTTGACTGTGTCAGTCATGCAAAATTGTTAACTTTACTATATGACTATGGGATTAGAGAACAACCACTAAACTGGATTAATTCATTTTTAACCAATCGTCGACAGTATGTGAGTATACAACGTGTTAGTGAAAATATGGTATACAGAGCCAATTCTGAATGTTCGTTTTTAAGTATGGGAGTTCCACAGGGATCAATATTGGGCCCAGTGTTATTCATATTATATATTAATGAGCTCGATTGGGTTTTATGTAATAATTTCTTTTCAATGTATGCTGATGATCTTTCTATGATTATTTCAGATCCTATGCATAGTGTGTTAGAAAGTAAATGTACTAATGTTGTAGAAAAGGTATCTACATTTTTCAGTCAACATCAGTTGTATTTCAATGCAGATAAAACTCAGTTAACTCTGTTTCATAATAGACAGAAAAAATGCGAGTCTATTTCTTTCCAGGTCAATGAGTCGATTATAACAAGTACCCATGAGAGTATAAAATTTTTGGGTTTACATATCGATGAGTGCCTGACTTGGAAATCACATTGTGAACATCTAATTTCCAAGCTAGCATCAATTTCATTTTTATTTAATAATATTAAAACCGTACTTACCAGGGAGCAATTAGTTAATTTATACTATGCCCAAGTAGAGTCTAGATTAAGATATGGTGTCTGTTTCTGGGGGAATTCCACTCTATCACAGAATGTTTTCATTGCTCAAAAACGGATAATGCGTTGTATAGCTCGTGTTTCTAGCACCCACTCTTGCAAAGAGATCTTTAGAGAATATAGTATATTAACTTTACCATTCGAAATGTGTGTTTATGCTTATCGAAACAAGAATATGTTTACTGCAAATAAAAATATTCATAATGCAAATACGCGTAATAAGGAAGAGTTTTGAATACCTTATGCGAGACAATATAACCTATCATTCTCCAAATTACATGGCACCAAAATTGTTTAATAACTTACCCTCTGAATATAAAGTAGCTAGAAACTTACTGAATTTTAAAACAAAGTTAAAATTGTTTTTGCTGTCTAAAGGTTTTTACACTGTATGCGATGTTTTACCTAGTTTTTTATGTATGTGTTATACTTGACTATTCCTATACAATTGTAATGTTGTCTTTATGGAAAATAAATTATTATTTTTTTTTTTTATTTTTTTTTTTTTTTCGCGTTAGCGATGCTGGACAGTTCTCCCGTGTCTCCGATATTCTCACAGGGGAAGCGCCAGCGAATTATCTACAACCACTCTCCACATCCCACAGGGTTAGTGGTTGTAGATTCCAGAATCGTGTGCCCTAAGTAGACGCAGGGACCCTAAGACGACTGCCTTCTGCATTTGGCCTGCCAACCATTCGGCTGATTTTTGGCAGGCCGGTATGGTCTTCAATGCTGAGAGCAGCGTAGGCCTCATCCCACCGAGAACGCCGATTATCAGGATGACCATCTTGACCGAGTAGTGTGGGTATAGCGCTCGGAGCTCATACCGGAGATCTCGGTATTTGGTCCCTTTCTCCTCCTCCTTCAAGGTGATGTTTGTCTCGGCAGGTGCCGAGAACTCGATGATATACATCACCTTGGTCTGGTGGTCGAGGAGGACTATGTCAGGCTTGTTGGCTTGAATCAGCCTGACGGTCGGGAACGAGTAGTTCCAATAAATTCGGCACTTCTCGTTCTCGACAACGGACTCGATCTCTCCGGGAACATAAGGCAGCACTGGTGTTTGGTCTACCTCGTACGAGTGCCGAAGATGGTAATACAGCACTCGTAAAACCGCGTTATGTCTGTGGATGTAGGCCGAAGTCGCGTAAATCGGACATGCAGATAGTAAATGCATGAGCGACTCCGGCGCCTGATGGCAGGTCCTACAATTTAGGTCGGGGACCTCACACCCATAACACGACTGCGGTAGACCAAGGTGTTAATAACACCATCTTGGCAGGCCACAATGAATCCCTCGGTCTCCGACTTTAGCCCAGCTGACCTCAGGAATGAGAAGGTCAGCTTTGTCGATAAACCCAGTGTCTCTATGTTGTTGTAGAACACTCCATGCATGGGTCTATCGACGTGCTGCCTGAACAGATTTCTCTGCTCGGCAGCTTTAATTTGGGTTGTCAGGCGATTTGGCGGAAGCTCAGTTACTGACTGTGCATCAGCACCTCGCCTGCCTCTTCGCCTGAAGTCGAAAACGAGACCGAGATCATCTGCGGCCCTGCGTGCTGCCTTAAATAAAAATCCGCCCACTCCTACGGTTTCATGATCTCTCGCTAACCGCAGGAGTGGATCTGAGCTCCTCAAGATGTTACATGTTATTATTATTATTATTATTATTATTATTATTATTATTGTACGTATATGTTTTTTAACATTTAAGGATAACTCTTTTAAATTCTAATGATATTACGTCAGCGTTCTGGTACAATCTGCAGACTGTGGTTGTCTATTTGAAAAACGTTTTTTGTGAATTAGCTTTTATGTGGTGTCATCGAGATTAAGTACACAGAAAAAAATATGTTTTATTTTTATTGCTTAAATAGGTATCGACAGTTGGCAACGCACCATTTGTTTTTAATAGTCATGCTAAAAATATCATAATGTTTTAAAGCAAGATAGATATATCAGCTAAGCTGCGTAAAAAACTGTTCGAAAGGATACAGGGTGTTTTAAATTTTTTGGAAGAATATTCTTTTCGTCATATATCTGTAATGCGTAAGCGGAATCCAATAAAATTTTAAATCTTGAGTGCAGTAGTCATTCACCATCTAATTCCTGGGATACTAATAAAATATCAGGGCCGGATCCAGAATAAAAATATTTTTAAATTATTCCTAGAAAATAGCACTCTGTATTCTGCTTATAAAATATTTGACATTAAAATATTAATTTACACCTAGAAAGATACAATATCCCATAAAAAAATCTTTTGGCACCATCTCATTGTTTCAATAAAAAAATTAAACTGTTGTGGGTTCAATTTTTTTTTCTTTATATGAGAGATTGAGAGAAAAAGTCACTTAGGGGTTAACTACATATTATTTTTTTTATTCCCTATCTGCCCTACCAAAAGGTAGTTCTCCAAACTCTGGTTTCAGCAATATTTAATTCATTGCAAGAGTAATTAATTGTTACAATCATCCAGTCTTGCCATTACATTTATTTTAAAAGTTATGGCTACGTACTTTTTAATAATCAAGTAGGTACCTGTCAAGAATCATCATATTGTAATTAAGAAGTGTGACGTTATCACTGTTGCTTTTACTGGTTACAATATTGTCTTGTATTAATTCTAAATCATGCCATTTACATACACGAGTAGAGAATATGCAAATATGATTTTTTTTCTATGGATATTGCAATGGCAATGCAAAAGCTACTGAAAGGGAATACAGACGCCTGTTTGGAAATTAACGTGTACTAGATTATAAAACATTTTATAGAGTGTTTAGACATCTTTCTGAAACTGGAACCGTTCCCTCAATCATGGAAATAGAACGTCCTGTTAGGCAGACCCAGCAAGAAAAAGATTTGATTTTAAATGCGGTTGACCAGAATCGAAAAATCAGCACAAGAAGAATTGATCAACAATTAAATATTCCTCAAACCAGAGTTTGGAGAATATTAATGGCGAACCAATGCATCCTTATTGTATCCAAATTGTCCAACGATTGGTGCCAGGTGATGAAGTATTTCGGTTAACTTTTTGCCGCTGGGTTTTATCCCGTAGACGAACTATGCTATGAGTATTGTTTATCGATGAATCTGAATTTACCCGTGATGGTATAAATAATACTCGAAATTTTCATATTTGGAGTCACGCGTATCCTCGTGCAATAATCTAAAAAAATTCCCAACACAGATTTTTTGTAAATGTGTGGTGTGGGATGTTCAATAATAATCTCATAGGTCCTTATATTTTTGAAGGTCTTTTAAATAATGACAATTATTTAGATTTTTTACAACATACACTGCCTTTATTAAATAATGTAAACACAAGAGGATAGTGGTTTCAACATGATGGGGCTACACCACATTTTTCAGTATGAGTGAGAAACTATATGAATGAACAATATACAAATACGTGGATTGGTCGGGGTGGTCACGTTGCATGGCCTCCGAGATCACCAGATCTCACACTCCTTGACTATTTTTTGTGGGGCTATTTAAAAACTGAAGTATATAAAGAAGAAATAAATACCAGAGAGCAGCTGATTGCAAAAATTGAGCATTACTGCAATGAAATTAAAAACAATTTAGAGATTGCTAGAAAAAGCGTAAATGAAATGACAAATCGAACAAGAAAATGTATTGAATTTGGCGGTGGTCACTTTGAAAATAGACTGTGATTCAAAATAATTTTATTGTATTTAGTAAGTTTAACTGATTTCTTATGTTCTAGATAAATTGTTAATTTTTATTATTTATAATTTTGTTAAGTTTATTAATTACACATTCATTACAACATATTTTTTTTATTTCAACAGATACATGTGATGAATTTTTATTCTACCTATTTGCACTACCTTTTGCTAGTGCAGATAGGGAACAAAACAAATAATATGTATTCTCACGAATCACCCTGTATAAAACATTGCAGTGAAAATATTGTAAATTGAAGAGTATATAAGGGGTCGCTTGGCTTCTTAATCCATCTTCACCTTGACTCAAAAGATGCGTCAATTCTACGTTTTCTATGTACTTTGACCTTGGCCTCTTTCTTCCATTCCTTTTCTCGTTTGAGTACCTCTTTCGGTATAAGCCAAGATAAACCATTCTGGATCTGCCCAAGACAACTCTAATCTTCGACACCTTTTTTGCAGTGGTGTCAGCTAATCTATTACCCTATTACCATTACCTTCTATTTACACATAGATCTATAGCATACACTCCTGACTGAAAAATGCTTTGGGTTATGCCTACGACCCTAGATCAACAGCAATTAGACCTATCCCTTCAGTCATTCTAGATTCATCTGTATATCAGATTAGTAACTTTCTCCTACCGCAGTGCGTTTATCCTGATGGTTTTATGACTGTTAATCAGCATATCTAAGAGACACAAGAATAGTCACAGTCCTGCTTGATTGGCATTGAATCAGTATATTTCATCATGAACTCGAATTGAATTAGATCCAAGCAGATCGCCTGATTTGAATTTGAGAACCAGCTGTAGCATTGGGGCACTAAGTCCTGCTTCCTTCCTCACATATAGATGTAGAGGAAGTAGATCTAGCATTACTTCCATATCTGCTGTGGGTCAGGAACATATTACCCCTAAACAGGCAAGGCTTTGATATTTCTAAAACTTCCCTCGTAGTGATTTTTCTTCAGACAACCGACATATAGGTAATGTAGGACTGCTAGACCATTTTCTGTTTTAGACTCCTGGCCTTCTGTATGTGTTAATTCTGAATATAAGTTACAGGTAAGTTTTTAATCCAAGGTGACTTCTACATGTTTAACTTCACTGGGAAAGTGTGCACTGTTTCATAGAATCTGAAAATTAGTTCTTTCTTTTGGTAGATGGAACAAAACCACTGTTTTATTCGAATAATAAGATATTAGAGGCAAATTGCAGAACAGTGTGAACAGCCCTCCATTGTAATCACCATAGCAAATTCCTCCCTTATATGTGTGGTGATTATTCGGCCTCTTGACATGGATTGTACCCATATTTGTATTTATTAATGAAAAGTTCACTATGTATAAGATAAAAGTATTTAAAATCCATCTAGTTAATTACATAAAACAACAATTCAGATTATGGGACCCATCTCTAGAATGTATATCAACTTTATACAACGACGAAGTCCCCAAGTTAATATTAATTTCAATGTCGGTATTAATATTTTAAACT
Organism: Stenurella melanura; assembly: GCA_963583905.1. NCBI lineage: Eukaryota > Metazoa > Arthropoda > Insecta > Coleoptera > Cerambycidae > Stenurella > Stenurella melanura. The sequence goes on from OY757309.1 coordinate 87,351,972, forward strand.
AGAAAACATTACCTAGGTATCCATTTCAGTTATCTTTAACATGTGAAGTAACTGTTTGACTTGTCGAGCTGGAAATCCCATAATTTGAAATTTGGCACACTTTGGTTTTCAAATAGGTTAATTTCGTCAGTAATTTACAATTTCTACTTATTTCCCAGCAACAACAGGTTGAAATTGTCAATTATATTGTCGTGACAACCCACTTTACATAGCATACAAGTGTAGAGATTGCTATCTTAGTCTCTTCCAAATATCGCCTTAATCTGATATTTGTTTACGCAAAAATCGCGATTCGTGCGCACGTTCACATCTCCATATCGGGCGCAGCGCTGGCTAATGCCGACTAGCGTGATATGTATAACACAGCCCAAATAATTGGTTATAATAGAGATTCACATTGGCGTAGCAGCTAGTGGGTCACTTAATTGATTTTTGTTTCTATATCGCATATAATATTGTGGTAATGGAAGGAAAAATTCATCGGATCAGGAACAAAACAACTCTATTCTTTCCCCAACGTTACGTTTATTCGGCGTAAACTTCCTTAATTTAAAATCTAAATTAGAACTGATTTTAAAAGTAAACTTAAAATACGTATGACTAGAAATTCATATTAAAATAATATAAAACTATAAAAAGTTACCTCAGAACAAAGTGGTAAGGTGTGCTTCAGCTGTCATAAATAAAACTATCATTAGACGTAGGTGTTAACAATAAATATACAGTCTTACATGAATTTCACAACACAGAGTTCAACAATATTTATCAGTTAACGAAGAATATTGAAATACGACATATAGCCCACGGACATTAGATAAATAACGAAGGAAACCTGGACAAAACTAGTAAAAATCTAAGTTTTTGCACAGACGTTCTTAGAGTGTAACGAACCCAAATCTACAAAAATCACAAAAATCCCAGCATGGCTACCCAAGATTTTGAAGCTTAAAGTTTTTTGCAAATATCTCGCGTCGTATGCATCAGATGCCCATGGGGTCAAAGTGAAAGTTGTAGAGAACTAAATTATCTACATTTCGCCTTTTTTATTTTTTTCCAAACCTCCCACAACGTTTCGAGATATTCAAGGTCAAACTTTCAAAAACATGGTTTTTCGCGAATTCCTCGCGCTCAAAAAAAATCAGACAGCAATAAAGTTATCATGAAAGTTGTAGAGAATTCAATTATCCACAAGATTGGTATTTTGCATCTTTTCCCAAAAGCTCGCCCTTTTCGAGATATTCAAGGTCGAAGTTCCAAATAGAACGGGCTTCTGCGAATATCTCGCTTCCTATGCACCCAGTCGTCCATGAAGTCAACATGAGAGATGCACAGAATTCGATTGTCTATGAGATTGACCTTTTGCATCTTCTCCCAAAATTTTGCCCTTTTCGAGATATTCAAGGTCAAAGTTTCAAAGAACCGTTTTGACGTGAATAACTCGCTCTCTGTGCATTGAACCGCAACGAAGTCTACGTACAAGCATTGGAGAACTTGAATATCCGCAAGATTGGTAAGTTTATAGTTTCTAATAAAAAAAATTTTGAATTTCATTCGTTTCCACGCGAGCCATGAGATAGAACGCATGGCGCGTTTTTTTACGTGGTTTCCCCTGCGCATGTAGGCCTAACCCATGAAAATTGCGTCGATCATTACATAAGGTGCCCTATATACATTCATTCTACTCTGACTTATACTCAACTTTATCGAGTTCCAACTCATTCTGTGAACTATCATCATCGCTAACATAATAATCATTACTATCATAAGAATCAGAATCCTCATCATCATTGCTAATTTCATTGTCATGAATTGTTACAATGTCTGAATATTCTAAATCATGTCTTTCAGCAGTAAAATCTTCCAGTTCAAATATTTTCTTTTTGCTATTTACGCACGATATCCCCCGACAATTAGTACAAGCTTCGGAGCATTCAAGTACGATTTTTCTGCAACCACACCTTGCGTTGTAAACTTATCGGCTATTGCAGAAGATTTGGTTCAGTACATTATCTGGTGCTGGACAGATGAATTATCAGGAGAATATTCTCGATAGTAATAATAATGCTTCATGGACGTCCGGGTGTATTGGAAGCGAGATATTCACGGAAATTGGAAATTTGACCTTGAATATCAAGCCAAGGGCGAAGTTTTTGGGAAAAATGCAAGAGAGTAATTTTGTACATAATTCAGTTCTAACTTTCACATCGACTTCATGTACGTCCGATGCATAGGAAGCGAGCTTTTTGCAAAAAATCGTTTTACTTCCCTCGCATACCGAAGGGAAGTATTGTATTCGAGAAAAAATCACCCTCCGAGATTTTTTCGGATTCTGACGTTTCAGAACACGTAGATTCCGAAAATATAGGTTTTTCAATTCCGTCAGTCTGTCTGTCTGTCTGTCTGTCGGTCTGTCTGTCTGTCTGTCTGTCTGTCTGTCTGTCTGTCTGTCTGTTGGTGTATTTACTAAAAAACTACTTGACGGAGAGCAGTCAAATTTGGTAGGTAGTTAACCCTACTGTCAGCGAAGAACTGGTAGAATTTTCACTGAAAAATATACAGGGTGGACCGTCTAAACGGAATAAATAGTGAAAAAAATTTTTTTTTGCTCAAATTTAAAATTTCCTCGTTTCATGACGCGCTAAACCTGTTTCAGGAAAAAAAATTTTTTGAAAATTTTTTTCAAACATTTTTGAAAAAATTTTTACCAAGATGAAAAAAAATTTTTTTTGCTCAAATTTAAAATTTCCACGTTTCATGACGCGCTAAACCTATTTCAGGAAAAAAAAAGTTTTGAAAATTTTTTGAAAAAATTTTTACCAAGATGAAAAAAATTTGTTTTTGCTCAAATTTAAAATTTCTACGTCTTATGACACGCTTAACCTATTTCAGGAAAAAAAAATTTGAAAATTTTTTTCACCAATATTTTTGAAAAAATTTTTACTACTAAAATGAATTTTTTTTTTCTTTCTTCAAATTTAAAATTTTCACGTTTCATGGCATTCTAAGCCTGATAAAAAAAAAGTTTTTTGAAATTTTATCACTAAGATAGAATTTTTCTTTCTTTGTTCAGATTTTAACTATCCACGTTTCCATGACATTCTAAAACTATTCAAACAAATTTAAAAATGTTTTTGAAGAATTTTTTTAAAAATTTGAAAACATTTTTAATCCATTTATGTATCACTACTATAGAACAGACGAAAAAATTTTTTTTGCTCAAATTTAAAATTTCCACGTTTCATGATATTCCAAACCAATTTCGGAAAAAAAAATTTGCAACATTTTGTTACCAGTTTGGAAAAAAATTAACACCAGAATGCTCAAATTTAAATGACATTCTAAACCTAGGTATTTCAGAAAAAAAATTTTGAAAATTTTTTTCACCAACATTTTTCAAAAAGTTTTTACCACTAAAATAGATCGAATTTTTTTTTATTTGCTCAAATTTAAAATTTTCACGTTTCATAGCATTCTAAACCTATTTTAAAAATACATCATTTTTAATTTTTAAACTTTTTTTAGCACTACTATAGAACAGAAGGAAACTTTCCTTTTTGCTCTAATTTAAAATTTCTACCTTTGACATTTTAAACCTATTTCAGAAGAAAAAAATTTGAAAATTATTTTACCATCTTTTGAAAAATTTAAAAAAAATTAAATTTTTTAACCACCACTATACTTCCACTCCATTACGTGAATGTTGGATTGAAAATGTGACAGATGGCAATAACATCTGGCATATGCACCTATTATACTTTTATTGAAAAATGTACAGGGTGGTCATCCCAAGAAATAATTCAGTCATGGTGGACATTTGTAAAGGTATTTGCGCAAGCCTGCCATATGTGGCACCTGCTATTTAGTATTGAACTTTTGCTGTTGGATGAGCAATCTGTATATTTTTTTGACCAAAACTTATCAAGTTTTCTTTGTAATAATAGCAATAACTCTACTCCGATTATTATTCTCAATGTCATTTCGTAATTATTATTTTTTTAGAGCGACTGCCATGAACGAGGGAAGTTCTGTGTAAATACCTTTACCGATTTTTTTTTTTAAGTTCCACCTTGAATATCTCGAAAAAGGTGTTTTGACAAAAAGTGCAAAATACCAATCTTGTGGATAATTGAATTCTCTACAACTTTCATGATAACTTTATTGCTCTCTGATTTTTTTTGGCGTAAGAAAATAGCCAAAAACCATATTTTTGAAAGATTGACTTTAAATATCTCGAAACGTTGTGGTACGTTTGGGAAAAATAAAAAAGGAAATTTTACAGATAATTTAATTCTCTACAACTTTTATCTTGACCTCATGGACATCTGATGCAAAGGACGCGAGATATTAGCAAAAAACTTGGACCTTCAAAATCTTGGGTAGCCATACTGGGATTTGTGTGATTTTTGTGAATTTGGGTTTGGGACACCTCAAAGAACGTCTGTGCAGAAATACAGATTTTTACTAGTCTTGTCCAGGTCAAATGCTCATTTCCGTGGGCTAATATAGAGAGAACGATTTACAGATGGTTAGGTAGTGGCATCTATTATTATTTGAAATAAGGATATAGCAGTTAAAATTATTAGCAAGAAACTATACCAGAATGAAGGTGTCAATTAGTAAAACTACATTCAGAATTACTCTAATATACTGACATAGATCTCTGTGGGTAATAAAATAATTTTAATAATTTTTTATAAATAGTGCTTAGATTTCTTATGTCCATTCTGAAATTAACGGTAGAATTAGTGTATCTACTTATATGGAGATAATCTTTTTTGTAATTGATTTATATATCTACTTATCTAAAATATTTCCAATGTTGAAATTAAATGTATGTCCAGTATTAAAAGAGTGAGTGGATAGAACAGTTCTATCTCTTTTATCGATGTTAATATGATTGCAATCATTTTTATGCTGGCGAATTTATGCTGTGGACTGATTGCAACCTGATTGACAGCGAAAAAGAGACAGAATCGCCCTATCCAGCCAATCGTTTAATACTGGATATAAATTTAATTTCATAAGTTTTCGTTTTCATAAGTTTTTTAAATTTACTTTTACTTCCCTCGCATACCGAAGGGAAGTATTGTATTCGAGAAAAAATCACCCTCCGAGATTTTTACGGATTCTGACGTTTCAGATCACGGACATTACGAAAATATAGGTTTTTCATTTGTCTGTCTGTCTGTCTGTCTGTCTGTTGGTGCATTTACTAAAAAACTACTTGACGGAGAGCAGTCAAATTTGATAGGTAGTTGACGCTACTGTCAGCGAAGAAATGGTAGAAATTTCACTGGAAAATATACAGGGTGGACCGTCTAAACGGAATAAATACTGAAAAATTTTTTTTTTGCTCAAATTTAAAATTTCCACGTTTCATGACGCGCTAAACCTATTTCAGAAAAAAAAAAAAATTGAAATTTTTTTTCAAAAATTTTTGAAAAAATTTTTACCAAGATGAAAAAAATTTTTTTCTGCTCAAATTTAAAATTTTTACGTTTCATGACACGCTTAACCTATTTCAGGAAAAAATTTGAAAATTTTTTTTACCAATATTTTTTTAAAAAATCGGTAAAGTTATTTACACAGAACTTCCCTCGTTATTTGTGCAGGCGGTCACTCTAAAAAATTATTAATTACGAAATGACATTGAGAATACAGATCGGAATATAGTTATTGCTATTATTACAAAAAAACCTGATAGCTTTTGGTCAAAAAAATATACAGAGTGCTCATCCAACAGCAAAAGTTCAATACTAAATAACAGGTGCCAAATATGAAAGGCTTGCGCAAATACCTTTACAAATGTCCACCATGACTGAATTATTTCTTGGGATGCCATTATTCAATAAAAGTATATAATAGGTGCATATGCCAAATATTATTGCCATCTCTCACATTTTCAATTCCACATTCACGTAATGGAGTGGAAGTATAGTGGTGGTAAAAAAATATAAAAAATTTTTTTTGAATAGGTTTAGAATGTCACGAAACGCGAAAATTTTAAATTTGAGCAAAAAAAATTTTTCGCTCTATTCCAATGTTAAATTTTTTTCCAAAATGGTGAAAGGATGTGGCAAATTTTTTTTTCCGAAATAGGTTTTAAATGTCATGAAACGTGGAAATTTTAAATTTGAAAAAAAAAAAATTTCGTCTATTCAATAGTAGTGATGTTTTCAAATTTTTTTTTTTACTTTTCAAAAACATTTTTAAATTTGTTTGAATAATTCTAGAATGCCATGGAAACGTGGAAATTTTAAATCTGAACAAAGAAAAAAAAATTCCAGCTATTTTAGTGGTAAATTTTTTTTCGAAATTTTTTAAAAAATTTCAATTTTTTTTTAAAACAGATTTAGAGCGCTATGAAACGAGGAAATTTAAAATTTTAAGAAAAAAAATTCCATCTATTTTGGTGGTAAAAATTTTTTCAAAAATGTTGGTAAAAAATTTTCAAATATTTTTTTCTTTTAAATATGTTTAGAATGCCATGAAACGTGGAAAGTTTAAATCTGAACAAAGAAAAAAATCTTTTTTAGTGGTAAAATTTTTTTCAAAAATGTTGGTGAAAAAAATTTTCAAATTTTTTTTTTCAGAAATAGGTTTAGCGTGTCATGAAACGTGGAAATTTTAAATTTGAGCAAAAACATTTTTTTCATCTTGGTAAAATTCTTTTCAAAAATGGTGAAAAAAATTTTCAAAAATTTTTTTTCCCGAAATAGGATTAGCGCGTCATGAAACGTGGAAATTTTACATTTGAGCGAAAAAAATTTTTTTTCACTATTTATTCCGTTTAGACGGTCCACCCTGTATATTTTCCAGTGAACTTTCTACCATTTCTGCGCTGACAGTAGCGTCAACTACCTACCAAATTTGACTGCTCTCCGTCAAGTAGTTTTTTAGTAAATGCACCAACAGAGAGACAGACAGACAGACCGACAGACAGACAGACAGACAGACTGACGGAATTGAAAAACCTATATTTTCGTAATCTCCGTAATCTGAAACGTCAGAATCCGTAAAAATCTCGGAGGGTGATTTTTTCTCGAATACAATACTTCCCTTCGGTATGCGAGGGAAGTAAAAATTTTACTACTAAAATGAAATAATTTTTTTCTCTTTCTTCAAATTTAAAATTTCCACGTTTCATGGCATTCTAAGCCTGATTAAAAAAAAAAAATTTTTGAAATTTTTTTTTACCATTTTTGAAAATTTGTTTGCCACTAAAATAGATGGAATTTTTTTTTATTTCTTTAAATTTCAAATTTCCACGTTTCATAGCGTTCTAAATCTATTTAAAAGAAAAATTAGAATTTTTTTTTACTATTTTTAAAAATTTTTACCACTAACAGAATTTTTTTTTCTTTTTTCAGATTTTAACTATCCATGTTTTCATGACATTCTAAAACTATTCAAACAAATTTAAAAATGTTTTTGAAGAATTTTTAAAAAAATTTGAAAACATTTTTAATCCATTTATGTATCACTACTATAGAACAGACGAAAAAATGCTCAAATTTAAAATTTCCATGTTTCACGATATTCCAAACCAATTTCGGAAAAACAAATTTGCAACATTTTGTTACCAGTTTGGGAAAAAATTTAACACTAGAATGCTCAAATTTAAATGACATTCTAAACTTAGGTATTTCAGAAAAAAAAATTTGAAAATTTTTTTCACCAACATTTTTCAAAAAGTTTTTACCACTAAAATAGATTTTTTTTATTTGCTCAAATTTAAAATTTTCACGTTTCATAGCATTCTAAACCTATTTTAAAAAATACGTAATTTTTAATTTTTAAACTTTTTTTAGCACTACTGCTCAAATTTTTGCTCAAATTTAAAATTTCTACGTTTGTCATTTTAAACCTATTTCAGAAGAAAAAATTTTGAAAATTATTTCACCATCTTTTGAAAAATTTAAAAAAAAATGAAATTTTTTAACCACCACTATACTTCCACTCCATTACGTGAATGTTGGATTGAAAATGTGACAGATGGCAATAATATCTGGCATATGCACCTATTATACTTTTATTGAAAAATGTACAGGGTGGTCATCCCAAGAAATAATTCAGTCATGGTGGACATTTGTAAAGGTATTTGGGCAAGCCTGCCATATGTGGCACCTGCTATTTAGTATTGAACTTTTGCTGTTGGATGAGCAATCTGTATATTTTTTTGGCCAAAACTTATCAAGTTTTCTTTGTAATAATAGCAATAACCCTATTCCGATTATTATTCTCAATGCCATTTCGTAATTATTAATTTTTTAGAGTGACTGCCATGCATAAATAACGAGGGAAGTTCTGTGTAAATACCTTTACCGATTTTTTAAATTTGTTCTAATTTAGATTTTATATTGTAGCCCTGAGGATGTTTATGCCAAGTAAACGAAACGTTGGTGAGAAGAGAAGAATAGAGTTGATTTTTCGTCCTGGACCGACGATTCCTTCCTTCCATTGTCATATTCAAGGACACAATTTTCCTATTGACAATATTGTGGTAAAGTTGATTTCTGTGCAGTGTAAAATGTGATCACGGTGTTGTGCGAATGGCTTTGCAGCCACAGCCGTATGTTGCAAGTATAAATAGATAGATATATAGAAAATGTGATAGTTAGCGGTAGTTATCTCAAACTCGCGACTCAAGTGAGGAAAGAGTACTCAGGGTGGGAGGGGGATATTTAAACATGCTACTTGAGTATAGGTTTTCATATATTAAGCTGATTTTACTGCTTGAAGGCTTTTGAGACTACAATTTATGTTTAATAACCAGCTGAGGTAAGAGGGTTCAAAGCGTGTCGAGTTCTGTGAAAAATGCATGTTTCGTGGCTCCTACGGAATATTGAGATAAATCCGGATAAAGCGGCAACAAAACGCCGAAATTGTACTGGATTGAAGCGTGAATAATTCTGCATTGATTGATATAATTTAGCGCGAGTATGGCTATTTCATATAGTTGATATTTGATTAAATTATGTTGGTTGAATAAAGCAACACAAAATAGTGTATATAAACAACGAGAGAAAAGTGTACTGCTTGAGTGCTTCCCTTCTTGAAGTGGGCGATATAAAATAAGCAATAGCCAGCTAGATGTGTGAATGAAACGGATACGTTTTCGTTTATATAGCATGAGCATTGGTTATTTATGTCTTTATTAAATTTTAAACAAGAATTGGAGATCAAAATTGAAAAGATATTAAACATAATATGCAGGTAATAAACATAATATATAGGTGGTGAAATGGAAAATATGCCCAAAATTGAAACCGATTGTTTCAAGAAAACGACATACATGGTGAGCAAACTATCCCTTCGTACCTCTTTTCTCATAACGCGCAAAAAAAATATTGTTACCGCGAGATAGGGCCCTTCCCAGCAACTCCACCGTAGATGGATATTTACTTGTGGAGCGGTTAATAAATAAAAAAAGAAAGGGAAGAAAGGGAAAAAAATACAAAAGTAAAATAAAAAATAAAAGCTGCCAGATTCAAAGACACAAGAAGCAGAAAACTTAGAAGGAGAAAAATAAGGGGATGACGATAGATGGAAACTTAAAAGAAGCGTGGAAACTGAAAAGAAGCATCTCGCAAATAACTGCACCATACCCCAGCCGATTATGACAAATGGAAACTTAATAGAAGCATGGAACCTTAAAAGAAGCATCTTTCAAACACCTACACTTCCCCTCCTATATTCCCACCCCATTCGTCATGCGGCTCTCGCTACTAAAAAATGTTAATAATTATTAGCGTCGCAGGCAGTATTAGCGTCGCGTCCACATGATAACACAAAATTAACTTGAAATCATTAAAATCACTATGTTCCTAACGCGTTGTTAACTCTCGGTCCAACAATGCCGGCTCTATGCTACAAAATTTGCTCTCTCCATACCGTCTTGTCTGTTTAACTATTTATTCTGTGCTATAGCGCTGTTTGTCGACTCCAGGGCACGCCGAGTTTTTATTTTTATTTTGTAACGATTAATGAATTTTTTCGCAAATTCAAGTTTAATTTGACGGCAGAAATAATGTTTTCCTTTTTAACATTGGAAATGTTAATGTTCGTATATGGGACCAAAGTTGCGAGTTTTATCCGAGGCCGCTGACATGAAATAGTCGATATCAGATGACGTAATACTAAGCAAGTGTGCACAATATGAGTATGTGCGGAGAACGTGAAGTTATAATGCGGTTGCGATCAGCGCCAATCGTAGTCGCCATGGATTCACAAAGGTTGACAAATAGCGAATAGTTATTTTTGTAACAAGTACCCAAAATCATGTCTTTTGGGACGGATCGTAGCTGTCGCCTGACGAAGCGAAGCCGAGTCCGGAATAAGTTTATGTTTTATGTATGGTGTTATCATTTCCAGTATCCCGATAGTTGCAAGGATTGCGAAATCTGTGAAGTTTTTATCTACACATAACTACACAATTTCATAATTATTGTGCTTGTCCCTACCCTGTAAATCAAACTTGTTAAATAGGGTATTGTAACTAAAATAAATAAACAAATTAATTGATATCTCTTGCCACATACAGAATTTTACTTACCTCTTTTGCAAGAGGTTAATATACCAAGTACCCAAAATATGACATAACGCTTTTTTTCAGACACCGGTATCCTTTAATACTTAACCACATTATTGTAGCGCCACTGATTTCGTAAACACTTCGTGTGAATCTCAGACAATAATACCTTTGCGGAGGTGGCCGTTCTCACGCAGCAGTTTCAAGTTCTTCTCTCGGACCACTTTGATAACTGCTATCATCAAAATCGTACTCTACAATAACCATAACACCGCACTGACATTAAATGTTTTAATTTTGTGGCATGTTGTGTTGAGATGAACGCATTAGAAGATCTAATGCGTATATTTTGGTGATACGTAAACATATACTTTTATTTGAGTGTTCGTTGGGCAAATTCATGTTAGTCCAAAACGACATTAGTTTGGAGTCACAATAATTAGTTGTTTTTTCGACTCAAGATATAAATAGCATTTAAATGAATTGTCGAATTGACAATTTTTGAAAAAATTAATATACAGTGAGCTTAAAGAAACGCACAAAATTCATCTCTGGTATGTGTCATTTGTTAAAAAAATCCTTGAATAGGTCGATTTTAGTTTTATAAATGCTACATTTTGTCACTATACCAACATTTATGACGTCATTGGTTTTTGAGTAATGACGTTATCATAATTTTTTTTTAATGGAAACAGACGTTTTTGTTTACTGTTTTTGGTGGTATATTTATTTAACTTTCAGGTGATAAGAAAAGAATTGATATTACCTAAGCCATTTTTTTGTAAAAATATATTTTTATTGATTGATACCTTACATAAGTATTTGTGTGAAAAAAATCATCTCCATTGCTCAAATTGCGAGCTTCCAACCATCTGGCATTGACCAAGACATTGACGCTGTTCTGAATCGTCTCGTGGGCAATTCGTCTGATCTCCAAGCCAATTCTGTTTTTCAATTCTTCTACGGTATCCGGTCTGTTAAAATACACCCTTGACTTTAAGTAACCCTAAAGAAAAAGTTCTAAGGGGGTTAAACCCGGTGAACGCGGGGGCCACTCAATTGGACTTCGACGACCTATCCACCTTCCAGTAAAAGCGTCTTCTAAAAACTGACATTTTCAGTAGGAATATCTTCATCTTCATTGTTCGGAAACATAACTGCTAAGGCTGGCACTAACTCAATTCGCAAAAACTGTAAATATCTTGCGGCCGAAGATTTCTTCAAAACGAAAAAGTCCCAATAAACAGTAACATTTTTTTAAATATTTTCATTTCACACCCTCTTATATAAAAAATTATAAACTTTATTCCTGTTGCGGGAGACCTAAATTTTTTCGTGGTGTATATGGGTTCGTAGAAACAACTTTTTATCAACTTGGAATTTCCAAATAAAGTTTTTTTCGATACACCCTAATGCATAGTGAATACAAACATGTGGATGAGCATGATTGATTATACGATAATAAACCCTAGTGGTAGTAGTAAGAAAGTAAAGGTTTACTGTAATGTTATTGATAACCGAACACTCTCTCATCATCACTTGCTCCCTTTTCCCTCTTTATAATAGTGCCAATAACCTCATGTTGGCACAAAATATATTTATTGATTGTTAAGAATTTTGGATTAAGAGACAAATTAAGACTATGGCAACATTATCAACAAAATCTACAATTGGAAAAAGTAGAATTTACACTACAGCTTTGTGAATGATTATCTTAAATGTATTCACAAACCACAGATACAATAAGGTAGAAATTTTGAATGTAAAGGTGATTTCATTTAAAAAATAAGAGCTAGTCAGATACTTTATCATTAACACTTTTATAATACGTATAGAATACGTAGAATTTATGAAAAGTGAAATGATTGAGATGAATAAAAGCGTCAAACGATTATATTTCATATTTGATATTGATTTATAACCCACATATTCCAGCTCAATAGTAATTACTAATATAAACCAACGTCCAATTAATTCTCGGATAAATTTGCATTATTAATGCTATTTTAATATTGTCATTTATTGTTTACGATCGGAGAAACAACCAAGCAAAATTACAAAACATCGCTTTGAATGCAATTAAATTCTTCTTGTTTCTTATATGATACAGTAATACCGATCATTAATTTATTAATAAATCCGCTACCGGCTTTCGTATTTCAAAACGTGTAATTTATGCGAAACACTGCTGTAAGGTGTGGAGCCTCTACCATTATGATCTTCTCTGAGATATCGTTAATGTGCATCATTAAACAAATAATTTTCGCCTGTGTGCGACACTACCAAATTAAATCGTTTGTTGGGCAATATTTTTAATAAATGTAAAAAAACAGGTTCCGCTTACGAATTCGAGAAATTTAAACAACTGCGATCACAAATTAAACATGAGGTTGACATTTTATATAAACTATACCTTAAAACTATTGAAACAGAAATTAAAATTAATCCTAAAAACTTATTGCCTTTTTTCCATTCAAAAGATAATATCTCGCCTACACCTTCGCCTCTACCACCTTGTGCTATTACAATGAAGAAATAAAAGATCTAGTGGCTTCGCTGATTATTTTGCCAAGTCATTCACACCATCCGCTAATCAAGAACAGAATTTTCAAGCAAACAATAAAAACTTATTGCTTACCTCAACAGAAACCACTGAAGAACAAGTTCTAAACTTTGCCAAAAAACTGCTGCCTAAGGAACCACTACTTCCACATCCAGATATTCCATCCAAGTCTCTTTAAAGGAAGACATCTTGACTATATTTGCACTATAGTATGTGAAAATAATTGATCATAGAATTTTTATATTACTTGATGCAGATGTCATAATAAAATATAATCTAGTTCCAGATATCGTTATAGTATATACGTGTACCAAATTTCAAGCGAATATCTTCATTTTATTTTATCAATCACTTTAATAATGGGGTGGGGGTGGTTGGGGGATGGAAAATGTTGCAAACAAAATTGAGGCCCTGGCTTCTAGTATATACACCACATTTCAAGTTTCTTTACTCCCACTAGCTTGCTTTACTCATTTTCTCCTATTTACCTCTACTTGTCCCCCAACCCTTTAACGGAATCATCTCAAAATACAATCTAGTTCCATACGTCTTTATAATATATACGTGTACCAAATTTCAAGTGAATATCTCAATTTTATTTTATTAATCCCTTTAATAATGTTGGTGGGGGAGTTGAAAAATATTATAAAAAATCTGAGACCTTGGCTTCTAGTATATACACCAAATTCCAAGTTTCTGTACTCTTACCAGCTTGCTTCACTTACTTTTCAATATTTACCCCTATTTAACCCCCAACTCTTCAATGGAATCATCTGAAAACATAATCTACTTCCAGGTATCATTATGATTTATGTATATGTGTACCAAATTTCAAGTGAGTATCTCAATTTTGTTTTATCAACCCTTTTAATAATGGAATGGGGGTGGTGGGGGAATTGAAAAATATTGTAAAAAATCCTGAGGCCTTGGCTTCTAGTATATACATCTAATTCCAAGTTTCTGAACTTTTACCAGCTTGCTTTACTTACTTTCCAATATTTACCCCTGTTCCAGGTATGGTTATAGTATATACGCACCAATATGCTTGACCAAAGATGACGGTCTCGGATGCTTAGGGGTCGAGCTTGAGCTCTTTGCCCCAATCATCGCTGTAGACCTGGACCGGCCCCCTAAGGCGTGGGCCTGCTTTTCCGCCTATCCCCCCGCAAATGCGGACGATATTGGCGATGTTAGCAAACCTCCCCCGGTCCTGGCTGTTGGACCCTTCCAGCTGGATCGTTTCTTCTGTCGCTCTTCTGCCTTGGTCTTCTGTCATGAGAGGAAACGGCTGTTACCGAGCCCTCTCGGAGTTTGAAAGGGATTTGGGGGTGTTGACTAATCGGAAGCCCAGGGTACCAATTGGGATCATGTGCTCCGATTTCGTCGAAAGGAAGTGTGAACTGTGTAGCTCAGGATTGTGTTCGGCTAGAGACGCTTTCGTAGTGTCAGAGATCGGGTACATGTACCAAATTTCAAGTGAGTATCTCGATTTTGTTTCGTTAATAATGGAGTGGGGGTGGTGCGGGGGATGAAAATATAAAAAATCTGAGGTCTTAATATCTAGCATAAAAACCAAATCCCAAAATGTTGTACTCTTACTAGCTTGCTTTACTTATTTTCTCCTATTTTCCCCTATTTACCCCCAATTCTTCACCACTCCAGTTCCAGATTTCATCATAGTACATACATGCACAAAATTTCAAGCCACTGTCTTAAATCGTTTCAGAGATATCTTGCGGACAAAAAAAGTTACAGACCGATCGACGCGACAGTCAGAAATTTTTTTCGCTCAAATTTAAAATCTCGACGTTTCGGGGCATTCTAAACCTATTTCAATGAAAAAATTTTTGAATTTTTTTTTACGATTACTATATTTCCAATCCACTACGTGGGTGTGGAAGTAAAACTAAAAGATAACATGACAGTGAGGGTAGACCTTACCCCAGCTTTTATAGTGAGAGATTGTGCCAAATTAATAAACGAAAAACAAAATCAGTATACTTTTAAAGCAATTTATCCCATAGTTAGAGCAGGAAAACAAACACCTTACGCTACGATCACATACTGTGATACACTAACAGCGATAACATCAAATATTCTCAAAACACATAACATCAAGATAGCATTTAAACCCCAACAAAAATTATAAAATTTAATTTACAACGCCAAGGATAAAACAAATAGATACGAAAAATCTGGAGTTTATAGTTTAAATTGCTCTGAGTGCAATAGCATATATATAGGACAGACCGGACGTAATTTTAGAACCAGATACCTCGATCATGATAGGTCCTTCAGACTACAAAAAACAGATTATGCTTTTTCTAATCACATATTAGAGAGTGGGCATATATAACTTCCCAGATATTAATAATATGGAAATCCTACACTATGCTAGCAAAGGTTTGAAACTTAATTTATGAGAAGCATTAGAAATATACAAATACAATAATAAGGATGATTTAATTTTGTTAAATGATCAACTAGATATTATGTATTCGCCTCTTTTTATTGCTACCAAAATGTAATTAATATTTCTGAGAAACCCCACCCTGGGATGGTTAGGATATCATATACTACCTGTGTACTTTCATAATTCTCTAATCCGTTTAATTCTAGAAACATATTTAAATAGGGACCAAATCTTTGTATTTCATTCTTAGTTGAATCATCGTTTGAAAATGACCTAAAGTGTTGAAATTGCAGTTACGTTTTGTGCAAATATAGTGGTAAAAAACATAGTAGTATTTTACTCAATTTCGTTATAATTATGGATTGCCACAGAGTAACGGCTTCCTTAATCAATTTCTTATCCAGATTTATCCGACATATATGTTTCAATCTCTCGACTGCATGGCTGCGCTATTTTCGATGAACGGTTGGGTGTTAAATAGAGGTAAATAAGGGAAAATAAGAGAAACAAGCTGGCTAGAGTACAGAAAGGGATTTGGTATATATAAATTAGAAGCCAAGGAATTAGGTCTTTTTATAATATTTTTCTAAGACATCTGCATCTGCCTCAAGTATTATATTATTAAAGTTCTATGACCAATTATTTCCACATACTAGAGTGAAAACATAGTCAAGATGCTTTTCTTTAAAGAGACGTATGGGAAATCTGGATGTGGAAGTAGTGATTGATTCCTTAGGCAGCAAGTTCTTCTCAAGTACCTCCAATTGAGGTGGAATTTTTTTTTAAATAACATGCATTGAAACTAATTTCACTTTTTTTCTTTTCGTTTTTAGTAACTCGAAGATAGTTTTAATATAACTTTGGTAATAATTATGGGACGTACTTGATCTTCGTTAAAAACTGACACCAAATAAATATTCCCTATAAGTATTCAAGTAGACGTGAAATTTCGAAAGATCTCTCAACGACGAACATATATAGCAATTTCGTTGATCTGTTAATTGCCGATCATTCACAATAAACATCTCCAATTAAAATCCTCTAGCTCCGTTTAGTAGGTTTATTATGCGTTACTACCAATTTCAAATTAGTAGGGGGTCAAGTTTCACGGTTCCGTGTGATATACGTTATTGTGCTTCAAATATAGCTTCTTATTACAGATTAAAGTTAGGATTGCGTGATGTACGGTAATTATTATTTAAGTTATGGAGCTAGCAATAATATAGTGTTATTTTAGTAAAATGGAACAACTTTTTATTGCTGTTTACCTCAGTGTTTAAAATTTATTGCGTCAATAAATGATTGTAACTGGTGTTAGTATTAATTAGGTCAAATTTCTTATTCATTCGTAACAATAAGATAAGAAATATAAAATTAATAAGAACAACTAGTTTAATAGTTTTACTTCCAAATCGGTAAAAATTGAAGGGATGTTTTCAAAAATAAAAGAAATATTTTCCGATTTAACAACCGTTTGTAATTTCTTTCAATAAATAAATTAGGTACGCAATTATCTTCTTTTACAAATGACTTTGGGGATTTGATGTTTCCCAGAAAATAATAAGAGGTCAAGAAAGAAGAGGAGGAAATTTTACAAATTAAATGTATACTTAATTTTTTGGTTTTAGCAAAACTATCGGAACTAGAAAGTTTTAAACTAATATACGATTCAAATGTACTCCTCACCTTAACCGCGTATATCTCAGAAATGGAGGAGCAGAAAAAATTGAAAAACATATGTGTTTAATGTGGATCTATTCTAAATCAACCTCTGAAATTTGAATAGTGTATATTGAACACTTTTGAAGTTCTCCTAAGTTATACTGAAAAATGTCCTACTTTTCAAGGAAATTTTGATTATACCAGTTTTATTATATCTTGGAAAATATTCCTACTATGTAAAGAATATTTTAGACACCGATAAAGCACGGCATTTTTTGTACGAAAACATTTTTTCATAATTTTTTGTTCTCAAATTCTGCAGTTGTTCTTGTAACGAAAAAATTTTTTTCGTTTAAGCACCCGTGCTAAATAAATTTGAATTACCCGCGGAAATGCCGACAGGAAGTCAACAAGTGCGCATACGCGGTAGAAGCATCATTTGAAATATCCCTGCTAGTTCACTTTTCGTTTTAACCTGGTTGAGGTAAGATCGTTTACTTGTTGTTTAACGGATTTTCACGTTTATTTCTCTAATCCTTTGATATTTTGAATATATTTGATTGTCAAATGATGTCATGTTTAATGTTGCTGTATAGTTATTTTTGGGAATTAAAGGATATTCCGTGTAATAATTAATTTTTATTAACACACATGTTTGTGTGATGTCGGCGTCCATTGGACACATGTTAACTCATTAATTATCGCGGCAATTTTGTATTTCGTGGTCGCTTGAGACACAATACCGCGGTGTTTTGTCATTATTTAGATTATTGTGTACGAGGATTAAACTCGGAAATTAATCAAAGGATAAATTAGAATCTTTGTTTCTTAATCGTGTGTATACAATCTTATCTCATTAAAAGTCGAAACCTAAAGTCATTTTGTCGCATTTAGTTAACCTCGTGTTAGTACAAGAGGTTAAAAGATCATTTTTTATTAGTTAATTTTTTTGGGAGATTAAACCCATAATTTTGTTTGCTATATTTGTTACAGTATTAGTTTTTTTTTCAGATAGTAATTCAGATATTTTCTCTCTAATTCTAACTAAATTTTGTTACCTTTATTCAAATTTTAGTAGAGTTTTCTCATTTATTCATTTCATTTATTAGATTAATCAGTAGCTTATTCATATATTTTCAGAAGTAAAATTTTATCAATACTCAGGTTTTTTTGTTAAATTGCTAATTGTTTGGTTTTGAAGTGACCTTCGTCACCATAGTTTTTTTGTAGTTTTCTTATATCTCTTTTTTCTCACAATTTTAAATTTTTTCTATTATCAACTGGTTCTTTACATTACCCCTTTTTCATGTAAAATCCTGGACCAAACCACCATCGAAGCAAGGCACAAGGCGATTCAATATTTGGAGTTATCCTAAAAGTATTGGATATTGTTCCGACGCAGCGTCTCCTGAAAATCAGCGTTGTCAGGACCTGAATATTACGTCCTCGTTCCCGGGTACCCGTGGCCATCTTCAGGAACAGACCTCGTCGGGATTCCACGTCTCCGCTAAGCTAAGTAGCCAAATTTATGTGCAAAATTCAACTTTGGTCAGAAGAAAAATTGTAAACCAGTTGATCATTTCTTTTTGTAATTTTTTTGTGAATATTCAAATTTAATTTTTTTTCTAAACTAAATTTTTGTTGTTCAACTAATTAATTCAAATTTCATCATATTTGTAGTCATTTGTAAAGTGTTGTAAAATTTTCAATCTTTTATACTGTTAATATGTTATTTGTTTTATATTTGATTTTGATTGTTTTCTCCCCCTGATAAAGTTTGCAAGAGTGTTATTTACTGAATACGCTGGCGTCCAAATTTTTATAGTTTATTAAAGTTGTTTGGTAAATTTGACAAGCAAATAATTGTTAAGAAGCAAAAATATATAACTCTTCTCGCCACCTAGTGACCCTCGACCAGCCCTCAAATGTAAGCATTTTCTGAAAAAATAATTGGTATTGGTATTGATATGATAAATCACCAATTACTTTTTTCAATTCTACACTTTTGTGGCTTTGAACGAAATTCCTCCAGTCTAATTTTGTCATTCTTGTCGGATAGAATTCAACCAACAGTTCTTAATAATAATATTTCACAACCATTAACTGTAGTTTCAGGTGTACCGCAAGGAAGTATACTTGGACCGTTATTGTTTACAATTTTTTACATCGAATTTTCACACGTCCTTGCAACACTGCAATTACCATTTATATGCTGATGATACACAGCTTTATTGTTCATTTCATGTTGAAGATCTACAGGAATATAGGAATTTAATTAACAGCGATATAAAGAATTTGGTGTCAGTTTCTACTGATCATCTACTTAAAATTAACCCTAGTAAATCATCTGCTATAATATTTTGCAATGACAATGCTCGTGAATTTGTGTCGAGAGAAATTAATATACAGATTGGAAATGATACAATTGCCTTCAATAACAGCTCTAAAAGTCTTGGTCTTATTATCGATTATAAATTGAGATTTAAACAGCATATTACGAGTAAATTAAGATCAGCATACGCTGCACTAAAAATGATATATTCCCAGAGACGATTTTTAAGCATGGAAGTAAAAAAAATGTTATGTGATTCTCTAGTTTTGTCCCATTTTAATCATTGCGATGTGGTTTAGGGCCCCTGTATTGACAGCATCGAGACCCGGCGCATACAAAAAGTACAAAACGCTTGTCTTCGCTTAATTTTTGGAATTCAACGCCGTCAAAGAATATCTCGTAAATTGAAAACTGCAGGATGGCTGAATATGTACAATCGCCGCAAACTTCACATGGCTTGTTTTTTTTTCATAAAATTTTAAAGTTTAGATCGCCACCTTATCTCCTCAACAAGCTCTCTTTTAGAAATGATATTCATAACATTAATATTAGACGAAGAAATATTCTCACCATACCACAACACCGTAAGGAAATATTCTCTTATAACATTGCTACTTCTATAAATACGCTACCCTTTAATGGACTCACCCTTTCGTGTGTAAGTTTTAAAAAAACATTTAAAAAATATTTAATGCGAAATCAGCAATAATAAAATCTTACCTCTTCCCGTAATTTCTCTGTTTTTAAACTTTGTTCCTTCTTTAATTTTCTTTGTTTCATTTTTTTTTCTAATTTCTTTTCTTTCTCTTCCTCTCATTTCCTACTCTCCTCCCTCCTTCAGCTCTAGTTTGCCTCTTTTTAATTCTACTTTGATGTATTTTTTTTCTTTAAATTTTCTTATGATTGTTTCGATATGAGTACCTATATTTATTTAATTTATCTACCTCTGATATTATTTATAGGCAATAGTGGAAGAACAGTTTACTGGCTTGTCAGTAAACTGAACTACTCGCCTTTTATTTACCTGTTGTGTAAACATGTATAATTTACTATTGTTAAATTTGTCAAATTGGGTAAATAATAAATGCTTTATTATTATTATTATTATTATTATTATTATATATCAAACATTAATTTAGTTATCACACGTAATAGATAATATTCTTGCAAATTTGCAATATTATCCTTTACGCTTGATAACTAAATTAATTTTGATATATACCAATTATTTTTTCTGAAAATGCTTATTTTATATAATTAACTATTTCAACAAAAAAATTTTAAATACATTTATAAATAACCGAATAAACATGACGTTTTTGAGAATAACTGCAAAATTTTAAACTAAAAAATGATGAAAAAATTTCCTTGTACAAAAAATGCCGGGCTTTATCGGTGTCTAAAATAATATTTCTCTAACACCATTTCAGAAATTACAAATTCCACAACTAAAAATTGTGTCGGAACAAGTATCATTCCAACACACTGTTATCATACCGCACGGCTTTCGAGGAATCAGAAGCTGTTAGTGGTTCGGTTGCTATGATTACGTCGAACAAAAGGTAGCTTCGCAGTTGACGGTTTGAACAGTTTTGAAGATTTTTTGTAAAACCTTGTTAGAGAAAGTATAGTCTACAACACGTTTGGAATGGCATATTCCACACTCGCGAACTGCAGTCCTCGCCTTCGGCTCGGCCTACAAACTTTTCGCTCGTGTGAAATATGGGCCATTCCATAACTTGTTATGGAATATACTATTACATAGTAGGCATATTTTCCAAGATATAATGGATTTAAAACTGGTATGGTGAAAATTTCCTTAAAATGTAGGACATTCTTTAATACAACTTAGCAGAATTTCAAGTGTCCAATGTACATTATTCAAATTTCAGTGATTGATTTAGAATAGACTCATAATAAACACATAATTTTTTCATTTTTTTTGCTCCTCCGCTTCTGAGATATTCGCGGATAGAGTGAGGGGTCAATACAGTTGAATCGTATATTAAGGCTTGAAACGGAGCTCAACGGTATGGTACTCAAACTTGCTTCTGACTGGAAAAGCCAATTGACAGAACCAAAGTACCCTTAAAAGTAGATATTGCTATGTAATGTAATCGGTAGATAAATTTAGTTTTCAAAAAACATTTTTAAATTATTAATTACACTGACCTACAAGGTTTTTTTCTTAACCCAAATAAGTGATTCCGAAGGCTATTGACGTGCTGAACACGATGCTGTTGGCCGTTTTGCGCCATCACGTCACAATTTTGAGAAAACCTAACCTAAATGTAGTAAAAAGGCTATTTCTGCTTATATTCGTGCCCTACTAACTAAACCGAGTTTAGCTCTTACCTATCATAACCAGTGAACTCTATACTACGTACCTGGAACGGACCCAGGCGTTTTCTGTTATAGCCTGCAGTGTGTCAGGGGCAACAGAAACAAAGATAGCCTTATTTACGGTAACCTGTCTTTGTCATACTCAGACAAATGAGTTATGTTTATTTGCATGATTACCTTTGAAGTAGAAATTCAGATAGTTTGGGGATTATTTTTCTTCAAAACGTACAATATTAGTGAAGATAAACATATATTGTGTGATAAACATTTATATTGCCACTCGAGGAGATCTTTATGCTTCAGATGTGGTGTATAAAATTTTGCATTTTGCAGAAAAGCTAATTCGCCTTCTCTTAGAAAGTAAAAACCTTTCGAGAAGCAAAATAAACTTGAAACAAAGAATTATAAATAAAGTTATTAATCATTTTGCTGCAAATATAGATTTTTTTAAACCTAAGCACCCTGTAATTCAAGAATTTGTTGGTGAGGAATGTCGCGAAATTCAGATCATTCGAAAAACAACTGCTTTATATTTAAAGTCCCTAATGCATCACCATAGTAAAGTATTAAATTTAGAATTGCATGGAAAAGTGCCACAATATGACAAAAAATGACAAACTTGTTTTATTTAGCAATTGTTAAATTAATAGATATATAATTACTAGTAGCTATGTACAATATATTGTAATATTTAGTAAGTGCCACAATAAGACAAAAAATTTCAAAACTTGTTTTATTTAGCAATTGTTAAACTGATAGATAGATATATAAAATAAACAGCTAACCGTTATACTCTTCGCCGATTTACTGCACTTTTTATATAATTGTTGCACATTCTATAGGATACTCTTCGCAGTTCTTTTGTAAATCATATTAGTTTTAGACATTTTTAATTTAGTTACAAAACATAAAAAAAATATGTATTTTTTTTTATTTAAAAAATGTATAACTTTTTTATTTATTGATCGATTTTGTTCAAAAACAAGACGGTTCTTCCTCTAGCGAACACTAACTTACTTTCCAAATTTCAACACAATCGGACTTTTAGTTCTTAAGTTATCGTGCTTACAAGAAACGTGACGGACGGACAGACAGACGGACAGACAGACGGACAGACAACCGGACGGACAGACAACCGGACGGACATTTTGAAAGTTGTTCAGAATTCGATCACCAACACAGTGATATGAAATTTTTTTTTTCTCTACGAGCAATATTGCCGGTTTTAGAAATGTGCCGATTGAATGAAATATACTCTTCGTTTTATATTTACGAAGAGTATAATAAGGCAATTAAATAAATAAAAAATAAATAAATAATTAGTAGTAGCTATGTACAATGTATTGTATGTATGTATTGTTTTGTTTTTATTGTATTTACCAACCCCCTAGGAGAACAGTTGAAATTTTACTTGAACGTTGTAATGTTTGCATTATTACTATCTTCTTGATGAATTATTCAGAAAAAAGTCATCTTTACTCTTAAATAAACATGAAAAATTAAAAAATATTTTAAAAAATGCGCCAGCGTTCCATTGACTCACATGAGATAGAAAGAGATAGATATCCGTAACCGAAGCGGGTTGCCTATGCAATCGTTTTGCCTCACTTTGTCGCCCAAGGCGGGTCCCTTCCAGGTACTATAGAGTTCACTGATCATAACCTACTTGGTCTAGCCCTAAACGAGTAGAAAGAAATGTTTAATATAATCCCCTTTAGCATGTCCCAGAATTAACGGTGTGAACGTAGGGAGACAAGAAAAAATGTAAAGAAAAAGCAAAAACTAAATAAAAAAACAAAAAACTAATCAAAGAATGGAGCCACCTAACCTGACCTCGTAGAGCAATATGGGTAACGTCATTATGTTCAGTATGTCAAAATCCTATGGAATTAGCTATTTAGGTCCGATTTACTTGTATGCATACTCGCCATAAAAATTCTAGTATTTCTTGCTAAACTCAGAAATAAAATAATATTTGAGCCTTCTATAGTTACGTTTCATTTAATTGTTACTATTGATTTTTTAAGATTTTGGACATCTGAATAAGATGGTCTGGTCCGTTTCACCCAATTTCGTATCGTTGTCCGTTTATTAGGGCACGAATGTAGGCAGAAATGGCCTCTTTAGTATTTCTAGGTTAGAGTTTCTCAAGAATGTGACGTAATGGCGCAAAACGGTCATCGTGTCCAGCAGGCCAAAGATCTTCAGAATCATATGTTTTGGGTTGAAACAAAAACAGCGTTTTCTTGGATGTCTGTTATTCTGTCACTTATTTTAATTAAATTAATTACATGCGTATCTTGGGATTTTACCGGCAGATTAAATAGATGTTTTAAATATTTTTGTACGCTTCGCTTAATTATTAACCATCATGATAGAGAATTTCCATTCACATAGTGGAGTGGAAGAATAGTAATCGTAAAAAAATTAAAAATAATTTTTTTTTAAATAGGTTTAGAGTGTCATGAAACGTCGAGATTTTAAATTTGAGCAAAAGGCTATTTCTGTCTGTCTGTCTGTCGGTCTGCCCGCCTGCTCGCCTGCCCGCCTGTCCGCCTGCCCGCCTACCCGCCTGCCCGCCGGCCCGCCTGCCCGCCTCCCCGCCTCCCCGCCTCCCCGCCTGCCCGCCTTGAAAATCATTTTTTCAATGGGGACAATATTTTTGCGTATATGGATTGTCCTGGCCAATATACAAATGATCCAATCCTGAGATATTTTGATTTTGAAAAATTCTCTTTAATAAACTTTTAGTTTTAATTTTATTTTTTGTTTCCCTAACAATGCACTTTTTTCATCTAAATGCGCTGGATTAAACAGGAAGGGTAAAAATTTACAAGATTAAGTGTGTACTGTATATTTTACCTGAGGCTTATCGTCTGACTTAAAAACCGGGGTCTTTCATCTTTACCGCAAAGTAAAAGGCGCCGGCACTTTTTATGCCGCCTGGATAAACGAGAAAAAGTAAAATTGGTTGGATTTTCAGTGCCTTGATAACACAAATTATGTTTGTTGAGAAAACTGTTTAAGCAACAGATCGATTCATTGCGAAAATCAATATTTTTAACACACTTGGATCATTTCTAACATAAGACAAGAATTCAGTTTAGTGAAGTAATAGGCACCGTCAGAAAATTAAATTCTTCTCTCATTGCAAAAAATAAGCTTATTTAACTATGCTCTTTATGTACCGAACTAATATAATATACATGTTGGTTAACTTATCAACTTTTGGAACATTGTTATATTTGTGTACAACATTCCATCAACAAATGACACTTACATTTTCTCATATTAGCTTATCATTTTCATAATTTTAAATATATTATTATAAATATAACATATACTACTTCACATCATAGAAAAGAATGATCATACATTGATAAAGACCGACAAACATCATTTTCTTATTGATATAATTTAATTGAAAAGAATATTTTATATAACAATAATTATGATACAACTTTCAGCAAATGAGCGTAAAGTAGAATTATTCTTAATCCGTCTATACAGTACCTTCAAAACTTTCTCGTTCTCTACGCCCAAAAATTTATTTTCTCAATTACAATAATTGGGTTGTTTCCGGAATAATGATGTAAATATATAAAACTTCTGCACAAAGGTCAGTGATACTCAAGATGCTGAATTGGGCTTGGTCGAGATATCTTAAACTAATTATGCAAAAATGTAAGTATATAAAGATTCACGTATACGTGCATTGTTTTATTTGATAAAAATCAAGATGTTTGCCATTTTGCATGTGACATATTCATTGATAAATTATGCTAATGATTCACTGTGTTTAATTTAGAATAATACAATAGTAATTGTTTCTAAGTGACGCATCTTACTTCACCTGCTTCTCTTCTTTTTACTGCCTTCGAATTCCGAAGGGAAGTAATGCAGTCGCGGGAAAATCATTCTTCGAGATTTCTTTGGAGTTGCTCTTATGTAAATTAGGAAAATCAAAAATTAAAATTAAATTAAATTAAAATGTTTTAATCCCTCCTATTGGCGCTATATCTGCAAAACTATTTGTGGAAGAAATATAATATTTGGTAGGTAGTTGGGGCTACTGTCAAGAGTAGAATGAAAAAATTGACGAATTGTCGAAGAAGAACCCTGCTGTAGGTTTATTGAAAAATGTGCAGGGCGGATCGTCTTAAAAAGAAATAATTCATTAAAAAATTGTGACAGAAGATAATAATATTTGACACGTAGTTAACACAAGCGCCGCCGCCGCTTTAATAAATTATTAATTACAATATGCAGGATGGTCACCATAAATAAAAGAGTAATATTTATAATATACTTGTCACCATTCCCAGGAAGAAAACTTGATATACTTCTAATTATAACGTATGTACTGGGTGGTTACCCAACAGAAGAAATAATCAATAAGGTGTTCTAAACAGACAATATCTAGACACCCTTCATATGACCCTTTAGGGTGGAGGAGGAAGTGAAAATATACGCATAACTACACTTTATTAAAAGATATCTTGAATAAATACTTTCACTATAAAATGATCAATTTTTGTATTGCATGAAAAACATGACGTTATGAAATGACGATATTCGTGAACATTTTCCACGTCTTTAACAGGTGCGATCTGATCACAAAAACCAGTCTGTTATTATTATTACTATCACTATTACCCATTACATCGCTGGCAGTAGCGTTAACTACCTACCAAATTGAACTGTTCCCCGTCAAATAGTTTTTTAGAATAGCTCTAACAGACAGACAATAGGCCCACAGGCAAGCAGAGAGACAGGATTTAAAGACCTTTACTTTCGTAATCTACATGGTCTAAAACATGAAAATCTGAATAAATGTCTAAGAGTGATTTTTTCATAAATACAATATTTGCCGTTGGTAAGCATGGGAAGTAATACATATTTCTTCGAGACATTACAAAATGTACAATATATTAAAAACTGTATTCCTCACATATTGCAGAAGCGATTCATTAATCTCTTTGCCGCTATATGAAGAATTTACAACATTTTTGCTCGGTGACAAAATACACTCCAGTCCACTTATAATGTAAGTGGCTTTACCGAAAAAGGTGTGATAATGAACTGGACTTTAATAACGTTGTCTCTTATGTTCGAGCCCAACTATTATATT
The DNA here is from genome assembly GCA_963583905.1 of Stenurella melanura. NCBI lineage: Eukaryota > Metazoa > Arthropoda > Insecta > Coleoptera > Cerambycidae > Stenurella > Stenurella melanura. The sequence goes on from OY757309.1 coordinate 87,378,947, forward strand.
TGGCACAATTAATTAAAACCAAGCCCATAACGGCACTATTAACTCTTTCCGCAAAAATTTCGAATAATTGTAGCATTTTTCATTCCAAAGGCAGAGCCACTTAACTGTTATTATTTATTATGATGAGCAACTTATATGCAGAATATGAAGTATTCTCGTTGTTTAAATGTATCATCTCAATTTGGACATTGTCGTTAAACACACGATAATCTTGATAGTGGTTCGTTTCTGCCGATAAACTGACTAACCCAGATTATATTTAGATAGAAAGCACAAAAAATTTGCATGTTTCCCACGCACAAAATGTTAAAGTTTACTCCACATTTTACGGTGCATGCTACTGTTAGTGCTTTCGATTTAATCAGGCTTCTTTCGCTATTATTGTATTTAAAAAAATTGCATGTAATCTAATCTATGCCTGCGTTAAAATTCACATCGAGCATTTAGATCTCTTTTTGTATGAAGTCTATACAGGTCGGGTTCGGGTGACTTAAAAATCACAAATTATTTTTTTTAAATGTTTGTCATAATTTGTCGATTTGGCAAAAGCTTTCAACACTTTTCGACAATTATTATTAACATTACAAAATCTCGGCATTCGAGGTATAGCACTTCATTTAATGACTAGTCATCTAACAAATCGGTAGTAGTAGATAAACAGTACCACAAAAACAGTACACTACGGTGTACCTCAAAGAACAGTGTTGGGAGCAGTTCTGTTTAACATATACATTAATGATCTATTCACTATCTCTACAAACGACGAGATATTAAGTTTCGCGAATGATACGGATATATTATATACAAGTAAAGATTGGTCAAGTTATAAAATAAGTTTGAGAAGAATTTTAAAATATTTCTTTATGGATGAATCACAGATTACTAACCATAAACTGCACTAAAATATTCTTTACGCCGTTTACTTGTTATAGAGAGAAATTACCAAACTGAACTTAGCTGTAAATTGATTTGAGTAAAAAAATATTACATGTAAATTTAACAGAGAAGATGAAATAGCTAGGTGTAATTATTGACTCACATTTAAAATGGAATCAATATATCAATCACGTGGTAAACAAATTGAGAAGATTATTAAATAAATTCAAATACCTTTGAGATATTTTGGATATTGTTCAACTCAAAATATTATAATATGCTCTAGTATAGCCACACATTAATTACGGAAATCTTAATAATTATTTAGAAAAAACTGGAATCAACACAAACATGGTTACTCAAAATTTTATTTAGGAAAAGTTATACTTACCGAACAAGCACATTATTTGACGATACGTCCCATAACTTTCAATTCAGCCCTATTTTTTATTCAAAAAAATATTTTATAAACAAATTATCAAAATGTATAGTATTGACCTGAGAAAAAGGTTTATATGAGGTTCTTGGGGCATTTTAAAGACAAAACAGCTCTTGTTTTTTTTTTTCTTAAAGTCAATATTTTATAAGGAAAATTTAATTTCAAAATTCAGTCAAATTGTTTTATTTTTTAAAGGTTAATATTGCATCCTATCACTTGGCTGTTGAAAAAAATGAAAGTTAAAGGTTTAAAGATTAACTCGATTATTCTTTCATCTCTGTACTCTCTATAGGATTTTGCAATCAGCAGAAAATATAACTATTTATGAAAACTAAAAGAAAAGCTATATGTAAAAATATTAATGAAATCTTTGCATTCTTTCGATAACCTGAATTCTGGTTATGCTAGAAAATTAAAATCATAAAATAAATTTGCATAATTTCTTATTTGAAAATTCTCATTCAACAACTAGCATCCACACAGTCCCCTACGGTCATGCAGAATAAACTGGTATTTACATAACCCCCTACGGTAATGAAGATTCAGTTAGAAATGAGAACAAAGGCCTAAAATGAATTTATTTACCTATCTTGTCTTAAAAATGCTGTTTGCAAAATCCTATAAAGATTATGTTTTTATGACTATACATGTTTTCAATACAGATGTATGACAATATGAAAAAATAATCGAGCTAATCTTTAAACCTTTAACTTTCATTTTTTTCAATAGAACAAGTGATCGGGTGCAACATTAATTTTTTTTAAATAAATCAATTTGACTGAATTTTGACATTGAATTTTCCTTATAAAGTATAAAATATTTTGTCTCTAAAATGTCCCAAATACCCCATATAAACTTTTTCCTCAGATCAATCTTGTAAATTTTGATAATTTGTTTATAAAATATTTTTTTGAATATAAAATCGGACTGAATTGAAAGTTATGGGACGTAATCCCTGAAGCTTCCAAATGAACTAATTTACTTTTTATAAACATTTTTAACAAATAATTGTAGTTGAAAAAAATTCTGTTTTTTGCCACTTTATCACGTTATTTTAGTCCAGTCGATAAAGTAAAAAATACACCAGAAGCTCGAAAGAAATGTTATCTGAAATTTTCCTTCAGTATCTGTTAGTGGGAGGATTAGACATTACAAAACCACAAAAATCAGTTCCGGGGATGCCGCGCAACCCCCCCAAAGAACCACCCCTTAGGTGAAAAAATCCTTATTTTACTGATAACTCGTTAACTGTTAAAGTTATAAAAAAATTGCTCATCATAAAAAAGAAAGCTTGACTAATTGCCAAAAAAAAGTGCTTTTGTAATTTTCTTGTATATGCTATGGTTTTCCAGAAAATCGATATTGACAAAAATTGCAAAATTTGTATTTTTAATGCGCGCGAATTTTCGTTTATTTGAAATTTTGTGTGCGCGGCCTATAGAAAAAATTGAATTGCTCGAAAACCAAACAAGCCAGGAAGAAAAATCAAAACGGGTTTTAAATAAAAATACTCTCTTTTGTTGCCATTTTTGATGGCTTCAACAGCCATCAATATTTATTAGCAAATAAAAATAACAATATAATATAGTTATCTCTTGATTTTTTGTGCATCTAACTATTCACAGACCCATAAAGAATAACTGACTTTAATATAAGTTATAAATGCATTGTCTTTTAGATCAAGGTAGTACTTCAATGCAGAAAAAGTTAGGAATAAAAATATTCACATTTACAAATTTACCAGCATGTTGAAGTTAGCCAAGAAAAATCCAAAAAAGGCTACATATCAATTTGTGATGACATTATTTTATACAATTTTTTAATTAATAAATAACTAGAAACAACAGTTATATGATATATAAACTCAAAAAATAGTTTTGAGCTATATTTTCAAGATGTGTGTTTTTTTTATTTTTAGGGTACAATAAAAAATTGGCCAAAATTTGGCTAACTTCAACATGCTGGTAAATTTGTAAATGTGAATATTTTTATTCCTAACTTTTTCTGCATTGAAGTACTACCTTGAACTAAAAGATAATGAATGCATTTATAACATATATTAAAGTCAGTTATTTTTTATGGGACTGTGAATAGTTAAAAGGGCCAAAAATCAAGAGGTTTACTATATTATATTGTCTTTTTATATACTAATAAATATCAATAGCCATAAAATATATAAACACAAGAGAGTATTTTATATCCCCTTTAAGACTCCTTTTGACTTTTATTCCTAGCTTGTTTGGTTTTGAACAATTCAACTTTTTCTACAGGCCGCGCGCAAAAAATTTCAAATAAACGTAAATTCGTACGCACTAAGGATACAAATTTTGCAATTTTTTTCAATATCGATTTTCTAGAAAATCATGGCATATACTAGAAAATTACGAAGGAACTTTTTTTTAGGAAATTAATCCAGCTTTCTTTAATGAGCAATTTTTTTATATCTTCAATGGTTAACGAGTTATCAGTAAAATAAGGCTATCTTCACCGGAGAGGTGGTTTTTTGGAGGGGTTGCGCGGTACCCCCAGAACTGATTTTTCTGGTTTTGTAATGCATAATCCCTTCACTAACAGCTACTGAAGGAAAATTTCAGATAAAAATTTTTATTATGGAAATCTTTATAATTATTGGACTATTTGCAAAATTTTGCAATAAAACTTTAAAAAACAAAAAAAATTTACCCATAAAAGTTGTAGATTGATATCTTGGCAACAAAAAAAAGGATATTGATACCTATACCCTAAGGTGCACCATTTCCGAACTGTAACGAATAAAAGAGCGCTCGAAATTTTTTTTGGCCGTATTTGTTTAATAACTGGAAATCCTGGAAAGATACGCCTGGGATATTTCAGATTCTTCATGTGGGTACCCTTCCCTGCAGATTAGAGCCGGTTTGGTTCTTATAGGTGAAAGAACATGTTCAATCCTTGATTCTACTGGACTAATTCATTTAAATGTATTCTAGTGTTCTTGAATATTGTTATAATTATACTAAATCTATACGCAATCAGTAACTGGTGCCATACCATGAAATAGTGTAAAGTTAAATAAACAAATAGATAAATAAATTATGAATTATAAATAGAAACATCGCAACCTGCTTTTGTGCAATTTCAGTTCTAACTATGCAATCTACAATGTTGCTAATGATGAAACAAAACCAAAAAGTGTTAATGTGGGACAGCGATTTTTTTCTGTATTTAATTTCTAGCGTCATGAAATAAAATAATCTTCCTCTAAGTGAAATGAGGCTTGCAATTAGTATTAAAGGTTCTTCTCTAACTATAACATTTCCTCGTATTACATAAGTTACATAACATAACTAATGGCGAGGAAAAGAAGATGAAAGTTAAATTAAATTTGTGTATGCAGTTAAGTTATTACATTCATTTATTATTTCTTGTTATATTGTTTCAACTACACATTCACACAAATTGTAATAAATTGTTAGAATAATAAATAACGTTATACGCATCATAAATTTTGTGGCCAAGATTGCTTATATACGGAATTATCTGAGTGTGTAAACTATTGCCTCTAATACAAACATATACAGGGTGAGTCGAGAGGAAAGCTCTAAACTCCGAAAGTAGATTCAAAACCCAAAAATTGTGATCAGATTTTTATTTGTTTTTGAATTTCGGCGTCTTAAACGTTTGTTAACAAAGAAAATCGCCTCTGTCTTTGTACAATTAATCAAGTCGGTTAGCATTTCTGAATTGTCAAATATAAGCTTGTTATTTTTCATCGATTGTTTATGATAATAATAATATATTTGTCGGAGATGATTCCCTTGTAGGCGCATAATTCACTGAAGTCAAGAGAGCGTTGTCAACAAGTACCGATAGCGTAAAAAATGTGAAGAGTATACATCTCCAAATATGGTCATGTGAAATGGTCGACGCCTGGAGTGCCCTGGGAGTATCCCTCTCCCCGGTGAGCAAAACAAAACTCCTTGATAGTGCCGTGGATGATTATTCTAAGTATTAGTGGTTGCGGACTGCTAGCTCCTCAAGAAATTATTATGTGGTATTGTTTACATTTTCAACAGTAAGTCATTATTATCTGATATTATTTGATCTTTATCTGTTTAGATAAATCATAACTCATATTACTTTGCTATTTAAGAAACCGTTACTTAAATGATTATTTAAGCTAAAGAGTGTTAATATTTTATGCAGTTTTTTAAATGTTCCCTGTACGAGTGAGTCTTAGGGACTCCCTCTATACAACTTGTAATTCGCTTTTGAGCGACAAATACAATCAATGAGAGGGTGAAATTATCTCATAAACAAACACCGTATCTGAACTGAAAAATTCCCTCTCTTGCTGAAGAGTTGCGACTTCCATTTGAGTCTAACTAATACTTTGTACAATTACAGAGAATCCCTTTGACTAGAGCTATATCCTGACGGCCTCTTTCGTAGACACCAAGGAATTTGTTGGACTCCCCGCACTAAGATGCTCTATGATACTGTCGTTTGTGTTATTGCTTTCACCAGCCATCTTCCGCTGACCATGCAAAAGATGTTGCACTTGCTGAAACATGACAGCATCGATGATGTATATATTGACATGCCGCCTAGACATACCTGTAGATACTGTTCAATGGATGAGATTTTTCGTATGGAAAAGGTGAGTGATTTTTTAAATAAAAAATTACTCACTTCATAGCACACTTAAGACAAGGAAATTTTATTATTCCCTTGCGTAACATCTAGAAATTTAGCTCTATTGACACCCGTTTCAGATTTATGGGCATTCTTGGTGATGTTGGTGATGGCATGCTCCCTCTAGCAGCTAAAATTAAGATCTCAACAAGGAACCACAGAAACTCCTACTCCAAAATTTTGCTTAAAATATGTGTGCCATTCCTAATCGTCCCTTCTGTACTTTCTGCGCTTGGTTGGCCAAAGAGTTATTGCAGATTCCGATCTTGGCACTTCCTAACGGTTGCGAGGCCTTCTACAACCACTGGCACGCATGTGGTCTTTACATTTTTCATTTTCATCAATTTCTATTTGGAGATCTTTGTACTCGCGCAACTTCCCAGTTTCCTTGACCATCACGTTGACGACATTCCGAATGGTCATCGATCAGCAAAGAATATCTCTCTTTTTTGTTTTTTTAGCGAACTTTCCTGTTGGTAATAATGGGCGCGTCCCATATAAGTGTGATTAATTTTGATAACTTTTTCATGGGTATGTATTCACAATATCTTTTGCGGTACCGACGGAGATAACTGCCCACTTATATGTTATATTGGTACGTATACTCCGTTAGTGCCAAAGTAGTACATCCCTCTACCACGTGACTGATATATTTTTCTGCCAGGCTGCGTATGTTAGTAGGCAGTTTTAGGATCACCCTCTGATTTGGTACTTAGTACTTGCTGTCGTCTACCATTCCGTTTCCTCCTTCAAATCCAAGCCACTCAACTACTTCGTAGACGTACCTCTTTGTCTACTGCTGGTTGGTGAATGTCTTAAAAAAAAATTATGCTTCGGCTCTCCGTATAGTACTTCTATTTTCCTCTTCCCTGCTGAAATTAGTTTTCTTGTTGGCGTCCGCGTTAGTGGTTTCTTTAGATCTTTTCCTGGATATCGCTCTTCCTTATTATCTTTATGAGTATGGCGCATTCCTCCTGAAGGAAGAATGTTTACTAATCCTTTGGCATTACATCCTCTGTTGAATCCTGTTTCAGATTTCTAGACCCTTTGAAGACGTTGGTGATGATCCCTCCAACAGTTTAGAGTCCAGATCTCAACTAGGAATCACAGAGCCTATTACTCCAAGACTATCCATAAGATCTAACGGTGCAATCTTCTGCACATCTTGCGCGCTAGGTTGGTGGTTAATAATTGTTGTAGATTATTATTGTCAGTTTAGTACTCCTTCACAAAGACTCCTATTCTAGGATTTCCCTTAGAATATACACTTCATCCGAGCCATTATTGGTCGTCTGGCTATAGTCTGGATTTATTTCTATTATTTTTTCCCATCAAATTGGGTCTTTGGAGGCTGACGCGTATTTGGTAGCTCCACAAAATCTCGAATAAAGTCGCTTAAAACTGTGAGAAATGATGTCGAATTAAAGCGTGGATAATTCTACATTGACTGATATAAATTAGCAATAGTATGGATATTTCATATAGTTGATATTTGATTAAATTATATCAATTGAACAGAGCATCACAAAAGTGTATATAAGAAACTTGGAAAAGGGACAAAAGATCTGACATAAGCTGTGAATCATAAAATCTTCAGTGAATGACAATAAGCTAATTTTTAGGTAAGATGAAAACCAATGCAAGTAGTGCGGGAGTACTATAGAAGAAAGAGGGGAGCTGCCAACATAAACACAAAAAGAGCCAAAAAAGATGTCTACTCTATTAATTGTATTAGTTATTTAGTTCAGTTATAGTACAATGGCAGCTCGGTACAGGGTGTATACTGTAAATAGTTCGTGTCTGCTGAATATACAGGGCGTTTGAAATGTTGTTCTAGATCTTTTCTTTATTTTGCAGATTTCATTTTCCTGTTTTGCGTTACCTTAACAGATCGGTATAAATGTGCCTTCAAATATTCTCTAGGAGCTCTTAATGCACCTCCATTGTAGACGGGTGTTTACCTGTGGAACGGTTAATAAATAGAATCTTCTTGGCAAGCGGACGAGGTGAACGCACTGACGCAGAATAAAACGCGAATTTCTGATGAAACATATGAAACCATATCTGGACGCAAGTGGGCAGGGGGAAGTACACGCGGCTAGACTCGGAAACAGAAGAAACAAAAGACTCAGCTGAAGAATTATAAGAAGCATGAAAACTTAAAAAGAACGTCCCACAAACACCTACACTCCCCACCCTATGATGATAAATAGAAACTTAAAAGAAGCAGAGAAACAAAAAAAGAAGCATTTCACGAACACCTACACCTCCCATCCTATATTCCTACCACATGTGTCATGTGGCTCTCGCTACTGACAATAAGTTTGTCCTATACCCAATCCAGCGAATGCAGCCGGTCCGGCGGTATATAATACATGTTATATTAGATTTAAACAATGTATTGTATAATCGAAAAATTGCTTGCAAATAGAATAACATTATTTATAGAATCTAATAATATACTGTCAACTAATCAGCACGGATTTAGAGTAAACCGCTTTACAATTTCTGCTATACTAAGTTTCCTAGATCATATTTACAAAAATCTTGACCAGGGTAACAAAGTCATGGCATTGTTTGTAGATTTATCTAAAGCATTTAACTGCGTGGACCATGATACTTTACTTAAAAAAGTGGAGGGTTATGGGTTACGTGGTCAATGCAAAAAAAATTTAAGATACTATCTGATGAACAGAAAACAGTTCGTTGAATATTATGGCACGAGATCGGAGGAAATGGACGTTAATATTGGAGTTCCCCAAGGCAGTGTCCTGGGTCCGCTCCTGTTCTTATTATATGTTAACTGACGATCTACCGGTAACCGTAAAGTGCAACAACAGAGACGTTATTACGAAAATAATCCAGCTGAACTCGATCTTGACTTTGAAAACGGAGTGTAGTGCCTTCATAGGTAGCACCAGGGTCCATACCTCATCGCACCCGCTAGACAACATCACTTACAACAGTCATCCAGTTCGAATACCATACGATTGCTGTAACCATCTCCCGGAGAAATCCAAACTCCCAAATTTAAAGCCACTGAAGTTAAGCAACCTCAACACGGACGATCTAAACATCGCCAAGCATAAACTAGATCAATACTCGGACGATCTAGATAAAATCATCAATGAACCATTCATCAATAAGAACATTTCTTGGTTCACGTACTTTACGATAACTTTGATTATCATCATATTCGTAATCTGCAAATGCAGAAAAGGCAGAAGAGACGCAAGGATCGGTATCTCCCTATCCAACGATCAACCACCGCGACCTCCACAACCACCGAAGTCCAAGCTTTTCAGTGGATATGGACATTTACTCCCCAAAAGAAGACCAAGTGTAAATATTCGTGAAATCCCCGAGGATATCGAACTAAATCCCTAGTAGAGTGTTTATACCGGAGCTGGGCCTCCCCCCACCACTTTTCTTGACGTCATAGCCCGGGGGGGGGGGGGCAATTAGTGTGGTAGGGGGCAATTAGCGTGGTGGGGGGCAATTAGTGTGGTGGGGGGGTCAATTAGTGTGGTGGGGGTACTTAGTATGGTGGGGAGTAATTAGTATGGTGGGGGTAATTAGGGTGGTGGGAGGCAATTGCTGCGGTGGGGGTAATTATTGAGTTGGAGGGGGGTAATTGGTGTGGTGAGTAGGATGTAATGCTATGACGTTACAATCTTATTCACGGGAGTGGGGGTAACCCTGTCCCTATAAATACAAAAGAGGAGTTAACATATGATCATTGAATAGGCTAGGTTCCTATAGTAAAGATTAATTATGCATTCGTGTACGTCTTGTGGTAAAAGCTTTACACGTAGCGACAATTTACGTCGTCATGAAAGACAATCGTGTGGTAATGAGGGACCTTTCGCAAAGCGGCCCAGAGTTGATTCAACTCCTTCAACATCATCTACTAGTATGCAAACATGTGATTGCTGTAATGTGACTCTAACAGCAACTCAGATGAAATCACATAGAAGAACACTGCAGCATAGGACAAATTCATGTGTCCCTATGATGGATGGTGTAGCTATTGTCCAAACGGCTTTCAAGAACAGAATCATAACATATCGAGTGCATTGTGAAAATAATTATCTGGATTACACAATGTTTTTTAACGAAATCAGACCAAAGATTCTAAATCTGTTGGAGGAAGTGCTGAGGATTCATAAAACAGTGAAAGTAAATATGGAAACTTTCGCCAGGTACATTCTACCAGCTCAAGACATAATTGAAATGAAATCATTTAATACCTCCAATAGTATTTTGGATGAATCCATGAATTTAAATGATGTTTTGGATAGTTTTGTAGATTCTATGGTTATGCAAAGTACTGAGTTTCAAGAACGTGATTCAGGTATGCAAATATTTTTGTAAAGTATAAAAAAAATGATTAACCATTGTCTATTTTTTAGGTTGGGCACTCGAAAGAATTGCTTTTGTTGAAATTAATGTTAACAAGTACAGTCCTTTGGGTGGTTCATCATACATAAAATTGCCGAAATATATTGAAAATAGGAAGGCTGTGGTGAATGTACAGAACCAGGACCAATGTTGCTTTGCTTGGGCTGTGACGTCAGCGTTGTATCCCCCAAATGGCCATGTATCTTACACATCATCATATCCACATTTTTCAAGGGTATTAAATGTAACAGGTATGAATTTTCCAATAAAATTACGAGATATATCAAAATTTGAGGAAATGAATAATATTTCAATTAATGTATACGGTTTAGAGGAGAAATTTGAAAATAATAGGGTTAAGTATGAAGTTGTTGGACCTTTACGTTACTCGGGAAGAAAAATGTATACTCACATAAATTTATTGCTAATTTCGAGTGAATGTGTTGGTGACGAGAATCATCACTGTAATAACGATTGTGCTAATAGTCACTATTGTTGGATAAAGGATTTATCTAAGTTAGTTTCCACCCAAGTTTCTGGTAGCGATCATAAGAAACATTTTTGTGACGGGTGTTTACTTTACTTTAATAATGAACGTCACTTATTTCAACACCAGAGAAATGACTGTAATCATATTTACACAACAACACCCACAACGAAATTTCGAATTAACAAATTTGGTAAAGAAGTTGCTGAGAATATATTAAAATTTGAAAACATTGAGAAACAAATGCGAGTACCATTTGTAGTATATGCTGACTTTGAGTCTATTTTAAAACCTATCAATACGTGCGAGCCAAACCCCGAACGCTCTTTCACGAATAAGACCTTTAAACATGAGCCTTACTCTTTTGCATATTACATTAAGTGCTCTTTTGACAATTCTCTCTCCAAGTTTAATTTGTATCGGGGATGTGATGCAGCCCAAGTTTTTGTAGCGCGTATAGAGGCTGACTTAAGGAATATATATAACACACATATGAAATATATAGTCCCAATGGGAGAACTCACAGCGCAAGAAACCGAAAATTTTCAGAATGCGACCGCGTGTGGTATATGTGGGGGGCTTTTCGAGGGAGAGGATGTTAAAGTTCGGGACCATTGTCACTTAACAGGTAAAGTAAGATTTGGTGCTGCACATTCGGTCTGTAACTTAAATTACAAGTTACCCAATTTCATACCTATTATATTTCACAATATGAGTGGATACGATAGTCATCTGTTCATCAAAGAGTTGTGTAAATACAAGGATAAGGTTGGGGTAATAGCGCAAAATAAAGAAAAATATATATCCTTTACGAAACACCTTTATATGCACGATTATGTTGATAAGAAAGGGGTTACAAAGAAGAAATATTTACAGCTACGATTTATCGATAGTTTTAAATTTTTGTCAGCTTCATTACAAAATTTAGGTGCGAATTTAGAGGACGATCAGTTGAGAACAACACGTAGTTTTTATAATGATGATGATAAATTTAATTTAATGAGACAGAAGGGGGTATTTCCATATAGTTTTATAGATAGTATAGAGAAATTAAATGTAACTGAATTACCATCTAAAGAGGAATTTTATGATAATTTAAACAAAGAGCACATATCAGATGCAGATTATTTGCGGGCTAAGGATGTTTGGAGATTATTTGAATGTCGTTGTCTTGGCGATTATTCAGATATTTATTTGAAATCAGATGTGCTTCTTCTATGCGATGTGTTTGAAAATTTTCGGACAATTTCTTTAGATAAATATAAACTAGATCCAGCCCAGTATTATACAGCTCCGGGATTATCATGGGATGCAATGTTAAAATTAACCGGAATAGAGTTAGAATTGTTAACGGATATCGATATGATTCACTTCTTTAAAAGGGGTATAAGGGGTGGAATAAGTCAATGTTCAGAAAGAAAACATATTGCAAATAATAAGTTTCTGCCTGATTACGATCCCAATGAGCCATCATCATTTCTCACATATCTAGACGCCACGAATTTATATGGACATAGTATGTCAAATATGTTGCCCACGGGGGGCTTTACGTGGCTGTCTGAGACAGAAATCGGTGATTTAGATATTATGAATATCTCGGATAATAACCCCCATGGGTACGCCCTTGAAGTAGACATACATTATCCAGAACACTTACACGACTTGCACTCAGATCTTCCCTTTTTAGTTGAAAATATTGTGCCACCCATTTCAAAATCAAAATTAAAAAAGTTAATACCAAATTTGAATGATAAAAAAAACTATGTAGTGCACTACGTAAATTTAAAGCAGGCTATTAATAATGGGTTAGAGGTTACTAAAATACATAGAATTCTTAAATTTAATCAATCTAGGTGGTTAAAGAAATACATAGACTTAAACACCGAGATGAGAAACAAAGCGACAAATAAATTTGAAAAAGATCAATATAAATTAATGAACAACGCCGCGTTTGGTAAGACAATGGAGAATGTGGAAAACAGAACAGATATAAAGTTGGTTACTCATTGGGAGAGTATTAGACGCAGTATGGGTGCAAATGCATTAATAGCTCGTCCAAATTTCAAAACATGTTCGATATTCACTGAAGATTTTGTGGCGATCCATATGGGGAAACAGAAGGTAGAGTACACTAAACCAATTTTTATTGGCTTTTGTGTCTTGGAATTGTCGAAAACGGTGCTGTACAATTTTTTTTATAATGTAATTAAAAGAGAGTTTGGAGATAAGGCTTCATTATTGTATACTGATACTGATAGTCTAATTATTAAAATTTTAACAGAAAATTTTTATGACTTTATGATAGAAAACCAAGATAAATTCGATACTTCGAATTATCAGCACGGTAATATATTTAATGTACCTAAAGGCCCACCGATTTTAGGCAATTTTAAAGATGAGTTTCCCGCGGATCCAATAATTAGTTTTTATGGCACGGGAGCAAAAGCTTATTGCGTGCAATCTGTGGGTAGCAAGTTAAAAAAAGCAAAAGGTGTGAAGAGATCTGTCATTCAAAAAGAGTTATCAATAGACGACTATAAGCAAATCGTTGAACAGGGTGGCTTAATATTCAGAAAGATGAATACATTTCGAAGTCAATTGCATGATATTTTCACCGAAGTAAAGAACAAAGTGGCTTTGTCTCATCATGATAATAAGCGCTTTGTCATCCCCAACACAACAAAAACTTTACCGTGGGGTCACTCTGACATACAATTTTTTCAAACCGAGCAAGAACAAAATATTCGGTGGTTAATGGCTGCTATTAATGACGTCCAAAGTAGCACTGGTGAAATGGATAAAATGGATCTTTTACTTGCGGCAATAGCTGAGTTAAGCCAGCAATCGTGATTAAAAGATGACATTTTGTTTAACGTAAAAGTCCAGAATTTTGTAAATTATTTTTAGCTTGTTTGTGTATTTTTCTGTAAAGACATTGTAAACTAATTATAGTTTGGATAAGTAACTAATTTAACATTAGAAGTAGATGTTTTGTTGAACACACAGTTCTAAAATATTATAAATTATGTTAACTCTAGATATGTACTATACTGTAAAAAAAAAACATTGTAAGTTAATTTCATGCTTTACACGTAGTAATATGTAATGTATATATATATAGTAATATGTATATGTAGGAATATGTAATTGTAAATAAAATGTTAATGAATTGAAGAACCCCTTTTTATTGTTGTTAACTGTTATTGTAATAAAGTATACGCAGAAAAGAATAATTATATGCCGTTACTAAGCTTTTGCACCAGAATTAATATTTAATATTTAAATAAAGCATCATTTCTTATGATAGGCACTGTACCGCAGCCTGAGTTACGTGTCGTTTAGTGAAGGACATACGGCAACAACGCTGGCATGTATTCGAGGCTTGCAAGCCGCAAGAGTTAGCGTGGGCCATGTGACAACAAGAACTCCTATCTTTTAAAGTTAAATGAAGCGTTATTTCTTATGATAGGTACTGTACCATGGCCCGTGTTACGTGTCGCTTAAAGTAGGTCATGTGGCAACAACGCTGGCGTCTATTCTAGGCATGTATGCAATCCGTAAGATTCAGTGTGGGCTATGTGGTAACAGGGAATCCTATTTTAAAATCAGGTAAAGCGTAATTTCTTATGGTGGGTACTGTACGAGTCTTTGTTACATACCGGTTAGAGTGGGCCATGTGGCAACAATGCTGGTGTCTATTCGAGGCATGTTTGCAATTCGTAAGATTCATCGTGTGTTATGTGGTAACAGGATATTCTATTTTAAAGTCAGGTAAAGTGTAATTTCTTATGGTGGGTACTGTACCACAGACTGGGTTACATACCGATTAGAGTGGGCCGTGTGGCAACAACACTGGTGTCTATTAGAGGCAAGTTTGCAATCCGTAAGATTTATCGTGGGTTATGTGGTAACAGGAAATTCTATTTTAAAGTCAGGTAAAGTGTAATTTCGTATGGTGGGTACTGTACCATAGTCTGGGTTACATACCGGTTAGAGTGGACCATGTGGCAACAATGCTGGCATGTTTGCAATCCGTGAGATTCAGCGTGGGTTATGTCGTAACAGGAAATCCTATTTTAAAGTCAGGTAAAGCGTAATTTCTTATGGTGGGTACTGTACCACAGTCTTTGTTACATACCTGTTAGAGTGGGCCATGTAGCAATTCGTAAGATTCATCGTGTGTTATGTGGTAACAGGATATTCTATTTTAAATTCAGGTAAAGTGTAATTTCTTATGGTGGGTACTGTACCACAGGCTGGGTTACATACCGATTAGAGTGGACCGTGTGGCGACAACACTGGTGTCTATTCGAGGCAAGTTTGCAATCCGTAAGATTCAGCGTGGGTTATGTGGTAACAGGAAATCCTATATTAAAGTCAGGTAAAGCGTAATTTCTTATGGTGGGTACTGTACCACAGTCTTTGTTACATACCGGTTAGAGTGGGTCATGTGGCAACAACGCTAGCGTCTATTCGAGGGATGTTCGCAAGCCGTGCGGTCCCACGTGGGTTATGTGGCAACAATGCTGATACCTACTCGAGATGACGCGATGCCTGACGTGGCGCTCAACTTTTGTGGCGTGATACATTTCAACCAATGAGGAGGAAGCATCCCACCAATTCCCTACTCCAGGAGTGGTGGAAGTAGAGGGGTGAGCGTGGGGTATTTATACTTTCAGGACGCTTCTAAGGTTCTCTTTGCCTTCAACTTTTTGAACTGTGCAGTTGTGTTGTTTGTGTTGTGTTCTGTGCCAAGTATCACTTGATATTTTAAATTGTAAGTACTTTATTTGTTATTTAAAGTTCGATAATTAGTCTCATAATGGTGAGAAATAATGTCTCTGGTGGCAGCCGTAAAAAGGCAGACGAATCTGAGGCTAGGAATGCTCAGAGGATGATGCAGGGTGTGGCTATTTTGACCAATTTTGTATCGGGCCCTGCTACCACAGTAGGTGCGTCGGTAACGACATCGAGCAACGTAATATATGCTGCGGCTCCGGTGGCACAATTCGTTGTGGCCGGGGCATCTAATAATAATGTACCGACGCCAAGTGGTAGCGCAACAGGTCCGACACCCCTAGGACCTGGTGCAGGAAGTATGGGCCCGACTTATACTATAGCAGGTAGGCCGGGATTAGGGGTAAATATAATTTCCAATGTTAGAATCCCGGCCTCAAACGCAACACATGCCACACCTAATGAAACCTCTGGCGCAAGTACTAGCACTGGCATTCGTGGGTCAGTTTATGGCGGTCAACAAAGGCACGCGGTAAACCATCCTGACGTGGACATTCATCCTGTAATTCATATCTCCGACGACGATGCTAGAGGAATTCATTCCGATAGCACCGAAGTCGCAGATTTACAGGATCGTGAAAACGATTTCCTCGATGCTGAGGAGCTTATTCGTTTAGATGCAAAAGTTAAAGCATCTAAAAGAACAGCTTCTGCATCGAGGAGTCAGGATGGGCGTCGCGTTACCTTCCATCCCTCTTGTGCATCAATATCATTGGTTACTAGTGATGACTCTGAGGACGACTTTGTGAAACCGCCAGAAGCAAAAAAGCCCAAAAGGGGCGTAATTCACAACGATGACTCTGATGATGACTTTGTTGTAAAGCCTAAGGCAAATTTCAAAAATAAGAAAGTAGGGAAACCTAATAGTAGTAAAACAAAGTCATCATCGGTGGCATCGGGGAGTGGTAGGGGCAGGGGTAGGGGTCGACGTGGTGCAAACCCCAACACAAAGTCGTCGTCGGCGGCATCAGGGCGTGGTCAAAGAAGGGTTAATCCACCAACACCGGACTTTTCCGACGCTCCTAGACATATTATTCAAAATATTATTGATTTACATACCAATTTACCTGAGCCGATAACCCCTATTCTCGAGGATCCTCCTAGGCCTGTGATAAAGACTGTAGGCAGAGGCATAGGAGGAAAGGGTAGACTGATGAACCTTAACGGCGAGGTAAATCGCGACGCGGCTCAAAGTCCAGTGTTAGGTGGTAGATTTGACGACGCCGCATTAGAACAACCAAGCTGTTCTTATGCGGTGCCGCCACGTCCATCCTCAGGTGGCAACGCCGCGCTAGAAGGAGCTGGCACTTCTAGCGCGGCGGTGTCATCACCGCTCCGAACACCAAGTCGGAATTCTACAGATTCCGACATGACGTTCGAGGCGGTACCACAGCTCGAACCTGCGGAGGAAATCGTAGCGCTGGAAAACATTGAGATTGAAAATTTATTTGTCCCGTCACCAGTGGCACCGATTCAGAATCCTTCAGATTCTGATTCGGATTGCGATTTTCTTTCGCAGGAAGCGGACCGAGATTTGTTTCGAAGTGCCTTTAAAAAACTCAAAGATTTAAGGGTACAAAAGAAACAAAAGTATGATAATGATGTAGCGGCGTGCGCTAATGATAATTTGTTAGAGCTGCAGGCTGAGGCACAGGAAGCCAATGTCGAACAGCGGCTTCAGCAAGCAGAAAATTTGAACGTAGAAATTGAGAGGTTACAATCTCAAATTAACCGATTAAACATCGAAAGGGAACAAATTATCGTTAGCGCAAATGCGGAGAGGATTGAGGCCCGCCATATAATGGAGGGCGTCAATAATCGCCGCAACGCCGCGGCTAAGTCCCGTCGAGAGCTGGAAGGTCTTGACAATAAATTAAAAGTTCTTGGCCAGAACATATAAATAAAGGCAAAGAGGTTGTAAAGCAATTGTATATATATTAATTATTATGTTTATTTTTCAGTAGTTTTGTTAGTTTATTTATTAGATAATAGTATAAAATTTTGTATGGTTTTTAAGTATAATTAGTGTAAGTTCTTATGTTTAATTGTAAATATTATTAGTTTGTAATTGTAAAATATATTATTGAAAAAAATATAAAAAAAAGTTAAAATATTGGGTAAAAAAATATATAAAAAAAATTATGAAAAAAAAAATAAAAAATTATTGGTTAAAAAAATATATAAAAAAATTAATAAAAGAGAAAAATCAAAAGATCTAAAAAAAAAAAACCCAAAAAAAAAAAATATTATTTAGTTATAAGTATCACTAATATGTTATCAATAATGCCTGTAAAAATAATTAAAACTTAATAAATTAATAAATAAAATTGATCTTGTCATTTTGTCACCGTAGTCACCCCCCCCCCCCCCCCTCTTCCCTTACAACCTCTTCCCTTCACAACCCCTTCCAAAACCTTTCCTAATTACAGATATATTCACCCCCTCCCAACCCCCACCCCCACCCCCCCCTCCCGTTTACCCAAACTGTTTGCGGGCGTAGCCCGCAAACAGTCTGGGTACCTCAACACGATTTCGCGAAGCGCTTCGCGCTTCGCTCAATACCCGACCCAAGACACGCGCGCGCGGAATTCCGGGCCTCTCCTGCGACGAAAATCGCGCATGCGCAGTTTCTCGTAAGGCTCCAAAAAGTCACGCCTAAGCGCTTTGTCCTAAGATGTGTTTAATAATTTAGACCCCTTGTGGATAGCTTTTACACTAAATATTTTTGGTTTTAACTGTGGAGAATTCATAAAATATTTTCTGTTTTAATGGGCGATTTTTTAGTAAAATAAGTAAATGCCTATTATGATATGTACAATATTCGCATACAATTTATCTAAATTCAGTATCTCTTTCTATATGTTTCTGCATCGGATGCAAATGTAGTCCGCATCCGAGCAGGTTAGGAGGTAACCATTTGTAGTGACATCAGCAGGTCCTCGTGGTTCCTCCGTAACCCATGATAAATATGAGGACTGACCACTCGTCAGTTACAGGATCTTGATACCACACTCGTTCAGGCCATATCAATGGTATGACATTCGGTAAGGTCAAATCACTGGTGGGGAAGATGGTTGGATCTTAAATAGTATCCATATTAAAGCAAATGAAGATAAGTATACTAGTTTCTTATTATATAAGTAGATTTTTACCCCTCACTTTATTTAACACTTAAAATAGAAAGTAAAAAATAAAAATTTTCACATTTAGATATATTTATTTACAAAAAAAAAAATATATTTATTTACAAAAAGAACATTTATTTACAAAAAATAATCTAAGAACTAATAATCAATACATTTACAATATATACATTTATAACATAAATTCATCCTGCTCTTCGGGAGAATCTTCATCATCCTCGTAGTCCGAGTCGCTAGCACTTATCGACTCTGTCTCCAATGACCAAGCTGATGGAGACGAGGGTCTGCTTGGCGGCTCCACTTCCATTGATGATGAAGGACTGTTTGACGGGCCTGCATCCATTGGTGGTAATGGCTCCCACCAATCACTACTGTCTGGACCTTCTTCATCCTCCAAATCTTCCAGATAGCGCATTTGTACCACCCAATTACTGCTATCTGGACCTTGCCCATTATATGAGAGCCCCAACATTACGTCGTATTCCCAAAAAGGTGTTGTGAACTCTGTGGAGTCGCTGGACGTTACTTCGTTATCTTGGGAAGCCATTTGTTTTCACCAGATTTGCAGTTTAACTGAGGACCAAGAGACGAGGAGTTTCTTATATTAACGTACCCCCACTCCAACATACCCTACATTAACAAGAGTGGGGTAGTAAGTTCCTTAAAGACGATTTTTAAATTATCAAAGTCATCACCAATATAATAGCACATGAGTTTAAAGACTGTATGACGATTTACCCTCACTTTAATTTACACTTAAAATAGAAAGTAAAAAAAAAGCAATATTTTTATAAAATATATTTATTTACAGAATAAAAAACAACAAAAAAACAAATTAACCTAAGAACTAACCTAAGAACTAACCAAATACTTTAACTAAACTATTTACATATAAACATATTTACAGTCACAATTTATGGATTTTGATTATTACAAATATTGCAGATCTCCACTGGCCTAATTTGGTACAGCGGATCTCTGCAACATTTGCAATAACCCCTTTCGCCATCCGTCAGGCGTGTTGTGGCGTGGTAGTCGACGTGTCGATGTAAGGAGAGGTTGACGCGCTGTTGGTATGCTATATAACACCCATAGCAAATATGATATTCTGCACCATCCCTTGTTTCAATAGCCACAAACGTCTTGGTGGTGCAGAATAACTCATCCCTGGGGTTCCCTCTTAGAAGGTACTTCTCACAAACATCCTCATCATTGAATGCATCCGCAACGATGCCATCATCTGAGTCTGCATCCGTATCTTCATCATCATTTAATTGCCCTACGACAACATCCTCTTCGTCAACCTCTGGGCCATCTTCCCCCTCGACACCACCTTCTACAGCTGCCACATCTGCGTCGCCTTCATCGTCACTCCACAAATTGTTGACCAAGTCGAACTCCGCCAACCAGCTCAAAAATTGTAAATTGGCATACCCAGGTACACCAGCCATGAAATTTGGTACAGCTGCCATTGTATATACACGAACTTGCGTAAACGTAAACGTAGGGTAGGTTGTAATGTTGAAAATCAACTGACTTGTATCGAGTCACCTCCTCGTTTATATCCTCTTTGTAGCCGGTCACGTCATATCATCTCTGACGTCAGCACCCTAAACATCTACTTAAATGTGAATGAACGAGAAGAGGAACTTAGTCAGTATTTTGCTTTCATACTATCTATATATTGTAAAGTGTTAATAAGTATTAAAATGCCTTTTCCAAAAGAGTGGGAATCCAAACCAACCGTTGCAGCATATCCATTTCGTACGGATGGCCAAATTGTGTGTCATAATTGTTACGTGTCCTGGCCGAAGATATATATAAATTCATGTACTGGATTGTGTGTAAATTGTGTAAAGGAGAATCCCGTGCCAATTAAGAGATGCCAAGAGGTTCGAGGAAGACGTTCAGGTGAGCGTCAATGCCGCAAGTGTCTCCAGCTGCTGACTCGCACAAATTTCGGAATAAACAGAGATGTTTGTCTTATGTGCAGCGTGGACTATCCATTAAGACAGCGGTGTATAGCTTGTGATAAGTATGGGGATGATTGCTGGAATAATATATGCAGCAAATGCAGAACAGACAAAATATTATGCGAACATGTTGGTCATTTTTATGCAACTTTGACGAGTCACTACAGAAAATGCTGGTGTGTAAGTCAAGAAATCCAGTTCTTGAGGCTGGGGATTTAATTAGGATGTTCGTTCTTTATTGTATTTTTTTTGCTTTTTGTAAATATTGAGATTTAGAATATTCCACATATTTTTGTTCCAAATAAAACATATTTCAATTAATTGTTTTTTTTTCCTTCTGTTAACTTACTGAAATATAAAATGTAAATAGTGTTGCAGTGAAATAAAGCAATTCAATAATCAATCTTGGACGCTTAAATAAAACAATAATGTCAGAAACATATTTTATTTCCTTATTACTGATACATAAGTAAATATATAAATTGATTATGTATATTTTACATGGTTTAAAGTTTTATAAATTATACAACATCCATTTTGTCAATCCAAGAGTTGTGTTCTTTGGAAAGTCCAAGCCATTTGACAAATATTTTGTTTTTCTTTTTTTTCAAAACCTTCTCCACTAGATATATATCAGGATATTTAGTTTTTTGTAACTCCATTTCATAAAAACATCCTTTAATTGGTTGTCCATACATATCTTCAAGCTGGTAAGTTGTTGGGTTAGTTATATTGATTTTGACAATTTTGAAAAGTTCAGTTGAAAAATTGACTGTAAAACCTTTTTCAAATACACCTTTGTATGCACTTATTCGAACTACATCACCAATGTGAAACTTCGGTTTTAAAGCAATTCTAATGTGATTATACGCATCCAAACGTGTGGTTGGTTTAACGTCAGCGGGTTTCAAACCAATCGTGCGATGTATTTTATTGTTGTACATTTTTGTAATGTTTGATAGAATATCGAGCCATTTGTATTTACCCCTAGCTGAGAATTCTTTATATAACCAATTTTTTAATGTTCGTATCACTCTCTCAACAATTGCAGCCTTTTTCGTACTATATGTAGAGTAATGATTAATGGCATGCTTTTTCATTAAAGTAGAAAAGTTTTTGTTGTAAAATTCCGTACCCTGGTCGCTTTGAAGATTCTTAGGTGAGTAGTTCGATTTTTGCAAAATGCTCCTCATACCCTTCGTAATTTCTATACCAGTTTTATTTCTTAAGGGTCTTGTCCACACATATTTCGAATAGCAGTCGATCACTACGAGGATATATCGATAACCTTTGTTAAGGTTCGCAAATGGCTGCATTTCAGCCAAATCCATTTGCCATAAATCGCCATAGCCCTTGATAATGGTTCTTCTTCTACGAAAATTTTTTCGGGGTAACCTGTGCAGTTCCTGCACAACGGCCTTCTTTGTAGCACTAATTTCCATGTTAACTTATTGGATCGAATGGGTGTGCAGAGAATACACTAAGCTGTTACATGTTTGCCGATAGACTAATTTCTAATAAGTTAGTTCTTCTAATTTATTAATTTTGTCAATTATTTTCTGAAGCTCTCTAGCTTGCTGAGAAATTGAATTTTCCACTGTTTTATGTTCCTTATCAATATTCGCTCGTATTTGTTCATTAATATACTTTTTCATCTCTGCAACAACCCGTACATTTCCTTTATCTATTTTTTTCGGAATTTCCTCATTTACATAAGTTTTTGCAGTAGCAACAGCTAACAAAACTTGACCATTAACGTACTTTTCCATTGCTGTAATAATTAAGTTAGTGGCCTCATCCATAGCCTTGCGGATGTCTGCAAAGAAGGTAGTAAGTCGCTCTTCAACATAGTTACGTGTTACACCATCCTGACTATCTACCGGTTCTCCAATGTTCTTTAAACGTTTATTCTGAATATCGAAGTGATTATCTGCAGTGAGCTTAAAGCCAAGACCTGGTGGACCGCGCACGACTAATGATTTATTAGCGCCGCCTCTTCTGCGTCCAAATTTATCAATTGTGTTGTGACCAGGTAGCATTTCTAATTACATCTGATCTGATTTAAGCATTTCACAGTATATTATACTTCCCCATTATAATTTTGTTAATAGATTATTTTTTCTTCTCTCATTTCCTCCAACAAACTAATTATTTCATTATTAACACCACTGTTACCTGCCATTTTTGAGCTATACAGCAGACGTAGACGATCTACCAACTCTTTCGGCTTATCCCAATAAACATAGTCGACACCTTCACTATTGTATATTTTCTGAAGTGGCATTTGGGGAAAGCCCAAACCAGTTCTGGATCTCGTCATTATTGTAGAAGATGTTAGTGGTTTTATAATATCACTGAATTTCCTCCATTTAGTTTTATTCAAACCCTTTTTGATATCATATTGTTTATATGCTGCTCTCGTCTTTTTTAATATTTCGCCATATATTTGATACTCCTCGTCAAAAAGAGATACTTCATCGCTGCGTAGCACTAATGGATACTTTAAAAATAGTACATCGTACAACTTAGGACTGCCAGAATACGTTCCTAGAGACTTATTACCATACCACAACGTAATATCCCCACTAGAAAACCGCACCTCGGCATTACCCATGTGTAGTTTGCCTGTATGGGGGTCTAGACGAACACCGTATACAGTGTCATATTTATAGTTGCCGGATTTTACATTTTCTAGATGTTGTTTGATTACGCCACATTTCTCTTCTACACTGCCAATGGATCTTTCTGAGCCTGGGGTACTCATTAACGACGATCTTGGTGGTGTTTCCATATAATATGCGTCAGCTGCACTATTCTCGCCATCTTCGCTACTGGTTTCTGGTGTCGCTTTAAACGTACTGGTACTAGCTTTCACATTATCTCGAGATTGTGTTGATTTTTGTGTCGGTGTTGGTGATGCCTGGTTATGTGATTTTACCAGTGAGGCAGATGATATTACTTTTAAAGGTTTTGTTATGGGTTCATACAACCTCTCGAGCGATAGCTGGGTCTCCACATTTCGACTCCTCAGCGAATTAAATTTTTTACGTACAGAATCAGTAGCCTCAACTAGCTGACGTTTCAGATTTATTTTCCCTAGCATGTGTCCATCTGTTTCACTATCACGTTTAATCATCATTTCCACTATATAAACTCACCGATGTAAACCCGGTGCTGTCTGGTGATCTATTGAAATGTTAATTACAGTACTTCATGGATATATGAAACTATCAAGTCCTTTCCTGTATCTTCCCTCATTCACTTCTCTATCCTTGTCAATTACCAGAAACCCATATTTATCTTTCCAACATTCTGCACACATTTCTTGAAATTGCTTAAAAGATACGTCTGGTGAGACGTGGTCCGAGAAAATGTGATGTAAATTCATATCGTCCTGTTTGAACATCGCTATAAAATTACTGTTATCCCTCACTAACTGTTTCGGCACGCGAGAATATGTTTGCGCCAGATAAAAACAGTCTACATTTCTGTGGCGGCCCATTGAGAAAAATGCGCGAATTACGTCTTGCTTTTCACATATAACATCATCGAATATAAAAATAGAATCGGGTTTGGCGTCAGATGGTTGCACTATTTCAGCATTATTACTAAAGGTGTAAAATCCTAATCCCTTAATTGGTGCTAATATGTTACGCAAGAACTCATACTTGGGTTGATTTAAAGACTTTGAATATAGGTATATATTTGCAAAACGTAATCCAACGGGGTTAGTAATCAGCGATATCATTAAATTCGTCTTTCCACAGTTACTCGGACCGATTAGAAGTCCACGAACAGTTGACGGAAGTAGTGGCCCATGACGCGATTCAATTTGTAATCCATATCCAACTTTTTCATCCAAATTATCTATAGAAAACTTCTGTCTCTGCTTTACAATACGCATTGTAGCAAGGTTGAAGACTATATAAATAGATGTACGCATTGCAACTGTTATTTAAATGTCGTCGGTCAAGCAGCGCACAAGTAAAAACCATCGTTTTTTAAAGGCCGGTAAGGGGTTAGTAAATTCCCTTATAAATAAGCTTCCATTTGAACTTCATTTGCCAGGTGGTTACCAGTATTGTGGTCCAGGTACCAAATTACAAAAAAGACTAGCGCGAGGTGATCCAGGAATAAACAAACTCGATGCTGCATGCAAGAAGCACGATATTGCGTACGATCAAAACACGAATGATTTAGTAGCTCGACATAGAGCAGACTATCAACTTGAACACGCTGCTTGGAATCGAGTTAAATCCAAAGACGCAAATTTGAGGGAAAAGGCCGCCGCGTGGTTGGTTACAACTATAATGAAGGGAAAACAACGTCTTGGTATGGGATTTAAGTCAAAATCTGGTACTAAAAAAAGAAAAAATACAGTTAAAAAGAAGAGCAAAAGAAAGAATAACCTAAGAAAGATAGCTTTTGGTGCTGGAATAGTGAGCAAGGTACGTGATGATTTACGTAAAGCTGATGGCAAGCGATTTGCAGCTAAGAATACACGGAAAGTCATGCAAATAGCACTTCAAGCTGCACGACGACACATGAGATCGGCTGGAGGAAAACGCAATATCCGTACACCTCGCATAATACCAATTCCGAAAGTTGGTGGAATTCTACCTTTGATACCAATTTTTGCTGGATTATCGGCGTTAGGTAGTTTAGCCGGCTCTGCAGCTGGTATAGCCAAGGCTGTACATGATGTTAAAACCAGCAGAGAGGAACTGGCTGAAAAAAGCCGTCACAATAGACATATGGAAGCAATTGCTGTTGGGAAAAGTGGCAAGGGACTATATTTGAAACCATATCGTAAGGGATTGGGCCTCTATCTAAAACCACAAAATTCAAAAAACTACTAGACACTCTACCTCGAAAACCTCTCACTAACATCGATCTTAAATATTATGCTGAGAAGATGAAGGTGCCCTATTTTCGGGGTATATTTATGCGCGACACTTTACCAAATTCCGGACCACATCGCAATGAATCCGCCATCATAAATTTGGATACTATAGATGGCCCGGGAACACACTGGGTGGCATATAAAAAACGTGGTAGTTTGGTCACATATTTCGATAGTTTTGGCAATTTACCCCCACCAAGAGAATTAATTCTGTACTTGCGCAATGGTTCAACGTTTACGGATAAAATCTACTACAATTATGAGCGTCAACAAAATTTCAACACAGTGTGGTGTGGTCATTTGTGCTTAAAGTTTCTTTCTTCGAAAGTTAAATAAAACTCCCCAAATGGCATCTGTGACTCCATCGATGGATCGAGAGGCAATTAAACGGATGGGCCACTCATTGATTGCTTTCTCTAGACTACGCAGCTTGTTGAAGATGAGTAAAGAGCAACTTTCAGATATGCCTAAAGAAGTAATGATTGCATGCGCCCCTTATGAAATTGCGTTAGTGTGGGAGAAATTACCCAAACATCTTCAGGATGACATTGATATTTTAAAATACCAGTACTGTCAAGAACATTATTCTCTTGAAGACGAAAATAATGTTGATGTTAACGATGGTCCGTCCCCTCGAAAAATATTTTGCTGCTACTGTAAAGTGGACGGAGTGAACGTGGCGTCAAATAATGATATAAATCTATCTCCATCACCGCCCAAGAAAAGAAAATTAATACACAACTACTGCTGTAAACCGCAATAAAGGCATGCACAATCTCCAAAAACATCAGTCATGTCACGCACTTTCACTTTATCAAGCCGCTCAAGCGTGCTCAGTGCAGAGTTTTATCCCCCGATTGAACTAGATATGGGCTGTCGATATGGTCTGGGATTAACCGGATTTTATTCATACAATTCTATATTTAATATAGACGAGACAAACAATGGTTTTTGCTATAGGACTTCACCGAAAGTAGCTCTCACATTTATCCACATACCGTACGGAGTCTATGAAATTGATGAAATATATAATGCAATACTGAAAGCTATGCCAACTAACAAAAATGAAGAAAAAGAAAAATTATTTCAACTGCGAGCAAACAACAACACAATGAAATGTGAGATAAGATCAAAATATGGAATTGACTTTACACAAGCAAACTCTATTGGTAGTCTGTTGGGATTTGAACCGACATATTTAGCGCCAAACAAGACTCACGAGTCGACACTCCCTATCGATATAATGAAAGTAAGAATGATACGTGTAGATTGCAACATTATTTCCGGAGCGTATCTGAATGCCATTAAATCCCATACAATGTTCGAGTTTGACATAGATGTTGAACCTGGTTACAAACTTACCAGGGAGCCGGCCAACATCATATATTTGCCTGTTACACCTGAAGGGCGTCAGTTTATCGACAACATTACTCTGCACATATTGGATGACAATGGAGATTTAATTAATTTTCGAGGTGAGAAGATTATTGTGAAGCTAGAATTAAAACAGTTTTAATATTGTAATAAGTACAATGGGTTTCCGATATAATCAACAACGGCTAGCACATCACCGATATAATGTAATCAGTCCTAAAAAGAAGAATGAGAGTGGAAATCGATTCATTCAACGTGTGCATCTTAAACGGTCAAGACATAAATTATCAGCTAAGGACCGCGCATTTCTTCTATCCATTGGTTTAAAACTGAGACAAAATTAAATAATCATGGTGGCTATTACATCTAGTGAAAAACTTGAGGTGTTCGGCGAGCCAGTATTTGATCAGTCACTTGTAAGTTTACATGAACATACATATAAACCGTATGGCTCACCATACTACAGAAACTCTGATGAAATACGCATTCCTGTCAATTTTCAAGACCTCATACTGGATATTGCAGACAGTTACATTTATATAGAAGGAAACTTTACTCCTAGCGACGCTACCAAGAGCTGTTATTTATCTAATAATGCACTAGCTTTTCTGTTCGAGGAAATCAGATATGAAATGGGTGGTGAGCAAGTGGCTGTCGTTAGGAAACCTGGTATCACTACCACAATGAAGACTATGGTATCATATGGACAAACACATTTGCGATCACTACTAACTGCAGGTTGGGGTCTCAACGAACAGAAGCAAGATATTTTAGATAATGTCAGTCATGTTTTCAGTGGTAAGCTACCTCTTAAATTCCTCATGGGATTTGCAGAAGATTACATCAAAGGAATTTTGAATGCAAAGCAGGAATTAATTTTGATTATAGCACGATCCTTCAAAGACTCTTACATTGGTGAGGTTGATGCACAGTTAGAAATTACCAAAATTGAATGGAAGATAAAACATATTGTGCCTGAAGATAAACAGAAACTTAAATTATTAAACAGAATTAATAAGAGTAGTAATAACGCTAGAGTTAAGATGGCTTACCGTATGTGGGATCTCTATGAATTACCTACTTTGCGTGATACTGCTTCTGACATATGGGCTGTTAAAACTACCAGCAGTCTTGAGAGACCTCGATACATTATTATCGGATTTCAAAATAATGGCAATTCCAATGATAGAACCAAGGACTCCACAAAGTTTATACATGCAGATATTAATAATATTCGACTCTATCTAAACTCTGAAGTATTTCCATATGAGCGTTGGAATTTAGATTTTGATAAGAAATTGGACTCTGCAGCTTACTATGCCTATGAGAACTTCCAGCGCAGTTATTATGATAAAGATATGAGCGAACCTATGATGGATCTTGCAGAATTCAGAAAATCTCCATTATTTGTCATAGATTGCTCCCACCAACCGGATGCAATGAAATCATCCACAGTCGACATAAAAATAGAATTTGAAACTCGAAAGACAAAGTTCCCCGAACAAACCCGAGTGTATGCACTTATTCTACATGATACTTATTTAAGCTACAGTGCATTGGATGGTTCAGTTCAAAGCGGTTTTCTTGCTGCAAAGTAAAAAATATTTATTATGGCGCAATCAAGTTATACAGCTCCTATGCTGATAGTTGACTTACAAGGTTTTCAATGTAAAAACAGTGAATTTATAGTAAAAGAATTGGCTGCTGTATGCTGTAATACTGAACAACAAGCACATTACTTTTTCAAACCACCGCATGCATTCTCATCACTTGCGCATGACAAGAAGGTACAATACCAATGGTTGGAGAAAAATTACCATGGTTTAAAATGGAGCCACGGATACATTCAACTGACAGAATTACCATTGATACTTCAGCGACTTTGCCAGAATGCAGTTAATAATTATCAATGTCAATCACTATTAGAGGATGTCGTAATTGTATGCAAAGGCAGAATGAAGAGGAATTTTCTACTTCAACATCTAAGACGGAATAAGATTATAGACTTAGATGACTATTTGCCCCTTCTACCCAGCCTTAAATTATTGAACACACCAAAATGTCTAGAACATTTTCAGTATAATAATATCAGTCATTGTGCTCTTGCAAACGCTCATTTTCTTAATAGAAGTATTATAGATTTAAATATAAAATTACAATGAGACTGTTTAAGCCTAAGGTATATTTTTCTAGATATGTAATAAGAATAGGTATATTCTTTTTAGATATGTAATAGAAATAGGTAATAAAATAAATGTAATCTTTTAACTTGGTTTTTTATTTATTTAACATCATGATATAATCCTAATAAAATAAATATCAATAAGATATTATACTATGTATTACACAATTATTTATTTGCAACAATGTAACTTAAAATAAATATTATTTATCTTCATCATCAAGCTGATATTTTTCAATAATCCCCACTGGTAGGTACTTCACTATCTCATACAGGAAACGTTTTAATTTCCTTCTAACCATATGCTCACAGAACTCATCCAAACTTAAAAAGCCTCGACAATATCTGTCACATAAATTTGCTCCAGTTTCATATGCATTACATTCTTCTTCAACACGTTGAGCTTCGTCAGCATCTGAGAAGACATTTATATCATAGACTATTGAATGCTGCGAATCTCTCCTTAAGTCCCATAGTTCACAGGACAACCTTTCGATGGCTGATTTAATGTCTTCTGCCTTCACCCATCGTTGAGCTGAATATTGCATCCACATATTTTGTTGGTAATGGTTAAACTGAAAGCAAACAAATTTGTTAAAAAATGCATATAAGAACTCTAAATTATTCACTTACTTAAGTAAGTTGTAAGCGCAGTTTAAATCTGATGGAGTTATATTGTGAAAATCAAGTTATTACCATTAACCAAAATAATAACGCCCCTGTATTTTCAAACGAGATAGCAATATTACGTTTTATAGTACTCCTACCATTCTTTCTAACTGTATTTTATTATCTAGTAGAAAATTAAAACTAAATTAAAAAAACTAATACAATTATTGTTTCTAAATTAATCGCCAAAACGTATCATTGGACTGGATTTTGCACCGACATACGTTGGAGGGCGCTGACCTAAATATGTCAATGTGTATTTACCACCAGATGAATTAATCTGATTGATTACATCCTCACTTATATTTTCTACAACTCGTTTGGGTAAAAATGATTTAAAAGTTGTTATTGTACTTTCCTCAAACAAATTTACGATGATTGATTTTCCAAACCGCGTATTGACCACTGACATTTTCTTTATGACATAGGCTTTGTCTTTAATTAATGATGAAATAGGCTTTTGCTCCAAAACCTCAGTACTTTCACTAATCATTGCATTAAGTGCTAATAAATCTAATTCCGAAATTTCCATAGTTAAAATGGGATGTGTACAGTGAAAGAATCGCAAAAAGTAATATAAAAATATTGCTCACTTGAAATAATTGAGGTGGTTGCACTACACTCACTTGCTAACTCTTGAGTATCAGAGATAGATTTGCGTTTTGTGATACTGTCACAGGTCCTTTATAGTGATAGATCAACCCCACCACAATAATTTTCCCCACCACATTATTTACATCCCTAAATATCTACACGTCAGTTAATAACCACTAATTACCTCCCACCCCAGTAATTACCCCCACCACACTAATAACCACCACCACGCGAATTGCCCCCACCACACTAATTACCCCCGCCACGCGAATTACCCCCACCACATTAATTACCCCCCACCACGCGAATTACCCCCCACCACACTAATTACCCCCCACCACGCGAATTACCCCCACCACACTAATTACCCCCCACCTATGACGTCACGAAAAGTGGTGGGGGGAGGCCCAGCTCCGGTATAAACACTCTACTATCCCTCATACAGCAAAACTTACACTTAAAGGTTGATTTATATCGTCAACTTTTTTATAATAAAGGGAGTTGTTATATTAGATTTAAACATTGTATTAGATAATAACCCTTGTGTAGAGTCAGGTACAATTCAAACTGACGTGTGTCATGGCCGCTAAAACGTCGGAACTAAGATTTTATTTAAAGCATAAGAAATACCAGTAGTTCTCAAACAGTTCTCAGCAATGATATCGCTAAATAATTTTAAAAATATATAAAAGATACTATCATAAAATGTTAAGATTATTAATTTAGTAACTTCATAATTTTAGTGGAATTCTGATTATACAGTGTCCATAAAGTTGGCTACATATGGGAAAAAATTGTATTTTTTACATTTCTAAAAAACTCTATTGGGGGTTTGTTTATGCATGACACATGACACATGTCATGCGATCACCGGTTTGGCAGGACTGTAAAAAATAGTTGACGGTGGTACCGAAAAATGGGTCAAATTGTTAAGATATCGAAAAATTTGATGAAGAAAAAGTGCATATAGAATACAAGGACTCCGTATAGTCGCGTCATTTTAGCATGAAAAATCTGAAAACCTCAAAAAAAGGTACAGGGTCAATTGACTTAATTCTTGTTGCAAAGAGTTCAGAAAGGCATTTAAAAAAACAGGACCTTTTATTTTTTGGCGGAAATGTTTTGGTTTCATGTCTTTTCCGATAATTGGCCAATTTAATTAAATTAATTGAAAAATTTGTTATCATACACAATATGCCATATAATTAAATGAAAATGGTTACTCGGGGGTTTCTGGGGTCGCTAATCACCAATCTGAAGTCCAATTTGGGAAATTCAAAATGGCGGACCGGAAATCGGGCCATCTTCCAGAAGAAGAATGAGAATAGATATCTTGGCCTTGAAAATCTGTACTCGGGAGTTTTCGGGGTCTCTGATTACGAATGCGAAGCCTGATTTGGTAAATTCAAAATGGCGGACCGGAAGTAGAGTCAATTTATCAGGAAAAACTCATATTTTTTCGTTCTTGGGCTGAAAATGACTACTCAGAGGTTTTTAAGGTCGCTGATTACGGATCACAGGTCCAATTTACGAAATTCAAAATGGCGGACACGGGAGGAACAGTCAATCTCTTCGGAAAACCTCGTATTATTTATTTTTTCGGGCTGAAAGTATGAAAAATAAAAAAGTATTTCCTGAAAAATATACTACTTCCGGTCCGCCATTTTGAATTCTCCCTAACTGGACATCAGATTCGTTATCAGCGATAACGAGAATCTCCGAGTGCCCCCCCCCCACGTTCAGCCCACAAAAGAAAATAATACGAGTTTTCAGGAGAAATAGAGTGTTATTCCGGTCCGACATTTTGTATTTCGTGAATTAGGCCTTTGATTCATTATCAGAGACCTCAGAAACCCCCGAGTACTCATTTTCAGTC
This sequence comes from Stenurella melanura, assembly GCA_963583905.1. Classification (NCBI taxonomy): domain Eukaryota; kingdom Metazoa; phylum Arthropoda; class Insecta; order Coleoptera; family Cerambycidae; genus Stenurella; species Stenurella melanura. The sequence continues at coordinate 87,411,332 of OY757309.1, forward strand.
CAAAAGCGAAAAAGATACGAGTTTTTCTTGATAAATGAACTCTACTTCCGGTCCGCCATTTTGAATTTACCAAGTCAGACCTCAGATTCGTAATCAATCAGCAACCTCGAAAACCTCCTAGCACAGATTTTCAAGGCCAAGATATCCATTGTCATTTCTTATGGAAAATGGCCCGATTTCCGGTCCGCCATTTTGAATTCCCCAAATCGGATTTCAGATTGGTGATCAGCGACTTCAAAAACCCCAGAGTAACCATTTTCGTCTAATTCTATGGCATATTGTGTATGATAACAAATTTTTCAATTAATTAAATTAAATTGGCCATTAATATTGTCCAATTATTGGTCCAAAATTTAAACCAAATATTTCCGCTAAAAAATAAAATCTATTTTGAACCAGATATGAGGAAAATAAAAAAGTGCAAATTTTACCCCTACCATTAATTACTATATGAAAAATCATAAACTCTTGTGTCTATTTCACAAATATTTGACTAGTTTCGACAAAAACTGTATGTATTTTAATTGAATAAAGGTATTTGCATGTAAAAAAAGAAACGAACCCCCAATATAGTATTTTTTAGAAATCTCAATAATACAAATTTTTCCGATATGTAGCCAACTTTACGACGGACACTGTAGGTATATAGGTTCGGGCACAAATGAAACTGATAACAAAAATGAATTGCCCAATTCAGTCAATAACAATGAGTAATCAGAAAAAGAAATCAAAGACTAATATTGCTACAGTCCAGCAAGAGACACGGGAAGGTTTGGGCATTTCTTGCCAGGAAAGGATAGGATCGTAGTATTAGTAGGGGAAACGATGTCAGTAAAAATAAAATATTTCACAAAATCTGAAATCTCTATGAGAATAACGAAAATAAATTATTTTTCTTTTAGCGGTAATAAATAAAAATTCTAGTTGACAAAATAAAAAAAGACACGTTTTTGGGGAAAATATAGTTTCAACAAAACTCGAGGCGTAGTTTAATAAAATAAAAATTATGGAACGAAAATTATTAACTTTTAATAGAGCTTAAATAAAAAAAAAGTAGACTAGCGTGGGGATCGATCCCGCGCCAACCCCATTTATATTTATTGCATCGAGCATCTTACCGATTGGGCTAGGCTAGCTACTTTGTTCCGCTTTAAGATGTGTAATATGTACGTAATAGAAAATTATAAGACTTAATTATTTGGCATTGTTCGTTTAACGGATGAATATCCACTATTTACCACTAAAAATAACTTAAATATTTCATATAAAGACGTTTTTCATATTTAGAGTGGTGTTAGTTCACGGAAATAAATAATATTCGTCGTCAAATCACACAGTTTGAGAATCGCTGAGCTTATGACTGTGTTTCTCACTCCTCAGTGTGCATTTCATATTTCCGTCTCAAAAGAAGTGGGAAAGAATCTTGGTAGACATACATTGACAATGTCTTTAGGCTATGGCTTTAAGTTTGTGTGCAAGAGATAGTGAAAACGTATGTGCAATATTAATTCATACAACGGTCTTTTTAAATTTTACCCGACTATAACCATATTATTCTTTAAGTTCTTATCAACACGTTCACATAAGTAATTTAATACTTTCTAAAACAAATTCATTCCTTTATTTCATATCTTTCTTTATCTTTGTAATTCAATACTTTAATATTCCAAATTGCACGTTCTAGCTTATGTTACTTTTGTGAAACCATGATGTGTAGATTTAGTTTTGTTTAATTTGCATTTTATGCAGACATTATAAATACAACTGAACGACGCCTTTGACTCAGTCCTGCATCGTTCAGTAAACTCACCACGTTAATTTCAATAGAGCAAAGCCTCTCTGTATTTTAATTTTTTATTGTTATTATTCTCATATCGTTAGTTTCTCCATTAAGAGCAATGCTCGGAGACTAACTATTAATTAGTTTTAAGTGATCAAATTGTGAATTAACGAAACAAATATAATAATAAATACTCATTTGTTTAAATAAAATAAAAATTGTTTTAAAAAAGTTAAATCCAAGATTCAAGATCTAACATACATCCTGATTGGATGCCGGAATGGGCAGCAATGCCCACCTTACACTTGCAAATGAATCAATCAACCAATTACTTTTTCTTTTTCTCATCTTACCTGAGAGGAATAAGAGTGAGACGCAGAATGATAATAGAGAACTTGAATAGCTTTCTTGGAAGACTTTTTTTGTAGTTCACGAACTTTGCAGATTCCAGATTGTATGGAAATTCTTTTTTGGAGGGATACATCTATATACATTTGAATGGATTTTTAGGCTTTTCATCAATCGTGTACAAGCCGTTGTTTTATTATTATTATCCTTATATTACCAATAGCAGATAAAACTGTTCGTATTGCATTTAAAACAAAAGTGTCCTCAAATAATTAATAGAAGGTATATTTAGTAAGACAGTTATAAAACACAAAATTTCAAAATAAGAAGGTCACATGAATAGAGTCAAGCCCATGAAAACATTTTTTTTATATAATCTTGATAAATTATGCCGCATATTTATAATAGTATAAGTATAATGGTACAAGTATACGTTAAAAATCATAATTTATTATTTATTTAAAATAACTTCATTTAGAAATCATGAAAGTCCGTGATAAATTTGTAATAATTATCGCAAATGTGAGATATGATTATAATAAAAAAGCTGCCTCGAGCGCAAACACAGAAGTGTTATGAATATTACGATAAAAGAATAATGCCTGCGTGGGAAGACACTATAAATTTTTAAATAATTGGCATCAGGAATTGCAGTCACTTATACATTATTCATGTCATATATTTTTCTAAAGATTACGGATAAATGGTAAACTACTTATAAAAAATGCAACTACGTGATATGTGAGCATCTTTACATATCATTTAATTTACTGGCTTTAATTTAGAATTATATTTCCATTTTGAATATTTCATGATAGTTTACATATTAATGATACTGCTCGAGAAGGTATTGGAAACAACTACAAAGTAATTTTTACACATTGTAGCTTTACCTTTTCTCCATTCATGTAAATATTTATTCAATGCAATTCGACCTCAAATACTTCAGGTATTTTGTAAATTTATATCTTGATAGAAATTAATGGTGGACATGAAATGAAAAGTAATCAATCTAGTACCACAACGTTCCCACTCCCAGTAACCCAACCTATTTGATGAACATTTTACTTGAATTTAGTCGATTACAAATAAATTGACTTATATTTCGGAACCACATCCTTTTAGATCAACCGTAATAACGCCTACTGAGCAGAACAATTCACTATATTAAATCCCAAAAAGCTTATCTACTAATCCCTTACTTATTTCTTATGCTGATGTATATTTGTCTTTACGTTCGGAACAGTGAACTTGTGTGTAGATATAGTGCATCAAAATGCCGAAATGAAAGCTCAGGATAAAAAAAATAGAATCCATTAAGAGGGAACTAGAAGCTTTTCTAGTGTTTAGTACTTTATTTATTTATTTATTTCAATACAAATCCAACAGACATACGCTCAATTACAGGATAGGGTAAAAAACACAAAAAAAAGCATACAATAATATGCATCTACAAATATACACAGGTATACACAAACATATATAGAACAAATTAAAATTAAAACAGAGTTCAGCTATTTAGGAAAGTTCTCTTAATTTTATATATGCTGGAAAAAAATATATCAATCCTGTCCTCGAGGCAACTGTAGTTTGTAATCATTTGATAGATTGGCGAGGCAGTTGGCATATTAGTTCGCGGAGTAGGAACGTAGAAAATATTGATATGGCGGGAAGACCCTCTAGGGATACGAAACATGATTAGAATCAACAGAGCCGCACAGTCTAGCTTATTGTTGACTAGTTTACAAATAAATACAACTGACTGCATACACCTTCTAATCTCAAGACTAGTCAGCTTGAAACGACTTAACAATGTTTCCTGAGAAATACCTCTGGGTGGATACTCACCATCCAGGGTATATATAGCTGACTTTAAGAAATGTCTCTGAATTTTTTCTAAGAAAGCCATGTGTATATAGGACTCCAGATTATTTATACATATTCCAAGCGAGATCTTACAAGAGACACATACAGTACGTGAAGTGTATGCATATCAGTGAAGCCTTTAAGGTCACGTAAACTTAATCTTTTAAACGAAGCTGACGCGGTGGCCTCAATGTAATTGGTAAAGTTAGCCTTTTGTCAAAAGTGACCCCAAGATACTTGATTGTATTAGGTCGCTGTAAGAGTGAATCACCCAATTTATATGCAAAGATTTCAAAACTAGATTTTCTGGAGAATGTCATTACATTGCATTTTGCCGCATTTAATGGTAGGCTGTTACTACTACACCAAGATTCAATCAAATTAAGGCACCTTGAAAGCGCTCACAGTCTGCAAAAGATATTATTTCGGTATACAATTTCAAGTCATCCGCATACGTCAAACAATGCATGTCCAGGCCAGATGTTATGTCATTTATAAAAATATCAAAGAAAAGTGGCCCAAGTATCGATCCCTGCGGAACCCCAGACCTCTGATGGAATTTGACAGACTTAAAACCATGGTACTGAACAAACAGATATATATCGTGTAGATAATCGGCAAAAAACTTCATTAAGCCTGTAGACAGAACTAGTAAATCTAATTTCTTCAGCAAGATACCGTGGTCAAATCTGTCAAATGCCTTCGAGAAGTCGGTATATATAACATCAACTTGACTTTGTTAATCGAGTTTTTCGCAAATAAACTGAGTCTTACATGCAAGATTCATAACCAGATCGCCCTTTCATAAAACCGTGTTGATCACTGGATAGCAACCCTGATACATGACCGTACATTGCAGAATGCAGCAAAAACTCAAAAATTTTACAAAAATTGCAAACTGACGTGATTGGTCTATAATTAGTAAGGTCGTTTTTATCCCCTTTCTTGTAGACTGGACAAAGGCGAGATAATTTCCAAATCTCCGCAAAACATGAGGTTTTCAAAATAAGGTTAAATATGACTATGAGTGCTTTATCAAAGACCGAGGAGCAATCCTTAAGCTAAAATGCAGATATTAAGTCGGGCCCCATGGTCATATTGGCCTTAAGTTTCTTAATGGCTTGTAAAAAATCCTCTTCAGACACAAATTCGATATCAAACATCATCAGATTGTGATTGGCCTTAGCTGCTGGATCTATAAATGAGTGAGAAAGATACTCTGCAAAGCTGTCCGCTATCGTCTGCGGATCCTCAATTATATTGTTGTTATATGTAATTACGGGGGGAATAGAAGAGACATTATTTTTGTGGTGGACAAATGTCCAGAAGTTGTTCGGATTATTTTGTCGATCATCCTCAATGGTACGCAAGTAAATAACATAGGAAATCTGAATATCATTTTTTATCTGAGCTCGCAATGATTTAAATTTAATTATTAAAAGCCTTACCTTTTTGTTTTATTTTGCAAATAATTTGACTATTGAACCAAGGTGGGTATGACTTTGCGGTTGATTTTTTCTTAAGTACACTCCTCTCAAATGTGATATTTAGTTTGTCATAAAAAGCATCAACAGCCATATTTACCTCACTATAATTTAGAAGGAAGGTCCAATTACTACTCGCTAAATCATTATACAATTGTACAAAATTAGCCTTGCGAAAGTTTAAATCTGAATTTGATCGTAACGGAAAATTTTTTTTGGGACTTTTATAGATATCTACCTCAATCTGTAGTGCAGGATGATATAGGTTTTCTAGCAAAATTACCTCGGAGGCAGCATTTACAACACACTCCCTATTACTATAAACTAAATCCAGCAATCTACCTTGATGGTTTACTATGTTATTAAACTGGCTCAATTCAAAGAAATTCCAGACATTTAGGGATAGACTGTATATTGTCGTTGGATTAATGACATTATTTTTGCAGTCTAAGTACTCAGATATATTAAAGTTGCCTAAAAAAATCAGGTCATTAGGGTAAATACAGTGAAGTGACAGCAATGAATCAAATAGCAACTCATATTCCTCGATTTTACAAGAAGGTGGCATGTATATTATTAGAAGTATAAGGAATAAAAATTTAGTTTATGTGAATACCGAATTGTATTTTTATTTCAGACGGAAAATAACCAAAAGGTTAAAAGAGGACTAATACGTTGTAGTTTAACAAAATAGTAGGACTATTGTCAACGCAATAGCAAATGTTAATTAGCCTACTGATATTTACGTATCGCAGTCGTATAACCATACACAATATGTATGCTTTGTGAGCTATGTCATTGATATCCTAAACATACCCCCTTTACACGCAACATTTTAACTAATATTTAATGGCACTCAAACATTATGCGTATTCGGTATAATACACAGTGATAAGAATTTGGGTTTAATTTTCAGGTGCGTCGTTACAAGGACTTATTCAAGTAAGCAAGATGTTTAGTTCACTGAAAAATAAATACAACTTGATTTTTTTTGTAATACATATTTTATAATCTATTTGTACAAAAAAACGTTATTTAAGTTAAAGAAACAGAGGATGTAAATATAGCACACCTGCGACACGTGGCCGATACGCCAAACATTATTTACTAATTACTCTCATTTAAATTAAATGGACGTGGCGCAGTTTATAATTGTGTTTACTGAAAGAACGACTTATTGTTAATATGCCGCGTTTTAGTCCGAGAAAAACTCTGTCGAAAATTGGGTTAAGCTTTATAAAGACCTACATTTTGATGGTGAGAAAATAATTTGTAATATTTATGATGTCACACAGAAAAAATGTTCTAAAACATGTAAATGGCTACACACACGAGTGTAATACAAAAAAGGAAAAGAGAGTTTCAAAGGACGAGTTTTATTTCGATTTGGTTCTTTTGTTAATATGTTTAAATCTTCCATGGAGTATATTAAATAACATTCATTTTACACATCTTCTAAACAAATATTCTGTGTGGCAACATATTCTAAGTGAAAGCTTGCTTCGTAAAAAAATCCCAGCGAACTATATGAAGAAAAACTGGAAGATATTCGGAGTAATCTTCAAAACGACTGGTTCGGTGTTACAATAGACGGAATGACAGACTTTAGGAAACAGTTAATGACGAGTCAGTGTTTAATTTTTTTGAAAACACTTTAAAATGGCTTTGGCGAGACATGGCTGAACAATATTTAAAGAAAGTTGTTTTTACTAGTGATTCAGTGTCGTAGATCTTAAGTGCTGGAAAAAAAAATTAAAACGAAATACCCTCAAGTGTTACATGTTACTTGTTTAGCGCATGCATTACGCCACGTTTTCGAAAAAGTACGAGATTATTTCACACATGTTGACAAACTTATTACTAATATAAAGAAAATTTTTCTAAAAGCTACTGGTAGGATAAAACATTTCCAAGAAAAATGTCTCAATTTGCCGCTTCCTCCAAAGCCAGTGATCAGACGTTCAGGAACATGGATAAACGCGGCATGTTACTACCATGTTAACTTCAACTCACTAAAGGAAGTTGTATAAACCTTAAATGAAGATGCTACTTCGATTAAGCATGCAAAGAATTTAATGACAAGAATTATAGAAAACCTTCAATGTCCAAATTTTTCCTTGGAAGAAACATTTAACAAAGTAGATATTGTTCAAAAAACAATTAATGTATTCCGGGTGTAACTGGTGAAATTATATAAAAATAGTGGGTTGCTGCTTTACAAAGGAATTCAGACTTGGCGGTCGTATTTGCCATTAGCAAAAAAATTATAACAGAACCAGACGCCTTCCTTGATCAGGTGCCTATAAATATCTTTAGATATACTTCTCTCACTTCTGTGGAATGCGAAAGATCATTTTCGACCTTACAGTGAATATTTACTGTCAAAAAAAATCGTCCTTCAGATGAAAATTTAGAAAAAATACTTACTGTATATTTTAAAACTATGAACACTCAGTAAAAGTAAAAAATTTGAAACTTGAAAGTGCTTTACGGATTTATAACAATTTATATGTGAAATATGTGTAATATATTTATTGTGCCAAAATACATCATAAACTTATAAGGTAGGTTCGTATTACATTTAATATTGTAAGAGAAAATAAACTTACATTTAATATCATGATGTAAAATTTCATATATATGCGCCACTGCAATTAAACCCAAATTCCGATCGCTGATAATACAGTACAAAAAGTCAATGTTGTTTATTTTTATCGGTTGGTAACGTCTTATTGCGACTCATACTTGTTTCATAGTAGCCAGATAATCTCTTCAAGATTCCTTTGTATTTTCACATTTCAGTCAATGTAGCTTACGGAAATTAAGGTCCTCCAAGTTCATTACTCTACCTCTGTGAATGTCTGTCGCCATTATATTGACATGTGCAGCTGACACAATTACCAAGATCGAAACCTGCTATACTTTTAGTGAAAATATCCACGCTAAAGAAGTAGTAAGGAAAACGGCGGTAAAAATAATATTTAAAATGTAGTTGATAATATTGATAAGGAAAGAAACCTGACTGCACTCTACAAATAGAAGATAAAGTTAATATAAAATTATTCCGAAGATCTCGAATGGTACACAGATGGATCTAAGACTCAGGAGGGAACTGGTTCTGGCATACACGGATGCAAACCAAGGGCTCGTATATCGTTGTCATTTGGAAAGTATCCCAGTGTATTCCATGTAGAATTATACGCCATATTGGTGTGTGCAACAGAGAATCTCATAAGAGGTTTCGTCAACAAATATATTCTCATATGCAGCAACAGCCAGGCAGCCTTGAGGGCTCTTGCGTCAAACAAGGTGACCTCAAGGCTGGTCTTAAACTGACGAGATATTTTGGTAGAATTGTGTGAACACAACTGTGTCAAACTCGTATGAGTGCCCAGGCACAGAGGTGTGGAGGGCAACGAAGAAGCAAACCGGTTAGCTGCAGAAGAAGCAACAACACCTTTTCCAGGTCCTGAGCCAACCTTCGGTCTGCCAAGAAGTCAGACTCAAACAGAGTTACGAGCCATAGCAAGGTTCAGCAACTATTGGACTCAGGTATTCGATGTGCTTATAATATGCGTATGTGCAGAATGATGACATTGTATTCTACTGCTAACAAAATTAAGCAATGCAAAACTGCATTTAAACTAAAAAGTTATTAGTCTTATGTACAAATATTTCATATAAATCTTATTTAAGTTTTCAATATGAATCTATTGTATTACATCGTAACAATGATTGTTCTGTCCTACCTTGTAACTGAATTTCTCATCTGTCTGTGTACTTATACTTTAAGTCAATAATAATAAGACCCCAAGTAATACGACCTCCTTTGTTCCTGAAGAGCTTTCTGAGGAATAGGCTACATATTTAGACACAAAAGACGTACATCAAGTACAGTGAAAATATTTTCATCTTCTGGAAAAATCCCAATGCCACTATCAGAAATCGAACTCACAACTCCTGGTTGAGAGCATTCATATACTCAACCAAGCAGTCATGTAAATACAACACAATTGTAAGTAAATACAAATTATTTATATTAATAACTAGAGTATCCAGAGTGTACTCTTAAAATATAAAACTGAGTCAAGGACATATTGTGTGTTATTATGTTTTAAATAGTAGATAGATTCCACCATCACTTGGTGAAAATCAATATATTGTGAAAACGAAGAAAACGGTTCACTGTTTTATTTCCCTCGTAACTATTATGTTTTATTTTGTACGTTGACAAATTAGAATATTCTCTCTTACTCATTTACTATAAATATTAAAAGAGCTAATTGAAAAGGTCATCTCATTAGCATAATATGTTGTTGCGTTCACACTAAGAAACCCGCACTATATATTAATTATGCATTAATGGTTTCAGTAAACCTGTCCAGAAAGAATATATATTTTAGTATTCCTTACAAAAAACCAATAAAATAATTAATACCTTCATTTTATTAACGCAAATTACTACATGGAAATTTTTCACCTGAAGGTTAGTAAACTTTTCAAAGATCATCAATCTGAGGCTGAGAAGAAAATTGCTCTCCTTGCAATATAAAACTATATAAAAGCTCATTACATTTTTTGCATAAAAATACCAAAGTGCAGGTCAAACAGTTCATTGTATGAGGCATCAACATCACGCAGGTGAATTGAGTTGTCAGTTTGATAGATTCAAGTCAGACACTTTACAATTTATCATCTTACCATTTAGCTCCGGTGGTGATCTCGAGTAATATGCCTAATCTAAATATCATGGAATTTGCTGTTGTAAATTGTAAATGTATTAAGACGCAGGAGAAGTATATTTCACTTGTAAACTTCATCATGGAGATAATACAGGAAAGTTTCTTTTTCTTGTATGGACGAGTAGATATACCAGATGCCTATGAGATTGTAGATGAACTTAACATCCCGCGTCTGATGGACACGACAAAAATTTTATATTAGACAAGCTCAGGCCGTACCGTCGCAACGATATCTAGCAAACTCTACTCTCAAGGGGGATTTCAGTTACCCTCGAGACTCCCCAAGACGAAAATAAACAAAATTATACTTACTGTGATTGCTACAGTCTGCTTCCCCCGTCGTAATCTGATGTCGACCAATGCACTTCTAATGAATATGTCTTATAGCTAGCACTTTCTCAGAAACACTTCTTAATACTTAAGACCGTCGATAGATTCTGAGTAATCGAATCGCTACACAAACTTGACGGGATCAGAGATGACGCGTAGTAAGTGGTAGGTCGTCAATCTTATAATTAGTGGATCAATAAGAAATTGAATTCGAAATATATTTTTATTTATTGAAATTAATTTCTTAAAATATAAAAAATACAAATACTCAATTTTAACTAGTGTATATAACAGCCACTACCATAATCAAATCCTTTACTTAAAGGATCCTTTATCCTTTAAGTAAAGGATACTTTATGATTAATGTTGACTTTGAACATAAAGCACCCTTTACTTAGAGGATCAATTTGGCGTTACTTATGTTACTGGCTGTTACAACCAGTACCATAAATAGCGCCAAAAGATCCTCTAAGTAAAGGATGCTTTGTGCTCAAAGTCAACTTTAAACATAAAGGATCTTTTACTTAAAGTATCCTTTTGGCGTTGATTATGGTACTGACTCTAAGACCAACATCGGAGATCACTACCACATGGCAAGACGTTACGTTCAGTAGGATCGTAACTCATCCAGTGTCGAGAGTAATATAACAATCGACGGTACAAAAAGATTCAGAATCCCAGTTAAATATGATTGTAAGATGTATGTCGAACTTTTTAAAAATTATTCACTTTTAATTTTGCACTGAAGTTTTCGAGTTGCTTGTAATCTTTGTCAAGAAGCTATATATACGAATTCAATAGTTTTCCAGCTTGAAAAAACGTACTAACGGCGTTGAACCCAAAGATACCTTTTTGTCGCCGACTCGCATTCGAGCGACTAATGTGGTGATTCCCGCCTGGGCCTGGATTAAGGATATTTTGGGTTTGTCGGAATCGAATCCTCGACTTTGAATTTTTGGGTTATTTTTTATGGACGTTCGTGTGGTTCGGACATGGAATATTCTCCACCACTTGCAGAATAAGTGAATGTGCGTTTTGGTTTTTATTGGAAAAACCGCCCCATTGATTTTGTCTTAAATTTTGACGTTTAAAATAGCTACTCGCTACATCGTGACTGAGAATTCCGCCCTGTGCAATTCTCTTCGTGGTACTTTCGAAAAATATTTCGTGGTACTTTCGAAAAATGATTCATTTTCGAACGACGGCGCCCAAAGGCGATTTCCACCAGAGAGAGTACTGCTAAGTTTGTCATTCTAAATAGCACGCTGTTTGTTTATAATCTTATCTGATAGAGGTATGAGTTACTCTTACGATGGCTCTTTGGGGAGAACATAGATACGTCTTGATTTTACTCGTATTTTGATATGAAATGTTTAGCTAGGTCAATTGCGATTAGTACTTGAATGGGTAAGCATTTTTAGAAAAACAGCATTCTCGCCTCACCTTTTAACGGCTTCTATGTTAACGCATACGTGGAAGCTATGCAATTTGAAACGTGGATTGTGTGGTGGATATACCATCATTCGGAGGGAATCTGAGATAAATTATATGGTTTTTCAATACTAAAATCGGATCGTAATGACCTTGAATCATGGATTTGTATGTAATTTCTCAGTGATTATGAAAATTATAATTAAGTTAATAAAAATGGTGCTGCTACCAGTGTCTGCTATCGGTAGCACACCATTACATCAGTAGCGACTACATCAAAGTTACTTCGGAAAAATTTTACCTATTTAATCTGAGCAATAATCCGGTAATAAACAACATTACGCGAGTTGGAGAGCATAATGTGTCTCTTGGCACAAAACATAAATTCCCTTACCAGGCGTTACCCATCTTTCAGTTACACTCCCTTTCTCTCTCTATTCAAAAAAAACTACAAATACATTATTCGATTATTACCTCTTTTCTTATCCCCATCTTTGTTTCTTTTTGGTATCTTCTGATTATTTTTTGCTATAAATTATCTCTTCTCAGTCATAAATTGTGTTTGAATATCAAAATCTTTGGAAAACAACCATTGTAAACAATAAAGTATGAGGTTTGACATAACCACTCGCTCTTTATGTACCGTTTGAAACGGGTCTTGATTACTAAATTTTCCCATATGAACCTACCAAATTGGTTTTCATCAAAGTGGCTAAGACTGTATATATGTGCTTTTAAATTTATACTTAGCATAATAATACATACTCTTTTATTGTAAGTCTGGGATACATTATTCTCTTGTTCTTTTACTCATCCTCATCCACACTGTCAGTGCCATTTTGTATTAATACTAATAATACTACTCATATCTCTGGCAAGTAAAAAGCTAGTGTTGGAATTTCCAATAAATGTTTTTCATATCCGTTTTTCATATCCGAGAACCTAGAATTGTCTACATGTGTCAACGGTTCTTAGACCGCCTTGGCATTAACACACCCCCTCCTGATATGCCACCGCGGAATTTCATTTTTCTCAAAATAGCTAGGATCATCCCCTGGTTCTGAAGGTATATTCCATGAGAGCATGATACATCCGGAGCCTCGACCAGGCTAACATCCCCCACTCCACGCAAGTTGGGAGGGGAATGACTCCTGGTTACCCATATTTTTTTAAAGAATTGGTTCTGCTTTTTAAAGACAGATTTGAATCAAGGAGATGGAGAGGCCTAAAGTGTATCCACGGAGGCTAAGAGTAATAAATATGCGTGATTGCCTCGTCATCGCGACGTGTTCCATCCTCATTCAGGAGATTGCCAACGGTTTTCTCGACTTCAGTTGTATGTAATTTGCGTAAGAGTGTATTTACATTTGTTCGAAAATTTGAATTATTATAACTCATAAACAGTTTAGTGAATCCATTTGAAGTTTATGGTAGTGTATTATCAAGTTTAAAAGAACAATAACCTACATTTCATTAATATTCAATCGTCCTAAAATCGATCAGGAAACTCCTTGTATTTTTGATAATTTTACGCATGAATGCCTCTGGTGAACTAAGCCCACGTGAACAGCGCGTAATAGCTTTCAGAGCTTGGCGAATATACTATAGGAAAGGTTCTCTCTCGCTCCGCTTCTAAAACCTATATTATAAATATCTAAATTCCACTAATTGATCTTTAACAGAATATGTAGTATTGTTCTGTTTCATCTTAGGACAAAATAAAACATTTTGTGCCAAACTTCAAACATATTAAAAAAAAATGAATTATCGATAATGTAATGTTATAAATGATTTAAACAATCAACAATCACTATACTGATTATATACAATAAAATTAAATGTTATTTTGTTGTATAGCGGCCGAACTAATTCTATTCTGGTCATCTAACTCGTGTGAAATAAATTTATTTAGCTAAATATAATTACAGGTATCGCGTGACGATGTATGGCATCTCTCCACATGGGGTTATATGGGGAAATTACTAACCTCTCCGATGTAGGTTGAGCCTAATGTAAAACACCATTATTTATTTTAATTACTAAAATGTATTATTATGTTACCTAAAAAGTACAATATTTATATGGAGTTACATGCAGAGTTCGCTAAATTTGGAAGGACTTCATAGATATCAATTTAAAATTTAAATATTGAGAATATATTTTTATATCTTAGATTACCATTTTTGATACATTATTTAACTCAAATAGTCGTAAATTCACAAATATTATTCGCATTTCTCTAGGATAACGAAAACACACACAATAAATATGATAATCGAAGTATACTTATAAATAATAAATATTGGTCGCAACATATTTATGTCTTAATTTTATAGTTTTCTTTTCTATATTTATATATTGCGTAGAGTGGTTAAAGACGACATAGTAAGTTTGAAACAACAGCTGTTTTTTTCAACACTGTATAAAGCTGTTGCCGGTATTCTAGCATCGGCCTTTAATTGTTCCAATTACACAAAAATTACATAAATTGCTTTCAAATCAGTTATTAGAAAATTGTGCTTTCGTAAGGGACATAAACTACAATTTTACAAGATCAAGGGAAAATTTCTATATTCAAAGTGTTAGTAAGAGATATTGTCATGACAATATGTTTCATAATGTATTGAGAATGTATAATGAATTACCTGAATTAATAAAGGATAGCTCCAACTTACAAACTTTCAAAAGGCTATGTTTAGAACATATCAAAAATTCAATAGAGATTTTGTAATGTTTTTTTTTTATTTTAATATATGTATTTATTTATTTGTGGTTATTGGTATTTCTTTTTCTTATGTATTAAGTTACTATTATATCGCTTATGCTAACTGAAGAGTTTTATTTATTCAAGTTAGTCAAAAAATCCTTGTTTTATGGAAAAACTTCCTACAACTACGAGACCTGTAAAAAGTGAAGCATTTGGTTTGCTTGAGCATGATTCTCACCCCCCGCAGTTCTAAGAAAGCAACACGTACATCATACGAAGTTCAAACACCTCTGAAACATTGCAGAGCCCAAAAGATAGTGTAAAAACTGCCGAGTGCATTTTAGAAGAGCCTAAAATGACTGGCCAGTCAGAATCTTCGCCAGCACCCTCATTTACACCACGAAGATATCCACTTCGAATGAGAAAATCTACCTGTTTCAACGAGTTTTGAAATTATATTTATATATTATCTCTTGAGTATTGTTTCTTTTTATTTTGTTATTTGAAATGTTTTTTGTTTTGGCAAGGTAGAAATGTAATATAATAGCAATAGCAGATGTCATACGATTGAACTGAGAACTTGTCAAGCAATTTATGAGTTATATAATTGCATATAGTTAACATAAATAAGACGTTAAATGAATAAAATAAATAAATATATAGATTTAAGCGCCTTTTTTAGATTTTCAACCATAAATGCTGCATTTTGGTGAAAAATATCAGGAGAGCAAAGTTGTAGAGCATAAAATTTCCTACAAAATTTGTCTCTACGTTTTTTAATGTTCTTTTCAAATTTCGCATAATTTCGCCGCTAGAGAGCGCGAAAAAAAGAAAAACACCGCTTTCATTTTATCAACCCCTTTAATAATGGATTAAGGGTGGTGGGGGTTGAAAAATATTACTAAAAAATATGAGGCCTTGGCTTCTAGGACATACACCGAATTTCAAGTTTCTGTACCTTTACCAGCTTGCTTTCCATATTTTTCCCTGTTTACCACCAATTACCCCCACTCGTTCAACGCAATCAAGTAAAAATATAATCCAGTTTAAGATATCGTTATACGTGTAACAAATTTCAAGTGGAAATCTAAATTTAATTTTATCAACACTTTTAATAAGGGAGTGGGGGTGATGGGGGATGGAATATATTATGAAAAAATCTCAGGCCAACGCCTCTAGTATGTACACCAAATCACAAATTTCTATACTCCTACCAGCTTGCTTTACTTAGTTTCCCCTATCTACCACTATTTAACCCCCAACCCTTCAACGGAATCATCTCAAAATATAATCTAGTTCCAGATGTCGTTATAATACATACGCGTACCAAATTTCAAGTGAATATTTCAATTTTATTTGGTCAACCCCTTTAATAATGGAGTAGGGGTGGTGGGGGTTGAAAAATAATATAAATAATCCGAGACCTTGGCTTCCAGCACATACACCGAATTTCAAGTTTCTGTACACTTACCAGCTTGCTTTACTTATTTTACCCTATTTACCCCTATTTAACCCCCAACCCTTCAACGGAATCATTTCAAAATATAATCTAGTTCCTGATGTAGTTATAATACATACGTGTACCAAATTTCAAATGAATATCTCAAGTTTATTTTATCAACCCCTTTAATAATGGAGTAGGGGTGGTGGGGGTTGAAAAATAATATAACTGATCTGAGACCTTGGCTTCTAGCACATACACCGAATTTCAAGTTTCTGTACACTTACCAGCTTGCTTTACTTATTTTCCCCTATTTACCCCTATTTAACGGAATCCTTTCAAAATATAATCTAGTTCCAGATGTCGTTATAATACATACGTGTACCAAATTTCAAATGAGTATCTCAATTTTATTTTATCAATCCCTTTAATAATGAAGAAGGGGTGGTTGAAAAATATTGTAAAAAAATCTGAGGCCTTGGCTTGTAATAGGTACATACATCAAATTTCAAGTTTCTGTACTCTTACCAGCTTGCTTTACATATTTTCCCATATTTACCCCCCAACCCTTTACCGGATATCTTCAAAAAACAATCCAGTTCCAGATCTCATTATAATATATACGTATACAATATTTCAAGTCAATATCTTAAACCGTTCCGGAGAAAGCGTGCGGACAAAAAAAAAGTTACAGACAGACCGACAGACAGACAGACCGACAGACAGAAAAAATTTTCGCTGAAATTTAAAATCTCGACGTTTCATGACATTCTAAACCGATTTGAAGAAAAAAAATTTTGAAATTTTTTTTACGATTACTATACTAATAGTAATAAGAAGTAATAAGACTTTCGCGCTCTTTAGCGGTGATACTCTGCGGAATTTGGACAAAAACGTAGAGACAAAATTTGTGGGAAATCTTGTGCTCTACAATACTGCTTTCCTAATATTTTTCACCAAAATGCATAATTTTGGCTGAAAATCTAAAAAAGGAGCAAAAGTCTATATGCGGAAACTATGCGGAATTCGGACAAAAACGTAGAGACGAAATTTATAGGAAATTTCATGCTGTACAACTTTGTTGTCCTAATGCTTTTCACCAAAATGTGTAGTTTTCCCTCAAAATTGTTAAAAGGCGAAGCGCTAGAATTTGTATATATGTATACTTATATTTCCTAAAACTCACCCTTTTTTAGAACTGCGGGGGAGGGGGGGGATGAAAATCGTGTTTAGACAACCCAAATACTTCACTTTTACAGGTCTCATAACTGTAGAAAAAATGTCTTTAATTATTCTTTTTACTATAATCTACACATTATAATTCTCGATTTTTTTTATTAAATCTGTATAGAAGTTAAAGATATTAATGTTGTGTTGCACTAGGCTAGAATTACTGTATATTAATTTAATAAAGGAATGAAAATTAGATAACATTAATGCAAGATATTGGGAGATTGTCAATAGATTGCCATGAAGTAAGTAAGCTGTCTATGATACAGCAAAGTTTGGTATGAAGTCAAAGGGAAATGTTCTTTGTTTGAAACTCTAGATTTCTGAAGGTACCTTTGATTGGTCTTAACTAGAAATTAATTCTAAGATGAGCTTAACTTTATATAAACTAGAAAATCATTGCAAAATCAATCTAGAGTTAGTTGGAGATTTCTCACATTAAAATAAAATAACCTTTTCCAGTTAATGATAGGTATAATTAGAAATTATTATTATTCTATAGTTGATTATCGTTTAAAAAATTCAAGCTGGCAAAATGTGTCTGAAGACATTTCCAACACTGTAACATTTATATCTACATTAGTGTGTTCCGGAATCACGATCGAGATCAACTTTAAGTTACATTGAATGACATTCAACTCTTATAATTATAGGTGCAGATTACCAACCTTGGTATTTAGAACATAACTTCTTCTCACAGTTAATTTTAATCGTTTCGCATAATTGTCTTACATCAAAACTAATTATTTGTATTTTATGGATTAGGTACAGGTGCACGTCCACATGAGTCACGAAGAAAAAATACATTCGTGCGGTTATTAGCGAATTTACAAATTGTTTGTGTAAATGGAAATGACGTTTATTTTACTAGATCAGATACTCTTACACTAAAAGTTCAACTAAATATGGTTTTTAGTCTAGTATTAAAAAAATTTATATGATTTTACAACAATATTAAATTAACGTTTGCTTCTTTATCATAATCATCATTAGCTCTACAGTCACGATTGCTTCTTTATACGATTATTATTTGATGACTTATATTCTGTATCTCAAAACAGTATAACCGGGTCAACATGGTCGAATTACCTTCGATAGTGACCCGCAGAAAAAATATATTTTCTAATCTTTTGAATAGAGTACTCTACCCGAATGTAAGTAAGCTCTTAATTTACACTCAATTCCCATATTATCTTAAAACAACCCCTTACACGTTATAAAACCCCCCTATATGATAAAATCCCAGGTATCATGTTAAAAAATCTGAAATAATTTTTTTAGTGGATTTTCTTGGACTTTTAATTTGATCACAATCTACCGCTAGGGTGCAGAAAAGCTACCACAAAAAATAAGTCGTATGGATATAAGTAAAACTAAAGTCCTGCAATTCGTATTATATAAGTAAATTTTCAGACACTTAATTATAAAAGGACAAAAAATAAACCCCTTTTAAGGAAGGATATAACCACCCCCAGCTACAGAAAATATATCCATTGTGTTTTAAGGAGTAAAGTAATTTTTTTATTAATTTTCTTGAACATTGAGATGGTATGAAAAGTTTAACTTTTAACTTGTTTAAAAACAACCTTTGATTTTTTCAGAAAATCAAAATAAAATTTGTTTATTTGAAAAAACTCAACTATTTTTTTTTAGTAGTTAGTAGCAATTTGATGTTTTGTAGAAGCTGAAAGAATGTTTACAGGACATTTTTTATAAAACAATATTGTTGATATAAACATTTTCCAAAGGTTTATACAACGGTTATAGATACAAAATGGGCACAGTTTATAAAATAATATAGTTCTTTAGCTTATTTTATTATAGCTCTCACAGGTGTTATAAAATAATTGTATAAACGTTTACATAGGATTAAAAAAATAGTAGACGATAATTATAAAATTATTCGAGATACGAAAAAACATTATTATAAGCATTGTGTTATTATTTCCACTGATACTGTTTCGTTATGTACAGCAACAACAACATAAGTTATTTATTATTTAGGTGTTTTTACAGATAATAATAATTCCCAAAATAGTATTAAACATTACAAAGGGATATAGATTATATGTGACACGGCGGTGGCGGCACAACTAACAACGATTTGTTTAGTGAAAATTAGATAAATGTTAACTGACTAAGACTTCGTTTTTCCAACAGCAAAGCGATTTTCGGCAGCGAAGGAAATTTTTCTGTGAAATATGTGGCATATATACAATGACATTTTTGTGCGCTCTAAAAATAACGAATATTTATCAAAATTAAAAATATAAAGTGAAAATAAAATTTTTGTATTGGATCTTTTTGAGGTTTCGTAAAAATTGTGTTTCACAGGTAATATATTTAATAATAATATATTGTTGCTAAAATGGTTATATCAAAATAATTTTTATTTTAAAGTCCAAAATGGCCACTATACAAATAGCCTGAATATAGTTAACATTATGGTTCCCATCTTATAAATCAAATTTCTAACTATGAAAACACATATATGTACATAAAACAAATATATTTTCTGAGGCATTGTTATCTGTCAATTTTTTTGTAATTAGACAGAAGCGTATTGCAAGAAGCAAAGGTAATTTCCAGTGATATTTTATTCCAAATAATTTTTCTTGCTATTGCCTTTTGATCAACTACGAGGATTTCCCATCAGAAAACAATGAAATAATTAAAATACAAGTCGTAATTAAATAGTAATTTTCTGTATACTTTCAAATATGTAACTATTTTAAAAGCTTTTATTTGGCTTCGCTTGTAACAATGTAAAGAAATTTTGCAGTCAAGATTTCGACTAATTATAATTGAGCTAAGGTTTTCAAATTTTGCAGACGTGTAGAATACGACAAATTATGTGATGTCATCCTAAATCCAACATGTTTTATAATATAGCTGTAAGAATATTCTTAGCAATTATTTATACGATAATTTAGTTGCGAAGACTAAATAATCATTTTAGCGGTTTTAATAAAACAAAATAGCATTTGCACAGCAGTAATGTAACAGTAATAAAATAAAATTGTAGTATTATTTTAAATTAATGGAGCAACTTTGTTAGTTGGGACGTAAGGGGAGTCTTCGTTTTTTTGCTGTTTCTAAATGTCTCTTTAGCAAATCAAAGATTGTTTTTAAACAAGTTAAAAGTAAATCTTTTCATACCATCGGCACGCAAATTAAATATTCAAAAAAACTTATAAAAAATTTAGTTTACTCTTTAAAACACAATGGATACGTTCTTTAATTGGGGATGCTTATATTCCTCCTTAAGAGTGGTTTATTATACTCTTCGCATATACAAACGAAGAGTATATTGTATTTGATCGGCACATTTCTAAAACCAGTAATATTGCTCGTAAAGAAAAAATGTTCATATCACTGTGTTGGTGATCGAATTCTGAACAACTTTTAAATCGTCCGTCTGTCCGTCCGTCCGTCCGTCTGTTTGTCCGTCTGTCTGCCCGTCTGTCTGTCCGTCTGTCCGTCCGTCCGTCACGTTATTTGTAAGCACGATAACTTAAGAACGAAAAGTCCGATTGTGTTGAAATTTGGACAGTTGGTTAGTGTTAGTTAGAGGGAGAACAGTATTATTTTTGAGCACAATCGATCGATAAATAAAAAGTTATAAATTTTTTTAAATAAAAAAAATATATTTACATAATTTTTTTTATGTTTTGTAATTAAACTAAAAATGTCTAGAACTAATATTATTTACAAAAAAACTGCGAAGAGGATCCTATAAAATGTGCAACAATTATATAAAAAGTGCAGTAAATCGGCGAAGAGTATAACGGTTAGCTTGTTTATTTGTCTTATTGTAATCAAGTGTCTTAAAATTTATTTAAGTAATTAATATACAGAAAGTGCTGAGAATCGCAGGACTTTATTTTTACTTATTTCCATATGACTAATTTTTTTCTGAGGGTAGTTTTACAGCACATAGAGATAGATTGTGGTCAAAGAAGGTTCCAAAAAAATCACTCAAAAAAAAAAAAAATTGTGATACATGGGATTTTATCATAGGGGGTATTTTAGCAAATTCTTAGATACCTGGCTTTGGACTCATTTTTGGACTGTTTTTGAACCATGAAAGAAACTGGTGGGTGTATTCATAATTCTGATGCCAGATTTGAATCCAGCGGCTCAGAATACATGAGGGTATCGCGGTCTGGTAAAAAAATGAGAAAAAAAATTGTTTTGAATGCCTGTGTAATTATATCAAGGCGTAAATACCAAAATCTAATTGGCTGTTTTTGAGTTGTAATGGAGACATTTCAATGAAATTACAAAAAGAAAGACTTTCGAGGATTTGTTTCTCCTAATCCACTTAACAAGATGAAACATAAACTATATAATAGCGGACATTCTAAAGAACATACCACATGTTTTTTATATACATCTGTAAAAAGTTACATCGTAAAAGGCACAAGAACATTTGAACCTTATTTTCGTAGGGTTCCTACTGAGTGACCACAATCTAATAATGATCTTAAATGTCTTTAACGTCTTTTATTATCAGTTTCTTGCAGTTTCATTACATTCTGAGGGGTCATTTCCATTTGTCACATTTTCTTCATTATTTATTCTCTTTACGCGGTCCACCCTGTATATTTTCCAAGGAAATTCTACTAATTTCTTCGCTGGCAATAGCATGAACTACGTTCTTTGATGGTTCTCCGTCAAATAGTTTTTAAGTTATAGCGCCTATAGATAGGCAACACATCAACATACAGACAGACCGAATTGAAAGACCATGATTTTTTTTAAAATCTGCAAGCTTTGAAAATGCCATGAAAATCCGAAGACATCTCGATTTTTTCACGAATACAATACTTGCCTTCGGTAAGCGAGAAAAGTAAATACAAACTTAACTGCTACCTCTGATTTTATCAGTTTTTTTACGGACATAAAATATTTCGTATTTACCAATCCAGATAATAACATTTTATTAACCAAACTCCTCTGCTATATATACGAGTTAATCCAAATAGTGGGTGTAACGTAGATATAATTTGATAACACCGAGAGGGAATCGGTTGAATATGTGCCCACCCATGAGTGTGTCCAAACGTTAGAGAAATATAATTTATAGTTATTGTAAAACAAGAATAATTACTTTGGCTCCTCCTACCTCGGGGTTATTTATTGAAGTCATGAAGGTACATTACAAAAATAAAAAAGGCTAATATTCACAGGGCGATCAGTCTGCTTCTTTGAGCCATTTGTAAATTCTATTCAGTGATTCATATGCAGCTAAAAGACTTAAACTAGATATAGGATAGTAGAATAAAACTAAAATTTGTATGGAATTGTCTAATTAAAGCAGTTTTTACTGGGACTTGACTTACACAAACTTCAAGTTTAAATGTTTATAAAAAATAGTAGCAAAGTCGAAAATTCAATAATCGATTTTATAAAGTGCATGTTGTCATACAATAACATTTTCCTTCTGATTGAACTTTCTATATGAACTTTTTAGACAAATTTTCTTGGTTTTTAAGACAAGGTAGGTCTGTAATGTAATTAATTAATTTGTTCTAATTTTTAACTGAATCTTCATGACCGTAGGGGGTTATGTAGATATTAGTTTAATCTGCATGGCCGTAGGGGTCTGTGTGGATGCTAGTGTTAGAATGAGAATTTACAGGTAATGAATTAGACAATTTTTTATTCTAAAATTTTGCAGTTATTCTCAATAACGTGACGTCATGTTTATTCCGTTTTTTATCAATGTATTTAAAAATTTTTTGTTAAAATAGTTAATTATGTAAAATGTAAGCATTTTCAGAAAAAATAATTGATATATATATATTAAACATTAAGTTAGTTATGAAACTTAATAAGTAATATTAGTGCAAACTTGGAATTATATTATCCTTTGCGTTTGATAACTAAATTAATATTTGATATATACCAATTCTATTTTCTGAAAATTCTTACATTTTATGTAATTAACTATTTTAACAAACAATTTTAAATACATTGATAAATAACCGAATAAACATGACGTCACGTTTTTGAGAATAACTGCAAAATTCTAGAATAAAAAATTGTGAAAAAATTTTCGTACAAAAAATGCCGTGCTTTATGGGTGTCAAAAATATTGTTTACATAGTATTCATATTTTTCCAAGATATAATGGATTTAAAATTGGTATGGTAAGTATTTCCTTAAAAATGGGCCTTTACAGTACATTCGAATTTTGACATTTAAATATGGTGGGTGTCATTTGGGGAAAATAAAATAATTTTTTATCTAAAAATGAGGCGTCTTAGAACAGCAATCTATGAGAAATAAATTAGCGAAATACAACAACTTTCACGGGGTATTTCAAACGCTCAAGTTTCACGCGCCTTGGTTGCACACGTAATCCCACCAATCATCATCGAGGACACAACAGAAGAACTTGCAAACCGACAACACTGCGATCGCCGAGCGTGCGGATAGCGGATAACCTTAAACTTTCATTTGAGCTGTCGTCTTTTCTGGGGCATTTTCGGTCGTGTTTTCACAGAATGGAACAAAACACTGCTTGCTAGACATTTTAATCGAAATCGGAGGCTTTCAATTTACGCTAACCTCAAAACCAAAATGTTAACATCAACAAGCTGTCAAATGTCTAGTCATGAGCGATATGTCACTGCCGGTGATTAAATCACTGTGATTAAATCACCGTGATTATATAAAATATTAATATAAAGTGTAATTTACATCGTTTTACTTTCAATTCATACTTGTCCAGTGCTGCTTAATGCAGCCATATATTCACACAAACAAATTACGGCGAACGGTAAACATATCAGCTTGCAGATTATGATGGCGTTAGTTTAAAACCACCGGAAGTGAAAAATATAAGTCGCCGTTAAGGAGTGATTGGAAAATCGCGATATCGCCCATCACTACAAACGTCAATTGAATGCTGATTTTGTACAACGTTGCCGAGTCGCCTTTTACACTATTGGCTTGGGATTGCTGACGTATTAATGGCGCGTTACGGATAATCGTTTAAATTTTTATTTACAAGTCCAGTAAATAGGTGATTTTAATTATTTTTTTCTGGCTCTAATCTGCATCAAAATAGAAATTGAAAAAATACGGGTATTTTAATTTTTCATAAAATTTATGATTCCGCAATAAAAAAAAATATGCTGAAAAGGCCCATTAGGACATTTTTCAGTATAACTTAGCAGACTTCGGTAGTGTTCAATGTACATTATTCCAATTTCAGTGACTGATTTAGAATAGACTCGTAATAAACACATCATTTTTTCATTTTTTTTTTTGCTTCTGTGTTTCTGAGACATTCGCGGTTAAACTGAGGGGTCAATACATTTGAATCGTATATTAGTTCTCGATTTGGATACATATTAAAAAATCAAACACTTGTTCTCGCATTCGCAGTCTCCATATCCAATCATAATGAGAATTTCAATTATCTCTTTTTCTGTACGCCTCATTTTATTAGATAATATGATCAAATAAGTTTATTTCATAGAAATGTCACCTCAAACCACATGAGTCACGATAATTATTTACTCTTTTGTTTACCACATAGCAAAAACTTCATTAAGCTATTTATGTTTTAATCCCCATGTTAATTTTTATCACATTTACTATTATACTAATACACATTTCATATTTCTGATGTATAGAGGTCATATTAAGAACATTTATGTTTATGGTTACCTTTATAACATAGAGAAAACAAAAATGTTTGCCCACCCTGCATATTCTATTTTAATAATATCACTATATGATCACATAGATAATTGATATACCTTCGAGAAAAAATTTAATTTAAAAAAGCATCGATGACGTCACCGCAACAAGGCGGATGACGTAACAAATATGTGTATATAAATCAAGAGTTGCGCATTTAAATATAAAAATCAACCAGTCTTTGGATTTTTTTAAAAACCGTATGCCTATGAATTATGAATTTATTCCATACATTTCCACCATACTACAGTGTGTCCCCGAATTAACTTTGCGATACGTATGATATAAAAAAAATATTACGGCTTTCATTTTCTGAAGGCTCGGTCTGTTTGACCCTAAATTAATTTTTACCAAATTACATGTCAAATGGTATCTAACTCGCGGAGGTGACCAGGGAAGAAAATAAATCATTGTAGGTAAACGGGTTTGTATCTTAATTTTAGGAAAACATTTTATTTGAATAAAATATTTTGCATTGAAAGTTGGAGTCACGTGCCAACTTTCATTGCGTTTGAGCAAAAAATAATAATATTAAATAGCTTTTTATCTTTCAACACAAGTGTTGAAAAACTATAAAAGTGTCAAAAATTTTACAGTATTAATTGGTGTAAATCAGCCAGACAATCTAAATGAATACCCTCGAGCAAAAGATATGTTTTATAATATTATGAGTTGGGGCAAATTAGCTACAAAGGGGCGGCCAGACAATTTGAAGAACAGTTTTCAGGGATTTCAATAAGCGACGTTACCGTTAAAAATTTTCTAGAATTGGGGCCGTTGAAAATCAAAAAAACGAGAAGAAAAGATTGGACGAAAACGATGCAACAGTTTTGGCTTTCGGCGACATCAGAGCAAATGACAAAAATTTCATTAAGACGTAGGGCAGCAGAACTTGGTGTGAGCAGATCGCATCTGCAAAGAATATTTAAGATAAATAAGATAATGCCATACAAACCTTAAGTTTGTCACACTTTGGAATCAAACGACTAAGCAAAACGATTGAACTTTTGTTTATGGATTGTAGAGAAGTGTCTCACGGAAAGAAACTTTGAAAACAACATTATTTTTTCAGACGAAGCGTCATTTACCACTAACGGAGTTGTGTCTTCACAAAATTGTAGGTAAGTACTGGTCAGATGTAAATCCAAACTTTAGAATAAATTGCAGAAGACAGTATTCCAACAAAGTTAACGTTTGGTGGGCCGCTCCATACGATGGAATAATTGGACCTTGTTTTTTGGATGGAAATTTAAATCAATATGCATATTTGGAGATACTGCAAATTACTGTCAAAATTACCTTGATGAAATGAATATGGCTGAGAGACAAAAAAATTATTCAGCAAGACGGTGCAAGCTCACAATCAACTTACTCTCTTGATAAGGAATTATTTTAACAATACATTTGGGGGAAAATGGATTGGGAGATTTGGGCCACAGCCATACCGACCAAGTCCAGATTTAACAATTATGGATTTTTACTTTTGAAGCCAACTAAAACAACAAGTTTATGTCGACAACTGTGACAATGATTAGGAAAGATTAAAAAATTAAATTACTCATGTGATCAGAGCCATACCTCTTGAAGAAATTAGACGAAACTACAAAGAATTTAGAAGGAGCACCAGCATAGGTTTTTATTTGAATTCGTTGAAATTGTTAATTGTGCTAAAAAATAAAAAACTATCTACTTTCATTTGTAGTATTAATACATCTTCGTTCAAATGCAATGAAAGTTGGCATATGACGCAAGATATTTTATTAAAATAAAATTTTTCCGTAAAATTAAGAGAAAAATCAGTTTACCGATAATGATTTATTTTCTCCTTAGATTATCTTCGCGAGATAGATCCCATTTGAACTGTAATTTAGTAAAAATCTCGATGGTATACAACGAAAGGTGACCAAGTGCAAAAATTGTTGAAAATGAGAAAATATGACTAAGTCATATCAAATAGTAATACCTTGGATTGGTAAAATTGTCTAACTTATCATTATGGCTGAACAGTATACAACCAATTATACAGGTAATGACCAAGGCCTACAGAAATAAATTTATACAAGTAAAACTGACTAAATTGGACTTGGTCATTTTCACTTGTTTTAAAAATAGGTTTGAAGAATAATGGTCATAAAATAATTTCATTTACTTCAACTACACACAGATGTAAAGAACGATTTAGATTTGGAAAAAAACTACCCGTTATAAATGAATTGTTTGAAAAATAAAAGCTAATCGTCATCAGAATTGCACTGGACTCTGCAAAAACCTAAATAAAAAAGTAGAAATGGAACTAAAGTGAGAGTTATACTAAAAGCTTTTTATTCGAATCAGTTCTCTATATCCGAAAAAAAAAGAAAAATCTTTTAAAACTGTGTGCTGAAAATACACTTTATTCCAGCTTAATATCAGGAATGGTTTAAATCATTGCCCTTCAACAGTCATGTACAGACCACTTGCCAGAACTAGATATTGCAGAGTCCAGTGCTGATTCTGACAACGATTAGCTTTTATTTTTCAAATAATTCATTTACAAAGGGTAGTTTTATAATATTTTTTTACATAGTTACTAAATCTATATCATTCCTTACGTTTGTATGTAGTTGAAGTAAATGAAATTATCTACCATATTTATGACCAATATTCTCCAAAGCTATTTTAATACAAGGAAAAATAACCAAGTCCATTTTATCAATATTTCCACCCACAAATTGCAAAATCTTAACTTTGTTTTTAAAAACATCCTTAAAGAACACTAACATGAAAAAAAATTAAACCCATATCTAATATACTATTTTACCCAGAGAGTTAAACTCTAAAATTCTATTTAAGGTCAACCAGACCGAGACTGCCAAAAATGAAAGCCGTACTAATTTTTTTTTGGTATGTTACACCTTTTGCAAGATCAGTCCTGGGACTCACTGTATATATTGCTAGGTTAGGTAGGTAGAGCGGTATCTAAAATTGTAAGGTGTCTTAAAAATAACTTAGGACCTGTTCACAGCCATTTGGAATATATGAACGTTCTTTAAATTTCCTAATTGCCCCTAACATTTTAGTCCTTGCGAAATAATACTTTCGACGGTATTATGGAGGACATAGAAAAACTGATTTTTAGAATATTTACATTTATACTTTTCAAATGATACCCCATTTGCCTGAATATATTTTTTTAAATACTACATTTTGATCTACAAAAGTTGCCAGAAAATATATTGGTGACATCGACTCTCGGGCTGCCTGTGGCACACCAGACTAAAACTATAGGTGAGATTTCATATTCCTAGCTGTAAAAATGTCAGATATAAGCTGCACAGATGAAAATGCGAACAAGCAAGTCATTTTATTAGAGTTGCATTTTTCCCTTTTGGGTAAGGATCACTCAAAATTTTCCAATTTCAACAATCAAATAATCTTCACATTGCATATTGAAAAAAAATTTCAGAAAATTTCTAAGTTGACGAGAGAAAAAATTGCATCAAAAAAGTTTTTTAACGTGCAGCTACTGAAATGAACAAAAGCAAACAATAAATTACAAACTGCTATTGCGCATCACGTTCCCTTTCATTGTGTTCTTTTTTCAATTTAAATACATTCACGCTAATTGATATTTCTTCAACAAGTTGGCAAAACGTTATATTTTCGCAGCATGATCTACGATATTTTTACCTTGACCAATATCAATAGCAATGTACTTTTACTCTTATTCACGTTTTTCGTGTATCGCTGACAAGTAGATCGATATTGAATTACTGTCGGTATTTGCAGCTGAATCATCGCCAATATCCAATATCCACTGCAATTATCCAATACATAAATTAAACATTTATTTTACAATAATTGCCAATTATCCTCTTTAATGTTTATTTATGAGTCCATAAATATTTGTTTACAATGTAGGTATTTCTGTAATTTATTATTCGGTTTAATGCTCAAACGTTACCACCCACCGCCACCACTAAAATAAACTTCCTCATTTCACCCTTACTGAAAATTCACTTAAAAAAATTGTGTCAGTATATTTTGAGACAAATTGGTTTTTCAAATAATCGCAGAAATAGTAAGTTGAATTTGAATTTTGATTGCAAATTTTGCAATAATTATAATAATAATAACTACAATAATATATCATTCATCTTTATTATCACAACAACACGGAAAGACAAATCAGAAAAACTAAATCACTTTGCTCAACGTACACACTCGCGCCAATATTCTTGACTAAAGATGACGATCTCGGATGATTAGGGGTCGAGCTTGAGCTCTTTACCCCAATCATCGCTGTAGACCTGGACCGGTATCGTAAGGGGTGGGCCTGCTATTACGCCTATCCCACCCGCAAATGCGGACGGTGTAGGCGAAGTTAGCAGACCTCCCCTTATCCTGACTCTTGAACCGTACCAGTCATTTCTTCTGGCGCTCTTCCGTCTTAATCTTCCTTCTTCGCTGGCATGTCGGCTCCCGCGAAATTCGGTCAAATATCTAGGGGTAATCCTGGATAAGCGACTGAGTTTCGCCCCTCATATTACCCAGACAATAAACAGAACATACGCGACACTCAACAAACTGTATCCTCTTGTTAATATACGTAGTAAATTGTCAATAGACAATAAAATTACTCTATACAAAGTTATTTTCAGGCCGATCATGACATACGCATGTCCGGCCTGGAATTTAATTTCACCTACACAATACAAGAGGATACAGACAACACAAAATAAACTCATACGCTTACTTACTAACGCAGACAGGCATACTCCGATTGTGGAGTTACATAGGGCCACGGATCTCTTAATGATAAGAGATTTCGTGGAAGAAAGAGCTCAGGCCTTTTTTACAACAAAAATACAGCAATCGGAGGCTACAGCTGATATTACTGACATACGAACCCACGACAACCCGACTCACACGCACAACTTAATCCACCAAATACTCCCTCTTTTACGAAAGACGGTGACCATAACCACCCCCGACAAAGCCACGAAACGGACAAAAAACAAATCCACAAAAATCATTACAATTCATTGAATTTAATTTCATTTTATACTGAAAATTCTCTTACCTTTTACCCGCTGACAGCGGTTTTAATATCCCCATAAACGGTAATATGCCCATTTAAACAAGTCCCCGCTGTTTTAAGAAGGGTTTTTTTGTTTTTCCCTGTATATTCGGAACATCACTCTTGATTACAAAAAAAAAAAATATTGTACGCATTATTTTAATTTCTTCGGAAAATATATTTAAAAAATCGGTAAAGGTATTTACACAGAGTGCAATGCAGGTTTTCACGGCCGTTGTCCAATGAAGTATTTTCTTCCGGGTTTTGCCGCGGTCGTCGAACTTGACTTGACGTTTCGCTGATCATGCTGTCAGCTTCTTCAGAAGGGTTCCAAAGTCTTTGGAACCCTTCTGAAGAAGCTGACAGCATGATCAGCGAAACGTCAAGTCAAGTTCGACGACCGCGGCAAAACCCGGAAGAAAATACTTCATTTACACAGAACTTCCCTCTTCATTTGTGCATGGCGGTCACTCTATAAAATTAATATTTACTAAATGACATTGAACATAATAATCGGACTATAGTTATAACTATTATTACAAAGAAAAACTGATAGGTTTTGGTCAAAAAAATATACAGAGTACTCATTGGCTGTTGCCAAACCCTCTCGGAGTTTGGAGGGGTTTGGGTGATGTTGACTAGTCGGAAACCGAAGGTGCCAAT
Source organism: Stenurella melanura (assembly GCA_963583905.1). NCBI lineage: Eukaryota > Metazoa > Arthropoda > Insecta > Coleoptera > Cerambycidae > Stenurella > Stenurella melanura. The sequence goes on from OY757309.1 coordinate 87,442,129, forward strand.
TGGCATCATATGCTCTGATTTTCTCGGAAGAAAGTGGGAACTGTGTAACTCGGATCGGGTGATTTGGGTATTTTGCTCATTGTCTTCTTGCAGTATGGCTTGAAGGACGAGCTGAAACAGAAAAACGGTTAAGTTATACTTACCCGTTATCCAGGATTTGGAACTTCGGCCTCTTGTGTCTCGGAGCGTCGTTGGGATCGTAGTCAGTCGCCTGTCTGACCAGCGGATTCCCATGCTCTGCTGCATGGGCATATAGGTTCTTCGCTCTATCCCGGATGATTTCAGTTACTGGGGTGTATTCCAGGTCTCTGAAGATGTTGGCGATTGTGACAAACCATGGTGATAACATTACGATTGATAGCAATTTGTATGTAGTAAAATTACACATTACAACAAAACTTAAAAGAAAGAAATTATTATAATTCAACGTTGTGACGTGCTTTCTTCCAGTTGCCTAGCGCATAGGCAAGTGGGAGCGTCACTTTGGCGCTGAGCTATACTTCGATTAAATTTGGTAATCTCGAGCGCCACCTTTGCAATATTTTACGTGGGGCAAAGGTCCCATATTAGCCTCCTAAACGCAGCCTGTTGCAGTAGGGCTGGGCTAGCTACAGTGGAGACACGGTATGTCCAGGGGTCTGGACGACAGATTAGACTTTCACTCTCATTCAACAGTAAAAAGCAGATGTCGGTAAATAACAAAGTTTATTGACATACAATGAAATTTTTACAAAACAATAAAAACGGTTAGGTACCAAAATACGGAGTTTTTTTCATAAATAAAATAACAAAACTTAAAATATGTCATTTTAATTTAATTTGATTTAGGTAGGGCACCATTTTGTGACGTACGGGTAACCAGGCGGTGAGAAGCTAGTTAGCTACTAGTTACTCATTAATGCGGAAGCAAGCGGTGGTAAGCAAGCAAAGGGTGAAAGCGGTAAAAAAAACAGTAGCAAAAGCGGTATATAAAAAAAAACAGTAAGCGGAAAAAACTACACAAGTGATTTAAAAAAACGGACAGCGTGCAAGTACCAGGCAAAAGCAAGCGGTTATCTACAGCAATAATCATGCCTACATGATGCATTAGAGTGTAGGTATGAAGAACTTGGCAAAATTAAATAAAACTGATACCAAATAAATAAAACGGTTTTCGGATTCGGTGCGGTGTGTAACTTAAGTCGGATCGGAAAATAAAACGGTTATCGGATTCGGAGCGGCGTGTAACCTTGGTTACACTCAGTTCGGAAAATAAAACGGTTATCGGATTTGGTATCAGCTTACGGCGGAGATTATTCTGCCTAGACGGACAGACAGCAATAATCAGAACGGTGGTATTTCGGTTCGGTTCAGAAATGTTGAAATTACATCAACACTTGATGCGGTGTTTGCCAAGCGCCTCAAACCCCACAGCTGGGTGCCTTCATTAAATGCATTTCGGTTCGGACACGTGGTATCTTGTCGGATTTGATGCGGAAAATTTCTGTGTATCAGAATATAATGTTAGTTAATTTATTTACGGTAGCCTAAATTTTATTCTCAATTCCCGGACTATAATAAATTTCTACAAATTATTTCAAAGTAAGCAATTTTGTTCCATTTCGTATCAGTACAAAATATTGGAAACAAAATGAACGGCAAGTTAACAACAACACTCCAATAAATTTCACAAAAATTATTTTTGCAAAGACAGATTTTATTTTGCTACGAACTAGCTAAAATAAAATATCCGGTAATTAAAATTTCTACACATTTGGTAGAACAACAGATATTACTTTATCGCAGTACCATCACAAATGGTCTCGATTAAAATAATATATACGGTAAACGGTAAACAATTTTCTCTCGAAATATCATCTATGTTCTTTTTCCCATTTGGAAATTCTTGCGAACATAGCTATTTGGATAAAATCGGAGAAGTTGACAGGTCCTAAGTCGGACTCTCTTGCTATTGTAATAATTTAACTAGGTCGGCTAAGTCGGAAAATAATAATTATATTCTGATACATTTAAACGGAATCGGTTTCAAATTATTGCTTTTAAAACAGGCATTTCAGTGGATTACTCTTATCGGTGTTAATATAAAAAGGCCAACAAGAAACCGGCGGCGATGATAAAACGGTGTACTTACATGTGGTGGATATACTGAATAATACCCGACTGGGCTGTTTGTCGGATTGGGCAGAAGTGATCTTCAAATATGCTCGAATGAAACTAATTTACGCAGCTCTCTTACCAACGCCCTCAATGTTAATTTTTGTAATTAATGTTAATATTACGGATAGCCCTCTCACTGACAGGTTTATTAAATTACCTATTTAAAGTAGAAATCTATTTCGCGGTTTAGCTAGCTAAATTAGGAGAAATCTATAATAATAATTTACAATACATATGATTCGAATGTAAGTGGAGCAAATAACGAAGTATATTATTAATTTAAACTGCATTTTTGGCAACGGAAAATTTACCTCGTTACAACGTAGGTACATGTTATATAATGTAAATCCACTCAGAATACAGCTTTGTCGTTCGCCAGCGAGCGGAGTGGTGAAATTTATAAGTGTATGTCAGCATTTTATGTTGAGGTATATAGGCTGTTGGTTGAAAACAGTAACAAAATAGAAAATAATGCTTTCTATAAGGCGGGCTAGACCCTTCAGTGTGACGCTGCGTGTGACGAACAAGTTTCCATTAGCACGAAAATTCTTAAATACGACACGAGGCATGTTTCGGTAACCACGTTCGCATCATCGGGAGATAGTTAAAAAGTCATCATATCTCCCAATAATGTTAACTTGATTAGCGAAAGGCAACTCGTGTTGAGTTCAAAGGTGTTAATGGAAATTACGTCTCCAGATGTAACCTACATGAGTCTCAAATGATTTATACAATTGACATTACCTTAATAATAACGTGAAAATGGTTTTACGAATGGTAAGTATTATATTTAATTTTCCGACACAGCGTATGTTCTATGTATAGACGGCGAATATCAGTAGAATTCGTACAAAATTCTTGTATATTTTTTTTAATACGGCGTAGGTAGAGTATTACATATAAACTGTCATTTTGGCTTAATATGTCTGGATGGTGCTTCACTCTACTTGTTTATTCCATAACGTTGTAACCGGTGAATTTTTCAAATATTTGACTAAAAAGATTTCCTATAGAATGGACATACGTTTCAACGGTATTCTTAATCTTTCTTCCATCGTTTTAATTTGTTAAATGGTCGTTATTTTAATGAATAACCAAAATGTATAATTCTGTACTAGCTTCTCCAAAAAGTAAGCTAATAATCATATAACAAATTAATTTAATTTAAGTTAAGTATCCACGAAATGTATTAGGTACACAGTCGATTATTTGTGTAAATAATAAAGATAAACCTAATATTTTCCAAAGTCAGGTTTCGAGAAATTCTATGGTCTTCTTCAGGACCACAAACTGTAATAAAATAAATTTAGCGGTATTTAGTAAGCCTACTAACACTAAAATAATCATTTAGAAATAATAAATAATTGAATTTTTCTTTCCATCTCTCTTTCTCCTAGCGTCGAGAATATTGTGAAATAAATCAAGGATCTTATCATATCATATCAAATTACTATTTTCTCGCAATATTTAATAACAAAAGATTACATATATGGAGGAAAGAATGCTTAATGCTGTACCTTGAGGGACTCCGCCCCCTTCAAAATTGCAAAGTACCAATTCCCACAATTTTCTTCAAGTGTTAAATATCTAAATGCAGGGCTGTTCCATGTACTTTATATATAAATAATTTTCTATACGATTTGCTAAGTTTAGAAAAATTATGATTGTAATTGAATATCATTGTAAGTTGTTAAAAAATAAAAAGAATATAATTATATGGTTTCCATTTTTTAAATCATTGTCATTAATAGCATCTATTTTCTCGTACAGTTTTTATTGCTGTGCTCATTTACAGTTATTATACTATTCATGAATATCTTTTATGGCATACCGGTAGACAGTTAGCAGCAAGAATAAAACCCATTTGATATTTTCGCTATAAAACCACAATCTTAATGCACATGGCGTTATGATTTATTATTTTTCATGTAATAACGGAGCAATATATTCTAAGGAATCTTAATAAAGATTAGGCAAAAACGAATGAGCTTCAAAGAGTATACATGTAACGTCTAGAGCTGGAGATAAGCAAAAAGCGCTTAGATATATTTAACTTAGGGGAGGGCGCTCTTTGAAATGTATTTATCTTGTGATTTACTATTATAGTCTTTAATGAACGATTTTGCGGCGTAAGCACCCAACATCATGCCGGCCGCTGAGGTTTCATGACATTTGCGAGCGATATTATTTATTACCTATTCCTTTATGACTATGTTATTGAGAAAACATAACTTGCAAGGTATTGTTTGCGATTTTAAGTCCACTCTCACTTCGACGTAGGCAAAAAGGTCAAAGAAATAAGTAGCTTCCAGTTGGAAAAAATTGAGACGAAGTGCCATTCAGTACCAAACTCTTTTGAAATTAGACAGTGATAATAAACTTCACCGAGGTGAAAATTCAAACAGTGCCTGTAAAAAAATAATATGCATTCATGTTAATCAAAATCGTACATTAGAGCCCTTATTACCAATATCTGAATTTAGTGAATTTTATTTAGAAAGAGTCAACCTTAATTACAACAGCAGCCATCTCTCTAACTCGATCCTCGCTTGAATTAGATAATAGTTGGAATGACGTCACAAACGTGCTACCTTGTGTTACGATATTGAACAATTTTATTGAGTGTTGGTATATTTATGAATTATTTTTTACATCCAGGATGTAAAGGACTTTTATATCCATCTACAAAAATCAATGAAATTATCGATCATAGAATCAGCTAACCAGTTTATTTATTAGTATGAACAAACGCATACATTTTAACAATCAGTCGTTAATAATCCATTTAATTAACAATCAATTTAACAGTTAATCATTTCTATTACCGTTCGCTCGAGAATGGTAAGTCGCTCACTGCAATAGTTTCTTGAATGGAGAGTGGATAAGGTACTATTAGAAATTACAATTTTCTTTTTAATTGATTCCTCAGTGTGTACCTCCGCAACCGTTGAAAACCGCCAGCCCCCACGTCTTTTAAGACTGACGAAAGCAGCTCCAGAACCAGCTAGCAGTGCAGCAAATGGTCTGCGGAAGTAATGACCAGTACACTTTGCTTCCGAAAATTTTAAGGAGTATTTTTAATTATATTAATACCAATAACCTGCTTTACACATTTTCATTCACACATCTAATAAGAAATATACGGTTGGTAGTGAGTGAACTCTGGATGCAAATTATAACATTTTCGGTATAATTTAATATATAAAATTGCTCGAATTTAAAAAATGTCCCCACAGATCACGCTGCTTGGGATACTAATAAGTGTACTGCGTATATTCGTGCACGCGATAAACTTCGTAGTGATATACTAGCTTTAACCATTCAATAGCAGTCAGCGGCAAGTCCCTCAATGGAAGCTCATCTCACGAATGTAGGTCGCAATACGAGTAGTGGAGAATTTTTAATTTACTATCAAAATACGCGAGGTGTCAGAACTAAGACGGTCGAACTTTACAACGCATCGGCGTGCTCCAAATATTCCATGATAGCTTTAACCGAAACCTGGCTAGATTCCTCCGTTTTTAATAGCGAACTATTCAGCAATAAATTCAATGTTTTTCGTTCAGATAGAGATTTTGCTGCCATTAATAGATCAAAAGGTGGAGGGGTACTATTAGCAGTAAATATAAAATACACTTCTTCTTTATTAAGCCTTGATACTGCAGGTTTTAACAACATACCTGCCATCGACATCTTAGGTATAAAAATTTCAAATCATTATCAGTCTCTTTACATATTTGTTATCTACATACCACCGAGTATACCTGTTGCCGATTTTGAATATTTTTTTGAGACACTAGGTACCCTGAAGTATTTACAAAATAGCGATAATGATATAGTCATTTTGGGCGATTTTAATATCCCCAAATATGCATCTTACCTAAAAGACTCAAAATCTAACGCCCAAATTAGAGCCTTGAATAATTTTCTAGACACTAATAATTTATCTCAATACAACTCAATATTTAATGGCAATGACAATATTCTTGATCTAGTATTACACAACAAAAACTGTGATGTATCTCAATCTCCTGATCCGTTAACTAATGAAGATTTTCATCACCCTGCTCTGATCATATCAACTGAAATAAGTACTGTTAAGAACCTTATTAATAATTTTCCAACCAATCATGACGTTAGTTATAATTTCCGCAAATGTGATTTCTCCAAATTGTATGAAAACCTTCTCAACATAGACTGGTCCTCCCTCTCTTCTTTTAATGACGTCAATGATGCATGCACTCATTTTTACGACAAACTTGACTCTGTATTTGAATCTTGTGTACCTAAGAAATCGACTTCTCGTAGCGGCATATATCCTCCGTGGTTTAATGGCAGTATCATAAAAAAATTAGCCTTAAAGAACGTCTTAGGAGACAGTATGCAAGAACCAGTGATCCACTTATACACAATAACCTCAAAAACATCAGAAGGGAAATAAAATATGATACCAATTTAGCCTACAGAAATTTCGTGCAGAACTCTGAAGACAATATAAAAAATGATGTGTATCTGAAGAGATGTTCTTCGAGGGATCTTCGCTAAACAATCCCTCTGATATACTAAATGCATTTGCCAATTATTTTGGTCAATCTTATAATGAGTCTTCATTAGATATCGAGGAACATCACTTTGAGACCGATATACCTAACAATAACCCTATTGTTAGCATAAACTCTTTCAGTGAAGATGAGGTTATTCGGGCTCTAAAACGAATTAAACCCAAAATGACGACCGGTCCTGATTCCATTCCAGCTTTTTTATTAAAGGATTGCGCTATCATCTTTGCATATCCTCTAACTCTAATTTTTAACTTAATCTTAAAAAACTGCCTATTTCCTGACCTATGGAAATATTCCAAAGTATGTCCCATCCTCAAAAAGGGAAACAAACTAGATATTGAGAACCTCAGACCAATCTCTGTAATTTGTAACTTCTGTAAAATCTTAGAAATATTACTTCGTGATAGAATATATCATTCGATTAACACCAAAATCTCTATTAATCAACATGGATTTATGAAAGGGCGTTCAACAACAACAAATTTATTCTGTGTAACTCAATATATTTCTGAATCCCTAGATGAACGTGGGCAGGTAGATGTCATATATACCGATTTCTCCAAAGCGTTTGATAGACTTGATCACCAGTTGTTACTTAATAAATTAGAAAAAATCTGCTTCTCATATTCTTTGCTCCTTTTGTTTAAATCTTATTTAATGAATAGGAGTCAGTACGTTACATTAAATGGGTTCAAATCGATCGAATTTGCTGCCACATCTGGAGTTCCCCAGGGATCTATTCTGGGGCCCTTGTTTTTTAACATATTTATTAACGACATAGTGAACGAAATCAATTTGCCTCACCTATTATATGCCGACGATCTAAAAATTTTCACAGTAATTGATGAAATCGATGACTGTTTTCAACTTCAGACTTCTCTTGACAAAATAAACACCTGGTGTATAGTAAATAAATTATTCATGAATCCTAGTAAATGTAACGTAATGTCCTTTTCTTTAAAAACATCACCTATTATTTTTGATTACAGGTTAGATAATGTCATACTTCAAAGACCTATAACATTTCGCGACCTCGGCGTAACTTTTGATAGTAAATTATCCTTCACTGATCATATCGATACCATTGTGTCTGAAGCCTCCAAAGCCCTTGGATTTATCGTTCGTACTAGTCGAGAGTTCACTAATACTGATACTCTGAAAATTCTTTATCAATCCTTCGTCAGATCGAAACTTGAGTACGCATCGCTAATTTGGAGTTCCAGTTATGATGTTCACAAGAATAACTTGGAGGCAGTTCAACGTAGATTTCTTAAATTACTGTGGTTCAAATCCGACGGTACCTATCCAGTGATTGGTTTTCCGCAAAGTAACTTGCTTGAAAGATATTCTATGAATACTCTTGAGGATAGGCGTACGTACTTTTCTCAAGTATTTTTGTTTAAATTACTACACAATGATTTTGACGCGCCCGAAATAATTAGTAAGCTTAATTTTCACGTTCCCAGATTAACCTCTCGTAATCACCAAGTGTTCTATTTACCTACGCCGCGTACCAACGTACTAAATAATTCACCTTTATATACGATTTGCAGTACTTCTAACAAATTATGTAACGACTTCGATATTTTTAACTGCAGCCTTAGTGACATAAAACAAAATGTTCTAAATTAAATAACCAGTGAGTGTCATTGTGTTTCTTAATTTGCTTTGAATCACATATGTGTATATATGTATATATAGTTTTTATATTTAAACATTTCCCATGTTATTTTTTTCTCTTTCTTCGTATCATTAGTTATTCATAGTTCGTACATTTAAGTAATTTTTTTCTTCATTTTATTTTCTTTCTATGTTGTTGTATATTATGTAATTAATGCTTTGTATGCCTTTATTCCTGTTCTGTAATTGGGTATCTTACCTGTTGAACAGTGTATGCAATAAATAAATAAATAAATAAATAAATATAAAAATGAAAAAACAACTGATAAAATAAGTATACAAAAACTTACATAAATTAAAAAATTTATTAAAATCAGAAAATTGGTTAGATGTATACACCACAGACGAAGTAGATATCGCTACTGAGTTACTTATAAATAAATTAAATCATAATATTCAGCTCTGTACCAAAACCGTTAAAATTAAAAGAAATAAATTGAAAAGAAATCTGTGGATTACGAATGGTTTAATCCATTCTATAAATCATGAAAAATATTTATACAGGGTGTCTCACCGGGAACTGAATCGATCGATATAGAGAGAAGTACGCATCAGACATTTTTTTAAATGTATATAGTTACTAATGTTGGTGTGACCAATCCAACTAAAATAATTAGAAGCATGGGGGTACTTCCGGTTATACCGGAAGTCGATACCAACTTGCTTATTTTAAATGGAACATCCGATATATTTTCGACTTCTCGAGATGACAATAAAATTCTGAATTCAGGCATGTAGCACACTCTATATCTGAACCCAGTAGTTTCGAAGATATTTGACATTTTATAAGAAATTTGACAGGTGCAATGGTATGCAAGAACGTTATAACTTTTTCTGTGTAGGACATCCTCATTTGCTGTCTTCTTAGGAAATCTCTTTCTTTTAATCCTTGAACCATATGGAATGAAAGCGGGTGAAACTTATGTTTTAATAAGATACTGTGAATTGAATCCTTGCATTGTCCCGATTCCAGAGCAGCTTGTCTTAATGACATCCTTGGAAAAGCATGAAAATATCCCAGAATGACTATTTGAAAGTTTTCATCATCAACAATAGGCTTTCTTCTTTGCATTTTTGACTTGACACAGCCATAATTTTTAAAATTTTCCAGTATGCGTTTTACAGTGTTTGGTGACGGTTTCCGTTTTTCTGGATATCGAGTAGCAAATGTGTTGCAAGTTCTTGATATTACGTTATCACATTCTCCATAAATAATAAACAAATTTAAGAAGTCTTCGTGGGTGTAATTTAAATGTACTGGCATTTTTTGACATAAGATAATGACTGATTATTTCTAATCATGGCTATTTTGATGAAATGATTACAACAATTCATGAATTTCTAATAAAATCGCAAATATTTCAAAAAGTTGAAAACTTTGACCCCACAATGCTAATATCAGAAAAAAGAGAATTCAATTTTACACAACCTGACGTAAAAAAATACAGGGTGTTCCATTTGACCTAAACAAGTTCTCGCGGTTTAAAGTTGACAAAATGTAACGCGAAAAACGGAACACTTGTTATGATATTATTGAATTCATTTCAGTTGTAAGACGTATTTCTCCTTCTGTTCTTTCTCCCTGCCAAAGAGCACATGAGGATGTCCTACACAGAAAAAGTTATAACGGTTCTTGCAAACCGTTGCACCTGTCAAATTTTTTATAAAATGTCAAATATCATCGAAACTACTGGGTTCAGATATAGGGTCTGCACATGCATTTACTCAGAATTTTATTGTCATCTCGAAAAGTCGAAAATATATAGGGTGTTCCATTTAAAATAAGCAAGTTGGTATCGACTTCCGGTATAAGCGGAAGTACCCCATGCTTCTAATTATTTTAGTTAGATTGGCCACACCGACATTAGTAACTAACTAAATTTTCAAAAATTTCTGATGCTTACTTTTCTCTATATCGATAGATTCAGTTCCCGGTGAGACACCCTGTATAAAAATCTTAAGATAAATGCTAAAAATGCGAATTTACAATTTGAATATAAGAACTACCGAAATAGGGTAAGCGAGGTTATAAAAAAATGTCAAGGCAAACTATTACAAAACGTTAGTAGAGAAAAATAAAAATTGTCCAAAAAATACGTGGCTGTGCATTAAAAATATTGAATCTAAACCACTCAATAATGAAATTAATAAAATAAAATTAGAAAATGCAGACATTACATTAGATAAACAACTAGTGCCAGAATCGTTTAATAGTTTTTTTACTGAAATCGGCGATAAATTCAGCAAAAAAAAATCAAGCCTGTAAAAACTAAATTTCCAAAAGCACATATAGTTAACTCAGTATATCTAGAACAAACAAACGACCAAGAAATAATTGGGATTAAAAATGAACTTAAACCCAACAAAGCACCAGGAGTAGATACCCTCAGAGCCGAAACATTTAAAGAATGTGCAAAGTTTATAGTTGTATCCTTGGTTTATATTTTTAATAAATCGCGTAACAGTGGCACCTTTCCTGCGGCTTTCAAGACAGCTATCATAAAACCGATATTCAAATCTGGTGACCGACTGAATCCTCATAATTATAGGCCGATTTCACTGTTATCATGTCTATCAAAGATATACGAAAAAGTTATTAAAAAGCGATTAATAAATTTCATAAACAAATATGACATGTTATCAAACAAGCAATATGGTTTTCAGGAGTGCAGATCGACACAGGATGCAATTGCTGAGTTAATGTCAAAAGTAGGTAGGTAATTCAGAACCAGCAATATGCATCTTTGTCGACCTCGCCAAAGCGCTCGACACAGTCAACCATACTGATTTGCTAGATAGCCTTGAAAATATAGGTATTAGAGGCAAAGCTCATGGCCTTTTAAAATGTTAACTGCAAAATAGACGACAATATGTCAAAACTGATAATATAATTAGTAATTCAAGAAATGTTCTTTTGGGGTTCCCCATGGCACAGTTCTAGGACCATTACTATTTAATATACAGATTCAGCAAATTTAATTTAAGGTACGTAAACTTGTTTCTGCGAAGATAAACCACGCCTTGTAGTAGAACAATGCAGGGTATTGGTATAAAACAACAGCGCCATCGCTTGACCGCGTCGAGCTGAGAACAGCGCACCTATTCTGCTTTTAATAGCTTAGCTGTTTAGACGTGTGGGAATAAAATAAATTAATCTCAATTTCGTTATTAAAATGCCGTGTTTATACAAGTGCAGAAAAAGTGCAAATTGTGAAGTGGCACTTCGTGGGCCATTTCACTGAAGATACAATAAATTTATTTACTGTGGCATATCAAGACAGACCAATCCCCTCAGCTAGCATAATTTCATACACTATTAAAAAATTTGAGAATTTTGGGTGTGTCGTGAATTGTTGTAAAAAATGCTGTCAACCCGAACCCCGTCATCAACAAATGAGCGAACAACGTGAAATTCGCGAAACTAATGTCTCTGCACTTGTTGAAACTAGTGAATCTTGTTCTAACAGGCAAATTGCTGATGAAGTTGACATGAAGGAAAGAACTGTAAGAAATATTTTGAAGAGAAATGGGTACAGTTGTTTTAAAGTTCAAAGAACGCAAGAAATATTTCCCGAGGACAATTTCAAACGGATGGAATTTTGTGAAATCATGATAAATAAAGTGAATGAGAATGAAAACTTCTTAAAGGATATATTGTTTACAGGTGAATCATCCTTTTCATTACATAAGAAACACAATCCATCCGTAGTACGATATTGGTCTCGGAAAAATAAACATTTGAGTGTTGCTGTGCGAACTCAGTATCCTCAAAAGTTGAACGTGTTGACGGGAACTTTAGACAATCATATTTTAAGCTCACTGCTAATCGATGGCAATTTAAATGGCAATAAATATTTAGAGTTTTTACAAAACCAAATAATTCCTGCAGCTCAAAATCTTCCTGTCAACTTTGACGACATTTGGTTTCAACACGACGGCTGCGCAAGTCACAATACCTTAACTGTTATTAATTTTCTGGAAAGAACATTTCCCAATCGTTTAATAGCTACGAGGGGAATGATAAAATGGCCCCCCAGGTCACCTGATCTAGCACCCTATGATTTCTTTCTGTGGGGCTTTTTAAAGGAAACCGCATACAAACATGCGTTTGAACGAGCTAATAATTTAGTTAAATTACGGGAAAAACTTTGTGCAAGCATTACTCCAAATTAACTTAATGATATGAGAGGTTCATTGTATAATCGGTTTGGCTATTGTTGGCACAAGAAGGTGGTTTGTTTGAATCCGTACTTCATTAATTTATTGTTTGATAATTATTACTTGATTTTAGTTTCTGAGGGTTACTTAATTTTATTTTAATGTTTAATTTTTGTGATTTAATAAGAATAATGTATTTTTTGATAATTATTAGTTGATTTTGTTTCCGAGTTATTTAATTTTATTTTAATGTTCTATTTTCATTTCGGTTTTTATAAGAATTATTATTTTATTCCCATGGCATTTACGGCTAAAAAAAACTGCAGAAATGCTTTCAATAGAAGAAATTATTTGTCAAAAATGTGACAAATACCTTCTTCGCTTTTGACGAAGAGATATTGTCTCGTTTCGTATTAGAAATTATTACCTACGTCCGCACCCATCCTTAGTTGATGCCGTACTAAATTTAATTCATTGTGTGCCTCTGCTTTCACGATTTATGGAACTAGCGGGGCGTGGTCAATTACATCGTTATTCCTATACCCCAAACTGCATTTTCAGAATCTGTATGTGAATGACATATTTAACATCTTAACTTAAATTTGCTATATTTAAAAAAAATTATTCAGCAGGAGTTTCCTATATTATTACATTTTTTGCAACTAAACTACTTACTATAAACTTAAAAAAGACGAAATACTTACCTTTTACTAGTTACGCTAATAACCTCCCCAATTATAATAACATCCCATTCAAATATATTGACAACAGTATCGAGTTAAAGTCCTCCAAAACGATAAAGTACTGAGGAATTACTATCGATAACCACCTGAAATAGGATGCGCATGTAAACAATATAGTACAAAAGTTACGTGGCCTCATTTCAAAATTTAAATACTTTAAAAAAATATTCCGATATTAAGCATCTTAAAACTATGTATTATGACTTGGTCCAGACACATTTAATGTATGGTCTCATCGCCTGGGGTGATGTAGTGAATGATTAGATATTAGGCAGTTGCATTGAGAAACTCTAATATTATAGCAAAAAAAACATATGTCTAGAAGATAGACCACTCTTACCATACCAGATATAAATTAAATTCTTTGCTAATTCCAAAAATGGGAAAAACAGTTGGTCAAAGAAGCTTTGCATATCTAAGTCCTAAAGTATACAATGCCATACCCAATGAGCTAAAGATTCTAAATTCTATAAAACTGTTTAAAAAAAATTGATAGCATGGATTTTTGCAACCCCTCGAACTGTAATTTACCAACTAAGGTGAATATCATTAAAAATAAATTAAAATGTATCTAATGATTTTATTACCTTCATCTTTAATCAGCATACTTTGCTGTAATCAGTACTTATTTAATTGGTTTTATCTACATATTTTAGTCCACGCACAGATTTCTCTCAGTGAACTTCTCCATGTTTATTCCATTATACTACATACTTAAATTTTGTAAAACTCTTTTTTTTAGCAATATACATATTTTTATTATTATTATTTATAGGTCAAATTTAAAATGATGAATGTTCTCATTTTTAAGTCAGATTTATACTGAAATCAATAACGGGGAGGCAGCGGCAGCAATTTTCTGCGACTTATCGAAAGCCTTTGATTGTGTCCAGCATGAAATATTGTTACGAAAGCTTCAGCATTATGGTTTTCGAGGCACTACCCTAAAGTGGTTTCAATCATACCTATCAAACCGTAGCCAAATAGTTAGAAATACAAATTATTCTGATAAACTAAATATAAAGTTTGGAGTACCCCAAGGTTCCGTTCTTGGCCCAATTCTTTTTTGTTATATATCAACGACCTGACAAAAATTAATATTGAAGGAAAATTCACTTTATTTGCTGACGACACCACCATACTGTGGCACAATAAAGATGATACTGTCCTTCAGCAGACGGTGTCGGCCGATATAAATAAGGTCAAAGAGTGGTGTGACTCCAATTTGCTTTCATTCAACATTAACAAAACAAACATAACTACATTTCACTGCAATTTAACTGACATCTCCTTAGGTAACCATTTTCTTGAAAATAAACCCTGCTCAAAATTTCTTGGACTAAATATTGACTGCAAGTTAAAATTCAACGAACACATTAAAATACTTAGTAACAAACTAGCATCCGGATCCTACGCTATCAGAGTGATCACAAATGAACTGGGTTATGCAGCTGCAAAGACTGCTTATTTTTCACTAATCGAATCACACTGAAGGTACGGCATTGCCTTCTGGGGCGCATGTAGTAAATATCTTTTACAAACAATATTGGTACTTCAAAAACGTGCTATTTGCTACCTGCACAAAACTAAAATTCGTGAATCATGTAAGCCACTGTTCTTGACATATGGATTTCTCACTGTGATATCAATTTACATTCTAGAAACAGTTTGTTTAGTTCATAAGCATAAAAGTAATATTATAAATAATTCCTCCATACAATATGTAACTCGGCAAGTCAATAACGTTACTCTGCCAATTCCCAGATCCACTCTAGTCAAAGACTCAATTATTTACAATGGCTATAAGATGTTCAATCACTTACCAAATAATATTAAAGAAATGAGCTCAAATACAAATTTCAGAAAGGCGGTTAAAAGCCTTTTAATTGTTAAACCCTATTATAATTTAGACGAGTACTATAATCACACATTCTAATTAGGCATTTACTACCTTATCTTGTCGTATTTTCTGACTTTTTACATTAACTATTATAATTATTGTATTAAAATTTATATGTAATCTATGTTTTGTATTTATATAATGTAGGTGCACTGTGTAAACTATATATGCTATGGACCTACGCTTATTTACTTTGTTAATGAGAAACTCTTTCTTCTGAACAATAAAGTATATTTTGATTTGATTTGATTTGATTTTTTGAGTGTGAGTTTTTGTATCTTGGATTCTCACAATAATAATTGAATCCTTATCCTCAATATCATCTATCTCGTCTACACATTTATTTTTCAAATACGGTACTAACTTGAAATATTTCTCTGTCTATATTTTGTTTGACAAAACTAAAAAATAATTGCTTACTAATAATAATAATATGATAGTGTTACTAGGTAACACATTACAATATCTGATACCGTAATGTGTTACATTAAGGTACCAGGTACTGTAATGTTCGATATACCGGCCTCAAATGAGTCCGGGAAAAAGTCATATTCAGGACAATATGAATTAAAATATTGTACGTTACATGAACGAAAGGCAGTGTTTTGCAGGTCTCCCCACGCTTCCAGGATTCACCTGCGGCTCACCCTGGAATCTGCTTGGGTTGACCTGCAAAACGCCTCTTTCCGGTCTTGTAACGTAAACTACTATAGTTAATTTTCGCAATATGCAAATAGATTTTTTTTTATTTAATTACTCTATTAACACACATCCGCGAGACTTATTGGATTTCATATTTATATATTTATTTTAAGATTTCCCTTGCTTAACATTCAGCTGTGCCCATTTGTCATAAATGCACCATTTGGTATTTATTTATTGTTATAATAAATCATTTTAACACATAGATAGATACTAAACATTTGTCAACTATGTAAATAATTTGTATGTTTAATGTGTAACAGGATCGTTTGCCGTTCGCTTAACACATTTTGATTGACGTATAAAAATATGCATGACAAAAGAAACAAAATTAGACCGTTCCTGTTTATTTTTGTTACGACCCGTCAAACCTTATTATCTCTTTAAAGTTGACTAAATGATGAGGTGCAATGTTTATTTATTCAAATCAGGATAAATACGTTTTAGTACTACTATCTTTGCGACAAATAGTATTGCTTAAGCAATTATTTAAGTCCTGATTAAGAATACAAATTTAAATAAATATTATGTTTAGCTCTTGTGTTTGTATAACATTATTCAAAAAAATACTTATCCTGGTACTAATATTATTTGCCTGTAGTTTCTGTAAATTCCTCATTTAGTATTACTAATTGAAGGATTTTGAATGGTATGAGAACTAATTTAAATAATAACTCGTCTTCAGCAAACAGCATTACAGCACATAATTTATAATTGTCTGTTCAAGACATCATTTCAACATATTTGTATTGATCGATAATGCATGGTTTCACATATGTTTATTGTGATTATTATTTGTAAGCAAAAATCGTATCTGGAATATATCGCTGCCTTCCAATGTCTGTAATTACATAAAGCAACTGCTCGACGAAAATTTTTTACACCTAGCAAAGTTTGAAAGTGAAGTATTATTTATTTGCTTATAACTGTAATAAAACATCCTTTATAGGATTTGGCAAACACCAGAAAGAGCTGTATATGAGAACTACAGAGAAGAACTGTCTGTAAATATGTCAATTTCCAATATTTGCAGTCTTTCGGTAATCCGAATTCTGGTGATGCTAGCAATTAGAATCTATTTCTTATTTCATAGTTTTCTAGATACTAGCGTTACAACAAAAACTGTCAAATAAGAAATACTACCAAATCTACAGGGTCGGATCTAGTTAACATTGATATGTTACTTTTATGTTATCTACATATTTTGTCCTTTATAACAAATATTGTAAACTCATGCCTTTTAGAGAATATTTTCTCAGATTCGTAGAAAATAGCACGTATTGTTCCGCTGCCTAAAAAAAGTGACATTTTCAACTTTAGTTCTTCCAGTGCTATCCAAAGTACTGGAAAAAATTATGAATTTTGAAATCCTTGATCACATTAATGAATATAGTATTCTACCAATGTACCAATTTGGATTTCATCCGGGCCATAGCTGTACCACCGCATTATTAGGTATCATGGATCACATTATTTGGGATACTGACTGAGAAAAAACAACAGCCCTAATTTTGTTAGATTTATTCAAAGGTGATCGACATGCTTAGTAATAAAATTTTATTCGCTGTTTTATATTATATTGGATTTTCGGAGAGTGCTATTAATTTTATTAAGAGTTATTTAAGTAATAGATCTCAGTTTGTAGAAACAAGGATGGTAAATCAAATTATGGAAATATATTGCGTGGCGTACCCCACGGATCAATCCTTGACCCGATGTTGTTTCTCATATACAGGTGTAATATAATAAGCTGTTTAAATCATTGTAAAGTACATTTATATACGGACGACACTCAAATATCTTATTCATTTTCTCATAGCGACCTGAATCGGGCAAATGATACTAACAATAATTCCGCACTAGTTGAAATGCCTACAGGTCATAAATTATCTGTAAATTTAATGAAGACTTCTGTTCTCATATTTGACAAACGTAGAGCTCAGTTGGAAGCAAATGTAGAAATAACAGTAGGCGATACTGATTGCTGTGCGATACCAATCCTATGCTATACACTAATCTATCTGATCCCCCCAACATTGATTTAGTATGTACCAAAGTGGTAAAAAATCTTGGTGTCGAGACGGACACAGACTTGTGGTTTAAGAAACATATAAATAAATGTATACAAAAGGCTTATACCAATATAAAATGTATACCCTCATCGTAATTTACTCTCACCATCTCTTATAGTCAAAGTTACTGATACGCAATTGCTAAGTCATTTTAAACTACTGTGATGTTGTATATGGACCCCGCCTCGATAAAATTGATAGTAACAAAATTGAGAAAATTCAAAAGGCATGTTTAAAATATATTTATGGCATTAGGAAATATGGGCAAGTTTATTTTATTTTTATTTTTTTATTTTTTTTAATCATACATCATCCAATAGTACAAAAACCATTTACAGGAAGGAAATCTAAACTAACTGAACCTACCTAATCTAAATAAGAAGTACAAGTAGAAATTATAAAGGCAATTAGACTGTGCGACAGTAAATAGAATTTCTGACTGCTACGGAAATATGTCCAATTGACTGCAATGAGTTTCATAACTAGTAAAAATATTAAACAGATGAGAGAACTTTAGTACGTTTGATCTAGGAGTACATAAATAAAAGCTGTGAAAATGACGAGAATTAATCCGTGGGGCATGAAACTTCAGTTTGCTTAATACTTCACTACAATCTATCTTACTATGCATAATTTTATCTAGAAAACGCAAAACAAAGGACTCGCGCTTTTCGGAAAGACTAGTAATATCAAATTTTTCAAGTAATTGATTTTGGGAAGCTCCAATTGGTGAATATGTACCTTCAGTTTTCCAATTTAAAAATTTCAGGGAGCGATGTTGAATGTTTTCCAATTTATCGTTATGAGTGTTATACCCAGATTGCCATACAAGTGAAGCATGCTCCAGCTTAGATGGAGAGAAAGCAAAAGCATCTTTAAGGTTTTCGAATCATGGCTGTTAAGAAAGATGAAGCCTAAAAATCTGTATACGTGCGAAATTAAAGCATCAAATGGTTTGTGAAGGTTAATTTATTATCAAAGGTTACACCTAGGTGCTTGAACTTAGATGGTATGTTTAGAATTTCGCCATTCACATTAAAATTTTTTATAATTGGGGGCTTCTTGGTTGTATAACTCATTACCTACATTGCACTTGCTAACATTTAGGTGAAGATCATTTTTATGGCACCAAGCCGATAAGTTGGTTAAGATTGTTTTGAAATTTTTCGCAGTCATTAAAATCATTAATCCTATGCAACATCTTGACGTCACCGGCATTTATTAAGAAGTACACTTCTAAGTGATCACTGATGCCGTTAATAAAAAGGTTGAAGAAAAGAGGGCCAAGTATTTATCCCTGGGGTACTCCTGACGTGGCTCGGTATTCAATAGATTTGTATCTATTGTGAGATACGAATTGAACTCTATCAGTTAAGTAACTCTCAATAAATTGAAGTAAACCGTTAGATAATCCAAATGTGTCAAGTTTACAGAGAAGCTTACTATGGTTCAGTCTGTCAACGCCTTAGAAAAGTCAGTATAAACTGAATTTAGCTGTATGTGAGAATCAAGTGGTTCAGCAATGTACTGAGTAGCGCAGATTAAGTTCATTACAGTGGAGCGACCTTTCATAAAACCGTGTCGTTGCGTAGATATTTTCAGTTAAACATGTGCATAAATTTTACCACGCAGTAGGATTTCGAAAGCTTTACCAAAGTTACATATGATTATTATTGGTCTATAATTAGTAACATCATTTCTTTCACCTTTTTTGTACACAGGGCACACTTTATAGTATTTCCAAATATTAGGAAAATAGCATTTCCTAACACGTAAATTAAAAATTGTGCAGAGGGGATGTGCAAAAATGCTGTGACAGTCTTTCAATAGAAATGCTGGAATTCCATCTGGGCCCGTAGTAAGTTTAGGATTAATTCTCTTTAACGCCATGCAAGCTTCAGCACCGGTAAAGTGTTTAATGTCCAAACAATCAAAAGAAAGGTTATCAGACTTGGTTACTGGGGCGTCCGAAATGTTAAGAAAGTAAGATTGCTCGAAAATTAGCAAATGCATCGACGATATCATTAGGGGTCCCCAGAGCTTCATTGTTATAAGTCATGTTTTTAGGTATACTAGTTTTTTATTTTTTCCCATTGAAGTAAGCCCAGAATTTATTGGGTTCAGATGTGATATTATTTTCAATTCTTTTCTTGTAAATTTGAAATGCAATTTTAATGTCCAACTTGATTTGAGATCTAAGGCAACGAAATCCAGTTAGCGATTCATTATTACGACGTCTAAATAATATAAATTTCTCATGCCTTGGCTCTATATTTTTTATAATTTCGCCCTTAAACCAAGGCGGAAACTGTCTTTTATTTTTTGGAGTTTTGAACTTGGGTATATTCTCATTAAGAACTTCAGTTAATTTCTTATAAAATAAATCGACACATATTTCAACATCATCATAGTCATTTAAGAACGACCAGTTAATATGCAATAGTTGTTCATACAAAAGAGGAAAATTTGCCTTGCGAAAGTTAAAAGAATTAGTAGATTTTATTGGCAATTTCACATTTGGATTCACAAACTGAGTATCGAAGTTAACAATAAGAGCAGGATGATGTATATCTTCTGAAACCAATAGTTCAATTGATTTGTCAACAACATAATGTGCCTTACATATAATCAAGTCTAAGGAGTCTGTTGTTATTATTAAGAATAGAGTTGTATTGACGTTTCGCCTAACCTGAGAGATGCAAAATAGTTAAACATGGACGCTATAGTCTTAAATAAATGTCCCCCATACTTAAATGATAAAATTAAGTACCTCAGTGATGTTCATACCTTAAACTTGAGATCCAGAGGAATGATATCACCTACATAGAACTACTTTATACCGTAGTCTTTCATATAATATATTTCAATTATATAATAATGCATGTAACTCTTGCTCACAACAATTGTGGGTCACATAAATTCAAGACACTATATAATAAATGAAATATAAATACCCCACGTGCCTGACATCTAATTATTTTAGGTAAATTTGCCTATCTTAATTTAATTTAATTTTGCAAGTTACTTCTGTTCTCATTTCTTTATTTACGTGTTAAAATAGTTTTTCTATGGACCTAAAACTTTGATCAATATTGCATTGTTCTTCAGTCCTCTTGTAGCCATAGTTAAATTTAAATATTATCTGTTAACAATACATTGTACCCAATTTTTATGGACAACAATAAATGTTAGTATAATTATGATTATTAAATAGATAAATTTATTTTAGAATTTTTTAATTGCTAGCATAACCAGAATGCAGGTTATTGATAGAATGCAAAGATTGGAAATTAATATTTTTACATACCGTTTACAGTTTTTCTTTTTAGTTTTCATAGATGGCTTTTTCTGCTGTTTGCAAAATTCTATTAAGAACATGTTTTATTGTTGAGCAGACTTTGAACTCGCAGTGACGTTAATGTAAAATACTGTAAAAATGTGAACATTTTGTATCATTTATTGTACACATATATGAAACATTGTGCTTAAAGTGGCCATAATATAATAGCCAATAAAATAGTAAATTTTCTTTGTAATAAAGGAGGCGCCTAATGGAAATGGAAATATCCGCGGCAAGTGGCTAATAAATAAACTTATTAACAGAGACCAGACTTCTCATTAATTTTCTAATTACAGAATTAAGACATAAATGAAGCAATAATAGCCTAGCAATTAGCGTTAAAATTGTCTAATAAACTTAAAAAAAGGCAAGTTCAAACACACGCAGAGTAGAATCCTACATTATCGGCAGAGACCGTAAATAACGCGCGGAAAACATATAACCGGTAACATCTGAAGAATCCAATATATTTTTTTGGTATAGTTTATTCGCTACTGCAAAAGAGAATGTCTGCTACAAGATCTGAAAGTATGAGAGTTCATATATAAAAGGGAGACATTAAAAATCAAATTCCTTGACTCATAATACACCTATAAAGCATGAATTAAATAATCGTATTTCTGTCAAATCTACCATCGTTTTGCCATGTATAATGGACATCCTTTTCTTGTTTATTCCCTAGATAGACAATAACGTAATTTGTATGTGTAACACCAATGCCTTAGTAGCCGTTAATCTATTTATTGCTCTTGCAAAATAAAAGAAAACTATTTCACACTCGCCTGGAGGATTGAGACAGTTGTAGATTTAAAGCAACATCTGCGCTTTCCTAGAAGATCTTAGACGTGTTCGCAATATAATATCTTCTTTTAGAAATGGAAGGAGTGCTCCGATAGTTATCTCTTCTCCGTCCAAATATCGCACACGCTTATAAAAAATCATGGCATTTCCTCTACGGCTATGCGGAAACCGTGCGTACAACGCCTTGCTTTATCATTCAAGTCTCGTGAATTTGTTAACGCGACGATTTCTTTTATCGGACTAATTTACACGTTACAAGTGAACTGAATTTTTTTAACCTATTCTAGTTGCTACTGTGTGTTTGCAGAATTTCAACCGCCTATGATTTTGTTTCAAGAACACTCAGAAATATGGTGTGATCCTGGGAAGTTATTGATTCTTGAATATTTTTGACATAGATATAATTTTTAATCAACCTTAAAAAGTTTAGAAAGAGGTTCTGAATTCGACCCGCATCACAGAGGGCCATTTTCAAATTTTATTACAAGTGCAAAGAACAAAGTTAAAAAAGATCTTTTTTGGCCCATCCGCACGTGGTCAATTTTTAAGTTATAGATGGACAACATTCTACAATTCTACAATAGAAAACCCCAAAAATATTAAAAAATTTTAGACGCTAAAGGGTTGGTTTATTTAGTTCTAAACTTCTGAAAATTTGTAGGTAAGATAATACTGTATCCGTGAATGCACAAAGAATGGTAAAGAAAATCTAAAGTCCAAAGAGATGGTTTTTAAGGGGGCTGAAAATTAAATATAGTTTTAAAATTAGGTAACTTTTTGAATAAAATTTGTGAGTTTATGGAAAAAATTTAAAGTAAATATAGTGAAATAAGTGAAGGCTCTTATGGGGTTGTTTTTGAAGGGGTGCAGCGGACAATTTTCAGTGGTAATAAAAATAAAAGTAAGCAAGCAACAAAATTGGTCGATATCACTACCATCACAAACAATTTCCTTGGCAGACCAGGCAAAGAGAAATGTCGAATATTACTCATAAGTGAATTTTAATCGACTAAACTGTACGAGGAGAGCAAGTTATTTTGCACGCAAGCAATAACACATTTTCCGCTTGCATGATATGCGGCTTGAGTTGCTAAGCTTAACTGTTCTGAAAAATGTTCGAGTAGCGGTTGCACTTTTTTTCTTTTCGTTCCTTGTCCACTATTACTAAAACTTAGATTACATTTACATAAACTGGCTGTTTATCAAACTCAGATATATGTCTTTAAACGAAGATAAACTAAAATTTGTAGGACCTCCAGTGCGTAAGCAAATTACACAAGAGCTTAATAATTAGTTTACGATTTTCTCCTAATAAAACGTACTGATTTTTTTCTCATGGTTGATACATTCAATCACTTTATCGATTGCCTTTACAGATGCTCCATCACACAATAACTTTTCATTCCAAAGGAAATCGAACAGGAAATTCTTTTACGGAAATGACCACATCTACAATGAAATTTGATTCCAACAGATGCTATATTTTTCTCCTCTTGAATCTTTTGCTACACTCCTCAAACTTTTTTATCGGTCGCCCAGCTGGTATCTCAGCAGAAGTTGCTGGCTGTATATTGTAGGTAATCGCCACAAAATCTATGTCGTTACCATCTAGCCGGTCCTTATATTTATTTAGAAGAACTGCCAGTTTACGAGAAGAATTATCCCATAGTTTGGAAATTTTCTTCGAAAATTTTTTTATAACGTTTTTTATATTTTTTATACCTTCATCGGTTAAATCACTGATCTCATATGTACTAATTACAAATTTCAGAAGTTGCTCCATACGTATTTTTTTAGTAAAACTACGCCACTTGTCGAAAAACTCTCTTCTTGTCAATGTATGTCGCAATTCTGAAAATAATAGAAAAGCAACCTTAAAGCAAAAAATCGCAAATACACTCAAATATATTTAAGATATAGGAACATTGTAATACAAAATAAGCACTTTTTGGCCTTCATATAAGTTTAGTTGACAGAGATTGCAAACATTTGTTATTTTATGAAAAATAGTTAGTGTATATAAAGCCTCGAAACCACAATCAGTAGAAAATGTTTTTAGATTATTGTATATTTTAAATAATGGAGACATAGCTATAGTTACTGAATCCATTGAAACACTTAACACTGAAGAATCTTGCTGCTAAATACTTCACATTGAACTGCACTCTCTACAATGTCTCCTGTAAGACTAATCCGGTGCTACACTTTTAAGGTTAATTTCTTTACCTGTTGCTCGGAAGGAACTGCCTGTCACTTGGAAAATAAGTTACAAAAAAATTCCAAGAGACAAAAAATGTTTAGAGGGCCTCAATGCATACGTCTGAATTTTTTCAAATTTCTAAATTACATGTTTTTATAGCGCTACAATTTCAAATAAAGGCGTAGTTTTCATGTTTTTCCGGAAACACTCGGTGAAAACGCACTTTACAGAAAAGTCTTGTATTTCGATGATGCATTTACCTGTATTTTTTTCAGATTTTTATTCATCTTTCACATTTCCCTTCCCCCCACTTTTAGGAATTTTCGATTGCCCATAATTCGAAAAATAAGCATTTCTCGAAAAAATCACCAGAGTAAAAACATCCTTATTTTAGTTCAGAAAAGGTAAATATATTGTCTTCTTTTTTTCATTTTTGACAAGTTACGGGCCCCGTGAAAAAGGGGACACTACCCCTTCCGATCTTTTTTCAACATTTTTATGAACTTTATTACAAACACATTGCATAAGGTTTCATCAAAATCCATTCACTAGCACTCAAGTTAGAGGTGAAACCCCCAGTTGACTGGACTACATTGGGCTACATTTCAGGGAGTTGGAAACATATTCACGTATTTTTCAAATTATTTTCAAATTGCGGTAAGAGTTAACAACACTTTATTCAAAATAAATATATTGTAAAATAAATTTATATTCAAATAGGCGAATAAATTATATTGTATTAAAACTTTGTTGTACGAGTTTTGGATTTTGAAAAAATTTCTAAAGGCAATCAAGAAGTTGGTCCTTCATTACAATGTTGTCACGCAATAAAATATAATCTTGGGATGGAATGTGAAAATCATGTATAGATAAAATATGAACAATACTCATCATTTCTAATATTTACTAATACTTACTTTTATCGAAGTTACGTACTCCTCCAGTCGGTTGATCAGGCTGTTGTTGCCGACATAAAGGGATGGGTTTTTGGTGATTCACATACATCGTTCTATGCCAAAAAAATGTTTGTTCTATTTAAAAGTTCAAACTATATTAGTCTGCCACTTCTAAGATGATCGCGAATGTAGCACACTGAATTTGTATACGACATAGTCGTATATTATATTTTCACTTTTATCATATATGAGAGTGTATTCTTTATACTGTTGAACATTAGTCATATAGACATAAATTCGAGACAATTTTAGAGTAGATGTGTCTGCGGAAAAGTTAACATGACATAAAAAGTACTTACACACAGGATTCGAAGAACGAAATGGACGAGCCGAGAGAAGTTAAAGTAAAAATGTGATTTTTTTACATAATATAGAGAATTTCAAGGGAAATGGAAGTGACTTTTTTGGTATATTAATCGCCAGAACGAAATAAAAAATGACGTAGCTCGTTGGCCTTAAAACTACCATTTCATATTGGTCTGCCAGGGGTTTGCGTCTTGGTAAAGTATTTCACACCATATTTTTGTGTAATATTTATTCAATTCATCTAGTATATGATGAAAGTATACGTATTTCAATAATTACGATGTCTACTCTCACACAATCTCTAATAAAAATTCGTTGGACCGTAATCGCGACTATCTTAGAGGTGGCTGTAAAATGTAGTTGGGTAGAGAATTGTTTGAACATTTAAATAGTACAAAGAAAATCCTGACATCAAGTGACGTAGGTGAACGGCCGAAAAGCTGTCCCTTTATGTTGGTCTGTCGGGGGTTCTAGCACACAATATTTAGGCCTAGCACACCTACAGGTGCTCTCCACCTAAAAGGTCTAAATGGCTCACCTACGTAATATTTTCCGCACTCACACGGAACGCTATAAATACAATTTTTAGAATTTTGATTTTCGGTTAAACCGATCTTAGCGTGAAGCCCGTGTGACAAACCGTTCGTTCAGAAAACTTGTTCCCAATTCTTCGTAATTTATCCGATACACCATGTATATATGGAATTACTGCTATAGACCTTTTTTGCGCAGGAGCTTTTTCATTAAATTTTTTAAAATATTTTTCAGTGGCAAAATACCCAATAATATGTAAGATGATTTGATCCTATTTCATCCTAATATCCTATCACGTAACACTTTGAGCGATCGCCGCTTTGCCTATTAACAGCGCGAAAGATCTGTTCAGGAACTAGAGAAAACTTGAAGAATATTTCAAAATTTATTTGCTAGTAAAATATTACTCCGAATCAAAAATCCTGTAAATATAAATTCAAAATAGATTATTCCACGCGTTACATTTTAACCATAAAGATGAACTTTTTGTCTCAACAGAAGAAAAATACATTACCATTTTATTCGCTTTGCACCTCTCGCGTTATAAAACAGTTTAAATGCATTTATAAAGCGATATTTTACAAAAAACTATACGAGTACAAGTTTTTCCGTTAGTAAAGGTTACACTTGAAATATTGCTTTGAAATTATATTTGTTTTAATGTACTATATATTACTTTCAGGTGATTTATTACAACAGTTATAATAAACTATATTTAATACGCAGCGAAGCCATAATAATCAGGACTGGCGACTCTGTTCCCAAGTTTTTATATAACTTAACTGGTTCTGTAATCTTCTGTCATTTATTTTTACTCCAGTTTTTGATATTGTTTGCTTTAAACTATTTTAAATTATAATAGCGGAAGGTATTAAGGAAACCGGTGATTATTTTAAGAAAAAACATCTAATATTAGATCACGAACGTTGTTTAGTATGATGGGAATCAGACGCATAAGTGTTTTTTTATGGAAGTTGCAAACAAAAGCTGTGTAAATATAAATATAAGAAATCCGCATTACCACATAAAGTAACGTTGAAACATAGGTTTTAATCACTTACTAAACTTAGAATTAGAAAACTAAGAACTATGAAATAAAATCTCACATGAGCGAAGTTCGGTTATGAGCCTTATTAGAGGAGGGAAATTAGAATTTAAAAGTGATGTAATCAAGATTTTGAATTTTTTATTTATTTTTTCGTCTATACATGCAGATGAGTCTATCTATCTATACTTATAATCTATGGCCGTCGCTGTAAGGCTATTCGCACAACGCCGCATGCAGATGAGTCGAAGACCGAAAGAATTAGCAAAGTCGGGCTACGGCTTTGCGAGATAAGCGCATGAAAATGCATTTTTGATTCATTTTGAGTGCATTGCTACACTGTTTTTTAAATATCTCCGATTCCATTAGTCGTAAAAAATGAAAGAAATCTGGAAAACTCGAAAATGAATAGACTATCGAACTGTTGGGGTACAGTTAATTAAAAGTAATTATCAACACGTCGTCGAAAAATGATGGTGAAAATTTGGTTCTACTGTTGTATGTGGATTTTCGTCAGATGAACTATGAGAGTTGTGGATATTGTTTATGTCTCCCTGTTGCAGATGCCGTGCCCGCAGTAAGCATGTAAGCTAGTATCAGGGCTCTCTTCCACTAAGTTAAAAATGTTCTCCACTTCAACTACATCTGGTCTACGGACACAACCAAGTGTTATTTGAGCACTATGGAGTTTATTGCAATTACGCAAGTTGTTGAAAACTATGACAAAATCGTGTCTACTCGAAACTCTATGCTGTGGAAATCGTGCGTTCTTTAGGAAAGGAAAACAACATCTGTATAAAATACTTTCGAAGTCAAAACAATATAACACGCATTCGCTGAAAATGCTTTCATTGATTATTGAATCATTCGTTTGTAACATGAACGATATCCCAATCCGCAACGATGTAGATAAGCTGAGAATAGAAATGTTCCTTCGAAATTACACGATAAAGGAAAAACTTTGATACTTCCTGCTTGCTACCTTTCTACGTCGAACTGCGTTAACAGATAGAAAGAGCTCATTAAATTGCACATGTATAGAGAACTGCTAGCTTATATGATCCATTCGACCTCGAAGCAGAAAATTCAGAATGGATACTAAACGGAACAAAGTATGAATTTAAATAGTTTGAAGGGCCACAATTACCACTATCTGTCAAAGACGTTATCCTTGATAGTGAAAATTCGGAAGGTAATTTTGAATTAGATTTTGATGATTTTATATCTAATTTATTATCTTTATTAAATTATTAGTTTCTACCTTCAGATTAACATGACGACGATGATCCTGACTTTGATGATAATATAGAAATATCAGGTTAGTATTAGAGAAGTTTGATGAATTCTAACTAAAATTATTTATTAATTTTATAAAATTCTATGAAAGCAATTGTCCTCCTAATTGACTGGCAGTTGACCAATAGTTTATTGAACATCAAATTATGTCATCAAATCATCAGAAGTACTCTTGATGATGTAAAATGTGAAAATGCAGAAAAAAGTGGTCGATCGAACAAGGCGCTGACGCTCTTAGCACCTTTATTTTCTCTCTATTTCCTCCACTTAGCCTTCTGGCGGTTTGCACATAGTTTCATTTTGAATCAAACAATAAGTGCAGGAATTGTCAGAAGTGCACTTGATCACGTAAATGTCGCGATATTATTTGCAACTTTGGAGCCTTCTGGTGGCCCTTTACCACAGACTACTACAGACTGTTTACTTTATTGGAAAGAAATGCCGATTGCTCTATGTCACTTCCACATATCAAATTGACTATAAATGTATCCTCGTCTTTCTTCTGCTAAAGCAGTCGTAGAGGGCGGGACGCTATATGCATATATGCAGTGTGGTGTGTACAGAAACTACTTCCGTAGTAGAGCACTTTAGTCCTTCTTGTATGAAAACTAATTTGGTTCCGAATAAGTCTTGTAGATGGCAGAAGTAAATGTATGTATAGCCGTG
Source organism: Stenurella melanura (assembly GCA_963583905.1). NCBI lineage: Eukaryota > Metazoa > Arthropoda > Insecta > Coleoptera > Cerambycidae > Stenurella > Stenurella melanura. The sequence goes on from OY757309.1 coordinate 87,471,247, forward strand.
GCTCACTAATTAGGTTATTATTTTTGTTGTTTTAGGTATAAACAAATAAACTTTAGAGAAGTGTATTTATTTTTCGGTGATTTCACCTCTTAATTTTTCAGTATTAATGAACTGTGGCAATCAGCGATAAGTATATAGTGTATAAAATTATTGACAGTGATATATTCTTTTAATTAGTCGATCGGCTGATTAGCCGAAACGGTCAGGTTTTGAAATGCAACTGTGGCAGTCAATTGTTTACAAAATGCAAAAACTGGAAATTGTTCATAACGGTGAATTTTAATATTTGTCTTTCAAATTATGAAAGAAATTGTGCAAATGTAGGTAAATTTCTTACAAAATATGATATCAACTATATAAAAATATATATAATTTAGGTACTCTTAGTTTATGTTTATCTATATTACAAAACATTTTAAATTAAAGATACTTTGTAAGAGTTTTTTTTTAATTTGAATACCATTGCCATCTGTCGCAGCTGAGACTCAGGAGGGAGAACTGCTCAGATGAAAATGGAAGAAAGGACACGATGTTTGTTCAATAACATACCTATTTTGTGAGGGTCTTAGTTTTTTTTTGGTGGGCTTTTCAATTTCTTCCTATTTAGCTCAAAATTGTGTCATAGATCTTAAACACTATTCAGTTAAGTTACATAAAAAAATGTTTTGCAAAGCAATTTAATGCCTTTTTGAGTTAATTAAGGTTATAACGACGACAACAAATTATAATTTGCCATAAGCAGGGTATCTTTTATCCCATCACTGCTGATATAGGCAAAAAAAATAAGAACAGTATATGTGTTTTACGTGACAAAGTTGCGATGTAGTTTTTTCACAATCCACTGGCAACCTCCATAGTGTTTATTTCTGATACAGAAATACCAACAGAAATTTACATTTTGATTTGTTCTGCTACAAACAGTATCTTTCTTTTATCAAAATAATTTGTTTTATAACCTTAAGTAAAAAAACAGATATATGTTTATTTTACCGAAATACTTTAAGAACTAAGACTCAATTCTTAATTAAAGAGAGAAAAATTGAAAGCCTCACCAAATAAATACTAAGCCGTTTCGACTCTGACAATATAGGTTTTTTATCGATCAAATATCGTGCCCTTTCTAGCATTTTCGTCTGAGCATTTCTTTGGGAGACACTGTATATGCGTAATATATGCGACACCCTGTATATACTCGTGACGTCACCTGTCGAAGACATGCAGACTGTGGCTCCATCTACTGAGATTTCCAGCATTTTGCAAGTGAGTCCGAAGCGACATCTTCCCTTGTTTTGCAAGGAGAGAGAGAGAGAGTAGAACACAGAATTAAGGAAGATAGAACATTATTGCGGTACTAATTTTTGTGTTGAGTGCTGTCTGGAGTAGTCTGTGCCCTTTACTTTCTACCCACTTTTCTGGCAATTCTTTTCTACTTACACTGCCTTCAATCATTCTGCAAAATTTCAGTACTGCACCTTATTAATTTTTTTACTTGAAAAACTACATGTTTAATCGCCCACCCATCCATTATCCCTCCAGACGACTCTCTGGTGGCCGAGCTTTCATTATATCGGTAAAGATCGAACCTATACTAGATAATATTTCCACAATACTGAGTCACATGCCCCTCTCTGTAGCCAGTCCTCCATCTAACAGATGTTTGTCATTGTTTATTACTTTTATATAATCATAAATAGTCAATCAAAAGAGATAAGTAAATGGTTGATAATTAAAAAGTTCTGACCTATCTGATTAACTTATAATAAGGGATATGAGCTGTAATTCCGAAAATGAATAAATATCTCATTGCAACTTCTTGGCTTGTTAGTAATAGGTTTTGTGGAAATTGGCACCTTCCTACCGACTCACCTGTATACAGGGTGTCCCGAATTGCATAGGCCAAACTTCAGTAAGTAATACAAATTTTCAAAGTAAGAGAAAAGTTCCTATAAACATGGGTCGGGAAGTGATTAGTTTCCGAGATACAGGGTGTTCAAGTAATTCTTCTGAATGTTTTTCTATGAATATTTTCGAAACGTCTAAAGATAAGCAAATGATAATTTACACAGGAATTTAGATTTTTATGCTTTTTAAGAAAAAATGACAACTATGTACGAAAATCATTCAGAAGCGGGTGAAACTGGAGGGGCCTAGGTATAATTAAGCCCCAACTTTATAGTGTGTCACTTTTAAATTAATTTATGAGCAGAACATGAAAATTTGTAGTTTTCTATACAAAAAAGTCTCTTGTGTTTTTTCTCTAAAATTATCAGTTTTTGAATAAATCTTATCTGAATTATATTAATTAGTAACCATTATTACCAGCATTCCTGGTATGCAGGAGTGTGTCGTGATTGTAATGTTTGTAACAAATGAAAAATAATCTAGCATGCAATGCCAGCATGATAATAATGACATTGTTGTTTTTTAGTTTTCTGTAGTTCATTGTTCTGCAGTTTTATTATTTCCTTTTGGAAAAAGTGTTCTATTGAAAAGTAAAAAATGGTCATGTTTAGTAATGTGGAGTACGGGGATATTCATTTTATTTATGGATATTGTAATGGAAACGCGAATGCCGCGGTACGCGAATATCGCAGAAGATTTCCTAATAGAAGGAAACCATCTAAAGATGTTTTTATTCGAACCCACCTAGAGTTTAGAAATGTTGGACTTAAAAGAGGTCCAATAAATGAAGAACAGCGAAATGGGCGATTTAAAAACATAATTTTGGCCTTTAACAATAACAATAAATTAAGTATCAGAAGAGCGGTCCAACAGCTGCGTGCGCAAGCTGTGCATGTTTCCAAATAGGTACAAGGTTTGTCGGATTGTGAAAAAAGACCACAGAGAAGCGTTTCGAATGCAGCCAGTTCAAAGCCTTCAACCATATGATCCCGAAAGGCGTATCAATTTTTGTAATTGGTTTATAAATGCCATCGAACAAGATCCCAATTTCGGAAGTAAAATTATTTGGACTGATGAGGCTATCTTTAACCATAATAGATCGGTTAATTTTAATAATTTAAGAATCTGGGCTCAAGGAATCCTCATATAATTCGCCCTAGGGCATTTCAACAGGAGTTTAGCATTAATGTATGGTGTGGTGTTATAAACGGGACTTTTGTGGGCCCCATATCCTCCCTCCCCATTTAAATGTACCATTATTTAATGATTTTTTTAAATAACCATTTTTTTCAATATCTCGAGGATGTTCCTTTTAATTTAAGAAATGAATGCTGGTTTCAAATGGACGGAGCTTCTGCACATTTTGCTGTTGATAACCGTTTGTGGGTAAACAATAATTATCCTGAACGGTGGATCGGTATATTAGGTGCAAGAGCCTGCTACCCCGTTCACCGGATTTAACTCCAGTTGGTTTTTTTGTCTGGGGCTATTTAAAGGACAAAGTCTACGCAATCCCTGTAAGCACGAGATAAGAGTTAATAGAAAGAATTCTCGAAGAGCTTGAGAATTTGCGGGCTAATCCTGATTTCATTCGAAAAGCTACACACTGTACGGCGCAGATGTCAGAAATGTGTTAAAGCTGGCGGAATTTACTTTGAACAACTCTTGTAATTTATAATTTACCTTACTTTAATCTCATTCATTGTTGTCTAATAAAAAACAATGTAATCAAATTTTGTTTTACTGTCATTGTTTTTTCTGTTCTACTATAATTATTCATAAAAAACTATTCCCGAATAAAGTTCAGATAAGATTTACTCAAAAACTGATAATTTTAGAGAAAAAACACAACAGACTTTTTTTGTGTAGAAAACTTCAAATTTATAAGTTCTTATTGAACAGATTGGGCCGTTACTTGATGAAAATCCATGATAATAATTGGGAAGAAAACTATATTAGTTTTTGATTTTCACTTTATTTCTTGTCAACATGACAATTGTTTCGCCACACAGTGGCTTCTTCAGATATTGAGTACTGGAATACTAATTTTACAATGCACAAACTATATGGTTTTATACAATTTTGATGTAATCCTAATCTTAATTGCTAAGCGGAAAAGTACAATATAATTTTAATTACTAAATGGAAAGGTACATATATTTCTAGGAAATTTATTGAATCTAATTTTAATAGTCTAAGTAAATAAATTTAGTAAGGGAGATGAGTTTGTTTCAATTTGGTCATTTAATAAAATATCAGACGACTTTAGTTTATTTATTTCTAGAGATTCTAGTAAATCGAGTTTTAACCATTTTTTCTCGGTGTGTAAAATTTTAAACTCTTCGTTGAACACGTGACCTACTTTTATTAGGTGGTTAGCATAAGTTGAGTCTGTTTTATTACTGATGTAACTTCTTTTATGTTCTGACAACCGTTTACCAACATTTCTTCCTGTTTGTCCAATATATACATTAGGGGATACACAGGCTTTTGACTGTCCCCTTATCAGAGGAAAATTATATCAAAGAACTACAAATAATAAAACAAATTGCATTCAACAGTGGTTACAACCCAGAAGTAATAGACAATATCATTATGAAAAATCTTTTAATAAAGCCATTAAAGAAGTATATCCAACAATAAAAGATCAAAATAATAGTTTCAAAGTTCTCGCTTACATTGGCTACCCAACAGAAAAAAACTTCCTCTTTTAAAAAAAAAACGTAATATTAATGTAGCTTTCAAAACTAATAACACAATAGGAAAACATTTAAAAAATGCAAAAGACAAAATTTCATCAGAAAATAAATCAGGCGTCTATAAGTTGACTTGTGGTGCTTGTCCTAAGGTATATATTGGACAAACAGGAATAAATTTTGGTAAACGGTTGTCAGAACATAAAAGAAGTTACATCAGTAATAAAACAGACTCAACTTATGCTAACCACCTAATAGAAGTAGGTCACGTGTTCAACGAAGAGTTTAAAATTTTACACACCGAGAAAAAAGGGTTAAAACTCGATTTACTAGAATCTCTAGAAATAAATAAACTAAAGTCGTCTGATATTTTATTAAATGACCAAATTGAAACAAACTCATCTCCCTTACTAAATTTATTTACTTAGACTATTAAAATTAGAATCAATAAATTTTCTAGAAATATATGTACCTTTCCATTTAGTAATTAAAATTATATTGTACTAATCACTTCCCGACCCATGTTTATATCAACTTTTTTTCTTATTTTAAAAAGTTGTATTACTTAGTGAAGTTTGGCCCATACAATTCGGGACACCCTGTATGTATTTTAAACGCTAATCAACCCTCAAATAAAGCTGGTATTAAAGGTGATAAGATTAAATATTTAAAAATCTGATAATCTTATTTTCAAAATAATCCTTAATTGCTCTTATTGAGTTAACATATTTTCTCTCTGACGCCTATCTAATTCCTAGATGAATTCTGTGATAATTCAGTAACTCACCTTATGGCACTATCTAAGATATTCCAACAATTTTCAGCAGACATGTGTGAAAATAAGTATAATATCTCGGGTACATAAATTGTTGAAAGCGACGCACACTTAATAATATATCTAATTGGAAATCGCTACCGCAAAGTGCAAAATGCCTGCGGTAATTCAATAATAGATTGTGCTCCGGCACGAAATGAGTCGAGGAGCTTTGCCTCTAGAAAGAGATGGCACATAAAAAGCTCGCGTGAATCTAATTAGTACTTTTTTCAGTCGAAATATAACTTCAGTAAAATATTTTTTTTTTTTAGTTGAACGTTATCGTCATTGTTTTTATTGATATAGAGATATGGCACTCTCAAATATTTTGGAAAAATGGCTTTATTGGTATTTTATCATGACAGGTCTGATGTGAGAATTATGAGTAAAAATTAGTTAACGTCACGATATAAATATACAATGGCAACATACTGCACACATTGAAGAAAATATTCAACAGTCACCTAATAAGGAAGAAACTTTCGGTTGAGCCAAGGGTTGAGCTTAGATAGGTGAGGTCTGGCATATTTGGAAAAATTATTCGCTCTATGAAAACCACTGCCTAAGCAGTCACTAATTTCACATTTAAATTTTCCATCCAAGCTGCTTTCAACGACATTTTGATATTATATATGTATTTCAGTAAGTAGAAACAATTGCTCTTAGAATTATAGTAATATAATATTTTAAATTGACTGCCCCAAAAACCCACAAAACGATATGCCACCTTTTCGACCGGTCGACCGATTGACGTTTAATGCGTGGGGATGGCTGGTTTTCAGCTGGAATTCTAAAATCAAAATAGTGGATGCTGTATGGTGCACAGTCTGATATTTCAGCAAACTATGTGGAACTAATTTTTGCGTGAAAAGTACACGAACTTTTGTTGATTTTGTAGGTGTCATACTAATAAAATAAACGACTGAGCATATCTTGTGTATGTATGTAGCACTAGGAAAAAATAAATATACAAGGTGGGGCAATAGTGTGGTGGACCTCGATATCTCGAGTTCTACGATAGCGCTAGAGATTTTTTAAAAATTTGCAGGTAAACTAGATAAAAAAGTCTATAACTGGAAGTTATTTTCGAACATACAGGGCGAGCCAAGACGAAATTACAGGAGCAAGTGCCTTTTTTTATATGGAATGCTAGGCAGATGGCTAATTGCAACCATTTTAGATTTATAAATAAATGAGTGTCAAATTCAAGAATAAACTTAAAAAATCGGTAAAGGTATTTACACAGAACTTCCCTCGTTATTTGTGCATAGCGGTCACTCTAAAAAATTAATAATTACGAAGTGACATTGAGAATAATAATCGGAATATAGTTATTGCTATTATTACAAAGAAAACTTGATAAGCTTTGGTCAAAAAAATATACAGATTGTTCATCTAACAGCAAAAGTTCAATACTAAATAGCAGGTGCCACATATGGCAGGCTTGCACAAATACCTTTACAAATGTCCACCATGACTGAATTATTTCTTGGGATGACCACCCTGTATATTTTTCAATCAAAGTATAATAGGTGCATATGCCAGATATTTTTGCCGTTTGTTATATTTTCAATCCAACATTCACGTAATGGAGTGGAAGTACAGTGGTGGTTAAAAAATTTCAATTTTTTAAAAATTTTCAAAAATGTTGGTAAAAAATTTTCAAATTGTTTTCTTCTAATATTGTTTTAAAATGTCAAATGTAGAAATTTCAAATTAGAGCAAAAAGGAAAGTTTTCTTCTATTCTATAGTAGTGGTAAAAAAAGTTTAAAATTTAAAAATTATATGTATTTTTTTAAATAGGTTTAGAATGCTATGAAACGTGAAAATTTTAAATTTGAGCAAAAAAAAATATTTCCATCTATTTTAGTGTTAAATTTTTTTCCAAATTTATAACAAAATGTTGCAAAAATTTTTTTTCCGATATTGGTTTGGAATGTCATGAAACGTGGAAATTTTAAATTTGAACAAAACAATTTTTTCGTCTATTCTATAGTAGTGATAAATAGATTAAAAATGTTTTCAATTTTTTTTTAATTTTTTTTCAAAAACATTTTTAAATTTGTTTGAAAAGTTTTAGAATGCCATGGAAACGTGGATAGTTTAAATCTGAACAAAGAAAAAAAAATCTATCTTCGTGGTATAATTTTTTAAAAATAGTAAGTAAAAAAAATTCTAATTTTTCTTTTAAATAAATTTAGTGGTAAAAAAATTTTCAAAAATGTTGGTAAAAAAAATTTTCAAAAATTTTTTTTTTTTGAATTAGGCTTAGAATGCCATGAACCGTGGAAATTTTAAATTTGAAGAAAAAAAAATGTTCAATCATTTTAGTAGTAAAAAATTTTTCAAGGATTAGCGCGTCATGAAACGTGAAAATTTTAAATTTGAGCGAAAAAAAATTTTTTTCACTATTTATTCCATTTAGACGGTCCACCCTGTAAATTTTCCAGTGAAATTTCTACCATTTCTGCGCTGACAGTAGCGTCAACTACCCACCAAATTTGACTGCTCTCCGTCAAGTAATTTTTTAGTAAATGCACCAACAGACAGACAGACAGACAGACAGACAGACAGACACACACAGACCGACAGACAGACAGACTGACGGAATTGTAAAACCTATATTTTCGTAATCTCCGTGATCTGAAACGTCAGAATCCGAAAAAATCTCGGAGGGTGATTTTTTCTCGAATACAATACTTCCCTTCGGTATGCGAGGGAAGTAAAAAAGAGGTTCCCTCAAATAATTCGTGTTGCCTATTTTGATTGACACACGTCTTTATGCAATTTTGAAATGAGGCCATTTAGTGGGACAATTTCTTCCAATCCATTGAAATGAGTAAATAGTATTTAACAGGTCCTTTACTGTAATGTTTTTTTGTACATTTTTTTGTTGTTTTCGTTATTCGACAATCAATAAAACCTCAGTTTGGTATAAATTGTCGTGTACAACGGAGCATTTATCACACTTATCGGTCGTTAGTTAAAATTTGTATTGAATTTAAAATATTTCTAATTTTATTATAATTTAAACTTGTAGACATGACTTTTGTTTTGGGCGAGTCAGACAGAGATTGTTTACTTGCCAATAGAATTTATTACCAACGTTATCCTGAAAGAAGGATTCCTGATGTTAGCAGCTTTCAAAACCTTCTCGATAAATTTCTGGAAACTGGAAATGTCGAATATAAAAGAAATGAAAGAATAAAACGTGTTGTGAATGAAGAAAATGAGTTTTCTGTGGTGCAGGCAACGGTTGAGAATCCCCATGTTAGTCAAAGAGAAGTGAGCTCATTAGTAGGAATAAGTAGACAGTCTGTGGGTCGAATCTTAAAAACAAATAAGTTGCATGCATATCATATTCAAATGCACCAGGAATGATCTGATGACGATTTTCAAAAGCGCTTGTAATTTTGTAATTGGGCCAGAGGTAAAATGCAAGATGATGTCAACTTCTTCAATAATGTTTTATTCACTGATAAGGCAACTTTTCATAAAAATGGATTTGTTAATAGGCACAACTTCCATTATTATGCTCGGAAAATCCTTACTTTTTTATGAAAGCTTATAACCAACACAGATGGTCTATAAACATTCGGGGAGGAATTATTGGAGAACATGTAATAGGGCCACATTTCTTTGATGGTACATTGACTGGAGCTATTTATCTTCATTTTTTGGAAACTATCTGCCACAATTATTGGTAAATCTCATTGAAAGAATTCGAAATAGGATGTGGTTTCAGCAAGGTGGTGCTCCACCACATTATTTAAATGCAGTTAGAGACCATTTAAATAATGCCTACCCTCATCAATGAATTGAAAGAAATGGACCCGCTAAATGGGCTGCTAGATCCCCAGATCTTACAAAAATTGATTTCTTTTTATGGGGATACGTGTGAATACGTGAAGGAAATTGTTTATAGACACACCAACAACAGTACAAAATTCGAAGGATAGAATAATAATTGCCTTTAGATCTATCATACCGGCAGTTTTAGGAACAGTGGGAACCTCATTTCAAAAGCGCATAGAGATGTGTGTCAATCAAAATGGGCAACATGTGGAACATTTATTATTATTTTTTCTACTTATTTGAAGAAACCTCTTTTTTAAATTTATTTTTGAATTTTGTAATTATTGCTCAATAAAACGAAATTGGCTGCAGTTAGCCATAGGGGGAAGTACTTACAAAAAATTACTTACTTACTTACTTACTTACGTACTTACAAAAAATATTCGTTTTTCATTTCTACATCACATCGTTGAAAAGTATACAGGAAGTTCTATTTGAAAAAAATGAGAGAATTCAATTTAAAGAGTTCTTAATCGAAAACTAATTTGTGGCCACCTTGTACTGTTTTAAGAAATGAAAATGAATCAAAAACATTAATTAGATGTCTCGTAACTGGTATTCACATAAGTTTTTCTTAAAACCCATAATTATGACTGGTGATTTTTTTAATATCCATCTGCAGATTGTATTATTTCAACAAAAAAATTCATTACATCCAAGTGGTTGGGAGACATGCAATGCCAATATAGGAATTAATAGAGCCTAGAAAGAGGCTTCAAAAAATGTACTGATATATATAGCATTCTTTTTAGAAAAAGGCACTTGGTACTGTAATTTAGTCTTGGCTCGCCCTGTATGTTCGAAAATAATTTCCAGTTATAGACTTTTTTATCTAGTGTACTTGCAATGTGCGTATTCACACCGTTTTTACGCGAGTTTTTCGAGATTTCATGGGATTCACTTAAAAACGCGCCTGCCTTCGTCGACGACCGAACTCCCTTAATAACATTTCTACTTTCTTATAATTATTTTATTTAATATCTAGTAATACCACAGTTAATTTCTTATTTCGAAATAAACATTCATAAAAAACTTTACGCGAAAAAGACTGAACAGATATTAATAATTATTTATATAATTTAGTTCAATGTTGGCCTTAACACGTCAATAACTGGGACATTTACCCTAATAAAGTGAAGATTCCCTCGTCAGCTAGCCATATCTTTAGTACCTGTAGCATATATAAATTATTAGTAATGCGTTACTTTTATTCCCATATAATACGAAAGGAAAACCAGTATTAGACCATATAAAAGCTCAGATTAATTAAACTACGTGTACTAATCTGTAATATACCGTATGAGCTTTATATGAATGTTGCGGTACAGATATAGTTTAAACAGTAATTTACTATTTTATGGAGTCAATAAATGGAGAGCCTCGCTGTTTTGCTGTGTGAGGTACACTTTGTATTGCCATATGTTATATTACATGGCAAAAGAAGAGGCACAGTAAATCCTTTTTGCTAAACTAAATAAAAGTTATGTTTGAGCGCGTTCTTATTGTCGGTACAATGCACGCTAGATTTACTTTGATGTATTGTAGCTACCGTGTCGGCTAATTAAATCGGCACTTATTTTTTAAACTAGAAAATACTGTGCAGATGTTCGTATATTTGTGCATATTTCTAAACAGTCACGTAAAGGCATTTATATTATTTTGGTTATGTTTACATCATACAGCATATTCGACAGTAGAACAAAGGCACGTTATAAAGTGAAAAATAAATTTTCAATTGACGTATTTCAACAGTTGGCTGCTATACGCTGTCAAGTGGTGAAATAAAACTTTGTTCGTTAGGATAAATACATGGGCAAAATTTATTCTCAGGCCGGTAAACGTTTTCTTAAAGTATCCATTATGAATGTGATACTTTTATGTAATTATTCTAACAAATAGCATTAATAATAAGTTTTAAACGTATTCTCTGTGTTCTCAAACCGTTGTTTAATTTGACTTTCACATCCACATGTGGAGTGGAAGTGTAGTAATCGTAAAAATAATTAAAACATTGTTTTTCTTGAGACAGGTTTAGAAGGTCACGAAATGAGGTTTTAAATTTGAGCGAAAAAAAATTTCTGAAGATCTGTCGGTCTGTCTGTCGGTCTATAACTTTTATTTTGTACGCACGTTTTCTCTGGTACGGTTTAAAATATTTACTTTTGTACACGTATGTGCTATAACAAGATATGGACTGGATTTTATTTGGAACTTATGCGGTGAAGGGTAGAGGGGTAAATAGGGGTAAATATAGGAAAATAAGTTAAGCAACCTGGTAACAGTACAGAAATTTGGGAATTGTCATATATACTAGAAGCGAATGCCTCAGATTTTTTTATAATACTTTCCATTCCCGCACCACCCTCCCCCACTCTATTATTAAAGGGATTGATAAAATAAAATTGAGATATTCACTTGAAATTTGGAACATGTATATATTATAACGACATCGGAACTAGAATACATTTTGAGACGAATCCGTTGTAGGGTTGGGGGTTAAATAGGGGTAAATGGGGGGAAAATAAGTAAAGCTAACTGGTAAGAGTACAAAAACTTGGGATTTGGTGTATATACTAGAAGTAAAGGCCTCAGATTTTTATAATATTTTTTAATACCCTTCACCACCCCCACATTATTAAAATGATCGATTAAATACAATTGAGATTTCTCACTTGAAACTTGGTACACATATGTGTTACAACTACATCTGAAACTAGATTATATTTTGAGATGACTCCGTTGAAAGAGCGCGGTGGGGTAAGTGAGAGGTAAACAGGGAAAAACAAGTAAAGCAAGTTGATAAGAGTATTGAAAGCTGTGATTTGGAGTATATACTAGACACCAAGGCTTAAGATTTCTTTGTAATGTTTTCAACCCCTCACCATCTCTACTCCATTACTAAATTGAGTAATTCACTTGATATTTGGTACTTACACATATGTATTGTAATGACATAAGGGCGGCATATAGGAAAAAATGAGTAAAGCAAGCTAATAAGTGTTCAGAAACTTAATTTTTGGCGTATGTGTTAGAAGCCAACGCTTCAAATTTATTTATGACATCTGCCTCACATATTATATTATTAATATTCTATGACCAATTATTTCCACATATTATAATGCAAATATAGGTAAAATGTTTTCCTTTAATAGATTTGGATGGGAGATCTGGATGTGGAAGTACTGAATCTTCAGGTAGCCGTTTTTTTTAATTGTTCTTAAAATCTGACAGGTTTCGTACTTCAGTTTCCGGAATTTTCAATAAGAACTATTAACATGTCTTTTGAAATGTATTGTATTACTGGCATTTCGTTGAATTCATTTGTTACTTATGTATAAATATGAAAGAAAGGAAATAAGTATAAGTATTGCATGTAATTAAAAAACATTTAATGACAAATTGACGACTACAACTACAAAAAAACAGAGCAAGTCAATTAAATGTAACACTTTTACTTAACGTGGCTTAGCCAACCACTAGAGTGTACTGAATACTAATAAAACTAATCATAATTCAGCTCAACGAGAAAGGTAATAAAAATTCGCGTAATCTTTAACCCGTTTCAAAATGACACACAGTATTAATTGAAGATTTTTTAAAGTTGCGTCCTCAATGGTTATTTGTCATAAATAATGTACATATAAATACGGAGATTTTTTTTACCGATAGCATAGTCAATTCGACAATCATAACACCAACAAGCAAAATGGCTTCTCAGATAATGGTATGTTTCTTTTATTTTCCTTAACCGTAAATTAAAATAGATTACAATTTGAAGATAATTATCCATAGCTGTCACATATTCCCTAGAAAAGATGAAACAAAATTTACATTTATTATTTTGGAAAAGTATGTATCAAATCGAGGGAAATGTTATAGTTTTTAGGATTAACTTAGTTAATATATTATTATACGACATTTACTAAAAGATTTTCATACATATAAAATACATATACGATAATTACACTAATTTTATGTTGAATGTGCAAATTACGAAGAACCTCGGAAGCATATAAGAGAATTATCATGAAAAATGAATTGTCATAATATAAAATCCATCTTTTTGAGTTTTTTTCAGAAAAAATATTTTATTTTCTTATTTCTGCTTTGAATTTTTGTAAATTCCTGTTAGCCTAATCGGGATGAGTCAAAAACCGGGTTGTTTGGAGTAAAATGGGGTCCAGTGTGAATATAAAACTTGGTTTTCGGGATTCAAAGCGCCCCCTCCCCATTTGGTCGCTATCTTGAAAAATGGGACGAAAACAGTTTTTCCGCGATATCTTGAAAACCGTAAGTCTCACAATAAATATTCTAAGACTTCTTTTGTAGAGACACAGACACCAGTCTGAAACTACTTTGATTATACGTTTTTAAGGCCACTGATTACAAAAATCGGGGTCCTGCAATCCTAAAAGTTGGGGAACACCCCTAAAAGCGCAAAAGAACACCCATTTTAGAGAGTGTCTTGCGATAATTCTAATGAAAATCAAAAAAGATCCTATGAAATTCCATTTAAAAATTATTAATTTACAAAGGTGGTTAATTTATATCAATTATAGCCAAATTATATGATTTGGGATTATCATAGAGGGTTGAAACCACCCCTAATCGACTTAAAAAAATTGTTAAAGAATTTTTTTTCTTTTTGTTTCAAATTTGGTTGAATGTGCATTGCTGGGCAAAGGTAATGTGCTCTCAACACTTAAGCGAGTAAAACTACTCCTTGCTACCTCAAAATTAAAACTGACTTAAAAAAACGTTAATTTTTTTTGCATTTTCATTTTATTTTTAATGAAACAATTTTTTAATATGTTATTTTTTTATTTCGATTTAAGGATGGTTTAACCCCCCAAAAGGGTTGCAGAATAAATTTCAAAACATTTCTCGTAACATTTCATCAAAATTAAAATGAAAATGCAAAAAAAATTAACTCGTTTTACAAAGCTTGCTTCAATTTAAGGGTAGGGTAGGGTAGTGTTACCCTCCTAAGGGTTACGAATAACTTACTTTTGCGCGGAAATGAACATTCAGCCAAAATTGAAGAAAACAGTAGAAATAAATATATTTTATAATTTTTTTAAATTTTGAGTCGGTATAGGGGTGACTCAAAACCTCTCTGATTATAATTTAGCCATATTTGGTATATATCAACCACCCTTAGCAAGAAAGTTGTAACCCTTAAATGATATTATTCTTGAAAATTTCTGATTATTGTCAATTATAACTTTTTTATTTTCAATCCTACGGTGAGAAGTATCAAGATTGTAGAGAATTAAATTTCCTACAAGAAAAGTCTTTACAAAAATTTATGACACGTACAGTTCTCAAGACTAAGAGGTTTTTATACTTTAGGTGAAGTACATAACCTCAAAAAAAATTAAGACAGCAGCGCACAGTATTTTTTTATTTTCTTAAACTATTTAGACTGTAGTAAGCATATTTGGTTTATATATCATCTCGCCGTGCTGGGTAGGTGGTAGAGTAGCATTAGCTAAACTTCGCCAGGAAGTTAAAATGAATAAGGCAATTAAAATAAAATAAAGAAATAAAAAATATTATACATTTCATGATCACAAATTAGCATACCAAATTTTAATTGGATATGTCTTTTAAAACGTCTTGAAATAGCCTTGAATAAAAAATTGCAAATTTTAGGTGCGCATCGTATAGCAACAAACCTTGCATCAATATGTAGATTTTATTGTGTACTTTAAGACGGTATGAAATAATAAAGTTTCATCTATCTTTAAAATATGTTTTTAAGTTTTCTAATTTTTCACTTTTGTTCGATTTCTTGCAGAAAGAAATCTATTTTTTGCACAAAATAATAGAAATTGCTAAAATCTAAAAGACTCATTTTAAAAGTACTTAAAAAATAGATAAATTATTTTTACTACGATTATAACCGACATATTCAACTTCAGTCATCCAGAGTGCGCAATACTAGTAAAGTTAGGCGCCATATTGACCATATTTCCCTCATAAACAAAATTGAAACACCATTGACTAAAATAAATTACCAATAAATTTTTTCATTACAAATAAAAACACAGCAAAATTTCTATTTCCAATAATACAAGTAAATTGGTACAATAAAAATATTTAAGCTTTCCTCTGTATAATCTAACTAACCAATATCGTTCGGATCATTTTTGAATGAAAACATGAAATTTCCTTGAACCGTTTGATCGTTATTATCATCGAAATCATGATTTTTAAATATAAACGATAATTTATTATTTGTAGAGTCATAAGTATCAGGTTCTGATGAAAATTTGCATTAAAAAGTGATGTAGATTACTTCTGCGGTTGTTATTTATTATTATATTAATCCTACTTTTTTTCAAGAATGTGTTTTGTTCTCCAGTTTTACATCCATAATTTATGGCTTAAAGAAGACTTTGTGATAGCGGCTTTATTTTTATTGGTATTTCAATGGGCATTAATATGGCCGCATTGGTCATTTTCCAACCGTAATTTTTCATTAACTTATTCATATCATGTAACCGTCGCTCTAATTATAAGTGCGCTCTTACGTAGTTGTGAGCAGCTTCTTTAGTTAGAGAGAGAAAACTGTTACTTTACAGACAGCAGACTAAGTCCCTTCCTTTGAAACCTCTGGAAAATCGCTTTCATTGCTCATGGTTACAGTAGTTCTGTAAAATATCTGAAATTCTATGATCGAGAGAATAAAGTATTTTGGTTGATTAACTTAGAAATTTGAAAACTTATTTAATGAAACCATGTAACGCAAATTATTATTCGATATTTTGCAATTGTCAATTTGACAGCAACAAAAGTTTTTTAGTTTTAAAGTGCTTCTATATAAGGCGTCTTGAAGGGACACGAAACTGATTTTTTTTCCAATAAGTCAGAATGCCAATCTTAATGTTCAACAACTTAATAGAAATATATTACTCCGTTTTTTGAAATTAGAGCGATTTGATAAAAAGTTGTGCTCAAAACCAATAAGTGAGTATTTAAATATTTTTTTAGTATGCTTTCAATATTGGCAATACAATAGCATGTAATCCAACAGCAACAAACTGAAAATAGGGAGGCCATGCTGCACATGGATAACAACAATCGAGAGGATTATGAATAAGCTAGGAAAGGATTATACGCACTGGGAAAAATCGGCACAACAAAAAATGGATTATACACACTGCCAGACTCAGAAACAGAAGAAACAAACAACTCTGAAGTAGAATAGGAGAGAAGATGATCACAGACAGAGACTAAAAACAAGCATCTCACAAAAACCGGAAAGTGAAAAGAAGCACGAAAACCTAAAAAAAGCACCTCACAAACGCCTACACTTTCCATCCGATGAAGACAGAAGGAAAACAAGAAGAAACATCTCGCAAATTCCGACACGCCCCATCCTATACTCTCTCGCTGCTACAACAAGCATGTCCAATGTCCAATCCAGCGTATGCAGACGGTCCAGAGGTATATAAAAGCACCGGGGGTTTGTTCCGGCACGCGGTGGGATGATCCGTTGGTCGGTCGACATGAATATGTAATAGACTGCAGATGGACGTTCGGCGGGCGATCTGGCTGCGTGGTGGAACAAATCTCCATGCCCCGGAATCGGCAGCAATGCCCACCTTACGCTGGCAAATCAATCAATCAATTAATCAATCAATAAAAGTTTTCTAGTTTTAAAGTGCTTCTATATAAGGCTTATTGAAGGGACACGAAATTGATTTTTTCCAATAAGTCAGAATGCAAATCTTAATGTTCAACAACTTACAAGAAATATAATACTACGTTTTTTGAAATTAGAGCAATTTGATAAAAAGTTGTGCTCAATACCGATAAGTGATTAAATATTTTCTTAGTATACTTTCAATATTGGCAATACAAGTTTCATAGCATGTGCTCCAACCAAACTGGCATAATTGAGTTTTGAACGCATTAAGGCGTTAAATAGTGTATACACATTGAATTCTCAGAGAAACTCCGAGGATCTCTAATGATGAAACCTAATCACCGATTTGAGGAAGAATCTAAAGAATTTATTTGTTCAATGAAGGTATGGTTTGCTTTATAATCGAACTGAGTTGTTGTTTCTCATCTGATGATCGATGTGATATTACACTTGCCCATATTTTATAGTAATTTATTGATGGCGCACCAATTTTCAAGTTTAATGAAGACTGAAGCACACTGCAATCACAGATTGAGCTAACATTATTCAATATTTCTACATCACCAGAGTACAATAGTGACTCACAGCTGAGTTGCGGGCTGATGTCCTTGATAAGTTAATATGAAAAATGGGAGACCCAGAGCGGATCTCTGTGGAACCCCAGCCGTCGATGTAAAAGTGATGGATTGGAAGCCTTGGTATTAAACGAATTTGTACCTATTTAATAAGTAGATAGGAATTTTACACAATTATTTGAGAAGCCACATTTTTTCAATTTATTTAGAAGTATACCATTGTTCTGTCAAAATATTTTGAAAAATCAGTATAAATGACATCCACCTCTTGTTTAGCATCAAGAAACTCGCATAAATATTTTGTAACGCAAATTAAATTAGTAACGGTAGAACGTCTAGATACAAATCGATGTTAGCCTTCAGATATTTGTTGTGAGACTTGAGAATAAATATCGCTATATAAGACAATTTCAAATAGTTTATTAAAGTTATTTTATATTGTACAGCACGATAATTTGCTTCCATTTTTATGAATGGCACAGATCCTTGAGATTTTCAATTTATCTGGAAAAGTCGAAATTTGTATTGCTAAATTTAATATGCACGCTAATGGGCTTGCAATACGATTGAACAATCCTAAATTTAAAAAAAAAAGGACAATGCAGGTCCATTTATTAGTAAATTTTAGGTTGATGAGTCTAAAGATTTAGAAGACATGTTATATTAGGAAAGTCACAGTATTGTTATTTCCTTGACCACCATTGAGTAGCCCAAGTTAATGTAACCTGCCGAACAATATTTGACAAATGCATTCATAGTAAATTCCGAATTTGCAAGATTAGTACCATCGTAGATCAGTATGTTTGGAATTGAAGTGGTTTTTGTTTTAACTAGATAAAGATCAGGGAGTATTGGAATTATGTTAATTCATTATTGCACTAATAAATTTAGACTTACTAGAGTTGATATAACTAATTCCATATTTTCATTTATAATAGTTAGCGGAAAACTTACTATTGTATTTAATTTATATTTCTTCTGATCTTCCAGTTCGTTGCTATCCTCGCCACCACAGCTGTTGCCTGCTGCTTGGGAGGCGCAGTTCCCGCAGTCCCAGCAGCAGTTTCCGCTGCATATTCGGTTCCGTACGCCTCATCCTACAGCGCTCACGTTGTCAACCACGCCATCGCTGCTCCGTTAGTTGCTGCTCCTGTTGCTAAAGTAGCCGCTCCTGTAGTTGCCGCGCCAGCTCCGGTAGCCAGGGTGGCTGCCGCACCTCTTGCTGCTGCCCCAGTTGCTTCTGCTGGTCCAGTTGTCGCTGGACCTGCTGTTGCACCTGTAGCTGCCGCCTACTCTGGTCTTCCATACGCATCTGCTCTTCCATATAGCGCAGCTCTTCCCTACAGTGCGGCTCTTCCCTATAGTGCGGCTCTACCCTATAGCGCGGCTCTTCCCTACAGTGCAGCTCTACCCTACAGTGCAGCTCTTCCCTACAGTGCAGCTCTTCCCTACAGTGCGGCACTTCCTTACAGCGCAGCTTTACCTTACAGTGCTCCATTATTATTAGGAAAATAAGTACATTTTAGATATCTGGGTATTTTCTAATATCTGCTAATTTTTTACTGGACACATATACCAGTAGTGCTCATGGATTGCATTTCAATATAAATATAAACTTTTTGTAATTTGTTAATTGGTAAATATTAATAATAGGAACTGAGGCTAATTCAAATTGTAATATAACATGTTATAATTGTGCTCAATATAATAATATAACATGTTTATCTAAAAGAGGAACATTCTACGAACATTCGAGTATTGTCAGAAGCTTTAATTATTAATAAACTATTTAAACAATATAAAAAATTATTGTCTCATTTCTATAGAATTTCCTTACAGACTGCAGATGGGTGACCGTTATTTTCTATAAGTTGGTTATAGTATAGGAGCCAGCGGGCAATTACCCGGCACATTAGTAACAGGTAGAATTGTGATTAATTCTTTACCTTAGAGCAGACAAGGAAAGTGATATGAAAATTAGTTCCACATCCAGGTAGTGGCGTGAAAGTATAGTAATCGTAAAAAAAAATGTATTTTTTTTATTATAGAAATAGGCTTAAAATGTCAAAACATTGGAGATTTTAAATTTGAGTGGAGAAAAATTAAATGTCTATAGGTCTGTCGGTCTTTAACTTTTTTTTACCCACGTTTTTTTAGTAAAAGTTTAAGATATTGACTTGAAATTTGGTACACATGTGTACCATGACGAGATATGGAATTTATTTCGTGCTAATTAGATTATAGCTTGAAATGAATCCGTTGAAGGGTTTGGGGTTAAATACGGGCAAATAGGGTAAAATTATTAAAGCGATTTGGTAAGAATACTGAAACTTGGGGTTGGGTGTACCTATATACTAGAAGCAAAGGTTTCATTATTTTTTTTAATCCTATTATTTATATTAACGTCCTCGTGAAGCTTAGCTATTGCTATTCCACCACTCAACCAGGACGCTTACAAATAGACATCGACACAACAACCATTCCCTGCGATATTGTCATTTACCGCAGCTGAGACTCGAACTCAGAATAGAT
This sequence comes from Stenurella melanura, assembly GCA_963583905.1. NCBI lineage: Eukaryota > Metazoa > Arthropoda > Insecta > Coleoptera > Cerambycidae > Stenurella > Stenurella melanura. The sequence continues at coordinate 87,491,276 of OY757309.1, forward strand.
AACAGCGACTAGACATGTTGTGCCACCCAGCAGCGGTCTAGTTCATTGCTACCATCTCGGTAACACATTAAAAACGCCACTAAACATCCATACCCTCGCCAGGAATCGAACCCGAGACTCCGTGGTCGCAAGCCACACGTCTTAGCAATGCTAATGCCTCTCAGATTTTTTGTAATATTTGTCACCCCCCCCCCCTATTACACCCACTCCATTATTAAAAGGGTTGATAAAATTAAACTGAGATATTTACTTGAAATTTTGTACACGTATGTATTATAACGACATCTGGAACTAGATTATATTTTGAGACGAATCCTTTGAAGGGTTGGGGGTTAAATTGGTGTTAACAGGGAAAAGTAAGTAAAGCAAGTTGGTAAGACTACATAAACTTGGAATTCGGTGTATATGCTAGGAGTCGAGGCCTCAGATTTTTTGATAACATATTTCAACCCCTCCACTACATTACCCCCACTCCATTGTTAATAGAGCTAAAAAAATAAAAATAAACATTCTCTTGAAGTTTGGTACACGTACGTATTATAACGACATCTGGAACTTGATTATATTTTGAGATGATTCCGTTGAAGTGGAGGGCTCTATAAGTAGGGGCAAACAGCGGAAAATAAGTAAAGCAAGGTGGTAAGAGCACAAAAATTTGGGATTTGGTGTATATACTAGAAGCCAAGGCCTTAGATTTCTTTACTATATTTTTCAACTCCACTCCATTATTAAAGGGGTTGATAAAATGATGTTGACGTATTCACTTGAAATTTGGTGCAAGTATGTGTTGTACTGGAATCTGAATGAGATGAATCAGTTAAAAGAGTGGAGGGGGCAATAGGGCAAAATAAGTAAAGTAAGCTAGTAGAAGTCCAGAATCTTCATTGTTGACGTATATGCGAGAAGCCAACGCCTCAATTACTTCCACATCCACGAAATGGAGTGGAGTATAATAGCAATCGTAAAAAAAAATCAAAATTTTTTATTAGTGCAATAGGTTAAAAATGTCGTGAAACGTCGAGATTTTAAATTGAGTGAAAAAAAATTCTGTCTGTCTATCAGTCGGTCTGTATGTAACTTTTTTTTTCGGCACGCATTTTCTCTGGAGCGGTTTAAGATATTGACTTCAAATTTTGTACACGTACCTATGTATTATAACGAGATCTGGAACTGGATTGGTTTTTTAACATATCCGGTGCAGGGTTGGGGGGTAAATAGGGGAAATGAAGTAAAGTAAGCTGGTAAGCGTACAGAGACTTGGGATTTGTTGTATAAAGTAGAAACGAAGGCCACGGATTTTTTTTCTCATTTCTCAATCCCTCCACCACCCCCACTCCATTATTTAATGGGTTGATAAGATTAAATTAAGATATTCCCTTGAAATTTGGTACACGTGTGTATTATAATGACATATGGAACTAGATTTTATTTTGAGATGATTTAGTTAAAAGGTAGTAGAGGTAAATAGAGGAGAATAAGTAAAACAAGCTGGTAAGAGTACAGAAACTAATATTCAGTATATATAGTGGAAGTCAAGGCCTCAGATTTTTTTATAATATTTTCCATCCCCTCACCATCCCCACTGCATTATTAAAGTTATTTAGTTCAGAGTCCACCACTACGAACATTTCTCATGTCTCTTTCTTGGTCTATCATGCTCTAAGGAAGAGGATTTTTTTTTCCAGGGGAGGGGAGATCAATAAGAGGGGCTAGTGCCAGATTTTTACCCGCTAAAACTCCTTCCCTCTTCAGTATATTCACAGTAACCTGAAATTGCTTCCGCTTTTCAGCTTAGGCCACGGATCACTCTTTATTTTATAGATGTTCCAAGGAACAGGATTAATAATATCTCTAACTGTTACAAATGTGTCAGGTAATTAGGCGATAGCTAGTTCAAGATACAAACGAAACGAAAAATTATGCGGTCGGTCCTAGCCTCTCTTTTAATTATCGTAGAATTTTATACTTGAAAGAGATAACGTAGAAGTTATAGTATATGATCTCACACTCGATTAGCGATCTGAGGGCACATTGATCAAGTCCAGCACTTGAATGAGTGCCCAGAATATTTCGTCTAGTAGTCGGTAGGCTATCAACTGAGACAGTCCCAGGTCGTTAAGTCGTTTAGCAACTGTCTTCGCTGCAGAGAAGACCCTAAGAACTATTGGCCCGCCAGAAAGGAGGTGAGATGGCCGGGGGGTTAAAGGGGTTAGAGTTGGTAGCCGAAAACCGTGGTTTGGAGTCTACGCAAAATTGTAGATCTCTACAGCACAATGGACATCAACATATGCGTTTAAATTTTTTTTTTTCAATTTTATGCATGTTGAATAAATAAAGAGTTAACCGATCGAACAGGCGCTTGATTTGGCGTAAGATGATAATAAATCCGACGAAATGACCAATTTGAATGGTTATAGAATGACATAATTTTTAACTTTTTTCTTTCGGCTTTTACATGGAATCACTCCTGTACAGCAGACAGGCATTTTTACCGAAATTCTTATATTTCGTTGAAGATATTTCACAAATGCCTATCAGTTGGGGTTTGTATAAAAAGAAGACTTAAATAATTTCCACCACAAGGAAACGCTGATAGGGATCACATTATAATCTCCACAGAGTATCTCGAAACCTTTATGAATCGGCCTATAAGAGTGACTGTAAGTTTACATGCATGAAACTTTTAGGTGTCACTGGGTATTGAAGTATAGTTAAAAGATTTGGAATAAATCTTCCATTTTTTCGAAAGCTGTCAAATATAAATATGTGGTATGCTACATATTGTGTACCTAGAATTTCGTTAAATTTTTAATAATATATGGGGTGTTCCATTAGAAGCAACAGAGTTTATACTGTTTCCGGTTAAACCGGAAATGAAAATCAGAAGTTAGAGCAATCAAAATGTGCCTTTATTGTACACCTGCTTAGAGTTTAAGAAGAAGAGATCAAGGGTGTGAAAAAAGAGAACTGTCAGAAGGAAGAATGTGGAATTGAAGTGAGGATCTTGAATGCGAGAAGATAAGCTTTTATGTGTGGAGAGTTGAAAGAGTAGAAAAGTAATATAAATATTAGTTGGAGAGGTGGGAGAACTGAAGAAATAGAAATAGTATCGCAAAGATTGGAAATTGGAAAGGTGGAAAATTGCTGTCAACAGAGCGGACAGTGTTCGATGAAGGAGAATTCTCTGAAAAGTAAAAAGTAGTGTCAACGGACGTGTTATAAACTGTATGTATTTGACCATTACTTTTCCATTGGTTTCTTGTACCAGTATGTTGTAGGCTATATTTCGGGAATTTAAATATAATTCTGTTGCATTCTGATCTTTTAGTTGTTTCTTTTACACACGACATAACCACCTGATAATTAAATAAAGGAGCATCTCAAATTGATTCAATCATACAACTTCTCAGAATTTGGAATCGATATCTCTCTTTATTAGGAAGTTGTAAGCTGGCTGATAATGTCGTAGACACCTGGCACGTAGAATACATAAATTTCATATTCAACTCTCTGTCTGTCCATATGTCTATCTATACATATACGTCTCTAGCCATCTATCTGACTACAGGACTGTGCATTTGCTAGTACATATCTCTGTGAATATTGTAGTATATTGTATCCCAGAAAAATTTATACGAAACTATGGAAGCTTCATATTTATTACTATTAATAATACTGTAGGTGCCAAATTTGCCGAATATAATACCACCAAAAGTAATCTTTAGTTTTAAACCATATCGATTTACGAGATTTTTTCCAGGAAGTAAATTAGCTTAAATACACGTTGCATTTTATTCTGTTTGGTTAACACATCGCGATGGCTAAATATTAGCTGTATCTATGCCATAAATTACAATGTGATGTTTAGAGAACTGTCGCTGTATTCTATATAAAGACGTTGTTGTACCTTTGTAGGCATTACAGTTCGGTTCTAAACCCATATTTCTACCCATTTGTTAAATTTATGTGAGAGTGAAGCCAAATCCAGATTCAGGCGTTCTACTAGACAAATGGTTCCGCTCCACTCGAGATTATCTGCAGTGACTCGATCATTATTTACAAAATTAAACATGCATTCATTTTACTCCAATAAGGAAATTACACATAAAGCAATGTCCACAACGGGAGCAACGCTGCTTTTATCAAGTCATCCTGTTGGTAACCGAGTTCTCACACTGCTATTCTATATTCGGATTAAATTTACTAAACCTATCCAACGCACAAGGCTTAATTTTAAATAATTCTTATAAGGACACAAGAATTTGCTTATCGTTATTTTATTGATCGCAACTAGAAAATTTATCGCACAAGATCAATTCAAAGCCAGAAACTGAATGATATCATGATATGTTTACATTCATTTGTGCTTAGAATTTATAATAGGGTATAAATAGATGTATATACAGACAATGGTTATGCCTTTCTCCATTTCGAATGAAAATAAGCCTATTTAAATGCGAATTAAATCTATCGGATTAGATAAAAATAACGTTATCTAATAAATGTTGGAATTTCTATCATTAAATCATGCAAATATTTATTCATATTAAGTTCAATCATCTCAAGAGATTTACGAGACATGTATCAGGTCAAGTGCCTTTAACAGCTAACAGAAACAAATATTACAATTATTCAATCTAATAATTTATATTACTCACTCTCCCTGGACGTCGATTCTCGAGTACATGTGATGCGATGATTTTGTAGTGGATGCGATATGATTCCATCACACAACGTTCTCATGAATGTCAAAATGTGTATTATGGAACTGATGGGACCATGGCGCGAAGCGATCGTTTCCTCTTATTTCATGGGAACGAAATAAACATAGCTGCTACTTTTAATCTACTGTTTGGACCAATCGTAGTCGGAAATTTAAATATGGCGTGTTTCGGTTTCCAGTCCTGCATTATAAAATTTAAAAAAAAAACACTCGTTATTAATTGACAAACTGTTACAAGTTGTCTTTATCATTTTTGATATGGATTGTCAAGAATCGGGAAAAAAACGAATGCCACGTGACACTCCAATTACGTCTAGACAGAAGGAGCTTCTCATTGATTACATGGAAGCTCGTGAGGAGTTACAAAGTGGAAAGTTCTCCTCAAGATTTCCAAAAAAAAACTGCCAGAGCGCTATGGCACTCAAAGGCGTATTGTCACGTCTCGCAATACAATAAAAATGGTTTTTAACGTCTCCAAATCATACGAATTAGAAATTAATTGCCCTCAAACTTGTACTTTCCAACAATATATTTGAATAGTGTCATTAACAAATGTCAAAAATAAAATATTTTCATGATATCGTCCGCATCATACGGAATTAGCATGGGAAGCAGCTTTCCCATGCAAAACTAGTGATGCAACCGCTGCCCTGATTCAAGAATACATAAAATTGTCGTACGGTTGAAATTGTCAGATTTTCATGTAAACTGCGCCCACTTTCTTATGGGAACGTTGATCATGCAACTGGAGAATCGACGTCCTGAGAACATCTAAGAAGCTTACAAACTCGCCCTTAACTTTATATATTTAGTTCGGTCAAGAAACTATGTGTATTCTAGAATTAAGATTAAGAATGGAAAACTGACTGATTGGCCTTGATCACCCCTATGGAGCTATTGCGGCGCTCCAGTTCTAGTTTGCTTTGTCGTTTGTATCAGATTGCACAGCCTTGATAAGGGCTCCCTAGTGTAGCTATCAACTCTTGGTATTCAAATCCAAATTAAAATCAAATCAAATCCTTTATTGCCTTGTTTGCCATATACATAATTCGTACATAAGGGTGGAAAACAAAAACTAACACATACTTGATTAGTAAAACTAACATGTGCATAACATATATATAGAAATAAAAATCGGCCACTACTGGAAGCGGTTGGAAACTCCCCACCCGGTGGATCTAGATAATCGTAGTTTTGAAAATATCAGTTTCGTTGACAAGTATTTGGATGACATATTAGTCGCAAGTAAAGATCATGTCGAACATTTGCATCATTTACAGATCGAACAGGTTATAATATACGCTCAATGATGAACGTATATTATAACCAGGCGAAAATGCTGAATTGCGAAAAAAGGGAAACGGTGCCTTGGAACAGTAAGAAAGGCAACTGGGTTTTAAGTCCGGAAATATAAGATTTTATTTGGATACTGCGTTTCCCCAACTCCTCTTCTGAAAATGGCTCACCATGAGTGATCAAAATGTAAGTACACCTTTTTTTAATATGTTCATATTTTACTAATAAACTTATATCTTGCTTTCCACTACTGTTTTATTTTAAAAAGTATTGATTCAATATAATTAATTGAAACCGTCTCGTATGCCAAGCGAGTTAAAGCGACTTTAGCTATGGGTACCGCGGGTATCACTCTGGGTCACAGAGTAATATGGACCCGTGGAAGTCGCGTATTTCATTCAGAAAGAAATCTTATAGCCCAAAAGGGCATTTTCTACGTGACAATGGGTGTAGGACGTAGGTGCCTGGTTACAACATACGTTCAATGAACTCACTTGATTTCTACTAACTCAGGCTTCATCTATAGAAAGTAAAATGTATTTCTTTTGAACGATGAGATAAGTTAAATAATCTAATGTACTAAATCATATCCGTTACTGCCAGGTGTTTAAAATCTCAAGTACTGCGTGACAATAGCGCATTTAAAAATGAGTCCATAGAGAAAGAGAATAGACAGATCCCACTCTTTAAAGTTGTCTGCAAATTGATATTCTCCCTGTTTGCCATTTTGAATATTATAGGTTTTGAAACGCGTGTCGCTGTGTGTGTATTAAGTTGCCTATTTATTGAAGTCAAGTTTATTCGAATCGGTTAAGTAGCAAGAAAATAGCATTTAAATAAACATTTTGGATTGTAATACACTGAACTGAACTTGTGGTAGGTACCTTGTGAAACATCTTGAAAATAATTGTTAATAAATTAAACACTGCTCTTAGATGAATCAATCAATATATTATAAATACTCTACATATGTTTCGGCTTATTAGGCCTTTATCAAGAGTATTACATAGTGAATACTGAGTATTCACTATGTAATACTCTTGATAAAGGCCTAATAAGCCGAAACATGTGTAGAGTATTTATAATATATTGATTGATTCATCTAAAAGCAGTGTTTAATTTATTAACAATTATTTTGGATTGTTTTCTAAATTAGTACAACTTCTTTAACAAAAAAATGGAACATTAACGTTTATTGTAGTACATAAAAATTGTGTGCAATATATTGTTTACAGTTTACATATAAACTTAACTATGGGTACAAGAGGACTGAAACACAATAAAATATTGACGAAAGTTTCAGCCCAGTAGAAAAACTATTGTAACACGTTTTCGTAAGAAGTAAACGTCCGCATTCACGTAGTGGAATGGAAGTATAGTAAATAAAAAAAAATTAAATTCTTTTTACGCAAAATGTCTGATACATAAATTATAATATACATTAATTACTTCATTAATTACTTCAAAATCAACATAGTGGAGTGGAAGTATAGTAATCGTAAAAAAAATTCAAATTTCTTCTGTGTTGAAATATTCTTAGAATGTCATAAAACGTCGAGATTTTAAATTTGAGCGGAAAAGTTTTTATATCTGTCTGTCAACTTTTTTGTGCGCACGTATTCTCAAGAACCGCTTAAGGTATTGACTTGACATTTGGTACACGTATGTATCATGACGAGATCTGGAGCTGGATTATATTTTGCACTAATTCCGGTGAAATGTTGAGTGGTAAATGGGGGTAAATAAAGAAAAATGGGTAATGGAAGTTGATAAGAGTACATACATTTAAGATTTGGTGTATACCGGGTGAGTCACAAATTGCGCTCGCCCCGATATTTCCTAAAATATTTGGAATAGAAAATTGAAATTAGGAAGCTTTATTACACAACTAAAATTCCATCTTTTCAATAAAAAATCAAGTTTGGTGCACATCCGGTTTGACCGGAAATGCCCACAACTTTCGATTTTTAAATGGAACACCCTATATGTTTTTACATTTTTGGAATCTAGAGGAAATTTTGAATACAATACATCCATTTTGGTCACTTTTTGATAAACATTAAGAATTTTATTAAAAAATCAATTTCTGAAACCAGAGTGCTGTGGTGTTCAAAATATATTTTAGTTTGTGTGCTACGTTACTATAAAAATAAAAAGAGCAATATGATTGCATTACTTAATTCTCTAGAGGCGTTTCAAATTTTTAAATGTGATTTTTACCCACTAACTCGGTTTTTTTAAATGGGAATTTAATCGTTCACCAACATTTTTAAATACCTCATTTTCATACGAATCTAATGATACCAAAATTTTGAAAATCCGCTCAGAAATATTTGAGATTTCAGCCAAAATACAATGCAACCAAGCTTTTAGAAACATGCGGCTAATAGATAATAGAATATTGGGATTTGGAAACTAAAATGGCACATTTCTGTGTAAATCTGGTAACCTAATAACATTGGAAAAATCATAATCATCGTAAAACCCAAAAGAAAAAATGGACCATGCAGTTATACACCCTGTGCCATAATTTGATAATTATTAGCATAATAAACTAGTTGACTCAATTGCAATATACCGCGCTTCGGTTCCGGTAAATAGACACTAGGCTCTCTAAAGGATTCGAGACACACTCGCGCACAGGCTTCTTCAAAGCGTTAGGAGTGAAGAAGTAAAATGCAAAGAAATATAATGCACGCAAGTAGTCAGCAATAAGCGTAACCGTGGTAGTTATCTCTAATCCCAGTAGGTTCAGTCACCCAGCATTGTTTTCTCTATTTATGACGCCAACCGGGGATTTATGGGCAGATCGTTGTCTGACCAGCGCATCTTCGCGTAACAGTTGTACCGATAATCATCCCTAGTTTATAAACGTTGCTCCACAATCTACTCTGATGGCAAAACAGAGCAGGAAACCAACAATTACTAAGCACTGGACAAATTAATTGGTGACTGCTTCGTCGCAATTCAGTAATAAATATCGAGAAGACCGAGCCCGACTTCAATACACATTCAATGCAGATTTGTCTCCCTGAGGCGGTGCTAGCACATGCCATAACTGTTATACTTTGCTTCTGTGTTGATATAATGAATATTTAAACTGGGAACGGGTTTTCGGCTTATACCAATAATAATGCTTAAAGTCGATTTACTGACTTGTTAATCATTGGGTAAATAATGGGAGCGTTGAGATTATTTGGATTTCATTTGTTAAATAAATTTATACAGTTTTGGTCGAATACACATATGGAATATTAATAAGTGAACTTCGAGAACATGTGGTTATTTTGGGATGCTGTGTACTCTCGAATGGAATGTTCTTTTTATTTCTTTTAACACACTTTTTAGATCTATAAAATGCAGAGGTGATGAGTATGTAAAAGATAAGATAAAATGAGAACTCGAAGATTGGTGCAATATCCTTTGCCATGGACGTAGGTAAAATAATTCATAAACTAGAGGGTGATATTATTACCTAACTGGTGAACAAAATTCGATAAACAATGATTCATACATACACTACGTAAACGTACAAAGTTGTGAGACAAGCTCTTGTATTATTTAACCGAATGTTATAATTCCAAAACAAAACGTGTAGTTTTAAACATTTTATTCACTACTATTAAGTAATGGACTAATGAGGATAATCAGTTGTTTATAAGAAATCACGTGAGTTTTTACTAAAAATGTAAAATGTCAAAATTGTAGCAACCAAAAGAAGTGTTGCCTCTCTAAGCTTTCTAGGAGGCACTACCGAAGAGGCACTTTAATGAACACTAAAAAACTACATCAGTAAGTTTTTTTGAAAGCATCTATTAGCAACACGCGGCAATCTCTAACACTGCTTTTGAAATCATTTACCTAAATGCCTACAAACTGTATTATTTTATTAGTAAGCCATAACAATGTGTCAAAGCGTAATTTTCTTATTGACTTGGAACGTCAAAATTTGTGCGATTTCAACGTCAGCGTTATTTACAATAATTTTACATATTACTCAAAAAGAGTAATATAATTAAATAAATTTATACTGACAGTGAAAGCAAGGTTTCCTTGACACTTCCAGAGGTAAGCGAAGCTGCAAAAATCGCCTCATAGAACTTGTTAGCCAAAAAATAGAGATTATACATGGTGGCGTAGGAATCTTTCTTAAATTAGAGAATGAAAATGAATTAAATAAATATTAAATATCTAATAATCGTGGATAGTCGTAGACACAGCATAATATTCTACTCGCATATAATGGCTACTATTCACTTTGGTGAATAATAGCCATCATTATATGCTTGCAGAATAATACATTGTTAGTTATGTTCACTTCTCGTACATTTTATTTGTACAATACAAATAGATGTTGACGATGATTTCTTGAAAACGTGCTCTGACAATATGGGGAAATAGATTCGAATTAATATAGTTCTACTCAACAATAGCAACTTAAACTTAATTTACTGCTAATTTTACTCTTAAATTTTATAGGTGGTTACCATTATATTACAATTAGTTTTGAGCAACTGTTTAAAGCGTTTTCATAAATCGTGTAAAACAAAAATAGCCATTTATATAAAGGCTACTAAGAGTATTCTTGAAATTTTGAGTTTCAATTTATTTATTTTCGCTATAGAAGAATAGTGATCTAAGCCTAATCATATCAATACCATTACTAGAAACTGTATAATGCATTGAAATAATATTTATAATCAGTTTCACGCCATAAAGGAAAATGCGTAAAAGTCTCATAAAAGTAATCGTTTGATGGCCATCCTAATGGGCGTATTTGCAGTGATTAACTAGGAATAGAGCTATCGAATTGAATTTTAAAATTTTGGTCTAAAGACTAGTCTGATAGAGTAAATGGAGGCTGCATTGGCGACTTTCTACTCCACGTTGACAAGAAGCTCTATTCCAGTCCGCGAATGACTGACCATACGTTTACCATATATATTATTATGTTTTCTTTTTATGTTATGATATATAACAGATGTAAGTTGAATCATTATTTTGTTATAATCTTATATTTAATTAATATTGAATTTTATATTTTCTTACCTTCTCTTTATTTACATTCAAATAACTCCCTTGATGGGATAACTCTTAAATCATTAGTCTGTTCTCAAACTATCTTGTGATCTAATTACTCGGTTGTATAAAGGATTGAATATATTTCAGTTAGAAAATTTTGTTCCGTAACTATTAACACAATCAAACTTAATTCTATTAAATTTAATTTGTTTTGCTCGAGACATATTGTTTTTTAGCAAAGTTGCCTTTTAATCTTCTTCTGTTCCATCACAATTTTCTAACTTCATTTTCCTAAATGTCAATTTTTTACAATGTTCTGTTTCTTTTCAAATTCCTAATACTACTTAGGGCCGGTTATTCGATGTCCACTTAAAAGTGCCAGATAGGTAGCTGCTAGTTACGCTTAGCTGGCAGTTATATCTATGATAGTGTTTATCAATAGTAATTTAACTGCCAGCATGAGTTGAATTATTTCTTAGCTATGTTGGCACTACTGATTCTACCTGAAGTTTCTTTCAATTGGTTTAATTCAAATTGTGCGTGTGTTTTAGTGACAGTTTATCTAATTTAACCTCAAAATTCATTGCGTTGTCTATCGTGTTGATTGATGTTCTGTTCTTAATTTTGTTCGTTTGTGTAGCAGCAATAATTGCAATAGAGAGTGTAAAAAGGAAGAAAGGTGCTAACTACACTTTAAGTGATTAGAGAAACAGAACTATTCTTGCAACTTCCTCTACCATCTCAACGATATGCAAGGCAGTTTCTTTACGCAGTCGAAATTTTATTAAAAAATCTTTATCATCATAATTCTCAAAATTATTTTCTCGTTCCCTTATGGTATAGGGTCTCCTTTCATACTTTATTAATTGTATAATATCGTCGTCATCACTCATATCCAGAATATTATTATTATAATTCATTATTGGAAATAATATATTTAATATAAATCACAAACTAAAAACGTACATATCAATCACTCACATTGGTTTTTAGGTTAGAATGTTTTAGAATTGTCAGAAATTGAACCAAATGCGCATGTGGAAGTCCACTAACAGTAGAATAAATCCTTAACTGGCACTTTCAACTCTGCTAAATTTACTTCCAGATAGTGAGTTTAACCCTCCGATAAATTTTACCTGCACATTGAAAAACAGTTTATCTGCCAGATAAATTTTATCTGGTTTAGGTTTACTATCTAAAACGAAGCTAACTATTCAAAATGACTTTTATCCTACCTACTTGTTTTACAAATTTTCTAACCTAACATTCTTTTATATCTTTATTCCTTTAATACAATATATCCTTATAATGATTTAACCATTGCTTAAATTACAAATTATATTTTCTTTTTAGTTTTACCAAATACACTGTCAAATGTAAAATTTTAAAATATCTTTTAATAGGCAGATTCTATAGCTGTAGCACATTGCTTAATAACTAACTTATAATAAATTACAAATAGTTTCTTATCTTAGTAGCATCTAAATTTGAGTTTATTCAATTTATTTGTCGTTAGTGGTATAAATACCTTCATCCTTACATACCAATATCTACTAGCTTCACGACAAATTGTATTACACTCTTAAAAGAAAATAATCTAATAAAATATTTAAATGTCACTTTTAAAGTACTAATTTTGAAATATATGACCTCCAATGAATATTTAATTAAAATCTAGATGTACCATGTTCAAAGGAAATTTTATTACATAAAGTTTATATCTAATAACCAAAGACTAAAATAAATGAAATATATGCTCTCCTTTATTAGTCCCAAGATATTTCTTAATAGACATAAACAACATTAGAGTAAGCATATTTGAAAGTATATTAATTGCATAACAATATAATACTTCTAGATTTACTACATGCAGTTTATAAGCGTCTCTTGTGATTATTTGCTATACTCCAGTGCGCCAATACTATCAAAGAGTAGAACTTAGGTAGAGAGGATTTATGATAAGAATTATTAATTTGATAGTTGCATTTCTGAAATCATAGAGTAGCAGCAAATAACACATGTGTCAGTAGCATAAATAATAATGGAAAAACTAAAGCTTTAGCAAGTCTTATCTTTGTGCGCCTCGTGATATTTTGACCCACTAATCTTTGCTCAACTGGGAGATTGCCGATGTTTCCATCTGTATTCTTCGTCGAATCTCATACCTGCAGACTTCAGTGTTGTGCACAAATGCTCCAAGGTAAGCCATCTTATTTACTACCTCATAATAACCCATCCTTAACGTGTCTGGATGGTTTTCATTTTTTCTTACCAACGCTGGCCTTGGATACACTCCTTTAGCCAAGAGACTCTAAGAATTTCTTGCATTTGTTCGGTCTACGATCTTAATTTGTGATTTGTTGTGATTTACGCTCAAACTGTACTCAGAGCTTTTTGTTTGGAGGTTTTCCAGCAAGCACATGAGCTCATTTTATCTCGCTGCAACCAAAAAGGTATCATCTGCAAACCTCAAGGTTTAGTTAGTTTCTTCCATAACTACTCCGCCTGAAGAACCCTTAAGCATAGGTCGCATTACATATTCACAAAAGATATTAAAGAGGATTGGTGACAGAACGCAACCCTGTCTGAGGCCTATGCTAACTTTCCCTTGTCGTAGTTAGTGTTGTCAATCTTTACCAAAACAAAGTTTCCCTCAAAGCCGACTAATAATGGAGACTAGGGTGTTCCCATGTCTAATAATAGACTCTGTAGTTTATTCCATTCCACATTTCTTACGCTAGTCCATGTAACAATTGTACATAGGCACATAATATTTTCGATAAGTTGGGTAATTTTAATATTTGTTCCGTAATACCACCTCCCTTAACAAAGCCTGCTCAGGAGGTATTTGCCAAGATAGATAATGCTAAAGTCTGGATTGAATAATATGCATTACATTATTTTACTAGCGTGTGATATTAATGCTAGCAATCTATAGTTACCACAAAAATCTGTCGATCCCTTCTTGTGTAGTAGTACAAAGATTGAGATTTCTGAATCATCGGGCCATATTCTTATTTCCTATATCTTTTAGCATATTATGTGGATGATTGTCATTCCATCTTCTCCAATTAATATAATCATTTCAGGTGTAATATTGTCGAGTCCAGCTGCTTGGCCAGCATTTAGTTTTTGTATGACTGCCTTCTGCTGTCTATTATTGAGGGCTCGCTTTCGTAATCCTGCTGCATTTTCTGCTAAATTTTTTTCTTCGCCTTCGAGAGGATTTGCGAAGTATTGGCATCTTGGCGTGAAACCTTAAAATAATAAGATCCCAGTCGCTGACTGCGTTTTGGGTTTACATTTGTGTAGTTCTTTACAGATCTTGTAGATACAAATTCCTGTCTCGCCGACAAAGAGATTAAGTTATTCGCATTAGTCTGTTATATTCTTCCAATTCCAGGGCATTGTTGACACCCTGAGCCTTCAAATTTTTCTTGGCTTATACTTCAGTTAGAGTTTCAGTAGTTACTCATGGTTGCTTCAAATTTTTGCGTGTCTCGCCTTGTGCCTCTGTTACCGCTCGAATGATGTTGTCTTTTGGGGAATCTCACAAGCTGTTTGAATCCTCGTCATGTGGTCAGTTAATTTCACTTGTGATGCACATGAGCAGCTGATTGTCTGAACCACAGTTAGCGCCAGGTTGAGTCTTACAGAACTTTATTGATGATGGCTACCTATCATAATGTTATGAATTACACCCCCCTTGGAAAAGGAGATGGCACGCCTATGCCTCTGATGGTGACTGGAAAGGCTCTAGAAAGAGCCAAGGACTTTTCTAGATTATGGTTGAAGAAGATTCTGGATTGATCTAGAGCTAATTTCGGAGTATATAAGGCGCGATTACAAGCGCGGGAGAGGAAGTTTTATTATAGAAGTGACGTTCGGTAAAAAGTGAGGTTAACTATTAAGTAAACAAGTATTGTAGTCAGTAAATTGTTAAATAAAGTGTTAGTAGTGTTTAATCTCTTGTTAAAATTATTTAGAACCCACGAATTCATACAGGGTGTTTCCTAAAAGGTGGAAATCCGTAACATTTTGGTGTCGGAAGCGGAATTTTAACAAGAGGATTTTCCGGAAGTGTTGAGAAGACTGGGACAGTATTCTCGGAGTTTGTGCTAACACAGGGAGGACTAATTTACTGGACATTGTTCGAGGATTAATTTCGAACAGGAAAATAGTGTCAAGTGCGTTTTTAGACATTGTAGAACATTTTTGTTGGACATTAGTGGTTAAGTGATAAAGACTCTGAACAAGACTTTCGTGTAGTTATTAAGTGCATTTTCGTGAACTTTCTAGAACTTTTCTATTTGGACAGTAGTTTAAATAAAAGACTTTCTCGTACTGTTTTGCGATTTCTCTGGACAGTTCCATTACCGATATTGACGTGATTAATAAATTTTGTTGATTTTATCATAATTATATGCCGGTAACAACCAGAAGCATGGCATCCGAACAACAAATGCAGGACTTTATGGCCCAAATGCAAAAGATGATGATGGATCAGGAAAGAAAGCGCCAGGAAGAGAAAGAAGAACAGGAAAGAAAGCGCCAGGAAGAGAAAGAAGAACGGGAAAGAAAACGACAAGAACAAGACCAAAAACGTCAAGAAGAATTAAGAAAAATGTTTGAGGATCAAGAGAGAAGACGTCAAGAGGAAAAACAAGAAGAGGAGAAACGCCGTCAAAAGGAAAATGACGACTTAAAAAAAGTTATAGAGACGCAACAGAATGCCTTGTTTACAGTCGTTGAAGAAATAAAAAATGAGATTAAGGAAGATATGGGTAGCGTAAAGACGAAAGTTAATGAGGTCGAAGTAAAAATGGACAAAGTCGAGGAAAAAGTAGACAAGGTTGAAGAGAAAATGCATCAGGTTGAAGGAGAAATAGACCAACTTAAACAACAGTTGAGGACAAGAGGAAACCAGCAAGTGGTGTCATCAGGCCAGCAATTAAAAATTCCCTCCTTTGATGGTCAAAATTCCTGGATGACTTACAAGACACAGTTTGAGGCAGCAGCGAGTGCTAACAACTGGAATGACGAAGAGAAGGCTAAGGCATTAATCGTGGCTTTAAGAGGCCAAGCGTTGGAGTTGCTCCAGACAATTCCGGCGGACCAACAACGGAATTTTAGAGTTTTAGAAGCTGCCTTAGATCTACGATATGGAGACCAACACCTTGCTCAAGTATACCAGACCCAGCTGAAAGTGCGCGTTCAGAAAGCTGGAGAGAGTTTGCAAGAATTTGAAGCTGCGGTGGAAAGACTGGCACACTTAGCATACCCTAATGCGCCAAAAGAATTTAAGGAGCAATTGGCAGTGGGGGCATTCCTAGACGGGATAAGGGACGAGGAGATCAGACGAGTCCTCAGGTTATCCCGACATAAAAGTAGTAGTGAAGCCTTGGTGCATGCACTAGAGGTAGAAGCCGTCTATAGGGATACTCCAAAGTCAAGAGTACGGGCTATGACGCTGGAAGAATCGCAGTCAGAAAAGGAGAACCAGAACGCTATGTTGACCGACATACATAAGATGTTCAATCAGTTAATGGCTCAAGTGGATGCTGCAGAAAGACAAGGCACGCCAAGCGGCGGTATTAAATGTTACAACTGTGGCAGAGCAGGGCATATCAAGCGAGACTGTCGATATCGGAACTCGACGAAAGTGAATGTTAGAAACATGGAAGGGACGCAGAATAGACAAAGTAGTGGAAGGCCAAGTGGACGACGGAGTATGACATGTTACAGGTGCGGAGAACTAGGACATATCCAGCTTGAATGTCCACGGAGAAGATTGGAGAAAGTAAAGGCCGGAGAAGCTGTGAAGCTGAGGGGAAAATCAGAGGAAGCTGGTACCAGAGAGACTGTGACAGATAGAGAAGATGGTACCCCGAGAGAAGTAAAGATTTCACAGCTTCGAAGCATTCCGAGAAGTCCACTACCACCAGGACGTGGAAGTAAGGTGAAACCCCAGAAAATTGCAGATATTTCATCCGGAAGAAGGTACAACGAAGGTTGCAAGTACTACCACCAGGAGAAACTGCAGGTCAAGGGAGCAGTCGACACTGTCAAGGTGGAAGTGCCGGATGATAGGGCAGATGAAGCGCTCAGACAAGAGCAACTAAACGATGTGGAAATTGGGCCTATATTGAGAGCCAAAGAAAGGGGAACTCGTCCAAAATGGAAGGATGTTTCGGACAAAAGAGTGGGACTGAAGGCACTATGGGCGCAGTGGGACTCACTGAGAGTCAGGAACGGGCTGTTGCAGAGAGCATGGGAAAGCCCGGATGGAAAAAAGGTGGTTATGCGTCTAGTGATTCCCAGGTGTCGAGTAGCGAAGGTGCTTCAGGAAGTGCACAATGGGGCATCCGATGGACACTTCGGTGTGAACAAGACCCTGAAGAAAATACGAGAACGATTTTATTGGATAAGAAGTCGTCAGGATGTGGAGGCTTGGTGTCGCAAATGCAAGATTTGTGCAGCCAGTAAGGGACCACAGACTGGAAGTAAGGGTGAAAAGAAGCATTTCAACACCGGAGCTCCTTTCAAGAGGTTGGCTAACGATATAGCGGAACCATCATCAGCCAGTGACCGAATGAAGGCTCGATACGACCGGAAGGGTAGTTCAGAAGGATTCAAGGCAGGAGACCTGGTTTGGCTGTACAACCCACAGCGGAAGAAAGGAAGGTCACCGAAACTTCAACCGCCTTGGGATGGACCGTATACTGTTATTACCCGAATTAATGATGTCGTCTATCGGATTCAACGAAGCAAAAAGTCCAAGATGAAGATCGTGCATTTGGACAGGCTGGCGAACTACATCGATGATTCTGAGTTGCCTGATCGGGACGATCTAGGCTTAAGGAGGGGGCAGTGTTATGAATTACACCCCCCTTGGAAAAGGAGATGGCACGCCTATGCCTCTGATGGTGACTGGAAAGGCTCTAGAAAGAGCCAAGGACTTTTCTAGATTATGGTTGAAGAAGATTCTGGATTGATCTAGAGCTAATTTCGGAGTATATAAGGCGCGATTACAAGCGCGGGAGAGGAAGTTTTATTATAGAAGTGACGTTCGGTAAAAAGTGAGGTTAACTATTAAGTAAACAAGTATTGTAGTCAGTAAATTGTTAAATAAAGTGTTAGTAGTGTTTAATCTCTTGTTAAAATTATTTAGAACCCACGAATTCATACAGGGTGTTTCCTAAAAGGTGGAAATCCGTAACAATAATATAGTCAATCTGATTTCGATATCTACAGCCGGGTGACATCCAAGTGTAAGTGCATTGTGGATGTTGCTGGAATACAATATTAACTATGGTGTAGATGTTATCAAGATGAAAGCCTCTTCCGTTTCGTTCTCCGAGAACAAATATGCCGACAGCAGCTCCCAACCCAACTAGCACAATTAGTCGTGGAAACGTAGCAATGACTACTGTAGGCACTTTAAAGTGTTTTGGTACTAGTCACAGGCACGTAATAGGAACGTTCCTAATACGTGTTTATGACCAAAATGGGAAATATTTCTTGGTGACGATAACGCTCCAGCCACGTTCCTGGAACTTGTCTGGCTACGTTCCAATGACGCTGTTGCTCCGGAGCGGCGACGTGGCGGCGTAGCCGCCGCAGCTTTCAGAAAACTTTACCACTCCCTACCCTTTCAAACTCGATGTTGCCCCCTCTTTGTCTTGCAACCGATTTTATTATATTTATGTTTCATTCTTACATATGATTCTTGTTCTTGTTCATTTCCCTAACTCAGAAATTTAGTAGAATATCAGAAGCTAAAATTAGACAGCTAAACTTGTGCTATTTTCCAATGGTCTAAGAGTCACAATTAAAACGAATGCAATTTTACTGACAAACATAATGATAAAACGTCCGAATCTAACTACGCGCCTGTAAAATTTGCATTTTTTAATGAAAATATTGTTTTTAAAATATGTAATTTCATGCGAGAATATAACACACTAGAAGCCGAAACCTATTTTTTATTGTTCTTCGGAACTTAACACTACTTTTTATGTTTAAACATACAGGAAAAATTATGCTTTTTAATGTTTCAAAAAGTTTTATTAAAACTCTACACGTGTTTCGGCTTAATAGGCCTTTATCAAGAGTACAAGATAATACTAGTATTATCTTGTACTCTTGATAAAGGCCTAATAAGCCGAAACACGTGTAGAGTTTTAATAAAACTTTTTGAAACATTAAAAAGCATAATTTTTCCTGTATGTTTAAATTATTGAAGAATGTTTCACAAGGAACCAACCGTAGAATCAACCCAATGTACTTTTTATGTATTCATTTGTTGTATTTGGTGAAGAAATGGCGATAAATTAAATTTATTAGTCAATTGTGAAATTATGGTTCATGTTTTTTACCAATGGCGTCGATAATTTTAGCCATCAACTTGGCGTATTTCAGAAAATATGACTTTAAGGTCGTTTTCACCAAGAAATGCTACTTGAAAGTAATTGCTACTTGGCGATGGTGACGAAAACTGCAAATACGTAATTTTAAAGTTATATTTACCACAAATCTGCAAATGGAACTGTAGCATCACTTCAAAGTCGCAGCAAAGTTGTGACTACCACAAATTACCTCTTCAAAGTTGCCGCTGCTACATCATGGTTGCATTTTTCCCTGTTTATCATTTACCTAACTTCACAATCTTCACATTGAAAAACCTATCAGCTGTCGCAATTTACTTGTATGCAGCATTGCAGCCATATATCAACGACTTAATAAACATAAACCTTGTTGGTATACTATACTATTACAGTGATAGATAACATAGAAGAAAAGGTAGGTGTAATAAAACTGTGTTGAAATATTAAATTTTGTTGCCTTATTTTGAACATAAAATGTTGCATAGCATAATATAGCAGCATATAATTCTAGTCTAGATTAGGCAAACATATTATATAGGTTAGGTTTGTTGCATTAACTTTATCTATGGTCAACATTGGGAACTAGATGGTGAAATTTACATCATGGTAAATTTCAGAGGTGATGTGCACTTTGTAATAGCCGTACACAGTTCTGTAGGTAGCAGTAACGTCATTAACACCTATGAATATTACTTACAAGTTCCACTACTTTAAAGAAATAGTGAAGGTTCCCAGAACGTCGCGGCAACTATTAAAGCTACTTGAAGGTGATTGCAACTTTGAAGTCACATTTCAGTGATGCGAGTTAGTCGCGGCTAGTTTACCACTTTTAAGTTCTGAAAACCCGAAAGTCGTCCCACTGGTAACTACCACGTTCCCATGTACCACGAAAGCTACGTAGAAGTTGCATAACTATAAAGTAATCATAAGTGGTAGAAACTACGAGGCAGGGACTGTAGACATCAATTGAAGTTATTTTTACACCAAAGTCGTAAATTTAGTCGCAATTATGTAATGGTTACTCATACGAAGTTCCTATCTCAGTTACTGTCACTTTGGTGCTAGTTGGGAAGTGGCGATCTTCCGGATATAAACTGATATTCATATGGAATAGAGCTTCTTTGCGTATTCGTATGAGTATTTTTAATTTTAAATGTTTGTATAATTGATTAAATTTAATTTATGATTTTATCTTGATATAATAGAGTATATGTGGTTACTTTAGTACTATTCTATTTGTATATTTATTATGCTCTTCGCAAATATAAATCAAAGAGTATACTGCATTCGATGGGCACATTTCTAAAACCGGTAATATTGCTCGTAGAAAAGAATTTTCGTATCACTGTGTTGGTGATGGGATTCTAAACAAATTTCAAAATGTCCCTCTATCCGTCCGTCCATCCGTACGTACGTACGTCTGTCTGTCCATCTGTCTATCCGTCCGTCACGAAAAGTCGGATTGTATTAAAATTTGGACCGTAAGTTAGCGTTAGCTAGAGTAAGAATCCTATTGTTTTTCAACAAAATCGATCAATAAATAAAAGGTTACTGATTTTTTAAATTTTAAAAATGTATGTTTTAAGTTTTGTAATTAAACATAAAATATCTAAATGTGTAAACTAGAATATCTGCTATCTGCTGACTTGCTATAAATGTACATTGCTACACGCAATGAGATTACATAAACGACTATCTAGCTAATACATATACTGTACAATTTTTGTTTTAGAAATATTTAAGGTCAGTTGGGGTATTTGGGCCCAGGGGGTAACTGGGCCATGGTTTTTTTCCGTAGAATTTGTGGGGGTAATTTCACTTCAAGCAGTTGGCAGCACTGAAGGACAATGTCATCTCACTACAACAATTAGTCTCATGTTTCTGAGTGTTGTTGCTTTCATGTAGCAATTTTTAAAATTTTGTAGTGCAAAATTTTCATAGCAACGTGATGTAATCTTGATTTTTATGAAATACTACAGGTTTACTGTATATATTATCAACGTCACAGTTAATTTAGCATAAATTAGAAGCATGATATATCTCTAAAATATTATTGCAAGCATGTATTCTGCGTTAGGTCATAAGCTTGAGTGGGTGGCCCAGTTACCCCCACAATTTTTCAAAAATGGGGTAAATGGGCCAGTTAATTGGGGCATCTGGGCACGGCTGGGACCAAGTTACCCCAAACACATTAAGTATGTTGCTTTTGTTTTTATTTATTAGGTAGATGTAGATCACTGCGCACAGTCACACAAAAAATAGCGATCTGAACCCGGGACCCGACATATTAATCCCTATGTATTTTGTTGAACACGAATCTGATGTCCGTTTAGCTCCATCACCCACCATTTTTTTGTAAATCGCGAAAATAGCCTAAGCGACCTTATTTCTTTAGATTATTTTCGCGATTTACAAAAAGTTGGTGGATAATGGAGCTAAACGGATATTGGATTCGTGTTCAGCACGTCGAAATACATAGGATTACTATGTCAGGTCCCTGGTGTAGATCACTTTTTTTTGTGGGCCTGTGTTATTTATGCTTACTTGAAATTGGATGTTTTTTACATCTAATTTTGCCCTTTTTACTTTAACAGAAGTTGTGTTATTCCTAAATTTGAATAAATATCCACCTAATTGTTATGTAGTAGTTCTCTTACATCGTCGACAACTCGACTATGGTGTGGTTTAAATGACTTGTGGTAATTTTTGTACGAAGTTTACACGTTTACCAACATGCCCACTTACCCCAGTTCAAATAACAATCGTTTGTATGAAACCAAGACCCGTGTGGTCCAGTTGCCCCAATTTCTAGGGGTAACTGGGTCCATGAGACATTATACTATTTAATTATAATTATAAAGAAAATTAAATTTGACTCGGGATTTGAATATTATATATTTAAAGACTGTATACTGTATTATATATAAAGAAATATTTTAGGTATTAATATAACTTATTAGTGGTTCTCAGGCAAGTTCAAAGTATAATCTTCTCGCTCAGGTTGTAAAATCATGGCCCAAATACCCCAAGTGACCTTAACATTTATTTGCACAAATTCTTCTCCACGTTTTTATAGGACCAATTTGTATTGTAGTTTCTTACAACTGAGAAATATTACACGCATTTTTGTGTACCTCTCTTATTCCCCCCCCCTGTGTGTTGTGATCTGGGAATGATTTTGTATTATATTTCTACTTTTGCCTGATTATATAAGTACTAATAAATAAACTTAATTTCAAGTTGAAGATCTATGAAGTAATAAATCTTTAATAAATATAAACAAATTCCACGGAATTATGTTCAGTTACTAAATTTACTAGTGTGTAATGTCACAGTATATCATTTTTCAATGCTAGCTTTTCGATTCAAGCGATATATATCTACTTAAATAACAAGTTTACTATTACGCACTGTTTCAGTAGCGATTATTCTTTTTAAAGTCTTATTATTATGTTTTGACAATATAATACAATATCACGTTTTAAGTCGGGTATGAGGATGGACTAAGTAGATGAATAATGTCGGCGCTCCTACTGGTCGCACTGGTCCTGATCCAGCAGACCACCGGCATCGACCAGACATCGCGTATGTCCTTTGACCCCGATCTCATTACAAATGTCCTATGAGATACACAGGCGTAACTAGAAGGGTATGTATTTGTGGCTGAAAATTATAGTTAATATAACATTCAGTGTAATTAAATTACAAAGCCTAAACTAAAATTTTCCAATGTAAACAGATTTTCTATTAAAATATGAAGTAATGTATGCTTTTTTACAAAAAGGTATAATTGCAGTCTAAGAGATAGCTACATATATGGGGCCTGGGATATATCATGTTCGCATTGTAGTATTTTATCTTATGTGAGTCAGACTCCCTCCTGCCCAATTTGGCGCTAGCCCTCCGTGTCGAGTTGTCTTTGATTTTTCTGCGAAAACCGACAAAAATTTATCGTTAAATGACGTTCAATATTCGGGTCCAGTTATTCAAAGCGACTTATTTGACATATTATTGCGATTTCGTATATACAACTTTATAATAAGCGCGGACATATCTAAAATGTACCGTCAAGTTTGGCTTAACCCGGAACATACTCGTTTCCAAAGAATATTTTGGCGACCATCTGAGGCAGACAATATTAAATGTTATGAGCTTTTAACAGTGACGTACGGCATGGCGGCTTCATCATATTTAGCCACGCGACCGATAATTCAGCTCGCGGAAGAAAATAAAATTAAGAATCCTAGGGCGAGTGAATCAATTCAAAATAGTTTTTATGTTGGTGACTATTTAGATGGGGAAAAGGAAGAAAACGATCTTATTAATTTGCAATTAAATGTGACGAAAATATTGCAAGATGCTGGTTTTCAACTTAGAAAATGGCTTACGAACAAGCCACAATTATTTAAGAAATTTAATATAGACAAAAATGTTGAGTCAAGTATTTTAAATTTAGGAGAAAATCAGAATAACAAAACTCTAGGTATATTCTGGAATTCAAACACTGACACTATCGAGTTTAGCGTAAAACCTTTTCAAAATCAAATAAAAATAACGAAGCGTTCAATCTTATCTATTGTAGGACAAATATTTGATCCCATGAGTTTAGTTAGTCCAGTTATTATTAGGGCAAAGATACTACTTCAATTATTGTGGAAAGAAAAGGTACATTGGGATGAACCTGTTTCTAACAATTTGCAACAAAAATGGTTAAACTTCGCAACTGATTTAAAGTTACTAGAAAACATTGGAATACCTAGGCTTGTTATACCAATTAGTACAAATTCTTATGAGCTACATACGTTTGTAGACGCATCCGAGAAGGCATACGGTGCATGCGTATATTTGAGAAGTATATCTAATAACAGATATTCGTGTAATCTTGTGTGCTAAAAGTAAAGTTGCACCCATTAAACAATTGACATTGCCTAGATTGGAGCTATGTGCGGCAACTCTAGGTGCAAGATTAGCTTGTAGAGTTAAAACTGCGTTAAAGTTAGAACTTAAGAAATTCTATTATTGGACAGATTCGCTTGTGACGTATCATTGGATAAATGGTAGTCCAGATCGTTGGAAAACTTTCATAGCAAATCGTGTGTCAGTCATACAAAACTTAACAGATATCAACGATTGGCATCACGTGATTTCATGTGACAACCCGGAAGATATTATATCTCGCGTCACAGCGGCCACTAACCTAATCAAAAATGATTTTTGGTTTCAGGGTCCTTCTTGGCTAAAATTAGAATTTTCAGAATGGCCAATTGTTAAAAGAGTACCATCATTAGATTCAATTCCAGAAGAACGATTACTCTCACATGCGGCAATCGTAAAAAATAATTTTGATATTTTTGAAAAATATTCCAATTTACCCAAGCTCAAACGAATAATGGCTTATTGTTTAAGGTTTTTGTTTAATTAAAAAAATTCAAAAGACAAAATAGTTGGTGTTTTAAGTATAGAGGAAAGAAACACCGCATTTGACATGCTTATAAAAATTTCCCAAGAAGAATCATTTAAGCAAGAAATCTGTGATTTAAAGAAAAAAGGCTTTGTTGCCAATTCTAGCAGTATTGTAACGTTACGCCCATTCTTAGATTCAAAATCTATTATAAGAGTAGGTGGAAGAATTTCTAAGGCTCATGTGGCTTATGATAAAAAACACCCTATTGTTCTACATAAAAAACATCCAATAACTAATTTAATAATGACTAATGAGCACCAGAAATTGCTTCATTGCGGACCACAACAACTTTTATATGCAGTTAGAGAAGCATTTTGGCCACTATCAGGGAGAGATTTAGCGCGAAAAATTGTTCACAACTGTGTTATTTGTTTTAAGGCAAGGCACAAGACTTGCGAATATATTATGGATGATTTACCATCCGAGAGACCAAACCAGTGCTTTCCATTTACTAATGTAGGTTGCGATTATGCTGGACCATTTTATTTAAAGGATCGCAAAACTCGAAAACCTATATTGTCCAAGGCATGAGTTTGTATTTTCATATGTATGACGACAAAGGCAATTCATATTGAGCTTGTAACCGACTTGAGCACTGAATCTTTCATTGCATGTCTCAAGAGATTTATGGCTAGACGTACATCGTCTAGCCATAAATCTCTTGAGACATGCAATGAAAGATTCAGTGTTGATGGTTTACATAACCATCAATAGTTTTTCAGACAATGGCACTCAGTTTGTAGGTGCAAACGCTGAACTTTTGAATTTTATTAAAAACAATACGGAATTAATTTCAAATTACTTTGTTGATGCAGGAATTACGTGGAAATTTATTCCGCCAAAGTCTCCAAATTTCGGTGGCATATGGGAGTCCAGTGTAAAATGTATAAAATATCACTTGAAAAGAGTCATTGGTACGAATCATTTGCACTTTGACGAGTTTTGCACTTTATTGCATCAAATGGAAGCCGTATTGAATTCAAGGCCACTTTCCCCTTTGTCTTCAAGTCCTGACGACTATTTTCCACTAACTCCCGCCCACTTCTTAATTGGTCGATCCTTAACTTCCTTACCAGAACCTAATTATATTCCTTTACCCGAGAATCGTCTCAATTTATATGAAAATCTTCAAAGAATGGTGCAGTTGTTTTGGCAAAATGGAGCAAGGAGTATATTAGCGAATTACAGACGAGACTCAAATGGAGTAAAAACTACGATCAGTTATTGCATGTAGGCAGTCTAGTTATTGTGAAAGATGACAAGGCCCCCCCGCTGCAATGGAGGATGGCTAGAGTGTTTCAGCTACATCCTGGTGACGACAAGGTGGTTCATGTTGCTTCAGTGAAGTTTAGTGATGGTAGTGTGTTGAAAAGGTCTGTGCGAAAATTGTGCTTGTTACCGATTCAAGAGCAATCAGAACCATAACCTTTGAAACATGTAAAAATATGTTCGTTTGGCTACAATGCCATTTGTAAATACAATATTTAG
Source organism: Stenurella melanura (assembly GCA_963583905.1). Classification (NCBI taxonomy): domain Eukaryota; kingdom Metazoa; phylum Arthropoda; class Insecta; order Coleoptera; family Cerambycidae; genus Stenurella; species Stenurella melanura. Next base: position 87,517,656 of record OY757309.1, read on the forward strand.
TTTATGTTTTATTATGTTGAAATAGCCTGGCACTTCAAGGCCGGCGGTATGTACGATACAGAATTGTATTTATTTACATTTATGTAGACTATTTAGAAATTGTGAATAATTGCCCTACGTGGCAACCCCGCTAATTTGTGTTGCGAACTGGCGCTACTAAAAAGTAATCAGTAATCAAGTACTCTAAAAACAGTCCACTGCTAGACATTTCAGAGAGCGACGCTCTAAGAATTCCAATTTAGTTGTTTCTATGTATTTACCTATGGATATTTATTAGTGTGTTAGTAAATGTTAAAAAGTGACAGCTGACTTTCATTTACAACAATCATATTATTGGTCCTTCCACCTGATTGACATCAAACAATTGTGACCATTTACATTTGTCTCACAAAATTCTAGTCTTTACACAGGTTTTTAAAATTTTAAGACCTTTCCGATGATCAAAGTTAAAAAAGTGCTAAATGAGCCCATTGGACCTTGTTCCCTAATATCGATTTTGTCATTTATTCAAATGTCCAGTGGCTTCAATATCGAAATAACGTAATACGATTTAATTAACTGAAAAAGGGTGCATTTTTTTTTGATAATTTTTAGTGACTGTTTTTTAAATGTGTAATAAAAAAAATACATATTCACACATTTTAGTGGCCAAATTTCATATAAATCTGTAAAAGTTATAACTGGATCAATAATTTTTCGGCAAAAGATATTCCTAAATAATTTTAAAGCAAATATAGGTTCGAATTAATATTCACCGCAAGAAAAAAACAAATGTAGTATTATTACTGGTTGCCTATGTTACTCTCAATATAAAAAAGCAGCATTGTGTACTGTGCTGATAATATAATATTCAACGATTATTTTTTTGTGCTTATAAAATGTTAAATACTCTTAACAAATAAAAACGCCGCTGCCTAACGAATCATTGCTTCAATATCCATATTTTCCATCCAAGTCTCTTTAAAAGAAAACATCTTTGCTACACATTTGAAGTGAATTATTTGTTATATACGGAAAACATCCTATTTTGTTCATAGCATCGGCGCATCCGCTGGAGACATACGTAATGAAATGTACACTCCGCGAGAAATTGATGAAAATATGGAAGCAAGTTTAACATATTCCTTATGCCCTACATAATCATACCTTACCAGGTGCATTGCTTGAATTTGTGGCAAACGACCTATATGAAGTCATATATCCAAGATGGTGGTCACCCCAGATATCATCGGAATTTGTTAACGCTCTTGTTAGGGCCACCCTATCAATATTTTGTACGAAACCGTCTTTATTTACAAGGAAATTTTCTATAAAAAAGGTCCTTAAGAATTTATCGATATCTTTTACCGTTTAGGTATTTTTCATAAAAACACTTTTAATTTTTTTATCATTCGACTAATTACGAGCTATGTGTTTTGTGCCAAAATAAGCCTATGAACTATAATGAAGTATTAGAAGTTATAAAAAGTGCGAAATGGAATGATAGGAATGATGGAATGATATGAATACGTGTTAATTGATAATCGATTAAGAAATGTAAGTAAAGAATTGATAAACGAAAACGCCTCGTGACATGCAGAATTCTATAAGAAGTGTACTCATAAAATCAAAACGGACCTTTCCGTGATAGCACCATTTAAAAACGAGACTAACTTCGGTTGGAACTACACCATCAACTTTTTGTTTTTCAAGAGAACCTGTATATATCCTGAGATAGTACCGCCTTTCGTATAATATTTGCGGCTTCTTCAAACAGAGTTCTCATATTTTTTCCAATATCTGTGAAATCATTCTCCGCGTTAGCTAGGGTAATATCTACAGTTGCTTCTAGATATACTCATTGTGGTTCATTCATTCTTTTTGGATTGCTAAAGATAACATCATCCATTTCTGCCTCTATCAAACTTTTGATCTCTTTTTGCGTCTTTATGCTTCCAGCATTTTTATTTGATATTGATTTGTAATTTATTTCGAGATCAGCCTCGTTGTAACATTTCCCATAGTAATAAAGTCATTTAATGAGTATAAAGATTCTACATCTGTTGTTTCATTGGGGATCTCTATCTGGGGCATGGGCAGATTTTTTCGCAACACATTAAGTACATGTTATGGCTTCATTTTGTGATATTCCATTTGCTTCTTTTAATTTCAGACCGACAGAATTTGTTTTCACGGCAATATGTTATGTACCCTACATTACTATCTTCAGCAGCGAAATTAGAACAAGAAGACTTATTCTTTTCCTGTTTAAATCATTTTTCACTGCGCTATTGATTTTACGAGTCCACTTCTTGTAGCAACTTATATGCCATGATGTGTTTTCATTTTTAAATTCTTCATCAGTCACATTTCTTAATCGATTATCAGTTAATACGTATTCACTCTCATTCTATTCCGCATACTTTCTAACTTCTAAGACTTTCTAAGACTTGTTCTTATTTTGGCATAAAAAACACAGCTCGTATTAGTCCGCAGCCTTTTTTGAAGATGGAGGCAGGGATACTTGCAGGCAAATTTGTGTTGGAGTAGACATTGTATCCAAAACTAATTTAAACTATTGAAAGTATTAAACTGTTAGGCTTACGATTTTATCAATCCGTTTCTATCTGAAACAATAATAAAATGAAATGACACGAGTGATAACAAAAAACCGCTGCCTAAGGAATCACTATTTCCACATCCAGATTTTTCATCCAAGTCACTTTAAAGGAAACATCTTGACTAGACTTGCACTCTGGTATGTGGAATCTATTGATCATAGAATTTTAATAATATTTGGGGCAGATGCCAGAGAAAAATTTGAGGCGTTGCGTTGGTGTCGACCATATACGTTAAAAATGAAGTTTCTAGTTTACACTACAATCGAATCGTCTCAATCAGATGTGGTACTAACTTTCAAGTGAATACCTCAATTTTATGTTAATAATCCCATTAATATTGGAATGAAGGTGTAGTATATACACTAAATTGCAAATTTCTGTATTCTTACCAGCTTTATTTACTTATTTTCTCCTATTTATTCCTATTTAACCCCCAACCCTACAACGGAATCATTCCAAAATATAATCTAGTTCCGAATGTCGTTATAATACATGCGTCTACCAAATTTTAAGTGAATATCTTAATTTTATTTTATCAACCCTTTTAATAATGGAGTAAGGGCGGTGGGGGGGAGGGGGTGAATAATATAATTAAGAAAACTGAGGCCTTGGCCTCTAGGACATACACCGAATTTCAAGTTTCTGTACTTTTGCCAGCATGCCTTACTTATTTTGTCCCATTTACCTCTACTTACCCCCCACTTTATCTGTGGTTGGCCATAATTAGATAACTTTCATTTATTAAGCTTTTCCTGGGTGTGAAATTGACGAAAACAGTTTTTGATACATTTAGGTGTGTAATTTATTAGAGAAAAACTATTTAATAAAACGACTTACCATGTCTTGTAGCTTATTTAATACTTCGGATTTTGACTTATCAGAACACAAATATGTGTTATTAACGGCAAACATAAAAATTTTATTTTCTGGGTCAAGATCTAGCCAGAATAGTAGTGGTCCCAAAATGGAACCTTGTTTACATCCATTTCACTGGATTGTATACCGTTTATATGAACCACTTGTCTTCTGTTTGAAAGATAAGAGGATATCCAGTCGTTAACTTTTCCGTATCTGTTAATTTTCTCGATAAGTAAGCTGTGGTTTACTAGGTCAAAAGCCTTGCTTAAATCCATAAATAGGCCAGTATATTTATTGCTAATGTCTAAGTTATCATATAATGTATTTATAAGCGTCAATATGGCACCGCATGTATTTTTGCCTTTTCTAAACCCGTGTTGGAACCTATTTAATATCTTAAATTTATCGAGAAAATGCGTAATTTTATTAAAAACAACCTTTTCTAAAATTTTTAACACATATTGGTCTATAATTTTTCATCGCATATTTACTATCATTTTTATAGATTACTATAACTTTGGCTGTTTTGAATATAATGGCTAATCGTGGGACACTGTCTTCCATGATTCGGCGTACGTTTTTTCTGGGGATGCGTCGTGCCATAGGAGACAATGCCAATACGCGTCCGGGCGGTGGAAGCAATCATGTGACCTGGTAAATTTTAAAATTTCCAACTATTTCATCGCTCACTACATTATGAAAAATTTTGCTTATAGACTGTAAAACAACAACTTATCCTTCACTATTTTTTTATCGCTGTGACATTTTTCAATGCGCGCATGAAATATTATGTACTTTATAGTTCACGATTGACATTATATTAACGACCATCAATCAAAAATGTTTAAATTGGAGTTCAACTTTATACCGATATTAATGTCTTATTTAATGTCCTCGTGAGTTATTAGGAATAACTTACAGGGTCTTCCATGGCGACACACACATACACTACAACAAAAATGAAACCTACCTACGCTTATTAGTTATAAAGAACTTTATTGATGCACTCACTTTCTATTGAATAATAGAGACATAATTTATATGCAAGAATATTTTATTATTTAATAAATAAAAGAATGTTATTATTGTAGGTTATTGCAGGGCCTTGTTGTAAATCATGTATCTGTAAGGTTATGGAAGGCATTAAAGGTTGTGAGCGATACTTGGATATGTCACGACCGTTTTTTTCTTATTTTTTCATGGACTGTTAGCAGCAAGAACAGACGCTGCAAGAAAAATTCGATATATATCATCAGCAAAAATTGTATTGCTAGTTTAACCAAGATAAAATAAAACTTCAAATAGACTAATATTAAACGGCAAGAAGTTTATAAACATTTTCGTTTTCTTAAAAAAGGCCAGTGTCACCACTTTTGAAAGAAATGACATTAAATTATCGCGAAGTACTAAATTATTGGGAACTTATCTAGACAAAGATGGATTGAACATATTTATCATGTCGCTCCTGCTAGCTCCACACGTTGGGCCATATTGCGACCGAAACAATTGCCAAAACAATTGCCGAAACGTTTGCCTACAAATATACCATCCAGACGTTGGCTGATACCAGCGATGCACCAGCTACCTCTTGGATGAAGTCTACGGAAATACTGATTGGTTATGAAATTGTGTCGAATACTTTTCTTAAGTCGGTATCACTAAAATAAAAAGAAAGGTGATTATGAAGTGAGTGAAATTTGTTTTTTGAAATTTTCTGTACCGCGCATCGATACGAAATGTTCCGAAAAATTTCAACCTATTCTACCGAAATCGCCGGAAAGGCTGTGGCAACACTGGCCAATACAGTAATGCCTGCTAGAACCTAGAAGATGATAGACGTGGAAATTTCTGCTGCGACGGCAATGACTGCCTTGGGTGCATAACATGGAAATAGAACAGAGCAATTTTTTTAATCTCTCGCAGATTTTTCTACGATTTTCACTTCCCTCGCATATACCGAAGGGAAGTATTGTATTGGAGTAAAAATCACCCTCCGAGATTTCTTCGGATTTTCACGTTTCAGATCATGCATTACGAAAATATAAGTTTTTCACTTCCGTCAGTCTGTTTGTCTGTCTGTCTGTTGGTGCATTTACTCAAAAAATGAATTGACAGAGAACAGTCAAATTTGGTAGATAGCTGACGCTACTGCCACCAAAGAAATGGTTCTAGACTTTCACTGGAAAATAAACAGGGTTGACCGACTAAAGGGAATAGATAATAATCTAAACCTATTTCAGAAAAAAAAAAATAGGAAAAATCTTTAACCACGAATAAATGGAAAAAATGGTTTTTGCTCAAATATAATATTTCCACGTTTCATGACATTCTAAACTCATTTTTTTAAATATTTCTGAAAATAAAAAGAAAATTTCGAAAATAAAAAAAAATCGATAAAGGTATTTACACAGAACTTCCCTCTTTTTTGCACAGGGAGGTCACTCCAAAAAATTATTAATTACGAAACGACATATGAGAATAATAATCGGAATGTAGTTATCACTATTATTACAAGGAGAAACCGATCACTTTTGGTCAAAAAAATATACGGAGTGGTCATCCGACAGCAAAAGTTCAATATTAAATAGAAAGCTTGCGTAAATACCCTTTGTTGAATTATTTCTTATGGTGATTACCCTGTATATTTTTCAATAAAACTATAATATGTATCTTCCTTGTCAAGTGTGTTAATTATATGCCAAATATTATTTCCATCTGTCATATTTTTAGTTCCACATCCACGTAGTGGAGTGGAAGTATAGGAGCAATTAATTTTTTTTTTTTTAACAGGTTTAGAATGTCATGAAGCATGGAAATTTTAAATTTGGGCACAAACATTTATTTTTCATCTATTCTAGTAGTGAAAGAATTTTCAAAATGCTTTGTTAAAGTAGGTTTAAATTGTCATAAAACGTGGAAATTTGAGGAAAACTAATGTTGTGTAACATGCGGAATGCTCAATAGCATCCTTCGTTACACTGTTAATATTTATTAGAGAAATTATAAGTTATCGGAAATATTATTCCCACAAACCTTAGTACTAATAGAGTGCACTTACTCCTTGCACTATGATGAACATACGTCATCTGTCAGCAGTTAACGCTCGCGAATACTAGATAGCGCTCCAGGAATGAGATTTCAATTAAATAACGCCGGGTGAAACTCTTTCTTGTTGAACCATTGAGCTAATAAGACGTATTTATAATTTCGTTTGACCTGTAAAGGGGATAATAGAATTTGAAAAACCTCGTGATGATCACATGAGGTAAGGTTTTAATTATTATACCGGCAAATACCGTCTAACATTTGAAATATTGTTTTAGGTTTTTCTCATAATCATAATTATAAATATACGTAACTTTTTCATAGAGTTTTTCTCAAGTTTTTCTTATAATCAAATTGAGTTCCGTCTAATGCTAATGCATTTAACGTAGAAGCCTTTCAACGTTATATTATTTGCTTTAAGCAAAATTTGAGATTATGCACATTCAAATTGCGATACCTACTACGTTTTCCACTAAGCGAGCAATTTTCATATGAAGTCAACCTTGTTATACTACATTTTGGATTGGAATATATGAAAACATTCTGGGCGAAGAGATTTTCTTCATTTTGTCTTGGCGAAAATCTTCTACGATTTCATAACCTCACAATGGGATTAAGGCAGCCACATGTGAATTTATATCCATAATCATCGGAGAACAGGACCGTATCTAGGAGTTCTCTCCATCAGGATAACAAAATAAAAGATAAGTACTTTTAATTGTTTTACCAATAAAAGGAATTATTTTCACATGATCGTTGAGTTATAAGAGTTAAAAGTGTCTAAATTTAAAATATTAGATTCAAGCCTAATCTATTATATTTTTGGTTAGATTACATTTTAAATCCGTTGTTATAATTAAATCCATTGTTGTATATTAATTCGTAGTTGCTTATATCTTGAATTCGTTGTCGCAAATACTTCACAGTAGTATTGTTTCGTAGTTGCTTTTGTCGTGATTCCTCATGATTAATATCTTATTGTAGTACTATAATGCACGTTTGTTAGTGATATCGTAAGTCGTGGTTCAATTTTTGTTGTAACGAGAGTGTTTAAGTTTATGAACTTTGAGATAAGGTTACGAGACTTATCTTTTGTAATATAGTTATTTTGTCTCTCGTAAAGAATCTCAAGTTCCTAGTTTTGTTGTAATATATGATTTTAGTGTTGAGGTGAAAGTTACGAGACGTATCTTTTGTAATATATTTTTGGTTCTCGTAAACACCTCAAATTTATTTTGCTGTTAAGTAAATTTGTAATATAGTGCAACTTGTAATATAGTATTTTATTATCTTGTAATATGTACTTTTGTTTCATAATTGAGACAATTTACGAGTCATCTCTTTTGTAATATATTTAATTTGGCTCTCGTAAAATTTTCAAGCTTATCTTGAGCTTCGGTTATTGTAATATAGTATTTTGTATATATTTCTGTGTGATATTTTGCCATACAGTATCGCTGATGCTGTGATAGCTCGTTCACTTTTTGAAATATAATATTTTTGTAATATAGTACTATTGTATATATGTAACTTTTGTCTTTTGTTTATCTTTATCAAGGGCGCCCAAGCCTTGAACTCCACGCCCTTTTGCTATCCGTATCTTTACTGTGCTAGCCAGGTTACACCAGTGACGCTAACCACGTCGCTCGTAGGGTGGCCCACACTTGAACACTTTTGCAATATTTTAACATCGACTAAAAACCTTAACCCTTAAAAAGCCACAGTTGTTTTGTCTATAGTGTTAAATTTTTTTTCAAATTCTCGCTTTGAGAAAAAAAATTATTTTAATATCAGACCGGAAATTTTAAATTTCAGCTATAAAAAATTTTTGTCATTGTCTATTCTCTTTAGACTGTCCACCCTGTATATTTTTCCAGGAGAGTCTACTAGTTTTTTAGTTAATGCACCAACAGACAGACAGACAAACATACTGACGGAATTGAAAGACCTATATTTCCGTAACATCATCTGGAACGTGAAAATCCGGAAAAATCTCAGATGGTGATTTATTTCTCGAATACAATACTTCCCTTCGGTACTGCGAGAAAGTAAAAATGGCCAAAAATTAAAAAAAAAATTACCGGTACTATAGATTAGGTAATAGAAAAAATTATTGTTCTCATTTAAAATTTCCACATTTCATGACATTCTAAATCGATTACAAAAAAAATCGAAGGTTCGTTTACTACTAAGTGGGAAAAACATTTTTTTTTTGCTTAAATTTTAAATTTCAACATTTTATGACATTCTAAACTTATTTTAAAAAAATATTTTTTCAATAAAAAAAAATATATTTTTCGTTAAAGAAAATATATTTTTAGTGGACGGAAATCGGTATCTCGAGCACGCCCACAATTTCTTTGATTTGTGTACTATTTACCGCCACCGAGGCGATCTCAGGCAAAGTTGGTCCATTCACGGCCAATCAAGACAAACTTACCTTTCACACGTTGGCTGTGGCCGAAGTTTGCTAGACTTTGCCCAACGCGTGGAGCTAGCATCCCAAGGTAAACTCTGCTTTCTTTGCTATAGTCCAACTGAGATCTTGTCAAAATACTGAAGGCCTGCTGAACATTTACAACAGCCTTGCTCATAGTTTTATCTTAACTAACATTGTTAAGTCCATAAATAAAGTTTTCATAGGACATAAGGGAATTATAAGGTTAATATATAAGCAAAAAAACCTTGTAAGAGTATTTTCAAAAATACCACATGCACAAAGACAAGAAAATAAAATCGAGTGCCAGAAGGAAGACCTATGTATTCCCATGCATATTGACCTACTGAACACGAATCCGATGTCCGTTTTGCCCGATTGGCTCTTGAATTTTTCCTAACATCAAAAGATCCCGTCAGAGTGCCCAAAAAATCTCCAAACAAGTAAATAAAAAGATTAAATGAGCTAACCATCATTTCCTTACGTATTTTGGGGCGTTGAGACCGAATGTGGGCAACATGATGATCTGTGGTAATTTTTAAGGGAGATACACACCGCCAAAGTCAAAGGTCAGAGAATCCTCTCCGGCGACATGGGTTCGCCTGGGGAGCATTTGCATCCGAACGAGGGACTATAAAATTATGAAAATTACGAGATACGCAAAAAGAACAGAGAAATCGAATGGCGCAAACCAGACATCCCTACGATACTTCGTTTCGAAGATAGAGCCGCTCAAAGTCACCGGAATGAAAAAAATCTCTATTTTCCCCCTTTTCCCTAGACTCTATCGCGGAAGCCAAAAAAGCTATGGACCTCTAGTCTACGCCATTCGATTTCTCTCACCATCCTACGTACCCTTGAATTTCTTCAGATTTTTAGCAACACTTTCATTTTTTCCCAAAATTTTGAAGGTGGATCATCTATGTACGCGTTTTCGAAATATCTTCACATTTCACTCTCTAACTTTTTCCAAACAAAAATGACCCCCCTTTATCTATGCTTAATCGATTCAAAATTAAACTTTCTATCCGTTGGTGGATCTACGATTATTTTTTAGCGAGATACAAGCCGCCAAATTAATACAATTTTGTAAATTTTCAGGGTGCCAAAGGAAACTGAAAAGAGGAAACTTTATAGAAAACCTACAGTATTAAACAAAAATTCTGGCTCCCTTATTTTCAATGACCAACACAGCTACAAAATGAAACTTATTTGGCCCAAGAATTGAATGTTACGAAGCCAGGTTGGAAAGAAAATGTGAACCAGGTCGTAGTGTTGTTTGACGATGGCGTGCGTATAAAAATAGGTAAGTAAAAATAATTTTGCTTTAAGATAATTGTTTGAAACTTTCATTACACTCTTAAAGGAAATATATATATCAAACAGGATATGGGTGGATAAATTTTCAACCACAGCCATATATTATTAGTGCTTCAATTTAAACCTGTGTCCCTCGATCATTTCTATTATCTTTATCTTTTCATATAGACTAAATTTTTGTTGATAATGCTGATTCAAATAATAAGTAAATGTTTACTTTATATGCAACCATGAATGGATATAATATTATGAAATACGAAGCAGAAAAGTTTCTAAAAGAATCTGAGAAGGGCAAAAAGAAGAGCGAAGCAGCGAAGAGAGTAGAGAAGTTGGAACGCATTACATGATGAAAAATATGTTTTTATATAATTCAGTTTGAAAAATGTTATTCTATGTTCTTCTAAGAAGTTTGCTCTTTAATATTACAAATGAGTTTTGTCTTTAAATATTAAATATATTTAGCTTCTTATAACTCCTAGGTGTTTTTAATTTGATAATTCAAATAACTCGATGTGTATTTTTTTTTTTGTATTTCGGTCAGTTTAAATGAAAGTTATGATATTTTGTAACATTTTCAGGTCACTTTCGACAAAGAAATAAAATTTTACAAAAAACAAAATATTTATGGAGCTATGTGCAACATTCTTATTGTGTTATTTTATATTTTTTCCAATTAGTTGGCTTTTTGACATTACAAATGTGAGTTTATTTTTAAAATCTGTCTGATATCTGTTTTCGTTTTCTTTACCGTTGATATCAAATAACTTGATGTGTAATTCCTTGTGTTTTTTGGTCAGTTCAAATGAGAAATGTAATATTTTCTATTGTTTCTGTGGATTGACCATCGTCAGAGAAACTACAATTTTACAAAAAACAAAAAATATTATTGTGATATTGGGATATTTTATAATAAAGCTAAACTTTGCAACATTAAGGTCTAAATTGCAAAATAATTGATTCATAATGACAGCAATAAATTGTTCATTAATAAAGATTTGCCAAAATATCAACTTATAACTTAAAATAAAAATAGTAAATTATAACGTTTAAGCCAGAAACTACCTCATCGCAGAACATGAGAGGATGTTGCACGGGCTTCGTGCAACGGTAGTAAGTTTCAATATGGTAAGTTGAAATGGTAGAAAGAAGGGCTCATACAAAATGTATAGGTAATAGTAACACGTAGTAGTAATATTTTAATTGTACTGAATACCAATTAATTTAAATTTTATTAATATTAATATTTAACATACCTGATATTAAAAAAGGATATTGGTACATCGTTTAACTTACAAAATGCTTATGGAACAATATTAAGTAGTTAAACATAGGTAGAATCCTACCAGAGTGCATAGAAGTAGTTGGAACTCAGCGTAGAACCTACAAAATACAAAATAAACATTTTAAAAAGAATGTATTCACAAAGAAACTTAAAATACAAATGTAATAGGCTATGAAAGTGCTTAATTAATAACATTTTAACTATAAAAATCAAATGGGAGACCTAAACTCAGTGACTTTATAAGATAGTGAAAAACTCTCCCGCAGCTAACGTAAAGTTATATAAAATACAAATATCAAGCCTCGTAATGAGTAAAATCAATGATAAGATTATAAAGACTTACCAAGTGCATGTAACCACACATCAAGCACTGGAATGTGTTGATTTTTAATAGTAGAAATTTTATAAAATGGTTGGTAGTAATCTTTGGTTAGGACTTTCTCCATAAAAGTTGCATAAAATATTTCAAATAAAGAGTTTATGTAAGTTTATTCATTTTGTAATTGTAGAGACCACTTTGTAGTTTGATCTGATGTAATAGCATATTTCGAATACCATACCCAAGGACTGGTCATAGCATTGCATCGTAGGCATACCTGAAAAATGCCAGATTATTATTATTATTGTTACAAATGTTAAAAACGGTGTTTATATGATTTAAAACGATAGTAGGTGATTAGATTTTAAGTTAAAATGGGAAAAGTAAAGTATTTTTAGCAGTTTTAAGCAATTGTGAACAATTTTACGAAAAGTTATCGAAATTCCTAATAAGACACCTAGAGACATGTAAGTATGGAGTATCAAAATGTTCAGATGGTCAGAAAGATTAAAACATAATCAGAGTAAAGATTTATTCAGTAAATTGCTAGAAAATTCAATATAAAAAATATAAATTTTAAATATGTCAAAACTAGATTGCTTTAGTTTTTAGAAAAGTCACATCTAAGCCAATAGAATTTGATTATTAAGAAAAAAACGAGAATGGTTGAAGCGTGGGTACAAAAAGGACGCCGTTTCATTGAGCTCCACAAAAGTTTACAAAATAAACTAAATTTAAATAAATTTTCGTAAATCAAATGTAAAGTGAATGTTTAAAAGTATCCATAAAGTACGTGGAACACGTCAAATATAAAATTAGGAGCAAAAAGGCATCCAAAGGTAATCAAATAACCTTTCTTATAATTTGAAGACATAACCCTACTTTTTATAAATAATTGATGTAAATCTTATACAAGTGAACAGTTTCTCACATAATATTGGTAATTTGTTACTTACCTTAACAAATTAAGTAAAGTTCGGAAGTGTATCCGTTAAAACACAGTGTATAATTCGTCGTAAAACAAATCTCACAAAACGCAAGAAATCAAGCAGCCATTCACAGATTTGCAGCATTGACAGAGTAGCGGGCCTACGTCTCAGGCCGGAAAGTTGGAAGCAGCGATCTCTACATCCAGGACGGAGTAAGAATAAAACATTGATCAAATTTAAGCTTAAATTCGCAAATAAAAGGGAAAACTAAATTTATAAAAGGTTGCAACAAAATAACTTTTCAAATCGAAAAGGCCGATTAGTTTTAATTCTTAGAATAGTTATTGTCTCACATTTTCATTTATACTTTTCCCATATTTTATTTATTAAATTTGTAAATTTGAATGGGCCTTTCCTTTAAAAAAAAAAAAAATAGAGACTAACCTTTATTTTAGAGCACCGTAGAACTTACTCTTGAGGTAAGAGGCAGACGAGCAGTAGGTTTCTCATGTTCTGACGTGAGCTAGCGAATAATACTTTGTCGCGGGGTTAAGCGTGACTGGCGTTCAGGCAAAATAAATAATAAATAATAAAAATAAAAAAATAGTAATACCATAACAATATATATGCTGATTTATGTGGTACCTACTTATATATAATTATAAGTTGTTGAAAAATATCAGAAATAAATCTGAGGCCTTGGTTTCTAGTATATACGCCAAATCCCAAGATTTTGTACTCTCGCAGCCTGTTTTACTTATTTTTCCCTATTTACCTCTATTTTCCCCTACTCCTTCAACGGAATCGTGTCAAAATATAGTTTCAGATGTCGTTATAATACATACGTGTACCAAATTTCAAGTGACAATCTCCATTTAATGTTATTAACTCTTTTATGAAGGGAGTGAGGTGGTGGGAGAATGGTAGATATTATAAAAAAACCTAGGCCTTCGCTTCTAGTATATACACCAAATCCCAAATTTCTTACCAGCTTGCTTTACTTATTTTCCCCTATTTACCCCTATTTCCTTCAATTAAATCATCTCAGAATATAATCCAGTCCCATATGTCGTTATAATACATACGTGTACCAAATTTCAAGTGAATATCTCTTATTTTATTAACCCCTTTAATAATGGAGTAGGGGTGGTGTGGAGGGGTTGAAAATTATTATAAAATAATTTGAAGCCGTGGCTTCTAGTACATACACTGAACTTCAAATTTCTTTACTCTTACCAGCTTGCTTTACTTATTTTCCCCTATTTACCCCTATTTAACCCCCAACCCTTCAACGGCATAATTCCAAAATATAATCAAGTTCCTAATGTCATTATAATATATACGTATACCAAATTTCAAGTGAATATCTCAATTTGATTTTATCAATCCCTTTAATAATAGAGTGGGGGGGTGGGGGGTGGTGGGGGGTGGTGAAAAATATTATTTAAAAAAATGAGGCCTCGGCTTCTAGGACATACACTCTCTAATTTCTGTACTCTTACCAGCTTGCTGTTCTTATTTTCCCCTATTAATCTCTATTTAACCCCCAATCCTTCAACGGAATCATCTCAAAATATAATCTAGTTCCAGATTCCTTATGATACATGCGTGTACTAAATATCAAGTGTGTACCTCAATTTTATTTTATCAACCCCTTTAATAATGGAGTGGGGGGATGGTGGGGGAATGAAAAATATTATGAAAAATTTTGAGGGCTTGGCTTCTAACACATACACTGAATTTCAAGGAATTTCAAGTTTCTGTGCTCTTACCAGCTTGCTTTACTTATTTTCCCCTATTTACCCCCTAACCCTTCACCGGATGTGTTCAAGAAACAATCCAGTTTCAGATCTCGTTATAATATATACAAAATTTCAAATCAATATTTTAAACCATTCCGGAGAAAACGTGCGGACAGAAAAAATTTACAGACATTCAGACCGGCAGACAGACAGACAGAAATTATTTTCGCACAAATTTAAAATCTTGACGTTTCATGACATTATAAACCTATTTCAAGAAGAAAAAAATTTGAAATTTTTTTTACGATTGCTGTACTTAATTCCAATTCACTACGTGGTTGTGGAAGTAAAAATGAACGATATACTTAAATCGAGTAGTATATGGAGGTTAGTTATTGCCACTATTGTAGTAATTATTATGTTTCAAACAATTCAGTTATTTTCTATGCTGCACATACCCAGAAGCTACTCTATCGAATAAAGTTATATACATGTTTTATTTTCTAACATTATTCATTCAATTTGACTAGCTGATATACGGCGAACTAGCAGCATTGGATTATCTTTATTGTTTCTGTGCACACAATGGAATTCGCACTGAATGTTCTAGATGCTACCACTCCGTAAATTAACTACTTGGATAGCTGCACGATATGTAAGAACCATTTATTACCCTCAACAAATAGTTACGACATTGTACTACTATGCAAATTTACTTGGAAGAGGACTCGCGATGATTTACGAAACTTGAAATTAGTATCAAAAAGGAAAATAAAACAATTTTGCTCTATTTAGTTCAACAACCAGAATTTCTTTACAGTGATGAAATTACTTTAAACTACCAGTGACATTTGTTTTTATGAAAATATGCAAGTTAATGGTTATTAAAAGACGTATTTACACAGGTCAATAAAAAGTTGGTAAGGATATATTACTATGTAAAAATACAACAGGCAAAATGAAGAACATAATTTCACAGCCGCACAAAACCGCACAAAAGATTACTCTGTATCATTTTCCTATGTATTTTAACATGTTAAAAATAAATCTGATCTTCAAATTCCTTGATTTCGTTTCAGTTTTTCTTAAATTCCGAAAAGCGTTTTTCACGATTTAAGAAAAATTTTGACAAAATCAAGCAACACAAACCTGAAGAAGGACCTCATATGCTATAGCTAAAGACTCCCCCATTAAAAGTTCTCATATCCATGGGACCCGAAAATTTTGATAGTTTTAATAATTAACTCATTAATAATTATGTGTATGGTAAAAACAAATTCATAATAAAAATCTGGTCTGTAAGTAAGTGGTGTTGATCCTGGAATCATGGTGGTAATAATGTAGCTCAAAGCATGTAAGATGGCGTCTACTTAATGACGTCACTGAGGGGGTACTAATTTTGTACGTGTAGTTTAGGGTGCCAACAAACTTCTGAAAGAATTCTAACTGCTCCCACGTTGAGTAAAGTCTAGAACCTAAAAAGATAAATGAATAACCAATTCCATAATTATGGGTATCCCCAAAACCCTAAAAGGAACCAAATGCTAATTACCTCGAATATAAAAAGAACTGAATTAAATAACGCAACTCATAGCGATGATGATTGGGGTTGTCAAAAATTTTGTTTGGGAAACCCGCGTTGCGAAGTCCAGATTTATTTATGAAGCTCATGTTAAGGATACTGCAAATTATTAATTCCACATCCACGTAGTGGATTGGAAGTATAGTAATCGCAAAAAAATTTTCAAAAATGTTTATTCGTGAAATAGGTTTAGAATGTCATGAAACGTCGAGAGTTTAAATTTGAGCGAAAAAAATGTTTCTGCCTGTCTGTCTGTCTGTCTGTCTGTCGGTCTGTCTGTCTGTCTGTAACTTTTTTTTGTCCGCACGTTTTCTCCGGAACGGTTTAAGATATTGACTTGAAATTTTGTACACGTATATATTATAACGAGATCTGGAACTGGATTGTTTTTTGAGGATATCCGGTGAAGGGTTGGGGGTTAAATAAGGGTATATAGGGGAAAATAAGTAAAGTAAGCTTGTAAGGGTACAGAAACTTGAAATTCGGTATATGTACTAGAAGTTAAGGCCTCAGATCCTTTCATAATATTTTTCAACCCCCTACCACCCCTACCCCATTAATGGGGTTGATAAAATAAGGTTGAGATTTTCATTTGAAATTTCGTACTCGTATGTATTATAACGACGTCTGAAATTAGATTATATTTTGAGTTGATTCCGTTGAAGGGTTGGGTGTTAGTTTGGGGTAAATAGGGGAATATAAGTAAAACAAGTTGGTAAGAGTACAGAAACTTGAAATTCGGTGTATGTACTAGAAGCCAAAGCGTCAGATTTTTTTGCAATATTTTTCAACCCCCACCAATATGAAAAGGGTTGATAAAATAAAATTGAGATGTTCATCTGAAATTTGGTACACGTATGTATTATAACGACATCTAGAACTAGATTATGTTTTGAGATGATTCCGTTGAAGGGTTGGGGGTTAACTAGGGGTAAATAAGGGAAAATAAGTAAAGCAAGCTGGTAAGACTACAGAAACTTGAAATTCGGTGTATGTACTAGAAGCCAAGGTCTCAGAATATTTATAATATTTTTCAACCCCCACCACCCCTTCTTCATTATTAAAAGGGTTGATAAAATAAAATTTAGATATTCATTTGAAATTTGGTACACGTATGAATTATAACGACATCTGGAACTAGATTATTCTTTGAGATGATTCCTTTGAAGGGTTGGGGGTTATTTAGGGGTAAATAGGGGGAAATAAGTAAAGCAAGCTGGTATGAGTACAGAAACTTGAAATTCGGTGTATGTACTAGAGGCAAAGGCCTCAGATTTCTTAATGATATATTTCAGCCCCCCACCACCCCTACTCCATTATTCAAGGGGTTGATAAAATAAAATTGAGATATTCACATGAAATTTAGTACTCATATGTATTATAACGACATCTGGAACTAGATTATATTTTGAGACGATTCCGTTGAAGGGTTGGGGGTTAAACAGGGGTAAATAGGGGAAAATAAGTAAAGCAAGCTGGTAAGACTACAGAAACTTGAAATTCGGTGTATATACTAGAAGCGAAGGTCTCAGGTTTTTTTATTAGTATTTTCCATCCCCCCACCACCCCCACTCCCTTATTAAAAGAGTTGATAAAACTAAATTTAAATTTTCACTTGAAATTTGGTGCATTTATATATTATAACTATATCCGAAACTAGATTATATTTTGACATGATTGCGTTGAAGGAGTGGGGGTAAGTAGAGGTAAATAGGGGAAATAAGTAAAGGTCCTGGTCCTGAAAATGCTGATAAAATTTGTGACCCTAATTTTGAATACCTCGTATATTATCCAAAGATATTAAAGCATAAGCTGATATCATATTTACGAATGAAACCTCATTGTTGATTATATTTATTTATATTTTAGAAAATTAATACTAAAATTATAATATTCATTCGTTAAGGTGATACTAAATATGTACATTTTCCATATTAATCATAATAATTAGCAGAGACTGATTTTGTCGTGCCGCTAATAATTGTGAGATAATTTAAAATAATAGCTACTCATTTTCTCTAATTCGTTAAGCAGATTTAACTGACGATTTAATTTCAACCACCATTAACAGAGAAACAGTAATTAAGATCTTAATTTTCCGGTTTATCGGGTTGTACCCAATCTCCTGATACTAGTGATTAAAGTCTCTGATAATTGTTTAATTCATAGTGTTGCCTTCCTTATCAGATGGTGTTTTGTAATCAACTATCTATTTTATGGAACAAATTCTATGTTTATTTTACGACTTATCACCACCACTATTCGAAAAAAACACGCTGCTTTTGCTACTTTCAAGCTGATACGTTTAATTAAGATCTTTCCTATCAAGGATATATAGTTTAGCTTTATTTGTTATTATTACGGGATCTTTTGAAAAACCTACGATTATTCAATGCAGCATCTCATTATATTTAAACGAACAGTTCAAACAGGGGCCGCTCTAGCTCTTTTGCCGCCCTGGGCAAAACAGTGTTGCCACAGCCTTTCCGGCGATTTCGGTACAATAAGTCGATATTTTTCAGTGAATTTGGTAAATAGTCACTTTTTTAATATAACGATACCTATATGCCAGAGTATCGTAAATCACAGTTAGTAAACTTTACAGGAGACGTTTTTTTTTATTTGAGTGTTAGATGTTGTAAATACTGCGATTATTACGTCCATATCATTTTGAGGTACCATTTTAGCTAAAATCATTAAAATTTGGCATGATTTCCTTGGTTTTCCTATTTTTTATGCTACTTACGTTATTTTGGAAAAACAAAATTAATGGGCTATACCTAAATAATTATCGTAAGTAGGGTACTTACGATAGACTGGCGTTTGTAAATACAGGAGCAAATGTACTTACGATGTTTTGGAAATAATGTTTTTTTTGTTGGATAAATCAGCTACATAATAAAAATTCACAGTGTATTTTCTTAAAGTAGTTACAGCTGTGATATTTCTGAAGATAATAATAATATAATAATAAAAAAAAGGCAACATAAGTGTTATAACATTATTAACAAAACAATCCTATTTAATTTTAAAACAGTAAAATAAACAGGAATGATTTCATAATTCATTTTCAATGGTGTCGCAATCCTCCTCATCTGTTTCTGGCAAAACGTCTCTAACTGTGTTGTTAGATTGCATATTCAAATATTCATCGTGGTACTTAATTGGTGTCACATTTTTTTTACATAGGTCTTTCAAATCTTTTTTCTTCAATAATGAAATTGGTAATTTTACTTCCACGTCCACGTAGTGGATTGGAAGTATAGTAATCGTAAAAAAAATTTCAAATATTTTGTTTTTTTTGAAATAGGTTTAGAATGTCATAAAACGTCGAGATTTTAAATTTGAGCGCAAAAAAAATTTTCTGTCTGTCTGTCGGTCTGTCTGTCGGTCGGTCTGTCTGTCGGTCTGTCTGTCGATCTATCTGTCTGTAACTTTTTTTTGTCCGCACGATTTCTCCAGAACGGTTTAAGATATTGACTTGAAATTTTGTACACGTATATACCATAACGAGATCTGGAACTAGATTGTTTCATGAAGATATCCGGTGAAGGGTTGGGGGTTAAATAGGGGTAAATGGGGGAAAATATGTAAAGCAAGCTGGTAAGAGTACAGAAACTTGAAATTTGATGTAGATACTACAAGCCAAGACCTCAAAAATTTTAATAATATTTTTCATCCCCTCACCCCCCCGCCATAATTAAAGGGGTTAATGAAATAAAATTGAGATATTCACTTGAAATTTTGTACACGTATATATTATAATGACATCAGAAACTAGATTATATTTTGGGATTATTCTGATGAAGGGTTGGGGGTTAAATAAGGGTAAATAGGGGAAAATAAGTAAAGTAAGCTGATAAGAGTGCAGAACCTTGAAATTCAGTGTATCTACTAGAAGCCAAGGCCTCAGATTTTTTTATAATATTTGTCAACACCCCACCCCCACCACCTCTACTCCATTATTGAAAGGGTGGTAAAATAAAATTGAGATATTGACTTGAAATCTGGTACACGTATATATTATAACGACATCTGGCACTATATTTTGAGATGATTCCGTTGTAGGGTTGGGGTTAAATAGGGGTAAATTAGGAAACATGAATAAAGCAAGCTGGTAAGAGTACAGAAAATGAGATTAGGTATGTGTACTAGAAGTGAAGCCCTCAAAATTTTTTACAATATATTTTATACCCTCACCACCCCTGCCACTTCATTATTAAAGGGGTTGATAAAATAAAATTGAGATATTCACTTGAAATTTGGTACACGTATGTATTATAATGACATCAGAAACTAGACTATAATTTGGGATTATTCTGATGAAGGGTTGTGGGTTAAATAGTGATAAATACGGGAAAATAAGTAAAGCAAGTTGGTAAGAGTACAGAAACTTGAAATTCGATGTACGTACTAGAAGCCAAGGCCTCAGATTTGTTTATAATATTTTTCAACCCCCGCCACCCCTATTTCATTATTGAAGGGGTTGGTAAAATGAAATTGAGATATTCACTTGAATTTTGGTACACGTATGTATTATAACGACATCTAGAACTAGATTATATTTTGAGATCATTCCGTTGAAGGGATGGGGGTTAAATAGGCGGTAAATAGGGGGAAATAAGTAAAGCAAGTTGGTAAGAATACAGTAACTTGAAATTCAGTGTATGTACTAGAAGCCATGGTCTCAGATTATTTATAATATTTTTCAACCCCCCCACCAACCCTACTCTATTTTTAAAAGGGTTGTTAAAATAAAATTGAGATATTCACTTGAAATTTGGTACACGTATGTATTATATCGACATTTGGAACTGGATTATATTTTGAGGTGATTTCGTTGAAGGGATGCGGATTAAATAGGGTTAAATAGGTGAAAATAAGTAAAGCAAGCTGGTATGAGTACAGAAACTTGAAACTCGATGAATGTACTAGATGCCAAGGCCTCAGAAAGTTTTTGTAATATTTTTGAACCCCCCGCCACCTCTACACCATTATTAAAGAAGTTGAGAAAATAAATTTGAGATACCCATTTCACCTACAATTTGGTACAGGTATGTATCATAACGACATCTGGAACTAGATTATATTTTGAGACGATTCCGTTGAAGGGTTGGGAGTAAAATCGGTGTATGTACTAGAAACAAGATTTTTTTATAATATTTCTCTAACTCCAATACCCCTACTCCGTTATTAAAGGGGTTGATAAAATAAAATTCAGATATTCACTTGAAATTTGGTACACGTATGTATTATAACAACATCTGGAACTAGATTATATTTTGAGATGATTTTTTTGACCGTTTGGGGGTTAAATAGGGGTAGATAGGGAAAAATAAGTAAATCAAGCTGGTAAGAGTACAGTAATATGAGATTTGGTGTATATACTAGAAACCAAGGCGTCAAATTTCTTTCTAATATTTTTCAAACCCCACCACCTCCGTTTCATTGTTAATGGGATTGATAACATGAATTTGAGATGTTCACTTGAAAGTTAGTGCACGCATATATTGTAATGAGATCTGATTCAGATGATTCCATTGAAGGGTGGGAGGACATCTGCCCCAAATATTAATAAAATTATATGAATAATTTCCACATACTAGAGTGTGAATCTAGTCATGATGTTTCCTTCAAAGTGACTTGGATAACAATTCTGGATGTGGAAGTAGTGATTCCTTAGGCAGCGGTTTTTCTAGATATAATTGATCGATTTGCTGAACGTGATCTTGGTTTCTTTGTAAACGACAAGCTGAAAACAACAATTTAAATTTGGTAACAAAGTGCAATAGCAGTAGTAGTAAGTCTAATTTCATATAATAATATGAAATTAGAATTATTACTTTTCCAAGAATTCGTTGTTTCCTTTTTTAATTCAAGGAACTGCAATTCACCATCATCGTAAATGTAATTAATAGCAATCCGCGAATTGCCTTTCTCAATAATGGCTTGCTTCATTTGGGATGTTTTAAATTTATTACCATCAACTATTTTGGTTTTGACTGATGGGTGTTTTGCTGCATCCCCTATCTTTTTCCAATTGGAAAACTCGTTATATCACCAACTTTGGAACCATTGATGTAATTTTTATAAATCTTTCAGCATTTTGAAGTTGAAGTTTCCGATTATTTTTGCAGAATCTAAAAATTTCTTTCCACTCAAAAGTTATTAAGGGTCAAAAAGACTAAAAATCGCATTTTCTATTTCAATGTTTAAAAGTTAACAACTTACTAAACTGTATGAGAAAAATCAAAAAATCATAGTAGGCATTTTTTAATCAAAACATTTTGTTAACAAAACTTGTTCGAAATCATTAAAAACCCCGAATCCGAGGTTTGGTTAAATTCTGCAACCCTCTGAAAAGTTATGAACAATAACAGAAAGCGAATTAAGGCATTAGGACTGATGGAGGTTTGATAGAACATAATATTTAATTCTTTTAGCTGTATTTATTATTCATTTGTGTAAATTGTTTAAAGAAAATAAGTTTAGAAATAATTTTTATTTAAATGCTTCAAAAGGATTTTTTTCATCAAGACCTCATTTTTTTTAGAATTTAATTAAACTTTGGATTCAGGGTTTCTGAATGTAGTATCGTAGATGGCCTTGCATTTAAAGATGGAAAGTGATTTGGTGATCTTATATAGACCTTAGTGACCTCTATCTTTTAAGATAAGTTTGATTCAAATCAAATAATAAAAACAAAACAATTATTGCGCTGTTATACTCTTAAGTGAGACATACTGTACATATAAGACTTTTTTCTTGTGTTACCCCATACTCTACGATAGAAGTGTTTTAGAATCGAAAATCGCGTTATTTCTGATTTGTTTACAAAATTGTTATTAAAAAATGGCTTCCCATGGGATGATTTCGCTAAAAATTTTAATTTAAACCATTAGTAATACATCCTAAACAAACCGTTCCCCTAGAAAAGAAACCCTAAACCCATTAGACCTTAAAGTATACTATATGGTCATAGACGTGCCACGCAAAAGTAATGTATAATTATAATTAGTAGCCTAAGATTTTACGAGACAGGCGAGTTAAAGTTAAATACCAAACTTTAACTAGCCTGTCTTCGGTTTTACTTGAATTGCAAAAAGGCCCCGCTTAAAATTTTAGCCAGAGGCCGCACAAATTCTTAATCCGCCTCTGCCTAATTGTATTGAAATCTTTTGACTTGATTGGCGTTATTGCCATACTAATTATTCTCTCCGGAGAAGTTTCGGAATTTGTCAGATTTTCCTTAAACAATTTAATGAATGCTCTTTCAAAATATTGGGGGGGGGGGGCAGTTGCCCACCCTTGCCACCCACGAATTACGCCTATGAATACTTAGACGAATAACTACCATTTATCACAAAATATACCAACCTGCGAATCAATTTCTGTATATAGTTATTAAGAGAAATATAACATCTTGTTCAATCAAGTATGTTACAATATAATTTGCTTGGTATTTTATAATTGATCATAAAAACACTTGGCCTAATGTCGTGTCTTTCCACAATATCTACAGATTGATAATGCACTAGTGCAATAAAAATTCATTATCGAAAACGCCGCATCTGCTGTGCATTAAACTAAATTTATGATAGGTGTTTGAATAAAATATTTTTGCTTTATTTTGCTGCTAGTTAACGTCCGATAATAACCAAGTTATTTTTTTATATTTAATTACAGGTTAAAATATTAATAAGCTATTAATAATGGAATGGTATTTAGAATGTAATAAAATATGGTATTTAATATTATAATTTACTATACCGATGGCAAATAAATAAAAATTGCTAAAATTTGTTACTAATTTTAAATACCTCGAGGTTAAAGCTGTTTATTTTGAAAGCTATAGGGTTATGGAAAAGTTAGATTGCATGTTTTATATACGGTTTTAAAATACTTATTCTTGATTAAATCTATCATATCACAAAGGTATATCTCAAGGATACGTCCTTGGTCCACTTCTAGTTTCAAATTTGTTTCTTTCTATATGCTGAGAATACGCCAAGAATATTTTCTTGGTAAATCCTACTAACTATGGAGAGCATTTTTATCCTAACTTCAAAATTTTTCGAGAAATGCGCAAAAAACCGTTTTTCTGGTTTTTTGTTTTTTTCTTCTACAAATACAATTCGATTTAGCTCAAACTTGGTAAAAGCATACCCTTTGGTGTCCCCACATAAGCCCTATTTTTTGTACACAAAATATTAACGGTTGCTTAATTCAATTGACAAAAAAAGTGAGATTTTCAACTGCGATTCCTCATAAAAGTACTTGTCCGACATAGTTCGGACAAGGCTCATTTCTTTTGTTTTTACTTCTACTTTCAATAAATAGAAAAATATAAATTAATATAGTTTTGTAATATGTTACAAACAATAATTAAAAAACCACGTTTGAATTATTAAACAAACGAAAAATTAGTTTTGCTTGGCTAGAGCCCAAATTACTGTCTTTCTCAATTTTTCAATTTTAATATTATTCTAGAAAGTAAATTTCTGGAAAGTTTTGGAACATATAATGAAAGTTGAATAGGGCCTTTAAGTAAAAGAGGGGACAGGCCGACGTGTACTATTAGACGGGGCTCAGTTCATTTCGAGGCATCAAGCTAGCAGCTATTTCTATCGTGACATTCGATATATCGCAAAATCGGCGGCAAAGCAATATTGTTTTAGAGCATATTATCAGCTCCAAACGTGGATTGGAAATAAAATCATCGCAACGGATTGGGGCTGAAAAACACCAGCGGAAGGAATCATGCACCCAAATATCACTGAGGATAAATTGATATCAGATCGCCTCCTTAAACCAATTTGTTGCAGCTGCGAAAAGGGCCACTTTTCTGCAAAATGCAGCTGTAGAAAACATGGTCTCAAATGTAACAATTTATGTTCAAATTGTTACACTTTAGAAAATTGTTCAAATGCGGAAACTCAAAGATTTTCAATTGATGACAATGACTCAGAAGAAATGGAAATGGAGCAAAGTAATGTTGAAGAAGTTAATGAAACTCTAGAAAATGCTGAAGAACCTGTTAGTTTTGTGGAATCAGATGAAGATGAACCCTCACATTCTAGGAAAAGAGCAAGACTTGATGCATACATATGTATTAAATAGTACATTCATTATTTTTACAAAAAATTAATTAATTAAAAATTATGCTTAATAATTAAAATTAACAAAGCAATTTTTATCAATTCTATACAATTCAAAAGTTATTAACATCAAAATAATTAAAAATGCGGTCATTTATACTCCGTACCAATACCGTTACAGTAGAAGACATAGAAATCAAGATCATACTTTTGTGTTTGTTTAATAATTCAAACGCGGTAGAGGAATGTAATTAATTATAACTATTTTACTTATTGTTTGTAGCATACATTGATATCACAATGACGCCGAGGACAGCGATTTATGCCCCCCGGCACATCAAAATCCAGCCATTACAACACCTTTCAACCTCTGATCTCACGGCCGTGAGGGTGGAATGTGCAATATCAGGCAAACCAACAACAGTCGTAATAGCATCAGTGTATCTCCCCCAGGACCAGGCAACACCACCGCCGACAAGGGAAATGGAGAACCTGGTAACTCATTGCCTCACCCAGAAATGGGAACTAATCATGGGATGTGACGCCAATGCTCACCATGTAACCTGGGGCAACAAAGACAACAATGTTAGAGGTAAGTCACTTTACGACTATATAATCGGTAATAACCT
Organism: Stenurella melanura; assembly: GCA_963583905.1. Taxonomy (NCBI): domain Eukaryota; kingdom Metazoa; phylum Arthropoda; class Insecta; order Coleoptera; family Cerambycidae; genus Stenurella; species Stenurella melanura. Next base: position 87,543,497 of record OY757309.1, read on the forward strand.
TAATATAATTAACCAAGGCTGTACACCGACATTTATTAACTCTAGAAGTCAAACCATAGTAGATATCACCTTAGCTACAAACCGTATTTCCAACTCGATCCAAGACTGGCATGTGTCTGACGCTGCTTCAATGTCAGACCACCGCTGGATTGAATTCGGCATTAAATTAATCAAAGCACCAAGAAAACTCCTCAGGAACCCCCGAGACACTGACAGAGATGAATATCGACGTCAACTCAGGGAGAACCTGAGGGATGTACACAACGGGGTGCCACAAAACAACGGAGAGATTGAGCAGTATGTTAAAACTGTTCAAACCGCTATGAAAAAAGCTTAGGAAGCATCGTGTCCCTTGAAGGCCGTACAACAGCAGCCTGGGGAAGCCACTAAATGGTGGTGCCAGACGCTGACCGACCTCAAGAAACAAGCTAGGACATCGTTCAACAAGGCGAAAATGACAAAACTGGAATCAGATTGGGAGCTATACAGAACCAATCAAAGAGAGTTCAAAAAACTAGTCAGGCAGAGACAACGAGAGGCATGGAGAGCCTACTGTGAGGAGATCGAGGATTACTCGCAGGCTGCTAGGCTACATAAAATACTTGCCAAAAACAAAGACAATCACCTAGGTCTACTGAAAAAGGATGATGGTACCAGTACCAACGACCTACATGAAAGCCTAGAGTTGCTTATGGAAACTCACTTCCCAGAATCTGTAGTGACAGATCGGAAGGAATGGCCAAATGAAACCGACACTCAACCCACCGAACTGGACTGGCAAACTGCCAAACAAATTGTGAGTGAAGACAGAATTAAATGGGCAATACTGGGCTTCTCCCCCTTCAAATCGCCAGGTACTGACGGCATTCATCCAGCCCTTTTACAATGGGGTCTGGATGAAATAGTGCCGCACCTGACAGCAATATTCAGGACGTGCCTAGTACACCTTTATATTCCGAAGGTGTGGAGAGAAGTCAAAGTAGTGTTCATACCAAAGGCGGGAAGAATAGACTATACTACCCCCAAAGCATACCGACCCATTAGCTTGACCTCGTTCCTTCTCAAGGCGATGGAAAAGCTATGTGAGCGATACTTGAGGGATGTTGCGATCACTGCTAATCCCACACATCCCAATCAGCATGCATACACCCCGGGCAGATCCACCGACACCGCCCTTCATGCGGTTAGTGGTCGGATTGAAAAGTCTTTGGACAATAAAGAGTCCACCCTGGGTGTCTTCATAGACATAGAAGGCGCTTTTGATAAAACCACCTTTCCAAAAATTACAGCAGCCCTCACGAGCAGGAACGTTGCTTATAATTGTATTGAAACATTCTTTATAGGAGCAAACAAATAATAATTCATTTTTAAAACATACATAGAGTATATAGGCTCCAATACTAGTTAGCTAATAGATAGGTGAGGTTGTTTTTATCAGTCAATGTCAAATATAATCATTTCACACTTATTCATAGAAATTGTCTTGGTTTTGCATGAAACATCTTTATGAATGGCTTTATGTCTTTCTGATGAGCTCCAGAATAAGGGCGAAAAACGTTTCAAAGGCTAAGCATTTCCAGGAAACAAAATGATAGATTTCATGAAAATGTAATCCATTGGAATGAACAATTTTTTAAGACAAGGTAGATAAATAAATTCATTTTAGGTCTTTGTTCTCATTTTTAACTGAATCTTCATAATCGTAGGGGGTTATGTGGATACTAGTTTAATCTGCATGGCCGTAGGGGACTGTGTGGATGCTAGTGTTAGAATGAGAATTGTCAAATTAGAAATTAGACAAATTCATTTTAGGATTTTAATTTGCTAGCATAACCAGAATTCAGGTTATCGAAAGAATGCAAAGATTTCATTAATATTTCTACACAAAGTTTTTCTTTAGTTATAGATAGTTATTTTTTCTGCTGTTTGCAAAATCCTATAAAGAATGTTTCAATACAATTATAAGCAAACAAATAATAATTCATTTTTAAAATATGTACACGTACACACTGGTTGAGTGGTGGAATAGCATTAGCTAAACTCCGCCAGGACGTTAATATAAATAAGACGATAAAAAAATAAATAAAAACTAGTTTGTGCAACCTATAGCAGTTTGCGCTCTTCTTTATTTTAAGACATAAACAACTAAAAAATATATTTTCGTTTTTTTCCTATTCCAAGTAAACCATGACTACCTAGCAACAAATTACGCATTTAAAGCTATTTAGTAATTTTGACCAAGTTTTAAGGCATTCTGTCGCACTGTTGCACCCCTTAAAACCATACTATTTTATATAGGCAATTTTTTCGCTATTTGTATGTTAATTTGTATAAGCTGAATTATCCGTGAATTTTTTTTTTCAGAATTTTACTCAATAATTTTGAATTCCACCCCCTGCAATTAACCCAATTTTTCGTTTGCATTTTTTAATTATTTTTTCTGCAATCGCCAGCAGGTTTTTGACGAGTTTCATAAGTTTCAGAATTTTGACCAAAACATGATTCATTTCGTCCCACTGTGCTAAGGCGTGAATTTACATTCCCCTTTCCACCTTTTTTAGTGGCCTCTTACGTAGGTTCTACAAAGTAGAAGAAAAAAATCTGTAGTTTTAAATTTTTAGGCTTTAACATCAGACTCGTAATCAGAGAATTCTTATATCTCCATGCACTAAATTTCATGCAAAAATTTTGGAACTATGGCAACTATTTTGGGTTAGACATTTTAGAAATTTTTATCTTTAGTCAGCTACTCTAAATATTCTTAACTATCAACTTGAATGCAATTCCAACGAAATTCAAATTCTCGAATCGAAAAAGTGTTTTCCGATTTTTTTGAAATAAATATGAAACTACCGCCCAACTAGGCTCTACTGTTTTCAAAAAATTTCACAGAAATTTCTTAAGCCATTCCAGAGGGATGATTGAGCAAACGCCAGTGAGAACTGCCTCATTTTCTAAAATGCGACTTACAAATAGGCCTTTATGTTAGCAAAATATTGAACAACTGAAACTCATATTAGCTCAGCTGTATAACATTATTGAATTGCTAAAATTGATACTATCAGGTTGCCCAGAAACTCCTGCATTCTCCTTTAGGTTCTGACTCTACATGCAATAGTGGTAAGAGAACTTCATATAAACACGTGTTCGAAAATACTTCTTAAGGGAGCTGACTTTTTGAGGATGGCGCCTAACTTCATGAGACTCGATTTTACATTATAAAGGTTTATTTTTTAACAATATCAACCAAAATTCGTTTTATTCACAGGAGGAGAAACGAGGAATAGTTATTTTCTTTTCAGGTTTACATTTTTAATTGCTTAATACTTAATTATGATTCCCAGGATAATACATAAAGAAGGCTATCTATATAACTAGATACACGACTTTCCGTTTTCAAAGAAAAGTAGTTTAAACGAAATATTGATGATTCGCTTGGTAATGAGTGTTATAAGGAAATGAGACAAAGATTGACTATCCCTCGTTTCTCCGCCTATGAATATAATTAGGTTTGGTTAGTAGTGTGCAAAAATAAACCTTAATATTGTTAAGTAGTGAACCAAGTCTCAAAAAGTCGTCCCAATAAAAGCAGTAAAGACCTATGCTTAGGAGCCATCTTCTGAGGGTCGTAATTTCCTTAGGAAATATTTCTAGACGCAGGAAATTTTCTTACCATTTTTGCATGTAGAATCAGTGCCTAAAGGGGAATGCGAGAATTGCACACTCTATATATTTTAAGTATTGACATCATATTATGCAGCAATGGGGCGCCAATGCTGGTATCAAATATGCTACCAATGCTGGTATCCAATGGCAATATTGATATCCAATATGGCAACTATATTGTTATTCTATTCTATCTTATATGACATCAATGTTGATGTCCAATATGGCACCAATGTTGGGATAATATGGCATCTCTGTTACGATGTAATATGACACCAATATGTGATTGCAATATTGGACGTTTATTGGCAAAATCTGACGTTCGGTATATTGGTCCAATATGTTGATGTCTATATTGGCCCAATCAATTTGTGTTACAGGGGTACTTTGGTCCACAAAAAAATACAGCTTATGTGGGACACCAAAAAGTATATTTTCACCAAGTTTAAGCTAAATTGAATTATTTTTGTAGAAGGAAAAAATAATGAACCGAAAAAAAAACCGTTTTTTACGTATTTCTCGAAAAATTTTGAATTAGGCTAAAATTGTTTTCTACAAAAGTTGTATATCTTGCTATAACCTACAACTTTTACCTTTAACTTTTTTCCATAGAATGCGTAGTCTAGCCAGAAATCGCACAAAATGCTTTTCACCCCTAAAAATCCACCCCATCTGACCCCAAAACATCGTCCGTCATTCGGACTATTTTTCCTTCCTTAGTTATGATATGTTCAACAATATTTCACTATCAGTTTGCTGTAACGACTTATTTTGCTGCCCAACCCTTATCTAGTCTGGTCTATTAACAAAATTGGTAAGGAAGACACCTATTATAAGTTTTGTTGAAGAAGTGATCATCCCAAAAAATAATGCAACTATGGTGGAAATTTGTATAGGTTGCGCAAATCTTCCACATTTGGCCACTTTTAATTAATATTTATTTTTGCTGTCAGATAACCCTCTGTTTATTTTTTTGACTAAAAGTTATCACGTTTTCTTTGTAATAATAGTGTGTTAACTATATTCTGATTATTATTCGCACATATCGATTCTTAATTAATAATAATTTTTTACAGTGACCGTCCTGTATAAATAAAAAGAAAAATTCTGTGTCTATTCCTTTACCGGTTTTTTATTGATAAGTAATTGGTTTTTAAAGCACCATTCCTCAAACTGCTTATTTACTTCATTTGCCTTATTTTCATTATTTCTAACAATATCACCGTAGTTACAACCTATTTTCTCCTGCTAACCCCTTTGCGAACACGTTCCGCATTTGGAAATTGAGTGTTGCGTAATTTATGTACTGTGTTTTACTTTTTAATGCTATATATATTTTTTAGTATTCTTCGAGTGACCCACTTTACAGTTATCCGACAATGCCGTATTTTAGCCGGTTTAAGTAATCTATAAAACCACACCAATAACTGTCAATGCAACAGAATAAATGGCGCGCAGTATTGTTAAACATACAAAACGTGTGGTGAAATTTTATAGTATTTATAAGTTATTGAACATTGACAATACAATAACAATAAGAGATCATAAGCACCCACAATGGAACACACCAGCGGTTTCATAACATTAACTAAATATAATGTTGGAAGTCCAGTGTTGCAATCCATATTTTATTCAATTATAAAACAAACAAACCAGGGTCGTATCAGGTAAATTCTTGTAAACTATAATAACGTACATTCTTGGTTTTGCAAAATTTAACTGAGTGTTGCTTCTAATTTTTGCAGTAATTAAATTGAAATGTACATTTAAGAAGAATTAATAGACTATATATGATTTTTTTTTATAATGGTCAGTGAAAATGCACATCGATTGCTGGAATGCAAAATGATATGTATCTGGCTTTTTGGCACTTTTTATGCAAAGCAAAGTGAAATGCGAAAATTAATCGTTAAATTGAAGGAAATAATTTTCCTTTTCAAATCTAAATACACACAAATAAACATCAAGTCTGGGATATTGGGATCTTTTCATAATTATTACACAATATGCACCATCATATTTTTCACATCTATTTCTTCACTCTCAAAATATAAATTGCGTATAGAAAGACATGTTAAATATTTTTTATTCAATAATAATTTAAAAACTTTTCTTAAGTGAAATCAGTATAGTACATATAGTATTGGCAAGAACAACAGTAATGAGATTTAAAATAATTTGAATTGAAAAGTTACTAGAACCGTGGAAAATAAAGTATTAGTAGATTTTTTCTTCACTCGCTTTAGTTCTCAAGTTTTATGTAAATCTGTAAAAGTGATACAATTATGGTTGTTCTATTGAAATTGTCATTTTGAATATTTAACTTTTGATATCATCACGTTCTCCTAAAATATGTAATTCCGTAATTTTATTTATGGCACATTTGCCATATTCTTGCATATTCTCAAATAGGAAACTTTTTTTTCAATTTGTGCATACCTTACACTAGACATAGCTACACTTTACAAATGATTTACATGGCTATCGTTTGCCATTTCAGAGAAATGACTGAACGATCACAAGAACTCATACATATGCGGGTCCAATTGAGAGAAAGGGGGAGTTTTTTCAAAATTTTTAAAGTCGATTATAAATAATTACCCATTACCGTTAATAAACAGATGAAATATATATATATATATATATATATATATATATATATATATATATATATATATATATAACCAATCGAAACTGAGTAATTTAGAAATAACTAAATATTTAAAGAATTAATAAATAGAAGCCTCATCTTACCTCACACATGGTGAAACGAAAATGGAAGCTCGCTAGGGAATACAACAAAACAGCAAAACATAACACATGAAACATCTCGAACGATGAAATCCAAATACGGAATAAAATGAAGAAATATATACATTTTTTTTTTTAATGCCTTATTTATATTAACGTCCTGGCGCAGTTCAGCTATTGCTGCTCTACCACTCAACCAGGACACGTACACATAGACATCAACACAACAACCATTGTAACATTTTTTGATACCTAAATATTAAAACGTGTTACATCGGTGCGAACGGCAGCCGATTTTTGGTGGAGAGCACAGGGTCGTGGGCTAGGATTGTGTGTGGACACTCAAAAGGGCGCCACCGGCTGTATGTTACGTAATATGATTTAAATAATTTTGCCAGCTCGGAACAAAATTAAGCTACTAGCAACCATGCGATGGAATTCTCAAAATATACCTGTAATACCAAAACTCTACTTTACTCTATGAAATCTCAAAATTTAAACAAATATCAGGTGTACCAGTGCAAGTAATAAGAACATGTAGACATTAGACATTTATTACAACACACGTGAGATATACAACAATAAAAAACAAATAGTTTCCCAATTGTCCCCTAAACATAATCTATATATGCAAAAGAAATGCAAATTATGTAATTGACCCCTTCTAAAATTATTTCTGTGATTTGACCTTTTCTTTATAGAAATGCAACTACGGCTTAAAGGATACCAACAATGAATTTTAAATTAGCAACAGCGAGTTAAAGGTTTACAATGGATTAAAATTACCGCTCATCACTAAAATATTATGTAACTAATATGATTCTATGAGCCAATTTTCACAATGCTCGCTATGTGCACTAGAATGTTAAAGAATGTTCTAAAATAATTATGTTCTAAAAGTACTTCATATGTGACATAATAGAAGGTAAATTAGTATCACGTGGTACCATGCGCTACTTACAGTAAAAAATCTTAAGATACTTCATCATGCTCAGTTTGTAGTTGCAAAATCGTTGTGCAATTTACTCTAATAATTCACAAAAAAATCACTGAATGAAACTATAATAATTTCTATAAAATTATGTAACTAAAATGAAGCAATAAAACCTGGTTAGAGCCTTGGCGTGTTCTCTGACGACTGCAGCGTGACCTGTTACCACTTTTATAGATGTTCTCGACGGTGGCTGCAGCTGCGACTCCGTGTCACTCCCAAAACTCTGCCCAAATCTCTTGGAGACTGCTGCGAACAACTCTCCAACCAAAACTTCTCTGTATGTCAGCAGGACCCACATAAAACCAAACATCTGAGTAATAGACTTCCTCTTATTACTCCTCTAATAATACTGGGCCCCCTTACATAACCAAAATGACAGCACCAAACATGTGCTTATCCCACTTGGAGCCTCTCCAAAACATATGCTTATACCAAACATAACTTATTTTCAAAGGGCCAGTCCCTCCAAACACTCTGTAATAATTACAATAAATAAGAACTAAATAAAATCCCAACTAAGTAAAATAAAAGCTCACCTCCTATAGAGAGTATTGCGTAACCTTACGAAACACGTGGTGATCGGATTACGACAAGCAACAGAATTCCTTCCTGGAACTTACAAAATGCTTCTGGCAGGACGGTAAAGAAACACTGGGTACATCAAATCAAATCCCTTTTCAGTGTCTGCGATGTAAAACCCAAATTCTTCACTACAATACCGGGACCGCCGCCATTCCGCTAATCTCGTCGCTGTCGAAGAACGACCCCCCAGCTCGAAATGTACTCTACAGTTCCCCTGTTTTCAGTGTTGCCAACTTGAGCATCTAGAAAACTCTTTCTCTAGCCAATAAAAATGCGCCAACAAAGGACTTTGCAATTTAAAGACTGAATTACACGATTATGTAATATTTCCACTACAAGAATATGTGAGTATCACCTCTATCTCGAAATTATGCTCAAAGAAAACATGTTTACTACCCACAATTTCTCATCAAGATAGGCAACCATCTACTACCGGAGTCTAGATCGTGGGTTGCATACTCAAAAAAGTGAACTAATCAAGGTTAATTTACAGTATTCAAACTGAAATTATTAATGTAGCTTTTTCAAATGCTACACCATTCCCTGCGATATTGCCATCTACCGCAGCTGAGACTCGAACCCAGGAGAGATAACAGCGACTAGACATGTGGTGCCACCCAACAGTGGTCTAGGTCACTGCTACCATCTCGGTAACACATGAAAAAAAATATCAAGGATGAAAAAGAAGAATAAACAAGGAGATGGTGATAGATGGAAACACAGACACCTACACTTCCCATCCTATATTCCTATATACGGTGTACGTAGCCGGTCCTGCGGTTTATAAAACTATGCAGATTGGATATCCGGAAGTGCCAATAATTTCTACTGTACTAGTCTAGTCAACAAGTGCCATTTTGGTGAATACCCCTTAGCCTGTACCGAAAATTATAATTTAGGGCTCATTCAATTCGGAATGACATCTAGAAACTTTTTAGTAAATTCGAAGTTGAGCCGGTAAAAATTGCAAAAGTTATAAACAATTTAGCAAAAAAAGAGGGAGTTTGGTTTTTGCAAATATCTCGGAAATTATTAAAGATATTCGAAATAAAAAAAAAAAAGATCCTTAAACAGCAGGATGTTTCCTAAAAAAAGTCCTACCTCCAGGAACTCTACCACCTATATCTATAATTTTAATTTAGAGGCGAAAATAGGGCCAGAATAGCCGAAAACTAAGGAATTCCAAAAAGTCCATTTACAGGGACATTTTTACATATATCTAGATTGCAAAATTGCAGAAAAATGAAAATAGATTTTTTGAAGCCATGAAGGTGGAAGTTCAGTCCCAAAAAAATACAAATTATTCGTTATGGTCCTAATTTTAAATTTTCACATACAATTTGTTCAAAAGTGTTAAGTAAAGCAATATAGTAAATTGAATTTTGAGTTTCAATTTTTTTCTAAAATGACTAGGGGACTATTAAAACGAATATTAATAATACTTAAAGAAAATCGGTGACTAAAGAATCACTACTTTCACATCCGGATTTCTCATCTAAGTCTCTTTAAAGGAATACATTTTGACTATATTTGCACAATTGGTCGTAGAATATTAAAAATATAATATTTCCTTCAAAGGAATCATATCAACCTAATTTCATTACACTACATATGTGTACCAAATTTCAAAAAATATTATAAAGAAATCTGAGGCTTTGGCTTCTAATATCTACACCAAATCCCAAGTTTCTGTACTTTTACTAGCTTGCTTTACTTATTTTCTCCTATTTACCTCTACTTACCCCCACCCCTTCAACAGAATCATCTTTAAATACAGATGTTATACATACGTGTACCAAATTTCAAGTGAATATCTCAATTTTATTTTTATCAACCACTTTAGTGATGGAGTGGGAGTGGTGTAAGGGTTCAAAAATATAAAACATATGAGTCATTGCCTGCTAGTATATACACCAAATCCCAAGTTTCGGTACTCCTACCTAATTCCAGATGTCGTTAGAATACATACATGTACAAAGTTTCAAGTGAATATTTCAATTTTATTATATCAACCCTTTTAATAATGAAGTGGGGTGGGGCGAGTTTTGAAAAATATTATAAAATTATATGAGACCTTGGTATCTAGTATATACACCAAATTCCAAGTCTCTGTACTTTTACCAGCTTGCTTTAGCCATTTTCCCCTATTTACTCCTTTTTAATCTCAAACGCTTTACCGGAATTAGCTCAAAATGCACTATAATCCCGATCTCGTCATAGTACATACGTCTACCAAATTTCAAGTCATCTTAAGCCATTGCTGAGAAAATGTGCACAAAGCAAAGTTACAGACAGACCGACAGACAGAAAAATGTTTTTCGCTGAAATTTAAAATATCGACGTTTTATGGCATTCTTAGCAAAAACAATAAAAATAATTTTGAAAATTGTTTTACGATTACTTCCACATAAGTAAAATGAAATATTTCTTTCTACATATATTTTCATGTACCATTTGAAAAAAGAATAACTTTTTGGACTACCCTGATATGCAGAAATGAAAAATAAAAATCATTTTAAGACGTACTCTGGTTTTTTTGTCCAATAGGAAATTTAGATTTGTATAAGTATGGAGACGGAGGAGCTCTGCAGTTAGGGCATTGACTGAAAAACCTTTAAATTCGGTTCTGCGCTCAGATCTGCAATCATTTGGAAATTGATCCAATTTATTGTGACTCAACAGGATACATCAAGGTCTACCGAACAATGGAAGCACGATGGGAGCGTTTTGGAATTGGAGCATGAAGATGTCGCTCATGGTTTATTATATACCATAATTGAAAAATATATATCAGTATCATCAGATCGTGAGGTTGATGCGGATTTATTTATGACTTGTATAACATTATAAACATTAATTTACCTGTAACTCTATTGTTAATAGATAAAGAGACGTTACAGAAAAAATCGTTCTAAATATGTAATAGTAAATAAATGTTTTTGACGTTAAATTATACACTATACAGTACCAATTTTTATCACGACCGACAGTATTTTTATAGGCACTACTTTACTTCTGAAGTCAAAAATGCTGTCCAAATGTTTCGTCGAATCCTTTTACTTTCGGTTAAATTCATATTCAATTATTTATTGGTCCTTCTTCATCACATACATGAGATAACATAGGTCAATGAAATAGTGGAACAATATTGTTGATGTATAAATGCTTTTTTACGAAATATTTGTAAATAATAACTGTACAGTTACTATAAATAATTATAATTCTAATTACCTATAGTACAGGCAAATCAACAATTTAGGGTAACAAAAATTAAAAAAAGGATCATCTCTGGGATTTAAGTAGGTAATAACCTGGAGAATGAAACGATGCATTCTTTGCACTTCCAAGTTCCGGGAGAAACTTTTTGATTTTCGGTTTTTTGCTCTAGCGGCCAAAATAATAAACATAGAGAAAGAAGTTCCCAACAGAAGTTGTAGCTCGTCTTTTCTCTACAAAAAAGGTCTTTACAAATTTTTGTCTTCCTTAAGCCGTGTAGAAGATAAATCGTGTTTTCCATTTATAGTTTTAAGCCGCTTCGAAATGCGCGAAGAATGAGAATTCTCTAGGAGTTTCGTACGACCGGGCTCATCGATCTATAATTCTTACTATTCAGAGCCCCTAAAAAAAATGAAAATTACATAAAATGTGGAGAAAAGTCTCGGCTTTAATGTGGAACTAACCACAAAATTCATAAAAAAAATTATCAAGGAGAGAAAGTATCAGAAGATGGCTTAGTGAACTTTGTACAGTTGATCCACAGATTTATTCATATCTTTGCCGGGAGTCGTTAGGATGATAATTCATTTTGCTTGTATATTCTTATATAATGATATATTAATCCAATTAACATTTTATTGCAATTATTTTTGTTGGAGAAATATGCCTTGCGATCAAAGTAGAGAGTATATTTCTCAATCGATCAATCACCTCCAAATTTTGGAGCTCAATTTGCTATATCTTAAGTAATAATAATAGCACAGTCTTAATTTTTGGATTATAAGTACAATAAAACATATTCTTTCGAATGACTTTATAGTTTTTTAAATGCGCGCAGTACTTTTTGAATTTGTCTACATTATTCATACACGTTCAGAAAATGCACAATTATACGGGAAAACATATACAACTTATTTGTTTCTTAACATTCTTCAATGAAATTTTCGCAAAATATAAATTAAAGTGCGTGGAATCGAATCCATGTAGTAAAAAAGCACCCATTGTTACGGGAGAAATAGGCAGAATGCATAAAACTCAAAGATGTGAATAAATCAACTGTGTAAAGTTTGCTAAGCCATCTTCTAACACTTTTTTCTCTATGATAAAAATTTGTATGAATTTTGTAATTAGTTCCACATTAAAGCTGAGATTTTTGTCTACATATTACATTGCTTTAAATTTTTAGAGGCTCTGAATAGTAATAATTATCGATCGATATGTCCGGTCGTACGAAACTTCCAGAGAATTCTCATTTTCTGCGCATTTCGGAGCGGCTCAAAACTTTAAGTGGAAAACTGGATTTATCCCCTAAACGGCTTAAGTAAGACAAAAATTGGTAAAGACCGATTATGTAGAGAAAGAGATGAGCTACAAATTTTGTTGAAAACTTTTTTCTGTATTTTCATTATTTTAGCCATTATAGCAAAAAACCGAAAATCAAAAAGTTTTTCCAAATTTTTTTGAATTTTCCCGGAACTTGGAAGTGCAAAGAATGCATCATTCACTCTACAGGTTATTAACTACTGAAATACCAGAGATAATTATTTTATTAATTTTTGCGATGTTTTTACAACATTTTGCCTTCATTGCCTGTACTACTAATACATATTTCAAATAGTCTATAACAAAATGTTCACGTAAGTACTTTTCCATATTGCTATTAAATATTCGTAGATATTAAAGATATACAAAGTCGTCTTTTAATTTTATTAACTGTAATCATAGGCAAAATAGTATATAATTCGACTTGTAGTCATGGAATTACGCTACGTAGCTTCGTGCGCAACTTTCCCATTTGTACGTAATATGCTTCTTACAACTCTCGTTGCGCAATATACTATTACAGTACCACATCACCGCACAGTGGACCAGAATGCAAAATTTCTGGCCAAAATTCTGAAACTCTGCAAATGTACTTATTGTGCATAGGTCTTTAAGGGAAACATAGTAAAAAAAATTGAAACCCTCAGGGAGTGAGATATAGGGTTTGAAAATATAAACAACCTTCGATATTTTTGAAACTCAGTTTACGTACTTTCGATACCTAACTTTCTATGAACAAGATAGGGAAAAAAAATTATGATCCCCTGGGGGTGAGTTATATGTGTTGAAAATATAAATATTCCACGATATTTTTCAAACGTGGCATACGTGTTGATTGCGCTTAGGTATTTATGAGAAAGATATTTTTAAATACTTAGGAGTGATATGTAAGAGTTCAAAAAATTGTTTAATCAATGTTTTTAGAAAAAGATTCAAAAAAATATATATTGTTAACATTGTGGAATAAAGAGGGACGAAAGGCATTCAAAAGTTAAATTTATTATAGATATTTGTACAGAAATAATAAATAAAGTAACACCTATCAAAAACACATACTTGTCTACCTAATCACTACTGTCCGAATCGATGTCATCATTAGAAGTTGTGGTTTCGGGGGTGCTTTCCTGTGGTGTTTGTGTCATCGAAGTCGCTGAAAGTTTAGGTACTTCTGGTATTTTATGGATTCATTTTCTGTAAAAAAAACAATTAGTTAATTACTAAAATGATTATAATAATACCTCTGCTTCTTATTTTGCTGGAAATAATAAAATATTCCTTTAAGGGTATTAATATTGTTATTATTATTACTTTAGAGTTGTTATTATTATCTAATTACATCACAATACGTAATTGCAAATTTCCTGTTTTAGAATATATGTTTTACTCTCTACTTAAACATATACTCCTCTAAATCGTAACATATCTGATTTTTTTAAATTGTCAATGCAAAAAAAATCGAAGCTCCCGGAATAGCACGTATTAAAAGTCATTATTTTGTGTGCAGATACTAGCTTCCATGACTGATCAATTGATGTCAAGAACAGAGGGGGGGGGAGGGTATAGCGGGTTTCGATTTGTAGCTCAACAGAAACTTTCATTTTTTGTGAATTTTAAAAGCGTCGGCATTAAGTACTTTTAATGCACGTTTAACAAATTAAAAGTGATATGTTATTTAAAAAACATGTAATACTGTGTTGTACCTACACAGAGGAAGATGTTCCGTCTCAATTTTCTTTGATAACGTCTTTCAAATTCACTCACGACACAGCGAAAGTAAACTTGTCTTAAGGTAGCAAACTGTACACACCGATAGCACGATGAGAACTACTGAACTCCTCTATCTCTATAGGGCAAAGTTGCCTACCTACCTACCTCCATAAAACATTGTATTGTGTGCTCTGGAGGTTTCTCTTTCGTGGTAAAACTTGTTTGGGAACCTTCTGAGAAGTTGGTAATTTGCAATTTTGGCCAGCTCTTAAGAATTTTGATCCACTGTGCACCGGACAGCTATATTCAAAGGAGGTTTTCTATATAATTTATCTTTATATTTTTCTTCCTCGAGAATTCAAATTATTTAACATCAAGAAATTTAAATATAAATATATAATTTACCCATTCAATAAACAGTTCTTCAAACAAAAACAAGGAAACCTGGAAGATTGTTAATGATATACTAGATAGAAATAAAAAAGATAACAAGGACAAAATCATTATTAAGGTTAATGACTGCGTTATAAGTGACAAAACCGAAATTATGGCAGCCTTTGGGCACCACTTCGCCACTACTGCATCAAAATAAATTATTGATCATTTTGGGTCCAACCTCTCCTTACCCTGTACAACAAAGGCTAACAATGGTAACTCAATGTACTTTGAACCCGCTACTAGTGAAGAAATACATAATATTATAATACAACTCAAAAATAAAAACTCTACTGGTTTTGATGGCCTAACACCCAAAATCATAAAAAGTGTCGAAAACAATATCCTGAAACCATTTACGTATCTGGTAAATATGTCAATAGAAACAGGAATTTTTCCAGATATTTTAAAACTGGCTACTATCTTTCCGCTGTTTAAAGAGGATGATCCTTCCGATTTAGATAACTCTAGGCAAATATCGCTGTTAAGTATTCTTTCTAAAATACCTGAAAAAATGGTTTACAATAGAATTTCCAACTATGCGGAAAGATATAACATAATATCGACTGCGCAACATGGTTTTAGGATAAACAAATCTGTCGAGACGGCAGCCTGTCATCTTCTTAAATATGTTTATGAATGCTTGGACAAGGGACAGTATGTTGTTTCACTGCTGTTTGACCTTTCCAAAGCCTTCGATACTGTCAACAAAGATATTTTAAGCCAAAAACTATATAGCATTGGTATTAGGGGAAATATTCTCCAGTGGGTAATTCCCTACATGGAAAATAGAAAGCTAAGAGGAAGCTTAGATGGAGTAACGTCTGAAACTTTTAATGTTACACTTGGAGTTCCACAGGGTTCTGTGCTAGGTCCGCTATTGTTCATGCTGTATGTTAATAATCTGCCTTACTTCATAGACCAAGGCCACGTTCGCGGATGACACCACTATTACAGTGTCAGCCCATACACCAGATAAACTTTATAAATTGGTCAAAGACACAACAGAATCTCTAAGTACATGGTGCCAAAGAAATAAGCTAATATTAAATGAAAAAAAAACTGTTTGTCTTAATTTTCACCTTCAAAAACCGCTTCCTATAAATTTAATGAACAATAAGGAACTTATATTTTCTGACTCAACTAAACTACTAGGTGTATTCTTGGATCATAAACTTTCCTAGCAGAAACATATTGACCATGTATGTAGTCAGCTAAACAAAGCATTTTTTGCACTGTTACAGATGAAGTCACTTCTAGATCAGGCTAGCCTTATGACCATTTACTATTCCATGGCCTATAGTCGCGTGTCCTTTGGTATTCTCGCTTGGGGTGGAGCCTCCGACTGTGCAAGAGTGTTTATCTGCCAGAAGAAAATAATAAGGCTCATTTTTGACCTCAAAATAAATGTCAGTCGTAGAGACACTTTTATTAAAAATCGTATTCTTACCGCTCCTTCTGTCTATATTTATAAATGTCTAACCTATGCTAAAAATAATCTAAATCTATTTGAAAGAAGATCAAACTATCACGAGTACCCCACAAAACATGGCAATCTCTTGAGTATACCAATGCATTACAAAAGTATTTATAAGAGATCGCCTTCCTACAACTGCATATCTCTATATAATGCTCTTCCCAGTGATATCCGAGATATTTCGCACTTCGCGAAATTTAAAAGTAAATTAAAACTTTATTTATATGAGAAATGCTACTATAGGGTATCAGATTTCTTTAGCGATAAATAGTTTTAACCAGTACTATCTCAATGTTGTAATAACATAACATATGCGGGTATTTACTTACTATCTGTTTATTTGTTACGCTTTTTTTTACAATCAGTAATGTTTGTGCTCTGTTTATAGTTTAATATTGTATTTATTTGTACTTGCTCCTTACTTTAAATCTTAATATTATATTTCAATTATGCCGACATATACTTGCACTTATACTTCTTTATTTCTTTATTCTCTTCTTGACTTGTCACATATACAATTTGTATCCAACGTTGACCAATAAATTATTATTATTATTATTATTATTATTATTGTTACTTAACAGATATTTTCTTAATATTTAAAAATTATAATCGACTTGATGAGAAGTGAATATAATACTTTGTCCACCTACCAATTGTTTAAAAATATTATAATGTAATATGATAATAAAACTTGATAATACCCATAGTAGAAAGAAACATCCACTAAGATTTTCTTTGTAATGTTGAAATTCTGGTGAATTCACGCTCCCTCTCATGGTTGAGTATGAATAGCTATTAGCTAGACTTCGCCATGGCTGAAGTCAGTAATTCATCTTTTTCTTTTGCTTTGGGCTCATGAAGTTATCTCTTGTGTTGAGTGTATTTATATTTCTTATGATTAAAATTAATTTATTGCATACGTATGGGCTGACTGTATAATAGATTAATAAAATTTCTCAAGAAAAAGAATAGTTTTTGTTCAATTGCGCACTGAACAATTGGTGAAACGGCAGAAAGATTTCAGAGGCGCTTTTGATGGCTGTAATTTTGATTTCACGTTAAGGAAATTGTTTATGACTGGCATTCAAGGACAAATTCAGTAATGGATTTACTCGTCTAAACATAAATAAAATTATATCAATAAATTATTAACACTGGAAATGTTAATGTTCGCGTATATCGTATAGGACAAAAGTTACGAGTTTCTTTCAAGGCCGTCGACATGAAAGTATCAAGATCAGATGATGTAATACTGAGCGAGAGCCTGTTACTATGTGGGCGATGCGGTGTAGTCGGTCAGCGCCTATCGATATTGTACCGCCTGTTCAACAAAAGGCGGTACGGAGAGAGCAAATCTTGTAGCATCGAGCCGGAACGCATTAGTGCTGCTGCGGCGGATGAATATAGAAGGGAGATATCATTTGTCTCACTATTTATTCCTTGCCCTAGTATTCATCATCAGCCGGACGGTTGGCGCATATGTAATGTTCTCGCTTACGGTGCGAAAGGTTCCGGGTTCAAACTCCCATGCTGCTGATTTTTGTTTCTTTAATTTTGTGATGGTTAATATATTTGTTCACAAATTCGTTTCTATAATTTCTTTAGGTTGGATTAGTAGGTTTTTATTCTGCTTAAAATAAATTTATTCCTTCATGTGAGTTTTTTAGCTTAGGTAAGTAGGTTTTTATCCTGATATCTAACTGTTAATAATTATTGGCGCCGCAGGCAGTAGCGTTGCGTCCACAGAGTAACACAAAATTAACTTGAAATCATTAAAATCACGATGTTCGTAACGCCGCCTTTTCTACTTGATTCATGGAATCAACGAATTTTTGGTCGGCATTGTTAAGCTTTAAAGACGCTTTCACAGAATTTCTCGGTAATACCAAAGATTCAGACTACAGAAACATTGTATCAAAAATAATAAAGAATTACGAAGAGTTAGGTTGTATGAGTTTGAAATTGCCATTTCTCGATTCACACCTGGATGAGTTTTCAGAAAGTAACGGCGACTTCAGTGAAGACCAAGGAGAAAGATTCCACCAAGATTTAGGAGACTTTGAATGTCGATTTCAGGGTAAATGTGATGTCAACATATTAGCAGATTACTGTTGGATGCTACAAAGAGAAGTGATACCAAATGGAACAAAACGACGAAGAAACCCTTTATGCAGATCCTTTGAAGATAAGCGCGTTCGATAGCGAAAACCCATGTAAAATTTGACTCCAGAATCGCGATCAGCGGAAAAAATTACTCGATAAAGATATATGTATGTGATTTTTATCAATGACCTTCAAATTTGACTCAACAGTAGTGATCAGCGGGAAAAATTACTCAAAAAAGGTGATATAAACCATATTATCCGTGAAAAACGCGATTATTTACTGTTTTCTTTATTTTCTTCAACATTTTGACAATTAGCCCTGGGTTCTAACAATAGATTCGAGGTCAGTGGGGCAAGAAAACGTAAGAGAAATACATGCAGCCTAGCCGAACACGCCATATGCATATTTTACCACCCAAAAAACCATAAGGAAAGCATTTCTTGACAGTTTTTCAGGTTTTTCTCTGTAATATGCGCATTAACCCCCCATTCTGACCAGATTCGTAATCAGCGAGAAAGAATACTAATGAAAAGTATATTCAGATGTCCAGTTCATTTGATACTCATATCCTTGAAACATGTATGTAGATCTGTATATACTCGATGATGAACCGCGGTTTCGCCCACAAAGTTGACACCATCGCTTTAAAACCAAAATAAACGTCAAAGTAGCGGAACGATTTTTTTTTTAAATATTTGAGTAATTTCAATGCTTTAATCAACGTATCATTTTTCTCTTTCTCAATAGAACTTCAGAAGCATACTGGTGTTAGAAATTTTAAAACAGCAAACTACAGAGGCCTGGTGGAGAAAAGATTAGGTTGAAACTAGAAAGAAAGTTTGACTGCTTGCTATAACTTATTTTTATCGTTCGAGCTTTAAAAGCTGTGTGTAGACCTTGTGACATGATAGCACGAGATGGATGTATATATGTTTAGTTTTAAAAATTACGAAGTAAATTATGTTAGAAAAAGAAACCACGTCACGAGAACCTTGACCAAATAACTTAAAAATAATTAAATAAAACTTTAAAAAGTATGTAATATCAAGAAATATTATTCTCAGTTCGAACAAGAATTTGGTTTCATAAAATCAGGTCTATCATAACCATAAGTAATAGTTCTGATTTCATTTAAAAACTTTTACATTTTTTTTTACAATAGTTTTTAACCATAATATCTATAATAATACCGTATCTCATGTGCCATTATTAACCCTTTCATTATTGTAATGCCAGAATGATTATTATTGTATTAATTCGACTTAGAATACGTTCAGGAACCGTATTAAAATTAATAATAATACATAAATTTTCCGTTTTATACTGTATCACAAAAGTACTAGTATTTAATCATCTGTTTCTACTAATAAAATAATCTCTCAAAAAGTAGGTGGGTACTACATGGCGAAATTAATTCTGAGAAATGTTTATAGATATGATAACACGGGTAATCAGATTTTTCTCTTTTTTATTGATATTGTATAAAACCTTTTGATATTACTTTATATTTTACAATCTCATAATGACGCCAATACCATTAAGTAATTGTACTATCTAGACAACGACAAAATCGATATCAGTGTATTTTATAGAAAAATTGCTTAATGATGTGGCTTTCCATAATAAATATATTTGCACATTTTTCTGTAAAATGAACTGAAATATTAAAGGACCATATTTACCTAAAACTTTTCCTACTCAAATGCAGTAATATTTTTCGAATTAATTTTAAAGCAGATATATGTCAACTTAGAAAAACGATGTATGCTTTTATGACATGTGTATGCTTAGTTAATGTAAATAATAATTATTATTGAAACATATTCTTTATAGGATTTTGCAAACAACAGAAAAAATAACTATCTATAACTAAAAGAAAAACTTTGTGTAAAAATATTAATGAAATCTTTGCATTCTTTCGATAACCTGAATTCTGGTTATGCTAACAAATTAATCCTAAAATGAATTTGTCTAATTTCGAATTTGACAATTCTCATTCTAACACTAGCATCCAGTGGAAAGAAAAGCTATCTATGAGAACTAAAGAAAAGCTATATATATAAAAATATTAATGAAATCTTTGCATTCTTTCGATAACCTGACTTCTGGTTATGCTAGCAAGTAAAATTCTGATTTGCCTTTCTCATTTTAACACTAGCATCCAACCTAGTCCCCTACGGCTAAGCAGGCTAAACTAGTATCTACATGATCCCCTACGATATGTAAATTCAGTTAAAAATGAGAACAAAGGCCTGAAATTAATTTATTTACGTACCTTGTCTTTAAAATTTTTTTCATTCAAATGAATTTCATTTTCATAAAATCTCATTCAGTTTCTTGGAAATGCTTAGCCTTTGAAACGTTTTTCGTCCTTATTGGGTACTCTTCAGAAAAGCCTAAAGCCACTCATAACGATGTTCCATGCAAAACTAAGACATTTTTCATGAATGGCATAAAATAATTATAATTGGCATTGACTGATAAAAAACAACAGATCTTCACCTATCTATTAGCTAACTAGTATTGGAGCCTATATACTCTATGCATGTTTAAAAGTGAATTATTTATTATTTGTTTGCTTATAGTAATGAAACATTTTCTTTATAGGATTTTGCAAACAGTGGAAAGAAAAGCTATCTATGAGAACTAAAGGAAAAACTATATATACAAAAATATTAATGAAATCGGCCTCGACCTCTTTCTATAACCACCCACAACAGAAAAAAAATTATATCCTGACCCCATCCCTTATCTCTTAAACACCCCTCATACCTCCTGCCCGACCCCTTTTTCTACCCTGAAACTCAATCCCTTCAAACGGCCATATCTCCGGCCTTAATTGGCCGATTTTAAAAAACCAAAAACCAGTTTACGCGGCTCGGGGAGACCTTTCTTTTTTTCCTGAATCATTTTTTTGCCCGTCTCCCCGATCGCGCGCAAACTGAGAATAACCGATTTTCCGTATTTTTAATAGCTCCCCCTCCCCCCGCACCACCTAAATCTCGAATGTGAAAGTATCAGTGAAGTGGGGGAAGTCCTCTATAAAATAGGTAATTTTTTTTTTTTTAAGGCACATGTTTTTCACCCCCTTTTTTCAGACAGATCTACTCCACTAACCATAAAAAAGCAGTAGGAATGAAATATAATATATTTTACTATGTTACATATGAAATATTTTTAATAGAATATACGTGTTTTAGAACATTCATTACCATCTAAGTGTAAGCAGCGAACATTGTAGTTTTCGGCTCATGAAATATCGTTTATTACCTAATATTTTAGTGATGAGCTGTACATTTAATTCATAACAAATCTTTAATTCGCTGTTGTAAGTTAGAACTCATAGTTCCGTATTAGATAAGTCGTAGTTGCAAAAGAAGCTCAGTCAGACAGTAAAGTTTTATCAAATAAAATACACAGAATTTCTTTAATACATATGAACCACGTTTAGGTAACATCTGAAGTTTTCATTTACTTTTTGTTATGTTTGTGTAGTAACAAATCTTTAATTTTTTTTCTTCTTCAATTCTTTGGGACTTCCTGCCACATGTGTGTTTTCTTTTTAAGCGGTGCTCGGGGAATCTACAAAATATCACAATTAACCAGTATGTTACTGGTAAATAACCTCTACGCCAGTGACTTTTACGTCAAAGGATCAGTTAGAGGTTTCTTTTTTTAAATAAACAACACAAATAAGTATAAAAACTTGAAATTAAATATTTCTCTGACGTTTCGGAAATCTAATCTGATTCCTTTTTCAAGGCTTTTTTGAAAAATCTTTTTTGCTGTGTATGATAAATACACAGCTCTAAGAATGTTTGTTATATTCAATATCCATAGAAACTTACTATTTACATAGAACTGCTGATATAGTTAACAGTTTTTTTAGCTTTTATACAATGATAAGTTTGTGAAGTTCTTCTTTTAACATTGGCAACCAAGTTGTACAACATCTACGGAACAATTCGACACGCATCTATCCTCATTCAATAATATTATCGCGGATTCTTTAATTTTTCTTAGTAACATACTGGTTAATTGTGATATTTTGTAGATTCCCCGAGCACCGCTTAAAAAGAAATCATACATGTGACAGGAAGTCCTAAAGAATTGAAGAAGGAAAAAAATTAAGATAATGCCACAAATAAGATTTAGAAAATGTTTAATGTCTACATGTTCTTGTTATTCTCACTAATGCACCTGATGTTGCCTACATTTTGAGATACCATAGTAAAGTGTAAATTTTGACATTGTTAGTTAACTTTGAGAAGTCCATCGCTTTATAGCTAGAAATTTAATCTTGTTCCTTGGCTGACAAGATTATATAATCACATTTTATTAACAGTCCAGTAGTGCCATTTGAGTGTTCACACTCCTAACCCACGCCCCTATGCTCTCCTCCAAAAAAACTAGCTGCCGTTCGCCCAGGTGAAACATTTTTAATATTCACGTATTAAAAATGTTACAACGTTGCTGCATTTTCGTATATAAATACGAGTATAGGCAGACAGACGATTCTACGCTCGCTCTCGCCTTGTTATCTAATATTGATATTGAGATCAGTGTAAAAAACGAATAATAAAATCAAAAGTATTGCTAACAGAAGGGACCATACATCAGGGATTTTATGCTGTAGATTATAGACAATTTCGAATAAAATATTTAAAAAACTCAATGTAATAAATTGTGGTTAAGAATAGACACAGAACAGCATTAAATAACGCTGGTGAGATTTTCCACTATCAAAGTTCTTTCTCGGCTGCAAACACAGTTTTAACTTGTACCAAAGAGAGCAGAATACAATGAGAAGCACATGGCGGCAATATGGTACCTACGTATATTTATGCTGCTAATAAATTGTAGCCTCAAATACAATGCTATAATATCGTTCTATATTTCTCAATATGTATAACAGCTTTACTGTTTAGACAGTAGTTAATTTATCATATGTTTAGATAAATGTAAACTATTATTCTATAATGAGCCATTAGAAAAGGCGTTTATATGGCGGTCGGTAACACAGTTACTCTCTTGTATCGGCCATAATAATCTCTACATGAAACCAGACTGCTCGGTAGCTCCAATATATTGTTGGGTATCACAATGAGAAAAATGTATAAATCTGCTGCTGTTATTATTAATAGCTTCTCTCGTAATGTTCTATTTTATAAAATGGTTAGTTAAATAGTCTCAATTATATTAGTAAATATCCAAGCGCTTTGGGCAATTTTGATAGTAGTTATTTCGTTATTGAATTGTTTGCATTTTTTACATATACAGGGTGTTCCATTAAAACGGAATATCCTGAATAACTATAGAAAAAATAATTTTATGAAAACATTTCAAGAGGAAATCTGTTGATATAAATTTATCAGCGACTTACCATTGCTTGTCATTCGTTAAAAATCCATACGTCATAAATCACAGGATGTATGTCAAAACGTTATCAATATGAAGAAGTAACCGTCTCCAAAAGTAAGACATGAAATAATACGTAGTATGAAATTCCATTTAACTAGGGTTATATAAGAACATTGATATTTATTTATTACACGAAGGTAGCAATGACTTTACTACCTAATGTTAAAAGTATAACAATCTATAGAGTCCAAACTCTATACGAACTGTTCTATTATGTCCGCTAATAAATACGTCAATCGAGGCTAGAAATTAAAATTATAACATCTTGTGTTCGGAATCAAATACCAGTTAATCCGTGGTGCAAACTGACCCAACTAGCAATTTGATGTTTTGTAGCAGCTGAAAGAATGTTTACAGAATATTTTTATAAAGCAATATTGTTGATATAAACATTTTCAAAACGTTTATACAACGCTTATAGACGCAAAATGGGCACAGTTTATAAAATAATGTAGTTCTTTAATTCATTTTATTATAGCTATCACAGGTGTAATAAAATAATTATACAAACGTTTATATAGGATTTAAAAAATCATCAGACAATGATTATAAAATTATTAGAGATAAAATATTTTTATAAGCATTGTGTTATTATTACCAGTGATACTTTTTATTTATAACAACGTAAGTCATTTATTATTTAAGTGCTTTTACGGACAATAATAATTCTCAAAATTGTTTTAAAATATTACGGAGGTATATAGATTCTATGTGGCATGGTGGCATAACTAACAACATGTTTAGTGAAAATGAGATAAATGTTAACTGATTAACAGCCATAGTAGATAAGCTATAGGAGAACCAGCTCACATAGGGAAATTAACATGGGAGAAGAAGTGGATGGCATGTGTCCATCAGAAGTGACCACGAGAGGTCCAGAGGGTGGTGAAGAGGTGTGCACCTGCTGAAGAGCGTACCTGGGTGCTCGTGGTGAAGAGCTCACCTGAGGTGGTTACCTGAGGGGGTGTACCTGCTGAAGAGCGTACCTGGGCGTACCTGGTGAAGAACTCAAGTGAGGTAGGTGTACGTGAGGTGGTTACCTGAGTAGCGCACCTGAGGTGTACGTGAGAGCGGTGGAGGCGTGCACCTGAGGGATGTACCTGGTGAAGAGCTCACCTGGTGAGGTTACCTGAGATAGGTGAGAGCGGTGGAGGTGTGGTATGGGAAAGTGGGCGGTGGAAAGATGATGGCGGCATGGGGGACCCTGATTGCGGGGTGGGGGACTCTGGTTGCGGGGTGGGGAAAAGAACATTTTGGGATTGGGAAAAGGTAGTTTAATGCAAAGAAATATAATAGCAAAATGGTTCTCTCTTTATTTAACAAATAAAACATCAAAATGCGGTATATGTATTTATTTCTCTTTAATAACAATATTAAAATTTATTATTTTGAAATTTAATCAGCCTGGTCTGTCATCGGTATGTGGGCGGGGCAGTGGAGGTGGCCTCAGCCAGTGATGTTGGTGGTGGTAGCCGATGCGAGATTAAACTTGTGCTATAATAGAAGAGAGTAATTTTATGAAAAATCAATAATAATTTTCTAGCTGGCAAACTAGTTACCTTTGTTTCACAATATGTATTGTATTCCATTGTCATTGGGGGGCGGAGACATCCTCAATCATGGCGGCTCGGTGGAAACCATACTTTTATGAAAAATAAATAATAATTTTCTAGCTGGCAAACTAGTTACCTTTGTTTCATAATGGGTATTGTATTCCATTGTCATTGGGGGGCGGAGACATCCTCAATCATGGCGGCGGCTCGGTGGAAGCCATACTTGTACTATAACAGAAGAAAGTAATTTAATGAGATCATAATTTTCTAATTAGCAATTTATTATGAGATAAAAATAATATTCTGGTTACCTTGATTCTACTGGTGTGGGTGGTAGGTTCATGTCCACCTCCTCCTCCGGCCATATACAGATACTGTAACAAGACAATAATTTTATGAAATAAAAAGTTATTAATTGGTTATTGTAGAAACTAATTATCTGTCTTCCCATGGTGCTGGCGGCCACGGCAACTTTTCCCATTCAAATTTAAAAGGTGATGGCGGTGGTGATGATGTAAGCTCCCATGGTGGTAGTAGTTCGTCCACCACCATTTCAGGCGTACTATAACAGAAAAAATAATTTAAAATGTGTGTATTAATGTTGATGAAACTAATTACCATTCCCACTGCCACCAAGCTGGGTATGTGGAGGATGATGATGGCAGTTGGTCATCTAGTACACTATAACATAAAAGAATAAATTAAAGTTTATGTGTTAATGATATAGAGTAGAAACTAATTACCTGTGCTCCCCTGCCTGCTGGGTTGTGGGTGTGACGATGTCTGAACCATCACCCAGCATGTAAAAATCAGATGCTGATTTCCAAGTTCTAATAAAAATTAATTTTGAAATTTATAAATATGTGAAACATTAAATAGTACTTACTCGTCGAACGGGCAGGTGCAGAGATCATCTGCACACACCTCACAGGTGCTGGCCAGAGCGGTGGGTGTGTTGCCCCCATCATCCTCTAAGGATACCGATCTCCGAGTTCTAGTAAAAAATTATATTGAAATTTATAAATTATGTATTAGTGATATAGAGTAGAAACTAATTACCTATGCTCCCCTGCCTGCTGGGTTGTGGGTGTGACGATGTCTGAACCATCACCCAGCATGTAAAAATCAGATGCTGATTTCCAAGTTCTAATAAAAATTAATTTTGAAATTTATAAATATGTGAAACATTAAATAGTACTTACTCGTTGAACGGGCAGGTGCAGAGATCATCTGCACACACCTCACAGGTGCTGGCCAGAGCGGTGGGTGTGTCACCCCCATCATCCTCTAAGGATACCGATCTCCGAGTTCTAGTAAAAAAATTATATTGAAATTTAGAAATATGTGAAATATTAAATGGTACTTACTCGTTAATTAAGCAGGTACAGGTATCTTCACACACCTCACAGTCGGTAATTATTAAGTTCGTATTCGTATTACTGAAATATAATCAGAAATTACATATTTAGTAAAAAACAAAAAATGCACTAATTAACTCACATTTCACCCATCATAACACAAGCACAATGTTTTACAATAATAGGATTTAATATGAAGGTTTTGTAATTAATTTATTTAGTTTTGAATTGACGTAAATGGTAAATGATATTATTTTTGTAAAGATCCTTTTGTAGTATCGCACCAATTGTGTTTCGCAGATAATGTATTTCATAATAATAGATTGTTGCTAAAATGGTTATATCGCAATAATTTTTATCTTTGAACTATTTTTATTTGAAAGTTCAAAATGGTCACTATACAAATACCTTTACATTATGGTTTCCAACTTATAAATCATATTTATAACTATGAAAACACTTATAGAACAAATGTATTTTCCGAAGGATTGTGATATATCAATTTTTTTGGAATTAGACAGAAGCGTATTGCAAAAAGCAAAGATAATTTCCATCAATATGTTGTTCTTAATAATTTTGCCCGCTAGTGCCTTTTAATCAACTATGATGATTTTGCATCAGAAAACAACAGTCAGTATAAAATAAATAAAATAAGTTGTAATTGAATAGTATTTTTCTGTATACTTTCAAATATGTAACTATTTTAAAAGCTTTTATTTAGCTTCACTTGTAGCAATGTAAGCAAATCTTGCAATCAAAATTTCGACTAGTTCTAATTGAGCTAGTGCTTTAAAATTTTGCACACGTGTAGAATACAGTAAATTATGTGACTCCATCCTAAATCCAACATGGTGAATGCCCCAAGATGACTGAGTCCTGTAAAAGACCACTGTTAATGAGAAACCAATATGGCACATAAACACCTACCCATGTTTCATAAAAATGGTACAGAACATATTATAGCCTTTAATTACAATTTTTAGTATTTTAACTATTTTATAAGTGTTTTATGAGAGCAATGTGTGCTTCGTTTATATAACAATTGTTTAGCAGCTACGGCCGAATACAATATGCTCTCAGAAATAATACTGTGTTAAGAAGAATGCTAATAATATTGTTTTATTAATGCCTAGCTAAACTCTTAAAGAACAGTTTTATAGATGTTCGCAATTTGACCAAAAAGTTCCGGGGGTTATTACTATAAATCTGTTATAAATCAGTATTGCTCCGTGAGCTAAAACATCCTATAGTAATTGTTGTGTAGACGTTTATAAAACAGCAATAAACGAATTCCAAAAAATGTTTTATAATTAAGCTGTAAGAGCATTCTTAGCACTTATTTGTATGATAATTTAATTGGGAAGACTAAATAATCACTTTGGCGGTTTTAATAAAACAAAATAGTCTTTGCAGAGCAGTAACGTAACAGTAATAAAATAAAATTGTGATATTATTTTAAATTTGTAGAGAAACTTTGGTAGTTGGGGAGTAAGTAGAGTATAAGTTACGTCTAGACTCCTAAGGGACGAGTATGTTGGACCTATGATAAACGATGAGAGCTGCGAAGTGTAGAAAATGATTTTATTATTTTGTACGAAGGTGTAGCATAGTAGCCGAACAACTACAAGAGCTACCAAAATTTATTTGTCTTATTTTCTTTGCTTTTATCAGATTTGGTCGATATGGACATCGACAACTTAGTGAAATATTTATCAGCCCTCCCCCTTGTGAGACCAAAAAGATAGAAACCATCATAACAGACTTGCTGTCGACGTTTTTTTCTAGATTCTATCATAGATGTGCCATAATATGTAATCAAAGTTTCTATTTTCATTTTCACATATTCCATAAATTTTACATTCCATATAAAGATGATAAAACACTCCAAACATGTGTGTAGATAACTTACGCTTTCTAAGCACACTTTCAAGGATATGGTATTTAACGGCACTTGAAGAACAAAATATTTCTTCTTGAGAATCACTCACTACAAAACAATATTTCGAGTTGTTTGGTAGAAACAAATCAGCCTTGATCTGCTCAGCAAATGCGTCGTTATTATTGCAGCTCTGCTATAAACATTTAAAAAGAAACCGCTGCCTAAGGAATCACTACCTCCACATCCAGATTTTCCTTCCAAGTCTTTTTAAAGGTAAACTTATTTACTACATTTGCACTTTAGTATGCTGAAATAATTGGTCATAGAATTCCAATAATATTAGGGCAGCTGTCATAATTTTTTTTACAGAAGTTGCAATTTAGCAAGCTTCGTTAAGACATCGAAAATGAACTTAGCTAATTTTCAAGCCTGACATGATATTTACAAAATCTGCAAAATGTACAGGGGATAGAAATAAAGAAAAGTTTAATATTACATTAACATTAATATTCTACAAAAAGTGGGTTTCGTAAAAATGCAAGAACATGAATTTAGATATCAAAATTTATCAAATTCAGAAGTTTTACAACAACGTCGCAAGGCGTCAGTCGGCGTCGAGACGTAAAAATGCAAGGATATGAATCTAGGAATCAAAATTTATCAAATGCGCGAGTTTTACAAAAATGATGCTGCGTCGGTCGGCGTCGAGACGTAAAAATGCAAGAATGTAGATTTTGATATCAAAATTTATCAAATGCACAAGTTTTTTAAAAACGACGCTAGGTATCGGTCAGCGTCGAGACGTAAAAATGCAAGAATAAGAATCTAGGTATCAAGACTTATCAAATACATGAGTTTTACAACAATGGCGCTGGGCATAGGTCGGCGTCGAGTCGTAAAAATACAAGAATATGAATCTATGAAGCAAAATTTATCAAATACATGAGTTTTACAAAAACGACGATAGGGGTCGGTCGGCGTCGAGACGGAAAAATGCAAGAATATAGATTTAAATGTAAAAATTTATCAAATACACAAATTTTACAAAAGCGACGCTAGGCGACCGAATTTCCAAGCGTTACACAAATCGCTACTGGACTTCCGTATTACCGTTACATCTTCGATTTGTTAAACATATTCAATGTTAAAAATTAATACTAGCTTGCTCTACTGATTTTTCCCAATTGCACACCCTCCTCCATCCCTTAAATAAAAAATACATGCATGTACCAAATTTCAGGGGAATATCTCAATTCTATTTCATCAACCCTTTATTAATGGAGTAGTGCTGCTAGGGTGTTGAAAAATATTGTAAAGAAATCTGAGGGATTGGCTTCTAGTATAGGTATGCACCAAATCTCAAGTATTTGTACCCTACACAGCTGGCTTTACTCATTTTCCACCATTTGCCTATACTTACTTCCCCACCCCTTCAACGGAAACATCTCAAAATATAATTTAGTTCAAGATGTCGTTATAATACATATGTGTACCAAATTTCAAGTGATTATCTCAATTATATTTTATCAACTTCTTTAATAATGGAGTAGAGGTGGTGGGGGGGTTGAAAAATATTATAAAAAAATCTGAGGCCTTGGCTTCAAGTACATACACCGAATTTCAAGTTTCTGTACTCTTATCAGCTTGCTTTACTTATTTTCCCCTATTTAACCCTAGTTAACCCCCAACCCTTCGACGGAATAATCCAAAAATATAGTCTAGTTTCAGATGTCATTATAATATTATATACATGTAGCAAATTTCAAGTGAATATTTCAATTTTATTTTATCAACCCCTTTAATAATGGAGCGGGGGTGGTGGGGGATTGAAAAGATAAGAAAAAATCTGAAGCCTCGGCTTCTAGTATATACACCGAACTTCAGGTTTCTGTACTCATACCAGCTTGCTTTACTTATTTTTCCCTATTTACCCCCAACCCTCCAACGGAATAATCCCAAGATATAATCTGGTTCCTGATGTAATTATAATATATACGTAATTATAATATATACGTATACCAATTTTCAATTTGATGTTATCAATCCCTTTAATAATGGAGTGGGGGGGCGGTAGGCGGATGGAAAATATTATAAAAAATTTGTCTTGGCTTCTGGTACAGCTTACCAGCTAGGTTTACTTATTTCCCCCTATTTACCCCCCAAATCTTAACCGGATATGTTCAAAAAACAATCCAGTTCCAGATCTCGTTATAATATATACGTGTACAAAATTTCAATATCTTAAACCGTTCCGGAGAAAACGTGCGGACAAAAAAAAGAGTTATAGACAGACCGACAGACAGAAATTTTTTTTTACTCTAATTTAAAATCTCGACGTTTCATGATATTCTAAACCTATTTCAATTAAAAAAAAAATGATTTTTTTTTATGATTACTATACTTCCAATCCACTAAGTGGATTTGGAAGTAACATGAATTTTGAGCAGCACTTGTTGCTGTTCTCATCGCAGCTCTCATCGTTAATTACAGCTTCAACATATTCGTACCCTAAAGTACAAGTTGTAGTCAACTTTGGACGGAATATCGTACCTTTCGCCTTTAAACTTAACTTACCGTATTAGATAAGACAAACGGGTAAGCTGTGTTGGTTTGTCACTTTTAAATAAAAATAATATCTGGTCTTAGTAAACTACCTAGCTTTAAAGGAACATTATTTTTAGGAAGTAATATATTCTGTTATATTATTTTTTGTTGTTTTCTTTCTGAATACTAGTCTCCAAACTGTGTTTAATGATTTTTTCCACGGTGTAACAAAGTCAAGAAAATTAGTAAATCCTAACAGAGCTACTTAATTTGTGATTTTTCCGTTTGTTGGTTAAAGTTAATTTATTTATTTGTCTCACTTAATTAGCAATGCCAAAATAACAATTAATTTTTCTCACTACCTAAAATGTCTTTTGCTCGAGTTATATTAAAAATTAAAATAAAACAGTGATCCTACTTTGAGAAACTTATGAGTTTTTAGTTTTGTTTCATCGCGTGTTCGAACCCCACATACAGCAAAAGATTCTTTCATCGTCAATAAAATTGTCCCCAATAAATGGTACAGAATGAACTATAAATTGTAAGATCCCATCTTTTTTATTCAGTGAAATCTATATCTTCTGGGCTTAAAATCACCACTGAGGGGATTTGGAACGGGGTTAGACTTTCAAATATTTTAATTTTTAAATATTTTAAAATACACGCACCGCTCTACAGAATCTAAAATTATTTTGACACATTCTCAGATATGTTCATGACGTCTATTCATGTTCAATAGTATATTATAAACAGTACATAACGTGATAACATGATATATGATTTCGATGGAACTTAAAGCGATGCTGCAGGATTCTATCGAAAACATTTAATTTATACAGTTTTGCAACACAAGATATAAGTTACTTGCATTAAGAGTATACGTGTCGGCATCAACTTTGTTAATTTACGATCGCAAAAACAATGAATTTAGCTTCATAAAAACATCTCATCCGACACCAATCATCTCACGATTTTTTTCTCATTATATCGATTTTTACTCTATTAGGAATAAATGATGGCCTGCCGATGGGAAAACATACATTTTATGGCATTATCGGCTAACACCATATGTAAATTGAAGATATTAAAATGTCATAAAACCGAGCACCATCTCTATGTCTGCATTATCCATTAATTTTTTACTGTTATTCAAATAGATGAGGATTCGAATAAGTGCTCATAATTACTGTACAGGGTGTTTGAAAGTAAAATGTTAAGAAATATGTGGGCACACTGGGTACTCTTAAAATGTACCCCTTGGTGTGTTTCCTCGACCAAAGTGCGAAGGCGTCCTAGCCCTAACAAGATAATTTTGACAAACCTCTTCTCTGTCGAAGGGTAGAGACTTTTGACTTGTTAAACATCTAATGGGCCAAGGACCGGCTGATTTATGCTCTTTCGGAAATATAGTATAATCCATTACATATTCCTCGCCTAATAATACAAAACTTCTGCGAGTAAAATGAAGAGGTGAGGGGGGTCGCTGTATTTCTTTGTATATGTCTAATTGTGATTGTCGTTACTTATCTTTTCATATCGAAATAGAAGTACACTCAAAACGGATTTGTCTCAGGATCAAAATGGATTTTTCTTTTGTGATTAAGAAAATTAAATATTAAAAGTGAGCAAGAGGCTTAAATTCTGCGTCACTAGCGACTACTGTAGCTACCCCGCACAAATTTTGTGGAAATTGGTTCCCGGTTAAATTTGCGGAAAGTTCAGTATGATATACTTTAGGTCATTTTGATTAAAAATCTACATGGTCACAGTGCTCAGAAATGGATAGACTAGAAGTTATCGAGCCTATAATGAGTAGAAACCGTGCTAATAAAATGCATTTTTTTTTTCCTTTTATATGTATTTATTTTATATTTATTCAAAATATATATAGCCATGAACAACATATGAATATTTCACAATGAAGCTTTCATACATATATATCCTCACAAACGCATTTCGTATGTGAGAATAAAATTATCGCAGATGCAATGATTAAATAATCTGTTCATTGAATGTGTTTAACAGCAGCTCACAAAACATGTGCAGAAACCATAGTACCCATTATCAATTCAGAAATATGATAGTTTTCACCCAAAGGTAACGTCATTTCCCGGTTGCCATCTTGGATTTTCATGTTTGACCTGAAATTTCAACTCGGTCTTAGAATATCCTCTTGTTATATTTTCGTAGCCATAGATATCGTTACTTTCCGGTCGTCATGTTGGATTTTCATTG
The DNA here is from genome assembly GCA_963583905.1 of Stenurella melanura. Classification (NCBI taxonomy): domain Eukaryota; kingdom Metazoa; phylum Arthropoda; class Insecta; order Coleoptera; family Cerambycidae; genus Stenurella; species Stenurella melanura. Next base: position 87,576,747 of record OY757309.1, read on the forward strand.
TTCTAACATCAGATTTAAACTCAGCAACCTCGGAAACCCTCTACTCCACTTTTAATTCAGATTTATGATATGTTTTGTTTTCGATTTTCCTACCCCAAGATATCGTAATTTTGCCGTCGCCATAGTAATCCAATTATCACTTCTCCGACTTCAGATTTAAATCCAGCGACCTCAAAATCCCCAAAGTATTGATTTTCAATTCAGGTTTATGATAATTTATAGTTTTAGATTTTACACCAAGGCAACGTAATTTTCCAGGTTCCATCTTGGATTTTCATTTTTCTGACCCCATATTTGAATTTAGCGACCTGGTAAACCCCTCGAGTACCCGTCTTCACGTCCTTAATAGCGGTACAGACCGAGCAACTCAATCTTTCCGTCTCAAGCAGTTTGCCTGTTGGGCTTTGACTGCCAAAATCAGTCCCATTTCAAAAGTTACATACAATTTATCCTCATTAATTATTATATTCATTTTTAACAAACCAAAATAAATAAAATCCTATTGGAAATATAATAAAAGGAAAAAAATTGCATTTCTTAGCCCGTTTTCTACTTATTATAGTGTATATTATAGTTATCGATAACGTCTAGCCTATCCATTTCTGGGCATTGTGACCATGGAGACTATTTTAGGCAAAATGTGTTAGTGGTAAATCTGTTATATACTATAAATCTGTTATAAATCAATATTGCTCCGTGAGCTAAAACATTCTCGAAGTAACAATGCTTCTATTTTGAATCATGAACTTCGAAATAACGTTAATGGAATGGGAGCATGGTTCTACGAAGGGGATATTGTAATCGTAGATAGGGGTTATCGAGACTCTACTCCTTTATTTCGAGACCTTGGCATTAATTTTCATTTAATGTTATGATATCAATACATGCTGTTCATTTACTTAACATTTATTGCATTGCGGGTGCATTAATTAACAGATTTCATCCTTTTGAGCTAACTACACAAATTCTGGAAAAATCGCAAGAGGTAAAGATAGTGCAGTCACGTGATGAGGCCGAAAATCTTCGATTGAGAAATGGCAACTGGGTTCTACTCAATCATATCCAGGTCCCTGAATTTCCCCGTTTAACTTTGGAATATTTAAAGAACTTAACAGGTATTTATCTTGTTCAATTATCAGCGCACATATTCGAGATAAACTTCAAAGAGAAGAATTAAACATAATAGAAATTGATGAATTCATTGAAGAATCCAATTTACTACGATTTCGAATTTGTTCAAGATTTCGATATATTGCGAAGCATATGTTGTAGGTAGTCTACAGTGATGAAAAATCCCTCGAAGATCCTCCGATGCTTGGTTACTACTGTACTTGTAAGTCTGGTGCCACGACATTAGGCACTTGTGCATACGTAGCAAGTGTTTTGTGGTTTCTTGGATACGCAAGATATGAGCCAAATATTCATTATCCATCTACAGCCTTTCTTAGTTGTATTGTTGATGCGGCAAACAGATTACCACCAGAAAATAACGACCCTGGTCTTAAAATACTTGAAAACTGAGAAACTGCACAACATATTTTCTTTATATCACTTATCATCTAATGCTATTTAAAATTCTTAGTTATTTTTCTTACACCTTCAATATTAGTTTTTGCTTATGAGTTCTAAACAGCCGTGTTGGAAAGAGACACTATTAGAAGATTTTGGAAAAAGAGAGCAACGGAACTAAAAGAAAACTTAAAAAATCCGCGATTATTTTATTAAACGAGGATAGATGCGTTTCTAATTATTCAATAGATTTTTGTACTAGTTGGTTGCCCATCCTTAGAGACGAAGTAATTAAAAATAATGTTACGGATTTCCACCTTTTAGGAAACACCCTGTATGAATTCGTGGGTTCTAAATAATTTTAACAAGAGATTAAACACTACTAACACTTTATTTAACAATTTACTGACTACAATACTTGTTTACTTAATAGTTAACCTCACTTTTTACCGAGCGTGTCACTTCTCAAATAAACTTCCCCTTCCGCACTTGTAATCGCGCCTTATATACTCCGAAATTAGCTCTAGATCAATCCAGAATCTTCTCCAACCATAAGCTAGAAAAGTCCTTGGCTCTTTCTAGAGCCTTTCCAGTCACCATCAGAGGCATAGGCGTACCATCTCCTTTTCCAAGGGGGTGTAATTCATAACACTGCCCCCTCCTTAAGCCTGATCGTCCCGATCAGGCAACTCAGAATCATCGATGTATTTCGCCAGCCTGTCCAAATGCACGATCTTCATCTTGGACTTTTTGCTTCGTTGAATTCGATAGACGACGTCATTAATTCGGGTAATAACAGTATACGGTCCATCCCAAGGCGGTTGAAGTTTCGATGACCTTCCTTTCTTCCGCTGTGGGTTGTACAGCCAAACCAGGTCTCCTGCCTTGAATCCTTCTGAACTACCCTTACGGTCATATCGAGCCTTCATTCTGTCACTGGCTATGGTGATTTGGTCTCTAACTAACTCATGGACGTTCCTTAGCCGTTCACTCACTTCATCTACATAGCTGTTCACAGGAAGTCGTTCTCCACCTGGTGTTCCAAACATCAAATCACATGGCAGTCTGATCTCATGTCCAAATACTACACGAGCCGGAGTCTGTTTTGTAGTTTCGTGGATAGCAGCTCTATATGCCATGAGGAAAAACGGTATGTGGAGATCCCAGTCACGTTGATTTTTATGAACGACTTTAGAGAGATGTTCTTTCATAGTCTTATTATGTCGCTCCACCATTCCATCTGATTGAGGGTGAAGGGCTGTCGTCCGTGTTTTGTGTATTCCCAATAACTTGCAGATTTGCTGAAATACCCCTGACTCAAAATTTCTCCCTTGATCTGAATGCAGCTCCAGGGGTACACCAAACCGACATATCAAGTTATCTACCAAGACTTTGGCGACAGTAACCGCTTCCTGGTTCGGAATTGCGTAGGCTTCAGGCCATTTACTAAAATAGTCCATGGCAACCAGTATGTACTTGTTACCGTCCTTGGTTACTGGGAATGGTCCGGCTATATCGATCGCAATCCTCTCAAAAGGGGCCCCGACGTTATATTGCTTCATTGCACCCCTACTTCTAGTCTGTGGTCCTTTACTGGCTGCACAAATTTTACAATTACGACACCAAGCTTCAACATCTTGACGACTATTTACCCAGTAAAATCGTTCACGTACTTTATTCAGGGTCTTGTTAACGCCGAAGTGTCCACCGGATGCTCCATTATGCACTTCTTGAAGTACTTTCGGTACTCGACACCTGGGAATCACTAGAAGCATAACAACTTGCTTCCCATCGGGGCTCTCCCATGCTCTTTTTAACAGCCCATTCATAACTCTAAGTGAGTCCCACTGTGCCCACAAAGCCTTCAATCCAACTGCTTTGTCCGAAACATCCTTCCACTCTGGTCGAGTTCCTTTTTCCTTTGCTCTCAATATAGCCCCAATCTCTGCATCGTTCAGTTGTTCTTGTCTCAGGGCTTCAGTTGTCCAATCATCCGGAACGTCTATTTTAATAGTGTTGACTACTCCCATGCCCTGCTGTTTTTCCACGTGGCGGCAGTGCTTGCAGTCGTCCTTGCATGGTCTTCTAGATAATGCGTCTGCGTTCTTATGAGATCTTCCTGGTCGATGCTCGATTTTAAAGTCGTACTGTTGCAGCCGTTCTATCCAACGAGCCAGTTGACCTTCCGGGGTTTTCAACTGCAACAGCCATTTCAACGCAGCATGGTCGGTCCTGATTTTGAAATGTCGCCCGTAGAGATACTTATGAAAATGGTCCACTGATTTGACGATGGCCAATAACTCTTTCCTGGTTACACAATAGTTTCGTTCTGGTTTGGAGAGCACCTTGCTGAAGTACTCGATCACTCTTTCCTCTCCGTTCTGAATTTGGGACAGCACACAACCAATCGAAGAATTACTGGCATCTGTATCTAAAATAAAAAGTCCATTCTGTTGTGGGTATGCTAGTACAGGACCAGTGCATAGACCTGCCTTCAATTTTCTCCATGCCGTTTCACACTCCGGTGTCCACTGGTACTGAACTTTCTCCTCTGTTAGCCGGTGTAATGGCTTCGCAATGTCTGCAAACCCTTCCACAAAACGTCTATAATAAGTGCAAAGGCCAAGGAAGCTTCGTACTTCATGAACGTTAGATGGCCTTGGCCAATCCCGTACGGCAGAAATTTTATCGGGATCCGTTTGTATTCCCTCTGAAGACACTACGTGCCCAAGGAATTTAACTTCTTTCTGAAATAGTAAACACTTCTTCGGGTTCAACTTCAGGTGTGCATTCCTTACTCGTCCAAATACTTCTTGAAGATTTTTCAAATGTTCTGTAAAGTCTCGTCCCATAACCAGCACGTCGTCAAGGTAAACCAGGCACGTCTTCCAGGTTAGCCCTCGTAGTACAAATTCCATCAATCGTTCAAACGTGGCTGGAGCATTGCAAAGTCCAAAAGGCATCACCGTAAATTGGTAAAGACCACTGCCTGCTGAAAATGCTGTCTTTTCCTTATCATCAGGATGAAGCCCAACTTGCCAATAACCGCTCCTAAGGTCTAACGTCGAAAACCATCGTGAGCCTGCCAATGTACTTAACGTGTCGTCAATCCGGGGTAATGGGTAACTGTCTTTCTTCGTCACATCGTTCAATTTCCGATAATCGACACAAAATCTTAACGTTCCGTCCTTTTTGGCAACCAAAACTACTGGCGATGACCAGGGACTCGTTGACTCCTCAATGACTCCATCTTGTAGCATCTTATCTATCATTGCCGAGGCTTCTTCTTGTTTTGCTAGCGGAAGCCTCCTAGGTTGTTGTCGAATAGCAGGTGAGTCACCAGTATTTATCCGATGCTGGACTATATCTGTTTTTGTAAGGGCCTCCGTACTTTTGGCAAATACTGAACTTTCCTTTTCCAGGAACTTGATCGCCTCCTCTCGTTCGTCCTTAGATAAATGCTCCAACTGGGAACTCAGCAAGGTTAAAACTTCCTGGTCTATATTTGTAGATGAACTTCCCTCTGTTTGTTCTTCGCACCTTGCTACCCACATAACCGGTTCATAGGAGCCAATCGGTTTGCCTTCTTTAATTGTTACTGCATGGGAATTTAAATTGACGACTCTAATTGGGATTTTATCTTTAGTCCGGGTTAAAGTTCTTGCCACAACAATATTGGTTAGGGACTTAATCGATTCGTCACCTTCCACCAGGCCAACACGGTAGCCTCCAGGATTTCCTTCCAAGGCAGCATCGATGATCTGTTCCGAATGAGCAGGAATCTTAATCGTCTTTGTTGTCAATAGCCTTGCTTTACGGAATTGGTCATCTGCAGTTGCCAGGATAAATTCCTCATTCCCAATTTTCAAGACTCGCTCCCCTACGTCAACAATAAACCTCTTCTCTTCCATGATGTCCAGTCCCAAAATGAAATCATCTGTAATGTCAGCCACAATGACCTTGTAATTGAATCTCAACCGTCCAACCTGCAGTTCCAAATTGACCTCTCCATGGACCGCAGCCCTGTCTCCCGTGGCTGTCCGAATAATTACTTCATTTTGCTTCTTCTTAATCTGCAAGCCTGATATAAACCCTGGCCGCACTATTGATGACGTAGCTCCTGTGTCAACAGTAAACACGCACTTTCTTCCATTCACATATCCTTGCAACAGCAGACTACTTGGAATTCTTCGCAGCTGGGAAATCTTTATTTCTCTGGGGGCACCGTGTTCCCTAGCCAGCACAGCCCCCTTAGTGCTGGCTATCTTTAGTTTTCCTGCTGCTCTTCTACATTTACAGCATTTACTCGTCTGTCTGAGTTCTGCTGTCGACAGTCTCGTTTCATATGTCCCATCCTGCCGCAGTTGTAGCATTTAAAACCCCCACTTGGCTTTTCTCTATTTTGTTGGTTTTCCTGTCTTCTTGGAGGATTGAATTTAGCCAGTAATTGACTGAACATTTTATGTATATCGGCCAACATAGGGTTCTGGTTCTCCTTTTCTGACTGCGATTCTTCCAGCGTCATAGCCCGTACTCTTGACTTTGGAGCATCCCTATAGACGGCTTCTACCTCTAGTGCATGCACCAAGGCTTCACTACTACTTTTATGTCGGGATAGCCTGAGGACTCGTCTGATCTCCTCGTCCCTTATCCCGTCTAGGAATGCCCCCACTGCCAATTGCTCTTTAAATTCTTTTGGCGCATTAGGGTATGCTAAGTGTGCCAGTCTTTCCACCGCAGCTTCAAATTCTTGCAAACTCTCTCCAGCTTTCTGAACGCGCACTTTCAGCTGGATCTGGTATACTTGAGCAAGGTGTTGGTCTCCATATCGTAGATCTAAGGCAGCTTCTAAAACTCTAAAATCCCGTTGTTGGTCCGCCGGAATTGTCTGGAGCAACTCCAACGCTTGGCCTCTTAAAGCCACGATTAATGCCTTAGCCTTCTCTTCGTCATTCCAATTGTTTGCACTCGCTGCTGCCTCAAACTGTGTCTTGTAAGTCATCCAGGAACTTTGACCATCAAAGGAGGGAATTTTTAATCGCTGGCCTGACGATACCAGTTGCTGGTTTCCTCTATCCCTCAACTGTTGTTTAAGCTGGTCAATTTCTCCTTCTACCTGGTGCATTTTCTCTTCAACCTTGTCTACTTTTTCTTTCACTTCGCTTACTTCTTGTTCGACTTTATTTTTAAGTTCTTCAGTGACGGCAAATATGGCACTCTGTTGGCCTTCTATAATTTTCCTTAGTTTTTCTCTTTCTTCTTGTTTTTCCTCTTGACGTCTTCGTTCTTGATCCTCAAAAATTTTCCTTAATTCTTCCTGACGTCGTTTCTCTTCTTCTTGACGTTTTTGTTCTTTTTCTTGTCGTTTTCTTTCCCGTTCTTCTTTCTCTTCCTGGCGCTTTCTTTCCTGTTCTTCTTTCTCTTCCTGGCGCTTCCTTTCCTGATCCATCATCATCTTTTGCATTTGGGCCATAAAGTCCTGCATTTGTTGTTCGGATGCCATGCTTCTGGTTGTTACCGGCATATAATTATGATAAAATCAACAAAATTTATTAATCACGTCAATATCGGTAATGGAACTGTCCAGAGAAATCGCAAAACAGTACGAGAAAGTCTTTTATTTAAACTACTGTCCAAATAGAAAAGTTCTAGAAAGTTCACGAAAATGCACTTAATAACTACACGAAAGTCTTGTTCAGAGTCTTTATCACTTAACCACTAATGTCCAACAAAAATGTTCTACAATGTCTAAAAACGCACTTGACACTATTTTCCTGTTCGAAATTAATCCTCGAACAATGTCCAGTAAATTAGTCCTCCCTGTGTTAGCACAAACTCCGAGAATACTGTCCCAGTCTTCTCAACACTTCCGGAAAATCCTCTTGTTAAAATTCCGCTTCCGACACCAAAATGTTACGGATTTCCACCTTTTAGGAAACACCCTGTATGAATTCGTGGGTTCTAAATAATTTTAACAAGAGATTAAACACTACTAACACTTTATTTAACAATTTACTGACTACAATACTTGTTTACTTAATAGTTAACCTCACTTTTTACCGAGCGTGTCACTTCTCAAATAAACTTCCCCTTCCGCACTTGTAATCGCGCCTTATATACTCCGAAATTAGCTCTAGATCAATCCAGAATCTTCTCCAACCATAAGCTAGAAAAGTCCTTGGCTCTTTCTAGAGCCTTTCCAGTCACCATCAGAGGCATAGGCGTACCATCTCCTTTTCCAAGGGGGTGTAATTCATAACAATAAGATAAATATAATTTAATGTCTCACGTGACTATGGAAATACATAAACAAAGAACTGTCATGGTTGACGGCCAAAAAAGTTTTGAGAACGGAAGTAGATTCTCTTCCGAAACGTTAACTACCTATAGCTTTGATTTTCAGTTTTTAGTTTATAACATTGTTCTAGTTTATATATTTTTAGATGTGAGACTTTTTGAAACAGTCAAGTACTCAAGAACCAACCTCTGTCTGATCCGTTTGGCGCAGAGGTTTTTTCATTAAAAATTTTTAAATATTTTTCAGTGGCAAAATACCCAATAAAAAGTAAGAAAATCTGAATATGCCACAAATAAACAATTACAGACAATATTTAGACACTATTAGATTTATATAAAGTATTTAGCAAAATTTTAAAATTAATTTTTGATAATTTGGACAAAAACTATACATAGTATCTGCAACCACAGGTTGTAAGTTTTCTGCTAGTTTCATCATATTCAGTGTCATTATTAATTTCTTAAAATCAATATTTTGGCTACTAGCAATATAGTATAGTGGATTAGGCCTAATAGGGATACCCCTACAAAAATCGCGTCGGGAGCTCTACCCCTGTGGTGATGAGGAAACAAGTTTACTCTTTGAATTACTTCTAAGTTACATATTGTAGTTTATTAAATCTGCAACACAAGGATGCATATACCAGTGTTAATGGAAACCGAGTTTAATGCTGTCTCGTCCGATGTACCCTCCATTTTCTGAGCATTGTTAGAATACCTTGAATACTACAGTCATTTTGCTTATAGTCCGCATGTTAAAGTTTATTTCATAATTACATCACTTTCCACTACCTAACCGAAAACTCGTATTCGGTGATGATTAGATATAAACAAGCTTTATTCCTTAGGCTTACGTACCTACATGTTAAATTCGCTTTAAATCTCGAGAACCAGTCGTAGTAAGATTTGGAATTTTTTCTGCTCTATTAACGTATACTCAATATACACAAATTGAAAGAATTACGGAACTTAACCGATGAAATTCTGAATTGCAGGACAATTTAAAAAAAAAGTTTTTCGTCATCTTTCTTGTGTTTTATATTTTGTATCACCCTGTGGATCCCTTTAAAATAATTTATATTTGGAATCAGCTGCCAATGAACAATCATTATATAATAAAATATACAGGGCGTCTTATTAGAATGAGTCACACGTGTTTCCATATTTTTAACTCGCCCTGTATAAAATACGCAAACTGGAAATTTCGGTAATTATGAAACGGTACATTTCATTTCAAAAATAATTTTCTCCAAATGTTGTTCTTTCAGCATAAACACATCGATATAAATAATTCACTTTGTGTTATTGGTGGTTTACCCTGTATATAAGCGCATATTTTTATCACAATATATTATCTGACGTTACTGGTTGATATTCGCAAAAAAAAATTAATCGAATCCTCCAATTGCCATGAATATATTTTATAAAAATAGCCACTTTTTAACTTTAACACCCTGTATCTCAAGAACTAGTCATAGGATTAGATTGAGCCCATGTTACTTTTAATCAAGACATCGAGATCTATAACATACTAAAAATTCAGAAAATTTAACCGGCAACCATTCTATATAAGAAAAAGTGCGTGATCCTTAAAGAAAATATCTTTTTTTATATTTTGTAGTTAAAGAAAAACAATTCTAAAACGACAACAATCCCGCTTCTCTGGAGAGGGTTGGTTAAAATAAATGGGAAAATGTTTAAAATAATTAGAAAAATTGTAAAAGTTTAGATATGAATAAATATTGTTACGTTGCAAAACCGGCTAATAGCCTAATGTTTATAAACTTAAAAGTAATAAATTTGCCTCAAACGCGATAGGATTAGCGACTTAAATGAAAACTAACATTATTTATGATAACACTGCGAAGAGTGTCCCATAGAAGGTGCAACAGTTATATAAAAAGTTCAATAGATTGGCGGAGAATGTGATTTTTAAAGTAATATTTGAGTATACTATTCATTTCCTAGTTGATTAAGGTAAGATTTGTGATTAGAACAGTTTTCGAATTATAAAAATGTGCCCAATATAATATTCCTTCAACTTATGTCAATTTGTACATGCTTTCAAGATGGCGGATGAAGACAAACTGCTGTCTAAAGATCAGTGTAGTTATTGTGGGAAAAATACCACTAAAAAACAAATAAAATGTGAAAAGTGCAGTAAAACATACCATAACAGCTGTGCCACAAGAGTTACTTGTTGCAGTGATAAATTAACAGGCAAAAAAATGGTAAACAAACTAAGTGACAATATAACCAACAGTGACAGTGAAAATGATGATCCTGAGGCAAATTACGAGGACATACTAAATGAAAATAAGCATTTTAAACATTTAAATGCAGAAATGGCAGATACCATAAGAAAACTGCAAGAGGAAAATTTAAATCTGAAAAGAGACATATTGTATTATCAAAGTAAAAAGGTATGCAACACAAATTCAATATCTACTGATGAAAATATAAACTCAAAAATAAAAAATTATATCGATGCACAACTGGAGAGAAAATTTACCATATTAAAAGAAGAAATAAATATCTTAAATATTAACAGTCGTAATTTGAACAATCCAAAGGAAAACAAAACACCAGAGGATGAAAAAACTAGTACCCCACAAAAACAAGAATTAACAAAGAAAAAAGTCTCAGCACCTGCTCAAATAAAAAAGTGTATCAATAATAAACCAGGGACTTCAAAACAAACAGAATTGAATGAATTGAGAGAAAAACAATTAAGTATCATGAATGATATAATTGCATTGGAACCCGGGACTCCACACAATCAAATATTCTCTGCTACCGGCACATCCACTAATAAGGAAAATGAAGAGGATTTCCTACAAGTTGATAACAGGAAAAAACGCAGATCCAACAACAAAAAAGATCAGGAAAAACAGGTTATACAGGGGAACGCGGTATCAGAAGATAATAAATTCTCGGCAGTAAAAATAACCAAGAGAACTTGGATTCACGTGTCAAAATTCCGCCCGGATGTATCGGCTGAGGAATTAACTGAATACCTGAACAAGAAATTCAAGAGAGATGACTTTCTCTGTTTTAAAATCAAACCCAAGCACAAATGGCCCAAATTTAGTTCGTTTAAAATAGGAGCAGATATATCGCTAGAAGAAATCTTATTGGATCCTAACTCCTGGAACTCAGGATTAACAGTTTGTAAATTTGATTTTTTTCTTGCAACACGAAACAAATTACTATTCGAGAGAAAAAACCAACAAAATGACGCGGATGCAAAATGAAGTGATTACAGTAATGCAATTCAATATTCAAGGACTTTTGAGTAAGTGTAATAATTTAAGTATCCTCCTATCAACACATCATGTAAATATATTGTGCCTCTCTGAACACTGGCTCAAACAAGAAGAAATAAAAAATACATTAATACAAAATTTTAAACTAGTGACAAGTTTTAGTCGTACAAATCATAGACGCGGCGGTGTTTGTATATTCGCGAAGGAAAATGTGGACATTAGAGAAATACCTTTTAAAGACAGTATTGAAAAAAAATTTGAAGTATGTATGGCTGAAATGAGTAACTCAAATATGAAAAACAAAATAAATATTATCTCTTTATATAGAACCCCTGACAGTGATGTAAAAGAATTCATTCACAGTCTGTCCTTGTTACTGAATAAAATTTATAACAAAAATGATTATTATATAATATGTGGTGATGTTAATATAAATTTTTTGGATGATAATATATACAAAAATGCCTTAGTCAACCTCCTGTTAGAATTTAATATAAAACATCATATTCAAGAAGCTACTAGACTAACAGAAACTTCGATGACCTGTATAGATAATATATTTTCAAACCTCACAGAGCGGGATGTGACAATATGCACCACATTCTACTCTGATCACACGTCTCAAATATGCTCATTTGATGTTCCATATAAAAAACTAAATAGTATCGAATACACTTATAGAAGGAACTTCAATAACAGTAATATAGAAATATTTCAAAGTATTCTATCTCAAGAAAACTGGTCTGAAATGTATAATGCAGACACGTTTGATACAAAATTCCATGCGTTCTATAACACGCTAATTTATCATTACAACTGTGCATTTCCAGTAGCTAGAGTAAAAACAAGTAATACAAATAAAACATGGTACAATTCACAAATAAAGGCAATGCATGACCAACTCTGTGAAATGGAAAAACTTCATAAAAAATTAAATAATCCACAGTATACGGCTAGATACAAAGAGTTTAAAAAATTATATAAAAATACTATTGACAATTTTAAAAAACAAAGAAATGATCATAGGATTGGAAATGCACAGAGTATGACACGTGAAAGTTGGAAAATCATAAACGAACAAAGAAATACTGACACAAATCACACTATAACTGTATTCGATAGTGATGGAAACCCAATAAATAATTCTGAAAAAAAATGTAACTTGTTCAATGAATATTTTATAAACCTTTCTCAGAATTGCCCTAAACCAAATTTAAATAGAACAAATAAATATAATTCACCTGTAAGTTTATACCTAAAGCCAACAACTGCTACTGAAGTTGAAAATCTGTTAAACAAAACAACTCGAAAAGCTGCTGCAGGCATTGATGAACTTCACGGCAAAGTCGTTAGATCTGTAAGTAACCAAATTGCTCAACCACTTTCATACTTAATAAATCAATCTTTTATCTCTGGAAAATTCCCTGAACCGTTAAAGGAGTCAAAATGTATTCCAGTTTATAAAAACAAAGGTACAAGAACTGACATTATTAATTATCGGTCAATCTGTGTTCAAAGTCAAATAGCAAAACTTTTTGAGGCATCTTATAGTGTAAGACTAACAAACTTCCTAGAAACCCACAATTTGCTTAACAAAAATCAAAATGGATTTAGGAAAAAAAAGTCCACGAATACAGCCATCCGACAATGTCTTGAGTTTATCCACGCAGCACTAAATGATCATAGTAAAGTTTTGGGTCTTTTCTATGATTTTAGCCGTGCTTTTGATACTATTGACCACAATCTATTAACCCAAAAGCTATATAACATTGGTGTTCGAGGAGTCGCACATGAATGGGCTGTGTCATATTTACAAGACAGAACACAAACAGTGACATTGGATGGTAGAAAGTCTGTCACCATGAAAAATGAACTGGGGGTACCACAGGGCTCTATTTTAGGTCCGTTATTTTTCATTATATTCATAAATGACATAACTGAGATATGTGATGCGTCAAGTAATATCGTGCTCTATGCAGACGATACAAATATACTGTTAAAAGACAAAAATATACAAGATCTTGTAAAAAAAAGTAATGATGCATCAAACGAAATTTTAAATTACACATTAAACAATGGTCTCATATTAAATGCAAACAAAACCTTTTACATGCAATTTCTACCAAAAAATATCACTCCAAATTACAATCTACCTTTAAAAGTCCAAAACATAAGTATACAAAGAACAAGTACTATAAAATTTTTAGGGTTAAACATAGACCAAAAGCTAACATGGGAACCGCATATAAATGAACTTTGCTCAAAGATAAGTACAACATGCTATATAATAAAGCAATTAAGAGACACTATAACGCGTAATGTAATAAAACTTCTTTATTATGGACTGGTAAACTCAGTATTACAATATGGTTTAATATTTTGGGGCTCATCATCTCATATGGGAAAAGCATTCACAGCACAAAAAAAGATTTTACGTTGTATGAATAAATCTCATCCACTTTCAAGTTGTAAATCGTTATTCAAAATGTATGGCATTCTAACATTACCAAGTTTGTACATTTATCTATTACTGTTATATATAATTGAGAATAAAAATTTGTGTATAAGAAATAATGAAGTGCACTCATACCACACCCGTAGAGGCGAAGATATATATCAACCCTACTCGAGACTGTCAATTGGCCAACACTCTCCAGAGTATATGGGTATAAAATGTATGAATAAAATCAATCTTGTGATAGAAGTAAAGACTGTTAAAGATATCAAGACTAAGGCACATAACATGTTATTAAGTAACACATTCTACACTGTGAATGAGTTCTTTCAATACTGTGATAATAATAAAGCAAATCTGAATATTATATAAATGTAATATGTCATTATATTTTGTTTATTTGTCTGTATACATTTTTTTTAATATGTTTTTTCATGTAACTTTTAAAGCTCAGATTTTTATCGTAATGTAAAGCTCTGACAGAAATATTATATTTTCATGACTAGTCTGATAAGTTAATACCTTTGTACTGTATAAACTTTTATGATGAATAAAATACTTTACTTTACTTTACTTTACTTTGTATAATTTTAGCGAAACTTCTTCATATATACAGTAATTACAATCACCACATAGGACTGATTTTATTAACTTAATCATACTGGACTTTACTTAGACTTCAATTTAATTTTTTACCTTAACTTTAATTTCCTCATCATAGAGTACCCTGTTCCATTACTGTTACAGAGTAATGGAAGTTTTTGCTCGAGCGAGGTAGGTAATATCATGATGAAACGTTCTCTATATAGATTATTGACATTAATTACATTTCATTGTCCTTTTCTAGCATTATATCATGGTTTTCTTAGTACAAAACTAATAAATATCATGGCATGCGCCGAACAGGTTGCACCAGACCTATTGTGCGTTTTATGCAATTAAAAATCTCCCTGCAATTTAAGTGTCACGAGTTCTTTGTGACTGCTCAGCTTTTGAAATGCTATGGTAATTTAACTGTAACATCTTCCATGTTATCGTTTGTGGCCTGGCTTTCTAAAGATAATTAGTATCTTTCCTGCAGGTTACTGACTATATATCACCACTAACATACCATACGGAGCTGTCGCAAAAATGGACAATCATTTTATCTCTCTCTGAATTCGTAATTAAAATAGCATTTGTTATCGCATTTTTACTTCACTCTTGACTAAGATGATTAATTTATTCCTTCACAGGAAACATATTATTATGTGTATGTACAAGTGTTAAATATTCATTATTTGGTATAAGGCTAAAATTATTACTACGATTGTAGACTGTAAATTCTATACAGCTTGAAACACCCAAATGGAATTAATTCAGTATTTCAATGATTGCACATATTTACAAAAAATCCTGAGACTCGTTGATTTTGGATTCTGAAATGATATTCTGCAACGTACAAATTATCCCTAAATTCAACCCCCTTTGAGTGGTAATTGCAACCCCTAAATTTTTAAATGGGAAATGGCTTGTGAGACCTCATTTGAAAGGCCTTCTCAGTCTCTGTTAAAAAATGCTATATTTATAATATTTACTGCAAGAAATTAACTGTCTGCTTGACGAAATTCGCTACAACAAACGAAAAACATAGAAACTTAAAGGCGTTTTGTTCTTGCAGGCTAGCAAAAACAATTTCGGTGTATTTTTCCAACATTATCAACTAAAGAGAAGACATAAAGACATCAACATTCTTCACAGCTGATATTGCGAGTCTTATTGGAAACGCCGTGGCGATTGAAAGCAATAAATAGTTGTCAGTGTTTTGCGTATTGTTTTAGTTTTGCTAACATTAATAATCAGAAAATAATAATTTTACAGATGGTTGGTTACGGAGATAGAATACGATCACAGGACGAAGTTGCTGCCTATTTCAAGAAAAAGTTCCTGATTTGCCTCCTATATCCCAAGGTACAATTACCAAAATTGAAAAGCAGTTTCCAAAATAGACATATACGGCAGATAAAGAAAAGATCCCAATGCCAAGTACACAATTACACCTCTGGTGCAGTAGCTATATAATTTTTCTCAGTTCCATAATTTTTTGCAGAGAATGGTCCGTCTTTCTTTTCTGCAACAGATGCCATTAAAATGTCAATTTTTATTAAGAGTGGAGTTAGGTGGTTTGGTTGCGAAGCCGACGATATACTGCTTGAGTTTGAGGAAAACCCACATAATTCAAGTCAATAAATAGCTTCAGCATTGAATGTTTCTGATTTCCCAATAGGGTGTGTGCACTATATAACAATTCACTTCAAATGATGCATTAATATAGTAGAATAGAATAGAATACATTTATTAATCCAAATGACATAGGACAAGTCAATAAACATATTAGTAAATAATCATTAAAGAACATTATACAGGGTGTTTGGTGCATCGTGTTCCAAATTGAAATGGCCGACAGAAAGGGTTAGCTACTATCCTTTCAGGCCCCTTAACACTTCCCATGCCCTGCGGGATTTTTCACATTTTTATCTTTTTTATGAGAAAAATCCCAAATTCTACATTTAAATTCAAATTATAAAAAAAGTATTAGGCGTAGACTGCGAATTTCATTTTTATTTTGATGTGTATTGTTGAAGGGTTCTTTTAAATCTAAAATTACTGGCATCAGTCATCTAGTTGTTTTTTTATTTACTCGCAAAGTTTCGGAATAGGTAAAATTGAAATTTAGCCTTAGAATTTACATGGCTATAAAAAAAAAGCTCAAAGCGACCGGGATCTTCCAACTCCCTCAAAAATTCTCTAGTCTATACTTTTGCTAATGATGTGCCACATGTCATAAAAATCTTTTAATAACTTCGTGAATTTGCTAAATTAGTGAATCGGGTCACATAAGGCTAATATTCAAAATTCTGAATAAAAAATTATTTTTGCTTAAATTATGTATGGGAAACAGGTAAAATCTGTTATCTCACTCTTGCGAAGTAAAATCTATCTTTAGTCTCTTTCTGTTCATGGGTTTTACTTGAAATGAAGAAACAATTACATTTTTATCATTTATTAAAAATTTTTAAAAATCTTGCTCAAAGTGTTGGCCTCTGTTGCGAATGTAGGCCCGACACTTGCTTCGTATTTCAACAGTTGTTGTATGAAGTCGTATTTCCTCCCTAATTGCACCGAAAGCCGTTTTTATGCGTTGGACAAGTTCCTCCCTAGTCGCAACCTCCGTCGCGTAGACGAGCTCTTTGGCAGGTCCCCAGACATAAAGATCCAACGGAGTTAGGTCTGAGGAACGTGGAGGCCATTGAATAGGGCCATCCCGCCCAATCCATGCATACTCCTATAGTTTTTGAAAAGGACGGCTGTCCCGCGCACTGGCGATTGATTGTAAGAGAATATCTAAACAAGGTGTTCCTAAATGCGTGGATTGGGCGGGATGGCCCTATTCAATGGCCTCCACATTCCCCAGACCTAACTCCGTTGGATTTTTATGTCTGAGGACGTGCCAAAGAGCTGTACGCGACGGAGGTTGCGACTAGGGAGGGACTTGTCCAACGCATAGAAGCGGCTTTCGGTACAATTAGAGAGGAAATACGACTTCATACAATGACTGTCGAAATACAAAGCAGGTGTCGGGCCTGCATTCGCAACAGAGGCCAACACTTTGAGCAAGATTTTTAAATTTTTTTAATAAATGACAAAAATGTAATTGTTTCTTTATTTCAAGTAAAACCCATACACAGAAAGAGACTGAAGATAGATTTTACTTCGCAAGAGTAGGATAATAGATTTTACCTGTTTCCCATGCATAAGCAAAAATAATTTTTTATTCAGAATTTTGAATATTAGCCTTATGTGACCCGATTCACTAATTTAGCTAATTCACGAAGTTATTAAAAGATTTTTATGACATGTGGCACATCATTAGCAAGAGGATAGACTAGAGAATTTTTGAGGGAGTTGGAAGATCCCGGTCGCTTTGAGTTTTTTTTTATAGCCATTTAAAGTCTAAGGTTAAATTTCAATTTTACCTATTCCGAAACTTTGCGAGTGAATAAAAAAACAACTAGATGACTGATGCCAGTAATTTTGGATTTAAAAGAATCCTTCAACAATACACATCAAAATAAAAATGAAATTCGCAGTCTACGCCTAATACTTTTTTATAATTTGAATTTAAATGTAGAATTTGGGATTTTTCTCATAAAAAAAAGATAAAAAGTCGATATGAAAAATACCGCAGGGCATGGGAAGTGTTAAGGGACCTGAAAGGATGGCAGATAACCCTTTCTGTCGGCCATTTCAATTTGGCACACGATGTACCAAAAAATCGTCCACCGAATAAAATGCATTAGCCACAAGAAATGTTTTTAAAGTTGACAAATTTTTTTTTAAATATACAATATTTTTATATTTACATTTAATTTATTATATACTACTGATCCCATATAGTAAGGGTTAGATTTGTATAATTCTAATCTATGCATATCGTATTGCAAATCTGAGCCATGACATGTCGAATAGTTGTGAAATATATTTTGTTGACTAAATTTATCTATATTTTTCTTTACAAATTTTAATATTTCAAAAATGTACAAACTAGGCAGGGTTAAAATTTTATTTTCGACAAATGATGTTCTACAAGATTCCCTAATATTCATTCCAAACATGGAACTTATGGCTCTTTTTTGCAATACAAATACTCTGCTCGCAGATAGTACGTCTTAAGAGTGTCTAAACTGGTGATATGGCGCAATCGTTTTAATGCAAAACAATTACTTGCGCAATTATTGCATATATAGGCAACATGTGTCTTCCAATCTAGGGATAGATCTATATTCCTAAAACTTTATGTGATGTTACTTGCTGAATTGATTTAGTGTTGTGTTTAATTAATACACTCGATGTATATTTTTTTCCAGTAGGATGAAATTGCATAATAAAAGTTTTATCCTGGTTCATTACTAGTTTTTTATTGCTGAAATAATGAGATAACGTGTGTAGATTTGAATTAAGTTTGCTAGTAGCATTATGTGTTTCCTTATCACTTGCAATAATAGTAATGTAGTTCCTCAGATTTAGCACCGAGAAAATCTACAAACTGTTTTCTGTTGTTTAGGTACGATTTTAGGAGTTTATTACACAAGCCTCGTATACCATAACATTCAATATTTTTCAAAAGAATGTCATGATTCACGAGGTCAAACGCTTTAGAAAAATCTATGAATAACGCGATGACTTTTTGTCCCTGCATCAAGTAATGCATAAATATGAAAGCCTGAACGCATTCATATTAATCATATGAGATTAAAATAAATATTTAATAAACAAATCGACCTAAAATTCAAATATTTGAATTATTTCGAAAACATCATGTTACGTCATACATCTTATGTGTGAAGTTAGCAACGCTTTGCTGGCAACGCGTTGCTAACTTCACACACATTGATAGATATAGAAGAAGACGTCACGTGGCGTCAACGGGAGACAACGGAAATAAGTTTTGAGCCAATGTTAAAAGCAATTAGTCAGATATTACTAATGTCCTTAATATAAGTCATAAATATGAGTGGAGTAGCAAATAAGTGGTGTTTTGTGCCAACATGCAGAAATACTTCTGTAAATTAATAACTTTATCATGAAGAATGAAATGATTTGAAGCAGAGAATCGCAATGTTCCCAAATCGAAATGGGCATTTTATTGTTGTGAAGATCATTTTAATGTAAGTACAATTTATTTGTTATTATCACGGTAGAAACTAGATATATACTTCCCGTAGAATTATGCTTATAATGATATGATATGTATTTTGAATTGAAACTAATAATCTAATTGCTTAGTTATATTTAACCCTATGAACTCCCACCTGTGTTACATATTATTACAAGATATAAATATACTTCTTTTTTATTTTCAGCTTGAGGAAGACATGAAAAATTACATGCGATACAAACTTATGGGAGGATATATGATTTTGAAGGAGGATGTAGTTCCACGCATATTTACCTACCAACCAGAAACAGAAAGAGATGCGCCTGCACCAGAACAATCTCTCCCTTTAAAACGGCAAAGAGTACAGTTAGTTGAGTAGGCTTTAATGCAATACACGAATTCAATTATATTAGAAGATGTATCACCCGTTACAGATTGTCATCAATCCAAAAGCACTGAGTAGGTCAGATTAAACGAACATGTGATGAAACATGTTTATCAACAAGATGATATTCAAATTGTGCTGGCTAAAAATATGGAAACGATATATAATGAACAGGAATATTTATCACCAGTTGTAAATTTTGATCAACCCAGTACGAGCACTGATCAGATGCAGACAAACATGTGTTAGAACAATTTTATCAACAAGACATAGGTCAAATTATACAGACTAAAAGTGTGGGGGTGCAGGCCAAACCATTCTTTCGTATTAAATATGTGACATGTAAAATTAAAAGTGATGTAAGACACAGAGCTTCCTCAACAGGAAAATGTTTCGTATCCAATGATGTTGTTAACTTCACCAATAAATAATAAATAATATTAGTCCAAATAAAAAGTTTTTATTCAATCAAGTTCAGTTCAGTTCAGTGACATCATCAAACTCAAAACTTATTTCCATTGCCAAGTTAAATTGAGAGGGTGAAGATGGTAATGCGTTGCTGGCAACGCGTTGCTAACTTCACTTAAGTCGTAGAACGTGTTCTTGACAGATTGTAGATTGACATATATGATGAATGATGTCACATATCTATAGGATATAGGTTTGCCCTTTTTGCTGGCGAATATTTAATTCAAAACTAAATTTCTTTTAAAATTACTTAAAAACTTTTAGTTTAACAGTTATAGAATTCAGGTTATCCAAAGAGTGCAAAGATTTCATTAATATTTTGACACATAGCTTTTCTTTTAGTTCTCATAGAGAGTTCTTTCTGCTGTTTGCAAAATCCTATAAGAAATATGTTTCAATACAATTATAAGCAAACAAATAATAATTCACTTTTAAACAGGCATAGAGTATATAAGCTCCGATACTAGTTAGCTGATAGGTGAAGATCTGTTGTTTTTATCAATCAATGTTCAACATAATTATTTCATATGTATTCATAGAAACTGTCTTGGTTTTGCGTGAAACAACTTTATGAGTGGCTTTGTGTCTTTCTGATGAGCTCCAGAATAAGGGCGAAAAACGTTCCAAGGAATGCAAAGATTATATTAATATTTTCACACATAGTTTTTCTTTTAGTTCTCATAGATAGTTGAATATACTTCAATAGAAAATGTTTTGTCCTTTTTTACTCTTCATGGCCATGTTAATCTTCAAAACTGTCGCTGCTGGACTAACGAGAATCCGCACTAGATGAGAGAATTACATTTATGGCAATTTGAATGGAGATAAATATTTTGCTCCGCTTTCAATTTATGTCGTGCCAACTTTGGCAAATTTATATCCTCAAGCAAACCCTCAATTTCCAGCAGATGTAATATGGTTCCTGCAGGATGGAACACGACCACATTACCGAAACGATCTCCGGCAATACCTCGATTCAACAAATCAGTGCATAGGGAAAAGAGGATCGCTAGAATGACCAGCATGTTCTCCTGATCTTACACCCTTAGATATATTTCTATGGGGATACGTGAAAAGTATGGTGTACAAAACTAAGTCACGCGATATAGCCGACTTCAGATGTTGGAGAGCAAAATACTTCTAAGAGTTTTTCATAAAATCACTCATTATCAAGCAAAATGGATTAGTGAAAGTTCATAATAAGCTCGCAGTGGATCAAAACTTAAACTTTGGCTGTTCGGAAAAGTTATATATTGGAGGACTGAACGGAACGGGCATTATCGATTATGGCTGCATATCCAGTTTTAAGTTTGTAATCGAACAGCAAGTTGAAAAATTTCTAACGAACGATCTCCGTAAATCACCCTGTATACATATTTTTTAATATCATTACTTTTAACCTCTATGGATGTCAAAGGGTTCCTTTCACCAAACAAATAAGATCCTGAAAACTTCATCTCATAAGACCACTTTTGAATAGTGCCAACAAAAACATGGGAGCTTATGGGATGGGATATGCAAAGAAAAACAAAAAATTTAAAAAAAGCCGCAGTGACTCGCTATTACAGACTCCTTTCCGCGTATTTAAAAAAAATTCATGTCGATATCTCAAAAATTGAGCCTTAGAGCGAATTTTGTCCATTCTGTCATACCGAGCGCCGCGCCGCCGCCGTCGTGTTGGGTTACTACATGTTAAGGTGGCCATTCTCTAGAAAGAGACATCCGATAGGGAAACATTTATTATTTCTGGCCATAACTTTTTTTTCTTAGTACGTATATTTAAAAAAAACTACAAGACTACCTAAGTAGAACCATAATAATACCATTACTATGAATTTTCACTAAATAATTTCAGTGGTTTGCAAAATAGTTTAATTTAAAACTACGAAATATGATGATTAGCATAAATTTTAATTTTAAACTATTTTGCAAACCACCGAACTTATTGAGCGAAAATTCATGGTAATATTCTTATTAAGGTTCTACTTAGGTAGTCTTATGGTTTTTTTAAATATACGTACTAAGAAAAAAAAATTATGGCCAAAAGTAGTAAATATTTCCCTATCGGATGTCTCTTTCTAGGGAATGGCCACCTTAAGATAATGTACTGGAATGGTTGGAGAACGTGGAAATATCCCGCAAATCCTCAACCGCCACTGTTTTTAATTAGACATATATTACAAAACTACTTAGCGTGAACTTTTCAAATAAAATACGTATATAATAAATACGATTGGCACCAGCGATAATCACTTCTTAATAATTACTGCACCTTGTTAAAAAATCTAATCCTCTTCCTCATTTAGATTCAGTTAATGTATTACAAGAAGATTATACGATTTTTTCACTTACTGCCTTATGCCATTGCATTACACAGTTTATTACGTTCATCTTCAAGCACGAGCTCGCACAGTCGCCAGCTTTTGTCCACGTCTGGTATAAACCATGATGCCTGAAAAGATGATTTTATACAATTTGATGAAACGTAATATGCATGCCTTACAGAATGACGCATTACAGGTATACTTATTAAAATCCGTGATTCGCCGTTTGTAATATCAAATTCTCATTTTCTGGTGAATTTAATTTTATTGTCGACGATAAAAAGTCTGTTAAACTGTTTTAATTACAAGTTAATGATAATACGTGTACGTAATACGATTTAATGAAATGATTGCGCATATTCTCTGAAAGTTAATTATGCATCAAGTCATGAAGTTGACCTTAGAATATCATTAACAATTATTTGAAGAAAATATAAGTAAATAGTGTTTATTACATGATAGAAATTAAAATAAGTATTACCGACGATTATCATACCATAAACAAAACTCGTAATCTCGATTACGGCAGTTATATTGCTTGAAATGAAAAGTGGACTTACTTAACTGCAAGTTAATAGTAATGGTATTTACATTATAGCTAGTATTTAAATGCAGATTACCTAGTCTAGGAATATTAATGTTGCTACTAAACTGGCGAGGATTTCATGAAAAGTTGTTCTGAGAGGTCGCAAAAATTCTATCAAGGGCATCTCTTTTCAGACGAATGTCTCAGGTTAAACCGTTACTACTGTCATTTGATTGTTACGTCAGGTCCCAAGTTTAAGTCAGTAACTAAGTTTAAGTGGTCTCACAAGAATAAATCTGTTTACTTATATTAGAGACAGCTTCACAGGGCATTTGCTGTGATTACAATCTGGTCAACTAAAGACCAATGAGTAACTTAATTCTATCATAATTTACCACTCTCAAAATTTAAAACTAAGGTCTTACTCCGTGCATCCTTCTAGTAAATTAGATACACTAAACTGACGTAAGTATACACAATCACGCACATTACTCTGATTTAGGCATTCACTGCACTAACTCGAAAGGTGTGGTCCTCTTGAGTCTTCCTAATATCCCTGCGTTGTCTAGGAGCTGAATCGCCTCGACATTTACATGTTGATGGAGTTGCTGCTCATGACTCCTGGTAAATTTGGTATCAGTCTATTCAAGAGTATCCATTCCCAAGTTCCGATTTATATTACTATTTCTGATATACCAAGGAGCATCAACAATATTCCTCAATACTTTGTTCTGGTACCTTTGTATAATTGGGATGAAAACTTGTCTAACGCGGCCCCTCAACTGTATACCATATGTTCATATAGGTTTGAGTACTTGTTTATATAGCATAAGCTTATTATGCAGGGACAGAGAGGATTGTTGTCCAATCTTCCAATACATTTCCCTATATTTGATTCAGAGTTCAGGAACTGTTAAACATATAAGGCAGGCCTTATCTGTTTAACAGGAGCCTTCCAGCGAAGCCTGGCGCCAAGCGTTTTGTCAAGGTATTTTGCTGTAGTTGCAAATGGAATTTCAGTTCCATTTATGCTTATGGATACATGCTGTGTTGTTTTATTTGTAAAATTTATATGAGCAGATACAGATTCCTTTAGTTCCTTCACCTATTTGTCCAGATATGAATTCTATTTATTGATGTCTGTAATTTTCCAGCTGCTTCTTCATGGCTATTCTACTGCTAATATGGCAGTGTCATCTGCGAACGTAGCTATGGTATCATTTTCTAGTTCAGGAATATCACTCGTGTACATGAGATATACGACTGGTTCAAATGCACTTCCGTGTGGCACTCCTGCTTTAATTCTCTTAAGCTCAGAACTGTCTTCATCTTGTTTAATTCTAAAATGTCTATCTGATATGTAAGACGCCAAAATATCAGTAAACTGTTTGACAGATTCATCTTCATTTTATATTTTAATCCTTTGTGCCACACCTTCTCCACTCAATCGCAGCCTTCCTTCCGATTCATCAATTGGGGAATATTGCATCTAGAAAGTTTCAAATGAGGACTGTACAGCGTGGGGAAGAGACATCTTATTGAAACCAAATTTGATCGTACAGAATATTGTTATTAAATGGAGCATAGATTTGGATTGGTTGGACTTGAAGAAAGTGTAAGTAGCTTTCTTTGGTCAGAGTTCTTTCAAAGGAATATATTTTCTGGGGATGTTAAGTATGCACCTTCTACGTCCGATGTGGAGTCTCCGCCGCTCAGTACCTACAATTGTGTATGCTGATGCTACCATTTAGACAGAGGGTCATACAACCAAAAAAAATAATTTAATGGAGCTGATTTGCTGCCAAATTTTACAGAACATGTGAATGATGAGGAATCTACTATAGAATTTGTGCCAAGTGTGCCTACCAGATGTACGACTTAAATTAATACCTAAGAAAACACATTTATCTTATTACAGTGTAACACAACGTTCTGTTGTGTTGAAATTTATCAACACAGCGTTCATACTCTCTTTCATGTTCTGCGATTCATACAAAATATCGCTCGGATATACACGGCGCAGGTGCGATAGAACCCGCATCCGGGAGTGGGGACTCGCGAATTGGATAGAAGGAACAACTTCACTTTCCGTTTCGGTTCGTTTAGGTGAGACTTTTCTAATTTTTATTTAAAAGTTTTGGAATTATTATAGCAATCCTATAATACTTTGCTCAAATTTTTATTTTTATGTAGTTATTTTGGGTTAATATTGAATTTTAAGCTGCCATTTAGTTGAATGATTATAGTACATTTAAGGTTAACCTAGCGGTCAATAGAAACGACTTGCTAGTGGATTGTCGCAGCGGTAGTTTATTTAATTGTTATGGACAAATTCTGCTGGATATTTTGCGTTTAGATACTGCGGATAGCAATCCGATTATATTATCATTGTTGCCAGTAACTTAATATCTATACTTAACATATTTTTTTTTTGTATTTGGGATCGCTCTGGAATTCTTTGTTAGATAGTCTCATTTCACGACTAATATACCAATTGCAAATTATTAAATTTATTAAAATACGAGACGTAAAGTCCATTCCTTTAAATTTAATTGGAGATCATCTCCAAAATTTTATATTTTCTTATTTTATTTTTCTTGCTTTCTTATCTTAATATCTATTGCTTTTTTTATTGGTCCTCAACCATTTTCTTCTTAATTTAGTGCTTAAATTTTACAAATTCTGATTATTTTGTAGTTTTTATCAAATTCGTGACCTTGGCCAAACCATATGATATTCAATTTTTTTATTATTTTCAACAAGTTTTAAAGTCAATTAATAATTTATTTAGAGTCATTTTAAATTTAAATCACTAATTTTTTCTACTTTGTAATTCAACTTAATTTGTAACAAGTGGTTCCTGATTTACCACTGAATCTAGACTGACCAACCCTGGATCAATCATATGGTAGTTTTGCTAATGTCTGGACGAGAATTATAATTGGCTGAACATTTCCAACTTCATGTCATCCTGGAACTTCCTCGTTAAACCGGACAAACAATATAAGTTCTCAATCTCAGGTATCTGTGGCCATCTTTAGGAACTGAAACATTGAAACTCCGCACTCGCCGCCCAAAGTTACGTAAGCAATGACCTATCATCATAGCTTTTCTTGATGAGAAGAAATAACTGTAAACCAGTTGATCTTCTCAATTTTACAATTTTTTTTTCAAACGAAATTTGTTTTCTCTTAATAAAAATAGTCACTCTAAGTATTATATTCTTTTATTGCAGTAAATTTTAGATCATTTTTAATTAATACACTTCATTGTAAAGACTTTGTAAAGTTTAACTTGTTGTTAATATATTGTTATTTAAATTTGTTTGTTTGGACTGTTTTCTCCTAGTTCCGTTGCAGAAATACAATTTTCTGTTATTAGATTAATAGTTGAATACGCTGGCGCCCTAAAGGTTTTTGTTAATGATCTGACAAAAAGAAAAAACAATTTGGCACATCGCACCTTCAACCAACTACTGAGCTAACTGGTTGCTACGGTCACTCAGATTTTCTCAGCAGCCAAGTGAGAAATTTTTGGATACAACTGCAAATTTTCCTAACCATCCTTCTTCTCTTACAGTCTGTATTAAATTTTGATCAAATTCTATATCACTAATAGAAGATTTCTTAGTGCCACAAGCATCCTTAAAAGTAGCAATTGAATTCAGATATTGAACCCCAGGGCACTTCTTTCAAAGTACTATACAGATTTTTCACACCCACATTTGCCAGTTGAATCACCTGTTAATCTGTATGATATTAAGTTTAATATAACATTGAAGCTAGTTTTATAGTAATCGTGATTAGCAGACACTTTGTTGACTTCCTTATATCTCTAATTTCAAGTTTTTTTTATTGCCAAACCAAGCTTGAATGTATTATTAAACTCTCAATGAACTGTAATTAGCCGACGCGATGCCGTTAGAGAAAAAAGTGCTGAAGCCTCATTTTTTTTACCCGAAATTTTTTGTGGCATATGGGACACATAATGGCGGAGGTCCTAAAATGCGAAAGGAGACAGAAAGAGTCCTACTAGGGGAATACACCAGGACAGAAACAAGCGAAAAATTTCATTAGTTTTTCGACAAAGAATGCCACAAAGCTTCTCAAACTCGAAAAATCCAACTTAAGGCTGATAGCAAGCCTCTTGACAGGCCATTGCCCCTTAAAATATCATCTTAATAATGTTGGCAAGGCAGACAATGATATGTGCAGATACTGTGATACTTAAAACAGATTCTTTATAGGATTTTGCAAACAGCAGAAAAAATAACTATCTATGAGAACTAAAAGAAAAACTATGTGCAAAAATATTAATGAAATTTTTGCATTCTTTCGATAACCTGAATTTAGGTTATGCTAGCAAACTAGAATCCTAAAATGAATTTGTATAATTTCTTGTTTGAAAATTCTCATTCAACAACTAGCATTCACAGAGTCCCCTATGGCCATGCAGATTAAAGTATCTACATAACCCCCTACGGTCATTAAAATTCAGTTAAAAATAAGAACAAAGGCCTAAAATGAATTTATTTACTTACCTTGTTTTAAAAAATTTTCATTTTAATGGATTATATTTTCATGAAATCTGTCTATTTTGGAAATACTTAGCCTTTGAAACATTTTTCGCCCTTATTCTGGAACTCATCAGAAAGGCGCAAAGCCGCTCATAAAGATGATTTCTATGAATAAGTATGAAATTATATTTGACATTGACTGATAAAAACAACAGGTCTTCACCTATCTATTAGCTAACTAGTATTGGAGTCTATATTCTATATGCATGTTTAAAAGTGAATAATTATTTGTTTGCTTTTAATTGTATTGAAACAGTCTTTATAGGATTTTGCAAACAGCAGAAAAATAATATATAGATAGTTCTAGGTACTGTACCTAGAAAAGGTAGAATTAACGCCTGTAGACATAGGTAAATGGCCCACAGAAAAATCACAAGCTGTGTAAAAATTTCGGGAGTCCTGGGCAGCAACTAATTTCAGGGTAATTCAAGATCTTTTGGGTCGATGTGAAGAAAAGATAGTGCACCTCATTCATTGTTGGTGATAACGACTCTATTCCGGCGCCTCCTTTTGCAAAATCTTCATACTGTTCGTTTTGTTTGCTTACTTGCATCCATAAAGAAAGAAAAGCATAGTTTCGCTAGCCTTTTTATATTACTATCTGTGGATTGTTCGTTAATAAACTCGTCTGTGATATTTTTCAACCCTATTCCTTGCTCCAGAAGTTTTATGACTTGCCGCTTTTTTTTCCAAGTATGGTATTAGTGTATTATTCATTGCTTACGTTTAGAATTGGTGGGCAGCAAAATCAGCAAAATGAAGCACAAAATTTATTTAATTTTTTTTTATTTTAAAAAGGTTGCTCGAGATTTTTTAATTTAATGCATTTTCCAAAAAGAATGCAAGGCCATAATTCCAGCTATAATGGAAAAGCTTTATATTGCTCTATCTCGATCAATTTTCTTCGTGCAATAACAATAGTAATTTTGATTCAGTACATAGTTTTCAAGTAAAACACGGAAAGTCGTAATATTGTCCGGAATGACATTTTTAATATGTTCCAGTCAACATGAAACTAGGAACTCATAGGTCTCTTCAAAGGTGAGTATTTTATAGCCGTTTTATGGATAAAATGTTGGACTACCCTTGTCATTTTACTTGTTGAAGTGAATTTTCAATTATTTCACATGCACTACTAAAGTCAAGGACCTTTGAAATCATTTGATAAGTATGGCTCCATTATTTGTATGTCGAATAACCCAAGCAATTAAAGACGTATGTGATAACTAAGTTAATTAAAATATTGTTATTGTTAAAACTCAACCTGTATGATGGCAGGTAATATTCCTAATTCCTTATGACGTATTTATTATGGTATGTTTAAGGTTTTACACAACATGATTGTTATGAAACATATTCTTTATAGAATTTTGCAAACAGCAGAAAAAAATAATCTGTGAGTTTTTTCTGCTGTTTGCAAAACTCTATAAAGAATATATTTCATTACAATTATAAGCAAACAAATAATAATTTACTTTTAAACATGATTATTATGTTTGTAAAGTAAAAATGGTAATAATTTTAGAGAGAGAAATCTAGAATCTTTGCTTAGAACAGTATTTTATGGAACTGTTATTTATTTTCTCCGCCAAACAAGTATAATATAATCCCACAGGAAACGTGAGACACCATAAAGGCTAGGATGAAGCTTTTCCTCGCGAAGATACATCTCGATTGACATATAGCTGGGGGACAGCGCTTCTACGGTCCACGAACGGTCCTTTCTCACATCCACCTCGTATACACGTCGATGCGATTGATTGTAATATATTACCACATTCATAAACCAATAAAAGATAATCATTCAGCTGTATTTTATGTGTGTTCCTATTCAGACTGGATGTACTATTTGGAAACTTGAAATTTTACTTTACTGAACGTTTAAATTGCTTTTAAATTTATCACAGTCTATTCAGAAGTGAAGACTATTTTTCAGCCGAGCGAAACTGGTATGGGTAATGTATAGTGGAGAACGATGAACGTAAATCTAGGAAAATGTATTCAAATTTATTTATTGGGATTGGCTTAATGTTACACAATTGTTGCTACATAAATTATCCTTAAATATACACACATAAACCAGCAAGATATGATGATAAATTTAAATGAGTTTGGCAAAAACAACAAGTTCAGATCGGTTATCTACCCAGCGTCAAGAGTGTATTATTAAAAAATTGCATCTTAAGTAAATGTTATTATATTTGGTTTTTTCAATTAATGATTTAGATTCTAATCGAATTTGCCCCTCGGTAGGAGGAAAGAGTAATCGATAAACTGAATATAACATGCCAGTTCAATGATTCTTTTTAATAGTAGAGATATCAAAGTGGGATTTTGCCGTAAAATACTTAATATTAAGAAGCCTTTACCTGCTATCCTATAAACAATGATCCATGTATTCTAATAAATTACAAGAAACGCTGCCCAAGGAATCACTACTTCCACATCCAGATTTCCCATCGTAGTATCTTTAAACGAAACCATCTGGATACTATATTTGCACTCTAGTAAGTGAAAATAATAGCTCATAAAATTTTAATAATACAATTTTTTAAAGGTGTTAAAGATGTCTAAAAAAAATGTGTTCTCAACCAGACACTAAAACACAATTTTATTGTAATAACTCCTCTAAGAATAGAGTGGGGATGTTGGTGGTGGCGGTAAGGTCTCTTACTTACTAAAAAGCGTTCAAATATGCACTGCCACCCGTATTTCTTCAACCTCCTACGTTTGGCACTTGTGCAACCACCACTTCTCAGTTGGGTGCTGAGGAAGCTATGAAAGAGTATCAACCGGTTAGCTCAGGGTTGGTAGAAGGTCACTCTGTGGCGAAAAGAGTTATTTAATAATTTGAATGTCATAAAACAAAAATAAACAAAGAAAAAAGAGCGCCAGAGTATTCATACAACTGATATTCCTGCAACGGTTTAAGGATGAAACAAACAAAAGCAAAATTTACAAAAAAAAAATAACAATATATTAATAACAAATAGTATAAATTTACAAATTCTTTACAATTAAGTATGAATTAAAATAATTGGTGAATAAATTAAATGAGTGAATATACTGAATACAACAAAAAAGAAAATTATTTGTTTAAATTGATTAGAGAACAAAATTTTGAATTACTAAAAAAAAATCTCTACAAATGAAAATAAATTGAAAAAATCAACTGGTTTACAATTAGTAGTTGTCCTCTAAACAAAAAAGGTTGAAGGTTAAATAGAAGTAAATAACGGAAAATAAGTAAATCAAGCAGGTAAGAGTACAGAAATGTGTGATTTGGTGTATATACTAGAAACCAAGGCCTCAGATTTCGTTCTACTATTTTTCAAACACCGCCATCTCCACTTCATTAGTAATGGGTTTGATAACATAGAATTGAGATATCTATTTACTTGAAAGTTAGTACACGTATGTATTGTAATGACATCTGATTGAGATGATTCTATTGAAGGGGTGGAACGTGGTAGGTTGTGAATAGGGGAAAATAGTAGGGCAAGCTAAAAACTTCGATTTTAACGTATATGGTAGAAACCAAAGCCTCGTACTTTTCCATGACATCTGCTCCAAATATTATTAAAATTCTATGACCAATAATTTTCACATACTAGAGTGTAAATAATCAAGATGATTCCTTTAAAGTGACTTGGATGACAAATCTGGGTGTGTAAGTAGTGATTCCTTAGGTAGCGGTTTTAAATCATAGGTTCATAAAAATGTTTAGGGTCGGAGTTTGTTTTAATTTTCTTCAAATTATTTTGCTTATATTTTGGATGTGAGAGTTGAATGGCCCGATCTGTTGGACTACTGACAATGCTTTCTTGTAACTGGTAGATGTGCGTGTGTGTGCATGGTTAGCATAGTTAGTAAGTATCTTAGCTCTTCTCAATATGCCGAGTTAGATATTCCAGAATTACTCTTACAGTTTCTTTCAAATATGAAGTGAATTTCCAAAACGGAATAAATATAAAAAAGTATATTCTGTTTATTCTACCTAATTCAAAAAATATAATTCATAACTTACACGCACATTTCAGATTTAGTTCAAATTGTATACTTGAGTTATAATACTGTACGTGCCGATAAGCATAAAATAAATGCTTACTCTGCACAGATAACATTATGTTATAAATATATGTAAATGCACTAAGATAGTTCTATTCAATCTCCCGACGTGTAACTTGTTTTATTCAATAAATTTCGTTTTTAAAAGCTTAGTTTTTGTTAGCACAAATCTAACTGGCGCAGTCGTACGGATTTCATGAAGGTATACGTTAAGTCGAAATTCAGTGAATGCCCCAGGGCCAGAGCACATTTTTCGCGTAATTCCTGGACTTAACGGAAATTTTACCTTTTGTTTCAACACTTTGTCGCGAAACGAACCAACGTGTGTACTGTGTAGTGTTCTATAATTCAATACTGGACCCGGCATCAGTGGCAGAGTAGTTGTTTGGACCTGCACACACACTTCAGGTGAATTTAGTAGCCTAAA
Organism: Stenurella melanura; assembly: GCA_963583905.1. Classification (NCBI taxonomy): domain Eukaryota; kingdom Metazoa; phylum Arthropoda; class Insecta; order Coleoptera; family Cerambycidae; genus Stenurella; species Stenurella melanura. The sequence goes on from OY757309.1 coordinate 87,608,746, forward strand.
AACTATTTTTTTTTGGCGAATTGAGTAACCAAAAAGAAGATCAAGTCTGTACTCCAAAAATCCGGAGCAGGAGAAGATTGTCACCACCGATTGGACCAGATTTAACCTGGAATCTCACCCTGAAGACTAGAGGAACGTCAGACATCAGAATAGAAACTCCCTTACAGCCTAGAGGATATAGGCAAGAAGTCACAGAAACTTCGACCAATGATCAGAATTTTGATATTTTTCATGTAAGTCAATTTCAAACAAACTTGAAATAGCGAAATAATCTAATTCCAATAAAATCAGATCCATTAATTTTAAGTTAGGTAATTAATTTTAGCTAAATAGAATAAAAACTATTTTTTAGTTTCTCAAATTCATTTTGTTATATCCAAATCTGTACAGTAGAGCACCCTGATACCGTCAGTGCGTCCCTCGTTGCGTAAAAACAATAGAGCACTCCTGACACCCTCAGTAAGTCCCTCGTTGTACAGTAAAGGAATTAAAGTTCATTTTTTTTTCAATAAACGAGTCAAACTCAAGAAAAGTTACAGTATAACATTTTATTTATTTGTGTTCATTAAAAATTTTAAAACTGGAGGAACTTCTAAACAAACTTTCGGGTGAAAGTGTTATTTCTGAAGAATTAGATAACGAATTCGTAAACAGCGAACTTGACATAATGCAAACTAATCCAGCATCAACACCAGCTCCAAGCAGAGCGCCCAAAATTAACTTCGGATTATTACGATATCAGGCAGACAATATTCCAAATTTTGATGGTAACCCAAAATTACTTCAAAGATTTATAATTGCAAGTGAAAATTTAATAAGAGCTTTTCAAAATACAACTGATCCAAATGCATCTATAAACATATGTCTAATAGACACTATATTTTCAAAACTTAGAGGTAGAGCGGCAGATTTGATTTGCCCTAGGTCAGAGCTTAACTCTTGGATTTCGATTAAAGAAGTATTGATAGCTAGCTTTGCAGATCAAAGAAGTCTGGATTGTTTATTCCAGGATTTAATAACATTAAAAATAAATAAAAACGAATCGCTGTTAGAATTCGGGAATCGAATTCAAAATGTCCGAAGTCTATTAATCTCTAAATTAAACAATGGCAATGAGGATAGGCAAACTAACATCGTAAAATTAGATCATTATGATGAAATTGCGTTAAAAACTTATATAACCAATTTGCCATACCATATACAGTTAGCAATTAGGTTAAAAAATCCTGATAGTATAGAGCAAGCATTAGGTTTTACTGTAGAGGAACTAAATTTTATGGAATTTAGAAACAAAAACAACCAAATAACGCAAACCTCGCAGAACAAAAATTCGAATGGGCCCATGTTAGGAAACATGTACTCGGTAAATATGCAAAATCCAACTGGACAAAGACCTAATTCAAACCATAATTCATACCGGCCACCTTGTGTACAGAATTCATATCGACCCCCATTCAATCAAAATTTGTATCAATACCCATTCCATCAAAACTCATATCGACCCCCGTTCAATCAAAACTCATATCGAATGCCATTCAACCAAAACTCATATCGGCCCCCATTAAATCAAAGCCCAGGTTTTCAGAATAACATCCCGAATCAATTCCAGTATAATGCTCATAACCCCACCTTTAACAACCCACAAATGACCAATGTGTTTAAACCACAGTCACAAGTAATGAAATTCATGCCTAAACCCACGCCTATGGATACGACGTCTGGTAACACTAGACTTACGAAACCCTTTTCTACCAGACTACACAATCAATTTGTTTACGAATCACTTGATTCTAGTACCCAAACCTCTGTCCTAGAGACCTCGAGTAATACGCAAAATGAGAACCAATATCAGAATCAATCTGACCACCAATATGACACTCTATACCATCATCAAATTGACAATCAGTGTAATAACCAATTTAACCACAACTCTGAGGAATATTACCAATACCCAGATACAACTTCGTTTGGCTACAGTGATGACACTATACCCCATCAGTGTAATATTAATTATCAACAATACGACTACCAGCAGTATAACGAAAGCGTACCATCAGATTTTTCACAAGTAAATTTTCCACCGATCCAGTTTACGAAACCCGAGACATAATAAGCCTAAATAATTTCGATCAAAACCTTCCCTACATCTATCCAACCCTCAAAGCAAAAATATTAATCGATACAGGAAGCACAAGAAGCTTCCTAAAACCCCAATTAGCCCAACAATTATTTTCCAATCGAATAGAGCAAAAGAGTTTTGAAGTCAAAACAGCGCACGGAAGCTCATTTCACAACGAAATTGTCAAATTATTGCTCCTGGCAGATTTTGATGTAAACCACTGTCACACGTTCTACCTATTCAATTTCTCCAATAACTTCCAAGGCTTGATAGGTCTAGATTTTCTGGACGAATTAAAGGCAAAAATTAATATTAGTAAAAGACTATTAGAACTTCCGCAAAACCAGATTCCTATATGTTTTAAAAACTTATCGCAAAATGCCCTTAAATCACCCAAAACACGTTTAAAACAACCATATTCATTGGTAATTCCATCGAGAACAGAACAGATAGTTATGTTACCCACATTTCAAAAATCAGGTACAGCCATCCTTAATCACATCCAATTTAATGAACTAGAAACCCCCACAGCCATTGTAAACATTGAAAATAATTTTGCATTAACCTCTCTAATCAACAAAACAGACCACTCGATCGAATTGACATTGACAGATCTCTTAGAAACTGAACCCTTTGATTGCAATGAGATAAACCTTCTTGAGAATATTGAACCCCAAAATTACTCCGAACTAGACGAGTTATACAAGGACAATTTAAAAAATCTTAGGCTAGACCACTGTAACCAAGAAGAATATAAGGCCATCAGACAACTATGTCATGAATATCGAGACATCTTTCACTCTGAACATATTCCATTAACTTTTACAAACGCTATCACACACAAAATCAGGCTTACAGATGAATCCCCAATCTTCACCAAGACTTACCGCTACCCATATGTTAACAAAGCTGAAGTTAGCTCACAAATATCTAAAATGCTTGAGTCTAATATTATTCAGCACTCAAACTCTCCATGGTCATCACCAATATGGGTTGTACCAAAAAAATTAGACGCCTTAGGCAAAACTAAATGGAGAATGGTCATAGACTACCGGAAACTCAACGAAAAGACGATCGACGACAAATATCCCTTACCGAACATAACTGACATTTTTGACAAGCTAGGAAAGTTCAATTATTTTACTACATTAGACCTTGCAAACAGGTTTCATCAAATAGAGATGGAAACCGACGACGTGCAAAAGACGGCTTTCTCCACTGAAAACGGACTCAAGAACGCACCCTCTACCTTCCAAAGAGTCATGAATAACATTTTAAGGGGTTATCAAAACGAAATTTGTTCAGTCTACTTAGACGACATCATTATTTTCTCGACATCCCTTCAGGAACATATAGACAGACTGAAAAAAATATTTCAACGCTTGCGAGAAGCCAATTTTAAAGTCCAACTCGATAAATCCGAGTTCCTGAAACAAAATGTACAATATCTTGGACACGTAATTACCCCTAAAGGAATAGAACCGAATCCAGACAAGATAAAAGCCGTCAAAGAATTTCCAATTCCTAAAACACCCAAGGAAATTAAGTCGTTCTTGGGATTAGCAGGATATTATAGAAAATGTATTAAAGACTTCGCAAAAATTTCAAAACCTCTCACATCCTGTCTTAAAAAAGACTCAAAAATAAATCATTCCCCAGAATTTGTAAACTCCTTTAACCATCTTAAGAACCTGTTGACCAATGCACCAATTTTACAATTCCCAGACTTTACTACTAACCAGCGATGCTTCCAATTTCGCCATAGGCTCAGTTTTATCCCAAGAAACCCCGCCTAACGACAAACCCATTTCTTATATTTCCAGAACTCTTAACACCCACGAGTGCAACTATTCCGTGATAGAAAAGAGCTGCTAAGTATCGTGTGGGCGTGCAAAATGTTCCGTCCCTACCTTTTCGGTCGAAAGTTCTATATTTATACGGACCACAGACTTTTAGTTTGGTTATTTAATCTCAAAGAACCTAACTCAAAATTAGTCAGATGGCGCCTTAAACTCGAGGAATACAGCTACGAGATAATTTACAAAAAAGGGAAACAAAACGTAAACGCTGACGCGCTATCACGAATTAAACTAAATGCACTTGAGACAGAATCAATAATAAACCAACCCGGCGACATAAACGCAGACGTCACACAATATTTAAGAGAGCTTGCCGAAAACCCAACAACTCACCCTGACCTTAACTCTATGACAGAACATACCAATGAGACTGAAAGTCACCCTCACAGCAATAACCCTAATATAAATATCATCCAAGACATATCGATAGTACCTGAATACCCTACCATCCACATACCAGAAGACCCAAATTTGCAAGTTCCTGAAATAACACATGACGACGAACCAGATCTAACCGTTCACACCTCCAACCGAGTAGATAATTATGGTATACCCATCTTAGACGAAATAATTAATAACAAACCCCACCAGATTATAGTAAAACGAAATCCTCATCCCAGACTAGATGTTGATACTCAGATTATCGATGGACACATGATAAAGCATATCAACATCCCTCTACACTCACAAGACTTAGTAACCGAATTTCTTAGAGATCATACAAACCCGTCAAAAACAAATCATATTTATTTTCACGATAAACAATTAATCCCCTTATTTACAACCACTCATAATTCTAAATTTAGCAAACTGAAACTTGTCATATGTACCCAACTTATCAATACCATACAAAATAAAGACGAACGGCTACTTCTCATCAGAAATCACCACGAAGGAAAATCTAGTCATAGAGGAATCGATGAAACGTATCAAAAACTAAAAAATAATTATTATTGGAAAAATCAAAGATCGGACATCACGGCTTACATCAATGATTGCGAAATTTGTCAGAGAGCCAAGTATGCTAGAAAAAAACCATATACTCCCCTAGTAGTGACGGAAACGCCGTCTAAACCCTTTCAAATACTTCACATAGACATGTTTACCTTCCAAAATCAAACATTCCTTACAATTCTTGATAAATTTTCAAAACTTGGTCAAGCCTTGCCAGCCACAAAGGACGCTATTTCTATTCATGACAATCTTATTAAATACTTCTCATTTTATGGTACCCCAGAAACTATCGTTTCGGATAGTGGAGCGGAATTCAAAAACCAAAATATCCAAGACCTATTAAAAAGCCATAAAATTAAAATCCATTTCGGAACGCCTAAACATCATGAAAGTAACAGCCCAGCTGAAAGATTTCATTCCACCCTTATTAAACACCTAAGACTATTGAAAGAAAGAGAACCTGACTCGGCGGTAACTAAACTAATGCCTTACGCTATTATTGCCTACAATACATCGACACAATCAAATCTAAAATTATCCCCTTTTGAAATTACATTCGGGCACACAAACTCACAAAACCCTCTAGAACTTATTGAGACAACATTTTATACAGATTACGTAGCCGCTCATAAGAACCGCACAAAAAATGTATATGAACTCGTCAATAACAAAGAAATCACTCAAAAACAAAAAGTAATCGAAAAACGAAACACCAAAGGTAATACACAATTTGAGTTCAGAATTAATCAAAAGGTATATAAAAAATTAGAAGAAAGATCTAAAGCTAAGAATAAGTTCGCCGGACCCTACATAATTACCGAACTATTGGATTTCAATAAAGCCAAAATAAAAAACCCAAAAAATAATAAAATAAGCGTTATTCACTTAAAAGAACTTCGTAAACCTGTTACAGATGCTGCACAGGCACCATCACCCCCACAAAGCCAGCAATCACGGAAATAACAAATAATCCTGGCTTGCTACCACTACAACTAGGACAAACCTTCATTAGTAACGACTACTGGGACTATATACAAATTTTTGACTTATCACCTATAATAGATGAGTTTAATCTCATCCAACAGCAATATAAAATCCTAAAATCCAAACTTTTCAAAGAAGCAGCATATCGGAAAGAATTTTCTAACTCCTTCCCATTATTAGATAATTTGGAACAAAAAATTATAAGTCAGATTTACCAACTAAACCCGAGTTTCAACTACCCCAACAGACGCAAAAGAGGAATACTAAACGGATTAGGGTCCATTATCAAAGTAATAACAGGAAACCTAGACCAAGATGACGCTGAAAGGTACGACAAACAAATTATGACTCTCAATCACAACCAAGACAAAATTAAAACAATCTTATCAAATCAAATAACCATACTAAATTCAACCATTGCTCATTTCAACGAAATAGCCCAAAATCTGTCACACAACCAGATCATCTTAGAATCACGAATTCAACGGATCGAAGCAACTATAACCAATATATTAAACCACCAGACCGATAGTTATCAATATTTCTTGACTCACTCACTATTAACACAAATAACATTTCTATTCCAAAATATCTACGGTATACTGGAAAGAATCGAAATTGCCTCAACCTTTGCTAAATTAAATACCTTGCACAACTCAATTATAAATCCATTAGATCTTTTAACTGAAGTAAAAGAAACTAGTAAATACTTAGTGAATGTGAAATTGCCTTTTGAGCCAAATATAAACAACGTTCTTAAATATGAAAAGATTATCAACATTAAAGGATATTCTAAGGGCTTCACGATAATTTTTGTGTTAGAAATTCCTCTAATTGAAAAGGAGAATTTTCAGTTTTTTGAATGGTATACGTTACCTGTAAAATTAAATCAACGATATCAATTGCTACTGCCTAAAACTAAATTCATAGCTCTGAGTATTAACCATTATGTATTTATTAACGAAAATTGCATATTCATAGATATTAACGAATATTTATGCAGAGACGTGAATCCTGTTCCAATTCACGAGAAAGCACCATGCGAAGTAGCTCTGCTCTCCTATAACTCAGACCTTAATGATTGTCACCCAATTAATATTGAAATAACAGAAATCCAATTTCGAAAATTAAAGCCCAATGAGTGGATCACCATAATCCCTCAAGAAACAGTAATCACCCAGACTTGCAACAAAATAATTACCAAACTACGACTACAGGGAACATTTGTAATTAATCTAAACAAAGAATGTAAAATTCTAATCGAGAGTCAATTACTACAAACTCACGTACGAAATCAGCATAACATAAAATTTGAACTTCCCAAACTCAACTTCACTTACAATAAAAAACCAATAATTACTTATCATCCAGGACCCTTACAAATCGAAACTATTAATAATCATAAACTTTTGGAGACCCAAAGGTCTCTAATCGAACAAACTAAACTAATCAAGGAATTAAAAAATGACCCAGTTAGTCACAATGTGAGTATTTGGACAATTCTCTTATATGTTATACTAATAATAATATTACTTTATGCTATATATATTAAATTTATAAGATGTTATAATAATCGTAAGAAAACCTGTGAAACTCCTTCTACCAAAGAAAAAGTAATTTCGGACATAGTAATATAATGTTGTGCAATAAAAACCCCAAAAATTAACCCCTTCTGGGATAATTTCAGTCTAAGGCCGGAGGAGTTATAATACTGTACGTGCCGATAAGCATTAAATAAATGCTTACTCTGCACAGATAACATTATGTTATAAATATATGTAAATGCACTAAGATGGTTAGTTCTATTCAATCTCCCGACGTGTAACTTGTTTTATTCAATAAATTTCGTTTTTAAAAACTTAGTTTTTGTTAGCACAAATCTAACTCTTGTCTCAATTAAATTAATAGTTGCTTCCAACGACCACCTTGTATATGCAGCTAAGAAGAGAAATTGCCAGTGAGAAATTTCAGAATATTTTGAGACGCTAATCAGCGGTCGGTAGCAAATAAATAGCCCGTTGAATCGGTATACAACAGTAACATTAAAAGATGCAAATGAGTACATAAAAAACAGGAATAAACCGACCTGAAACCAGTTAGTAATACATGTAAAACGAATGTTTGCAAATTACTCACAATTAATGCGTTTCTGTCAGTACTGCCAGTGATCTCCATTTGAGGAGTACCGATGAAAAAACCGTACACTTTGTATTCAAGTGATGAAACATGTAAATAGTTTTTATTTCAAAAACTACTTTCGTCTGACATTGACATACCAAGGCATCATAGCGTTCTTCTATACCGAATTCCGTCTTTGATCTATTGCACAATTATTTCCCGATAAATTGACAAAGTCTAACAAGACACCGCTATTTAGGATAAAAACTAAAATACATGGATGTTTGGCACTAGACCACCGCCGTGTGTGGACGACAAACGGGTGATAATGTCCCCAGATGCCTTTCCGAAGACCCGGCACGTCGGAAATCTGCTTAGACATGAGCTAAAACACGTGCAATGAATTATTTAGTCGGCCTGACGACGAGAAAAACGTTTAATTAAAAAAACGCGCATCATATTATTATTCACGGTTTCTCTTTATTGTTAATATATTCAAGTGAAGCTGTTAGTACCCATGTCTATGTGACCGTTTGTAATAGTCTAGATACCAAACGGATACTAAACGGCACTATTTTGCACTTTCTGGAATAGTTCTTGTGGTTTACCGGCGACTAAAGAAATACTTGAATGAGAAGTTACGGGAATATACGACATAGATAAATTTATATCGCTGCTATTAATATAGTACATTATTGTATGTAATGTTCTGTAGAAGATGTCAAAAAGTAAGTCTTGTGTTTTACAAAAATGCCAATGAAAATTTTCTTGCGTCCGTGATTCATAACAGCCGCAATTAATATATTTTATTTCTTTTAGTTTGTGTGTATTCTCTATTGACATGTACATTTAAACATGAACGTCATTATCAAGAAATTCTGGCTTAATATTCTTCAACTATTTGGATATAAGGTGGCCCACCTAAAGTAATTCCCCCAAGAATGTGCCATCTAACCTCGGCTTTATAGCGGAGCGGGATAGGGGTTGTAATCGTCCAAAAAGTTTTTTCGGAGTAAAAAGATATGGGACCTAGACCAACTGATAGAGATATAAATAATGTATTATATTCGCGGTTGACGTCCTTTTCCTTTGGTCGAGACCAAATTTGTGAGCATTTAATTTCAGAGATCACAATTTTTTCTATACCGCGCGTCTACAAGTAAAAACACATATTACTCGGAAACTGCTACACTTAGGTGAATGATTCCAGCTTTAATTGATATATAATATAATAACTCTACATTAGAAAAGTGTCGTAATTCGACTTATTACATTTTGAAAAACGAAATATATTTTGCAATAATTGATAAGAATGCTCATGTACTGCCTTCACACAGGCATAACTTTTTATTTCACGATATCGATTTCAAATTTCTTTATACCAAACTATTCTTTGATGTTTAAGGAACATTTTCTGTCCTATAACATATTGTCGCGTTTCACAAATACAGGCTATATATATATATAGATGTTTGAACGCGCGCGTGTCGCATTAGTCAAGTATCGCATTAATCGCGTCATTTTGGCATTTTACTTATAAAATTAAAAGTACAGGATCATTGACCTTATTTTTGCTGCAAAAAGTTCAGAAAGATATTTAGAAAAAACCGGATATTTATTTTTTGGCGGAAATGTTTGGTTCCATTTTTTTTCCAATAATTGACCAGTTTTAATAGCCAATTTAATTAAATTAATTGAAAAATTGTTATCATACACAATATGCCATAAGATTAGACAAAAATGACTACCCGGGGGTTTTTGGGACCACTGATCACGATTCCAATTTGTTAAGTTCAAAATGGCGGACCGGAAGTAAAGTCAATTTCTCAGAAATAAGTCGTATTTTTCTCGTTTTTCGACTGTTAAAGGGCACTCGGAGGTATTTGAGATCGCTGATCACGAATCCGTGGTCCAATTTACGAAATTTAAAATGGCGCACCGAAAGAACAGTCAATTTCTCCGGAAAACTCATATCATTTTCTTACTTGGGCTAAAAGTGGGAACACGGAGATTTTCGTTATCGCTGATAACGAGTCTGATGTTCAATTAAGGAAAATTCAAATGGGCGGACCGGAAGTAGTATATTTTGCAGGAAAAAACTCGTATTTTTCACACTTTCAGCCCAAAGAAGAAAAAATACGGGGTTAACCTGAGAATTTGGCTCTACTTCCGGTCCGCCATTTTGAATCTTCTCTAATTGGACATCGGATTCGTTATCAGCGACCACGAGAACCCCGAATTGCCACTTTCAACCCAAAAAAGAAAAGAATACGAGATGTTCCGGAGAAATTGACTGGTCTTCCGGTCCGCCATTTTGAATTTCCTAAATTGGATCTCGGACTCGTGGTCAGCGAAATCAAAAACCTCCAAGTGCTCATTCTCGGCAAAAAAAACTGAGAAAAATACGACATGTTCCTGACAAATTGACTCTACTTTCGGTCCGCCACTTACCAAATTAAACTTCAGAATCATGATCAGCGAACCCAAAAACCCCAGGGGAACCATTTTCATCTAATACTACGGCATATTGTGAATGACAACAAATTTATCAATCAATTTAATTAAATTGGCCATTAGAATTGGCCAATTATTGGAAAGAAAATGAAACCAAATATTTCCGCAAAAAAATAAAAGGTACTGTTTTTTCTAAATATCTTTCTGAACTCTTTGCAATAAAAATCAAGTCAATTTTCCCTATACTTTTAATTTCAGAAGTAAAATGCCAAAATGGCGTGACTAATGCGCTACTTGACTAATGCGACAGGCGCATACTCAAATAGCTATATATAGCCGTTATTTGTGAAACGCGACAATATGCTATATGACAGAAAATGTTCATTAAACGTCAGGGAATAGGTTGGTACAAAGAAATTTGAAATCGATATCGTGAAATAAAAAGTTATTATATGGAATATACTCTATCAATGAAAGCTAGAATCATTCACCTAAGTGTAGCAGTTTCCGAGTAATACATGTTTTTACTTGTAGGCGCGCGGTAAAAGAAAATGTGATCTCTGATATTAAAATGCTCACAAGTTCGGTCATCAACCGAGAATATAATACATTATTTATTTCTTTATCAGCTGGTCTAGGTCCCATATCTTTCCACCTCGAAAGAAATTTCTCCTTAAATAAGCGTGCTACGCTAGGAATCCTGCTCCACTATTAGTTCAAAGTTGGAAAATTTCAATGAGGAAGGCACAATTTCTCTTGGTACCATGTGAATTTCATGTGGCTTAACATTTTAAATTCTGTTAATTTCTCCTTAATGACAGTTTCTTTCAGATTGAGCTGTTGGTTTCCTAGAAATTACATTCGGAAGATTTATTATCTAATAGTCCAATAATTATAAAGATTTTCATAACAAAAAATGTTATCGTAGATTTTCCTTCAGTAACTGTTAGTGGAGGGACTATACATCACAAAACCACAAAAATCAGTTGTGGGTGTGCCACGCAACTTCCCCAAGAACCACCCCTTCGATGAAAAAAGCCTTATTTTAATGATAATTCGTTAACCGTTGAAGATATAAAAATATTGGTCATCATATGAAAGGAAGCTGGACTAATGTCCTAAAAATAAGTTCTCTTGTAATTTTCTTGTATATGCCGTGATTTTCTAGAATATCGATATTGAATAAAATTGCAAAATTTGCATTTTTAATGCGTACGAATTTTCGTTTATTTGAAATTTTTTGCGCGCGGCCTATAGAAAAAGTTGAATTGGTCAAAAATCAAACAAGCTAGGAAGAAAAATCAAAATGGGTTTTAAAGGAGATATAGAATATTCTCTTGCGTTTCCATTTTTGATAGCCGTTGATATCTATTAGTATATAAAAATAACAATATAATATAGTTAGTTACCTCATGATTTTTTGCGCTTTTAACTATTCACAGGCCCATAAAAATAACTGATTTTAATATAAGTTGTAGATGCATTATCTTTTAGTTCAAGGTAGTTCTTCAATGCAGAAAAAGTTAGGAATAAAAATATTCACATCTACAAATTTACCAGCATGTTGAAGTTAGTCAAATTTTGGCCAATTTTTTCTTGTTCCCTAAAAATTAAAAAATACCCATACATCTTAAAAATTTAGCTCAAACAAATTTTTTTTGAGTTTATATATCACAACTATTGTTTCTGATCATTTAATAGTTAAAAGATTTCATAAAAAAATAATATGAAAAAATTTAATATGCAGGCTTTTTTGATTTTTTTTGGCTAACTTCAACATGTTGGTAAATTTGTAAATGTGAATATTTTTATTCCTAACTTTTTCTGCATTGAAGTACTACCTTGAACTAAAAGATAATGCATGTATAACTTATATTAAAGTCAGTAATTTTTTATGGGCCTGTGAATAGTCAGATGCATAAAAAATCAAGAGATTACTATATTATATTGTTATTTTTATATACTAATATATATCAATAGCCATCAAAAATGGCAACACATGAGAGTATTTATATTCCCTTTAAAGCCCACTGTGATTTATCTTTCTAGCTTGTTTGGTTTTCGAGCAATTCAATATTTTCTATAGGCCGCGCGCAAAAAATTTTTTGTTAAAGTAAGCTGAGATATTTTCATCCGGGTTGTTATTTTGTACAACAATACTGATTTATTAGGACCAAATAAGTGTCCCTAGCACTTTAATCTTTTTGAATTGTTAAATACTAAAATAACAAAATTAGGGATTTTAAAACATATTCAAGATGGCGATAGATGCCAGTTGGGATAAATTGATAATTTAAAACAACCTTAATTAAAAGAATTAAGCAATTCTGTTGCTTTTAAGTGTGAAAAACTACTATCCATATGATTTTAAAGTAGGGGCATGCCAATTTGAAATCATTCTCCTCTTGCTTAAGGAGGTTGAGGTATTAAACGAAAATAATGAAAAAAAAATCTGAAATAAAGTTTTAATAATAGATTTTTATATAACACAATTTTCTGTATAAAATCCAGTCATACTCATAAAGTTAAAAATTTTTAAAACTTTTACATCTAGTCTTATGGAAAATATGTCAACCCAGCATGCAAACGGTAACAATCGATATCTTCTCTCATGTGGCCGATTTAGAGACTTTCATTTCAAACTCATACAAGTACCCTATGATCTAACTAAAACTTGTCTTATATTTTCACAATATCATACAGGGTACTTTGTTTTCACAATCGAACATTGTTTTAGTTCAAACATCCAAAAGTCAAGGTGTTATTTTGACTTCACCGAATTCGATGACAGTGAGTAGTGAAATATAAGTTCTATCACCAGTCTATCGAAAGCTTGCACCATATTAATTATTGGTAATGACCTAGTTATTCCTTTTAAATTGCCAAATTGTCTCAAACATTCCGTAGGATTTTAACCAGTCGGCATCATCATTGAGACATGTTTGTCAAAAAAATTAGCAAACTTCTTCGTGATTTGCTGCTGGATTAAAACTCATGGATAATAACACTAAGTTAATTAAACTAATCATACATTTCCATTCCTTGCAATTCCAAAGTTAAATTTAATTATCATAGCTGTTACTTACGATAGACATAATTAACTATTCGCGTCCCTCTGTTATAGCCATAATATACCAGTATTAGAGATGCCACTACTTTGTTTCTCATTAAAATTCTGTTGAAAAAATATAAGTTGTGTAAATATCCGTAAGAGGACTAGAGACATATGGTCAAGTTGTCTCGCTACATATACCAAAGTCAATTATTCTTCGTTCTCTCAACGATATGCAGGTAGAAAAATATGTAAGTGGTATAAATTAGGACTTGAGACACATGTATGTACAAGAATGGAGTGAAGTTTCGATATTCAGGGTTGTACTCGTGAAACTGGACAAAGATTTCTCCTAAATAATTTTAAATACACTAATTAACTAACGCCATGATCTCGTTTTTTTGTAACCAGAACCTACGAAGAAAAGTTTTTGAAATATTATTGAAAAATGAAGTGCACGATTTTCTTCACATTAATGGAAGTAATATAAATAACTAGATAGAAAAAAATAAAAATAAAATACGCGTAAAATGTGGCGATTGGCTATATCTTTTCTTCTGTTTTCGATTTGCCAAACCAGCTCAGTCGTAGACATAACTCCTTACTCAATGAACTTATATCTGGAAAAGGAACTACTATGCGCTTTGAACTTAAAAGATTCATATATCTCTTTGCCTCATGTTATTAAAGCAACGTAGGTTTAACATCGATCAGTTTGCATTGCAAAAATATATCATCACTTCAATGCAATGCGAGAGAGCATAGATACGTCTGCCTATACTCGTATTGCGATAAGAGAATGCAGCAACGTCAAGCTCGGTTAGTACTTGGACGGGTGACCAGTCCAGGGAAATACAACGTTCTCGCTGCATCTTCGAACGGCTTTATGTCAGTGCAAAGGTAGAGTAATAATTATAACAGTAATTATTGATGTTTTAGGTACAGCATGTATACATGGTAAGTCCTTTGTAAAACTAAAAGTAAAGAACATACAAACATAAAATATGTTGCAATTTACAAATTTAAATGAACAATATATTATATATATGTATATGCTACAACTATATTAATAAAACATATAAGTATACACAACAGGCATTCTATTGACATACACATAAATATAATAGTGTAGAAAATGGCGTGCAAAATCGACTACCAAAAGTTACCGTCTGCCAGTCGGTAATCGAGGACGGCATATAACTACGAAACTTTTTTCTCTCTGGAAATTTTTGGTATGGTGGGAGAATATGGAGGGGGGTAGACATTTTTTTAATCAAATGGTTACCGATGCCTTTCCGCATAGGTAGTTAGTATATGTACTACACGTACCCCAATTACGCTGGCAGACAAAACTTCCGGGTGGTGCGCGGTAACCGGAAATTGAAAAAAAAAAATTTTACCGGGCCAAACCTAGCGCATAATGTTTGTTTTGACCTGTACAGTACTGTACTTTAGTAACAGACATTTCCGCCGGGCGGTGTCTGGGCAATTTGCCATCAAAATGGCGAAAAATGGACAAAACTTTGAAATTATGAAAAATAATAGTTGAAAAAGTTGAAAAAAACGTCTGCCAGACCAGAGTATGGTTCACAAGACACTAAAGAACCCTAGCCTTGGCTGGCAGACGTTTTTTTAAATTTTAACCCCCCCAAACCACTTCATAAAAGTTAAAAAAAAAAATCACGTTTTCATCTCTATTTTTTTTTTTTAAATAAATATTAAGTAGTCCTTTGGATATGTTATTACAGTGGGAATTACGAAAAATTTGAGATTTGGTTTATTTAAAAAAAAAGAGATGAAAACGTGATTTTTTTTTAACTTTTATGAGGTGGTTTGGGGGGTTAAAATTTAAAAAACCGCCTGCCAGCCAAGGCTAAGGTTCTTTGGTGTCTTGTGAACCATACTCTGGTCCGGCAAACGTTTTTTTCAATTTTAACGACTTTTTGTCATAAAGTTTTGTCCATTTTTCGCCACTTTGATGGCAAATTGCTCAAAAACCGCCCGGCAGAAATGTTCTGCCACTAAAGTACACTACTGTACAGGTCAAAACAAACATTTTGCGCTAGGTTTGGTCCGGTAACAAAACATGTTTTTCTTCAATTTTCGGTTACTGCGCACCGCCCGGAAGTTTTGTCTGCCAGCGTAATTGGGGTACGTGTAGTACATACACTAACTACCTATGCAGAAAGGTATCGGTAACCATTTGATAAAAAAAATATCTTCCCCCTCCATATTCTCCCACCATATCAAAAATTTCCAGAGAGAAAAAAGTTTCATAGTTATATGGCCTCCTCCATTGCCGACTGGCAGACGGTAACTTTTCGTCGTCAATTTTGCACGCCATTTCCCCTGTACATTACTTAATTCAACTTTAAGTCTTCGTCCTCTCATGTAACTATTTATTCACGATAGTATGTATGACTTTAGGCGGGGGTTACATTACGAATATACTGTCGCGAATTTTCTACCTTTTTGGAAACACCCTGTATGAATCCGTGGGTTCTAAAATAATTTCAACAAGAGATAAACACTACTAACACTTTATTTAACAATTTACTTACTATACAATACTTCAAAATAAACTTTATTTAGTTCTTATTTAACCTCACTTTTCACTTTTCAACTTGTTCACTTTTATAAACTGCCTTCTTAAAAAACTTCCCTTCCTGCGCCGGTAATCGCGCCTTATATACTCTGAAATTACCTCTAGATTGAACCAGAATCTTCTTCCACCACATTCTAGACAAGTCCATGGCTCTTTCTAGAGTCTTTCCAGTCACTATTAGTAGGCATAGGCGTATCATTTCCAGTTCCAAGGGGGTGTAATTCATAACAATACTATCTATTACCATTTTAACACTTTTATTTTATTTAGCTATGTTTTGACAATACCTATATTATTCTAGGAACTTATATATTTCATTGTACAATCTTTCAAGCATATGTTTGTACATAATATAATATGCTGGGTCGATTTTAGACTATGGGACTGGAATATACTACGGAAGCTGGTACTAATGCACATTGCCAGTAGTATATTCGTTAATCTTGCTACGTTTTTCATAAAAATATTGAAATACTTCCTGATATGCCAATTATTAGCTGAATAATTTAAGAAGTAATATTTCAAACACAGAGGGAAAAGAAGGAAAAATCTGTTGCAGATAATGGGTCATCAAATAAAATTATAGGTGTAAGCACTAATGTGTTCCTATCTATCCGTATAAGATAATGTTAACTTCGGAGGGGATGTAAAGCAGTCGGTCCCTTGTCTATTAAGTGTTAGGCAAATAGAGAATCCCTCTTCGATAGAGAAGAGGTTGGATAAAATTCCCAGGTTGGGAGTAGCTCGTCTCCTGGCGTCGATGTTGGCCTTAGTAGCGGAAATGGGCCGACGAAAAATGAGTGAAAAAAAGAAGTTTACTTACATCATAAGTGTTAACCTATATTTTAAATTGTCACATAAATGTGCAAAGATTTACCAAAGACTCTTAGAACTAAACAATTTTATTACCAAAATAAGTGACAATATTATAACTACTTACTTCAATGTATCCGTGATAGAAATAATTCACAAATGGCTCAGAGTATAAATTATAATAACTGGAAGCACGTTCTGCAACGAGCAATCAGTTAAAGATGTAAGTTTCAAAAGGTGTGGTAAGGAACCACATGCTTCTCCTGTTGCACCAGTGGGACAAAAAAGTAATAAAGTGTTTTTTTGAACCGGGAGTAATGTTTTGATTGACTCTTATGTATCTTTTGAAGCTAAACAGGATTATCACTATGCGTACTTCGTAAACCGCGTGCTGATTTTTTAAATTAACAATTTAAAAAAAACGACTTTTTCTTTTTTTGCAAATAATGTTTAGAGTTAAAAAAGTGCCTTCTTTCCTACATTAAATTACTCGGAAACGCAAACACCTAGAAGCCTGAAATTTTCAGAAATTGTTGCTTAAAATAATGTAAAGAAGTGATCCAAATTTCGGCTAGATCGGTTTTTAACTTTCTAAGTAATAAACATAGTGGATTGAAAGTATAGTAATCGCAAAAAAATTTAAAACATTTTTTTTTCTTGAAATAGGTTTAGAATGTCATGAAACGTCGAGACTTTAAATTTGAGCGAAAAAAAAACATTCTGTCTCTCTGTCTGTCTGTCGGTCGGTCGGTCGGTCGGTCGGTCGGTCTGTCTGTCTGTTTGTATGTATGTCTGTCTGTCTGTCTGTCTGTCTGCAACTTTTTTTTTTGTCCGCACGTTTTCTCCGGAACGGTTTCAGATATTGACTTGAAATTTTGTACACGTATATATTATAACGAGATCTGGAACTGGATTATTTTTTGAGGATATCCGGTGAAGGGTTGAGGGTTAAATAGGGGTAAATAGGGGAAAATAAGTAAAGCAAGCTGGTAAGAGTACAGAAACTTGAAATTCGGTGTATGTACTAGAAGTTAAGGCCTCAGATTTTTTTATAATATTTTTCAACCCCCCACCACCCCTACTTCATTATTAAAAGGATTGATAAAATAAAATTTAGATATTCATTTGAAATTTGGTACACGTATGAATTATAACGACATCTGGAACTAGATTATATTTTGAGATGATTCCGTTGAAGGGTTGGGTGTTATTTAGGGGTAAATAGGGGGAAGTAAGTAAAGCAAGCTGGTATGAGTACAGAAACTTGAAATTCGGTGTATGTACTAGAAGCCAAGGCCTCAGATTTTGTATTAATATTTTCAACACTTTGCTACTCTTACTCCATTATTAAAGGGGTTGATAAAATAAAATTGAGATATTCACTTGTAATTTGGTAGACGTATGTATTATAACGGCATCTGGAACTAGATTATATTTTGGGATGATTCCGTTGAACGGCTGAGGTTAGTAGGAGTAAATAGGGGAAAATAAGTAAATCAAGCTGGTAAGAGTACAGAAATTTGGGATTTGGTGTATATACTAGAAACCAAGGCCTCAGATTTCTTTCTAATATTTTTCAAAATCCACCACCTCCGCCCCATTATTAATGGGATTGATAACATAAAATTGGGATATTCACTTGAAAGTTAGTACACGTATGTATTGTAGTGACATATGATTGAGATGATTCCATTGAATGGGTGGTAGGTGGTAGGTTGTGAATAGGGGAAAGTAAGTAGGGTAAACTAGAAACTTCAATTTTAACGTATATGGTAGAAACCAACTCCTCAAACGTTTCTATGACATCTGCCCCAAATATTATTAAAATTCTATGACCAATAATTTAGACATACTAGAGTGCAAATATAGTCGAGATGTTTCCTTTAAAGTGAAAAATCTGGATGTGGAAGTAGTGATTCCTTAGGCAGCGGTTTTTTATTTTTCAATGCAGATTATCATTTTCATAACTTGAAAGCGCTTTTTAAGACAAAGATTTTTCAAAAAATGTCAAAAAGCAAAACGTGAAAATAAGTCGTTTTTTTTAATTGTTAATTTAAAAAATAGGTACACGTGTTTCGCGGCAAAAAAACAAGAATCAATCAAAACATTGCTCCCGGCTCAAAGATGCACCTATAAGTCTCTGCCTACTGGTCTATGTCTTTTTATTAGTGGGTTATATTACAGAAGACTTTAAGCTATAGTATGCAACAGAAATATAACATTTATCGCAATTTTTGGTTTTCTTAATATTTGCCAGTTTTATTTGGTCTTGGTCTTGGTCTCACTGTGCGTCGCGCGTCGGTCGGCTTTAATTGAACCTTGTTACGTAATGTCCATTTTCAGGTCGGTGTAAAAATTATTAAATTGTTAAATAACAAAATTGAGCCAATTTGTAACCGATCTCAAAATCGCTATTACGTAATTAAGCTTAATTAGACAGTGAAATTTTATTTCATAATTTCTTGTAGCCGTTCTTAAAGCCGGTTCAATTAAAAATATAATAATTTCTTTGAATCATGGATTGATTAGCGCTTTAAATTGATATCACTAGCTTTTTCCATTCCACGTCAACCTGTGTAAATTATAGAAGCTCATCTCTCTTTCCTAATAAGGAACGTTCACATTCATTTAAGACGAATTAACTTCATATTAATATTAAAATAACTTTATTAAGAGAATTCTTACAACGAAAAGAATTTTTATAAAGAATTTATTTTAGTCTCTCCATTTAAAATAAAGAATTTTATAAGGGGACATATTAATATTCATTGCTATTTAAATTAACTGTTCTATCGACATTAATACTAATTTTTTAAAACACTATTAATTTTAATAGCTTTGCTTTGACCGGCCACTACTTAGATACTAACATAATGTTAAGGAGATGTATACGTACAATGTATTATTATGCAGACTTTATTGAACTGTATTTAATAGTAACATTTTTTTTTCTGCTTTCAAATTTTTTGAAAATGGTATTTTAAATATTTTCCAAATACCTTTCACACACACGATATCTAATATTTAATAAAAAAGGACAATAAAATTGTAATTACTGGGGTTTTATTCCCCTAATTACATGATTTAATTAGACATTACCATTGGCAGAGTACGGAGTGGCCCAATCACTTTGCAAACTCCGTCGATATTATAGTATATCCATCGAAAACAAAACTGTGCTTACCCTTTGCTTTCTAGGTGATTTTATCCTTTTTGATGTCCATCAACCAGGTTACTTCACCAACAAACTTTACTGAATGTAAAATGAACTTAATTTCATAACAAGCAAATAAAACACGTGATTTCTCAAAACACTTAAACCACTATATTTACAGAAGAAAATGAAAACAAATGGAAATGACAATCACAAACGTTTACGATTAAATAAAGTAACAAACGGTAATTACACTATATCAAGAAAAGAAATGGTCCGCGGCAATTAATCTTTAGCTAAATCGCGACCGAATATTCCTAGATCAATAATTACACATATTTTCTACTAAAACCGGCAAAATACTAAACAAATGTACTTAAACTTTACAATTGAAAAAGGTTCGCAAAACGAGAATTTACTATACCCTGTAGGTAGATGATGACCGAACCGAAGTTAAACCAAGAGTGAAGATAATCTCTACATTGAAATAATACGTTTCCAAAGTGGGCAGTAAACTTTAAACCCTCGACCAATTAGGACCTTCTTTACTTTAAACCGTACGCATTTGAAATTACCTAACGGACCATGGTATTTATCATATGGCCTATCTGAACATTTTATTTCCACTAAAACAGATGGAAAAAAACCCCTTTTGTTCCTTACTTTGATTTTGTATGGGGGAAAAAATCTGCCTTAAGTGGTCTATCTATCTTATGGTCTATTACATAGGTTCCTGGAAGCCTCTATCAACTGCCTTAGTCTTGAAAATCTAACTAGAACCCCCGATGGGTTCGTATTTAACAAGTGTCCATAACGGCAAGTAAGAAAGGCGAATTGGACATAAAATAATTTGGATGGTTATTTATTGTCTACAAGTGGCTAACGTCGACTACCTAATAAAGAGTAAAGTTAACAAAGCACGTTTCCTGGACTCTAAAATAACATAAAACAGATGTATCTATGACCGGTATTTTACGATAATTTACTAAAGTCTCGACCCTTAAAATATTACAGAAATCAGAAGTAAGAAAATACGGTGGTTCTATGAGACAGGGCCGGACTTGGCTCCCTTAATTTGACTTTTGTTACAAAATAACTATTCTTTATACACAGTGTGTTGCATCTCTCGACTACAAACCCTCAGTTTATTCACTTCAACTTCCAGTTCTTGCATAATCAACAAAACTGATTACGGCGTGATAAAAGCTAAAAATGTGAACATTTAAAAAACGCAGTAGGCTTTGTTTAATCGAAAATTTTGATTAAGTAAAAGAGTTCATAATTTTCTATGTGGGAAACTCCCTGCAAAATTTTAGAGTGACCGAATTAATTTAGTACATTATTTTGCATTTAAACTTGTAATGATACGCTATACCATGGAATTTGGCTACCTTTAATACTTCAATGGTTTACGCGTATTTACGCGTGCGTCGCTTCATGTCTTTTTCAAGCGATCAGAAGTTGTTTACGTATGGTCAGTTTCTTTCCGGTTTCCGTTTGGATTTTTACGTTTTGAAAATTGTATTCATAGATCGATACCGGTCAATATGCCAGCGTGTACATCACATGAATCCTGCTATATGATTTTAACTTATAGTGCAATGAATGAAAATCTTACAACAGTTGTACTAGAATATGAGGGAAAATTTCCCGGCAGGCGTGTACCAAATGAAAGAACAAGGAACCCAGATATCACCTTCATAAATTTATTTTGCGAGGTTACATGAAGAGCTTGGTGTACGCTAAGTCAATAGACTCCCTAGAACAGTTACAATAAGTCATTTACAATGCCTCGAATCTAATTATTTGCACTTAGAACAGTGCATTGTGTGTCAATGGTCAAACATTCGAACATTTTCTTTGACTTTTCGTTACTTTTAAGATTTCTGGTACAAATTATATTAATTTTTGCTATTTTTGTTTTGTGATTAAATCCAAAAAGTCACTTCTAACCCCGCCAGCCTCGCTGTCAGTCCCGAGTCTCATGAAGGGGGAGGGGAAGTGATATGGTTACACCGCGTTGCGTCAGATTGGTTAAAATCGTAGGCGGCGTATTTCTACAAAAGAAATAAGGTAATTTTTTTTGTCATGTTTATTTAATTTTTCATTTTTTTAACTCCTTTCGATGGAGATAACTTACTTATTAATTTATCGCATGTTGTGGTAAATCACCCTGTATACAAATTTTGAGAAAAACATATTTAGCAAACATTTTAAGAAATTACTCTTCAAAAACTAATAGACCAAACAAATAAAGATTTTGACGTTCATAATTTACTAGCCGCAATGTTCTTGCAGAATGGCATGCTCATTTCAGAATATTTCATTTGCATCATCGTTTTTTATCAACAATTACAGCGGAGAATCAGTTTTTCTAAAATACTGGAATAACTATCGGCCAAGTGAAGAATGAGATTTGTATGAAATTAGAATCCCTACATTATGAGACTTACCAAATTAAAATCGGTAAAGTGGTAAATAAATTATTGCAAAATTCTTCTGGAAGCAATTAACTGCAAATCAAATTTTCGGAAACTTACTTAGGGATTAGCACGGAGTATATTCACTCTCATTTCATCAGTCACTCGGTTAATCTGATTATTATTTACATGAATTTAATTGACCTAGAAACGCTTTTAGTAATATTAAAAAAGTTATCAATATTTGCAACATTTCACAATAAATAATTCTACCTTAATGCCATCTACTGATTTAAAATAACTGTTAATAAATTTTCCATTTTCCGATATGGGTCTCTTTCTCACATTTTTCCGGAAAATATTGGACAGTGCATTTTATGAAAAAATCATAGAGGAAAGAAAGTCTTGTATTTTAATAATTTAAGAATTCTTCTGGATTTTTCTCGTCACTTTTTATTCCCCCTCCCCCTTTATGGAAAAATTCGAACCGCTATATCTCGGAAAATACGCAAAAAAAAAATCGAAAGGGCAAATTTAATATAGCTGCCATATTCGCAAGATTTTGACAAATTTATATGGAATTAGGCAAGGGAAATCCAAATTGTCTGATATCCAAGCCTAAAATTTCAAATCGAATATTTTATTTTACTATCTAGATGTAGATTGATTGGCGACCACTAAAAAGGAAAAGAATATCAAAGAGAAAATTAAAATGCCTCTAAAAAATTGATATTAAATTTCACCATATTACCTGACAGAGTAAAAATGAAGTCTAGTCTCTCTTTTTAAACAATTTGGAACAATTTCCTAAATTTTTCTCAAAAATTCTTGGAATATATAACAATAATTTTAGGAATTTTCATGATGTCAAACAAATATATGGATTCTTTCGATAACCTGAATTCTGGTTTTGCTAGCAAATTAAAATCCTAAAATAAATTTGTCTAATATTTTATTTGACAATTCTCATTCTATCACTAGCATCCACACAGTCCCCCGAGGCCATGAAGATTAAACTAGTATCTGGATAACCCCCTACGATCATAGCATAACTAGAATTCAGGTTATCGAAAGAATGCAAAGATTTAAGAAAAACTTATCAAGAATCGAATAAATAGCTATACAAAAAAATTCAAATTAATATCAGAACGTCAATTTGGTTTTCAACAGAACAAATCTACGCAAAACGCAATTGAACGTTTAACTTCAGAGATATATAGGTACATGGATAAAGAAACTCCTTGTATGTGCATATTTCTTGATCTTGCCAAAGCTTTTGATACTGTGAGTCACGCACAGCTATTGGAAGCATTGAGTGATATTGGGTTTCGCGGTCCTAGTATAAAGCTATTTAAAAGTAACTTGACAGACAGAAGGCAATTTGTGAAAGTAGGTAATGCAAATAGTGAACATCGCAGTGTTCAATTTGGCGTACCACAAGGTGCCGTGTTAGGTCCGCTATTATTCACAATATATTTGAATAACCTATTGACAATAAAATTCATGGGAACGGTCATAAGTTTTGCTGACGATACTGCCATTTTATACAGTAACCAGACGTGGGAAAATTTTTAATTGCAAGCAGAATTTGACTTACAAAAAATAAAAGATTGGTTTGATCATAAATTATTAACTATAAATTTTAGTAAACCCAAATTTTTACCATTTGCATGTTACAAAAATACGCTACCCAAATTTTCCTCACTCACAATTAATCCTTCAACTAAAATCGAAGGTGCAAAGACAGTGAAATATCTAGGTATTACTATAGATCGACATCTAAGGTGGGACCAACATATCATTAATGTGTGCAATACCCTAAGAAGCCTAATATATAGAATTAAGTGTCTAAAAAATATACTAGATTCGTCGACTCTAAAAACAATATATTATGCATTGATTGACTCTCGGCTATTATTGCGTTCGGAGGTGCTGTAAAAGAGCACCTGAAAAAATTAGAAATAATTCAAAAGATATTTTTAAAAATAATACTTAGTAAACCGAATACTTATCCCTCAGATGACCTATTCATATATGCTAAAATTCTAGATTTAACACAATTATATTTCTACACTATCGTTTTGTACCAGTTCAATAATAAGGACGCTTTAACTCAACCACAACATTTCTATGCAACCAGACAGAAATTAAAATACAAAACACCATTTTGTGGCAAATCCCTAGGACAAAGAAGTTTTATATTTCTCGTTCCCAAATTATTTAATGAACCCGAAAAAATTAGAAATCTAACGAATTATCATTTATTTAAAAAACATTCCAAAGCTTTCATCTTGAATAATTCAAATAGAACAAGAATCCATGACTTAATTGCAATGAAAAGTAAATAATACAATAAAATCATGAATCGTTACCACTAATATTCTTTTAAATTCAAAGCATCCGATGAATATACATATATGGGTATATTTAATGTGCATATACACATGTAGTATATTTAGTTTAGTACAATATATTTTGGGCTTGTATATATTCAACGTCGAACTTATACTACCATACTTGTTATTATATTAGTTTTGAGATTATATCTGCTCCACCTAGATTTACTTTAGTATTAAAATTTTATTTTAATATCATCTAAATTTATCTTAGTAATAAATTAGTTATTTTATAATAGGTAGGTTTTGTTCCAGTAGGTTAATATAGTTATTTACATTATTGTTATTATATTATATTTATCAATAAATAAATAAATTACACCACGGACAGCCGTAGGCTTTGTGGTCTTCGTTTATTTGTGAATGAAAATTAATACTCATAACAAAATTGTAAATTGTAATACCTTAAGCAAATAAACATTATTATTATTATTATTATTAATATTATTATTATTTCATTAACATTTTTACACAAAGTTTTTCTTTTAGTTATAGTTATTTTTTCTGCTGTTGGCAAAATAAAGAATGTGTTTCAATACAATTATAAGCAAACAAATAAAAAATCATTTTTAAAATATATGAAATATCAAAGTAAAAACTAATATTCGCAGCCAGCAATATCCTGCTACTGGTATATTCATCTTGAATCCGCATATTACACTAAACGAATTGAAAACGTTAAAAACTGTATTATACCTTGTCTGTAGCGATTGACGTTAGTAGGATATAACTGAATTTCCCTCAAATATACTTAAAAATGTACTGCCACTTTAAAACTCCACGCATTTTAAATAACACAATACCAAGGCAATTACTACGGTTACTTTAGTTACAATTCTAGTAGATAAATTTGTAAGTGGTGTAAATTAGTTAACTTGGGACATTTGGACAGGAACTCAACTAGCTACAGGCACAGCAGTTCCTCTTCTTCGGTGTGTTGCTGTTGGGTGTTGCGTGACTACATCGCCTTGGGTGGCTTACAGACTGAGCGCTACAGTTGTCGCGCGCCCACACCGCTCGATACTCACATGTCCTTTATATCAAGTACATATCTGTGCTCACGCGATCTACACTCATCTGACACCACACCCGCAGCCGGAGAAAAATCTCGCTCGGCTGGAGCTTCTCTAAGTTGCATGACTGACTGTGACCGCTGCGACGTGGTGTGGCGGTGTTACGTATGGCCGTGCTTTACTGAAATATGGTTCGATCTAGCATTTTTATTACTAATTTTAATGTCTGGAGGATCGAGTTCTGAACAAAATTAAGAATATAGAGTGTTTTGGTAGAGGCAACTGTGAGGAACGCATGGACATTCGTATATTAATTGTTTAATATACAGGGTGTTTCCAAAAAAACGCGCCAACATTTCGAAATTTATGTAAAAAATAAGAGAAATTTATTTGCCCTGACATGACCAGTTTTCGAGATACCATTTTTATAACACATTACAAAATAAAATCTAACATATACAGGGTGTCCCAGCTCCATTTAGACAAGCATTGTCTGGAATACGGTGAAATAGGTTTAGAAAGAAATATTAAATAGAACAGTAATTCAGTTTAATAATAATAATAATAATTTATTAAACCCTTTTTTGCCAATTACAATGAAATGGATTAGGTACGTCAAATGTGGACTAAGGCCACGGTTAATACATAAATAGTATATGAACATTGACAGACAAATAAATGTAAAGTCATATATAAATGTATTAATAAAATATTGTAAGTATAGCAATTAAGTATACGACAAATGATATACAAACGAACAGACAAGATATTACAATACATTGGAGAAATGAACAATATTTAAGTAAATTTTTTACCTTAAAATGGTTTAAGATAAACCATTCAGTCAACCCTACCTGTTTTTAGCACAATATAATTCAAATTCGCTAAGGTTGTAGAAGCAGTTTTCAATTAGTAGGGATTTAAGAGAGTTTTTAAACTTCAGCAATGGGCATAGCTTTCTAACTTTTTCAGGTAGCATGTTGAAGAAATTGGATCCCGCATAATCAGGAGATTTCTTGTAGAATGTATGCGTAAACTTTTCAATATGTATGTGGCCCTTTTTGCGTGTTGTATATGAATGAAGGTCACTATTTTTCAAGTAGTTATCTAAATTTTTACAAATATGCTGTAATAATTTGAATATATACACCCCCGTAAGAGTTAAAATTTTATTATTACTTCCACATCCACGTAGTGGATTGGAAGTATAGTAATAATAGTATAGTAAATTTTTATTCGTGAAATAGGTTTAGAATGTCATGAAACGTCGAGATTTTAAATTTGAGCGAAAAAAAATTTTCTGTCTGTCGGTCTGTCTGTCTGTAACTTTTTTTTTTTTGTCCGCACGTTTTCTCCGGAACGGTTTAAGATATTGACTTGAAATTTTGTACACGTATATATTATAGCGGGATCTGGAACTAGATTATAATTTGAGATGATTCCGTTGAAGGGTTGGGGGTTAAATAGGGGTAAATAGGGGAAAATAAGTAAATCAAGCTGGTAAGACTACAGAAACTTGAAATTCGGTGTATGTACTAGAAGCCAAAGCGTCAGATTTTCTTATAATATTTTTCCACTCCCACCACCCCTACTCCAATATGAAAAGGGTTGATAAAATAAAATTGAGATAATCATTTGAAATTTGGTACACGTATAAATTATAACGACATCTGGAAATAGATTATACTTTGAGATGATCCCGTTGAAGGGTTGGGGGTTATTTATGGGTAAATAGGGGGAAATAAGTAAAGCAAGCTGGTATGAATACAGAAACTTGAAATTCGGTGTATGTACTAGAAGCCAAGGTCTCAGATTTTTTTAATAATATATTTCAGCCCCCCACCACCTCTACTCTATTATTCAAGGGGTTGATAAAATAAAATTGAGATATTCACATGAAATGTAGTACGCATATGTATTATAACGGCATCGGGAACTAGATTATATTTTGCGAGATTCCGTTGAAGGGTTGGGGATTAAATAGGGGTAAATAGGGGAAAATAAGTAAAGCAAGCTGGTAAGACTACAGAAACTCAAAATTCGGTGTATGTACTAGAAGCCGAGTTCTCAGATTATTTATAATATTTTTCAACCCCCACCACCCCACTTCATTATTAAAAGGGTTGATAAAATAAAATTGAGATATTCATTTGTAATTTGGTAGACGTATGTATTATAATGACATCTGGAACTAGATTATATTTTGGGATGATTCCGTAGGAGGGTTGGGGTTAATAGGAGTAACTAGGGGAAAATATGTAAATCAAGCTGGTAGGAGTACAGAAATTTGGGATTCGGTGTATATACTAGAAACCAAGGCCTCAGATTTCTTTCTAATATTTTTCAAACTCCTCCACCACCTCCGCTTCATTATTAATGGGATTGATAACATCAAATTGAGATATTACTTGACAGTTAGTACACGTATGTATTGTAGTGACATCTGATTGAGATGACTCCATTGAAGGGGCGGGAGGTGGTAAGTTGTGAATAGTGGAAAATAAGTAGGGTAAACTAGAAACTTCATTTTTAACGCATATGGTAGAAACCAACTCCTCAAACTTTTCTATGACATCTGCCCCAAATATTAATAAAATTCTATGACCAATAATTTCCACATACTAGAGTGAACATATAGTCAAAATGTTTCCTTTAAAGTGACTTGGATGAAAAATCTAGATGTGGAAGTAGTGATACCTTGGGCAGCGGTTTTTTAAAATGTATCCCTACATGATTCACGAAACGATAAACCAAATATAAGGCGAATTATCCTTTTTTGCAGGATAAACACCCGTAGAACGTGTGTTGCTTGTCCCCAAGATACAATGTTATAGGAGATCGAAGAATACACCGTGGCATAATAAAAATTCAGTAGAGATTTTACATCAAGAGACTTTTTTAATGTAGCTAAGGCAAAATAAGCGCTGTTCATTTTGGCACAGAAGCAGTCAATCTGGTTACCCCATCCTAAGGAGTTATCAATTGGGGTACCAAGAAATTTTGCAGACGTACTAGATGTTATATCAGAGTTATTTACATTAAAATTTAGATTTACCGCTTGTTTTCTGTAGGGATTTGTAAATTCCATACAGACTGTTTTGCTTAAATTGATAATTAGGTGATTTCTTGTACACCACTCAGTGAAAGATTTTAGTGCTCTACTTGTAAGAATATTTATTTCCTCTCTAGTTTTTGCAGCTAATATTATTGTAGTGTCATTAGCGTACATAAACAACCTCCCCTCCTTAATATGGTAAGACAGATTGTTTATATACAGAAGAAACAACAACGGCCCCAGAACACTACCCTGGGGAGTTCCGAGCTCGACATTAAATTGGTCAGAATACAGATCTTTAAGTTTTACAGCTAACTTTCTATGTGTGACATAGGAGATAATCCAATCATTCATGGACCCGCGAATTCCCATACAATTAAGTTTTCTTGATAGGAAAAGGGGATTGATAGTGTCAAACGTGCGGGATAAATCGAAAAAGACACCTTGGACCAGATTCCCACTATCTAATTTGTCGATAATATATTGGGTAAGTTCCGTCGTGACAGTCTCAGTTGAGAGCCCCTCACGGAAGCCATGTTGACAATTAGTTAATATATTATGTTTTTTAAGGTAATCGACTAGTCTAATATAAACGGCTTTTTCAAGAATTTTAGCGAATGGACTGAGCGTTACAATGGCTCTATAATATACATTTTATCATTTTACTTTCAACTGTACACCTTAAAAAGGTGTCAGGTTATGCATCTTTACTTTTACTTCCACATCCACGTAGTGGATTGGAAGTGTTGTAAATGTAAAAAAAATGTCAAAAATTTTGTTTCATGAAATAGGTTTAGAATGCCATGAAACGTCGAGATTTAAAATTTGAGCAAAAAAAATTCTGTCTGTCGGTCTGTAACTTTTTTTGTCCGCACGTTTTAATATATTGATTAGAAATTTTGTACACGTACATATTGTAACGTGATCTGGAACTAGGTTGTTTTTTGAACGTATCCGGTGAAGGGTTGTGGGTAAATATGGGTAAATACGGGGAAATAAGTAAAGCAAGCTGGTAAGAGTACAGAAACTTGAAACTAGGTATATGTACCAGAAGCCAAGGCCTTAACATTTTTTATAATATTTTCCATCCCCCTATCTCCCTCCCCACTCCATTGTCAAAGGGGTTGATAAAATAAAATTGAGATATTCACTTGAAATTTGATATACGTATATATTATAATGACATCTGGAATTAGATTATATTTTGGGATTATTCCGTTGAAGGGTTGGGCGTTAAATAGGGGTAAATAGAGGAAAATAAATAAAGCAAGCTGATAAGAGTACAGAAACTTAAAATTCGGTGTATGTACTAGAAGCCAAGGCTTCAACTTTTTTTAAATATTTCTCAACCTCCCGTCACCCCTACTCTATTATTAAAGGGGTTGATAAAACAAAAATGAGATATTCACTTGAAATTTGGTGCACATATGTATTATAACGACATCTACAACTAAATTATATTTCGAAATAATTCCGTTGAAGAGTTGGGGGTTAAATAGGGGTAAATAGGTGAAAATAGCTAAAGCAAGCTGGTAAGAGTACAGAAATTTGGGATTTGCTGAATATACTAAAAGCGAAGGCCTCATTTGTTTTATATTTTCCACCCTCCACAACCCCCCCATCCATCCCCCACCACTAAAAAGGTTGATAAAATTAAATTGAGATTTCCACTTAAAATTTGGTACGCACATTATAACGGCATCTGGAACTAGTTTATATTTTGAGATGATTCCGGTGAAAGGTTGGGGGTTAAATAGGGGTAAAAAGGGGAAAAGAAGTAAAGCAAGCTGGTAAGGGTACAGAAACTTGAAATTCGGTGTATGTACTAGAAGCCAAGGCCTCATATTTTTATTATATTCTTCAACCCCCCCACCCCTACTCCATTATTAAAGGGGTTGATAAAATGGAATTGAGATATTCACTTGAAATTTGTTAGACGTATGTATTATAACGACATCTGATACTAAATTATATTTTGAGATGATTCCGTTGAAGGTTTTGGGGTTAAATAGGGTTAAATAGGTGAGAATAAGTAAAACAAGCTGGTAAGAGTATAGAAATTGGAGTTTTGATGTATATACTAGAAGCGAAGGCCTCAGTTTTTTTGATAATATTTTCCATCCACCCATTCCGTTCACCCGCCACCACTAAAGGAGTTGATAAAATTAAATTGAGATTTTCGCTTGAAATTCTGTACACGTATGTATTGTAAAGACATCAGAAACTGGATTATATTTTGGCATGATTCCTTTGAAGGAGTGGGGGGTTAGTAAAGGTAAATATTGAAAAAAAAATTCTTTCGTCAATTCTTTGGGACTTCCTGCCACATGTATGTTTTCTTTTTAAGCGGTGCTAAGAGAATCTACAAAATACATCACAATTAACCAGTATATTACTGGTAAATAACCTCTACGCCTGTAACTTTTACGTCAAAGAATCAGTTGGAGGTTGCTTTTTTTAAATAAACATCACAAATATGTATAAAAACTCGAAATTAAATATTTCGCCGACGTTTCGGAAATCTAATCTGTTTCCTCTTTCAAGGCTTTTTTTGAAAAATCTTTTTTGCTGTGACTGATAAATACACAGCTCTAAGAATATTTGTTATATTCAATATCCATAGAGAGCGAACATAGAATAAACTGGGACTCGGCAAAAATTTTAACAAAAGAAGCAGATAGCAAAAAAGAAAAATTAAAGAATCCGCGATAATATTATTGAATGAGGATAGACGCGCGTCGAATTGTTCCGTAGATGTATGTACATAATTTGATACATGAAAATCTTTGTGAGTGAGTAAGTTCTACTACAGACATACAGGGAGACACCCCTCGATTGATTTTTTTTTTTTTTTGTATTTTCTTAAGACGTGAAATACACGAATTATTTTTTTTGAGTTAAAGTACAAACCTTCTAGTTATTAAAAAAATAGGCTGCCTTTTCTTATTTACCCGCATCGTCCCATTTTGACGTCGCTTCCGGTAAAATCCCATGACGCGGGCAAAACTTGCTTATATTAAAAGTGGCTTCCTGTAGGTCTGTCTCTGCTCTCTACCTATAGGGATGGGGTCTATTCCATGCCATTGAAATTTTTTCTAAATTCTAATATGCTCGGATAATGGGTATTGTTTCCATTGTTCTGTAAATTCGTAGGCCCTATTCGGACAAAGTCCCTTTCGAAGGAGAGTCGTATTTTCTGTCGTATTTAATTAAATATAATCCTAACAAGCAACTGCTGCAGATGGCATGATACTATTGGACGTGATATACAGTAAAGCGGAGGCAAACTAAGATGTGAGTCTCAAAACGTGTCAGAACGTTATGAAAAAGTAAGAGGAAAAATCTCGTGACAAGCTAATAAACACTACTATTACTTTTTTATAATTTTTTGCGCTCTTTTGTAAAATTTTGTACCTTGTGAAATTTTAGGTAACAGTAAACATTATCAATTATTAATCGTTGTATGCAAGCTCTAAATTAATTATTCCAACAGTAAACAACCGAGAATATTAAACCTTTAAATATAACCTATCAAAAAGAAAGCCGCAATGCTCATGAGAATGCATTAATTAATAAAGCTCTATGACGGATCCGGCATTCATGATTATAGACCATTACATAATACTCCTATGATGTATAAGTTAATGTGTACAATTAATGTTATAAAAATAAACCGGTAAAGCTTGTTTGAATTTTGAACCGGAATAAAACACACGGGGTTTGTCTTCTCATCTACCGTTCTAATCCACATATAAGCATATCCAAATTATAATCTTGAACAGCTACTTTCATTCACAAAAATGTTAATATTATTTTTATAATTTATGAATGGGAAGCTACTAACTGTAGAAATAAAAAGTGTTATTAATTTGTTGTCAAGCTTTTCTAAATTTCCGTTTATGATATATCATGCAACTTGTTATCTAAAATACGTGCCAAGTAAAATATATATAATGATAAATTAAGACACCAGGAAATGCAATACTATTTATCATAAGAAAAATAAGATTACAAACTTCTCTTCGCAAAAACAAAACGAAGAGTGTATTGCATTTGATCGGATTCACTATTACTAGCTTGATTTACCATAATTTGCATTAACTGACTTTTTTACATTTTAGCTAAAAGAGATTACATTTTTCGATACCTAAAATGTGTCCTTTTATTTATTCCATTTACAAATTCCATTCTATTTTACTAACCTTCTGTTCAGCGCATCCAGCATTATTATTAATTTTAGTTGGCTTTACTGGACTGACAGGATCGTCATGCAATGTTCTCAGGTTCTACTTTAACCCCTCCATGAATAGGGGCCAATTGGTAACTTTATAGCTTATAAAAATATGATTTATTAAAACACTTATTTTATTTCTACCACTGTATTTTATTGTAACTTAACGCTACTATAGTTTCGATACTTCGACGTATCATCTTCAAAGCGACTCAAGTAAATGAATGAACACAAGAGAAAACCTAAGCTATTTATAATTTAC
Source organism: Stenurella melanura (assembly GCA_963583905.1). Lineage (NCBI taxonomy): Eukaryota > Metazoa > Arthropoda > Insecta > Coleoptera > Cerambycidae > Stenurella > Stenurella melanura. The sequence continues at coordinate 87,642,235 of OY757309.1, forward strand.
ATTATTTACCTATTTTTATTACTACAGGGTAGGGGATTTAAAATTGTCAGAACTAAAAATAACAGAAAGTAATCAAGGGATTAAAGGATTATGAAGTAAATATATTAAAAAGGGGTGTGTTATATAGGTTCAGCTTGTCATTAAGTACGTAATTACCTGGGGTTTTGTTTGATTTGAAAATTTCTAAAGATTCTAATAAATTTAACGTAAAACCTTTATTTTGTACATGTGTCAAGAGTATTTATATCTGGAAAATGGTGATTTGATTCTAACAAATGATTTGAAAAAGTGGTCTGTTTTTTGGAGTCTAAAAGACCGTAGATGTTCTTTGTATCGTGCTTCAAAGGACCGACCAGTTTGACCTATATAGAAGGCATTAATTACAGTCCGAACATGACAATTTATAAACTCCTGAGTTTTTTAATTTTCCTATTTTATCTTTTGCATTATTTAATAAAATGTGACACTTTTGTTTGTGGTTTAAAGGCAACCTTATGATTATGATGTGACAATATGCCTGCAATTTCCTGTGAAACGTTACCGTAATATGTCAAAGATATAAATTTACTCTCTTTACTGTTGATTTAAAGATGCTGTTACAGGCTAATTTGTACTGCTTTTTATTAATTAAATTTTGTATTGTCTTTTCTTGGAACCCGTTGTTAATTGCTATTGTTTTTATGACTTTTATCTCGTTTTCTGAAGTGTCTTAGAGAGAGAGGTGTGGACAAATCTCTATGTATCATTGAATTACAAGCTGCTAATTTATGTGCATTGGGACTGAATGAGGGATTTGGAATAGTGGTATCTATAAATGTGGGTTTCCGAAAAATTTCAAAATTTATTTTATTATTGTTGTGTATTAACGTTACGTCCAGAAAGTTTATTTTGCCATTTTTTTCTGCCTCGACTACGAATTTGATATTGGGATGGATACGGTTAATAAAATTTAGGAATGTATTTAATTGCCTTTGAGTATCTGTGAAGCAGGCTATTATATCATCTACATATCTGTACCAAAATTTTATATGATTTATGCCTAGCTGTGATCTTAATATTTTATCTTCTATATGTGACATAAAGATATCTGCTAAAAGAGGACTCAAAGGGGAGCCCATTGCCAAACCTGCATCTTGAGTAAAATATCTGTTATTATACTGGCAATAATTTTGACTAAGACATAGATCTAAGGCTAACATTAAGCCATACGTGGCCTACATTCTTCGTCGAGAATATTTGAAAACATGTTTGAAACATCGAAAGGTACCAACATCCCGTTTTCTGGAATATCGCAATCTGACAATGTTTTAGAAAGATCAATTGAATTTTTGATGGTATATTTAGATTGAAAATTTGTTATGTTTTTAAAAATTGTGTTTACTTTATTTCCTAACTTGTAAGTGGGACTATTGACATATGGTACGACGGGTCTTATAGGAGTATTCTCTTTTTGGTTTTTAATTAGCCCGTACAGTCTTGGTGTGCGAGGGTTCATACAAATTAATTTATATTTTTCGGAGCTGTTAAATAAACTATTGCTTTCTGATAAAAATTGTTTAATTTTTATTTGAAAGTTAGCAGTAGGGTCTTTTTTAATTTCTGTTAGTTCAGACTGAATGAAAACTTGCATTTTGTCATCATAATCTTTTTTAGGGATGACGATAGTTCCATTTGATTTATCTGCCTTTGTTAGGATTAAGCGATTGTCATTAAGTTTGTTCCTAATGGATTTAACAGTTGAAGCGTCTAAATTATTTCGTCTCGCATTTTTATGTTTATTTAATTTATTGGCTATTTTTGTCTTTAATATCTGTGCGTTATCGACACCTCTTAAAGTTTGTTCTGTTTCCACTACAAGGGTTTCTATGGATGAATTTTTGGTAATCTGAGGTGAATATTTGGGGCCCATTTTTAAAAACTTCATTCTTTTTCGATAAAAATATATAAACTGTTACATGTTATGCAAAAATGCGAACACGCATTGCAAAATACAGTAAGCGAGAAACTTTTTTATTATTAAAGAGAGAGTGATAGTATACAACAACAAAAAATGAAGTTTAAAAGTCGGGGAAGTTTTTGGAAACTATATTTCTTTTTGTTGATGTTTAGTTTAGTAGCAAATGAATTGTTAAAATTCGGTGACTTAACTATTATAATTATGCCTGCTCGAGAGAGATTACAGCGCATTGGGTATGGAATAACTGTGGCTTCTCAAGGAATTAATTCATCGAGAAGGAACACATATTACTTTGTTTCAATTCAATTACTTATTATGAAACACATTAAAAAAATATATTAAACTATTTCATTTAGATTCGATATATTTGTACACACGCACAAGAATTATAAGAAAGAATACGCAATTCTTTTAAACCTTCAATTTCAGGAGCTAAATAATCCATGTTATTAACGTAAAAGTCATGAATCATATCCATTGAAACTAATGGAAGTTATTAAAATATGCTTTTTAATAGACACTTTCCATTTTTAACTATTATATTAGCACAAACAATAACATAAAACCGAACGATAAATCTCAAACTCTACTTGTTTACTATATTGTTATAACCTCAAGATATGACTTGCGTAATGTTGGAAGAAGAAGAAGACGCAGTTTTTTCATCGAAATTTACAGATTTCTGCGTTACAGAGGTATTAGTTCCAAAATTCAACACATATGCTTAAAATTCTCCTATGTCACAAGATTAATTATTTAAATTTAATTTTCAAAAATAAACCACGCAAAACCCATTAACTTTTACTGAAGAACATAATGAGCCTATTAAAAATGTTCTTTTTTTTAAATGCAAACACCCCATTAATGAAATTGAGGTCAATAAAGCTTAAATGAAACGAGAAGCATGTGGCTATTGGAACATCATATTTTCAAATATAAAATGGTTGTATGTAGGAAGAGTACATGTATGAAGTCGGAACATAAAGAAATTTCTGATTAACTCGATAAAAGCTCTACCATTTCTACAATGGAGGAAGTTGAGTAATAAAAAGTTACTAAATATTTAAATTAAAAAAATCTAATGTTGCATATTTTGTAATTTAACCCCTCTGGGGAGGGTTGTTTAAAAATTTTTAAAAAAGCGTAAAAATAATTAGAAAAAATTTCAAAGTTTCGATATGAATATTGTTACATTGCAAAACCGATTAGTTCAAATAGCCCCTTATGCATTTTCTATGCATGGACCATATGAAATGGAGCATATTAAGCCTTGCGCGGAAACTTTGAAGCACATTTTTACCTAAACTGTTCGTTGTTCCTAAAAAATGGAAGAGATCATTTTTGTGCGGAATTTTATTATCAGTTGGCCTCCGAGCCATAAATAGCGCGATATTAACAAAAAACCGTTTTTGTGAACTTTGACTTTGAATAATTTTTATGCCATATTGATCTCGTTCTCGATTTTTAATATTTTCTCTAAAACACCAGAATAAACCGATTCAAAATAAAAAAATTAAGGATATATTTTTTTAGATCAGAACATTCTAATTTCACTGGGTTTACTGTGTTAAACAATATAGTTAAACAATATGGTGCAAACGCAATTATTATATTATGTACTAAATTTGACCTGTCTTGTCTACTCTTGTCAAATTGAAATAAATAAATTCATTTACTATCTATCTATAAATAAAACAGTTTCTATAAAACAAAACATTTTTATTTAAAGCAAAATATAAAAAATATATAACATAAGGCACGTCTTTACTGGCCGGATACATTTACTTATTAAATATTTTTTTATAAAATAATCTGGCATTTATACATTACATATATAATATAAATAAAAATGTACAGGAATATATGCTATGCATTTCTAAACCCATAATAACTGACCTTTAACATAGATAAATACAACATACAAAATCAATAAATAAATTTAATTGTCCCAAAGTTTATTTCTGCACCTTGGAGAGTAAATGTCGGATATCCAGATCTTGGATCTGTTACTAGTTCATTGAAAAAAAATATAATTATTTAGTAACTTTACTTATCCTGATGGGCTGTGTTATAATACATATTTTTCTCTTAACATGCCCTATTGCTGCCTTTAGGAGGCGAGTTATTTATTTAAGTTAAATACAAGTGTTCGTATTCCCAGATACCGAGGTACAAAATACTTTTATTTAATTTGCTAGATTTGTCCTAACGAAAAAAGATAGCGACCATTCAATAATAAACAAAATTACCAAATGTATTATTAACTGATATGGTGAGTATACCAACCAAATTACATTTACTATTCAAGATGCACATTCAAAACTTTTTGTTGATAAACAATTTTGGTGTTATAACAGTGATTATATATCAGGTACTGATCGATTTTGTCTTTCAAATTCACTAATATAGCAATCGAGTAGGTTGTTTACTTGGAGAAGAAACGCGTGGAGCAAAGAGGAAAGCAGAGCTACGAGCACAAGAAAGCAATCGTTACATGTTGCACTGGTTGTTATCAAAATTTAGTGTTGTCATTGATTTCTATTCCTGAACCGGCTCGTCCCCTAGCTCCAGTCTTTCCTCTTTTGTCCTCTGTTTCGACCCTTATAATTCACAGTTTATTTAAGCGCTTGTAGAAAATAAACATTTTCCATGCTAATTTGTTCTATTCACCTTTATTACAATAATTAAGATGCAATGGATAAGATGTTAAAGAGAATTACCTTGTCCAATAAAAACTGAATTCAAGTCTACTAATGTATGACTAGTATCTGCACTACTTCTCGTTATGGAAGTAGAAATGGACATAACACTTACTTCAATTAATCAACAAATTTCGTTCGGTTTAGCAGCTTAGTGATTACGACAACCATTGGATTCACCATTTAAAATTTTCGACTTTGATATCAGATTCAGTATCTCTGCTTCTCTAAAAATATTTAATTACTAATTGTTAGACAATTCCTTACCGGCGACTCCACCAAAACTCGAAGATTTTCGAGTAGAAGAATTGCTTTTCTGCTATTTGCACTTTAGTTCATAGTCCTGAAACTTACTTAAACAGATGTCTTTTATATGCATCTAAAGCGATGCATAGTCTGCCGGCACGATCACACGAAAAATCCACTCCGCAAGTTTTTTTCATCATTCTTAAAAAAATATTTACTCAACTTTACAAGTCTTCAGATTTGCACAAAATGTTTCTTCAAACTCTACCGAAAAATCGAAGGTTTTGAGTAGCAAAATTGTTTTTTTGTTTTCTGTTCACATTATACTAGTAGTCTAAGAGCTCGTAACAGTTATTTTCATTTTAGTTTATAAATCTTGAAACTTATTTAAACAATGCCTTTTACATGTCTCAATTGAGGAAGCATAGTCTGCCAGCATGATTACAGATGAAAATCACTCCACAATTCTCTTCCTCATTCTTGGAGAAAAATTTACTCAACTTTGTTTAAGTCTTCAAATTTGCACATTTTATTATTATTAGTAAACTCTGACAAATGACAGACTATTCAGACGAGTTTTATGTTTCATAATATAACCGGTACCGGCTTAGGCTGAGAAATGAAAAAATAGAAACGTACCCTTTTAGACGTATAAAAGGCATATTATTAAATAAGTTTAAAGACTTATAAATTAATTGAAAATAAGTGTTACGAGCTCTCAGTCGCGGCTCACAGTGGGGCAGAATCCCTTAACTTGGCCAAAATATCCAAAAAGTAACTCCTTATAATTACGTTATAAATACGTACATAGTTAGATAATAGTTCCAAGAATAATAAACTAGGTACCTTTATTAACTGCAAAACCCTTTTCAGCACGCACATAAGGCCAGTTTAATTACAGTGTGAGAGAACATTGTTCATTCGGAATTGCAACTGTGAAAGTTTAATAAAGTTTATGTGTGTGTTTACGCTGAACTTTGTCTTTCAAGGCATGTACTCTTTAATGCTTCTTGGCATTGATGGATAATATTGTTTGGCATAAATGTATAATCATTTCCTTATTACAAAGAACTTTGCCGATAAAGATTATAAAATAACAAAACTACCATTGAGTTACAAAGTTAGACCCGCGCTATTTCTTTAACCATATGAATCCTATACACTGTAAAACAGATGACAAAAAATTTAGGTACGTTGCATTGCTGCTGTTCGAGTTATTTTATATTAAAATCCTATACTAATTTATACATTATTTCTACTTTTTTATGCTATTAACTGTATTCTAAATAATTGTTCTTATATCAGGTGGAAATGAAGAGGAACTGAGTAGGATCCATATTTTTCAAATATAGAAAGAAAAATCTGGTTGTAATATGACATTTAAGTTGAGATTCTGTAAATAATAATTATATTTATTCTTTGGTTTGAATTTTAATTTTGTAATTATATTTTAAATTATTGTTATATTATATTATCATATTTTTCCAATTTTTGGTACTATATTTTCATTCGTTTTTGCAAAATACATCGACCATCGTTGAGCCATACTCCCTTTTAAATATAATTAAAGTCGATTAAAACATACCACTGTTCGGTGAACTGAATAATAATGCGGATAGTGGTTAATGAATCTTTATGCTCCTCTTTTCATTTGTTTATAAACTCTTTTGGTCTTAAACCAATCTCTCACAATATCATATCTCTCATTTAAAATTTATATAAGCTGTGACAGAAACTAATTTTTTCACTAACTATAATCCAAAATAGTATTTATCTGACAACTTGTAAGATTCAAGATAATGACATAATTGATAGTAAAAATAAATGCCCAATAATTTTAGACCTATACATAGTCAAGCTGCTGAAAATATCCAAGTGAGCTAGATTCTTAATCGACTTTAAAAATTTTTAAAAGGAAGAGGCTCTGGATTTGCACCGTAAATACGTTTTGTATGTTTGTTCAAACATTTCCCTGAAATGGCGTAAGCGATATCTATGGAAATTATGTGCAAACTGTAGCGTACGGGTTAGTTGTGGTCCAATATTAGTTTCATCAAGCTTTAAACATTTTCGAGATTTTGGCGGAGTCGCCAGGAAGAAATGTCTAACAGTTAGTAATGAGACATTCTCAGAGAAGTTGATACCGAATCCGATGTCAAAAGTTAAGCACTCAAAATTGTGAATCGAACACGGCTGCGGTAATTCCATAACTTTTGCAGATTTACATCAAATAAGGCCACTAAATGGATTTAAAAAATCGTCAAAAAATAAATAGCTTTTAAATAAACGGTCACTAAGGGCCGTTACTTTCGGTCTTGATTAAACACATGGTTAACTAATCTGGGAGTTATATGAGGTCGGTCGTAAAAAATGTCTACTGATTATATCCAAGTAAAAAGCATTTGTTTTTCTTTATCATTCAGTCATATATTAAAATACTTTTCGTTTTGCGTTTGCGTATATCTTGTAGAATTTCAATTGTTTAATTGATTTCTTCTTTGTTGATTATTAAACTGGATTGGCATAAATCCCATTTTAGTAATACTTTATAGAATAGCAAATTGTGATGCCTCATTAATTCATATTTTGACTATAATGATCTTTTCGTGCCAACTGGTAAGTCGTTTTTCTAAACATGTATCTTAATGACATAAAAATGTTGATTAGAACAAATTGCATGTTAATTTTATTTCTATTGCTTCACTAAGTTATATTTTTATTTAATACTTTAGTTTCAACATTTAATAAAAATGGAATGTTTCAACATGGACGGAATTCAGTATCACTAAGTTTTATATATCCAGAATAATCTCCGGATACCATTCAACTAAATTACTAAGGAATGTAAAAATACACTGGGGTTTCGGCAGTCCCAGCAATCAACGACTTATTCTCTAAAATACTCTGTGGAATACCCCAGCAGCTCAAAATATTAGACCAACGTACACTGCCTTCCTAAATCAAAATGACGTAACTTGACATTTCCTAAGTAGTCAGGGATTTTTAGTTAATATTAAATAATCCTTATTAGTCGTGTCATTTTAGCAGAATAAATCTGAAAACCTCTAAACAAAAACGTACAGGGTCAATTAACTTCATGTTTATTGCAAAGAGTTCAGAAAGGCATTTAGAAAAAAAACAGTGCCTTTTATTTTTTGGCGGAAATGTTTGGTTTTATTTTTTTTTTTTCCAAAAATTGGTTAATTTTAATGGCCGATTTAATTAAATGAATTGAAAAATATGTTATCATACAAAACATGCCAGGTGAAAACGGTGGTTTTTGGGGTCGCTGATCACTAATCTGAAGTACAATTTGGAAAATTCAAAATGGCGGACTGGAAATTGGGCCATCTTCCAGACAAATGAGAATGGATATCTTGGTCTTGAAAATCTGTACTCGGGAGTTTTCGAGGTCGCTAATTATGAATCCGAGGTCTAATTTCGTAAATTCAATATGGCGGACCGAAAGTAGAGTCGATTTCTCAGGAAAATTTTTCGTTTTTGGGCTGAAAATGGGAACTCGGGGGTTTTCGTGGTCGTTGATAATAATTCCGATGTCCAATAGAGAATTATGAAAAATACTCGTTTCTCTTGAAAAATATACTACTACCGGTCCGCCATTTTAAACTTTCCTTAATTGGACATCAGATTCGTATCAGCGATAACGCGAACCCTCGAGTTCCCTCTCTCAGAAAAGAAAAGAATATGAGTTTTTCCGGAGAAATTGACTGTTCCTGCGGTCCGCCATTTTGAACTTTGTAAATTGGGCCCCCGATCCGTGATCAAAACCCCCGAGTACTTATTTTCAGCCCAAAAACGAAAAAAAACACTAGTTTTTCCGAAGAAATTGACTCTACTTCCGGTCCGCCGAATTCGTAGTCGACGACCTCGAAAACTCCCGAGTACAGATTTTCAAGGCCAAGAATCCATTCTCATTTTTTCAGAAAAAATGGCCCCATTTCCGGTCCGCCGTTTTGAATTTCCTAAATTGGCCTTCATATTCCTGATCAGCGACCACTAAAACCCCCAAGTACCCATTTTCGTCTAATTTTATGGCATAGTGTGTATGATAACAAATTTTCATTTAATTTAAATTGGCCATTCAAATTGACTAATTTATTGGACAAAAAAGAAACAAAACATTTCCGCCAAAAAATAAAAGATACAGCTAAATGCCTTTTTGAACTCCGCACCCTGTATCTTAAATTTTAGAAGTAAAATGACGCGACTATATGCAAAGTTTTGCACAGTAGTAAGTCTCTTCAAATAGAAAAATACAAAAGAGAATTCTCAGGACTATCTTGGTTGCAACATAAAAGAAAATAGCGTCAAATTCTAAAATATATTTTTTTAAATAACTTTATAAAAACACAAGAAGACCGAAAAAAAATAGAAGCTAAAGAGTACAAAATTGTACATAAAAATATCTCACATGTGACCGTTATCGCTCAAAATAAGAATCAAAGTTATAGGATTCTCAGCCAACGCGCGCCAAAATTATCTTTTAGAATTTTGTGTTTTTGAATGTTCACTGTTCTGATACTTTTTGTATTTTTCGTATATTAAGTTATATGGAGGAAACACATTTTGTGCCATTTTGTTTGTTTGTACCTTTTTGCCACTAAAAGCCTGCCAAATAATCCGAACATCTGGTCATGATTATTATTTTTCAGCTTTTGTAGCTATTTTTCCCTGGGAGTTAAAGTAAATTGGACATAACTTGAAGTTTTTCTGTTAAATCATTAATTAATCAATGTTCATAAACCACTATTTTTACATCTCTTTCATAGATTTATATGCGAGAACATACAAGAAAATATATAGAGACTACCTCAATAAAATCTCAGATATAACCTATGGACTACATGCTGGTCAAATATATTGTGCTGCTGTGGTGGTGCTAAAATCATTGCCAGATTCTGTTATTATTCTAAATATATTGTCATTATAATGCTCCCATGTCTCTAGTACTAATGGCACTCTTTAAATAACAATTCTTTTGCTGAGAAGTATTCCTCATAATATGTGCAACAAATAAAACACTGGCATTTGGTCCTATTCAAGGTAATCTTATAGCTGTTCTAACTTAATTTACAAATATTCAAAACCAATCAAATAAAAATTATTAAAACGTAAAAACATAACAAAACAATACTAAAATAAATATTTAAAGTGATATACATATACACTAAGGTTTCAAATGAATGTGTCAAAGTTTAAGCAATAAACTCAACAGTTTTCATTTTAAAAAAATATGATTTTGAAATATTTCAGTGCAAAGCAGTTTAGTTAACACGTTGACACATTCATTTCGATCACCATTATATAATTTGACCAAGGATGAACGTCTAATGAAGAATTCCTAATCGAAGGCTTAATATCAAATTAGTTTGTAATTCGTAACGGAAGAATAAAGTGGCAGGTCTGACAGTGGGGCTAAAACTAGATAAAGTTGGTAGTAATTCTGAAATTTGGTAGATGGCCTTCAAATAGGCTCAAATTAATGGAAAAGTTATTCTAAAAATCAAACTTACGTCGTTTTATGAAATTGGAAATAATAAATAAATACTGTATAGGTGAAGATAAAGTAGTTATCTATTAAATTAAAACGGAAAAATTCACTAATCTATCCAGTGGGTAAATAATAACTATTATCTTAAATTAGCGCTTATATGCGCTTACTTTTACTAAAGATGTTTCAAGCAATCGGTTTTATTATCAAAGTAAAATAAAGTATTAGCGGGGAAGTACTCAGAACCTAAATATCGGCGTAGGTATGAATAATGATAATTGAAACCCTATGACTTGGTGTACTTGTTTCGATTTTAAAAGATATTCTATTATTCCATTAATATAAATCTATTGGAAGAATCATGTACTAACTAATAGGAAACGCTTCCATGATCAAAATAACTCTCAAATATACCAGAGTATAAATCATAATAACTTGAAACACGCTTTGCAACGAGAGTTTCAACTAGCTAGGCGAAGAGTAAAGTACTTCCCTCATCTTTCTCTTAACGGAATATCATGCAAAGGAAACTATAATCTCCAAAAGGAATATAACTATTATTGCGATTTTTTGTTTTGACTGTTTGCAAACTTTACATAGTTTTGCCACAACTGTACGCCTGCTTAAATATAATAACAAATACTGCCTTAAGAACACATTTTTAAAATATTCGGATTGATGTGTTTCATACATTTTCTACATATCACATTCTCTTTTTGAAAATACGTGTTTATAAAATTCCATCTTCCTCAGATCGACGTTCTGTCTTCGGTCAAACTATAATTACAAAAATAAAATTTTAATTAAATTTGTCAGTATTTATAAAACTCTATACACTGGCCAACTAAGTTATTTATTATTACATAATTCTTGAAAATTATGAATAATTTATTTTAAATTTGGTCTTATAGTGACCTAGGAATTTCAAATCATTCATTGTAATAGTATAGTAGATAAAATGACAAAATACATACTTGTGGTAGAATTACATCGTTCTTTCTGTTATAGATGGCACTAACGTTTCACGGGTTTCATATAATAATGTAGACTTATAAACAGAGAAATTTTTCAGATAAATTCTAAACATAGCCTCACAAAAATATAAATGTATTTTAATTCACTTAAAGTAACGAGTTTCATAGAAAATGTGTCTATTTAAAAGAACACTCACTAGTATTGTTAGTATACTGTGGAAGGTGTTTTCTAAGTTAATGCATTTTTACGAGGTGGTTGGTAATATAATACACGCAATCCCAATAGTGATCGACGGATGAGACGCAAGACAAGATAAGGCGGGAACAATAACTTCCGTCTTTACGCCACTCTTAATTGAATAATTATTATACTTTTCGCAAATACAAAACGAAGAGTATATTGCATTCGATCGGCACATTTCCAAAACTGGTAATATTGCTCGTAGAGAAAAAAAGTTCACATCACTGGGATGGTGATCGAATTCTGTCTGTCTATCTATCTGTTTGTCTGTCTGTCTATCTGTCCGCCACGTTTTTGTAAGCCAAATAACTTAAAAACGAAACGTCTGATTCTAGTAAAACTTGGACAATAAGTTTGTGCTGACTAGAGGAAGAACGCCATTGCTTTTGAACAAAATCGATGAATTAATAAAAAAGTTATTATTTAAATTTTTTAAATATATTAAATTTATATATTTATATTGTATAATATTGTTACATTGCAGAATGAGCTAATTAGTCAATGGACCCTAATGCTTATAAACTTAACAGCATCCGTCACAAATGCGATAAAATTATGGACCAGGCTTTGGCAACTTTCATTCCTCTCGAAGTTAGACAAGGTCGTCATTCGTTTACGATGAAACTGCGAAGAGTATCCTATAGAATTATATAAAAAGTGTAGTAAATCGGCGAAGACTATAATGGTTAGCTTGTTTAAAAGTGAATTATTTATTATTTGTTTGCTTATAGTAATGAAACATATATTCTTTATAGGATTTTGCAAACAGTGGAAAGAAAAGCTATCTATGAGAACTAAAGGAAAAACTATATATATAAATATTAATGAAATCTTTGCATTCTTTCGATAACCTGACTTCTGGTTATGCTACCAAGTGAAAATTCTTATCAGCCATTCTCATTTTAACACTAGCATCCAACCTAGTCCCCTACGGCTAAGCAGGCTAAACTAGTATCCACATGATCCCCTACGATATGTAAATTCAGTTAAAAATGAGAACAAAGGCCTTTGTTCTCATTTTTAACTGAATTTACATATCGTAGGGGATCATGTGGATACTAGTTTAGCCTGCTTAGCCGTAGGGGACTAGGTTGGATGCTAGTGTTAAAATGAGAATGGCTGATAAGAATTTTCACTTGGTAGCATAACCAGAAGTCAGGTTATCGAAAGAATGCAAAGATTTCATTAATATTTATATATATAGTTTTTCCTTTAGTTCTCATAGATAGCTTTTCTTTCCACTGTTTGCAAAATCCTATAAAGAATATATGTTTCAATGGTTAGCTTGTTTTTACTTGCTAATGTGTTTTTGAAAATAATTTTAGTACGTTTCTTACCAATTCATAGCAGTATTTTGAAAAATATTGTGTAATACTGGTATGTTGTATTTATCTTATATCTACTCATATCTGTTTACTTTCTGCTCTGTTTTTGAAAATAATGCAAGAAAGTTATCATATTTAATATAAAAATATTTCGACCGTGGGAGGCATCTAAATCTACATATGATCGTGTAGGAGAGCATTTGGACGTGAACGAAAAACAAATTTGCATAGTTGTTTACGATATCTTTTTGTCCGAAAAGCTAATAACCCTAATTTTTATAATTTAGATGTAATAGGTGAAAGAGCATCTCTGACGATAGTTCCCCGTCCCACAATACACAATCTGGTGAAAGAAGGTGCCCTCCTAAGAAAACAACGATCCCATGCCGGTAAATCGAAAACTCTGGACCCATCGTTAGCTGTATATATAACTGTAACCACTATATGTGTAGTCACTAATTTTATTTCAAGTTAAAATGTTTTTTGTACATTGTTGTTAGCTAATCTGATCACAAATCTAGCTGCGTCTTGTGATATTTATTGGTCATATGTAAGTATTGTCATGGAACCCAAGCCATATCTTATAGCAACAACTACCAAGATAAAATAAAACAGTTTTGCAAAAAAAATGTCCATCCAATTTAGAAAAAAAAAAACTTTTAAAAATAACTTGAACACTGGATTTTTGTAAAAAGACCTTTCTTCCTTTTTCTGAAAAACAAGTTAATAAAATTTAAATAAGTGAAAACTATAGTTTAAAAAATAAAACACTGAAATGTTTTTTAAATTTTTTAGTGATGTATTATGTTGGTCTTGTACTCACATCTGAAGTAGCTAATGTTTAGCGATACAATTGTCATGTTGACATGCACCAATAAAATTAAAAAACATTCCAGCGTTTTATTTGTTAATCTAGTGTTGATGGACATGAATTTTGACCAGGTAAAGATCGAATCTTTCAACTATTTAAATTAGTCTTTTTATAAAACCCAACTCATTCTTATAACTTTTTCTCGCAAATTTCGATGGAAACTTTCTTTCCAAAAAACTGCTCTATTTTATCTTGGTAGTCACATCATAGTATTGAGTCCCATGACTCAATACTAAAATATGAACTCAATTTCAGATGCAACCGCTGAAAAGTACCTTCATTAAAAACGCAAACGAGCGAAAAATATACTTAAATCCGGATCTGCCTTTTACCTCGTCCTGCGTTTCACCCTTTGATCACTATTGGGATTGCGTGCACTACACAATTTTTAGGTAAACAATTCATATAAACCTGAACCTGCTTTTTGAAGTAATAGGGAATTAAAGTTTGACAAGAAATAATTCATTTTTAAAATAATCTCATAAGAACTTTAAATATCATTGTAAGATTATACACAGATTTCTGTAGACATGTAGCAAATTTTGATAGTAATTTTATACTTCAATATTATCAATGACGTATATAAGTCAATATAAAAAAAACGACGCCACTGATTTTTTCTTTATATGCTTTTTTAAATAATTAAAATTATATGAAAAATTAATTATTTTTTGGCAAACTGAAATAGAAAGCATTCGAAAGCTTTTACGAGCAATATCGTTATCTCCAAAAAGTAACATGTAATATTTTAAATCAATAAAAGTTGATAATTATTTCCTATTTTAAACCTGGTTACATCCAATTATAAGCAACAGTATTAATACCTAAATATGATATTTTCTAAATGCTCCTGTTCATTCTTTACAACTGCCTATGTGTACTTCTTAATTATGTAATTATCTACCCCTTTTTATATGTATTTTGTTTCTTGTCAAACACTACTATTCCAAGTTCTTACTATACAAAAGTGTCTACTATGACATTGAGTCCCAGTTAATTTAAAGAAAAAATAGTTTCAGAACAGTATCTTCCTGAATGTTTTTAAAGAAGCATTTGGGAAAAATAAACTTTCATTCATGGTTATTTTGGAAAACATACTAGACTTAAGAATGAGGATAATAGATTTTATTTTTACTGCAATGAGACACAAATAATTAAAATTTCAACACTCAAAAGAGTCAAGCAAAGATGTTTAGATAAACACTCCCAAAATAGGGGCGAAATGAATAAACAATGGAGTTTGTCGCACTCCGATTTTCTGTTTATTCCTTTACTATCATAATTATCGGTCATGTCATGGCAGGTCTTGTAAAGATGTCTTCGTGGAAGTCGAAATTGTTTAGTTGTTGAAATTGCATTCAATTAGAGAATTAAATCTTTTTTTAACTTTTAAGAAGATAAATCAAGCGGCTCACTCCTTTCATTAAAATAATTCATAACCTAAAAATATACGATTTTATTAAAAGTAGCGTTATTTTCAAGTAAATAAAAAAAGCGTTTGTAAATTGATATCCCAGTTACCTAAATTCCAAAAAAAAATTTTAAATGGTACGTATTGTGTCAGTTTAATATTTGATTTTAATGTAAATTGCATCGAAACCGGAAGTCGATCATTTTGGTTCTTTATATCAAATAATTGAAAATTTTCTCATATCACCACAAATTAAAGAGAATTTGTTGGTATATTCAAAGGTAAAAGTGAGGCTTTATGTGCTAAACCATCTAGTATAAGTTATTTGCAAACTTTCGCCAAATTTCTACATGGCATAATTTTTTAATAATTTTATCCGATACTTCAAACATGTTCTTACAAGTTTGTGGTGGTCAGATACACCCACAAAAATACTCTGTTTTATGAAAAAATTATGTTTTTGGCCATGTCAATAAAAATTGCTCAGAATAAAAGGAAACTTTAGTTTGTATTCTTATAACAATATTTTCCTTTTGACAAACACCAACATTCTGGGCAAAAATCAAAAAAATTGTTTGGGTTTTTAGTTACCATTTGATACCAACATAAAGTGAAGATTTAAATCGATATGATCATTTTGAAGATAAACTTAAGAGTCTTGTATAACTACGCTCTTTGTTGTAAACACTAATCCGTTTAGTAATATCATGCGCATCATTTATAATTTTTCAAATGGATTTTAAAAAAGACCCTTAATTTTACGTTAATTCTCACAATTTTGATTCAAATGTTCATTCTGTTCTAGTCTAAATATGGCGGAGTCACAAAAAATATTTTATTCTTTAATTTTGTTAAATATTTTGATATCTGTGAAAACAATATGATGGTGCCTAAGAATGTTATTACATATTTTACTTCCACATCCACGTAGTGGATTGGAAGTATAGTAATCGCAAAAAAAATTTCAAAAATTTTTATTCGTGAAATAGGTTTAGAATGTCATGAAAAGTCGAGATTTTAAATTTGAGCGGAAAAAAAATTTCTGTCTGTCTGTCGGTCTGTCTGTAACTTTTTTTTGTCCGCACGTTTTCTCCAGAACGGTTTAAGATATTGACTTGAAATTTTGTACACGTATATATTATAATGAGATCTGGAACTGGATTGTTTTTTGAGAATATCCGGTGAAGGGTTGGGGGTTAAATAGGGGTAAATAGGGGAAAATAAGTAAAGCAAGCTTGTAAGAGTACAGAAACTTGAAATTCGGTGTACGTAATAGAAGTTAAGGCCTCAGATTTTTTCGTAATATTTTTCAACCCCCCACCACCCCTACCCCATTAATGGGGTTGATAAAATAAAGTTGAGATATTCATTTGAAATTTCGTACACGTATGTATTATAACGACATCTGGAATTAGATTATATTTTGAGATGATTCCATTAAAGGGTTGGGGATTAATTTGGGGTAAATAGGGGAATATAAGTAAAACAAGTTGGTGAGACTACAGAAACTTGAAATTCGATGTACGTACTAGAAACCAAAGCGTCAGATTTTTTTATAATATTTTTCAACCCCCACCACCCCTACTCCAATATGAAAAGGGTTGATAAAATAAAATTGAGATATTCGTTTGAAATTTGGTACAAGTATGTATTATAACGACATCTGGAACTAGATTATATTTTGAGATGATTCCGTTGAAGGGTTGGGGGTTAAATAGGGGTAAATAGGGGAAAATAAGGAAAGCAAGCTGATAAGACTACAGAAACTTCAAATTCGGTATATGTACTAGAAGCCAAGATATCAGATTATTTATAATATTTTTCAACCCCCCACCACTACTTCATTATTAAAAGGGTTGATAAAATAAAATTGAGATATTCATTTGAAAGTTGGTACACGTATGAATTATAACGACATCTAGAACTAGATTATACTTTGACATGATTCCGTTGAAGGGTTGGAGGTTATTTAGGGGTAAATAGGGGGAAATAAGTAAGGCAAGCTGGTATGACTACAGAAACTTGAAATTCGATGTATGTACTAGAGGCAAAGGCTATACACGATTTTTTAATAATATATTTCAGCCCCCCACCACCCCTACTCCATTATTAAAAGGGTTGATAAAATTTTTATTTTGTGTGTACTAGAAGCCAAGGCCTCAGATTTTTTAATTATATATTTCAGCCCCCCACCACCCCTACTCCATTACTCAAGGGGTATATAAGGGAAAATATGTAAAGCAAGCTGGTAAAAGTACAGAAATTTGTGATTTGGTGTATATACTAGAAGCGAAGGTCTCAGGTTTTTTTATTAGTATTTTCCATCCCCCATCACCCCCACTCCCTTATTAAAAGAGTTGATAAAATTAAATTTAAATTTTCACTTGAAATTTGGTACATTTATGTATTATAACTATATCTGAAACTAGATTATATTTTGACATGATTGCGTTGAAGGAGTGGGGGTAAGTAGAGGTAAATAGGGAAAAATAAGTAAAGCAACTTGGTAACAGTACTGCAACTTGAAATTCGGTGTATGTCCTAGAAGCCAAGGCCTCAGATTTTTTGATAATATTTTTCAAGCCTTCCACTACCCTTACTACATTATTAAAGGGGTTGATTGAATATTGAGATATTCACTTGTAATTTGGTAGACTTATGTATTATAACGACATCTGGAACTAGATTATATTTTGGGATGATTCCGTAGAAGGGAATAAGTAAATCAAGCTGGTAAGAGTACAGAAATTTGGGATTCGGTGTATATACTAGAAACCAAGGCCTCAGATTTCTTTCTAATATTTTTCAAACTCCATCACCTCCGCTTCATTATTAATGGGATTGATAACATCAAATTGAGGTATTCACTTGAAAGTTAGTACACATATGTATTGTAGTGACATCTGATTGAGATGACTCCATTGAAGGAATCGGAGGTGGTAGGTTGTGAATAGTGGAAAATAAGTAGGGTAAACTAGAAACTTCATTTTTAGCGCATATGGTAGAAACCAACTCCTCAAACTTTTCTATTACATCTGCCCCGAATATTATTAAAATGTTATGACCAATAATTTCCACATACTAGCGTGCAAATATAGTCAAGATATTTCCTTTAAAGTGACTTGGATGAAGAATCTGGATGTGGAAGTAGTGATTCCATAGGCAGCGGTTTTTTCTTATTGGTATACTGGGTGTCCTATTTAAAACTCCTGGGACCATTTTATTGACAACTAAGAGAGATATTTGAATTCTGTGAAAAGTGATTACACACAAATGCGTGACTTCAATATTGGTAAAAATATTCTTTTTACGAACTGGGGCATATACGGTGCGGCGTTGCGAAATAAAGAAATTTTTCGATCGCAGGAATATTGAAAAGAAACATTTAATTTTAAGCAACGAAACAACAATTATAGAAAAGTCTCGTTTTTCGAGATATTTCCTAATTTTTTTGAGGAACCAAACTGACAAAGTTTTTAAAAATAAATTTTAGATATGCCCTTTGGGGCATTTTTTATAGTAAAAATGACTAGTTTGGGTAGTAATGTAACAGTAAATGTATAGCAACTTCTGATTTGAGCCGAAATTACATTATTGTTTATGAATGTGGCACCATATATATTTTCATGAAAAATGTGACAAAATACTATTTTGTGCATTTTAAATATCAATTGACAATTGATAATAAAGTTGATAAAACAATTATGTTGATAATCAAGTTCACTTAATTTTAAAAAAGCTAAGGCGTTTTTGTTACTTAAGAAAATTGCATTTAAGTTCAAAAATTTCGAAAATCGGTGGTTTTTGGAAAGTTGCTCGTATTACAAAAGTTGCTTAGGTGTAATGTTTCATCAGATGCGCCTATTTTCAAAGTTACTAAGATCGAAAACATTTCTTGTACCATAAAGCCATCTATACGTCAACTTATGGAAAGATCGTTTTTACTTATATATTCTAGTAAATACTTTTTACATAATTCAAATTTCTCTTTTAGTTACCAAGAAAATTACTCAGGGAGTTTCAAACGGGACCCTCTATATTAATAAAAAATTTGTTAATACGATGACATTAATCAAAAACATATTTTTTTCAGAATGCATTTCTGTATCTATTAAAAACACAGTATTATTACATGTAGACCTGACCACCACAAACACGTGTGCCAAGTTTTTAATAATGATACAAAAATTGACGGGTAAAAATTTTACATGACATACAAAATTCTGTGTATGACAGTAACGAGGGGCTCCAAAGAGTACATATGGGAGTGTTTTGAAATCTGCAGATGTCCCCTGTCTGTTAAACTATATACAGTTATTCATGGAGAATCTCTTGTTACAAGGCCCGAAACTCGTTCTAATAATTAGTCCAAAGCACACAATCTCCTAAGATTATTGTAATACTTTATCAACTTACTTCTTAAAATCATCACACCATATTCAATAAAATATAAAAAATGGTAAAATCTTAATGAGGCTTCTCTTCAGAATGACATATTCTAAACTAAATGATATTTTAAACTTCTTCTACTCTATGATTGTTTGGGAGACTCCCAAATACACGTATGATTGCATAATGCAATTTTGAACTTGTGGATTTACCCCATTATTTCCTTAAATGCACCCCGATATTTAATTCGTGCTTTCACGCAATATTTCAATAAAATTCAGTGGGGTGGATGGGGTAAATTCACTGGTTCAAGAAATACCTCAGAGAATATGCCATTTTGAAGAAAAGCGTAATTTTTGTAAAAAAATGCATTAACTATTATTTCGTTGAAGTATTTACGCCTTGCTAGAATAAAAGTTACTTTCAGTCGGTCATAGTGTCAAATTCCGTTTTTTCAAAATATCCCGAAAATTTCCGGAAATCGAAAACGTCGCGACATAAAATGCATTAGAAAGTGTTTTTTCAATCATCGGTTTATGAAAAACCATTGTTTGGTACGCAAAAGATACCTCCGGTCTAACCACATAAATTTCAAACTTCATTTGCCGGAAAACGCCACGACGCTGAACAAAAATGTACTTGAAAAATTGGTTCGTCCCTCTCTCCTGCAGCGTTTCAACAGGGCTAAGCATCAAATAACGACCGCTCGTTATCCAAACCCGTGCTACGGTACTAATAACTAGTCTAATACAAGCTAAGAACAAATTTTGAAATAATCAATATTCACATGTACTGGAAAAGCTTTCCAACCCTCATTATACTCAAATATTTTAATGCCACAGTTCGGATTGGAAAAACAATTTTGATTAATATTCAAATTACATTTAAAACCAGGTCGAACATCACAGTAGCCACTTTGTATATGAAGAAACATCTAACGATAATTATAAATAGCTCTATAAAAAATACAGATCTACAAAATTGTAACATCACAATTTTCAGTTAGTAACATCGGCGACTTGCCTATCTAAAGTCAAATCTAAAGGCACTGATTTCACTGGTTCATCTGCTCCCACGTCTATACTCAGTTCATGGTCACTATCAGAATTTACCTGCGGAGGTGTAGTTGAAGGCTTTACCGAGAGATCTATTGGTTGATCTTGGTCAGGAGCAGGAGCCGCCACAGGTGGCGGGGCAGCCCTCAGCCACAGCTCCCTCCAGGCAGAAGGATCTCCTATACCCTGAAGGGGCGGAAGCCACTTAGGAACGACGCCACTGGGTGAAACAGACGGTAACGAGGCTGGCGACACTGACGGGGCATGATTCAAGGCACTAACGAATTTTCTTCTCGCGAAGCACTCTGAGTCACTAGCAGGGGAGGGTAATTTCTTAAGTGAGCTGTTGGAGTAGTAATCGCGATCACTAGAGGGCGAAGCGGATGGTTTTAAGTAACTTAAGGCACTGGTCGACCGCAAATCGTCTTCAGGATCGGCGGAAGATGCCCCGCTGTCCGACTCCGACGACCTGCCGGACGTATCTCTTGCTGGGTGCGGGATTGTCGTTGGAGGATTTCGAAACAAGGGGGTTAGATAAGGGTGTGGTCGGAGGAGGTTGGCTGCCGCTGCCATGTTAGCTCCTGCTTGTTGTTGTTCTTGGAGGAGGCAATGTATTTTGAACCAGTTGGACCGACGGCCGTAGCGGGAGCCGCTCTTGGACATTCCGACTAGGAGACATTTTCGCAACCGGCAAGCTTTGCAGGCTGTGCGATTCTTCTTGTTGATGACACACTCGCCGTTGTTCTTGCATTCGGATATTGAACTGATGTTGTTGTACGTTCTTCCAAAAAACGACTGCAACAAAAAACTCAATTAGTTAAAATTGTCCCATAACAGAAAGATGCACAATAAATTCGTTAGAAAATGTCATGTAGGATTATTTTAGTTTACGATGCATTATGGTTTAGATAATAAGAAATAATAGATAAAAGCCGTTATTTTTTTCATTCTTATACTTATAAAGAATAAAATATTATATACCCCATATGTTTCAAATATTGCAAAACTCTTCAGGCACAGTGAAATATTTTTAATCAACTTTCTCAATTCGATCATGTTCCATTTATCTGGTATCGCTCAAACCATTTCTGCGGCAAACTGTAGAGTATGGCTCAGCGATGGTGCCCTAAGTTCACCAAACTGTGTGTGGTATAAAGTGGGCAAAAATACCATTACAATAAGTTACCATGAGAAAAATATATTATCTTAAAAGCTGAATAAAGATTTTAAAAGCTCTCGCAAAGAAACCTTTTGTGGAAACTAGACACGATATATGGAGATACTACTTTTGTGTAACGTGATTAATATGATGATACCATTTCAAAAGACACTAAGCCAAATATGTACATGGGATTTTGGATTTCGGTGGATTCTGATGGAACAAGTGGCACTTGAAAGATTATGGCTGCCTGCTAAAAAGCCAGCCCACTGTTCAATATTTCCCGTACTAAGAGAGGCAGAAGTCCTACCATTAAATACTGAAAATTAGTCACTTGTACGCTTCGTAGCTCAAAAATTTGGAATAACGGAGTTGGAGCTCATATCGACCTTTGATTAGGAAGCCACAATCAGTCGAATATCACTTGGTACATCACATTCTACAGAATCCCAATATCGCACGTATTGGGTGAATGGTCCTTTGTGTCAATAACAACACCAATATATTTAATTTTATCTACTGAAGATAATTCAAAAGTATCATTCTCATCTGTTTGTTTATTAACATAGATTATTAACAGTTGGTAGATTTATACCACAAGATAAAAGAGGTAGATAAAATGTTTTTGTATAATTTATGATTAGCAACATATTGCCAGCTGTTCTTTTAATATGTTTCAGATCCCCGGTATTTTCTAGTTCTATCCAGCTGTTCATAAAATAAAATATAGCAATTCCATTGGTATACGATATAATTCTTAAGGTAGAATTAGCTGCCCTGTTTACATTAATGATGAGAAGTATGGGACCCAGGTCTGTGCTTTGCGGTATACCATATTCTATAATTTTAGCTTCACTTAATGTATGATCTATTTTAACATATTGTTATTTATTTTCTATTTAACTTTTTAGCAACTGGAGAATAATCCGCTCTAGATTTTCAAGGACTTATGAGTGAAATATCATTTCGAAAGCTTTTGCTAAGTCTATAAAGACACCTCGATTGGTCGACCGAGTTGTATATCATAGTAGTAAGTCCTATTTCTTGAAATCTCTGGTGGAATTGTGATATATTTCTTGACATTCTAGCTTTAACATTTTCTTTCTTCCATTTTATTAAAGTTTGATATAAAAGAAATCGGTCTATAATTTTCTACAGGCGTTTTAGTATTGGTGTAATAACTGCTTCTTTAAAATGATCTGGATATATTCTAGTTCGTGATGGTGTTATAGAATATAGTAAAGATGCTTTATTACATAAGTTCTTAGATCTTTTAATAATTCAGCTGTTAGTTGATCTTCTCTTCGCGCTTTTTTATTCTCTATACTGATAGTTTTTTTTTTCAGGTTCATAGAAAAAAGTATTTTCTGTTTGAGAGTACGACGAGGATTCGAGGATCAAATTGTGTTAACGTTGATAGCTATGTATTTTTCGAGTAGCTGATGTCTAAAGTTAAACATTCAAAATGGCGAATTCAAAAGGCATAATTGCATAACGTTTGCAATTTATATCAAAATGGGCTACTAAATGTTGTGACATTGGTAGTGCCTCAATTTGTAATAATTAAAGTGCAACATTTTAAGAATATCACAAACATAAAGATCCTGTATAATTTATTTGCATATAAAAGAACCTGACGACTTGCTGGGGCCATTTTTTGCCTTAAGCTATATATGGATACGTGATAATTAGATGAAAGGATGACCTTCCACAGTAGCATTTGGAATATTACAAATTATCTTCATACAATTCTATCTGTTAATTTATTAACTAATCAGTCCTGTACACATTTATAATGAAGTCGTTAATTATATTAATATTAATTTAAATATTCCCGTATAATTTTAGTATTATTTATGAATTTTTAATCGTAGGGATTATAGGATCATAAGGTCATTAGCGAATACAAAGAGCTTTAATTGAGATAAGACTAAGCTTATCCTTATTTCAAATAAATCTTCTAAATGTTTTAATTTGTAACAGCAATCAACTTACATTCAGTAAAAACCCGATACTTAATTATACTATTTAGTATTTAAAACATTTTTAACAACGGTAAATTTCAGATATACGAAATATGAAAAATGTATGTATCCACGTTGTGACCAGTATCTTCTCCGTTTTCAGTGTAGAATTGGACTCTATCAAAACAAACAGTGAGTGGTATCAACTACCGTTAGTATGACAATTTTGAATTTGAATTTTTTTTCAAACTTTCACATGTCTGAAATTAAATATTATATACAATTTTTGTTATGTGTTGTTATTATCTATGCGATTGTCACTTAATAGTTTATAGCTTTCAAATACTACTTTAAAACTTAGGCTGTTGAAAAGTTCCAATCAAATTCTTATCATTTTTAAAGCAGATGGCAACATTTATCAGAAGAGTGAGAAACTGCATATATGTATAGTGTCAGAGGCAGAAGTGGGTTAAATAATTTAACAATTATTCGACCACTGCTGTTAGATGATGAAGCTGAGTAATTAGTACCTGTTAATACTATTTTATTTTATTATGTGTATCTTTTAATGCAATGCGTTATGTTATTTTATCTATATGCTTATTGTCGTTACATTTATATATGTACGTATATTATTGTACCAAAATGCATATTATGTATGACGATTCCAATCCGTTTGTATGGCTTACTGGATAATAAACAAATTATTATTATTACTATTATTAAGAGAATCTTTAGAGTTTAGCAGGGTAAATATGGGCCAGATACCCATCAAGAAACTAGGCTGATATTTTTACTTTGACATCACATTATTGAGAGGAACAGTTCTGCAAGATATTACACCCCTGCTCCGATTTTTAAATAAATAAATAATCTTTATTAATAGCAAAATGCTAACAAAGTGGCAATAAATATTTGTTTACCTATAAACTAGTTTAAAAATCGTAAGTTGTTAAATTACCTAAGTTACCTATTTATTACTTAATTAAATATTTACATTCAGTCTTATATGTTTTTTACAATTTACTTTAAATTTGTCAACACTACTACAGTTTTTTATATACAAAGGCAACTCATTATATTGTTTCAACCCCTTATGATGTAAATTATTCTGACTATATGTGTTATTTACAGTTCCAATATAAAAATTTCCTCTTGATCGTGTGTTATGTTTATGTATATCTTTAACAAGAGTACAGTAATCATATAAATGTTGTGATAGCTTACCATGCAACAATTTATATATAAATGTCATAGTATTAAGCATAATTGTTTGCCTTACACTCAAAAAATTAGCAGTATCTAGCATCAGTTTTATTCCTGTGTATTTGTTACAACCCAAGATAACACGTAGAATTTGATTTTGTTTTTTTTTGCAGTACGTTTATTTCTGAATTATTCAGTAGAAACAAAATTGTTGAGTAAAAATTTAAATGCGGTAGGATTATTGTTTTATATATTGTTGTTTTAGACCATATCGAGAGATCCTTACCGATTCTTCCTAATAAGTTGGCTTTTCTTGCAATTTTGTTAGTAATGTATGTAGCATGATTTGAAAATGATAAATTGTCATCTATTATTACTCCCAAATATTTGATTTCGCTAACTTGTTCTATTTTACTATTTCCTATCATTACATTTTGATGATGTGTTGTATTTGCTACATTGTATTTACTTTTTATTATCATTAATTTACTCTTGTCTAAGTTTAATTTTAAACTATTATTGTTTAGCCAAAGTTCCTATAATATATACCAGAGTATCATCTGCAAAAAGTTGAATTTTACATTTTTTTAAAACTTTCACTATGTCATTTATATATACTACAAATAAGTTCGGACCTAGGAAAATGATTAATTAATCGAATTAATTAATCGAATTATCAAAAATCATTTTTTGTCTCTAATGAAGTAATCAATTCTTATGATTTTTATATATGCAGTAGATATATCATAGAGGTATGTAACAAATGATTGAGTATTTGCAGTAGGTAGTATAAAAAAATATTCGAATTAAAATTTTTAAAACATAACAAATTTCTGGTAAGTACCTATATTGAGAGACACTAACACCAATTTTTTTTCAAAAATGCTCTCTACTATATGCAGGGTGATTTAAATGAAAAATTAAAAAAATATGACAAAAAAACTACCTTATTTTTTTGTAGAAATGCGCCGCCTATGACTTTAACCAATCAGACGTAACGCGGTTCAACCATTTCCCCTCCTTTATCAGACTTGAGACTGAGAGTGAAGCTGGCGGGGTTAGAAGTGACTTTTTGGATTTAATGACACAACAAAAATAGTAAAATAAACACACTTTTGTAGAACACAGCACACCAGAAAACTTAAACGTAACGAAAAGTTAAAGAAAATGTTCGAATGTTTGACCATTAACACTCAATGCACTGTTCTAAGCGCAGATAATATTTTCGTGTATACGATAACATTTGTTTCTTTGATCACGAATTAGATTCGAGACATTGTCAATGGCTTGTTGTAACTGTTCTAGGGAGTCTATTGACTTGGCGTACACCAAACTCTTCTAAAGCCCCACAAAAAAGATCCAAAGAGGTGATATCTGGGATTGTTCTTTCTTTTTTCACACGCCTGCCGGAAAATTTTCTCTTATATTCTCGTACAGCGGCTGCAAGATTTTCATTGTCTGCACTATGAGTTAAAATCATATCGCAGTATTCGTGCGGCGTAAACTCTGGGATATTGACCGGTATCGATCTACGATCCCATTTTTCAAAGGGTAAAGATTCAATCGGAAGCCGGAAAGAAACTGACCATACGTAAACAACTTCTGATCGCTACTTGGAAGAGACACGAAGCGGTGCACGCGTAAATACGCGTAAACAATTGAAGCATAAGGGTAAGCAAATTTCATGGTTCAGTAGCGGATCATTACAAGTTTAAATGCAGAAAAATGTACTAAATTGTTTCGAATCACTCTAAAATTTTGCAGGGGGTTTCCCACATAGAAAACTAGTACACCATTTTATTTTCCGCATGTTGTGGAAAATCATCCTGTATAAGACATATTTGTATTCGAAATATTCATAAGGGTAGAACAATGTTAAGAAAAATTATAATCACTAATCATATATAAATAAATATTTATTGTCTTCCTAATAGAAGACTACTAAACAATTAATGCAACTCAACATTTTTTTAATACTCATATATTTATTATATGCAAGGGTAACGAGTGTTCACTATAAACGTAAAAACTTTATGCATACTCTTAATACGCGACAAATTAAAATACGAATGTTTTTTAAGTCTCAAATTCATTTCTATACATGTTGTTCTTTAGTGTTCTTATACGTCACGTTATTACGAGATTGACTGTTGCCCAATTCAGAGATTATTGTTCTCGTGTAAATATTTAAGTGCGAAGAAATAGTAATGTAATATAGTGACTTCGAAAATTAGGTATTTTCTACTTACACTTAATAACCAAGTTCCCGACTACTTTCCATCCCCTCTGAGGGATGATATATCTGCTAAGCAATTCCCGCCGAAAGTTGCATATCTTCTATGCATGCGCTATTAAAAGGTGGAGCGAGATAGCTGTATTTCCCTGGTAAGAGTCACCCATCCAAGTACTAACCGCTATCTAAATTGCTTAACATATCATACTGAAATAAAAGCCATGAATCGTCTTCGCTTTCTCCCATTCAAATGGATTGACAATGTCAATCTGTCTACCAAAAAACTTCGCTGCACACTTTTAGGATGTGGAATATTTAAACATTACTTTGTATATTTTTTCTACCAAATTTTATTAGTTAATAAGTTTTAAGTAGTTTTTAGGTCAAATAAAAAACATAATTCTGTATCATGTGCATATATTAGCTTCATAAACATAGTTTCCTCTCAAAAAGAATCTAGGTTATTTATATATTTAAATGCATTTGCTCTTTGTCGACGCATTTTTTTTAAGATTTAATTAACATTCGTCAGTTGTCCCCATGCGGACTGTACCATTGAGCATCGTTAAAATATCCATTCAATCTAGGTTAGAAAGTAAAGACGATTATTCGGTCGAATAGTCGTGACTTATGGTACCTATATCAGTTACAAAGAAACGTATATGATTTATGTTAAAAATATTCACACAGGGCTGGACTAAACTGAAATTAAAATATCTTTAATTAGTGATAATATTTGCTATGAATTCCATGGCCAGCCCATCTCACTAATAACTCAATTCTACAAGAATAAGTTTAGTATAGTATTCTCTTGAATTCTCTGATTTTTCGGCCACATTAAACGGAAAGAGAAAAATATAGGAAGATTCAAGTTAAATAAAGTTTAAGTGATCAAAAGTTGTTCTCCACGGTTTTTTGATGCTGATCTTATCTTTAATCTTACTCGAAGCCTATCGATCCTTCAGGGGTTGATCGAAAAATTACGATATTCTAAATACTCGTCACTAATTTTGTTTGGACTTGTAAATATCATTTTACTGGCAGGTAAAATCAAGGATAGTTTTTTATGTACATGATGTCATGTCATTCCTATGCATTCAGACGAACCTAATTAACAGCTTTAAACCTAATATAACCTATGAGTGAAAAATTCTATGTATTAAATAAGAGTCATAAACCATAAAGTTTTAACCTCAGTAAATTGTTTACAGAATTCAATATGAATCCCTTGATTAAGGAAGACAGTGATAAAGATTAAAGTGTCCTGTCCATTAGATGTAACAGGTCTTTTCCTCAACTTGTCAATTACTTAATTAGTTGCCAAATATCTTCAATTCAGCACCCGTGGTACATAATTTTGAATTTTTCGCGGTAAAACGCCAACGCGAAGTCGCCACTGAGCATGCGCAAGCGGAATATCAAAGAGAGATAGAGCTAACAGCCATTGAAAACCTAACCTAACCCATGCTCATCCGGCAACGCTCTCTGAAATCATAATTTTAAAACAAAAAACGGTCTACACATACATTGCATACCCTTTTTATTCAATATTCGAGTTAATTTTGTTATGAAATGCAATCCTATACAAGCTTCTTTGCCTACGTATTACGATGATCATTAAGATATTTTGGTGTAACAGCTGTAATAAAAAGCAAAACAATTTGTCATATTATGTTATTTATGGCAGACATGAACGAAGATGATAATAGTAATAATAATAAAAACACATCGTGATTCTACATCACTTAATTATTATGTAGTTGTCTAAATCTATTTCAATACAATAGTAAATATTAATGATTACCGTCATTTTATGACACGTTGAGAATATAGAAAGTAGATCTTCGGTTATATCGATCTGTGTAATAATACTTTATAACTATAAGTTGTACGCGTACAAAATTATTACTTGACATGTGTAAACCTTGTATGGCAGCAATGGGCTGATTGTTAATAAATTGTTGGCTCTTTGTATTTTTTCGAAGGTTGCATTGTTCAAAATAAGTTCGTTAATATAATGAAGAGCTAATAGCTGATACTTGACAGCCATTTAATGTAAATTAAAAGATGTAATATGATCCTCTCGCTTAGAATTAGGCAACAGGTTATTAAATCTAAAAATGTATTCGGTGCGCAAAAAATAGGTTTACATACGTCTTTTTAATATCACTAACCAACAAATTTCAACTTTTGTTTTGTATCGTTAAACAAAACCACTTATTTGTATAGTTTTGGTCCCAGTTACGTCTAACATAGTCCTAGAAAAAATTTGTTGGCTCTAAAAAATGTAATAATTGACCTAACTCACATATTATGGTATAATTTTAATAAAAAAAGCAATTAACTACATCATGCGAAAAAATATTTGCCATTTTGATATATATTTCAAATTCATATTTTAGAATATAAGCTCTTTAATCAGAAAAGTAATTATACTTCTTGCACTTCTTAGCCTGTCTCCGATAAGTTACTTCTTCTCTTATACATGTCCAACAGTAGTCTGCTAACATCGCAGACGCCCTGATATATTTTTTCCATGTTTTCAATATCTCTCTCTATGCTCATCACTTACTGCACCACAGTTTTCTGGGAAGTAATCTAGATGTGAATGTAGAAAGTGGACTTTTAACGACATATTGCATCCTAATTTCTGGTAGCAAGAAAGAAGATTCCCAACAAGGTCTCTATAGTTTTCTGCTCTATTATTACCTAGAAAGTGTGTTGCTACCATTTTAAAGGAATTCCAAGCAGCTTTTTCATTAGCTTCTAAAATGTCAAATTCAGCATCTTTGAAAAGGTTTTTGATTTGAGGACCCACAAAAACTCCCTCTTTAATTTTCGCATCACTAAGTCTGGGAAATTTTTGTTTTAAATAACTGAAAGCATGTCCTTTGCCCATAGCTTTAACCAAATTTTTCATGTGGAGTGGTGGCAGTATTACCTTTTGTGAATCAACTAATGGAATATCAGTAACATTTTTTGCTCCTGGTTCAAAACCCAGTTTTGGCGGCCAAATTTTTATTTTGTAATATTGTAATCGCGCTAGACTGTCCAACTTACAAAGAAAACAGCAATATTTTGTATACCCTTGCTGCATACTAAGTAAGATAGCTATCATAGTTTTAAGTCTCCACAAATCTGCCACTTATACTTGTTATAGTTTGCAGAAATGCATTCATGTTACTGTAATTGTCCTTCGTGTGGACAGCATGGACGATTGGAATTGATGGCAATTTATTTCCATTGTGGAGTAGCACAGCCTTTAGACTAAGTTTTCAATAAAAAGTCTCTAGTCACTAGGATCATGGGGAATGTGTAAAGCACTCAGTAAACCGTCAATGTTCTTGCAAGCAACCAAGTCATTTTCCATTTTGAAAAAAGGTATAAAATCTTTTTGACGGCTTCGATACATGGAAACTAACATTTCCTTGTAGTAAATTCCATTGCTGTACTGGAGATGCCAAAAGCTTCGCCTTCACCTTGGACAGATCAAGGACTCTTATAAGATCACTTAATTGATTAATTTTGTGTGGTTCACCACCCGACACCGGCAGAGAAATCGGGATCTTGTGATGTTGATGGCTGGACTAAGTCGTCATCTACATTATCATCCGATTGTTCGTCAGAATCAAGACTGTATTCTTGAGATGGAATAGGAATAGGTAGTTCATCATTATGGATGGTAAATTGGGGTATTGTATTACCATCCTTTCTTTCTTGTTAGTACCCTGTCTAATAGGAGGTATCATGCAAAAATAACAATCGGTAACATGTCCTTTAGGTTCTCACCAGATTATGGGCACAGCAAACGCCACTGAACGTCCTCGTCCACTTAGCCAACTGTAAAGATTGTTCGCAAAATTACTGCAACATATATGAGGTATCCATTTTTTTTCTTAATCTCCAATTGTACATCCAAAATACAACTTCTTAATTTTGGGAGTAAAAGTACGTTTTTGACGAGCAAAAGTCAGTTCACCACAAATATAACAAAAGTTGTTAGGTGTATTTACACAATCTCGTGGCATATTTATAAAATAGCGTTTACTTTCGAAAATAAACGCTTCATGCACAAAGTACAAATACGACTACCTAAGATTGAATATTAGTTTTAGTGACAAATAAAGAGGTAGGTAGTTAGCACGGTCAGTATAGTATGTCTATTGTTCGTAGAATTCTAACTCTACCTGTTATTTGTGATAGGACCGCCCATAAACTAGGATTTATACCTGCGCTACATTTTATTATCTGTATTGGGAAGACCAGAGCCAACTTAAACTTTTGCTTTTTATATTGTTATTTAGCATGACGAAGTTACTAAGAATTTGATATTTTTACTGCCAATACATGTAGGCTGTAGGCTAGTGATGCATTTTAGATTGCATTCTCCAACTCCGAAAAGAAATAGGCCTAACGAATTAGTGATTTACAACTTATCCATTTTGAAGGGGTTGTAATTTCGGTGTGACGCTATCTCTGAAGTATATACAACCCTATCATTCCATTAAGGAACATAAGGCCACTACATATTGTCGTCATCTGACTCTGTTCCTGGCAAGTACTCTTATTTCCCTCATGTCTTTCCTTGCTTCTTCTAACTTCTCTTCAACGCCACCTTTGGTCTTCCCACTCTTCGACTGCCTTCCAGTCGAGAACAACTGTTGGAATGGTGTCTTCTGGTCTCCTAAGTGTGTGGCCTATCCACTTCCACTTCTCATGTCTAGTTGTATTTCTCTCTGTCCCATTATATTCCATAACTCCCTATTGGCGATTAGGTTTGGCCAGAATTTGCGCATTACCCTGCAGACACACCGATTGACGAAGACCTGTATCATGTGATTCGTGGATTTAGTGCTCTTCCACGTTTCACATCCGTAAAGTAGAACTGGTATGACGTCAGTCACTCTTCGAATATATGGAGAACCGCCAGAATCCGCTACGGGCACTAAATGCTCTCTTAGCCATTAAAAGTCTTTGTTGTGTGTCACGATCTGTTCCTCCTGTATTATCGACTATGCTGCCTAAGAGCTCGAATTCGGTGACTGTCTCTGTTGGTGAATGTTGTACATGTAGGTAGTCTTGGTTCAGAGTCATGATGA
The DNA here is from genome assembly GCA_963583905.1 of Stenurella melanura. Classification (NCBI taxonomy): domain Eukaryota; kingdom Metazoa; phylum Arthropoda; class Insecta; order Coleoptera; family Cerambycidae; genus Stenurella; species Stenurella melanura. The sequence continues at coordinate 87,674,576 of OY757309.1, forward strand.
GCATTTCTTTGATTTTGATAGTGTTTATTTTCAATCCCGCCCTTACTGCATCTCTTTCCAGGGAGTCGGGCTTCGTCTTAATATCCCATAAGTGTGAGTCATGAGACAGATATCGTCTGCATAATCCAGGTCTTCTAGTCTAACCGTCAGACCCCCTAATTTCTGCCTGCGTACGGTTACCTTCTCTCATTCGCAGTCTAGTTTAATGTTAAATAGTAATGGCGGGAGTACACATCCTTGTTTCACTCCTCTGTTTTTTTCTAAAGTAATTTACAATAATTCCAAAATTTTGAACACTGCACTCGAATATTAATACTCGACGTGCCTTATAATCATTACTAAAACTAGTTTTAGTCATATTCCGATGATGTCATGATGGCTGGTGTGTTCAAGTATTTGGGTATTTGTGACACTACCTCAGAGGCACTTATTAGTTTATTATTTATTCCTGTTCCTTGGTAAAAAAGGAGCAAAGAGAAGGGTTTTAAAGTTAAAAGAATAAGACGGATTGGCAGTATTATACTGCTATTTATAGTTTTAAAAACAATATTACATAAATATATCATCACCTGTTGAATTCATCTCGTTATAATTTTGGAAAAGTCGACTTGGTGTATACATCTGCCGTATGACAACTGTAGGCCGTTGAAAGCATAAGATTATAATCATCTTCCAAGTGAAAATTCGCATTAAATCTTTGCGCTTGAGAACGCTTTAAAAAAGGCACATGAAGAATAACAATCTATATACTATAAGACAGCCAGAAATATTTGATGATAAAATTGCTTGGGAATTCCTACAAACAGTAAAGGAAGTGGAGGAGAATAGCAGATTACCTTAATGGATGCCAGGACATAAAAGAATAGAAGGGAATGAGATTATGAAAGGACATGTAGGATAAGTTGTTATATCGTAATTCATCAGGAGGTAAGAGGGGGGGATAAACATAAGTCACTAACTATTATGAAAACGAAACTACGAAGCTACTTGATCTCACCACCCGAGAACCAAAACTATTAACAGGAATTTACACAGCTTATTGCGTTACTATATCAGAATAATAGTCAAATCTTAGGACGGAATATGTTCAATAAAGTTGAAAACATACTGAAACTACGGAAGGTATTGGTCTAAAATCATCTAATCTACTAAAACTTCAACAGAAGTGGGAAATATGATCCCCAGGATGATCCTGGAATTTTTCATAAGTCTATATAGTTTAAAAAATAAAACAAAACAGCATCACCGGTGTTTTGAAATCAGTGATCCTCATCAGTACACCCTTATTTAAAGAATGATAATTGAAATGGTATGGGCCTAAAATAAAAGAGAGGGTTGCGCATTCCTATATGCTTTGAACTCGTAAATCCTCACTTGTATGATTAGTATTGGTTTTAAGAATTGAATTACGTTTTACATATGATTGTTATCAATATTCTTTGCATACATAATGCATACATTAAAAACAATTGATTTTAAAACAGAGTAACGTTGAACAATCTGACTAACTTTTGGTCCACGGTATATTCAAAACTGTGTTTTAATTATAAGGCAAATAATTTATAATAAAGGATTCTTGGAATTTGTAAAATTTCTTATTCACAACTGTTCTCACCTCATAAAGTCCCCAATTTGCAAACATTGACAAATGTGTATGAATTATTAAACGAAATATGATACTATTGCGAGAAATTCTTAGTAGCACATGCTTCTTAATGTAGTAAATATATTCAGCCAATATTTGTATGCCATTGTTTGATTTATATTATAATTTAAATTATTTTCTTAATAGATTGTTAACATAACCTGTCACATTTATCACAAGAAACCAAAATAACCATTTTATGTTAATTACTATGATTTCTATTTCGAGTAGCAAATTAGTAATGTTTTAGAATGGCCATTTATTAATATTTTTAGTCCACATTTTGCTTTTCATATATTTATAAATAGCTCAACAATATTTCATGTACAACTTTCCTAATCTAAGATAATGACGTTGCAGAATGTTGTAAATCGATATTGTTCTTTATTAGACCGTCTGAAAAACACATTAGATACAGAGATGGAATTTTGAGTTTGCCATCTCCTTCAGAATTGCAACATTGGAGAAAAAAATGAATTTTTGTGAGAGGTAGAAAAAAATGAGGGCAATACTTTTCACTTATCATTCAGTACCATTTATAGTGTAATAATTATCTCTAATTTTATGAACAAAATACTTTGCCGACATATATTTTTACATAAATAGGTAATGTAGAAACTATAACATCTACATAGCCACACAAAAATAATTTTGATTATGTACTAATGAACAGAGTACCATATTCCGAATTAGATAGAATTCGTGGTCCAATTTGCTCCATGTAATTCAAAATTTCTCGTAGATTTAAAGGAAAGGGTAAAAAATAAGAAAATACGGCTTTCGTAAGAGAGAGTGACATAGGCATTCGAGAAGTCCTTCACAGCAGGAGTGAGGATATTCTTGACACAAATTTCGACCCGGTGTACTCAAATCTGGAGGCAAAATTTTGAAAGATCAGGTCAAAAATATTTTTAACCTCAAATAATCGGAAACTGGGCGCCTTGGAACCGGTGGTTAATCTACCTATGCAAAGAAGTAATAAATTATACGACGAATACAGATATTTTTGGCATTATTTAATATTATATTTGTCCCCGAATCGAATAAGTCATCAGGAAAGAACCAGCACGTTGTAGTTAATTTCAAAACTCAGAGACAAAAATTTACAGAATGCGGGAGAGCTTATGCCCGGCATTTGCAAATTTTATCTGTCTTTATGATAATGGATCCTTTAATCCTCGAATGACAGATAGACGTACGGGTAATATTTTCCATGTATCCCCCTTCACTCTTTTGAGTATCCAGCAAAAATCAGCCCCCATGTTGACAATCCGTCTGTTGAAACAACTAACAATCACATAGAAATATGCTTCAAGAACAAAGTTTCTTTAAACTTTAACCCAACATAAATTGACACACCACCCTTACAGCTTTAATAATAAGAGGTATGTTGCATGTTTTGCTTTACGAAGCGTTTTAAAATGTAAAATATATAGGGGTTTTCTATCTTCTGTAGAAAATACATCATGTCAAAAGAATGTTTTACTCAGCTACAGCTAAGAAAGTAGACCGGCGGTACATGACCAGTCAGATGCAACGTTTTTAATATGCATGCCAATCGTATATATGAATGTAGTTAACAAAGAATATGACAGAAATGCTAATTTTAGGCAGTCGTCGCGTGCAAAAGGGTGTGCAAGTCGATTTTCCGATTGCATGAAAAATCGATGTCTGTGAACGATTCTAAAATAGATGCCAATAGTGTCAACCGAAAAGCCGTGAAAACAATCCCGTGGAAACTTCTTGGCATGCAGTTTCCGTGCGCACAACAAATTTTGATGAGCACAATGAATTGAAAAATTTTTTGGTATCTCCGAACGAAGTTAAAATGTATGCCAATATGTTTTACGATAAATCTGCACTGTTAAAAGACGATTTATCGATTGGCATGCAGTTTTATAATGCAGAACGTTAATAAAAATTATTGCTAAAAATGCAAGAAAATTCAGATCTCTCCGAACGACTTTAAAACGTACGTTAATCAGTTTTATGAATAATTGGTACTACCAAACAACGATTTACCGATTGGCATGCAGTATTCTAGTACAGAACGTTATTAAAAGTTATCCCTAAAAATGCAAAAAAATTCGGTATGTCCGAACGATTTTATGATAAATTTGCACTACCAATCGACGATATACCGATTGGCATGCAGTTTTTTAGTGCAGAACGTTAATAAAAATTATTCCTAGAAATGGAAAAAAAATCAGTTATCCCTGAACTGCTTAAACTGCATGCCAATATATCTTGTGATAAATTTGCACTACCAAACGACGATTTACTTCTTGGCATGCAGTTTTGTAGTGCAGAACGTTATCAAAAGTTATTGTAAACCGTGTAACACAGTTCAGGTATATCTGAACATTTTTAAAATGCATGCCATTGCAGTATGTTTTAGGCTATGAAAATAAAAGATAGTGTAAAAATTGGCATATAGTTTCAACGTGTACTAAAGTGTTTTAAATCCTAAAAAATGATTGCGATTTTTGAAATGCAGCTTTTCGAGCGCGCCTTACATTTTCTATACCTATATTATACGGAAGAAGGTGTAATGTAAAATAAAAAATCGGTAAAGGTATTTACACAGAACTTCCCTCGTTATTTGTGCATGGCAGTCACTCTAAAAAATTAATAATTACGAAATGACATTGAAAATAATAATCGGAATATAGTTATTGCTATTATTACAAAGAAAATTTGATAAGTTTTTGTCAAAAAAATATACAGATTGCTCATCCAACGGCAAAAGTTCAATACTAAATAACAGGTGCCACATATGGCAGGCTTGCGCAAATACCTTTACAAATGTTTACCATGACTGAATTATTTCTTGGGATGACCATTGCCATCTGTCACATTTTCAATCCAACATTCACGTAATGGAGTGGAAGTATAGTGGTGGTTAAATAATTTCACTTTTTCTTAATTCTTCATAAGATGTTGGTAAAATAATTTTTAAAATTTTTTCTTCTGAAATAGGTTTAAAATGTCAAACGTAGAAATTTTAAATTTGAGCAAAAAGGAAAGTTTCCTTGTATTCTATAGTAGTGCCAAAAAAGTTTAAAAATTACATATTTTTTAAAATAGGTTTAGAATCCTATGAAACGTGAAAATTTTAAATTTGAGCAAATAAAAAAAATTCGATCTATTTTAGTGAGCATTCTAGTGTTAAATTTTTTTCCAAACTGGTAACAAAATGTTGCAAATTTTTTTTTCGAAATTGGTCTGGAATATCATGAAACGTAGAAATTTTAAATTTGAGCAAAAAAAAATTTTTTTCGTCTTGGTAAAATTTTTTTCAAAAATGTTGGTGAAAAAAATTTTCAAAAATTTTTTTTTCTGAAATAGGTTTAGCGCGTCATGAAACGTGGAAATTTTAAATTTGAGCAAGAAAACATTTTTTTCACTATTTATTCCATTTAAACGGTCCACCCTGTATATTTTCCAGTGAAATTCCAGTGACTGAATTATTTCTTGGGATGACCACCCTGTACATTTTTCAATAAAAGTATAATAGGTGCATATGCCAGATATTATTGCTATCTGTCACATTTTCAATCCAACATTCACGTAATGGAGTGGAAGTATAGTGGTGGTTAAAAAATTTCATTTTTTTTTTAATTTTTCAAAAGATGTTGGTAAATTAATTTTCAAATTTTTTTCTTCTGAAATAGGTTTAAAATGTCAAACGTAGAAATTTTAAATTTGAGTAAAAAGGAAAGTTTCCTTCTATTCTATAGTAGTGCTAAAAAAGTTTAAAAATTATATATTTTTTAAAATAGGTTTAGAATGCTATGAAACGTGAAAATTTTAAATTTGAGCAAATAAAAAAAAATCTATCTATTTTAGTGGTAAAAACTTTTTGAAAAATGTTGGTGAAAAAAATTTTCACAAATTTTTAGAATGTCATGAAACGTGAAACTTTTAAATTTGAGCATTCTAGTGTTAAATTTTGTTCCAAACTGGTAACAAAATGTTGCAATTTTTTTCCGAAATTGGTTTGGAATATCATGAAACGTGGAAATTTTAAATTTGAAGGAAAAAAAAATCCATCTATTTTAGTGGTAAACAAATTTTCAAAAATGGTAAAAAAAATTTCAAAAAATTGTTTTTATTGAATCAGGCTTAGAATGCCATGAAACGTGGAAATTTTAAATTTGAAGAAAGAAAAAAATTTATTTCATTTTGGTAGTAAAAATTTTTTCAAAAATATTGGTAAAAAAAATATTCAATTTTTTTTTTTCTGAAATAGGTTACGCGTGTCATGAAACGTAGAAATTTTAAATTTGGGCGAAAAAAATTTTTTTTCAAAAATGTGAAAAAAATGTGAAAAAAATTTTCAAATTTTTTTTTTTCTGAAATAGGTTTAGCGCGTCATGAGACGTGGAAATTTTAAATTTGAGCAAAAAAAATTTTTTTTCATTATTTATTCCGTTTAGACGGTCCACCCTGTATATTTTCCAGTGAAATTTCTACCATTTCATCGCTGACAGTAGCGTCAACTACCTACCAAATTTACCTGCTCTCCGTCAAGTAGTTTTTTAGTAAATGCACCAACAGACAGACAGACAGACAGACAGACAGACAGACAGACAGGCAGACAGACAGACAGACAGACTGACGGCATTGAAAATCTATATTTTCGTAATCTACGTGTTCTGAAACGTCAGAATCCGAGAAAATCTCGGAGGGTGATTTTTTCTCGAATACAATACTTCCCATGCGAGGGAAGTAAAAATTAAGTGACTTCTATAGATAGATAGTTAATGGAAGCTTACAAAACAACAGCAACAACAATAACAATAATAGTAACAATAATAATAACAGAAAAATTGACTAAAACAATTAGTAGGTTTTAATAAGTCATTTTAAAAAAATATTTCAAACCAAAATATAACAATTTATTTTTATTCAGCATTTAATTTTTTAAGCATGTCTTCATTAGCATCATCTTCAATGTTAAAACCGTCATCCTCCGGAATATTTTCATCATCATACCTATCATCATCGTCGTTGTACTCGCTATCGTGAAATTAATAATTTGTACTTTTGATTACAAAGATTTATTAACTATATAGGTTGTCTCGAAGAGCCGATATCGGGTGAAGGAAAGGTGCGGGCAAGATGGAAGCAGTGATGTGTTTGGGCGACCATCAGCCGAGTGCAAATAGGCAAATTTTATATAGGGAGTCAGGATTTTGGGTAAATTTTTCCTTGCTTATTCGAAAGGGTCTTCAATGAGAACCTAAACTTTCAGTTTTCGCATTCTCAAAGTCATCCAGTTCGCCCCCATATTGGATTTTCTTACTTTTTTTTAAGTCGCTCATACTTCACGTTCTAATTATCCCACAGCAATAAAAGCGACGTTGTTGGTAATTGACTTTATAGTTAAACTCTCCGAAGCACTGAAAAATATGCATTAGTGGCCAAAGTTGAAACAAGCCCTTCGCCCGTTTCCCCGCGCGTAGTTCTTTTTTTTTAATAACGCTCTGCTCTAGAAAACTGCATGTCAATCGTCGTAACTCATTGTTTGGTAGTGCAAATTACTCATGAAACTGATTAACGTACGTTTTAGAGTCGTTCGGGAGAACCGAAATTTTTTGCATTTTTTGTAATAACTTTTAATAACGTTCTGTACTAGAAGACAGCATGCCAATCGGTAAATCGTCGTCTGGTTGTGCAAATTATTCATAAAACTGATTAACGTACGTTTTAAAGTCGTTCGGAGGTAACTGAAATTTTTTACATTTTTTTTTAATAACTTTTAATAACGTTTTGCATCACAAAACTGCATGCTAATCGGTAAATCGTTGGTTGGCAGTGCCAATTTATCATAAAACGTAATTGGCATGCATTTTAACTTCGTTCGGAGACACCTGCAATTATTTGCTGTGTATTTGGTTGACGGCAAATATTTTAAGCCTCCCAAAACTGCATGATAATTGTTAATATCATCTATTTTTTTCATTGCCAATAAGATACTTCAATGGCATGTATTTTAAAATGGTTCGGAGAGACCTGAATTTTTTGCATTTTTAGGAATAACTTTTAATAACGTTCTGCATTATAAAACTGCATGCCAATCGGTAAATCATCGTTCGACAGTGCAAGTTTGTCATAAAACATAATGGCATGCACTTTAACTTCGTTCGGAGATACCAAAAAATTTTAGGATTTAATGTGCGCACCAAAATTTCTGCGCACGGAAACTGCGTGCCAATAAGTTCCTGCAGGATTTTTTCACGGCTTTTCATTTAGCACTATTGGCATCCATTTTAAAATCGTTCACAAACGTCGATTTTTTATGCAAACGGAAAATCGACTTGCACACCCTTCTGCACGCGACGACTGCCTAAAATTAGCATTTCTGGCATATTCATAGTAATTACATTCATATATATGATTGGCATGCATTTAAAAAACGTTGCACCTGACTGGTCATGTACCGCCGGTCTATAGAGGTTGAAAGAATGATTTGTCAAAATTTGAGTTTGATATATGTAATAGTAGGCGGGATATTGACAATTAATAAAATTTTTGTAACTTTTGCAAGTTTCTATAATTTCAGTTTTTCAAAAGCACTGACGAATATGAATCTGACAAAAACGTCACATAAGAATCTAGGTTTTTTTTCTATATACCTCTCAATCGGCACCTCTTGTAGATCTCGGTACCGTAGATCCCAACTATTGCAACAATTTATAACATTGACTGCTCTGAACAAATAAATATTTCACTTTTTAGAACCGTTAAAGACTCCAAGAAATATAATTAATAAATGGATAACGATATAAATTAACTTCATAAAGAACTACTTACCGGCACAAGTAGTTCATCACGGTTAGCACTTTCAACTTGGTAAAAAAATGATTTATTGCTCGAAGTCGAAGATGATACAGATTAGCGTTCAAATATTTTAACAGAGAGTGTGGGAAAAAACCTATCGAACCTTTCAAAAATTCATATTATTGTTAAGTGTATGATTACCGTCGATAGGGCTCATACAAATGGACAAGGAAATGTATAATTCGAGTATATTAAATTGTGCATGTAGTGATTGTAGCATAATAAAAAGTGGTCCCATTGAAGTGAAATGTAAATAGCGTAGATAATCGCATACATATGTAGAGATAAGATCTCCACATCATTAGCGAAGGATGTGTGTGACGTTAGGTAATAATATTTTAGTAGGTATATACATATAATAGAATAAAACTTTTTTTACATCACAGAGTCGCAGAACCGAACTAAGGAATTTGTGTATTAGAAAGAATATACAAGATGTTTTAGAAGAATCTTCAATAGTAATGACCAATAAAGATAGAAAATATAAAAGAAAGTAATTAGCTGACTAATAGAACTTTGCAGATGCACATTTTTGCTTTCTCCTTCATGAAGCGATGGATCACCGAGGTAATATTTATATTAATGGCGCGGGTGGAAGAGAGAAGCGCGTTTTTTCAAATAACTCTCAAAATAAGCAATTTAGTGAAAAAACAGACCTTAGGTTTATATCCTATGAAAGTTCCATTAAATTGATACAAAAATGGAAGTTTTCAATTGTTGGGATAATATCTTAATAGAAAATTTACTAAAGATGAAAAAGTCATGTTGTATCATTAAAAGACAAGTAAAAACAAAGAGTTATGTTAAAAACTTTTCTTATTTTTTTTATTACATATTTTTTTAATTTATTTACCATCCTCAATGATACAATCTGTATATATGGCAAGTCATAAAATAAATAGAGAAAAAGCGTGTATATAAATAATAACATAATAAGAATAATAGAAATTACACTGAATATAAAAATAAAAATACAAAAAAAGCCGCTGCCCAAAGAATCACTACTTCCACATCCATATTTTCCATCCAAGTTGCTTTAAAGGAAACATCTTGACTATATTTGCACTCTAGTTTGTGGAAATTATTTATCATAGAATTTTAATAATATTTGGAGCAGACGTTATAGAAAAATTTGAGGCTTTGGTTTTTACCACATACCTTGAAAATGAAGTTTCTACCTTGCTCTACTTATTTTCCCCTATTGAGAACCCTACTACACTACGTGGATGTGGAAGTAATTAGCACAAGAAAAACAAACTTATCACCAAATACACATTACTGTCTTTAGACAACCCAAAAACTCTTGGCTCCCTTTTTTATAATTTCTTTACTTCAATTCTATATTTTGATAGGGGAATATTATTGAGTTCCTCACACAGACTATTATACAGTATTATACAACTGTAATGAAAAGATTCTTTCAATTTGGCTGTACTATGTTATGGAAGTAATAAGAGCTCTACGTGTCTCGTTCTGTATGTGTGATTATCATGACTATTTTAAATTCCTGCAACTTAGCTTTAACGTATATTAAACATTTAAATATGAAAATACAGGGTGCAGTTGGAATACTTTTCGCAGTAAAAATTTCCTTAGAGCTTTCTCTATAATTCTTTTTTGTTTTACTAAAATTCTATACATTTGGCTTGACTTTTCCCGAACACAGACGTTTAATGATACATCAGAGTAAGCCAGGGAATAGTAAACATCAATAATTCCCTTCTCATTTAGAGTGCCTTTTAGTTGCAATATACCAAAGTATGAGTTGTTTAATTTATTGCAAACATGATTGCCGTGAGGTTCCCAGGATAATGAGTGGTCTGTATAGATACCTAATTTTCAGCAGTTGCTTATCAGTAAAGAATTTAGTGATAATTGTTTTCTTGAACTGAAATTCAGAAATACCGTGTGTTTCTCATTCAGAATTAATTTATTTCGATTACACCAATCGTTCATTTCATCAACAACAGTACTAATAGCCTTAAGTAAATCATCACCATTTACAGCAGCTACGGAGATGGTCATCCGCGTACATAACAGTGAGGCCTTTTGTTATATGGCAAGGAAGATCATTTATATTTGGCAAATAATAGGGCCCCAGAATTAACCCTTGGGGACACCTACATCATGTACATCTGGCACCGCCTACCAATGTTTTCTAACTTTCTAATAAGTAAGTACATTCTTCTTTACTGAGTCAATAGCCCTAGAAAGGTCAAATAGTATTGATACAACATACCTTTTCCCATGTTATTCTGCTTATTTGCTTACAAAAAAGTTCGATCACTAACAAAACGATATGAATTTTTGGTTTCCTCTACTATTTAGAAATGTGCCGAAATACAATATAATTTTCGTTTTCCTATTTACGAAGGGTATAATAGTTTTTTTGTAATAAACAGGGTTCATATACACCAAAACTCTTGAACGCAAAACTCGAATACCAACACTTGACGCGGGTCTCGCTAATCAACTTATCATTATCAAGAGATGATTAAAACTCACAATGTTCATCATCTCCACAAAACTTTTGAACACACCACTAGAATACCAATGCTAACGTGGTTAGCGAAACGTACCTCAGGTATTGTGTTTTAAAGTCCACACATAATATGACCCTATGATTTTTTCAGATCCATAACTGCATTTTAAATAACCGATGAAAGTCGTAAGGTTACTATCAAATAATGTCGAGAAGCATGCGCCTCGGAACTCCGTTTTGAGACTTTGACAGTCTGTAAAATTTAACTGTGTGTTCCGTTGCTTTTGGTATACCATTTTAGAGATTTTTATGCTATGCAAAAAATGTACTTTACTCTATCTCGCTCAGTTTCAAGATATTGTTGCTTTTTATTCCAACAAGAAGTGTTACCTACTCCACAAACAGTATGGTATTGTTACGCATGGCGAACCTTAGGTATGGGCAGCATGAATTCATTAAGTAGCAGGGATGACGGGCCACTGCGTTTATTTATTAACATGTCCCCACACCCTAACTGTATTCTTTAGAAAACGTACAATATAGTTTCGACTACCACTTCAGAGGTGGCGCCAGGGAATAGCTTTCTATAATTAAATTACGATTTCTGAAACAAGCGGTTTCTAGGCTTTTCTAGTAGAAATTGGAATCTTAGAGAATAGTCCTGAGGGCTCTAGACGATATCTTGTAGGATACATAAGGCGACCGATTCACGACAGGGAGGCTTTATATAAGCTTGAGTTCAGTTGAAGTCAGATAAGTCCAACTGGGTTCCAAGTAAACAGTATAGTGAAATATCAAGCAATAAAGAGTATTTAAGGTTATATTAGTTTAGTTAACGTTTTGTGAGTTATAGTCCATAGTAAGTTAATAAACAAAATTGTGTTAGTGCTTATCCCATGTTATAATTCCCGAACTAACGGTTTTAGGGGTGGTTACCTGAGGGCGAAAACATTTTACAGCACTCTAAAATAATTCCAAATATTATGAACGCAACGTATAAAGACTTGATTCCGCAGATATCCCTTGTATTTGTTTAATGTGCTAAGGCTATTTTGGAAACGGGGCAATTTGAAATTTTCTGAATAATATATCTTTACTGATAGGTAAGGCTACTTTGCAACAAGTGAAATAGCAGTTTTGGTAGGTAGGTATTGGCTATGGAAAACCTCGTGGAACTATACTTACAGTTAATAACCCATATTGAATTACAACTACAATAAACTAAAATTCACAAATTACACAAACACACACAAAAAAATGCCGTGTTACCGGGACCCGACATAGTAATCCCTATGTATTTCGACGTACTGAATACGAATCCGAATACGAATATCCGTTTAGCTCCATCACCCACCATTTTATTGTAAATAGCGAAAATAACCTAATCAATTCAGGTTTTCTGTAATTTTCGCGAATTGCTAAAAATTGGTGGGTGATGAGGTTAAACGGACAACGGATTTGAGTCTAGCACGTCGAAATACATAGGTATTACTATGTCGGGTCTCGGTAACAGAGCGTATTTTTGTGTGTGTCTGTGTCATTGACACCATGACACCTTTTCTAACTTTTTCGTTATATTTTCTCATGATGTCAAGAGTTTTGGTTTAATTTTGAGATAATAAATCATCATTCATCATAGGGGCGTTTTAATATTTCGCTTCTTTTAGAATCTCTCGTAGCTATGTTCAGTTCAGTTTTATCGTTTTATTGAGTCACACACCTACACTAATATAATATATTCACAACGCAAACTGTAAATAAAATATTTGGATGTCTGAGGATCATTTACTCGCTTTGCCTTTGTTACAACTGATCTCAAGTTGTGTCCCGTTTGAGATACCGTTCCAATTTTATTGTTTTCAATAAGGCGTTGTGTGTATTTGATAAACCTCATTTATATGAAGGTTGATAATATTAATTTCTAGCTGTTTGTGAATATATTTATTATCTCTCAGTTTTTTTTTTCTGAATCATCAATTTCTTTTATTAACAAACTTGACTTGATATATTGTTTTTGTTTACAGAACTACTTTTTTCGTCATTATTAGTTGAATGGGTAATCTTCTCATCTTTGCAATTCTAGAAACATTTGTAGAGCTGCTATTTTATACAGGATGTTTCGTAAATAATCGGACATAAAATAACGAGTAGATCAAGTTAAGACACGAGGCTATAATCCAAGTTACTCATATACTAATTTGCATCCATAAAGAGATATAGACCACCAAATTTATTCCTAAGTTTCAAAGAAAATTGATATTTCTGAGACTTTTTGGCTGAAACCAGTTTTATTTTTAGGAATATTATCGAAAATTGATAGTTCCTGAGAAAGAAAATAACTCAAGGGGTGTTGATCATTATGTTATTTTAAGTAAATTTAATCAATCTTCTTTCTACCGGGTGTAAAAAGATCGTGGTATCCCCCTTTCTCCGTTAGTTTTAAAGATAATTGATTGAAATTTAGGATATAATACATACATAATTAGCGGCACTTTTTGACATGCAATTGATTTTTTTCACTTCCGGTTTCGCCAGAAATGACACTTCCGATGTTCAAATGGAACACCCCATAGATTATTGCATTTTTGAATTCTGCATAATTTTCTGAATCCAACGCTGCCAATTAAGTGACATTTCAAACATCAGTTTTTTTATAATGTAATTTTTAGTTTTCCATTTAAGTGTGTCATGACGGTTCCGATTTATTCTAAATGACCCGTGTAATGCTACAAAAATCGAAATCCCGTTAAAAAAACTGAATTACGTATTCACCAAAATTATATTTGGAGCAAAACTCAATTTTTTCAAATGGAACCATATCCGTACCGTGGTATAATTTATTAGTACTATTAATAAGGAATTTATTCATACATCTTATTAAAATGTGCGATAAATACAAATAAAATTACAGCTAAAAGAAAATAATAAAATACAATTTGGTCTAATTAAATGTTAAGTAACTAAGGTGGCTTCGAAAACAATGAAATATTTAGCTTGTCAAACATTTGTTGGTTTAACGGTGTTTTTAGTGTGTCTTTAAAAATTGTTTAAAATTCTTGTTAATTGTATTCGAAATGCCGCAAATTTATACAAGAGATGAAAAAGTGGGCATGTTAATTATTTATGGGGAAAGTATGGTGTTAAGGTGTTATGTAACATTTGAAATTTTGAGATTTTCAGTGGAAGAAGGTAGTACGAGTCTCTTCTACTATACCTCCATCATTCATCTTCCTATTAGCTATATTTTGCAAGATACTAATGTATAAAGGTGTTGTGTACACTGGTCTTAAGTATAATAATAGTTGATGATCTGGTGTCAAGTGCACATAACACCGCCATTCGACATAATTTGCAAAAAATATATCAAATTATCACTATGTGTACTAACTTAGATAGATAAAAAATTCACACAACAATTTACTAAACATCAATTATCTCAGAACTTACAATTTGTAATATAACACCTTCATCCACTTACTCCTTCAATTAACTGTTGTAGCCCAGTTACCAAAAAGGGCTCAGACCACGGAAAAAAATGTACTGCTGAAATTCGGTATAGGGTGTCTGTAAAGCATATTATTTAAATAAAAATGTTTACAATGTTTACAAGTTGAGTTAAGTTTCATTTCCCTTGCATACCGGCGTGAAGTATTGTATTCGAGAAAAGATCATACACTCCGAAATTTCTTCAGATTTCCACGTTTGAGACCATGTAGATTACGAAAATAAAGGTTTTTCAATTCCATCAGTTAGTCTGTCGATCTGTTGTCTGTCTGCTGGCGCATTAACTAAAAAACTACTTGACGGAAAACAGTCAAAGGACTATTAGCATTGGAGAATTTATTTCGGTGTAATTTTCTTCAAACTTTGGGAATAGGTAGTTCCAAACAAGAAATGCCTTATGAAAAAATTGATTTAGCCTTCCCTGCAGAATTACAGTAACTGAAAGTTACAAATCTTTAAATTTTCACAGATTCTTAACTTCCATATTTGGCATAGAGATAACACAATTTACAAGGAAGACACCAATTACAGTTTTATTGAAAAATATACAGGGTGGTCATCCCAAGAAATTATTCAAGTATGGTGGAAATTTGTAAAGGTATTTACGCAAATCTTCAATATTTGGCACCTTTTATTAAATATTTATTTTTTACTGTCGGATGACCACTCTGTATTTCATTGACCAAAAGTAATCAGGGTTTCCTTGTAATAATCAGATTATTATTCTCATATGTTGTTTCTTAATTAATATTTTTTGTTTTTGAATTACCATCATGTATAAATAAAGAGGAAAGTTCTGAGTAAATAACTTTATCGATTTTTTAAAATGGTGTGTTTATTAAATATCTCGAAAAATAGTGATTAGGCCAAGAAATGGCATATTGTAAGATAAATAGTCTTTGAGTAAAATGAAATTTGAAGTGGTAACAACAAAAGTGTGCATACTTTTTTATTCATATATTCCTGTATAAAATGGTACACATACATTTTTCAAAAAAAGCGATCTAGCTTCGTACTATTAGTAGAAGTCTATGAATTTATAAACGACGTAAAAACTAACTAACGAGGTCATATTTAAATGGGATTTAAAATAATTGTATTGTGGCACAACTATAACAACCAACTATTAAAATATTTATAACGAATTCAGTAATACATAACGCTAAGAATTACCTTAAATAAAAAATATGATTAATAAATGTCGGTGTTCTTTTCCGACCCACCTTGTCATCTCCACACATTTTATGGGCTTAGGAAGTTATTAATGTGAAAATATTCATAAGAATCAGCTTGAATAACATCGATTTATCTAGAAAAGTCCCATAAATTAGACCGAAATCTAGTTTTATTGTAATTCTGTTTTAGATTATTTTTTATAGCTTTTAAATTACTTCAGGTGTGATATCTAACCCGACTGCTTCTACCATCAGGAGACCGTAATAAATAATTAGTTATGTAAAAGTTTGGAAAAACTGAGACCATTTATTCACGCGATGGTTCATCAAAGGTTAATTATTATAAATACATTAAAAATTTGAATCAAATACCAATTAAGGTTTATAATTAAGATAAATAAAGCTATTATAATGAGAATTCGTTATTTATTATGAAACTTCTAAACTATATTTCCATGTTTACGTAAAATTACAATCTATTTTTAAATTCGATATTTGCATAAAAAAGTAGTTAACAAATTAAGTCACATAAAATTTTCATTTCAAGATGCCGATGCCGCCTGGTCTATTTATAAATACACTTATTTCAGTGGCGTATATGCCGGGGATGAAGCAGTTCTCTTCTTCTTGATATTAGCTTTAGTAAACATCATAATAACTATTATTATAAACATCTGTGTGAAAATAACACAATTTATCAAATGACCGCAAGTCGGATTAACAAACATACAAACAGCCTCATCGAACTTGTAGTTATCAGAAAGTGTTATAAGTCGTTCTAATAAAGAAATTGTCAACACTGTACTTTTCTTCTGTCAGTAAAGTCCTCGCAACTTATTTGGCGCAGTCAGTCAATGCATCGAATCACTCTCGAGAAAATTCTTCATCAACCGAGGAAGTCTCAGAGGTCCGACACCAAAATTTTATTTCGTTACAAATGAAGAAAATTCTTTAAATGTCATGTTAGATGTGGTGGAAAACCCAAAAAATTCGACGCAATAGAGATATTTAAATCTTAACTTGAGTCGTTATTCCATTCAAAAAATTTGCAAACGCAAAAATTCCATCCATATAAAATTCATTTGTTACAAAAATTGAGTGAAGACGATTTTGATCATAGAATCGAGTTCTGCGAAGTTATGATGGATAACGAAAATGTCAAATTTGTCAAAAACATATTGTTTTCTGACGAATCTACATTTTGCTTAAACAGGCACGTAAACCGACCTACAGTTGTGTCGGTTTATTGCTCAGACCAAAATCCACATTGGATGGAGGAAGTTCACACCCATCAAACACAGAAAGTAAATGTTTGGTGTGGCATTATTGGTGGACACGTCATAGGACCCTATTTTATAAACTTTGAAAATTTGACCTCCGAACGTTATTTATTACTTTTGCAAGAGAATATTATTCCCGAGCAATAACAATCCCAATTTATCGGCAGAACAAATATATATTTGGTACGGACATATCTAGCGGAAACTTTTCCTGATAAACGGATTGGACGCAAATGGATCATTGAATGGCCAGCTAGGTCTTCCGATATGACACCGCTTGACTTTTTTCTGTGGGGTCACATAAAAAATGCAGTCTACAAAATCAGGTCGCAAAATACCGAAGAGTTGTAGGAAAGGATAAGGCATGAAATTTCCACTATTCCTCTCAACACTCTCAACATTGTCGGTCTGTAACTTTTTTTGTCCGCACGATATCTCTGGAACGGTTTAAGATATTGACTTGAAATTTTCTACATGTATGTACTATGACGACATTTGGAACTGGATTATATCTTGAACTTATCCGGTGAATGGTTGGGGGTAAATAGGGGTAAATAGGAGAAAATAAGTAAAGCAAGCTGGTAAGAGTACAAAATTTTGGAACTTGATTTTTGTGCTGGGAATCAAGGCCTCAGATTTTCTTATATTTCCATCCCCCTGCACCACACTTATTAAAGGGGTCCATAAAACAAAATTGAGATATTTACTTGAAATTTGGTACACATATTATAGCAATACCAGGAACTGTATTATATTTTGAGATGATTCTGTTGAAGGGTGGGGGTTAAATAGGGGTAAATATTGGAAAGTAAGTAAAGCAAGCTGGTAAGAATGCAGAAACTTAGAGTTTGGTGTATACTACTCCAGCCCCCCACTCTATTGTTAAAGGGGTTTATAAAACAAATTGAGATATTCTCCTGATATTTGGAACACGTATATATTATAACAATACCTGGAACTAGATTATATTTTGAGATGATTCCGTTGAAGAGTTGGGGGTTAAATAGAGGTAAATATAGGAAAGTAAATTAAGCAAGCTGGTAAGAGTACAGAAACTTAGATTTTGGTGTGCATACTAGAAGCCAAATCCTCAGATATTTTTACAATATTTTTCAACTCCAACACCACCCCCACTCTATTATTAGAGGGGTTGATAAAATAAAATTGAGATGTGACTTGAAATTTGGTACACGTATATATTATAACGGCATATAGAACTAGATTATATTTTGAAACGATTCCGTTGAAGGGTTGGAGGGTCAATAGAGATAAATACGGGAAAATGAATAAGGCAAGCTGGTAAGAGTACAGAAACTTGAGATATGGTGTATATACTAGAAGCCAAGCATTCATTTTTTTTGCAATATTTTCCATCCCCCGACCACCCTCACCCCATTATTAAAGTGATTGATAAAATGAAATTAAGATATTCGCTTGAAACTTGGTACAAGTATATACTATAACGATATCTGGAACTAGATTATATTTTAATATGACATCTGCCTCAGGTACTATTGAAATAATTTGGCCAATTATTTCCTCATGCTATAGTGCAAATACTGTCAAGATGTTTTCCTTTAAAGAGACTTGGAAGGAAAATCTGGATGTGGAAGTAATGATTCCTTAGGCAGCGGTTTTTCTTTATTGTGATGGATTTTAAGGAATCATAAAACTTTTGTGTATTAACATTTTTCGCCAGCTATCTTACTTTAGGAGATAATCGACCGTTTCCATATATATCAGCAAATCTGTACACCTATGTCTCTTCACTAGGGGTCAAAGTCACAAATCTTATTGATATAAACGAGAATGTTATTTACAAACAAATAGAAAATCCAAAATATTTTGCACGTAGTGTAACAGAAATGAAAACAATTTTTTTATAATAGTTACAAGGTCGTGAATAAACTAAACATTTTAATATATATTTAGTATTACCATTATCTGAGACAAACTGCTGAAGACAACATAACAATTAATTTTATTGAAACGAGAAATGTCCTTTTTCTTGTTTAGCGACTTTAATGGACTATAAAATAAACCATATTAGACAGCTATTTTAGTCACAAATATAGCGAATGCTTAATAAAAAAATTATTTGTAATAAAATTCAGCACTCATATTACGTCACTGTGTTACTATATTTAAGATACCTCTCACTACAAACAATATTATTTAAGTTGTCACTAAAATCTCTCAAATTTGCGTTACTGTGAAAATTACCAAAAATAATTCCAGTCTTTAAAAAGGGTAAGAGAAGCGTAATTTCCAGTTATTGTCTGATGTAATAATAAATAATGTTGCTAAAGCTTTTGAAATTCTCCTACGCCATTTTATTTGTAACCATTAAAAGCATCAAATATAGCTCATATAGCTAAACACGGGTTGTTCAAGAAGCGTTTAACAATTACCAATGTATATATCGAGCTATATCAAGAGTCCCCCAAACTTGGATCCACTTTGTTAACTAGCTCGTATGCGCGAATGATTTAAATCTCTTTTATAATGTTGCGTGTGAAAACTATTGCATTGCTTTGAAATGCAAAACAATAGTGATAGTATTAATACATGATTATGATAAACAAACTATCTTTAAGTAAAACAAGATGTAACGTTATGACATTTATGACAAACCAAACTACGATTACAAATTGATCATACACTTCTCCGTCCTGGCACTTCTTGTGATCTAGGCGTAGCGTTGATAAAAAAAACGTTTATAAACCACATCGAATTTTCTGTCACTAAAAGTTACAAAACTTTAAGTAAGTTTGGTCATTGGAAGCTCCGCACATTTTAAAGTTTTAAGTACATTAAAGCAACTATACACAATTTTGGTTAATCCACCTATGCTTTAATAATATGGTTTGCAAGGCGACTTATCCTGCTATTGATTACCCACATGAAGTTTTTATTGGATGGTCTAGAAATCCCTAGATACCGATCACATTTAACTTTCTTAAACAATGTGACATAACATCGACTGTGGTGATATTAATGCTCAAACAAGAGCGGAACCTAGGCACAATAGTTTGTTTTACTTGTCATTTTGAAGAACAAATAAAAATATATCTAATATTTCCTTGTATTAAAAAAATAAGTAGTACATACAATGATTAAAATAATCGTTCAGATATATTCACCTGCAGTCTTGCAAGTAAAAAGGATTTATCTCTAACTTAAATTTACATTTTGTTCCTTTTGTTGACTTTGATTTGCCTCATGTCAGAATATACTACTTACATAAACACTATTATTTTTAATTAGAATGTATTATATAAGTTTAAGTCATATATATGGACAAGATTTATATATCTTGGTTATATTTCTTATTATTCACAGCCAACTGTTTAATTTAGTTCGTATTTTCTCTTCTGCAACTTGTTTCTTATATATTGAATCGTATATTAAATAAATAAATAATCTATTATTAGGAGACTATAGGATATTACTGCTTGGTGATAATCTCATTATCGTTTCCGTTAACCTACGGCTAGTGCATAGTGGATCTGACTCTGAAATCTAGACAAAATTCATATTTCGTCGAAATTAGATTGAAATTGCTAGTTAAGTATTTTTGAAGCAGCTGATGTCAAATCTTACGTCAAAAATTTAAAATTCAAAATGGCGTATAATGTAGCTGCCATTATTCTACAATTTTCATATATTTGCATGAAGTTTGGTATATGGGGATTTCAGGATTCTAGAGTAATGCTTAGGACTCCAGATGTCCGTCAAGATGATAGAAATAAGAATAAAACATGCAAGATTTTTGATATTATATTTTTTATATAGAATGTGACTATACACTGTATATACCTCCTAGGTTCGAATCCAAGCTCCATTTTCCATTTAAACAACTTTTATTTTGTTTAACTATACACAAATCAGTCTTAAAGCTATGGTACTTCATGGTACGATATATTATAAATATATGTACAAAATAATTCACTATATTTATGTTATACAAATACAACAACAAATATAGTGAACGCCGGGTGGTATGGCTGGGGTCCAAGAGCAAGCTTGTTTTTGGCAATTATTCTGTGACGATAAAGCACTTTTGGCAATCTATCCTTGTTTTATTTAAAATGTTTTTCAAAAACAATAAAATTTGTGCATGTTAATATAGTGAATAGAAGTAATGAGATTTGATTTGGTTGATTGGATAACGGTTAAAAACACGCAGAAATATATAAAAACAAAAAACCTGCTGCAAGAGTCCCAGCTTCAACAGACGGTAGTGTTGGAAGGTGTGCTTAATTTCCCGTCTATTAGAATCTTTTATTAATAATGCAATACCTCACGGGCCAACTCCAGCAAGGAACCTGCGAATTGTCTATTTTTTGTGGGGTGTTTCAGTTTTAATGTTTCTATCCATTCGACTGTTTAGATGTATCAAAAACAACCATTTTGTATACTATAAATGGCCAGAGGATCGTGATTTAATTGGCCAACCTGTAACATATTTTTTCAGATGACACCACGCAACACTTTTAGGCATGTCAGTGACAGTAAATAGAAATTATTTATGACCAACTGGAAAAACTATCACCAAATCTTGGTTTACATGCACAGAAGAAACATCTTATAATAATATTTTAATCACCTGTAATTTATTGACGTGTTGAAGGTCTAACAAGCAATATATCAAAACTAATATTACTATTTCCTTATAAACTGATTTCAAAATTCAGTACACGAACTGATAAAATATGAACGTATGTTTAATGTTTATAAATTATATGAGGTGTGAAACTGATTTTTAATGGACAAAGTTTTTATAAAAATAAATCAAATCAATATAATTAATTAGGTGTTTCTTTAAAAATAATTGATATTTGAGAGAAAACTCGAAAACATTAATATTGACGTCTACAACATTCACTTGGATAGTACTTAAAAAATGAATAGAATATTTAAGGTTAATAAATACAGGAAGTCGTAATTCGTAATAATAATTTCTTCTAAAGGCAAGAAATAATTTGTAAAAGGGAGTTAGTCGTCCAATATTTGAAGTCAAGAATAAATGCATGTGTGATTTGGTTTGAATGACGTTCCAAATTTTTCAGTTTTTCAGTATTTAGTTTTTCAATTTTCAGTTTTTCAGTCTTCCAGTTTTCTGTGTTTTAGTTTTTCTGTTTTTAGTTTTTCCACTTTCAGTTTTTCAGTTGTCAGGTTTTCGGTTCTCTAGTT
Source organism: Stenurella melanura (assembly GCA_963583905.1). Lineage (NCBI taxonomy): Eukaryota > Metazoa > Arthropoda > Insecta > Coleoptera > Cerambycidae > Stenurella > Stenurella melanura. The sequence goes on from OY757309.1 coordinate 87,696,704, forward strand.
TTTCAGCTTTTCAAACTATTTCAAATTTTCAATTTATTAGTTTTCACTTTTTCAGTGTTTCAATTCTTCACCTTTTCATTTTTTTCTATTTTTCAACTTTCAGTTTCTTTAGTTTTTGGCTTTTAGTTTTTCAATTTTTCGGTTTTTCAATTTTTAGTTTTATAGTTTTTCAGTATAAAGATTAATGTATTATTACATCCACATGTGACTTGAATTTCCTAAAAGTCTCAAAAAGTAAATGAAAGTTAATTGCAGAAGCATCAACTGTAAAATTGCTTCTAAGTTTGATAAAAATCAAAACATAAACACACCAAGATGTGGTTCAGACTCCACTATAAACTGTAGGGCCTCGTTTCTCTTTACCTAACACAAAATCATTCTGGATTTTCAAAGAGTTACCTCGGTGACTTCAGAAGCGGTTAAGAAAACATTTTAAAACAAAACAAACAGGGTAGAAAAACTGCAAAAATCTGCTGTGTAAAGTTTTGTCTGCGTGATTGAAGAAAATCCAAAATATGTATTGGTGTTCTTTGATAAACTTTAGTAGCTACATTATTTTTGCAGAAAAACTGTTACAAAGTTTAGTAATAATTCGAGTAAATTCTGAGATATTCCGAGGTTTGTAGGATTGGTGGACTTGGAATTATTTCAAGTGTGCTAGTGAAACAAACTTTTAATTAATATTAGCCAGTTCATTAATAAACAGAAAATGCTACAGCTGCACCAAATGTGACCCCTGTGATGCTCAGAAATAGCCACAAAATGTTTGACTAAATTACTTATAACATTATAAATAAAGACTCAATCCAATATTACTAAAATATGAAATGTAAAATAGTATTTTTATGCGACAGATAAAATAATAATATAATGTATAATATGTCTTAACTAATTATTAATTATCGTTGATGGATATAATAATGTTTTTTATATATATCTATACATTTTAATTAAAAACTTTTTCTCTAGTATAATTAACAATTAAATTAAAATTCACAGTTGCTGTGATTGAAATTTAATTCATAATAGTTTAGTACATAACCTCTTATTAAATTAATAATTTGAGGCCATTTTGTTTTTCCTTTGATTAATCACGTAGAGGCTAACTACATGAAACTAACCAAGGGGTGTATAATGAATATTTTTCTTTATATAATCACCAGAGAATGAATGAATAATTTTAAGTTTACTTTACATAAAATGATCCTGTAATTTAAGGAGTTACCCGGTACCTTGAGAAAAGGTTAAGAAAACATTTTCTTTAATAAGAGCGATTTCATTTTTCTCCATTTTTAGCATTTTATAGCCGCCATTGATTTCGACCCATCTTGCAGGTTGGTTTATGACAATTTGGATATCAGATTCGTAATCAGCGAACTCAAAAACCCCCGCGTAATAAGATTAATGTAAATTGGATACAAAAAAAGTTTTACTAAAATTTGAGTAATACATGGCCATTTCAGCTAAGCTCAATAATTTTGGTTAGTATGATTCAAAAATCGTCTCTCTTGCATTTTTAGAAATTAAATAACGAGCATTTAAAAAACATATATCCGAATCCGTTGCAAGACAAGTGCTCTAGTTAATTTTCAACGATAAACTTGAGATTCGTGCCACTGTGCAGCGATAAAAAAATTATTGCAGAAAACCTGCATTGTGTATAAGTAAAATTTTGGGATCTCAAAATTAGATAGTACTGCCTTACTGTCACATTGTCAACTTCATTGCTTATTTTGAAAATGTGCGCGTTTTAACCACATTTTCATTTGTTTCATTTGCAAGAACGCAGCTTAAAAAATAAAAACGTTATGCCTTTTAATTATTGGCGAAACCCAAGCCTTTTTTTAAGGTAATAGTTCACAACCAGGCCTTACAAATATTGGTTGTTCTCTTTTGCAAAAAGGTCAGTTAGATCTTAAATATTGTAAAAATGTTCTGTGGATCAATTTTAGTTGAAAATTGGGAACTGCCCAGGAGGTCAGAGTTGTCCATTTTTCCCTCGGTGGGAAAAACAAATAGGATTGTGCAAAAACAGTTGCACGGATAACACCAACTTTTGCACATTTTCGCCACAGATTTGGAATTACCTGTTGATGTAGTATACTATAACTCGAATATTCTGCTAATTTGTTACCATATTTTGTTTTATTGTTATATATTTTTAGGTGTGAAACTTTTTGAAACAGTTAAGTATTCAAGAACCAACCTCTGTCTGATCCGTTTGGCGCAGAGGTTTTTTCATTAAAAAATTTTAAATATTTTTCAGTGGCAAAATACCCAACAGAAAGTAAGAAAATATATTTTGTTTTGTTTTGCGTTGTACAGAGGTACCAATATTTCATACACATGGAGCTATCATAAATTTTTGTAATCAAAATAAGTTTATTTAATTTTTACCTCTATTCCAAGTTGATTTGTTTAGCCACTGGAGGGCATCAAATTTGACTAAAAATTTTAGCTCTTTTCAAAAAATGTTGAAATTCTCTTGGTAATATTACTGAAATGTGGCACACCAATATTGTCATATAGATGGCCCTTTATGACATCGTAACTGAAATAATTGCATTAACAGAGGTGTGAAAAATACGCTCACATCTAAACAAATCTTATATTCCTTTGTCAATATAATTAGCGGTTTGTGCAATTTTTTTTTCTCTGGTATAATTCTTGTATTTCTAACAGTTTTGGTTTAATTAGTTTACTATAACATCATTAATGTGTTTATTATTCAAAGTAAATTTACTTAAATCCGCTTATTTTGACAACAGGAATTTATGATGGCTCCGTAAACACGGAATATTGGAACACCCTGTATAAACGAAGGGAATTCCAAAATTTTTCTGTTGGCACAATAACAAGTTACTTCAGCTTCATTATGATTTTCCACGCGTAAATAAATCAAATTAGTAAATGAATTAAACGCACGCCCGACAAAGTCCAAGAGCAGTCATTTATAGTAATTAATCTTCAAGTGTCTATAATTACAAAAAAAAATTATCTTGATAATGTTGATTCGCATTCCAGCTAAACCACTATTAATAAAGTGTTCAAAATGTTTATATAAAATGTCTACAACTCTGCAAGCTGTCTATTTACTTTAATGAAAGATTACAGAACTTGCCGTAGTGATTAAATTAAAATGTATTCATTTGTTTCAATTAAATTTGCATAAGTATTACAAAATTAAAATCTCTATAAAAATTATGCTGATCGTTTTGACATCTACTTACAGGTTTAAATATATGTATTACTAATTGTGATTATGGCTGTTAATGATATTCATTAAACTGTATAATCGTTGGTACGCTATAGTTTCATGAATAAATTACACAATCGAGTAGATGTGATTTACATATTCTATAAATTTGTATAATTAATTTTTTTTCCCGCATAAATGAGGGAAGCAAAATGATAAAGCAGGAGATTTTGTTTATTAAAGCTTCTAAGAAAGTATTAATTATTTTATAAATACGCCTGCTCCTATCAAACTCATGTCATGGAAAGTTGCGTTGTGGTTTATGAAGAGACTCTATCCATTAATCGTAGATACCTTACTTGCATTTAATAAGTCTAGTGGTGGGCTACAATAAGCCATTTGACAATGTGGAATGGAGCATCTTAATAATGATGAGAACACCCAGACATCTGGGCTCTATTATCCGTCGACTGTATGAAGGAAACTCTGCTTTGGTAAAGATTGACAATATTAAGGGCAGGTTTATCAAAGCTATCGTTCACGATGCGAAAGGTCCCGGGTTCAAACTTCTACGTCCGCTGAATTTTTTTTCTTTAATTTTGTAACGAATAATATATTTTTTCACTAAATCTTTAGATTAGGTTAGTAGGTTTTTATCCTGATATATAATTGTTAATGATTAATAGCGCCGCAGGTAGTATAAGCGTCGCAAACAAAGAAACGAGGGGTACGGGGGGCGTTCCTCCACCTTTCTTTTTCACAAAATAACACGAAATACTTCAATTTGTCGACTTGCGGAATTTTTTACACATTTAGAAGGCAATGCGCATGCTCGAAGCTCCGGACACTCGGTGTCCCTAGACGCTTGTGTAGCTCTCACTCGTCTATTAAATATTCATGCCATAACTGGGCCTCACACAACACGCGTCTGTCACCGACCTCGACACACTTTGAACCAACAAACTAATATTTATAAACTTATGTACATGCACTAATTAAACAATAATAAGCAAGAGCAATATAGGATAAAACTAAATAATGTACATCGTTTAGTCGGCTCAGTGACTCACTTGCTTACATGTTAGGTTCCGAGTTCGAATTCTGGCTTAGGCATATATGTTTAGTGTCGTTGGCGAGGCAGTAGTGAACTAGACACCGGCTGAGTGTCACGTTACGGCTAGTCATTGTAATTTCTCCTGAGTTCGAGTCTCAGCTGCGGTAGATGGCAATGTCGCAAGGAATGGGTGTTGTATTGTTGTTTGTGTGCGTGTGCTGGTTGAGTCGTAAAATAGCTATGACTAGACTCTGCCAGGATGTTAGTATAAGTAAGGTGGTCCAGATAACATTATGTTACTGAATTGATTGTTTGAAATGATTTTTAATTTGATTAATGCTTGAAATATCCAGGTTTTTTAAACTCGAGAGAAACTCATACACATAAAATTCAAAGGAGAGGCTTGAAATAAGCAAATGTATGGTGTCTAAATATAATTTATTTGGTAGTCGTAATGCAGTCCTTGGAGTATTAATATATATCTACTCAAATATTTTGGCACAATCAAAAAAGTTCATTATTTTATAAACAAAAACCAATTAACTGTATACGAGTCTCGACTGTAGTTATATTAAACATGTGTAGCATTATCTGATAGCTATATCAAATCGGAGGATATTTATGTGTTTTCTTTTTAAAAATCAAATATTTCAGGAATTTTTATGTGTCGTTTGAAAGAAAATCGAATGTCTAATTATAAATCTCAACTTTATGTAAATTGCCTTCGATGTTGCATTATAATTTTGTGAAATTTAGCTTCTGATCCAAAATTATATCAAAGTCTTTATTCTGTTTTCTGATGTAAATCATAAAATTACACTAATCCACATTCAGTGGAAATTAGGCAATTACCTAAACAGAAGCAATCTGCTATGGTAGATCGTTACGTTATTCGCAAACATGAAGTTCTACATTATGCTTTTTAAACATGGTGGTGATATTATCGATTAAAATATTAAATAATATTAGGGCTAAAGTAAAACCCAGAGAAACACGTGACAACACACATTCTTATATTTTTGGTCTCTATATTGCACATGTTGACTATGATTATTTAAATATGATTCTAAAGCTTAAGGAAGCTTGGTGCTACAGAGAAATCGCGTACGTGATCCAACAAATAGAGTGATTCAATGAGTAGAAGACATTAATTTTAATTTAGACCACTATTAAAGTATTTTAAATGTGACTTATAAAACGAGTTAAAGTTGAAGACTGACTTTATCAATTGCGAATGCCTATTTTATTACTAAAAATGGAGCAATATTGTAGCACCACATAAACTTATACCTGATTGATATACAGTGTGAACCTAAAGAAGTGCACAAAATTCATATCTGTGGTATGTGTCATTTTTCAAAAAAATCCTCGAATAGGTCGATTTTAATTTTGTAAATGCTACGTTTTGTCACTATACCAAAATTTATGACGTCATTGGTTTTTGAGTTATGACGTCATCATACATTTTTTTTTACTGGAAACAGACATTTTTGTTTACTGTTTTTGGTGGTATATTCCTTTAGCTTTCTGGTGATATAAAAAAATGATATTACCTGAGCCATCCTTTTGGAAAAATGACATTTTATGTAAAAATAGCTTACCTTTCGCAAATTCACGAATAATGTTCCACTTTCTTATGGACTGATAAATCTTGTTGCCTACATTTTTGTTTTAACTAGCATGAATACATTTGACATAAACACAAAACAAAGAAAATAATAAAAAAACAATCGCCTTAACAACAGAGAGATACAGGCCTTTTTGTGTAAAGTATCGATAACTTTTTTATTCGGCACGTGTTTAACCTCAGTTTTGTGACACTTCAGAGACAGTGTAAAACTAGTGAATGCAATGCCACGTTTAAGTGAAAGAGAACGCGTAGAACTTTTGATGATGGTTGGATATGGTGATAGGCTGAGAACTCATCAGGAATCATGTGATGTTTTCAATGCCAAATATCCCGAAAAGCAAATTTCTAGATCCACTGTAAGTAGATTGGTGGCTAGATATGATAAATCTGGCAATGTAGCTGACTTCCCTCGATCTGGTCGACCTAGCACAAGCAACGAAACCAAATTAAACATTCTTCTAGAAAGTGAGGAAAACCACCATCTTTCGACAAGGCAGCTGGTTTTAAATCATAACGTGAGTCAAACTTCTGTTGTACGTCTATTGAAAAAAGAAAAATACTATCCATACAAAGTGCAATTAATCCACGAATTGAATGAGGACGATCCAGATCGGCGCTTACAGTTTTGTGAACAGTTGATGACCTTGTGCGATGAAAATCCAAATTTCTTAAAGAACATTGTTTTTTCTGATGAAGCTACACTTTCTTTAAAGGGGACTGTGCGAAAATCCTCATTGGACTCAAGAAGTCCATACACAGCGACGAGGCAAAGTAAACGTGTGGGCAGGTATGATTGGCGATCGTTTATTGGGACCTTTTTTTTTAAGAAAGTCTTACGGCCGACCGCAAGATATTTACAGCAGAGTTAGTGCCAGCCTTAGCAGTTATGTTTCCCAACAATGAAGATGAAGATATTCCTGCTGAAAACGCCTGGTTTCAGCAAGATGGGGCCCCACCTCATTTTGGGCTAGCAGTGCTTCAGTTTTAGATGACACTTTTACTGGAAGGTGGATGGGTCGTCGAGGTCCGATTGAGAGGCTCCCGCGTTCACCGGATTTAACCCCTTAGACTTTTTTCTTTGGCGTTACTTAAAGTCAAGGGTGTATTTTAACAGACCGGATACCATGGAAGAATTGAAAGACAGAATTGGCTTGGAGATGAAACGAATTGCCCATGAGATGATTCAGAACAGCGTGCAAACTGTCTCCATCCGTCTTTGTCAATGCCAAATGGTTGGAGGGTCGCAATTTGAGCAACGGAGATGATTTTTTTCTCAAAATTACTTATGTAAGGTATCAATCAATAAAAATATTTTATTTCAAAAGAATGGCTTAGGTAATATCTTTTTTTTTATATCACCAGAAATCTAAAGGAATATACCAACAAGAACAGTAAACAAAAATGTCTATTTCCATTAAGAAAAATTTATGGGGACGTCATAACTCAAAAACCAATGACGTCTTAAATTTTGGAATAGTGGCAAAATGTAGCATTTACAAAACTAAAATCGACCTGTTCGAGGATTTTTTTGACAAATGACACATACCAAAGATATGAATTTTGTGCATTTCTTTAGGTTCACACTGTATATTAATATATTTTAAACATCCGAGGAAGTCCCCAAAACACAAGAATAAAAAAGCTCAGGCCACCTCTTACAGAAACTATATATCACGGAGCTGATCGCTACATTTGAAAAATCAAAATTAATTACCATCAAAATCCATTATTATATAATATATTACGAGCTTCGATCGCTAAAATATAAAATGCATTATTAATTGACATCCATAAAAGTCTGTTATTAAAATATTTAACATTTGAACCTGTGAGGAGGTAAGTTATAATCAACTGAGACCCATTACTTTCACTACTGAAGTCAATTTTGATTTATTGATACCCGTTTTAACTATAGTATAACTAGTGTTTTTAAGTAACAGCTTTGATAGGATTTAACATATGGTCAGCTTATTCGGCGTTAGAGTCGGTAGTATGATCAACATGATTTAAGTGAAATAAATTTGATTTAAAGAAAACGATCATTGATAAAATTAAGGAGTAGTGTGCACTATTTTAGGCTTGTTTTATACATTTTTTATTCTTTAATGCCAATGATTTGTTCGGCCTTTATTTGCCAAATTTTTTACCAAATTTATTTGTGATTTAGTATATCCAGATGATGGCAATATAGTTGGCGAAACATCTAGTATAGAATTCGAGTGTAGCGTGCAGTATTTGTGTTCATTGTGTGTTACATAAAGGATCCTACCCCTGGCTTACCGAAGAGAAGTATTGTACTGAAGAAACCACTCTCCAAAATCCTTTCGGATTTTCACGTTTCGGACAAATGTAGATTTCGCGAATTAAGGTGTTTTAATCAGTCTGACTCTGTTGGTATTGTCGCTGGCTATTTGCCAGTCACAACTTTCGTCACTATTCGGTGACTTTATTGGTGTAGATATTACCACCCTCAAAGATTAGATTTTCTGACAAGTTGCATTATTAAGGGTCGGTTTATCAATACGACGATAAAAAGTATCCTATGGATAAAGCCTATGCTTTAAACAAAGGATACCTTTAACCTCGCATTGGTAAACCGGCCCTAAATGATATGTTAAATCCCCAATCTTTTAAAATTGTACACGACGAATCTAGGGATTGTTGATTATATCATACTGTCTTGCTGCACAAAATTTCTCGAATTATGTCCAAGTTGATTTTTAACTACCAAGCGAGCTGTAAGTATTATCATTCAATGGAATCTTAATTTTACTTTCACATCCACATAGTGGATTGGAAGTATAGTAATCGTAAAAAAAAATTATTATTTTTTTTTCTTGAAATAGGCTTAGAATGTAATGAAACGTCGAGATTTTGAATTTGAGAGAAAAAAATTTCTGCTGTCTGTCGGTCTGTCTGTAGGTCTGTCTGTCGGTCTATCTGTCTGTCTGTCTGTCTGTCTGTGGGTCTGTCTGTAACGATTTCTCAGCACGATTTCTCCGGAACGGTTTAGGATATTGACTTGATTGATTTTATACACGTATATATTTTAACGAGATCTGGAACTGGATTGTTTTTTTAACATATGCGGTGAAGGGTTGGGGGGTAAATAGGGGGAAATAAGTAAAGCAAGCTGGTAAGAGTACAGAAACTTGAAATTTGGTGTATATACTAGAAGCCAAGGCCTCGAAATTTTTTATTATATTTTCCATCCTTTTTCGTCTCGACGCCGAGCGATGCCTAGCGTCGTTTTTGTAAAAATTGTGTATTAGATGAATTTTGATACCTAAATTCAGGTTTTTTCGTTTTTAGGTCTCCACGCCAACCGGCGTCGTTTTTGTAAATCTTCTGAATTTGATAAATTTTGATTTCTAGATTCACATTCTTACATTTTTTCGTCTCGACGCCGACCGACGCCTAGCCTCGATTCTGTAAAACTTGAGTATCTGATCTATTTTGATACCTAGATTCACATTGTTTTTTACGTTCCTGTGCCAACCCACGCCTTGCACCGTTTTTGTAAAACTTGTGTATTTGATAAATTTTAATATCTAAATCCATGTTCTACCATTTTTTCGTCTCGATGCCGACCGACGCCTAGCGTCATTTTTGTAAAAATTGTGTATTTGATAAATTCTGATATGTACAGGTTGACCATCCTAGAATGGCCGATGAGATTAGGATGCGCAGTGGTCGAAACCCGCCCACCTCTACGGAGCTCACTTGTTTATGTTCCTTGCTCGTGTAAACATCGGTGGTACAGTCTCGAAAAAAGTGCTTGTAGTGTATAACTTATATTTAATGCACAGGTACCTATTAGAAGTATCTACTTATACACATTGTTACGTGTACCATCACTAGCAGTATTTATAAGAAAATGTTATGGTGTTTGAAAGCAAAGTAAATCATAAATCTTTGTCAAAGCCGAGAAATTATAAGTTTTGTTTTAAAATTTATGGAGCAGGAATCTACAGCTGGAGCTCCTATTATACCATTTTAAAAAGTATGTGGATAAATTTATTATCAGTTGTGTTATGTAGAGCAAAATATATTTTATTTTAATTGCATAAAAAATTGTATTATAAATAGTGTATAAAGACAGAGTATAAAAAGGGACATTTTTTCTAACCACGGCTGACCGCCGGGTATCACATATTGAAGTGTCATCATCAGAACATTATCATTATATTGTTACCGACTACTAATAATATAATTTAATATTGTTTACTGGATTACTTCGAAAGTTGGATAGAGCAGAGGTAAATAAAATATATATTGTAAGCATTTATCTCAAACTTTATAATTGTAGTCTTATTACATTGAATCTAATGTGTATTTAGCTTGTATGCTTGCTATATCGTATTGTTTACTTGAAACTAAAACAATTAAATATTATAATTTACAAATATTCAAACATAAAAGCAAATGTTAGAAATGATAATAAAACTAGTACTTTAGAAAAATAACAATATATTCCGCGAAGTGAAGAAATAATACAATTTGAATAGAAATTATAATACATGCGTATCTATTGATAGTTTGGAACCAAGTGTCCTCATTCCCTCCGTCAAATCCCCTCGGCTCCGTTGACATCATCGAACGTGCCTTTTCCATAAACATCTCTAATGGTGCCTGGCATTGTTCGAGTACTGCCGATTCTTTAAAACAAAGAATTGTTGTTCATTCGAAAATACCAATTGACCTGTGATATACCGGGATTCTCGGTGAATAGAAAGCACCTTTTACTGAAGCTTCGTCCCCGACTGTACTACTTTCATAGTTCAGAAACTTGTCTCTATCCAACAGCGACGATATTTCTTCTCTCTCTACGCGGATATCGGCCATCCTACAATGGTTTACTTGTAGATTCTTATTCCTGCATTTTTACGTCTCGACGCCGACCGACGCCTAGCATTGTTTTTGTAAAAATTGTGTATTTGATAAATATTGATACCTAGATTCTTATTCCCGCGTTTTTACGTCTCGACGACGACCGACGCGCTTAGCATCGTTTTTGTACAACTTATGTATTTGATACATCTTGATACCTAGATTCATGTTCTCGCATTTTTACGAAACCCATTTTTTTGCATGGAATATTAATGTAAAGCCTATTACAATTACTCCGAGTTGTGTAATTTTGTTTCGTTTTTATCCGCAGGTTAATAAAAGTTTAAAAATTTCTAAAACCTTTCTTTATTTCTATCCCCTGTATAATTTGCATATTTTGTAAATGTCATGTCAGGCTTGAAAATTAGCCAAATTAATTTTCAAGGTCTTAACGAATATTGCTAAATTGCAATTTCTGTCAATTTTTTTATGACATCTGCTCCCAATATTATTAAAATTCTGTGACCAATTATTTCCTCATACTAAATATAGTCAAGAAGTTTACCTTTAAAGAGACTTGGAAGAAAAATCTGGATGTGGAAGTAGTGATTCCTTAGGCAGCGGGTTTTTAGAATTATACTGAAAAATTGTCATGATTTTGGAGATTCTCCTGCCTCTTGGAAAATTTAGTTCCAACACTTATTTATAAAAAAAATATGAATTTATAAATTTATTTCTCTTGCTGTACACACACGTGCTGATTGTCGAAAACTGCGTCTGCATTTCGAGTATGTACAGTTCTAATCATAACAAACTCTCACATAACTTCAAAATTCGAATATGATCAGTGAAAATGTTATTGAATTTCATTCTTCTTTTTTGGATGCCACCATATAACTTAAAAAGAGAAATAAATTACTTATATTGACTTGTCAACAAATTTTATCACGTCTTTAATTGTTATTTCATATTTAATAAATTCCTAGGTGGGACACAGTTATGAACTAGATTAATTAAAATAAAATCACAATTTTGGTAAATTCCATACCGGAAATCAATATTTCATTTAAAATGTTAACGCATTAATTATTAATCACTATAATTAAGTTCTAATCCAGCACTAATGATCTCACGATATGTCAGGGCTTTTCAGAATGAAAAATTTGAAATTTACAACTATGTACTGAATTTTTTATAAGCGTATCTGTGGAGAAACGCATAAAAAGCAGCAGGACATGCAAAGGGACCTCCCTGACTATGTCGAGATGATTATTTCATCTTTATTGATACTGACCTGGTTATAACGTAGCTAATGTAATTAATTTCAAGATGTTAATTGGTGTCCTGCTGAGATTATTGAAGCTTCAGCCGTCTTGAATGTTAATTATTTTATTTTTATTAATAATTGGACGCATTGTGATTAAAATCAGTTTTCTATCTTAATGAAAAGCTACTATCCACATAATGTATATTCAAACTCATACACACTAAAATAAGCGATATTCATTTAAACAAGAATAATACTTTCAAGGGGTTCACTCAAAATGGTTAAAATAAGGGAACGAGGTAAAGACCGCATCAGGCGTTTTGCCAACTATTGATCAAAGCAAGGCTTGTTAGTTAATTCGATTACTCTTAAATCGATACAAGTAACAGCCGAACATCTATGCAGTTGTCATTCGACATGCGGCGAGGCACACTAAAGTCATCGAAACCCATAGAGTACTTCCTTATCGGGGTTTGGTAGCTCAGTTGTTAGCGTAACCGACTTGAAACAATTTGGTTTCAGAAGTGAACATAATATCACCGTCACTTTTATACCAACTGGAGAAGAACGAGTGTCATCCAACGTTGGACACGTAACAGTTTGTTGCATCGTATGGCCGTCCTTGAAACGATTAGAGATGTCGTGTGGCGAACGTTGGCCACATGCCACATTCCGACTCTTATCGGCATAGTTGACGCGCATTAAAGGGTGCTTTCAACGTTGGATACAACGTTTGTTTTCATTCTGCATCCTGCTACACGACTGACTAAATCTCTTGTATTTTGTTGTTTTCCATTTTTAAGAAAGCAATAACGAAGGTAGGACGTAATGTTCTTTTCCAACATTGAATCCAATGTTTTCCACCCCATATGGTAGAAATGTATGCCAGATGCTACATACTGAGCGTTGGTTCCAACGTTGACTCTGACTTTGGATCCCTTGTTTGATACATCGTGTAAAACTGGCTCTATATACGTCGGCTGCAAACATTGAAATCCATCAATCCCGAATGATTGGCCGGTCCAGAGAATGTTGGCAAATAGTGAAGAACTGATTCAGTGTTTGACAAACACTTTCACTCGTACCTAGGAATAGCTGATTTATTTCTATCAAACGCCGGAATGAACATTATATTGTTTGACTATTTCTGTCATTCTCCGTAATAACTTGATAATCTTATAAGATATGATGCTAAAATAATTTTCCCTGGGGCAGCCCCGGAATTAAAAGAGGTGAGTAAAGATTGGATACTTGATCATAGCTCGACAAATTGTTTCTTAGAATGTTATTTTGTCCAGTGCCAGAAGAACAGTTCTGACCAGAACGTCATTGGTTATACACCGCACAAAGCATTATTCGGAGTTGACCCAAAAGTAGGTTCCTCTTCTGAAAACCTTCCTAGGAATTAATTGAGGTCGATTGAAAATGAAGATTTGGTGCGTACGCTAGAAATATCGCCAGAGAAAAATAGGTTGGCAAAAAATATAGAGGAATTGCGCATTGCTAGAGATTCGAGCCTCTGAAATTATTATAGAAATCACTATTAACAATTTTAAATTTGATTTCCAAAAGCAGCTTAGGCGATACTTGTTACAAATTCTCTTAATAAGAAATAACATACACAGGAAATCAAATATCCAAGACAATTTAAATATTTGTCTGACATGTCCTGAAAATGGAGGCGAACATACATCTATCATGTCGGAATAAAACGTCGAATACAGAAAATAGTAGTGATGTAAATATAGGACCGAACTGAGCAGCAAAGAAAATACTGTCAAATGCGGTTAAGAAGCTTGTGTTTAGAAATTGGATCATGTCCTTTTATCTGTAGATGAAATTGATAGATGCCCTTCTAACATACAAAATTTAGTATATGCTATTACTGATTATTAAAATGGATATCTATTGGGATGGGACTATCACTGGTCGGAGGATAAGGATATTTTAAGCGTTCCTGTAAATTTCCAAAATAGCAGTGCTTATCTAATAGATGCGCCTGTTACAAGAAGAAAGTACCTTACAATTCAAGATACCACAAAAGTACTACTTGCGCCTACAGGTAGCTATTATAGTATGAATTTCTTGGCTTTAATTATGCCCTTTTATTATTATGTAAAAAGATTTTTACATATAACAACCATTTTTATTCTATATTTATAATAAATGTTTTCTTGTGTCTATATATTACAGTTTGATAAATCCTTGCAATAAACAATACAAAAGAAAAAAATTGATGAAAATAACCATTGGACTTGGAACATCGTTTACCTAAATCATTTACTACAGCAAATGAACACATGAACATACTTCAAAAGGTATGTCCATTCGCGAACTAAAGCCTATGAAATATGAACTTTGCTTTTAAAAAAATGATCAATTACCTTACAATATTGTTGAATGGAATCATGATGAGAATGATGATCTACAAGCAAGTCTGATTTTTGTATGCTTCCTAATCTTATTCACCTGGCAATTGCGTATTCCCTAAGTTCTACTAAATTATTGGAAGTTTTAGAAGATGGTATACATCTGTGTAATTGAATTTTAAATAATTCAAACTTTGACGCATAATGTAGCCAGGGCTGAATTTAAATAAGGGCACTTGGGGTTCGTGCCCAGGTTCCCCATGTAATTGGAGCCCTTCAATGTATAAAAATGGTAAAGAGAATTTGAGGAACAAATGAAAAATTACAAATGAAAAGAAGCAGACGAAAACGCACGAAAAAGTTAATTTAAAAATAAAAATACACAGAATAGATAGTAAAAATAACGTAATGTCAAAGAGAAGAAATGTAAAGCACTCCGAGTGTCAAAAACATCCTTCATACCAAAAAATATTTCTAAATTGTAAAAAAATTATTTTGTTGATAATATAAAATTACAATGAAATTAACATTTTCAATAAATTATTAAAGATTTTTTAATTCATTATGAATTCACAGCCTACAAATGACCCCTAAACATGAAGGGTAAAAGCTTGCTTGGGTTTAATTCTTACACATTTATACTTTAATTATCTTAAAATTGGCCGTATTACACGCGGTCCCCACATGAAAAGTGCCCAGGTGCCTCTCAATTTTAAATCCGGCCCTAAATGTAGCAATGTCAGCGAATTACATAGAAGAATATTAATATATTGCAATTTAATCATAATGCGAAGATATTTCTGAGGTTCTTAAATTGTTAAACACTGATGTATGATAATGTAAATATTATATTCCCATATCTATCCACTTCTTAAAAATAGTGTCCGAGGGAAATTGATTTTTAGAGCTCTAAGCTATTTTATCATGGCTTATTATTTCAGTTAAGGGGACATATTTTGTGAATTAACTTCTGATCTATTGTATTGCCTAGGTATTGCGCTTTATGAGACTGATTGATTGATGGTTTGATATATTGATTATTCAAAAGCTAATAAAACTTTATGAAAACAAAAAATTGGGATTTGGATGAATAAATTAATATCTAAAATGATGAAACTGGCTTTGTAAAATTGCGTATATGGAGAATTATGTGTGATTTCTATCTGGTTTTTTCCGGTTATTTTGAATTTTTAATAATTTTATTATTCAAATACGCAACTATGTATTGACATTTATGATATCTATTTGATTTAAGCAAATAGGTATATTATAACTGAACAAAAATTTGTAATTTGTTGTAACAGAGGAACCAAAATGCGGCTAAAATTACGATTGATAGGAAACTGGTTCCCGTAGAATAATTTGTTGATATTAGATTATTGCTAATTAATTAAATCATATCTAAATTTGCATTTAAAATTATTATTGTTAATTAAATGACATTTAGTTTATCTTTTAAATTAAATTTCCTAATTAGTATTGTATATTGACTTCTAAATGTATTGAGTTAAATTTTCTGACAATTATTAGATACGTTGATACTTAATTTTAATAGATGTATTTGTAGTTTTTGCCAGTATCTAATAACAGATTTTTTAAATTAATCTTTCATTAAATATTTGTTCAATATAAGCACGAACCACATGTTTTATGTGCAAAAGACAATAAAAAAGTCCATAGAAAAAATATAAGTATTGTACAGTTTCTCTAATAGTCATAGAAAAAAAAATATATTGTTGTACTATTATATAACAAAGTTCTACCTTCTATTAGATACAGCAGAAAAGTGATATCTATAAATCCAAGATTACGAAACTTTGTTTCTCTAACACTATTTCGGAAACAACAAATTTCATAACTAAAAATTGCGTCGGAACAAACACACTGTTATGGTAAAATTCCGCACGGCTTTCGACAAATCAGAAGCCATTAAGCCACACTTAGTGGTTCGGTTGCTATGGTTACATCTAGCTTCGCATTTGACGTTTTACACCATTTTGAAGTTTTTTTGCATAATTTCTAAAATTTTGTTAGAGAAAATATAGTCTACAGCACGTTTGGAATGGCATATCCAACACTCACGAACCGTAGTACTCGCCTTCGTCTCGGACTACATACTTTTCGCTCGTGTGGAATATGGGCTATTCCAGAACTTGTTGTAGAATATACTATTCTCTAACACCATTTCAGAAGCTACAAATTCCACAACTAAAAATTGTGTCGGAACGAGTATCGTTCTAACACACTGGGAAGGAATAATGTCGCACGGCTTTCGACAAATCAGAAGTCATTAAGCCACATTTAGTGGCTAATGCTAGAATTTATTTATATAATAAGTAATACATAATTGAATTTTGTCAACACAGTTTCAATGTATATCAGCATGTTACTCACCAATAAAAATATCGTGTGTATAAATAAGAATATGACATATACAAAACAATTAAAAAAACATTACTACACAAAAGATCAAACATTAATTAATTAAAAATAACCAAATCACAGGCTATCTTCACCATAACAGTCATTTATAGAATAAACCAAAGTCAAATAAAATTATACAATAAATAATAAAAAATGAGTATTTCTTTGAGAAATGTGGCAGCCAGAATATCATATCAAATCGGATACAAACTCGTACATACTGTAAAAACCGCCTACTACTGTTTTTAACTTACTAATAACTAATAGTTTAGTACTACTGATTGCACGCAGTGCTTGGCAATGTATTTATATAAACTAACACAGTTGTACCATAGAGAATGCTTATATGTTGCAGATTTATGATTAGAAATAGTTAAGAGTTCGCCATGTTTAATATTATAAGCATGGTTATCTGATATTTTAGGAAAGTCGAGATTTTGTTTAATGTACATTAAACATTTAAATATAAATAGGCACGGCAAGGTTAAAACATTTTTTCCCTCAAAAATCGTTCTACAGCTTTCTCATTATTTGAAATTAAATATTAATCGAACTAACCTTTTTTTGTGAAACAAATACCCTATTCTTTTCTCTGCCACAACCCCCCTGACTCATAATATTTAATGAAATGTGTGAGTATACCAAAGCATAATAAATATTTATTAGACCATTCTCATCTGAAGTGTTTTTCATTTGGACATTTGGATAATGCCAAAATATGCTATATTTATTTTTTGCACACCGTATCTATATGATTATCCCATGATAACTTCGATTCCAGTATAGTATCAGGATATTTTGATATTTTGCTTCATCATCCAATTCGATGTCCATAATTTTAAAATTAACTGGTAAAGGATTTCTAACATGAAAATTCAGTACCACATTTTTTTGGTATTCTATATTAATTGATTACTACCACACCAAGCGTTCAAAGTATTAATAATATGTCCTGCCTGTAATTTAATTTCCTCTACACATGCCGTTGCTGTCATAGTATTATAATCAGCAGACATAGTAGCATGTTCTGCATTTTTTACGTAATTAGAAAGGTCATTTACAAATAACATAACTAATAAGGGCCCTAGGACAGAGCCCTGGTGAACTCCAAGTTTAATTTTGTGAGCCCTAGAATTTACATGACCGTAGTTCACTATTAATGACCTGTTTTCCATATAAGATCTAATCCAGTTCAAGGTAGTACAGTAGTACAGTCGAAACCGGTTATACCGACATCGTTTACAACGACGGATCGGTTATTACGACTAAATAGCAAGGTCCCGGTCGAGTCCCTATATAAATACCTATGTAAACATACCGCTTATAACAACATCGGATAAAGCGACATATCGGTTAAAACGACGGACCGTCATCGGAATCCATCGGCTACAACGACCAACCTTATTGAATAACGACATAAGAAAGCTTTGTCTTATTACATATTAGCACCTTCTCCCACCCTACCTGCGCCTCATGAGTGCTCTTTGCTATTTGACTTTGCATGCTTTATCGAATGATTTAGTGCGGATAGAGACAGTCGATAGGTCATACACGTTGATTTGATTTTTTACGTCACCATGTCGCAAAAAAAGAGAAAAGTGTTTAATATTGAAGAAAAATCACACATTATATGGAGATTAGAAAATGGTGAGCTAAATGGGGATATTGCAAAGGAATGCGGCGTCTCACACTCTACAATAACAACAATTTGGAAGAATAAGGACAAAATAAAAGCTCATTTTGAAAACAATTCTTTGAAAATTAAACGGTCGAGGGCATCGGAACATAAAGTTATAGTAGATGCTTTATTAACCTGGTTTAAACACCAAAGTACCAATAAATGGTCCGATCCTTCAACAAAAAGCCAACGATTTCGCTCGTCTTATGGGGAAAGAAAATTTCTAGTGCTCGTCATCTTGGGTATAACGTTTCCGTGCTCGTCATAATATTGTGGCTTTAAAAGTTTGTGGTGAGGCTGCTGGCGTTCCTGAAGGTGTGACGGAACAGTGGCTATCTCATGCGTGGCCTGCACTGTGCAAAGGTTACAAGCTAGAGGAAATTATTAATGCGGATGAAACCTGTTTTTTAATTTGACCCCTGACAAGACACTTAATTTCAAAGGTGAGCAATGGGAAGTTGTCTAAAACAAGAATTACAGTATTGGTTACTGCAAACATGACTGGATCGCGTAAAGAAAAACTTTTAGTGATCGGAAAAGCTAGAAAACGGCGTTGCTTTAAGAACATTCGCTCACTGCCTGTAACATATGAGAACAACACTAAGTCCTGGATGACATCGCATATTTTTGAGAAATGGCTTCGAAACTGGGATGCACAATTTAAATCAAGAGGTAATAAAATTCTTCTCCTAGTTGACAACTGCCCTGCTCACCCTGTAGTCCTCAATCTAAAATCCATAAAACTTGTGTTTTTACCAACCAATGTCACCTCTGTATTACAACCCATGGACCAAGGAGCGATAAAAGCTCTAAAAACACAGTAGAGAAAACTTCAAATACTGCATATGCTTCAAGATATTGATAACGGCGGAAATAGAAAAAGTCATCATACTGGAAGCAATTTTAATGATAACGGAAGCTTGGGAAAAGGTCACACAAACCACTATAGCCAACTGCTTTCGCCATGCAGGTTTCAAAGATCTCTCTATATCACCAGACGAGGACGATCATGATATTCCGCTTGCGAGAATGAGACAATCTCCAACAGATGAAGATGACAACATACCTCTAGCTCAGGTGGCTCGGTTAGCTGCTCAGCTGGCTACAGAATCAAGGATTGAAATAGAGGAGTTCATCGGAATTGATGACAATGTTGCCGTGTGTGCGCCAGTTACAGAGGAAGAGATTCTAGCGGAAGTCGAAAGCAATCATTGCAACACTGATGAAGGAGAAGAAGACCAAGAAGAACAGTTTCAACCAACATCACTATGCGAGGCTATTAATGCTGCAATAACTCTACAAAAATTTGTTGCTTTTAACGAAGAGTTTAATTCTGATGTTAGTCAAAGACTCTTGAGGGAAATTAAACGTAAAATGCAAAATACTTTTGAGATTCAGTTAAAAAAGAAACAGACCAAAATGACCGATTATTTTAATAACTAAGTATAGTATATAAGCACTGTAGATTTTTTTACAATAAACTTTTTTATTTGATTTTTGTCATTTTATTTGCAAACCAGTCCATATACAAAATACATACATATGTATAAATTAAATATTCATTAAAATATAACTGAATTTTAATATGTACATACACATTGCTTATAACAACTATTGGATATAGCGTCCTTAGTTATGTGGTCCCTTCAATGTCGTTATAGTCGGTTTCGAC
The DNA here is from genome assembly GCA_963583905.1 of Stenurella melanura. Lineage (NCBI taxonomy): Eukaryota > Metazoa > Arthropoda > Insecta > Coleoptera > Cerambycidae > Stenurella > Stenurella melanura. The sequence goes on from OY757309.1 coordinate 87,716,824, forward strand.
TATATTTCTAATTCCTAGTTGAAACAATTTTAATAAGAGTATTTCGCAATCAATAGCATCGAAAGCGTTTCAAACAGGAATATACAGAATTAATTAAATGGTAAGAAGCCGCTCCGATTGATATACCTGATCTAAATCCATGTTCGATGAAGCCAAAATATAATTTTTTTCCACAAAATTAATAATACGGACATGAAAAGCTTTTTCTATTATCTTTGATAAGGTGTTAAGTATCGATCTCTGTCTGTAATTATCAATGTTTTCTGGACAGCCATTTTTAAAAAGTGGAATAAGACGTGCCTTACTTCCACTAAATAAAGTAGTGGTAGACTTATTAAGCAATGCTATATATACTTTTTCATCACTAATCCAAATATGTTAAGGTATGAAAATTAATCGCAGCTAAAGCGGTTATGCAGGCAATCTGTTGAGTATAATTATATTATAAATTTCGTCCTTATCGGTACTCGTTAAAATGAATTAGTGGAATAGTTATAAACAAAACGTCTATAAAGCTGGCCATAAGGTAGCCTTTCAGTGGCACCTTATATCAGTTTATGGGAACAACACTATTATTAACAATCTCTTATACTCGTCCTATTTAGCATTAATAATTTTTATTGTTTTTTCTTTTGCGAACATAAAATGTTAATCAGCATAAACTGTTCAAATTATCACATATTACAATGTATTACTTGATTTATTTGCCAATATATTTTTGTAAAAAGCGAAATAATGGTACAATATGTTATAAATCTGTTTTATGTGTTTTGTTCACACATTACACGAGTTTCAATTTCACACCTTCTAAACTGTGCTGATGATTATAATTAGTTTTTATAACAAGTATTATATTCCAACTAGGCGCATTCGTGTAACTGTTTTTAAGTTGTACTATTGAAAAATTATAGATTTATAATGACTTCTATAAGTTGCAGCAATAGTTCTATTCCCTAAACATCTACGAAGATGGAATAAGTATTAAAAACACTTGGTATTAGTGTTCCACAATTTTCATTCAGATTTCTCTGACATACGTTTCGGCCTTTCGACCATTGTCAAGGAGTTATAACAACTAACCTAAAACTGACTATTAAAGATATTTATAGTCTATTTTAGAGAATCAAAAATCAACTGGTTTCGCAGAACATTGTATAGGTAAACACCATTTTTTTCAACGGTAGTAGTATTAAACTTTTGCACAATGTCAATAAGGGAAATAGATTAGACATTAGAAATTTTGGAAATCTAGGAGGCCTTAAATAAACAGAAAAACGTTACTACTACTGTATGATAATTTTCAATTTTAAAGATTCTTCAAATTAGAAATTAATTAATACCAAATAACTATAAAAAAAAATGGACTGTAGTGAGTCTAAAGAAGAAAAACTGACTTACCAACTAACTGCATTCAAAACTGCATAACACTATTGTTAGGTATAGGGGAGGACAGGAGAGAAAAATGGGTTCAATACCTAACAATATTCACCAAAGAATAGTAATCAGTTTAACTATATTTCGGGGTAACAACAATATGTTACGTCTAACTATATATTACTACTACTTGTCTATATAGGTTTTTCTCTCAACACAAAAAAACTACCAAAGAAACCAACTATATTTTACACTTTCTGTACAAAAAGCAATAATCTTTTATTCAAATAAAATACCTACTAGGGTCATCTATTGATAATAAGATCAATTATAGTAATAGAAATTACAGATATTTTAAATTAAAATATAATTGATATATGGACATCCAGTCCCAACCAACTACACAAACTAAATTTTATAATACCCCAATAATAGACACCATACTAAAATCAAACATATCCAGAAATAGTAATTAAAGAAATTAAATTAAATTCCTAGTAGCAGCTATATTAGAAATAAGTAATAAATTAGATTATTCTATACCTCTCAAATCCTATAAATATCTTATAATGGCCACTTTTAGGTTACTTGTTATAACTCTTTGATAATGGTCGAAGGGCTGGCCGAAGCATATGTCACAGAAATCTGAATAAAAATTATGGAACAATAATACCAAGTGTTTTTAAATACTTAATCTATTTAGTATGATTCACCAAGAACCTACCGCAGATTCAGTTCAATTAAGTCTACGAAGAGTTCATGACCAATGGCATTGGTTTAATACTGCATTCTTTCCTATGCAAGATCCAGAATAAATCGAATAAAACTACAATTTAAATAAATTCACACGAGACACTACTGCTACATTCATTTTAGTTACACAAAGAGTGTATTGCATTCGATCGGCATATTTCTAAAACCGGTAATATTGCTCGTAGAGAAAAAATCTTCATATCACTGGTGGTGATCGAATTCCAAACAATTTTCAAAATGTCCGTCCGTCCGCCTGTCCATCTGTCTGTCCGTCTGTCTGTTTGTTCGTCTGCCTGTCTGTTCGTCCGTCTGCCTGTCTGTTCGTCCGTCTTCCTCGCTGCCTGTCTGCCTGTCTGTCTGTCATTCTGTCTGTCCATCTGTCTGTCTGACTGTCTGTCTGTATCTCTGTCTGTCCGTCCGTCCGTCACGTTTCTTGTAAGCACGATAACTTAAGAACGAAAAGTCCGGTTGTAGTGAAATTTGGACAATAAGTTACTGTTAGCTAGAAGAAGAACCTTATTGTTTTTGAACAGAATGTATCAATAAATAAAAAAGTTATACATTTTTTGAGATAGAAAAAAATGTTTTTTAATGTTTGTAATTAAACTAAAAATGTCTAAAACTAATATTATTTTACAAAAATAAACTGCGAAGAGTATCCTATAGAATGTGCAACAATTATATAAAAAGTGCAGTAAATCGGCGAAGAGTATAATGGTTAGCTTGTTATTACATTTTAGAGAGAATAACTAGACTGTTATTTTTCTTAATAAATCAGTCTAAATTGTTGACTCTCATCAATACTTCTTTCGAAGCTTAATTAGAATGTGACGCTGCATTCAGAGGGTGTTAAACTACCAAAACCTACCAAAAAAGTTATTGAGCCTTGTAAGAGGCCCATAAACTACCCTACAGTCGACCGATAACTAAACGTCTCGGCCAGTAGTCTCGTACGAGCCCTTGAATTTACTATACATGTATACATCCTTCGAGCCGGATCAATGTACGCTAGCAAGCAAACTAGATGAAAGACTATAGAGACGTACTTTATTAACAGCAAATAACCGATTTATATCATAAAGAGTGGTAATAAAAATCAAATTGTGAAAAATTCAGTCACTTTTTAACTTTGAAATGCACATTACATGTAGCCCCTTAGGTTTTGAGTTAATCATGAGAGATATGCGTTGACATTTGGCTTTTCAAAGAGGAGAGGAGAACACTGAGAGATCATATTTCGGTCAGTTTTTAAGCAAAGTCGCCATTAGTTTCAAATTCTAAGTAATATCACAAGATTCAAGTTAGATATTTAACACTTTATGACAAAATCAGCAGTTTTCGAGATTTATGCAAAAGAAGCCGTTACATAACTGTTCCTCCCAATCCCAAAAGATTGGACGGTAGTCGATTTTAATGATCTCGTGAAGTCGCATCGATTTTCAAGTCAAAATCTAAATACATTCCCCTGTTATAAGTTATCAACATATAAGTTCGGTGCAAGTAAAACGATTTTCGTAAAAATATTGGTTTTATCAGAAAATTGTATTCCTGGAGGAAGTGAAAACCTCCGGTGTGACGCTACCTCTTAGTAAGTTCCACAAAAACTAAAACAGCTGAACACAACGCTCGAATACTGACCCTCGACACGCGTTTCGACAACCGCGTTGGTATCATCGGGTGATGATTCAACCCCATTTAATCGTCTCCCGATGATGCGGACGTGGTTGACGAAACTCGAGTTGAGGGTCAATATTCGAGTGTAGTGTCGAAGTGTTTCGGTGCTTGCGTACTTCAGAGATAAAAATTATATCTTCCTTCCTTCCCACCTTGGCCCATCACCGATTCAGTAGTACTTCAATAAATATAACTTCAACGTAGCCTTTGATTTTTCTTTAATAATCGCTTGAATCAACAGATACTAACAAGTCAGTTGATTGTTTCTCTTGTCAGTAAACGAACTCTGACTCTAAAAAGCCAATTTCGTATTATATTTATTGGATCGACATCAGCATCATATTTTCCCGCACTATAACTGTCTGCCTGCGAAGGTAATAAATTATTGACATGACGAAGTAATAATAGACCACATCTACCTATACGTTCAAACATTACTTATAATTTATTCTCTAATTGGACCAACTCTTTCCGCAGTTAACGAGGTATTCACTTTTACATAGCTACTACAAAATCAGTAGAAAGGTTTCGAGTTACGTGCATGATGATTATCTACGATTTGCATCAAACTCAAAGAGTTATAAATTAAATTTTATTACAGCCAGCATTTAGTTGCATTTCGATTATAATTGATTGCCAGGTTTATTTCGCTGGTATTGAATAACAGCACATTATGAAATACTTAAATCAGACCGAATATCACTGAGCATATAAACGTTCAACATTTGTAAACCAAGGAAAACATGATTGATTTATATATGTAGCATACAAGTACGCAGGTGGATAAGGAATTCAATTAAGGGATAGGAAAGAGGAAATTTTGTTACAGAAATTGACACAATATATACACAGGGTGACCCGGAATTGAACCACGAAACGTTCAGGATCGATTTTTCATGTTAAAATAAGACTTTTTTCATCTAAATCTTTTTCCAAAAATTCTCCCCCTTCGGCCTAGAGCAGAAAGAAAAAGGACAGAAGAACACTTCTCGTTTCATGGTATTTATTAGAAAACTGTGTTTTCACAAATTTTATATTCACTTTCACTGTGGAGATAATGCTTTATTATAGTTAAAAACACTTGAATTTTGAGAAGCAGTCCAGTAATACCTTAAATAAGCCATTTTAATTTTGTATTGAATTTTTTTCGCCAAAAACGCTACATCAATTCACTACGCACTCATGACGTCATCAGTTATATCGTCAGTGTCATTTTGTGTTATAAACACGTTATTTTGCAGATAGATTTCCTAAAGTAGCTTTTACAAATCCCTTATTAGGTAGGCGTTACTTATTTAATCACATGTAAAACGTAAATAAAGCGAATAAAGTGTTGTGTTTAACAATTTTTAAACGTGATTTAAGAAACTAACATAACCGATGACGTAACCGCGTGTTTTGCGTACTCGTTCAATTACTAAAACATTATGTTATTTATTTGTGGAAATTTTAATTTGATGGACGATAAAATGCTGTTTAAATATCAATAAGTGCTTTAGTATAACAAGTACTTCATTTTAATAATATCAAAAAAAGCAAATTTGCACATAGTGAAAACACCTAATTCTCAAAATTGCTTAAAATGGCAGCCACAATTTTCAATGCAAAGCTTACACCTACAGATGACAGACAGAGCAGCTGCACGGCCTGCACGGCACTCTGGCATGCCCGACCGGATTGGGGGTTCGGGGGTGTTTCCCCCGGGCCCGGAGTTTTTGAGGAGGCCCGGCCTTTCTGAAGCTCGGGATAAATTGGAGATGCATATGCAAATTTCCAATTGCATTTGCATTAGCGAAAGCAAGATAAATATTTCAAATTGGTAATTTTGTAGGCACAAAGGAATACCACCCCCTCTCTTCGAAATTATATCAGCGATGGTGGGGGGCCCGTATGCAACTACTCCAGGGCCCCGATTTTCTCTCGAAGGCCTTGCACTCTGGCGTGATCTCACGGGTTGCTAACAATCTTTCTTCGTTGACGGGCTCCACATATACCTTGTCCTTCATCATACCCCATACAAAAAAGTCCATAGACGTCATATCTGGAGAGTGCATGGACCAAGGGCGGCGGGGGTCTCGACAGCGATCGATCCATCTTTCCGAAAAATACTCGTGCAACCATCGGAGGACCGTGGGCGGTAATGGGTTGGACATCCATTTAATTGGAACCATATGTATACTCTATCATTTCAGGGTATATAATCTAAGATTGGTTAATATCATTTTCCAGGAAATGAAGAATAGTTGAACTATATAGGCAAGGAGGCAGAAAAATTGGACCGATGAGTGAGTCGTTGCACAATCTCATCCAAGCGATGCACGATAATCGATATCGAAAATGGCTATCTCGTACAGCATGTAAATTTCCGTGCTCCCAAATGTGAGCGTCATGCTGATTAAAGATACCAGCGCGGGTGAAAGTTGTTTCGTCGGTCCAAATCACCCTCAGAGAGAGAAAGCATCATTAGTTGCTTGCAGCAAGAACCATCTGGAAAATTCTCTTCTTCGCTGCAGATCATCAGGTAACAAATTTTGAGCTTTATGCAAATGATATGGATTACGACCGTCTGCTTTCAAAGTTCTGTTCACAATGCTCTACGTATATCCTAGTTGCAAAAAGCATCTCCGCGAGCTGCTCGAATGCTTCGAAGTGCTCCAAGATCTGTTCTGTTCTTCTTTCATTCTGAAGAGGTGAGAAAATTCCATCGAGACCCCATCAATAATGAGAGCACGCATTTCATGCAAAATTGTAGTCAACGGCGAGGCTGCCCTCTATGAAATGGTTGTTCAAGCCGCCCGGGAGATAACATAATCAGAATGCCGTACAGCTGCTCGGTCTCTCATTGAAAACGTTGGCAGTCATTTCGAGCAGTTTTTGTGAATTTTCAAAACTCCACCGTTTTGTAATAAATGTAATGAAACCAGACCTATTTGTCTGTCTTTCTTTGCTCTAGCTCGGAGAGGGTGCATTTTTGGAATGAACTTTATACATGAAAAAGCCTAATTGAAAAATCGATCCTGGACGTTTGGCTGTTTAGCTCTGGATCATCCTGTATATTGAAAACTTAAATAGCATTTACAAAAAATATTTGTAGATAATATTAATAACATTTTTAGTTTGTTTAGTTTTATGAACAGAAGTACAATATTTATCAACGTCATCTTTAGTTTGAGTACATAAAATGGAGAGGTGGAAATATAAGTAAACTGCAAGGCATTTTTAGATAAACAGCATTATTTGAAAGCATCTGGACTACTGGAATATGAAATTTATTATAATTATAAGTTAAATCAGGCCAATCTCTCTAGTTGATTAAAACTTTGTAGAAAAATACCTACGGTGGGGTTCTAAATCATGTACTTGACATCTGGTTATAAATAGCATTGAGGTTTACATTTTGCTGGGTAAATGGAAAAGGTATTTCCTGAAAATTCTTTGCATTTCTCCAACTCTTATGTAAACGGATTCCAATTTTGATCTTTGCGCTGTCATTATTTAAAAATCCTTTGATATTCCTAATTATAAAGCTTAGGTTACTATGCGAGCTGGCCACGATATGATTTATGTGATAACAAAAGTTGAACTTAATGACCAAAGATGACCAGGATCTCTAAATTGACTACACCTAGATAGGTGAACATCATTTAGATGCAAGTAAATTCAATTAGAAAAGTTTTCTAGCAAAATCCATGCATTTGCATTTGTTTAAACGTGGCTTAAATTTGTCACACCGCGTATGAATTTGTTGCAATTTTCTTTGGTGAGGCAGTCATCCAGGCTATTAATGATTGAATACAGCTTGCAATCATCAACTCACAACAGAGCGTTATTTTAAAATAGATTACTAACATTATTTGTAAATATTATGAGCTATTAGAGTCTCAGACTAGATCCTTGTGCAACACCAGACTCAACTATTGTTTTATCAAACTTAAAATAGTATTGTACAGTGAATTAAGATTTTTATCATCTCTTGACCATACGCTCCTAAGTTTTAAAACTTGCTAAAAAATATTTAAAACACAACTAAATTGAAAAAAATAATGGAACCTGAGATTGGTTATATGTTTTATTTCTCTACGTGCATTTGCGGATGTAATAGAAAAATAAATGCGTACTATGAGGTAGCTAGGTCGCAATATTCATGTCTTCTAAACAGTGCACACTGCACACTTGGGCATTGTATAAATATAGACAGACCGGCGGTTATAGAACAGGGAAGGCCGAACGCAATTTGTCAATTTAAGCAAAAAAGGCAATGGTGAATCGCAGCTTTTATGGATATCAATTATGAAATCGTCTGTTACAGATGTACCGCGTTCATGCAATTATGGGTTTCTTATTGATTCGCTGGTTTCTTGCACTGTTTATGTTTGTACCATAATGTTGTGGCCCAGCGCGATGAGGATTTTTTTATTTCCCCGTTTAGAAATGTTATGTGTGGCATTATACCTATTATATATTTTCTGCATAAATGTTCCACTTAAATCGTGTGAGTTTCACGCACTAATTATTTTCTACAATTGATCTAAATGTTATACGAAACCCAATGGTATAAAATGCATTGTAATGTTTAAACATTCGAATAAATATACTTAATTTAAGATTTAAGCATCTACTGAGACCATTTGAAGTATTATTTTTTGGGATAAAATAACATCAGTAAATTTTTTTTCTCTCTGTATATGCCTATTTTAGGGTTCTGAGTTAGAAATGATTTACAACGCGAATCTGTAGTGCGAATAATATGTTAAAACTCTATCCGTGGCGAGTATTTATCACTTTAGGAAAGCACACGATAGTTATAATATATCACAGGAAACACATAGTTGTAAAATAAATTATAGGACGAGTTTGAGTACAATTTTAGTACATCTTAGGTTTTACATTTAATGTGTCTTGTAGCTTACTGTAGGGGCTATGAATGTCAGCCGCGTGGATGAATTGTGGCCAAAGATAATTGTTGTTGTAGGACACAAACACATGCGAGCCTTAGATTATCTTAATATACTAAGCTTTTAGCTTTCAATGTTATGATTCATAAAATAAATGCACAGCCATTGTAAAACGTTAAACATTTACATTCCTCTCCACCGTACATTCGAGAGCTTGTATGCTGCAGTCGTATTTTCTGAAATTATTCCTTACATTGTGCATTAGCATTTATTAATGATTGTATCAGGTGGGCGGCGCTCAATGAAACTGATTTATTCCTATCTGTTGTATTAATAAAGAGATTATTATTCTGCAGGTCTATTTATCAGGATATTCATTGAATTTTATTGATGTGGCATATTCACACAATAATGTGAAGGAATGCAACAGTGTATGTTTTTGAAACTGCACTGGGATTTTTAAAACCAGACACGACTCAAATGATTTATAAAATTTAATTTTCAGATCAACGAAGTCAATGAGAAGATGATAACTGCACCCTTCGACAGATTTATGTTATAATAAACCGAACTTTAGCTAAAAGACAACCAGAATCAGAGGTACCAAGTATTTGCTTGATCCACGAAAAACTATTTATATAAGAATACTTAATAGTCCGGTTTATCGTAAGAAAATACAAACCTTGCAACGTGATATGTCTAAAGTTTTTCTTCTGATTATTGTTCCTCTATCCTTGTGGAAATTTTTTAACAAAATCGTAACAAAATGAATTTCATTGTGTGATGACCAGGGCCGTTGAGAGAAAATCGGGGCCCGGGAGGGTAGTAACATAAAGTGTTTACGAAGTCAATTGAAACTGTGCAAACGACTCCGAGACTGGCAATGTAATCAGCCTGAATGAACCATCTACGATTACATTGGTTTAAAGATAATAAAACGGACAGGCCGACTAGCAAAAAAACTTGTAAATCGTTTCTCAGCAGTCAACGTGGATTTGTGAGATGTGCTGTCATTAGCCTGGGTTGAGGACGAGTGGCGACGATTGGCTGGGACCCGGGTATTCCTCAGTCCGATTAGTCGGGGGGTATTTAAGTTATATCAGTTATTAGTCAACGTGGACTCGATATATCACCTAGTTCTTTATAACATTTCTCTAGTGCAGTGAGAAAAATGGTTTTCAGAACAGCTTTTACCAAATATTCCCCCTAATTCGGTAATTGTATTAGATAATGCTTCTTATCACTCGCGAGTATTAAATAAAATACCAAACACCAGTACAAGGAAGACATTATAAAATTCATTAGAGGAAAAAATATGGAAATTCCTGTAAAAGTTCCAATAAAGCGCGAATTACTGAAAATAATAAAAGAACAAAATTTCAAAAGGGAATATGTTATTGATAACTTATCCAATATACACGGCCATACACTTTTGCGGTTACCTCCGTACTATCGCATATTTAATCCTATCGAGATGGTTTGAGCAACTTTAAAAGATCGTTTCCGAAAATGTAATGACTCTCCAACGTTAAGCGCGGTAGTAGTTGGTCATATACGAGAAGTAATAAATGACCTCGACAATACTGATTTATGGAAAAATTGCGTTAAGCATGTAATTAAAAAAGAAAATCAATATCCAACACAACTCCCCATTGCGCCGATTATGATTCAACCGAATAATGATTCCTCTTCAGAAAGTGAAGATTCGGAGGCGTCAACTTTTAGCATTTAACTTTTTTAATATATATTTTCAGAACAAAATATTTAGCTATTATATTAGGTATGAAGATTACTTTTTTTATTGTTACATTTCTTGGAATATATTTTATTTAGTTGACAAGAAGTTTTAATTTAAGTTACTTTATTCAAGAGACATTTTAATTTTGTTTTTATTTATGTTTTATCTATACAAATATTTATTTTTATTGTACTAATTCTTTGCTTTGGTTAAGAAACTTACATTTTTATTTTTATTTTAGAAGAAACTTAAATTTTATTTTTAATATATAACATCCTTGCCCCTCGCCAATCTAACATGTCCATCCCCTCATCCCGACAAGGATATGTTCATACGTTCTCGTTGGTCCTTGCTGAGCAATAACATATTTCAACATAGTATGGGATGACTTTAAAACTAAACCCAATAAATTTAAATATTTAGACTTTATATCTAAAACTGATATAATACTTCAAAAATATGTTATTGGATAAATGAACAAAAATGGCTTATCTAATAAACAAAAAATAATAAAAATTAATACATTTTCTTATGACAATCGTTTCTCTTTACCTCCCGCCCATGTACAATAAAGAGTTGCCGACTGTGTTGGCCGGCTTTTAGTTTTTATACGATTTCAATTGTGCTCATATACACTTTACGACTCTCCCACCAATCTTCAATATAAATTTCGAAGAGCGGAGGGTGGCATTCATAACAATAAACTATTTATCTGTACAAAAATTTCGAAGAACAGAGGAGAGTATTCCCCAGAATTGAATAATTTTCTCAATCGAAATTTTGAAAAACGGGAGGTGATATTCCTTAAGTTTCAATATTTATCTCGATCGAAACTTTAAAGAGCGGGAGGTGGTATTCCTTAGGATTTAAATATTCATCACAAGATAAAAATTTTAAGAAGCGGAAACGGGGATATTCCTTTGCCCAATAATTTCTTAACCAAAACCACCGGGTCCACCCAAAACCACTGGGCCCGTCAAAGTCCCCCCCCCCTCTCGACAGGCCTGGTGATGACAAATTAATCAATTAAAACAACTTTATTAACAATTTACCATACGTGAAAATTTCAAAATTCGTGCCTGGATCCTATCAACCATCCACGACGAGAGGCGCTGTGGTAGTGAATGGACAGGACGGGACAGAACCGAAAAGCACATACTACAAGAGAAGTCATGAAGGTCAATACCAACAACAGGATCTGAAATACTATCAACAGGTGTATTTTCCTTCCAGGAAAATATACTTCAGAATTTTTAGGGTAATGCCTGGATTATTGGCACCATACAGCAATCAGAGAAAGTGATGACCAGCCTGAATTATTTCATCTGTTCTAGAACTAAGCCCATCGTAGCATTATAGAATTTGCAGATCATATTTTCGTAATGAGATTTACCATATTAGCCTTACAACAACGGCTGAGTCACAACCATTATATCCACTTAGTAGTCTAGTTGATTGTAATTGCAAATTTATATCAATCTTGCAATGTTGTATATCTAAAGTCTTTTTTCTTATATTATTATAATACTCTTCGCAAATACAAAAACAGACTATATTGCATTCGATCGGCACATTTCTAAAATTGGTAATATTGCTCGTAGAGAAAAAAAAATCATATCACTGTGTTGGTGATCGAATTCTGAACAACTTTCAAAATGTCCGTCTGTCTGTCCGCCTGTCTGTCTGTCTGTCTGTCCGTACGTCCGTCCTTCCGTCCGTCCTTCCGTCCGTCCGTCCGTCCGTCCGTCCGTCCGTCCGTCCGTCCGTCCGTCCGTCCGTCCGTCCGCCGTCCGTCCGTCTGTCCGTCACGTTTCTTGTAGCACGATAACTTAACGAAAATTCCGATTGTATTGAAATATGGACAGCAGGTTAGTGTTAGCTAGAGGAAGAACTCTATTGTTTTTAACAAAATCGATTAGTAAATAAAAAAGTCATGAATTTTTTAAATAAGAAAAATATATGTTTTGTAATTAAACTAAAAATGTCTAAAAATAATATTATTTACAAAAAAAAACTGCGAAGAATGTGCAACAATTATATAAAAAGAGCAGTAAATCGGCGAAGAGTATGGTTAGCTTGTTATTCTATTAGGTGTAGTTTTTTCAATGTTGATAGGTGCCACCTTGGCACCCTTGGGGAAAATTCATCTTCATCTGAATTGACGGCATTTTTGTGTTACTGAATACTATGCCCCAAAACTGCAGACTTCATGTGAGAATTATTGCATTACGATTCTCCTGAATATTTACAGTACGACATATAAAACAGACCATTTGAAAACAGGTACAGTTCTTTATGCAAACATAAGACGTCTTCAGAACTCCCACACGCCATAATCTTCATTAATTCACGGAGTATCATGAGAGTAACATCAACAACAGGATCTCTTATTGCCACTAATTTATGATAATTTTTTATGCATTTATAGAATCCCTGTAATTTGTTGGTAAATAATAATTGTGTTATTAACATTATTAATATGATTATGCCTTCATCTCGCAGTGGAAAAATGTGGTTTAACAAATCATCTCAATATACCTCTTTGCTTGTGAATCAAATATTTTACGTTCTTGTAATTATGTTTGATCATAAAATGTTAAAAACAAGTCAAAATATACTATTCCTTTTGTGCAAAAACACAATTTTTTGTGCCATGCAACTTTGCAAAACAAAACTACAATTTGCTGGCTATTAGTTAACGTTTCCTTTTAAGAGAATTAGTTCTTTGCTTGGGGGAAAAATAATTAATGTACGTTCCGTATGTTCCGTTAAAGCCACTCTATGTACACATTTAATTCAAAGAAGCTTTATTCTATAACACATTAACTAGCGTAGTTTTCTATAATTTAGTAATTTAAAGCCTCCAAGTTTTAAATTTTATTTTGCTAGTGCTACTTACTTCTCACAATATTTTTCTCCTCCTAAAGTTATTTTAATTCTGATATAGGGAGACCCAAGAGAAATATTGGAAAAACACGTCTTTTCCATAGTTAATTTACGTTAACTAAAAACATTAATGAAACGTTAGTTCCAATCGTACACATTTATAATCCGCGGAAATTAGAATTCTGATACGGAATAATTTTATATTAAGGTATAAGTGTGATTTTAGATATAGTTTCGTGTCCAGAGGAACGTCTCAAAAGTCCCCGAGGTAGGAAACTACGCCAGACATTTGGTAACAAAGTAAATGTCATAAATCTTGCTCCAAAATGTTTTTCGCGATTTTCTCGATTCATATTGCTATTACGACCAAAATACTTCTGTTCAAATCTAAAGATACGATAATTCTTCACTAAAAGGGTCGAAGACATTTTCTTTTTAGAGCAATTAATACTTATTATACGCATTATAAATACCCATGTGGATCTAGCTAAAAATTTCAGATATTGATTGACATGTACTGAGGTGTTGCATCTCGCCATAGGTCACATCATTTTAAACCAAATCGACTTCTTTCAGTTAACGTCGAAAATTTTAAGACGACAAAAGGTTTCGGTCTTTTGTCATCTTCGACAGACATCAAAGCGGAAAATTATTATGGTTGAATGAATATCAAATTTTCCGAAAAATCAAACAGGAACGGAGATACAACGTCATTCGCGTTTTCCAAGATGGCGACCGGAAGCCAGCAGCTACAGTCCCGACTTTTTGGTTTTGGACTCTACCCATATTCTCCTTCCACTTTGAGCAAAAATCTCGAATCGTGAATTTTTTTTTAAACTGTTCATTTCTTTCTGCCTAAATGCGCTGGACTGGTAATTCTAGATAAGAAATTGCAGCAAATATGATAATTTTCGATGTCGAAAATTTAACACAGAAACTTCGTTGAGCATTTAAAATAGAGGTAATTACGTTTTCTATAATTTTTAGTTTTACACTCGGAAGTTTCATTTAGTGGTTGAAAAATTGATAAGAATTTTATTTTCAAACAGTTGTAACTTTCACAAAATCAGTGCTACAAAAGAAAAGTTACATTAAAAATGAAAGATAAAATAATTTTCTACAACTTTAGTTCTTATTAATTTTCCGAAAATACGAACAGGAACAGAGATACGTCATTTTTGTTTTCCAAGATGGCGCCCGGAAGCCAGCAGGTACAGTCCCGACTTTTTGGTTTTGGACTCTACCCATGTCCCCCTCAACTTTTGGCAAAAATCTCGATTCGTGAATTTTTTCAAAAAATTTATTCAAAATACACTAGACTATACATAGTTGCGTGTTTGAGTCGGCGGCAAAACGTACATACTCCCTGTTTTAGAGGATGCTGAGCACGATGGTGATGCCGTATATTTATTCCGACCCCCCGCAACCTCTTCAACGGCTAATAGTCAATCCCTAAAGGAGTGAAAATCTTATTCTAATTTCAGTGGCAAAATGCCTGTTATCGAGGATGCTGAGCGTAGGAAAAATGTACTTGAATGTACTTGTCTTTCTTTCTTCTTTAGCTGCAAAAATATAATCGAAAAGCAGGTCTATTGAATGATTAATACAAACTTTTATTTTATTATAAACATGATTGAGAACATTTATTTTAAAGCATACTCTCTGGATTTAATTTATAAAAATGTATCATTCCGTGCAGGTCCCGTGAAAGGAAAAAACGGAGATGAGATTATTGTTAGGCAATAGGAGTTGGAGGGGTTTGAAAATAATTCGAGTACCACCACCTTGCTCAGCATACTCAAAACAGGCAGTATATATATATATATATATATTTTGGCGCTGATATTAACAAAAATTTTCACCCCTTTAAAGGTTGATTATATTGGAGGCCGTTGGAGGGGTTGCGGGGGGTCGGAATAAATATTCAGCAACGCCATCATGTTCAGCATCCTCGAAAACGGGGGATAGGATATTTTTGAGCAGTGACAATTATATCCTCGACGTTTAATCCCGATTAGGGGTGGTTTCTAGCCATTTGGGGGGTTGCGCAACCCCAAAGAGACATTCTACCACCTTCATCGTGTTCAGCATCTTCGAAAAGGGGGGTACTTTTGTTACGGGTCAAATTATTTACCATTTTCGAAGTTATTTCCAACTCACACACGCCACTAATAGTAATAATTATATCATATCCTAAAATTAGTCTTTTCGCGGTTCCGCTACTGTTAAAAATGACAGATCATGTTACAAACGATATCTAATGTCATCTCTGTAGTCTCCAAAGTTCATCCACAATTTCACAAATTTAATCATGTTACAGATTCACTAATTAGCATAATTTTGCATAAACATTAACTTTTTCTAAAAACAAACATATAAACCGGGTCCATCATGTTACAAAATCGCATTAGCTGTCATTACATGAGCGACGGTATTCGGCCCTGCCTAGGAACCTGCACACAGTACGGTTCTTTCACCGCGGTTCCCACGACCCCAACAAAGATAAAGTCAGGGCAGGCTCGACGAATTTTATCGCCTAGGGCTACGAAACTATGCAAGTACGGATTCTTTTCTTCTATTTATAAAAAATATAACAACTTGACACTCCACAATACAACATCATGTTTTTAGCTGGTATGTTCTTATTGCATGTCTTACTTTAATAATGGAATTCGATTTCTTTAACGTTGTTTTATTAGATATTATTCAGCCGTGGTAAGAAAGTTCTAACAGGTCTCTTAACAATAACCGTTTAAAATATTTGTCTGAAATTAGGTTAGATAATAAAATATAATAGCATTTCATATCTTTTACTACCACTCTATTTTGAACATAGAAACGTGCATATTTCTATGAATGACTTGAATTATTGAGTCATGCAAGGAGAAAAATTCTAAAAAAACATGGTTATCTAAAATAATATATTTTTACACTATACACATTTTCATACCTAATATGCCAGTGACAACTGCGGCGAGAATCTTATATTAGAACATTTAATTTAACACAAATATAACACAAATATTCAACTAGAAGCAATATCAAAAAAAGACTTATTTAAGTAAGCCTAAATATGTTAAACAAAATCAATTATTTCATAATGTACTTATAATGCATAATAATTTACCCGCTGTTTACTGTTTTTCTTTTCTACTCTATCAATTTTATCAATAAGGTGTTTATGTGTTTGTAAAGATAGCAATTTGCTAAATTAAGATTTACTTTCACTAAAAAATGTAAGATGTTTTTGTATTTTGGGAAGTAATTGTATGGCATGTATTAAGAAAATATGGCACCGAATTTCAATTTCACCACAGAAATAGGAGTAAAGAACAAGAAGAACATAAGAAGATACTTTCGGAATGGGCGAAGCTATGCTGAAGACGCCCACTTTACGTCTTTGGTGCCTATTTTGACCATCGCGTGTAAATGTTATTTTTGTAATTTTATACTGAAATGCCAAAATTACCTATTTTCTTTTGCACATATAGAACGTACCTCTTTCGCTCAAAAATATATCTTATTTCACTGTTTTTAGATGACAAGCCAATTTTCAAAAAACACATTTTTTATTTATTAAAAACAGTTATATTCTTCAACTTGGGTAAAGTTAACTATTAACGCTTAACATAAACGCCATCAAACAATGATAAATATAATTAATCATTTGAAAGTCTTAGAATTTAATATTTAATGTTCTGATCTTATTACAAAATTAAAATACAGGAACCAGAAGTCCATTAATATAATCATATAAATTTTAAGATATGAAGAAAAGTGAATTACATAGAACAGGTTTTTTCCAACTCTTTCCGTGAAAACGTCATCTAGCCTAGAATCGCCTTTCGGAAAATGTACACGTCACTGAATGCTGCAATAATTATACTGTGATTAAAGTGTTCATTGATATACAGGGTTGAACAACCTGATATCTGGCTAAACTATACCTTCGATTAAAAAAATTCCCTTTTGTGGGTTTTTATAGTAATTTTGTTCTATTCAGTAGCGACCCGATTTTTCGAGATATGATGTCATCGCAGTTTTTTTAATGGATGACCCTGAATATTCTTATATTTTCAGATGGATATTTGCTCATCAATTTAAATGATTAAGGTTTGGTATCAGCAAGATAGGGCTTCGCCTCATTATAGAGTTGACGTGCGTCAATACCAATGAAATATTTCCACAGAGATGGGTAGGTCGAAAAGAACATATTGGATGGCCACCACGATCGCCAGATTTAAGTCCTTTAGACCATTTTCTTTGGAGTAATTTAAACATATATCCATTTAACTTAATTTGCCGTTATGATAATTATATTATAACTAAGTATTTAAGCCATTTGCGGCTGTGTATGTGTATGGGCATTATTGCAACCTTTACATCTTCTGTCTGATTTTTTCGTTATTAGCCATCAGAATAAATGACTTTACATTCTATGAGCTAATTTGCTATGCAATGAGCTTCAGACTCCAAAGTGACGTGATGAGAACTCCTCCACTGAAAGGATCTCTTATTCTTCCAACAGGTCAGCTGGCCAGTGTCTTTGTAAACGTCTTGGATGGTGTCTTTCTAGTAATGGTTCTGGCAGGGTATTTGTGTGACTTTCCAATATCATGGTGTTTCCTACTACTAGATTTGATGACATCTTTAGAGAAAGCTATTTTTAGGTCATTATGCAGCATCTGATTAGTTACTTAGCAAGATGCATTGAATAGCATGCGCAGAATTTTATATTGGCATCTTTGTATCAGAGCTATATTGGATTTGCTTGCACAACCCCAGATTTCAACTCCATATACCCAAATTGATGTTATAATTATTGTTTTACATAATAATATGTTATTTTCTAGAGACAATTTCAACTTTCTCCCTATGAGCCAATTCATTTTTTTAATTTTTAAGTTAATTTGTTTTCTTTTTTTATCGATATAGTTCCTCCATGTTAATCTGGTGTCCATATGAAATCCTAAATATTTCGTAGTCTCCGAGCAGGGTATTACTATATTAATTAAGTGGATTGCGGGGCATCGTTCTTTCCTTAGAGTGAAGTCTACTTCTTTGGATTTATTCTAATTTTCCATTTATTTAACCAGGTATGTGTAGTTCATTTAAGTGATTTTGAACAAGATTAGAAGCTGTTGCTGGATTTTTGTGGACACCTAAGATGGCTGTATCATCGGCAAAAGTTCCGGTTGTTATCTCTACAGTTGTTGGTAGATCAGAAGTATATAGTACATAGAGGATTGGTCCTAGGACACTACCCTCCTGCTTTGATGGGATATTTTTCAGAAACCTCTTCTCCTACTTTGGTTCTGAACTCTCTGTTTGACAGATAGGACCTCAAAATGTTATAGTACTTCAAAGGAAGTATCTCTTTGATTTTGTATAATAAACCATTATGCCTTGTCAAAGGCCTGGCTTACGTCTAGAAATACTGAAGTGCATTACAATTTTTGTTCAAACGGTTGATTACTTACGTTATTAGATGTGTCTGTTGGACGGTTGAATGACCTTGTCGAAAACCAAACTGATGAGAAGGTACACAATCGTCAGTAAGGACATCAGAATTTATTCTCTGCAGGAATAGTCTTTGAAGTACCTTTGAAATTATAGTTAGTAAACTTATTGGACGGTACGATGACACATCATTTGGGTTCTTTCCTGGTATCAAGATAATATCAGCAGTTCTTAGCATTTTGGGCCAATGTTTTAAGCATATGATGGCATTAAAGATATAAGTAATTAGCAGTACTCCTTTTCTAAGTAATTCTCTAAACATTTTTGGTGTTACGTCCTCAATACCTGGGGCTTTACGAACATTAAGGAAACTAATTTCTTTTTGTACTTCATTTGGTGTAAAAGCTTTAATATTGGGTATACCTTGCGGAATGCTAGGGATGCTTCTTTCGATATCGGCACCTATTACTTCATTATTAGGTGTGAACGTCTCAGCAAGGTGTTCCGCAAAAAGATTCGCTTTTTCTTGTTAGCTTCTGGCCCATTCAGCATTGCGTATTGTTAAATTTTTTTATTGGAGGAATTTGTTCTTCGATTTGATTGGCCTTCATATTGAATTGTTAAATCTATTTAAGCTGACAACGTAATCATTCTCGTAAGTCTCCTAGTTTAGTTTTAAGCTGATTACTTATGCGATTAAATGCAGTTTTGTCATCTGGTGCATAAATGCATTAAATATTGTCAGATTTACAGAGCTTTATTTTATACTTATAGTCAAAATGATTTACCTTGCCAATGTATATTAAAATACTGTGCAGCTAATTACATGCCAAATAAAACGTATTGAAAATATTTCTGAATAATGTCGCTTAACCTCAACCGCAAATCCTGTACCATAGGCGGTACCAGTCCGGTTCTGCTTGGAATCATACAGCACCGCGCGGGTCAAAGACAACCGACCAGCGCCACAGCACACTTTCATTTCAAGCTGATCAATAATCGGTCAACTAAATCTAGCAGGCCGGCAGCAGCCGCAGCCACCTAGATACGACCGCAACCGGTGCACAAGCTCACCATAGGCGGGAGTGGAGCCTATATGGAATTATTGTGGCGCAAGCCAGTAACCTGTAATTAATTGTCGGTTTTAAATGGGGAAAAGAATGCATGATTTCAACATGTCTCAGATATGCGAGAAATATATTTTTTGAGCAACATTATTTTTGGAAAAACCATGCGTTTTGTGTAAAATCAAGTTCTCATAATATACCCAAATAGACTGTGCCGCAGTCCGTTTGCTGATGGTTTTTATCCAAAATTAATTCGCTAACCTAGCAAATATGTAGTTCTCTAAATATAAAACATGATGACATTAAGTTTGCCAGAATAACGTCCTAAATTTTTTTAAATAATTGGATAATTTTTGTACCCGATACCATTTTTTATTTATATATTGGTAAATATAAAAAATATCGATTTAATGTATAGAAAAATGAGGAAGAGGTTCTAACCATTTTCAAATAAATAATTAAAAAATATTATGAGTGTGTGACCGTGAATGGACAGTTATATATAATGCAATGCAATTTCTATTTTTCAGTCCTTGCCAAATACGCTACTTATGCCCTGTAGATTACGTATCCACTTGTCAAAAAATCGCCATGAATATAAGGGCACAAATCAAAAGTTTCTAACTAAGCACACCACGTGATAGAGTCAATCATGAAGCATATTTTATCCAAAAATTATTATTTTGCAAATAGAATTTACATTTTTAAAATACATTCTCGCTCTCCCACTACTTTAAGACTGTTTTAACAACCCGCACTACACACCCGCAATGGCCTATTACTATGGAATAAACATAAGTTTATATATTTGTTGAATATTAATTCAGCGTTATTTGGACCTACATAAAATGTTTCTGTAACAGATTAACACGTAATAAGAAATTCCCTAGTTCATTGTTTACAATATGCTTTCATCTGGTATGTATTTGCTCAATAGAAATTTATATCATATAGGTTACTGATGTAAGTGCTCTACAGATGAAATTAAAATGGAGAGTACTACTGATTCCATAGTTCTGAAAGTTAGAGAGAAACAAAAATAAAATTGAATGTAAAACAGATTCGTAAGAAATGTTGCTTAATTTATATAAAACCGAGCTCGTTAACAAAAGTTTTGAGAAATCGTTTGTAATATTTATTGATTGTTTGAAACTACGTGAAGAAACCGAAGAGAAGATGATCTATATTCTAGAACTATGTAATTTCGAATATCTAATAATTTTGGCGGTTTGATTTGGCACCGAAATTGCTATTCCAGTTTTAGTAGCAAAGGATATATAGAACATTTAAGGAGAAAAATAGAGAAGGAAAAAGAAATTGACAACAGTTCAGATGGAGGGAGTGCTTGTCCATCAACTTCTTCAGGTGTGTTTTTGCGTAAAATTCTTTTTTGTATAAAAAAAGTTTATTTTTTGTCAAAAAGCATAAGCAATAAAAAAGCATTCTCGGTGGTGACCACGAACACAAAAAGAAAAATAAGACTTAGCCTACCAGAATCCCATTATTTTTTAACAGGAAATTTTGTAAAAGGAATGCGAAACATATTTGTCCGAAACGTTAACAGCTTTTAATTTACTTTTTAATTATATAACAATCTGTGTAAGAATTTTGTTTTAATTCATATGTTTTTAAGTGCGAGACATTATTAAAATAATCCCGACTATTCAAAGAAGTTCAGTTACCAAAGACGAAGAAGTGCTACAACCTCGAAAAAAAAAATCAAGAACGGTTGAAATTCAGCTACAAATTTCAATAATAAAACTGGATTTCATAACGCAGGCTTCCCGAGCTAAATTCTTTGGCACCCCTAATCATTGTCGCCATGATATGCCCTCAACTTATTTGAGGTTGGCAAGATCCAATAGGAACATCAACTGCTACAATGCTGGTAATGTAGACATAATAGTTAATCTTGCGGCATATTGTCTAATGTCTTATATTTTCGTTAAAGTTTAATACTTCTCTCCAGAAATGGTAGTGCCTTTAAACAAGAAATTCACTAACAAGTCTAAGGCTCGTAGATAAGCTATGGGCATTTGGGACCAAAATCAGATGTTGTTTCTTATGGAGGTTCATTCTAATCATTATGATCAATTTTACTTCCGTCACTTTTAGGCTTCGCTCTAGGGAAGGTCCTATTGGTCGAGGGGCATAGTAGTAAGAAAATTCTATTAGTCGAGGGGTTCTGCATACGTCTGTCTACTGGTTGAGGGGTCTAGGCCTCCAAGCTGCAATCTAATTCGCTAAGCTACCATGCTGCATCCTGATTTGATGGGCCACCATTCCACAATCCGATACCCTAAACCGCCATTGCTGCCCCACCGAGTAGTAGTCATCAGCCCCCAACCAATAGGAAGAGCCTAAGACGGCATGATACCCTCCACCGCCATGCTGCAATCTGATGCCCCATCCGCCATTAAGCCTAGACCCTTCAACCAATAGACCAATATAAGGAGCCCTAAACCCCCTCAACCAATAGACGGATGTGTTCGATACCCCTCGACCAGTAGGATCTTCTTACTACTACTCCCCCTAACCAATCAGTCCTTCCAGAGAGCGGAGCTTAAAAGTGGTACAGGTGAAATTGGTCAAAATATGAGCAGAGTGAATCTTCATAAGGAATAAAATGAGTTTTTAGTCCCGAACTGTCATAGCTTATCTATTAGGTTATTAAAATATTTATATTAATAAGTTATCATAAAGACTACTTATTGAAGCCACTGATACCATTAACTACATTGTTTCCAAAACCAAACAATAATATGTCTATCAACAGCAATGGGATAATATTGGATGCAATTTCACAACACACAATGTGTTCTTTGTATTGACATGCTACGTGAATTAATATAATGAAAGGTACTCATCTGACCATGGAAGTTGAACAATAAAACGTCACCGTTTCGCCCAATCAGCTGATCGATCAGATCTTATAATTTTACAGTTCGACTGATCCAAGCGTTCACCGAACGTAATTTTGGTGTTGGCGACGTATCATGGTGGCCAGCAAAGGGGATATCAATATAACTAGCCAATATGTCCACTTTAATACATGAAGTTCGTAAATTTGGAACACGGTCATTTTCAAAATAAGAAACGCAAATGTTTACATTTATTTCTATATTTTTTAACTTCCCGCGCAAAAGCAAATTCGTATAGTCATAGCGCTTTTTAACTTTATTTTACACAAAAACTATTGATCCAAGGAACAAAAAATCAGAGGACCTCTTTTTTCTAAATATCCTCTTCTTTAAAGTTTCTCTTGGGTTTCTCAATTCCAATGTCACCTCCAAATAAGGGTCGTTTTTAATAAGTTTTTTAATAAGTTTCGCTAAAACAAGTGACGGATTCGTTTTTAGTACCCCAAAATTAGCAAACAAAACATGGCTTCCACACTTTACCACATGATGGGTCAATAGTCCTTTTTTAACATTGCTGCCGGCTGTGCAGATTTCTTATGAATAAGATGCATAAAAACTTACAGGGAGCCACTTTTCATATAAGCACATTTTACCCGCGTCATGGAATTTTGGTGTCACTTCCGGTCACGATTTTTTATGTTTTCGAATACATGAATAAAATTTACGTCAAGATGTAGGTTTTGATGTATACAATGAGGTTATAGTGCGGTGTCATTCTTAATTTGCCCGCAACCCTGATACACCTTCAATTAAAGTTTTTTTTTGTTGTCTTAAGTCATCGAATACATAGATGAATTTTTTTTTAAATGAAAGTACAAACCTTCCAGTTTTTAAAAAAAATTGGGTGCCTCTTATTACTTGCCCATATCCCCTCATGGCTGCTTCGTTCACACCAAATTTCTATGACGCGAGAAAAATTTGTTTACGTGAAAAGTGGCTCCCTGTAGGTCTGTGGTAGCACCTACTTACTCACATAAAGTTTTTCATGTATCCTATTTATAGGAAATCTGTACAGTCGGCTCTCTACCTATCAATAAAGAGTAAGAACATAATAAATATTATACAATACTTCATTGACTTTCTTAAGTAAAGAAAATAAATTAGTACCTTACATTATACAATAACACGTTCCCTAAGGCCCATGCAATTGAGTAATCAGTAAATAGAGCGAATAGAACATTCACAGTAGGTTTATTTCAATTTCAGTTTAGGTCAAAGTTCAGTTAATTAAATTTCAATGTAAGCTGGATGAACACGTACATTCATTATATTGTTTAATAATACCTATTAGTACAGAGCACCTCCTTGTATGTACTCGAAGAACACAAAAAAATATAGTTTAAATCATACAACTAACATTAATGAAGCAGAAATTTAATTAGTTCCTCTAATTGGTTTCATTTGTCTGTTTTGTTGAACTCAATTACTTAGGCGTTGTTCATGTAGCGCTGGGAGGTCTGAGAGTTTTAAGACAAGCGGGTTTTTATTAATAAAATAACCAACACGTTCGCCGCGAATTTAAAATGAACTAAAATAAAATCTTTACTTTCCAAGTAAGGTAATACACATGTTCTACAATACTTTCACGTTATTAACACCTTTTTCTTCAGTTTAAATCAATTACTTCGCAGCATAGTTATAAATAAAATCTACTTCGACGCTCACGTCCCGATCCAGCCATAACATCCGTGGTACCAGGGCGCCTAGGCAATGAAAAGGCTAGAGAACAGCTAGGCTAAGATAGAGTTAAAAATAAATCAATTGAGGTCTTACTCCTATCGGCATGGTAGACTCATTAGGACATAACAATACTTATTCTTTATAAAAATTTAGCTTTTCCTGGGAAGCCTTCAATAAGGATCAGATTTATGATAAAATATAAAGAGAACGAGGAAGATTACTCATCGAGAATTGTGGTTTCATGAAGATGGAGCAACACCTCGTACAGCCAAAGCATCAATTCATCAGACCACTATTCTTCGACCTCTGGTCCCCAACTGGGGCATTTCCAGATTTGGTGATGTTCCATGGCCCCTCGCTTCCCTGACTTGTCTGTGAAATTTTTTCTATGGGAGTATCTCAAATCACGCGTCTACGAAAACGGGCCTGTACATCAACGCGATTCGTCAGAAAATCGCCCAAATCGATACACTGCTGATTGAAGTGGAGGCCAATTTTCATTAATGCCTTCAAACTTGCGTCAACGAAAATGGTTACCATTTGTCTGACGTAAGTAATACTCCGTACATGAATATCATAAAATGCTACGTTTTCTTTTCTCAGATTAATTGGCCTAAGCAAAGTATTTTGGCCACCAACATGTAACTACCTGCGATAAGGCAAAAATAAACCGAATTTTTGGATATAGAAAATTACACATGTATACGTAAATATAGGAAAACCAAGATAACCTTTACAGAGACCTAATAATTATGCAATTATGCAACTTTAATATAAATTGTACTTGAACAGCCTTAGCAAAATTTGAAAGTTAAAAAAAACAAGAAATACAGATTCACTTGCGCTAGTTTATATAAGAGGAAGGTTTATCAGGAATACAAACAAGGAGTACTCACTTCTCGCCCAGGGGCCTTTCAGGGCAAGTATTTAGTAAGATAAACACAGGTGGGCCACGGTTGGGAGGACTTCATAAACAAATGGAATAAAACAAAGGTTTTGGATAAGATCCCTAAATGTCAATGTTGACATCAAAGAATAAAGAGACAAGTTTTTTCATTAAATTAGGATTTTTTAGACTTAAAAAATATGGTCACCATATGGGTGAAATAAAACCATTATAATGCAAGAAATTAAGAAAATGTTTTGATTTAGGTTCTATTAATGGACAATTAAATATAATACGATTCACTTCACCGATTACACCACAGGCCCAGGGGCATATGAGCTTCACGTACTCCAATTTTATATAGGTGAGCGGGGAATTTACCATGGTTAAGAATAATTCTACTTGTATTATGAAACATATGGTTTTTCTACTCGGGTAACAATTAGGATACCATTGTGACGTAGGAATATATGGCAGAATATTTTAATAATAAGTATTAGTTTGTACACCATATGCCTGCCAATATTGATTTAATTTATGCCAGAGGTATTTTTTGACAACGGGATAAAAATCGGCGGTAACTGTAGTAAAGTCCATTTCAGCAGTACCGATATTAATGATCTTTGCGATCATGTCAACTTTATCATTTCCTGGCATATTTCCTAGAAAAGCAATAGATAATTGTTCCATGATTTTTATTATGAACGAATTGGGAAAAAAACTGTTAAGATCAGGGAAATTACATAATTTTTTTTGATTGCGAATCTGAGCATACAACAACTTGGGCGGGCTGTTCAGAAACTGCCCATGAACAGCATAAAAATGGCTGCGGATTCTGCCGAGTATATTTAAATTAAAAGAGCATCCATATTGTTTGAACGGGACATAAAATGCTTCGCTTAATTTATCACTTGTTTTAGAACCATCAGTATAAATTTTAATAGCATTACTAGGGATTATTGCGAGATTTTCACAGTAGGATTATAGACAGATATTTCGTCGTCTTTAGGATAAGCTGGAATAAGAATATTTGGTTTACGAAAGAGGGTATTGTATTCAATTTCAAAAATAATTTTTTCTTTGGCATAATAGGGATGTTTTCCATTTTTTAATTGTAATAAAAAACGATAGTTCTAAGGCTACAGAAATACGTAATTACCATTAAAACGCCTAAAAACTTTTTTTTTGAAACTAAAAATAAAAACAAAAACTTAACGAGGCTAGTAAACGATCCCTGCAGTGAGAGTAGCGCGCGTGATGTCATAATGCTCATAGCGGAACTCGCATACCAACGTGATATGAATTGTCTGTTTCAGTATTGTTTTAGCCTCTGTTTTTGTAATGATGGGAGACTCAAGAAGTGTTAAAGTGAATAGAAACAAGTGTTGTTTTGTTCCTGGATGTACAAATACATCAGTAAATAACCCAGAAAAGGTTTTTATGTCTGTGCCACAAAATGTAAAAACAAAGAAGCTTTGGTCCTTTTTTAAACCAATGATATATGTTTTTAAACTTTTGTTACTTTAAACGCATTTATCAAAATCGGTCTCCGATTATACAATGTTTTCGCTTCCCTGTTTCCAACGTAGCAAAGCACATTTAATATGGAACACACTGTATAATGTACTACTAAAGTTTTGGTACTATAGAGTACTTATTACTTATTTATATAAAACAGTACTTACTGTTTCGCTTTTACACCATTAGATTCAGGCTGATTAAAGTCTATCACCATGGCCAAAAATTCTGAAACCATGGTAACGTCCACAGTTAGCAGATTATGCGAGCCCGCCTTTTGAAAACCTTCCTCCATTTTAGAAGTATGCCTTAATTAAAATTAAAAGTAGCAAAACGAAGAACTACACGGACAGAACAGTTCGCACAAGTCAGTAAACGCAGACTAATTCTCATTAGGGATGGCAACGATGTATCGATATAAAATAAATATCGATATATTAATCCTAAACCATGAATATATTCATATCGTTTTTTTTTTGTTGTAATATATCGGCTTGAAATATCGATATTTTTCTAAATATATCGAAAAGGACCAACTTGAATGTTACCTCCCCGTTCTTCGAAATTTCAGTCGAGATAAATATTGTACTGTAAGGAATGCCACCTCCCGCTTTCCGAAGTTATACCTTATTAATATCCATTAATTTTTGACATTCAATGTTAATCTACAAAATATATCGATACATCCGTAATTCTCATATGAAACGTGCATGAAAGCCTAGCTACTATATTCGCACGCGTTTAACTATGAGCAACATGACGTCACATCAAGCAAGGAGCGTTTCGCGCATTCAAATGAATATTCGTATTTCTTTAGGGGTTTTCCCATAGAACGGATTTGTTGATTTGTGTAAAACTTTGTGAATATTTTTATGACTATTTTTAATCATTTTATGATGTTTAAACAGGATTTAATTTTTTTTGTGAACATCCCTATATGACAAGAGGTTGAGCTCGTTACTATGTTCATAGGCAGTACATATTGGCGGGAAATTTTTTTTCGCCCAATATTTTGTGATTTTTTTTTTTTCATAATCAACTCACTAGATTTATTTTTTAAATGTATTTTGATGCTAACAATTCCCTTCGACACCATTGCTTCCACTAAAACAACTTGAGTAGGGGATGATCTCATAACACCAAGACATATTCTAATAGATTTAAACTGAACTCTATTAATGCTTACGCTTACGCATATTTTTCGATAAATATAGATTTTTAAGTAAAAGTTAGTGATGTAGTGATTATTTCAAAAACGTAATCTGTTAATGACGGTTTGGCTAATGAGACAACGATTTAAGAATATCAGAAAAAGGCCTATAATAAAGCACGTTAAGTAGTTATCTTAGATTTGTATGTTTCTATTGATTCAAATCAACTTCTTTAATTCTCTCCTGCCTGTGTAAGATAGTCAAACTTAGATTTAGAAAATTATGGCCTGATCCTAAAATGTGGTCTGAAGTTTAATTCATTTTTTTTTTTTTCAAAAGAGGGTGGGTAAGTATTCGGAATCCAGTTTCAAATGTACTTAGTGACCAGTTGGAGGCGTTAATGTAGTACCCCTTTTAATATGCTTAAATTATAAGACCCCAAGAGAATCTTCATTTATTTTATACCATACTCATGTTTGCTTTCATGATTTTATATTTAGAATGTATACCTATATACATGCTGGTTAAGTAATTATATGCTTTTTAAAAAAGAAACTCATTAGATACATGTATTTTTGTAAATAATCCACTACCAAATAACACTTTGTGACCCATAGTTTTTGAAATATTTTTATAACACTTCATGAAAGACTGTAAATATTGCATACCTAAAAAACTGATACGCTTTAGCTAAACAACCTCTGGTAAGCATTTTCTTCAGAGAAAGTTTTCTACGTTTTTATATAATTTTGAAAGAATTTCATGAAAAAAATGTATATATTGTTGCTTCTGAGAAAAAGCATCCCCGAGGAATACATCTTGCTGCTTTTCATTCTTTAAAATTACTTTTTCCATTTTATGGACGATACTTTAGAATTATTAAATTCAGTTTTTTTTCTCTATTTCTAAACTCTTTCCCATTATCTGTAAAATCTTGTTTCTCCGGACAACTAAATTCAAGAGTGGAAAATTTTATGGGGATAAAATAATTATTACGTAATTCCTTATTTATTGAATATTTAGTTCAGTGAACCTAGGCATAATTTTGAAATATGCAGTTTCAGAAAAGTTTCTTATGTATTATTTTATCAGTTATGCTAATCGATGACAGTAAAGAATGTTCGTGGACATAAGTTGATTTCATTTTGGTTAAGGTACCCAAGGAATACGAGATCAACAAAATTGTGAATATATGGAGGTCGAATTAGAGTTTTTTCATTTACTATTATGAAAAGTAGAAATCGTGCACAATAACTGTGTAAAAGAACCTGCTAAGGATTGAATATATATTTAGAATGTTGTACAGCGTAATAAGATTATTATTTAATAGGCAAATAAAAAACATATTTGTTATAGATGAACTTCATTTTATTTGAAGGACGTTCATTAATGGAAAACACCGAATGTATAACTGAGCAACAGAATAAATAAAAAAAACATAGTTGCTTCTGTGAAATGCGGATTATTTATATGTTCGTGATAAACAATATTCCCATGCATGCATGACTCTTCTGTAACCTCCACATGTCATAAGTCACTATGTTCTAGTGCAAAAGAAGAATCCTAGGTCAACCTCACACCATGCCACACGAACTTGACGCTCCTCTCGGCGGTGATCTACTATCGATGATTGTTTATTAAATATAATGAAGTCTATAAATAAAGTCGAAAGCATTTTAAAAAGATAAATATTAACTTTTTTTCTTCAGATTATTGGCCTTACATACAAAGTGTTTTGGCCACGAACACATAACTACCTACAATGAGACAAAAATAAACCGGATTAGAGGATACAGAAAATTACACTGTATGCGCAACCTAACCGAGACCTAATTATGTATTATAAATTTAAGAAAAATAGAAAATTACTTAAAATAACAGCCCTAGCAGGGAGGACTCACTTATCGCCCAGGGGCCTTTCAGGGCATTTAATAAGACAAACACTGGTGGGCCACAGTTGGAAGGACTTAATAAACACAGGGAATAAAACAAGGGTTTTGAATAAGATACCTAATGTCAATGTTGGCGTCACAAAAGAAAGAGACAAGTATTTTCATTAAATCAGGGTTTTTTAGACTTAAAAGATATGGTAACCATATGGGTTAAATAATGTTCTCTTAATGTTCTCTTAACCGCTTCTCAAGTCACCGAGGTAAATCCTTGAAAATCTAGAATGATTTTGTGTTAGGTAAAGAGAGGCGAGGCCCTACAGTTTATAGTGGAGTCCGAACCACATCTTGGGGATAATTTTATAATTAAAATTATTTCGCGGTGAACAGGGATTGAACCTGCATAGCTAGGTATGCCAGTACGCAAGCTGGACGCGCTAAACCACTGAGCTACTACCGCCCCCTTTACTTTATAAAATCATTATCATGCAGGAATTTACGAAAATGTTTTGATTTAGGTTCTATTAACGGACAATTAAATATAATATGATTAATATCACCGATTGCGCCACAGGGCAGGGGCAGTATCGATCTTCACGTATTTCAATTTTATATAGGTGAGCGGGAAACTTACCATGATTAAGTTTAATTCTATTTATGGTAGATATGGTTTTTCTACTAAGGTGACAATTATGATACCATTGTGACGTAAGAATATTTGGGTGAATGTTGTAATAATAGGTATTAATTTGTACACCATATGCTTGCCAATATTGATTCAATTTATGCCAGAGGAATTTTTTGACAACAGAATAAAAATCGGCGGTGACTGTTGTAGTAAAGTCCATTTCAGCAGTACCGATATTAATGTTCCTTGCGATCGTATCAACTTTATTATTTCCTGGCATATTAGCATGAGCTTTTAACCAAAAAAATGGAAGTTTATATTCCCTAGAGAAGCAATAGATAATTGTTCCATGATTTTTACTATGAACAAGTTGGAACATAAACAGTTAAGACCAGGAAAATTACATAGTTTTTTAAAAACTGATTGCGAATCTGAGCAAATAACAACTTGGGTGAACTGTTCAGAAATTGCCCATTCTATAGCGTGTAAAATAGCTGCGGCCTCTGCCGAAAAGATGCAGGATTTAAACTAAAAGAGTACTCATTGTTGTTTGGACGGGACATAAAATGCTCCGCTTAGTTCGTCACTTCTTTAGAGCCATCAGTATAAATTTTAATAGCATTACCAGGGATTTTACCGAGATACACACAGTAAGTGTTATAGACAGATAACTCGTCGTCTTTTGGATAAGCTGGTATAAGACTGTTTGGTTTTAGGAAGAGGCCGAAGAGGGTATTATATTCAATTTCGAAAATAGTTTTTTCTTTGGCATAATTATGTGACAAAAGGTTAAGCTCATTACAATGCTCATATGCAGTACATAATAGCGGGGATTTTGTTCGCCCAATAGGAATCACTTTAATTTTTAACAAAAATATTATGCAATTTTTTCATAAGCAACTCATAAGATTAATTTTTTTAAATATATTTTGATGCTAACAATTTCCACAGAGGAGGTTCTATTGCTTCCACTAAAACAGCTTGACTAGGCGATGATCTCATAACACCTAGGCATATTCTAATAGACTTAAGCTGAACTCTATCAACTTCTTTTAAATGAGTATTGCAGGCAGAACCGTATAGGATACTACCATAGTCTATTATAGATCTAATGAAAGATCTATAGAAGAGTAAAGCTATTTCCGGGTTTGCACCCCAAGAGAGGCTACATACTTGTTTTAAAATATTAATACCCTTTTCTCGTCGATAAGCGACATATTTTGTTTCATTTTTCCATAGGAGTTTGGAATCTAGTAGAATTCCCAGATATTTAAAAACTTTGGACACAGGAAAGGACATTCCGCTTAATATAATAGAATCCTGAAAGCTAATCCGTTTACGAGTAAAAACATAACAGATGATTTATTTGTAGATATGATGAACCCATTTATGAAACGCCACTCTCTTAAACAATAAGTGATATGGCTTTGTGCTCGAATGCATTCTTGACGATTTTGTTCAGATATGTAATTAACTAAACGAGTAGAAGTTGCACTCGGGTGTAGCCGATTGCGAATGCTTATTTAACACTTTGAAATTAAATACACAGCCAATTCAACTGGTCACATGTCTCTCGGAGGTTAATGGTTTATTTCCACGAGGCCATTAGGTAAGCCAGTCCAGTAAGATAAGACAGAAGCCAGTCCATCAAATCTCTTGATTAAGTACCCAAAAGCCGGTGGTGTCTAGGCAGTTCAACGTGGTCTTAACCATTAAAATATCTTTTTTTTTTCAAAAATGCACCCCCTCCGAGTTAGAGCGAAAAGAAAAAAAAGGGAAAATTCGTCTTGTTTCATGGCATTTATTACAAAACCGTGAAGTCTTGAAAATTAAAAAACTGCTCGAAATGACTGCCTCCCAGGCTGCTAGAATCCTTTCCTGGGGGGTAGCTTCGTCATTGTATAAACCTTGTCCTTCATTGTACCCCATACAAGAAAGACCATAAAAGTGATGTCCGGAGAGCGCGCAGGCCAAGAGTGGGGGCAGTCTCGACCGCGACCGACCCATCTTCCTGGAAAATAGTCATGCAACCATCTGTGGACTGGTAGAGTGTAATGCGCTGGAGATCCATCTAATTGGAGAGGGATAGTTTCAACCCTTTGGTTGACCTCCTCGTTTGCCCTACCTACCCTCGTGTCCTTCGTCGTCAGTCTCATAAATGTTTCCAACAAGAATCTGTGGTAATACATTTCTTCTTACTTAAATGGGCGTATACAAAAGATGTCTGTTAATAATATTTTCTCGCCAAATTTAGACACATTGTCAGGTGTGCCTCAAAGGTCAATTTTGGGTCCCTTGTTATTAATTGTTTAC
The DNA here is from genome assembly GCA_963583905.1 of Stenurella melanura. Lineage (NCBI taxonomy): Eukaryota > Metazoa > Arthropoda > Insecta > Coleoptera > Cerambycidae > Stenurella > Stenurella melanura. Next base: position 87,749,657 of record OY757309.1, read on the forward strand.
ACGTCCGATATTACGTACATTTTTATTATGATGCTATGGCAGTATTTTAAAAATTAATCTAAAAATCACATTATCCAGCCGTTTTAGACTTGCTGCTAAAATCGTGCGATACGATAGATTTTTTTTTATTGTGTTTATTTGGACGTCTTGAATAACACTTGGTAGTTACGCCATGATACACCTAGAGGATTTCGTGAAAACCGCGTTGGAAGGTAGCGGAAATCTCGGATTCGCGATTAACTCAGTTTTTATGGCCCAAACGGGATCAATACCTATTATAAAATTTGTACATCTGTAAACTCTCTATTTTAAATGGAATCGGAGGGCCAATCTACAAAAGTGGATCGGGCACCGAAGTAGCCTGCGCTTGGTGGAGATGTAGGCATCTGTAGGTATCATCCCCCCCCCCATCGGCAGGTCACGTGACCACACCCTCTTTGAGAGAGGGGCAAAAAACAAAGAGCCGCTTAAATATTATCAAAGAATCCTGAAAAAATTCAGGAACATTTTTTGGGCAAAACTAAGCATATTTTGTCACTTGGTGCTTTTTTTCAAAGTGCTTCCTTCTCCCGGAAAAATATACTTAACGAAAAAATTTTTGTTTTTTTTGTAATTTTTTACGGGAGAAGAGAGCACTTTAAAGAAAAGGATTAAAAGACAAAAGTTGTTTATTTTTATTTAAAGAATATGCCTGATTTTTTTTAGGATTTCTCTGAAGAAGTTAAAAAAAAATAGGAAAATTCATGGTCGAAATTATTTTTGCCGGCAGCCGTGTTCTTTCGACAAAAATAAGCCATTTTTGGCTCTTGAAGTTTTTCTCTAAAATTCTTCCTTCACCTTAAAGTAAGTAGTCAGTCTATGAATTTTTTTTTTGCTATTTTTTTCCGAGAGACGGAAATACTTTGGAAAAAAATACCAATAAATAAAAGATGCCTATATTTACCCAATAAATATGCCGGAATTTTTTCAGATTTTTTTCGCAACATTTAAGGGGTCCTTTGTTTTTGCCTCTCTCTCGAAGAGGGCGAGGCCACGTGACCTGCCGTTGAGGGGGAAATGGTATCTACAGATGCCTACAACATATCCACCAAGCGGCCGCAACTGCGGTGCCCGATCCACTTTTGTCGATGGACTCCACTACTAAAAGGTCCTATACATTTTTTTCGTACGACTAACCGTTTTGGAGATACGACACGGACTAAGTGAAAAATGCATTAAGTTCCGCCAAACCTCTTTCGCACCACATATTTCACAATTATCTTGCTCTCTATGTCTCAGAATGAAAATTAAATATTGCTGTTAAAAGTTCGGTGATTTTTATTCTCTACCAGAATGTCATAAATTTTATTTACATTTATTTACTGTGAGTAAATCAAAAAATGCATTCATTTTGACATTGACAAGTAAACCAACAACCCGAAGCCGTTACAGCAGGTATAATGAATTTTTCACTTAGTCCGCGTCGTATCTCCAAAACGGTTAGGAGTACGAAAAAAATTTATAGTCCCTTTAAGATAGAGAATTTTACAGATGTACAACTTTTAAGATAGGTGTTGTTCCCATTTGGGCCATTTGGTTAATCGCAAATCCGCGCTGTCCGCGACCTTCCCATGTGGTTTTCACGAAATCCTCCAGGTATATCGTGGCATAACTACCACGTTTTATTCAAGACATCGAAATAAACACAATAAAAATAAACCTTTTCAAGACAAAAAATTTTGAATTTTTTTTACGATTACCATACTTCCAATCCACTACGTGGATGTGGAAGTGATTTTTTTTTTCGTATCGCACAATTTTAGCATATAGGTCAATTTTAAAGCTAAATCGCCTCGAGTATTCAAAAAGTTCAGAATACATACCGCGCAATAGTTGTACTAATAAAATCTCTTCATATTTCTCCTAGAATTAGGTGTTTTCACTATGTGCAAATTTGCCTTTTTGATATTGTTAAAATGAAGTATTTGTTATACTAAAGCACTTATTGATATTTAAACAGCATTCTATCGTCCATTAAATTAAAATTTGAACAAATAAATAACATAAAGTTTTAGTAATTGAACGAGTACTCAAAACACGCGTTGACGTCATCGGTTATATTAGTTTCTTAAATCGCGTGTAAAAATTGTTAAACACAACATTTTATCCACTCTATTTGCGTTTTACATGTGATTAAATAAGTAACGCCACCTAATACGGGATTTGTAAAAGCTACTTTAGGAAATTTATCTGCAAAATAAAGTGTTTATAACACAAAATGACACTGACAATATAACTGATGACGTCATGAGCGTGTAGTGAATTGATGTAGTGTTTTTGGCGAAAGAATTTCAATACAAAATTAAAATGGCTTATTTTGGTATTATTCGACTGTTTCTCAAAATTCAAGTGTTTTTAAATATAATAAAGCATTATCTTCACAGTGAAAGTGAATTTAAAATTTGTGAAAACACCTAATTACGAAATGTACATGTCTCGATACAAATAATGATGAGAATTCATCATCTAAGTAATTTTGCCCATAAAACGTTAAAATCTTCCTACTCTACCTCTTGCATTCCACAATAAAGTCAATTTATTATTATTGTTCTTTAAACATATATCTTTAACTTCTTAACTGACATAATTTTTATTACCATAGACGGTTATTAATATAATCCTAAATAAAAATGTATAGATTAAGTTCTTTTACAGCATTTTGTACATATTATTTTCCCTAATTTCGTCTCCTTTGTCTATCAGTATACACAATAGGGTCGTTGACCATTTTTTAAAAATTTTATATTCAAGTAATTCATAAAAATTTATTTAACCCGTATTTTTTTATTTTACATTCCAAATTCATTTTAATAGTGAAATTAATCACGAAATTTTGAATTGGCGCCTATGGTGACGTCAGATGTGAGGGCATGCGCAGTTAACAAATAGAGGAATAATCGACGGGCGTCGTACATTTACTGTTACAGCACAGAGTAGTGTGGTTATAGTATCGACGTGAGTCATTGTCATATTAATTGTCTTCAAACTATTACTGTTCTTGTTATTAGGCTTCAACTTGATCAAAATAGGAACTACACTGTAAGCTAAAGTAAGTATGTAAATGATTTTCTATTAATAATATGCTGTTGTAGATATGTTTTAAAATAAAAAATAAAATTTAAAATTTTTAGGTTATAATTTACTGAAAAATCAACACAATGTAAACAACAAATACGCAACAAATCTATCGAGCATTACCGCCAACATGATAGAGAAAACATGAAAATCTCTAAAATTGAATTCTCATTACATACATCATCATTTACCCTCTTGTTATTTTGAAAACCAATTTTTTCTTGCATGTGATTATTAGGACTTTCTTTAATATGATATATGAAATATATATTTAGTATATTTTTTTATGGTATATTAATATGTTATAAATTTTGTTGAAGGAAACGACCCTATTCACACATGTACTCCGCTGAATAGATTAAATGTTTCTTTGTTCCACCTCCGTGCCAGATATTCTTTCCGGTAATGTAGATATCCTGTCCGTGTCCGCCCTTTAATGACAACATGCTACAATGTATACGTACGTACCCATAACGCAATAACAACTCAACTTAAGTGAATCTTTCAGTACAACAAATCGATTACCTATAATATGAAGAATTTGCCCTTTCTCCGCTTTAGGTAACTCAGTAATAACATTACTTATACAGAGTAATGTTAACCATGTACATACGCGAATTTCACACTGTTTGATTATTGAATATTTATGGCTGTAATAGCGATATAATTAATACAAAATTTCTATAATATATATTTCTCATGATATATGCCTTGAGGCACGTATAGGAGTTTCTCACAAAAGATAAAATATAGGTTTAACTTTATATGCGTTACTTATTGTCAGACGAAGATTAAGTATTGAAAATATTTATGAAATATGTACTTTTTACGGTGACCATTTCCTCGAAAGAGACGTCCGATGGGAAAATATTTAATATTTTTGGCTACAACTTTTTTTTCTTAGTACGTATATTATTTAAAACAAACTATAAGACTACCTAGGTAGAACCATGACAAGATTATTACTATAAATTTTCACTCAATAATTCCAATCGTTTCCAAAATAAACTGCTGGCCACTCGAACTTACACATAGAGACTTTTAGGCAAAATTTAAAGTTCAATATTTTCAACAGGAATGCAAATTTTTGAACGCGGCTTGCAAATTTTAAGGGCTAGTTTTTTTCGGATTAAGCTGCATGGCGTATATTTATCGTAGGACCATGAGTTTATTATATACGGGGTGATCAATGAAGTCATGCAAAAAATCAAAAAGTTTGTATGAGTGAAATTTCCGCAAAAAATTTTTTTAGTCGTTGCAATATGGTTCCTTACTAAGGTAACATCAATACCTCTAGACGGTTTTGTCAGTTTTTGGATTAAGGCCCTTAGGCCTTGTACACACTACTCAACATAAAATTTGGATATCGAAATATTTAAAATGCTATAACTTGACATTGAATTGGCGGTTCTTGATGATTTTTGCGGATTTGGAATCCTTATTTCACGTAGATTTTCTATGGTCTAAGCATTTTATTTGAGGGTTGAAATTTGCACATTATACCGGGTCGATAATAAACAAAAACGTTCGACGCGCTCTAAAGTTTGGCATTATTTAAGTTTTTGTAAAAATAAATTCTCACCTCAAGTTGTTTTTATTTAATGTTCTTCTCACTGTTCTGTCCGAAACTCCCACCCCAGTTTGTTGTCTCAAAGAATCATTCAGTTTTACAGAGTTCTTTGTCCACCCCCATGCCCATAATTATGATCAGGTGTAATTTCTACGCGACGCGTCAATTTCAAAGTAGGCATTGGAAAAACAAATTTGTTGCTATGGAATTAAAAACTGTTTACATTATTTTAGAAATAATCTGACATATTTCAATGTTATAATTTTGTAAAGTTTAATTAATATGAGGCGTTTAACCACGGCAGAAAGGGAAAATTGCATTCGACTTCTCAACGAAGGAATGTCAAAACAGCAAGTTGCGCACATTTACAATGTCAGCCGAAAGACAATTTATAATTTGAACCGCCGCGTCGAAACTACTGGTGATCATAATTATGGGCATGGGGGTGGACATACAAAAAAAATAAACCAAAGAACCGAAAGAATTTTAAAGAGAGAAACTATGCGGAATAGAACAAAGAACTCTAGAAAACTAAATGACTCTTTAAGACAACAAACTGGGGTGAGAGTTTCGGACAGAACAGTGAGAAGAACATTAAATAAAAACAACTTGAGGTGAGAATTTATTTTTACAAAAATTTAAATAATGCCAAACTTTAGAGCGCGTCGTACCCTACGTTTTTGTTTATTATCGACCCGGTATAATGTGTAAATTTCAACCCTCAAATAAAATGCTTAGACCATAGAAAATCTACGTGAAATAAGGATTCCAAATCCGCAAAAATCATCAAGAACCGTCAATCCAATGTCAAGTTATAGCATTTTAAAGATTTCGGTATCCAAATTTTATGTTGAGTAGTGTGTACAAGGCCTAAGGGCCTTAATCCAAAAACTGACAAAACTGCCTAGAGATATTGATGTTACCTTAGTAAGGAACCATATTGCAACGACCAAAAAAATTTCACTCATACAAACTTTTTGATTTTTTGCATGACTTCATTGATCACCCCGTATATAATAAACTTATGGTCCTACGATAAATATACGTCATGCAGCTTAATCCGAAAAAAACTAGCTCTTAAAATTTGCAAGCCGCGTTCAAAAATTTGCATTCCTGTTGAAAATATTGAAGTTTAAATTTTGCCTAAAAGTCTCTATGTGTAAGTCCGAGTGGCCAGCAGTTTATATAACTGTAACATTAGCAGATCAATATACAGTGTCTCAAATATTCTCTCAAACCACCGTAAAATTACTTTAGCGTGGTAGAGTTAATAGCACTGTTACGGCAAACGAATACAGGTCTTGGAAAGCAAACGAAATGGACGTACCAACACAGGAAACCTGAAACCACATTTGGACGTAAGCGGGTAGGATGAGTATTCAGGCAGATCACCCAAGAAACTAGACATAAAAACAGAAAAATGACAATCATAAAGTTAGGTGACTTCAATTGCGTAGAAAAGGACAATCAAGCGCATACAGATAAGAACATTAATTGGAAAATCTTACCACACACATAGTTTAACTCTCGTTTAACTAAGTGACTGAAAGTGAGAAATGTGTATGTAACAAATATATAGCAAGTGTAATGTTACAAGGGCATTTTCACATTACTAGAGTATTTTTTTATTTTTGAGCTTTTTAACCACAGGCATTCTATTTGACGTTCAATCGATATCTATTGGTTTGTACGTTTACCAAAGAGCGTAGTTGCCAAGTGACGAAGCAGTGCGTAGATAACTTATTATTTATAAAGTCTGCGTGAATTCCCAAATTTAAAATAGAATCCATGTAAACTCCTAGGAATTTAACGCTATTATTTTGTTCTACAGTGCGTTGATAACCGCACTAACTAATATGCTGTAATCCTGTTTCTTGCTAGCAAAAAGTAATAAATCCGTTTTTGTATTATTAAGTGCGAGACCGGCACTCTCTCAGAAAGTTTGCATTGATTTAATGGCGTTACTGGCTTTAAGGTTGACTTCATCTATGTTGTTCGAGTTAACCGCAACGGTGGAATCATCAAAAAGCGATATGAAAGCATCTTTTACGTGAAGTGAAATATTGTCAATAAATAGAATAAATAATGGGTTACAATATGTTTATTACCATGGACACAAGTCTGTCGAATTTAATGCCGAATCAGGAGTCCCTCAAGGGTCAGTCCTTGGTCCACTTTTATTCAATGTCTGTATCAATGACATAGTTATAAACTTACAGTGCCCATATCTACTCTATGCCGATGACCTGAAAATTTACTACAGCGTTAACTGCAATGATATAGAATTGCTCAAGTCAGATTTGGAAAATATTGATAACTGGTGCAATAAAAATAAACTATTTCTAAATGTTGAAAAATGTAATGTTGACACCTACTCACGTGGACATAATATTTTCATTAATGGGTATAAAATAAACGATAGTGTCATACAAAGAGTTGATAGATTTAAGGATCTAGGTGTTACTTTTGATAGCAAGATGACTTTTATTTATCACATAAATAACATCGCATCTTCAGCTTTTAAATCATTGGGATTCATAATTAGAAACTCCAAAGATTTCAAGAATGTTGAAACTATGAAACTTCTATTTAACTCGTTTGTCAGAAGTAAATTGGTGTATGCTGACGTAATCTGGAGTCCCTACTAGATCGTTCATATTAATAAACTGGAGAATATTCAAACAAAATTTTTAAAATACTTAAGCTACACCGAGGACAAGACCTATCCACTTGTTGGAATTAGTAACGATATTTTGTTAAATAGATTCTCACTTAACTCACTTCAAACTCGCCGAGAATTACACGGAATTGTAACTCTGTCTAAAATATTAAACAGTAAACTCGACTGTTCTGATCTATTAAAACTCATTGACCTACGAGCTACTTCTAAATCAACTCCACTCCACCAAGCATTTCATATCAAAGCTTCATGCACCAATCTATTAATGTATTCACCTATTATTGTCATATGTAGGAATTATAATCATATATAGAATAATATTGATATTTTTCACTGTAGAATTAAGGACATAAAGAATATATATGAACACAACTTGTAATGCTTCTGTTTAATCACAAAGTCATTTAATCCAACATAATAGGATTTTTCAAAAGTTTTTGAAAAAGCAGATAGAAGAGCAATAAATATCTCTATAATTTGAGATTATAGATTTATAATTTTTCTTGTGTACTGGCATGAGTGAAGATTTTTTTTAAATATCAGGAAAAATCCCCTCTACAAAAGACAGGTTAACGAGTGTGTTAATAGCAGCATAAATAGTAACAAGTCAGCTAGAAGTCCTCAGCCCTACCATCGGCGTTTTTGTGTTATTTATGTTTTTCTGGTGTATAGTAAGACAGCAGAATTGCATATTAGTTGTAAACCATGATATACTACCAGTGTTAATTAGACATGGATGATAGTTAAATAAAATAATACATACTTAAATGGTAAAAAAATAGCTTGAAATCACGGAGTCCCGGGTTCGAATCCTGGCCAGGATACGGATGTTTACCGAGACGGTAGCAGTGAGATAGGTGTTGAGTGTCGCTGCTATATGTCCTCAGGGAATGGTTATTATGCTGATGTCTACGTGTGCGTGTGTGTCCTGGTTGAACGGTAGAATAGCAGTAACTAAACTCCACCAGAATGTATAAATAAGACAATTTAAAAAAATTATGTACATGTTTCACTAAAATTTTCATCCTGATCATTTATATTAAGTAGACGTCAAATACTATTGGTTCTCTGACACAGTTCTTTCCTTAATTATTATTTTTCATCCAACGTGCATATTTTTCACTAAAAGTATCGTAGTATCAACTATTATTTTTCTCCGTCAAATATTTTTTAGAATTGAGGAAATGAATATATTACTAGCAAAAATACTCGTAATTATTTCAAACTCTTACTAAAGACTCATCATAGATAAGTACAAAAACATATATCCTTCTAAACAAAATACTTTGCTGGCTACATGCCACGAACAACATTGAATTATAAGAAAGAAATATGCACATTACGTACAGATAACTGTCACAATAATGTTAGTTTTAATTTTAAATTATCCTGTTCAACAAAACCAAAAAACAACTAAAGACAAAAACACTTACCAAAAACTTTAAAAACTTTCACAGACACGTGTTTCTGTATCCTACACAAGGATACTTCTTCAGTGCTACTTCTTTCAAAGTTTAGTTAGGTTTCGTTCTAGCAGACATACAAACAATAGACCTTACAGACAGACAGACTGGCGAGGGAAACAAAACTTATTTTTGCTTAGGTAAAACATCGTGCAATGGCATCGAAAAACGCACTTAAAATTATCACCCACTATTATATTTATTAATGTCTTCATTGCATTGAAGTGTTTTCTAATTCATGCAAATAAGTAGTCATTAAAATATAGCAAATACTCCTTGTATTGGACTCGGTTAATGTTCAATTTAAATACCAAGATCTCATTCAGATAATTTCAGAATGAATCAGAAAATCTAGACAAATGTTAACACTCAATGTTATTGTGTACTTAGCACTTAATATTCATCAATTTGGAGATTGAAACGGTAAGTCAGGCTAGTAACATTCGACATACATACACAAATACAGAAAAATATTGCGACCAAGTGACGATAGCCTCTTTTGTATATAATTTTATTCACTACAAGATAAATGGGTTAGTACTAGTCTCAAACAGCTTTGAAGATAGAATTTTGAAAAAAAGGAAAAATGGAAGAAAAACGCGTGATATGTCAGTCTTCAAGAGTCCTAGTTTGGGTCAATTTTATTGGAAAATGATTGCTTAACGCTGCAATATTTAAGTTGTCAATATTTGACTTGAGATGCCTAGACGATAACTTCTCGGCCTGTGAATTTTGGAAGATTTATTAGTGAACCTAAAGACCTATTAAAATGGACCAAAATACAGAAATAATATATACTATAATATAAATTATTTTGATAAGTCAGCAGGTTCCAAAATTTGTATTAACCTTAAATACTATTAAAATTACATAAATGGTTCCACGAATTATTACAACTAAGAAGCTTAGGATTTAGAACTAATTCATTTTCAGCAGTACTTGATATTATTGTAGCAACAGATTTTTCAGTATTCTGTCATAGGGAATGATAAAAAATAAGGCAAGCTGAATGAACGTGACATGCAGCAGTAAGGAACACTTTAATAAACAACGACAACAAAAAGTTGAAGGTGGAGTTTGTTTTGAAACACGCTAATTATGATATACAACCCAACTAGCACAATTAGTCGTGGGAACGTAGCAATGACTATTGTAGGCACTTTAAAGTGTGTTGGTACTAGTCACAGGCGTGTAATAGGAACGTTCCTAATACGTGTTTATGACCAAAATGGGGAATATTTTTTGGTGACGATAACGTTCTAGCCACGTTCCTGGAACTTGTCTGGCTACGTTCCAATGACGTTGTTGCTCCGGAGCGGCGACGTGGCGGTGTAGACGCCGCAACTTTCAGAAAACTTTACCACTCCCTACTCTTTCAAATCGATGTTGCCCCTTCTTTTTCTTGCAACCGATTGTATTATATTTATGTTTCATTCTTACATATGATTCTTGTTCTTGTTCATTTCCCTAACTCAGAAATTTAATAGAATATCAGAAGGTAATATTAAACAGCAAAACTTGTGCTATTTTCCAATGGTCTAAGGGTCACAATTAAAACGAATGCAATTTTACTGACAAACATAATGATAAAACGTCCGAATCTAACCACGCGCCTTTAAAATTTGCATTTTTTAATGAAAATATTGTTTTTAAAATATGTAATGTCATGCGAGAATATGACACACTAGATGCCGAAACCTATTTTTTATTGTTCTTCGGAACTTAACACTGCTCTTTATGTATTCATTTGCTGTATTTGGGAAGAAATAGTGGTAAATTAAATTTATTAGTCAATTGTGAAATTATGGTTCATGTATTATAACAATGGCGTCGATAATTTTGGCCATCAACATGGCGTATTTCAGAAAATATGACCTTAAGGTCGTTTTCAACAAGAAATATTACTTGAAAGTAATTGCTACTTGGCGATAGTGACGAAAACTGCGAATACGTAACTTTAAAGTTATATTTACTACAAATCTGCGAATGGAACTGTAGCATCACTTCAAAGTCGTAGCAAAGTTGTGACTTCCACAAATTACCTCTTCAAAGTTGCCGCTGCTACTTCATGGTTATATTTTTCCCGATATTGATTCGGAACGTACGTGTTAGCCGTACGTTGAGGTCTAGACTGAACGCGTTCCTAGCTTTCGCTGTTTATTATTTACCTAACTTCACATTGAAAAACCTATCAGCGGTCGCAATTTACTTGTATGCAGCCATATATCATATATCAACGACTTAATAAACATAAACCTTGTTGGTATAATATACTATTAGATGATAGATAACATAGAAGAAAAGGTAGGTGTAATAAAACTGTGTTGAAATATTAAATTTTGTTGCCTTATTTTGAACATGAAATGTTGCATAGCATAATATAGCAGCATATAATTCTAGTCTAGGTTAGGCAAACATATTAGGTATACAGGTTAGGTTTGTTTGCATTAACTTTATCTATGGTCAACATTGGGAACTAGATGGTGAAATTTGCTTCATGGTAAATTTCAGAAGTGATGTGTACTTTGTAGTAGCCGTACACAGTTCTGTAGGTAGCAGTAACGTCATTAACACCTATGAATATTACTTACAAGTTCTACTACTTTAAAGAAATAGTGAAGGTTCCCAGAACGTCGCGGCAACTATTAAAGCTACTTGAAGGTGATTGCAACTTTGAAGTCACATTTCAGTGATACGAGTTAGTCGCTGCTACTATAGTTTACCACCTTCAAGTTCCGAAAACCCGAAAGTCATCCCACTGGTAACTACCACGTTCCCATGTACCACGAAAGCTACGTAGAAGTTGCATAACTATAAAGTAATCATTAGTGGTAGAAACTACCAGACAGGGACTGTAGACTTGTCAAATGAAATTATTTTTACACCAAAGTCGTAAATTTAGTCGCAATTACATAATGGTTACTTATACGAAGTTCCTATCTCAGTTACTGTCACTTTGGTGCTAGTTGGGAATTCTGTAGACGTGTGATCTTCACTGTCGAAAAGGTTTTTTTGTCCTTATGAGGTCATTTTTGGGACCATATGGTTGGATCCTTTGGGGTTTTAATTTAAAAAGCAATGAATAATTCCTATATTCTTTGGACAATTATGAAAGGGAGATTTTTGTGCAATTTTTATTTAACTACATTTTCATGACTCCATCGCAAATTTTCTAAATGCATGAGAAATCTCATGGTTTCGGGAGCACGTGTTAATTAATTAATAATCACCAGATTTTACTCCAATATATTATTTTCTGGGAGGATTTTAAACAAATCAAGGGGAGGCACAAACATTTTAGACTTGATTTCTTTCTGCCATCTTAATATCCACCTTGTAAGAAAATGGTTCTGTTTATTAGAACATATTCTAAATTATTTTCCTGATCTCACACTAAATTTATAGAATTTAAAATCATGTTTACTTTCTCAAAAATGTTTATTGGATACGTATACTGTCTATTTTTTAAAGTATTGCACGTGATCTCTTTTCAGATTGGATCTGTCATACAATAAATACCCACTCGTTTAAATTTGCCATAAATAAAGCAACATTTATCTTTAAGAGTACGTTTCAGGTTTCACCTGCGAGGGGTCGTCATAAAGTTAAAAGGGAAGCTCACATCACAAGAAGTCGAATGCATGTTGCCGTGTAGAAGTCTGTCAGAACATCGAGCAACTTGTACGCTGTAACGATTCCGTGTTTTATAATGCAGTCCGCGAGGAATCCGAGAACACGACAAATATATGATGTATCCATGTATATCCAAGTATCCGTGGCCGATTTAACATCACGAATCATGAGAAACCCGAGTCCTTGCACTTGTATTTCGATCGTGAAATATTACACATGCAACTCCCTAACTATTAATCATCTACTAACGGCGGTTTGGTAATTTATATGTCGGTGCAATTTCTTGCGCCGCTCTAACAATCGTATAAATAGTGTGCCGGCTGCGATAGTTCCATACAGAGTGGGAAATCAAAAACGATGATTTTCAATATTTCCTTCGTCAAAAGTGGAAGAACAAACCCCTTTCCCTCTGAAAATTTGTTTGAATTCTGACATTTGAGGTACAGTTAACATACAGGGTGTAATTAGTTTCATATCATTAAAAAAATGGTAGAAGGGACCGACAAGACAAACAAAAAAAGATTATATAACATGGGGTCTAAAGTTCATAGTTTTGGAGAAAAAAAATAAAGAAAAATTTCCAAAATACTTAATAACATAGTTTGAGAACTGCTGGCATATTAGAGTAGGCCTTATTGCCTCCCGTCTTGTCGCACATGGTGCTCTGACATTCGTGCAAATAAGTATGGTGAGCTTAAGAGATATGTTTTTTACTTCTTCGCGGCCAAATTATCTTATTACGCGTGCTATACTCTCCCTTGTAATATTCTCAAGTAATAATTTCAGTTTGTGTCCTTACTTGGTAAACAACGTACACACGCCGCGACCTACCCGTTCCTTGGTTTTGTCTGTTGCTTTTGTTCTTTTTAATTTTGTGCCACTTATGTTAAGATTTATTTTATTGAGTTATCGTTCAAGTCGTTAGTACTTGGTTATGTACGACACTATTCGTTCGTGCTTTTTGTGTTACTTGTTGGATTTTGGTCCAAGTTTTTCTTTTTGTTTTCTTTATTGATCATGTTAATTCACAGTTTAGTGTGGTGTTTTAAAACGCAAATTATGGACATTATGGGAGATTACACTTATCCAGAGATCGCGGATATGAAACGGTGTATGGATAAAGCGGTTGAAATGCAGCTGATGCGGAGGAGCTTTATCGTTTAAGGTTCCCTAATCGACGTTAGCGTTGTGCTCGTACATTTGTTAGTATTGACCAGCGTCTTCAAGAAACAGGTCGTCTCGATGGACATGAAGTAGAACGAGGTCCACAACGTGAAGAAAGGTTAATAGACGCAGAGGTTCAAATTCTGGAACTTGTAGAAGAGGATCCAACTTTAAGCACCCGCGACATTGCGAACCGTGTGCGAGTATCCCATTTTGTGGTATGGAGGACATTGAGAGATATAAACTTACATCGCTATCACTATCAACGTGTCCAAGCACTAGAACCTCAACATTTTGCAGAGCGAATGCAATTTTATAGGTGGATTTTAAGAAAACACGGGGCAAATTAGGACTTTTTAAACGTTCTGTGTTTCTCCGATGAGTCGTGTTTTGCCAGAAACGAAGTGTTTCATTTTAAAAATATGCACTATTGGGCAGACGAAAATCCACGTGTAATAAGAAGGGCGCATTTTCAACGACGGTTCGGCGTTAATTTGTGTACAGGAATTTGCGGTAATGAAATCATTGGACCTATACAATTACCCGCTAGATTAAATGGCGATGTATACTTAAATTTTTTGCAACAAACATTGCCAAATTTGGTGGAAGATGTAACCTTGGGTACGCGCAGAAGAATGTGGTATTCGCACCATGGCGCGCCATTTTAGTCGGGCTGTTCGAAATTTTTTGAACAGAATGTTTCCTTGAAGATGAATTGGACGTGGCGCACCAGTACCATGGCCTGCTAGATCGTCCGACTTAGATCCGATGGACTTTTATTTTTGGGGGCATTTTAAATCTCTGGTTTACCGTGATCCAATTGACACTTTAGAACAATTGCTACAACGTATTTTAATGTGCAGAGAAACCATAAGAAATGATCATAATTTACCAAATGTGTTGAACGGAGTGCGTATGTCCTTAGTTCTATGTGCCGAAATGTGTATACTTGGAGATGGAAATCATTTAGAACAATTTTTGTGATAAATTCAAAAGAATTGTTCAGTTATTTGGTGTTACCTATTGGGCATTAAAGGTATGATTATTATTATTATTATTCGTGATCTCGTCTTTCAACGGTTTTACTTCGATGGTCGGTTGCTTCAGACGGACATTCGTCAAGCCTTTCTGCACATTAGTTTTAAATTGATAGGAAACTTCTTACAATGTGACATGTGTCTAGTACAACAGATTTTTGTAAATTCGGTGTTAAATATTTTATGTCCAGTTCTTCTGTTTGTTTGATGGTGTTTTGTGGTATTATTATTATTATCATTTTTTTTTCTTTTTTTCTTTCTCCGTTTCTCGGGTAATGTGACGAATGTAGCGGGCCAGACGCCAAGCTTCAATTCGCTTCAGATGTACCTTTCAAGAAAGATCTTACAATGTGCGCAGTTTGTAACAGCGTGGCTTTTTGCATCAAGTGGTAGATGTCTTCTGATAGATTTAGAATTTTTATCATTATTATTATTATTATTATCATTATTATTATTAGCATTCGCTGTCTTGTTTTGATCTGTTTATTATTGTTTACATTGATTTTCATAGAGACCTGACTCGATTTTTAGTTTTCAATACCTGATTGGGAGAAATTATGCGCTCAATTCGTTAAAAAAAATCATATTTTTTCTTAACTTAAAATACACAACTATTTTCTGTTATCGTATCTCGGACGTCTAACTGTTCGTTTTCCAATTTTATAAAATAATTACTAATTTTTTAAGCTTTTAACACAATGTTACAAATGTTAATAAACCACTTTTAAATTTTATAAATTCTTAAACGACAATAAAAATTACAATAACTTTGTTCCAAATTAAAAAACACATGTAAACAAATCCTATTTAAACCCCTGCGGCCATGCTATGCTTGCGTTGTGCCGAAAGAGAAGGAATTATTTACATTTTCATAATCAGTGGTATAAAAAGTGGCGGGAACACAAGTTGGTATTACAGTTTTTTATTATTTCTAATAATAGGAACTATAACATCCATTGGCCCCGAAAAACAGTGGTTCTCAAATGTTTCCTACCTTAACATTCAAATTTTAAAACTAGGTCAGTTTTTTTCAAAGTGCCCCTAGAGAAAAAGTCATATAGGTTTTTTGTTTGACTAGTCGGTCTCTATTACCTTTTTTTTTTTAATGACATAAAACTAGTTACACTCTGTATGTAGTAGATTTTTATCTACAATCGACAGATAAAGTAGGCTTTTTCGCTCACATTTGATAGCACAAATTTGACGTTTATTGATAACCTATGACTAATGTCATGTTACCGCTCGTGCCCCATGGCGACGGGCGATAAAGTACTTTTCCGCTGATCATTTACTTATAGGTTTGATTAACGTATAACAAATCGGTAATTAATAACTCCTAATTAATTATTTCTGTTAATAAACGATTTTGAATTTTTATTTATATTTTTGATATTTTTTATGTGCTACCATAATTAAATAGATAAAGTAACATTTAGAAAAAATTTGTTTCAAAAAATAAAATTAGATTTTCTCCAACGATTAAGTAACGGAAAATTGTTTTAATTAACACGTATGTTAATCGGCGATTAATATGTCGCACGATAAAATGTAACTGTCCGTTATCTTGGAAACGCCATTTTGGATTTGTCAACAAAATATGTGAAATTGGGTTGTCATGTGAACTACAGGCACATGTAAAATTTCAATTGGGTTGCAAGATCTTCTTACGACGCGACGTTACAAAGTTAAATAAATCACATTTGCACTCATCTGTTCAACGACATTGGAGAGACAGGGAAAATTACTGTAATTCAAAAACATTTTACAGTGTCGGATTTCTTTTAAGCAGTATTAAATGTAAGTATAGCAACTTCTATTTTTTAAATAAAATACATGTTTATTTAAAAATTGCGCATTTTTACCAATATTAGCATCGTTCAGGTAGCAGGAAAATCCTTAACTTTTAACTGTTGCCCCCTATTGGACGTAAAATTTCCGGCATTCATTATTTCACTCTACTTTTGGGGAAGAGAATTTTTTTTCAATCCAAAATTGAAAAATTCTTGGTGTCGAAATGGACTCAGACTTGCGATTTAAAAATCATATAAGTAATTGTATGCAAAAAACTTATGTCATTAGAATGTTTATATCCTCATCGTCATTTACTTTCACCGTCTTTTAAAATCAAACTCTTGGCACTGACACTAATGCTGTCATTTCAACTACTGTGATGTGGATAGTAACAAAATAGAGAAAATCAAAAAGGCATGTTTATGATGTATTTATAGCATCAGAAAATATGGCCATGTTTCGCATGAATTGAAAGATGCAAAATGGTTAAACATGGAATCTAGAAGAAAATTTCATTGTGCAACATTATACCATAACATAGTCCTAAACAAATCTCCCCACACACTTAAATGATAAAATTAAATACTCTAGTGTTGTTCATACTCTAAACTTGAGATTCGAGATGATACCTTACATCTAGTTATTTTAGTTGAATTTACATATCCTAATTTAATTTAATTCAGTTTATTTTTGCAAGTATCTTTTGTTCTCGCTTCCTTATTCGATACTGTTTATTGTATATGTTTCTTTTTATGACCACATGTTAAAATAGTTTCTCTATGTAGCCATAGTTATGTGTAAATATTAACACTATATTATACACAATTTTTACGGATTAGAATAAACGTTGTTATTATTACTATTATTACAATGCAATTTCGCACTCCTCTTTGGGGAGTAAATTATTATTATTATTATTATGGTACTGGAAAGAACTATTTTTTCGTGCCTTGTGATTCACTGGCGCACTTAACCTTTCTTTGCAATTTGAAATAGAAATTGTAATAACCTTCGCTCATTCTTATTAATTTATAATATTTATAATAATTAAACAGTTTTAATGATAATGACACGTTGTTGGAGGTAATACAGAAACCATTGCCTTTATAAGTATATTAGTAAATTAACTATTATATTATTTTCAGGTTACAAAATTCCAATTTATGCGTTGAAAAAATCAATATAAATTCATTTATCTGTCTTACTTTTAATAAAATTTATAGTTGTAATCCGAACATTCAATAAACAAGTCAATATATTTTTTAAAATAACACATCTGCCTTATCAAAACGATGTAAATTACAACACACTCTCGTTAGCTCTTTTCGTATCTGTCTACAATCTCTGTTTATCTCATACGGCTATAAATGGCTTTTGATAAAGTAGAAATAAGAGGAATAAATACATCAGACATGTGTTAAAACTATATTGATAGCAATCCACGTATGTCCTTCTATTATATAAGAAAATGTACCAGCAACTTTCTTAATTTGCCTATGAATGTTCGTACATGAGTGTCCAACGTAGTTATCAATAGAAAAATCTTGAGTAAACTTATCTTCGATGTTATCTTTATGTAAATATATTGTTATGTAAAAGTATATCAAATAGTGAACGGTTACTATTTTAGATATATGGATATACTGATATAATCTTCAAACCAGACTATATTTAGCACAAATGTTTAGTAAACGTTGATTATTCTAAGGATAATTAAAAAGTAATAGAATGTAAGATGATGTTGGTTGTATTTTAATAAAAATTATAATTATTTGTAAGTAATAATAATAACAATTTATTTATCCAAGAGATCAATCACATATTAGGATATGTTAAAATAGCATCTGCCTAATGTCAATAAAAGAAAAAGCAAATGTTAAGTATGTAACATAAAGATACACATATTTACATCAACTTAAAAAAATTACACTTCACAATATGTAAATAATATTTATAAACTTTCAGCAAATGCTATATTTGTATTTTAAATTTGTTTTTGTCAGTAAACAATCATATGCGAATTGGGTAGCTTATTTATAATTTAATCGGTTGATATTCTGGGCTACGTTCATATTGTGTTAGTTTGCGATACGGAAGTATGAAGATTTGACGTGTTACACAGGGGGCACTAAAAAGATTAAAGAAGACACCCACAGAAAATTTAAAAAACTGCAGGATGAAACTCATAGTTGTCAGTTGGCCAGGGATCTGCTTAGATACCCTGACAAGGATACAACGATGATCTACCTGGGAATGTCCAGGAAGAACCTGCGCTTCGCGACAGGAATTCTTACTGGTCATTGCCAGCTGAGGAAGCACCTTTATAACATAAAGTTAAATCACACACCCCTATGCAGAGGTTGTGAACAAGAAGACGAGACTGTCCAACACGTACTCTGTGAGTGCCCGGCAGTCTCCTCTAGCAGAGAATCCATTTTGGGAGAACGTTGGCCTACTTTGGCCGACTTGAGGGATATTCCCCTGGGCAGCATCACCACCTTCTTCACAAGATTAGGATGGTTGGAGGCCTAGGTGGAATCTTGTATCCCTCGGGGGGATGTACAAGGGGCCCAATGGGGCCTAGGTGCTGCGGTCACCTAAATGTGACTGCCCTCCCACAAACTCCAACTCCAACAGGGGGCACTAGTGCGTGAAAATGCATTGGAAATTTTTGAAAATGTCTGGGATAAAAATTGTAGAAGATCAAGAGCGACATAATCGTAAATTATGTTTAAGTTTATAGAGTGTTAGCGATAGCAAGCTAATAACCCGGGAGACAGCGACAGATTTTTCTCGTTAATACCTATAAGGCTACATTTTTTTCCAAAGAGAGTTTAGATAGTATCTATAATGAAGGTGCAATTCTACCAAACACTTAGTGGTGCATAAATGAGTAAAAAATTAAACATTTACAATTTCGTTTTTCGAATTATCACGAATTGTCAAAAAATGATGATTCGCCTTCGCTCCTGCCGGCCCCAATTTTCACCTCGCGATTCATGTTGTACGGTCATTGCCGACCTTCTCCTCACCATCGAGACATAGAACGGGTCTCTGATCGCCGTATTTGTTCAGTTCTTACGTTTGAACAATTGACTTGCGGTCGTGCTAATCGGCGACTATTATTAAGTGGTTTCCCGAGTTCGAATCCCGCCCGGGGATATATTTTTTTTTCGTTTTCAATTTTTTGGCACATATTTTTTATTCTATAATTGCGATTTGCTCCGTTTTATTGCATTTCTCGGAGGAGTTTTGCACTATTTGGATTAAAAATCACATTCTACCTCCGCTATCGGGTGGCTAAATCTTTGGCAGACGTTGCAAAAACGGCAATACGTAGTCAAATCACGACAATTATATTCCTCATTAGTATTAATGAACAGACAGTATTTTTATAGATCTGTTAATAAGCTTTTATTTACTCCATTATATTACATATTTCGGTAAGGAAATTTCTGATTTCTAATCGAAATAGTGCAGATTAATATTCTCGGCGGAAAATGCAAAACTTTTGAGAAAAATGCAATAGAACGGAGCGAATAGCACTAATCGAATCAAAAATATTTGCCAAAAAATTGAAAACGAAAAAAAAAGTAGAATTTTCTAGATCTTTGCCTCATGGCCAATAATAAATTCATCGTTATTTTTTTCTTTGCAAACATTATAGTCAGCATTACAAAATGTTACATTTTTACCTATAGCAGTATTCTTTTTTGTTAGAACAATAATGGAATAATTGAAAAGTAAAGTACACTAGTTGTGTGAAAAGCAATTAAATAAAAAAATTACAGTAACTTTCACCATTTTTTAATGGTTATTTATCGTCTCTATCATAGACCTATCTTACGTAATGAAATAAATATACTTTCACGTAAAGGCGTATCTGCAAATTTACCTCTAAAAAAAAAGTATGATAGGTACATTAACTATTATTAAATGAGCATAAAGTACATATTCTCTGGGTTTCAACTCTTAGATATCATTTTAGAATACTGTGAAGCAGAAGTGATAGGGCCATTTCAATGTCACACATTTTTGTTTTTGCTTTCTCCTGTAAAATATGCAAAATTCAGATACGCCTATACGTGATAAAGGCGACGAAACGAAGGCCAAAGAACCATAAAGGTGCTTACATCACACAGACATTAGGCAAAACGTTGTGAACAAGAAGACTTATTATTTACCCCATAAAATCATCTTGTATTCACAAATCATTTAAAGAGACACATAATTCTACGACCGAAACATTAGAGAGACAAAAATTGTTTCCTTTGCAACACTTTCATGAATATACCTCACAATGCGTTATCTGGCCCATTTCACTCCATTAATCTCAAAAATGATATGATCCCCAATTTCTGCAGCCGGATTCCATTTTAGCGCACAATATTATGATACAGAATTCACCATCCCAGGGAGCCCCCCACCTCCCGGCATTGGGTCCAAATTTCTTCGTTCCTCCCTATCCAGAACCCCTTATACAATGGGCACCCTCTCATCTCCTCTCGCCTATCCAAAATTTAGTGGGGATGTTCAGCCCCCTTACGCGCGATGTATTTGATTCCTTTTCCCAATCAACTATTCAGTTTCATCTTGGTCAGGGATCATTTCATCTTCCCATTCACTTATCCGTTCCAGTTTTATTATTTCCCTACTCCTTCCATTGAGCCTTGGAGGGTACTCTTCGTTTATACTTTCCAAATATCTGTTCGTGGTCTTTCTTGCTGTTTCTCTGTATCGTTTAGTACATCTATTTATTATATGATCTTGTGTTTCACTTTCTTCTCCACATGCACAGTTCCCATCTCTTATTCTCGGACAACCTTATTCAGCTCTTTGGGTCCTACCTAACTGATAGAAAGCAATATGTTGTATACCATGGTGTTAGATCTATTGAGGTTTTAGCCATGTCAGGAGTCCCCCAAGGTTCAAACTTAGGTCCACTTTTCTTTATCTTCTTTGTAAATGATATAGTAGATAATTTAATTGTTAACTGCCTTCTATATGCGGATGATTTAAAACTCTTTTGTAATATTTCAAGTGAAAAAGATTGCTATGAACTTCAAAACAATTTTGGTCGATACATGGTGTGTGATAAACAAATTACCCTTGAATGAAACAAAATGTAACGCTATGACATTTACAACAAAGCAAAATATTATCCTGTACGATTACAAATTAAACAATTATATACTTTTCCGCCAGACACTTTTCGGGACTTGGGTGTGACATTTGATAAAAAACTAACGTTTGTAAACCACATCATACTTGCTGTCACTAAAAGTTATAGAATGCTGGGTTTTGTTACTAGAAACTCCGCACATTTTGAAAATGTACGCACATTAAACCAACTCTACACTACTTTTGTTAGACCTCATCTTGAATATGCTTCAATAATATGGTGTCCAACCTATAATGTACACATACAAAATTTGGAAAGAATTCAACGCCGTTTCCTAAAACATGCGACTTTCAAGACTGACGGGACTTATCCACATGAAGAATTGCTTTCGAGGTTTTACCTAGATAGTCTAGAGATCCGTAGATACCGATCGCAATTAACTTTTTATATAATATTTTACACAATAACATCGATGTGGAGATATTTTAAGTATGCTTAATTTTCAAATTCCTAGACCGGCATCTAGACACAACAATTTATTTCACTTGCCTTTCTCAAGGACAAACGTAAAAAAATATTCTTGTATCCAGCAAATGTGCAGTATGTACAATAATTTAAATAATCGATTAGATATATTCACTTGCAGTCTTACAGACATAAAGAATCTGTCTCTAACTTATATTTTGTATTTTGTTCCTTTTTGTTGACACAAGTAGCCTCACCGTATACTATACTTCTTGCATAAGCTGTATATTTTTTATATGTATATTGTATGTATATTTGTTATATTAAAAAATAACAGTACGACACTGAGTTATAAGTAAGCTCTTAGTAGTATCAAATTACATATGTTGATAACGACTTCTCTTGGTAATTGCTTATCTCACATATCATATTTCACACATTGTTTTGTATCCGTTCTCATGGTTTATGCCAAATTGCACATTTGCATTTCCTTTGTTCTCCGTCTAGCTGACACTGCTTTCCTAATGTTATAAATACGAGCAGCAGACGTTTTTGTACTCAGTTATTAACTCACCTTTACAATAAACTTTTAAATCTACAATTTTATATTTTACTCAGAGTCATCGATGACTCTAATTAATTAAATAAATATTTTTTAAAAAGACAAATACAAAGTATCAAATATAACAGTGGCGCAGTCGTACCGGATCTAGAAAAACGCACAAGTTCGGGAGCCTAACTTCTGGTAGTGTCCAAGGGAACAAGGAGAACATCTGGAGAAAAAGGTGCCTAACCAGTGGAAAACAACCGGAAGAACAAGGAGACCTTCCTAGCTGTGACGGTGGATCCCAATCCTTCAACTAGAGAAAGAACCTACCAATGGAAATATTAATGTAAGTCATTTTAAGAATCATCTCGCTTTATTTTACTACTTTTTCACAATTATTTTATAAAAGTGCTATATACACTCAACGAACAAAATACAGTTCTCTTACCAAATATAATTACAAGCAACAACCTTAATTTAATTTTAATTAGCATAAGATACGTATTATACTGCTAATACGTCACCGTGTATTATACAGTTAATACACAAACTGCCTAAATAATTTTTTTTATTAAAACTAATTTCCTTTTCTAAAAAGGTCATTTTTTTAAAAATAATTTAACATTTAATTAGTTTTTTTGTAATCTCTAAATAAAAGCAACAATGCCAGAAACTTCGCAAACTACACAAACAGTACAAAGTGCAAGGATAGAGCAAATTGAGCCTTACAAGCTCTCTGAAATTTTCTCCGTCATACCGGAATTCGATGGCAATGCCATTAATTTACAAACATTTTTAAATTCTTGTATTTATGCACAAGGCATGGCAATCAATGATCAAAAAATATTACTAACTCTCCACATTAAAAATAAATTGCGCGGCAGAGCTGCCGAATTAATAAATTCTCGCAACCCCGATACTTGGGCAGAAATTAGAGTTCTCCTAGAAACTCATTTTGGCGACTCTCGCGATTTGACATCGCTTATCCAAGATTTACAGCGTATTCACCAAATGCCAGGTGAATCTGCATTAACTTTTGTTGCGCGTCTACAGACGCATAATGCGAAAATGCATGCGGCTATTCAGAAGCAACGCCTATCTGGAGAACAAAAACAATCTCAATCGGAATTAATAGAAACTATGACCCTGAACACTTTGTTAACGGGTTTAGAGTCTAAATTAGGGCAAATAATAAGGGCTGGAAACCCAACAAGTATGTTGCAAGCAATTAATAGGATTAGAAGAGAATTACAACTCTCTTACTTTGAATCACAGAAATTTTCAAAAAATAATAATAATAATATTGAAAATCCAGTGCCTCCTCAACAAAAACGACCAAACGTAAATTTCCAACAAAAATTTTGTTCATTTTGCAAACAAAACGGACATGTAATAAATGAATGTCGCACAAGGCAACAACAATTTATGCCATCAACTTCACAAAATTTTCAAAGACCAAACTTTCAAAATAATCAAGGTTTTCAAAATTTTGCACAACAAACTAGTCAATCAAATCCTAGAACATTTCCACAAAATAATCAAGTTAGCCAATCACAACAAAATAGGCCCTCAGCAATTAGACCAAATCCTAATTTTATTCAACAAAGACCATCAGCGATACAACCAAATCCGAATTTTAACCGTTTCAATCAACAAAAGACTCATCATTTAAATTATGAACCTTATGATGACCAATATAATTTTAACCAGTATGAAGATTATTCTCCTGAATATCAAAACGTTGATACAATGTACGACAATTTTAATTTTGAAGATAATCAAAATTTTTCGGAAAATTATTCAACTAATTTTCAAGAACAGTACGAGAATTATACTGCTAATTCTCAGATACCGCAAGAGAATTATACTGCTAATTCTCACTTACCACAGGAGGATTATACTGCTAATCCTCAGGATTTTTGCGAAAGTCCGGAGTATTTTACGGATGCTCCAACACAAAAAACAAAGTACGAATTGGACAAAGTTTCTCACCAAATTCAAAACATGAACCTCAACGACAATTCCGAGCCGTCCCTGAACTTCCCAGAGCAGAAGTTCATGTAAAAACACCACACGCATTATTAACCATAAATGCAAAACCCCGGTACTATATTAACGATATTACGAATAAATTCAAAATTTTAGTTGACTCAGGTGCAGGTATTTCTGTTTTTAAACCAAAAACGGCTGAAAATTATAAACAAAGATTTCCAGAAAATCTAACCTTACAAGGCATAGGCGATCGGAGAATTACTATTAGCGAATCTGTTCTCGTGCCTTTCGTAGAAAATGATCCACATAAAGTTTATATCCACAATGTAGACATAGACTTTGACGGACTATTAGGCGCAGACTTTTTAGAGCACTATGACTGTAAAATAGATTTTAAAAATAAGCAACTAGTCACGAATTTCAAAACCGTACCGCTATTTAAAGTTACGGAAGATAACACAAACAACAAAATAACGCAAAATTTACCTTTGCAACCAACTACAAATTCTAACATTAAAAATCAAATTCAGAATCAAATTTCAGGCAATATGAAAAATCAAAATAAAATCCAAATTGACGGTCGTTCTGAAAAAATTTATAAATTACAACGCGAACCTGAAAATCCTATTTCAGACAAAAACAAAGATCCAAATTTAATTTTCGTTGAACCACGCACAGAAAAAATATTTCAACCAAATTGTAATATCGCTAAAATTAATGATATACCAGAACAGAAAATAGCTAATATTTCAAATTTAACTTCCCGAGTGGTCAACCAACAAATAAATAATTCGTTGTTAGATACAAAATCGCATATCAAAAAGAAACCTAATTTGAAAACAATAAATCCTAACATCTCGAATAATAATTCGAAACTACCAGCGAGAATAACTGTTTCAAAAAGTATGTCTGAAATGAAACAACAAATTGGAAAAACACTTAAGAGTATAAAGAATTACTTAAGAAATAAACACGCAATCTCGCGTAATAAAAATAAAGAAAAATTTTATAAACTACCCATGATTATGACAAAAAACAATGAAAATTCATTTTTAACACCTATTAAAACAATACCAAAAATTATTGAATTTTCAAACCTAAAATTCGAACCTATTCAAAAATTTAGATCAATATTTAAACTTAATATGTGATACCAGGTTTCGTCCCATAATCACATAACGACCCCTTGAAAAAATGAAGCACCTATTATCAAATATTATGTACACAAAAAAAAAAATAATTCTTTTTGTAAACAACTATTTCGAAATTATGCCTTAAGAATTTTTAGTTGCCCAAACGAAATATTTCATTAAAGAAAATATTTAAAATTTGCTATACTTAATTATAACAATCTTTAATTAAATTCATTTATCCTTTTCGACAAACTTTTAATTTTTTTTATTAGCTATAATACGCTAAACACTGTGTACAATTTTTATAGTACTTAAATTCCCAGTTAAATGACTTCTAACATCATTTTATAAACAGGCAATTTTATTCTACCTACTTCTCTGTTTTACTTCTCGAACAAAAAAATATGTAATTTTTATTTGATTAAATTTTATAACTGTAGGAAATAAAAATACTATATTAGTCAGAATAGTTTAACTATAACTCTAATTAAGCAATTATTTTATTATCTGAATTAGATTCCAAGAAATGCTCAATAATCTGAATCTGCATAAAAGCACGTCTGGTATGTTCTTAAACAAAACATTTTATCAAGACCTGCATGAAATCCAACTCTCTAATTTTGTATTGTAGTCGTTATAATGTCTCATTTCATTATATACGTTTTACATGTAACACAAAATAATAATACTAAATGGTTAATGTTCAAGAAATCATTAAAACGTATGGAGAAATTTCTTCAAAATTAAAGCGAACCCTAAGACTGGAACAAATTATTTTAAATTAGTAAGGCACTTATAACTTCAAAAAAAAAATCAATAAATATACAGTGCGTTCTACAAATCAATAATTTTTCCAAAACGTTTAAAATTTATATTGAGTAATCTTACCTTTCTCAATCTATATTGAACAAAATCTTTAATAGATCATTCGAAAATTCAAATTTCGAACAGACAACATTTATACAGGGTACATAAAAATATAACATTCTTGCAACAAAATAAATTCGAACATTTGCATCATAAAATAATTGAGTATATTTTCAAAAAACACCCCGAATTACAATTCAATTAATATCGTTTCAAGTAAATCATGCGTAGGAAGTGCTTCAATATTTGTCTACCTTTTGACATTTAATTTATAATAGGATATCTCTTTTTAATTTTATTCATAAGACAAGACATTTTGAACCTGTCTAAGATATATTATGTAGAAAATAATTTGGATCTTCCAATACCTGAAACTCTATAATTTATTTCTGCACAGAAAGATTTAAAAAATAGTAATCTATCAAAATGTTAAAACTATTGATGAACACGAAAATCCAATTATTTTAGATCAAAGTCACTCAGGCAAAATTATTTACATCGTGGTACCATCAAAACCATAAGAAGGAAAATAGTAAAATACAATTGGCTAGACTTAACTAAAAACATTGAAAACCTTATTAAATCTTGAAACAAATGAAAAAAAAAACTAAAGTGAATTTCGATAGAATAAAGCCATATACTGAAAATAAAATTTATTATCAACACTCGCTCAATACAAAATAATACCAATAAACAAAAACACTGTTTATGTATTTTACCATAAAGATAAGAACATCGTGTTGACAAACGAAAAATAGACATTACTGGTACATAAAAATACATCATCCATTAAAACTATCCTTCGACAAGAACCAACGAATTTTAGACACGATTTCAAATACTCTTGATGGTGCTCATAAAGAAAAATGATCACCTTTCGAAGCGAAGTCAAAACAGACACTAATCTTTTGACACGAATTTCCAAGACTATACAATATAAATTTAATGGAGTATTTCTAGACACAAAGAGATACAAACACGGAATATTAAATGATATCGGCACAATCTTCAAATCAATAACTGGAAATCTAGACGTCGAAGATGGTGAATAATTATGCTAACTGTATTAATAAATTAAATATCGACGAACACCAGTTAGAAAATGTAACTGAAAAAAAAAAAAAAAACAAATTCCAGTTACAACATCGGTAATCAAAAATAATAATAATAATAATAATTTTCTTTTCAATCATTCAAAAATTGCAAATTAACGAAGAAATGTTTAATAAGGACATAAAAAAGTCGATCATGACGCGAAACATAGAAGCTCTAGAAATTAAACTAATATTTTTACACATTTGCGAACAATTACTGGCAAGTTATTTGTATATTGAGGATAATTTGAACGACAATCAAAATTCAATAACATTTGCTAGATTGAGGATCATATATCTGTCAATCATAACCCTAATTATTTAATAACAGGTCTACAAGAAATTTCACAGAGTTTGCGAAGAAACAATTTGCCTCTTTCTATTAAATTATAAGCAGTTGCTCAATATTTAGATATTATTGAACTAAAAGCATTTCAAGTAGATTGCAACTTAATATTTGTTTAAAAAAAATAATATATCACTTGTTGAACTTCAAAACTATATAATACCTACTGTTTATACCCTATCCCCATATTTGATAACAGAACTGGTCTTCACCATATTTTATCTATTTCTCAAAGATTTATCGCGAGAAATGATGATTCTTTAATGTACGTATAAATAACAAATCTAAAAGAATGCAAACCCCTATATTTTGGAACCAAGCTATGCTCGAACCTGTTTGCATATCCTATTGATCAGAATTGCCATATGTGAAGCTAGGATCCTGAAACAACCGATGAAACTTCCCGAAAATTGACAAACCTCCTTCATTATTAGCCAAGGGTACAATGTTCAAGAACTCGAAGAGAACACGTGGCTCATAATAAATTCCGAACCTCTACATATCACCATTAGCTGCCCGAGGAGAGAACCAGCAACGGAGCTGATTAATAAAAATTCAATTATAAAATTACAACCTGGATGTTACGCCTTCGCAGGTATCACCAGGATACAAGCCAGTGCCAAAGACCTCTCCGAAATTAAAGACAATTCCCATCCTGTGCAAATCCCATTTGAATGTTGTAACCAGTTGCCCGACAAAATTCAACTGCCTAAATTAAAACCATTAAAACTCAATAATTTAAATATCGAAGATTTGGATATTGCCAAAAACAAATTGGAGCAATATTCTAAGGATCTGGACGATCTCATCAACGAACCCTTCGTGACCAAACATATGTCCTGGTTCACGTATTTCACCATCACCTTCATCATTTCCATAATTCTACTTTACGTGCTTTGTAAATGTAGAAGGAAGAGACGTCTACTGAAAATTGAACCCTCTACAGGCGATTCTCCTTCACCTCCTCCAGGACGAAGCAAGAAGTTCATGGAATTCCCCAGTCTAATCCCTCCAAGAAAGCGACCCGGTATCAAACCTCAAGAAGATATCGAGTTATCACAGACTTTCCAGTGAACCACTAATTTTTGTTTATTGACTTAAAACTTTTATTCTTTGCTTATTATTTTATTCACTCAATATTTTATTATTATTATCTTTGCATTATATTCATTTTGTTTTATTATTACTTTTATACTGTATTCAATAATCATTTTTCAAAAGTTGTTGTATAACAATCAACTTTTTTATTAAGGGGGAAGTTGTTATATTAAAAAATAACAGTACGACACTGAGTTATAAGTAAGCTCTTAGTAGTATCAAATTACATATGTTGATAACGACTTCTCTTGGTAATTGCTTATCTCACATATCATATTTCACACATTGTTTTGTATCCGTTCTCATGGTTTATGCCAAATTGCACATTTGCATTTCCTTTGTTCTCCGTCTAGCTGACACTGCTTTCCTAATGTTATAAATACGAGCAGCAGACGTTTTTGTACTCAGTTATTAACTCACCTTTACAATAAACTTTTAAATCTACAATTTTATATTTTACTCAGAGTCATCGATGACTCTAATTAATTAAATAAATATTTTTTAAAAAGACAAATACAAAGTATCAAATATAACATATTTACACTAAATTGTATTATATAAGTTTAGTTTAGTTAGTTGTCTTTTGGATTAATTCACATATATTCACGTATATATGTGTGTATATGTATATCTTTTTGTATTTTTCACAAGTTACTATTTTTAATTTCAGTTTTTATTTCCTATTCTGTAATTGGGTTTTTTAACCTGTTGAATAGTGTATCAAATAAATAAATAAAATAAATAAAATATTACGTAGAAAATAGCTATTACTTATCGAACAAGAGAATATGTAAATCTACTATTTCTCTTTTTTTTTGGAATGAAAAATATTTAAGACAAGGTAGGTAAATAAATTTATTTTATGCCTTTGTTCCCATTTTTTAACTGAATCTTCATGATCGTAAGGGGTTATGTAGATACTAGTTTACTCTGCATGGCCTTAGGGGACTGTGTGGATGCTAGTTGTTGAATGAGAATTTTCATATAAGAAACTATATAAATTCATTTTTGGATTTTGACTTGCTAGCATAACCAGAATTCATTTTAACGAAAGAATGCAAACATTTCAGTAATATTTTTATACAGAGCTTTTCTTTTGGTTCTCGTAGATAATTATTTTTTCTGCTGTTTGCAAAATCCTAGAAATGATATGTTAATAATTTTTTATTTGAAAGGTAAATATAATTTTCATAGCCACCTTGTAGAATATGCAGACTGTGTTTGAGCCGCAGCCTGCTATTGCATATTACATAACATGGTTCGGAATTGTTCTGATTGTAACAAATGACTATCTGTAGAAGCGTAAATTATTTCTGCCACTTTCGAGGCGAATAAGTGTAAAATACATTGACGAATTGCGTTTATTTGCATGCTTACGGTTGTTGTTTCTATTCAATAAATGTATCAACACCTCTGTGCTCATGTTTCTATTTGCATTCATACATCTTTTATGAGATTAAATTGTTAAGTTAGGCATATTTTTATGCTAAATAGTTTATACGGCGTGAGTCAGCGTGAAGCCAGAATTACTTATTATCACAATCTGCAGAAATTATGTAGAGGCTGTAAGCCATATCGCTTGTATACTACTAATCAACATAATCGCGGCAGTTTGATGCAATTTGTATCTGCGGAGCAGTGAAGTACTTGTTAGATATCGGCAATTTGTTAAGGTTTTTTTGCATATTTAAAAGCATGTAGACTCATTTTAACCTCCCCACAAAATTGTGGGAGGATACTAAAATTATTTACTTCCACAGTCAAGTAGTGGAGGGGAAGTATAGTATAGGCCAGTCATTGGGGATTTTTGCCTGGAAATAACTCGGGAAGTTTTGAAACTTTGCAGGTTTGTAGGTTTCGGGGTCCATAGCTAAAATTTATAAAATGCACAATTCGAAACTTACCGCCGGGGCCGCCTTCCAGCCAAGACGGCGGCCAAAAACGAATTTTCGCAATTCTCTCCAAAACTATGCGCTTTTCGAAAAAATATGTAGAGAACAGAATTAAAGAAGAGGAAATTTCATATAAAAAATGTACATAATAACATATTTTCGCTAAAGTTAACCGTTTAGGCAGAAAAGTTAGGGAAATGTTGCATTTCGGCTCCAAACGACTCGATGCAACAGGTAACCACCGTCAATTATGTACACATTGTTGGTTACAAAGTCAATGTCTGTAAGTGGCAAAAAAGTTTTGTATAGTAGGGACTTTTTTGCATTCCGGCTTCAGAAAACAGGGACAATGGGTACGGAGCCAACTCATACTGCAGATGCTGTTCAAGTTCTTTGTTGCTCTGTTTTGCAACACAAAGTCTCTGAAAAATAAGTAGTGGGTCAACGGGCATTACTTTATCATCAATTCGAATGCTCGAGTTCATTGCTCTTAGGGGCAGTACTTTGTCTTTGCGTCTCAGTACCACATCGCCAAAGTTTTTCCAATTAAGTATATTATTTATTCCAACTTTCCCAATTTGCTCCTCCTCAAAACAATTTATTGTTTGATCTCCAACAACGCCTGAAGAAATAGACATTATTTCGTCTACATCTGGGAAAGGCGGGTGTTGCGTAAGCCAAGACAACATCTTTTCCACATCATTATCGTCTGGAATAATGCGCGAATTTCTCATATCCACCTGTTGTTCTGTACATTCAAAATAAACTCCACAAATCTTTTCAATTTCATCACATATGTTGTGCAAATACGCCATGCCCAGTGTTCACTTTGTTAAAACGCTATCCGTCCATGAGTGAGACCACCAACAGATCATCATCATCAGGGTTTGTTCTATAGTCATGTCTGCCCAAATACCTGACCAAAATTTGTTGCTGCGTCTGATTGTGAAAAAGCCATCGCTTGTAAATTGTTGGTATTCATCAGGTGGTATTACGTCCTGTAGGGATAACATATCTTGCAAATATAAATGACAGGATTTCGCTTAATAGTGGTGGCCGCTCGCGTGGAAGTGTGGGAGCATTTTTGAACAGTTTCCAGATGGAGTTGCCAGTTACCCATTCTTTCTGCTTCTATAAACTGTTTCACTAGAGCCGCAATTTTAAAATATTGCACCCAGAGTTTCGCGGTAGGTACATTACTTTCTAGTTTTGCAAGTGCCTCTCCAAATTTTCCAGTGATTGTTTCAAGTAAGTCTTGGTGATCCGTTGCAAAGATCGTGGATTTGTCCAAATTAGAAAGAATGTTGTCCATGGCCAGGCATTCTTCTTCTGTAAATTCCACAGTCTGGATAATAATCTGTCCCAGATTTCGGTGGACTAAAAGATGACCTCTGACTGTCCGAGCGTAGGCGTGCCCTGACATCATCTTGTCTACGGAATTCAGTGCATAAATCACTTGGAGAAGCTCTCGAGCAAACCGTTAACTTTAGCGAAAATATGATAAGCACATTTTTTGTATCAAATTTCCTTAGTTTGCTCTTTACATATTTTTTCTAAAAATGCATAGTTTTGGAGAGAATTGCAAAAAACCGTTTTTGGCGGCAATCTTGGCAAGATGGCGGCACCGGCGGCAAGTCTCGAATTGTGCATTTTGTGAATTTTAGTTCTACACACCCAAACCTACAAACCTGCCAAATTTCAAAACTTCCCGAGTTATTTCCAGGTAATCCCTTCTTTTGATCCCCAATGACTGGCCTAAGTAATCGTAAAAAAAATTAAACGTTTTTGTAGAAAAATTAATGAAATCTTTAATTTTGTTTTTCTCTTTATAGGTAAGGCTAGATAGGTCTCAGAATAAAAAAAAATAACTCGTTATAGCAAACTGATAGCGGAATATTGTAGAACATGTCATAACTAAGGAAGGAAAAATAATCCGAACCACAGCCGACTTTCTGGGATGAAATGGGGTGGATTTTTAGGGGTGAAAAACTGTTTTTGGCGACTTCTGGCTAGACTACGCATCTTATGGAAATAAGTTGAATATAATAGTTGTAGGTAATAAAGACATTTACAACTTTTGAAGAAAGCAACTTTATCCCTTTATTTTTCGAGAAATACGCAAAAAACCGCTTTTTCGGTTATTTTTTGTTCTTCTACAAAAATAATTCGATTTAGCTCAAACTTGCTGAAAGTATAGATCTTAGTGTCCCATATAAGCCCTATTTTTTGTGGACCAGAATATTCACTGGTTGTTTAATTCAATTTTTATAAAAAGTGATATTTTCAACTGCGATTCCTCATAAAAGTACTTGTCCGACAGAGTTCGGACAGGGCTCATTTTTTTTAGTTTTATAATACCGGCACATAAAAAAGAAAAAAATTCTTTGTTACAGAACACCCACCTATGTACTCCCATGTATATTTGGCCTCTGAATCGAAATCCGAGGTCAGAATTGGCCACTCACCCCAGATTTATCAGGGCACTTTCATTTTTTTGCAAATTTTCAAAAATTTATACGTTTCGACATCTCTTCACATAAATCGCTGTAACTCTTTCTAGACAAAATTGACCTCCCTTCTTTTATGCTTGATCAATTTTAAATTAAGTTTCCAATCCGGTGATTTTTAAGTGAAAAAATGCTGTTACAGCACACCCACCTATGTACCCCCATGTATTTTTGGCTGCTGAATCCGAATCCGAGGTAAGAATTGGTCCGCAAAAACCTGACAATGACCAGGAGTACGTAGGAAGGTGAGACAAATCTAATGACGTAAATGGCAACTCTGTATCTCCTTGCGTTTTCGAGTTGTGGTCTCGGGAAGCAGTGAGAAACTTCGATTTTTACCATTCGGTTACTTTGAGCGGCCGTATCTCGAGAACGGAGGAGTTCATCGACTTCCGGTTTGCGCCATTCGATTTCTCGTTCGGTTTTCCATACTTCTGCATTTTGTTAAATTTTTGGCAGCTTTAGTTTGGGAGAAGTGGCCCTCGAAGTTGGGCAGTCTCGTTGGATGAGCGAAGTCCTCGGCTTTTCACTTTGGCGGCCGATATCTGATTACGAGGATAATATAAAAATATACATTACGATTAAGGGCGGGCCTTCATGATTGTAATAAGCTACAAGTACCATAAAACAAAATTTATACCTCGTATATATTGCCTTTAAATCCCCTGCATCTAACCTTATGTGATTTTTTTGAAAAACAATGTCATAAAATCTGACCATGTCACTGATGAAGTTTCCCTGCAGAGATCTACATTTTCTGATCATATAAATGTAGTAAATTTCACCAAGCCTCTTGATACGAGATACTTGCATATTTAACAATTATCAAATTATTATACTTTTCTCTTGTTCCTCGAGTTGAATAAAAAAAAATTGAGCCTTGGCTTCTAGTATAACACCAAATTTCATGTTTCTGAACTCTTACTAGCTTTTGTCTGTAATTATTTATTTGTGGCATATTCAGATTTTCTTACTTTTTATTGGGTATTTTGCCACTGAAAAATATTTAAAATTTTTTTTAATGAAAAAACCTCTGCGCCAAACGGATCAGACAGAGGTTGGTTCTTGAGTACTTGACTATTTCAAAAAGTCTCACACCTAAAAATATATAAACTAGAACAATGTTATAAACTAAAAACTGAAAATCAAAGCTATAGGTAGTTAACGTTTCGGAAGAGAATCTACTTCCGTTCTCAAAACTTTTTTGGCCGTCAACCTTGACAGTTCTTTATTTATGTATTTCCATAGTCACGTGACATTAAATTATATTTATCTTATTTTTACTTACTTCGTCTCTAAGGATTGGCAACCAACTAGTATTAGTAGTATTTTATTAAACGAGGATAGATGCGTTTCTAATTATTCAATAGATTTTTGTACTAGTTGGTTGCCCATCCTTAGAGACGAAGTAAGTAAAAATAACATAAATATAATTTAATGTCTCACGTGACTATGGAAATACATAAACAAAGAACTGTCATGGTTGACGGCCAAAAAAGTTTTGAGAACGGAAGTAGATTCTCTTCCGAAACGTTAACTACCTATATCTTTGATTTTCAGTTTTAAGTTTATAACATTGTTCTAGTTTATATATTTTTAGGTGTGAGACTTTTTGAAATAGTCAAGTACTCAAGAACCAACCTCTGTCTGATCCGTTTGGCGCAGAGGTTTTTTCATTAAAAAAATTTTTAAATATTTTTCAGTGGCAAAATACCCAATAAAAAGTAAGAAAATCTTACTAGCTTTATTTACTTATTTTTCATTATTTACCCTTATTTGCCGACCGACAGACAGAAATGATTGATTGAAACCAATTCAATGAGTTGCGTTTTCGGGTTAGAGCGAGTTAAACGAAAAAACGTTCTTTTCCTATTTTAATTTTTATTATTAATTTTTATTATTTACCCAATAGATGCTGTTAACGAGAGAAATAGTCCGTGAAAACGTTGTTATATAATTATTTATAGTAACTAAACTACTTCATAGATCATTATAAAATTCAATAGAGCTATTATAATCAGTGATCGGAATTTGGGTTTAATTCCGGTGGTGCACGTATACGAAATTTTACATCAAAATATTAAATGTAAGTTTGTTCTCTCTTACAAAATTAAATGTAATACGAACCTACCTTATGAGTATATGATGCATTTTGGCATAATAAATGTATGTACACATATTTCACAGATGAGTTGTTATAAATTCACACAGCACTTTCAAGTTTCAAACTTTATACTTTTACCGAGTGTTCATAGTTTAAATGTATACGGTAAGTATTTCTTCTAAATTTTCATGTGAGAGACGATTTCTTTTAACAGTAAATATCCACTCTAAGGTCGAAAATGATCTTTTACATTCCACAGAAGTGAGGGAAGCATATGTAAAGATGTTCATAGGCACCTGATCAAGGAAGGCATCTGGCTCTGTCACATTTTTTTTTTGCTAATGGCAAATACGACCGCCAAGTCCGGATTCCTTTGTAAAACTGCAACCCACTTTTTTTATATAACCTCACCAGTTGCATCCGAAATTTCATCAATTGTTTTTTTTTGAACAGCATCTAGTTTGTTAAATGTTTCTTCCAAGGACAAATTTGGACATTGAAGGTTTTCTGTAATTCTTGTTATTATTTTAAAACGTTCGAAAACATATTTTAAATCATTTTTAACATTTGGAATATTCATTAAATCCTTTGCATTCTTAATCGAAGTAGCATCTTCATTTAAGGTTTCTACAACTTCTTTTACTGAGTTGTTAACATGGTTGTAACATGCTACGTTTCTTCATGTTTCCCAACGTGTGATCAGTGGTTTTGGAGGAAGCGGCAAATTAGGACAGTCTTTATATTAGCAATAAGTTTGTAAATATTGTTAAACAATCTCGTACTTTTTCGCATACGTGGTGTAACAGATGCGCTAAACAAGTAACATGTAACACTTGTGGGTATTTCCTTTAAAAATTTTTTTCCAGGACTTACCACATGCGACACTGAATCACTAGTTGCCACGCCAATCTATGAGCTAAGTGCTCATGACAAGGTTGCTTTTGTCAATTAGCAAGACTCTCAGGGTCCTTTTTAGTTGGAGCATAAAATAAAAAATAAATAACTAAATATATATGGCAAAAATGATTTATATTGAACACACTCTACTATATATCAGATTCGAGTAAATAAACAAAAAAAAAACTTAATTAGATAATGAAATAAATAGTCATAAAAGACGCTTAATTTAAAGAAACATACTTATACCTAATATATAAGTATATAAAAGTATCACAGGTTTCTCCCCAAGTACATAGCTATGTCTTGTTTACAGTTAGTATTCTACTCTAATATTAATATTTAAATGAATTAAGTGAGGGTTAGAAATTTTATCGTGGACAAATATGTATGATATTACCAATAACAGAATGCTTAACAATCGCACGCAACTGACTGACCTTATCTTATCTTCTATATGCCCTTTTTTTAGAATGTTTAACTTCCTCGTGCTGTCTCTTACTCTACGACGTCAAACTCAAGATGACACCGGGACGTTTCTGGGATAGTCACTCTGCGACGACGCCTGCCCCCAAATACGCTTCCCAGTACGAACTGCGAGTCCTGAGGTAACAGCTTACGACAATGCTGTCCACTAGCACACTCTGCTAGGCCCTTAGAAGCGGTAGAATCAACATACCGGCACCATGCTGCACCATAAAAGTAAACTCCGTACAAGAACCCTAAAATGCGTTATAG
Source organism: Stenurella melanura (assembly GCA_963583905.1). NCBI lineage: Eukaryota > Metazoa > Arthropoda > Insecta > Coleoptera > Cerambycidae > Stenurella > Stenurella melanura. The sequence goes on from OY757309.1 coordinate 87,786,911, forward strand.
CCCCTTAAGTAAGAGAAACAAATATCAAGGTGAAAGTTTGCTTACCTCTCTCGAGGGTAATTATCAAATCACAAATAGAAAAATAGCACGCGAACCCACTGTTGGTATGTGGACTGTGGTAGATTATCCTGTCGACTGCAAAATTATAAACAATTGGTCAGAAAATACCAAATTTTAACGAAAAGGTACTACTCACGTGCGAGGATAATGGGCACACACTAAATCCCTTTAAAAAGGCACGATTTTCATTACACTAAACGAAGACTTCAGCTTCTTCACCAAAACAATGAGAATCTCTAAAATCACTGTTGAAAAATGAATGGATCCCCGTAGGATAATTCTAAATTAAATTTTTCATAACAACAGAAAATGTCGACCCTTATCACTCGACAGCCGGAAACAGATACCTTCTAGAAGGATACCTTTTAAATTTGACAGCACCCACCAATTAATTACTACCACGCCAGAACAAATACTAACACAACATTAATCGAAGAAAATAGGCCAACATCGGGGAAGGGATCCGGGGTTTTACTTCCAAAAATTAATAAAACGGATATATAAGGTCTCGGCGCTAATAGTAATAAAAATACGCTATCTGGGGCATTTCGTTACATTGCTTCATGTTATCTATGAGGTAAGATATAAACATTAAAGACAGCTTAGCGCGCGCGCCTATGACTCGCCTTGCTCGATAATTAGTGTAATTGATATTGATTATAGAAAGATAACAGCCAATAAACTCAAGTAATGTGTTTCACTGGTTGCTTAAATTGAGGGACAACATACAAAATATTTAACGTTCAAGCGAACCGTGACATAGTAAAAACAACGACTTTCTTTTAATTTTGTTCCGCCAAGTCTTGCCAAAGCCATTTTAAAGTGTTTTCGAAAATATTAAACACTGACTGGCCTTAACTGTTTCTAAAACCTTGGAAACCTGGCACTTGCCAGGACCATCAACATGTAATTTGGTAACTAATAAATTGGCAACTTTATTTCCCAAAAACTCTACCGTTTCGTCTATTGTAAACCAAAACCAACTATTTTGAAGGTCACTCATCATACCTTCCAGTTTCTTTTATATAATTCACTGAGAATTTCTTTACGAAGCAGGCTTTCACTTGGAACATGTTGCCCCATGCAATATTTGTTTACAAGATGTGTAAAATGAACGTTATTTACTACACTCCATAGAAGATTTACACACATTAACAAAAGAGCCAAATCAAATCAAAACCCTTCTTTTGAAATTCTCTTTTCCTTTTTTGTATTACACTCGTGTGTGAAACTATTTACACTTGTTTTTTTTTTTTTTTTTTTTTAATCAGTTATTTAACGTCGGCCTATTTCCGCTACCAAGGCCAATCACCGACGCCAGGAGACGAGCTACCCCCAACCTGGAAATTTTGCCGAACCTCTTCTCTATCGAAGAGTAGGGATCTTTTACTTGCCTAACATTTAATAGACAAGGGACCAACTGCTTTACATCCCCTCCGAAGGATGGTATATCCACTATGTAACCCCCGCCTAAAGTTACATACCTTCTACGCATGCGCTGATATACAAGCCGTTAGAAGATGGAGCGAGAACGCTGTGTTTCCCTGGAGAGGCTCACCCATCCAAGTACTAACCGCGCCCGACGTTGCTGCATTTGCGTATCGAAATACGAGTATATGCAGACGTCTCTACGCTCGCTCCATTTACACTTGTTAAAACAACATTTTTCTGTATACACCTTATTGTGACGTCACAAATATTACAAATTATTTTTTCGCCATCAAAATGTCGTTTTTAATCCATTTTTCGACCGTAATTTTCCTCGGACTAAAATGCGGCATATTGATAATAAGTCGTTCTTTCAGTAAACACAATTATAGACTGGGCCCTGGCTTGGGTCTAACCCATTCAATTTAAAGGCGAGTAAATAGTAAATTATGTTTGGCGTGTATTGCAAGCGTGTCGGCCACGTGTTGCAGGTGTGCATTGTTTACGCGCACTGTTTCTTTTACTTTAATAGCTGTTTTAGTCTAAATAGAGTATATAATTTATTTTACACCGAAAATAAAGGAAAATTTATGTATGTTTCAGTGAACTAAACATGTGTGCTTATTTATTTTATTATTTATTATATTTCAATAAATCCTTGTAACGACGCACCTGAAAATTAAACCCAAATCACTGACTATAATAGATGAAGCGATTAAAAATATTCCAGTGAATCCGTTGAAGATTGCGATCCATATGGAATTTCCATTCATACCGATCAGCTGACGGATACGTATGACAATTTGCAATAGCAATTTTAAAACTTAGTAAGAGTTCAAATAAATAAAAAATAGTACCATATTCTAGAGTAGAATGTTCCCTATTCAAAAGTTATAATTAAAATCCTTACCAACTGAACATGATTTTTAATTGAGAACAGAGCACATTCCGAGCAGATTCATCAATAGAAACAGTAAGTAACTGATTTTTAGTATTTTTGTAATTAATGTCGCTTCTTACCTTTCATTTTTTTAACGGACATTATCTAACTTCTTACCAGCAAGAACTATATCAAACTGCATTCTTTTTTCAGAACATAAAAATGAGCTTCCTACATAAAACAGGTAAGGAACAATTGCACAACGAAGTCCCGGCGAAACCGCAAAGAAATTATTTACATTCTAGTGGTCAAGTGCATTGCTAAGTTGACAGCCGATACTAATTAAGATTAATTACTGTTTTCTGTATTAATGACTTTTCAATGTTTTACTTAATTTACGCCACGTATGGGCAGATCTAAGGTTAACTAACGTTTTAATTACGTACAGTTATGCCGTCGAAGAAAAATGGCAGTAACGAAGGGTACTAATAGAATGTCAAAGGCAAACTCGCATAATATACTCAACACCGATGCGATGGCTGGGAATAATGAGGAATTTTAATTAATAAATCAAGATTATGAACAGGATCTATTATCCACTTAAGCATTAGTAATTAATGTCAAAAACATAAATAATAGTATCTGAATGTATCACTTACTTTTTTGTTTTATTTGTATTTTTGAAACACGAACTGCTACGTTTATGACATGATTATAAATATCAAGGGTACTACTCTTTCTGGAAACAACAGAAACATTTATTTTTATTTATTTTATTCACAAATTACCAGTGTGTACATCAAAAGGTAACTCGAGCTAAGATATAGTTAATTATCTTTATTCAAAGCCTCTATAATCACCCATGTGAACAAATGCGGTAACTGGGTATTTTTTAATAAGTAAGTATAGATCAATAAATGTAAGTAAGTAAATATCCAAGATCTGCGAACACGATTGGGAAAACGGACATAGAATAAACTGGGACTCGGCAAAAATTTTAACAAAAGAGGCAGATAGTAAAAAAAAGAAAAATTAAAGAATCCGCGATAATATTATTGAATGAGGATAGATGCGTGTCGAATTGTTCCGTAGATGTCTGTACAACTTGGTTGCCAATGTTAAAAGAAGAACTTCACAGATTTAACGTATAAAAACTAAAAAAACTGTTAACTATATCAACAGTTCTATGTAAATAGTAAGTATCTATGGATATTGAATATAACAAACATTCTTAGAGCTGTGTATTTATCATACACAGCAAAAGAGATTTTTCAAAAAAGCCTTGAAAAAGGAAACAGATTGTATTTCCGACACGTCGGCGAAATATTTAGTTTCAAGTGTTTACACTTATTTATGTTGTTTATTTAAAAAAAGCACCTCTAACTGATCCTTTGACGTAAAAGTCACAGGCGTAGATGTTATTTGCTAGTAATATACTGGTTAATTGTGACATTTTGTAGATTCCCCGAGCACCGCTTAAAAAAAAGAATACATGTGGCAGGAAGTCACAAAAAACTGAAGAAGAAAAAAATTAAGATAATGCCACAAATAACATTTAGACAATATCTAAAATTATATTATAAAAAAAAATGATGTTTGAAATGTCACTTATTTGGCATTGTTGGATTCAGCAGAAAATTATGCAGAATTCAAAAATGCAATAATATATAGGGTGTTCCATTTAAAAATTAAAACTTAGTGTCACTTCCGGCGAAACCGGAAATGAAAAATAATCGATTGTATGTCAAAAGGTGCCGCTTATTATGTATGTAGTATATCCTAAATTTCAATCAATTATCTTCAAAACTAAAGGAGGAAAGGGGGTATACCATGGATCCTGTTACACCCAGTATATTGTATAAGCTAGTTTGGATAAAGTACATATTTTTATTTTAAGAAAACTTTGCTGTTGTATGTTCCAAGACTATCTATTTAAAATATTTTACATTTATTTCGGCTTAGTAGCCGTTTACCAAAAGCACTGCAAAATAAATACTAAAATTAGAAGTCAGTTCTTATACCTAATGTTTAATTTAATCCCTAATACTCGAGGAATCTTGAGGCTGTAAGGCCTAAACTGATTATATAACTTAACGAAGAATTCTGAATACTTTATCTACTATAGCCGCATTTAAGAATTGTGGTTGGTCATTAGTGGTACACGTATTTCATTTAAATGTTTCGTTAATTTCAAATTGGTCAAAGGGGTTTAAATGTTTACCTTCACTTTCTGAATGAATGAAATTTATATTATATGTGTCTATCAAATTGTTATTTTCAATGCAATGTGCCAACATTCCTATATTTTTATTTGGTATTTAAAATTGATTTTTCATGTTCTTTCACTCTGTTGTTAATTCTTCTACCATACTGACCAATTGGAGTCAGCGTACAATCCTTACATTTAAATTCACATACACCAAATTTGTCTTTATTCTTGGAGGATATCTTTTCTATTAAGTACTATATGACTTAATTATTTTTCTGATAAAATCTCAGTGTCAGTGTCGAGAATCAAATCCGGAACTTCAGGATAAGAACCAGACGGGCTTGCCTCTCAAATATGCAGTAATATGTAAATATTTTGCATATATTTGTATTTTTCTGTACTTAAATCTTAAACCCTAGGAGCAGCAGCTGTATAACTATAGATTAAATAAAATATTACAGTTTACTGGTCTCTGGCGATCACGCCAGTATAAACGTATAAACGATATGGTCCAGTTTTTAAAAGGAAATTCCTCCAAGCGATTTTACATAAATTCGAAAGATATGCAAATTTTAAATCTAACAGATGAGCAGTCGGCAGTTCCAGCACCTTTCATTCGTCTCACAATAGCCTTATTAAATTCCCTTGATATTTTAAAATAAAGTTAAGTAATTTACGTAATATTAGCCGAGATCAAAGAAACACCCAGCATATTACATTTACGATATCTCTTACTTCATTAAAAAGTAAAAAAGATATTTGTTAATTTCAGTGGCGCTATGTAAAAGTCAATTTTGGCGTATTCGAGCAAAATGTTAGGTTAGGTTATTCTGTACAAGCTGTAGACAAACAATGAACTCGTACGATCTAAAATAAATATATTTCGAATGTAATGAAATTTAAAGTAAAACCGCTGCCTAAGGAATCACTACTTCCCCATCCAGATTTTTCGTCCAAGTCACTTTAAAGGAAATATCTTGACTAAATATGCACTATAGTATGTGGAAATTATTGGTCATAGAATTTTAGTAATAACTGGGGCAGATGTCATAGAAAAGTTTGAGCCGTTGGTTTCTACCATGTACGTTAAAAATGAAGTTTCTAGTTTACCCTACTTATTTTCCCCTATTCACAACCTACCACTTCCCACCCATTCAATGGAATCATCTCAATCAGATGTCATTACAATACATACGTGTATTAACTTTCAAGTGAATATCTCAGTTTTATGTTATCAATTCGATTAATAATGGAGTGGAGGTGGTGGGGTTTGAAAATCATTAGAAAGAAATCTGAGGCCTTGGTTTCTAGTATACAGCCAAATCCCAAATTTCTCTTACCCGCTTGATTTACTTATTTTCCCCTATTTACTCCTATTTAACCCCCAACGCTTCAACGGAATCATCTCAAAATATGATCTAGTTCCAGATGTCATTATAATACACAATATACACATGTCTACCAAATTTCAAATGAATATCTCAATTTTATTTTATCAACCCCTTTAATAATGGAGTAAGAGTGGTGGGGGGGTTGAAAAATATTATTAAAAAATCTGAGGCCTTGGCTTCTAGGATATACACCGAATTTGAAGTTTCTGTACTCTTACCAACTTTTTTATTTATTTTTCCCTATTTACCTCTACTTACCCCCCCACTCCATCGATGCAATCATGTCAGATATCATTATAATACATACGTGTATCAAATTTCAAGTGAAATCTAAATTTAATTTTATCAACTCTTTTAATAAGGGAGTGGGGGTGGTGGGGGGATGGAAAATATTATAAAAAACCTGAGGCCTTCGCTTCTAGTATATACACAAAATCCAAAATTTCTGTGCTCTTACCAGCTTGCTTTATTTATTTTCCCCTAGCTACCCCTATATAACCCCAACCCTTCAACGGAATCATCTCAAATTATAATCTAGTTCCAGATGTCCTTATAATACATACGTGTACCAAATTTCAAGTAAATATCTCAATTTTATTTTATCAACCCCTTTAATAATGGAGTAAGGGTATTGGGGGTTGAAAAATATTATAAAAAAATCTGAGACTTTGGCTTCTAGTACATACACCGAATTTCAAGTTTCTGTACTCTTACCAACTTGCTTTACTTATGTTTCCCTATTTACCCCTAAATAACCCCCAACCATTCAACGCAATCATCTCAAAATATGATCTAGTTCCAGATGTCGTTATAATACAGACGTGTACGAAATTTCAAGTGAATATCTCAATTTTATTTCATCAACCCCTTCAATAATGGAGTAGGAGTGGTGAGGGTTGAAAAATATTATAAAAAAATCGGTAAAGTTATTTACACAGAACTTCCCTCGTTATTTGTGCATGGCGGTCACTCTAAAAAGTTATTAATTACGAAATGACATTGAGAATACAGATCAGAATATAGTTATTGCTATTATTACAAAAAAACCTGATAACTTTTGGTAAAAAAAAATATACAGAGTGCTCATCCAACAGCAAAAGTTCAATACTAAATAACAGGTGCCAAATATGGAAGGCTTGCGCAAATACCTTTACAAATGTCCACCATGACTGAATTATTTCTTGGAATAGCATCTCAAATGGGATTATTCAATAGAAGTATATAATAGGTGCATATGCCAAATATTATTGCCATCTGTCACATTTTCAATTCCACATTCACGTAATGGAGTGGAAGTATAGTGGTGGTTAAAAAATATAAAAAATTTTCAAAACTTTTTTTTTGAATAGGTTTAGAATGTCACGAAACGCGAAAATTTTAAATTTGAGCAAAAAAAAAATTTTTCGCTCTATTCCAGTGTTAAATTTTTTTCCAAAATGGTGAAGGGATGTGGCAATTTTTTTTCCGAAATGGGTTTTAAATGTCATGAAACGTGGAAATTTTAAATTTGAAAAAAAAATATTTTGTCTATTCTATAATAGTGATAAATAGATTACCTAAACATGTTTTCAATTTTTTTTTTAAATTTTTCAAAAACATTTTTAAATTTGTTTGAATAATTTTAGAATGCCACGGAAACGTGGAAATTTTAAATCTGAACAAAGAAAAAAAAAATTCCATCTATTTTAGTGGTAAAATTTTTTTCGAAATTTTTTTAAAATTTTCATTTTTTTTTAAATAGATTTAGAGCGCTATGAAACGTGGAAAATTAAAATTTTAAGAAAAAAAAATTCCATCTATTTTAGTGGTAAAAATTTTTTCAAAAAGGTAAAAAAAATTTCAAACATTTTTTTCTTTTAAATAGGTTTAGAATGCCATGAAACCTGGAAATTTTAAATTTGAACAAAGGAAAAAAAGTTTTTAGTGGTAAAAATTTGTTCAAAAATGGTGAAAAAAATTTTCAAATTTTTTTTTTTCAGAAATAGGTTTAGCGTGTCATGAAACGTGGACATTTTAAATTTGAGCAAAAAAATTTTTTTTTCATCTTGGTAAAAATTTTTTCAAGAATGTTGGTGAAAAAAATTTTCCCGAAATAGGATTAGCGCGTCATGAAATGTGGAAATTTTAAATTTGAGCAAAAAAAATTTTCTTTCATCTTGGTAAAATTTTTTTCAATGTTGGTGAAAAAAATTTTCAAAAATTTTTTTTCCCGAAATAGGATTAGCGCGCCATGAAACGTGGAAATTTTTAATTTGAGCGAAAAAAAATTTTTTTCACTATTTATTCCGTTTAGACGGTCCACCCTGTATATTTTCCAGTGAAATTTCTACCATTTCTGCGCTGACAGTAGCGTCAACTTCCTACCAAATTTGACTGCTCTCCGTCAAGTAGTTTTTTAGTAAATGCACCAACAGACAGACAGACAGACAGACAGACAGACAGACAGACCGACAGACAGACAGACTGACGGAATTGAAAAACCTATATTTTCGTAATCTCCGTGATCTGAAACGTCAGAATCCGTAAAAATCTCGGAGGGTGATTTTTTCTCGAATACAATACTTCCCTTCGGTATGCGAGGGAAGTAAAAATCTGAATTCTTGGCTAGTACATACATCGAATTTCAAGTTTCTGTACTCTTACCAGCTTGCTTTACCTATTTTCCCCTCTTTACCCCTATTTAAACCCCAACCCTTCATCAGAATAATCCCAAAATATAAATCAGTTCCTGATGTCATTATAATATATACGCGTACCAAATTTCAAGTGAATACCTCAAGCCCTTTAATAATGTAGTGGGGGGGTGGTAGGGGATGAAAAATATTATAAAACATTTTTAGGTGTGGCTTGTAGTACATACACGGTGATTCTTTAAGGACGCCCCCCTCTTTGGGCCTTAATTTCGGCCTTATATAAAAAAATATTTCATTAACTATTTAATCATTTCGAAATGATTTTTTCTCATGAATCCAAAAATTTTATAGAAAAAAAAAATTAAACGTAAAATAAGAAAGTTATAGATTAAATTTATATTTTCTTAAATGGGACACCCTATATATTTTTAAATATTCTGATAGAGTATTTTTTTCTAGTTTCAAAATATATCACTTATATCTGCTATTTTTAACCGTTTTTGAGTTATTAATATTTAAAAGTCACATTGTTAGAATATAATTCATTAATTTTTGTGGGTAGGTCATGACTCAAAACAATAATTTGAATTTGATAATGTGATTTTTAAATATTAATAACTCAAAAACGGTTAAAAATAACATATATATGTGATATATTTTTGAAATCAGAAGAAAATACTCTATCAGAATATTCAAAATATATAGGGTGTACTATTTAAGAAAATATAAATTTAATCTAGAACTTTTTTATTTTACTTTCAATTTTTTTTTCTATAAAATTTGTGGATTCCCGAGAAAAAATCATTTCGAAATGATTAAATAGTTATTGAAATATTTTTTTATATAAGGTCCAAAGAGGGGGCGTCCTGAAAGAATCACCGTTTACATCAAATTTCAAGTTTCTGTACTCTTACCAGCTTGCTATACATATTTCCCCCATTTACCCCTATTTACCGCCAGCCCTTCACCGGATATCTTTAAAAAACAATCCAGTTTCAGATCTCGTTATAATATATACGTTTACATAATTTCAAGTCAATATATTAAACCGTCTCGGAGAAAACGTGCGGACAAAAAAAACTTACAGACAGACCGACAAACAGACCGACAGATAAACCGACAGACAGACAGATAGACCTACAGACAGACAGACAGACAGACGGAAATGCTTTTTCGCTCAAATTTAAAATCACGACGTTTCATGACATTCTAAACCTGTTTCAAGAAAAAAAAAATATTTTTTTTTACGATTACTATACTTCCAATCCACTACGTGGATGTGGAAGTAAAATTAATAAAGTATCAAGCTGCCTTCACTTGACAATAAAGTAAAGAAAAAAATTAATATCGGAGAGTTAGAAAATATTTTCTTGGAAATCCTGAAAACTATACAAACGTAGAAATGAATTTACATCTTACATTATACTCAGTGGTATTCAGTACCAGTATGAAAAGTATTCTAAAAATTTTAATCTAAATTTGCATATCAGCCTACGATTTAATTATGTATGGAAATATCTCAAGATATTAACATACGATATCATCTTATTTTAATTTCTCCAATAACTTAACCATAAAAACGAATATAGTTCAGGTGTGTTATAATCCAGTATTTAAAAAATTCTTGATTTGTGTAATATACCCATACAAGATTTCTGGAATGTCCGGAAAAAGTTGATATGTTAAACGTGAGATTTCTCAGAATAATAAAACTGAATCAGTTTATACTTTCGATTTAAAATTTCAATGAAATGGACGCGATACTAAATCAAGTTTTATTGGTTATTAAACCAATCTTCCTTCCTATTCCAAATTATGCAATTTGTTAGTTGTCTTTTGCTAATTACTATATATTACATAGTGTTTATAGTTATATTGTTGATCTATTTTAATTTTATCATTTGTAGGATCACAATTTGACTATAGTTTGTTAATACATAAATTATTTCAGTATGTTATAAGGTGCTTGTCATGAAATTAGATCATCATATCCATCAAGGATCGCATGCAACATGTAAGCTCAAGGCATAAATACGAAAATACCGTATGCAGTATTAATTTAGAATATTTGAATTTAGTGAGTGTAAATCATAACAATTATTTACATCGTTGTTATGAAACCAGCGGTTACATATGCCACGCCGGCATGGCGCAGCACGTCGGTCACAAAATTAAAATGCCGAAAAAAGTGATCAGATTCATATTAAATTTTTCACGATACACCTCATTAGACTTTTGTCATGATGTAACGCAAGTAACGGACTACATCAGAGTTATTTACCAAATCTAGAGATAAATTTCTTATAACAACAATAAACACAAATTACGATATCAAGCGCTACCTATATTCTGGGTATGTTCAAATAATCACACCCCTTTATTTCCGCAACTAAAAGATCTCTTATACACAATTTCTGATTGTATAACTTCTATTGTCTATTTCTTTCCATGGTGTTATTGTATGGAAATATTAGTTGCATCAAGAGTTCTCCAAAGTCATATTAATACACTTTTCCGTCCTGGTACTTTTTGTCGCTTGGATGTGACGTTTAATAAAAAACGAACGCTTGTAGACCTCTTGAGCTTTGGAGTGTTGGTATTCGAGTGTGTCGAAATTGCTGTGAAGAAAGTACTGTCACAAGAAACTGTACCTCTTTTGTTAGACCACATCTTGAATATACTTCAATGATACAGTGTTCAACGTTTAATGTAGGTATCTATAAAAAAAGCTGGAGAAGAATCAACACCGTTTCTTAAAATGTGCGTCTTTTTGTGAACGGCACTTATAGCCTATGTAATGAAGGCAGAAAGAGTGTAAATATCTCGTCCAGAGACGAGATTGCTTTCCTCCCCCATTTTTGAGGGTGCTGAACACAATGCATGTGGTGGGAAAAATTTTTAACCGCTGCAACTCCCTCAAATGCCAAAAACCACCCCTTTTATGGATCCCTTTATGTTTTCATATATAAACAGGTGGTATGGGGAGTGGGGAGTGATTTATCGACGGGCTATACTTGAAATGACACGGAAGGGTGTTATAAAGTAATTGAAATCCAGGCAGTTGCCTGGAGGAGGTTGAAAATCTCCCAAGTCGAGGGGTGGAAAATCTTTTTTTTTCAAATGATTCGGCGAAAATGGGGGAGGACGTATTGACGATCCAATTCATTTTACACCCCTTAGTAGGGTTGAAGCAACCCCCGAGGTCGCTGTCGCCTTCTTCCGTGAAAACTGAAGGGATGTGCACAGGAATACCGATCATGTGCTGAAAAACCTGTAAATCCTGGATAGCATGCTTTCTGGTAGGTGAGAGGTGACTTCTGCCCGTTTGAGGGATGAAGTTGGGTTGGAGCTAAAAAAAGTATCATATAGATTGTGCAACAATTAAATATCTACTTTTAAAATTCTATGTAATAGGTCTTACTGAAAACAAATAGAAATACAGATATATGATTGTCAAGTTAAATCAGAGGGTAGCTAGTCAATAAATAAGGATGAATCAATTTTACCGAAAATATGTTTGAATCCTCACCAAATTGAAAAAATGACCAAATCAGCCTAAATGCTGATGATAATGATAACTCGGTTGACGGGGCCTAAGTTTATTGATTATTTCCTTGACTAGTTTTTAATTAAAGCTATCGAATACAATATATCACTTTTACGGCGCGCGGCGTACTCATTTATACTTTCAGACGAACAGTTATAATAATAAATTATCATCTAACGGATATAGACTGAATCGGTTGGTATATGCAAATTATAAATGCATCAAATGAAACGTGTGTTTAATTCTTTCTCAAACGTGGCCAAAAAGATTAGCGAAGTTTATGATTAAAATTGAATTAATAAGTGAAGTGATGGGAACACTATTTTATTACTCCGAGAATATTTGTAATCGTAGCATGCTATGGTGCACCCATATATTTATCTTAATTCAGAAATTGTACATTACCTAACTGTGTTATTATTTAAAGTTATGACGCTAATGGGTTATACAATGTAGAAATGGGAATAAAGATTAAAGTAAGGTAAGTTATGTCATAATTCAGCTTTTAATTTGGGGGGTGATTTAGCACCTGGCGGAAAAATTTTAAGGGTAAAAGCGTTATTAAAATTATTGATACCATTAAAAAAATAGATTCTATTAGAAATGTACATTAGTTATGATATTAATGAACGCCATTTGGTTGGGCGACTATAATTTAATAAATAATGAAAGATAAAACCGTATGTGGCTTTATGTTAACAGTGTGTCTCCGCAAAAAAACTACTCAGGAGATTTGAATCCCAATAATACTGCCCTCCTCTGCTTTTTGTTTGGGTATATTTGAGTTACATTTTATGAGTTGGCTATAATTTCCACGTAGCATTGCTCATTTTGTAAAGAAAAGTGCTTCGATTTTTGGAGCAGTCTGTGAGAACGGGGTGTAGAGACGCAGATACAATTATGAGTTTTGTAATATATATTGAAAAACGGGAAAGATAGAGTGACTGAAATAAAACTCACCCGTCTGTGATGGGCAGGACACGTGGCGCGAACCGAAGAAAATAATTTGATAAAACGGGTTTTTACTGCTGAATCAGTGGGAAGTAGAAAAGAGGGCAGACCCAAGCGTAGGTGGACTGATAATGTATCGGTGGATGTCAAGAACATAGGTGCCCCAAATTGGAGAATCCAGTCGCAAAACAGGAGAGAATGGCGAGAGAAGTTATGGCCCTACAAAAGCTGTAGCAACAAGATGATGATGTCAGTGTTGTTTGGTATTGGTATTTTAGTTATACCTTCCAGACAAACATGTACCTAATCATGCAACATTTACGACAATGATTTAACGCTGATGTAATAATAGAAAAACCAAATCGTAGATGATGGGATGATGGGATTTCGCGTATCAACAAAATATTTTGACCACTGAGTATTCAATTTTAGACATTGTATTCCGTAGCATAATTAAGAAGCTGTAGTGCATATGGCACGATACTCAATTGTATCCCAACTATATCTAGAATGTTGAAGTTCTATTACCTGCAGATTATACATCACAGGTTTGATTTTGTTAGATTGTGAAACGAAACTAACTGATTTACAGCTGATGAATATATCAGACTAACAAAGTACAGATGAAGCTGTATTTATTTGGAACAAAATACCTATGTGAATTATAGATAAATAGTATTATTTATCTATAATTCACATGTCTGGGAACTTGATAATTTTTTGTTTTAAACGCCTTACTTATATTAACGTACTAGCGGATTGTAGCCAGCCATAGCTATTTCATCACTAGTAAGCACTGGGCAGCAGAGCCGATAAATTCGTTTGAGATAAAAGTGTATGGAATATTTGGGTAGCGACTATCAGTGATAGCTTAGTTGGATCGTTAATAATGCCAGATCTAATGAATGGTTTTCAACAGTTATTGCGGCAACAGCAGGTACCTATATAACTATGGAGTAGTAAGAATTGAAGTCAAGACTTTATTTACTTCTATAATTCACATTAGGTCAAGTTCTTCTCGTTAAACCGCTATCGGCTTTATTTAAACGAACTTTTACATTTCACTGATGCAACTTTGGACTTTATCAGATGCTCTATGCGATTTTATTTCAATTCCGTCGGCCAGATACACTCCTATATTAGTTTTTCCAAATGGAAACAGGTCGATACACTTTATATGCCGACTGTTGTCACTTACGCTTTATATCTGGTAGATGTATGTATGAAAGTAAGGACTGAGTACAGTGTCCTGTTTCAACTTTTGACAGTTTTGTTCTTGATTTTTAAAACAATCACGCTACGTTGCGCTGGTGAGAAGCAGTAAGTTCGAAACTCGTGCCTATAGTTGTTTTGAGGTTTTTTTGGAGATATGAGGCAATTATTCTTTTACAGCAATTAATATACCACACTAACTACCCAACAACCCAAAGGCACATTTTTCTAGACCTACGATTAATATTTTCTCACAAATTTTCAAATATATTGCTCAGTAAGAATAAGTTGTGTAATCACCTTTTAAGGTCAACAATCTGTGACTAACCCCATATTTCTCTATGATTACCCGCATTTTAGTCTCAATAATTTAAGCCGCTAATGAACATAGTCAGCTAAGCCGCAGTGTAAACATAATTAACATTTTTTTACAAACCTAAATCTATATTACCAACCTGCATGCCATATATAATCCTAAAGATTTTAATTGCAGGTTACTAATCACCGTTAATTATAGCGTATCTCCAACTAACTCTCAATAATTACTCTTTTAATACTGTGTCAGATTCGAAGTAATTTTTTAATTTTCCACCGGTCTAATTTGTTTCTAAGATGCAATAATTAATTTTTGTGTAAAAATGTGAAAGGAAGGTGTAATTTATATCCTTTTTTACCAAACGATAAACCCAGAAACCATAGACCAGAAAACTAGATGAAAAATGGATTTGTTACAAGCTCTTCACCAACTTATACAGCATATTCCAATATTAGGTGAATATGAAACCACTACCGATTTCTGATGCCAATAGGTATAAATCAATTTAGTTGAACTTAACTACACAGTGTGTCTCCGAATGGACCTAAAAATACTTATAATATTTCTTGTTTTAAGAGGAAGAGTCATTCTTCATAAAAAGTTTAACTTGAGAAGTCCTTATTGTCCGGGAGACCGAGTACAAGAGTGCTAACTTTCCGGCGAACTTTAACAATGTGTGAAATGGATTGTTCACACAGAACAATGAATGAACCCTCAGCTGGCTGGATGGCAGTGGGGATAGATGTAAAAGGGTTGAAAACATGTGAAAAAGAAATTGAGAAAAAAAAATTTCCGGCAAATGCTGAAACTTATATGAGGGGAATATTTTGTTATATAATGAAAGTAGATCATGGTCAGCTGGACGAGGGGTGGTGCATTGTGCGTCAGCTGTCCGAAAGAGTCCAAGAACATGAAAAATTAAAA
Organism: Stenurella melanura; assembly: GCA_963583905.1. Classification (NCBI taxonomy): domain Eukaryota; kingdom Metazoa; phylum Arthropoda; class Insecta; order Coleoptera; family Cerambycidae; genus Stenurella; species Stenurella melanura. The sequence goes on from OY757309.1 coordinate 87,802,462, forward strand.
ACCGTTCGGCGAACTTTGAATTTTGAGTATATGATAATATTTATGCTAAGATTGAGGATAAACGCAGTCAGCTGCATGTATGTTGGTGGAAAAGTCCTCAGCTGGTACAGTAGAGGTGCTGATCGTTGACTTGTCCGAGAGGTGTAGCGCGCAACAGCTTTATAGCGCCAGCTGACGACTTTTCCACCCACATACTTGCAGCCGACTGTGTTTATCGTTAATCTTAGTGTGAATATTATCATATACCCGAATTTGAAAGTTCACCGAATAGTTGTAATTAGAAATATCAATATTAATAAGTAAATGTTACAACGCATGCGTGCGGCATTCCCAACTTTTTTAAAAATTCAATTAAATATTCAATTTATTGTAAAAATACATTTTTCATGAAAACATAAATTTAGCATGTATTTCTTTCAGTAATTCAAAATACAATGTAGCATTAAATGGGTACGGAAAATAGATATGAATCCATAAGTTTTTGAAAAGGAACAAAACATAACACTTAATATACTTTGCTTTGAATCTTAATAATAAAGGAGAACTGAATAAGTATTTTTTACCCTATAAATTTTTATTACCATTACAAACGGATTCAAATATATTAAATTTGCGTTCTCATAAAAATGTATTTTTACAATAAATTGAATATTTAATCGAATTTATACAAAAAGTTGGGAATGCCGCACGCATGGTTTGTAACATTAACTTATCAATATCGATATTTATAATTACAACTATTCGGCGAACTTTGAAATTCATCTCAAGACTAACGATACCACAGTCGGCTGCAAATATGTGGGTGGAAAAGTCGAAGGCTAACGTTATAAAGCTGGTGTGTGCTGCCTCTCAGGCATGTCAACACTCAGCACCTATACTGTACCAGCTGACGACATTTCCACCCACACATATGCAACTGACTGCGTTTATCGTAAATCTTAGTATACATATTATCATATACCCAAATTTCAAAGTTCGCCTAATAGCTTTTAATTTTGTATGTCTTTAGACCCTTTGGATCGATCAGCTGACGCACAATCCACCACCACTCGCCCAGCTGACTATGTTCTATTTTCATTATATAAGATAATATTCCCCTCATATAAGTTGCAGCAATCGCGGGATAACTTTTTTTTCAATTTTTTACGTCTTCAACTCCTTCACATCCACCCCCACTGCTACCCAGCCAGCTGACAGTGCACTCGTTGTTCACTTATGTGTGAACAATCTATTTCGCACATTGTCAAAGTTCGCCGGATAGTCAGCACTTTTGTGCGTGGGCTCCTGAACTATTAGTCATAATCAGTATTTTGAAATAACGAAAAGGAGACGTGAAGTTGCTCCAAGTGTAAAGTATACATTCTTGAGAGGAGATAAAAATGCTTCGGGAAAAGATATTTCTAACGTAAATGAAGGTTCAGATATAAAATTTGAACTCTGTAATACATCAGTTTTCGTGTTTAGGTAGGAACTAATTAACTGACGGTTAATAAGGCCAGAATAACTATTAATTTATCTTATTCTTTAAAGCTCCTTGCCAGGACTATATTAAAATTGCATTGACCTAATCTGCTGCATTATGCGCTAACAGAATGCGTATTGACTACAAATATATAAACATAAATCTGAATGGAAACGCAAGAGTAAAAATACATGACTATACCGAGGACTTTCGGATAGAAAGAGAAATGGAACAGGGTGATATTTTTATCCCCAAAACTCACGATGCTTTTAGGATACATGTTCAAGAAAATCGATTTTGAAGACATCTATGTAAACATCGACAGCGAGAGACTAATTCGCGGACATAATTGTTGACCGTATTGACGAAACATAAGAAATATTACAGAGATTAGACAGTACTTTGAAGGAGTGGGTCTGAAGATTAATGCCAGCAAAACAGAATATCTCACTAATTTGCGCACAAATATCCCTGGGTGAACCATATAGAACAAGTAAGCTCATATAAATATTTACGCGACGAGATTTGTATAGGAAGGGCCTATTGCAAATTGCTCTCAACATTATCAAAAATTGGTGCATGGAGGAGGGCCTAAATGTCAACCCATGTAAAACAGTCATAGTACAATTCACCAAAAGAAAGAAGCTTACACTAAAGTCTCCAACGTTGAATGGCACACTAATTAATTTCTCCAGTGAAGTTAAATATCTAGGAGTAATCCTAGATCAAAAACTCACTTGTAAAGCACACCTAACAAGGGTAATCGGAAGAGCAACGATGGCATTCTGGACATGCCATAGGCTCTTCAGTAAAACCTGAGGACTAAAACCGAAAATGATCTACTGGTCATATTTAACGGTGATTAGACCTATTGTCACCTACGCATCGATGGTATGGTGGACAAAAACAAAATAAAAAACAGCACAAAACAGGTTGCAAAAACTGCAACGGTTAGCGTGTCTTGGAATTACAGGTGCAATACGCACCTGTCCAACAGCAGCAATGGAGGCGCTACTGGATCTGCCTCCCTTGCATTTCCATGTTAAAAGGGAGGCAGCTCTTGGCGCCTACAGGATACATTCTGGTAAGAAATTCAAACCAGGGGATCTGGTTGGTCATCTGACTGTCCTAAACGAAGTCCAGTTAGACTCAATGACCAAGCCCACAGACTCCACACCAAAAAGGTTCGACTTTGAGAGAACCTTTGAAGTGGTAATTCCTAGCCGCCAGGTATGGAGCTCTGGAGGTCCACAATGGGAAAAAGGATCACTCATCTGGTACACGGATGGATCCAAAACGGATGAGGGAGTAGGCGCCGGTGTATACGGCCCAAACTGCAGGCTGACAATAGCCTTGGGTCACACTCCCACCATCTTTCAGGCAGAAATATATGCCATAGATCTTTGTGCTCGACGGCACACGGGTATCAAGAATCTATATAGTCTCAGACACCCAGGCAGCACTCAAAGCTCTGAGTTCATTAACCTTTGAGTCACAAATTGCCTGGGAATGTCTACAAACAATAAAGCAACTGGCAATAAACAACAAGGTCAACTTGATGTGGGTGCCAGGGCATGAAGGAATAGAAGGGAATGAGATTGCGGACGACCTTGCAAGACAGGGTGCTAAATCGTCATTCATCGGACCAGAACCGTTTTGTGGGATAGCAAGAAGTAACACGGCGGAGGAAGAACATGGAAGGATGAACAAAAATCCTCCTACTGGAACTCAACTCCAGGACAAAAACAAGCAAAAAAGTTCATTGCTTATTCGCAAAAGAGAGCTAAAGAGCTACTTGAACTCAGCAAAAAGAAACTAAAACTACTAACAGGTCTTTTCACGGGTCACTGCGGAGACCACGACAAGATGCTTTTCGAAAGAGAACGCACACCAACAAGATGGGCGGTTGATATAAGAAGGATAGAGATGAACTGAATGAATTCGGCACGTGATCGCAAACGATGATGGACTACAGAAGGCCTATGTTCAGCAATGGACGCAATTGGGCTGATTAATGGTAACGATGATGATGACCGAATGATAGATTCTAATCTCGTTCGTTTGTATGGTGTGAGTGATCGGAACAACCATCATGCAACAAATTATGTCCCTTTACTATGTACATAACTATGTACCTTGCCATAGTTCCATTAAAAACGAAAGATCTCTGTTTATGACGAAACTGTAATTTTTTTTATTATTTATTTATTTCATTAGTTGTACAACTCCATAATCGTATCTATTCAATTAAACTCTTTCGTTGTGTGAAAGCAAAGAAACCTCAGATTATAGACAAAATATTATTGAGATGTTTGTTGTATGTGTGTAGAATATGGGTCTTTAATTAAATCCAGAATAAAAAAATATTGTGAAAACAACTATGGATTTCCAAGATGATATGCAGTATGCTGTCTCTTTTTGTGAGGGTATTTGCCATAGAGGTGACCATAAATCAATTCAAATTATTGTTATTGAAATTTTAATTCATATTGACGGGTATTGATATTGATGGAGTTTACAGAAAATTATAGATAATATCTTTGAATTTAAATATTTCCAAATGATTAGTAAATACATCAATTTTTTAAATAGGACAATGAATAGCGTTCACGTCAAATATTAAATAGAGGTTAAAATATTTTCACACAAATGTCCTAAAATACTAAAATGGTGAAAAAATATAGTAATAATACTTATCAATCTAGAAGCCATTTTCAGTTCGTAAAACTTTTTCATCTACTGATAATTTCGTTCACAGTACTTTGAGGGTGAATTACCTGAAACAAAAGAAGCATTTTATAAACTTGTAGTAAAAGTAATAATTAATAGCTAATAGTGTATTCCTCTGCCTCAATACACACATGCCTTTATTAGTACATGAAATTGTATATGGTTCAGAATACGGGTAAATAAATACTAACATTATATTATTATAAACGTATACTTTTTTCATAAGAGTGTAACGCTTTAGGAAAGAAGCAGTGCGCCTAACAAGTATCGGCAACAAATGGCATATTAGAGATGATGTGCAACAAAGAGAGGCCAAGTATCGTTTGCTCTAACATTGCAATAAAACATAGTTTATATAAAACAAGGCAGTTCACACGCCCCTGGTGCTCATCCCGTATTACGGATATTGCTCAATTTCAGTATATTCTACCTCGCCATTTTACAAATGTTTCGAAATAAGAATGTTAACAGTATAGTAGTAATAGTATTTAATAAATCTTGACAGTCGGCAACGCCTGACAGAAACTCTTAGTCGTTTCGTAATGGTTTTATTAAAAACACATTAACAATATTTTAAATTAAAATCGATATATTACTTAACTTAAAGTTTGTTCTAGAGACATACTGTATATTGCAGTTTCGTCCTGTTTTCGTGAGAATGAAGTTATCTTGTTTACAAGAAACGATCTACACTACACATATAAATACATATAAAGTACAAGAGGATGCTTCTAGAGGGCAGAGAAAATCAAAACGAAATATTTCTGTCAATCACCTCTACGAATACTTATTTTCATAAGAATAATAACCAAACTGCAACGAATTGCAAGCCTGGCAGCGTTAAGTATAAAAATCACATTTTTCCACAAAACGCTTTGTTTCGATTGCAGCAAACACCAGTCAAAAGATGAATTCTTAATTAAAAGAACTCTCGTGCCAGCAGTCCCAATTCACTTGCAGACTGCAGGTTCGAGCTACTGGCTCTCATCAGTGCATGATGGGCCCCAGATGACTAGCCTGACACGAGAGTTTAATTAGGAATAAATCTTTCAGCTGGTGTTTGTGGCAATCGAAACCTATTTCGTGGTAAAATGTGATTTTTATACTTAACGCGGCCAAGCTGGCAATTCGTTGGTTATTCTTATAAAAATAAGAATTCATCGAGGTAATTGACAGAAATATTTCGTTTCAATATTCTCTGCCCCCTAGGAACATTCTCTTGAACTATAAAATGCCTCAGAAGGTCAGAATTTTGTTTCGATTGCAGTGAACACTAATCGCCAGAAGAAGCTTCCTCTATTTCGTGGTATTAAAACTTCGAAATGTTCCCTTAAGTGCGAGAAAGTCTCAAGCTAGTCGTCTCGGACCCACCTTGCACTGATGAGAGCCATTAGCTCGAAACTGCAGTCTGCAAAAGGTCTGGGACGGCTGACATGAGAGTTTCTTGAATTAGGAATAAATCTTTCGACTGGTGTGTGTTGAAAACGAAACGATGCGTAAAATGTGATTTTGATACTTAACGCGGCCAGACTTGCAATTTGTTGCAATTGGTTATTATTCTTACGAAAACGGGAAATCATTTAATATACAGACTGTCTATTTTACGAGGGCCACACCAAATATCTCGCTTAATATCTATTGTAGAAGAATAAAGTTTTAGAAACAGTTATCCCATTTTTTGTGAGCTATATTTCAGTAAAAAGAAATTTGAAATCCATAGCCTACTTTATGAGATATATTACAAAAACCTGAAAAATAGGAAAACCACAAACGGTTATAGCTTCCTTATTTGAGAAGATACGAAAAAAGTTAAAGGAATGAAAGTTGACGGCAAAGACAATAAGAATAATAACGTGTAACAAAAAAATTGAAAAATGCAGTTGGCTTTGACATACGCTATTGTGCAAAAATGAAAAATACATATCTCAAAGTAGGCCATGACGCCATTAATTCCGTTATTTTTTTCTCATTCCAACGATATAAAACATGTCACAGAAATTTTAACCGATAGTGTCAATATTTAATATTTTACGAATACCACAATTCATATAATTGAATCGTAACAATCAGCTGTGCCATAATTAGTGAAAAACAATGTATACAGTTATTAATAAATTTGACAGATTGTCACTGTTGTATGTTGTATGTTGCGTTGTCGAGTTCTAAGACAAATTTTATATCAGTAATTATGGTGTACACCAATAATAACAAATTCGATATGATTAGCATTTATTGTTAGTGCAATTTTGACGCTGAGATGGCAGTCACGGTTTACGGAGATAGATTTCCAGATGCTCCGCAGCCAAATCGAACTATGTTTAGGAAGTTAGTTCAAAATCTAAAAACGCACGGTTCATTTTCAAAAAAAGTAGTAAGGCGAGCGCATGTTGCGGATAATGTAAGAAAAGTGAATAGAGTAATGAATTATGTTAACCAAAATGAGGAAACCTCTTTGAGACAAATTCAGAGAAACTGTCGCATAAAAAAAGACAGTGCAAGAAAAATATTGAAAAAAAACGGATTTCGATGCTACAAAATGAGGAAAGTTCAACATTTAAATGAGGGAGATAAGCCAAGGAGAGTAAGATTTTGTAGATGGTTATTAAATAAGAAAAGGAATGACGCGCTGATATGTAGCAAAATTCTTTGGTCGGACGAATCAAATTTTTCTAATAATGGATTTTTCAATAGAAATATGCATTAAAAGTGGACACGAGAAAATACACATTGGTGCAGAGAGACTGCTTTCCAAGAAAGATTTTCGACGAATGTTTGGTTGGGTCTTTTAGGGGCTAAAGTAATTGGACCTTATTTTTATGATGGCAAATTAACCGCTCGTAGATACCTTAATTTCCTGCAAAACGAATTTCAAGATTTTCTTTATGAATTAACAGTGGCAGAAAGATTAAATTATTCATATTTTCAACAAGATGGGGCTCCACCTCACACTGCTGTAATATGTACAAATTATTTAAATCAAGTTATGCCAGATAGCTGGATAGGCACCTATGGACCCATTCTATGGCCAGCTCGATCACCAGATATTACTCCCATGGATTTTTTCGTCTGGGGTTACATTAAAGACAAGGTATTTCAAACTGCCCCTGAAAATATTGAGGACATCAAAACCAGAATTCGAAACGCATGTGAGGCAATTACTCCTGAAATGCTCCAAAATGTAATGCGTGACGTGTCTCGTAGAGCACGTTTATGTGTCAGAATGCATGGTGCACAATTTGAGCATTTGTAGTTAGAAAAATAAATACACACAATTTCTTTTCAATATAGTAGTAGGTAGTACTGTTATACATAGTTTTTCGTTTTTTTCTTTGGATGTTCGTTTTGTACTTGTATTTTTATTTATGAGATATTTATTGGTTTGTATTAAATTGTAATAAATAATTACGGAATTATAATTATTATAAAGTGAATTTTTACTATTATGGCACAGCTGATTGTTACGATTCAATTATATGAATTGTGGTATTCGTAAAATATTAAATATTGACACCATCGGTTAAAATTTCTGTGACATATTTTATATAGTTGGAATGAGAAAAAAATAACGGAATTAATGGCGTCATGGCCTACTTTGAGATATGTATTTTTCATTTTTGCACAATAGCGTATGTCTAAGCCAACTGCATTTTTCGACTATTTTGTTACACGTTATTTTTCTTATTGCCTTTGCCGTCAACTTTCATTCCTTTAACTTTTTTCGTATCTCCTCAAATAAGGAAGCTATAACCGTTTGTGGTTTTCCTATTTTTCAGGTTTTTGTAATATATCTCATAAAGTAGGCTATGGATTTCAAATTTCTTTTTACTGAAATATAGCTCACAAAAAATGGGATAACTGTTTCTAAAACTTGATTCTTCTACAATAGATATTAAGCGAGATATTTGGTGTGGCCCTCGTAAAATAGATAGTCTGTATATACATGTACCTGGTGTCCAGTTAGCGTTCCCTCGAAAGATTGTGCAAAAGCGGCTAACTTTACAAAAAAACTTTCTTAAGAAAACTTTCAATGTTTCATCTCTACTACAACGTAAAATTATTTTCAATTATACAAGATGTCACAGAAACGAGTTACACAAGAAAGTATGATTTTTTCAAATGGAACACCCTGTATTTTTTCAGTGCCAATTAAGCCTCCAAGGATCCTGTATTACTCTTTAAAATATTCTGCCAATTGGATGCAGCGTTGCCAAGTTATGATTTTTTTCATGTGTTTTTTGGCAATTTACAAACATTTTTATGCCATATCTCCCCGATTTTTTAGTTGCTTTTTCTAAAAATGTAGAATGTTATTTAATAATGATGTATTTACTGAAAAATATTTTTGGAATTAATTATTATTGTACAGAATGTGTAAAAATTTGTTTATATTTCTTGATATTTAATTATTACTTTTCTCATTTTTTTTTTTAATGGAATGCCTACGGCAAGTGTACGGGAATTAAGTAGGTCTTTAGAGATCAGTAAATCTAGTCTATCCCTATGTCTTCGTAAAAATAAGTTTCACCCCTATCGAGTACAGCTACATCAAAAACTTTTGGACGTGGATTTAAATCGTAGATTAAATTTTTGCCAGTGGACTTAAAACCAAATTGGACAAAACTGAGGAATTTTTCAAATTTGTTTTACACGTATGAATCAACGTTTCACCGCAATGGGTTTGTGAATAGACACAATTTTCATTATTACGACAGAGAAAACCCTTATATTGTACAGAAAAATCATTACCAGCACAACTGGAGTTTAAATGTTTTGGGGAGGAATTGTACATGATTTGTTATTGGTCCTCACTTTTTTGAGGGAAATGTGATGGAGCAGAATTTTATGCAAAATACGTTTCCACAAATGATCGAGCACATCCCTGATTATATTACAAATAATACGTGGTTACATCTTGATGGTGCACCACGAAATTTTAGGAGAAATGTTCGTCAGGCCATTAGTAACCAGTTTCCTGAAATGTGGATAGGGAGAGGAGGTCTGATATTTTAATAAAGTGTTAAATTATATCTAATTTATTATTTTATTAAATTATGTTAGGTGCCATTGCATGGCCGCCTAGATCACCCGACCTGAGATCAATGGATTTTTTCCTGTCAGAAGTTTATAAAGTAGAACCAATGACTAGAGGAGATATAATGGAAAGGATTCATCAGTGTTTCAATCGTATACATGTTGATATGCTATACAATGTAAGACGTCCATTTACCAAGAGACTTCGATGTTGCGTGGGTCAAAATGGCGGACTTTTTGAGCAACTGTTAGGTTAGTTTCAATAACTTAAAAAAAAATCTCAAAAGCCATTCGTAATTATTAAAAGAAACTGTATGATATACAAATGTGAGAAATTGTATGCGTTATTAATCCGTGTAAAAAAAATTAAAGGCATTCCATTTCAAAAAATTGAGAAAAATTATAATTAAATATCAAGAAATATAAACAAATATTTTGGACATCCAGTACAATAATAATTTATTTCAAAATCATTTTTTAATAAATACGTCAATATTAAATAACATCCTACATTTTTAGGAAGTACAATTAATAAATCGTGGAGAAGTGGCACTCAGAAAAATGTTTGTAAATTGCCAAAAAAGACAGGAAAAAAATCATAATTTGGCAACGCTGCATCCGATTGACAAAATATTTTGGAGTGTAATACAGGATCCTTGGAGGTTTAACTGGCGCCAAAAAAATACAGGGTATTCTATTTAAAAAAATGAAAATTTCTTATGTAACTCGTTTTTGTGACACTTTGTATAATTGAAAATAATTTTACGTCGTAGTAGAGACGAAACATTAAGTTTTGTTAAGAAAGTTTTTTTGTAAAGTTAGCTGTTTTCGCACAATCTTCCGAGAGAACACTAACTGGACACCAAGTGTATGCCGGGTGTAAGAGGATCATGGTATAGCCCCCTTTTTTCCTTTAGTTTTGAAGATAATTGATTAAAATATAGGATATACTACATAGATAATAAGCGGCACTTTTTGACATCCAATTGAGTTTTTTTCACTTCCGATTTCGCCGGTAGTGATACTAACTTTCTATTTTTAAATAGAACACCCTATATATTATTGCATTTTTGAATTCTGCATAATTTTCTGAATCCAACGATGCCAAATAAGTGACATTTCAAACATCAATTTTTTTTTATGATATAATTTTTAGTTGTCCATTTAAGTGTGTCATGACGGTTCCGATTTATTCTAAATGACCCGTGTAATGCTACAAAAATCGAAATCCCGTTAAAAACACTAAATTACGTGATTTATGAACAAATATAATCCACCAAAATTGTTTTTGGGGCAAAACTCATTTTTTTCAAATTGAACCATATCGGTATCGTGGTACCATTTATTAGTACTATTAATAAGGAATTCATATGTCGTATTAAAACATGCGATAAATACAAACAAAATTACTGCTAAAAGAAAATAAGAAAATGCAATTTTATTCTAATTACCTTGTTACACAAGGTGGTTTTAGAATATAAAAAATTAACACAAAACATTGTTCAGTTGTTCAAAATGCTGTTCATTAACGTCAATGCACTTCTGAACTGGCATAATTGTTTCACGAAGAACGTTCGCCAATTGCTGGGCCGTTATGCTATTAATTGCTCGTCTTACTCGTAACTCCAGGTGTTCACGGGTTGTAACGGCGGCTGTAAAGACAATATTTTTTAAATGACCCCAAAAAAATAAATCAAGGGTTAACGCCCCTTGATCAGGTGACCTTGGAGGCCACTTCACAGGACTATTTGTCGAAATTACGTTTTCTCCGAATCTCCGTCGAAGGTAATCAATTACTATCCTTGAATTATGGGGAGGAGCGCCCTCTTGTTGGAAGTACATTCCCTGTCCTAAATCTAAAGGTAACTCATCTAAAATGTCCTCAATCTCAGTTTTCATGACTCTCAAGTATCTGGCACCAGTCAGAGAGGTCCTTCAAATATTATTGGACCAATGATTCTACTACCGTTTATTCCAAGCCAAACATTGAAACCGAACCGCACTTGAAAGTTACCCTCCCGTAATAAATTTTGATTTTCTTGTGACCGATATTTTGTATTTTGTCAGTTAAATAATCCCAAATTTGTAAATCTAGTTTGCACGTTATTATACAAAATCCAATTGCAATGTTCCATCCTACGATCGTAATCAAACCCTACTTGCCTTACAGAAACCGTCTTATCAGCTTCTATTCGAGCCAAAACATTAATTTCCATTCCTTCGTCAATAATGAAGTTTTCTTCGGGATCATTGTTGGGCTCTCTTCGGAATTGGTCTATCAGGATATCGTCGGCCATAGAGGTCCATTGCTGCATTTGCATTTTTTTTACTTTCCCCATAAATAATTAACATGTCCACTTTTTTATTTCTTGCATAAATTTGCGGCATTTTGAACACAATTAACGAGAATTTTAAACAATTTTTAAAGACACAATAAAAACACCGTTAAACCAGCAAATGTTTGACAGGCTAAATATTTCATTGTTTTCAAAGGCACCTTAGTTACTTTTTAACATTTAATTAGAACAAAATTGTATTTTCTTTTAGCTGTAATTTTGATTCTATTTATCGCACATTTTAATACGACATATGAATAAATTCCTTATTAGTAGTACTAATAAATGGTACCACGGTACCGATATGGTTCCATTTGAAAAAAATGAGTTTTGCCCCAAAAACCATTTTGGTAAATTTAGTTGCTCATAAATCACGTAATTTAATGTTTTTAACGGGATTTCGATTTTTGTAGCATTACACTGGTCACTTAGAATAAATCGGAACCGCCATGGCACACTTAAATGGAAAACTAAACATTATATTATAAAAAAAATGTCAATGTCATGTTTGAAATGTCACTTATTTGGCATCGTTGGATTCAGAATATTATGCAGAATCCAAAATGCAATAATATATAAGGTGCTCCATTTAAAAATCGAAAGTTAGTCTCACTTCCGGCGAAACCGGAAGTGAAAAGAAATAAATTGTGTGTCAAAAGGTGCCGCTTATTATGTATGTGGTATATGCTAAATTTCAACGAATCATCTTCAAAACTAAAGGAGAAAAGGGGGGTATACCGTGATCCTGTTACACCCGGTATACACAATTGCCTTTTACTATACTCCTAGCAAATACAAAACAAAGAGTATATTTTAATATTTGAATTCAATGTTATAAAACGAATTTATGTACACTAAAGGAATTTACTTCATATGGAACAGTTTTTTCAAGAAAATGTTCTGACTGTATTGTATTGGTGAACTTATTCAATACAAATTTCATATCTGCATTCATGATTCGATTACATGAACTTTGTTTTCGAGAAATAATTAAAAACTCAATCTAGAAAAATGGATTCAGTTACCATTACTGTTTAAGTATTATAAATGTTCTTTAATAATACATTCAAATTAAAATTGGAAAGGTTGCTTTTTAGACATAATTCTCTGAAACGAATTTTTAACAATTTTTTTTATTTATGAAAGCTCGAGTCGCATTATAATAATTCCCTGATTCACTTTCATCAAATAGGTAACATTACATATAATATATGCTTATTATAATGTATACTTTACACTTTCTCTTCGATATTTCCAATTTTTGTATCCATGAGTACAAAAGCACGTCCGTATAATAGGTCGTTCGATGATAACGATTGGTAACTCTAAATATATTTCAACGATGCAATATATGGTGAAGGCGATTAAAAGTCCAATTAAATAAATAATTTCCAAATTATTCCTTTTTTATTTGATTTTTATCATCTAGTATCAAATTGTTTTTTAATTAATCACCAAGATCTAGTAGCTACCGGTGAGCTGAAGTCATTAAAATAATCATTACAATACCATATCAATACATTAGAAAATATTTACCGGTACGGAAAAGGACTGATTCGTGACTTGATTCTAAAAGTGGTGATGGTGTCAGTAATTACTGAAGTTTGAAACAACATCTGAGATACTTTATTTATTACAGCCACTTTACACATTACAATCCGTTTACATAATAGATATTAAAGTGTTACAGTTCAAGGAACGATCGCTTAAAATAATAACTGATAAGATATCAGGACGAAACATAATGAAATCAACAACATAGTGGTACAAGAACCGTGTACCAGTATTACTTCCACGTCCACGTAGTGGAGGGGGAGTACTAATAGTAATCGTAAAGAAAAATTCAACTTTTTTTTTTTAAATAGGCTTGGAATATTTAAAAGTGAATTATTTTTTTGTTTGCTTATTATGTAATGAAACATATTCTTTATAGGACTTTACAAACAGCAGAAAAAAAACTATCTACGAGAAATCTTAGATAGTTTTTCTGCTGTTTGCAAAATCCTATAAAGAATATGTTTCATTAGGCTTGGAATGTCCTGAAACATCGAGATTTTAAATATGAGTGACAAGAAAATTTCTGTCTATCTGTCTGTCGGTTTGTCTATAACTTTTTTTTTTTTTTGTCCGCACGTTTTTCTCTAGAACGGTTTGAGATATTGACTTAAATTTTATACACATATGTACTATAACGAGATCTGGAACTGGGTTGTTTTTTTAAACTTATCCGGTGAAGAGTTGGGGAGTAAATAGGGGTAAATATGGGAACAAAATTAAAGCAAGCTGGTAAGACTACAAAAATTTGGTATTCGGTGTACATATTAGAAGTCAAGGCCTCAGATTTCTTATAATATTTTCCATCCCCCCACCACCCCCCACCGTTATTAAAGGCGTTGATAAAATAAAATTGAAATATTCACTTGAAATTTGATACACGTATATATTATAATGACACCTAGAACTAGACTATATTTTGAGATGATTCCGTTAAGGGTTGGGGATTAAATAGTGGTAAATACGGGAAAATAAGTAAAGCAAGCCGGTAAGAGAACAGAAACTTGGGTGTATATACTAGAAACCAAGTGATCAGATTTCTTTATAACATTTTTTAACCCCTCTACTTCATTATTAGAAGGGTTGATAAAATAAAATTGAGATTTTCACTTGAAATTTGGTACATATATGTATTATGACTACATCAGTAATTAGATTATATTTTGAGATGATTCCGTTGAGGGGTTGGGGGTTAAATATGGAAGAATGCGTAAAGCAAGCTGATAAGAGTACAGAAACTTGGAATTTGGCATATATACTAGAAGCAATGGCCTCAGACTTTTTTATAACATTTTTCAACCCCTTCACCTTCACTTCATTATTAAAGGGCTGTTAAAATTAAATTAAGATATTCACTTGAAATTTGGTACACGCATGTATGACAACGACGTCTGGAACTAAATTATATTGTAAGATGATTCCGTTGAAGGGGTGGGGGGGTAAGTAGAGGTAAATAGGGGAAAATAAGTAAAGTAAGCTGGTAAGAGTACAGAAACTTGAGATTCGGTGTATATACTAGAAGCCAAGGCCTCAGATTTCTTCATAATATTTCTCAACTCCCTCACCACCTCCACTCCAGTAATAAAGGGGTTGATAAAATAGAATTGAGATATTTACTTGGTACACGTATGTATTGTAATGACGTCTCATTGAGTTTATTTCATTGAATGGGTGGAGAGAGGGAAGGGTGTAGAAGAAAATACGTAGAGTAAGCTAATAAGAGTCCAGAAACTTAATTTTTGGCGTATATGCTAGAAACTTACGTCTCATTTTTTATGACGTCTGCTCGAGTATCTGCTCTAAAATTTTATGATCAGTTATTTCCACAACTAGAGTACAAATATAGTGAAGAAGTTTTCCTTTAAAGATACTGGATATGGAAGTAGTGATTTCTTAGGAAGAGGTTTTTTTAATGTTATGGTTGATAGCTCACTTACGTCATAGGATAGTGACGGGTTTGTAGTTAAAGAAAAACTGGGTATACCACTCTTTTTCCGGTACACCTCTGGCAGACCATTATACAAGGGTCGCTTCTCAATGTCGGCTTCTTCTCTATGAAAGAGTAGGGATCTTTTACCTAACATGTAATATACAAGGGACTGACTGCTTTACATCTCCAAATCCATTACATAAACCCCACCTTAAGTTACATAGCTTCTACGTATGGGCTGATATACAAGCCTTTAGAAGTGAACATTTCCCGAAATATTCACTAATCTAAATACTAACCGCATTAAAGCGTAGCTTAGCATTTCCCATCAAAATACGGGTATGGTCAAGACGCCTACCCTAGAGTACACGCTCACCCCTCTCAAACTGACGTTTGAGAATCTCCTTTCCAAGACATTATTAACCTGTACCGACAGAATTGGGGCAGAATTCTAATTTGCTTAAGCTATTTAATTATTTGAGTTATTTGAGTATATTTTATGTATTTATCCAAGTTGTGTATATTTAGTTAATTCACCGCCACACAAAAAAAAAGTTGTCTGAAATGTACATTCGATATATGGTTTCAGAAGTATTTTTTCCCGCTGAACACTAATCCGGTGTCAGAATTGCTCCATCACCTTTCAATCTTCAGCAAAGTGCTGAAGAATCTTCCGAAAAATTAAAACTTTGTGCTTATGAGCCGTGCTTTACGTGTGATACATGGTTTCGGAAGTATTTTTCCCGCCGAATACGAATCCGGTGTCAGAATTGCTCCATCACCCTTCAATTTTCAGCAAAATGCTGAAGAATCTTCCGAAAAATGAAGACTTTGTGCTTACGAACCATGCTTTACGTGTGACACATGGTTTCCGAAGTATTTTTCCCGCAGAACACGAATCCGGTATCAGAATTGCTACATCGCCCTTCAATCTTCAGCAAAATGCTGAAGAATCTTCCGAAAAATGAAGACTTTGTGCTTACGAGCTGTGCTATCAGGGGACTTAGCCGGTAAAATGGTGAGGTCCGTTGGCCACAGTCACCACGTGGAGGTGCCCCGAATACAGCTAAAGGCAAAACTATAGTGAGAGTACGGAAAATACCTAGATTTGTAAGCCAAATAAAGAACGAGAGGGTTCCGAAGTCTGTTGTTGGATCCGTATAACAGTTGGATCATATGAAGCCGCTACCGCAAACACCTATAAATACAGAAATACTTTAACATCTGTAGATTCTTCAGCATTTTGCTAAGGATTGAAGGGTGGTGGAGCAATTCTGATACTGGATTCATGTTCAGCGGAAAAAAATACTTCGGAAACCATGTATCACATGTAAGGCACGGGTCGTAAGCATAAAGTCTTCATTTTTTTCAAGATTCTTCAGAATTTTGCTGAAGATTGGAGGGTGATAGAGCAATTTTGACAAAGGATTCGGGTTCAGCGGGAAAAAATACTTCGGAAACCATGTATCACACGTAAAGTACGGCTCGCTAATACAAAGTCTTCATTTTTCTTAAGATTCTTCAGCATTTTGCTGAAGATTGAAGGGTGATGGAGCAATCTGATTTTCTTACGGATTCGTGTTCAGCGGGAAAAAATACTTTGGAAACCATATATTGCATGTACATTTCAGATAACTTTTTTTTTGTGTGGCAGTGTTATTTTTTATACTTTTCGTAAATGCAAGACGTAGAATATATTGCATTCAATCGTCACATTTCTAAAACCGGTAAAATCACTCGTAAAGAAGAAATTTTCATATGATTGTGTTGGTTATCGATTTCTGAACAACTTTCAAAATGTCCGTCCGTCTGTCTGTCTGTCTGCCATATGTCTGTGTCTCTCTCTCTGTCCGTCTGTCGGTTCGGAACGATAACTTAAGAACTAAAAGTCGGATTGTTGTGAAACTTACACAGTAAGTTATTGTTAGCTAGAAGAAGAGGCCTATTGTTTTTGAACCAAATCGATCAATAAATAAAAAGTCATTAATTATTTAAATTTATTAAATTTATATATTTATATTATATAATATTGTTACATTGCAAAACCGGCAATAGTCGCTATTCATATATCATACATCATCAACAGCAATAAATTTGTCACAAATGCGATAAGATTATGGACCAAGCTTTGGCGGCTTTCATTCATCTCGTAGTAAGACAACGCCGTCTCACTCGCTAAATCAAACTAACATTAATATGCTGTTCCCAAATATTTTTTTATTAACAAAAAAACGACGGAGAGTATTCTATAAAATTTGCAACAATTATATAAAAAGTGCAGTAAATCGGCGAAGAGTATAATGGTTAGCTTGTGTTGATAATATTCTAGATATTTACAAATTCACTGATAATTAACAATATGCAAGACTGTTCGACGGATATATATTATTATTCGTGAAGATCATACGATAATAAACAACACCTAATTGTTAAAAAAAATTATAGGTCACCTTATATAGTGAGGTCATGTTTTACCGCTATATCATCAAAATACATTTTATACTATAACACTACCTTAGCTAAAGTGCTCTTCGCTTATATAGTGTCCATAAAGCATTCATTAATATGTACTTGTAAATTGCAGTTAGTTGCGAAGTATAAGAGTTAAAAGAGATGTTACCGAAACGTTTCTAGCTTACACGATATGAAAATATACATACATTTTTCTTGTGGGTGTTAGGGTATTTGTCAATTTATTTGTTAAAAGGAAATAAAAACACAAAATTGGATAACTCTGTAGAATTAAGTTTCTTTCGTAACCACAAATTTGTTCTGATATTTTGAGCTAGAGGATCAGCCTACACTACTGATCGTTACATTATAAAATTGCTTGGTAGGGTCAATCTAAAAAAAATGGATTTTCGCAATTGAATTTAAAATAGAAACAATTTTCACGTGGGTTATAATGCCTGTTTTGAAATGAAAACAAAAATAAAAAATGAGAGTTTCCTATTAACAATAACATTTTCAAAAACATAATCAAATGCAAATGCAAATTCCCTACAATGTAAGAGTAATCTAAAATAGAATTGAGGAAATGAATATATTACTAGCAAAAATACTCGTAATTATTTCAAACTCTTACTAAAGACTCATCATAGATAAGTACAAAAACATATATCCTTCTAAACAAAATACTTTGCTGGCTACATGCCACGAACAACATTGAATTATAAGAAAGAAATATGCACATTACGTACAGATAACTGTCACAATAATGTTAGTTTTAATTTTAAATTATCCTGTTCAACAAAACCAAAAAACAACTAAAGACAAAAACACTTACCAAAAACTTTAAAAAGAAGTAGCACTGAAGAAGTATCCTTGTGTAGGATACAGAAACACGTGTCTGTGAAAGTTTTTAAAGTTTTTGGTAAGTGTTTTTGTCTTTAGTTGTTTTTTGGTTTTGTTGAACAGGATAATTTAAAATTAAAACTAACATTATTGTGACAGTTATCTGTACGTAATGTGCATATTTCTTTCTTATAATTCAATGTTGTTCGTGGCATGTAGCCAGCAAAGTATTTTGTTTAGAAGGATATATGTTTTTGTACTTATCTATGATGAGTCTTTAGTAAGAGTTTGAAATAATTACGAGTATTTTTGCTAGTAATATATTCATTTCCTCAATTCAATAACATTTTCATCTTCACACTAGTTAACTTAAGCGTTGCTTTAATTCATAATTAAGTTGGTTTTTTTAAATCATTCGATTAGATTAGATCAGAAGATCTGACCGATTGGGCCTGGACCACCACAACCTCTGTAGATCTATTGTGGTGCTCCTGTTCCCTTAGAGCTTCTTATCCAGCTTTTGCCCTGTGTTCAGACTTCATAGCCTTGATAAGAGCTCCTTGGTATGTAGCTATCAAGCCTTTGGTATTTCTTTGCCAAGTATTGGAATCTCAGTTTAGTTAGGCCTTCACAATGGCTCAATGTGTGGACTGAAATTCCGACGAAATACTTGGTCACCCGTCTAAGCGCCGGACCCGACCATCGTTGCTTAACCTCGATCAAGTGTCCGGAGATCAAGCCATTTAAAGCGTTTATTTAACATTAATACATTGTATGTTTTAAAACTTAAAGCTAGGTATCTCATGGTGTATATAAAATATAATATAAAACATAATTTATAATTTATAAAACACATAAATACAAAAAACGATGTGCGCCGATGATAAGACTGGGAACCTAGGTAAAGCTTATTATAATTGATAACTGCTATCGAACACTTCTTGTTAATTTATGTTTGTTACCTTTCATTTTTTTACCTCAGGTATAAAATCAAAGCCAAAAGCTTATAGTCCGGTGCAGGGCCGGCGACCATAGTGGTGCTCGCAGGCTCGAGCACCACACGTAAAACAAAGTGGTGGTGCTGAGCACCATATGCCTAGCAGTGACAACTAGAAATGTTTCTGGCAAAAACACAATCGTTCTCCATTATTATTAAACTTTTATTAGAATGTACAGTTTCGAAAATTTACCTCTCCTGTGTCTGCGTGAGCGTGTGGTGCCATTTAAAGTTGGCACAGTAGGATCATACAGAACGCGCCCATATGCGCTTATATTATTACCTACCAGCCCTGTTTATTAGTACCACGGTAAATAACAGCTATCGACAAACGCACGAATGAAGAAATTATTAGGTTAGTGTTAATATCTGAAAGGCCATAAAAATTTTTTTAATGATACATGAAAGATAGTATTTTTCTTAAAAACTCTACTAGATATTTAATTTTATATTTTGTTCCCATTAAGTCATGGTAGTCCGAAAAATATCTAACAATCATTGAAATTCTCCATTTTATGTAAAACAAAGTGAAGTTAGTTATCAACAAATATCTTAACTAAAGTATTGTTTACTTTAAATTACATATTTTTCTTTTCCACGGCTAAAGTTAAAAGCTTAGTCCGGTGGTAGAGGTGCGGAACGAAAATAACCTTTACATTTATGTAGGGAAATTAAAAAGCATAAATCTACTTAACGGAGATATCAATCGATAGAATACTGATGTTCACGATATTGAGTAAATATTGTTGAAGAAAGAAAAGTTGGTCGGGACTGTGTGTTATGTTATTGTGGGTCGAGTCATATGCGGGCGTAAGTTACTGTAACCGTCTACCGAAAAAGACGGGGTGTCGTTGGTGTATCAGTCTATGTGTGTATGTGCGTGTGGAGTCTTGGTGCGCTCTAACATTTGTCAGGTCCCTCATCAGGGCCGATAGTTGAATTTCATTTGTGTAAAACTCTTGCGATATTTCATCTATAAAGTTACGGATTCCGTCGCCCTGTGTAGTTTAGCTACCGGCGTGTACCGGTCTGATGCGTCTGTAAGTATCGTATAAGTTTGTTTTCCGTTGCTTGTATCCTCTGGCACTGTGTGGTGGAGATGTTGTTCCATACAGGACATGCGTAGGTCATCAGTGGCTTAAGGTGGCCATTCCCTAGAAAAACATCCGATAGGGAAATATTTATTATTTTTGGCCATAACTTTTTTTTCTTAGGACGTATATTTAAAAAAACTATGAGACTACCTAAGTAGAACCGTAACAAGACTACTACTATGAATTTTCACTCAATAATTTCAGTGGTTTACAAAATAGATTTAAATTTAAAAATTATGTTAAACTTCCTATTTTGTAGATTTAAATCTAACTATTTTGGAAACGACTGGTATTATTGAGTAAAAAATCATAGTAATAGTCTTGTTATGGTTTTACTTAGGTAGTCTTATAGTTATTTTAAATATAAGTACTAACAAAAAAAAGTTATGGTCAAAAATAATAAATAATCTCCCTATCGGATGTCTCTTTCTAGGGAATGGCCACCTTAAGCACAATCTTATAAAGCTTTAACTTATTTTTTATGGGCCGCCTACTTACAAGAGGGTACAGTTTGTTCAGCGCAGCGTACATTCTGTTTAATGTCTGGGTCAAATGGTAGGAAACCGGTGACCATATCTCGTCCTTTTTATTCATATTCTTAATTGGTTGATTGATTTGCCAGAGTATGGTGGGTATTGCTGCCAATTCCGGGCATTCGTGGAAGTTCATTCCAACACGCAGCTTGGTCGTCCGTCGAACACGCCCAACGGACGCGACGGCCAAACCGCATACCGGAACCAAATCTCGGATGTTTTATTTACCACCGGACCAGCTGCATACGCCGGGTTGGACATTGGACATGCTTATTGTCAGCAGCGAGAGCCGCATGACGCATGGGGTGGGACTATAGGATGGGAAGTGTAGATGTTTGAGAGATGCTGCTTTTAAGTTCCATGCTTCTAAGTTTCCACTTGTCATCATCGGCTGGGGTGTGGTGCAGTTGTTTGTGAGATGCTTCTTTTCAGTTTCCACGCTTCTTTTAAGTCTCCATCTATCGTCATCTCCTTAGTTTTCTGCTTCTTGTATCTCTGAATCTGGCAACTTTTATTTTTTGTTTTATTTTTGTATTTTTCCCCTTTTTTCCCTTTCTCTTTTTATTTATTAACCGCTCCACAAGTAAATATCCATCTACGGTGGAGTTGCTGGGAAGGGCACTATCTCGCGACAACAATTCTTTTTTTTACGTGTTATGAGAAAAGAGGCCCGAAGGGATAGTTTGCTCACCCTGTATGTCGTTTCCTTGAAACAAACGGTTTCAATTTTGGGCAGTTTTTCCATTTCAACACCTATATATTATGTTTATTACATACATATTATGTTTAATATCTTCTCAATTTTGATCTCCAATTCTTGTTTAAAATTTAATAAAGACATAAATAAGCCAATGCTAATGCTATATAAACAAAAACTTATCTGTTTCATTCACACATCTGGCGTTGCTTATTTTATATCACCCACTTCAAGAAGGGACGAATCCAGATATATATTTTACAGTCAAGCACTCAAGCAGTACACTTTTCTCGCGTTCTTTATATACACTATTTTGTGTTGCTTTATTCAACCAACATAATTTAATCAAATATCAACCATATGAAAGAGCCATACTCGCGGTAATTTATATCAATCAGTGCAGAATTGTTCACGCTTCAACTCAGTACAATTTCGGCGTTTTGTTGCCGCTTTAACCGGATTTATCTCGATATCCCATAGGAGACACGAAACATGCGTCTTTCGCCGAACTCGACACATTTTGAACCCCCCCTTTTATTCATATTCTTGTTGAAATTTTCTCGTGCTCTTTACTTATACAGGATAATCCCTAGATAATGGTCAATAGAATAATAGTTAATTTCTGACATTACAAAATTGCGGTATAGTAGAACTTACAGTCCAATAGTTGATATAAACACAGATAAGTGTTGAAGTTAACACTATATTTCAAATTTCCTCATATAGCTTTTCAAGTATCTCAAATAATTGGTATAAAAATTGGTGAACAGGATTTCTTAAGACGAAAAATTTATATCTGCTCCCATGTTTTGTATAAATCCTAGGCGACGTCACATAAGCAATATTTAAAATGTAAAAATACGCTTAGTTTTATTACCCGTAATGTTAAGTCATTTTTTATTAAGCTGTTCTCACCTCATTTTAGCGGGAAAAAAATGTACTTTTCATTAGCCTTAAAAATTGGCCACTTACGAAACAATCGCACTTTATGAATGGATCGCATAATATATTATAAGAAATATCAACGCAATAGGCGCCGATGGCAACAATGCTTTTGACAATTACTTACGGACCACCCCTTATTTTTCCCGTGATATAACTGTAAGTTTTCGGCACATGAGTTGTGTACTTATGATTCACTTAGATGGTAAATATTATACGAATAAAACATTAGATGTAAACACAAAGTATTTTCATTATATTGGGAATGTGTGAGTCTACGATATAGTCCGTAGCATAGCGTCGGAAAACGGATGCTATTTAATGCTTTAGCCCTAGTGAAACGCTGCAGGAGAGAGGGGCGAACAAGTCTTTCAAATACATGTTATATTGAGAATGTCAAAAAAGAAATTGGACAAATTTATTTTAGGATTTTAACTTGCTAGCATAACCAGAAGTCAGGTTATTGAAATAATGCAAAGATTTCATTAATATTTTTACATACAGTTCTTCTTTTAGTTCTCATAGATAATTTTTTTCCGCTGTTTGCATAATTTTATAAAGAATATGTTTCATTACTATAAGCAGACAAATAATAAATAATTCACTTTTAAACGTAATTTCTGCATATTTAAACTTTTAGCCGTCTTAAAAAATGCATCAAATATTATTTCGTGTTTGAAGTAATCACACTTTGTTAAAATAAAAGTTACCTGCGGTTGGTCATAGCGGCAAAATTCATGTTTTTAAAGAACAATGTTTAAAAAATACGGGTTCAATAGAGGGGTAGGGGTGATTGGCGTCATCCCCAATTACCACCTTAAGTTATGGGGAGGGCCAATTCACGAAAGTACAGCGTTGGATTGATATTTGCGCAAGGAATGAAACTTTAAGGATGGTTTTGGGACGATTTCTGGAGGTAGCAAAAAACTTCTTTGGGCCCCAGAATCGTTTTCAGCACCTTCGAAAGCGAAGGAAGGAGCTAGATTGGCCCAGAAACAGATACTTGTAATTTTCGAGCAAAATCCTGACTCCTGGCCTCCACAATTGATGTTATTTATATTATATTCTCATAATTCCTTCAAGTAACACTTTGTTATTTGAATGAGTTTGTTTTTATTAATATTGGAGTACTAACAAAATATTGAATTTTATTTTATACTTTCTAAACCTGTGCTAATTTTTATCAAAAACTGATACACAGAGTAAATTATTCTTTTGATTGTACTAAAGGAGTATAATCTTTGTACCAAATATGTACAATTGTACAACTGTTATTCTACCTCCCATTACATTATGTTCATTTAAATCTGGGACAG
Source organism: Stenurella melanura (assembly GCA_963583905.1). Lineage (NCBI taxonomy): Eukaryota > Metazoa > Arthropoda > Insecta > Coleoptera > Cerambycidae > Stenurella > Stenurella melanura. The sequence goes on from OY757309.1 coordinate 87,826,378, forward strand.
CCTGTATATCTTTTATATGATGTGTACCGTTACTTTGCATGTGAGATGCATCTAATAAAATCAAATAAAAAAATGTAATATGGAGCATTTCACTTTTTATGGTTTCCTTATTTTAATTTGAGATTTCCGGTTATAAACAAAATTAATAGTTCTATGAAAGATTTATTATATTTTGTAACCTGAATTCATTTTAAATAATTGCCCTATTTTATTACATGGTAGCAATTTTCTCTTCAGGAATGTTTAGCTCAATATGGAATTTGAATCTTTTAATCCAAATTAAATTACGCAACAAAATTATCATAATCATATTCGTTCTGAAATATATGACAAACACTGTTGTTTATTTGTACTAGAAAAACGTTATTTACATATTGAAAAGACGATTTACTTCATTTAAAGACACGGTAGAATCTCATTTTTGATGTTTTTAAAAAATTTTATTTATCTTCACCTGTTAGTTTATTGTCAAATCTTACAATCAAAACTTCGACAAGTTCAAATTAAGCTTTGTAATTTTGCACACGTATACGTTCGGCGTCAAAGCAATATAGTATACCTAATATCGTCCTAAATCCAATATGGTGGACGTCCCAAGATGGCGAATCACCTTTTTCTTCACAACCCCTTTGATATGGATATCAAATGAAAAGGTTTGACGAGTAAAATGCGATAAACTATATATATTTAATATCTATATATATAATTAATAAATTAAGTAAGTAAATTTAGAAATTAGTTAATAAAGTTATTAAAATAAATTAGTATAGCTTGGCTTTCTAAAGTGTCTGAGCTTGTGACTGCTAGTTTATTTTCTTTTTTTAACCTGGTTTCTTACGCTTGAAATTGTCCACTGCGCCCAAAAGTTTATTATTTATTTACACTTTCCAAGATAGTTCAATAAACAATTGAAAGGGTCTTGGGTATAGGTCGGTTCGTTTCCGTCGACGATCAAACTAGGGTACACTGAACTCGATTATTTTATTTTTGGTACTATTAAAAAGCAATTTTCAATTATTTATTCGGAATACACTTTGTTCCTTCATTACGACACTTCACGTTAGTCAGAATTTTTTTTACCTATCCATTACTCAAATTTTATCGAGTTTAACGGTGTTTTAACCGAATCTTTTGGGTTTTCCTCAGGAGCGTCCAGCGGCATGTCTAACCTCGATCTTAGTCAACCCGAGAGCCGGGTTTTGTCTGTCTGTTGGTTGTCTGTAAAACAAGTAAAAACTAAAAAATGAAAATAAAATTATATAAAGAAATATTTAAAAAAAGCTTTTATTTAAAAATTAAACTAAAAGGTAACAAATATTTTTTTTTAATTCATACATGTAGAAACCAAAAGCTTTGGACACAGTCATACAACACTATTGCACAGTTAATTTGTTCAGCTGACCGGCCCCAAAACTTTTGGTTTCCATATGTATCAATAAAAAAAAATATTTTTACTTTTTAATCCATCTTTTTTTTTTAAAGCTTTCTTAATGTTTTTTTTATAATCTTATTGTAGTAAGAAACGAGTAGAGTTACAGTCGGATCTGGCTGATTACAGATGCCTATTTGATTAACATTTTGATCAAGTTCTCAAGTCATTTTTAACATATCGAGTTCCATTTTGTTTTTGAGGTTTTGCTAACTAGTACTGACATAGAAAATAGTAAGATCATCTGCAAAGGAGATAATAATTCGATTAGTGTTTTGGGTAAATATATTGTTTAGATATAATATAAATAATATTTGTCCTAAAAGAGCTCATTGCGGAACGCCATAGCTTTCTCACTGTTACTTATGTCCCTCTCGATTTTATATATTGTCTTTGCTCTTCTAAATGGAACTTAATAAGGTCGAAAATCTTTCAATATATTTGAGTTTTGCTAACAACTGGGTATTCATACTGTCTCAAAAGCTTTAGCTAGGTCTAGTAAGATGCATAGTGAGGTCTTCTTCAAAGCTTAAATATGTTACGCCAGCAAGTACGGGAATTGATTTTTTACTTAATTCCGGAGTTGTCTATATGATCTTAATTAAAATAATTTAAATATTTTACTAGTCCTACCTTAGTGATTCTCTCGAAATTTGAAATCGGAGAGGTGGCTTTCGACTTTGATTTCGACTCCATTTGTTTAGAGAATTGTTACTCTTGCTTTACAATGTTTATTACTTAACTTACCATCAATGAAATGTTCGCTTTAAACAATAAACGTATGTCTTGAATAAATTCATTGTATTCTAAATTAAAAATTATTGTAATTTTGACGAATTTTTAAAACATGTTTTCAGTGGAAAAATGAAACAATAGTATTTTTTATATTACTATGCAGGGTGTTGAATCATGAGAGGGACATAGCTTAATAAGGAGTGGAGAACGCCAGTGGTAATCAGAGCCTCCCATTGAAATTTCTCACTTCACTACAAGGTTACAGGGTGTTTGTAATTTTTGGCAAAAACTACTTTTTGTCATTTGGCAGGGAATGGAATAATGGAGTCATATTTGGTGCAGCTAATGCAGTAACGATCCTTCAGAAGTACATGTAAGACATGTAAATAAATCCAGGTCCGGAATCAGTAAAATTTGCTTTTCTCCTTTACCTCTAAAAACATGACCATGTATATATTTTTTTGAAAACTCTATACGATATTCGAAAAGAACACAAAATGATAAGCAAATTGGCCCAGTTCACTTTTTGGTTACAGTTTTGTGGTTATTTAAATACGGTATTAAATGTACAAGCATATGGATTTCAGAACGATAATAAATCAAAGTCACTTGAAACAAATAATTTTGTAACTAAAATTTGCAAAAATTATTTTGAGCTTGGGTAATTCCTAATTCCGGCACGTTTTAAAGATTAATTTTAGTAAAAAGTGGTGTAGCCCTAATAAGTAATCGAGTACAAATAAAGAAAATATTTCATCAATCATAGTAGGCTTATTCAAAGTGAGAGATAATAAAGCTATTTAGGCCTAAGCAACAAGTTACTTTAATCAACAAAATCAGCAATAATTCATAGTTAATGAAAATTGTAAGGCAGAACAAATTAAAATCCCGAAATTAATAAAATGATTTCCGTTCAGGTAACAATAGACAACAAACCAATAACTAAATGTGTTTAAAAATAAAACATAATTTACATTGAGGTACATTTTCAAAGTGACCTCCCTCAGCTTCTGTGCATTTCCTTGCGCGTTTTCTTAGGACACCAATTGCTCGACGTATCCTGGCCGGATTATTTTGTATTTCGTCCCATTTCGTTTGTAACGATGCGCTGGGTTAATTGTTGTCTACTATAAATTTCCACGCTATAAACTTCATTTTTAAGTGGCCCAATAAAAAGTAATCGCAAGGATTACAATCAGGTGACCATGGTGGCCATTCATGTGGACCCCCGCGATCAATCCATCTATTAGGATACTAATTATTTAAGTATTCTCTTACTTGAATGCTAAAATGTGGTGGGGCCCCATCACGCTGACACAACATGCTTCTAATACGGATATTTTCTAATATATTCGGTCAAATTTTTCGAAGAAAATTACAGTAATTATGACCATTTAAAAAAATGTGGCCCTATCAAATGAGTATTTACAAGCTCCGCCCAAACATTTAAAGAAAACCTTCTTGCGAATGGGGTTGGAGAGTCGCATGTGGGTTTTCCTGTGCCCATTCATTATTATTTCTTGAGTTGTTTACTCCATCCTTCGTAAATTGTGCCTCTTCCGTAAACATGGTTCTATAAATGACCGGGCGATGGTTAGACAACCAACAACAAAATGCCAGGCGGTGGATGTCGTCGCTTTGTTCAAGACGCTTTACCTGCTGGATAGGATGTGGGTGATAACGTCACAATTTAATGTACTTCACGACTTAAATGCGGCTTATTGACAAATTAAATTACAAACCATTAATTATTCAACTGTTTAGGCGATTTATTTTTTTTATTTGTCATTTTGAATAAGCTTACTAGGATTGATTAAATAGTTATACCCGGTTACATATCAGGGTTATATTTTTTACTAAAATTGATCTTTAAAACGGGTTAGAATTAGGATTCACCCAGAGCCTCATGAAATTTTTGAAAATTTTAATTACAGAATTATTGATTTCACATGAGTTTCATTTAATATCGTTCTGAAATCCATATTCTTCTACATTTAACACCGTATTTACATATCCTCAAAGGTGTAACAAAAAGATGAACTAAGTCATTTTGCCTATTTCCTTTGTGTTCTTTTCGAATATCGTATAGAAATTTCAAAAAAATATATACAGGGTCATGTCTTTTAGAGGTAAAGAAGAAACGTAAATTTTGGTGACTAGACCTGGCTTCTTTTTCCTGTCATACATGTACTTCTGAAGGATCGTTACTTTATTAGCTGAAACAAGTATAAATCCATTATTCCATTCCCTGTTAAAGTAATGACAAAAAGTAGTTTTTGCCAAAAATTACAAAACACCCTGTAACTTCGTAGTGAAGGCCCAATGAGAAATATCTATGGAAGACTCTGATTACCACTGGTGTTCTCTACCTCCTGTTAAGCTTTGTTCCTCTCATGTATAGTGGTGTAAAACAGTAGCATTTTACTCGATTTCTGGGTTCCTTAAGTTCAGAAACGAGAAGATATTTTAAAATCTAGTTTTAGCATGCTTGTACCGTTTTTTTCTTGCAAGAGGTTGACATCATTATACATATGTACGTCTAATGATGTAACAATACTTTAATTGTAGTTACAATATGCAATGTAATTTTTTTATATTAAAAATAATGTTATATTTATCTAAAATCAAAGTGGTGGCTAGGGTAACGTGACCATTCGCACAAAATAATGTTATATTTACAAGTAACTAACGCTGTATGCTTCATCTAATTCGTTTTATTTGCATAGGTATTACGCCTTTAGGAAATGCACCGACAAAACGTATCATAATGTTAACAGGCTCTAAAAGAAATAATTGACATATCTCGGCCAGAGACGCAAATTAAAATGATTATTGTTATTATTTTCTCCAAAATTAGTTATGATTTTGTTTCCTCCCATTATGCACGTATTATTTAGCGTTCGAAACCTGTAATTTTTTAATTTACTGGACGGCATAATAACTATTCTTATTCCTATTTATTAATTTAAAAACGCTGTGTAATTTTAGACATGGCATCCCAAAGTTCATGTTTCCTATGTCTTACCTTTTCTGTCTAACAAAAGTTACACGGTCTCACAATGTGTTTGGTTGATGCCAACTACGCCTAAGACTTACGTTAAGAATTTTAGGAACACGATTTAAGCACAGGCATATAGCTAATCTGTTGGGAAATTAATGTCTCATTTTACATGTATAATTTAAGCAAAAACATGATCAAAGAAGAAAGAAGCAGTTTTAAATAGAGACGAAACTGACTCAAATGATTAACTGACTTTCATAGACAATATACAAAGTATACAATATAAAGATTATACATTTTTCAGAATATTTGTTTTATAAATGCATACCGGACTTGGCGATTTTAATTGATATCAAATATTTTTGGAGAGATCGCATTTTTTCATTTTATGTTTTTGTAGAGAGAAATTATATTTCTTGGGCAGAGTGTACTTGGCGTATTTTTTACAGAAAATTTGCTTTTGTGGGCATCTCATTCTTTTTGTAACTCTTGTTTAACAGAAGTTATTACATAGGACTACAGCTGTTATTTTTTTATTATTCACGAAAATGTAAGACATCACTAAGCAAACAATAATTTGTTTGTAACCTTTTTTAAGCGTATGTTACAATTGTGGTAATATACAGGGTGTCATTAATTTCATGTCATTAAAAAAACTGGTGGTAGGGAACGACAAAACAAACAAAAAAACCTTATATAACATGGGGTCTAAAGCTTACAGTTTTGGAGAAAAAAATAAACAAACATTTTCAAAATACTTAATAACATAGTTTGAGAACTGCTGGCATATTGGGGTAAGATTTATTGCCTCGCGTCTTGTCGCACATAATACTCTGACATTCATGCAAAAGCATGCAGACAAAGCAGTTTAAAGCGACCGACAGAGGACACCGCCATGTTTCTTGCTTCTTCGCGGCCAAATTAACTTATTACGTGTGCTATACTCTCCCTTGTAACATTCTCAAGTAATAATTTCAGTTTATGTCCTTACTTGGTACACGACGTAGACATGACGCGACCTACCCTTTCCTTGGTGTTATCTGTTGTCTTTGAATTTTGTGCCATTTATGTTAAGATTTATTTTATGGACTTATCGTTCAAGTCGTTAGTACTTGGTTACGTAAGACACCATTTCTCGTTCGTGCTTTTTGGATTTTGGACCAAGTGTTTCTTTTTGTTTTCTTTATTGATAATGTTAATTCACAGTTTAGTATTTTAAAACGCAAATTTTGGACATTATGGGAGATTACAGTTATCCAGAGCTCGCAGATATGCACTTGGTGTATGGAGAAAGTGGTGGAAATGCAGCTAGTAGAATGACTTCCGAACCTTTATAATTATTGCACAGGACACATTCGACGGCTTTCAACTCTTTATTGTGGTTTTTATTGCACTTAAATATATGTTTAATCAAATTAGAATTATTGTTGTAATTTTTCAAACACTGATAACAAACATAGTTTTGTTGCATTGACTTTCGATTGCTTTAAATGTTGGTAACATGTCGTTTTAAGTTTATGTTCTTGGTAAATAACTTATTACCTACATGTATTACACACAAGCTTAACTAATGTATTACTATTATTCGCTATTAGATATATTTCAATCACTTATAGACTCTAGTATGAATGTATGCTTGCTCCAACCATCAATGATGAGAGCCGAGGATAATGAGACAAATCGCATATTTGAATAAGGAAATAAAATCCTAGACTTTAGGGCGCAAGAGGCGTAGCTTCATGTTATTATGGACGTATTATAGTTAATGTACTTAATATAATTAATTCTGATCTTAATTGATAGAGAATTATCGATTTATATAATGTAACTAAGCACATTCATAGTCAAATCCGTGTATTTGTTGAGAAATTTCAATGCAAAAATTAAGCTGTAGTGGGGGTAGATGTTATTCCTGTAAAGACACACGGTTGCTAGGTTATTAGTGAGTGCAGAGGATATATCTATTATTTATGTTTACAGTGTGATACTTGGTGCGAGATACCACCGTGTCTCTTGATGCTACTTTAGTCCAGTTAAAATATTTAGTAAACATTTACCAGAAAAGAGAAGTTACAGTTACCGTTTAACATGGCCAACTGCGGACAGCAATTTAATTTCATTTTACTCGAGTACGGCACAATTCGCTTTTACATAGTGTCATTGAAATTAAGTACACAGCCAACATATTTTTTTACTCCTACTTCTGGATGGCTTGGAACCTTCGCCGTAACGGTGCCTCTGAAGAAGCTTCCACAAACACCAACACTCTTAAACACAACACTTGAATACCAAAACTTGATACACGTTTTGCTAATCACATTGGCATCATTAGAAGATGATTAAACCGAATTTATATTGTTAAAATATATATTGTCAGTCGGCAATGTTCGACTGCAAATAACATGCTTTAACCAATTATATAGTCAATAAATTGAAACATATATCGACGAATAAATGATTCATATAGAAGTCTTTATCTATTTGGTTGATTAAATGAATTAGGCAGAAATAGAGCCATTAATAAAAACGAGAATTTTGTTAATTTTTTTTGTTATTTGGCAAATTTCACAATATTTCCAAAAAATCAGTCACTAAACGGCATAGGTCTAATTTACAATTTCTCCATGTTTCCCAATTCTGAAACTCAAAGCACCTGTCAAATGTGACGATCACTGAAGAGCGGCAGGCAAAGTTCAACCTCTTCGCTAATATCTATAATTAACTCTTTTCTTTTGTTTATGAAATGTCCCTCATTAGCCACATAGTTGAGCATCCACTTGCTGCATAAATACCTTTAATAACTAGTAATGGTATGCTGTAACGCCAACTTCTTATTAAATCATATCAGATGATATTGTGGCAGGTTTCTGGTACTTTGCGGAAACTGTTATCGGATTGGAGTTGTGGTTTATGGTAAGAGCAAATTACATACCCTAGTAATGATTGGATATTATCCAGGTTGCAGTAATGATGATAAACTAGATATACTTCTTGAATGACGATGATCCACTTTCAAATTACATAAAGACTGAAATTATTGTTTGAGGCTTTATATCTGAGCGGTGTTGTGAAGTCTATTACATGCATCTCTTCTGAAAGCAACTATGATTACTTGGATTTACTTAAATCGTTGGAAATAAAACCATTAATAACTTAAACCATGTAGCTCAGTGCTGCCATATACATGAATGGCGTCCGTGTACATGAAGCTGCCATAGGTTCCTGTTGTCAAAAATAAGTTGATTTAAGTAAATTTACCTATATTCACAATGCCTCGTTTAGCCGCTAAAGTTCACCAAAATGTTACTGAATATCCAAGCCATATTGAACAGTTTTTGATAAAGAACAGTGATTACAAGTTTCTTTTTACTAGATTCCATTATTTTGGTTTTGTTATGAAATAAATTATTCTAGAATAAGACAAACTAAATAGTATACTCTTCGCCGATTTATTGCACTTTTTATATAATTGTTGCACATTCAATAGTGTACTCTTTACATTTAATCGTAAATACAAAAAGATTAATGAATTCGGCCAAAGCTTGGTCACTAATCTTATTGCATTTGTGACAAATTTACTACCGTTGATAAGCTGATATATGATATATGAATTCGGACTATTGCCGGTTTATCAATGTAACATTATTTAATATAAATATATAAATTTAGAGAATTTAAATAATTAATACATTATTTATTTATTGATAGATTATGTTAAAATCAATATGGTTCTTCCTCTAGCTAACACTAAATTAGTGTCCAAGTTTCAATACAATCGTGCTTACAAGAAACATGACGGACGGACAGACCGACGGACAGACAGACAGACGAACAGACAGATGAACATTTTGAAAGTTGTTCAAAATTCGGTCACCAACACAGTGATATGACATTTTTTTCTCTACGAGCCATATTACCGGTTTTAGAAATGTCCCGATCGAATGCAATATACTCTTCGTTTTGTATTTGCGAAGAAGATAATAATCAATACACTGGATTGAGTATGTGGTAGGTTCCTTGTGAAACATCTTTAGAATAATTATTTTCAGAAAAGGGAAAAAAAGGGATATCAACGCATTGCATTGAAAATAATCATTTTATCGACATAGAGAATATTAATTTAATCCATTCAGAGAGAAATGGAAAACGCTTAAGCCTCCTTGAACAATTATAAATAAAAAAATTCCTTAAAAGCAGCACTTGTACCACCAATGACCAACTAAATTTCATAAACACTCCTATAATAGACAAGGTTTTAAGAATAGCCCATTGAATTATATTCCGAGTAGGTAGATACTTAGTTTTATTACTTGAAATCCCCGTAATTTCACATGTTTGGGTATTATTGCATTTATTTTTAGAACAACCGCCCGCATAGCTTTAGTATTCATCTGCAACGCTCTTGAGAAAGCAAGCCGAAACATATGTAGAGTGTATAAAAACACAGTTTTTATTTGAAACATCAAAAAGAATTGTTTTTCCCTTTTCTAAAAATGATAATAATTAAGATGGTGGTTTGAATTGAAAATACGCTATGATGTTATAAAAAGAAAATTAATTAATCCAGAACTATTAGAAATATTTTTTACATAAAGGAATTTGTGCAAACTGTTCATCTTTACGATAAAAAATTTATTGACTCTATAGTATAGCCAGAAATATAGGCAGATTTGTTTAAAGGCTTCTTCGCACTTCTGTTAATGCAATTACTTCGATTACAATGCCATAACGTGCTGAATTTCAATAATATCATGTAGATGTCTTCAAAGTCATTTGGGGTTTTCGGGGTCGCTGTTCACCAATCTGAAGTCCAATTTGGGAAATTCAAAATGGCGGGCCGGAAATCGGGCCATTTCCCATGTGAAATGAGAATGGACATCTTGGCCTTAAAAGTCTGTACTCGGGGGGTTTTCAGGGTTACTGATTACGAATGCGAGGCCTGATTTGGTAAATTCAAAATGGCGGACTGGAAACAGGAAAAATTCGTATTTTTTTTGTTCTTGGACTGAAAATGAGTACTCGGAGGTTTTTGAGGTCGCTGATTACGGATCAGAGGTTCAATTTACGAAAATCAAAATAGCGGACCGAAAGAACAGTCAATCTCTCCGGAAAATCTTGCATTTTTTACTTTTTTGGGCTGAAAGTATGAAGAATACGAGTATTTCCTAAAAAATATACAACTTCCGGTCCACCATTTTGAATTCGTTATCAGCGATAACGAGAACCCACGAGTTCTCACTTTCAGCTCAAAAAAGAAAATAATACGAGTTTTCCGGAGAAACGGGCTGTTAATTCCGGTCCGGCATTTTCTATTTCGTAAATTAGACCTTTGATTCGTGATCAGCGACCTGAGAAATCCCCGCGCACTCATTTTCAGTCCAAAAACGATAAAGATGCGAGTTTTTCTTGATAAATTGACTCTACTTCCGGTCCACCATTTTGAATTTACCAAATCAGACCTCGGATTCGTAATCAGCAACCTCAAAAAACCCCTAGCACAGATTTTCAAGGCCAAGATGGCCATTCTCATTTCTTATGGAAAATGGCCCGATTTCCGGTCCGCCATTTTGAATTTCCCAAATTGGACTTCAGATTGGTGATCAGCGACCTCAAAAACCTCGAGTAACTATTTTCGTCTAATTCTACGGCATATTGTGTATGATAACAAATGTTTCAATAAATTAAATTAAATTGGCCATTAATATTGGTCAATTATTGGCCCAAAATTTAAACCAAACATTTCCGCCGAGAAACAAAAGGTACTGATTTTTCTAAATGCCTTTCTGAACTCTTTGCAACAAAAATGAAGTCAATTAACCCTGTACCTTTTTTTGAGGTAAAATGCCAAAATGACGCGACTATACGTAAATTTGATTTTTATACAAAGTGCAGCGAAAAAAGTGGAACACATTTTGCAACGTTTAATTATCATGAAATTAAGATTGTTTCCTTTATCATAATGTAGTCAATTTTCTTGCAAAAATAATGACTATTTTTAACTATGATTACAACTCACACAGGCCATGTGTTTTCATCAATTGTTCTTATTATTTTTGCATACCAAGTAGTCTCAATTTTTTTCTGAAATTATGGCAATTTTCAAATTTCTCAGATTTTTTATTATTCGCATTATCCGCGTATTCACAGGAACCGTCTAACTCACTGGAAAATATGAAAAAGACCTCTGATAGAAGAAATGGACGAGGATAGATTTTATTTATTATGTAGTTTAGTCACTCTTATAACAAAAGTATATTCCCTCTTGTCATGGCATTTCATCTTCTTTTAACCACAACTTTATTCAGATCTATAAATCACTTTGATGTCTACCAAAATCTCGTTAACTTTGTCAAATAGTAAAAATTAAAAATTGTATATTATTCGAAATTTACCGCTTACACCAATGTATGGTAAAAATGTCCTTTTTGGCCCGACAAAATTCGAAGAAACTATCTACGGCTCATAAACATGTGTACACCATTGACATGATAAATTTATTTCCATCCATGATTAGTAATTAAATATGTACATATTTATTAATTTCCAAGTTTAGTTGGATAGGTACATTTTTCAGTAGATTTCCTTCACTTAATCTCCAATAGCAGTTGTTTCACATTAATTGTCTATTTAAATAATCGAGCGTCCTTATCAACAACGTCAAAAACAGCATGTATGCAATAAATAATCCCAGCAATAAACAATTTATCATTACTAAAGCTGAAAGCATTATTGGTACAGACATATTATAGATGATGGCGTGAAATCCATAAATTAGTGAAGATTATATGGAGGAGCTTTGAAAATGATGGACATTTTGTAAGGTATGTATGGGATCAAGGTGAATGAAATGAAAACTAGGAAAATAGTTCGAGGCTGAAGATAAAAAAAGTTTAACTCATATATGTACAGGGTGGACAACTAAGAATGGAGGTCGGCCATATCTCAGAATCCAAGCATCGCACAAGTTTAGGGAAAAAATTACCTTAAGTAAAGTGGTCATGAGAAATCGCTGGAAAATATTTAACAGCCATAGCAGAATAGAAAATCAGGCTTTTCTCAGTATTTTGCTCAATTATGTGGCATTGAAAATACACGCATCGCAATTCTAGGACAATTTTGAATATATTTTGTTTTCCATTTTTTTTGTATCTTCAAGAATAAAGTGGTGGGGAGATGCCAAAAATACATTTTTTCAAATGTTGATTACTCCGATTAGCCTTAACGGAATTTAACAAACTTGGTCTCATTGGAAAGTGCTTTTCTTAGTCTATCGAGTGCACTTTGCTCTGTTTCCATTTGATTATTACCGTCGCCGCTAGAAGGCGTTATTTGACATGACAACAAATATCGCGCTTTTTCTTAAAAATTTTAAATGGGATGGTATGTTTATTTTTACACGGTAAAATAGAGAATTTAAAGCTTCAGATGTCAGTGATAACTGCAATTCGATAACTTTTCTCTAACGGAAGATATTAACAAACAAAGTTGAAATTATGAATTATTATCAGATCTTTACGACGGGATTTACAAATTAGCTGTTGAAAACAAGTAAGCTGTGAAACTGACACAATGAAGAAACAACATATATCAAACATATTGAGTAGAATATATATTACATAATATAAAAATTAGTAATTATTAACAGACAACAATTCTAATAATAATAACAATATATTTATGTAGACAGTTATGAAAAGACTAATAACACAGGCACATAAAAAAAAGTCCTGATACAGAAAGGCGAAGTACCTTCTGGTACGTTTTTCGGTGTGCTAAAAACGAATCTCAGGTCAGAACTGACCCATCACCCTTAGATGTCATCCCAGCACACCCTAGCACCAAATGGTCAAATGTTCACATCATATAAAAATTCAAAATAAATGTCTCATTCTACGTTTTTCAGTGTGCTAAGAACGAATCTGAGGTTATAATTTACCCATCACCCTTAGATTTCGCCCCAGCACACCCTAGCACCCTCCCAAATGGTAAAATTTTTACATCATATAAGAGTATAAAAAATTATAAAATAAGTATCTCATTCTACGTTTTTCAATGTAATTTAATAGGTTTAATTTTGCTATATCTCCCCCCTCCCCTTCACCATATGGTTATATTTTGACCCCTGTAACGTTGTACGAGTTTTAGGATATGACAATTTCCATGCGATGAAATCAGGCAACAGAATCATTCCTAGAAAAAAATGCTTCTATATTAAAACACATATAAATAAATTTAAAACGCTTGGAAGGTATACTGTATTATCGCTGTCAATATGTAGGTAATTACCTACGGTCACATATTGACAGCGATAATACTAATAATAATAATATCTTCCAAGCATTTTAAATTTATTTATATGTGTTTTAATATAGAAGCATTTTTTTCTAGGAATGATTCTGTTGCCTGATTTCCTCGCATGGAAATGAAAAATTGTCATATCCTAGTACTGGTACAACGTTACAAGGGTCAAAATATAACCATATGATGAAGGGGGGTGGGGAGATATAGCAAAATTAAAACTATTAAATTACATTGAAAAACGTAGAATGAGATACTTATTTTGAATTTCTATATGATGATGTAAAAATTTGACCATTTGGGAGGGTGCTAGGGGGTTCTGGGGCGAATACTAAGGGTCATGGGTAAATCATGACCCCAGATTCGTTCTTAGCACACCGAAAAACGTAGAATGAGATATTTATTTTCAATTTTTATATAAACTAATATTTTCACCCTTTGGGGGGGTTCTGGGGGTTCTGGGGGTTCTGGGGGGTGCTGGGGCGAAATCTAAGGGTGCTGGGTAACTTATGACCTCAGATTCGTTCTTAGTGCACCGAAATACGTATAATGAGATATTTATTTTGAATTTTTATATAAACTAACAATTTCACTCTTTGGGGGGTTCTGGGGAGTTCTGGGGGGTTCTGGGGGGTGCTGGGGCGAAATCTAAGGGTGATGGGTAAATTATGACCTCAGATTAGTTCTTAGCACACCGAAAAGCGTAGAACGAGATATTTATTTTGAATTTTTATATGATGTGAAAATTTGACCATTTGGGGGGGTGCTAGAGTGTGCTGGGCTGAAATCTAAGGGTGATGGGTCAGTTCTGACCTGAAATTCGTTCTTAGCACACCGAAAAACTGTATCAGGACTTTTTTTGTGTGTGTCTGTGTAATAGTTTAAAATAAAGTAATATTGAAAACCTACTTAAGGCATCTGTCAGTGTTTAAAAATGTAGGATAATCTGGTAAACGGCGCAAATGTTCAATGCCCTACTTGGATACCACCTACTTCGAAATTATTCATTTTTGAATGATAAAACTCAATCTTTGTAGACTTCAAGATACAGAGTACCATATTTATTTATCCTAGTAGTAACAGTATAAGCCGGCATGTGGCTCTGCAGTTGCAGCCATAGCCCTACGAATAGCCGCTAGTGGTATATTACTCAAACAACATTTCTCTGAGTGTATTACAGCATATTACTGTCACTTCGAGGTCACGGAAATCGAATTCTCCGATATCGAAGTATACTTCCTCTGTCTATTGTGATATTATGCTTTGGTTAAAAGTTATAATTATAATGAAACATATTCTTTATAGGATTTTGCAAACAGCAGAAAAAACTCTCTATGAAAACTATAAAGAAAAACTGTCTGTAAAAATATTAATGAAATCTTTGCATTCTTTCGATAACCTGCATGCTGGTTATACTACCAAATAAAGTCCTAAAATGAATTGGTTTATATCTCTTTATTTGACAATTCTCATTATAACACTAGTATCCACCTAGTCCCCTTCGGCCATGGAGTTTAAACTAGTATCTACAATCTGCATAACCCCCTACGGGATTTGTAAAAAATGAGAACAAAGGCCTAAAATGAATCTATTTACCCATCTTGTATAAAAAACTTTTCATATTAATGGATTACATTTTCATGAAATCTATCATTCTGTTTCTTGGAAGTGCCTTTGAAACGTTTTTCGTCCTTATTCTGGAGCTCATCAGAAAGACATAAAGCCACTCATAAAGATGTTTCATGCAAAACCAAGACAATTTCCATGAATAAGTAAGTATGAAGCAATTATATTCGACATCTTACGGTCAGGAATCGTATTTGAATGTATGTGTTTTAGATATGATACTTTCACTCTAGACTTCTGTGACATAATCATTACAAAAGATGACATAAGCCACAAGAGCAGTTTTTAACTTCATCATTATTTTTGATAGTTTTTGATATCATGGTATAAAGTTAATGCCAATTATCAAAACCCTTGTAGGAGTTTCCTGGTAACTCGCTCCTTCGGCACGTAATTCATGGAGTAAATGTCACCGTTAAGTACGCGTGGAAGGGCCCTGTTATATCTGAGTATCTAAAGAGGCAGCTGATGGCCAGACAAGGCATTAACAAATTAAATTTGCATCGCTTAATTCCATAAAATTATACACTGCAAGGTACTTATTAGTTCGTACCATTTCTGGTGTCTGTATAAAGTTATCATTATTTCAGTCCACATCGCAGTGACTAGAGAAGCGTTAAAATAGGTGATATTGAATCTGGAATAGTCAGTTAAGTTGATTACGACCAGTTAATCACGACCATTTGTTCCGCATGCAAATTATGTGCTGTTGATAAATGATACGGTGTAAAATAGAGGAGTATGAATTATTGAACGACTATTATAAACACGTGAATTAATGTGATAGCAACAACTCTATTACATGCCAGTCAGTTAGCAGGCGTCAATGTGGATTATGACTTATCAGGACCGTAATAAAAATATATATCATATTTTTTTGATGCGAGTAAATAAAATAAATACCTAACAACTCTTTTAAGGATCGATGGTCTAGGTTTTAATGCTGATGGTAAATGTTGACGAATAGACCAATAGGTGAAAAGCAAATATTTTTTTTTTCATAATTATTTTAAAATGTTTTCTTTGCACGTATTGGTCTATGCCCGTTAACCTTTACCATGAGAATTAATACCATGAAATAAAAAAAAATATCTTGGTGAAAAATATATACCTACGATCGATTTATAACAAATTTATAACAACCCTTATATACTAGGCGAGTCTGCCTGGGGGAAAATAGAGGTAATTTTACAAATTTCGTATACTATTTGAGTTAGCAACGAATTTTTATAGGAAAAATTCCGCTGAACAAAATTTTCTTATGAAAAATTTCCTAAACCGCGAGCTTCGTGGTCAAATAATTGTTTAAACGTTTTTTTTTTGTTTTTATTTAATAAAATGAAAACAGTTTGAAGGATCCAAAAAAATCTTGATTCAATCGAAAGATATTTTCCTACTTAAATTCCAGAGATGATCCTCTTATTAATGTTCGTTACCTTAAATGGCTAATTTTCCTGTACTAATACTGGGGTTGAAGAAAAGCATAGGATGATTCCACTTACTCCCATGTATAAAGCGCTTGGATCAAGCAGAGCGGCTGCATTACTTGGATTCCATACAATATCGGGTTCAGATACGACCGGCACATTTTACAAAAAGGTAAATGAGATCTATTGGACGGATCAAGAAGTTTTAGCAGCACTCAGATGCCTTCAGAATGAGAACGTTATAAGTGATAAAAATATTTCTGCACTAGAGAAATTTGTATGTCAAGTATTCTGTCCTAGACTAAGGTCACATGCGCCGAAACACTCCGATGGCAGTTGTTCTCGAAGAAACAGATTACTAATGACTTGCTACCACCTACAAAGGCATCACTAATTCCATACTTGAAGCGAGCCAATTACCAAGCACTTGTATGGAGTGTAATTTGAGTTATCTAAACCTAACTTCTCCTGCAACTTACGGATGAAATTATTTTGAGAACAATAAGTATAGAAAACTATTCTTTTTTCTATCAATACACATTTTAAGTTATATCTTATGTTTCAATTATTCATCAATCTTGACCGGAAATATTTAGTATTACCAAGTGTGCATGCAAAAAAGGATGTTCACCTTCCTGCAAGTGCTACTCGAATGAGTTTGTTTGTACCAAATTATGTGCATGTGAGGGTGATAACTGGTTTAACAATGATAGGTTCCAAGCGGATGATGATGGCGATGAAGATTGAAATGATATCATTGTTTTTATCACGTTTTGTAGCCTTAACTTACTTCATTTAACTATCTTTTTCTTGTATTTATTTCTTTACTTGGCCTCTGTCTTTTTTTGCAAATAATGGTCTTATTTAAAATGTCATGATCGTTCAATTATTATTTCCACTACAATCAATTAAAATTAGGACAACTTCAACTCAATAAAAATATGTGAATACTTCATCAAAATGGAAGATCTGTTTTTCTAATATTTGTCTATAAAAATAAAGGTTATATGAGAAATACATTTTTAATTAATTTAAGCGCGGTTTAAGCAACTTCCCCGCAACTGATCATCGATGTTTCTCTCCTAAAACTGAACTACTGCAGAACGCTTTTGATATTTTCAGGAAAACTTTGTTACAGGGCTACCAGATAAAAGGGGAATAGCATAAAAGAATTTAACTTTAGAGGCTGATGTATCAGCTATACTGCAGGGTGGGGCGGTCACCCTGTGCCCTGAATAAAATTTTTATATTTTAGGTGCAGTCCCCTCTCTGCATTCAATTGGTGGCGATAGAGGCTCACACGGCCAACTAGTCAAGTCCTTGGGGTGAATTCGATAAATATGGGGTGTTGGATGTATGTTGGTGAAAACAAATAAGCGTTTTATATTACAGATTTAATTATTACATTTAGATACGCTTACAACCATATCCCACAGAAATAATGTTACACACAATCAATATACCTAGATGTGTGGCCCACACTTAACCTAACACAAAATGTACGACAACTTAAAACTAATGGAATCTTAACTAATAGTATGCAATATATGACCCCCAAAATATACTGGCTTAGATAATTACATTAAAATACTGAATATTAACGTAAAATTAACAAAATAATGTGAACTATGTAAGTGACGATAGGTTAAATTGACAAAAGTGAAAAAATTGCAATCGTGGTGTTCGAAACTACTAAAAATATAATTGGTTATGTGCAAAATATTTACTGACAATTTAAATTTAATGTGCAAAATATTATGTGGAATATGTAGAAAAACCGTAGTTACGTGGGTCGAATGACAGCAATTTAGTACCGCAAAAAACCTGACTGGCTCTCTATGCCTCACGTAGATGGTGGGATGTTATATCAGGTCCCTCGTTATGCTATTTAAAGACGCTTAGCTCCAGCAGGTTTCACAATGTCTACAGTAGGACTACCAGGGGAGCGTACCTTCCAATGGAACCAGGCAGGAGAATCTCACGGGTACAACTCAAAGAAGTTTCAGCAAAACCAAAGTTCACATACAATCCAGACTCAAATGTACAAATAACCAAAAGGGTAAGGGGTAAGGGACACAACTTATCTTCGGCAGGCAAACAGAAAAAATCACCAAAAATGGCCAAGACGGAAACCTGTCAAAAATCCAAGGATGGCCAAACCTCTTCATTGGTACGTTCCAAATGACCATTATACATCGTAACCCACAAATCTGATAAATCTCTCTACCGACATATTTATTTATTTATTTTCCACACATAATACTGTATTTCGTAATTCCATTAACAAAACAATGAGTTTAGTTCACAATAACGGTCTTGAAAAGGTTATAATCGAAACGTTAGGAACTCGCGGCATGGAAGCAAAGGTAGGCAACCAGTTATACTATACTGATTCGACTAGAACGATAACATTGGAACAATTACGATATTTAATTTTAAATGTACAGATACGAAAATAGACTGTAACAACTTTTTATTTTCAGTGTCCCAAAAGAGTCCTCCCTTATTGTGCGCTCATGAGACGGAGTTGGAAACTGTAACCTTGGGGGTTTTACTAACTACCATTAAAGAAAAGCAAAGGGCGCTAAATAAATACAAGCACACAGGTGATGTCACTTTTCAGAATGAATTTAAAAGATTAAGGCAAAAAGTGAAAATAGATTCAGAGAGTTCTTATAGAAGATATTGTAATCATATTGAGGAAAATATAGTTGGTGATCCGTCCTCGTTTTGGAAATTTATTAATTATAAAAGAAGTTCCTCAGATTTGCCAAACTTCATGAATTATAATAATGAATATATGTCTGATTCTCAACTAATTACTAATTCTTTTGCTAATTTTTTTCAACAATCTTATTCTGAATCTGAAAATATCACCCAAAATTTTACTTTTGTTAAGAGTAGTTCACCTTTAAATATACTTTGTTTTACAGAAGATGAAGTATTGAATGTTTTAAAGAAAATCAAACCTAAATTAACCTATGGGCCAGATGGTATCCCCCCATTAATATTACGCGACTGTGCTGCTGTCTTTGTTAAACCCCTTACTATATTATTCAACTTATCACTAAGGTCCTCCAAATTTCCGTCACGGTGGAAATTATCAAAAATAATTCCAGTATTCAAGAAGGGCGACAGAGCTGAAATTTCTAATTACCGCCCGATAGTAATAATAAATAATTTCGCCAAGGCATTTGAAATTCTCCTACACCATTATATTTTTAACCACGTAAAGCATCAAATATCAATAGCTCAACATGGGTTCTTCAAGGGCCGTTCAACAGTCACCAATTTAATTAATATTACAGAATTTATTTCTGATTCTATTGACAGGAGTGTACAAACAGACGTTATATACACTGATTTTTCCAAAGCTTTCGATAGACTGAATCACGGTATCCTCTTACAAAAATTTGAATGTTATGGCTTCTCGGACAACCTTATTGAGCTTTTTAAGTCCTATCTAACTGATAGAAAGCAATATGTTGTATACCATGGTGTTAGATCTATTAAGGTTTTAGCCACGTCAGGAGTCCCACAAGGTTCAAACTTAGGTCCACTTTTCTTTAACTTGTTTGTAAATGATATAGTAGATAATCTGACTGTTAACTGCCTTCTATATGCGGATGATTTAAAACTCTTATGTAATATTGCAAGTGAAAAAGATTGCTATGAACTTCAAAACAATATTGATCGTATTAATACATGGTGTGTGATAAACAAATTACCCTTGAATGAAACAAAATGTAACGTTATGACATTTACAACAAAGCAAAATATTATCATGTACGATTACAAATTAGACAATCATATACTTTTCCGGCCAGACACTTTTCGGGACTTGGGTGTGGCATTCGATAAAAAACTAACGTTTGTAAACCACATCGAACTTGCTGTCACCAAAAGTTATAGAATGCTGGGTTTTGTTATTAGAAACTCCGCACATTTTGAAAATGTACGCACATTAAAGCAACTCTACACTACTTTTGTTAGACCTCACCTTGAATATGCTTCAATAATATGGTGTCCAACCTATAATGTACACATTGGCTGACGGGACTTTATCCAGCTATTGGTTATCCACATGAAGAATTGCTCTCTAGGTTTTGCCAAGATAGTCTAGAGATCCGTAGACACCGATCGCAATTAACTTTTTTATACAATATTTTACACAATAACATCGACTGTGGAAATATTTTAAGTATGCTTAATTTTCAAATTCCTAGACCGGCATCTAGACACAACAATTTATTTCACTTGCCTTCCTCAAGGACAAACGTAAAAAAAAATTCTTGTATCCAGCAGATGTGCAGTATGTACAATAATTTAAATAATCGATTAGATATATTCACTTGTAGTCTTACAGACATAAAGAATCTGTCTTTAACTTAAATTTTGTATTTTGTTCCTTTTTGTTGGCACAAGTAGCCTCACCGTGTACTATACTTCTTGTATAAGATGTATATTTTTTACGTATGTATATGTATATTGTATATGTATATTTATACTAAAGTGTATTATATAAGTTTAGTTTAGTTAGTTGTCTCTTGGATGAATTCACATGTATTCATGTATTTATGTGTGTATATGTATTTTTCACAAGTTACTATTTTTAATTTTAGTTTTTATCTCCTATTCTGTAATTGGGTTTTTTAACCTGTTGAATAGTGTATCAAATAAATAAATAAATAAATAAAACTATGGTATGCGAAGTAATTTCAGCCTAGTGCCATAATTCCTTCATTAAAACCGCCACGGTATGGCAGTAACCACCGTACTATATGGCGTAGAAAGAACACAAGATGAGATACTTTCTACAATAAATTCCATGATAATGTACCAAGTATTCTATTTTCACTTTACATTTTGTCAAATTCAAACCTTAAAAGCTTTTCTAGTTCAAATGGAACCTCCTGTATTCTTTTACATTAAGTTATATAAAATTAGTTCCCTTTTCCCATTGTATAGGTTAAAATTACAACTTTTTGAAGTATTGGCGATTTTTTGAAATGTTCTAGAATTTTTACTTAGCCATGATTAGAAACAATCATGAATGTCAGTCATTCTCTTATGTCAAAAAATGCCAGCACGTTGATATTACACCCATTAATATTTATGGAGAATGCGATAAAGTAATATCAAGAACATGCAACACATATGCTACTCGATACCCCCAAGAACAAAAAACCATACATCATAATACGCATATTGGATATTTTTAAAGTATTTCGCTCTGTCAAGGCAGGAAGTTTAAGGAGAAAGCTTATTGTTGATAACGAAAACATAGAAATAGCAATTCTGGGGTATTTTAGAGCATTTCCAATTATGTCATTAAGGCAAGCTGCTAACTCCAAACCTTTTCAAATTTCTTTGTTACATACTTTTCCCTATATCGATCGATTCACATCCCGGTGAGACACCCTGTATATACCACTCCACTGCGTGGATGTGGAAGTAGACATGTCAAAAAGAGCAGATGTTGTAGAATACGGAATTTTGAGTAATTCAATTTCTTCTACAATTACAGCTATAAAATCTCATGCTGCTGTAATTTATCATAAATTGTCTAGACTGCATACATACATTACAATGCACAATTGAGCTAGTTTTGCAACACATTTTGAAATATATCACTGCTCCTATTGCAGAACTATCTTAGTTATTCTAAATATTTTTCCAAATACAAAAAGCGATACTCCTATAAGTGTCGCATTAAAATTAATTGCAGGTTAAACAACTATTTCACATTAGCAGCCGCTCAAGCATGCACCTTACTTTCTATTCACACGCCGAAGATTCTCATTTAAGAAAATTAGTACGTAAGTAGTAGTAACCGGCTAAATGGGTGGGCAAATTAGACTATAAGAAATTGTTTGTCAGTAAATAAGCACTGATGATTTAGTTCTAGCTGCCAGAGGTTGAATAGAGCAGAAAATGGATTGCGGTGTTTAATTTATTGGTCTGATTTGAAAGTTGTAGCTTATGAACTGCTCAAAACCATTTTAGCAGCGTTTTAATAATTACTTCCACATCCAAGTAGTGAATTGGAAATCAATTTTTTTTCTTGAAATATGTTTAAAATGTCATGAAACGTCGAGATTTTAAATTTGAGCGAAAAAAAATTTCTGTCTGTCGGTCTGTCTGTCGGTCTATCTGTAACTTTTTTTTGTCCGCACGTTTTCTCCGGAACGATTAAAGAAATTCAATGTATATACTTGAAGCCAAGGTCTCAGATTTTTTTATAATATTTTTCAATCCCCCCACCACCATCACCATTAATAAAGGGGTTGGTGAAATAGACTTGAGATATTCACTTGAAGTTTGGTACACGTATGTATTCATTGTTGAAGAGGTGGAGGAGGGTGTGTAAATGGGAAAAATCAGTAGATGAAGTTAGTAAAAGTCCAGAACTTCATTTTTGCGTATGTGCTAGAAACCAATGCATTAATTTTTAACATTGAAAATGTTTAACAAATCGAAGATGTAACGGTGATACGGAAGTCCAGTAGCAACTTGTGTAACGGTTGGAAATTCGGTTCTTTTTTTGGACACGAAAGGGTTCGGTGTTGTTGCATCGCATACTTTTTGAAAGATCCAAATTTGATTTTAAATTTGATAAATTCTGATACCTAGAATCATATTCTTGCATTTCTACGTCTCGACGCTGTCCGACGCCTAGCGTCATTATTGTAAAACTCGTGTATTTGATAAATTTTGATATCTAGATTCTTATTCTTGCATTTTTACGTCTCGATGCTGACTGATGCCTAGCGTCGTTTTTGTAAAACTTGTGTATATCATAAATTTTTATATCTAAACTATGTTCTTGCATTTTTACGTCTCGACGGCGACCGATGCTTAGCATCGTTGTTGTAAAACTCGTGTATTTGATAAATTTTGATTCCTAGATTCATATTCTTGCATTTTTACGTATCGACGCCGACCGACGCCAAGCGTCGTTATTGTAAAACTCGTGTATTTGATAAATTTTGATATCTAGATTCTTATTCTTGCATTTTTACGTCTCGGTGCTGACTGATGCCTAGCGTCGTTTTTGTAAAACTTGTGTATATCATAAATTTTTATATCTAAACTATGTTCTTGCATTTTTATGTCTCGACGGCGACCGATGCTTAGCATCGTTGTTGTAAAACTCGTGTATTTGATTAATTTTTTTACCTAGATTCATATTCTTCCATTGTTTCGTCTCGACGCCGACTGACGCCTAGCGTCGTTTTTGTAAAACTTATGTGTTCGATAAATTTTGATACCTAGATTAATGTTCTCGCATTGTTAGGAAACCCATTTTTTGTCGAATATTAATGTTAATGTAACATTAAACTTTTCTTTATTTCTATCCTCTGTACATTTTCAGATTTTGTAAATATCATATCAGGCTTGAAAGTTAGCCAAATTCATTTTCAATTTCTTAACGAAGCTTGGTAAATTGCATCTTCTGTAAAATTTTTTGACATCTGCCTCTAGTATTATTAAAACTCTATGAATTATTTCCGCATACTAAAGTGCAAATTTAGTCAAAAAGTTTACCTTTAAAGAGACTTGGAAGGAAAATCTTGATGTGGAAGTAGTGATTCCTTAGGTAGCGGTTTTTTATGAGCAATGCTTACATAAAATGACTAATCAGAATATTGTCGTTTGTAAACCATCAACTCTTAAAATTTTATCAGTAACAATTGTTCGATAGCGTGATTGCTAAGTAATATAATGAGTGTAAATTGAGAATTTATCATGTGGTTTTGGTAATGAACTAGCAATTTATTCGAATTATATTACTTTTGGCAACAATTTAGAAACAGTTTTACCTGTAAAATTTAAAGACACGAGTGGTACTTGGAGAGAATGTTTCAGAAATAATTTGATTCAATACATAAAACATCTTTATTACTTCCACATCCACGCAGTGGTATAGTAATGGTAAGTATAGTAATCGTAAAAAAAAATTATTGAAATAGGCTTAGAGATTTTAAATTTAAGCGAAAACAAATTCTGATTGTCGGTCGGTATGTCTGTAACTTTTTTGTGTGCAACGGTTTAAAATATTGACTAGAAATTTGATTCACATATGTACTATGATGAAAAGTGGAACTAGATTATATTCTGTGTTAATTCTGGGGAAGAGTTGCGAGTTAAATAAGGGAAAATAAGTAAAGCAAGCTGGTAGGAGTACAGTAACTTGGGATTTGGTATATATACTAGAAACCATGACCTAAAATTGTTTTATGATATTTTCAACTCCACCCCCTCTTCATCATTAAAAAGTTTAATGGAATAAAATTGAGACATTCTCTTGAAATTTGGTACACGTATGTATTATGATGACATCTGGAATTAAATAATATTTTAAGATGATCCTGTTGAAGGGTTGGGGGTTAAATAGGGGTAAAATAGGGGAAATAAGTTAAGCAAGCTGGCAAGAGTACAGTAAAAATTTTCCCCCCACCACCTCCACTCCATCATTAAAGTTCGGTCCCAACATTCCTTGTAAGCACTATAACTAAAGAACGAAAAGTCGAATTAAAGTGTTTGGGCAGTAAGTTAGTGTCAGTGAGAGGAAGAACCCTATCTTTTAACAAAATTGATCAATAAATAAAAAAGTTACCAATTAGTTAAATTATTTAAATTTATATATTGTAATTATATAATATTGTTACATTGCAAAACCAGCAAGAGTTCCTATTCACATGTCTATATCAACTTAGCAGCAACAAATTTGTCACAAATGCGATAAGATTATGGACCAAGCTTTGGTGGCTTTCATTCATCTCGCAGTTTGGTCATTCTGTGAGTCGGATTGAACCTTGAAAAACACAAATACTTTCTAGCCTAACGAGACTATGTCCACTCCACACGGTGGCAGTGGTTAAATCTCTCTCCGAGGTCACCCCACCCCCCAAAAACTACACCTTAAAGAGGTAAACCGCGTATCCGCCGTTTCCTACCAGCCAAACCTGTCTTACCCCCGTTTTCGAGGATGCTGAGCACGATGGTGTTGAGACCTCTCCTCGAACCCCGCCAACCCCCCAAACGGCCATAAACCAATCCCGCGGATAGGTCGTCTTCTCTCGACTAAACCCACGAAAACCCTCCGCTTTCGAGGATGCTGAGGTCGATTGTGTTGTCGAGACCCCTTTTCGGCCTATCCGCGCTTCACCCCTTTCGGGGGTGGTTTTTTGGCTGTTTGAGGACTTGGCGGGGGTCGAGGAGGGATTTCGAGTGGGGGAGTAGGTTTTTTCGAGATTTAGAGCGTCCACAGTTAGTTATTTAGCTAACTTGCTTGGTCTTTTTCGAACTTTAAAGCATCTGGCGGAAGTTAGGGCCCACGGAAGTGTCTGGGAATAATGAATGTTGGTTTTTAACAGTATTTTGTCAAATATATATAAAAACCAGCCATCATACTATGACGTAAGTTCGTAGTATTTTTATGTACTTTAGCACCTGATTACCTGTAAAAGGGCCCCGCTTTCAAGCTAGCAATTATGCATACGTTCTTAACCACATATCACACTATTTATTGTCAAAATATTAGCTTTGCCAAAATGTCGTAGGTCTGGCGGCTCTGGGATCTTGGTCCAATAGGAAGATTAACATAATGTGTAAATTTATATCTAACTATTTTGCAAACCACCGAAATTATCGAGTGAAAATTCATAGTAATAGTCTTGTTATGGTTCTACTTAGGTAGTATTACAGTTTTTTTAAACATGTGTACTAAGAAAAAGAAGTTATGGCCCAAAATAATAACAAATATTTCCCTATCGGGTGTCTCTTTCTAGGAAATGGCCACCTTAAGCCCTTCCAGAGCAACAATTGAGCAAACATAAAAAATGTACATACTGGTTAAATTGAAAACCTGCTACTTTAAAAAATAACTATCAGTCCATTGAAACAAAGCTATTATCTTTACTTGCTTAGTCCCCGAGGTAATCAGCTAAACACCAATTAATTTAAATTATCCCTTTCTGGCATGATACGAAGAGTGATTTATTATTGTATATTGGAAAACAAAGATCTACTAAGCCAATTCTGAGCTACGACTTCTGTATCCACTTTGAAAATATATTGGTGTTATATACAATCAACATATGGCTTGCAATTCCTGACTGCAATAGAAGTTCAATGTTTTATAGCTATAATGAATTTGCACTGAATGAGATTATGTTCTTTGCTCGCCATTGTACGGCGACAAAAACGAGGTAGCACTTTTAGTAATAAATAAAATTATAGAGAGGCGATACTTCTGATATAATAAAGAATTTTTACTGTTACAAGAAGGATGTACGGTTTTAAAATTATTATTTAATTAGATAAATAAACAGGTCGTAATTGAGCGACCACTATTCCAGTAGTTTCCCACAAATTAGATGGCTTTTTGTCGATATTTGATTAGTTTGTTATATTGGCTTTTAGTATTTTAATTTGTGTACTGCATTATATATTTTTAATCACATTGCATTCTCTTACACATCTCGAGGTAAAATTAAAGTGTCAAACTCCAAAGTATGAAAAACTTTAATGAACTGTAATTTTAAAGTTACGATAGAGAGTTAATAGCACATATATTGTGAAGTATGCGTTCCATATTACATTTTTAAATTAGTTATTAGTAATAAATTAATGCTGAAACTCGTCACAGATAAATTATGCACCGTCCTTTAGATTTTTAGCTTGTTTTGTCTCTAAATTGCAATATAAGGTAGTTCTATTGAAAAAATCCCTTAATGCGCTTGATTGGACTAGCTACAATTTTATATCCCATGTTAATATCGATGGGTGTGCAAATCTGCTTGTAAATAATTACCAGAGCCATATTGAAAAATGATTTCCTTTGTCTCAGATTTCAACAACTAAATCTAAATTACAACCTCGTTGGTTCGGTGAAGAGCTTAGAACAATGAGAAATAAATTAGCGGGACTAAAAACAATATATAACAGAGGACAAAAATGCCTACTGTAAATATAGACGTTATTATAAAAAAGCTATCGAGGTTACTAAAAGAAATGCGTACAGTGCATACCTTGCAAATTCGGAAAATAAAGTTAAGGCTAGTTGGAATATAGTTAATACAGAAAGAAATGTGGCAAAAAATGTGACAAATACAAAATTAACAAATAATGATTATAATGACTTCTTTGTCGCTGTTGCTGACAGTATCGTTAATTCCATTCCACGGGTTACGAAGCTACAGAATTTCTAAGTAATATACAAAAACCATCTTGTTCTTTTTTTTTACATCCAAGTACACCACAGGAAGTCATAAATGTTTTATGTCCCAAAAAAATACCAGCTCACTTGATATTTACGGTATTAATACTGCCATGTTAAAAGAAACTCAACATAATCGCTGTACCTCTCAGCAATTTCTTCAATGTTTGTTTCGATAAAGGTATTTTTCCCGATGCTTTTAAAATAACCAAAGTCATACCAATTTTTAAAAAAGGAGACATGTCTCTTCTCGATAATTATCGTCCCATATCCATTATACCAATTTTTGGGAAAATTTTGGAAATTCTTTTGAAAATAAGATTGGTCAAATACCTAGAATTGAACAACATTTTAAATTCTTGTCAATTTGGATTTAGGAAAAACTGCTCCACAACAAAAGCAGTTTCTTGTGTCATTGACGATATAATTGCAGCACTTGAGCAATGTCTTTACTCTTCTGTTACACTATGTGACAAGCTTTTGATTGCGTTTCTCACGAAATATTAATCCAGAAACTAGAATTTTATGGTATTAGAGGATTATATTTGTCTTTATTTAGATCATATCTTGAAAACAGAAGATGGTGTGTTTCTCTTAATAATAAAAGCTCTGACATTAAAATCAATAAATACGGAGTTCCGCAAGGTTCCGTATTAGGCCCAATTTTTTTTATCCTTTATATTAGAGGTGTTTTAAAACCTCATGAGCCGTGACCTTCATATGCGCAGAGACATAATCCGTCCTGTTGACTTAGTTACACTTCTTAAAAATATTATATTTATTGTTTACAATTTATCCCGAGCTCTTGTTTATGTATACAGCAAGGCAGCCTCTAGTGTCTTCAAAAACATACTTATAACTCAGATTAAACTTTGCCTTTTGCGTATTTCGCGGCTCATGAGATTCTGAAACACCTCTAACGATTTGCATTCATTCCTTGACGTTATTAAATGTATGTTATTTGCTGATGATCTGACCCTAAAAAACTCTTCTAAAAATAAAAAGAATCAAGTAGTAGAAGGTACAGAAAAAGCTGAACAATGGTTCTCTGCAAATAAATTAAAATTGAACAAAAATAAAACTCAAGGTTTGGTGATAAGTACTGACTCGACTATTAATAAGGATAATAGCGTTAAGTTATTAGGTATAACTATCGATGACGGTCTGAAATGGGATGTGCATATTGACCAGTTATGGAAAAAATTATCTAGCACAATCTTTGTCATCAGAAGATTAAGTAAACTTATAAGTAGGGACACTCTACTAACAGTATATTATGGCTTATTTCATTCACACTTAAACTACGGAGTGATACTCTGGGGTAACTCTAGTCATTCGCAAAGAGTTTTCATACTTAAAAAAAGAATTGTTAGAATTCTTGCTGACGTTCCTTACCTTGAGCACTGTAAGCCATTGTTCATTAAATTAAAAATAATGTGACTGCCAAACCTGTACATTTACAATAGCTTACTAGAAATACATAGTAAAAAAAGTCAACTGCAGACATACTCCGATGTGCATTCTCATAATACTAGGTATAAAGATAATATATATATTCCTAAGTATAGGCTGTCCAAATCCAAGAGCAATTCTCTGGACGTCAATTTATACAATAAATTACCTAGTGACTGGAAATTATTAAATATGAATTTTAAAACTAAAATTAAGTCTTTTTTAGTGAGAAACTGCTTCTATTTCGTGGATGAATATCTTAATGCGAATGTAATGTTTTTAAACTATCGATATGCATTAATCGTGCTGTACTGAGCTGTGCACATTCATGTGTACATGAACATTAGTTGTACTGTTTTATTATGTTTATATCATGTTATTTGTTTTATTCTATCTGTATATATTTCTGTTATATTTTTTATATTTATACTTTTATATCTTTATATTAGGTACCTGTACTAAGCTGTGACTTGCCACAAATGTATTAAATATGTATAATGGTCAAATAAAGATCTATCTATCTATCACTTCCACATCCACGTAGTGGATTGGAAGTATAGTAATCATAAAGAAAAAACTTTTTTTCTGGAAATGGGTTTAGAATGTCATGAAACGTCGAGATTTTAAATTTGAGCGGTTTAACGGTACATTCTCCGCCGCAGAAAAATCCGTTGTGTGTGTAAGCGGCATTCAGGATACATACATTTTTTTCTACACTTGTGAAAAGAAATAGTAAGTGATATTTCTAATAAAACATAAGCAAAAAAGCTTTTTTAAAACAAACTTTTAGTCCAGTCAGCGGAGCGCTAAGATGACCACAATCTCTAATTTGAGCGCTAATGAATGAATTTTGATGAAACCTTGTGCAGTGTGTTTATAATGACGTTAATAAAAAAGGTTAAAAAAATATTAGAGCAGGAAATGATGGGAAGGGGTAGAATATACCCCTTTTATCACGGTTCCGTAACTTGTAGAATTAGGTCAAAAATGACAAAAAATATATTTTTATCTTTTTTGGCTCACTCTTGTGAATTTTTTCTAAAAATGCATATGGCCACTCCAAAATTCCTAAGTGAGGGAGAGGAGATGTAATAGTTGAAATAGAAAAAATTCAGGTGAATGTATCATCGACATACAAGACATTTTTTATTTTCTTACTTTTTTTATTGGGTATTTTGCCACTGAAAAATATTTAAAAATTTTAATGAAAAAACCTCTGCGCCAAATATTTTTCAGCGGCAAAATACCCAATAAAAAGTAAGAAAATCTGAATATGCCACAAATAAACAATTACAGACAATATCTAGACATTTTTTATTTGCAAATTTTCTTTAAAGTGCGTTTTCACCAAGTTCTTCCGGAAAAATATAAAAAACAACCCCTTTTTTGAAATTGTAGCGCTTTGAAAACATGTAATTTAAAAATTTGAAAAAATTCAGACGTATGCATTGAGGCCTTCTAAAAGTTTTTTTGTAACTAATTTTCCGGCAGTTCTTCACAATAAATAATGTACTACGTAGCTACATTTTGACTGGACTATTTTATTAAATTGTAATAAAACGAAGAAAATAAATATTATATGATTTGATTAGAGCAGCGCCGCAGTTCAATAAGTGGACCCAGAGACGTTCATAAGTATTTAGGTCCACATCCACGTAGTGGAGTAAAAGTATAGTTAGTAATCGTAAAAAAAAATCAAAAATTATTTTTGTTGAAATAGGCTTAGAATGTCATAAAGCGAGAATTTAAATTTGGGCGAAAAAAAAATCTGTTTGTCGGTCGGCCTATCGATCTGTCGGTCTGTTGGTCTGCCGGTCTATCAGTCAGTAACTTTTTTTCTGCGCGCGTTTTCTCTGGAACGGTTTAAGATATAGACTTTTTTGATACACGTATGTATCATAATGAGATCTGGAATTAGATCATTTTTTGCGTTAATTCGTGAAGAGTTGGGTGTTAAATAGGGGTAAATAAAGGAAAATAAATAAAGCAAGCTAGTAACAGTACAGAGATTGAGGGGTTAAATAGGGAAAAATAAATAAAGCAAGTTGGCAAGAGTACAGAAACTTGGAATTTGGAGTAGCAGAAAAGTCCTCAGATATTTTTAATAACATTTTTCAACACCTCCACCACTCCCACTCCATCAGTAAAGAGGCTGATAAAATAAAATTAAGATATTCACTTGAAATTTAGTACGAGTACGTCTTATGACGACATCTGGAACTAGATTATATTTGAAGATGATTCCATTGAATGGATGGGGTGTAGGTAGGGGTAAATAAGAGAAAATAAGTAAAGCAAGCTGGTGAGAGTACATAAACTGGGGATTTAGTGTATATACTACAAGCCAAGGCCCCAGATTTCATTATAATATTTTTCAACCACCACATAAAATAAAATTGAGATATTCACTTGAAATTTGGTACACGTATGTACTGTAATGACATCTGATTGAGATTATTCCATTGAAGGCGTGGAGGGTGGAGGTAAGTAGGGGAAATAGGTGAAGAAAGCTAATAAGTGTCCAAATAAATCATTTTTGGCGTATATTCTAGAAGCCAACGTCTCAAATTTTATTATGACATCTACCTCACATATATTATTAAAATGTTATTACTAATTATTTACACATACTAGAGTGCAAATGTAGTCAAGATGTTTTAGGTTAAGAAGACTTGGATGGAAAATCTGGATGTGGAAGTAGTGATTCCTTAGGCAGCGGTTTTTCTTAATGTGTATCTCGCCACGAGTTTTTTGGTCTGGTCATCAACATTGATAAAATGATGTCACTTGCTTGATTCGATCATTCTAAACTTACATTTGGTAACATTAAACCATCCACATTGGGTCCACTTATTGGACTACGGCGCTACCCCAATCAAGTCACGTAACATTTTTTTTTTCATTTTAGTACATTTTACAAAAAGCTCGTTTTAAAAAAAAATTGCTTGCTTATATTTTGCTATTCCCTCTTTAGTCATAGCCAAACATGTGAAGTTGAAACATTACGTCAACTCGGGTATCATTTTTCAGTTTTTGCCGGAGTCGCCAGGGTACAAACACAACCCTTTTTTTCTATTCGTCTTTTGACTTATATAGTTCATTTTTTATGGATATTAACCTAAAAAAATATATTCTCATCGATACTACATGTGGATGCAAAATGTCAAGGTAATGAATCATGTGGACGTGGTTCAAAATTGACATGCAAAATTTGAACTAAGGTGGCCCATACTTGTAAAAATGACGCCTTATCATATTTTGTGCATTTGTCAAAATGACATGAATTATTTATGAAATTAACCGCGTTACCGGTGAGAGCATATTTATACCAACTTCGCAATGTGGCATGTCTTGCGAGTTTTATTTAGGTGTAGTGTTTTCAATATTGATGGATGTCGCCTTGGCTTCCTCGAGGAAACATTTTTAGTAACGTGTAACAGATATTATAATAACAGAATGAATTAACTGTGTACGTGGACCAATAAGTGAATCAAGACAACTTTATTAACGATTTAGAATGCATGAAAAATTCCATAACCCTTGTCCAGAGCCTGACAGGAAAAAGGCAGAGCAGAACTGAGCCCT
Organism: Stenurella melanura; assembly: GCA_963583905.1. NCBI lineage: Eukaryota > Metazoa > Arthropoda > Insecta > Coleoptera > Cerambycidae > Stenurella > Stenurella melanura. The sequence goes on from OY757309.1 coordinate 87,859,155, forward strand.
TTTGCATAGTACCTCGTCTAAATAGATCACTGTGTATATTTCAAAAGATAATTTTTAATATACACATTTGTGCCTTCTACTACCTGAGTTTTGAAAGTGTTCGATATTTTTTTAAAAAGAGTCAGGCTATTAGACGACGCACAGTGTGCAAAATGCTCGAGAATGTGGCCAAAACCCCTAAATCGAAAATTAGATTTAGAGGCTTTCTAGTATACTTAGTGTGATATGTCTACTATATTATAATGTGGCTGTTTATCAGACCCACATACATCTAACCCAAAAATCCATTGTAAAACCGAGGGTCGATTATGTTGCATCTCGAGTTAACAATTCGTGAAAAATAAAGCTCCCTACAAATGCTTATTGTGTGTTTTGCAGTGGTCCATATTTGATTCCGAAAAATGGATTCTGTTCTTGACAGTAAGTACATTTCTTTAGTTATGTACTTCAAATTTACTAAAATTCATTTAACATGTAAAATATGAATTTTATTCGTTTCTGCTTGAAGAAATGTAAACCAAAAAAGCATTATATTAATTTTTCCGCAATTTTCCACAAAGGAACCAATTTCCCCATTTTCGTTACAGATTCTTTCATAATGCCTGCAACAGTCAGCTTCCCCATTTTTGTTTATTTACTTGTTTCAGTTGCGACGCATGAATGCGTTGTAGTTCGCTTATCGCACGCTCTATTTTCTTTTGGTTTTTGATGAGACAATTACATTTACAATAGTACATGAATAAAAATATTTCAAAAAATATTTGTTTCTACAACTGTCAAAAAAGGCTATGTTTGCGCAACGTCAGTGTCTAAAATGAGACATTTTTTCATTGACTTTATTTTGTTTGCGTTACCTTGACACCTGCGCAAAATATTTTGCGCATTAGGGTACAAAATATTTTTTCGCCGATTGACAGCAAAGTACTAACTTTGCTGACTAATGTCAATCAGCAAAGTGTCACTTCCCCTACCAAGGCAGAAAGGTGCTCACTTTCCTGCCTAAGCAAGGAAAGTGATTAGTCATTAGTACAAGACATATAAAGTTTCCATGGTAACCAACTAGCAACAACTGCGATTTTTAATGAATTTTTATTGAATTTATCACAACAAAAATAAAGAGATTGATAATTGTAATAATTTAATTATTTTAGAATATATTTAAACAATCGGCGAAAAAATTATATGTTCAACTCAGCAGCAAAATAGATAGACTGCCTTGGCTGAGTTCCTTATCAGCCGCCGCAGTCAATCTACTATTTTGCTGCCTAGTTAAATAAATAACTATCGCACATCACATACTAAATTATCTTCATTATTACCTTATGTATTATTTTACTTTAAAAAACTCAATATTCAACACTAACAATATCGAAAACGTCAGTGAAAAATATTTATTGTCAAACATGGTTTCCATGGTTTACACCTGAAACAGATCTGCTATTGATTTTTTTTATATTAAATTGCTATAAATATTACAATACAAGATATTGTTTTAAGGTTTTAATTTAATCAAAATAAATTCGTTGTAGAAAAAATATTGTTTGCGTCTCGTGTGCGAAATTCTTTGGTCATCCCGAACGATTTGTTTACTTGGCTGCACCTTGTCAAAAAACTTTCGTTCTCGATCACCAAAGTAGTATTTCGCATCCTAGATACAAAAATAACTATTGTACAGTAAATATGTTAAATATTTTACAAATACATATTGTATTGATAACATGTATTTATCGAAATATTTGCAACTTCTTTGTCTAAATTTTTAAAGTGAATTACCGACAAAATTCAATACTTTTTTATTGTTGGAATTTAATACCGAACTGTAAAAATTTCATTTTTTATGTCTTTTTACATACAATCATGGCCATGAAAAAATTACCTTCGGTAGAAAGAAAATTTTTGACTTAGCAAAATATCACCTTCATGAAAGTAACGATGTTGTCTGTAATTGTTTAACGATGTTGTTACTGACATTATTCAAAAAGAAACTAGTTGAACTAAAAACAAAAAATATGTTTTCTTAAGGCTCATGGTAGCATCAGATCGCTTTATGTCGAGCCTACATAAATGACCGGTGAAGAAAATAAAATCCTTGTCATCCGAAGCGGTAGAATTGTTAGTTGGGCCAATATTTGAACATTCAAATTCAACAATGCAAAGTAGTGATGATGAACTTGTTTTTTCTTTCGACGACGAGTATATATTCACCTTTTCGCTCCATCCCACTGCACCATCTTTTACAAAAAAATCAATTATTTCTGTTTTTAACATAAATGTATATCAAATTAGAAATCAGCGACCTCGAAAACACTGACTTTCAGCTGAAAAAACTAAATTCTTAATAAAAATGGTCGGCCATATTAGATCCGCCATTTTGTCTCTTTTTTTCTTAATAATATCATTTACAAGGCAATATAGCGGTGTTGTAACCTAAAGTAATTGTATACAGTGGAAAGTTTTTAAATGGACAAAATCAACTCAACCCAAGAAAGAAAAGGAAAGGAAATAAAATAAAACAGCAATCACAAGACGCTGTAGAAAGACAGATAAGCTATAAATTAATTTATTTTATTTTATCTGATTTAATTGATATTATTATATTCTATCTTTCTATCTGATCTTTACCATCTTAATTTTTGTCAGCTCGATTTATTGATTCAGTACATAATATTTTATTATTAATTTGGAAGGCGGAAATTGAAACCGATTGCCTCAAAGAAACGACATACAGGGTGAGCAAACTATCCCTTCGGACCTCTTTTTTCTCATAACGCGCAAAATAAATATTGTTACTGCGAGATAGAGCAACTCCACTGTAAATGGATATTTACCTGTGGAACGGTTAATAACTAAAAAATAATAATAAAAGCTGCCAGATTCAGAAACAGAAGAAACAAAAAACTTAGAAGAAAAATAAGGAGATGACGATAGATGCAAACTTAAAAGAAGCATGGAAACTGAAAAGAAGCATCTCGTAAACACCTGCACACCCCAACCGATATTGACAGATGGAAACTTAATAGAAGAATGGAAACTTAAAAGAAGCATCTCACAAACATCTACACTTCCCATCCTATATTCCCACCCCATGCGTCATGCGGCTCTCGCTGATGACAACAAGCATGTCCAATGTCCAGCCCGGCGTATGCAGCCGGTACGGCGGTATATAAAACATTCCAGATTTGGTTCCGGCACGAGGTTTGGCCGTCCGTTGGGCGTGTTCGACGGACGACCAAGCTGCGTGTTGGAACGAACCTCCATGGATGCTGGGAATTGGCAGCAATGCCCACTTTACGCTGGAAAATCAATCAATCAATCGATCAATCAATCAATCAATCAATCAATCAATCAATCAATATCAAATTCGAATTCAGCGTCCTCGGAAACGCTTTTACACTGACTTTCAGCTGAAGAGACTAAGAATTTTTTAATATATAAGTCGGCCATGCTGGATCCGCTGTTTTGTTTTGTTTTCTGGTCATATCAAAATCGAAATTAGCGACCTCGAAAACCCCTATAAACTAATTGTCACCAATATTGAGATAGATCTAAGGGTTTTTACCACGTTTTCGGGCATTATACTGTGCGACGCAAGGCTGAATCAGTTTTATTGAAGAAAATTGAAATTTAAAATCGTGTAGACACTGCTATTTGCATATTTTCTTGCATAAAATACACTTGGAATATTCTAGGGAGAGTTCTATAACTTTTGGTACACCAATAAATTTTATAGAATAACTTTTTCAATAAAGAATAATTTAGTTTTAACTGCAGCATCAAATTAACGCGCTTACAACGCACACACGCGCCATATTTCCACCAATAATATCAGTTATGCAAACAATGAAACGAAACAATTAGTCAGTAAATAGTAGTGCCAACGAATAAAACGAATTAAATAAAGTTATTAACATTATAACAGTCATCGTTTTATGTCTCATAATTATATTATTTTAGACTGTTCAAAGAAGTAATAGTAATAATGTAATTTCAACCTGAATAACTGGCAATTAAAATATTAATTAACAATCTACCATCACCATATTTAAATAAACATCAATAGACGGATACACAAGTGTACAATTTAAACTTTAGTGTGCTTGTAATTACTACTATTAGCGCAGCAAGTTTCTTGAAATATTGCTCGTAAAATGTTGTACAGAAGATGAGCGTATTACTGTACATTTGTATTTTTTTTTTTTAATTTTTATATAGGATCATGTTAGTCGTAATAAGTAATTATTCAATATGTTATCTGTTTGTATGCAAATTATTTTATCTTGCACAACTCTGCAATTAAATATGTTACATTCGTGGCATATGCTTCATGGATTGTTTATCAGTGGCGCACCCAATTCAGCTTCTTTCAATGATCAGGTTTTTTTTATGTCGTATTTCTTCGTTTATGATTTCCTCATAGTTTATTGAATATTGTGTCAATTCTAGTTGTTAATTATAAACACAGTTCTACACAAGTTTTGCGTCACAAAACAATTAATTACACATGTTAATCATCCTTATTTCTAGGGCACACGATTCTGGTATAGAATATGAGTACGTCTATGACCCAAAAGCCGTGTGATATTCAAATCCACGAAACCCCACCTTCTTGGAGAAAGACCACGGTAGAACACTTTTAGGGAGTCCGACAGCCAGCAACAGGGGAATCATTAATAACCTTCTTGGACGTTAAAAAGTAAAACATTTGGATAACAAAGAGCAGGAAAACTTGGTCAAAGATTTTTTCAAGGCGACCGCGGACAGTTTGATTGATTGATAGCGTAAGGTAGGCATTGCTGCTACTTCCGGATATCCAATTTGGATATTTCTATATACCGTCAGATCGGCTGAATACGCCGGATTAGACATAGGGCATGCTTGTTTCCAGCAGCGAGAGTCACATGAAGCATGGGGTAGGAATATAGGATGAGAAGTGTAGGTGCTTGTGGGATGCTTCTTTTAAGTTTCCATCTCTTATCATTAGATGAGAAGTAGGCGTTTGCGAGATGCCTCTTTTAAGTTTCCATCTGGAGTTGTAGTTTGTGGGAGGGCAGTCACATTTCGGTGACCGCAGCACCTAGACCCCATTGGGCCCCTTATACATCCTCCCGAGGGATACAAGATTCCACCTAGGCCTCCAACCATCCTAGTCTTGTGAAGAAGGTGGTGATGCTGCCTAGGGGAATATCCCTCAAGTCGGCCAAAGTAGGCCAACGTTCTCCCAAAATGGATTCTCTGCTAGAGGAGACTGCCGGGCACTCACAGAGTACGTGTTGGACAGTCTCGTCTTCTTGTTCACAATCTCTGCATAGGGGTGTGTCATTTAACTTCATGTTATAAAGGTGCTTCCTCAGCTGGCAATGACCAGTAAGAATTCCTGTCGCGAAGCGCAGGTTCTTCCTGGACATTCCCAGGTAGATCATCGTTGTATCCTTGTCAGGGTATCTAAGCAGATCCCTGGCCAACTGACAACTATGAGTTTCATCCCACAGTTTTTTAAATTTTCTGTGGGTGTTTTCTTTAATCATTAGCATTATTGCTGAGGTCGGCAGTATGTTGGAAGGGCCAGGTCCAAGTATACTTAGACTGGCTGCCTTCTTAGCCAGACTGTCAGCTTTCCTGTTGCCTCTGCACTGTGCATGCCCTTTGACCCAGCATAGAATGACACTGTTCATGCTGGGTGCGCCCACGAGTGCCTGATGGCATTCCCATACTGACTCTGTTGTTATTTTGTGTCTGTCTCTGTAGGGCCAGTCGTGATTGTCTACTATCAGTGTAAATTCTTATTGTTTTTCCCATTATTTGTCTACGGGAAATTTCTTTTGCGGCTATGGTTATTCCCGCCAGTTCTGTTTGTATTATACTGGCTTGTTTGTCCATAGCCCATTAAATTTGAATTTGCAGGTTCCTGGAGTATACCCCACAACCTGTTCCTTCTTTCTTTTTCGATCCGTCTGTGAAGATGCTAACTGTTCCTTCACTGACAGCCTCATTGCTACTGTTGGTGTGTATTTCATAGGGTCTATCAAAGATGAACTGTGGAGAAATACCATCTGCACGTACCTGCAGAAGTGGCATTTGTTTAATTGCCTCATTCCACAGCCGGCATCTGGTCACTCCACATCCTATGTTTGGCTGTATACCAGCGGATTTGAGACGTGCCATAGTAGTTAGGGCCACCTCTTCTAGATATATGTCTAGTGGTGGCAGGCACAGCATCACTTCCATTGCTCTTGTTGGTGTCGTTCTCATAGCTCCAATTGTGTTTAAACAGGCTACTCGTTGTACCTGGCTGAGATTACGTTTCGCTACAGTCTGCTGACTCTTAGGCCACCAGACGATGGCTCCATAGGCTATCATCGGTCTTATTATAGCAGTGTAAATCCACATAGCCACTTTGGGTTTCATTCCCCAGGTTTTCCCTATGGTTCTGCGGCACTGCTCAAAAGAGATGTAAGCCTTCTTTAGTCTTCTGTCTAAATGAAGATTCCAAGTTAGTTTGGCATCAAAAGTTACTCCAAGGTATTTTACTTCTGATGCGAAATTTAGTGTGGTATTTAGGAGAACGGGTGTTTCCATCTATCATCAACTCCTTATTTATTCTACTTCTGAGTTTCCTGTTTGTGGGATGCTTCTTTTAAGTTTCCGTGCTTCGTTTAGATTTTCATTGCATTAATATGTGCCTGGAATGTTATATTATCTCCCTTCAGCTGGTGGCTTAGTGCTCCGTATTTTTGCATCAGTAATTACTGTGTTCTCGTTTCAACGTCCTGTATTAGTGTGTCAAGTTTATTTGTTTTTCAGGACCTATGTTAACTTGCTATAGGAAATTTTTTTAATCAATGTTATCGCTTTAAAGATCTATTTACAGTGAGTTGCAAACGAGAAGGAGATCTGAGCGAATGTTAAAAAATTAATTTGTATAGTACAGCTTAGCTTTCTGTAGTATCTGGTCTTGTGATTGCTGTTTTATTTTCTTTTCTTGGGAGGGTTTCTTACGCTTAAGGGACCCCCTGACTAATCTTATGGAAATTGGGTTCTGGTCAAATTTGCTCATATTGCAGAAATTTGTAGATTTTGCCACCCTGATAAAAAGTTCTCACGGGCACAACGTCGTAAAATGGAGAGCTTTCCAGATATCGGGGGTGCAAAGCCGACTATGCAATTCCGATATCTGGAAAACTGTCCATTTTCTGCCCTTGTGCCCATGAGAACTTTTGATCGGGAATTCGAGATGAATAATTTATATCGATTCCAGCGAATATCACTGGGAGTCACTTCCCATAAACATGAGCAACCCCTGTTCGACCTACAAAATTCTTCAATACGAGCAAATTTCATCAGATTAGTGCGGGGTCCTTTGTCCACTGCACACAAAAGGTTTATTATTTGTTTACACTTTCCCAGAACAGTTCTGTGAGTTTTATTATTCACAACACTCACAACACAGGATGTCTATATTGCTTTATGAACACATGTAGCTCACTTGACACTAAACAACACTTTTTTATCAGTAAACACTCGAAAGGGTCTATCCGTTTCCGTCGACGGCCAAACTAAGGCACACTGCACTTGTTTACTTTATTTTTGGTACTACTAAGAAGCAGTTTACCAGCAATTTTCAATTATTAAGTCGGTTCTTTGTCGGCTGTTCTTCTATTATGACACATCACTTTACGAAAAAATTTCTGATCTACAGATGATTCGAGTTTTATCGAGTTTAACGGAGTTTTAACCGATTCCTTTTTCGTTGGACAACATATGCATATTCTACAATGAATCTTTCATATACCGGGTGCCCAAAAAGTATGGACACGATCTAACATTTCCAGGAAAGTAAGTTTTCGCAAAAAAAGTTTCAGACAAAAGTTGTTTGGTTTTGAGAATGACATCTTTTGAACACCAAACCACTTCTCACCCCCACCCCCCGCGAGGAGGTGTCTCTTGTAAGTTTCTCCTTCAGACCCACGTTGAGCCATTGAGAAGTGATTGAAGTGGCAAGAGCGAGGATTTTTGACAACGCTTGGAGGGTCGAGATGGCTTCGGATAAAAAAATGTTTTAGACAAAAGTTTGATATTTTGTCTCAGAGAATAATAATCCGGGAGTTGCCATTTAAAATTTTGAACTCGCCCCCATCCCCCGCGAGAGGGTGAGAAGTGGTTTGGTGTCCAAAAGATATCATTCCCAAAACCAAACAACTTTTGTCTGAAACTTTTTCCACGAAAACTTACTTTCCTGGAAATGTTAGATCGTGATCAGACTTTTTGGACACCCGGTATATAAAAACCTCATTGTAGAATATGCATATGTTGTTCATGGCCATATATTTTAAATAAATATAAAATAAATATATACAAAAAGAAAAAAATTGCATTTTTTTAGCACGGTTTCCACTTATTATCGATAACTTCTAGCCTGGCCATTTCTGGGCATTGTGACTATTGAGACTTTTTGAACAGAATGACCTAAAGTATAAAAGCATTTGCTTATACATTGTTTTTATTCAGTTGATGAACATATTCAAACCCCCTTTGAAATTATATCCTCTATTAATTAATTAAATATTTATATATGAGAAATGCTTAATGTCATCACAATATTATAAATTGATAACACAGGTTAAGAAACATTTTTTCTGGATCTGGGGGTTAGACCATATGTTTCTTATGTATTTTTCGACGCTGAATTCGAATCTGTTTTTAGTTTTGCTCTATCACTTCAGGATTTTGAGATATTCCAACCTAAAAGTTGGACATATTTGAGGTTATGTAGCTTTGAGATTTTTTTTTCTCAAGAAACCATGTGTGGAATCTTAAAGTACAAGTCTTCACCTTTAAAATACAGTTGAGTTTGCTCAAATATATATATTTTTTCGCCGAGATATTGCAATTTAAATAATGACCATAAGGTTTCTGTAATAATTAAATGTCTTAGGAAAGATATGATATGAACACACAATTTTAAAAATTCGATATCTCAGCTAAAAAAAAAGATATTTGAGCAAACTCTACGGAATTTTTAATAGGAAGATTTGTAATTTAAAATCCCATACATGGTTTCTTGAGACGAAAAAATCTCAAAGCTACATAACCTCAAATATATCTAACTTTTAGGTTAGAATATCTCAAAATCCTGACGTGATAGAGCAAAACTAAAAACAGATTCGAATTCAGCGTCGAAAAATACATAAGAAACGTATGGTCTGACCCCAGATCCAGACAACTTTTTTTTTGTAAACCTATGTAATTGTTTGTGTTTTTACAAATTGTTTGTAAATTGTTCTTGTAGTTACCTACTTTTGTACGTGTCTTTTCATATTTTAATGTGTTTTCAACTGCATGCCGTCGCAGTATGCATTCGATAACTCTATAAAGTTATACTTATTATATTGTTTTTCTTTGACTCGCCAAAAATGTTATATTATATAATTTGGTGAAATAAAATATCTATCTATCTACTAATCTATACCATACTAAATTTTCAGCCAATTTGATTGGGAACCAATTTCCAAAAATTTGTGCACTACAAATGTTTTTGAGATACTTAAAAAATCCATTTTGGTCATATTTTCCCAACGATTTCTTGAAACGTAAATACCTTGAGACAAATCTGTGGAAAGAAATCAATTACGGATTTTTCTAACTGCATTATAATATAGCTCCAAAGGAATGCAACTGGATAATGTCTCCTATAAGACTTTCTCGCATGTGCACCTCTGAACTACCTATTGAAATGCATTTAATTTATGTTAAGGCCGCTTCAGGAAGTTATGAGCCTCTACCGTTGTAAATATTAACTCTGATATTAATTTTACGAGAAGCGTTAAATGCTATTCACCAATTTATAATTGTTTCTTCCTAGAAACAATACACAATCAATCTAGTATGTTCTGACATGCTTCATATTGTTTATCATTGTTTCTTGTACCATAAAATGTATAATGGTACGACGGCTTCTATTGAAATTAATGTTAATCGTAAAGAGCAAAAATCAATTAAATGTGTGACATATGACGATGAAGTTAATTGTATGTCTAGATAGTAAGTTTCTACTACTTGTTTGTTATGGGAGTAGTATAGAGCTTCCTGGAGAGGGTTTGATACTGTGATACGGTGGTAGCAGCGAAATTATTTTAACCAATAAATAGTACAGTGCGATTAGATAAAGGTAATTTCAAAAATAGGTTCGCTTTTGGGGGAATTGCCAAAAATATGACAAACGCTCTAGGGGGAAGAATAAACTAAAAATTAACTAAGTTTAACATTTTAACTTCTTGTGGTAAATTAATCAATTGATTTTTTTTGGTTTAAGTGGGTGTTAGAAATATTACAAGGTGTACAAGGAGGAGAAAGGGGGCTGAAAATGGCCTATTTTTATGAACGTATTATTTGAACAGCCTCATATTTAATGAAACATATTCTTTATAGGATTTTGCAAACAGCAGAAAAAATTATGTATGAGAACTAAAAAGAAAAACTATCTGCAAGTAAATATTAATGCAATATTTGCATTCATCCGATAACCTGAATTCTGGTTATGCTAGCAATTAAAATCCTAAAATGAATTTGTCTATTTTATTTGACAATTCTCATTATATAGTATCCTCATAATCCCCTACGGCTATGCAGATTAAACTAGTATCTACATAACCCCTACGGTCATGAAGATTAAGTTAAAAATGAGAACAAAGGCCTAAAATTTATTTATTTACCTACCTTGTCTTAAAAAAATTTCTTTCTAATGGATTACACTTTCATGGAGTTATCCATCATTCTGTTTCTTGGAAATGCTTAGCCTTTGAAACGTTTTTCGCTCTTATTCTGGAGCTCATCAGAAAGACATAAAGCCACTCAAAAATGTTTCATGCAAAAAACGAAGACAATTTCCACAAATATAAAATATTTTGACATTATACTTTACATTGACTCATAAAATCAACAGATCTTCACATATATATTTCCTAACTAGAATTGGAGCCTATATTTTTAATCTCTTCATGACCGTGGGGGGGTTATGTAGATACTAGTTTAATCGGCATAGCCGTAGGGGGGATTATATTGATAGTAGTGTTATAATGAGAATTGTCAAATAAAACAGACAAATTAATTTTAGAAATTTAATAGTTAGCATAACCATAATACAGGTTATCGAAATAATGCAAATATTTCATTAACATTTTTTTACAGATAGTTTTTCTTTATAGTTCTCATAGATAGTTTTTTCTGCTGTTTGCAAAATCCTATAAGGAATATGTTTCATTATAATTACAAGCAAACAAATAATAACTCACTTTTAAATAAGGCCCATTTACTTGGACAAAATTTGTAACTGAATTATTAATCGCAGATATATCTTAAAATACTTACTTAGTGTTCAGGACATTAATTAGTCCTGAATAATCATGTGATGCTCTGTAGGTTAAAGGTAGTATAGACCAAACTGTGTACGTAGTAGCATTATTATGACCAAAACACTGTTCGAACGTTCTCACAGCCTACAAGTAAATCTCTGGGTTCACTGCTTTCTCATATAAAAGAGCGTAATACATTTGCCAACCCCATAAAAAATGACGGTTTTCAAAATGACTTATTTTCTCAATTAAATGGTATTTTATGATTGTTTTAATCTAGAATTGTTTGGAAAATTCTCAAATATACGTACATGAACGCGAAAGGCAATTTTGAACCAGTGGATTTACCCCATTCACCACTTAAATTCACCCTTATGTTTGGCTCGTGCATCCACGCAATATTTCAATAACATTCAGTTTTGAAGTGTCTAGTGGTTCATAACATCCCAAAATAACATCAATTATTAATAATTTAATAGAAAAAGTCGTTGACAAATTTCGCTGAAACCTGGCTAAATTTTGAAAAACATTTCGAGGGGTAGTTCTATAGAAAGGGGTGGGTTTGAAAAGTTAATATATGTGGCCAATTTGTTAAATATGTTTCAAAATATTTGAACTGGTGTTTCTCATCCATAGATAAAACGTTTCATATAAGTTATTGAAATAAACCATTAAACTCCTTATTTGCAACCACCCCCGCCCCTAAACAGAGAGGTAAAATGCTTTATCTATGTATGAGAAACACAAGTTCAAATATTTTGAAACATATTTAACAAATAAGCCACATATATCAACCCTTCAAACCCAACCCCTCGTATCAAACTACCCCTCGAAATGTTTTTCAAAATTTAGTTTCAACGAAAATTACCAATGATTTTCTTTTATTAAATCATTAAAATAATTTATGTTATTTCGGGATGTTATGAACAACTAGACACCTCAAAACTAGATTTTATTGAAATATTGCATGGAAGCACGCCATGTTACGGACTAGAACTCATTTCACTCTGTATATGCATATATCCTATTCTCGTCTAGCCGTTTTCTTTTTTATGTCGTATAGCCGAATGGACCGATGCATAACGAAGACAAATATTCAACGTTTAAAAAGACCATTGTTTCTGTAGACAATTATTAATTCGTTGAGTCTCGCAGTAATAATTACATTCACGCCATGTTTATTAATTCATATATCACAATACGTAACAATGCGAATCGGCTTGCTTATATGCACATAGTAAGCGGCTATGTGTAGTTATTAAGCCCACACATTGCAGACCGGTAAGCGTTTAAAATTACAAAAAGACTGATCTGTATTAAATTCAATATTATCTCTCTCTCTCTCTCTCTCTCTCTCTTTGGCTTCGGATGACCTATCAGTCATAGTAAGCTCAAGAAACATATAAACAAAACCAGTTCAGAACACACAGAGATCAACAATATTCTATCATATGAATCTAAGCTAAACAACACTAGTACTGCTTTAATGTAAACTATGTTTGCAATTCTGATGTAAGCTAATACCCAGACCAGAATTTTGTTAAAATGTTTATTAATTTGACTGGAGTAAAAAGATAAAAACATTTGAGGGAGGCAGTTTTTAAACAATTGATTACAACTTGCACAATTTTTAAAAAAGTGAATTATTTATTATTTGTTTGCTTATAGTAATGAAACATATTCTTTACAGGATTTTGCAAACCGCGGAAAAAAAAGTATCTATGAGAACTAAAAGAAAAACTATATGTAAAACATATTAATGAATGAAACATATTCTTTATAGGATTTTGCAAACAGCGGAAAGAAAAGCTATCTATGAGAACTAAAGGAAAAACTATATATAAAAATATTAATGAAATCTTTGCATTCTTTCGATAACCTGACTGCTGGTTATGCTAACAAGTACAAATTCTTATTTTTCATTCTCATTTTAACACTAGCATCCCACACAGTCCCCTACGGCTAGGCAGGCTAAACTAGTATCTACATGCCTAGCCGTAAGGGACTATGTAGGATGCTAGTGAGAATGGCAAATAAGAATTTTTACTTGTTAGCATAATCAGAAGTCAGGTTATCGAAAGAATGCAAAGATTTTATTAATATTTTTATATATGGTTTTTCCTTTAGTTCTCATAGATAGCTTTTCTTTCCGCTGTTTGCAAAATCCTATAAAGAATATATTTCATTGCTATAAGCAAACAAATAATAAATAATTCACTTTTAAATATTAATGAAATCTTTGCATTCTTTCGATAACCTTCTGGTTATGCTAGACAATTGAAAATCTAAAATAAATTTGTCCAATTTCAAAAAAAACGTGGGGACAAAAAGTTACAGACAGATAGCCAGACAAACCTACCGACAGAGAGAAATTTTTTTTCGCTCAAATTTAAGGCAATTTACGTTGTTTAAGAAAGTCACGAAACTTTCAGCAAATTTAATTCACATATCAATGAACATCCTGGTAAAATATGAACTCCGTTTACTATACCGTTTCCGAGATTCATTCGCTAAAAGTTCGCAGTTTTTGACATTTAACATTGCGTTTATGGACGCCACCCGAGATAAATTGATGTGAAACTATTTTCCCTCTTACGACTGTTTCTTATTTAAGAATGATCTCAAAAACGAAGCAAACTTAAATTAATTCCTGACGAAGCACGTGTATAAATATCAAGATAATTCACCGTCTAATAACATAATGGCAGCTACCCGAAAATTATTGAATGGGGACATGAGTAGTAGACGTGGTAACGTCGCACTATTTCTAAGACTTGGCGCGGAGATTTGCGTTTGTGTTTATTTTAAATGCAGTATCATATAAAAAAGTAGAAGATTTACAATTTTCATTCCAATTTTATTTATTGTATGTATAATAATATATTTTTCCATTAATTTATTAAAAGAGGTACAAATATTTTCTAAATTTGTCAAAAATAATAGATACCTACCTGATTCTTAATATCATGTAGAATAGTGAATGAATAAAGTATAATACATTTTGATGAATGAATACATTTTTTTATTGTATTGAAAAATAAGAATAATTTATTATTTCATTATTATATGATGTAATCAGTAATTTTTTTTATTTAAAAGATTTTTTTTTATTTAAAAGGAATGATTTTGCATCTCTATTTACGTTATGAGAAGCTTCTTCTCGACCCGATTCATAATAGAGCAAACTCCACATTCAATAACAAATAGGTAAACATTGGTAAAATTACAATGTACAAAGATGAGCCGATCCGCACTAGAGTCTAGACCCCAAGCCGCAACAAATAATCCCGCATGAAATTGACATTTTGTGGGAAAAGAAGGCGGGGAGACACCCCCATTTCAGATATTGTCTGTAATTGTTTATTTGTGGCATATTCAGATTTTCTTACTTTTTATTGGGTATTTTGCCACTGAAAAATATTTAAAAATTTTAATGAAAAAAACCTCTGCTCCAAACGGATCAGACAGAGGTTGGTTCTTGAGTACTTGACTGTTTCAAAAAGTCTCACACCTAAAAATATATAAACTAGAACAATGTTATGAACTAAAAACTGAAAATCAAAGCTATAGGTAGTCAACGTTTCGGAAGAGAATCTACTTCCGTTCTCAAAACTTTTTTGGCCGTCAACCATTTCTTTCTCTGCGACACTAATACTCCCTGCGGCGCTGATAATTATTTACAATTAGATAGCAAAATAAAAATCAAACTTACTAACCTTACCTAAAGAAATCACATGCAAGAATAAAATCATTATAGGAAAAAGAAGGAAAATATTTTAAAAGTTCGGTGTGTGCAGAAAGTGAACCCTGGACCTCTCGCATCCTAAGCGAGAACATTACCTATATGCCAATCATAACCATGCACCTGTCAATCAGCGCTATAGCACGGAATAAATAGGTTGAAAGGCGGTACAATAATCCACCAGCACTGATGCGCATGCGGGATTATTTGTTTCCGCTTGGGGCGTACACGCTAGTTCCATCAGCTGGCTTCAGCAACTATATGCGGTGTTGCCAAATGTTTCCCTACTGTCTCTCTCGTGATGTGTGACATCTGTTAGCGAATCGATAAACTTGAGAGTTTATCGATTCGCTAACAGATGTCACACCTGCCGCGATATAACTACCTTAAAATCTCGACGTTTCATTATTGTTAAGCCTATTTCAACAATAAACTTTTTTAAATTTTTTTTATGATCACTTCGTGTCTGTGAAAGTGAGATTAAAATATTCACAATGGCGGCGGCTTACAGATAGCGAATGAAAATGTATTTTAAAGCAGGTGCTTTATTACTAAACGAATTAAAAAATCTTAGTATACAGATAATGATATATCAGAGTTGGGCTAGATAATACTATACAGGGTATCCCAGAATTGAGTTCCCGGACGGGAACCTGTAATTCCCAAGTTCATATTGAGCCCGTATAACCCAACTTACCTTACCTCAAAAATGCACTCCTAAGGAAGTACATCCTCTTAAAGTGAGACAGAAAAAAGCATATTTTTCCAATAATTTCGGTTATATTGAAGATGAAGTTTTCAAATTTTGGTGGGAGTTATATCTCTATATGTACTCTATGTAAACAACAACCACATATCTTTTCTTTCTCAATTATTTTCATAATAATTATTATTTGATTGACTGTACTTTTTTAATCGCCCTGTAAAATTAAGGAATACTTGAATATTTTTGCAGAGCATTTAAAGGGCTGCAAAAAGGCACTCTTAATTTTTTTTGCAATATTAATCAAGATACAAGGAATTATTGTTTTTTCCTCCATTTGTATGTAACATTTATTTACAATTCTAGAATAAAAGGTTGTAATAACAGAACATTACAGTTTTTTCTTAAAAATAAATTAATAACAAATGCTTCACATGACGTCCACCTGTTTCAGTACACAAATTCATACTTTGAAAATTTTGTGTAATATCAACGATAAATCAAGAATTATCGTTTTTTCTCTGTAGGTCATAGGTGCTTGTGAAACAGGAAACTTGTCGCGTTTGAGAAATAAAAGATATTTATCAAAGTTGCATAGAGTACTTATAGAGATACAGGTCCCATAAAAACTTAAAGGAAGTTATTGAAAAAAAAAGTCTGTCTCACTTTAAGAGAATGTACTTCCTTAGGGACGCATTTTTGGACTAAGGTAAAGTGGGTTATACGGATCCAATATGAACTCAGGAAGCACAGGTTCCCGTCCGGGAACTCAATTCTGGGACACCCTGTATATATCAGGATCGATTACTCATATGAACACTTTGTTCGAGATTATGTAGTAATGAGAGTAATATCATAATTACCGGTGATCATCAACTACGATTACTTTGTAATTTGAGATTACTACGGTATCTGATTCCTTTGTATTCATGATTTCATTGTTTACTTATGATTACTGTTTACTTATATTGCTTCCACATCCACGTAGTGGAAGCGGAAGTGTAGTAATCGTAAAAGAAAAGAAAATGTTTTTACTGTAACTCTTTTTTGTGTACTATTGTTCTCCGGTACGGTTTAAAATATTGACTTGAAATTTGGTACACGTATGTATAATAACAAGATCTCGAACTGGATTACATTTTGAGCTCACTCCGTTGAAAGGTTGGAATAAAGTAGGGATAAATAAGTAAAGTTGTTAAGAGTTCAGAAACAGATTTGATGTAAATACTAGAAGCAAATGTCTCACATTTTTTTATTACATTTCTTACTACCATCACCCCTTAGGGGCGCGTTTAAAGAAATTGGGCCCGTAGGCGCTGTGAGATTTGAGGGCCCCTCGATTGAATAATTGACTTAAAAAAGTAAATCAGATCTAAAAATTTAAAGGCAATAAGTAGTTAGAAATACATTTTATCATATATATTTTTGGGCCTCTTATGTTGGCAAACTTGTCAATTTGAACGTTGCAATCACAGTTTCGTTTTTCCTCTGATTCAATATACAGAACAGATAAATTTAAAAGTCGTTGTTGCCCCGAAGTACCTCGTAGGTAGGCCGAAAAAGTGCATTCACGTAAGGCATTACTGACCAGAATGGTCAAGTAAAAACGCAGAAGGGTTTCAACATTCGGAAATGTCGCCTGCAACCCATTGAAAATGAATGTATACATTTTAGAAGGGGATTCCCTTCCCTCTGGACATATATCAAAAATTGATGCAACTCATCTGGGGATTGCTCGGAATCTATGTCGTCTCTAGTGCATTGATCATTGCAGTGCGCTGATTTTCAGCTTGTTTTTCATCGTCATGGTCGTTTTCCAAATTTTCTTCATCTTCAGAATCTCTTTCCATTTGATCATCATCGCCAGATTCACTAGAATCATTCTTAAATGGTTCTTCATTTTCGCAGTCTTCATGACTGGTTTCAAAATCCAAGTTCTCTTCGAGTTTTCTAGATTGTTCTATCTCGGGTTCTTGAATTTTCGCATCAGCATTATCAGTAAATTTATTTTCATTGATGTGAAATATACCGAAAAGCTCCTACATTATATTAATAAACGGATTCATCACCTTTCAGTCGATGAACCGATTCATTAATATTACGAACATTTTTTTCAGTGGTAATATAGTGAATAGTGAATAAAGATTAATAAAACGAATTTTAATGTGAAAGATAAGATGGGATTATTGAGAAACCCGATAAACACCAACAATAAATTCCTATAGACTTCTACTTTGAAATATGAAAAAAATTGGAATCGAAAGGAGAAATTATTAAATGATTTCAAATTCAGATGATATAAAATGTAAATAAACGACAAACGCACGTGAGCATACAGCCGCATTAAGAACCCTATGCAACTGAACGTACTATTATGTCGTGTTATTTACATACATACAATTATTATTTTGTTATTTTTGTTGCAAATTGAAATCTGATATGGAAGAAGAAATGTATTTTAAGATAACTATAATTATTATTGCCATCGGTAAGGCGATAGTGCGCCTAGTGCGCTAGGCCTAAATGCGCCTCTGTCACCCCTACTTCATTAATTAAAAGGTTAACAAAATAAAAGAAAGATATTGACTTGAAATTTGGTGCACGTAGGTATGTGTTGTTACGAGTTTTGGAACTAGATTATTTTTTGATCTTATTCCATTGAATGGTTGGGGGTGAAATAAGAGTAAATAAATGCAGTAAACTAGAACTCCAGAAACTTGGTGTATACTTTGGTATACACACTAGAAGCCAAGATCTCAATTTTTTTTTATATTTTCTACCCACACCACCACCCCCACTCCATTATTAAATGGGTTAATAAAATAAAATGGTAATTTAGTATGTACGAATGCAAAAATTCTTTAAAAAAATGTTAGGTCTCACGCACCCACACCCCCACGAAACGTCGGTTAGTGGAAAGGTATTGGAGTGGAACATCATTTCACGGGTTTTCAAATATTATAATTATTACAATTCTATGAGAATATTACCGCATACTGGAGTGCAAATTGATTCCTTAGGCAGAGGTTTTATTATTTCGATGATCTGGACAACTATTGTGCTGAACAAGTAAATAATAAAAAAAGAATATTAATTATTGTTTTGGGTGGTTTTTGTTTAGATTCATCGAATTTTGGAATTTATATTATGTTCTCCTGATTATTTTTTTGATTGAATTGGATATAATTAACTAATATACGATTTAAATGTATTGATCCCTCACTTTAACCGCGAATATCTCAGAAAAGGAGGAGCAGAAAAATTAAAAAAATTATGTGTTTATTTATGAGTCTATTCTAAGTCAATCACTGAAATTTGAATAATGTACATTGGACACTTTTGAACTTCTGCTAAGTTATATTGAAAAATGTCCTACTTTTTAAGGAAATTTTTGACCAGACCAGTTTTAAATCCATTATATGTTGGAAAATGTGCCTACTATGTAAATTGTATTTTAGACACCAATACAGCTCGGCATTTTTTGTACGAGAATTTTTTTTATAATTTTTAATTTTAAAATTTTGCAATCAAAAACGTGACGTCATGTTTATTCAGTTATTTATCAATGTATTGGTTTAAGAAACAGAAATGGCAAGTCGACTATTACGTTAAATTATTTAAATTTAATTAAAATAAAACAAATATTGTCTTTTTGATAAAATATCAAAAATTAAAATAATAATAATTTCTATAATTTCTATGTTTCTGACTAATAACCTAAATATGTATTAATATTAGAAAATAAAGAGTTTTAAATTAAGCTCATTTAAAAATAATTTGATTATGGGTTCTTCCAAGAGAAACGAAATTCGTGCTAGATTCTTTTGGAATTACCCAAATACAAGTGTTGAAAATAAAATAACACGTATCAGGCGTCTATTGAATTAACTATTTAGAACTCATGTAGAGGTATATTTATCATTCAAACATAAAAAATACATATAACCAATGGCGTCCCAAGAATTTTACAGTGGGGGAGTGTTTGTTCGAAAATAATGTGCTGAACATTTAATTGAGAGACGTTGATCTACCATTTACTAAACATAAAAATCAAGTTCCGTTTGTTTTACAAAGTCTTGAAAAGGTTAATTCTACAATTTCTTTCACAGTTCTCATTTCTTGGCTTTGTAAGAAAATAAAGAAATTTAGTCATATATTTCCTGGTTAACTGAAAATTATTCATGTGATAAGTATCACTGTAATAATAGTTTACTCCCTATTTCTCTAAAAATTTACAAACAATATTAGTAAAATCATATAATCAGTAAAGCTGCAAATACTGCAAAACCTCACAATTCTCATCCAGCGACTCAATTAACTTCACACCTTCTATAATGGTTTTAAGGGCGATGTAGATAATCTTATTTTTAACATTATCTAGCCTTTGGGTGGATAAATCGACATGTTTTTACATCTCGATTTTTTCACCCAAAGGTTGCAAGCAGCCCTAATTTTGAGAAGATTAATAATAGGTAAAATATTACGAATTAGCCACTCAGACTATCTATACGTATGATTTTGAGGTCACTCTTTAGTAATATTGTGTCCAAAGTTACGCAAAAAAATAGCTGATTCAAAAAATGGTTGTATCAAAACACAGAAATATTTTCAATATTCCAGCAAAGAGGTAAGAACTGCAGCAATGGGCACATATATTTATAGATTGGATGAAATTAAAAAATTTAATTTGTTAGCAAATAAATATTTCATTAACGTTTTTTTACATAAAATCATTATTACTGTCACTATCATTGACATTTTCCTCACTTTGCTCGAATAAGTGAGGTGTTCAGACAACTGTTCCCAATGTATACCGAAAAATCTGGAGTACAACATAACCCGCTTTTTCCGCCAGACGAACCGCAACCTATTTTACAGGTGCAAAAAATTATTTTTAACGTAATATCTGCAGTGTTGTTGCCCAAAAAAAAAAAATGAATAGAAGCCTTAAATCTATATGGTATCCTCTTCTTCGTTACCATCAATGATAAGCTGCCAATGTCAATCTTCTGCAAATAAGCTATATCCCATCAATAACTGCACATGTTCTGATAACGTAGCATGTATGGGAACAAATGAAGTTAGCTGCATATGAGTATGTTTAGCTCATTTAAGACTCACGCAACAGAAATATGCTCTGAGGCACTTCTATTGTCCAACAAAAATCGATCGTTCTTTTTTCTCTTTCTTTCCATTCCTTCACCTAAGCAACAAATTCACTAATTTTCTCATTTCAACAAGAAAAATTCAGGTATATGAACACTCTTATACAGTGTGTCCCAGGATAGATCTAACAAGAGGTGTAATGGACCAAAAATTTTGGAATTTTGGAATGGTATTTGGGGATTGAGTCCTGCTTGTTGTAAAGTATACCAAAAATGACTTGATTTGGTGTTCTACAGGGTGTTTTATAAGCAAAGAAAAGTTATTTAGAACGCAATTTTATACCTCTACACCAAATTTCAGAAATATGAAATTATTTTTCTGAAACTTCCCATTTTTTGCGAGTTAAGAGTTGAATTCATATTTAAAGTTGTGTAGGAGCAAATGTTAATCATCTCAAATTAAATAATGTTTACAATTTTTTTATTATTCGACATAGCTACCACCCACATCCACACACATTTCGATCCTTCGCCTGAAGTCCTTAAAACTGTTTCGAATACGATCTAACGGTATGGAGTTTACGGCATTTGTAATTCTCTGCTTCAATACTGCTACATCGTTAGGAAGTGGTTCAGCGTAAACCAACTGCTTGAGGCGACCCCATAAAAAGAAATCCGATATTGATAGTTCTGGGGATCTCGCCGGCCACTGGATCGGTCCATTCCTGGCAATCCAATTTTCTCCAAAATTTAAATTCAACCACCGATTAACCATTTCTGTGGAGTGGCCAGGGCAACCATAATAAATTTGTCACAAATGCGATAAGAATATGAACCGGGCTTGGCGTCTTAAATAAAAACTAACATTATTTACGACAACACTGCGAAAAGTATCCATAGAATATGCAATAATTTTATAAAATGTTCAATAAGTCAACGAATATTTATAGTCCAGCCGGTAAAGTAAAAAATACACAAGAAACTCGCAAAAAATCAGTTCTGGGGGTGCCGCGCAACCCCCCAAAGAAGCCATCCCTCCGGTGAAAAGAACCTTATTTTACTGATAACTCGTTAACCGTTGAAAATATAAAAAATTGCTCATCATAAAAAAGAAAGCGTGACTAATTGCCTAAAAAAAGTCCCCTTGTGATCCTCTTGTATATGCCATGGTTTTCGATAAAATCGATATTGAGAAAAATTGCAAAATTTGTGTTTTTAATGCGCGCGAATTTTCGTTTATTTAGAAAAAACTGAATTTCTCGAAAACCAAACAAGCTAGGAAGAAAAATCAAAATAGGTTTTAAAGGGGATATAAAATACTCTCTTGCATTGTTATTTTTGAGCGCTATTAGTATTTATCAGTATATACAAATAACAACATAATATAGTTATTTCTTGTTTTTTGTAAATCTAACTCTTCACAGGCCCATAAAAAATAACTGACCATAATATAAGTTATAAATGCATTATTTTTTAGTTCAAGGTAGTACTTCAATGCAGAAAAAGTTAGGAATAAAAATATTCACATTTACAAATTTAGCAGCATGTTAAAGTTAGCCAAAAAAAATCCAAAAAAGGCTGCATATTCAATTTTTGATGATATTTTTTTAATACAATTTTATAACTATTAAATGATTAGAAACAATAGTTATATGATATATAAACTGTAAAAAGATTTTTTGAGCTAAATTTTCAAGATGTTTGGGTTTTTTTTTATTTGTAGAAAACAATAAAAAATTGGCCAAAATTTGGATAACTTGTAAATGTGAATATTTTTATTCCTAACTTTTTCTGCATTGAAGTACTACCTTCAACTAAAAGATAATGCAATTATAACTAATATTAAAGTCAGTTATTTTTTATGGACCTGTGAATAGTTAAAAGTGCAAAAAATCAAGAGGTAACAATATTATATTGTTATTTTTCTATACTAAAAGATATCAATAGCCATCAAAAATGGAAACTCAAAAGAGTACTTTCTATCCCCTTTAATACCCATTTTGATTTTTCATTCTAGCATGTTTGGTTTTCGAGTAATTCCATTTTTTCCATAGGTCGCGCGCAAAAAATTTCAAATGAACAATACAAATACAAATTTTGCATTTTTTTTCAATACCGATTTTCTCGAAAGCCATAGCATATGCAAGAAAATTACAAGAGGACTTTTTTTAGGCAATTAGTCTAACTTTCTTTTTTATGATGATCGATTTTTTTATATTTTCAACCAACGAATTATCAGTAAAATAAGGCTTTTTTCACCGAAGGGGTGGTTTTTTGGGAGGGTTGCGCGGTATCCCCAGAACTGATTTTTGTTATTTTGTGATGTATAATCCATCCACTAATAGTTACTGAAGGAAAATCTCAGATATTTTTTGTTATGGAAATCTTTATAATTATTGGACTAATAATGTTTAGCTTGTTGTTTCTTTCCGTTTTATCAATCATTGACATTATAATACTCACAACAGTGGTCAATTTTCTTATAATTATTCAGTAAGTATATGATTTTATTTTAAAAACTCAAAATTTTTTGTGAAAGTCAGTGATTTATATCTGTCAGAATAATATGCGCTAATCACGCTAATTACGCACAAATTATTGCCAATTACCGAATGTTTCTCAGAGCACTAGTTAGAAAAACTACTAGGCTAGGTGTGTTCATTGTGCTTTATTATATAGCTTACTAATATCTCGTTTAAGTTTACCTAATCATAATGTATGCTAACCGTATTTTTAAGTGGGCGTGACAAATTGCTAACAAATTGGATCCGTGATTTAAATTATTAATTGAATAACAACCTGATTGTGGGTACCCGTACATATACTACATTAAACATAATCAAATCATGTACTACGTTTTAGTACAGATCCTTCAAGTTCAATTTTTGAGCTGATCGAAAGTTAAATATCTAAATTTTAATAATCTAAATCAAGTTTAATTTCCGATTAGGTACACTGTAGTACTTTTTTAACTGGGAGAAACGTTTTTTGTCGTGTTTTAATGTATTCGAGGTAGTTGCACGTGAGTCATCAGGTTTGTATTCTTGCCTCTTTTTGTATAATTTAACGAGGACAGAAAACAAATTAAGTTATCTCAATAAATTTTCAGTGTGTTTCTAGTGACTTTTAGTTTTAATATGACTTTGTATATACTCATTTTAATTAATAAACAGATTATCTGGAATAGAAAGATAGCTCGTGTTTATAATTATTTAATAGCCATTTTGTTGATGTGAAATAAAATCTCTTCCAATCTTGTTGCAAAATAACAACTTGTTGATGTTCATTTCAGTTTTGAGGTTTTCCTTTTTATTACCAATTATGAAATAGATCTATCACTGCAGATAAAATTTTGTAACTCTTTGTAAAAGTATGTGAAAAATAGCAAATAATTTATTTTGCTGATTTTTCAGCGGTTACGCACCCAAAAATCTCCACATTTTTCTCACGGACATTCCATTATCCAACCATCTCCTCTATCGTCCCACTTTCTTTCAGCACCTGCTCCTATTTTCTCGTCACATTCCTCCATTTTACACCATCTTCCCTCATCCAGTTTCCCCTCACCTTTTCCCATTTTGTCACCATATTCTTTCTCAAAAATTTTGTGGAACACGAAGTAATAGTGTTTTTTATTACATTATCCATCCCAACTACATATCAGCTGACAATCTTGAAGTCTCCTCTATCAAAGTACATTGCAGCGCAATACACCGCAATGCATTTGTAAGCACTGTAATGCACAAGTCAATATTTTTTTTTTGTGTATTTAATATTACATAAAATATCTAACTTTACGTTTAAAATCCATATCCAAATCCATAATATTCAGTACAAAAATATGACTATAAGATACCTTACATATTTATAACCTTTAGAAGAGGCCATGGGTGAAATATCACTAATGATTTTTATCCAAAAGAACGCCGCAGCTAATATGTATATGAAATTTTGGATTTCGATGGATTTTGGTGAAACAACTGGCAATCGACAGTTTGTGGCTCTCCAATTAAGACTTTATCGGCACCAAGTCCGTTATTCAAAACTACGGAGCATAAGTGGCTAATTTTCAATATTCATTCAATAAAGAGATGCTCTTTGAGGGATCTTCGCTAAACAATTCCTCTGATATACTAAATGCATTTGCCAATTATTTCGGTCAATCTTATAATGCGTCCTCATTAGATATCGAGGAGCATCACATTGAGACCGATATACCTAACAATAACCCTATTGTTAGCATAAAGTCTTTCAGTGAAGATGAGGTTATTCGGGCTCTAAAACGAATTGAACCCAAAATGACGACCGGTCCTGATTCCATTCCAGCTTTTTTATTAAAGTATTGCGCTATCATCTTTGCATATCCTCTAACTCCCATTTTTAACTTAATCTTAAAAAACTGCCTATTTCCTGACCTATGGAAATATTCCAAAGTATCTCCCATCTTCAAAAAGGGAAACAAACTAGATATTGAGAACTTTAGACCAATCTGTAACTTCTGTAAAGTCTTAGAAATATTACTTCATGATAGAATATATCATTTCATTAACACCAAAATCTCTATTAATCAACATGAATATATGAAAGGGCGTTCAACAACAACAAATTTATTGTGTGTAACTCAATATATTTCTGAATCCTTAGATGAACTTGGGCAGGTAGATGTCATATATACCGATTTCTCCAAAGCGTTTGATAAACTTGATCACCAGTGGTTACTTAATAAATTAGAAAAAGTCGGCTTCTCATATTCTTTGCTCCTTTTGTTTAAATCTTATTTAATGAATAGGAGTCAGTACGTTGCATTAAATGGGTTCAAATCGATCGAATTTGCTGCCACATCTGGAGTTCCCCAGGAATCTATTCTGGGGCCCTTGTTTTTTAACATATTTATTAACGGCATAGTGAACAAAATTAATTTGCCTCACCTTTTATATGCCGACGATCTAAAAACAGTAATTTATAAAATCGATGACTGTTTTCAACTTCAGACTTGCCTTGAAAAAACACCTGGTGTATAGTAAGTGAATCCTAGTAAATGTAGCGTAATGTCCTTTTCTTTAAAAACATCACCTTTTATTTTTGATTACAGGTTAGATAATGTCATACTTCAAAGACCTATAACATTTCGCGACCTCGGCATAACTTTTGATAGTAAATTATCCTTCACTGATCATATCGATACCATTGTATCTGAAGCCTCCAAGGCCCTTGGATTCATCGTTCGTACTAGTCGAGAGTTTACAAATACTGATACTCTGAAAATTCTTTATCAATCCTTCGTCAGATCGAAACTT
This sequence comes from Stenurella melanura, assembly GCA_963583905.1. Classification (NCBI taxonomy): domain Eukaryota; kingdom Metazoa; phylum Arthropoda; class Insecta; order Coleoptera; family Cerambycidae; genus Stenurella; species Stenurella melanura. The sequence continues at coordinate 87,885,350 of OY757309.1, forward strand.
GAGTACGCATCACTAATTTGGAATTCCAATTATGATGTTCACAAGAATAACTTCAGTTCAACGTAGATTTCTTAAATTACTGTGGTTCAAATCCGACGGTACCTATCCAGTGATTAGTTTTCCGCAAAGCAACTTGCTTGAAAGATATTCTATGACTACTCTTGAGGATAGGCGTACGTACTTTTCTCAAATATTTTTGTTTAAATTACTACACAATGATTTTGACGCACCCGAAATAATTAGTAAGCTTAATTTTCACTTTCCCAGATTAACCGCTCGTAATCACCAAGTTTTCTATTTACCTACGCCGCGAACCAACGTACTAAATAATTCACCTTTATATGCGATTTGCAGTACTACTAACAAATTATGTAGCGACTTCGATATTTTTAATTGCAGCCTTAGTGACATAAAACAAAATGTTCTAAATTAAATAATCAGTGATTGTCTTTGTTTTTCTTAATTTACTTTGAATCGCATATTATATACACGTATGCGATTCAAAGTAAATTAAGAAAAACAAAGACAATCACTGGTTATTTAATTTAGAACATTTTGTATATATGTATATACAGTTTTTATATTTAAACATTTTCCATGTTATTTTTTCTCTCTCTTCGTATCATTAGTTATTCATAGTTCGTACATTTAAGTAAATATTTTCTTCAATTTACTTTCTTTCTATGTTGTTGTATATCTTGTAAATTTCAAACAAATGGAATTCGACAGATTATGACTCCATGATCAATAGTCCTTATGAGCGTAAAGTCTTTTTCGAAACTAAAGGGCGTAGAAGTCCTGTTATTAAATATTGAGAATTAGACCCTTCTACTCTTTTTCAATATTATTTTTTATCTGAATTCGCATTGGAAATGTTACGTGACGTTTAACTCAGGTTTAACCCTGTAGTAGGATTTAACGCGGTACTGAGAAGCCGACTGTTAGGGATGATAAAATTTTACAAAAACGAATGTACCACATAATATAATGACGAGCACTTTGTCAACTAAGTAAGCATCATCGGGTGATAACTGGAATTAAAAACATTGCAATTATAATTAAAATATGTTTAAAAAGAATGAGTCTATCTTATCGAATATTCATCAATTATTTAAAACCTTAAACACGACAGAGATGATAATGTTTACATACAGTTTAATTTATGCATTTCACTGTGTTATGATTAAATATAAAACCTGTACCCACTGTTCCAAAATTAGAGTTTGCCTTGCCTACTTTTATTCAATCGGAAAATTTCGTTTTAAGATGAAATACGCTGCATACGCTTTAAGGCGAAATATTTAAATTAATTATAATTAGAAGCCAGATTTATTGAAGTGTTAGTTTATAATAGGCAAGTTAATTATAATTTGGTGAAATATGGCATAATATTTATGTGAATTAAAAAGGTGAAACATATGTCTAATATGTAGCTGTACATATTTATATATCAGCCGCGTATATCACTGTGCTCATTTAAATTTTTAACTGTGAGTATTTCAGTTATCCTAAGACTGAGATATTAATTATACCTTGTTGGAGGCGTCAATATGTATATTATACAAGATTTGTGCTAATCCCTGTTAACAAATAACCTCACAATCTGATTTAAAGTTTCAGGTTTATCTATTTTTATTTATAAATTGGATAACAATGAGGTGGAAATAAAATTTGAATAAGCCATATGGATTTCGAATAAACTGTGATAAACTGGAATTTCTTTCATGTCTAAGACCTTTGATCTACATGGCATATAATACACATTTAACAGAACTAGTGGAAAACTCTAATAAATTTCACATTGAATTCTAAGAATTACTAATTAACTATAATTCAACAATATGAATAGGTAAGGTAATAGGGCCCACAGACAATACAACAATTTCATAATAATTAAGTCATTATTATAGAGTAAGATCCCAGAGCCCTCAGACCTACGTCATTTTAGCAAAGCTAATATTTTGACGATAAATAGTGTGATATGTAGTTAAGAACGTATGGGTACTTGCTATCTTGTATCTTGTACCTTTTGTACCTGCAACCTGTAAAAGGACCCCGCTTTCAAGATAGCAAATATGCATACGTGCTTAACTACATATCACACTATTTGTTGTCAAGATATTAGCTTTGCTAAAATGACGTTGGTCACTGGCGGCTCTGGGAGGTCTATTGCAACTATTTCATTGAATGTACTACATATGCAAAACATGTATCACAACCTCTGGCATACCTCAGGGTTCAAACTTGGGTCCAGTCTTATTAATGACTTATGTGATGAATCGAATTGCAACAAACTTCTCTTTGCGAATGATGTTATTTAGTGAAATTACTACCATGGAGGATTGTGTAAGATTATAAGAACAAATAAATGTCATTGAGAATTGGTGCCTAGTGAATAAATTATCAATGAAGATATCAAAATGTAAAATTACTACTTATTTTCGAAAAGTAAATCCGATTGAATATTCTTACAGATTTAACATCTTCTTAACTCATTTTGAAAATATTAAAGATTTGGTCCTTTCAGATTGGAATTCACAGGACACATTAACTCAAATACTAAATATGCGTTAAAAACACTTGGTACTGTTAAAAGATTTTCAAATATTTTTACTAATACCGGAGCATTAAAAACATTATATTTGTGTTTTGCGCGTTCGAAATTGGAGTATGATTCAGCAACATGAAATCCTATTTATGAGAAATATTCACAATTATTAGAATCTGTACAACGGAAATTTCTTAAACATGTTTATCCTTTAAAATAGATCACCAGTATCCCAAACAGGAATATCCAAATTATTTAATGTTAACACAGTTTAACTTGTATTTATTAGAAAACAGGAGAATTATCTCAAATGTTTATTTACAAACTGATCGATAATACAATAGACTCTCCAGAACTCCCATCTCAAATTAATTCTATGTTTAGGTTCGCGTCAAACTTTTACTGTTGCACTACCATCTAATGGCTAAAGTACAAGTTTGTAAGGCCAAAAAGCTAGAGGAAAAAAACTACCATCTAAGAGAACAAGCATCCTTGCTAAATCACTCAATTATTCCATGATGGAAATATCGATGAATATTGATGACCATTGTGACATGTCTGGTCTTTCTTTAAATAATTACTCCAAGCCCATAAAACTCTGTGTTCGAAGTAGATTGTAACCTACATTTAAATACATAACTGTAATACTAAGCTACTCTACTCTACTAAATAATTACTTTATACTTTTATAGTTTATACTTTCTATATTTTATGTTGTATACTTTGCATTTTTATAATTTATTTCTATTTTGTAAAATTGTCCTCTAACTGGAAGATTCTGTTGGGCGGTAAATTCTTTATTATTATTATTTTTTTTTTTCCGCGTTAGCGATACTGGACAGTTCTCCTGTGTCTCCGATATTCTCACAGGGGAAGCGCCAGCGAATTATCTACAACCACTCCCCACATCCCGCAGGGTTAGTGGTTGTAGATTCCAGAATCGTGTGCCCTAAGTAGATGCAGGGACCCTAAGATGACTGCCTTCTGCATTTGGCCTGCCAACCATTCGGCTGATTTTTGGCAGGCCGGTATGGTCTTCAATGCTGAGAGCAGCGTAGGCCTCATCCCACCGAGAACGCCGATTATCAGGACGACCATCTTGACCGAGTAGTCTGGGTATAGCGCTCGGAGCTCATACCGGAGATCTCGATATTTGGTCCGTTTCTCCTCCTCCTTATTATTATTATTATTATTATTATTAGTATTATTAGTATTATTAATAGTATTGTGACGTTAATCTACATAGATTCTCTCAGATTCTGATTGATATGAATTAAGCAAGCAATGCAATCCAGTCAATATAAAATTGGCGAAGCAAAGGCTATAAGCCCGGTAAGCGGTATAAAATCGGCCTGAGCTAGGATGTCGTTGAAACGATTCTCGCGTAAAATAAGAATCAAACTTTTTGCTGGCGTTTCGGTATAAAGCTGTGATAACTCTTGCAGAAATAACCGGATTGCAATAAGGAAAAAACTATTTTAAAGATGCAGCATTGTTATACAACAATATATATATTTTAATCATAACTTTTGGTTCTTATATAGAAAACCAATGCATTTTTTTTTCTGTTTAAGAGTTTACGCCATTAAATTATTATATCTTGAAAACGTGATAAATTCCGTTATTTTTTAACTTCGTTTCTTATTTTACGCGAAAACGGTTGCATCTGCGAAATTTTTACAATTACATTTTTTATAGAATGGTTTTCTTAAAATGCTTTCTTAACCGCTTCTCAAGTCACCGAGGTTACTCCTTGAAAATCCAGAATGATTTTGTGTTAGGTAAAGAGAAACGAGTCCCTACAGTTTATAGTGGAATCCGAACCACATCTTGGGGATAATTTTATAATTAAAATTATTTCCCGGTGCGTAGGGATTGAACCAGCTTCGCTAGATATGTCAGTATGCATATGTTGCCTCTTCAATATTCATCTCTACGATAATATCGGTATTTTTCGTATTTTAAAAGTAATTTCGGAAGAAAAATATGTTTGATGCCATTTTATTTTGTTCCGCCCACGGAGGCCTTGGTAATATTCCTTCACATCCATGTAGTGGATTAGAAGTATAGTAATCGTAAAAAAAATCCAAAATTTTTTATTGAAATGGGTTTAGAATATCATAAAACGTTGAGATCTTAAATTCTAGCGAAAAAAATTTCTATCTGTCGGTGGGTCCGTCTGTAACTTTCTTCGTCTGCACGTTTTCGCTGGATGGTTTAAGACATTGAATTGAAATTTTATACACGTATGTATTATTATAACGAGATCTAGAATTGAATTGTTTTTTGAACATACCCTAAAAGGTTTACCTTTAAATGTTTTTTTTTTATTTAACTATGTACATTTTATGTTTGTGCTAAGGTGCCTTAAGATTATATTATATATAATATAATATTTAAATCGATACATAAAGTACATGCAAGATGTAAATATATGCACCGACCGCCTGATGGTATGACGAGAGACCTTCAACATGTTACAAGGAACAACCACTGAAATGAAGCACTTATAAAAGAATCTATGCTTATTTACCTAAAAATACTTCGCTAGGGAATTAAAACAATTCATGCCATGCAGTATACTGGGTTATATAAGCGAGATGAGTAATACTTCGGAGCTTGCAGGAAAATATACCTAAGAAAGCTGCTTTACGAAATGGTCAAATATATTAAAACTTAAAACTAAAATTAAAATTAGAACTTAAATTATTTTTATTATGTGTATCGGCGTAGATAATTGTGTTTGCGGTAGTGAGTTATTGTTACCGTCTTTGGAAAAAGACGGGGAGTCTCTGATGTATAAGTCTGTGAGTGTGAGTTGGGTTGTCGTGTTTGAACATGCCTGGTGAAGAGCTGGGGGGGTAAATAAGGGAAAATGAGTAGTAAGCTGGTAAGAGTACAGAAACTTGAAATTCAATGTATATACTAGAAGACAACCCCTCCAATTATTATATAATATTTTATCCCCCCACCACCCCCGCATCATTATTAAAGGGGTTGACAAAGTCAAATTGAGATATTCACTTGATATGTGGTACAGACAGTGTGTCTCACTTAAGAGTATAACAGCGTAATAATTCTTTTGTTTTTTGTCCGATTTGAGTCAAACTGATCTCAATAGATCTATTTCAGATCACAAAATCACTTTCCATCTTTCAATTTTAAATCTTTAAATGCAAGGCCATCTACCATACCAAATTTTATGAAAAGAATAAAAAAATCATAGTAGACATTTTGTAATGAAAAAATTTTGTTAATAAAACTTGTTCGAAATCATTCAAATGCCCTGAATTCGACGTTTAGTTAAATTCCGAAAAGTTCTGAGCAATAACAGAAAGCGAATTGAGGCATGCAGTAGGGCTGATGAGGTTTGATGGAACATAGTATTTAATTCTTTTGGTTGTATTTATTACTCATTTGTGTAAATTTCTCCAAAAAAATAAATATAAAAATAATTTTTATTCAAATGCCTCAAGACGATTTTTTGCATCAAGGCGTCATTTTTTAGAATTTGTAAACTTTGGATTCGGGGTCTTTGAATGATTTCGAACAAGTTTTGTTAACAACATTTTTTTTATTAAATAATGCCTACTATGATTTTTTTACTTTTTCCATAATATTTAGTATCGTATATGGCCTTGCATTTAATGATAGAAAGTGATTTTGTGGTCTTAAATAGAGCTTGGTGACCTCTATCTTTTATGATCAGTTTGATTCAAAACGGACAAAAAACAAAAGAATTATTACGCTGTTACAAGAACATCTGGAACTGGAACTTTTTTCAGTCTTCATTTCTCTTCTATCTCAGGAACGCCGAACGGATGGAGCAGGCGGTTTTTGCAAAATTGGAATTATTTTTTACAACCAACATTCATTTATAATTCGGTTAAAAATGTTTATTTTATACGATTCGTCCTTTGAAATATAAATTTAAATACCATAGTTAAAAATATCTTAATACATTATTTCTAAAAATATAAAGAAATCTTATAAAACAGTATAGAGTATATTTCATGCCATGACGTCAACCTGTTAAAAGCAAATTAGATTTATCTTGTAAGACCCATACTACAATTTACTTTTACTCTCGTCTAGTTTTAATCACGACCAAATCAAACAAGTATAATACACTCACAAATTGTGCAGTTTGTTACAATCCCAGTTAGCTGTGCGTTCCACACCCATCCCATGCCTAGTGCCTACGTCCTTCTTGTACCAGCGACATATCATACATAAAGCCAATAAATGACTATCTACACCCACCAAATAGAAAGAAAGCCTGAGAAATAGGTTAGCGGACCATCTCAAGCATCTGCATGTAAAAACACTTATGCTCATACTGCAAGTTGGTCCAGGTATTGCTATTGTATCTCAATTCTCTGTTAGATATAAATTGATTGAATATCTATAGTCTAAGAGCTAGCGGTCAGTCTGACTAAGAGACGGTTTGTCAACGCGAGGATAAGTTGTTATCCTATGGTTAAATCGCAGTTTGATTAAGTAGGGTCAGTTCCAGGCATCGATAGCAGGTGTAAGGATATCGACGCGTGGACTACATTCAGTAGGGGAAGTAACCCTACTGTATTATAAACTGTGCCTTTACTATAGAATAACTTGTTATCCTCGCATTGATAAACCGGCCCTAAGATGATGTTACAAAGCAAAAAATGTATAGATTGATGATTTGATACTAATTAAATAAGAGAGTCACGACCTAGCAGATCTACCCTAGCTCCGACATCTACCCCTACATTTTTGAAACTGTGTAATTTTGGTAATTAGGTGATTTTAAAAAAGAGTGACCACAAAATAGTATAGTAGATAACGGGCCAAGGGAAAAAGCAAAATAAATCCTATCTCAAGTTAAACTTTGAGAAATTTTAAGGTGGGCATATTTTTTACTTTTGCGAAAAATTGCAAAGATCGCCCTGATTTAAAGGTAGAAATTATTTAAAAAATGCAGTATATAAGGAACATTTAAAAAAATAAAACAACTGTTATTACTCAGATTTTATATTTTATGAATTTTTACGGAATATAAGTATATTATTCTGTAGCATATTTGGAAAAGTTTAGGAAATTGTCCTACAACCCTCTAACACCTTGTAATAATTACAATACCAACCCCAGAAAACCATGGTATTTCTCTTTTTGTTTTTGAACCGTACAGGATCCATTTCGCTCATGTTTTTGGCCCGCTATCTATGAATTTTTTCAGTTTCGGGAGTTAATTTTCTTATTATTACAAGGGGCAGGAGGGTGATCGTCTATTTTACTTGTAGATATCGACTAGTCATAACACTAATTCTAGCGAAAATCTTATATCGTTTGAATCATGTGGGTAGAACTTACGAATTGTTTCTCCTTTGGGGGGTGGTTTTCTTATTATAACAAGGGGTAGGGGGGTGGTAGCTCAATTTGCCTATAGATATGGGTTCGACTAGTCATTATAATAATTCCAGTGAAAATCTCATATCGATTGTATCGTGTGGTTAGGACTTACGAATTGTTTCTCTTTCTGGGGGTGGTTTTCTTATTGTTACAAGGGGTAGGAGGGTAGATGTACAATTTCCTTGTAAATGTGAGTTCGACTAGTCATAACAATAATAATTCTAGTTAAAATCGCATGTCGATTTTATCATGTGGTTAGGACTTACGAATTGTTTCTGTTTATGGGGGTGGTTTTCTTATTATGACAATAATTCTAGTGAAAATTCCATGACGATTGTATCATGTGGATAGAACTTATGAATTTTTCGTTTTCTGAGGTTGGTATGTTAATTAGTACAAGATGTTGGGGAGTTGTGGGACAATTTTCTAAACTCATCCAAATACGCTACAGAATATATAAAATCTGAGTAATAACAGTTGTTTTATTTTTTTAAATATTCATTACTGCCTTTTTAAAATATTTTATACCCTTAATAGGGTATGCATTTTTTCAAAAAAGTAAAAAATATGCTCACCTTAAAATTTCTCAAAGTTTAATTTTAGCCCTATAGGATTTATTTTGCTCTTTCCCTTGGTCCGCTATCTACTATGCAAAAACAAGCGAATTTTAGGTTTTTTGCGATCAGTCTTTCCAGGCGATTTTATTTGTTGCAAATACGTACCAAGTTGTTCTGTGTAGGTAATTTACTCCACAGCTTCGTACTGGAATGGGAGTTTTTTTTTCCTTCCAGGGCTCGTCTGTTAGTAGAAAACTCCGAGGGCATTGCAGCCTCCTGGGCTTATTATGCTCTCCCTGCCATGCTTCACTCCGCCCACTCCAGTACCCCGGTACCCCTAATCAGATGATACAGACCTATGGTCGGATGGGTGCTGATGAGTTCCGGATCTGTTCGGGTTTGCCCGTAGATGCCATATCTTCTGCGAGCCAGTGCCTCGTAGTAAAATATGATGTGGTCGACCGTTTCCGGCTCCTTGCTGCATAGCCTGCCGTCTAGGTTGCCGTCAAATTTGCCGATTGTATTCAGATACTTCTTTACAGGAAAGTGTCCCGTCAGAAGTCCTGTTATTAGTCTTAACTGCGTCCTGTTCATTGTGAGCAGTTCTTCAGTTTGTTTTGCACATGGACCTTTAATAAGTGTTTTTCCATGTCCTGGAATGTTCCTCCAGTGGTTCTTGTGTTTACTCTTGACCCAGTCTTTAATCGCCCCTCTGGCTGAGCTTTTAGAAATGCCCAGCACGGGTTCTGGGCCATAGAATATGTTAGCTGCCCCTTGTTTAGCAAGTTCATCAGCTTTTTCATTGCCGTCAATTCTGGAGTGACCTGGCACCCAGAGTAGTTTGACTCTGTTCTGCTCGCCCAGAATTTTCAGCTCTTCATGGCAGTCCCATACCAGTAGGGATGACACTTTGTTAGAGGCTAAGGCTCTAAGTGCTGCCTGACTGTCTGATGCAATGGAGATCTGCTGGTTCACATATTGTCGGTTTGCATTCTCGCGTACACATTCAAGTATAACCAGAATTTCTGACTGGAATACAGTGGCGTGTTGCCCAAGTGAAAAACTTATACTTGCCCTGGGTCTTTCACCATGTATTCCAGCTCCAGCTCCTGTGTTTGTCCTAGATCCGTCAGTATACCAGGTTAGGCCCTTTCGTAGTATGTCTGGAGCTTCTGTTGACCAGTCCTTCCTATCTCCAATGGTGATATTGAAGGGCTTGTTAAAGGCGATTTTTGATATCATGTAGTCTGACCTCATATTCAATAGAGGGTCTTCTACAGTGTTCATTATCCTCAAATGTCCTCTCGATCTTGCTCCGTGGAGATTCGAGGTATTTGAGTTTTGCAGCCTGTATGCCCCCATTCTGGCCTCTCCTTGGATCACTATGCTAAGTGGGGGGAGGTTTAATAGGGTCTCCACCTCATTGGTATGTATCCCAGCGCTAGGCTGGCTCTGTACAATGTGCAGAACTTAGATGCCAGCAGGTCTATACCCTGTTGAAGCATTATTGGCAGAATTCTACGTAAGTTTTCTCTGAAACGTTTTAAAATATTAACTTAAATTTGGTACACGTATGTGTTACTTATAACGAGATCTGGAACTGGATTACATTTTGAGCTCATTCCGTTGAAGGGTTGGGGGGTAAATAGAGGAAAATAAGTAAATCGTGCTGGTAAGAGTCCAAAAACTTGGGATTTAATGTATATACTAAAAGCCAAGGCTTCAAATTGTTTTATGACATTAATAGTTGCTTGTTAAATATCTCTGTTTAATAAAGAACCCCGGCCAAAGTACACGGTAAAAGTTATACAGTCGTTTGAGCTAAAACCAGCTAAAATGTATTCGTTGGACCATTCCGAACAAGAGTTCTTATGTGTAGTAAGAGGTCCAAGAAGTCCATAGATTTAAAGTTACGGTCACTTGAATGTCAAATAATGATTACACAGGTTTACAAAAAAAAATGTCAGACCAATGGGATTCCATTACCGTACTCTGAAGGTTTTTGATGTTCTGAACATAACGCCGTTGTCCGTTTTGCGCTATCGCGTCCGCGTCAGGATTTTGACAAAACTTAATCTAAAAGTGCTAAAAATACCTTTTTCGCCTTCGTTCATGCACAAATTAATTCATTCAATATTTTGGCCTAAGTTGTATTGTAAATTCGGGTTGTCTGACTAAATATTTTTAGTCAGACAATCCGAGGCTACTTTTGTTCGAAACATTTTTTTTGAAATTGTCACTTTTTAGATATCCGGCGAGGAAAAATCAAAATTTTAAAACTTTTCGATTTTTTTACTCGAAAAAGAAGAAGTTTGGACAAAAATTTCAAGAAGCAAAAAAGTTTGGAATCATCCGGGGATCTTCTCAATTTTTTCGGAATTGTCCAATGTCCTTTACAGAAGAGAGCATTGTGGAGTTTTCAAGTGCATCCAATAGGGCACAAGACCATTCCGAAAAAGAAAAATGAGAATATTCGTTGAGTAATTCCAAACTCTCTTTGCCTCTTGCAATTTTTGTTTAAACTTTTTGAAAAATATTCTGAGCGTTCCATTTAAAAAAATTGAGAAAATTCAATTTAAAGAAAAATAATTTTTGGCCAACCTGTACAGTTTTAGGAAATGAAAATGATTCAAAAACATTAATTAGATATCTCGTAACTGGCATTCACATAAGTTTTTCTTAAAACCCATAATTGTGACTGTGGTGATTTTTTTAATATCCATCTGCACATTGCATTATTTCAACAAAAAAAATCATTACATCCAAGTGGTTAGGAGATGTTCAATGCTAATATAGGAATGAACAGAGCCTAGAAAGAGACTTTAAAAAATGTACATAGCATTCCATTTTCAAAAAAGTCAAAGTCAAAAAGACACTTGGTCCTGTAATATCGTCTTGGCTCGCCCTGTATATTCGAAAATAATTCCCAGTTATAGACTTTTTTATCTAGTTTTCTCGCAATTTTTAAAAAAATGTCTAGCTATCGTAGTACTCGAGATATCGAGGTTATTGCTCCACCTGTATATACTTCCACTCCACTAAGTAGCTGTGGAAGTAAATACAGGTAATTACAAGTTTATTACAACATTTGTTTACACTTCCAAAAATTTAAGGGTTGATGCCGCAAAGAGGATACGTCGGCCAAGCCATTAATTTCTTATTTAATGAGTATTAAATTATCACTTTACAAATTTCCAGCTTTGTGAAAACACCTCAGATGGATTGACCGCTAGCTCTCCTACTACGAGTCGAGAGGTTTTTCAACTATAAATATTTACTGTGTGTAGTAAAACAGATTGTAAATGCGGAATGTAAACATCGTAGAATTCTGCTGTGGTTAATAAATAGATTGATTTCTCCATCGCCGTAATTGTTTACACTAATTATTTTGTCAGGGATTGATGAACGCGAAGTGCTTTTTTCCTTTGAAGATGCCACTTTTAAAATGATTGTATTGATTTTAACACTAGAAGCTCATCGGCCGATGAATTTCTCTCAGTTTCAAAGTTTCTAATTTGTAGTAAAATCGTTAATTGGTATATATTCCACACATGGACTGAGTTGATTTATTACAATATTTTTACGTGTTAATATGAATATACTGTATATGATTTATTTCTGATGGAAAATTTCTATACATTATTTTATTTTGGGAAAATATTGTGGCACCGTTTGGTAAAAAATAGATTTATGACCGAACGGGTACATCCCCACAAAGTAAAATCAATTTCGCCACATCAAAAAAGAAATGTACAGAAATTCCTTGTTAAGACGAACTGAAAAGAGGTGGTTTCGGTTTGTCTTTATAAAATAGAAAATTGAACCCGTTGTCATATGCGTTGTTAATATTTCTTAACATTAATATAATATTTGCTAATGGGCACAATCTACAATACATGTGTATACTTCCCTCACACATGTATGTTTGTTTTTAGAAATAAAGAAAATTATATACTAGATATAAACATTATACTACTTGTCGGTTTACTGATTCTCATTGAATTTATATAATTGTTAAATATTTTATACGATTCGCTGCAACTTTTACATGATGTATTAATTTTATAGGTATAATTACTACATTTTTTAAATTTAATCATCTCCCTGTGATGCCGGCCAAGTTGGCGATACCTTCGTCGGTATACCGTGCGGTATTTTTATCTTTGTATAATATTCGCAATAATTGTATCCATCTTCACGTAAATATCTGTTTAATACCTTATCACATTTACATATTTTATTTCATTTTTAATCCATTTTAAGTTACCGTGTTTACTAAAAAAGATGACAGACGGACGGACAGACAAACGGATAGGGGGTCAGGCGGACAGATGAACGGGCATTTTCAAAGTGATTCAACATTCGATCACCAATACAATAATACGAAAACTCTTTCTATACCAGAAATATTTACATTTTTAGAAAAAAGTCTGATAAATTTAATATTCTCTTCATTTCCGTAAAAACTGTAATAACAAACATATATTTTATCATATATTGATTTGTTATTGCCAAATACAATTTAAAAATACACACCCACCTGCACATCTCGAAGTGATTCATAAATTTTATTGAGCACTTTTGTGGGTTCTTTGTTGATCCAAAGTCTCACCCACAATAATAAATACATATTAAATCACCAATCGCCTAATTTATTACCGAAGAAAACTAGCTATAACACTTAAAACAAGATTTATATTCGATACAGAAGTAATCTGACCACATTTTTCACATTAGAATTATATGACAGACGACTCGTATCAAAAAACAATAAAAAAAACTATAAAAAAAAACATAAAAACGTAATAATTTACGTCATAACATTTTAAAATGATTCGCAATTTCTGAATACACATAAAGATCTTATCCAGATTTAAGTTATTCAAGATTGCAAATCTTTTGTCGCCCCCATATTACACAAATTGCTCTGCGTTATAATTCGTGCCATTAATGACTAAGTGTGGAATATTTTGAGTCCAAAATCGATTGAGCATACGATAATATGCATAACCCACACAGTAAGAGATTGTCTTCTTACGTTAAAGCTAAGCCAGTAGTAGAAAGATATTATTAACATTAATTTTATTTTTAATCGTGGTAACCGCTGCACAGCCAATCCCCATCATTTGATTCATTTCTTTTGTTGCTGGACTTTCAAAATTTGTGCATGAAGTGTTTAGTTTCCTGTTATAGGCGACAGATTTGAAAAATATATTATCTCCTGACGATGACATAAGAATGTTAGATCCATATTTATATTAATAATTGACATATATTACTTCAAAGATTAAAACCAAGTCGCACTACGTGTGATGTCACGCCAGGCGAAGTATTTCCTCTGCCGTGCATCAATACACGTTTCGTAGATTTTCGTTGGCGTCTGTTCTTATAATCTCGGGAAAAGCGGAATAGTACAATATAATTTGAATTACTAAATGGAAAGGTACATGTATTTCTAGGTAATTTATTGAATCTAATTTTAACAGTTTAAGTAAATAAATTTAGCAAGGGAGATGAATATCTTGGGAAGACATCATTTTTTAAAGACTCGTTGAAAAACTATATATTTTGTGTTAGTGTTTTGCATCGTAAAAGTAGTTTAAAGTACCATAAGGCCAGGAAACTCGTACTAGCTTCTTTTAAATATTGAACAGATATTGAAAAGATAGTACGAGTTTCCTGGCCTTATGCTACTTTAAATTACTTTTCCGATGCAAAACAGTAACACAAAATATATGGTTTTTCAACGAGTGTTTAAAAAATGATGTCTTCCCAAGATACTCATCTCCCTTACTAAATTTATTTACTTAGACTATTAAAATTAGATTCAATAAATTACCTAGAAATATATGTACCTTTCCATTTAGTAATTAAAATTATATAGTACTTTTCCGCTTAGCAATTAAGATTAGGACTAGATCGAAATTGTATAAAACCATATAGTTTGTGCATTGTAAAATTAGTATACCAGTACTCAACATCCGAAAAAGCCACTGTGTGGCGAAACAATTGTCATATTGACAAGAAATAAAGTGAAAATCAAAAACTAATATAGATTTCTTCCCAATTATCAAAGTCTGATAATTTACAACACACAACTTCATTACACGGGCACGTTTCTTCTGGCGCTCTTCTGCCTTGGTCTTCTCTCTTCGCTGGCATGTCGGCTCCCGGGAACGTCTTTAGTTTATCGTGAGAGAGGACGGCTATTGCCGAACCCTCTCGGAGTTTGATGGGGTTTGGGGGGTACTGACTAGTCGGAAGCCCAGGGTGCCAATTGGCATCATGTGCTCCGATTTCGTCGGAAGGAAGTGTGAACTGTGTAGCTCAAGGATTGTGTTCGGCCAAAGACGCTTATTTTAGCGTCAGAGGCCGGCACGGGCTGTGGTAAGGGTGCCGAGCTGGTTGTTTACTTGGTACCCCTGGGATCGGGTGATTTGGATGTTTTTGGTCATTGTTTCCTTGCAGCGTAGCTTGAAGGTAGGGCTGAAACAGAAAAACGGTTAAGTTATACTTACCCGTTATCCAGGATCTGGAGCTTCGGCCTCTTGTGCCTCGGAGCGTCGTTGGGGTCGTAGTCAGTCGCCTGTCTGACGGTTTCCCATGCTCTGCCACACGAACGTATAGATTCTTCGCTCTGTCCCGGATGACTTCAGTTACCGGGGTGTATTCCAGGTCTCTGAAGATGACGGCATTTCTGACAAACCATGGTGCATCCACGATCTAAGTGCCGACGTTTTCCACAGCTTGTATCCTCTTCAGGTGGGTGGCTGCTTGGTATCCCCAGGCAACGAAGGCGTAGGTCAGAATAGGTGCAATGAGGGTCCTGATAAGCGTGCGCTTGTTCCTCAGGTTGAGTTGGCTCTGTCTACCTATCATAGGGTAAAGTAGAGTCTTCCTCGTCCTCGCTTTCTGTATTGTCGCTTTCGTGTTCTGTCTCCACATCAGGCTTCGATCCATGATAACGCCAAGGTACTTGACGGTATCGTGCCATTGGATGTTCTCGCCGTTCAAAAAGACGTGTCCTAAGGGAGTTTATTTCCTGACTCTCTTGAAGAGGATGGATTTGCTCTTCTCCACGTTGATTTGGACTTTCCACTTGTAGTACCACTTTTCCAGAAGGGATGCTGCTTCCTGGAGGTTGCGGGTGGCAAGTCTTGCACTCCATGATCTTGCGATTATGGCCGTGTCGTCTGCGTAGAGCGCCAAAGAGGTCCTTGTGGTTCTTGGCATGTCGGAGGTGTAAATAGTGAACAGGTGGAGAGATAGTACCGATCCCTGCGGTACGCTTGCTTCCATGGGCCTGTAGTTCGACAGCTTGTCGGCAATCTTCACACGAAGTTGCCTCCGGTAAAGGTAAGATCTGACAAGCTTGACGATGTCGACAGGGTATCCCATCGACAACATCTACGCCAGAAGACCTTCATGTCAAACCCTGTCGAAGGCCTTGGCTACGTCTAAGAAGATCGCACCTGTGACTTGGCGGTGGTTAAAACCTCCGTGATGTACTCCGTTAGACGAAGTACTTAGAATTCGGTGGAATGTTTTGTTCGGTAAGCGAACTGCTCTGCTCATCCGGGAGTGTGTCGTCGAGTGTCGCTACGCCCCGTTTGAGTGCAAGTCTTTTTCTGGGAGCCTAAAAGTCCTCTTGAGACTATTTCAGTATGCACCTATGACATACAACACTTTTTCTTAAATCATGAGAAAATATACAACTTGTTTAAATTATTATTTGTTTGCCTTAATTGTATTAACACATATTCCTTATAGGATTTTGCAAACTATCTATGGGAACTAAAAGAAAAGCTATGTGTAAAAATATTAATGAAACCTTTGCATTCTTTCGATAACCTGACTGCTGGTTATTCTAGCAAATTAAAATTCCTTAAATGCATTTGTATAATTTCTTATTTGAAAATTCTCATTAACAACTAGCATCCACACAGTCCCATATAACCATGCAGGTTAAACTAGTATCTACATAACCCCCTACGGTATATGAAGATTCAGTTAAAAATGAGAACAAAGGCATAAAATGGATTTATTTACCTACCCTTCTTAAAAAAAAAATTCATTCTAATGGATTACATTTTCATGAAATCTATCATTCTCTTTTTGGAAATGCTTAGCCTTTGAAACGTTTTTCGTTCTTATTCTGAACTCATCAGAAAGGCACAAAGCCACTCATAAAGATATTCCATGCAAAACTAAGACAATTTCTATGAATAAGTATGAAAAATTATCAGTCAATGTCAAATATAAATTTTTAATACATTTTTGAAGGATTGAAAACATAGGTAGTTAATTAGGAAAAATAGTGGAAACAATAGAGGAAGAATCGAAAATTCCTAGCGTTGTTCATTTTTTCATATTCACTCTTCTAATAGCATTCAACCTTGAGTAGGTGTTATTCGCACTGAAGCAAGGGAGAATACCAAAATTTCAAGTTCAATAAAATAATATATTACGCTGATATCAGTCTGAAGTCCAGTTTCTAATGATTTTACCATGTTTTTTTATAAAAACCAGGACGATTGAGGTCTATGGAGGCGGTGGCTCCATCTGCTAGAATAGTATTATAATATGAAATAACTACTAATAGGCTCCTTTTAGCATATTGACTGATCTTAGTAAACTGAAAGAAATATTTTCTTTCCTAAATAAATGAATGCTACAGATCGAAGATTTTTAGCGAAAAGGACCCCGCACCCTTAACACTGGAAAAATCATTTCGGTGGAATTTTCTTCAAACTTTTTGAATAGGTAGTTCAAGGGCTTCCGAACAAAAAACATCATATGACAAAGTTGATTTAACGCCTTCCCTGTATGATTACACTGACTGAAAGTTAAAAATCGTTGAAAACTCAAAGGCTTTTAACTGCCAGTCACTGTAAATCTGCAGGGAAGGCATTAAATAAATTTTTTCCGTATGACATTTTTTGTTCGTAAGCTCTTGAACTACCTATTCCCAAAGCTTATTTTTGATTTAAATAAAAAACTTGGACATGCAATTTATGCAATAAAGAATATAAAAAAAAATATCAGCCTTGCAGCAGCACCATCCGTGTATTTTGCATACTTTCAAAGCATACTGCAATTTGGTGTAGAATTTTGGGGAAACGCAACATGTCTTCAAAAAATTTTAGTCACACAAAAACGTGTTATACAAGCAATTTGTGATATGCGCCCGAGAGAGTCCTGTAGAATGGCGTTTAAAAACTTACGTATACCCACTGTAGTCAATCTCTATATAAATAAATTAACCATAATGATTTACAGACAACGGAACGCAATATCGACAGACACTGATATTCATGATTACAATACCAGATCTAATTCAAAACTAATTGCACCAAATTATAGAGTTGTCACAAATAGGAAAGGATCTCTATACTCCGGAGTAAAAGTTTATAATCACCTACCAAATTCTATCACTGGCATAAACAACCCAAACTTATTCAAAATTAGACTAAAGAAAATTTTAAATAATTACGTGTTCTATAACCTAGAAGAATACTTCACTACAAAATTTCATCCATAAAAGGTTTTCAAACGGTTTACTTCCAAACTTTTTTCTATGCATTGTATATTTATACTGTTTGAATTTATTTAAGTAAGTACATTGTATATTCATTATGAATGAACGTATTTAAGTAAATGCACTTTCCCTTATGTCTTGATTAAGGCGCACTATGTTAGGTATGTAACTATACGAGCATATTGTATTATTATTGTTATGTAACATTAATTCTTGGGAAATAAATCCAATCAAATCAAAGTTTGAAGAAAATTCCACCGAAATAATTTTTCCAATGGTAATGGTTCGAGGTCCTTTGCTAATTAGCAAAATTTCACTTAATTTTTTTTCATTTGGGGCATTACTCCATCCTGTACAGTACCTGACCAGTCTCCCTTTGAGTAACAAGCAACTTTACAATCAGTGCTTCATCTTGAACGCGGTTCGATAAAAAAATTAAATATGCCTCATATGCCGATACGTTCTGGTCTATTATTCTTTCCTTTCATTGCTACAGACCTATTATAACACCAGTTTAATTTCAAGAAATGACCATAAAAATGCGATAACCCTTTTTTGTGCCTGCTGCAACCCGACTAATAAGGCTGCCGTACTCTGGACCGGTTCCTAATATTCGATAAGGTGCATCTTCCACTAAGTCTCTGACATTAACACTGTAGTTATTTACACGATTTAAATGTCACGGTTCTTGTAGTGAGAAAACATGAAATTCGTGTAAGGTCTTTAGAATGGACGGTCAAGTATTTTTATCGTTTTTATATAAAAATATATTTCCAATCGTAAAATGTGTGAATCTTCCTTGTAGGTCAATGTAAGTGATAGCAACGATACACTTTCAAATTACAGCAGAGGTTACATCAAAGTTTTACGACGTCTTCAAAACTTCTGTAGTACAGTAATAGTAAAGTATATTAGAGATAAATACGATTTCTGGTATTACGAAAGCCGTCCATATATTTTGCAAAAGCATTTTAAGTACTTTTATTAATATAAGAACGTTAATAATCCTCACTTTAAAATCCATATTTGTCGTAGATCAATGACCCCAATCACAGAGCTTTTTAAATGCGCACAGATCTAATGATAACAAAACTTTTATTTTAAACTTCTAGGGTAGATTATTTTAGATAAGAATAACAATAAGAGTATGGTCTTAAGACGGAAAACTACTACTATTAAGATTTCTAAGACTACAAATAATTTTGTTACGTTTTGTAATTATACTCTAAATTATGGTTTTTGTAAGACAGCATTGTTTGACATGATGTAATCAGATAATGTAATTAATATTTAAAAGAGTCTTTATAATGCCTCGCTGGTAGAATTCTGAGAGAAAAATGATAATAGTACAGGCTAAAAATGGAGCAAGAATGTTTCATTTCACACTAAAAAATAGATTCTTTTTGAAAAGAGATTCGAGATAATCAGGCTAAAAACGGGAAAAAAATTCAATGTTACAATATATCAAGGCCAAAATATAGTTTGTTTTTAAAAAGATAGTCGGAATAATCATAAATATTTCATAACGTTCGCCTCTAACCATCTTTTGATCGACAATACTAACAAGATTTCAACGCGTAGGAATGCAATGTAACCCAAAGGAAACGTTGAGATAACGACAAAAAACACATCTATTAAACTTTCTTTCAACGTTAAAATTTTAGTATGCATAACCAAAAACCTTTATTAAACTTTTTTTTTTATTCACTTACTTACGCTGAAACCGAATATGACAATAAAGAATCGGTAAAGGTATTTACACACAACTTCCTTCTTTATTCATACCGTCTTGGTCACTCTAAAAAATTATTATTTAAGAGATGACATATGAGAATTATAATCTCCATATAGCTCTACTATTACACATAAAACCCATAAATCTTTTCCATCGTCTACTGTATAGTGGTGGGATTTTTTTTTTTAATTTTCAAAACAAATTTCTTTCTTGAAATATGTTTAGAATGTCATGCAACGTGGAAATTTTAAATGTGAGCAAAAAATTCCATCACCCATTTTATAAAAAATGTTCACGATTTTTTTTTATTTTCTAAAATTTCTTTTCTGAAATATGTTTAGAATGTCATGAAACGTGGAAATTTTGAATTTGAGCAAAACAAAATTTTCAAAATTTTCAAAATTTTCAAAA
This sequence comes from Stenurella melanura, assembly GCA_963583905.1. Classification (NCBI taxonomy): domain Eukaryota; kingdom Metazoa; phylum Arthropoda; class Insecta; order Coleoptera; family Cerambycidae; genus Stenurella; species Stenurella melanura. Next base: position 87,905,530 of record OY757309.1, read on the forward strand.
TTTTCAAAATTTCAAAAAAATTTTCTATTTAATATTTTCAAAAAAAACTGTTTTTTCAAAAAAAAAATTAAGTAGGTTTCTGGAATGCCATGAAATGTGGAAATTTTAAATTTAAACAAAGAAAACTTTTTCCATCTATTTTAGTGGTAAAAAAATTTTCAAAAATGTTGGTAAAAAAAATTTAAAAATTTTTTTTTAAGTAGGTTCAGAATGTCATAAAACGTGGACATTTTAAATTTGAACAAAGAAAAACAAATTCCATCTATTTTAGTGAAAAATTTTTTCAAAAATGTTTGTAAAAAAATTTTCAATTTTCAATTTTTTTTCTGAAATAGGTTTAGAATGTCATGAAACGTGGAAATTTAAAATTTGAGCAAAAGCATTTTTTTTTTTCATTATTTATTCCCTTTAGACGGTCCACCCTGTATACTTTCCAGTGAAAGTTTAACCATTTCTTCGCTGACAGTAGCGTCAGCTACCTAACAAATTTGACTGTTCTCCATCAAGTAATTTTTTAGTTAATGCACCAACAGACAGACAGACTGACGGAATTGAAAAACATATATTTTCGTAATCTCCATGATCTGAAACGTGAAAAAACGGAAAAATCTAGGAGGGTGATTTTTTCTCGAATACAATACTTCCCTTCAGTATGCGAGGGAATTAGAAAAGATTTCAATTATCCAATTTTCCCCTAGCACTTGTACTTTCCGAACAGTCAAATCTCAAAACAGCCGGAAAGTGAAAATCGAATTTTTTTCGCGCTTTCGGAGGCCTTATCTTGAAAACAAAAGCAACTAGAAAGCTGCAGTTTGCACCATTCGATTTCTCTCCTCTTCATACGTACTGTTGAATTTTTTTAGATATTTGGAATTTCAACTCCCCAGGAGGGTTGTAAGGGGTTGCTAGGAGAAAATTGGATAATTAAAAGTTTTTTTTAGTATCATATTCCGTTTCAGCATCCCAAAATACATAGGGGTAGGGGGTCAACCCACTGGGTCTCGATTTTTTTTTGTGTACCTCTAATAGAGCGACTGTTTTACATTCCTTCCAAGATATGTTGTATTCATTACTCAAACCCCGCCTTAAATTGCGCTGATATATAAGCAGTTTATACTCCCATTCTAGTAGTAACCGCGCTTCAAGTTGCTGGACCTTTCGTATCGAAATACGGAGTATAGCCAATACTCATCTACTCTCGCTCCAAAACAGTACTTCAAAACATACAAATTTAATCGTATTACTAACTAAAAATTGTCGCTTCACATTTACTAATATTAAACGATTATTCTCTTAGTAATATTCAAAACCGTTCTTCAATCATCTGAAAAAATAATTTACTTTGGCAAAACTTTAATAGCCGATATTTCTGCAAAGAGCATTTATGGGAGTATGTTTATTATTGTTTATATGAACTTCTGTCCTAAAATGTCTTTTTAATTAATTTATTTAGAAAATCTATATGTATATTAAAATGATTACTTTTCATTGAGTGTTTGAATCTTTGCACGATTTGCTTGTCTTGTATAGTAAAAACTAAGATTTGTTAATAAATTACTAAAGCATTTTCCACTATGAAATTGTACTTATCGCCAACGTTGTGTAATTCCTTGTTCAATCTAGGCTGAAACTACACGAGTGTATTGAAATTAATTGCCCTATAGAAAAGTCTTTGGATTTTTAATTATATTTATGATCAATACACGAGTAAAACTTATAAAAATTAATTATCTGAATTTTTTCAAATAAATAAAACCAGTTCCATCTCAAAATCTTCATTAACGTCCAATCAAGGCTACCTTACTGCATGATTATACATTTACGCGTATATTTATATCGCATCAGATTGGTAAATACAGAGCTATTAGTTTGGACATCAGCACGATTATGATCATAATTGTTGGAACTGAATTGCTCATGATATTGAGGTTTTGATTAAAATTGTATTAAAGTGAACGGTTTCATGTATAAAAAAATAAGGCTTTATTATGTGATTAAACTTTTGGTAATTATTTTAGTTATGAAAATCCTCTTGTTGTCCTCTTTATGTATTGATTGTTGCAATATAATCTCAGTCTTAGGAGATTTTGAATATACCAGGTTTGGAATGGGATGAAACCAAATTATTCAGAATAAACTTTACTTCAAAACTGTGTAAGCTTCGACTACTCTTTACGTAAATTATATAACCTTAAAAAAAATGAAAGCAATTTTTAGTTTTTCAATTACTTTTCAAATAACGAACTTCTTATTATCATAAATGAGTGTGGTAAATTTTTAATTAAAACCTTATCACTACTTCCACATCCAGTTTTTCCACACTCTATAAAGGAAAACATCTTCGCTATATTTGCACTTTAGTTTGTCGAAATAATTAGTCATAGAAATTTAATAATATTGAGGCGGGTGTCATAAAAAAATTTGAGGCACCGGTTTCTAGCATATATTCCAAAAATAAAGTTTCTGGACTCTTATTAGCTTGCTCAACTTATTTTCCCCAATTTACGCCATCCCCCTACCACCCCCCCCTACCCCTTCCACGGAACCATCTCAATCAAATGTCATTACTATACATACGTGTTGAAAAGTATTATAAAGAAATCTGAGACTTTGGTCTCTAGTATATACACCAGATCATAAGTTTCTGTACTCTAACCGGCTTGCTTTACTCATGTTACCCAATTTCCCTCTACTTACTCCCATCCCTTCAACGTAATCATCTTAAAACATAATCTAGTGTCAGATGTCGTTATAATACCTATTTGTACTAAATTTCAAGTGAATATCCCAATTTGATTTTATCAGCCCCTTTAATAATAGAGTGGGGTGGCGGAGGGGTTGAAGTATGTTACAAAAAAATTCGAAACCTTCGCTTCTAGTATATACAACAGCTTGCGTTACATATGTTCCCCTATTTACCCCTCTTTAAACCCCAACACTTCAACGGAGTCATATAAGTAAATATAAGCTAGTTCCAGATGTCGTTATAGTACATACGTGTACCAAATTTCAAGCGAATATCTCAATTTAGTTTTATTAAACCCTTTAATAATGGAGAGGCGGTGGGGGAGGGGGGATTGAAAATATTATTAAAAAATCTGAGGTCTTAGCTTCTAGTAGGTATATACACCAAATCCCAACTTACGATATTCTTGCAGCTTGCTTTACTTATTTACTTTCCCTTATTTACCCCTATTTAACTCCATCCAGGAATTATCGCAGAATATAATATAGTTCCAGATCGTGTCTTAGTACATAAGTATACCAAATTCCAAGTCGATATCTGAAACCGTTCCAAAACCTCATTTCAAAACATACAAATTTAATCGTATTACTAACTGAAAATTGTCGCTTCTCATTTACTAATATTAAACGATTATTCTCTTAGTAATATTCAAAACCGTTCTTCAATCATTTGAAAAAATAATTTACTTTGGCAAAACTTTAATAGCCGATATTTCTGCAAAGAGCATTTCCGGGAGTATGTTTATTATTGTTTATATGAACTTCTATCCTAAAATGACTTTTTAATTAATTTATTTAGAAAATGTATATGTATACTAGAATAATTACTTTTCATTGATTGTTTAATAAATAGTGTTTGAATCTTTGAACGATTTGCTTGTCTTGTATAGTAAAAACTAAGATTTGTTTATAGATAACTACAGCATTTTCCACTATGAAATTGTACTTATCGCCAACGTTCTGTAATTTCATATTCAATCTAGGCTGAAACTACACGAGTGTATTGAAATTAATAGCCCTATGTATTTGGATTTTTAATTATATTTATGATCAATACACGAGTAAAACTAATAAAAATTTATTATCTGAGTTTTTTCATATAAATAATACCAGTTCCATCTCAAAATCTTTATTAACGTCCAATCAAGGCTACCTTACTGCATGATTATACATTTACACGTATATTTATATAGCACCAGTTTGGTAAATACAGAGCTATTAGTTTGGACATCAGCACGATTATGATCATAATTGTTGGAACTGAATCGCTCATGATATTGAGGTTTTGATTAAAATTGTATTAAAGTGAACGGTTTCATGTATAAAAAAATAAGGCTTTATTATGTGATTAAACTTTTGGTAATTATTTTAGTTATGAAAATCCTCTTGTTGTCCTCTTTATTTATTGATTGTTGCAATATAATCTAAGTCTTAGGAGATTTTTAATATACCAGGTTCGGAATGGGATGAAACCAAATTATTCAGAATAAACTTTACTTCAAAACTGTGTAAGCTTCGACTACTCTTTACGTAAATTATATAACCTTAAAAAAAATGAAAGCAATTTTTAGTTTTTCAATTACTTTTCAAATAACGAACTTCTTATTATCATAAATAAGTGTGGTAAATTTTTAATTAAAACCTTATCACTACTTCCACATCCAGTTTTTCCACACTCTATAAAGGAAAACATCTTCGCTATATTTGCACTTTAGTTTGTCGAAATAATTAGTCATAGAAATTTAATAATATTGAGGCGGGTGTCATAAAAAAATTTGAGGCACCGGTTTCTAGCATATATTCCAAAAATAAAGTTTCTGGACTCTTATTAGCTTGCTCAACTTATTTTCCCCAATTTACGCCATCCCCCTACCACCCCCCCCCTACCCCTTCCACGGAACCATCTCAATCAAATGTCATTACTATACATACGTGTTGAAAAGTATTATAAAGAAATCTGAGACTTTGGTCTCTAGTATATACACCAGATCATAAGTTTCTGTACTCTAACCGGCTTGCTTTACTCATGTTACCCAATTTCCCTCTACTTACTCCCATCCCTTCAACGTAATCATCTTAAAACATAATCTAGTGTCAGATGTCGTTATAATACCTATTTGTACTAAATTTCAAGTGAATATCCCAATTTGATTTTATCAGCCCCTTTAATAATAGAGTGGGGTGGCGGAGGGGTTGAAGTATGTTACAAAAAAATTCGAAACCTTCGCTTCTAGTATATACAACAGCTTGCGTTACATATGGTCCCCTATTTACCCCTCTTTAAACCCCAACACTTCAACGGAGTCATATAAGTAAATATAAGCTAGTTCCAAATGTCGTTATAGTACACACGTGTACCAAATTTCAAGCGAATATCTCAATTTAATTTTATTAAACCCTTTAATAATGGAGAGGCGGTGGGGGAGGGGGGATTGAAAATATTATTAAAAAATCTGAGGTCTTAGCTTCTAGTAGGTATATACACCAAATCCCAACTTACGGTATTCTTGCAGCTTGCTTTACTTATTTACTTTCCCTTATTTACCCCTATTTAACTCCATCCAGGAATTATCGCAGAAAATAATATAGTTCCAGATCGTGTCTTAGTACATAAGTATACCAAATTCCAAGTCGATATCTGAAACCGTTGCTGAGAAAACGTGCGCACAAAAAAGTTACAGGCCGACAGACAGACAGACATACAGAGAGACAAACAGAAATTTTTTTTGCTCAAATTCAGAATCTCGATGTTTTATGGTATTCGAAGCCTATTTCAAGAAGAATTTTTGAATTTTTTTTTTACGATTACGATACTTCCTTTAAGTGTTTTTTAATTTAAAGTTTGTCACACTTATTTATAATCACAAGAAGTATTATAATACCTTTCCGAGAATTCTATCCAAATATACATACAACGAGCTAAGTAATTTTTAAAATAGTAAAATTTGATGCGCCCTGTGGTTTTGTAATTGACTTAAAGAGTTCCACGACAACAGTTCTAAGATAGAATTTGTTTAAATAATTTGGTTTTAGACTCATTCCGATCCGGCCAACAGAACCCAAAGTGCGTAATAAAATGCAAGGTGGAAACAAGAAATAACGTCCTTTTTTCAAAACACGCCTATAGCTACTTCTCCCTACCAGTTTTCCAACATGGGTCGCATGAGGTGTTCACTATAGACGTTAAAGAGAATTGGTGACAGAGAGCCCCTTATAATGCGGAGCGATAAATTATTGAGAATATCTAGAGAAGCGCTCAGAGGCAAACAAGCCACTATTTTTAACTTTTTGATGAACCTTTATGTCCTTTAGTCATTATTTCATATTTTTGTGTTTCAGATTTGATTAGCCAAACAAAAGAGGTAGCGCGCAAGGGAAGAGGATGTAGTTAAAATTCGACTCAGTGCTTACGTGTCTCTTTTTAAGCAGGTTTTTTTAACATTATTTTCCTGCCATTCCAGTAATACGCCAGTCGAATTAGTAAAGATGCCAGGACCTGATTCGATTCAGGAAACCACATAGTGTAATGGGTAGAGTTACTAGTAAGGAACATGGCCTTAAATTTGATCCCATTTTAAATAGTGGAAACATTGTTCAATTGACGTTTAAATGTGTAAAAATCATGAAAAGTGGGATTTTTATAAGTAGCTTCAAGGCTATTGTCAATAGAAGTATCCGGTTTTTCCTAGTGTGTAGGTAATAAAAAAAACGGTTAATTTAAAACCCCATTGATCCAAGTTGGTTAAATATTGGTGTAAGTATTGGCAAAATACTGGCAAAATTTTCAAAATATTAAAATATTTTTCATTTCGTGAAAAAGGCTCTTACATCCTTTCAACATTCATAAAATAGGTCTCTTATATCCCTCAACTTACCATAAAAATTTTATCGAAAAATATTTATTCGTTAACGAGTAAATCAATTTGTTTATTAAAAACACCTTAAATGTGACCCTATTCCCGTCAATCAAAATGCTCATCTGAGGCTCATTTTTATTGTCCAGACTTATATTTTATGGAACTGTTGTGGGAATATCATTTTTTTATATTTTGGACCTCCAAGATGGCTTCGGAAAAAGTATTATTTTTTGTGGTTATTTTTTGCGAATATCTTAACAACAAATTTAACAATGTTCCCACTATTTAAAATGGGATCAAATTTAAGGCTATGTTTCTTACTATTAACTCTACCCATGACACCATGTGGTTTCCTGAATCGAATTAGGTCCAATTTTCATCTAATTTTGTCTAATTCTATAAGTGTTACCCAATAATCTAGATTAAAGCCAAGAACATTGCATTTATGCATTAGCCTTATTTCCTTTAAAGCTTTTATTTAACTTGTAATGTTAGTTTGTTAGTTTGTTTGGGTCAGACCTTGCAAGCTGAATTTCGACTAGTTTTAATTAAGCTAGAGCTTTGAAATTTGACACACGTGTATAAATTCGGTGACAATGCAACACAGTATTGCCATTATCGGTCTAAATCCAATATGTCGGACGTCCCAAGACGGCGGATCGCCTTTTTCCTCACAACCCTCTTGATATGGGTATCAAATGAAACGATTTGGCGGGTAAAATACCATAAACTATGTGACGTCATTCTAAATTCAATATGACTGACGTCCCAAAATGGCGGATCGCCTTTTTCTTCACAACTCCCTTGATATGGGTATTGAATTAAAGGTAACTTCATTCTAAGTCAAATATGGCGGACGCCCTGGGATGGCAAATTATCCTTTTCTTCACGACTCCCTTGTCATGGGTATCAAATGAAAGGGTTTTGTCTGTCCGCTGTCTGTACAATAAGTAGACTCAAAGGTAAAAAACAAAATTATATTTAAAAAATATCTTTAAGAAAATGCTTGAAAAACTGTAATAAAAAGTAAAAATTTTTTTTTAATTCATCCACCTGGAAACAAAAACTTTTGGGGTCGGCCAATTGAGCAAACTAACTATGCAATAGTACTATATGGCCGTCTCCAAAGCTTTTGTTTTCCAGGTGTATGAATTTAAAAACATATTTTTACTTTTTAGTAAGTACCTACAGTTTTCTCAATAAAATCTTTTTCTTAAAAATACATTTTCTTAAATATAATTTTATTCTTATAATAAATGGAATAAATAAAATAAACATAGATCGTCAGAAGTGTTTTGTTGCCGCATATTTTCCTTGAACAGGTTGCTGTAGGTTTCTCTGCCATACCATCGGCAAATCAGCTCATTTGTTGTTTGCAATTTAAATGTTTTAATATATTTTGATATGTATTTTAATCATACTACAATGACCTTAGCAAAAGTCTGAAATGTGAACGTAGCTAAACAAAATAGAAAGATATTTAAATAGAAAAATAGGTTTGCAACCACGGAGTCCCGAACCGGTCGTGATCTGCCCAACCCTACGTACACCACGACGCTGCGCGACGTGGTTGTCTGGTTGGTTCCGGATCGCGATCCGGGGAGGCAATGTTTATATTTTATTAATTTAAATAAAATTTGTTATGATGATGATGATGGGTTCGAATCCTGGCCAGGATATAGAAGTTTTGTGACATTTTAAATGTGTTCCGAGATGGAAGCAACGGGATAGACCGCTGTTGAGTGGCACAATAAGTCTAGTAGCTGTTATCTCTCCAAAGTTCGAGTCTCAGCTGCGGTAGACAGCAATGTCGCAGGAAATAGTTGTGTGTATATCTACGTGTATGTGTTCTGGTTGAGTGGTGGAACAATAGTTATAGCTAAACTCCGCCAGAACGTAAATATAAATGGGGCGATTAAAAAGAAGAAAAAGAATGCAAAATAGCAATCTCATTTAGATGTAAAAAAATACGCTTAGAAGTTGGGAAAATTTGTTAAGGAAACGAAAAATTATCTAAACAATTGTATTGAAACATATTCTATATAGAATTTTGCAAACAGCAGAAAAAAGTAACTATCTATGAGAATTAAAGGAAAAACTATGTGTAAAAATAATAATGAAATCTTTGCATTCTTTCGATAGATATTTATTTTTTTCTGCTATTTGCAAAATCCTATAAAGAATATGTTTCAATACAATGGGCTTGTTCCATGATATTCTTTTTATATGGTTTTTATACTTTTTCATATAGTACTCGATATTCTCATTATACACTTAAAATTTCGTATTATTAACTTTTTCCGTTCTCGAGATATAAGGAGTTGAATTTAGTAATAGTTGCAAAAACCGAGCGCTCATTTGTGACGTCACTATACGCAAGTGACGTAAGAAAAATGGCTTTCTGGGACCTTTCAAATTTAACCTGAAAAGTCGAAAAACATGAAATTTTTAAACGCTGGTAACTAAATAAATACGTCGAGTGGAAGTTCGTTCTATGTGTCTACGGAAAGGAGAAGGTCGGCGATGAATTATAATCGTAAATTGCAGGGTCGAAATCGAAAATTCGTTCTGGCAGGAGTGAGAGAAAATTGTAATTTTTTGACATTTCACCAAATTGTACCCCCCTACTGTCAAGTAGTAAGCAAAACAAACAATACTTCGAAAACACTTATAATTATAACCAATAAGGAGCATCAAGTCTATTGAGATCGCCGAGTCTATGCGTATAGTGACGTAGCGCCTGGCCACGCCCCATTTTCGCGAGATGGAAATTTGTAATAGTTTTTAAGATACTAAACGTGCGAATAAGATTCTGATATTTTGCAGATCCATTAATTTATATTTGCACTTTCGATTTGTGAAATAAAAAAAAATGCTGAACAAGCCCATTATAAGCAAACAAATAATAATTCACTTTTAAACATGCATAGAGTATATAGGCTCCAATACTAGTTAGCTAATAGATAAGTGAAGATCTGTTGTTTTTATCAGGCAGTGTCAAAAATAATTATTTTATACTTATTCCCAGTAAACACACATATGTATGCCATATATCAAATGAAGCTCAACTGAGGAACCTTGGCATATTACATAATTACATGTCTGATACGAACATGTCACATTTTTTGAAATTTCCTTGATATATCAACCCTCTATATGTGGCTGATACGTAAATGATTCTCAATATGATGCAGACTTTGGTAGCATCTCCATTTTGGTTCAGGTGGATTTCGATTTGTTTGGAACGCGGCCCGTTCCAAACAAATAGAAAACGAGTTCCATACATAAAATGTGATTTTTAAAAGTGATTATATTATGAAAGCTTTCATTTGCTTTTAAGGTAAATACATTTGCTTGTTCCTAGAGATATAAGGTATATCTATTACTAAAATAATTTTCCTACAATTTGACTACCTTATGTGAAATGAATTGAGGTTATGTGAAGAGATGTTTTTATATTTTTTAGGTAAAAAATAATTGGAAAACCATCAGTTACAATGGTCATGTGTTTTACACCAACCTGCAAACATTGCAGCACAAGCCATACATGTAAATTTTTTTGTTTTTCCAAAGGATAGAAAGGAATTAAGAAAGTGGATTAAATTAATAAGGTAGATACCATAAACATGGTTATTTTTTCATAAATTTCTTGACATGTATTGGAAAATGTTTTAGGCGCAAAGACAGAGAACCTGGTAAACATTCCCGTATTTGTAGCTGACATTTCATTAATGGTGATCGAAGCAACGGACCAACTAGTTTTGATTCAGTGTGGCAAAAAAATTCTAGAGTTCGGAACAGAAGAGCAAAATTTGAAGGTAAACATAAAAACTTACTTATTGTAAAAAAAGTAAAATAGTGATATCACAGGGAGAAGACTATTGAAGCAGATGACAGTGAAGCCGGGCCATCGGGTTTACAGACAAATATTAGGCGAAATACCGAATAAAGAAGAAAGCATGACTCCAATTGAAATGGATACCACAGCACCATCTGAAACAAGTGCCAAGCCAGAAGTCGAGGCAGAAACTCCTTCAGAGGCAGAAACTCCTTTCAAGGTAGAAACTTCTTCCGAGGCTCAAGTACAGTTTATAGCCATGTTGGATGCAGAAAACTATTTCCTTATAGACGAAGTTAATAAGTTTTGTTTAATTATTGTAAAATTTTTTCCCTAATGACACAAGTTCGAAATATAAAATATTTGAAAATCAATTAAGTATCAAAGTAGCGGTATACTTTAAAGTTCTCACTAGTATTTCCATTATTAATCACTGTGTCCCAGGATTATTAGAACAATAAAGCGTGTTGATTTACAAAGTTAGAATTGTTATTTTTCATATTTGCAGGAAATTTATTTTTAGTGTATTTTTTGAATTCTTAAAATCAAGTGCTTTTATAGCAAATAGCTATATTCAAAAACTTTTTTCCTTCGATGTGACTATATTTCATGAAACTTATTTGTCATAGTAGGCTAATCTGATTTAAATCTTAGAAGCATAATTTTGTATTTTACAAACAACTTTTTTCATGCAACTTTATTTTATTTTGAGAAGGTACTATCTAAGGAAAAAAACGTTTATGGTTAACCATTAAAGCTCACTTGATTCAAAATATTTGGGGATATACTATATATAAATTTGAAACAAAGCAAGACCAGTCCTTTATCATATATAAAGCCGCAATTTTAGTTTTTTTGCCAATATATATGTATATATGTTTCAGATACATGGAATTTAGCCAATTTGCTCTCCAATACTGATTTAACATATACAGTTCCCAGACTGGTATAACAGATCGTGTACTGTTATACCAATCGGGGAACTCTATATGTTAAATCAGTATGGGAGAGCAAATTGGCTAAATTTCATGTATCTGAAACATATATACATAATATACATAAATGAGGACAAATAACTTGTCTGACACATAATAAATGTGAAACAAAACTGGTGTATGCCATATATCTGTTATATATCACTAAGAGAACAAAAGTTATTAGATGACTTATGTTTGTTACATATATGACATATCAGGAGAGGAGGAAATTTCTAGGCACATGTAAGTTGCATTTATCTTACACTTGATATGTCAGACACTTCCTATGTAAACTGAGTTATATAAAGAAGACATCTCTGCCATGTATTTGTGTTTATTGGGTTCATAGAAATTGTCTTGGTTTTGCATGAAACATCTTTATGAGTGGCTTTGTCTTTCTGATGAGCTCCAGAATAAGGGCGAAAAACGTTTCAAAAGCTAAGCATTTCCAAGAAACACAATGATGGATTTCATGAAAGTGTAATCCATTAGAATGAAAAATTTTTAAAACAAGGTAGATAAATAAATTCATTTTAGGCCGTTGTTCTCATTTTTATCTGAATCTTCTAGATACTAGTTTAATCTGCATAGCCATAGGGGCCTGTGTGGATGCTAGTGTTAGAATGAGAATTTTCAAATAACAAATTAGACAAATTCATTTTAGGATTTTAATTTGCTAGCATAACCAAAATTCTGGTTATCGAAAGAATGCAAAAATTTCATTGTTATTTTTACACATAGTTTTTCTTTTAGTTCTCATAAGTATTTATTTTTTTCTGCTGTTTGCAATATCCTATAAAGAATATGTTTCAATACAAGTTTACTTCTACTATATTTTTGCATTCCGGATACTGTTTATGCCAAACGTTGAGCGCGGGTTCCTCAAGGTAAACCCAACAGACCTGTAATTCTAATTTCATTCACATGATTTACATTCAAATAAATCGGCATATTTCAAAACGATATGAGTAGTCACATCTGTCACGGTGGATGAGTTTAATAAAATTAACACTGACCTTAAATACCAAAACAGGATTAGTTCTTGAGCAGAAGCATACTACTTGACGTTGATAAATATCATATTATGCAATTTTATCGTACATTAATGTCAACGCTTTTATTTATAATATTAGTAGAGTACCCTTGGAAGCAACAAGATTACTTAGGCTTTATTAGTGTCTAATTAACAGTTTTTGGTAATGCATACAGAATGTCCTGAATACTATGAGCACCTTCAGGATCTCCCTGAGTATTAAGTTGAAAATGAACGAAAATAGCAAATTTTGATGCTAGACTTAAAAATGCCATTTTTGCATTTTGATCTTCTAATTTGTTTAAATACCCTCCAGCTGATGTCAGCTTAATGATCAAAAATTTAAAAAGGCAAGCGGTTACGCACTTCCCACATCACCATATAAATTATTAATAATGTTTGATAACTTGTCCATAATTATTATTTACGATCGCCATTTTTTATGTCAATCGGCATTTATCTTATCTTATAAATGTTATTTATTTACGAGTGTATATATTTTAATTGACCAGAAGCTTATTCCGCCGAAGTGTTAATTTAATTAATTCAGAATTTTAAAGATGTTGAAAGTGATAGCCTAGAGAGTTCGGTTGGGGCCATCAGTAGTCCCAAGACGTAAACAAGAGTACCTAATCTGTGATCAGCTGGGAGCAAATCCTTATTGAGTAGATTATAAGTCAGCGGGCTGATCTGTTTTATCTTAACTTGCTGCTTACCGATTAGCTCATATGGTAAACGTAAACTTGGAAACCGGATTTGAATTAATGCATGATACATGTATGTGTATATTATATCAATTTGTTATATGCTGATTTTTGATATTTATATACTGGAACTTAAAATAACATTAGGCAAGTCTACACATTTAATTACCTTATTGGCTGACCTACCGACTGGCCATGTCCAAACGTATCTATATGAAGAATACTAACGTTTTTTTAATGCCGCTTTTGTACATTTCTCAGTTTCCATTTCTCATCATTTATATAAGTATAGCTTAACTTCTATTCTGTTCTTTTTCTTATACGAAATAAATATACCTTCAATCAGAAAATAATTAAAAATAAAAAAACAAAAATATGTTTATAAGGAAAAATTGTAATGGTAATTTAATGCGTCGAATATCAAAATTTTGTTTAAAAGATTTAAATGTCATTTGGGGGTCACAATTATTTCGAATATTTCTCTATTTTATCCTCTGTATGTAGTATTATCGTATATACTATCAAGGTTTACCAGTTACTATAGTATTTCATGTATTCGAAATTTAAATATATAAGGTTTTTCTACAAAAACAATGCTATTATTGCAAAAACTATCACTCTGTGATCACCTTCATCGTTCCTTCGATAAAGAGTAAATCAGAACGAATAATTTGAATGCTAACGTCTAGCTGTTAGCGTGCATACTTCTGCAGCCCTCAATATCTCCAGGTTTGACACCAATGGACCTTTACGTTTAGAGTAGGATGAAATAACTTGTATACATCGAGAAAATTAACAACTGTGGTCAATAAACAGCAGAAATAAAGTAAGCTGCCCTACAATTAGAAACAAGAAATAAGACTAAACACGGCTATGGTTGTAATAAGAGACGAGCAAGTGATGGACTTAACACCATTTAATTTATCACTTAGTAATTAGTTAATTAATTGATTAATTACTATTTGACACCATTACTTTTTTCCCTATGAACGCATTTTTTTTTTTTTTAGTGCAGAGAAACTTTTTTTTATTTGTGTTTCATGTCTAATAAATAAAATTACTCATATATATGATGAAAAATTGAAATTAAATGAAAGGTACAAAATTAGTATTATAATTAAAACCAAAGTGTTTTTCATATATGCGTGTTTAGTTACATAGCTGCCAAAAGACCTCCTATACGTCCCTGTTCAGGATTGGCATCATTTTACCAAAACATCTGTATGATACATTTTTAACAAAATCCGTATCTATTTCTACCTTAATATTTATAAAATTATTCTCGAGGAATAGCTTAACAATATAGCAATATTACTTTACTTACGTATCAGCAAATAGGAGAACACAGTAAAATTTGAAATGTGAAACTGTTTAAAATGCGACGAAAATGATTTATGAAATGAAGTCCAATACCAATATACCTAAGAAAAACCGCTGCCTAAGGAATCACTACTTCCACAACGAAACATCTTGACTAGATTTGCACTCTAGTATGTGGAAATTATTGATCATAGAATTTTAATAATATTTGGGGCAGATGTCATAGAAAAGTTTGAGGTGTTGATGTCTACCATATACGTTATAAATGAAGTTTCTAGTTTACACTACTTATTTTCCCCTATTCACAACCTACCACCTCCCACCCCCTCAATGGAATCATCTCAATCAGATGTGGTACTAACTTTCAAGTGAATACCTCAATTTTATGATAATAATCCCATTAATAATGGAGTGAAGATGTTGGGGTTTGAAAAATATTAGAAAGAAATTTGAGGCCTTGGTATCTAGTATATACACCAAATCCCAAGTTTCTGTACTCTTACCAGCTTGATTTACTTATTTTTCCCTATTTACTCCTATTTAACCCCCAACCCTTCAACGAAATCATCTCAAAATACAATATAGTTCCGAATGTCGTTATAGTACATACGTCTACCAAGTTTCAAGTGAATATCTCAATTTTATTTTATCAACGGGAGTAGGGGTGGTGGGGGGGTTGAAAAATATTATTTAGAAAACTGAGGCCTTTTTCCTCTAGGACATACACCGAATTTCAAGTTTCTGCACTCTTACCAGCATGCCTTACTTATTTTTCCCTATTTACCTCTACTTACCCCCACTCCTTTAACTCAATCATGTCAAAATATAATCTAATTTCAGATATCGTTATAATACATACATGTACTAAAATTAAAGTGAAAATCTAAATTTAATTTCTTCAACTCTTTTAATAAGGGAGAGGGTCGTGGGGGGATGGAAAATATTATAAAAAACCAGAGGCCCTCGCTTCTAGTATATACACCAAATCCCAAATTTCTGTACCCTTACCAGCTTGCATTACTTATTTTCGCCTATCTACTCCTATTTACCCACAACCCTTCAACAAAATCTTAAAATATAATCTAGTTCCAGATGTCGTTATATTACATACGTGTACCAAATTTTAAGTGAATATCTCAATTGTGTTTTATCAACCCCTTTAATAATGGAAGGGGTGGTGGGGCGGTTGAAAAATATTATAAATAATCTGAGACCTTAGCTTCTAGTACATACACCGAATTTCAAGTTTCTGTACTCTTACCAGCTTGCTTTACTTATTTTGCCCTATTTACCCCCAACCCTTCAACGGAATCATCTCAAAATATAATCTAGTTCCTGTTCCATACGTGTACCAAATTTCAAGTGAATATCTCAATTTTATTTTATCAACCCCTTTAATAATGAAGTAGTAGGGGTGGTGGGGGGTTGAAAAATATTATAGAGAACTTTGGGGCCTTGGCTTACAGTACATATATCAAATTTCAAATTGCTGTACTCTTACCAGCTTGCTTTATATATTTCTCCCTATTTACCCCTATTTAACGCCAAATGCTTCACAGGATATCTTCAAAAAACAATCCAGTACCAGATCTCGTTATAATATATACGTGTATAAAATTTCAAGTCAATATCTTAAACCGTTCCGGAAAAAAACATACGGACAAAAAACGTTACAGACAGACATACCGACAGACAGACAGAAATATTTTTTTCTCTCAAATTTAAAATCTCCACGTTTCATGACATTCTAAACCTATTTCAAGAAAAAAAAAATTGAATTTTTTTTTCGATTACTATACTTCCAATCCACTAGGTGGATGTGGAAGTAGTGACATCTTATACAAATGTTAAGTAGTGTTCCCTCCATATTCAAACTCTGTCTCGATTTTTGTTATATTTAAGAAAGTATATATTGTGCATATTAAAATTCATGTGATTATTTACACAGACAAACTGAAATTTTTCATACTTCAGAATAGTTATTAATTTTCTAAAGGAATTAATATTTCATATTTCATAATCTGTACATTGTACAGTGTCTACAATATATTCAAATTTACCAGCAGGTTTATCTCAATACATACCGCTATCAAATTCAGTACTACCACCTGTACCAAAGAATATAATCCTGATTCCAGATCGACCATGCCGATGTGGAGCACGTACTGCCAGCAATAATCTCTTCTTAATACTCCCCTCTTTTGGATTAAATCAATTCTTGGATGGGATTTAATGCGGGGCTCAACATAGCGATGTTTACCGATAGACAGACTACTGGTTATGTAGGTGTAATCTAGCTCGTATTTAACTCAAGTTACAAACGCGACTCTAATATCAATCGTAAACTTGCGCACAGAAAAGGCCTAAAAGGATAGCTGCAACATAAATATTTTTTCCGAGCTCTGTATTTGTCTTTTGTACATACCGATTAATCAAGAAAGTAAGTAGAATAGAGAATGGTGTATCTTGTACCTTGAATCAAATATTATGTTGCGGAGACTTCAATCGTAGATCAGGACACGAACCTACTGTGGTAGGCATGATTAAATTATTGTTAGATCATTTATATATACCAGTTGAAATACTTAATAATAGATAATATAATAAAATGCTTAAAAATTAAGTTAAACAATTACAAATATACGTTTTTCTATTTACCATAGATAAACGTTATTATGTAGGGTGAGGTAATATTTCGAGGAAACATATCGCTAGTTGGTAAGAATCATTAACCTCAAAAAAGCGATCCACTTCCAAGTGCCCAAGTGGTAATCTGGCTTTCGTTACACTCTCAGGGACTATGGCATGAAACAGAATACTGTATAAGCCAGAAAAACCTGTTAATGAATTCCTGAATTTTTATCAAGATTGGCAAGAATAAGGTGATAAATATTAAGGCATTATTTGGCCTATTTCAAATGAAAATTTGTAACTCAGAAATCTCCTTCACTGGATGATAATGAAATTAATCAATTCTGAGAATAATATTATATACGCGAACAAATGTTTTTAAATACAAGCGATGATGTTGGTGGGTTGGTGGGGTTGTATGAATTTTTTTCTGAATCATTATTTGTAAAATTAATATAATTTTTATTCATTTTATGTTATTCTTGTAACAATAAGAATATCTTTACTGTATAAAGATTAGCAGTACAGTGCATTCTGACACAAGAACTACTAACTCCAAATGTATATGGTCAGAGTCAAAAGCAGAATAAATCTATACATCATTATATAATAAGTTGTAACATGTGGTCTACAGTGTAGATGATAAATAACAAAAGTTCCAAAATTAAACTCTGAGAAACCCCAGACCGTAGCCATGCATTTAGAGGATTCGTTTCCCACTTGAGGTGCCATGACCTGTACATTGGTAGCGCTGAAGTAGGTATGAGCAAGAGCTAAGCCCCATTAGGATATTATCAGTTTTATCATATTTTCATGAGCAATATTCAAAAATGTATCTAAAACCATCAAAGAAGTTATTTTTTAGGGTTAGGGTTAATAGGGTCAACATATCATTAAAAATAACTATTATGGCAATAAGTATCCGGTGATTTTTATGAACACCAGCTCATGTTTTAGATATTACGTTATTATTAAGCTCATTAAGGTGAGAATTATTGGAGAGTAACACCCTCAGCTATGTTTGTAGGTATCGAGAGTAAGCTAGGTCTGTTTTTGCAGATATTTAAATATTTATAAGGCTATATATAGGCTATGTCATATTCATATTACCAGACACATAAACACCTTACAGAATCTTAGAATTTTTGATTGGAAGAAAATGCTGAAAACTTTCTTCCAGAAAATGGTCTCCCAGAGGTCTTAGGCTGTTGACTTTCAAATTCAGATGCGAATATTGTAATACTGACGCATTACTTCTATTGGAAATCAATTGCTGTATATATCGGAGACCCTTTTTCTATGAAAATGAATAAGGCTAGAAAACAACGCAAAAACAACGATTGCCACGTCACTGCTCAAATGTATACAACTGTAAAGGATGTATTGTAAATATTTATAATAATTAATATTTGTACCCATATAGTTACCAATGTTTCAGTATACAGGGTGTCCCAATAAAACCTCCCAGACCGGATATATTCTAAATAAATAGAGATATTTTAATTCTGTAAAAGCCAATTTGTAGAGCATTAAGAGAGCTTCATTTTTGAATATAATTGTTTTTTTAATATATCAGTATATAAATGGCGCTGTGCTATAAAGAAATATTTCGATGGGAGAAACTTTGAACTGGGGTTTATGTGAAAGAAAATGCATTTCTAAGTAGATTATGTTCTTAAAAAAATTGCCATATAACTAACCGTTTTCGAGATATTTGAGTCCAAATGTTGACATTTGCCAATATTGAATAATTGTAATCTCTTCAACATTTCAGTCCTTTAAGTGGGACAATCTGTTCTTAATTTACAAATTTTAGAAGAAAATATTTAAGGAATTTTTCATATCTTATGAAATAAATATGTTTGAAGTAATCCTTGGAAAAAAAAACTAAAAATATTATTTATCATATAACTCAAACATTTAAGCAATAAAAAACAATTACGAACATAAAACAATTTTTACGAACGAATGAAATTAAAATAACTATTTTAATAGGTGTTCAATATTATTGCAATTTTCATTAACAATTAATTAGTTCAGATCTATTATAAAGATCTGCCAAGTCTTCTATTGGTTCTTTGTACACTTCACTTTTTAAAAATCCCCATAAATAAAAGTCTAATGGAGTAATGTCGGGAGATCGAGCGGGCCATCTAAGTACTCCATTGGTACCAATCCATCTTTCTGGGTATGTTTGATTTAAATAATTAACAACGTTGTGATGATTACGTGGGCCTGCTCCATCCTGATGAAACCACATATTATCCAACTGGGCGGGCAAATTCCTTAATAGTACTTGTAGAGCATTTTGCAAAAATTGTAAATATCTTTCACCTGTTAAATTTTCATGGTAGAGGTATGGGCCAACAATGTAACCATTAACGATAACACACCAAACATTTACTCCAAAACGATTCTGGGATCTGGTATGTCTCATCCACCTAGGATTCTCTTGAGACTAGTAACGACAATTATGTGTTGTGATTACTCCATTGTTGTGGAATCGACTTTCATCACTTCACATAATTGTTTTTTTTCTTCTTCAATTCTTTGGGACGTCCTGCCACATGTATGTTTTCTTTTTAAGCGGTGCTAGGGGAATCTACAAAATATATCACAATTAACCAGTATGATACTGGTAAATAACCTTTGCGCCTGTTACGTTTACGTCAAAGGATCAGTTAGAGGCTGGTTTTTTAAAATAAACAACACAAATAAGTATAAAACTTGAAATTAAATATTTCGCCGACGTTTCGGAAATCTAATCTGTTTCCTTTTTCAAGGCTTTTTTGAAAAATCTTTTTTGCTGTGTATGACAAATACACAGCTCTAAGAATGTTTGTTATATTCAATATCCATAGATACTTACTATTTACATAGAACTGTTGATATAGTTAACAGTTTTTTAGTTTTTGTACAATGTTAAGTTTGTGAAGTTCTTCTTTTAACATTGGCAGCCAAGTTGTACAGACATCTACGGAACAATTCGACACGCAACTATCCTCATTCAATAATATTATCGCGGATTCTTTAATTTTTCTTTGTTGGTATCTGCCTCTTTTGTTAAAATTTTTGCCGAGTCCCAGTTTATTCTATGTCCGTTCTCCCACGCGTGTTCGCAGATCTTGGACCTCTGAATTAATTTTTTCTGATATAACTTTGATGTTCGCCCAATCTTACACTAAAAGGTCTACACGGAATACTATAAATGCAATTTTTTGAATTTTGCTCGTGGGAGAACGGACAGAATAAACTGGAACTCGGCAAAAATTTTAACAAAAGAGGCAGACAGCAAAAAAATAAAAATTAAAGAATCCACGATAATATTATTGAATGAGGATAGTTGCGTGTCAAATTGTTCCGTAGATGTCTGTACAACTTGGCTGCTAATTTTAAATGAAGAACTTCACAAACTTAACATTGTATAAAAACTAAAAAACTGTTAACTATATCAACAGTTCTATGTAAATAGTAAGGATCTATGGATATTGAATATAACAAACATTCTTAGAGCTGTGTATTTGTCATACACAGCAAAAAAGATTTTTCAAAAAAGCCTTGAAAAAGGAAACAGATTAGATTTCCGAAACGTCGGCGAAATATTTAATTTCAAGTTTTTATACTTATTTGTGTTGTTTATTTAAAAAAAAACAGCCTCTAACTGATCCTTTGACGTAAACGTCACAGGCGTAGAGGTTATTTATCAGTATCATACTGGTTAATTGTGATATATTTTGTAGATTCCCCTAGCACCGCTTAAAAAGAAAACATACATGTGGCACGAAGTCCCAAAGAAATGAAGAAGGAAAAAGAAAATTAAGATAATGCCACAAATAACATTTAGACAATATTCACATAATTGTATTTAAAAGAATCTCCGCTCATTGTCCCCTGGAATTAAATGATGAACTAAATGAACTTTATATGGAAAAAATTTGTTTGTTTTAAGAATTCTGTGGCAGGTGGAACGTTCAATATTTGTTTCTTCCGTCAACTTGCGTACTGACATGTTTGGGTTATTTTCTACTTGATATGCAATATTTTCATCAGTTGCAGTTCATTTTCTTCTTGTTGTCTTTGGTTTCTTAAAACCTCCATAATTTTTCAAATTAGAACACAAACTTTCCGATCTGGTAAAGGTCTGTCAGGAAAACGTATTTCATATAAACTTACAGCTCTTGAAGCATTTTTACGACATTCCCCATAAATTAAAATCATGTTTAATTTATCTTCATTTTATGAGAAACCATATTTAATAATAAATATTCATAAAGAAAACAATAATTAGGTACAATAATACAGTCCTATTGACACACCAATAAACAAAATGTGATTTAAATTGAGAAATGTCAAAACTATTATTCCAAAGGTAACTTTAATTGTATTTGAATTATAAGGTAAAAGGGTTATTATACTCACTAGACATCAAATATTTTTAATCATAATCTAACCTAATAACAAAGCAATTATATTAAAAAGTCTTTAAATATTTTCTTCTAAAATTTATAAATTAAATACAGATTGTCCCACTTAAAGTACTGAAATGTTGAAGAGATTACAATTATTCAATATTCGCAAATGCCAACATTTGGACACAAATATCTCGAAAACGGTTAGTTTTATAGTATCATTTTTAAAAGCATAATCTGCTTAGAAATGCATTGTCTTTCACATAAACCCCATTTCAAATTTTCTCCCATCGAAATATTTCTTTAGAGCACAGCGCCATCCATATACTGATATATTAAAGAAACAATTATATTCAAAAATTAAGCTCTCTTTATGCTCTACAAATTGGCTTTTACAGAATTAAAATATCTCTATTCGTTTAGAATATATCCGGCCTGGGAGCTTTTATTGGGACACCCTGTATGCAGTTTTATATGTAGTTTTAGTGAAAAATTAATAAAAATGTCATTATCTCAAGCTTTTTATTATTTCACCGAGTGTGAAAATGGAGATAACCATACTTGAGGTATGTCAAATTATACAGATATTATCTAACGAGAGTAGAACACGAAGTCTAATATATAACTTAATTATACTCCGTGGAGTAGAACAAGGGTTTTTAATTTTACACACAAACATTTTGCAACCTGTTATATTCAATTATTTCCCTTGTGTATCTTATGTAATTACTTAAGCTGGGTTCAAGTTATAATTAATACAAATATGTATAGGAAGAAAATGTAGCTTATTAATGCGTAATTACTCTAAATGGAAACCATTAACTAATACATAGTTTTGATGATGCAGAATTTCTTACTAATTGTTCCATACAGCCTTTAGAACATTTGGAGAATATGAAAAATATTGTTGCCATTTGATATATCAGATAACTACTACGCAGAAAATTGTTACAGCTAGATTCGGTGAATTAAAAGCCTATAGAATTGGTCCTTCTAGCCGAATTCACCTTTTACGATAGTTCTAATTCAGTTAGTTTCGGAATATCCTGCAGTAATGTGACGAAACATCATCTAACTCTGACCTAACATTAAGTCATATAGTTGAAAGCATATCCTTAAACCGTTTAAATAGTCCTTCCTGTATGAACTACACAAATATTCCTACTAAATCTTCATGCCCCTGTTTCCTTGTATGTACAATTTTGATATTAATCGGTTATTATTGCCTCATAAATAATTGGTTATGGTTCCTCTTTGTAGTTATTCCAAAATTTTTATTGTTCTGCATATTATTTAATAAACATAAAAACTACTTCTGTAAACTTTAGCCAAAAGCAAAATACAAACATTTTTTAAATGTGTTGGTGACTAACGCCCATAAGAAATAAAAATAATTTCGATAATTTCCGAATGATTTAACATCTCTGATCATAAATTAATTAATTTTTAGTACACCACATTTTTACCGGTTTCTGACTGTTACGTCTGTGGATATGCGGGCGTTTATAGAATTATTAATATCCGTGACGTAAGCGGCCAAGAAGCTATAAACCAATATAGCACGCTGATACAAAGAAACTAGACGTCTCGTGGGTTCAAAGGCACAATATAATATACACACTGATGACTGATTGATTTACATATGAGAGGATAACAAATAACGGAGTAGTTGTAAGGATTGAACCCACGCGGTTGGAAAAATAAATGTTAATGCATAAAATTTATTATTTCTCAGATATGACGATATCAAATTTTCGGGTGATATAGAACCTGACAACATGACGTTATTTGTATTTGCTGTAAATACTTTATAATTTATTGTTTTTGAAATTTTGTTACTATACAAATGTAACTGTAAGTTGTATTAATAATGTAGCGACTTAAATATTGTGTTTTAGTAAAAAAATATATAACGGCAGACATTGTTATTAATGGTCAGCGAATTTTTACATTAATTGTTTTTATAAATATTATTCCAGTAACAGTTAACTGGGTAAAATATGTCAATTTCTCAGAGCCCTTGAGCACTGTAAATCGTAAGAGCTCGTGTATGAAAATTTATGCAGAATTTGTTCCTTTTATACAAGGTGTTCCTTAACGACGTGCTAATATTTGAAGGTGTGATTCCTTGGGTCATTTTATGAAGAAATGTTTTTTTATTCGTTATTTTTTAATATCTCAGAAAGATCTTAAATATTATTTTCAATGTTGGTTTGTGTGTTTATAGGATATATAACTACATATTTCAGTCCGAAAAGTTATTTTATATCTCCACTAGTGGCGTCCTTACAAACATATCCTCTAATATTTTTTACCAAAAAAAGTTGTACGATACTGACATTTTTCCATGTTGATATTTTTTCTGATTATCCTGGTCAATGGTCAATTCTGCATGAAAATTGTCTCTTCCGTTTTTCTCGTCAGATGCACAGTTTATGACTAAAATGACCTAAGAAATCACACCCTGAAATATTGGCACGTTATTAAGGAGCACCCTGTATATACTATTACTATGGAAAAGTGTTGATAGCTATGAGATATTCTGGTGATCTATTAAGAATTCTTTTTTCCGGTTCTTCATTAATCACATTCTTATCTCGGCAATAATCTCGAACTATTAACAATGAGACTCGAGGTGCTGCAGGACTCTGTATTGGGGCCCTTATTGTTTATTTTATATTTGAATGATATCTTTCATTGTATGTCTCTAATAAATGTTTTATGGTACCACGACTATGGATTTCAATTCTAATATTGCTGACATAAATAGATACAGTATTAATTTTGTACAGCCGATAAATGATTGGATTTTTTCAAATAATCTTAGACTCATTAAAGATTGGACTTGTTTTTTCTATAGTAAATGGTGGCGGTATTAAAACCCTTGGTGCCATTTTAGATGACCCTCTCAACTGGTTTAACCACATGGAAATACTCTCTAACAAACTATCTGGTATTATTCTTCTGTTGATCAGGCTAAAAAATGTATTGTTTTTAGCACTTTAAGAAATCGTTGTTTCACTACATTCCAGTCTCACATTAGCTACGCAGTGGCTCATCACAGGCTGTACAAATTTTGCAGTTACAAAAGAGAGCAGTTAGGCTGGTTGGAGAGATCACTGTCAGCCAATTTTCCAAAAAGGTATATTACCAGTTTCCTGTTTCCATATGTACACTGCTTTACTCGAAATCCAAGAAAATAATCTTTTTTGACTAATTCTGATTTTTATAATTATGGCACCAAAGCTGCCTCACAACTATACCCAATTTTTTTTATACACTTATTTAACGTCGGGCTATTTCCGTTACTCCGAAGAAGGGTATGTAATGTGTATATCCATTGTAAATTCCCTCCTTAGAAAATTAAGTAAAACTAGAGCTGTAACTTTCTTATGGTCTGTATTACTTTCACATCCACGTAGCATACCTAGTAATCGTAAAAAAAAATTCAAAAATTTTTGTTGTTGAAATAGGTTTACAATGTCATGAAATGTCGAGATTTTACAGTGTGCCCCGTCTCAAGTGGACACACCTTGATATTTCGGTTATTATTCGACAGATTAATTTCAAATTTTTCTCAGCTATGAACCCCTTCAAGGCGCATCTTTTGATGATGTTCAATATATTTTCAATTGTCACACCAACACACTGTGTCCTGTCAAAAATGCGATTTTTCTATATTTAACGGTAGAGATACAGCAAACATTTATTAAGAAAACTTGTTCCAAATCAAAAAGCGGCTTTTTTTTGACATACAATTGATTTTTTTCACTTCCGGTGTCGCCTGAAGTGACACTAACTTTCAATTTTTAACCTTATATATTATTGCAATTTTTGAATTCTGCATAGTTTTCTGAATCCAACGATGTCAAATAAGTGACGCTTCAAACGTCAATTTATTTATAATATAATTTTTAGTTTTCCATTTAAGTGTGCCGTGACGGTTCCGATTTATTCTAAATGACCCGTGTCATGGTACAAAAATCGAAATCCCGTTAAAAACACTAAATTACGTGAATTATGAGCAAATAAAAATAACCAAAATTTTTTTGGGAAAAAACTCAATTGTATGTCAAAAAGTGCCGCTTATTATGTATGTAGTATATCCTAAATTTCAATCAATTATCTTCAAAACTAAAGGAGAAAGGGGGGGTATACCATGATCCTGTTACACCCGGTATACTCGATGTCTCGGATTTTCTATAATATTTTTCAACTCTTCCCACCACCCCCCACTCTATTATTAAAGAGGTTGATAAAATAAAATTGAGATATTGAAATTTGGTACATGTATGTATTATAATCACATCTGTAATTAAATTATATTTTGTAATGATTCCGGTGAAGTGTTCGGGGGTAAGTAGTGATAAATAGAGGAAAATACATAAAGCAAGATGGTAGGAGTACAGAAACTTGAATTTGGTGTAAATGTTAGAGGCCAAAGCCTCATATTTTTTTATAACATTTTTCAATCCCTCCGCCACCCCCGCTTCATTATTATAGTGGCTGATAAAATTAAATTGAGATATTCACAGGAAACTTGATACATGTATGTATTATAACGACATCTGGAACTAGATTATATTTTGAGATGATTCCGTTGAAGGGGTGGGGGACAAGTAGAGGTAGATAGGGGAAAATGAACAAAGTAAGTTGGTAAGAGTACAGAAACTTGAGATTTGGTGTACATACTAGTAGCCAGAGCCTCAGATTTCTTTATCATCTTTTTCAAACCCTCCACCACCGCTACTCCAAAGGGGTTGATAAAATAAAATTGAGATATTCATTTGAAATGAATGTATTATAATAACATCTAATCTATGTAAACTGGGGAAAATTAGTAGAGCAAGCTAATAAGATTACAGAAACTTCATTTATATTTTATATGCTAAGAACCAACACCTCAATTTTTTTTTATGACATCTGCCGTGTCATTAAAATTATATGATCGATTATTTCCACATAGTAACAATTATAGTCAAGATGTTTTCCTTTAAAAAGACTTGGATGGAAAATCTTGACGTGGAAGTAGTGATTCCTTAGGCAGCGATTTTTTTTAAATATATCATCAGTGGCTACCGAGAACTGTCGCAGTACTGTGACCTTTTCTGAATCCTGATTGGCAAGAGGCAATAATGTTGTTGGAAGCAGCATAGTCATAAATTTGAGCATAGACAACCTTCTCCAAAACTTTAAATAACATGGGTAGTAAGTACACTTCTGGGTCGTAAATCGGCTATAGAATTGATATTAGTGGTTTTTGGTATAGACAAAATTATAGCATGTTTCTAAATATCTGTAAAATAGCCTTATTCAAAGCAACAATTAATAATTGGGAAGAAAACTGTATTAGTTTTTGATTTTCACTTATTTCTTGTCAACATGACAATTGTTTCGCCACACAGTGGCTTCTTCGGATGTTGAGTACTGGTATACTAATTTTACAATGCACAAACTATATGGTTTTATACAATTTCGATCTAATCCTAATCTTAATTGCTAAGTGGAAAAGTACAATATAATTTCAATTACTAAATGGAAAGGTACATATATTTCTAGGTAATTTATAGAATCTAATTTTAATAGTCTAAGTAAATAAATTTAGTAAGGGAGATGAGTTTGTTTCAATTTGGTCATTTAATAAAATATCAGACGACTTTAGTTTATTTATTTCTAGAGATTCTAGTAAATCGAATTTTAACCCTTTTTTCTCGGTGTGTAAAATTTTAAACTCTTCGTTAAACACGTGACCTACTTCTATTAGGTGGTTAGCATAAGTTGAATCTGTTTTATTACTGATGTAACTTCTTTTATGTTCCGATAACCGTCTACCAAAATTTCTTCCTGTTTGTCCAATATATACCTTACAATTAATTATATGACTAATATATTGATTGATATGTCTGTGGTGTATAGTTAGAGATAAGTAATCATAACTGCATTTGACTTTAGACCATTTACAATGTTAGTTACGTCCTCTACAACAAGTCTGAAGTGAAAATTATTTTCATAGTGGTAAAAATCAATGATACAAAATGGTTGTTTATTACTTTAGCATATATTTTTGCTTTTTTTAATATTCGTTGACTGTAGTTCATTCATTAATTGCTGTTACTGTGTGATTCCGTAAATTTTTACAGTGAATTTTGAAAATAGCAGAAAAAGTAATCAGTGAAAATAAAGAGAAAATGTATGTATGTAAACATTAATTTTCAATTTTTACTTTCTTTTGATAAATTACATACTGGTTATGCCAGAAAAAATTCTAAATGAATTTATCTACAAAATACATATGTCAGCAACTCACATTTGGTTGTGCTAAAGAACAAATTGCCCTAAACTGAATTTATTTACAGAACTTCAAAATATAAAGTTTTTATGCATGTTTTCTTTTCCTTGCCTTCCTGGATCTAATTTCTTGAATCACAAATAAACACATACTGTTTCGTTAGACCGACTTCACTATTATTTTGAGTTGTTCGATGATTCAGTGCTCTTGGAACAAGATAAAAGGTGTGAAATTTATTTTGAAGAATGCTTTGAAAATTCCAGTCGATTTTTTTGTAAAATTTTAAAAGCACGGCATATGGTCAATGGAAACGATCATAGTAAAATTCTAAAGTCTGTTAATTAAGCAACTACTGCGCTTTATAAATACATAAATCACAGTTTTTTTGGTAATAAAACATTTTCTCCTCATTAGTATACATGATATTTCATCACCTCTAAAAGATGAACCTATTGGTTTAGTTCTATCATGAGTACTAATTTAAATCTGACCTATAGTATTCATAACCACTTTACTGGTAAAATCAGATGATACCAAAGCCGCAGGAGTTTGAAATTCTAATGGAATTCAGCGAATTAATTTTATTTGGTGAGTCAACTTTGAATTCTGCTTCATTGTGAACAACTCATTTAATATATGGTGCCATAAAAATACCTGTAATTTCGAACCCAGTCAAATTTCTATTTTATGTAAAACTGAGCTGAATTACGCAAACAAACAAGTATCTGATTACAATCGTCTTTTTATCCACTTAAGTTGATCTTGTATGATATAAATCACTGTGTAGTTGCGGGCGAGTTATAAATAACCATTAGTTGATTTTAGTTAGAGAGTTCCACTTATAGTTGGAGAACCACGGTCAAAAACCGTTTATTTAAAATTTTTTAAAAATCAAGACTTCACCAATATATGAAAATAGTTATTTGTTGATTAAAATTAATTTTATACATATAGGCGAGTCTGCCTGGGATTTTTCCCAAAAATTTTCTATACCATTTGAGTTAGCCACGGATTCTTATAGGAAAAATAAAAAGGAAACAAATTTATTTTTCACTTTTTTCTTATAATGAAAAAAGTGCACCTCTCACCCCCCTCAAATAAAGTAAAACAAGCCTTGTCTTTCACAAAAAGTAGTAAAAGAAACAAAAACTATCGGCAAACCCTAGTTGGATAAGAACAACCATATGTTTGTTGCTAGATAGCAATTTATTTAATGAAAATTGCAAAAAAAATTATTTACGACGTTTTTAAAAACATCTCAGAAAGCAAAAACGTTTATTATCATAAAAAATACTTGGTCAAATGCAAATTTGAAGAAAAAAAATTTGCCCACACCGAGGATCGAACCCACTCCAATACGCGTCAAACCTTACTATTTTCACGTTGCGGGAGAGATTTTCTTAATGATCAAAAACGCATATAACTCTTCAGGGATTGAATGTTTTTTATAGAACTTTTTGTGGTTGATGGAGAAACTTGTTAGCTTTCATTTGCACCAAACCTCGTGTCCAAAAAGTTGTTAATAAACAAATTAGAAGCTCTCACGCAATATCACTTTTGTTTCCGATTCCGGTTATCCGATCAAGTTCTTTCTGAACTCCAAATTTTCCTTTTTCCAAGCACTTTCATATGCACAAAATCCCATTCCTATACGCTTACCCGGAGCCAAAATATTCCATTTGTTAATTTGCAAAATTAATTTAAACTTTAAATGAACAAAAGCAAACAGTTGCATTCGTGCAGACTTCTATGGGGGTTATGTCCGACATCAATATTTATCGTTCAAAGTTTGTTTGAAGTAGATTAAACTTTAGAAAAAAATTGATGATTTGCTAATTAACAAATTATGCCAATTGTTTAAACAATCAAAAAATATTGAAGATACCGGGCCGAAAAAAATTTGGTATATTTGTAACGGTGTTTTGCTCTGGGTAGCTGGAGTCGGAGATTAGTTCAGGGTCCAGATTAGTTTAATAATACAACCCAATCAAAATTAACAATTTTTATTATTCTCGACAGGTAAAGTATGCAGATTTACATGATATACAATAGTTACAGGTTATCGGTTTTCAGGTCCGTATCTTTTACGGTTATTGGTAATCAGGTGACATTTAAATCGTATGAGTGAGAGAGACGACGAGAGTGTAATGCAGTGATGCGACGAGTAGGGATTTTGACGGCGGAAACGGCGGCGGGCTAATAACCGTCAACCCGAGCAAGCTATCGGCTCAACGCGCCGGGTCACTCCTCTGTCAACTTATATTTGCTCTTGGTCGGTTTCGTCGGGACGACGGGACGTCGCTGGACTGAATAACATTTGGCACAAGGTCCGTTCTTCGGTTCAGCGCGCCGTAGAACTTCTCTAGGTCAAGATATATTCGCTCCGGAGAGTCACGTCACTTGGTGCATAAATCAGCAAAGTGTCTTCGGCTCAGCGCGCCGTGGCAATTTACGAGGATATGCACCCAGTGCTCTTCTCGATCCGCGGCTGGGCTTTTATACACGAAACTATCCCTCCTTTTTGAGACGGTCGTAGTCGGGTGGTGTGCAAATTTAGTATATCGAGTATGAATCGCCGTCGTGTGGCAAATGTGCACACGGCACTACACTGAAACTTCTTAGTAATGAGGTATGACTTTAAGATGCTTCATTACATATTCTTTCGTATAAAAGGCATGTACTTTGAAAAAAAAAACAATATGCTGACCTCATTAGTTTCAGAGTAATTAATTTGTTAATTGAGACATTTATTTTGGCTATAACAAATGAACGGGTTGACAAAATGCGTTGTGCCTGGCGCCAAACCACGCGTATTGAAAATATCTTTCGATTGAATTAAGATTTTTTCGGATCCGTCAAACCTTTTTCATTTTATTAAATAAAAACAAAAACAATCTTGTTTAAATTTGAACATGAAGCCCGCGGTTTAGGAAAATTTTTCATAAGAAAATCTTGTTCAGCGGAATTTTTCCTATAAGAATCCGTTGCTAACTCAAATGGTATAAAAAATTTGTAAAATCACCTCTTTTTTACCCCAGGCAGACTCGCCTAATACCCTTTGGACAGTTTTTGGGATCTCTTAGTCATTTTAACAAAAAATTAAGAAAATTCAAAATTAATTTTTTTTTACTGTTACTTTTTTACTAAATTATGTATGGGAAATTATTGTTAGGAGCATATTATTATACTCTTCGCAAATACAAAACGAATAAGAGTATATTGCATTCGATCGGCACATTTCTAAATCTGGTAATATCGCTCGTAGAGAAAAAAATGTCATATCCGTCCGTCTGTCTGTCTGTCCGTCCATCCGCCACGTTTCTTGTAAGCGCGATAACTTAAGAACGAAGGGTGCGATTGTATTGAAATCTGAACAGTGAGTTAGTGTTAGCTAGAGGCATAACCCTATTGTTTTTGAGCAATATCGACCAATAAATAAAAAAGTTATTAATTATTTAATTTCTAAAAAAATCAATTTTTTATGTTTTATGGTTTATGTGCTTGTATATTCTATTAGCGCATACCAAAATTGAAAATAGTATCTAAAGTACTTTCTGAGACATAAAAAGATAAGGATTACAAAAAAATGCAACACACCCTGTAGCAAAAAATGTAATCCGTTGCGGACACATGTTCATATAAACTTTTCTTCATTAAATAACTTTAAGGAACACCCTGTATATGCGAGCGTTGCAAGTTAAATGATAGCTTTAAAAAACTAAGGAAGATATGAGGGTATGTAGACAAGCGGTAAAAGACACTATACAGGGTGTTTCACTTAAAAGTCCCCAGGCCATTATCTCTAAAACTAATAAAGATATTTTATTTTTGTAAATGGCAGATGATTGATACCAAAGAAAGGTTTAAATAACGGTGATTAGAATTTTTCCTCAACAGCACACAGAGATGGCGCTGCGATGCAAAACTATTTTTTGATGGCTGGAACCTTGAAACATAAGTCATGTGATTAAACAATAATTTGTGAATAATTTTGTTGGTATAGAGAATTTACAAAAAACAAGCCGTTTTGGAGTTACATGAGTTTCTTTCATTAATGCCAGTACACGTGAATTTTGATAAATCCCTATAATTTATTTATTATTTATTATAGAATATTGGTTACCAAACACTTTTTTTCAAGATAAGGAAAGTGATATAATACACTATCATAAAATTATGTTTACCACTTCCGGCCAAACCGGAACTAACATGATGAACCAATATCCATATGTTCCTATATATTACATTTTTTTTTCTAACAACGCTTCTAATAAAACGGCTCCCAAAACTTAAAGTAAGTAAAACAACAAAGAAAATACACACTAATTTAGAATGGGCTAAATTTATATTAACAATTCAGTAAAGAACGTAAACAAAAGTTTTATAAACAAACATTTAAAAACTATCGAAATATTATTAAAAATGAAATTAAACTAATTTCTTTCTTATTAGTAGGTACTTATTATATTAAATGTTCAAAATTCCTCCCTTCTTCATGAATACACATATTGTACCGTTTCAGTAACTCATCTTCATTGCAAACTTTTTGTAACGTATGTCTATTTATAGCAGCAACACTTGCATATATTTTATTATACAAATCGGCCATATCCTCAATGGGTTTCATGTACACTACACTTTTTAAATACCCCCAAAGGTAAAAATCTAATGGAGCCAAGTCAGGTGATCGTGCTGGCCATCTGACTACTCCATTAGTACCAATCCATCTCTGAGGGTACATTTCATTAAGACAATCTTTGACTAGTACTGAGTTATGGGGTGGTGCACCATCTTGGTGAAACCAAATATTCTCCTGGTTATGAGGGATAGTCTCTAATAATCCTGGCAATACATTTCTCAAAAATATCTCATATTTTTTTCCATTTAAAGTCCCATGGAATAGATATGGTCCAATAATATATGAATTTAATATTCCACACCACACGTTAACTCCAAAAGTTACCTGATTTCGGGTCATTCTCATCCATCTAGGATTATTTTGTGACCAGTATCGGCAGTTATGCTTACTCACAACTCCGTTGTTGTGAAAACGGCTTTCATCGCTCCAGAGCACATTTTTTAAAAAATTTGGGCATTCTTCAGAAAGAACTGAAAATTTAGCTAGAAAATGTAATCTTCGTTCATAATCACCAGGCCTTAAATGATGGATCAATTTTAATTTGTATGGATGGTATTTATTTGATTTTAATATTCTATGGCAGGAAGATATCGACAGATTAGTTTCCGATGCCAATTTCCGGAGAGAACATTGAGGATTGTTGACAACACTATTTAACACCAAGGCTGTATTTTCATCGTTTCTAACTGACCTATTTCTGTTACGAATAGTTTTCTTAAAACTACCCCAGTTTCTTAAATTTTTAAACAGCATGATAAATGTTTTTTTATCGGTTGTAGGTCTATTTGGAAATCGTAAACAAAACAATCGTTTTGCTTGTCGGGAATTTCTTTTGCATTCACCGTATATTAAAATCATATTTAACTTATCTTCTTATTGGTGTATCTAACCATTTTTTAAATTTATTTTTTTTTATTGCCTTATTTTGATTAATTTGCTTTAAATTGTTTCTAAGTACACTATTTCTGTTTGAAACTATGATTGAAATGCACCAACTACAAACTTTGTTTAATATCTGTCAAACCTAAAATTAAATCAAAGCCTACTAATATCTCTTAAGTAGATTTTTCATTACCATTCTAAATTGGTGTGTATTTTCTTTGTTGTCTTACTTACTTTAAGTTTTGGGAGCCGTTTTATTAGAAGCGTTATTAGAAAAAAAAATGTAATATGTAGGAACATATGGATATTGGTTCATCATGTTAGTTCCGGTTTGGCCAGAAGTGGTAAACATAATTTTATGATAGTGTATTATATCACTTTCCTTATCTTGAAAAAAAGTGTTTGGTAGCCAATATTCTATAATAAATAATAAATAAATTATAGGGATTTATCAAAATTCACGTGTACTGGCATTAATGAAAGAAACTCATGTAACTCCAAAACGGCTTGTTTTTTGTAAATTCTCTATACCATCAGAATTATTTACAAATTATTGTTTAATCACATGACTTATGTTTCAAGGTTCCAGCCATCAAAAAATAGTTTTGCATCGCAGCGCCATCTCTGTGTGCTGTTGAGGAAAAGTTCTAATCACCGTTATTTAAACCTTTCTTTGGTATCAATCATCTGCCATTTACAAAAATAAAATATCTTTATTAATTTTAGAGATAATGGCCTGGGGACTTTTAACTGAAACACCCTGTATATAATAGAAATCTTGTATGTCTATACTTAATCTAACTTTATATTAGGGACAATCTTAATTTTTTATTTTTGCAATGCGACCTAGACAACCGAAGATATTTGCAAAAAAATCGGTAAAGGTATTTACACAGAACTTCCCTCGTTATTTGTGCATGGCGGTTACTCTAAAAAAATTATATTTACGAAATGACATTGAAAATAATAATCGGAATATAGTTATTGCTATTATTACAAAGAAAACTTGATAAGTCTTGGTCAAAAAAATATACAGATTGTTCATCCAACAGCAAAAGTTCAATACTAAATAGCAGTTGCCGCAAAAAAAATTTTCAAAAATTTTTTTTTTCTGAAATAGGTTTAGCGCGTCATGAAACGTGGAAATTTTAAATTTGAGCAAAAAAAAATTTTTTTCGCTATTTATTCCGTTTAGACGGTCCACCCTGTATATTTTCCAGTGAAATTTCTACCATGTCTTCGCTGACAGTAGCGTCAACTATCTACCAAATTTGACTGCTATCCTTCAAGTAGTTTTTTAGTAAATGCACCAACAGACAGACAGACAGACAGACAGACAGACAGACAGACAGACAGACTGACTGACGGAATTGAAAAACTTATATTTTCGTAATCTACGTGTTCTGAAACGTCAGAATCCGAAAAAATCTCGGAGGGTAATTTTTTCTCGAATACAATACTTCCCTTCGGTATGCGAGGGAAGTAAAAACAAAATATAAAGATTGTTTGCTATTTGAGTCCATAATTTACATTGCTGTTTCTTTATATGTGTACTTCAGATTTCAGTAAGTAATTTCACCTCCTCAAACGCTTTTCCTATTGCGATTTTTTTTAGCTATATTTTTACTCGACTAGTAACCATTAAAGAGCATCATATAGAACTTCATGAGAGATCATCTCTTATTATTAGTTAATTCTTGGGCCGTCTAATTGAGCGGTCACAAATAATACTACACAATAAAATAAAAGTTTCATCGGCCTCAGTGGGTTTGCTAGGGTTGCAAGGTTAAATAATTTATTAACTATTATTTATTTTAGTTTCCATTTACTAGACTTGACATCTTCCAGCAACATATATCACAAATTAACTCCACCCACAACAAACCTATGACCTCCAGCCAATATACATAAATAATTTTCACGTATATATTATATTCCTATATGTAGAATGTTTGCAGTGTATCGCACGTGCAAACATCATCGTGCTGCTTTATGGCTGGGATAATTATAACTAGTTTGTTTATATGGGACTTAATATACGACTATTTTGTATCCAAGTTATGTAAGGTGCTGTTTAATAATTGTAGTTATCGTTGAGAATTGTACGAAGCTTCGTAAAACGTGAAAAATCTTATTATTAATATTTTCAGCGTTGATATTTTCTCACATATTTGTTTAGTGTGAGTAAAATAGACCCGTCTGTACCCAAACCGGGAGTTAGGTAATATAGAAACGTTTTTAATGTTAAATGAAATCTGAAGTACAGAAAAACGTATTAAAAATCTTTACTAATCCCATCTGGTTTACCAGACGTCTATTGCAATATTGGCGGCCAATATTTCCTTCTACTTCCACATCCACGTAGTGGATTGGAAGCATAATAATCGCAAAAAAAAATTTTGTTTTCTTGAAATGGGTTTAGAATGTCATGAAACGTCGAGATTTTAAATGTCAGCGAAAAAAACTTTTCTGTCTGTCTGTAACTTTTTTTGTCCGCACGTTTTCTCCGGAAAGGTTTAAGATATTAACTTCAAATTTTATACACGTATATATTATAACGAGATCTGGAACTGGACTATTTTTTGAAGATATCCGGTGAAGGGTTGGGGGGTAAATAGGGGGAAATACGTAAAGCAAGCTGGTAAGAGTACAGAAACTTGATATTCGGTGTATGTCCTAGAAGCCAAGGTTTTTTAATAATATTTTTCAACCACCCACCACCCTTATTCCATTATTAATGGGGTTGATAAAATAAAATTGAGATATTAACTTGATATATGGTAGACGTATATATTATAATGACATCTGGAACTAAATTATATTTTGAGATGATTCCGTTGAAGTGTTGGGGGTTAAATAGGAGTATATGGGGGAAGATAAGAAAATCAAGCTGGTAAGAGTACAGAAATTTGGAATTTGGTGTATATACTAGAAACCAAGGCCTCAGATTTCTTTCTAATATTTTCAAACCCCGCTCCATTATTAATGGGATTAATAACATAGAATTGAGATATTCACTTGAAAGTTATTATTATGTATTGTAATGATATCAGATTGAGATGATTCCATTGAAGGGGTGGGAGGTTGCAGGTTGTGAATAGGGGAAAATAAGTAGGGTAAACTAGAAACGTCATTTTTATCGTATATAGTGGAAACCAACGCCTCAAACTTTTCTATAACATCTGCCCCAAATATTATTAAAATTCTATGACCAATAATTTCCACGTACTAGAGTGCAAATCTAGTCAAGATGTTTCCTTTAAAGTGACTTGAATGAAAAATCTGAATGTGGAAGTAGTGATTCCTTAGGCAGCGGTTTCATTTTTCATATTTCTCGGAAACTCTATGTGCATTTGTGTACCTCAGATTAGAGCAAAGAAATTTCTCTCTACAACCACTTATTTTACTCTACTATAATAGCTATTGATAATATAATAATTATTGTAATATTCAGGTGTAGGAAACTGGTCCACGCTTTTTTGAAAATAAAAATATTGCTCGTCTCTCTGAATTAGCACTATTTAGCACCCATTAAAGGGAATCTACGCCTTAAGTACACTGTCATTAAATAAACGCAAACCAATTGTCATTATTTGGCATAAATTAGCGTCACTTAGTGCTACTGACAAATAATTGTACTTTCAGTACAATTTCTATTATACTATCTAAAGTAGGGCGCAAAAACGAATTTATTTAACTAATTTTGAACTGTCGCATGTCGACACATTGGGCCAGAATCCAAAATTTCTGGCCAAAATTCTGAAACTCTGTAGAATATACTTGTTGTGCATAGGTCATTAAGGGAAAAATAGTTTTAAAAAATTGACACTCTCTGGAGGAGAGATATAGGTGTTGAAAATATAAACAACCTTCGATATTTTTGAAACTCAGTTTACATACTTTTGATACCTGAATCTCTATGAGAAAAATGATGAAAAGAAATTATCAAACCCTGGGGGTGAGTTATAAGGGTTGATAATATAAATTATGCACGATTTTTTTCAAACTTGGAGTATGTGTTGATTGCACTTAGGTATTTATGAGGAATATATTTTTAAAATTCCTTCTCGTTCTGCTTCTTCCAGCGTGTATGAGATGGGCTTTTGGTTTTCATGATGAATCCACCCTTCCCTGATTCTGAAATATATTTTACGATAAATTGAGACACACTATAATTTTACTTCCACTGGTCAGTAGTGTACACCAGGTATATAGGTACATTTTCCCCCTTGGTTGGGACTTACTATTGTATTGGGAATGTATACCTGCTGTGAAGCATGCAGTCACAATTAGAATTGCTCCGAAAACGCTCTATTGGACACGCCTTTCTACTTTTGCATATTTTACTGAAATAAGCAGTTTCTAGTATCTAATTTTTATGATTTCTTGTTCCACAAATATTTCCCACATGTTTAATTGTGAATTAGAGTTAAATTTCTGTACTATTTTCATACTTTTGTTTTGCTGCCTTAACACGCGCGTTTGTATTACAAGAATACTCTTGTGTTAGTGTTCTATATTTCTGCCGTTCATTAGAAGTCTAAAATTTTCTTTTTAGAAAATAAAATAGGGTATCGAACTACACAATTCCCTTATATGAATACAGTGTATGTAAAAATGCCGAAACATGACCATAAGCTTTCATGCGATTGGCAATTTTTAGATTTACAAATTCCCATCCCACCCGCCTCAACTTTTAATAACTTGTCCCTAGTGGATAAGGTATTTTAATAGGCTATTCAATGAAATAAACAATCATGAAATTCATTGAGAGTTTTAAAGTAAATGTAATTTTCTTCTCGAAAGCATGGAACAAAATTATTTAATAATAAGAAAATTAACAAAATGAACAAATTACGTATATCTAATAAAATTTTCAAATTACGTTTGGGAAACAGCTTGACACCGTGGAAGTCGTTATTTAAAATTGCCAAGCAGCCGTCTAATTTATTTAAGAGGCCTCAAAACAGTTACAACGGACTCTTTCAATTCTCCATCACTGAACAAGTATGGGATTACCCCAAGGAACAATATTGGGGCCGATATTATTCTTAAAATATATAAATGACATGTAAAAAGTTGTGAATATTGGATGTTTGATATGGTTTGCTACTCTATCATTTTTTGCGACATCAACCAAAAAGAGAACAATGCAGAACGGTTAAGAGTTCAAGACCAACTAGATGATAAGCAGCCAAGATAACACTAATAATATCGTCGGGCTGAGATGGCAATAAGGAACTCAGGGAAAAGATAATTGGTGGTGTCGTGCACATAACAGTCAACCGCGACAGAAGATTTGATGCTATCAGGCGTGCCATACTGCAATAAAAATCCAACTAAAATGATGCTTGAATCAATAAGCGTCCGTTAATGTTTTGAATAAGAAATATTCAACAAAGGAGGCATGAAAGCTATAGTAATGTCTGCACTAAATTCAATCAGTTTATTTAATTTTCCCTTTTTTTTTCGTTTTCTTGAATATTCCTCCATCCAAGTCTTTTCTTCTCTTTTATTTTCGAAATCTTGACAAAAATTGGGATCATGCAAAGGATGAGCTATATTCGAATACGCATTGCCAAACTGACAAAAGCATTTTCTGCTAATTTTGGTTTCAGTGGCCGAAGTAGTGTAGTTTTAGTTCGCCTACTTTAGTCGCTGTTGGGCCAGCTTAGTTCAGTTTTGCTCAGTGGCGCAATGTTTAGGTGACAGGCTTGCGACCATGGAATCCTGGGTTTGAATGGCGTTTTTAGCTTTTTTTGCGCCGACAGTAGCAGCTAGCTCGCTGCTGTTGCTCGGCATAACATGTCTAGTCGTTAGAGTCTAGTCTGATCTGCGGAAGATGGCAATGTTGCAAGGAATGGTTATTGTGTTGATATCTATGTGTTGGTGTCTTGATTGAGTGGTGGAATAACTGAGGCTAAATCTCATCAGGAAGTTAATATAAATATGGTTTAAAAAATCGAAATATTTCATAATGATAACAGTACGTCAAACATTAGCTTTAATATTAAATCATATGTACTATCTATTTTTCAGCAAGGTAAATAGTGTTCCACTATAAAGTTTGGTGCAAGGCCTATTTTAAGCTAATTTTATGACAGCACGACCGTCGCGCGTCGTGCTTGTTTAACAATCAAGAAGCCCTGTCTCGAAAGGCAAGATCCAAATGACAAATTAGAAAGAGAAATAATTAATTTGCATTTTATAATTTTTTGTAAAATGTTAACCCCAACTGCTTATATTTTCGAACGCCTTTTATTTTTTGCTTTTACGGCCGCCCATTTTAAATTTACGACTGCCCAAAATAGTCACAACTGTCCGTTAGAATAGACCCTGAATGCAAATGCTATGTTTTAATAATGAATTATACTTCTATGTAATCAGATATCTCCACAACTGAATATTTTAG
This sequence comes from Stenurella melanura, assembly GCA_963583905.1. Taxonomy (NCBI): domain Eukaryota; kingdom Metazoa; phylum Arthropoda; class Insecta; order Coleoptera; family Cerambycidae; genus Stenurella; species Stenurella melanura. The sequence continues at coordinate 87,945,266 of OY757309.1, forward strand.
AATAATTTAATAAGAAGCGTAATGCGCCTTGCATCCTTCACATGTGAAGGCAAATATTTCACAGTGACGGACACAGTAATACCCGGAAGAAGATTTCCTAGTAATAAACACAAAATAAACCTTCCGCAAAGTAATCTTTTTATGATTAGGTGCTAGGGAAGTTAATATGAGAGATTTATATTTTACCTTGCATCCTTCGCATGTGAAGGCACCAAAATGGAAGCCGGCCGCGGGCTCGCCGCACACCTTGCACAGCTGGTTCATCTGTAAAAGAAGAATACAAAATGTCACAACACGCTTTTATACTAAATAGTTGGTAAAATCAAACTATCAAATTGTACACCCCGGAAGTTTATTTATTCAACCAGTGTTATGCGTATACTATTAATTCACTGATTGAATTTGTTCATATGCGATTTTCTCTATTTCTGGAACAAAGTTGCTCCCATCCTTTATTTTTATTTCTTCCCATGTACTTTGTATCTATTTCGGCATAAAAATCAAAAATAAGAAAGTTTCTTGCTGCTATGTTTATCAGTAATGCTTATAATTTTATTGGTAAAATATTTTCGAAAGCGTATAGTTGTAGTAATAGTAGTAATCTACAGGGTGTCTCACAGTGAACTGAGTCGATTAATATAGGGATAAATATTGTCTAAATGTTATTTGTGGCATTATCTTAATTTTTTTCTTCTTCAATTATTTGGGACTTCTTGCCACATGTATGTTTTCTTTTTAAGCAGTGCTCGGGGAATCTACAAAATATCACAATTAACCAGTATGTTACTGGTAAATAACTCTACGCCTGTGACTTTTACGTCAAAGGATCAGTTAAAGGTTGCTTTTTTTTTTAAATAAACAACACAAATAAGTATAAAGACTTGAAATTAAATATTTCGCCGACGTTTCGGAAATCTATTCTGTTTCCTTTTTCAAGGCTTTTTTTGAAAAATCTTTTTTGCTGTGTATGATAAATACACAGCTCTAAGAATGTTTGTTATATTCAATATCCATAGATACTTATTATTTACATAGAACTGTTGATATAGTTTACAGTTTTTTTTAGTTTTTATACAATGTTAAGTTTGTGAAGTTCTTCTTTTAACATCGGCAACCAAGTTGTACAGACATCTACGGAACAATTCGACACGCATCTATCTTCATTCAATAATATTATCGCGGAATCTTTAATTTTTCTTTTTTTGCTATCTGCCACTTTTGATTGGACGAACATCAAAATCATAAAAGAAAAAATGAAATTCAGAGGTCCAAGATCTGCGAACACGCTTGGGAGAAAGGACACAGAATAAACTGGGACTCGGCAAAAATTTTAACACAAGAGGCAGATAGCGAAAAAAGAGAAATTAAAGAATCCGCGATAACATTATTGAATGAAGATAGATGCGTGTCGAATTGTTCCGTAGATGTCTGTACAACTTGGTTGCCGATGTTAAAAGAAGAACTTCACAAACTTAACATTGCATAAAAACTAAAAAAAACTGTTAACTATAGCAACAGTTCTATGTAAATAGTAAGTATCTATGGATATTGAATATAACAAACATTCTTAGAGCTGTGTATTTATCATACAAAGCAAAAAAGATTTTCCAAAAAAAGCCTTGAAAAGGGAAACAGAATAGATTTCCGAAACGTCGGCGAAATATTTAATTTCAAGTTTTTATACTTATTTGTGTTGTTTATTTAAAAAAAAGAAAAAAAAAGCAAACTTTAACTGATCCTTTGACGTATGTGGCAGGAAGTCCCAAATAATTGAAGAAGGAGAAAACAGGGATAAGTGTGTAACAAAAAGATTTGAAAATTTTGGGAGTTACTAAAGTTAGTGTGGCAAATGCAACCAAAATAATTACAAGCATATGGCACTTCTGCTTATACTAGAAGTCGATACCAACTTACTTATTTTAAATGGAACACCCTTTCGACTTTTCGAGTCGAGAACATATAGTATACCCTAGACCTAAACTCAGCAGTTTCGAAGATATATGATGTTTTATACAAAATTACGGGTGCAGCGGTTTGCAAGAACCATTATAACTTTCTTCGTGTAGATGGTCTTTGGAACGTAGAGAAAACATAAGCTGAACTACGCTCTACAATGAAGATAAATTCCATAATAGTATACCAAGTGTTTCTTTCACGTCACATTTTGTCAGATTCAAATCTCAAGAATTTCTTTAGTTCAAATTGAACACCCTGTATTTTCTTGTATCAAGTTATGTACAACTAAATTTCCCTTTTTCTAATATAGGCATTGTAGGGGGTTAAAGTCACAACTTTTTGGGATATTGGCAATTTCATAAATGTTCAAGAATTTTCAGTGAAAATTGCCATCAACTTGGCCATGATTAGAAACAATCATCAATGCCAGTGATTCTCTTATGGCAAAAAATGCCAGCACATTTAAATTACAACCACGAAGATATTTTATATTTGTTTATTATTTATGGAGAATATGATAAAGTTATATTAAAAACCGTACACATTTGCTACTCGATACCCACAGAAACAGAAACCATCACCAAACACTGTAAAACGCATATTGAATAATTTTAGAATATTTGGCTCTGTCAAGGCAGGAATTCAAAGGCGACTGTCGTGTCTAAACTGGTCTCAAAGCTTTAAAAATCGCACCTACAGAGATGTTTCTTCTTTCATTTAAACTTTGTTGAGTTTAATTTCATTAATTAGTTCAAAAGTTATAACAAATTTGGTGTAGTGCGTCCGAGATCGCGCACGCTTCGCGCGCCGTACTTACGTGTCGCTGCGTTACATTTTCGTGCGTTAGACAGATAGATCTGGAGCCTACACTTTTGAACTTACAAGAAAACTTCATATACGTTTTTTATGTGAAATTTCTCGTACTTTCGATTGGCGTAAGCAGTTTTTTTCGATAAATTTGAATTTTAAAAGTCGTTCGCGAAAAACCGTAATATTACACCTATTTAGTTTAATAACTTTTACAGCGGTACTTTTTAGGAAGAAGACTTTTTATCATATATGTCGGAGAAAGACCCCCTTGTAGACGCCTGTATGCACATAATTCATTGAAGTCAAGAGAACGCTGTCAACAAGTACCGATTGAGTTAAGGAATGTGAAAAATAAACATCTCCATGTATGGTCATGTGAAAGAGATGAGGCCTGGAGTACCCCCGGAGACCCGTTCCGGGGTGTGCAGAACGAAACCTTCAGAGTCCTTTCGATTCAGTCTAAGTATAACCTTTGTAGAGATACAGAGTGGTTGAAATCGTGGGACTGGGGGGTGGTCGAACTGCTAGCTTCAGTATTTTGTGGTATTGTTTGCATTTTCAACAATAAGACATTATTATTTGACAGTTACCTTTTTAGATAAATCATAAATCTTGTTTCTTTGTTATTTATGTGGCTGTTATTTTAAGTGATTACTTTGTGTTTACCAATATGTGGCCTAAATCTAATAGATCCGCCCTAAAATGCCCCTCGCCCCTGGCATCTCCGACATATATTATTGATACAATTTAGATCAGTGTTCCTCAAACTTTTTTATCTCACGTACCCCTTTATGTTGTGCAGTGATCATGCATACCCCTTTCTAAAAAATACTTATTATTATATAATTTAAGTGACTATAATAGGTACAGGGTCGGACTAGGTATTTCAAAGAAGTAGTACGGAATATTTTTGTGCTCTCTTGACGGCGAAGTAAGAACTATTTTGAACAGTTCAGTACTGCACTGCGCAGTTTAGATTCAGGTTTTAATTAAGCTTCGGGTGCATATTAAGTGTGCAATTTTATCTTTTACTTCCATATGTATTATATCTTTTATTCTGTTATACAGGGTGTAATTAGTTTCATGTCATTAAAAAAACTGGTGGTAGAGAACGACAAGACAAACAAATGAACTTATATAACACAGGGTCTAAAGCTGATAGTTTTGGAGAAAAAAAAATAAACAAAAATTTCGCAAATTTTCAATAAACATTTTTGAGAACTGCTGGAATATTGAGGTAGGTTTAGATCTAGATCTGATCTGAAGGAAACTATACTCTAACTCTCCCTTGTGCAATATTTTAGTTACTGTCGGCGTTTCGTTATGGACACACGTTCATTTTATTGACTTGCCGTTTAAGTTGTCAAATTCTTGATTAGGCACAGACACAACTTACTTGTTCGTTCTTTTTGTATTCCTTTTTGGCTTTTGTATCAAGTTTTTATTTTAATTCTCTTTATTGACAATGTTAGTTGATAGTTTAGTGTTTAGTGTTGAACGAAGTGCGTATGTACTTAATTCGACGTACCGAACTGTGTATTGATGCAGATGCAGAGATTTTGAATCTTTTAGGTAGGTAGTAAGCTTTTAACCCAGGACACTCATTTATGTTACAAATGTTACTAAAACCACATTTAAATTTTCTAAATTATAAACAATCGAATATTTTGTTCCGAATTAAAAAACACACATGTAAAGAAATGCTCTGTTTAAACCTCTATGGCCATTATTTGCTTGCAATTGTGCACGAAGAGAGAACGAATTATTTACCTATTTATACTTGCCTCAGTTCCGTTGAGGCGGTACATCAATGGCGGTCGATGATCCTATGACACCGCGTGTGCCGGCCAGCACTTCTTTATGACAATTTAAAAGTTGTACAATTGGGAAGTACAAGTCCATCGACCAAGAAAGCAGTGGTTCTCAATAGTTAAATATGTTAACCTAGATCAGTGCCCCTAGAGGGAAAAGTCATAAAGGTTTTTTGTTTGTGTAGTCGGTCCCCATTACCAATTTTTTTTTAATGACATGAAACTGATTACACCCTGTATATATTTTTTGTAGATTTCTGTTATTTAAATTTATTAGCCGCTATTCGCCTAACCCCTAAATCTTTTCACGTACCCCCAAAGTGTACGCGTACCACAGTTTGAGAAACACTGATTTAGACGAAAATTAAAAAAAGGATTCCGAAGTTAAGCCCGGTTTTTGTCACTGCACTACCACGCAGGGTCGTCGAAAGAAAATCGGAGCCCTAGGGGTAGTAACATACGACTCCCACCAATCTTCGATATAAATTTCGAAGAGCGGGAGGTGTCATTCATGAAAGAGCAGAAGAAAGTATTCCTTAGAATTGAATATTTATCTCGAAATTTTAAAAGCGGGGGGTGATATTTACAATTAATTTTATTACATTTACACTAAAAAAGAACATGTCCTATTATTTATTGTCCACCATAATACTATTAACAATAACTTGAAATTCATGTATTGAATTTTCTAAAGACGTCCGCATAAAGACTTTGCTTTCTGATAGCTCTCTGATCAAATCAAACCTTATACTAATTGCGGGTACTGACATCCATCCAGCACAGAATTACAATATGAATATGCATTCATACGTCAATGCAATTTTCAATAGACGATAATGATCGAATATTCGCCTCACGGACGAAATTGAATCAGGCAAAATAGTCAGAAAGAAATAAATAAATAATCTTAAATACAATCTTGGCCACGTACTCCATAGATAGACATATCTAAATGCAAGTAATGTGCAGGTTGAATGCATTAAATACCTCTAGTTATGTAAGGAATGATTCATAATACCTACTGAATTTGAACAAATTGCTCAGGACTGTGAAGCATATGTTACGCATAATAAGATAATAATAATAAATATGACTGTTGCTGATGTATTAATAAACATTCGCATTGCGACAAGTCATTTGCAATTGTTATTAAGATTGCTGCTAATTTTTATTTGCAAATCTTTACAGAGTCAACCTTTGCATATACATTACAGCATATGAAAGTATTCTCACACCAGTTATTTTTATCTTAGTTCCTGCTTGAATCAATTAGGTGCAAGAATTTACTAATAGGTTGCTTGCATAGGCGCCGCAGGAGGGGCAGGGGACACTTGAACATTTTGACACGAAATCTGTTCAGGGAAACCATTTTTATTTATTCGTCAATATTATTCTATATTTTAATTGCATTATAAGTGAAAGGTCTAGTGAAATAGTATGTCATTGATCCATCATTATTAAAAAAATATATAAATTTTTGGTAATCATAAACAATCAATGTAGATCTATTTTATTATAGGAGAAACACAGTATATAACCCCTAGATCAGAATCTCGGTAGATGAGTCATCGATAAGTATACTTAGTTCAAATGATGTAATGATGATAATGATGAAAGAAAGAGTATGCTAGAGTTACCTTTTGTGATTTGCAGACGGCTTTTGACTGTGTTTTACACCATGTGCTGCTAGAAAAGTTAAAGTATCTCAATGTTGAATTAGTAAGTTGCGAGCTAATGAAATCCTACTTATCAAATTGTAAGCAATATACGAGTGTAAGTAATATAAATTCCGATCTCAAGGATGTGAAAAGTGGGGTACCTCAGGGGTCGGTATTGGGACCCACTTTATTTTTGATTTATATAAATGACCTTTAGCAAGCCATACCGGTGGCTGACCTCGTATTATTTGCAGATGACACCACGTTGTTAAGATCGGATGAATCATTAAATGCACTTCAGCAGCACATGGAGGATACATGATCAACTGCGGCAAGATGGTTTTCCTGCAACAAATTGTCTCTAAATCAAAATAAAACAATAAATATGATTTTTACTCATAGACTTATAATGAACTATGAAAATCCAGAAAAAAACAAGTTTCTTGGACTTCATCTTGACCCAAAGTTAAATTGATGGCACCATGTGAATTTCCTTGCAAATAAACTAAGCAAAAATACTTTCATCCTAAGAAATTTGAGAAATGAATATTTTAGCTATTGCCTATCACTCCTTAATTGCATCTAATATAGCACATGGACTGTTAAACTGGGGGCATGCACCTCAAGATTAGAATATTTTCTGTACAAAGAAAATCTATTAGAATCATTTCAAATATGGGATACAGAGATGATGTTAAAGAAAAGTTCATCGATTTAAATATATTAACATTCCCTTCACTATATATTTATACATGTTTATTATTCATTTATGAGAATGTTCACTTGTTTGAAAGAAAAGGTTCTAATCGTAATTATAAACTAGACATGAGTTTGACATAAAACTCGACTATAGCAGATTGAAATCAAGTGATTATGCATATACTTACTTCGGCCCTATTTCTTATAGTAAGCTTCCTTTACATGTTAGAAGTCTCCCAGAGCCAAGGCATAAAGATGTGATAAAGGATTTCCTTAACAAAAGCGCATTTTATGACGTCCATGAATTTTTCAATTGTGATGTATCTACGCTGTGATAAGCTGAAATAGGTATTTCAGGTTTTCTGTAAGATTTTCTATTTTACTAATATGTAATATTTTAGTGTAACAACGACTGTAATAATGTGTAATGTTTTCTTTTTAATTACGTATCACTATTTTTTGCTATCTTATAGCATTCATTCTAAATTTTAAATTTTATGTATGTATCATGCTTTGTGTATATTGACGTGTGTAAAACATATACAGTGTTGTGAACATCAATAAATGATTTGATTTGATTTGATAGATGTGAAACGTTGTTAATATTTTCCTAGAAGGAAGTAGGGGCACCAATTGCTTTATTTTGAGAATTTACACTAACGTAGAAATTTGATTATTAAAAGGATAAAGTAATCAATTTATAATAAATTCAAAAGTTGTAAAAAAGGTAAACCTGTAAAATTATTTCACCCTAAACCTAGGACAGAGGTTAGTTAGTTTAGTTCGCTAGTTTAGTAAGCCAGTGTCGTAAAAATAATGAAATAAGTGAACAGATCTGTATTTAAAATTTATTTTATTAGAAACCAATCAAACTGTTGCCGTAACTATACTTTAAAATTGGTTTTGCTAGAAACCAAACAAGCTGATGCCTTAATTACTAACAATTTTGTATTATGTATACTGGAGGAACACTTAGACAATAATAAGATACATGAAATAAAATTAAGGATACAGCTCAGTTAGGATTTCTGACTGTACCATGTTGATAAAAAAAATTGAAAGCAATAAATTATGTTATGAACAACCTTTTCGTAGAAATTGTGATCACAAATTCCGCACAACAGTTGCTTTCATATATGTTTATATTTAAGCATTATTCCACTATTCTCTCCTCCGGAATTTCACCGTCTTCATCGACGACCAAGGAGATCCTTACGCCTCGACCACCTACTCTCAAAATCTTCTATAGATAACGATAGCATACTAATGTCTAATGTCTCCCAAAGATGTTCTTAACTTGACTATATGTAAATCCTAAAGTTACTCCTAATATTAATTTAACTCGTCTTTAAGATTGCCTCAAACACCGGCTCTTAATACCCTTGTTAACACCATCATAACACTGTCGTTAACACCCTAAAAAGGAAAACGAGGAACATGTAACAATTATATTTAAAATGGTGGGTGCCAAATTTGAATTAATATTTATTTCTTTATTATTAATTTCCGGTATTGAACGGAGTATTCTCTTCTCCAGTAGGTTTAATGAGAGGCTACCGAAGGGAAAGGTTCTTACTATCGTTATGAAATGTGTCTGTAAAGAAATTGAGACCCATTTCTGTCGAATTATCACTTTCTTTAAAATAAACAGTTATAAAGGCCAATTGCCAATACGTTTAAGCAATTGTATATTTAATATTAAACACTAGGTTTTAAACAATTTGGACAGGAGTAACAAAGCAGCTAATCTAAGCAACGGAGTGCAGACACTGACCGATGTATCACAGTTCTCAATTAATTTCCATCACTTGTTTATCCCTTCCAATAGGTTTACTTATAATTTCGATTCAGGCAACTTTACATACGTCTCTACGCAAATCTGGCTTTCTATTGTTCTGCTAGATAAATTCAAAGATGTAATAAGATTTGAAATAAATAGTTTTAATTTATCAAACAGCCATGTAAATGCTACAAGAGTTAAGCGGAATCAAGTCATTGATCACTCCTTAGAATTTTTGAATGTTAACATAGTGAATATCCGGTCTAAAAATCAATGCAAAAGCTAGGTCCCCAATCTAGCCCAAGAAAAATTAAGATAAGCTAACCCAATGAAAAGGCTAGTCCCCAATCTAGCTCAAGAAAAATTAACCGAAGCTAACCCAATGAAAAAGCTAGTTTCTCGCGAAAATATTGAGGCAGGCAGTGACGTAGAATCAATACGTAATACAAAGACAGCTATTGATTGCTTTAGACCACGTTTAGTGTCTGATTATTATTAATAACTAGTTTCACGTTATTGTTTAGCAACTTCTTCAATTTTTTTTTAAACACAAAATACAAATACATTACATTTGGTAGCATTAAGTTTTAAGTTATCATCATCATCATCTATGGCGCCACCCTGTGCGGGTCCTTGCGTTCCCAAGTTTCCTCCTCCATTCATCCCTATTCCTTACATATAGAATCGCATGATGAATTTACCTGATTTGAATCAAATGACAGGTATATGTGTGTCATCTGCAAATGCTTGAATATTCGAGGATTCTACTTCTCCGGAAAGGTTGGATATACATATTTCTGGAATAATAGAGGCCCTAATATAAATCCTTGTGGCACGATTGATGTTACACAAGCTGGCTCTGAAGATAATAGATCAGCTACCATTTTCTGGTACATATTAGTAAGATAAAAGTAAAAGAGCTGTGCGGATTCATCATTAAATTCAAGTAATAACTCTGCACTTATTAATCAATTATCGAAGGCGTCGAAAGCCTTAGAGCAATCAAAAAGGACAAGTGTTGTAAATAATCCACTTTTCACTAAAAATAGTGCTGGCCTACAAAAACGTTCGAGAAAAATTTGAGTGTATAATATGGTCAACTTATAATAAAATATGTTTTGCATTTGGGGGATGCAGGATATCAATTACTATAGCATATAAACATAGTAAGCCTGAGATCACATCTTTGGAGTGACTTGCAACGCCTGATATATCGGAACCGATATATTTATATTTGTTTTTACTAAGAGGAAGTGGGACAGATATTACAATTTATGCTGTTTTAAAGAATCTTAGGCGATTTTCTTATCTGATACATATTTTAGAGAAAACGTAAAGTATTCGATAAGTTGTATTTCCTGCATTTAATTCACACTAATTGACATTAAGATTCTTCACTAAATGATTTAATAAGAACATTAATGGGTTTTTAAGATAATAATTATATACGAACAGAGCCAAATCTAGATGCATATTAATTTATTATCCATTCTACGGTTGCTAAACCAATTAATTCACATTTACAATGCTAATTAATATAAATTAAGAATATATCTGTTAGATGTTAATATCTCTACGGTACTTTTCGTGATTAATCTATTACAATAAAAACACATTTTGGAATAATATTTTTTTAATTTTAACCCAATAAACTGTTTTAAATTCGAACTATTAAAAAATTAAACAATTGTATTACCCATTTCAACGTTATTATATTATAAATTATATAAAATTTGAGCGAAAAAAATGTCTGTCTCTCTGTCTGTCTGTCGGTTTGTCAGTCGGTCGGTCGGTCTGTCTGTCTGTCTGTCTGCAACCTTTCTTTTTTTTTTTGTCTGCGCGCTTTCTTACTTACATTTTAAGAATGTGTGTTTATTTACATAACAATTTATATGTAGAATATACCATCACAAAACTATTAAGAGTGAAACTAGAACATTTTCTATGTGTAGGTTTTCCATGGATTCCTATCCAACTAAAATATTTGTATTCTTCCACCACTTATCAACCACTTCATCTTAAATTTGTAACGAAGCATTTCTCGTTATGGAAATTGCTCCCCAAACCATGGTCTCTTTAAATATTAAGTATAATAATATTATATATTTATATTATATTGTACTGCAATGTAGAGGCTAAGTAATTCGTGAAAATATTTGAACTGTAATGGCGTGAGCTGTGCAGTTTGCCACGTACAATATACTCGCATTTATTTCAATTCGTTATTTAGTCTGTATCTGAGACTCACCGCGAGCAGTTCATTCTTTTACAACCGCATGCAAGCGTGCACCTGCGCAAAACCAGTCTGCCGATCCCATCAAGCAGTACACAGTTTGTTTAAGATTTAGTTGGTGTCCGACCGACCGCGAGGAGAGACACGTGTAAGGAATAGTAAGTAGAGGAACTTGTAGGTAAGACCGCTTATATTTTCCATAAGTGCACAATCCGACTACGCCGTCTCTCCCTCTACCATTTGTGCCGCTTGGAGTATCAAGAGGCATCGTCTAGACGCCAGACGGGAGTAAATGCCGACCGTCCGTGGAGTGAAGTCCACTCCAGTCCGTTGCGCTGCACGCGTGCCCACCAGCAACAGGAGGAAATGAGTAAAGTTTGTGAGTGCCAACTTGGTAAGTGCCTATATCACTCCTAGTGTCCGTTTTGCACTGTTTGTACTAACGCCCGTTTTTACCACTTTTGACCGTCGGCACTACTCACTAACGGTTTACCGCATCACCGTCTCATGGTTAATGAAACGGCGATAATGAGACAGATTTTATCATTGTATCATCACCGTTTTCACATTAGCTCTGCTTCCGTTTACCATAGCCTAACTTAAACTTAAGCTCTTGGTTGTCTGTTTAATAATAGTAGTCGTAGTATTAAGTAGTACTGTAAATTATTAAGATTCTAAGATAATAAATCTTGTTATATAATCTGAATCGTGCTTTTTACTGTGGTGTATGTGAAGTCTAACTATCCCTAGACCAGCTGGACATTACATTACATATGTTGCAAATAGTTAAACATTTATTAGTGATTTCTCATGTTTGGTGGCAGCATTATAATTTTGTTTTTTTTTTAAGTGTCAATAAAAATTAATATATCTGACAGTTTGTTATATATTATAAAAAAGGTTTAACGAATATTGTATGAAAAGAAAAGGGCAATACAATCTACAGTTATTTATATAGTTATCAATCGTTGGTGATACAACATTTGGCGACCGTGTCAGGACACTATTGATAACATATTAGTGATTAAATAAAAGGTCCTAATCTAAAAGATGGAAAAACTTAAGAAAGCACGCACTTATACGCGTTCTGCGTTTACTAGAACATACACTCAATTCGTTAACGAATACAAAAGGGAACCGATTAGATTAAGAGAAGTAAATATAGCATTCAATTTATTAAAAGATAAGGCTGGAGAACTAGAAGAACTTAATCAAAAAATATTCAGTCTAATGATTGAGGCAGATGTAGCTGAGGCAGAAGTTCACCTAGAGATTGAAAGTGTCGATGAGTACAAAACAAAATTTATACAGGCTGAGGTAGATGCAGCAGCAATAAATAATGATAATGTGAGACCAGTAAACACTACTCAAGGTGCCGTCAATCAGCTGAACATAAACGAAACTATACATTACCGAAGATTTAGTTTCAAAAATATGGAGGAGATTTGAAAAAGTGGCTTCATTTCTGGAGTCAATTTAAGAAGATTCACGAGGACACTAATATGAGTAAAGAAGACAAATTCTATTACCTTTCCCAACACATACTTCCAGATTCAAAAGCAAGTGAATTAGTTGGCAGTTTTCCACCAGTAGGTGCTATGTATGACCAAGTGATTGAGAGTCTGAAAAATAGGTTTGGAAGGGATGAGTTATTAGTAGAGTTTTACATACGTGATCTTCTAAAATTGGTTTTAACAAATGCTACAAACTCCAGCGAAAACATACCTCTGTCAAAGCTTTATGATCAACTTGAGACCCACATTCGTTCATGGGAATCATTAGGAGTTAATACAGATACCTGTTCAGCTATGCTGTATCCATTAGTTGAATCCTCGTTACCTGAGGATATTCTTCGTACCTGGCAGAGACAATCAAGTATGAGTAGAATGGTAACTGTTACTCCCACCTTGTGTTGTGACAATGTTAAACTAAGGAACAACACAACAAATAATATAAATTAATAATTCTCTGAGTAAGTAAGTCTATCAACCAGTTTCACTAGACGGGTGCTCCTGGTGCTAATCTTTGATAACTCTTCTTTAGTCTCCACATGACTCTCTATCTTAGCATGAGGTTGTTCCGAGATATTTGAAGCGATCTTAATAATTTGTTCATCAGTATGGTAATTTTTAGGAGAAACTTAGTCATTTTGTTTATCCGAGGGCGTCATCTCCAAGAGGTAAAGCTTTTGAATGGGACGAATGATCTCCCCCGATGCAGTTTTTAATCGAACTATTCTCACGTGACCATCCTTTCCTGGGATGATTCCAATAACAAGTCCTAAAGGCCAATCAATTCGTTTTTGATTGTCGTTACCTACTAAAACAACATCGCATTTTTGTATCGTTCTATTATCCTCTTTACTATATCTTTTACGTGATAATTGTCCCAAATATTCTACTCTAAATCTCTTACGTAAGTCTTGTCGAATCTTATTTCGATATCTAATTCTTTTATGAAGATCCTTTGAGTCTATATAATCGAAATTAAGTACCCCAACTTCAATGATCTCTTGAAGAAACATACCAGGAGTCAGCGGCGATAGTTGGAAAGGATCCTCTTATAGATAGGTTATTGGACGACTATTTATAATCGACTCACAGTCGCACAAAATAGTTGCCATCTCCTCGTATGCCAAACTTGCTCTCTTCAATACCTTTTTAAGTAACTGTTTAACAGTACGAATTAGACGCTCCCACTATCATCCCCACCATGCTGCAGTTGGGGGGTTGAACCGCCAATCTATTTTTTGTAACGTACTATATTTAATTACTTCATTCCAATCAATTTGCCTTAAAAGATTACTTGTACCGCAGAAATTCGTACCATTATCACTATATATGATGCTGGGCCTGCCTCTTCTGGCTATAAATCTTCTGATGATTTCAAGAAAAGCGATGGTTGATAATGAAGTTACTAATTCTAGATGTACTGCTCGATAAACTGCACAAGTAAAAAGGCAAATCCAAGCTTTCTGTCCCCCTTTTAAGTAAAGAGATGAGACTTATTATATTTTGTTTAAATACTGTATATGACGATTGAAAAATATCAACTGAAAGTATAGTGTGGTGCCAAATATGAGACGCTGCAGCAAAAACTAGCAGTGCAGGGATGTAGTATTGCGAATGTAGCGATGGAATCTTTGTTGAATAAAATGCTTTCTTAGAAAATGAAATGTTATTTTTTATTGAAAAGAGATGTTTCGTATTTTGCAATTATATCCACATTTAAGCTTTTCAGTTTCCAGAACGCTTTATTAAATAACATTTCCCAAGAAATTAAAAAAAATAACAATTTGCTTAAGGTCCCATAATTCAATTTCTTAGAGTACATTGTACAGTTTATGATCATTTTAACAATATTTAACACTTCCCAGGATAAGCAATACTTTTTACAGAGAATGATACTTCTAGCAAAATTGAAAATAAGAGATACAAAAGTGCAATATCCCATCAGAAGCCTCACTGTATAGCCGATGATTTCACTTTCGCTTTAAACACGTCCTAACTATAAAACCAAGTAGTTAATCACTCTGTATGCGCTTTATGTGTAAAAAGCTAAATCCATAATTTATTGGGGTGAAGCGAGCTATGTCTGGCAGCGCAAACTTAAATAAATATACGCAATTGCGGGCATATATCAAAGAAAATTGTGCGATTTGTCCAAATCGCTTGATGTTGTGACATTTCGTTAAAAGCTTGCTATAATATTACACGGAACGCGCTTTATAAATTTATAGCTTTATTTGCCTTCCTACGTGAAGGTTTTATGCTATTATTTCCTCATAATTGCTATTTAATAATTATTTAGCTGTTGCGTTTTAATGCATTCTGTAATTTATTCTAATAAATTAGTTACTGTGCGAATAACAATTATATTTATCAATCTAAATGTGAGAAAAACATGTTAAGTTCTTTTTATTAAATAGGCGGAGCAGATATGACTATAATTTACACTATACAGTCCAAAAATGGAAATGATAAATTCATGAACATTTGGAGGTGATTGAAAGGAATTGGTAATGTTTAAAAATGAATTATTATTTGTTTGCTTATAATTGTATTGAAACATATTCTTTACAGGATTTTGCAAACAGCAGAAAAATTTACTATCTATATCTAAAAGAAAGACTATGTGTAAAAATATTAATGAAATCTTTACATTCTTTCGATAACCCGAATTCTGGTTATGCTAGCAAATTAATCCTAAAATGAATTTGCTTAATTTCTTATTTGATAATTCTCATTCTAACACTAGCATCCACAATAAGGACGAGAAGCATTGCCAAGAAAGAGAATGATAGATTTCATGACAATGTAATCCATTAGAATGAAAAATTTTTAAGACAAAGTAGATAAACAAATTCATTTTACTATGTGGATGCTAGTGTTAGAATGAGAATTGTTAAATAAGAAATCAGACAAATTCGTTTTAGGATTTTAATTTGCTAGCATAACCAGAATTCAAGTTATCGAAAGAATGCAAAGATTTCATTAATATTTTTACACATAGTTTTTCTTTTAGTTATAGATAGTTATTTTTTCTGCTGTTTGCAAAATCCTATAAAGAATATGTTTCAATAGGAATTGGTAATGTTCAGTTTTTAATAAAACTAGATACAATAGTTATTCGACGATGAAAGCTCGAAGAGACCATATAAGTAACGGACTTCATATCTCTGGAAATTTTTGGTATGGTGGGTGGTTAGGTAGGGGGGGGGGATATTTTTTTTAATCGAATGGTTGCCGATATTTGTCCGCATGGGTGGTTAGTAAAATATATACTTCACGTACCCCAATTACACACAGTTCCTTGTACCGTCACCAGTCTAGGTGCCGATAACAAACTCTGTTTGTTCAAAGTAGTATTTCGGCCGATTATAACTTAAACCTGCGTGGCATGAAATTTTATTTCAGACACGCAGTGTAAACATCTACAGAGAACCCAAAATAAATTACTGCGTTAGTTGACGAATGCGAATAGATACACGCCGAATGTTGAAATACATAGAGCCGCTGAAATCCCTATGATTAGGGATTTCATAGATGAAATCTCACAGGCATTCTTAACAACTAAAATTCAGGAATCGGCGCTGACCATCAACCTTACCAACAAAAGAATACATGACGGACGACAAACGCACAAAGTACTTCACCAGCGACTCCCCGTCTTTCACGAAAGACGGTAAAAATAATCTCCGACGGACAACTCACAAAAACAGACAAAACACAAAACTATAAAAACCACATCCTCACTGCCACAAAATCCCATAACCCGCTGACAAGCTAATATAAATCCCAAAATTTTTCACCATATAACCCAAGATGTTATTCATCGGCCATTATCTACAGCAGGTTTTTAGTTCTGTATTTTCCTGTATTTCTGAAGTATAATGCACAAAACAATGGGCATGGAAGATATTCATTTTATATGGTTTTAAACTTTTTCATATAGCACTCGATATTCTCATTATACACTTAAAATTTCGTATTGTTAACTTTCTCCGTTCTCGAGATATATAGTAATAGTTAGCAATTAGCAAAAACCGAGCGCTCATTTGTGACGTCACTATACGCAAGTGACATAAGAAAAATGGCTTTCTGGGACCTTTCAAATTTAACCTGAAAAGTCGAAAAACATGGAATTTTTAAACGCTGGTAACTAAATAAATACTTCGAGTAGAAGTTCGTTCGATGTGTCTACGGAAAGGAGAAGGTGGGCGATGAATTCTAATCGTAAATTGCATGGTCAAAATCGAAAATTCGTCCCGGCAGGAGCGAGAGAAAATGTACTACCCTACTGTCAAGTAGTAAGCAAAACAAACAATACTTATAACTATAACAAGTAAGCAGCATCAAGTCTATTGAGACCGCCGAGTCTATGCGTATAGTGACGTAGCGCCTGGCCACGCCCCATTTTCGCGAGATGGAGATTTGTAATAGTTTTTAAGATACTAAACGTGCGAATATGATTCTGATTTTTTGCAGATCCATTAATTTATACTTGCACTTTCGATTTATGAAATAAAAAAAAATTCCGAACAAGCCCATTATAAAACCTAACATCTGAATCTGAATTATCATAATTTCCTCGGGAAAGACCAAATCAAATGCTCACAGATAGTAAACAAATGCGCCAATGCAGCTAACTTATTAGAAGCATTCGTTTTGGGTCTCCAGCTCGTCACCAGGCCTTCTTCACTTTAGAATATATTTTTTATATTATAAAATGTAGTTGAATGTATATTATGTGATTGTAAAATGAAATATGAGATACCTAATATTTACAAGAATGCAATGTTACAATAGCTAAAAAAAATAAAAAATATTTAACTGGCAATGGTCCGGCACATAGATGGGTGACCCAAGTTCTCGTTGGAAACCTCAGTCCATATGCTGAGCTCTAAAGGCCTGACTGGACTGAGACAGCTTGGCGAGAGAACGACAATTGCTGATAACTGTACCGGGGCCCCTTATCAACAGACTAGGAAGGACCATGTCTGGATAAGGAGCCCTAAGGAGGTGGTACAAAGGAGTAACTACAATAGACCTTCTGATTCGCAGTAGGCAAGGCCAATCGCCAGCTCCTTCAGAGTAAAATCTAAATCTACCCCAATTACACTGGCAGACGAAATTTCTGGTCGGCTTGCGTTAACCGGAAATTGGAAAAAATTTATTTCCGTTGCCGGGCCAGAACCCAGGGCAAAATGTTTGTTTAGGCGTGTCTCGCCTGTCGTCGAATACGAGACCAAGTTCATCTGCAGCTCTTTTTGTCGCCTTAAACAGTCCTGCACCCACCCCCGCATTTTCGTGATCTCTCACTAATTGCAGAAGCGGGTCTCAACTTTCAAGTATGTTACATACCATGCTCAGTGCTACTCTGCCATGCATGCACTCAAACCCAAAGAATCCTCGCCCCCCTCGATTATGTGGGAGATATACACGAGGAATGGATGATCTAGGATGAATGCTCCTATGAATATTCATCATCTTGCGAGTACCTCTGTCCAGTTGGCGCAGCTCATCTATAGTCCATTTGACTACCCCAAAGAAGTAAAGCAGAACAGGAACGGCAAGCATATTAGTTGCAGACACATTGCTTTTCCCCGAAAATTCAGACGACCAAATCTTTCGGTGTAGGCATCTGTATTTGTCGCGGAGAGATTCTTTCACTCAACAATTATCGTACAGAATAGACCAGACACCAGTGCTGCCTTATGTCCCCAGGGGCATCGAGTCCGTTGCCGAAAACGAGAGGTGCTGAATTTATTGGAACTACTGTTTCCGACAGTCATGCTAATTCAAGCCAATAAGCCTGACATAGTCCTCCTCGACCATCAAAGTGATGCTTGTGAACGAGTTCTCGGCACCTGCTGTGCCAAACGTCGCTTTGAAAGAGGCGGAAAAACGGACCAAATACCGTGATCTCCGGAACGAGTTTCAAGTACTGCATCCAGGCTACTCGGTCAAGATGGTCGTCCTAATAATCGGTGTACTCAGAGGTATGAAGCCTACGCTGCTCTCGGAACTGAAAATCATGCCGGCCTGTCAGAAATCTGCTGTTTGGTTGGCAGGCCAAGTGCAGAGGGCAGTCATCTTGGAGTCCCTTCGCCTACTTAGAGCACATGATTCTGGAATCTACAGTCACTAACCCCGCGGGATGTGAGGAGTGGTTGTCGATATTTTGCTGGCGCTCTTTCCGTGTGGTGTCGGAGGCCACGGAAAGACTGTCCAGCGTCAAGAAACTGGAAAAAAATTATAATAATTGTTGTTGCTATTATCGCTATTTCAATTTTAACTATTCATTGTCAAAATTTAAAGTTTTGGGTCATTTTTCGCCATTTTGATGGCAAATTGCTCAAAAACCGACAGATAGACATATGTGCCACTACAGTACAGTACTGTACATGCCTAAACAAACTAAAAATTGTTTTTTTAATTTCCTGTTACCACGCATTGACCAGAAGTTTCGTCTGCCAGCGTAATTGGAATATATGAAGGTCATATAAGTACTAACTACCTAAGCGAGGAGATATTGGTAACCATTCAATTTAAAAAAATGTCCCCCTTCCTATCCGCCCATCATATTTCCAGAGAGAAAAAAGTTTTAGATTCGAACGACTCTGTGATGAAAATTGAACGGAAAAGTTGATCCTCGACACTGCATCCAATATGCTAAGAAAACCGTAACAAATACGTAAAAATTTTGCACGGCCAAAGTTGCAGAGCATAAAATACTCAAAGAAATCAATATTAGTATACAGGGTGTTTTATTTAAAACTCCCGGGGCCATTTTCTCGATAACTAAAACAGATATTTGAATTCTGTAAAAAGTTATTCAGACTATATAAGTGACTTTAGTTTTGAGTAATAAAAATCTTTCTCCTAATTAAGATATAGATACGATGCAAGGAAATTTTTAGATCTCAGGAACATGGTGCATGTTATAAAAGATTGCATTCTGAGCAACTTCTTCGAAAAATTACTGGTTTTCGAGACTGAAATTCAATATAATTTTCTTTAAGCACCTAACAGAAATGTCATGTGCCAACCTTTTAAAATAAATGATAGATGATAAAGTCCTTTGGGCATTCTTCACAGTAAAAAAGGACTGGTTTAGATAGTAATAAAATAAATTTATATATCAACTTAATTGAAATTCCTGTTCGAATTTTGTTGAATAAATACTTTATCGTAGCTTTTCTTTTAATACTGACAATTTTAATTGGTTCCATACCTTATTAGTAAAAATTGAAAAAAATTTGAACTTCCAAGTGAAAATGACAAAGATTTTCAAAATTCGAATTTTGCTGTCCAAGGTTAAAATTTTCTGAACAACTTTCTATAGTAACTTTTTTCGATATCTCCAACGTGGAGCCATATATTGAGTATATATTCACTAGGTAGTAGTAGGCTGGGTTTACACCTGACATTTGAGTTGAGTACTCCAAGAAATTCAGGTCCTTAGGTTCTACCTCTGTACCAAAATTCAAATCTCTACTTCTAAAGTAAATTAAATAGAGGGGTGTCTTCATCTTAAGTGTGTCACACTGTACATCAGATTGAAAAGAGACAACCGAAGAGACGATCTGAACTAGTTTGTGCAATGAATTTCTCAAACGCAAATAAAGCTGAATGCAAAAAATTCCTATAAAAACAATCCCGAGAAGCATAAAAATATTCATGCTTCTAATTAAATCTTGACAAGTTTCATTCATGACAAATTCAAAGAGTTTATTTAAGGTACCGCCCTTGATCATAATCGAAAGCTTCTTTTCGAAAAGCGACAGAGTCGTTTATCTACGATTGGAAGTGAATAATGTGAAACATCGCATAATAATGAATTTATTTTCCATATATGCTAACTTTTTAAACGTATTAGTACCATAATCAATAGGCGATTTCAGACACCACTCGACTTAAATAGCAATTGCAGTATGTAGACAGCTCTTCTCCAGTAGCGACTCGTGTCCAAAGTTTTAGCCTGTACAATTAATAATGTATTTTAAAATTTTCTTACTTTTTATTGGGTATTTTGCCAGTGAAAAATATTCAAAAATTGTAATGAAAAAACCTCTGCGCCAAACGGGTCAGACAGAGGTTGATTCTTGAAAACTTGAATATCACAAAATATCTCACACCTAAATATATTAACTAGAACAATGTTATAAACTAAAAAATTAAAATGAAAGCTAAAGTTAGTTAACGTTTCAGAAAACTATCTACTTCCATTATCAAAACTTTTTGGCCGTCAACCATGACAGTTGGTTAGTTGTTTATTTATTTCCATAGTCACGTGAGACATTAAATTATATTTATCATAGTTTTACTTACTTCATATCTAAGGATGATTTGAAACGCACCTATTCTCGTTTAACAACATAATCGTGGATTCTTTAAGTTTTCTTTTAGTTCTGTTGCTCTCTTTTTCCAAAATCTTCGCCGAGTCCCATTGGATCCTGTGATTGTTATCCCACGCGTATTCACAAATTTCGGATTTTTTTAATTCTCCCCCTTCTAGTGTAATTTCTATATTCACCATGCCTTACGTTGAAAGGTCTAGATGACTCACCTACGTAATGTTTTCCGCGCTCACACGGAACACTACATAAATACAATTTTTAGAATTTTGAACAATATTTCGAGATTTTGTTTTTGATAAAACCGATCTTAACATGGAGTCCGTCTGAAAAACCATTCGTACGGAAAACCTATTCCCAATTTTTCGTAATTTATCCGATAAACTAAATGTATATATGAAATTACTGTCATAGACCTAAAGATCTCAGGTTGTGATGGTATATTCTCTCTCCTATCAATGTTCATTAACTCACTATCAACAAAACTCTCCGGATATTGATTATAGTACAGGCAATGAAGGCAAAATTTTGTAAAAACCTCGCAAAAATTAATAAAAGGATCATCTCCGGGATTTAAGTAGGTAATAACCTGTAGAATGGAATGATGCATTCTTTGCAATTCCAAGTTCCGGGAAAATTCAAAAAAATTTGGAAAAACTTTTTGATTTTCGGTTTTTTTTGCTCTAGCGGCTAAAATAATGAAAATACACAAAAAAGTTTTTTAACAAAATTTGTAGCTCGTCTCTTTCTCTACAAAAAAGGTGTTTACAAATTTTTGTCTTACTTAAGCCGTTTAGGAGATAAATCCAATTTTCCACTTATAGTTTTGAGCCGCTTCAAAATGCGCGGAAAATGAGGATTCTCTGGGAGTTTCGTACGACCGGACACAAAAAAATGAAAACAACACTAAATGTAGAGAAAAGTCTCAGCTTTAATATGGAATTAATCAAAAAATTCATACAAATTTTTATCATAGAGAAAAAGCGTTAGAAGATGACTTAGTAAACTTTATACAGTTGATTTATTCATATCTTTGAGTTTTATGCATCCTGCCTATTTCTCCCATAACAATGGGTGCTTTTTCAATGCATGGATTCGATTCCACGCACTTTATTCTATATTTTGTGAAAATTTCATTGAATAATGTTAAGAAACAAATACGTTGTATATGTTTTACTGTATAATTGTGCATTTTCTGAACGTTTATGAATAATGTAGACAAATTCAAAAAGCACTGCACGCATTTAAAAAACTCTAAAGTCATTCGAAAGAACATGTTTTATTGTACTTATATTCCAAAAATTAAGACTGTGCTATTATTATTAATTAAGATATAGCGAATTGAACTCCAAAATTTGGAGGTGATTGATCGATGAGAAATATACCCTCTACTTTGATTGCAAGGCATATTTTTCCAACAAAAGTAATTGCAATAAAATATTAATTGGATTAATATATCATTACATAAAAACATACAAGCAAAATGAATTATCATTCTAACGACTCCCAGCAAAGATATGAATAAATCTGTGGATCAACTGTACAAGGTTTACTAAGCCATCTCTATGATAAATTTTTTTATGAATTTGTGATTAGTTCCATAATAAAGCCAAGACTTTTCTCTACATTTTGTGTTATTTTCATTTTTTTAGGGGCTCTGAATAGTAAGAATTTTCGATCGATGAGCCCGGTCGTACGAAAGTCCCGGAGAATTCTCATTTTTCGCGCATTTCGAAGCGGCTTAAAACTATAAGTGGAAAACTCGATTTATCTTCTAAACGGCTTAAGTAAGACAAAAATTTGTAAAGACCTTTTTTGTAGAGAAAGAGACGAGCTACAACATTTGGGAACTTTTTTCTCTATTTTCATTATTTTGGCCGCTAGAGCAAAAAAACCGAAAATCAAAATCTTCCAATTTTTTTTTAATTTTCCCGGAACTTGGAAGTGCAAAGCATGCATCGTCTCATTCTCCAGATTATTACCTACTTAAATCCCAGAGATGATCCTTACTAATTTTTGTTATCCTAAATAGCTAATTTGCCTGTACTATTATTTAGTAAGACAGTTTTTATACATTGCTTTTCGTTCCTTAATATTACATCATTTAAAGAAATTATTTTGACTCTGTCATACAAACACTTAACAACACATTTCTTAAGGCTAGTATGTTGATTTGAATTGAAAAAGTATCTGTTTGTGTGTGTTTGTTTTCTATACACACTGGTTTGATATGTGTTATCTAATTCTTTAATTAAAATATCTAAGAAAGGTAATTCATTATTATTTTCTATTTCTATTGTAAATTTAATTGAAGGTTCTTTTTTGTTAATCTGATGTAAAAATGTGCTTAAACATTCTTTACTATGAGGACACATAGCAAGAATATCATCCATATATCTCCACCATACAATGGGTTTATAAGCTAAATTATTAATATTGCTTTCCTCAAAATTTTCCATGAAAATTTACTTAATATTGGAGATAATGAGGAACCCATGGCCATCCCAAAGTCTTGTTGATAGAAGTCGTTAATTAATTGAAAGCATGTTGTTTTAATGAGAAGTGTACGTCTGTCTGTCGGTCTGTCTGTAACTTTTTTTTTTGTCCGCACGTTTTCTCCGGAACGGTTTAAGATATTGACTTGAAATTTTGTACACGTATATATTATAACGAGATCTAGAACTGGATTGTTTTTTGAAGATATCCGGTGAAGGGTTGGGGTAATGAAACATATTCTTTATAGGATTTTGCAAACAGCGGAAAGAAACACTATCTCTGAGAACTAAAAGAAAAACTATATGTAAAAATATTAATAAAATCTTTGCATTCTTTCGATAACATAACTTCTGGTTATGCTAACAAGTAAAAAACCTTATTTGCCATTCTCATTATAACACTAGCATCCAACATAGTCCCCTACGGCTAGGCAGATTAAACTAGTATCTACATGATCCCGTACGATATGTAAATTCAGTTAAAAATGACAACAAAGGCCTGAAATTTATTTATTTACCTACCCTGTCTCTAAAAATTTTTCATGCTAATGAATTACATTTTCATAAAATCTCATTCAGTTTCTTGGAAATGCTTAGCCTTTGAAACGTTTTTCGTCATTATTGTGGACTCATCAGAAAAGCCCAAAGCCACTCATAACGATGTTCCATGCAAAACCAAGACAATATCCATGAATAAGAATAATAAAGGCTAAGCATTTCCAAGAAACTGAATGAGATTTTATGAAAATATAATTCATTCGAATGAAAAATTTTTAAAGACAGGTAGGTAAATAAATTAATTTCAGGCCTTTGTTCTCATTTTTAACTACTACTATCAACCATTTCCAACCAGTCAGGATCCCCCTAAAGTCGGCCAGGCTCAGTATACGACCATTATATGAGGCATCTTATTCGGTATGTTTTAAAAGGGTTTATTGCCAATTTCAAATATGGCTAGGAAATGAAATGCAGCCAGAATGTTGGAAGTGGAAATATTTGAACAATTCTTTGATTCCAGTCAAGACTGAGAAACCACCAGCACCAAATAAATTGTTGCAAATAATTTTCTGCACTTGCATAAAACCCAGACTGTACTGCTCAGCAGCTTGCACGGGGTGCAGCGATCAAATATGTTCAAACGTTGACCCATCCCTTTTAATCGCAGAGAATGTTGATATGGAAAGGGATGAAGTCGATAACGAAGACATCGAATAAACTTTATTAAGAAATGACAATAAATTTTTTAATTTAAATTTTGTAATTGTTCTGTTTTTGAAATTCAATAAATTATTTTGCAATGTAAAATATGGTAACTTTTTTATATATTAGCCTCTTAAAAGATAAAGGTTCATCTTTTCAGTTCTTAATCTTCAGATTCGTAATCAGCGACCCCGAAAACCCCCGAGTACTGAATTTGGTCTGAATACCTTGATTTTACAACTTATCATTTTAAGCCTAATGAATATAAGTCCGCCATATTCGATCCACCATTTTGAAAAAAATTATTTTGACATTGGATTCACATTCAGTGACCTCGAAAACGCTTAAATACTTAAATGGAACCTTCCAATTCAATTTAGTCGCATTATTAAGTTTATATAAAAAAGGAAGAAAATTTATGAAAATTGAGTATTTTAAGAAACTTGTTTTCAATTTCCCTAATTGTCAGGGTAAAATCAGGTCCTCTAATAATATAGACCTTTGTATTTTTGACATAAAAAATATAATAAAAAAGGTTTCATTCGATTTCAATCTGTTAGAAAGTTTTTAAAACTCAAGGCACTTTTTTGCTTCATTGACTGTAGTATACACCAAAGTTTAAAGTAATTCATTTGCTCATTGAATTGTTACAAGAGTATTCCTATGGGCGAAGCCACCTTGTAAGAAAAAAATCCAAAAAGCATAAAAAGAAAATGCCACAATTAATATCTAGATATTATTTAAATTGTATGGTTTCGTATTACTGAATATAGATCTACCTAACGCTAACTTAACTTACTTAATTTCAACGCAATCGGAATCTTCGTTCTTAAGTTATCGTGCTTATAAAAAAACGTGTCGGGCAGATAGGCAGATGGGCAGACAGACGGACAAGCAGACAGACGGACGGATATTTTGAAAGTTGTTCAAAATTCGATCACCAATACAGTGATGAAATTTTTTTCTCTACGAACGATATTACCGTTTGTAGAAATGTACCGATCAAATGCAATTTATTTTTCGTTTTGTATTTGCCAACGTGTAATAATTGTGCTATAAAAAATCTAGCATATATTGACTTAAGTTTTCAATTGGATGTTAATTGCCAAATCAACATCTCAATATGATAACATCTCCAACTGAATTAATTCTTTCATGAAATATTCATAGCGGATTACAAAATGGCTTATTACTCATGTCACTGCTGAGTTCCAAAAAAATATTTCAATAGCCTCATTTTTCTTAGATATATCACGCATGCTAACGAGCCGCCCGTGGCGGGAAAGTCTTCTGCAAAGATGACCAGACGGAAAATGGTAAGCATTCGTACCATGACCATTAGAGACCGTCCGTCCGCGAGACACGGCTTGAAATGTCACTCACAGAGCCGCCGAGGACGTTAATGTGAAGATTCTATAGTCGCCTTTAATTAAGTGTCTCACTATAAGATCGTTCACGCATATACTTCGATTACCATTCAGTCGGCACCACTATTGTCATAGTTCAATGGGACGCTATATGGATCCGCATATCGTGGGAAATCGATGACCCCTCACGCTGTTTTTTTAAACTTAAAGTTAAAAGGCTATGTACACGCAAATTGCGAATGGTTACACCCAGATCGGACTGCATGGCATGTAACTTAGAAATCCGATTGATGCGGTATTAATTTAGTATTTACCTGGCGCATTCGTCATTTTGTAGACACTCTGTCATAAACACAAGTGGTGGTTCTGATAAATGTGGAAAAAATTCAACATATCAACAACCGTTTCATTTTAAAGAGGTCTCTTTTCAGATCACGAAACTTTTATTGTTCTTTCGAATATCGTATGTTAAGTTTCTCATATTATGAGTAGTATCTGCATCATATAACATTTGATAATCTAAAACTAGCTGAAGTTTAAATTTGTGTGTATGTTTATCTGCATTTATGTTCATCGGTTTTTATAATTATTATAAAAAACTGAATAACTAACATTTTTCTTTCATTACTGATTTATTTCAGATCGAAATGCTTCTCGGCCAAATGGTGGGATGGTGAGACTTTTCAATGAAATTTGGAATATATCTATATTTCTCTAAGGTTATGATGCTATTTCCAGCATTTTATTGTGTCATTCAAAGAGTTAATATTCCAAAAATGGTTTTGCAACTTAGTCACATTTTTGCATATTAACCCTTTGGTGATACGAGAAAATGCTGTCAAGAGCACACACATCTGCTTAACTCCCTTAAACGCAGTTAATGATTGTAGACGATTTCCTTTCATTAAAAAGGTAGACCAATTGAGAATATACCTCCAACAGAAAATGCTTTACTTCAACATATCAAGCGCTTATATGGAAGCACTGCCTGGAAAAGGAGTATCAAACTCCTTCGCCCAATACTTGGGGATGGGAAAAAACTAACGACGGGTTTCAGCCATTGTGGTCTACTGTTCCGGATGTCGCAAAAAGTTGTGAAGAACCTGTAGCTGCAAACAAAGGTGTTCTGTGTGCAAATGAGTCAGAAACGGTCTTCGGTGTGCGCAAATGTGCGCATGTGAAGAACATTGTTCTGAAAATTATTAGTTATAAATATTTTCTTTTTTAGGTGTAAAACAATTTTTTATTAAAATAGTAACACAAACTTATTTGTTTTTTTTTCTTGACCCAAAGGATGGAAGACTTAAGGGGAGGGGACAACTATCTCTTTACAGATTCATCTCAACAAAATTTGACTACTATCAATGAATTTTTTTACCACAAGAACATTAAAATTGATACCAAACACAAATATGCAGATAAAATTTCATTTTTTTACATTTGGATGACATATTGGCCACCATATTAAAAAAATTGCAGACATCATGTTTTAGTATACAACATATATTTAAAAGTGGACTTTATTAAAAAAATATGGAGTTTAATTGAATCAGTCTCAGCCTAAAACCAGTTTCTCTACCCCTCATTTCATGACGCCATTACCGGTGGTGGGGAGTCCAAAATTTTTGGGGTCTGGGGCGTTTTTTGATCTTTGGTATATACAGTATCTATATCCAAAAGTGCATGAGCATGTGCATTGCTGGTCACATACCGCAAAGGTAGACGAATTTTTAATTAATAGAGTATGAAATGATAAAATTTTTCAATTTTAACTATTTTTTGTCATAATTTCAAAGTTTTGTCCATTTTTCGCCACTCTAATGGCAATTTGCTCAAAAACTGCCGGCAGAAATGTCTGCCACTAAAGTACAGTATTGTACAGGCCAAAACAAACATTTTGCGCTAGGTTTGGTCCGGTAACAAAAATTTGTTTTTTCAATTTCCGGTTACCGCGCACCGCCCGGAAGTTTTGTCTGCCAGCGTAATTGGGGTACGTGTAGTACATCCACTAACTACCTATGCGGAAAGGTATCGGTAACCATTTTATTAAAAAAAAATGTCTTCCCCCTCCATATTCTCCCCCCATACCAAAAAGTTCCAAAGAGAAAAAAGTTTGGTAGTTATATGCCCTCCTCGATTACCGACTGGCAGACGGTAACTTTTCGAAAGCGATTTTGCACGCCATTTCCCTAACTATATAGAGTCACAAACGATTTTTAATGCGACCCTGTCCAATTTTAGTACTCACGTGTTTATATCCACTGCAACTAGAAAATGGATACACTTTAGATTTATTTGGTAGAAATTTTTCAAGTACATAACTCTTTCTTTTTTTTTTTTAAATGGAATGTACGCCTATGACTGTGGATATCCCAAGCGGTTACAATTAACACTACACGTTTGCCGAGATACGACTCATTACATGGACCTTTAGCCAGGAAGATGCAGCAAAGTTGATAAGATACCAGCGTGTTAATTGGGAATATTTTACTAGTAAATCTTAATGCAGCATGTGCAAAAACAACTTTATTTCCCACTTAAGACGGCTTATTATCTAGTTTCTATTTCCATATCGGTCGCCGCTTCTATCATTAATAAAACCTCTAAGTAGTGTGTAAACTACATATTGCAAAAAATCGTTGAGTTCGTAAGGCAGGAGTGAAATTAAATGTCACAAAAACGTACAGAAATTACAATCGTAACCTCGAGTATAAAACACATACAATCAATATAAATTTTCCTATGATATATAATTCAGTTATGTTCGTTAAATAAGGAAACTTCTTACGTCGAGCAAAGCAATAATAAAGTTTTAACTAATCTACATTCTAAATATAAAGAAGCTAAAGGTATTATTAATTTGTACTTTCGCAATATTGTCGTAATTTTAAAATGTTGAAAAATTTTATGAAAATAGAACGACTAGCTAATTTTATGAATATAAATAATGACTATAAATTGTTTATGGGTTATCTCGAGTCTTTACTTCAACGCTTCTTTATCTCGACCTTTACCTCTTGTGTGAATACCCTGCAATAAATTGTTGCCCAGGACTCTCAACCTTTTTAGAAAGCTTATAATTTTCTGGAAGCTAATTAGATCAGGTGAATAAGTCAAAAATCAATGAAAACCGGGTAATTTTTGAAAGCATATCTACACTTTCCGGTAGATAATAATGTAAATATTATTAGGTTCAATATGTGCATCTCAAATTTGAGGCGTGGGATCGTTGTTAACTCCAAAATAAATGGACACAACGCGACATCAAGCGGAAACGGTTTCGGGATTTATCTACTACACATTAAATGAAATTGGGCAAGCTAACTAAAAGACAGGTTGGCTCATTATAATCAGCAAGTGCTACATCACGTGTAAGCCTCGAGGGCAGCCCCGTTTGGCTGTCTTTTCTTCGTGTTATTAGTCCCTTCAGATAGGAAAAAAGTAAAGAAATTTTCCCACAGCTATGAGACCTGTAAAAAGTGAAGCATTTGGGTTGTCTAAACATGATTTTAACAGTTCCCCCCCCCCACAGTTCACAGGGTGGGTTTTGAGAAATATATACATATAAAGAGTGACCCATTTGAAAGCGGAGCACCTTTATAACTTTTTTCTTTTATGTCCGACTTGAACCAAAAGATAGAACAAATTAGGATCTACTTATGACCAAAAAAACATTCGCGTCTTACAAATGCAAAGCCACCTGCGGTACCAAAATAAATGGAAAAAATAAAGATAAATATTAAGCATTTTTTTATCGAAAAACTTTATTAATGTCCAAGAACCTAGAGTCCAAAATTTCAGCAATATTAAAAAATATTGAATTTTGTTTAAAACAATATCCGAGTCCGAAAATATCATTTTAATTGTTTTTTTCTTTAGAAAATTACGCTATAACAATTTTGTTTGAAATTAAACGTAAGCTGCCAGGCAGTTGTCAAGTGATTTGTATTTTTTTAAAATTTTGTCGAAATTTTGAAAACAAAATTCAATATTTTTTAACATTGCTGAAATTTTGGACTCTCGGTTTTTGAACAATTCTGGACAACTTTCATTAATAAAGTTTTTCGATAAAAAAATGCCTAATATGATTTCTTTATTTTTTCCGTTTTTGGTACCACAGGTGGCTTTGCATTTGTAAGACGCGAATGTTTTTTTGGTCATAAGTAGATCCTAATTTGTTCTATCTTTTGGTAAAATTTGGTTCAAGGCGGACAAAAAAAAAAAGTTATAAAGGTGCTCTCTTTCAAATGGGTCACTCTGTATATGAATTTTAGCGCTATTTCACCTTTTTCTCTATTTTGAGGAAAATTATGCATTTTGTTAAAAATTTCAAGAGAGCAGAGTTGTAGAGCATAAAATTTCCCACAAATTGCCTCGATTGTCCGAATTCCGCATAGTTTCGCCGCTAGAGGGCTCGAAAAAAATATTTATGTATATATTGCTGTGTATCCACACTGTGGAACACTACCCAAGTATCGTGTTTGAAATCATAAATAAAATTCACAAAATTGTATGTATTTTAGAAAATAACCATAACAGTTTTACTTTAACGGATCATACAGAAGCAGGAGTATCTGTGGTTTATTTAATTGATTCAAGTTCACTTATTCTCAGCGAGTAAGATGCAGAGAATTAAACTTGATATTGAATACGAACAAGATATTTAAATAAACATAAAATGAAGTTATTTTAGTTTAAAAAGGTTATTCTAAATAGTATATAATAAAACATGAACTTATAGAGAATCACAATTTCATTTAAAATGAGTTAGAATGAAATTGGAAAACAAAAATGTAAATTTATAAAATCTGACATTTATGTCAAAACTTAGGGCTGAAAATCATAAATTGTGTAGAAACACTGTAAATCTATACAAAATGAATATTGAATGAAAGACTATTATCAGTATTTGCATTGCAGGGTGATTATTTTACAAATAGTAAGTCCATAGATTACAAAACACTGAATGACATTTTAAGTTTTCAGATATTTTCAAATATCATTGCAGAAAGGTGTTTTGTAAATGATATTTCACATCATGCAGAAAGAAAGGACTAATAGTATGATGTTAAATGTTTGTTGGCGTATCAATTTCTTGTTTTAGTTTATAATATCAGTATTATGTCAGTATAAAAAACTGCAGTACGTTTTTAACTACTAGCATTTTGTGTTTATCATTGCTATTCATCTAAATGTATGAATTAGTATTTTTTTGAGATTGGAATTGTTAATTGTAGTTATAAGTAGATTTTAAGAAAGTATATGTATGATGTCAATATATTTCGAGTAATTACAATTATTCACTTAATCCTGAAAAGTAGAATAAGAAACTTATCAGGAAAATTAAAGAATTAAAAACAGTATTCAATTAAGGTAAAGCACAAACAAAACTGAATAGTTTAAATTTAAAATTAAAATTAAATTTTGAAATATTAGATCAAAATAGAAAAAAACAATTGAAATATTGGAAATTAACCCATTGAAACGACTAAAAATAACAAATCAGTTGATCACACACCGCTGAACAGCGAGCTGCGAAATATATTCATCCAAGAATAAATAATAAATTGAAAATAAAAGTGGTGAATAAGTTGAAGGTTAGGATATTACAATCCAGATATATTGATATCAAGAATAAATTGTAAAAGTTGATTAAATATAAGAAGTGAGTATACTTTGAAAGTATTAAGAAGTAGATTATCCAGAAAGCAGATTTAGAAGAGGGAAGTATTTGTTAATTCAGTTAGCAAATTCATATGGTGAAGAAATTTCAAACGTCAATCAAGTGATAGAAATATTTCAAGGAAATCTTGAAAATAAATTGGAGGTTATAAACAAACGTCAATCCAGAAAAGAAGAAGAAGAAGCCTTGAGAGGTTTAAAAAGTCAGTCAAGTGACATTATATTTCAAGGATCATAATAACCAGTTAGAGGTTATAATTTAACATTACTCGACTCAAAAGAAAGACAAGGTAAAGCTTTACAATATCAGAAATCCATGGTACATATTTATTTTAAATAAAGGCCATATTTATCATTTTAGTTAAGTTAGATTTTGTTATTTAAATTTGTTAATTACATTCCAAGTTCAAATTTGTTAATAAATTAATACTTTGTTCGTTCAATACTGAGTTTGATTTATTTAGATTGTTATCTTGATCAATGAGCATTTATTGAACCGACTTCGTTGGACCCTGAGTAAGAGTCATTCTATAGATTGTAGATGGTCATGCTAATGGTGTTCTATAGTGTATAATATTAACAGCTTTTAAGAAACTGTTTGGCGCTCAATAAAATCATTTCAATTTACTTTCAAAAAGTAATTTCGAACGTATAAAAAATAAAATAGATAGTAGAATATAGAACATTTATGGCTTGTTAACGTGGAGCGATCAGGAAAGCGATTAAATAAATACAACTTGAGAATAGTTTATCATTTCAAGCATACATTTGAAAGATAATAGAACAAATAACTTATTTTGATAGTTTTGACAACAAGGCATTGTCAAATTAAAAACAAATAATAGTTATATGAGGTTAAAATCAGGTAAGACAACAATGAATCAAGAAGAAACTACACCAGGTACATCAACAGTTGCACAAACACAAGTTGGTGACACAAACACACAACCAGATACAAACATGTTCCAGAAACTCATGGAAATGATGGGTGGAATAAATACAAATATTGACAAAAATATCCATCGACTTGAAGAAAACATTAGCAACATAAATACAAAAATGGATAAGAATAACCAAACTCTTGAAGAAAACATTGACAAAAATAACCAGCGACTAGAAGAAAACATTGGCAACATAAATACACAAATGGTACAAAATAACCAAACTTTAAAAGAAGACATTAGTCAAAATAACCAGCGACTAGAAGAAAATATGGACAAAATAAATACACAAATTGGCAACATAAATGTACAAATGGGTCAAAGTATGCAAAAGCTGGAAGAAAGCAATACAGAAGTAAGAAATAAGATTGAAAATCTAGAGAGTAAATGGGAGCGAATGGGAGAGTCAGTTAATGAAGAAATAGGTATTAAGGTAAATGAGGCAGCAAAGGAAATAAGAGAGGAAGTAGTAACTATGTTTGAAGATGGAATGACTGCAGTAGATAGCAGAATGAAGAAACAGGAGGATAAATACGATAGCAAAATAAAAGAACAGGATAGCAAGATAGAACAGAACACGAAGTTGTTGAAGGATACCACACGTACACAATTAACACAATTACCCACACATACTTACACATGCAACAAAACACCATTTTATTTTTACGGAGATAACCGCATACACCCTAAAGTTTTCATTTCACGTTTGAAACAACACATGGAAACACAACACGTAAATGCAAACCTAAAAGCAAACATACAAGACATGTTAAAGGGAGAAGCGGAGATCTGGTATTCAGTTATAATGGACAGGTTTGAGACTATAGAGGAATTTGAAGCTCTAGTCTTAAAACAATATTGGAGTGATTACACTCAGTTGAAAATAAGACAAGATTTATTTAATGGTAACTATGTAGAAAATAAAGGTATTTCTAGGGAAAATTATGTACTTAGAAAAGTATACAATATTAGACATCTAGAACCAAAATTCACAGAAAGTGAAATGGTCAGATATTTAGCTAGGCATTTTTCAGGGGATATCCAGAATGTTATTATTACGCAAAGAATTGCAAAGTTAGATGATTTAATTGATTATTTAAGAGAATTAGATGATTATCATCAGAGTTTTGATAGGAAGTCTAGTCAAAATAGGGAAAATAATAGTAGATATTATAACAAGTGGAGTTATGATCAGAATAGGAATGAGAATGATAGAAAGGAACGAGGGGGTTATGAGAAACGTCAATATGACAATGATAGGAATGAAAAGCAGGAGGAACGAGGGGGTTATGAGAAACGTCAATATGACAATGATAGGAATGAAAAGCAGGGTTATGAGAGACATCAATATGACAATGATAGAAAGGAACGAGGAGGTTATGGTCAATATAAATATGACAATTATAGGAATGAAAAGCGTGGTTTTGAGAAACGTCATTATGATAATGATTGCAGAGAGAGAGGGGGTTATGTTAAAAATAATGAGTCATATGCACAAGTGGCTAATATCAATATTCAAAGGGGAAATAGAGTAGATGAAAACACGCACTCTAATATAAATAAAATAGAAACAGCACAAGTAAATGATAGAAATAGAAATCAGGATTTTTAGATAAACTTGTTTTAAATGTAGGTAATAATTGTAAAAAAATAGGCGAATGTATAGAAAATGATGTTATATTAGGAGACGACATCTTATCAGAAAAAAAGGCAAATATTGTATTAGGAGAAAGAATCCTAAAAGTAGAAGGTGAAAGAATACCTTTATGTAGTGTTAATGAATTAAATAGCAAATGTGCCGAAATAGTTAATGAATTAAATGGCAAAGGTGCCGAAATAGTTAATGAATTGAATGGCAATAATGCCGAAATAATTAATGTATCAAATGGCATAGAGTCCAATACTGATAATGAATTTTGCGGTGAGCATATAGTGGGAACCACATGTGTTCAAATAAATAATGATAAGAAGCCTGAAACCTTTCTGATAAGTCGTTACTCTAGATATGATAAAATTTTTAAAAATTTGTCTCAAAAATACAAAAATTCAATTGATTATGAACCTACAATAGCAAAGGGCTATGCGCAACAACTTGAAGTATGTAATATTTTAAATGAAAACGAAAATGTTTTAAAATATAATGAGGAATCATTACCGGGAAGTTGTCACATGGGGATAAATTATCCATATGATCCAGGATAGATAACTCTTAAGTTATCCAAATGATCCTGAGTAGATCACTTTTAAATTGTAAATAAACTTTGACAGTGTGAATGTCACATCATGTTGTTAAAACTAACAAAATTTTCACATGTCAAAATTCTATTAGTTTAGGGGGTTTTATGCTGTGTATCCACACTGTGGAACACTACCCAAGTATCGTGTTTGAAATCATAAATAAAATTCACAAAATTGTATGTATTTTAGAAAATAACCATAACAGTTTTACTTTAACGGATCATACAGAAGCAGGAGTATCTGTGGTTTATTTAATTGATTCAAGTTCACTTATTCTCAGCGAATAAGATGCAGAGAATTAAACTTGATATTGAATACGAACAAGATATTTAAATAAACATAAAATGAAGTTATTTTACTTTAAAAAGGTTATTCTAAATAGTATATAATAAAACATGAACTTATAGAGAATCACAATTTCATTTAAAATGAGTTAGAATGAAATTGGAAAACAAAAAAGTAAATTTATAAAATCTGACATTTATGTCAAAACTTAGGGCTGAAAATCATAAATTGTGTAGAAACACTGTAAATCTATACAAAATGAATATTGAATGAAAGACTATTATCAGTATTTGCATTGCAGGGTGATTATTTTACAAATAGTAAGTCCATAGATTACAAAACACTGAATGACATTTTAAGTTTTCAGATATTTTCAAATATCATTGCAGAAAGGTGTTTTGTAAATGATATTTCACATCATGCAGAAAGAAAGGACTAATAGTATGATGTTAAATGTTTGTTGGCGTATCAATTTCTTGTTTTAGTTTATAATATCAGTATTATGTCAGTATAAAAAACTGCAGTACGTTTTTAACTACTAGCATTTTGTGTTTATCATTGCTATTCATCTAAATGTATGAATTAGTATTTATTTGAGATTGGAATTGTTAATTGTAGTTATAAGTAGATTTTAAGAAAGTATATGTATGATGTCAATATATTTCGAGTAATTACAATTATTCACTTAATCCTGAAAAGTAGAATAAGAAACTTATCAGGAAAATTAAAGAATTAAAAACAGTATTCAATTAAGGTAAAGCACAAACAAAACTGAATAGTTTAAATTTAAAATTAAAATTAAATTTTGAAATATTAGATCAAAATAGAAAAAAACAATTGAAATATTGGAAATTAACCCATTGAAACGACTAAAAATAACAAATCAGTTGATCACACACCGCTGAACAGCGAGCTGCGACATATATTCATCCAAGAATAAATAATAAATTGAAAATAAAAGTGGTGAATAAGTTGAAGGTTAGGATATTACAATCCAGATATATTGATATCAAGAATAAATTGTAAAAGTTGATTAAATATAAGAAGTGAGTATACTTTGAAAGTATTAAGAAGTAGATTATCCGGAAAGCAGATTTAGAAGAGGGAAGTATTTGTTAATTCAGTTAGCAAATTCATATGGTGAAGAAATTTCAAACGTCAATCAAGTGATAGAAATATTTCAAGGAAATCTTGAAAATAAATTGGAGGTTATAAACAAACGTCAATCCAGAAAAGAAGAAGAAGAAGCCTTGAGAGGTTTAAAAAGTCAGTCAAGTGACATTATATTTCAAGGATCATAATAACCAGTTAGAGGTTATAATTTAACATTACTCGACTCAAAAGAAAGACAAGGTAAAGCTTTACAATATCAGAAATCCATGGTACATATTTATTTTAAATAAAGGCCATATTTATCATTTTAGTTAAGTTATATTTTGTTATTTAAATTTGTTAATTACATTCCAAGTTCAAATTTGTTAATAAATTAATACTTTGTTCGTTCAATACTGAGTTTGATTTATTTAGATTGTTATCTTGATCAATGAGCATTTATTGAACCGACTTCGTTGGACCCTGAGTAAGAGTCATTCTATAGATTGTAGATGGTCATGCTAATGGTGTTCTATAGTCTATAATATTAACAGCTTTTAAGAAACTGTTTGGCGCTCAATAAAATCATTTCAATTTACTTTCAAAAAGTAATTTCGAACGTATAAAAAATAAAATAGATAGTAGAATATAGAACAATATATATATATATATATATATATATATATATATATATATATATATATATATATAGTTCAAGAGCATGCTTCTAGAGGGCAGAATATATTAAAACAAAATATTTTTGTCTATCACCTCTATGAATCCTTATTTTCATAAGGATAGTAAACCAAACTGCAACGAATTGCTAGTCTGGCCGCGTTAAGGATAAAAATCACATTTTATCACAAAACGCTTGATTTTGATTGAAACAAATACCAGCCGAAAGATTTATACCTAATTAAAGGCAACTCTCGCACCAGTCATCTCGGGCCACTTGCAGACTGCAGTTTCGCGCTGGTGGCGCTCGTCAGTGCAAGGCTTCCCGAGACGACTGACACGAGAGTTTATTTTTCCCAAGTGAGCATTTCGCCGTTGCAAAACGACGAAATGGGGGAAGCTCCATCTAGCGGTCAATATCTGTCTCAATCAAAACAATATCCCGACATGGGGTGCATGTAATAGTTCAAGAGCATGCTTCTAGAGGGCAGAATATATTAAAACAAAATATTTTTGTCTATCACCTCTATGAATCCTTATTTTCATAAGGATAGTAAACCAAACTGCAACGAATTGCTAGTCTGGCCGCGTTAAGGATAAAAATCACATTTTATCACAAAACGCTTGGTTTTGATTGAAACAAATACCAGCCGAAAGATTTATACCTAATTAAAGTATTTTGTTTTAATATATTCTGCCCTCTAGAAGCATGCTCTTGAACTATTACATGCACCCCATGTCGGGATATTGTTTTGATTGAGACAGATATTGACCGCTAGATGGAGCTTCCCCCATTTCGTCGTTTTGCAACGGCGAAATGCTCACTTGGGAAAAATAAACTCTCGTGTCAGTCGTCTCGGGAAGCCTTGCACTGACGAGCGCCACCAGCGCGAAACTGCAGTCTGCAAGTGGCCCGAGATGACTGGTGCGAGAGTTGCCTTTAATTAGGTATAAATCTTTCGGCTGGTATTTGTTTCAATCAAAACCAAGCGTTTTGTGATAAAATGTGATTTTTATCCTTAACGCGGCCAGACTAGCAATTCGTTGCAGTTTGGTTTACTATCCTTATGAAAATAAGGATTCATAGAGGTGATAGACAAAAATATTTTGTTTTAATATATATATATATAGACTTGCACCTTTTTTAGATTTTCAACCAAAATTTTACATTTTGGTGAAGAATATCAGGAGAGCAATATTGTAGAGCATAAAGTTTTCTACAAATTTTGTCTCTACTTTTTTCACGTTTTTTTTTCAAATTTCGCATAGTTTCGCCTCTAGAGGGCGCGCTCTAGCGGCGAAACTATGCGAAATTGGGACAAAAACTTAAGACAAAATATTTGTAGAAAATTTTATGCTCTACAATTTCGCTCTCCTAATATTTTTCACCAAAATGCATAATTTTGGCTGAAAATCTAAAAAAAAAGACGCAATAGTCTACTTCTTTTCGCACCATCTAGCGGCGAAACTGTGCGGAACTTGGACAATAACATAGAGACAAAATATATGAGAAACTTTATGCTCTACAACTTAGTTCTCCTGATATTTTTCACCAAAATGCATAGTTTTTCGTCAAAATAGAGAAAAATGCGGAAAAAATCTAAAATTCATATATATGTATATATTTCTCAAAAACCACCCTTTTTAGAACTGCGAGGGATGGAAATCATGTTTAGACAACCCAAATGCTCCACTTTTTATAGGTCTCAAAGCTGTGGAATTTTTTCCATAAAACAGCGATTTTTTGACTAATTTGAAGGGACTGTATAGAAAAATAAAATAGATACTTAATATATGAACATAGAAATACTTCATGTGACGTATGTTACGAAGCAACACGTTTCTTTAGTGACCTTGGATTCTGACAGTCGTTCAATAAGGCAATGTTGTTTATTTTTCACTATTGGCCTCTCTATCCGATTTACCTTTTCCGTATGATGATACATTGTAGCAACTGCTTTATAACTCCAATGTAAGTGTCGCGGTCAATGGCGCCATTGCCAAAATATAAAAGATTTTTGCCTACTGTCCTATCTTGTTAATTCTTTGCTTGTACAGTCCACCGTTCTATAGAATTCAGTCTCGAATTGGATTGCTTTAAACTCGTCTGCGCAGGTGTCCATTACGCGACTGAATAATTATCACACCTGAAGAGTGGACTGTACGGGTATGCTGTAGGGAATATAATGCTCTACAAAGAAGGTCCAAAGTAATTTTTCTCTATCTAGCTTCATTTAGGCAGCGCTTCAACGCTTCAAGTTATAGACCGGAGAACATACTTTAAATTATTGTTAAATTTGAAAACATCGCTGAGGTGCACGAATTGTACTTAATAATATTTACATTATCACCCACTGGAAAGTGAAGATCTTGAAAATTACCCAGATCTAAAATCACTAATTGACCTAGACTAGATTATGTCTTCAGATTTAATATCTCTAATTCGCCTAATTTAAATTGTCTCCTTACCCTTTAATTTCTCCTTTCCAGGTATTCTTTTAATATTTACCTTAATAGAGATTAAGATCTCACATTCGTAAAGTGAATGTTCCGTATTATCACAGTATCGCAGTATCTGCGTATATCATTTTCTGCCTTGATATCCCAAGGGTCAATCACCTTAAGTCAAACTTTTCGCATTCTAGAAACCTTGTGGGATTTCTTGTCGAATGAATTATTCATATTTATCTTTGACCTAGATCATTCGACCAGTAGGACTATTTCTTACTTTTCCCCTTTTAAAATTTCCTCCATTATGTATCCCTTAGAAGAGCCGCAATACCGTTTGGGCCCAAAAAATGGAGCTTCGGCGGCTCTTTTGGCAAGGGTGTTAGCTATTTCGTTATCTTCTATTTCTTCGTACCCTGGCACTCATATCAAGGTAAACTTGTTATTTTCTGCATTCCCAAATAATTTCAAATTGAAGGGTGTATTGCCATTCGAATGCCTTTGGTTATACATTCCTAGATACATAGATCTATAACATAAATTTCTACAAGGAAGATGGTGGGGTCCTGATATTGGGATGATATTCACATAAGTTTATTAAATAGTAAACATATAAGACTTCTTACGTGTACACTGATACACTCAGATGCTTCTTAATCTTCTTTTGGTATAAGTTACATATGCTATTATCTTCCACCAATCACCCTACTTTTGTATAATATAATATTACTAAATTAAGTGTAAATACCATAATAAAATGGAACTTGCAACTATGTGTATCAAAACAACTTATTTTGAAGAATGATTTCTATCAGCAAGATTTCGGCGTGGCAATGGGCTCTCTATTGTCACCAATTTTAAGCAATATGTTTATGGGGGATTTTGAGACTAGACATGTTCAAAATTGTACATACAAACCAGTTATCTGGTGGAGATATGTAGACGATATCTTTGCAGTTTGGCCTCACTGTGTTGATTTACTAGATAATTTTTAGAAAACTTAAATGATAAAGAACATTCTACTAAATTTACTTTAGAAAAGGAAACTAGAAATCAATTATCATTTCTAGATGTTTAAATTAAGAGTAAATAGTACAATTGAACCAGTGTTTATAGAAAACCAACACATACCAATAGATGTTTAAATTTTAATTCAAATCAGTCCACGCATGTTAAGAGGGATGTTATAAAATGTTTGTATGATAGGGCTAAAATCATTTCTTCTAATGATGAAATATTAAACAATGAGAAACGATTTATCAAAGAGGTCCTTACAAACAATCAATACCCTGATGTCTTTGTTGATAAGACAGAGTCAATTCCTTACGTACACGAATTATGCGAAAAGTTACGCCCTATAGGTGCTAGATTTGACATTAGGGAAGGACTCGGCAAAAATTATAACAAAATAGGCGGATAGCAAAAAAAGAAAAATTAAAGAATCGGCGAGTATTTTATTGAATGAGGATAGATGCGTGTCGAATTGCTCCGTAGATGTTTGTAAAATCTGGTTGCCAATGTTAAAAGAAGAATTTCACAAACTTAACATCGTATAATATAAAAAAACTGTTAACTATAGCAATAGTTCTATGTAAGTAGTAATTATCTATGGATATTGAATATAACAAACATATTCTTATATCTGTCTATTTATCATACACAATTCATATGGTTTTTCAAAAAACTTTGAAAAAAGAAACAAACGTCGACAAAATATTTCATTTCGATATTTATATCATTTGTCAAAAAAAGCAACCTATAACTGATCCTTTGACGTAAAAGTTACAGGCATAAATGTTTCCCAGTAACATACCGGTTAATTGTATTATTTTGTAGATTCCTTGGAC
This sequence comes from Stenurella melanura, assembly GCA_963583905.1. NCBI lineage: Eukaryota > Metazoa > Arthropoda > Insecta > Coleoptera > Cerambycidae > Stenurella > Stenurella melanura. The sequence continues at coordinate 87,986,342 of OY757309.1, forward strand.
GTCATTGAGAAGTAGAAATATATGTGACAGGAAGTCCCAAAGAGAGAATTAGAAGAATTACTGTAAATTTATCGAGCAAGAATTTATGAAATTAACTGTAAACATATTTTTATAGAGTTTTGGCACTAGTATTTTGCTTTCTCGTCATTTAATAATGTGGTTGACAATATTTATATTTATTTTAAGAAAAATCATGCTATTATACTTCTGAAATTATTTTTATAGAAATGGAACATTCGGAGTTTTTTATTATTGTTACGAATTTTCACCCTTTTAGGAAACACCCTGTATGAATCCGTGGGTTCTAAATAAGTTTAACAAGGGGTAAACCACCAACACTTTATTTAATAATTTACTGATTACACAAACTAACTTTCACAGTGTTCATATTTACACTTAGAATTTATAACCTCACTTTCGCTATTAACTTCACTTTAGTAAAACTTTCTCTCTTGCGCCGAAAATCGCGCCTTATATACTCTGAAATTGCCTCTAGATCCATCCAGAACACAATCAAGAATCTTCTCCCTCCACACTCTAGAAAACCCTATCTCTTTCTACGAGTTTCCCGTCACTATCCGCCATAGGCGTATCAATCTCCAATTTCAAGGGGGTGTAATACATAACATTATAGTATATAAATATAAATAGTTTATTTACCTGTTAACAAATAAGTAAATAAATCTATTTTCACATTAATGCCGCCCCGTGCGACTGCATCTGTTGCACCCCCTTCAGGACTGGCCCTGGTTCGAGGTATCGCTCATTTGCCAGAAAATATTATTGTTCCCTTGCAGTGGGTTTGATTCCCTCTAATTCGATAATATTATTAAATTTACTCAAAACAATTGTTTTAACGTTTTTTATATATAGAAGTCCTGAGAATGATCATCAAACACCTTACTGTATTTTATTATAAATGTTCGTTGAAGATGTCAACTGGTTCCTACATCTACAATTAATCATTTCAGATTGGGTCTTTAGGGAAGTTTGACGTCACTATCGCACATACCGACGCCCATGCATAACACGTATATTCAAATGAAAATATGTATGCAATTTGTGAACCTCTGCAGTGCTCTATGCATCCTCCCAAATAAAAACACAGACAGGTCAATGTATTCCCACGAGTGTAGAATGAAGATGAAGAATACCTACGTTAATACGTAAGACATCTTTTTGTTTATATATTTATACGCATAACTGTATCTAATTATTTATTTATGAGTCACAGCGTCCGCAACAATACAAGTGCAATTCTTGAAATAATAAGAAAGGTAATACCGATAGCACGAATAGCGTTCCACATATTTTTCGAGACATAAAACACTTTATTATCAAAGATTAAAACAATGCTTTCAATTTTTCACTATCTTTTTTATGAAACTGCTATTTTCAATAAAGAACTATTGAAAAAATGCTATTTGACCGTTCAATGTTGAAAGCAACATTTACAGTAATGCATGATGTTGAATTCGAAAATGTATTAAATTAACAGTATTTCTTAATAGTTAATCTGTAGGACATAACTCTTAGTAATTCCTTTTGTAGTCAAAGCAGGCGCAAAGTTAACCACATATAATTAGGCTCATATTGTTCATGTTGACTATGGAAAATATTGTAAAATAAACTGAGTCCTTCGCCTCCAGTATATACATCAAATCCGAAACTTCTGTACTCTTACCAGCTTGCTTTACTTATTTTCACCTATTTACCCCTATTTAACCCCCAACCCTTCAACAGAATACTTTCAAAATATAATCTAGTTTCAGATGACGTTATATACATACGTGTACCAAATTTGAAGTGAATATCTCATTTTATTTTATCAAACCCTTCAATTATTACTTTTTGGAAATACAACTATGGTCATTGTTTAACTTATTATACTATACCATCCAAGCTAAAATACAGAAAATATTAAGAACGAATTCTAACGTAAATGTCCATTTTGCATATATAACTAATAAAAGTTTGAACTTTCCTCGATATAAAATGACTATTACCCGTGATGTCTGTCATATGATCGATCGATAGCACACGACAGATATGTTTATTTAATTACTTTATATTTTTTACATTTGCAGCAGGTCAGGGCAAGGGACAAATAAAATGGTAATTATACATACAATCTTTATTGTAAATGGCTCAACAGGGGAGTTAAATTCAGCATTACTTTTAACATTAAAATATAAAACATGTATATAATTGGGACTTTACAATAAACATTAAAAAAATCAACTCGACTAAACGTACCAAAGGAATATTTATTATTTATTATCAATATTATTAGTACAGTTCTCAACTTTCAATAGGGTGGTTGGGGGTTGAAAATTATTTAAAAAAAACTGAGGCCTTGGCTTCTAGTACGTACACCGAATTTCAAGTTTATGTACTATTACCAGCTTGCTTCACTTATTTTCACCCTGTTTTTAATAATAATAATAATAATAATAATAATAATACACTTTATTCAAGGAAGCTGTACAAAACAGATATGAAGCGTCATAGGTATGCATAAATATATATATATATATATATATATATATATATATATATATATATATATATATATATATATATATATATATATATATATATATATATATATATATATATATATATATATATATATATATATATATATATATCGTATTTTAATAAAAGTACATTAAATACAATAAAATTACAAATAAAATTACAAATACAAAGCTTGCAATTAGACAAACATCACACAGATATGTACTCATACGTATTCACCTGTAGGAGACTTACATTACGTTAATATGGACAGAGGTCGATATTACTCCAGACTATAAAATTCTTGTAGTGAGTACAGACATTTTTCATTTAGGAATTCTTTTGTTACTGTTTTGAACTTATGTAGGTTATTATTTTTAATACTTTGGGGCAATTTGTTGTAACTCCTATTTAACCCCCAACCATTCAACGGGATCATCTCAAAATATAATCTAGTTCCAGATGCCGTTATAATACATACGTGTACCAAATTTAAAGCGAATATCTTGATTTTATTTTATCAACCCCTTTAATAATGGAGTAGGGGTGGTGGGGGGTTGAAAATTATTATAAAAACATCTGAGGCCCTGGCTTCTTATACACACACCAAATTTCAAGTTTCTGTACTCTTACCAGCTTGCTTTACCTGTTTTCCCTATTTAACCCCCAACCCTTCAACGGAATAATCCCAAAATATAATCTAATTCCAGATGTCATTATAATATATACGTATACCAAATTTCAAGTAAATATCTCAATTTTATTTTATCAACCCCTTTAATAACGGAGTGGGGTGGTGGTGGGGGGGTGTAAAATACTGTAAAAAAATTGTAGGCCTTGGCTTCTAGTACATGCACCAAACTTCAAGTTTCTGTACTCTTACAGTTTGCTTTACTTATTTCCCCCTATTTACCCTTATTTACCCTCCAACCCTTCACCGGATATGTTCAAAAAACAATCTAGTTCCAGATCTCGTTGTAATATATACGTGTACAAAATTTCAAGTCGATGTCTTAAACCGTTGCGGAGAAAACGTGCGAACAAAAAAGCCACTGATTCTCTTATGTCATAAGAATTAGGTACAAAACGCATATTATATACTGAATGTTTCTACATTTATCTTAATTTTCGAGAATTATAAAGTTTTAAATTATTTACACGAATCACATGAACTAGACGAAAAAAATACCGTTTTTATTTTATTTTTTTATTTTCTGATAAATATGGTATCTTCAATAAAATAAAATGACATGGAAAGTTTATACTCCAGTTACTGCAATTTTTTAATTTTTTTCCGTTAACCTCTTAATATTTTACAGCACTTGTAGTTTATAAGTACTTGCCAAATTACGAATTTAAAAAAAAATAAGTATTTTCCGTCAAATGCAAAAGACGTTGAGAAAAGCAATTTTTTATAAAAAAAACATAATTCTGTCAGTTCTTATCCAAATGAGACGAAGTTAGTGAAATAAAAAATAATTTACGAAGTTATGCATTTACGCTCAAATCAAGAATTTTCGATATATCGGCAAAAAAACGTTTTTATCACTTTCACCAATAATTTAGGACATTGAACCAATTATCTTTTAAATTGGGATTTTTTTAGAGCTTATTGAGTGTTAAAAAGTGATACTTGTGGCTCATTTAAGCAGTAAAATCTTACACCGGAACTCTTTCCATTTTTTCCAATTTTACAATGGTATTAGAAACAAGGAACTCCGCAGTTTTTGATAGGAAAATAGGTTTCAGTCGATTCTTCTGAAACTTCGGGAAAATGTTCTCCTGAGCCCCTTGATTAAAATTCTCCTGAGCCCCCTGATTAAAATTCTCCTTGCCCACCAGTCCGACAGAATTCGATTTTTTTATCTACAGGGGATTGAAACTGAATCTGCGAAGGGCTGTTTAACCGTTCCATAAAAATTCTGAAAATATTTTAGAATCTTTCTGAAGAAGAAAAAAATAAAAATCCGGGGAAATTCTTGGCCGAAATTATTTTTGTCTAAAAAATTCTGAAAACCGGTAGGCGTGTTCTTTGAACAAAAATAAGCAACTTTTGCTCCCCTAAATTTTTCTTCAAAGTGCTTCCTTTTCCCGTAAAAAATTACAAACAACGGTCAGGCTGGTGGCCAAGGAGAATTTTAATCAGGGGGGCCAGGAGAACATTTTCCGGAAGTTTCGGAACAATTGACTGAAATCCATCTTCCTATCAAAAACTGCGGGGTCCTTTGTGTACGTCAGCAACGTTTGTACAATCAGGATATATCTGATTCATATTGTCCGAAAATATTAAAAGTTGTGCAATTTGAAAAATAATGTGTTCTTTCCTCATCAATTTTTGGTATTTCTATTTCCCTCGAATACCGAATGGAAGTATTGTATTCGAGAAAAATCTGTCTGTCTGTCTGTCTGTCTATCTGTCTGTCAATCTGTTGTCTGTCTGTTTGTCTGTTGGTACGTTAACTAAAAAATTACTTGACGGAGAACAATCGAATTTGGTAGGTACTTGACGCTACTGCCAGCGATGAATATATATGTGTATATGTATGTATATGTGAGTATATATACAGGGTGATTCACGTAGGCCATTCATTAGAAGTTTTTCAACTTGCAGTTGGATTAGAAACTTGAAATTTGGTTTGCAGCCATAATCGATCATGCCCGTTCTATCTAAAACATTTTCAGTCCTCCAACTATACAGTGTGTGCCAAAAATTGGTACCAACTTTCTTATTTTAAATGGAAACCTATATTTTTCTTTACATGGTTCGATTGGTCTTCTAATTCTGAGTTTAGAGAACCTAAGTTATATTAACTTATCTATTACAATTTTTGACATATGTCCAATTTTTTGAAAAAAAATTGCCGCTGTAGTAGTTGACGAACAAATTTGTATCTCGCAAACCTTTCAAAATTATGAAACCAAATTTGTGAAGCAGTTAGTTGGAAGTCCAGGTTAACTTTTGATGTCCCATCGGTGGTCCCATTTTGTACCATATGGGCGCAGTCGATTTTCAAATGTCGCAATCAAAAATTGTCAAAAAGTCAATTTTTTCAAATGGCACCTACTATTTTTTTTTCACACCATTCGAAAGAAAATTGAATTTTAGGGTGAGTTACTTAAGCATTCCCTAAGCATACCTAACTTCACCCCATATCGAGTTATTCAATAAAAATCAAGAAATACCTTATCTTGCCGAGAGATTCCTTACTTCATCAAGTATGCCATGGAAACAAAAGACAGTTGTAATAATTTTTAAAGAAAAATATGGATTCTTATTTAATTACACACAACACCAATAAATTATTATTAACGAACGAGAACAATGTTGACGAAATTCTGACGTAAATGTTCAATGTGACCACCATATTTTTGTTCAAATATTCTATTATCCTACTTTCAACAAATTGCGTAGCACATCTTTGCGCCTACCATATCTGACGCCAGAAATCAATGCAAAATTGAATTTTAGGGCCACTTTTATTAACATTGTGTATGTCTATCTACAGTCGTTTTTGAGTTATTGGCATTTTTTGAAAAAAATATTGTTTTTTTTTTCTCAAGGGTAGTAGGCTTTGGAAACAATCATTTCATTTTAATTTTTATTCAAAAATCGTATTGCAATAATAAATAATAACAACAAAATAACAACAAATAAACAGATTAACAAAATAATTATTTCAATACAAATGCTCAATGTGTGCACCGTTTTCACTGACAGAATTTCGTCAACATTGTTTTTGTTCATTAATAATAATTTGTTGGTGTTGTGTGTAATTAAATAGGAATCCATTTTTTTTTTTTTTAAATTATTACAACTGTCTTTTGTTTCCATGGCATACTTGATGAAGTAAGGAATCTCTCGGCAAGATAAGGTATTTCTTGATTTTTATTGAATAACTCGATATGGGGTGAAGTTAGGTATAGGGAATGTAAGTAAGTAACTCACCCTAAAATTCAATTTTCTTTCGAATGGTGTAAAAAAAATAGTAGGTGCCATTTGAAAAAATTGACTTTTTGACAATTTTTGATTGCGACATTTGAAAATCGACTGCGTCCATATGGTACAAAATGGGACCACCGATGGGACATCAAAAGTTAGCCTGGACTTCCAGCTAATTGCTTCACAAATTTGGTTTCACAATTTTGAAAGGTTTGCGAGATACAAATTTGTTGGTAAACTACTACAGCGGCAATTTTTTTCAAAAAATTGGACATATGTCAAAAATTGTAATAGATAAGTTAACATAACTTAGGTTCTCTAAACTCAGAATTAGAAGACCAATCGAACCATGTAAAGAAAAATATAGGTTTCCATTTAAAATAAGAAAGTTGGTACCAATTTTTGGCACACCCTGTATAGTTGGAGGACTGAAACTATTCTAGATAGAACGGGCATGATCGATTATGGCTGCATACCAAATTTCAAGTTTCTAATCCAACTGCAAGTTGAAAAACTTCTAATGAATGGCCTACGTGAATCACCCTGTATATATGTACATATGTTTTATTTATTATTTTTTTTATATACATGTACATCTTTTCTTGTGACTAAAATGAATATAAATACTTTGTTTGTTTTACATGTAATGTAATTGTAATTATTGTAACTCACCAGTGGACTTGTTCTATCCAATGTTTTGTAATTGGCGCAAAGAATGAATAAAGAATCTATCTATCTATCTATCTATGAAATAGTATAGTATAGTATTAAACTTTCACTGGAAAATATACAGGGTGGACCACCTAAAGGATAATGAAATCATTTTTGTTTCACTTAAATTAAAAATTTCCACATCTCAACATTCTAAAACTATAAAAAAAAATTGAAAATTCTTTAGCCACTACTATACTTCCACTCCACTAAGTGGATATGTAACTAAAGATGTGACAGATGGCAATTTTATTTGGCATATTGTTAGCACAATTGGCAGGGAAGACATTGAAAAATACACAGGGTGGTAATAATAATAAATAATAATTCAACCATGGTGGAAATTTATAAAGATATTTACGCAAGCCTTCCATATTTGGCACCTTTTATTTAATATTGAGTTTTTGCTGTCGGAGCACCACTCTGTATATTTTTTTGACCAAAAATCATCAGGTTTTTTTAATAATAGTGATATCTACATTCCTATTAGTTTTATCATGTATCGTTTCGTAAATAATAATTTTTTAGAGTGACCGCCTTGTATAAATAAAGAGGAAAGTTATGTGTAAATACGTTTACCGATTTTTATTTTAAAAAGTTACTTTACCTTCCTATTGGTATGTAAATTTACCGTGTTACACAAAAGCATGTAATTATCCTCACTAACTATTAAATTAAAGCAAAGATAAATTATGGATCGTATAAAGTTATTATTGATAAGCAGTAGGTTTGAATTACGAAAATAATTTTAATACGAAAAACTTAATGATCATATGCGTACTAAATGTCTTGTAGAGCAATATTTCATGCAGATGTACCCTCTATAAATGTTCAAGCAAATTATTCACTTAATGCAACAACTATAAAATTAACGATTTTTCTTATGTATTCAGTAGTTATTGGCAAATTCGTAATGTAAGAATGGTGTATAAATTTAACATGATTATAATTGATAATAATACTAATAGTCCACCTCAGAAATATAGTTTTTCCAAGAAGTTTTCTCTCTATCGAATTTTTTTGCATAGAATTCTTGTATGGGGTGTAGACAGTCAGGAAGCCATAACACGGACACTATCAAGGTAGTGCAACACAGTTATATATACACTTTTATGCAAAAAAAGTGCATTTTTGCTATTTACTTGAATGATTTTCGGATGTATTCGGCTCAAAGATATTAAAAACTGTTAGGCATGTTTTCTATTATTATTATTTAATCATGATTTACCATATATGGTCAGTTATAAGCGTAAACCTTTGAGGATCCAGAATTGCATCCAAAAGTGCATAATATGCATGTACTATGAAGTAACATAAATACGCATTTTAAAATTTAATATTTCCAGATGAAAATGTATAAATCGGATGAGAAAAGTTCAAATGGTGGACCCAAAATGGCGTGAATGTCAAATAAAAAATATTTTTTTACGTTATTTTTGAGTTCAAGTAAAAGAAAATATGTTTTATGCAATACTCTTCACAAAATACCGGCTCGGTGGCGTAACGCTAAAGCGTTTGGCTTGCAACACCCGAACATGACACGACACACGGACAACTCAAATAACCTGCCAAATCTCCTTCCCCACCAAACCATGCCCCCTGACCCGTCGATACCTTATAATTAAGTTAAACATAACATTAAATAACCATATAACTTCACATATTTTATCTATCTGACAGATCCACTTGAAACAGGTTTTTAATCATAATTTTTCCCTGTATGAAATATTATTTTCGTTCTGCTCCCATACGACCTGACTATTTGCATTCACAAAAATTTATAGCCTTCGGGATAAAAAGCTTACATTAAAACAGCATAAATTATAAGAAGTGCTGATAGCAAAAACGAATATAAAGACAAGCTAAAGTAAGGAACCCAGTCATACCATCGACTAGCGTTATCGATGTTTTTTATATTCGTATAAAATAATCATTAATGTATGTTCTTATTTTATATATAAGATGTTCCATTTTTGATATCACATTATTTCCTTAGACTAAGTTTGAAATGGATACATTTAATAAATTATTTAAATGGAAAATAAATAAATATTTGTATTTTCTTGACCGTTGATATCAAATTAACTTGACGTATCCTGGGATTTTTCGGTCATCTTTAAATTAAAATTCTTATATTTTCGTTTCGGTTTTATTAACCATCGTCAGAGGAAAAACTACAATATTTACATTAGCGTACGATTATTTTATGTCATTTTACAATTTTAATTTCATTACTTACAATTCAAGAAATTTTTTGTTTACACTACATTAACATTTTACGTTTATTTCTGTTGGAAGTTTGAATGCAACTAAATGCTGAACAAAAGTATTCCCTGCTTTCTGGTCTGTGTTATGTCACTATTGGTACAGTTTATTTAATTTATGGATGTTATAGATATGAAGTTTTCTCTAATGGCTGGTAGTGTGAAATATGATATTTTAAGACATTATCTTGCGGACTTGATGGAAAGATGTAAAAATATATGTTGTTTAATAATATCCCCTTTTTAGTTAATTTAACAAGTCAAAGTATGTTTCACTTAAATTCTCTATATCAGTGCGGCTGTTTATTGCGTTGTTATGTCTTTTAATTTGAAACATTTCATGTATTGTCCTTCGATGATAATTTGGTTCCTTTTGTAAAAATTTTGTATTGTCAAAGTTAAAGCTATGATTATTGTCTAAAGCGTGTTTGGTAAGAGCTGTCGAATTTTGATTTAGTGTTCTTATATTCACATCCAAAATACAGACAAAACAACTTGAAAAAAATTAAAACAGTCCTCGAAACAAACTCCTATCCTAAACATTTTTATGAACCAATAATTAAAAAAAGAATACATAAGATTTATAACAAAAGTATAAATCAAAAAAGTAAAAATAATAACAACTATGTATCCATGCCTTACATACCAAAAGTATCGGAGAATATTTCAAATGTATTAAAAAAACACAATATAACAGTGGCGCATAAACCTTATACTACAACAAAAAAATTCTTTACAAAACTAAAACCAAAACTACAACCAAAAGACGAAACTAACGCAATTTATAAAATAGACTGTAATAATTGTAATAGTACATATATTGGCCAAACAAAACAATACCTGCATAAACGAATATATACACACAAATATAAGAACACTAAATCAAAATTCGACAGCTCTTACCAAACACGCTTTAGACAGCAATCATAGCTTTAACTTTGACAATACAAAAATTTTACAAAAGGAACCAAATTATCATCGAAGGACAATACATGAAATGTTGCAAATTAAAAGACATAACAACGCAATAAACAGCCGCACTGATATAGTGAATTTAAGTGAAACATACTTTGACTTGTTAAATTAACTAAAAAGGGGATATTATTAAACAACATATATGTTCACATCTTTCCATCATGTCCGCAAGATAATGTCTTAAAATATCATATTTCAGACTACCAGCCATTAGAGAAAACTTCATATCTATAACATCCATAAATTAAATAAACTGTACCAATAGTGACATAACACAGACCAGAAAGCAGGCAATACTTTTGTTCAGAATTTAGTTGCATTCAAGCTTCCAACAGAAATAAACGTAAAATGTTAATATAGTGTAAACAAAAAATTTCTTAAATTGTAAGTAATGCAATTAAAATTGTAAAATGACAAAATAATCGTACGTTAATATAAATATTGTAGTTTTTCCTCTGACGATGGTTAATAAAACCGAAACGTAAGAAAATATAAGAATTTTAATTTAAAGATGACCGAAAAATCCCAGGATACATCAAGTTAATTAAATGGTAAATGGCTTGATTTGCTACCACGGAGTCCCGGGTACAAATCCTGGCGAGGTTATGGATGATTAGTGGCGTTTTTAATTTTAATTTAAAATATGTTGATTTTTGTGCTTTTATTTTTATTAAATTTAGTTTTTTCTTTATAAAATGTTAAAAATATAATTAAAATTTTCATTTTTTTGTATTCTTTTATTACAAAATAAATGTTAATAAATAAAAAACAGTTACCTTCATATTATTGTGTTATATTTAAATTGTTTAAACCTTAAAAATATCAAATTATTTATAATTCTTAGGTTATTGTACCTATCTCTAAAAAAAGGTAAGAGTGAAGTAATCTCGAAAATATGGTAGACAACTGTAAATTTATTATTTGAAATTCGCGCCATATAAAGTAGGCCATTTTGAATTTTCCGATTTTCTTATTAGATTTGTAATTGACGACATTAAACATCTCTAAGTGTAAATTTTTGGCTAAAAATTTAAATTATTAAACCCTGCAAAAAGAAGCATAGAATGTAAGTCACGGAGTGTGGGAAAAGGGTTAAACATATAAGTAGCAAGAAAATTTTAAAATTTATGAACAATGATGAGAAAAAAAAAGTTTTGCCACTTAAAATCAAAAATAACGTAAAAAATCTCATTTTAATTTGAAATTCGCGCCATTTTGAGTCGGCCATTTTGAATTTTCCAATCTTATCATCAGATTCCTAATTAACCTTAAAAACTCTCGAACATACATTTTCATCTAAAGATATTAAATTTTAAAACGTTTACTTCTTTTTACTTCCTACTTCCCACTTGTGAATGCAATTCTGGGCCCTAAAAGAATTGCAAACGCTTATAAGTGACTCTATATGATAATTTATGATTAAATACTAATAAAGGAAAACATTTTTCACTTTTAATACCTTTGAGCCGAAAACCATTTAAAAAAATAGCAAAAATAGCGAGAAATGCTCTTCTTTGCGTTAGAGTGCATATAAAACTGTGTTGCACCACGTAGTGTCCGCGTTAAACACCCTTTTATCTAGATTTCTGACTGACTATAGTGTAAAATGTAAATATGGAAACTGTTATATGGAGAATATAATCAAAAATTTGTTGGAGAAACGATGGTACGAGACTGAGTATATTATATTAGAACATACAAACACTGCTGGAAACTAATTTTGAACATTTTTCCATCACGGTTTCGTATCGAGACAAAATTCAGTGACCATATAATACGTTGATAGCCTTGTAATGATAAATTTACTACTTAATATAACGAAAAATTTTCAATTGTTTTGATTACATTCTTTACTGTACTAATAACCTTTGTAAAAATAGTAGTTTCATGAATGTGGTGACACATCGGTCGAACTATAACAAGAACAATACCTCTGCTAATTCAAGAACGTTATAGTTTTCTGATATATCGCTAATAAACAGCAAATTAACCTGCTTTCCAGTATCGCACAATGCATCGGAATTAACTAATGTGTAATAAAACTGAAATCGGGATATAAATCGGCTAAAAATAAACAATAAATTGTAAATATTATTAATGGTAAAAGAATGTTTATAGTATTTGATTTTCCTACGTGATAGACTTTTATTAGTTGAAATTTATGATTAGTCGAAACATGAATTAAAGAAAGAAAGTGTGTTTTGGATTCCTTTGAAGTGTGCCTTTCGTGGGTTGAAAACATAAATAATGCCAGTTTTATTGCGGTTTCGATTTGAAATCATTTGCATTTATACACTAACACGTAACTGTTTACCGGCGATAATTTTTTATCTAATAAGCTGAAATTTACATCGTAAAATCCCATAAAATACTTTAGTGTTTTCTAGCTTCAGCTTTAAGACCACGGGAATGCCAGTGTAATCGGAATAGGTGCATCCAGTATTTTTTATGGGTTTTTACATAACAGAGATTTCCTTATTATGTGCCAAAATAAAAATGACACATTATGAAAGTTGTAGTTTGCACAAACGCCAAGACTTTTGAACACAGCTGTCGAATACCAATACTCAACACATAATATAAGTTGACCTATGTCAGTGTAATGTTGTAATGTAATTATTATAAAAGTGTTACTAGTTGTCAAATATATTTTGTCTGTTTTCTATTACATGTGTTTTTTATCATTCCCATCAGGTTATGGGCCCAGTAAATGCTAAGGTTGTTGTTTAAGTAAACTAAAGTTTTCTTATTTTTCGCCTGTGTGTGGCGTCTGAAATTAAGATAGCAGCTTTGGTTGGTAGAGAAGCTTCGCAAATCACCAAATTAAACAACATAAATGATCAACTATGGAAAATGAAACTCACAGTAATATTGAAACGTCTTTGGAAAGTTGTGAACAATCCAAAAGCTGAATTAGAGGCTGACATTCCAAAGGATTGGGATGACTGCGATGATCAAGCGATAGCTGCTATTATTTTGAAAGTTGAAGACAAACAACTCGCTCATATGGCAAATTTGAAAACACCATGGGAAATGTGGTTAGCACTTCAATGGCTCCATGAAAGGTTCTCGCTATGTATCAAATTATACTTGTTGAGAAAACTGTACACAAAGCGTTTTGTACAAGGAACAATGCAAGCCCATCTCAACAGTATGATGGAAATAATTTCTCAATTGCGCTGCCTTAGGAAGAATTTAGCAGAAGATGATGTTGTAGCCATTATGTTGTGTAGTCTTCCAGATTCTTATGGCAGATTAGCGACTCCTTTAGAAGCTCGTGCAGAGACAGAATTAACAGTTGAATTCGTACATGGTAAACTAGTGGATAAACATAAACGTCGAGAGAAAAGTTGGTTTTTATGGAATAGCAATGAAATCATCCAATTTTAAGCGTAACAATTCAAGAAAAGAAACACAAGAGTGTTACATTTGTCATAAGAAGGGGCATATTATCATTCATTGGTCACTTAGAAATAAGAAGTCAAATAAAGATGACATGAGCAAGAAAGCTGGTAGTAATTGCGATGATCAAATAGTGAACAATATGTCATTTAAAGTTAGTTATGTTGCTTTTTTGGTTCCAAAAGAAAATAGTGACATGATTAGAGACTATCGGTATATTGACTCTGTTTGTACTAGCCACATGCCAAGTAACAAGAATTTTTTCACTAATTTCAAGCCATCAAATTCTAAGATATTCTTAGCTGATAACTCATCTGTTGAAGTGAAAGGTGCTGGAGAAGGGGTATTGCATTAGAGGAGCGAATTCGAGACTCTATCGTGCCGTTTTTTTTTTCTGGCGTAGAACCAGGTCAAACATGGTAGGTTTTGTTAAGCATGTCACTGGGCATATGAAATCGTATTTCACGACATTTTTTCGTGGTCTGGACCTTTTTAAATTAAAAAAAAGGGAAAATATTGCATTTTAAATAAAATGTGTTTTTTTTTGTTTTCACCGTCATATCTTCAAAACTAATATTGCTATCGACGTTGTTTTTTTTTTCAATTAAAGTACACACAATAGCGCTTTTAACTGTACTAATGGTTTTTACACAGTTCGCAATTTCATTTATTTAAAAATTAGGAAAACTAGATATTTCAATTTTACGTATTACAATTTTCACCAATCGATAAACTTTTTTATTTTTGAAAATTTTTATACACATACAGTGAAGCAAATGTAGCCCAAACATTAGAAAAGTTTTTGATATAATTATTTTTTGCCCAATGTGTATCGTTTGGCAACAGCGATTTTTTTTAAAGCGTGCTAAATTAGTCATATGTATTATTGTACACCGCGTATGGAAGGTAGGATAAGATGCGTCTAACTAATAGACTATTCAAATTTATTGACCCCTCACCTTAACCGCGAATATCTCAAAAACGGAGGAACGGAAAAAAATTGAAAAAATTATGTGTCTATTGTAAATCATTCACTGAAATTTGAATAATGTACATTGGACAGTTTTGAAGTGCTGCTAAGTTATATTGAAAAATGTCCCACTTTTTAAGGAAATTTTGACAATACCAGTTTTAAATCCATTATATATTTGAAAATATGCCTACTATATAAATAATCTTTTAGATGCCGATAAGGCGTGGTATTTTTTGTACGAGGAAATTTTTTCATAATTTTTTATTCTAAAATTTTGCAGTTATTCTAAAAAACACATCATGTTTATTCGGTTATTTATCAAGGCATTTACAAAAATTTTGATAAAATGGTTAATTATATAAAATGTAAGCATTTTCAGAAAAAAGAATTGGTATATATCAAATATTAATTTAGTTATCAAGTGCAATAGATAATATTATTGCCCGGGTTCTGCAATATTATCTAGTGCACTTGATAACTAAATTAATATTTGATATATACCAATTCTTTTTTCTGAAAATCCTTACCTTTTATATGATTAACTAGTTTATTAAAAGTCTTTTAAATACCTTGATAAATAGCCGAATAAACATTAAGTCACGTTTTTGACAATAACTGCCAAATTTTAGAATAAAAAATGATGAAAGAATTTCTTCATACAAAAAATGCCGCGCTTTATCGGTATCTAAAATATTATTCATATAGTAGGCATATTTTTCAAGATATAATGAATTTAAAACTGGTATGGTCAAAATTTCCTTAAAAAGTAGGGTATTTTTCAATATAACTTAGCAGAACCTCAACACCGTCCAATGTACATTATTCAAACTTCAGTGAATAATTTACAATAGACACATAATGAACACATATTTTCTCAAATTTTCTCTGGTCCGTCATTTTTGAGATTTCGCGGTTAAAATGAGGGGTCAATACATTTCAATCGTATATTAGTAGTTTGCGAGATTTAGAGTATACGTATAAATAGTTTTAAATAAATGCGATGCTGTAGAATATTCGCAATTTAGTTTTCTAAAATAATGGAGTGCATTATTTGTAAGAAAATTGCGCGGGATGATGACAAATATGTGGTACCAAGACCTAGGATACAAGGTTTGTTGTCACTAATATCTAGTGCTGAAAAAAGACGACATCGCGGAAATATTGTGTCAGAAAAGATATTTTAAATGACGAAATTTAATTAAAATATCATATAGACTGTCGTATAGGTAGACCAGTTTTGAAAACATGAACGTTTTTTGCAATCATACAGTGCCGCCGCGCCGCGCCGATTTGCAACAGATGCGGCACAGTACTTAATCGAATACGAAATATTAATAATAGATGGAGGATTTAAATTAACAGAAAAAGTAGTTTCACTACATAAACGTCATTCAGAAATGACCAAAAATCTATTTAGCAAACAGCAAGATATACCAGGATGATTTTGCATGCAATGTACGAAACTAAATTTAGCAAACAAACATTGGTGAAATTAGTTGATATAGATGTATTAATTTTACTTACTCTCCTTTTTTCACTAGCAGACAATTTTTGTAAATATAGAAGGTAGTGCAAAGTTTATGAACTACAAGTTTGTTCTTGTCTTCATTGTTTTACTGGTTGCGACACCACTAATGGTTTTTTTTAAATATTTAAAAAATCTGCGTTTGATGTTCTTAAAGAATATTGTTGCTTTTAAAAAATTATCGGAATTGCCATTGCTGTCTAAAGACGAAGCTTTAAAAAACTTTACAAAATTGATTCTAGTACTGCACAAAAACAAAAGTAAACAAATTCAGATATTAAACGACCTAAGGATCAAATTAGCAACAACAACAAACGGAGCTTTCTTCAACTGAAGGCACCTTTTACCACCCATTCTTAAGGTAAACATAAGTATATATTTAAATCATAGATTTCCTATCTAATACATTTAGTTAACTATTGCAGGTTTATGCATCAACTTAGAATATCGTACAGAAGCAATATGCCAACTACACTTATAAATGCACATGGTTCAGGACGGAATTTAAGTGACGATGTTTGGACAATATTTTCATTAAGTATTTATTGTTCAGATAAAAATTGTGAAAATCGAAAATATGATTGTGTTAAAGAAGGCCTAAAATGTTGTAACGAGTGTAAATGCCGTACTTGAAATACTGTTATTTAAAGGTTTCGATGAATGTACAGACGAACTAGAATGCTTTTAACGCAGGGCCTACGCAACTGAATACTCATTTTTCAATAGAAAAATAGTTGCAAAAAAATAAACTTGTTTTATTCCTGCGTCTTGGTTTAATTCAATCAAAAATGTGTAATAACCTACTTATTAGGTGGGTACTTACTTTATAACAATGATTTATATTTACCTGCTTTTAAATATTTTTTACCTTAAAACAACAAAAGGTAGGTTCGTACCTATTTTGGAGCTGTTAATAAAAGCCCGATTAGTACACATGAATCCAACAACCGTAGTCCGCAGGCGGTAAGCAGTATGAGAGCCGGGCGTGCAAGAATATGATTTAGCCCGTTTTAAAAAAATCGCTGACTACGTACTATATAACCTGCACATCAGAAATAATGATTCTAAAAACTTTTTTCATATATTGGCTTCAATTTGTTCACAGCATGTATATACATATTTTCATAAATAAAAATTTTTCTCGATTGCTGAAAAATACATTCACGAAAATAACAACTTTAAGTTTGCTATTATTTTAACAATTAAAAAAAATATATTTTACAATCACATTGTACATAGTTAGAAGCGCTATTGTGTCTACTTCAATTAAAAAAAAAATCAGTTCCATAGCACAATTATTTTTAAAGATATAACGATGGGGACGTTAAAAAACATGTTTCATGGAAAATTCATTTTTTTACAGTTTTTTCGAAATAAAAAAGTTCCAGACCACCAGAAAATGTCGTGAAAAGTGGTTTCATGTACACGATCACCTAATTAAAGAATCGCACCAAGTCTGGTTTGGTTCTACGCCAGTTTTTTTTTTCTCGGAAACTAAGCGTCTTTGCTTCCCAATTTTACTCGTCTACATCGTAAATCACCAGATGGCGATGTACATCTGATTACAGCTAGAGAAGTACTATATGTTCCTGAACTTGATGGAGGATTGTTGTCTGTGAATAGAATGACAGGAATCGGTTTTACCGTAGATTTTGAAAAACAAAAATGCTTTATTTAAAATAAGTTAAACACTGTAGGACATACCATGTTTCAACTTCTTCAGAACCATTAAGTGAAGGTAAAAATAGATGTTTAAAGGTATCAAGATGTTGTGATGTCATTAACTGTATTCATATATGGCACCGGAGTTTAGGACACCGTGATCCGAAAGCTATTAGGCAGCTTTTCAATGCTCATTTAGCAGATGGTGCTACTATGAAGAGTTGTGGTGTGTTAATGAATTGTGACTGTTGTATAAAAAGCAAATAACACAACTTCCTTTTCCTAGAAGTAAATCACGGACAAATAAGCCGATTGAATTGATACATAATGACGTAGCCGGTCCTATGCCTGACCTCACACCCAGTGGTGAACGTTACATGTTACCTTATTGATGATTATTCACGGTTTACCTATGTGCGATTACTCCGAGGGAAGGATGAGGGAGCTGAAACTGTTAAAGAGTTTATAATGAAAGTATCCACACTGTTTGGACGGATGGTGACCACGTTTCGTTCAAATAAAGGAACGGAGTATGTTAACGAAGAGCTAAAGAATTTTTTTTTTAAAACAGGCATTGAACACCAGCGTACAGTATCTTATACCCCGCAGCAGAACGGAGTATCAGAGAGCAAGAACAGATCGTTGGTTGAAATGGGAAAGTGTATGCTGGTGGATGCTCAACTCCAAAATTGATTTTGGGGAGAGGCAGTATGTTGTACTGCATTCCTATAGAACAGACTTCCAAGTAGGAGTATTGATAAAACTCCTTATGAACTCTGGGCGGAAGACAAACTAGATATTAGCCATAATCGAATATTTGGGACCAAAATTTACTCATTTGTGCCTAAAGACGAACGTAAGAAGTTTGACGACAGAGCATCAGTGGGAGTACTTGTAGATTACGACACTTCTTCAAAAGGATATCGTATCCTAGACCCAACACCAAATAAAGTATGGATCGCTAGATCAGTAAAAATTGTGGAGTCTAATGATCATTTATTGAAACTAGCAGAAAAGAAAAAGCCTTATTCAGAAA
Source organism: Stenurella melanura (assembly GCA_963583905.1). Taxonomy (NCBI): domain Eukaryota; kingdom Metazoa; phylum Arthropoda; class Insecta; order Coleoptera; family Cerambycidae; genus Stenurella; species Stenurella melanura. Next base: position 88,005,350 of record OY757309.1, read on the forward strand.
TAGTCGATTGAACCGTTGAAGTTCTTTTATATCCAGAAGGGGTAAATGAACAAGAGCATCTACAAGAAATTATCGTATCTGAATCACCAATTTCAGATATTGGCATCCAAAATGAGATTGCAGAAGAAAGTGATTTTGAAGTATTTTCAAAATGAAGAGATCCAGAATAGAGATGACGAAGCAGATAGTAGACTTAATCGTTCTAAGCGAATAAATAAAGGAGTTCCATCAAAAAGATTATCTTACAAAGAAGTTGAAACTGACTTGAAATAGCCATCCTTTTGGGAGGAAGTGAAATCTCTTTCTCCTCGCGAGCAAAGAAAATGGATTGCTGCTACTAAGGAAGAAATCAAATCATTGATGGAGAAGGATGTATGGGAAGTTGCAGATTTACCTTCAGGTCGAAAATTCATAACCTTAAAATGGGTTTTTAAAATGAAGTTTGATAGTACAAGAGTAGTTCATACTTACAAAGCTCGTTTGGTGGCAACGGGATTTTCCCAGCAATAAAAGATCTTCAAGTGCGCCATTTTGATGTAAAGTCTGCCTTTCTAAAAGGTGATTTGGAAGAGGAACTGCACTTGAAACAACCACCTGGTTTTGAAGTCAGCGGTAAAAAAGATAAAGTTCTTCATCTCAAACAGACCATATATAGACTGAAACAATCGGCACGTGTTTGGAATAGAAAAGTAACTGACACTCTTCTGAAACTAGAGTTCATACAAAGCAAATCAGATTCCAGATTACTTACCAGAACAGACAAATGTGGTACTATGACATACATACTATTGTAAGTAGACGACCTACTTATAGCAGGAAAATCAGAGGATCACATAAGTGACCTGGGTTTAAATAAAAACAAGTTGTTTGAGATTAGAGATCTTGATGAGGTGCCGCACTATATTAGCATTCAGGTTGACCGCAAGAAAGATGGATCTCTCCTGTTGCACCAAGAAATGAAAATTAATCAGTTAGTTATTAATGAAAAATGCTAAATACAGCGACTTCAATGGAAATGGGCTATTTATTGTCGAATTTAGCCTCAAACAAAAAGTTACAAAATAAAACTCTTTACCAACAATCCATAGGTTCACTGTTGTATCCAGCAACTGTGTCTAGAACAGACATAACTTTTGCTGTAGGAACGCTTTGTCGAAAAGTTTCAAAACCCACCCAGCAAGATTGAAATGTATTCTGCGTTATCTGTCAAACAAGTGCAACAAGCTACACTTATTATCTAAATCTAAGCAGAACTTTGTGGATTCGTTGATGCTGATTGGGGTGGTCACGCATCGGAAATCAACAAGTGGTTACTTATTTCAATTTAGTAACGGAACCATATAATAATAATAATATTAATAAATGGACTTTATTTTGTAACATAAATTACATAAAATTTACAATTCATTTACAAGGGCGAAGTTCAGGATATCCTGTTCTACCACTTAACCCTAAAAAGAGTTCAAATCAACCCAATCCTCGTTTTGCCTAAGAATTAAAATTATAAAAATTTACAAAGAAACAGAAAAAAAGCAAAAAATGCCTACATGCAAAACTAGAAATTTAGTATAGTACCCACACCCCACCATTTAATTTTTTTTCCTTTACTGACTGCACAGTATAACTTTTCGCATTTCATACTTAAATTTCTCAATTTTTGTAATACACTTTTTATACTAACAGGTATTTTATTAACATAATTTATATATAGTATATGAAAAGAATCGTTCAAAAAAAGCAGATCTATGAAAAGGTGGATTGATTAAAGATTTTCCTCGTATATTAATATTATGAATATCCGTACGAAAACGAATTTTATTATACAGATAAGGCAGTGATTTGGTAGTCACAATCTTCCAAAAGCAGACATAGGCATGTAGTAACCTTCTATTTGCCATATTGACCCAATTTAATTCTTTAATTTTATGAGAGATGTGCTCTCTTCTGTTAATGTTGCAAATTAGATGAACACAAGAGTTTTGAATTCTTTGAATTCTACTTGACGTGGCAATATCCAAACAAGGGCCATATGCAACATCACAAAAATTAAAATGTGATAATACTAAGCTGTTTTAAAGCAGTTTTAGGGTATTTTTATCCAACAGATCTTTACTAGCATAGATGTTTCTTGAATTACTAAGAGCTTTCCTAATACAGTTCCGTATATGGTCTTTAAATCTTAGGCCCGAGTAAATGGTAAGTCCCAAGTTTTTTGCCCCATTTACACAAGTTATAGAAATATCATTGACTTTTAATTTTAAATCCTCAAGGTACCTATTTCGCTGAGTTGTCCTACCAAGCAACATTATCTTTGATTTACTAGGGTTTATACATAAACTGTGATTAGCAAAAGCCGTTATTAATTCAGCAATATCCTTATTCATTTTATTGTTAGCGTCGTCAATACATTCTGAATTAAAGGAATAATACAATTGTATATCATCAGCGTAACAGTGTACCTTGCAAAATTTAAGTACTCTGTGCAGTTGACTTGTATAAACAGAAAATAGCAAAGGCCCCAATATTGACCCCTGTGGTACCCCCGATCCAAGATACTCTCAAGAGATAAATTGTCATTTAATTTTACTATTTGCCTCCTATGTTGTAAGTGGTTCTGAATATCATAGAAAAGCCGAAAACAAAAATTAGTTGCACTTTCCTCAACCGAAGCAGAGTTTGTAGCTGCTGCAGAAGCATGTCGAGACTTGTTGTGGCTTCGAAAAATTATAATACATGGGGTTTCCTATTAATGGTCCTACTACACTGCACGAAGACAACCAAGGATGTATCAAGCTCATTGCTTCTGAACAGTTGAACAATGAAACCAAACACATTGATATTAAATATGATTTTATAAAATATCTACATGAACAATGAATTGTTAATGTGTCATATTGTCCGACGGAAAGCATGATTGCAGATATGATGACAAAACCACTGTCCAGAGATTTGCTTAATTTTATTTTAATAAAGTTTTAATAATTTAATCGCTTTAGAAAAACTATTTGTGGTTAAAAACCATCCCAAGATTCCACAAAAAGAAATTGTGGAACTTTATATATGTTGAAAAAATCCAGAGGAAATCATGAATTTTTTTTAATGTTCCCATTTTCAGATTCTGTTCCAATTTATTCCGCATTCATATTCTGGTCTTGGCTAAATTTTAAGTGATATTGTTAACAATCAAAGCAAAGAAAATGAGTACCATCCATGCGAGGGCAAATTCACCCATCTTAATCGACTATGGCCTTTTATTGTTAAATTGGTTAAACAGATTTAATGCGCAGCGATGTAAAACTTATTTCTATGAATTCGAGCATCCCCCCCTCCCCTTTGTAAGCATCTCTACACATATACTTTGATTCAGTCAATTCTTATTAGTTTGAGTTTGTAAGGTATCCGACTAAATTTCGATATTTTGAAATCAAATATTCATATACGTAATATGAAACTTATGTTCAGTGATCGGTTAATAGTTATATTAATTATAATTTATCGTGCATAAAAAATATATAAATAGGCTTTTAGATTATATGAAACGGATATTAAACAATTATTTTATTATATTATGTTTATGAAATTACTGCCATATTATAGATGTAACTGGATATTCATTTTATAATAAACCGTCAAAGATTATGCCTTTCATAATACTTTCATATTATGACAATAATAATATTATTTTATAGGAGAATAACAGGAAAAATATTGCCATTCAATGTGTGAAATATAGGTATTTCCTTCATTGAACTTTATCAAATATGAAAATCGAAATTATTCAGAAAGATTATAAAAGAATTTGTTAAAAAATTACATACGTATCTAAATCGTAAAGGTAAACATGGCAGCGCCAGGCGTAGACAGGCTTATGCACCTTTATGTTATACACATCACTGTTGACATTCTTCAACCGAAAAAAAAAAAATTCATGTTGCAAAGGCCATAAACACAAATCATATTGGCATGTTCAAGATGCGAGTAGATGTGTGGCCTTGTTTGTCACTTATAAAATAGTAAACAAGGACTTGATTAAACTCATAAAGGGCGACATGATACTTTTTTTGATAATAAACATACAAGACACCTTAAATCGAAAACAAAATCGACTTACATCTTTTGAGTTTTTGGTAATACACTTACGTGCAGTATACACTCCTCGAAGTTTGGCATTTTCCTCGCAATTCAACAAAATAATAATCTACTATGTCGCTAAAGGTTACTTCATATTTTCTACAACACATTTTAAAATTTTCGCAGTCACAGGCAAGTAAAATGCATGACTCTTTTTAGTCGGAGGTAAAAACTGACTAACGATTCAATTTCGAATAAGTTTATATTGAAGTATATATATTTGGTCCCATTATTAGCTACAAATAATGCAAATTCATTTTCTTTTTACTTTCAAGCAACAGTAAAGAGCGTTTTGGAAAAAATTCCTGCCAATAAAAAATACATTTTTCTCAAAAACAGCTCTGATGATATTGCTCAAATTTTGTACGTTGATCTAAAAATATGTCATTATTAGTTCTTCTCGGAAAATTCACATTTTTGTCGGCCATTTATTAAGAGACCCAGCACCTTTAGCATTGGAAAAATCATTTGGGGGAAATTATCTTCAAACTTTGAGAATAGGCTTCCGAACAAAAAAATCCACATGAAAAAATTTATTCAATGCCTTCCCTGCCAAATTACAGTGAGTGAAAGTTAAAAATCTTTGAAATATCAGATACGTTCCGAATATATGCATGTGCATATGCATAACTTCCAGTGTAGTTCTGCAGGGAAGGCGTTAAATTAATTTTTATATGGCATTCCCAAAGTTTGAAGACAATTCCACCGAAATGATGTTTTCAATGATAATGGTGCATGGTCCTTTCTATTGATGTATGCATTAATTGTTATACAATATGAATAGAAAGACACCTGACTGACCAACACGTTCGATTCTCCATTTAATAAAATACGTGATAATGAAGAATAACAATGATTACAACCAATAGTGGATGGGGGACGGTAGCTCAGTGGTTTAGCGCGTCTAGCTTGCATACTGGCATACCTAGCGAAGCAGGTTGAATCCCTGCTCACCGCGAAATAATTTTAATTATAAAATTATCCCCAAGATGTGGTTCGGACTCCACTATAAACTGTAGGGCCTCGTTTCTCTTTATCTTACACAAAATCATTCTGGATTTTCAAGGAGTTACCTCGGCGGTTAAGAAAACATTTTTTAAATAGTAAACCCTAAAGGAAAAAGCACGTCTTCCGGGTATCTTCAAACAGGAAAAAATCGAGAACTGTATCTTTGGAGAGATTTATGGAACAGAGATGAGAGCGGGCTTTAAATGTAACGTTGATAAACCCCAAACACATTCGTTCTCTTCTAAGACGACATTATTGATTCTACTCACTTAAATAATGCAAAGAATATAAACATTCTGTGAGGACATAATTTAAATTGTAATTTATTGAACAGGTGTGAAGTTCTTAATTTTATACTTTCATATTATCTAAACTAATTGATTTCTGTGACATCTACTATGAAAAACATATTACGTATCTATATTATATACATTAACAAAAGTTTGATAGTAGAACCACGATTTCCATTAAAAGTATTATTTTATTACAATATGTGATTTATAACGACTGATAATGTTGATTCATTTTATTTCAAAACCAGTCACAACATAAAAAGATTTCTGAGCTATGGAGCAATGAAAAATAATATACCTCATCTAACTATAGTAGAACCAAAGATTAGGGAAATAACAAGATATGACAGTCAGACGGAGAAGACGAAATAGACGAAAACGGGATTTGTCGGGTACGCAATAAATGAATTTGACCAAGCTTATTAGAAGATAGGTTAGCTCGACAAGTGCTACGTCACGTATAGACCTCGATGACAACTGCGTGTAGCTGTTCTTTCCTCATATTATAGAAAATAGTTTTAAAAATTCTTTCAATGTACAATTCTACCATAACCACAAACTACTCACACTATACACGCTCAACGTAAATTACCGCAAGTTGGCCCGGTCACGTGGTACTTGAAAGTTGCGCTTCCAACCGAGAGATGTCGCAAACTCTAGAGAATTTTATGAGCAAAGTTGGCAGCGCTGTGTTATTGGTATGACGTTATTGGCAAATGTGCTGTCAATTGTCATATGGCAAACTGTCAATTTTTACACGACGAGTGTCTTCGTGGATTTGTGGATTATTTATAGTGGTGTTTCCTTGTGATATTTTTTATAACGTGCCGAAATTAGCACTTTTCAGTTTATTTTTAGGTCAGAAAATCAGACCGAGCCAGGAAATGATTGTGACAGTCCTGTAAATGCTTTCATAGGACTCATTTCTCATTATATGGCCCAGTCTGATAAATGCGATTTTCTGACCTGAAAATAAACTGAAAAGTGCTACTTTCTGGCCGGTTTCTTAAAAAATTAAATAAATAAGAAACGTGCATTCTCAATCTTGTGTAAATTTTTTCGCTAGAAAACTACCACTTGTTAACCAATCTACTATTTGTGGCTTTAGTATATATTGATACTATGATATAAATACAAATGAAATAAAACTCAAACTACATTTGCTTCTACAGCATATCAGCATAATTTCAGTGTCTCGGAAACTGTGCTAGTCATATTTTAATATCAAATGTGGCATAGCACTGTTTGAAAGAACATGTGTTTTTAAAATCATGTACATTAATTTGACAGTCAAAATAATTTAAAGTTCCCTCCAATCCAATCCTTTACTACCACCAGAGGCGCGTCAATTTTAGTCTCATTCGAATGTACGGTCGTTGGGCGTCTATAGTGTGGGTGGTTTGTGATCATAACCAAATAGATACCTTACATATAAACATGGAAATACTTCATGTGACATATATTACAAAGCAACCTGTATCTCTAGTGACCTTGGGTACTGACAGTCAGCTGAGTTCGGTCGTTCTATCAGGACAGTGTAGTCAACTTTTCACTATTGGCCTCTCTTTCTAATGTTGCCTTCTCCGTCTGATTGTTACATTGTGGCAACCACGCGAGAATTCCAATTTAAATGTCGAGGTCAATGGCGCCATTGCTAAAAGATAAAAGGCGGAAACGGCTGTCCTATCTTGTTAATTCTCTAGTCTTTAGTAGAACGATGTGATGAAGTCGATTATTATTGTTGTCGAGTACTATCGGATCGAAAGCTTAAAAAATTGATTCAAATTGTAAAGAAGTATTCCGAGGGGTATATTATATCAAATTCTGAGTTGATCTGTCACCTAGCGATCTAAAGACTTTTAAAAACGGTATTATTTAAGCAAGTGTCTATATTGCCTACAATTAAGCGCTGAAAAAAGTGGTATGATAAGAACGAGGACAATACATTTAGACCATCATCAGTATTTCATTACAATTTTCTGACAAGTCTACATATGTTCTTCTTTCTTCATGTATTTGATCCCGATATAAAAGCCGGGGACAGACTATACGTAGCTAATTTCTGCTAGGTCTGATTGAGTTAAACTTTTATTTATATTTTTCAAACAATGAAGGAAATAATTGTATATATTTTCTCTTTCAACGAGTAAGTTGTATATAAAGGTTGACGCAACCATATTAGGTATTAGGTATGGTTTTGTTTCATTTACAACATTTTCACTTTTTTAGTATACCAACCTCTGTATATATTTTAAAACTACTTTAATTATTATTTCACTCATTACTCTTGTAAATTGTTTGCTTAATGCGACGGCCACATTACGCATACACACATTATTAAAACAGTATTGCACATGGTTAAAAATTGTAAAACAATAAGCAGTAAGATATTCGCAACATTCAGGATACCGTATTGATAAAATGCGAAGACGAGTTTAAAAAATACTGTAAAATCTAGAAAGATCCTTTAGTTCACAGATGAAAGATAAAGCATGTAATAAGCGTTAGTATTTGAAAATCTGTGCCAGATTTACACATTTTTTTCAAAATTTTAATTCATCCAATTTAAAGCTACGTCCTCCTTATTGTTCCCTTAAACACGAGCAGAAGTATGATTTCAAAATTAAATAAAACGGTACTTATTCGCAAATCCCTATGAAGAGGTCAACATGCAGTTACCCGATGTCGTCGGCGAGCTTTTGGAGTTGGATGGAGGGGCAATTGATGAGTTTCGGCAGGTTGCGCAACAGGGGTTCGCCGCCAACTTGAAGAAAGTGTTAAAATCAGTTTTTTTTTCTTTCTTGACTTCTATTGAGACTACATCAAATACAGACACGGAGTTTTAAAGTACGTAATAGTATTGCGAAATATGGGTAATTCGTGCGAGAAAATTGTTGAACACGGGAATTATAGAACATAAAAAAATCTACAATTCCGTATTTTAAATTTACTTCCGCATCCACGTAGTGGATTGGAAGTATGGTAATCGTAAAAAAAATTTCAAAATGTTTTTTTTCTTGAAATAGGTTAAGAATGTCATGAAACGTCGAGATTTTAAATTTGAGCGAAAAAAAATTCGGTCTATCGGTCTGTCGGTCTGTAATTTTATTTTCGAATAATAGTTTGCTCTGCAGCGCGCCGCAAAGTCCTCATATCAACGCATGACAGTAAAACAGAAATGCATTACATTAATGGTACAGTCACTGTACAGTACAATTGGTATAGAATGCGACATGGCCAGGTAAACACCGCCATTTGGCGTGCTTCAATTTATGATTCCGTAATAATCGTAGGCGAGGACATCGAACTTCTCGTGTTGCTACAGAACTGACCCAGAACAAAAGCCTGCAAAAGCGAACTTTTGGGGCTTGGTAGGAGGATCGTTTTGCTAAAACTCTAGTGTTTCTATCTTTATTTACGCCTCTGAGACATGGACTATTAGGGAGGCAGATAGACGGCATATTGTCTTCATCTGTCTTTAGATTTGGCAAATCAAAATTCATTACCACTTTGAAGAACAACAATCATTTGGAAGCATCTCTGAAAATATTTACAGAAAAGATAGTATCGCCCAAACTTCTCGCTATAGCAGAAGAAGCATTGTTTGCTTCATTGTACAAAGAAAACGCAGCACAAGAAAAGTTAAATTCGCTCACAAACATTTTGCAAAAGCAATAAGAAAATCAAAAACGAACCTTGCATTGCTTCCATTGACATCGCATGTGGCCCGGCAACAAACTTTTAGGACGTACCTTCAACTGCAAAGGTGGCTTGGAAACTTTCACGATTCGGAGAAATGGGGACGGGCGAAGAAAAATTTTGAGCTAGAACCAAAAACCATTGCAGAGAAAGATGCACCCAACAAACTTTTAATCTTCATGTCAACTTTGCAGTGCGCTGTAGTGTAAACTGTTGTCCAAAAATAAAAATTATGAAAAACAAAATTGTAGGTTTTTCCCTACAATGTTAACATGGAACAATTTTTTCGTAGAAATTACCCATATCAAGAAAATTGCGAAAAACCGTATGCCACGCGTTCATTCTAAACTTTCTCTAAAACGCCGTTTTACGATAAAAATGAATGGCACATAAAACAGGAAATTGTACGTCCTATAATACGCCGTATTTATTTTTGCTGTTGCCTCAACAGAAGTCGAGTTATTTGAAAAAATAACCTGATTTTAAAACTTCCTTCAAGAGGGTGCCGCACCTTGGTTGCACCTGTTGCGGTTGCGTCGAAAACTCACCAACTCACTCACCAATGATACTCCCACCAAAACCCAGAGGGTTTGGTGTCAGGTGATTATCGACCGATTTCGATATACTGACTGGATTATTATTATTAATTAATACTGATCAGTATCATCTCATACTCGTATCAAGATTTTTCGAAAAAAATATTTCCAAAGTCAGCCCCATACATAATTCCCTAAGAAGCCACCTATTGAGTTATTTAAGGGAAAGGATTCATTTTTAGAGCCGCTACATTTCTGAGACCATATTAATATCCGTTATATCCATTTTAACCTCTTATTAAACTTTACGCTTATGGTACAATAACTAGAGACAATTATACCTGTACCAAAACTATAGGCAGAAACGTTTTGTAAAATTTTGTAAAGGATGATAGGATTTTTTTATGTTAAACATTTCATATGCCTATTTACAGAGACTGCTTACATTTGAGTTACCTTAAAAAACAAGTAATTGTACAATATTTTAAGTCTTATTTTAATGTCCGGGCAAGACGGTTTCTAGCTATTCGTAACTATACAGGGTGTAATTAGTTTCATGTCATTAAAAAAACTGGTGGTAGGAAACGACAAGACAAACAAAGAAACCTTATATAACATGGGGTCTAAAGCTCATAGTTTTGGAGAAAAAAAATAAACAAAAATTTCCAAAATACTTAATAATCTAGTTTGAGAACTGCTGGCATATTAGGGTAGGTTTTATTGCCTCGCGTCTTGTCGCACGAGATACTCTGACATTCCTGCAAATAAGTATGCCGACAAAGCAGTTAAAATCGACCGACAGAGGACATCGTTATGTTTTTTGCTTCTTCGCGGCCAATTATCCTATTAGGCGTGCTATCTCTCCCTTGTAATATTCTCAAGTAATAATTTCAGTTTTGTCCTTATTTGGTAAAGAACGTACGTATGACGCGACGTACCCGTTCCTTGGTTTTGTCTGTTGCTTTTTTTTTGAATTTTGTGCCACTTATGTTAAGATTTATTTTATTGACTTATCGTTCAAGTCGTTAGTACTTGGTTACGTAAGGCACTACTTCTCGTTCGTACTTTTTGTGTTACTTTTTGGATTTTGAACCAAGTTTTTCTTTTTGTTTTCTTTATTGATAACGTTAATTCACAGTTTAGTGTGGTGTTTTAAAACGCAGATTTTTAACATTATGGGAGATTACACTTATCCAGAGCTCGCGGATATGGACTTGGTACATGGAGAAAGTGGTGGAAATGCAGCTGGTGCGGAAGAGCTTTAGAACAATTGCAACGACGTATTTTAATGTGCATAGAAACCATAAAAGACGATCCTAATTTACCAAATGTGTTGAACGGAGTAATTATGTTATTAGTTCGACGTACCGAAATGTGTATACGTGGAGATAGAGGTCATTTCGAACAATTTTTGTAAAAAATTCAAAAGAATTGTTCAGTTATTGGGTGTTACCTATTGGGCATTAAAGGTATGATTATAATTATTAGTATTCGTTGTCTTGTTTTTATCTGTTTATTATTGTTTACATTGATTTTCATAGAGACCAAAGACTTGATTTTTAGTTTTTTCGATACCTGATTGGAAAAAATTATGCACTCAATTCGTCAAAAAAAAATCAGATTTTTTCCTAACTTATAATACACAACTATTTTCTATTATCGTATCTCGGACGTCTAACTGTTCGTTTTCCAATTTCCTAAAACAATTACTAATTTTTTAAGCTTTTAACACAATGTTACAAATGTTAATAAACCACTTTTAAATTTTATAAATTCTTATAAACGACAATAAAAGCTACAATAGCTTTGTTACAAAATAAAAAACACATGTAAACAAATCCTATTTAAACCCCTGCAGCCATGCTATGCTTGCGTTGTGCCGAAAGAAAAGGAATTATTTACATTTTCATAATTAGTGGTATAAAAAGTGCGATAAAAATGATCCCATCAAAGTGCCGCACTTCTACCGACGGGAATACAAGTCGGGTATTACAGTTTTTTATTATTTCTAATATTCGGAACTATAACATCCATTGACCCTGAAAAACAGTGGTTCTCAAATCTTTCCTATCGTAACATTAAAAGTGTAAACCCAGGTCAGTTTTTTTCAAAGTGCCCCTAGAGAAAAAGGTCATATAGGTTTTCTGTTTATCTAGTCGTTCCCTATTATCAGTTTTTTTTAATTACATGAAACTAATTACACCCTGTATATATTAATTAATTTCTTATAGATTTACTATAGATAAGACATACATGAAAAACTTTATGTGAGTGAGTAAGTACTACCACAGACTTACAGGGAGCCGTTTTCATATAAGCAAATTTTGCCCGCGTCATGGAATTTTGATGTCACTTCCGGTCACGATTTGCTATGGTTTCGAATACATGAATAACACTTACGTCAAGATGTAGGCTTTAGGGCATACAATAAGATTATAGTGGGGTGTCAGGTTTAATTTGCCCGCAACCGCAATTAAAGTTTTTCTTTTTTTGTTTTCTTGTCATCGAATACATGGATGATTTTTTTTAATTGAAGGTACAAACCTTCTAGTTATTAAAAAAATAGGGTGCCTCTTCGTATTTGCCTGCATCCCCTCATGGCTGCTTTGCTCACGCCAAAATTCTATGATGCGGGCAAAATTTGTATATATGAAAAGTGGCTCCCTGTAGGTCTGTGGTAGTACTTACTCACTAACATAAATTTTTTCATGTATCTTATTCATAGAAAATCTGTACAGTCGGCTCTCGGCCTAATATATTCAATACAGCACTCAAAATAAGCGAGAAGCAAAAGTTTCCCTTGCTTTATCAAAGTTGTAATATAAATGGAATTATAATCACCAATGTTTCATCGATTAGCACAACCTTTGTTTTATCAGATTTTAATATGAAGGTCTTTAATCTCTCATCGTTTACATAAACATTACATCATTTAAAGGCGTTTTTATATGGAATCATTTTCAATTTCGATTCATTCTGATATAAGAATGATTCAAAATTGATACTATCTAGAGAACATATAGATAAACAAATTAATAGTAATAGTAATATACAGAAAGCGATATGATTACAATCGTGAAATAAGGTTAAACATAAAAAATGTTTGTTTATACAAGAACCGAGTGAAACATCTATGAATAGATTGATACCATCTCACCAATGATGACCTTCGATTTGCTTTGACGTTTTTGGCATTTATTTAAGATTGAACTTTCAGCATGAGACTATAAGATCAAGCAATGGGCCTTTCCCGCATGACTGAATTTTACTACTTCACTATAATCAAGCCATATAATAAACTGCAATATAATTTTATTTTAATTTAGTTTCTTCCAATTTTTTACGTTCTACCAAATATTTACATTACAAAATCAGTTTTATTTCAGGTAATTTGAAACGTAAGTTTTAAGGCGCCATGCGTGACGTCACACTGATTAGACCAATAAAAGTCGTATTCTTAATGAGGATCCTCTATTGCCAGATGTATGTCTTTTTACATGAACATCGTATTTCCGTTATCAATTGTCTACTTTGAATAGCGCATTTTTTCGTTACAACGTATTTTTCGTTTCTCTGACACTAAATAAAAGCAAAAATTGTATCAACTTTTGACTGTATGAGTTTCTAAAATCTATATATCAGATTTATATTCTCTATTTTTGTTCATTTGGTTCACATATGGTATAATGCCAGTTTCATTTGGCAACGCTGTACTGAAATGTTCAAACTTTATTCGATAACCTCACTTTCTATTGTTTACGTTCGATACGAAAATTAATTTTGCTCTCTTCTAATTATAAAATGCCGCTTAAAAAGGTTTGTTTTGTACCAGTGTGTCCAAATAATAGTGAAAATAGTACGAAGTTATTTTTGCGAGTTCCAACAAATTTGGAAATTCGAAAATTATGGTGGAAAGTTGCAAAAGTTCCAGGTATTGTTTATAATGCTCCTGGATTTTTCTGTTGCGAAGATCATTTTAACGTATGTATATATTGTTCTTTCTTTTAGTGGACCTTTTACAAATCTGTCTTCACATTTACTCATATTTTTAAAAGAAATTAATACTATAACACCAAACAAGAAGTAAACACGCTGGGCTGCACTCTCGTGATTTATGACAGATATCTTCTTGGCACTGTCAATGGGCGTCATAAACGCACGTTCTCAACTAAGCGTTACCACTTTGCAATATGAGATTCTATTGGTAGTTCCTCATAAATGTACTTCAGGCACCAATAGAATTGCAGGTTGTGGAAAGCAAGGCAGAGAAGTGAGGTTCTTTTTGAATGCACCTTCATAGCTAATTCTGACGGCCGTTTAATCTCATACTGATTGGTGCAGTTTATGATGACGTCACATTGGCGCCCGAAAGCTATCGTTTCAAACTGCTGTTCATTTACGGAACATTTGTATTTTTTTTGTGGTATTTTATGCGCTCAGAAAAAAAATAAAAATTAATTTTTAGTAATATTTTGATAGGCTCTTTCCAATAACACAATAAAAAAAAATTGAGGGAAAGGCCCATTTCCGACACCAAATAAATATAAACATCTGTCGGCAGAAACCATAAATTTAATACACATGATCTAGCCCGTTAATTTGTTTTCAGGAACACAACTTGTCGCAGGTACATGATAAATGATAGGAAGTAAAAATCCAACAAATTCCTCAGACAATAAAATACGTAGATTCTTATTTGAACTCAAAAAACGAGTTCACAGATAATCAGTGGATTGATTGATTGATCGATTGCATCCATGGAGGTTCGTTCCAATGCGCCGCTTGGTCGGCCGTCGAACACACCAAATCTCGGATGTTTATATACCTCCGGACCGGCTGCATGGCTGCATACGCCGCCCAGTGGGAAATTTAGCACTTTCTTTGGACAAAAGTCCATTTGATGCACAGTTGTTGACCGATTTGAATAATTTTTTTTTAAATACTTGTGAATGATTCTAGTTTACCCTCCGATTGCTACAATTTAAATATCTATACTTCTGATGAACGTATCTGACCCAATATCGGAACATCAGCGCGCTGATGTTATCATATACATAATGTAATTAAAAATAGCTATTATTTGTATTAAAAACGCATGTAAAGTAAGAAAGTAACCGCATTTCTATTTTAGAGCTAAAAAAGCATAAGAAGTTGGAAGTATAACAAGCCCATGGATATGCAACCTCAAAGTTGCTTATCTGCTCCTTAATTGTAAACACAAATACATCTATTATTATATTTTATATAGCTTGAATTTACCGTCATCCTTGAGTAAATATTCTTATTTTTTATATTTGTTTGGCTTCTTAAAATTAATTTTATTCATACATACAATTAATTAAACAACTTAATAAATTATATATCGAAAAGATCCTGAAAACCTGTATGTTCCGATATTGGGTTAGATACGTTCATCAGAAGAATAACTATTTAAATTGTAGCAATGAGCAACATGCATGAATTTTAGAAATGCAATAATTTGTTATTTTTTCGTTATATATGTTATATAAGTTGAGAAAGTAATGAAGAAAAGGTATAAAAAAATGTGTAGCCTAAATAAACGACTTTGAAATTCAAAATTTTATGGCAACATATTCACGTGACTGAAAACACCACGCTATTGGTCTGACGTCATTCGGCATAATGTCTAATGGTCGTCTATCTGCCAAGGGGTTAAATCGTAAATTGTTTTGTGTTTTGTAAATGTGTATAGATATTTTCGTAAAAGAAATCATTCATTTATTTATTTATTTTAATTATTAAGTGGTAAAAATGACGGACATTGGGTTTTTACGGGGCCAGAGTGATAATTTGCCCGTTGTTGATGTGTTTGTGATGACAAACTTTTTTGCTACTAATACTGATTTTATTAGTGCAGAAATTGGAGGTACTAAAGCAACAAGGTATGTGTCGTTCATTATTCTAAACATTAATGCAATTGTGCCCATTTTTATCCTTTTACTGTAGTTGAATATAACAAATTATTTATGTACCTAACCTCAAAATAGGTAAACAAGGCAATGTTTTAATGTTATATTAATTAATATTTTTCATCTTAGAATGCTTTTTATATAATAAATACCTCCCGTCACTTACTAAGTACGTACTTTTAGGTAGGTAGGTACATTAATAGTAAAAATAACTGTTGACATACATAGGTATATATAAATATATACTTAACTGGATAATATGTAGAACGTCGAGAAGTTACATTATTCCCACCGTTCTTATACATTTATACATTTTAATTCAAGGTTCCTATTAACAGAAGTTAGTAAACTTTTGTATTCCTATAAATAGGAAAGTGACCAAATTCACCATGATATGTAAACAAATTATCACAATAATATTAGGGTTAGGTACATATTTTCATAATATTATTATAAAATAATTAGTTTTAATGGGTAAATGATCCTGGCAGCAATATAATCTTGAGGATGACGATAATTCTGCATTTCGGTCGTCTCGTCTCATAGCTCTGCACCATTTCTTCCTAACTTTATCGCATCTAGGCACATTAAAAAATAACTTTTCTGGAGTTTTTATTGTAGTATTTGTACATTTGGGCACAATACAATATTTATTGCTACTTTTCTTTGTATTTTCCATAACACAACATAAATAATGTGTACACATTCGCAATCACAATACGTTTTCCGTCGGTGCGATGTGCCCGATGACGTCACACACAAGTAGCGCGGAAACTTCTCCATTTAAACGCAGTTAAATTGACAGCTGCAGTAAATAATTTTTTTAACCTTTAATTAGAACATAAAACAAAAATAAAATACTGGAAATATAATGTTTTTTAGTGATCTATTCATCTGTGATGTTTAAAAAAATTATGCATTTTGCTCATTGGAGGGTAAACTAGAATCATTCACGAGTATTTAAAAAAATATATTCAAATCGCTCAAGAACTGTGCGTCAAATGGACTTTTGTCCAAAATAACTGCTAAATTTCCCACTGTGCGCCAGGTTGGACATAGGACATGCTTGTTGTCAGCAGCGAGAGCCGCATGACGCATGGGGTGGGAATACGGATGGGAAGTGTTTGTGGGATGCTTCTTTTTAGTTTCCATGCTTCTATTAAGTTGCCATCTCATCATCGGCTGGGGAGTGCAGGTGTTTGCGAGGTGCTTCATTTCAATTTCCATGCTTCTTTTAAGTTTCCATCGTCATCTCCTTATTTTTCTTCTTCTAAGTTTTCTGTTTCTTCTGTTTCTGAATCTGGCAGCTTTTATTTTTTATATTTTTTGTTTCTTGCTTTTTTTTGTTCTTATTTTTTAACCGTTCCACAGGCAAATATCCATTTACGGTGGAATTACTGGGAAGGGTCCTATCTCACGGTAACAATATTTTTTGAGCGTTATGAGAAAAAAGGTCCGAAGGGATAATTTGCTCACCATGTAGGTATGTCGTTTTTTTTTTAATTCGTTTCAATGTACAGTAATTACTGTCAACTGCCGTCCCCCAACGCCGGGCACTTTCCACTTCATTACCTACATTTTTTCTCTATTTAATAAACTGTCGTGTGACTAGGATTAAGAAACCAATAAATAAATATCTTTTCAATTCTAATTTCCAATCTTTCAATTTAAAATAAGGAAATAAACTTCATTAATGAGCTAAACTAAATTAAAATAAAGTAAACAAAAAAACGTATCGGTTTCATTCACATTTGGCTGGCTGTTGCTTATGTTATATCACCCACTTGAAGAAGGGAACGGATCCATCCAGGTATAGATTTTACGGTCAAGCAGTACACTTTCTCGGGTTATTTATATGAACTCTTTTGTGTTGCTTTATTCAACCAACATAATTTAATCAAATATCAACTATATGAAGTAGCCAGACCCATGCTAATTTATATCAATCATCAATGCAGAATTGTTTACGCTTTAATTTAATACAATTTCGACGTTTTGTTGCCGCTTTAGCCAGATTTATCTCGAGATTTTGTAGGAGCCATGACACACGCGTCTGTCACCGAATTCGACACACTTTGAACCTCAATTCACAGATATTCAGTGGAATATACTAACTTCACATCACAGCAAACATTCTCATTTTTATAATTTGGCAAAAATACATAAACCTGAGACTCTTTTAAAAGATCAGTGGTGAGTTTAATTAATTCTCCATAGTAAACTCTAAAATAATAATTATTAGAAACCCTAAATCCATTATCAAGTGCCTCCAAGTCTTATATTAAAAACAGCAAACATTTTTTAGAAAAGCTATCAGAAAATGGTTCTAATTAGGATCATCTAAAGGTGAGTCTTGATGTAGCCTTTTTATAAATATTCCAGTGGGTAAAATAATAATTAAGAACAAATTGCAACATGGTGGAAATTTAGCGAATAGAACTAAGTTAAACATAAAAGCTATAAACATAGGCGTAATTCGAGGGGGGGGGGGCAAGGGTAGGCAACCGCCCACACAATATTTTGAAAAATTATTAAATTGCTTAAGGCAGATCTGGCGAATTCCGACTTATTAAGACTTTATGGGGCATTAAGACTTTATGGGGCCTCTGGATATATTTTGAACTGGGCCTTTTTCTATTTGTCGTAAAATCAGAGACAGGCGAGTTAAACCCCAGATATCCGGGGGAAAGCGAGTCCAATACTCGTAAACGCAGACAGGCAACTTAAACCCCAGATGACCGGGGGATAGCGAGTTCAATACTCGTAAAATCACTAATTATACATTACTTTTACGTGGTACGTCTATGATCATATAGTATACTTTAAATATCTAATGGGTTTAGGGTTTCTTTTCTAGGCAAACGGTTTGCTTAGGGTGTTTTACTTACTTTTATACCAATTTCTAAAACCTGGTTTAAATTTTTAGCGAAATCGTCCCATGGGAACCCATTTTTTAATAACAATTTTGTGAACAAATCATAAATAATGCGATTTTCGATTCCAAAACACTTCTATCGTAGAGTGTAGCAGCGTAATAATCTCGGTAATAATGGTTTTGTTTTTTGTACGATTTGAACCAAACTGATTTTTAAAGATAGTGGTCACCAAGGTCTATTTGAAACCACGAAATCACTTGCCATCTTCAAATATAAGGCCATCTACGATACTAAATTCAAAAACCCCGATTCATAAGTTTAGTTAAATTCTAAAAAAATCTTTTATTTCAAAATTTATTTTTTTTAAGCAATTTACACAAATAAATAATAAATTCAACCAAAGTTGCATTTGCATATAATTATATAGATAATTATCCCTTTACGGGGAATTCCCTATAATCTAATTTTAATTTTTAATATCCTGTTTTGGTAATCCATTGATAGTTATAACACGAGTATTTGCTTACATATTTCAGTTGATTGTGAACTTTAGAAAAAGCCGCACCGAAGAAACATAGATGTCGAAACACGTGTCTGTGGACGTTCTAAAGTTTTGTGTTACTGCTATATCGGTAAGTGCTTTTGTTGTGATTATCTTTAATTTAAATTAAAAATAACATTATGATAACAGTTGTACTGTTCATAATGGGCATACTTTTTCTCTTATAATTGTAATAAGAAGGATATATGTTTTAAATTTATATGTGATATGTATTTTGTAAAAGTTTGAATAATTACTAGTATTTTCTGGTAATATATTTTCATTTGTTTCTATAAATATTATGGTTTACCAAACCTCCATTAGCCCTAATGCTTGCCTCAATTCGCTTTTTGTCACTGTTCATAACTTTTCGAAGGGTTGCAGAATTTAACTAAAGTTCGGATTCGGGGTTTTTGAATAATTTCGAAGTTTTGTTACCAATTTCTTTTATTAAAAAATGCTTGATATGATTTTTTGATTTTTTTCATAAAATTTGGTATAGTAGAGATACACTGTATATGTTATGTCGGAAAGATTTATTGTTTAAAAGTTGTTAACGTTTAAACATTGAAAACATGCGATTTTTAGTCTTTCTAGCCTTTAATAACTTTTGAATGGAAATAAATTTTTAGATTCTGTAAAAATTATGTTCAACTTCAAATTCAAAATGCCGAAAGATTTATAAAAATTACATCAATTTCCAAAGTTATAGCATGTTATGATTACTATACTTAGGTTGCCTGCCGTTAGAGACATGGTCTGTAATCACAAAAGTAGGGCATGGAAAACTCCCAATCTTGTAATCGGTGTAACTTTTATATTGATGTAATTCTAATAATTCCTTTGAAGTTAAAACCTTGCACTTTCAGAATATTTTTTCAGAATCTAAAAATGTCTTTCCGTTCCAAAGTTATTAAAGGTAAAATGGCTAAGAGCGTATTTTTTCACTGTTTACATGTTAACAACTTTTTAAACATAACGTACATGACTTTATTCTTGTTTTGACTCATACTTTACGATAGAAGTAGTTTGAAATCGAAAATATTTTCAATTTGTTTATAAAATTGCGAATGCTCGCGGAGTTACTGCAAAGAATTCAAATTGTACACATCAGCGAGCGCTCACCAACATATCAGCGAACGTGTGCAAACGACAATCATCTGGGGAACGTTCGCACAACAGTTCGGTGAACGTTCGCCAGCCTTCCGATTTTTGCGCGAGCCTTTTTTACCAAATTATTTTTTCACACCACTCCCTTTCCCTCTTTTGAGTTTAATATTACCGGTGAAGTAATAAACTCGCTTTCCCTCGGTCATTTGGGTTTAGGGTTTCCTGTCTATGGTTTAACTTTTTGTAGCGCTCGCTTTCCCTCGGTCATTTGAGTTTCTAGGATTATCGTATAAGAATTATAGGGTTCGTTTTACCCCCATCTATTGGGTTATCTGTGAAAAATCCCTAGCTACCCAATAAAAATTCTGAAATTACGCCACTGAGTATAAAGGAATTACTTAAACTATGTATTAAAACAACATACTCTCAGTTAAATAGTGATTTTTATCAACAGAACTTTGATATTACTATATGAGTTCATAAGTGACCGTAAGATTTCATTTTCTCTTACACACAAAGTTAAAGCAATAGCCTAAGAATATTGTTTACGTATGTCGACAAAGCTTAGTTTAGCCAACAAAGCGACTTTTGAACCGGCCAAGTTAAAATATTCCGGACAATAATATAGAACCCATAGCCATATCAATGTTCTGCTAATAAAAATCATTATGTATTCGGGCCTAAATCTACTCGGGACAGGTCACTTCAACACATTGAAATCAAGATCGATAATGAAGTAATTAATAAGTCGGACGTCTGCAAAATTCTTGGATTATACGTGGACTATAAACTACGCTTTGACTCTCATATTAATCATATTATTAAAAGAGCATTTTCTAATCTAAGACTAATTTATATTAATCGTTAGATCCTCAATACAAAAATCAAAACAATATTATGTGAGGGATTATAGTTCTCGCTCACTTGACATACTGTAACGTCGTGTACGGGTCATGTCTAACTAAACTTAACTGTCAGCAATTACAGAAGGTTCAAAACTACTGTGTCAGACAGACTTATTTGTAACTTACGGAAAAGACACTCGGTGTCACAAAAACTAATAGAATTGAATTGGCTGCCGATGAAAAAAAGGCGGTTTCTTCACCGTGGCACACTCTTCCATAAACTACTAATACTCAAGAAACCCTAAGTGGGTTTCTTTACATCGAAAACTAAAATTTAGATCGAACGTAAATAATATAAATGTTCGTCGTAAAGACTTATTAACCATATCATGTCATCGTACCACCGGATTCAAAAAATCTTTTTCATACATAATTTGCAAAGTCCTCAATATCATACCCTTGGATTTTATAAATAAAAAAAATTATGTTTTCAAGCGTGTGCTAAAAAGAATGCTACTTGAAAATAATCTTGCAATAGACTTCAATATTTAAGCCTGTTCTCGCGAGTTAACTGTGCAATGTGCAAATTAAAAATATTAGTCGAGTCAGTGTGCTTACTAGAGTTGACGTTTATGTCTTTTTTATACATAATATTTCCTTTACAAGCGTTTCAAGTGTCCACTCTCTTAGTATGCTGACTAAAACGTCTTAATTTTGTTATAACTGATGTTGTCATTTGCATTGTAACCATGTATCGTGTATGTTTCTTATTTTTTTCCCGCGTAGTATAAACCCATAGGATATATGGAAGACGGGGCCCCCCTGTATACCCATACAGAGAGATCTCAATATATCCTATTTTAATAGGCATTAGTATTAAGTATATAGTTGTTTGTTGTGATTGTAATTTAATGCTTATTAAATAAAGATTATTATTATTATTATTTAACTAAAAGTATGTTGTTTTAACACAAAGAGTAAGTATTCCTTTATAGCTTCTACGTTTAACTTAGTTATCTTCGTTTTTCCATCATGTTGCAATTTGTATTTAATTATTATTATTATTATTTTACCTACTGGAATATTTATAAAAAGGCTACATCAATACTCAAAATTAGATACACAAGACAAGTTAAAGTTTACTCGACTCAGTTAAGTCACATTTTTATGGAAAATTTAGAGGGTGATAACATTAATAATTTAGCTCATAAACCTATTATATAGCAGAGATATGAAGATGATATTTTTGTAATACGGCCTTACAGGAAAGAATATTTAAGTAATTTTTTAAGTCACATAAACTAAAAATAACTGACAATTATGTTAGCTATAGAAACAGATAATAATAATGAATTACCTCTCTTTTGTGAAAACAAAACTTTGATAACGCGTACGAAACCAGTGATCATAGGAAACAAACACATACTTAAATTTAAATTCATATCACTGTACCTATTAGTGTTAAGAAGGTAATATTAAATGTTTATATGACAAAATTAAAATAATATTTTCAGATAACGTCATTCTAACCAACGACAAGCAATTTATAAAAATAAATAACCAATATCAGAGTTTTGTTGATAGCCCATTCACAAACATTGAAAGTAGAGAGAATACACAACGGTTACAATATCAATTCAGGTCTTTGGCAGTAATTCCATATATACATCGATTTATCGGATGAATTACGAAGAATCGGGAATACGGTTTCTGTATGAACGGTTTTTCAAACGGGCGCCACACTAAAATGGGTAAAAGCCAAACCGCTAAATATTGAAAATTCCAAAAATTGTATCTATAGTGAGTGTGGAAAACATTATGTAGATCAAATTTTCTCAGAAGAAGAGAATTTGAAGAATCTAAAATTTGAGAACACGCGTGGGATGAAAATGATATGATTGAATGAGACAACGAAGATTTTGAAAAAAAAAACAACGAAACTATAAGAAAACATAAGGAATCCGTTATTATTTTGTTAAACGAGGATAAATGTGCATCAAATTAGGTATTCTATAGATTTTTGTACTAGTTGGTTGCCTATCCTCAGACATGAAATAGATTAAAATATAATAAATATAATTTAAAGCCTCATTTGGCTAAGACGTCTTATAATTTTGAGAACGAAATTAGATCATTTCTCCGAAACGTCGACAGCTTTTAGTTTTCAGTATCAATTTTCTTTAACTTTATTTTAATCTACATATTTTTAGGCGTGAGAAATTTTAAAATAATCAAAGCGTACTCAGAAACTAACCTGTATCTGATCCTTTTAGCGCAAAGATTTTTACATGAAATTTTTAAACAATTTTACAGAAGTGGCAAAATACCAAACAAGGAGCAAGAAAGCCTCCATCTTTTCTCAAATTCAAGCAAAATTGTCAATTTTTCTCAGATTAGCTTCCTTTCTGCATGATCATGTTTGCCGAATAAACAACATAGACCAAAAAAATAAAGTCTTTGGCGTAAATAAATTTGTAGCCACAATGTTTTTGCAGAATGGTTTTGGGAGAGGTAATGAGAGATACTTCTCATTTAGTGAGTCAAAAAGTTTCATTTGTATCATCGTTTTTTATCGACAATTAGAGTGGAAAATCAGTTTTCTTAAAATACTGGAAAAACTATCGGTCGTAGATGGAAGTGAGAAATAGGTGATTTGTGCGCAATTAAAGTCCCTACATTATAAGATTTTCGAAAATAAGATCGCTCCAGCAGTAAAGAAGTTAATGCAAAAAAAACTGCATTGTGTATAAACTGAATTTTATAAGGTCTCAACATTAAATAGGACTATCATACTGTCAAACTTATTTTTAAAACGTGTGTGTTTTAACTAAGTTTTCATTGGTTTAATTTGCAAGAAGGCAGCTTAAAAAATAAAAAAGTGATGCCTTTTGTTTATTAGCGAAAATTAAGCCTCATTTTTGAAGGTAATAATTCACAGAAATGCTTTACAAAAATTAGTTGCTATTTTTGCAAGAAGGTTAGTTAGATCCTGAATATTACAAAAATGTTTTGTGAATCAACTTTAGTTGAAAATTGCGAGCTCTCCGGGAGATCCAAGTCCATTTCTTCCCTCGGTGGGATAAACAAATAGGATTGTGCAAAAACTACTGCACCGATAGCGCCCATCGTTTGCACCACTTATAAAGCACTATAAAACACACTTAGTTAAGAAAGTTTTATAAAATGTTAACAACAAATTAAAAAGTTATGTTAATAATTAAAAAATTACGATATTACAGGTTTTTTGCAATAACTTTTTTACAGCTGGAGCGATTTTAATTTGGGGAATCTCATAATGAAGGGATTTTAATTGCACACAGATCACTCATTCTATACATTTCTCTACGGCCGATGGTTTTTCCAGTATTTTAAGAAAACTGATTCTCCGCTCGAATTATTGATAAAAAACGATGATGCTAATGAAATTTTTTGACTCGCAACATGAGAAGCCTCTCCAATTACCTCTCCCAAAGTTATTCCGCAGAAACATTGCGGTTAATGATTTATCTAAACATTCTGTCTGTTTTCTCTTCATTTCCCTCACATAACACATAACCAACCCGCAATTCATCAATTCACAAGTTTTAAACAAAAATAATATACCTACAATTACATTATTGGCCACAGCATCATAATCCATAGAAACCAGACGTAAACAAAAACAACTAACCTCTCTGCGACGTATCGACAGTCGGATTGCGCGGCATTACGAAATTCACACACCGCGATTCATCCTAGTTAGCGCCAGGTTAGTCGCACAGGTACTGAACAGCATCCGAGCACCTGTACCACAGCTCTGAGATGGGTTTCCATGGTTACCGCTGCGGCGCTAGCTGCCAGCGTGTGCAGTTTCGTTCACTCCCACCTGTGGATTCCCCACGCCTTCAAGTGAAAGCATTGGCCGGGGAGACGTAGCTCCTGCGAGGGGACCAATGGAGGCGAGAAGGTGGACTAAGCTCTGCCCAGGGACGTGGCCAAGTTGTAAACACACGTGAAAAAAAGCTAAAAATAATCAAGGCAATTAAAATTGTGTAATATTGGTTTCTGTATTAGATGATGATGCCGTAATGGTTGTGGCTTTTTTCAATGGTAATGGTAATATTTTAGATGCCATAAGTGTACATATGAATAGTAATAAAATACACCGCTTGTAAGCAGACGATATTCTGCAATAATAATAAATGTATGTAGGCACTTGTATGAAAATAAAGAATTCGTCAATGTTAATCGGGTTCAGTTCGAACACCGTAGGTTGGGACCATGTGGTATATTTAAGTTGTATTTGGTCAGAAGTGCTTCATTTAATCCCGAATGTGAAAATGTATTGCCTGGGCAATAATCACGCGAGGAACTAAATGGTGTAGTTCTGTCTTGTAGTATGTACGATACTTTTTTCATTTCCAAGTGATTTAAAAATAAAGAGTCGAAATTTTAAAATATGATCAACTTGACAAATCAGCTTTTTAAAACATCTAAATTAAAATTGTAGTTTCTGATAGTGGCAAATCATCCTTGGTAACTTAGCAATTTATTAATATCGGTAACCATATTGATGGATGAATTTTAAGAGTCTGCCGACAAAGCAAGTGCAGAACTAGTGCCACCAAAATCACGAAAGGTGGATGAAAAGTTCCAAGTAGTTTTGAAATGATGAAATGAGAAGCAAACCGAAAAATACTTTTTTATTCGAACGTGTCAAAAAATGACGTTTCTCGGTTAGAAAACAAAAGCGAAAGGTAGAACTTTTCTATCTACTTCAAGTGACAGACAAAAAGATTTGTGCGTTTTTAGCTACCTACTTTTTAAAATGCTGGCCTTTCTTTTCTACTATAAAATGGTAATGCACATGAAAATATATTTCAATTCAGGCAATTTTAATTGAATAAAATAAGAGATTTCTAAATTTTAATTGAATAAGAAACCTAGGATTATTAAACGTTGTCAATTAATGTCGTCTGGGTACCATAGACCAGTGCCTATAATTTTTTAAAGAAAAAAAATTCTTAGCAGTAAGTGGATGGTGGGAAAATTTAGGATTAGTGATATGTAACTGGGGAAAAATCGATTAGACCGCAACAGATAACCGGAAGTGGGGTGGGGGTTCGAAAAGGTGTGTTCTTAGTGGTGAAACGTGGTTTTTTGAAGTTTCTGGCAAAAGTAGACCTCCTATCGAAAAGAGTTTAATATAAAAGTTATAGATAATTGAGAGATCTACAATTTTTATTTGAATAATTTTTTTACATATCCTCAAAATTGTTGAGAAAAACAGTAAAAACCAATTTTTTGATTATTTATTTTTGTCTTCCACAAAAATAATTCGATTTTGATGAAATTCGGTGAAAATGTACATTTTTATGCCTCAAAAATGCTGTAAGTTTTTTAAAGCGAAGTATTAATTTTTTGATTTTTTGCGAATTTAATTTGAAGAAAAAACCCTAATTTTTTATCAAAAAAGTTCATTAACAAATTTTTGATTTTTGAAAATTTCAGGGCGGTATTTCTTTCGTTGAAACCTCTACTTTATGATGGTGTAAAAAAATCATACTGTTACTGTGGAAAAACATCGTCAAAAATGGAAGAAACCCAATAAACACTTTTTTCAAGATCGATGTTTCCGTAAATGCCACTAATGCTTCATTTTTTATTTAAATGAAGTGTTGAAAGTGGTGCAAAATGGTAATTTCAATGCAATATGCAATAGAGGAACTTTAGTAACCGTTTAAAGTTCGGACTGCTCGGAAAAAAATGTTTTAACAATAATTTTACCTAAGAAATTGCTAAAAATGACTATTTTTAGGCAAGAAATAATTTTTTTTATGGTTTAATGGTACTTTCACAACTAAGTTTATTACGCATTTTACATTAAATCAATTTACAAAGTAGAAATACATATTCAAAATTTACAATAATCTAATTTTTTTGGGAAGCTGCTCTACATTATCAGACTCAACACATTGTCCGGTTTCTTCAGGATTTCCAGTAAGGTCTACGACTTCGTCAAGGCTCTCAAGTTCATCAAGATCTTTATTTTCAATATTATTTTGAACATTTGTTGTTGCTTCGTCATAAATCTCCTCCGAATCGCTGATTTCTTCTAATGGTTGCATTTCAGAGTTAGAACAGTCTCCGGCCCCGAATGGAGCATTTAACTCCATGCTTTCGACAGCCGCATCTTTTACTATCACAACCAGTTTCACGGCTGCAGCAGATAGATTTCAGCAAACTTTCAGGAATTAATTCTGTTTCTGTCAATTTAGGCATTATTCCGGTTAGATGGTGTGTTCATCCCCAATCCCCAAGTTTGTTACCAAGCCAAGTTTGAATTTGAAAATAAACCCTGTAGCAGTGTTGCTCAGCTGCTGCCTCAGTTGGTGGTAGTTTTTCTAAATCAAATGAAATCCTTATCGTAGCGGTTTGATACATTTCAAACCTCAATTCGTTCAGTGACATATCCCTTGTTTTATGTTTATAAATAGACGCTATTAGCTTCAATCTATTTTCGGCTAGTTTGTTTGTCTGCATTTCTCCGCTACAAAATTTCTGTGAGCTTTGTTACATTTTGGTTAGACAGTAATAATTTTACAATAGTTTTTTCCCTGCTCCGGCGAAACTGGAAGTCGCGTCACACCCAGAAAAAGAGTGGAGGAACGCAACAATATTCTTGTTGATTCCTGTTTAAAGTTGTTTGAGATGTAAAATGTATCTCTTGTATTACCTGAACCTGGTTTGTGAAAATAAATATCGGAATTATTTGAATTTAATTGGTTTAACAGAACTAGATCATTATCCTGACCCACAACTAGTACGATTTGTAGGATCTTCAGCTAATTCAGTGGCTGTATTAACATTTAGGGCATCGGCGTCTTCTGCTTGTTTACATAAAATTCATTCTGATTGAAATTTTTCTGACAGTGTTTCTATCAATTTTTTCTTATTTTGTTCATTAGACAAAAATTTCTCTGGAGTAAATGGAATTTGTGTATGACTACGAAACTCAAATGTATGTATTGCTGTTAAAGCGGTTAATGTAGATGCTGTCTTTTTAGTAGTCACATCAGTTTCGGGATATTGATCAAATACAACGTAACTGTGCTGCGTAGTGGTTCTTTACGTAATGCAATAGAAATTTATTCAATAATAATAGATACACATTTGGCAAATACTTATTGACGATTTCATCAATCGTACCATTTTTATGATTTTTATTCATTTAAATAAACGGTGAAGAATTAGAATTAGTGTCGTAGTGTTGTAATGTTCTTCCACAGTAACAATATGTTTTTTTTGCACCATCTTAAAGTACAGGTTTCAAAGAAAAAAAATGCCATTCTAAAATTTTCAAAAATCAAAAATTTGTTAATGAACTTTTTTGATAGAAAATTAGGGTTTTTTTTCAAATTAAATTCACAAAAAATCAAAAAATTAGTATTACGCTTCAAAAAAATTACAGCATTTTTGAGGCATAAAAATGTACATTTTCACCGAATTTCATCAAAATCGAATTACTTTTGTGGAAGATAAAAATAAATAACCAAAAAATTGGTTTTTGCCATTTTTCTCAATATATTTCAGGTCTTGTAAAAAAATGATTCAAATAAAAGTTGTAGACCTCTCAATTATCTACAACTTTTATATTAAACTTTTTTTGATAACAGAACACGATAAGAGAACACGTTTACCCCTAAAAATACAGCTTTTCACGCCCCCTTCCCACTTCCGGTTATCTGTGGCGGTCCAACCGATTTTTCCCCATTTACATACCATTGATCCTAAATTTTCCCACCATCCATATACTGCTAAGAATGTTTCAAATTTTTGGTCTCTGAAAACCGGTTTGGCACTAGTCTACCATTCCATTTTCAGGTTAAGAAAATCCTAACGAAAACGTGCTCGTACATAAAACTTGTCGTTTAGATAAACTTTCAGAAAACTTAACTTACAGGAAATTTATAACAAAATTAAAGGAAAACATTGTATCAAAATTTTGTCTTTTAAAGAAAAACCTAAAACAATATTTTAAAAGTTGGATGGTATTTAACGATATGTAATTATTTAAACTCTCACCTCATGAGTCCATAGGATTTTCTCATCTTAATATCCGCCTTAGAGGTTTAACAAATTTTTAATCACATCCATCTCGATCGACGGCTCAAGCTAAAATGAACCCGCGTGGTGTATAGTTAAATATCATCCTATTATTTCCCGGATCGGTCGTCACGTGGCCTCAACCGAAAAGTAGTTCTCTTTTATTAAGGGAATATTAAATTAAAAAAGGATCTATATTTGTTTTGATAATTCTACATTTTCATGTGTCTAATAGACTTTATTATAAATATAGTTTAATCTACTCAACTTCAATTTAAAGTTAGTTTGTGATCTATTTATTTAATTTGGATATTATAGGGCGTGCGCCATCTATTATTTCGAGGCGTAATCGTAAGCTACTGAAGTACTTCGTCTTCTGTGATGGTACCAGAGTGATATAGTACGAGACCATTAGGAGAATAAAATCTTCGATAATTAACAATTTTTCTAACAAATATTAAAAGTGTAACGGAGGATGCTTTTGGACATTCGGCACGTTACACTATCATATTCTCAGAACGCGCCTAGTAAGCAAATTTTAGCCAAAAATATTCTTCACCAATGCCGTAGTACTTATTTATGTACAACATGCACTTATTTTCAGCTAAATAACATCACCCAATTTACCAAAAACAGCTTATTGTTAATGATAACTTTAGTACCATGCTGTTTTAGTAGATGGAATCACTTCGATACAATTTAAAATTTAAGATGGTTCGTGCAAATGCTACTTCGTTCGTACTATCTTTATCCATAATATAGAACAAACTTTGATATTTTACACTTATTGAATATAATTATAAGACTATATAACCATAATAGTCGCTAGCGCCATCCAGAGGCAGAATTCAGGATTCATCTTGTCGCCTTGCTCACTTTTAAGAACCTCCTTTAAAAATTTTACAGATTTATAATTACCAAATCAAGAAGGTGGGCTGAAAACGTATATAATATCAACGAAAGGAAAGGAAACTTCTTTTTCAAAATTAAATAATAAGCCAAGATTTCAGTATCTTTAAACTCATTTCTTAGATCAATCGTAATGCATTCAACATCTATGCAGAGTATTTTAGTTATTAGTATAGATATTATTCATATCGAAAGTATTTATTTCCGGCAATTGGCTCATTCTTCAGCTTTGTACGTGTTTTACAAGCATGAACGTATGTTTTATTAACATAAAGACCATTAGAATATGATTAATTACAAATATTGTAATATTGCAATTATATATTATAATAGAATTAGATTTAAATGATGATGTTTTATAATCATCAATCAATCTAATATCGATTGATTGATTGATGAATATGAATTGCAGCTAGCATTTAAGTTGATATTAGTGAATAAAGGTTAAGTACAATTAGTTACTGTAAATTATTGAACTAAAATAAGAAACAAATGTACGTTCCATTCCGAATAGTTCCAAAATTAATACAATTATTATTATTATACACCAAACCAGTGCAATTAGACTGCCTTCCATGTAATCACTTAATTTTCCGGTACTAGAGATTATTTACTACGCCTTTCAATTAATCTTGCTGGTAATAATATTATTTGTGAACACTTTTAATACCGTCCGGTTTGTTTAAATAATTAGAAAAAAAATCAAAGTTATTAAAAGCTTTTATTTACCTTCACCTATTTGTTTGTTAGTATGTTTAGGCCAGATCTTGCAATCAAAATTTCGACTAGTTCTAATTGAGCTAGAGCATTGAAATTTTGCACACATGTATAAGTTCGATGACAATACAATATAGTATATCTAATATCGTTCTAAATCCAATATGGCGGACGTCCCAAGATGGCAGATCGCCTTTTTTCACAACCCCTTTGATATGGATATCAAATGGAAAGATTTGACGAGTAGAATACGATCAACTATGTAACGTCATTCTAAATTAAATGTGGCGGACGTCCTATAATGACGGATTACCTTCACAAGCCCGTTGACATGAGTATCAAATGAAATTTAAAAGAACGTATTAACAATTAAAGAATGATGTTTCTAAATTCATACATCTGGAAACCAAACACTTTGAGGGCGGTTATATGACGCTATTGCAGGAATTTTCAAAAAATTGTTTTTACCTTTTTACTTCCCTCGCATACCGAAGGGAAGTATTGTATTCGAGAAAAAAATCACCCTCCGAGATTTTTTCGGATTTTGACGTTTCAGATCAGGTAGATTACGAAAATATAGGTTTTTCAATTCCGTCCGTCTGTCTGTCTGTCTGTCTGTCTGTCTGTTGGTGCATTAACTAAAAAAACTACTTGACGGAGAGCAGTCAAATTTGATAGGTAGTTGAGGCTACTGTCAGCGAAGAAATGGTTAAACTTTCACTGGAAAATACACAGGTAGGACCGTCTAATTTTTTTTTGCTCAAATTTAAAATTTCCACGTTTCATGACACGCTAAATCTGTTCAAAAAAAAAATTAAAAATTTTTTTCACCATTTTTAAAAAAAAATTGTAAAACTAGAATGGATGAAAAAAAATTTTTTTTGTTCAAATTTAGAATTTCCACGTTTCATTGCATTCTAAACCTATTTAAAAAAAAAAAAAAATGAAAAATTTTTTACACTAAAATAGACAGAATTTTTTTTTTAATTTCCACGTTTCATAGCGTTCTAAACCTACTAAAAAAAAAATAGAAGTTTTTTAACCATTTTTTTTTTTAAATTACCACTAAAATAGATGAAATTTGTTTTCCTTTGTTCAAATTTAAAATTTCCAAGTTTCCATGGCATTCTAAACCTATTCAAATTTAAAAAAATTTTGAAATATTTAAAAACATTTTTGAAAAAATTTTTAATCTATCACTACTTACTATAGAATAGATGAACAAATTTCTTTTGCTCAAATTTAAAATTTCCACGTTTCATGATATTCCAAACCCATTTCGGAAAAAAAAGATTGCAACATTTTTTTTACCATTTTGGAAAAAAAAATTACCACCAGAATAGATCGAAAAATTTTTTTTTGCTCAAATTTAAAATTTTCACGTTTCATGACATTCTAAACCTATTTCAGAAAAAAAATTTGAAAATTTTATTAACCAACATTTTTTAAAAAAAATTTACCACTAAAATAGATGAATTTTTTTTTTGCTCAAATTTTTAATTTTCACGTTTCATGACATTCTAAACCTATTTAATAATAATAATAATAATAAAGGTCTTTATTTTCCAATAGAATAACGAACAAAGTATATAAGTAACAATAATATAATAAAATAATTATTATTCCAGGAAAAATGCGAAGAACAGGTGGTCATGCAAGGAGCATGACCTCTGGATTTAATCTTAAGCAGAAAAAAGGGTAAGAA
Source organism: Stenurella melanura (assembly GCA_963583905.1). NCBI lineage: Eukaryota > Metazoa > Arthropoda > Insecta > Coleoptera > Cerambycidae > Stenurella > Stenurella melanura. The sequence goes on from OY757309.1 coordinate 88,037,735, forward strand.
AGGTAATACAAAATTAATAAAAAGAATGTAGCAAGAAATATACACAATATACACAAATATATAATATATAACTTATAGCTGAATATGAATTATATGGGCACATACAGACACACACGAAAAATAATAATAATTAAGCTTACAGTAGTTAAATTATGTTTATATTGTTATCAGATATTACCTTCTTTTTAAACGCTCTTTTAAAGGATGGAACAGATTTGGTTATTATGCTTTAGGGAAAATTATTATATATCTTTGTTATTTGATATGAAAATGACCGTTTGTAAAGTTGAGTACGGTGGACGGGAGGAGTTAATCTGCCTCTGAATCTAACATTAAGGTTATGAACATCTGTCCTAAATGTGAGCTTTTTGTATAAATATTGTGGAGCTTTATTTTTTATTATTTTGTGAAACAAGCAAGCAAAAAAAAATTACCACTACTGTAGAATGGAAGGAAACTCCTTTTTGTTCAAATTTAAAATTTCCACGTTTCATGACAAACCTATTATTTCAGAAGAAAAAAAATTGGAAAAAATTTCAAAAAATAATGAAATTTTTTAACCACCACGATACTTCCACTCCACTACGTGAATGTGGAATTGAAAATGTGACAGATGGCAATAATATTTGGATACGGTACCTATTATACTTTTATTGAAAAACAGACATTTGTAAAGGTATTTGCCCAAGCCTTCCATATTTGGCACCTGTTATTTAATATTGAACTTTTGCTGTAGGATGAGCACTCTGTATATTTTTTTGACCAAAACTTATCAAGATTTCTTTGTAATAATAGTGATAGCTTTATTCCGATTATTATTTTCAATGTCATTTCGTAATTTTTAATTTTTTAGAGTGACCGCCATGCACAAATAAAGAGGAAAGTTCTGTGTAAATACCTTTATCGATTTTTTAAAATATTTTTTACGTAATTTTATTTTTTGAATTTGCACCGCTAATATAGCGAGAACGATAATAGGTACGAAAAAATGCACTCATTGTAAGGCATATTTCTGTCTGCTCTTCTTGCGTTTTTTTGTAAAAAATTTTTGTTCAGAGTAGCTACGTTCTATTTATAATTTTCATTTATAATGGGAATCCAGCACAAACCCCAAAGTCTCTACAGTGTCAAAAAACCCAATGTCGAAACCGCCTTTTGTCAGTTTAACGGAAAATTAATGTCTTGGATAAATTAAGTTCAATTTGATTTAATTTACACCATTCTGAAGTTTAGATAATACTATAATTTACTATTCACTGGAGGTGATCAACGTATATACAATACGTTTCTTCAACGATAGCAGACAGTTCATTGATATATAGTAAAAAGAAAGTAGATCCAAGGATTGAACCTTGGGGAACACCACTTTTTAGTATACCCCCAATCTGAAAGATAAGTGCTATTGTCTTGAGATATTGCTGTTTTTGGCTCCTTACAAATTCACACTATCAAATGTCTTACTTAATCGCATGCGATACCGCAAACCTGGTAACCCTTATCCAATTTCTAGTAAATTATTTGAGTTCAAATGCTCACTTTTTGATCAAACGATAATTCCCAGGCCTGGAATTAATGAAACCCTAAAATTTGTTTTAAACAATTCGTTATAAAATTGCCTTTAAATTTATCGACACCGAATTCCGAAATTTCAAAATTCAATATGTCTAATCCGGACATAATGGACCCCGCACCATTAGCATTGGAAAAATCATTTCAGTGGAATCTTCTTCTTGGGAATAGGTGGTTCAAGGGCCTTCGAACAAAAAATGTCATATGAATAAATTAATTCAATGCCTTCCCTGCAGAATCACAGTGACTAGAAGTCAAAAATCTTTGAATTTTCAAAAATGTCGGAATTAGCCATATTGAAATTATGTCTCGATAGAATTAAAGGCAATTTTATAACTAACAGTTTTTAAAAAAATTTAAAGTTTCATTAATTCCAGGCCTGGGAATTGTCGTTTCATCAGATAATGACCCAACCAGCAAATTTGTTTTATAATTTAAATGTTCTACGATTATTTTGTTTTATTGTTATTTTATTAATGCTTCTAAATGCTGATTGATTATATTAGAGTTCCAGAAAATGCTATTTTGTCTGCAACTGAACTGTTTTGTAAAGTTTTCATTAAAACGTTTCTACAGCAAAATTATAAAATATCTTATAACAGAGTTAAGAAATTATTTTATAAATATTTTCATGACTAAGTTATAAAATATTGCAGCTTATAATACTAAATCGCTTTATAACGATTTTTTAGTATCGTTCAGCAGCATTTTTAGCACGGTTATAAATATACATTCTAATTATTTTAGTTATTTCTTATCATCTTACAAAACGGTTATATAAAAGATCTATTTGTGACAATTTTGCTTTTAAGAATAAATGTTGCTCCAGAGCATATTATATAATTATTACATGGCATTGTATTTACTGTAATATGGAAACAGCAACAAAATCATTACAAAACAAAATTGTTTACTTGAGCATAAAAATGTGGTGGCTAACAATACAATAAAACATATTGGAGAAAATGGATTTCCTGCATTAGCTGTGTATTTATATTTAGTCATAATTAAAGTCTGTCTTTTAATGAAAATTTGTCATAATTATAGTACATAAGTTTATAAGAAAATTATTCTCCCAAAATTTTGGTTACCAACATTGACAAGAGCGAGGAAGATCTCAACAGATCATATAACAGCTAAACTAAAAACATCAGATTTAGGACAATGGAGAAACTTAAAAAATGGTTGTAAAAATATTAGGTACATGTATTAAGAACATAGTGGTTTTGGCAATGAGACACAGTTTATACTGCTGTAAAATTAAACGGCGCATTTCACTCACTGCACTGTTAACGTATCAGGTCATATCCCAAAGTACTGTTGCTTCCACTAGTAAAAGTAACTACGTGTTATGCAATAACATAAAATCTATATTTATAAGATTCCAAAAATTATTAGAAATCATTAATAAATGTGAGACCCGTTAAAAATATATTAAAAATATGGCCATAGTTCACAGTAAAATTTTCTCCGCATCAAAAGTTGGAGCCGTTGTAAGCCAGAACAAGTCTCTTAAATAATTATTATAGGTTATTAGGTACCTAGCATTAAATCACAATGCCGTATAGTTTTATTGTCAAAAAAAACTTTTAGGATACATTTCAGAAATCATTTTATTTTATTAGTGTGTATAGAGCAGCATTAAATAATGACTTATAAAACAGTTGTTTAGTTGTTTTATAGCAGTAATTTAACAAACAGTGAAGTGTGTTTTATAGTACAATTAAATGAAGCTTTAATAAAACTGCTATGTAGTGATGGTACTAAATTTTCATAAGGCTTCTGGAAACATTTATACAGTTATTTTGTCGTGGTTCCAATAGGCGTTACAAAACATCAACAGCTACTGAAACATTTTATAGGATGGTGCCAATTTTGCATTTATAGCTGCTGTGAAAACGTTGTGAAAGTGTCTCTGAGAGTAACGATGTTTTATAAAATTTGTGTTAGAAACATTCCTACAACTTTTACAAAATATGAAATTGCTAGTTGGGGAGCTATTTGCCCCATTGTGGCATCGGCTAAATAGTGGCTTTGTTTTTTAATCAAGAAAGAAGAAGAAATGAAGATGTGTTGATGTTTGTATAATAAATTTGACTTGTTTGCAAAAGTCTGCGAGTTTTTCAAATATCTTAGAAATAGTTGTAATAAGTGCTACATGTTTATAATTATTCAACGTTTTTGTCGCTCCTTTTAGAAATTGATGCTTTGTGCAATTTCTCAGAGAGTCCGGCACAATACCTTGATTATAAGGTCCATTAAATAGATTTAATAATTCATCTGCTAAAATAGTGGTGTATTACTCTATTAAACTAGTTGATATATTGTCATAACCACAAGAGTTTTTATTCGCTAAATAGTTTTTTGTCTCGATTATTTCTATTGCACTTGTTGGATGAAAGAACATTTTTCCCATTTATTCAAATAGGTCTAATTTGTAATAAAACCTAAAATTATTTAATTGCAACTGTTTTGTGGTCACTAATTAAAACCTCTTCCTATCACAGTTAATTTTTTTTCTATCGAATTTGAATCAACTTTTTGATGAATTACTAACTGACTCCCCGCAGTTTTTTAATTATTTTAAAATGTTAATAAACTATATACCAGGTTATTTTTTTTACATTTCTGATAGCAGCTTTCAATACCTTAGAATGGGTATCTTATTGCATATTTCTTACGTCGAATTTAATGTTATACTAGGAAAAAGAATATACCAAAATATTCCCATAAGTGATTTTGAGCAAAATACTGTAACATTTGATCAAAAAACTATAAGCTAAACTATATGATATGAGAAATAATAATAACACCGAAGGTTTTTTAGATGCTGAACACGATGCCGTAGTCCGTTTTGCGCCATCACGTCGGAATATCGAGAAAACGTAACCTAAAAGTGCTACAAATACCTTTTTCGCCTTCGTTCTTGCACAAATTAATTCACTCAATATTTTGGCCTGAATTTTATCGCATATTCGAATTGTCGGACTAAAAATAGGCTACTTTTGTTCAAAATTTTTTTTCTGAAATTGCCATTTTGTTTAGAAAAATCAAGATTTTAGATTTTTTTTTTTACTTAAAAAAGAAGAATGGACAAAAATTGCAAAAAGCAAAAAGAGTTTGAAATCATCCGGGGATATTCTCAAATTTTTTCGGAATGTTCTTTGCAGAAAAGAGCATTGTGGAATTTGCCAGTACATTAAAAAGGACACTTCTTCTTCGAATAAAAAAAATCGCAGATTTATATAATTTTGTATTTTTAGCACTTTTAGGTTAAGTTTTCTCAAAGTCCTGACGTGATAGTGCAAAACAGCATCGTGTTCAGCACGTCGAAACCTTCGGGGTACGGTAATGGAATCTAATTAGTAGAACATTTTTTTCTTTTGTAAACCTCTGTAATGCATTAGTCAAAATGAATTTAATTTTACCTAGGAAATCTTTTCGTAGAGCTTGGGCAATTATTTAATGTACACCTTGTACATTGCATAACGTTTATTTTTATCAATAAATAGTATGTACGTTTGTAGAAATGAAATAAATAAAACATGTAGTCCCGGATCTAAATTCATTACGACGAAGATTTCTAATGAAGTAATCAAATATTTATTACTCTCGTTCCATGCACGACATGTTAATAAAAAAGAATTATTATTTTCTCATCTCGTGAATAAAACTCGGTGAGTTACACTACAACAAGTTAGTTATGCTCGTAGGGGTCCTATTCTCTGGCCATTGTTCAAAATTCCTGTATGTACGTATAAATTTAAATTTACTTTTGTCTATATAAACACCTACAGAGAAATAGGTAAATGATGAAAACGTATTTCCCAATAAATATTTCACCGGCAACAGTTAATGTCATAAACAATCATAAAACTGAAATCCATAAATAGGTGTGAAATTAAAATTAAACTAAAACAAAACAGATACCAATATGTAATTGGTTTCTGTTATACGAGAGTTTCCAAATGAACACCACCTTTGATTTACATTGACCTGAGGCCATCCGCGAGGTAAAGGCAAATTAGACCTACTATACGTTGCGAGGGTATTGGCCCATCACTTTTAAAATTACGTATGAGAACAATACAGAAAGATAAATAAAATATAGAAAAATAAAGACACACACACAAATAATGAAATGAAATATATATTAAACACTAATTACGTAATTACTAAAATCGGCATTAAAGTATTCTGTAACAGAGTAGAAACCTTAATAATAAATTTCTTACAGCGACTTTAAATTCACCTAATCTTTCAAGATTTTTAATATTAGCAGGTAGCTTATTAGAAAGTTTTATACCCTGTCGGGAACTTGAGCTTGTATGAAGTTTTCTGGATTTGACTTTACAAAAACCACTGAATTAAATATATAAAGCGATGGAAATATACTAACAGTAGTATATTTAACTGCTTAAAAAGTTCTCTACAGGAGGTAGTGATAGGTTTAACCACCATCGTGGGAATAATTTTTTTCTCAATTATCGAGACTTCATTAATTCCAGAACAATTTCCCCAGCATATGATACCGTAGTTAATAGATGAGTGTACATGTGCAAAATAATATGACTTTAACAGCCCGTTTTACAATAGATGGTTAACTTCCAGTCAGAGTTAACTTACAGGTTATTATAGAAATTGGGTTTTACAATAGCTGGTTATTTTCAATGTTGTAGTTATCTAGTAGTTAACTTTACTAGCAGATGAGGTGTGGGTAAACTAGAAGTTGGCAGTTTACTGGCAATTTATAACCTATAAAATAACTGTCACAAAATAATTTTTTGAAATTTCGCTTGAAAATGGATATATACGAAGTAAGTTCATATATCAGTGATGGGGAGCCAAGGTAATCCGGTATAGACTTAACTTTTTTGAAGAATACGATGAAAGATATTTTTTAAATAGATCGAAACTAAATACTACTTACTTAATAATAGACCACTAACTCATAAATTGCTTCTGACATTTATATTTGATAGAAGGTGGCGTGACTTTGACTAAAATTCATACATTTTATGTATATTACCCATTTTTCCAGTACCAACATTATAAATTTTATTCCCAACCTCTCGTTTACAAACCATCACTTAACTTTATATTGAAAAACGCAAGTGTCGGTAAAGTTGTAGTTAACCTGCAAGTGAGAGTCAGCTAACATGTAAGTTAACTTGCGATTGTAAAACCGGCTGTAAGATGTCTAAATTATCTTCACTTTTCATTTGTCATAATGAACAAAGCAATGTGTAGCTAATAAAAGATCAAGTTGAATGCTCCATGTTAATGGGTATCAAGATGTAATCCCAAAAACTTGACCGAGTAATCTTATTGAATGCTCATTTTATTAATTTTTACGAGAAGATTGGTTGGTTTCTTTTGCAAGAAAGAACAATAGTTCGGTTTTGAATGATTTAATAACAAACCATTGTTAGAACAAAATGTTATCAATTTATTTACAGCAGCGTTTGCATATATGCCGAGTTCAGCTATACTTGGTGCAGAGACAGCAGTAGATGTGTCATCCGCAAATAAAGACACGAATGAATCATCAAAATGATCAACAATATCGTTTATAAAAATTACAAAAAGCAATGGTCCCAGTACACTCCCCTGGGGGACACCCATATTAACCGTCATCTATGCACCCTTGATTTTTTTTACATTGCTTTGTTTTTATTATTTACAAAGATATTTAGAGAAATATCGAAATGAAATTAAAACAATGTGGTTTAAATCCAATGATGTGTAAGAATTCCCATGCCACAAAGAGTGTAATAGACTTGAATTTGCCAGGTGTTACGCTGGCTGACCGGAGTGATCATTAATGAAGAAATATTGTCTTCATATACAGTAATGGAGGCCAGATGAACACCACTTGTGTATACAAGAATTATATTGTATTTACATGTGGCCAATGGATAGGCCGGTCGAATAAGACAATCCAGTATTGGCGGCGTGTAAATAGACATTTAGAGACAATGGACAACTTCTAATTTAATGCAGAGTGAGGGCTCGATTACCTATGCTTTGAAGTGGCATCCCCTTTAAGTTATTTAACAAATACATCCATACTGGTAGGGGAATGCCCAGATGCTCTAAACATTTCAAAAGTAATCCCAAAAAGCGAAGCAACGATAATCCAGGTAATTATAGGCCAATATACCTATCACGGCTAAAATAGTAGGGTGACTTTTATCGAAACAGATTTCGGAGTGCTTTGAAAATAATAGTTTATTTGTAAATGAACAATTTGATTTCCGACAAAAACGTAATACTGAAATGGCAATTTTGACTCCTGTAGCCAGAATATTCAATAGTTTTAATGAAGCCACTTACATAATCTTAGCAAGGCTTTTGATTGTGTAACACATGATACGCTAATTTAAAAAAAACAAATTATTATGAATTTAGCCTTGTGAGCACTAAAATCATACATCCATATCTATCCAATATACAACAACAGTTCATTGTAATAACATAAATTCCAACTTAAGTTTAATTAAATATGAAGTGCCACATAGGTTAATACTGGGACCCTTATTATTCCTCATCTATATAAACGATATAACTGACTTCCTCCCAGGTAGTGTTTTAGTTTTATATGCAGATGACACAACTGCCTTTGATGAACATGACATCTTAGAACAGCTTCTAAGTTTAATGAACAACACAGAATCGGAAGCCTGCTCATGGTTCTCAACAAATCAGCTTCGCCTTTTCGGCAGTAATACCATGAAATGTATAATTACATCAAGGCATTGTTATTTTGACAACCCACCAACAGTGTGAAGTAACTGTGTGAACTCTTCACCTATTCGTGCTAAAGACATTTATGAGGAAAATGATAATGATATGCTGAAACACTTCGCTCGTTGGCCTTTTGGAATATTTTATCCAATAAACATTATTCTCTCTCTGATAATTATAATAATGATGATGCTACGTAAAAAAAATAATAATAATAATTTTTTTACATATCTGTATATCTGCCAAGTATTTCAGTTCTCGCCCCTAAAAGATTATACATATTTCTGTACTTTAATGAGGTCATTTTTAATTCGCCGTATTTCACATATAACTTCAGACCTCATGATACAAAATGGTGTATAGACGGTATCAGCCATCACATACGAAATTTGCAACAATACATTAGTTAAAGGGCTTCATTTTTTGCGGTTAAGAAGTAAACATTTACGATACTACAGTTTAGATGAATTGACGATTTCCCTTCCATATACCTCAATCTCTTAGTACCATCCACGGGTGAAGGATTTTAGAGAAGAGAGTGAGAACAGTTAATATTTCAAGCGTGAAAGTAAAGGGTGGATAATTCAGTTCGAATTGCAACACCACGCGCGCCCGAGTTATTTGAAGTATATTTGTCTTTGATTAGACATACCTTTAGGCGATCTATTAAATGGTTCATAAAGGGTGTGGCCTTAAATTAATCGTTAGTTAATGTATGTGTACCTGGGGGTAGGATGTTATCGTGTTAAATCTCCAGTATCTAGATTAATATATGCAGATTCCGGAGATGATATACAGCCTGTTTTGGGAGGCCAATATTCAATTTATATTAATGGTGTCAATTTCTTAATATGTTTTTTGTGTGGTCTGCTGTTAATTTTAAGAATGATTTATTTGAATTTAGCATAGACTGAATTTAAAGCAGAAACAGTCCTGTTACATAAATACAGGTTTATTTTAAATATGTTGTTCGAATTACACGTAAAAATATACTGTGTGTGTAAGTGTAGATTTCAATGGTACTGACGTAATGCCAACAAGCCAGTCATTTGCAAAAACATGCCATGACAGTAATAGTAATCGTTTGTAAAACCAAAATACACACCCCATTCGAGTTCTGGCGCGTCACGAACTGTAAGAGATATTTCTTGGATTTAAAATATTTACTTCAATATCGCCTGCTTTCAGGCACACCCAGTAATAGCCGATTTATTTTAGGTAAACTTTGAAACTGACCGAGAGGACCTTGGTTGCCTTGTTTGCCCATTTTAGTCATTGACTGTAATAACTAATTTAGATAAACGGTGTTCCTAATTCGATAGTTCATTATTTCAGCTATTTCCTATTGTTTTGTACACTTGATTTAAAAAAAACTGGTACACTTTCTTTTAGCTATGTAAATCAGTCGTTCTTTGATTGATATTAATAATCTTACAAATGTCACTTTGACGTTAATCAGTGGCGTCTTTATTAAAAATGGTTCGACATCTAACAGATATTCAAAAATTTCAAACTGTTTCTAAAATTGAAGATGGTTGGTCCATAAGAAGACTTGCTGTTGAATACAATGTGAGTAAAACCACGATAATGAGTGTTAAAAAACAATGGGAAACCAACCAAACGATATCCCGTAAAGTTGGTTCCGGTAGGTCCAGAAAGAGCAATAATCAAGAAGATGAAAATCTTATAAATTACCTAATAGAAAACCCTTTTCAGACTGCAGTAAATGCATTTTCAGAGACAAATTTCCCTGCTTCGGTACCTACTGCTTGCAGAAGAATAAAAGTACAAAGCAACTTGAAGAGTTGTTCAGCGGCTAAAAAATACAAAGCTTCAGAGGAAACGAAGCAGGGTAGGATTATTTTTGCACTCAACTATATAATCAATGATGAGAACTTCTGGGGGCAAGTTGTCTTTTCTGACGAAAAGGTTTTTAAATCCTGTAACGATGGACATGTTCGCGTATATAGGCCTCCTTCCACTAGATTCGACGAAAAATATACTTTCGATCCACAAATATCAAGAAGGTTTTCAGTCAATGTCTGGGCTTGGATGAGCCTAAATGGGTTAGATGTGTGTTGGAACAGTGGTGATCTCAATTCCATTAAATCTATTGAAATATTAGACAATATTATGTTACCGTCAGTAATAGAGGTGTTTCCGGAAAATAATTTCATTTTCCAAGCAGACAACTGCTCCATACATACGGCCCATCGGGCAATGGTTTCTTAATAAAAACATAGAGTTGTTACCGTGACCATCTAAAAGTCCGGATTTAAATTCAATTGAAAATGTTTGGGGACTAATGGTGAAACACATAAGAAAATTAAATAACCATCCAAACAATGCCCAGGAATTGGAAGGAATAATTGAAGACGCTTGGGAGAACATGTCGCAAGAAGTTGACCTTGCAAGAAATCTGATTTTGTCCGTGCCTGCAAGACTTCAGGCAGTTTTAGACGCTAATGGAGCAATGACAAAATATTAGTTAATTCTATATTACGTAGTTGAAGTTCATTTATTTTATTTTGTTTATTGCATTTTTATGGTCAGTTTGCATTGTTTACATTTTTTTTAATCTCAAGTGGTATTTTTGTGTTCTTATTTTAAAAATAGAATTATCATTATTCAGTTAGTATTATAATTACAACCATTAGTAGAATTATCCGTAACAAATATTATTTTTTTAAACAATAATATGGCAGGCTTGAACATGTTTTGAAAAAGTTATTTCCTAATTATTTTTTAAAAATTTCATTAGAATAAAATAAAAAAGAAAGGTTTAATAAGTTTAAAAACACTAAGACAACCGGTCTCCTCCAATAAACCCAGGTCCGGGGTAAATCACTTCTTCTCCACCCCCCTCTCGACATGCCTGGCCAGCCCTATTTACAGGCATATGCACACAACTAAACTATTAAGATTTTCGATTACAAGAGTTGTACCAGTTTTTTTTTTAAATCAAGTGTACTGTGTTTATTGCAACGAAGTTCAATGTACACACACGAAAACATTTACATTCTGTTTAGTGATAGATTTCTACTGGTTCCTATTAAATGACAACTTTGAAAAAATTTCTCAATATTCGTCCACATGATATTTATACACGTATTAAGTTTCATTAAAATCAAAGTGGTGCAACATGTCGAAAAAAAATTAAATGTAAATTCGCACGCACTGCACTGCTTCATGTCTAGATAAAAAAATCTGAGGAAACATGATCTACAGTACAAAATTGTTCATTCAGATTTAATCCGTTCATTTTTATAATCTGTAACACATACCAAATTTTGTATATCAGAAGGACCTCTGTCAATTTTACCTACAGATAAAAAAACACGCGAGTCAATTTATAAACATGACAGTTTCTTCTTTTCTACAACTGGACGAAATAACATTCCAAGAACCAATTTTTCGAATTGTTATGAAGCATTCAAGCCCTTAACATACTTATAGCCTAGTATTGTAGACGCTTCAACTGTCAAAAAAAAATTGAGCACTTCATTTGCACCTTCGGTCTTAGATTTGAAAGGGCGTAAGAATAAAAATGTTCTTAGAATATCCTGATAATTAAATAACTACTGGTAACGGTTGTTGAGACACAACTGGAAATTTATTAAATCTATTTGTTCTCGATATTATCGGTTTTATTGTAAAATATCGGTATTGCTTTTATTGTTTTCCTTGGCAGACTTCACACATCTCAATAAGTTTTTTAACTGCATATCTCGCAATATCGTATTTCGTTTGTAACGCACGGATCATTTTATCTCTTCCACTATAACCTACATGAATGTAGTATTAAACTATTTTAATATCAAACAATGGAGAAATGATTATTATCGCAATTGTCTTCTCATTTTTTAATTAGTCTTGCCTTTTTGCTATTTCTCATAGAAAAGTAACAAATGGTACTGTTTTCGGACTTTCTTTCTCGATATTTGCTTTGCCAATGAGACAGAATGAAGTACGTATCATCATGGATAATTTAATCTCAAATTGCGAAATGTACTAAATGTAGCGCAATTTAATTCATTGTGGAATTTTAAAGGTTATATTTAAATATCATATGCAAATTCACTCATCTGTTTTCATTCTGCAGCGGCCGAATATCTTTTCATTTTTACTGGAAGAATACTTTTCCAAATTATATAAAACAAGGGGAAATGCTGCAATATAGTTCTTTCTTTCAACAGATAGTAATAAAATGGTTCTTTCTTCACAATAAATATTAAAAAACACCTGTCTTAGGAATCACTACTTCCACATCCAGATATTTCATCAGTCACTTTAAAGAAAACATCTTGACTGAATTTGCACTCTAGTAGGTGGAAATTATTGGTCATAGAATTTTAATAATATTTGGAGCAGATGTCATAGAAAAGTTTGAGGCGTTGGTTTCTGCCATATACGTTAAAAATTAAGTTTTTAGTTTACCCTACTTATCCCATATTCACAACCTACTACGCCCCACCTCTTCAATGGAATCATCTCAATCAGATGTCATTACAATACACACGTGTACTAACTTTCAAGTAAATATCTCAATTTTATGTTATCAAACCCATTAATAATAGAGCACAGATGGTGGTGTTTGAAAAATATTAGAAAGAAATCTGGGGCCTTGGTTTCTACTCTTACCAGCTTGATTTACATATTTTCCCCTATTTACAACAACCCTCAACCCTTCAACGGAATCATATCAAAATATAATCTAGTTCCAGATGTCGCTATAATACACACGCGTACCAAATTTCAAGTGCATATTTCAATTTTATTTTATCAACTCATTTAATAATGGAGTAGGGGTGGTGGGGGGATTGAAAAATATTACAAAAAAATCTGAGACCTTGCCCCAATTAGCAAGCAGGCAAAATAGATCAACCGCATAGGCAGAATAATTATACGAGGTCAAGAATTACTTAATTTCGTTTTAATCACTTACTATAAAGTAATAATAGCCTGAAATTCGTTGCTTAGGTTGTAAAGCACCTGGTTTTTACTCAGAAGATGTGTTCATGACCCACTGATCTTGTAAGTAACTCTGCCGAGTTAGAAATTACCTACAACCTACCTCAAAAATCCCCTTGAAGTTCATAGACACATTAAGTTATTTTGAAAGTCAAAGTAACAAATTTTACCTATAAACTGTCTTCAGACTCCATAGGTCTATTTAAAGACATTCAGCAAGGTAAGAATTTACCACAAATTGATTTCAAAAATTACCTCTTAGTCATACACATAATAAATCATTTAATAGGTTGCAAATGACTTAATTCTAACCATTCAAAATTCAAAAAAAGGCGAAGTAATATTTTAGAAAACATCTGTCAAAATAATTACCATTCAGTAACCATAGAGTCAAAATTACCATGGGTATTGACTTGTTGGAAATCGACAATAGACAAAGTCGAAATTACCAGTAAAAATATACCAAAAAGCATTTTGGCCTTGTTTAGTCTTCAAAGACGAGCTAAACCACAAACTTCATGAGTTAGGCACTAGGTATCGGTTGTTGTAGAGTGACGCCATGTTATATTGTACAGTAAACATTAAAAAGAAAATATGGAGAATAAAAATAGATTCAAGCCTTACCGATATTATATTATTATAGGGCTATACAGAAAATAGGAGAAAATAATAATGACAAGACACTCAAGAGAAGATGTCAAGTGACAAATACAAAATCTGATTGGATAACTGTGGCATCTGGGACTACTTTTATTAAAAACAATAACCAATTAACTGAAATCAATCAAACAGCAGATTTTTGTGATAACTATAGTATATTTCATGATGATAACTATAATGTATTTCATAACACCGCGACGAATTTAAAATACGCCATTATAAAACAATCACCACTAGGTCACGAAAATTACTAAACTGGGACATTGGACCTAATAGTCAACAGTGTAGAGCAAATTGACCTATTTTATCACTTACTTTAAAGTCTATATTTTTTAAATAGGAAATGTGGACCTCAAAATCCAAAATATTGGTTATATCGCCTTCGGTCTAAGAAAACTTGTTTTATAGGTTTATATTCGAGGACAATTAGACTTTCAAGTTTAACATGTAAAAGACTCCATATAGTCGGGGCAAACTAAATTTGAGCACGGAAAAATAGAAACCAGAACTAGCCCAACGGGAAATGGTTGGGGGGGTTACTAACATGAAAAAAAAAATAAATGCAGTTACTGACCTTGGGGACTAACTTAAGGGGGGGGGGGGGGGGGTAAAGTGAAAAAAATTCAAAGTCAATAGTTTGGATGCGTATTACGAGAAAATTTGACGTCGGAGATAAAAATGTTCAACAGCAAAGTTGTAGGTAATAAAAAGATCTTTCATTTTTGTTAAGGGTACTTTTCATCATAACCTCAAAATTATCGAGAAATTTAAAAATTTTCCAAAAAATTATAAAATTTTCGTTTTTATATTATAACTTTTATAAAAATTAATGAATTGTTATGAAACTTGGTGAAAAGATACCTTTATATATTATAAATAACCAAAAAAATTTTCAAAAGAAAATAATGGAAAATTTTTGATTTTGAATTTTTTCAAAAAAAAAAAGTCCTTTTTTCAGACGAAAATTGTATGGTGGAAAATCATCGTAAATAGATTTTTCAAAGCTCATTTTGTTTGTTTTTTCGTCTACTTTTTGATAAATCAGAGACACAATATAGCTTCTATTTAAGAATATGCTAAAAAATGCAAAAAACGAAAAAAGTCAATTTTGAAAAAAAAAATTTTCAGTAATTGTTGATAATTTTGTTTAAATTTAAAAAAAATTTTAAAATTAATTTCACCAATCGATTCTACGTGAAAAAATATTTAAGAATCTGTATTTTGTTGTTAAAAATTACTCCAATATTTAGGGGTGGTAAAGGGTTGCTTCTGGAGGGTGAATAAAGTAATGATCGTTCTCATGCAATTTTCGGCTAAAATTGACGTTAAACAAAAAATTAGTAATCAATAAAAGTTGTAGATTTTGAAAAATTCTTCAAGTTTTGTAGAGGTCATTTTTACCTTAATATCAAAATTAAAAAGAAAAATGCAAAAAATGTATTTTTTTACATTTTTTACTTTTTTAAACTTTCTTATTATTTCTTTTCTTCTTATTTTTGTGTACTTAGTAGACAAAATGTGTGGTTGAATAAAAGTATTATAGTAATGATATTAGAAAACTTTAAAAATTAGAAAAAATATACGGAAAGATTAACGCGCATGATCAGAACTACAGATAGTACACCTATCTCTCAATCATAGAGGCTCTATGGGTATTTGTTATACACGAGGCTTTTATTTTCCGCCATACCATTGCTACGCAGCTGTCCCAGCACGTGCGTTCTCAGTTAGAAAGTATCATCCATCTGAATAACATCATTTGTAAAACTTTTTCACCTGGAAATTTTAAAAAGGTAAGTCAAATTGAATTATTTTCAAAATTTGCTCCGTTATTGTATATTCTTCTTGTTTATCGGTTTAATTTAAAGGATAACAATAAAGTTTTAAAATTTTATAATTTTAGTTAATGCAACGATACATTACGTACTTAAATACATAGCAATGAAAAAAAATTAAATATTTATATTATTAATATAACAATTTCAGAAGATGTAAGCGATGGTGAAGACGAAGAGCCAAGTCCTCAAAATAATATAAACAATGAGGAAGTCGAAGATGATTTTGAAGAAGAGCTGGAGTGTGAAGATTCGCAGTTTAGCGAAGAATCGGAGGGTGAAGAAGAAGAACTGATTCATGTAAATAAAAGAAAAAGATTAGTGTAGTTTGCAATGTGTATTTTTAAGATTTAATCATTTTTTTATAATAAAAAGTTCTTTTTTTTAAGTTTTGATCATATTTTAACAAAATAAATACATATTTTCCTTATGAACTTCCTATGAGTTTCCTCAAAATCTTGAACATTTTTTCCAAATTAAAGTTACAACTATAATACTTTTATTCAACCACACATTTTGTCTACTAAGTACACAAAAACAAGAAGAAAAGAAATAATAAGAAAGTTTAAAAAAGTGAAAAATGTAAAAAATACATTTGTTGCATTTTTTTTTTAAATTTTGAGGTTATGGTAAAAATGACCTCTACAAAACTTGTGAATGAATGAATGAATGAATTTTTCAAAATCTACAACTTTTATTGATTACTAATTTTTTGTTTAACGTCAATTTTAGCCGAAAATTGCATGAGAACGATCATTACTTTATTCACCCTCCAGAAGCAACCCTTTACCACCCCTAAATATTGGAGTAATTTTTAACAACAAAATACAGTTTCTTAAATATTTTTTCACGTAGAATCGATTGGTGAAATTAATTTTAACATTTTTTTGAAATTTAAACAAAATTATCAACAATTACTGAATTTTTTTTTTTCAGAATTGACTTTTTTCGTTTTTTGCATTTTTTAGCATATTCTTAAATAGAAGCTATATTGTGTCTCTGATTTATCAAAAAGTAGACGAAAAAACAAACAAAATGAGCTTTGAAAAATCTATTTACGATGATTTTCCACCATACAATTTTCGTCTGAAAAAAAGGACTTTTTTTTTTGAAAAAATTCAAAATCAAAAATTTTCCATTATTTTCTTTTGAAAATTTTTTTGGTTATTTATAATATATAAAGGTATCTTTTCACCAAGTTTCATAACAATTCATTAATTTTTATAAAAGTTATAATATAAAAACGAAAATTTTATATTTTTTTGGAAAATTTTTAAATTTCTCGATAATTTTGAGGTTATGATGAAAAGTACCCTTAACAAAAATGAAAGATCTTTTTATTACCTACAACTTTGCTGTTGAACATTTTTATCTCCGACGTCAAATTTTCTCGTAATACGCATCCAAACTATTGACTTTGAATTTTTTTCACTTTACCCCCCCCCCTTAAGTTAGTCCCCAAGGTCAGTAACTGCATTTATTTTTTTTTTCATGTTAGTAACCCCCCCAACCATTTCCCGTTGGGCTAGTTCTGGTTTCTATTTTTCCGTATTCTGATTAAAATTATGTTAGTTTGCCCCGACTAATATTTAACTTAACAAATATTCGTTCGCCATATTGAAAGATAATGGCACACTGTTTTGAAGTTGATATTTAAATTGATTGTTTTGCAAAATATACTTGCACTTACTTCAATAAATCATATTTTGATTTCCAGAAATTAGTTTGACATATTGTTAGACAATTACCACAGTTTTAAAAGATTAAAAAAAATAACATTTTTAATTTTTATTTCATTTGTATTTATTTTAAGAGCGCACACTTTTTAGAAGTACAATAGTTACATTTACAGTAAATTATAATTCGCAATTAATTTTCTTCCAAACACGGTGAGAAATACCATTCCAAATATAATTTGATTAAATCCACTCATGTGTCCCCTACCAATAGTATATTTCTATTATCGATAAACCATGTACAACTTATAACGTAAAACATGGGTGTCATGTTGGTCATTCTGTAGTTATTAACCAACCTGCAATTCTAGTTCCCCTTCTCTTAATTGTTGTTGTGGTATAAGTAAATAGCTATTATTTAAGCAATAAATAAAGAGTAATTACGTTAAAACTACCACAACTTGACTTACTGACAGGGCTATGTCACCTTTAAATGTCTTTGACATCTTGAACAAAATGTCCTAGCTTGCCTATGTTTTACTTCAGATTTACTTAAATTTTTTCCGCCTATTGGTAAACTTGTGGTTACTTTTAGGTAAAAATGCCTATCACAACTTATAACGTAAAACATGGGTGTCATGTTGGTCATTCTGTAGTTATTAACCAACCTGCAATTCTAGTTCCCCTTCTCTTAATTGTTGTTGTGGTATAAGTAAATAGCTATTATTTAAGTAATAAATAAAGAGTAGGTAATTACGTTAAAACTACCACAACTTGACTTACTGACAGGGCTATGTCACCTTTAAATGTCTTTGACATCTTGAACAAAATGTCCTAGCTTGCCTGTTTTACTTCAGATTTACTTAAATTTTTTCCGCCTATTGGTAAACTTGTGGTTACTTTTAGGTAAAAATGTCTATCACCAAATTAGTCAAACCGAAATTCTGACCTATTAGTAGGACGAATTAACGTAAACTTGACAATAAATGTTGGTTGGGATGGCTTCTAGTACATACACCGAATTTCAAGTTTCTGTACTCATACCAGCTTGCTTTACTTATTTTTCCTTATTTAACCCTATTTAACCCCCAACCCTTCAACGGAAGCTTCTCAAAATATAATCTAGCTCCAGATGTCGTTATCATACATATGTGTACCAAATTTCAAATGAATATCTCAACTTTATTTTATCAACCCCTTTAATAATGGAGTAGGGGTGGTGGGGAGGTTGAAAAATATTATATAAAAATATGAGGCCTTGGCTTGTAGTACATACATCAAATTTCAAGTTTATGTACTCTTACCGGCTTGCTTGACATATTTCCCATATTTGCCCCTATTTATCCCCCAACCCTTCACCAGATATCCTCAAAAAATAATCCAGTTCCATTTCATTTTCCATTTAAATATTTATTGCCTATTGTACACATTTCTATCTTAAGCTAAAAAAGGTATTTAAGTATTCGATATATTCCACCAATATATAAAAACATCATTCCATTATTTATCTTTACAATAAATATAAAAACGATGGCAGCCGATGGCAAGACTGGGGACCTTTTTTATGAAGCTCATTAAAATTTAAAAACAGCTATCAAACACGTCTTTACATTCATGTTTGTTATTAGTATTTTTTACCGCAAGGTTAAAATTCATGATTATAGTACAGGAGTAACAGAGCAGAACGAAAATTATTTTTAACGTATGTGGGAAAAATTAATCCAGTTCCAGATCTCATTATAATATATACGTGTACAAAATTTCAAGTCAATATCTTAATCCGTTCCGGAGAAAGCAAGTGGATAAAAAGACAGACAGACCGATAGGCCCACAGACAGAC
This sequence comes from Stenurella melanura, assembly GCA_963583905.1. NCBI lineage: Eukaryota > Metazoa > Arthropoda > Insecta > Coleoptera > Cerambycidae > Stenurella > Stenurella melanura. Next base: position 88,057,033 of record OY757309.1, read on the forward strand.
AGAATCCACTAGGTGGATGTGGAAGTAATAACAAGAAGCATAACTCACAATAGCAGTAACTTATAATAGTTGTCGTAATAAGTTAATACGGTGAATGAAAGTGTTAGTGAAACACTGAATCAATTTCACTATTTCACTATATGGCGGCATTCCCGGTACCAGCTAGGCATTGTCGGAACTGACGAATTTCAACGCTTGCTGCCGACATAGGTCACAGTTTCAATATAGCATGACATATTCTTCACTAAAAAGTTTTTATCTCTTTACAGTCTTCAAAGGAATTATTGTTTATAAATATGTGCATATTTGGTGTGAAACACATTACAAGCGCATTTATCTTAATTAAATTTAAGATTATTGTGTTTTGAATGGCACAAAACACAATAATTTTATTTAGCTTTGATTCAGCATTTAATTTCGCAGAAACAACGTCAATATCAATTGAACAAACAGAGTATGACAGCTGCCTGTCATCTACGTGTGACAATTTAATATGATTGAGAATGTCGGTAATGTAAGTTAAATATAGAAAGTCACAATAAAACTAAGTATAATGTTTTCTAAGAAACGTTGACATTATATATTCGTTATAGGAACAATATAATTTTGCGATTATCACACATTTTAAAAAGTTTTTGATACGTACTTCCAAAGGCGATGGTCAGGAAGGAGCGTCAAGTTAAAGTTAAATTAACCACTAAAAGTACCACATAGTCAACTAGAATTATGCAAAGCGTTAACATATACAACCTGTGATATCGCAGTTAAAAAACAGTGATTAATATTGCAACGATATTCACATGAATGCGTGTATTGTTACTAGATTTCCTTAAATGTCAACAATGATTTACATCTAAATAATATAATTACATTGCAACAACAAATATAATTAATATTTCTTGTAATTTCATTGCATATGGAAACGTAGTTATCATCTTTTATTGGCTGTATGAGATCTCTTGGATAAATGTAAGTTATATTTTTATTTAGATAAATTATACGCCTTACTACGTACTTCTTCGCATAAAGGAATAAGGATAATTTATTCAAAATATAATATTCATGTTAAATCGTGAACATACTAGAAGTATCGTCGAAAGGTCACAACCTGGTAAGTGTAAGGCTGTATAATTGATGTTTTTATTTGAATGCGAATAAATAACTAACCTAACTAACCTACTACTATATGTTGCTGATATATTTAAATTCTAGTTTAGCCCATATTAGGAGTTATACTCGAAATATCCGAATTTTCTATATTTTTGAAATAACTTTATTTATTAATCTCAAATATTGTCAGAAAATTTCCAGTCATTCCATCGAGTTTTACGGAAAAACTTCAAAATAACTTAAACGTGATTAATGGCTGGTTCCTATCTAATTACTTATCTCTCAATATATCTAAATGTAATACTTTTCCTAAAATTCGAAACCATATCGAGTGCATTTACCACATCAAATGTTGCAGAGGCCTGATAAAGTAGAACCTGATGTTAGAGTTATCTTTGATAAACATCTATAATTCAGTAATATTACGGTCCAAATTGCGATATATCCGACAAAATTCATAAAGTTTTGAAAATTGGTGGAAATAATCAGGACAGCATATGTAATAATAAACCGAAAAGTTCCCACCCCTAAATTGTGTGCTTCATCCCCTACGACATAGTATTCACCCCAATTTTCGCTATTTTAAAATTATCCATGAAATGGTGCATTTTACGACAAAAATACCTATGTACAAAAGTGTTCTAAAGGAAATTCTCTAAAAAAAGATTTTTAGACCATTTCTCCTCAAACGAATAGTACGTTGGTAAATCAGGGCCGTAATTAGCGCAAGTCATATAATTCGTTATCCGTTCATTCGAGTCTGGAATTAAAAACGTGCTTTAGTTTTGAACTAGCTTCAGTACCTCTTTCTCTTTTTGATGAGAAAGGCCTAATGAGAAAAACCAATAAGGCAGCTTCATACCAGATTATCAATACTGTTCCAGAACGAAACCATGTCTTCGAAAACAGCGAATATGTGATTGATGGGGGATACTTGCTTCGTCGCGTAATATGGCCAAAAAAGGGACATTTAATGCTGTTTACAACGCTTACGTTAGTTACATAAAAAAAAAATTACGGGAATAGAGTAACTGTCGTGTTCGATGGTTATATGGAAAATGCAAACAGCACGAAGAGCCTAGAACGACAAAGGCGGATACTTCAAAGAAGCTGTCCTCAAATTATGTTTGACGAAAATACTGTCGTTTCTGAAACTCAGCAGAAGTTCCTAAGTAATTTGCTTAACAAAGAACGTTTAATTACAGAGTTAGTGAAAAGGTTTAGAACTGAAGGTATAGATGTGTTCGTTGTTGCGGATGACGCCGATTCATTAATAATACAAACTGTTATAGAAAAATGTAAGAATTGCGATCCATCTGTTGTCGTAGGGCAAGATATTGACCTGCTAGTCCTTCTTATTGCACTTTCTCCCTCTGACAAAGACATTAAATTTTTAAAAGAAAAACAGGGTAATACCTGTAAAAGGATTTACAGTTCTCAAGATTTACAATCTGCAACTTTCTTAAAAAATTTCAAATCCGCCATTTTATTTGTACATGCCATCAGCGGTTGTGACACAACCTCGGCGTTTTTTTCCAAAGGGAAAGTGAATGCAATCAATGTATTTAATAAAAGAAGTGATTTACAACATATTGTACAAATTTTCAACAATGAGGAAGCTACTCATGAAGAAATTGCAAACATGGGAGAGCGATTTATTTTAGCTTTATACAACTGTACCGGCAGAAAAAAGTCTAGATGAATACAGATTTATGTCTTTTAACAGACTAGTTGGTAAAGCCAGCAACACTGTTATGTTGTCAAAACTTCCACCAACTTCTGCTGCCGTTCGGCAACACTGTTATCGAGTTTTTCACCAAATTCAAACATGCAAAAACGTGACGCTCAAAGCTACCGATTGGGGGTGGAAAAAAGTTGGCGGTATATTAATCCCAATAATGACTATAAAAGAACCAGCTCCCGAATCTGTTTTAACGCTTATTTCATGTTCATGTAAATTAGGGTGCGAATACAGGTGTAGTTGCAGAAGAGCAGGCTTGCGTTGCTCTACAATGTGTTATCATTGCCATGGACAATCATGCTTGAATGTTGAATCTGTGGAAGACGACCAAGATTTATAATTAACGTTTGATAATTAGTGGATTAGGCCTACAGGGGATACCACTTTAAAAAAAAACGCGCCAAGTACTTTACCTCTAGGGTGGTGTGGAAATAAGTACAACACGGTCTTTTTATAGAGGTGAGGGGGTGGAAGTTGTACATTTATTAAAATTGTAAATAAATTTTAGTGCCTACTGCTATTTTAAGCGTTTAACCAACCCTTATGTTTGCATCATATTTCCCACGTTATTATTAATTTTAGGAAAAAAGTGGTAAAAACCTTTTTGATAGAGAATTTTCCAAGGAACAATTTTGTATATAGGTATTTTTGTCGAAAATTACACCGCTGCCGAGATAATCTAGAAAAACTCAAAATGGGGGTAGAAAGGACGTCCTGGGGGATGAAGCACACTATTTAGGGATGTGAACTTTTTGGTTTAGTAATCCTTATGATATTCCCAACATACCCACCAATTTTCAAATCTTTATGAATTTTGTCGGAATAAAAACGTAATATTCCTGAACTACTAATAGCCCAGTCGTCAAGGGTTTTAAGGTGTCACTAAATGTTATATGGCTGAAATTTTCAGAATAAGTAGTTTTCTTGGTTTAGAATACGATAAAAAAAGTTTACAGCTGTAAGGTGCCAGAGACCCCTAAAAAAGTCGAATATATTGGCCTAAATTCGGTTTGTGGCCAATAATTAGAGAAATAAAAAAATATGTATCAAAAAACTAATGGCACTACGCGATCGAGGGGGAAGTTTCACATCAAGAACGTATATGAAATTTTCTTGTACGTTCAAAAATGTAGGCTCCAAATTGTTTTGAACGCACGAGAATAGAATATAGCGACAAATAAGTACGGCTCACGAAGCGTGCGCAGTCACGGACACGCTGACTAAATTTGTTGTCACTTTTGAACTAATTAATGAAATTGAGCTCAACAAAGCTCCACTTTTTATCAATTTCTGTCTTTGACAACTGGGCTATAAGTTTTAAGGAGTATATTAATTTCACCATAGTACCAACGTTAATAAACCTAGATTTTGTAATATGAAACTGCTATACTACTCATTTATACGATCAAAAATTGAAATTCTGCTCGCTCATATGGTCCTCTGGGTATGCTATTTACATATACAATGTTGGGAATGTTCAGTGCCATTTTATTAAATACTTATGTTTTGTTGAAGATTGTATCTATCCTATTATTAGGTATTTCCAAAATGTTCTGTTGGAAAGATTTAACATATCAAATTTAGAAAATAGAAGGACTCAGGGCCGGTTTTTCAAAGTCCAGTTAAAAGTGCCAGATAGGTAGCTGCTAGTTACGCTTAGCTGGCAGTTATATTAAGGGCCGGTACTTTCATCTATAGATAGCGACATTTATTCTCTAGAATAAGTCTTATCTAGAAGATAAGCAAAAAATCGGTATTTTCACCTACAAATAGTGATATCCATCAGATAAATATGCTTATTCCTAGGATAAACTATTCGGCGCCCAAACCGACGAATAAGGCTTTATCTACCGGATAAATGAAGCCACGCCTACGCACTTGCGCTCTGATTGGCAGTGCTATTCTATTTTCTAACCTAAGTTTTGAAAAGTTCTTTGTCGTTTTATGTTTAACTATATTTAACAATACTTTAGATAAGGTTTGGCCAGTGGTGACTTATAACTTTATAACTGGGTGATTTTACGAACTTTCACAGGCCAAGGCGGGAAGAATAAAAAAATCTAATAACTGCTATTTATGGATTCCCTCAATTTGTCCAAATATGTATCACATGAAACACAGTTTTATTTTATATATACCATTTAAAAATATGCAGACACAAAATCGTACAATAAAAGCTACTGTAAACACTATACTGACAATGACAAACAACCATGAAGTATAAAAATGAAAAATGACTCAAATGTCATTAACAGGTAAGCAATAGTAGTAGGGGATTATTTCTATCTTTATTTGAAGTACATAGCTTCTGCATACATTTCTCTTGTTTTACCTCATCTTAAGTTGGCAACACTTACTTTGGGAAGTGTCTAAAATCTTATCCATCGAATTGTTAACCGAAGGTGTGATTTGAATGAAAGTACAGATAGAAGATATCCAGTAGATAGCAAATTCTGGTTATCTTATTGGTCATTGAAAAACCGGCCCTCGTCAATAATGTTTCTTTACAAAATCATGTGCCGTGATTGGAACAACTTAATTTTCACATATCTCCCGTCAATTGTCACAAGTTGTCAAAGTTGAAGAGAAAAATGGAGGTTTTTTTTAGATTGGGAATATTTATTTAAACATTTTAATTTCAGAAAATTGTTCCCAGAAAGAAACTCTTATCAATTAATTAGCCAGATTTTTACTGTATATTTATTTCATAACTCTAATTTCATCGTTGCAAGTTCTTTCACTTTGCCTAACTAAAGCATGTACTAAAGAAATAATTGATTCTAGCTAGGCTTACCACAACCAGAATGGTCTAATGAGGTCTCCGTTGCCCTTACCGCGGTAGACCCGTGCGAACCGCATGCCTTCTGGAGATTAAATGAAGATTTTGTTGTGGCATAAGGCATTAAGGCAGGTCTGTTCTACTACATTTGGCGAAAACTACACCAAGCACAACTGACATGCATCTAGCACTATATTGCTTTTTGGAGAATGGACTTTTAAGTGCTCTGAGGTTATTGCCACTAGCAATACTTGTATTCGCGTAAGAGCAACTGTACTTTTGGGTAAGATTAAAATTTTGAAACTTCATGATATGTGTCTAGCAAATTGGTGATGTTAGTAGTAATTATTTTTGGAAAAAGTAGGCTATCCTATTAAATAAATACTAAATGGCATTGTTGTTGTTTTAGATAAATTAATTTCTAATACTTTACATTGAAACAAATACCACAATACTGGAAATAATATTCGGGATTTATTGAAACTATCCATGTTTCTTTCGATAGAAATACTGACTTCTTTAGACTACATTGAAATATTAGTTTTAGGAACTATGAGATGATTTGTTTTAGGTGAAGTATTAAGACTAGTTCAAGTATTGCTGCCTCATGGTTGTTGTAATGTATCACGATCTCTTCCGGCTTTCTTAGAATATGCAACGAAAAGCAAACCCCAGACTATAGCTGCCATAACAGTTTTGCAACAATTGCACAAGTAAATTAAATATAACAATATAACAATGCCTTAAAAATTCTATATCAAAGCTGGGCAAACTACTTTGAACCTCGTATAAGTCGGAATTGTGAAACATTTCGTCTTCCTACTCCTCGAACTAATTTATTAAATTTTTCTGCCCTTATATTTTATGTGCAAAAAGTATAATCTTCTGCAAGATAGGCTTAGTATTCAATAAATTAAGCAGCTTGATTTATAACAGAATTAAATATAGCTTTTGCGTTTGTACTATTCTAGTGTAGTTTTATTCGATTTTAATGTCATATTACTTCACTGTAATGGTTCCCACTCTGTAATTGGTTACCAGTTGAGTGGCCTATCTACATAAATAAATAAATAAATATATAAATAAATAAATGAATAAGGTTTTGGAAGAATTTGTATTTCTTCTATAATATTCTCGAGAAGTACGTTAAGGACAATTTCAGCATTTTGTTTAAACGATTGTATTTTGTTTTAAATAAATTGATTGATTGATTTGCTAGCGTAAAGTGAGCATTGCTGCCGATTTCAGGCATCCAGTCTGAAGCTTCGTTCCAACACGCAGCTTGGTCGTCCACCGAATACGCCCAACGGACAGCGAAACTGCGTGCCGGAACCAAACCTCGTTTTATATGCCGCCGGACCGGCTGCATATGCTGGGTTGGACATGGAACATGCTTGTTATCAGCAGCGAAAGCCACATGAAGCATGGGGTAGAAATATAAGATGGGAAGTGTAGGTGTTTGTGAGATGCTTCTTTTAAGTTTCCATTCTTTTAAGTTTCCATCTGCCATCATTGGATGAGAAGTGTACGCGTTTGCGAGATGCTTCTTTTCAGCTTCCATGCTTCTTTTAGGTTTCCATCTATCATCATCTTCTTATTCTATGTTTTCTGTTTCTGAATCTAGCAGTGTGCACCGCCTCCTGTCTGTTTGGGTCCATAGGTATATGGTTTCATGTTTTCCAAAGATTTGCGTTTTAGCTCGCTGCAATAAGCTTCTATTTACATTAACCGTTCCACAGGTAAATATCCATTTACGGAGGAAGTCGCGGTAAAAAGAACTTTTTTCAACGGGTTACGAGAAAGAGGCCCGAGAGAATATTTTGTACACCCGGTATATTGGTTTGTTTTTGAAGTAATCAGTTTTTTTCGTAATTCTGTACTAATTTTCAGTAATTTGCGTCTTCCATCGGGCATTCTTTCTATTTCATTGTATGTCAAGCAGATCCCGACTCTTCTGACGTGAAAGCCATCCCTGTATTCGTAAATAAGCCCAGTATATGGACCGTGTGACGAGGATTAATAAACCAATAAATAGAACTTAAAAATAAATAAAAACTTATCATTTTCTTATGTTACTACTTCCACTCGTTAGAAATCAGCCCATTGCCCTTCACTGATGATGTATTATATTGCCAGATGTTTACTTTATCTAGTGAAATTTTTGTTTAATATCCCTTTCTCGATATGTAAAAAAATGTATTCTTTCAAATTGACATTTAAGAATAATGTCAATTACATCATAACTTTTCAATAAATCGGGAAATATATTTTATCTAAAGATCGATAGATAAAGTAGGCTTTCTCGCTCTTATCTGACAGCGCAAAGTAGAAGCTTACTGAGGACTTACAAGTCATGTTACTTTACCGTTCGTCTCCACCTTGACATCGCGTCGAACTATAAAATACTTAATAAAAGTTTCGAATTGGAAACCTTCAGCAGTCTTACAATATCCTAATCGATCTAATCGATCAACGAAGGCTCTTAAGGAGTTTTGAATAGCATGCTGTGATATTTCTTGAGGTTTGGCCTTAGTGCTTGGCCACGTCGCGTCGGCGCACCGCACAGCGCAAATCACACCGCACATCGCACCGCATCTGAGAGCCATTCAGGACGTTTATTATGAATAAAGAACTTTTGTTAAAGGTAGGTATTTATTAATCGAACATTGTTTAGCCAAAAATCAGGCGTTTCTACACATTTGCCCAACCATGCATAACAATGTATGGGAAAATCATACTAAATATATTGCAAATATTTGCTTAAAGTTAATAAAACAGGATTACAGACCAATCATCATACGGATTACTTAGCAAAGGTGCCCAGGAGCTTTCGCAATGATCAAATATTGCTAATCGTTTTTTGTTTGGTCCGCCATTTTTATGTTTGTGATTTGATAGCGTTATATCTTGCACCTTGTAATTATTAGTGCTTAGTTTAATGTTTTTTGTATTTATTATATGTATTACTGATAACTTTGATGATTAATAAAATAATTTGAATTCGATGTTGAAATTGGTTGGATCATCTCTATCGCTCTTCAGTGTACATTAGAAAAAGGCAATTTTTTATAAACCATATTTTAATTTGAACCCTATAACTAACTTCTGACTATGACATTGAACATGCAATAAATCTCATAAGGATGTTGATCTTTAAATAAAATACGGTAACACTTAAATCAAAAATACGTGTATCATTATGTGTAGAAAATTAGTAACACGAATAAACAACTTTAATGAGAAATACAAATTCCCAAACCGTAAATCAATATAAACTGGTGTAAGTTTAATTAAAAGTTGATCAACTAGGATAAATCTATAAATCATTTATTTTATTATGGCCTTGCTATCGTGAACTAAATCTAAAGTAATCGTTATAATTGTACGAATTTAATGAAGAAGAATGTGATTTCCGTGTGGTTTTCTACAAGATAAAAATCCAATCCGAATATATCCCACCACATTTCCCACACGGTGAATAATACCCAAATGGACCGGAAGAAAACTCGCGAGGCACTTTTTGAAGAATGTTATTTTCTAAGAAATTAATTGCCTTTTTTATCAGAATTATTAATCATTATTCATTAGATTAGATACAATTAGATTAAATTCATTATTGACCTTTTGTTGCTATGTGCGTATAGATATAAGACAGGTCCGTGCATATTACACCATCTAATACAATCACAATTTGAAATAATACCTAGGTACACTAAAATATTCACTAAAAAACATTTTAGAAATTCAATACTAAGTAATAAAATATAACGTTAATAATAATTATTTAATTACTAATAAAAAACTTGTATGGCGACATTTTAAGTGTAAAATTAATTACTGCTAAAGACTGTTCTATCATTTTTTTTAAATTGCTTTCCGTACGTTTCTCGGACGTACTCATCCATTGAACGAATAGACAACATGTTTATTTGGATACTCTTTCAAAGAACCGTATGTAAAAGTGAATTTCTTTATTTTTTATTGAACAATATTACATTATTACTATTACTAAGTAAGCAAAAGAACAGGAAACAGTTTAAATCAAATGTTTAAACTGGGCGCCCGTTGCTTCTTGACAATAATGGAGGCGTAGCTTAAATTCTTCTAAAATATTTTGACAGTTTCTGATTTGATTAATTTCTTTCCTTATTCTGATTTTTAAATCATAGACGTTATTTGGTTGAAGTAGGCTTTCAATTTAAAGTAATCCCATAAAAAATAGTCAAGCGGGGTCAAATCGGGAGAACGGGCAGACCACTCAATTTCAACGCGTCTACCGATCCACCTATTGGGAAAAACTTGATCGAGATAGGCTCTTACTTCTAATGCAAAATGTGGGTAGCTCTGTCCTGCTGATACCAAATATTTCTATCAATTTCATTAGGTATTTTGTCACCTGCGTATCAGAGAAAACGATACATTTAAATTGAATGTTACGACATGACACAATATTAATTATAAATGTCAGATATAACAGATATTTAGTACATAGGCATAAATAGTTCAGGATACATTTCAAATACAGGGTGTAATCAGTTTCATGTCAAAAAAAAACTGGTACTGGGGACCGACTAGACAAACAAAAAACCTTTATGACTTTTCCCTCTACCCCACTGAAAAAAACTGATCTAGGTCAATATTTTTAATATTATGCTAGACAACTATTGAGAACCACTGCTTTTCTTGGTCAATGGACTTGTACTTCCCAATTATACAACTTTTAAATTGTCATAAAAAAATGCTCGCCGACACACGCGGTGTCAAAGGATCACCGCCTTTGATGGACCGCCTCAACTGAACTGAGGCAAGTATAAAGAGGTAAATAATTCGTTCTCTCTTCGTGTACAATTGCAAGCAAATAATGACCATAGAGGTTTAAACAGAGCATTTATTTACATGTGTGTTTTTTTAATTTGGAACAAAATATTGGATTGTTTATAATTTAGAAAATTTAAATGTGGTTTATTAACATTTGTAACATAAATGAGTGTCCTGGGTTAAAAGCTTACTACCTACCTAAATGATTCAAAATGTCTGCATCTGCATCAATACACAGTTCGGTACGTCGAATTAAGGACATACGCACTTCGTTCAACACTAAACACTAAACTATCAACTAATGTTGTCAATAAAGAAAAATAAAATAAAAACTTGGTACAAAAGCCAAAAAAGAATACAAAAAGAACGAACAAGTAAGTTGTGTCTGTACGTAATCAAGAATTTGACAACTTGAACGGTAAGTCAATAAAATAAATCTTAACTATAAATACATAATGACGTGAAATTCAAAAATAACAAAAACAACGAACGGACGTGTGTACATAACGAAACACCCACAGTAACTAAAATATTGCACAAGGGAGTGTCAGAGTATAAGGCAGACACGCGCGACGATCTAAACCTACCTCAATACTCCAGCAGTTCTCAAAAAATTTTATTGACAATTTGCGAAATTTTTGTTTATTTTTTTTTTCTCCAAAACTATGAGCTTTAGACCCCATGTTATAATAAGGTTTTTTTGTTTCTCTTGTCGTTCCCCACCACCAGTTTTTTTTTAATGACATGAAACTAATTACACCCTGTATATTTTCAAATTTAATTTTCTTGATGAAGAATTAGTCGCGTCATTTTAGCATGAGAAATCTGAAAACCTCTAAAAAAAGGTACAGGGTTAATTTACTTCATTCTTATTGCCAAGAGTTCAGAAAGGCATTTAGAAAAAACAGTACCTTTTATTTTTTGGCCGAAATGTATCGTTCCATTTTTTTTTTACAATAATTGATCAATATTAATGGCCAATTTAATTAAATTAATTGAAGAATTTGTTATTACACTCAGTATGCTATAGAATTAGACGAAAGTGGTTCCTCGGGGATTTTTGGGATCGCTGATCACGAATCTGAAGTCCAATTTGGAAAATTCAAAATGGCGGACCGGAAATCGGGCCATTCTCCATAAGAAACGAGAATGGGTATCTTGGCTTTAAAAATCTGTGCTCGGGGGTTTTCAAGGTCGCTGATTACGAATCCGAGGTTTAATTTGGAAAATTCAAAATGGTGGACCGAAAGTAGAGACAATTTATCAGGAAAAATTCGTATGTTTTCGTGTTTGGGGTGAAAATGAGTACTCGTGGGTTTTTGACGCCGCTGATCACGAACCGGAGGTCCAATTTACGAAATTCAAAATAGCGGACCGGAAGTAGCGACAATTTATCAGGGAAAGCTCGTAATTTTTTCGTTTTTCACTGATCACGAATCGGAGGTCCAATTTACGAAACTCAAAATAGCGGACCGGAAGAACAGTCAGTCTCTTCGAAAAACATCGTATTTTTTACTTTATTGTGCTGAACGTATGAAAAATACGAGTATTTCCTGAAAAATATATTACTTTCAGTCCGCAGTGGCGTAACGGACGGACCCGCAGGGCCCGCGGTGCGGGGGGGCCCCAGCTCTTGGGGGCCCCGAGTCTAGAAAATTATGATGCAAAAATATCATTGAAATTAAAAATTACATTCATCTTAAACATCAATATTCAATAGTCAATATTATTTATAAATATTTTAATGTAATACCTAATGGTTGATAAAAAAGTTATTTCGTATATAATTAATTTTAGTAGAGGCCTCGGATTTGTCAAATAAATGGGGTATAGAACAAGAATTTCAAAAAAAGAGAAAAAACGCGTGTTAAAAAGTTTTTTGATGAATTAGTAGAAGATGAACGACTTACAGATTCCGAAACATCTTTTAAAGTAGAGGTATTTTATGCTAACCTTGATATTGTCATTCAACTGATTGTTGACCGATTTTCTGGGATGAGCGAAGTGGTAAAGAGATTTTCCTGCTTGAATCCCAAAACATTATCAAAGTTGAATGACGGTCAACTTTATTTGGAAGCTAACAATCTTGCTGAAAATTATTCTGAAGATTTATCGGCAGATTTTCCCCGCGAACTTCTGTTACTAAGAAATGTTTTGAGCACACAAATAGAAATTGCTGATTCTTCAGTCTTTTGTTTTGCTATATTCCCTATAAAAAGTCGTAAAACTTTACTGTTAAGTGTTCCAAATGTTTTCATTGCCATAAAATTATTCTTAACACTACCAGTTACTGTTGCTACAGCTGAAAGCTGATTTTCAAAATTAAAGCTTATTAAGACGTTTGTATGAAATTCAATGGCACAAGAAAGACTGTCAGCATTATGTGTATTAAGTATTGAGAAAGAGAGAGCAAGGAAGTTAGATACTGATCAATCATCGAAGACTTTGCTAAAGAGAATGTACGCCGCTGCCGAAAAACTTTATAATTTAAGTGAGTTTTTTATTTTGTGGGGGCCCCGACCATAAATTTTGCGGGGGGACCCCGAGATTTTCAGCTACGCCACTGCCAGTCCGCCATTTTGAATTATCCCTAATTAAACATCAGATTCGTTATCAGCGATAACAAAAACACCCGAGTTCCCACTTTCAGCCCAAGAAAGAAAAGAATACGAGCTTTCCGGAGAATGGACTGTATTTCCGGTCCGCCATTTTCAATTCTTAAATTGGACCTCTGATTCGTGATTAGCGACCTCAGAAACCCCCAAGTACTATTTTCAGCCCAAAAACGAAAAAGACACGAGTTTTTCCTGAGAAATTCACTCTACTCCCGATCCACCATGTTGAATTTGCCAAATTAGACCTCGGATTCGTAGTCAGCGACCTCGAAAAGCCCTCGAGTACAGATTTTCAAGGCCAAGATGCCCATTCCCATTTTTTCTGAAAAATGGCCAGATTTCCGATCCGCCGTTTTGAATTTCCCAAATTAGATACATTCATTTTAGGATTTTAGTTTGCTAACATAATTAGAATTCAGGTTATTGAAAGAATGCAAAGATTTCATTAATAATTTTCACATACTTTTTCTTTTAGTTATAGATAGTTATTTTTTTCTGTTGTTTGCAAAATCCTATAAAGAATATGTTTTATTACAATAAGCAAACAAATGTAATAACTCATTTTTAAAATTTAGATAATATGTTTAATAGAAATCGAACAATATAAATATTGAAATATGATATATCGGAATATGGAAGTCTCATTTTTTTCTAAATATCACAATAAAATATGTTATTGCTAATATATTCCGCCAAGGAGCGCCGTCTCCGAATCATAATGTTTTATATACCAAATATGGGCAATCACAAATCTTATTTGATTTTACTACCAAATTAATTAGCTGAGAACGAAGAAACAGAAAAATATGCAAATGTTCGGCATCGTCTGTTTGTAACATCACTTTTTGATCCTGCGGCTATCACATATGTTGTTATGAATTGCCCAATTAAAGAGACGCATCTTTTCTATTAGTGTCACGATAGTCTAAAACATTTTCACGTTGTTCTATTACGTCCAGCAATTTGAAATACCTTGGAGTGCATACAAGGTGGTCTGTTTACTTATGAATTAAAGATTATAATGCAGACAAATTATTCGATTAAGAGGACACACATTTTTAAAATAAGAGATAAATTTGTACATTAATAACGTAGGTGTTAAGAGGTATCCTTTTGACCTCTGAGAACTTTACAATATTGTTTCAATTATTTATTTAAGCTAGTAGTATCATTGTGATTCGTATTGATAATATATTTTCAATATTGAATGTTCTTCTTCGAATACCTTAGGCAGGTTTCTAATTAGTCGACTTTATTGATCAGTCTATATTTTGCATCTCTAAAGATACAGTTCAAAGCTAAACGTGTTCATATGGTTTAAATCGTTGAACATTTATTGCACGGAGCGTCATTTTTCAAAAAGCTATATATATTTATATAATATTCTGAGCCACCGTACTGTGGATCATTAATGGTACAAGTTTACCATATAACATACCATATACAATCTACGGTTCCCTTATTAGATTGTACATATTTTCCTAGCATCAAACGTTACACTACCGATTGCTTAAACATTTCCAACGTTAAAATTAATAGCGCCCTAAAAGCAAAAATTTACAGATATCGCAATCCTTGCAATCATCGGGACATTGGAAATGATAACACCACACATAAAACATAAAGTTTTTTAAGTTTTTTAACTTTTTCCGCACTCGGCTTCGCCGGAAATAGCACGATCCACTACACCACTGTATTTCCACCTTAAATGAAAACTGGTAACTTAACCCCCTGTGATATATGCAACCCATGTTACATTTGCGTATATCAGCCGTTGCATATACGCAGTCTCACTCGACCGCGACACTGCTGTATTTCCACCTTAGATGAAAACTGGTAACTTGACCCCCTGTGATATATGCAACCCATATTACATTTGCGTATATCAGCCATTGCATATGATAGTCTCAGTCGACCGCGACACATTACTTTGAAATAAAGAGGTATTATTATTGTCACTCAATTTGTACAACAGACAACCTATATCAGTTAGTTGCGCTTCGAACACATTATTTATTTGCAAGCAGGCACCTATTTGTAGCAAGCTGTACACTTTTGTGTTCTATCGTCAGCATCACTGTACAACTCTTAGGTAATCTTCCGACACGGTAGGTAATGTAATTGGCAAGCGCAGCAGCCTAATCGATAGTAGCGCGGCCTTTTCGGCAGCCGTGTACAAATTTTTGCTTGAATAATATAAAGTTATACATTTTCAGTCTGTGTCGTCAGACGCGGATGTTATGTAATATATTTAAGTAAAGGCAGGTCAAATTTTAATTCGCTACTTATTGATTCATCAGTAAACATTAAATTCAGTCGCAAAATAAATCGTCTGCCAAGGATATCTTCGAACAAAAATAATTTAGTGTCATTGTAAGTGTTGGCCACTTTATTAGAATTTTCTAGCTCGAGCAGTGTATATGTAGATGAGCGTACAAATATCGGATGCGTAGTGGATTCATACAAAATAAAATCGATTACAACAAATTTCAAGAGTAAGTGAGCCTACTGGTCTTCTCTCTACTGTGCCGCGACACCTCTGTCTTTTGACCTTGAACAAAACTGGTAACTCTACCCCATATACGAAAACATAAACATTTCCAATGTTATAATTTTACAGTTTCTTTCATACTTCTAGTACTAATTATTTCATCTTCTTGTATCGCTTAGTTAAAGCCAAAATCAATCAGATGTAATTACAATACATACTTGTACCAAATTTCAAGTGAATATCTCAATTTTATTTTATCAACCCCCTTATTAATGGAGGGGAGGTGGTGAGGGGTTGAAAATATTATAAAGAATTCTGAGGTTTTAGCTTCTAGTATATAAGCAGTATAGCTATGAGACTTCTGACTCACAAACTCCATGTAAATCTCCATAAGAGCAAAATCTGCACATTATTGTCAGAATTGGTCATTTTTGAGGAAGAAGACGTTTATACTCCACCTGTTTAAAAACCGTGTAGGCCCTGTTTAAAAGCTGTACAGACCCTGTTTAGAATAGTACAGACCTATTTAAAAACAGGAACACGTTAGGTTGGGTAAGATGGTCCCGCCGCGGCCATCCTACCTAACCTAACGTGTTCCTGTTTTTAAATAGGTCTGTACGATTTTAAACCCAGGGTCTGTGCGGTTTTTAAACAGGATCTGTACGGTTTTTTAACAGGTGGAGCATAAAAGTAATCTTGATCAAAAATTACCAATTCAGACAAAAATGGGAATATATGGTCTTATGGATATTTACATGGAGTTTGTCAGCCGGATATCTCATAGCTATACTACTTATATACATCAAATCTCAAGGTTCTGTACTCTTACCAGCATGCTTTACTTATTTTCTTCTATTTACGCCTACTTACCCCCACCCATTCAACAGAATCATCTCAAAATATGGTCTAGTTCCAAATTTCTTTATAATGCATACGTGTACCAAAGTGAATATCGCAATTTCATTACACCTGCTTCTATAAATATGAAGTGGGGGTGGTGGAGAGGTTGAAAAATTTTATAAAAAAATCTGAGACCTTGGCTTCTAGTAGATACTCCCAATCCTATGTTTATGTACTCTTACTAGCTTGCTTTACATCTTTCCCCTTATTTACCCCTAATTAACCTCCAACCCTTCAACAGAATCATCACAAAATATAATCTAGTTTCAAATGCAGTTATAGAATATACATATACCAAATTTCAAGTAAGTAAGTATCTCAATTTTATTTTATCAACCTCTTTAATCATGGAGTGGGGGTGGTTGGTGGATGTGCAAAATATTATAAAAGATCTGAGGCCTTGGCTTCTAGTATATACACCAAGTTACTGCACTTTTACCAGCTTGCTTTACTTATTTTCCCTTATTTACCCCTATTTAATCCCCAACCCTTCATCGGAATTGGTGCAAAATATAATCAATTTCCAGATCTCGTCAAGGTACATATACAGTGTGTCTCATTTAAAATGAAGACACCCGGATACTTTCGTAGTTTTTGATAATCCAGATTTGAGCTTTGGTACAATTGTAGTCCTATATAAGACGTACATTTCGAGAATACCAACTTAAATTTAAGTAACAAACTGAGGCAACGGCAGCCGCCCAAATGGGGCCCATTCTTGATATTTTGCTTCGCGTTGAAGATATCGAAGAAACTTATTAAGAAACGTTGTTCAGAATCTAATTTTGAGCCCCAATACCAAATTTCGTAATGTAATTCGCATTTTTAGTTTTTTTTTCGATAATTTTCCCGTCCACACATGGTTACAATTTTGATTTTCAATTTAATAGGATGCCATGGAAACAAACTATGATTAAAATAAATGTCAATCTGACAAAACTTTTAGTTATAGTGTAAAGTTCTAGTATACAATTGTAAAATGCGTCTTCATTTAAGGGAAAAAATCGAAATAAGATTATTTGGTGATGGGGTTCGTACTAACAGAGAAGTAGCCATCGAATTTAACCGAAGACATCCTATACGAGTCGATATCACTCATGGAACTGCAGCCATCATAAATGCTCGTTTCAGTGAAACTAGCAGTGTTATTAAAAGGCCTCAGAATGATTAACCCCGTCGACTACATCCGCATCCTGAAGATAACGTAATCTTGGCCGCAAATCAAGCGAATCTAAGAGCGAGTCTACGAAATTTAGCGTCTCAACTGAATATCGACAAGGAAAAAATTAGAAGATGTTTCATACGTCATAAAATGAAGCCTTAGAAACCAAAATTTTTACACACTTTGAAAGAAGTTGATGAAAATAGAAGGTTAGATTATTACTATTCGGCCCAGGGAAATTTTTTAGACGACCGGAAATTTCTAAATAAAATTTTGTTTACTAATGAGGCTATATTTACCACTAATGGGGTGGTAAGTTCTCAAAACTGTAGATACTGGGCCACAGAAAATTCTCATTGGGTTATTAATTGTAAAAACCAATATTCAGAGAAAGTAAACGTATGGGGTGGAATTTTAGGAAACCGAATAATAGGTCCGTTTTTCTTTAATAACTCGTTAAATAGTGAGCGTTTAGTTAACTTCTTCGATACGAAATTATGGGATGCAATTGAAAATCTTCCTCTTAATGTGCGATAGGAGATGTTTTTTCGGCTAGATGGTGCATCAATACATTATTCCATAAATGTTCGTCAGTGGTTGAACGAACATTTTCCAAGGCGCTGGATATAGTACAGTGACATTAAGATTTTAATTCGGACAAATTTACATAAAGCTCTTCTCGACGGCAATGTATTCCAGGGAACCGTATTGTTACCATACTAAAAATCCCCGAACATAGAGGTGCCGGAACACTCATAAAATTCAGTCGCCATCTTGGATTACATAGTTTTTAGAGATTTTCTCGTAAACGGTCAGTTTTTTCAAAATTGTACAAGATAGAAAATTTACTTATAATTAAAATATATATAAAATGACCCATAATTTACTATACTTTTTTTAATAGTAAACGAAACAACACAATTAAATTGAATACAGATTAAAAAAATAATTTCCTTTCGGACGAGGTCTTTTTTCTTCTACATTAACGGAGCCTTCTGGTGCTAACATATTATACTTGGAATTTTGGACAGCTGAACTTTCTAATTTTATTAATTCTTTGTAAGATGCACAAAACCCCAATACAGAAAGAAGATCCAAAATAAGTTTTGAAGCATATTTTCGATGGATATGCACTGTGAGTCCCGTAAGAAACGCTGATACGTATGAACGTGGTCGTACAGTAGCTATAATAGCGTTTTCCAAAGACCTAATTTTCTTAGTGTTCTTTTCTGATGGTTTATTTATTAAAGTGGACATCAATGTGTGTAAGCTTTAAGGAATTTTGATCCACCCAATTTTATGCTTTCAGCGGAAGGATAGTAGTCAGTATCTAAATAAACAGAACGAATATCTTCTTCTATAAAAGAAGCCGCATCTTTTATTATACGAAGCTTTTCGTCCATTTTGTCACTTCTCTTATCTTTGTACCATTGGTCATGTAACAATTTTT
This sequence comes from Stenurella melanura, assembly GCA_963583905.1. NCBI lineage: Eukaryota > Metazoa > Arthropoda > Insecta > Coleoptera > Cerambycidae > Stenurella > Stenurella melanura. The sequence goes on from OY757309.1 coordinate 88,076,099, forward strand.
CAGCTGTTCCTCTAAAACATATAACTCCGTGATGTTCTATAATTTCATTTTTATAACGTTCAAATAGCTTCAGTTTTAAATATTTATAGGACCAATTTTCTTAATTATTTGGTACAAATTCTTTCATCTTATCCTGTAACTCCTTTATCGAAAATTGTGAGACATCATCTTGATGTTCATCTATGTATGAACACAATTGATTAAATGCCTCCACTAGATATTTGTTAACGGGTCTCCCAGCTTTTTCCTTTACTTTAATTTTTTGGAAGCTACCATAACACGCCGTATGGTACGTACCTTCCGCTGCAACCAAATCAATACAAGAATTTATTCGTTTTAAAACAGCTTCACCCCAGTCATCATTTCGTTTCTCACAAAATTTTTCAATTGTACTTTTATGTCTATGGTAGAGATTAAAGAAGCAGGTCGCTTTTTTCTCATGCTGTCAATTTTTTTATCAATTTCACAAAGATCTCCACAAATAATACAATTTTGTTTAAAACAAAAATCATATTTCATAGTCGATCGTAGTCGGGATGAGCTAGGTTGATTTAAATCTGCATCCACATTTTTCGTATCCGATTTTAGGCTAGTGGCATGAGTATAATTTTTTCTACATGTTTTATGTACAGAAATTTGTTCAACACCCTCAAAATGTTTCCACTTATCGTCATTTCTCGTTTTGCTTGCATTAATTAGTGTCACAAGTTCTTTCAATTTAACACATACACTCTCGTCTTTTAAAAGCATAACATTGCATAAAATATACGTATTAGCTTCCATATTGTCTTAAAAATATTCACCGGGACCAACAAATAACAAATTTTATAAACGATCACTCTGTCAAATAAAATCCAATGCACTTATTGTAACTCAAGTATAATACTAATAAATACTCATTATTTAGCAAACAACTACGGGCCACAAAAACAAGCAGCAGTAAGTAGTAATCTGTTATAAAGATCGGCCACAGTACCCAGTGCGCGAATCTACATAAATCTTGCGCCTCTCAATAAACGATTGCGTTTTTTTTAAGGTTCCGGCACTTCTACATAAGGGGACTTTTAGTATAATATTAAGTACATATATACCTATACCTATTTCCGGTGAAAACAGCTTTATGTAAATTTGTCCGAATTTTCAGCGGTTTTCAAGCTAATTTCTCTGCACTAATAGGAAGAAGTAGTCCTTTTGAACTCTGGCCTCCTAGGTCACCCGATATTACACCATAAGATTTTTATTTCTGGGGAACAGTGAAGTATGCAGTTTACAAAACAAGGCCCAGAAATAGATAAGAACTTTGTGCTAAAATAAGCGAGCCTGAAATCAGCGTTCCAGAGCTGAGAAAAATAGCCAAGCATAGTCGTAAAAGAATTTAGAAATGTATTCAAATTGAAGGAGGATTAGTTGAGAAAGGCCACATCCGATAATTAATTAAAATTTTCAGTTAAATAAATGTAATGAGTAATTATTTTAAAAACTACTTTAAATTTTTGTTTTTTACTTACTTCAGTTGCCAACAGTTAATTGTTCGTTTTGTTTCCTCCTAAAATGTATTTTTTGTCAAATCGACACTTGTGTAATAAATTTTTTTGCAATTCCATGGCATCCTATTAAATTGACAACCAAAATTGTACCCGTGTATGGACTTTGCGGGAAAATATTGAATAAACTGAAAATGCGAATTTCATAATGAAATGGTATTGGGGCTCAAAATTAGATTCTGAACAACTTTTTCTAATAAGTTTTTTCGATATCTTCAACGCGAAGCAAAATATCGGGAATGGGTCCGATTAGAGGGGCTGCCGTTGTCTCAGTTTGTTACTTAAATTTAAGTTGGTAGTCTCGAAATGTACGTCTTATATAGGACACACTGTATGTACCAAATTTCAAGTCAATATCTTTAACCGTTCCTGAGAAAACGTGCGCACAAAAGAAGTTACAGACAGACAGAAATTTTCCTTCGCTCAAATTTAAAATCTCGATGTTTTATGAAATTCTAAGCCTATTTCAACAAAAAAAATTTTGAACATTTTTTACGATTACTCTACTTCCACTCCGCTACGTGGATGTAGAAGTAAAATGTATATGTATTCTGAACAGAGAGCTCGATGGGTTTTAAGCTCGTTTCCTAAAATGGCAAATAATTTTACTGATGATTTCATTCATTACATATCTAAATGAAAAATACGAAGAAACCGAATGCATTAGAAAGAAATGTATGAGGTAAATCATGCCTTAGATAATTATCCTACATGTATAATTTATTTTTATCAAATAAGTTTGATACGAAAATTCAAAGTTTCGAAGTAACCCGTCCTGTATGCTATCAACTCGTTCGCTCCCAAAATCTATAAGGAAACGGTGGTACGAGACCGAGAATTTATAGACTTGCTCGATTATTAGCTATATTTGTTTTTGTGGGAGTTTAAATCTAACAGTACATTCCATAATTAATAGTCGGTGTTTAAAGTAATTAATATACCAGAGAAGTCTACGGTTGCCATACGTAGTCCAAACACTTCTGTTAGATGTGGAATAATTTTTTACACAATACCGAACACCGATCCGATGTAACAGGAGTTGTATTTTTATTTTTACCATACGAGAAGATACTTAACCTTTGATTTCTAGTATTCCAAACTAGTACTGGGTTTTTCTTATGCGGCGCGGCGCGGCGTGTGAATATATCTGAAATTGGAACGAATAATAATTATGTATACAAGGGGAAGTTTGAAATTAAGAGGCATGCAATAAATCAGCTTAAATATTTATTGTATTTATATACGACAGTATTTATTTTGCAACTTAATATTCTTATGTGTTGCGTGAAAATTCCAACGATTGCATTTAAATTTGGCTTTTAAAAGTATGTTATAAACGAGAGAGGAAAGGATGCCCTCCAAAATATTAAGCTGATACCAAGTAGCTGATGGCAAAATGCTTCGATGAAAGCGTGCTCCTAGACAACCGCAACAAATGACGTGATGCTCTCAGACGTACCATACATCAAAAGATCACATTATCTACTAAGACACTGTAAATAGCATAAAAAACCGATCTATGAGAACTGAAAAGAAAAACTATCTGTAAGAAAGTATTATGGAAATATTTGCATTCTTTCGATAACCTGAATTTTGGTTATGCTAGCAATTAAAATGAATTTGTTTATTTTATTTGGCAATTCTCATTGTAACACTAGTATTCACATAGTCCCTTACGGCTATGAAGATTAAACTAGTATCTACATAACCCCCTACGGTCATGAAAATTAAGTTAAAAATGAGAACAAAGGCCTGAAATTAATTTACCTATTTCTCAGTCAATATCAAATATAATGTCAAAATATTTTATATTTATGGAAGTAGTCTTGGCTTGTCTAAATGTTATTTGAGGCATTATCTTCATTTTTTTCCTTCTACAATTCTTTGGGACTTCCTGCCACATGTATGTTTTCTTTTTAAGCGGTGCTCGGGGAATCTACAAAATATCACAATTAACCAGTATATTGCTGGTAAATAACCTCTACGCCTGTGACTTTTACGTCAAATGATCAGTTAAAGGTTGTTTTTTTTTAAATAAACAACACAAATAAGTAAGTATATAAAAACTTCAAATTAAATATTCCGCCGACGTTTCGGAAATCTATTCTCTTTCCTTTTTCAAGGCTTTTTTGAAAAATCTTTTTTGCTGTGTATGATAAATACACAGCTCTAAGAATGTTTGTTATATTCAATATCCATAAATACTTACTATTTACATAGAACTGTTGATATAGTTAACAGTTTTTTTAAATTTTTATACAATGTTAAGTTTGTGTAGTTCTTCTTTCAACATTGGCAACCAAGTTGTACAGACATCTACGGAACAATTCGACACGCATCTATCTTCATTCAATAATATTATAGCGGATTCTTTAATTTTTCTTTTTTTGCTACCTGCCTCTTTTGTTAAAATTATTGCCGAGTCCCAGTTTATTCTGTGTCCATTTTCCCAAGCGTGTTGGCACATCTTGGACCCCTGAATTTCATTTTTTCTTATATAATTTTGATGTTCGCCCAATCATACACTAAAAGGTCTGGATGACTCACCCACGTATTGTTTGTTGCACTCACACGGAATACTATAAATACAGTTTTTTGAATTTTGCTCGTGATTCTTCGGTTTCGTCTTTGTCAGAATAGATCTTAAAGTGTTATTTGTTTGAAATACCGTCCTAATATCAAATCTATCACCGATGCGGCGCAACTTTTCGGATAATCCGCATACATAAGGAATTAACGCTGTGTAACGTTTTTCAGATTTTTGTCATACCTGATTGTTATTTCCAATATTTATGAAGGTTTTATCGACAAAACCCCCAGGGTATTGGTTATTTATAAGAACTTCTTTTATAAACCACTTCTCATTGTTTAGTATTTCATCATTAGAAGAAATGATTTTGGCCCTATCATACAAACATTTTACAACACCCCTCTTAACGTGCATCGACTGATTTGAGTTGAAATTTAAATATCTGTTGGTATGTGTTTTAATTAAAAGAGTAAATGGTACAATTGAAACAAGTGTTTATAGAAAACCAACACATACCAACAGATATTTAAATTTCAACTCAAATCAGTCGGCGTACTTTCAGTCTATTAAATATGTGTGAAAGGAGGAGATTCATACACATTGTAGAATTCGTCTTAAACGTTTTAAAAACAGGAAAACCTAATCCTATTTTCTAACCTATTCAATAAAATGTAGAGGTGAACTGAAATTCATTGCAGAGGCCTGAGACAAGTTTAAATAAAGTGTGTATAAAAATCATATTTTCTATAATCCTTCTTCTTTATAGCAGCATGCATTATTAATACGCCAATACGTCCAATATCACAATATGTCAGTGGCAACAGTAAATTGTAAATAAAGGAAGACAAAATCTTATCAAGATTAGAAAATTTGGAATATCTGACGGTCTACTTCAATTTCTAGAGAGTTACTTAACCGATAGAGTTCAATACATATCTTATCATGGATACAAATCTGTTGAATACCGAACCACGTCAGGAGTACCCCAGGAATCAATACTTGGACCTCTCTTCTTTAATATTTTTATTAATGACATCAGTGACCACTTAGACGTATATTTCTTAATATATGCTGATGACGTTAAGATGTTGCATAGGATTAATGATTTGAATGACTGCGAAAAACTTCAAAACAATTTAACTAAATTATCGGCTTGGTGCGATGAAAATTATCTTCACCTAAATGTTAGTAAGTGCAATGTTATGAGTTTTACAACCAAGGAGTCCCCAATTATATATAATTATAATGTTAATGGCGACGTCCTAAATAGACCGTCTACATTCAAGGATCTAGGTGTAACCTTTAATAACAAACTAACATTCACTAACCATATTGATGCTGTAATTTCGCATGCATACAGAATGTTAGGCTTCATCTTGCGTAACAGCCATGACTTTAACGATGCAAAGACCTTAAAGATGCTTTATTTTGCTTTCTCCCGATCTAAACTGGAGTATGCCTCACTTGTCTGGCAATCTGGGTATAACATTCATAACGATAAATTGGAAAACATTCAGCGTCACTTCCTGAAATTTTTAAACTGGAAAACTGAAGGTACATATCCATCAATTGGAGCTTCTCAAAATCCATTACTTGAAAAAATTAATATTATTAATCTTTCAGAAAGGCGTGAGTTCTTTGCTTTGCGTTTTCTAGATAAACTTATGCAGAATAAAATAGACTGTAGTGAAATATTAAGCCAACTGAACTTCTATGTCCCACGGATTAATTCTCGTCATTCTCATACTTTTTATTTATCCATTCTTAGATCTAACGTATTAGAGTTTAGTCCTCTGTTTAATATTTGTACTAGTCATGAAACTCATTGCAGTGAATTGGACATAATATTTGCCTAGCAGCCAGAAATTGTATCTACTATCATACAGTCTAGCCAACTTCATAATGTCTACTTGTACTTCTTATTTAGGTTAGGTTAGGTTAAGTTAGTTTAGATTTCCATCCTATAAATGGTTTTGTACTGTTGGATGATGTACGATTAAATAAATAAATAAATAAATAAATTAAATGTTAATGCACAAACATTTTAAATTAGAATTGTTATTTGCATTTATTTTATACTTAGATATCACTACGTGTGTAAGATTAAGAGCAACATTGTTGACAGGCTTCCCTGATTGATTGATTGATTGATTCCTTTTAACACAATGATTGATTCATTTTCCACCGTACGGTAGGCATTGCTGCCGGATGTCCAATCTGGATATTTTTATATACCGCCGGACTATGAATGATTTATTGTAATAAAATACAAAAAACTCGAGGGTGACAGATATTTTAAACATTTAAATCATCATATTTTGTCAAAGCTCATCGTCATTTACCTAAAGAAAAATTAAAAACTAAATGTAATGTCCAACAGTTCAACACGCAGTGCTTCTGTACCATTCTTGAAACAAATATCACAAGTGATATTTTATCGTGGATTACCATCACTGTCCTTCTATCTTTTGATCAAACGTTGTTAAAACGGAACGCACGAGGCAATAAAAACCATTCGTATTATAATAAAATACTAGAATATTATTTCAGTGACATTCTGATTGCTGCTACAATACATACATAAATAAAGCTTTCTCTGGACCACCAATACTGTTTGCTAAATTTAGATGACAGTTATTTTATTAATAAACAACGTTAAATTCCTAAGACGCCTATATGGGCCGATCATGATCATAAAAAGAGGACTAATACTCATTTACTGTGGACCGTATTATTCTCTAGTAATTCCACTATGAGAATATCCCTAATTGATTCGAGCCGTGAAACATAAATTTTCGATCTGTCATAATTAATTTTTCTGTTATCTAATAATACGATAGAATAAAATCAAATGTGTGATTAGAATATACGGTTTGTTTGATATATGGTTTGATATATTTGTACCAGTTACGTAATTTTTAATTAAGTCACAGTTCGGTTTTTAATTGGAATAGGAATCTGGTTTTATTACAAGTTTAAATTCGTATCTTTAGAATTAGTCCACGTACAGGGTGTCCTAATATAAATGTTTCGATGCCCTTATGTGGAAAAAGAGAGGTAAGATAAAAACACCGATACTTGGTATTGCACTGGTGATACCAAGTTCATATTCTAAAATTAAAGGTCTCCGAAGGAGCCAAAGTGTTTTAATTCTTGAAAACATCTACTACAAATATGAGTTGATGTCAAAATCACTCAATGTAGCGAGTCGACATTTTGCAGAAGTATAAATGCAAAAGTATTATTTACATCTTAAATCACTGCCATGAATTGAACTGATAATAGTGATAATAAAATAAATTTTTCAACTAATAACATTGAAATTTTGTTAAATATTCATACACTTTCATGCATGTATAGAATTTTTTTTGTCAGGTAACAACGCGACGGCCTATTTCCGCTACTAAGGTCAATCACCAACACCAAGAGATGAGCTACCCCCCTTGACATTTTGCCGAACCTCTTCTCTATCGAAAAATAGGTATTTTTTACTTGCCTAACATTTAATAGACAAGGGATCGACCGCTTTAAATCCCCTCTGCGCCTAAAATTTAATATGCTACGTATGCGCTCATATAACCTACTCCTACAAGGTCTTAGAGGGTGGAGCGAGATCGCTGTGTTTCACTGAAGAGAGTCTTCCATCCAAGTATTAACCGCGCTCTGAGTTGCTTAACATTTCGTATTGAATTACGACCCTTGACTCATACACTTAAAGAAATGCAGTTATAAGGGCAAATCCTTAAAGAATTCAATAGAACTAAGAACCCTGCTGGCTGGCTTAACTACAATCAACGGTAACTGACAGAAGAGAGAAAAAGCATATTATGCTGATAAATTGAATAACAAAAATATCGAAATATATTTGGGATGTTATGAAACCGAGATAAAATCGATTTACCGAGCGATCTCTCTGACGTTGACGATATTAATTATTATTTTATTAATTCAATATCTGATTTTACACCAGATGACACTGATATTTTAAAGAAATAGCGCATAGTTCTAAGCCTATCACGTAGATGGATATTGTCGATATTACATTAAATATTAAAACAAAACAATTAGGTATTGACGAAATTAGTACTTTAAACGATTTTGCATTCCTTTGCTACTACCATGCATCACACATCACACACTTAATTGATTTGTATTTACGTTGAGCTGTAGTTCCCACCTGCTCGAAGGAAGCCCAAGTGATACCTATACTTAACGTTTTTAATCTTTTACAGGAAAATGTGTATAGAAACAATATATTAAGGTGGCCATTCCCTAGAAAGAGACATCCGATAGCGTTATTATTAAAAACAGAGTTGACGCAAGTTTTGAAAGTTTAGAAAATTGACATATGTTGATACTTTAGGACATTTAACACTATTCGAGACATGAAGATTGAAGAAAGTACAAACGCAAATTAAAGTCAAGTTGGAATCAATCGCGAGTAAAACTCCTCCATCTCTTGACCTATTGATAGCAGTAAAATTTCTATCCTCCCGAAAAATATTATAAGTGTGGTCGAATAACTCATTGTCAAACGCTGAGAAATCAAGCCACGTTTCGGTTAATGCAATGCAATGCCTAACTTGTGGCACAAATACCTATTATAATTTTAATAAAATATCTAGTAACTAATATTTTTTAAACTATACGATTTTCCAGCTTGGACGGAAAATTTACACAAATTTCATCGTACCTCTCCTGTCCGCTTCTTTGATAAAATTAATATTTGACGTGAAACACTGATGTATATTTCATTACATTTGATTATAATCAGCAGAGTACGTTTCGAGTGGGTTACTTTAATTAAAATCTATCCTCAATCCAAATGAGATTCATTGCATTTCCAGCTAATACAGCACTATTATTTTAAGATAAATTGTTTTCGATGCTGATGGGAATAATAACCGGCACGATATAATTTATTCCGTCGTTGATTGTTTATGAGATGCTTCGGAAATGTTAGGTAGATGCATAATATTGCGCTTGAGAAAATGGAGCAAAATTTTTAATTTGTACAATAGATCAAATCACGTATTTAATGCCGTTCTGACTGAGCGGAAATTGGATAATGCTGATGCGAATTTCAATTATGGCAGTAATTGAACATATTAGCTCTTATTCGAGGTACGATTGAAATGGTGGATAACTAGTTAAGAATATTGTAGAAGTGAAATGAACTGTTTAAAAGACCCCGCACAAAGTATACCGGGTGTAACAGGATCATGGTATATCCCCCTTTTTGAAGATAATTGATTGAAATTAGAATATACTACATACATAATAACCGGCACTATTTGACATACAATTGATTTTTTTTCACTTGTGTTTCGCTGGAAATGACTAACTTTCGATTTTTAAATGGAACGCCCTATATATTATTGCATTTTTATATTCTGAATAATTTTCTGAATTACGTGATTAATGAGTAAAAAAATTCACCAAAATTGTTTTTGGGGCAAAACTCAATTTTTTCAGATGGGACTACCTATATCGGTACTGTGGTACAATTTATTAGGACTATTAATAAGGAATTTATTCAGATGTCGTATTAAAATGTGCGATAAATACAAACAAAGTTACAGCTAAAAGAAAATAAGAAAATCCAATTTTGTTCTAATTAAATGTTAAGAAGTAACTAAGGTGGCTTTGAAAACAATGAAATATTTAGCTTGTCAAACATTTGTTGGTTTAATGGTGTCTTTATTGTGTCTTTAAAAATTGTTTAAAATTCTTATTAATTGTGTTCAAAATGCCGTAAATTTATACACAAGATGAAAAAGTGGCCATGTTAATTATTTCTGGGGAAAGCAAAAAAAAATGCAAATGCGGCTATGGACCTTTTGAGCCGACGATATCCAGATAGATAATGTCCAGCGAAAAATTATTTTAAACGTGTTGAAAACTAGTTCCGAAGAGAACCCAACAATGATGCCGAAGAAAACTTCATTATTGACGAAGGAACGGAAATTAATATTTCGGCTCGAATAGAAGTTGATGAGATTGTTTCTTTAAGGCAAGTTGGGTTTGAATTGAGCGCCAGTCACCAAACAGTAAGCCGAATTTTGCAGAAATACCACCATAAATCTTTTAAATACCAATTGCACCAGCATTTGTACGAAAGTGATTACGAACGTAGGATGGAATATTGCAATTGGATTTTGTATAATAACGTGTAGCCAAACAATAATTTTTTGGGACTGATTTTATTTTCGGAAGAGTCAAGGTTTACAAATTTGGGATTATTTAACCGACAAAATACAAATTCTGTTCATAAGAAAATCAAAATTTATTACGGGAGGGTAACTTTCAAGTGCGGTTCTGTTTCAATGTTTGGCTTGGAATAATTGGTAGTAGAATCATTGGTCTAATAATATTTGAAGGACCTCTGACTGGTGCCAGATGCTTGAGATTCCTGGAAAATGAGATTGAGGATATTTTAGATGAGTTGCCTTTAGATTTAGGACAGGGAATGTATTTCCAACAAGATGGCGCTCCTCCCCATAATTCAAGGATAGCAATTGGTTACCTTCAACGGAAAATGTAATTTCGGTGAATGGTCCTGTGAGGTGGCCTCCAAGATCACCTGATTTAACGCCCCTTGATATCTTTGTTTGGGGTCATTTAGAAAATGTCGTCTATGCAACCGCCGTTACAACCCGTGAAGACCTAGAGCTACGAGTAAGTCGAACAATTAATAGCATAACGGCCCAACAATTGGCAAACGTTCTTCGAGAAATAGCTATGCGAGTTCAGAAGTGCATTGACATTAATGGACAGCATTTTAAATAACTGTTGTAATGTTTTGTGTTAATTTTTTGTATTTCAAAACCACGTTATGTGTAACAAGGTAATTACAATAAATTTGTATTTTCTTATTTTCTTTTAGCTGAAATTTGGTCTGTATTTATCGCACATTTTAATGCGGCATATGAATAAATTCCTTAATAGTACTAATAAATGGTACCACTGTACCGATATGGTTCCATTTGATAAATTTGAGTTTTGTCCCAAAAACAATTTTGGTGAATTTTATTTGCTCATTAATCACGTAATTTAGTGTTTTTAACGGGATTTTGCAGCATTACACGGGTCATTTAGAATAAATCGGAAACGTCATGGCACACTTGAATGGAAAACTAAAAATTATATTATAAAAAAAATTGATTTTTGAAATGTCACTTACTTGGCATCGTTGGATTCAGAAAATTATGCACAACTCAAAAATGCAATAATATATAGGGTTTTCCATTTAAAAATGGAACACTAAAAAATATATTATAAAAAAAACTGATTTTTGAAATGTTACTTACTTGACATCGTTGGATTCAGAAAATTATGCAGAACTCAAAAATGCAATAATATATAGGGTTTCCCATTTAAAAATGGAAAGTTAGTGTCATTTCCGGTGAAACCGGAAGTGAACAAAAAATCAATTGTTTGTCAAAATGTGCCGCTTATTATGTATGTAGTATATCCTAAATTTCAATCATCATCAAAACTAAAGGAGAAAAGGGGGGTATACCATGATTCTGTTACACCCTGTATAGCCAGTGGGTGTCTGCTGATTTTGTTCAAATTTCAGTTTGTTGTAATTTTGACCTTGCTGAACAAAAGTCTCCATGGGCACCAAAAATTTTAATGACAGGATTTCGAGAAATTGGCCAAAGAAAATCGGATTTCTTCGGCCAATATCTTGAAGTCCTGTCATTAAAATTTTTTGTGCCCAGGGAGACTTGTTCAGAAAGGTCAAAACTACAACATACTAAAATTTGAATAAAATCCGCAGAAAACTCCTGACCATTTACTTTGTGTGGGGTCCTTCTAGCGCAGAGAAAATATTTGTTAGCTGTTATGTATAAATTCTGATTGCTAAGTATAATATAAAGAATGTAACTCGTAAAATAATTCGTTTATTACTTCCACATCCACGTAGTGGGTTGGAAGTATAGTAATCGTAAAAAAAATTTCAAATTTATTTTTTCTTGAAATAGTTTTAGAATATCATGAAATATCGAGATTTTAAAATTGAGCGAAGAAAAATGTCTGTCTATCTGTCTGTCGGTCTGTCTGTCTGTAACTTTTTTTTTCTTTGTCCGCATGTTTTCTCCGGAACGGTTTAAGATATTGACTTGAAATTTTGTACACGTGTATATTATAACGAGATTTGGAACTGGATTGTTTTTTGAAGATATCCGGTGAAGGATCGGGGGTAAATATGGGTAAATAAGGGGAAATATGTATAGCAAGCTGGTAAAGCTATAAAAAAATTTATAATATTTTTCATCCCCCACCACCCCACACTCCATTATTAAAGGAGTTGATAAAATGAAATTGAGATATTCACTTGAAATTTGGTACGCGTATATAATATAATGACATCAGGAACTAAATTGTAATTTGGGATTATACTGATGAAGGGTTGGGGGTTAAATAGGGGTAAGTAGGGAAAAATAAGTAAATCAAGCTGGTAAGAGTACACAAACTTGAAATTCGGTGTATGAACTAGAAGCCAAGGCCTCAGATTTTCTGCAATATTTTTCACCGATTTTCCTTAGGCGGCGGTTTTTTTTAATAGTCCAGTGTACGACAGTAAAAATATGGTATTACCTCCGAATCCTATCAAGAAGCATGGATTTTCATGAAATTTTGGAATGAAGCTTTACTTACCCTCCACTTCATTCCCTATCCTATGCCGATATACGCAAATTATTCTTAGGGGTGAAAACTACCCCACATTGCAAAAACTTAATAAAATAATGAATTGAAGCTTTTAACAAGTTAAAAAACGTTAATGGTGTTTGAATCAAGATTGTTTGATGTTTTAAGACACTAATTTTTATTTGTCAACCCTTATTTGATTTATTTACCCCTGTTATAATAACATTGGAAAAAACAATTTATTGACTATGTCATACTTCGTATATTTTTCATCCCAACTTTTCAACCCTTAAGAATCATCCCTTATTATGAGCTTAGTATAAACTTAGTTTTCTTTGGAACAGTTTAAGATATTGACTTGAAATTTTGTACAAGTATTTATCATCACGAGATCTGGATTTGAACTTATCCGGTGAAGGGTTGGGGGGTAAATAGAGAAAAATAAGTAAAGAGAGCTGGTAAGAGTACTAAAATTTGGGATTTGGTGTATATACTAGAAGCCAAGGCTTTGAGATTTTCACTTGAAATTTGGTACATGTATGCATTATAACGACATCTGTAATTAGATTATATTTTGAGATGATTTCGTTGAAGGGTTGGGGGTAAATAGGCGAAAATAAGTAAAGCAAGCTGGTAAGAGTGCAGAAACTTATTAAGGGGACTGATAAAGTAAATCCAAGGACTCAGATTTTTTTATAGCATTTGTCCACCCCTCCACCACCACCACTTCGTTATTAAAATTATAAAATTATATCGAGATATTCATACACGTATTACATAACGACATCTGGAACTAGATTATACTTGAATTCTGTTGAAGCGGCGCGGGTAAGTAGAGGTAAATAAAGGAAAATGAGTAAAGTAAGCTGGTAACAGTACAGAGACTTAAGATTTTTGGTGTATATAGTAGAAGCAAGGCCTCAGATTACTATATAATATTTTTTTGACTCCCCCACCACCTACACTTCATTATTATAGGGGTTGATAGAATAAAATAAAGGCGCCTTTGACGGCGCCTTTATTTTATTCTACAGGTACAGATCAACAACCACGACAACTGACATCTGATTGCGATGATTACGGGAGGGAGTGACGGTGGTTTGATGAATTGGCGGAAATAGATAGAGCAAACTAATAAGACTTCATTTTTGGCGTATATGCTGGAAACCAACACCTCAAATGTAATCTATTATTTCCACCTACCATAGAGTGCAATTATCGTCAAGATGTTTTTCTTTAAAGAGACTTGAATGGAACATCTAGATGTGGAAGTAGTGATTCCTTCTAAATTATATTATCAGAACTAAAGATATGCAGTGCACCGCCATGGCGCTGACCTATACGAAGTCCATCAGACACGAATGCAATTATAGGGTCAAAAATCACTAGAAGCACAGAATATGACTTGGTTTGTAAGCTATATTATATAGATAGAGAGCCGGCTATATAGATTTCCTATGAATAAGATACATGAAAATCTTTTTGTGAGTGAGTAAGTACCACTACAGACATAGAGGGAGCCACTTTTCATTTTTGCAAATTTTGCCCGCGTCATGGAATTCTGACGTCACTTCCGGTCATGATTTTTTGTGTCATCAAATACATGAATAAAACTTACTTCAAAATGTAGGTTGAGACACCCTCGATTAAAGTTTTTTTTATGTTTTCTTAAATCATCGAATATATTAATTATTTTTGTTAAGTTAAAGTACAAGCCGTCTAGTTATTAAAAAAAAATAGGCTGCCTCTTCTTATTTGCCAGCATCCTCCCATTTTGACGTCACTTCCGGTAAAATTCGATGACTCAGGCAAAATTTGCTCCCTGTAGGTCTCATAGAAAGTTTTTCATGTATCTTATTTATAGCAAAGCTATACAGCCAGCTCTCTACCTAATACTGTGCTAGAAGTAAGATGTAAATAAATTTTCTTCAGGTGACTTTTTTTTAACACGGAAGCTCTTTTCGACCATGACTTTAGGTATGTCATGTCTGTATGTTATGGAGCAGATACAAAAATTTATTGGCAACCAATTGCAATTTAATTAGAGATATGATAATAAAACATCAGTTTTATGACAACAGAGCAGATATATTATGTATGAGGACACAATACATAGTATCTTCTTTTGTAATAGAATTTAGATATACCGCTAGGAAATAGAGATATATCGCACATTGGAACTAATAAAAAGTCAATATAAGAGATCTATCCGCCGCGTAATAAAAAATGCCAACCAATGTTAGTATAGAGAAGCATGTTAGATGTCATTATGTTAGATAATGCCACACGATTAATTCGTTTTTCTGTAATAAAAGCAGGTTCTTCGTAATACATTTAATTATGACAACGTTGTTTGATATTCTCAGAACCAAGGGGTCGAAAACTCCACAAAAGTTTTTAATAGTAAAATAAAAACACAGATATTAAGTCTCAGTACCTAGATTGCATTTACATCAGTTAATGGACATAAAGAACAGTTACCTCTTTAGTCTTTAATATAATAAAAGATACTCTAGAGTCTAGGGTCTAGACAATAACTGTGTGAAGAATATTGTTGGAATTAAGAATTCAAGAATAGAGTTTATGTAGCAATACATTACAAAAAAAATTCAAATTGGTCAGTAAACAAAGGAGTTACAGGCTTGTTCCACATTTAAGCAAGACACCCTGTATATTTAAACACTATTCTATTCCCCATCAAATTAAAATTTCAATTAAAATTTAAATGGCTTATTTTAAGGTATTATTCGACTGATTGTCAAAATTCAAGTGTTTTGAACCATAATCAAGTATGATCTTCAGACTCGAAGAGAATTTAGAATTTATGAAGACACATAATTGTATCAAATTTGTATTCTTGTGTTTTATACATATAACATGCATTTATTTTCAATTTGTAATAGGTAGAATTTTTTTATTATTCCATACCCTGTGTGTAGTAAATTTAATTTTGCAGGATTTATTATATTATCATACAATAATAATAATTAGGTATACATATTGTAATAATGCGTAATTGTATTTAAACTTTTAACTGGAATAAACATATAATTTTTTTGAAGAATCATACCAGAGGTATTACTCTTGAGTTTTGCAACTTACAGCCCGACATCTATCAGTCACGTCGTGGATTAATAAGAGTTCGGTATATTCGATAGAAACAAGGGTACTTTACCTCAGCTAGCTAACCATATGTAGAAACCTACGATATAGTTTGTTTTTTAAAGTCCATTAAAATTGTTCAAAAGTTCAATTATAGATGCCGCGTTGGAAATATTCCGCGATTAAACATAACGTGACATAACGAATATAACCGCAAAACTCTCAGCAGTGCAGGATTCGTCAGATTATGATTTGTGCAACTTAATTAATGCAATACTTATAAATTATTTTTGCTGTGAAACATCTATTATTAAACCAGACAAGTTATCGTCGCCATCTATTACTGAATATCTGAAACAATATGTCTAATTTCTCCCTGCTACAGTTTGGCAACATTTACAGGTGCATACACTACAGAAAACTTCTAGTGACAATGACCTTATTCGCCATTGTTGCCATTGATGCCAACCGTCAACGATTCTACTACACTAGCAGTGTTGCCAATGCGAGCGAAAACGCTCACATGTGAGCGAAATTTATACGGGGAGCAATTGGATTGGAAGCATTTCAAGCTTAAAGCAGGTAGTTAGGTAGTTACAGTAGGTTTATAAATAATGCTTGGCCACAATGCTACACATGAAATGTGTTAGGTACTGAAAACACAGTTTAATTCTCTAATCTTTGGTTTAACAATATTACTGTGACGTGACTTAAACTAAACGAGACGAGACTGAACTGTAATGTAGAGTTCAGTGGGATCGACCAACATCACCTAAAAACAAGGTGGTGCTGGATCGGAACGGCTATAGAACTACTTATATCTCTTTTCAAAGCGCCCCATTACGTCATAAGAGACGGCTTTTCGAAAACAAAAACGTACCATGCTTCAATGAGTTTGTTCCTTTTCTTGTTTTCTTGCATTCGAATCCAATTATAAAATAAAACAAATAGTTAATTTTTTTAATGAAATGTATTTAAGTTGCGGTTTGTAAAAACTTGGTGTGTTTGGCTTGTGCGAGGATTATTGAGAGGATTTTGAACGTATGTAGGAGCGAAACGGAGCATTTTGAATTGGATTACGGGGTAATTTAAAACATTTGGATTGGCAACACTGTACACTAAACTAGTTAGTAAACGAAACGTGCCGCTTTCTTTTCGTTTTGGTTTGAACGCCGTTGAGCAGTTTAAGTAGCTTGTTGTGCTTTGTTACAAAAGTAAATCGTTTAAAAAATACATATTCAACAAGGTAATGTCATAAAAATCTCATTTTATTATTATTCCTCAATAATTATTTTATTAATTTCCTCTCTAACCTTACTTTTTTCAGATGGATATCCGACCGAATAATACAATTTATATCAACAATCTTAATGAAAAAGTAAAGAAAGAAGAACTGAAGAAATCGCTATATGCTATATTTTCACAATTTGGGCAGATTTTGGACATCGTAGCTCTAAAAACTCTGAAAATGCGAGGACAAGCTTTCGTGATTTTTAAAGAAATACAAAGCTCTACAAACGCCCTACGATCCATGCAAGGTTTCCCATTTTATGACAAGCCAATGGTAACACCAGAATTTCCTTAAACTTTTTATTTATTTTAACATATTTCATGTGCATTGCACTAGGCACATATTCTTATTTCTCTTGATTACAGCGCATACAATATGCAAAGTCGGATTCGGATGCAATTTCAAAAATGAAGGGGACGTACCAAGAGAGACCAAAGAAGATTAGACCGCCACCAACAAAAGATGACGATGCACCTAGGAAAAAGAAGAAGAACAAGGACCCTAACAGAGTCCCTGGTGGAGCAAATGCTGAGCAGCCACCTAACCAAATTCTTTTCCTTACTAATTTACCTGATGAAACAAGCGAAATGATGTTGTCTATGCTATTTAACCAGTGAGTATTTAAGCTAGCATTTTCTAAATGGGATGTAGAGTCCTTAATAATTAGAGTACTTACTTGCATAGTAAAAATTCCTTACTTTTATATTTCCCACTTTTAGACTAAAGCGTATGACGTAGCGAAAATTATTGCTTATGCCCTGTAGATTAAAATTACAGATCCTCTGGCAGGTTCATAATGGCACAAAGCAAAATATTCTAACTAGGTATACTTTCCTCTAAAAGCCTAAATTTGCCTATATTTTTTATAGCCTAATCAGTATGTATGAAATCCTTGTGTAGAGATTGACAGTTACCCGACGTCAGCGAGTTTTCGGGGCTTGGTGGGAGGATCATTGGTGTGTGTACTGATGACTTTGCGACACTATGCGCGATCGGGGTTTGCCGCCATCTTAAAAGATATAATAAAAACTGTTTTTTCCAAATCCATCGGTTTCTGTTGAGGCTTCATCAGAAATCAATATGACGTTTTTAATGCGACTGATAGTTTTTTTATTTCTTGTGAGAGAAAGTTTAAAATGAAAACCTGCCAAAAAAAAATTGTCAAGAAACTTTCCTCAACATGGGGCATTTGAAAAAACGCTGTTATAGGCAATTACACCCTATTTCTACACAGCTTCGGCGAGAGCGATACAACTTGGTCTATTTTTAAATTTGGAAAATTGAAATTCATCACCATTTTGAGAATCAATGGTCATTTGGAAGTAGGTATCTCTAAAAATATGGAATGAAAGAAATGTTATTCGAACTTCTCGTTGCCGCCTAGCACAAAGAAAACGTACAAGAAATATTAAATTTGCTACTTACAAACATCTTCTAACATCAACAAGAAAATCAAAAACGAACTTCGCATCTATTCTGCCAAAGTCGGTTGCAGCCAGGCAATACACCTTCAGGTGCAAACGTGGCTTGGAATCTTTTACGATCTGGAGAAATGGGGATGGAACAGGAAAAATTGTGAGCTAGAACAAAAAACCATCGCAGGAAAGCTGCACCTGACGAAATTTTAAAATAAATAGGCTGTAAATGCAAAGGAACAGCTTGTGGTTGCCGCAAATGAAATGCTCCATTGTATGTCAAAAATGCAGCTGTAAAACTTGTGACAACATTACAGATTTCCCAAAAAGCTGCAAACAGAATAGCAGCGACAACGAATCCAACAAAGAGAACGAATATACATCTATCGATTGATAATCACAGTGAATTAGGCCTATCAACAAAACCACGTTAAGAAACACGCTTGGAACTCGCGCTGATATGCCGATTTTGCAGTGCAAACTTAAAACACAGAAACAGAAAAATTTAGAAATCGAAGTTTCATACTTTTTTCTGCTCTACAATTTTTACGTCAAACAATTTCTTCGTATGAATTCCCCTTATTGAGAACATTGCAAAAACTGTGTACTGCAAGCTCATTTTAAACATTCTGATGCAATAAATAAAAAATGTATCAGTCCTACAAAAAAAATAAATAGTACATAAAACAGGAAATTTTATTTTAAAACATGTATTGATTTCCGATGTAGCCTCAACAAAAGCGGTACTCGGTATATTCACCCACCAAGTTCCAAAAACTCATTGGCCTCGGGAGAGTGTCAACCTCTTCTACATACTGATTGGGCTATTAGTAAAAGAAAATGTTTATGTGGGCTTCAAAAGTCCTTAGTTTCACAGATCTGACAATCAATAATATTTATATAAAACGTGTGCCATAATTATAACGACTCTTGAATTGAAAGTATAGAACAGTAGGGTCATTTAGCGATATAGCAATTTCCCATTATTTATTTATTTCTCATTATAAAGTATAACATGCCAGTAGCGACAGAAAAAAATGTCAACAGAGATGTACACATTTTAATAGAAATACGTTCGGCCAGCCGATGTTTGACGTCACCTCGTGGGTATAATGTGATATAGTCTGCAAGAAAAAATGTGCGAATCTGTAAAAATACTAATAATTTTCGATAAGCATCTGCAGTGGGGAAATTTTCTAGGCAATCTCTGTAATAAATTGCGTCGTAGCTGCTATAAGTTATAATTTATGTCCATGCATTGTCTCAATGAGATTCTTTTGAGTCTCTAGTATAGAAATGTTCGCTGTCATTTGAAGTATGGGATCATAAATGGGGAAAACAGTGTACACATAAATCGCATTAATCGTTCTGCAAAAATATGCCTTAAGAATTTAACTGTAACTTCATATATTTTTGAAGTATGCGTATGAAGTATATTACAATAATAAGAAAATTTCTTGCTAATCAAGTCAACGATGATCACAATACAAGATTTAAAGGGTTACAACAGCCAAACTCTCGTAGGACAACATTTTATGAAAAAAACTTTTTTTTACAATGGATGTAAATATTTTACTTTTGATCTGATGACATTAGATCATCAAAGAACATGCATGTTTTCAAAAGAAAATTATTCCAAAAAAAAACTGAAATTGCTGATTTCTTCACGTAATTTTTATTACTTTTTTTCTTTTGTTTCTGTTTTGTTTTCATTTGTTATATTGTTTGCTTTTTACAATGTGTGAATTTATATACAGAGTGTCCCAGAATAGAGTTCCTGGACAGAACCTATGGTTTCTGAGTGATAACTAATGTCTCATACAACTCTCATAGACTCATAAAACTTGGGACCCTTTAATAACACATTAATTACCCCTAAACTCAATCAACCCATAATATCGTATTATAACTCTTGTAAACTCATAAACTTGGTACCTTTTTAATAACACATTATTTCTCATAATTCACATTAAAAACTTTCTTTCCTAGGCGTGCCTTCTTTTTCCCTCAACTTTACTTGACTCTGGTCTTGGTACAACACTCAATGTAATTTAGTAACTCTAATTGTCAATATTCCCTTTTTACACATTTTAGATTTTCATCATAAAATTGTAGTGAAGTCGAATCAATGTAAAAAAAAATATTTGTTTATGGGTATAAACATTTCACTCTACCTTTGCCTAGGTATTTTTCCTCTACAAAAGTTACATAAAAATCATTCTGGTCAGTACGGTCAGTTATGAAACTGACACTTTATAATTTTCAGTTTTACTTCAAAATAACCCCCCTTTTCGTAAAATAAGTTGAGAAAAAAACTATTTTTTTATACTTCGTTTTTTCAACCCAATGTTATCAAAATAAACAATCATGTTAAGCTCCCATTTACTAGATTTTACATTTTTTCAAATTATACTTTCATTGAAAAAATTATATTCAAATAACGACGTTTTAGCTCTAGTTTATAAAAACAATTTTCCACTCGATTTTGGAATTTAAATTATTAGAACTACTTAGACAAATCGCCACAATTTAGGCCTGTATAACCCAACTTGGCTTAGTTCAAAAATGCATCCCTGAGGAAGTACATTCTCTTAAAGTGGGAGAAACATTTTTTTCCTATAATTTCCGTTGTATTGAAAATAAAATGTTCAAATTTTCATAGGATCTGTATTAGAATAGAATTTATTGGTGCATTTGAATAAACATAATTCATTTCACAAGTCAAACAAAACAAAACACATACAAGGACTAGTGTTATACAATATAAAAATTTAAAAGTCTAAAAAATAATTTAAATAACATGTAAATAAAATAAATAATCACAAAACTACGTGACCCAGTTTTATTCGATAGAGAAAAATTCTTCAACCTTAATGTCACAGTCCATAAACTCCTTTATGCTATAGAATGCCTTCGATACAAGAAATCTTTTTATTTTATTTTTATATACATTATAAGCTAGGTTTCTTACCGAGAATGGTAGTTTGTTAAAAAACTTTGGTCCATGGAAATCCACTCCATTGTGAGATTTACCTAGCCTACGATACTCAATGTATATATCTTGTCTCTGGCGCGTGTTATATTCATGGATATCTGATGAAATTTGATACTTGTGGTAGTTAGATTTAATGTATAACAAACAGGTGTAGATATACATACTAGGTATAGTGAGTATTTGCAGGGTAATAAATTTGTGTTTAACTTCATCTCTATAACCCAGCCCGAGAATTATTCGGACGGCCTTTCTTTGCATTCCGAAAACTCTTTCACAGTGAGCGGAGTGTCCCCACACTATAATGGCATAATTTGCGGTAGAATTGAAAAGGGCATGGTAGGCCAACATCACAACATTTCTATGGACAGTTTTATGTAGATTTCTTAATAGGTA
The DNA here is from genome assembly GCA_963583905.1 of Stenurella melanura. Lineage (NCBI taxonomy): Eukaryota > Metazoa > Arthropoda > Insecta > Coleoptera > Cerambycidae > Stenurella > Stenurella melanura. Next base: position 88,098,027 of record OY757309.1, read on the forward strand.
AAGGACTTTTGCTAGCTTGGCACAAATATAATTAATATGTTGATCCCACTTGAGGGTAGGGTCTACCAAAACGCCTAAGAATTTTATACTATCCGGATTTTCAATGTCTATATGCCGAAGTGTAAAAATCATTTTGTCAGTTTTTGTTTCATTCAATTTTAAGCGATTTGCTACAAACCATTGTGACGCGTCCTGTAATGCTAAATTCATGTCATTCAGTAGAGTATCATAGTCTTTACTGACATTTTTGAGTGTGGCGTCATCAGCATACAGCAGTATATCACTGCCTGGACCTGAGAGTTTAAGATCATTTATATAGATTAGGAATAACACTGGACCAAGCAGCGATCCCTGCGGTACTCCATTGATTACCTCCTTCTTATCTGATAAGACACCATTAAACGATGTCTTTTGTCTTCTGCCTGAAAGGTAGGATGCCATAAGATCTATACTGTTTTGTGTGAAACCATAAATGCGTAATTTCATCAATAAGACATCATGTGATACACAGTCAAAGGCCTTACTCAGGTCACAGAATATAGTTCCCACATGTGCACCCAATTCTAGGCCTTCTCCTATCCACTCCACAAGCCTATTGATGGCATGAGTTGTAGACTTTCCTCGTTGGAAACCAAACTGGCATTCATTGAATAGACTATTTGAAACAAAATATTCGGTGATTTGATTTTTCAGGAGATATTCCAGTATTTTGGAAAATACGGGAATAAGAGATATAGGCCTATAGTTGTCAACATCATTTCTGGAGCCTTTTTTGTGTACAGGAACAACCTTTATCTTTTTAAAACAGTCTGGATAAATTCCCTTTTGAATGCATAAGTTAAATAGGATAGTCAGCGGTATTACAATTAAGGGTTTTAAATATTTTATTATTTTTATATTCATATCGTAAATATCTTTGCTGTCTTTCATTTTAGCTTTGTCAATGGCATCTTCTACTTCAGCATGAGATACTAACCTAAAATTAAACTGATGTTCGTGTTCTGTGTGAAACTTATTTAAACATTCTTCAGCAGAAATGTTAGTGGGGGGTAGTTGATTTACAATATCTGTGGCTGTATTAACAAAAAAGTTATTTAGAACTGTAGAATTTAATGTACTATCATTTACAGAAGCTTCCTTAAGTTTTCTATTTTCATTGACAACATCCCACATTGACTTTGTGGGATTACCTGATTTGAGTATATAATCAGAGTTTGCCTTTAGTTTTGCGTTGTTTATCTCTCTCCGGTAATTTCTGCGATATTCTTTGATTTGATGTGCCAAATTTGGTGAATGGTATATAGCATATAAATTATTTAACATTACTAACTTATCACGCATGTCTTTTAGGATATTACTGAACCAATTTATGTTTCTGTTGCCGTATGCAGTTTTTTTAACAAGTGGAAATGTCTTAGTTATCGAGTCAGATATTGTTGATAAGAATTTATCAAACAAGATATTTATATCAATCTCATGTTGGATAAATTCCCAATTTTCATGTGTTAGATGATTAAACATGGTTTTCAGCCCTTTCTGAGTAATTGGCCTGTAACTTGTACTCTGCGCTCTTACAGTTAGATTTGTAGTTAAGAATCTAATGACTATTGCTTTATGATCCGATAAAAATGGGTCAAGTATATTTGTTTCAAAAACACTCACATTACAAAAGTTAATAAATATGTTATCAATACAGTTACTTAACCTAGTATTTTCAAAAACAGTCTGCTGGAATCCAAAAGATGACGTTAAGTTTAAAAACTGAATAGTTTGTGGCTCATTTGGGTTATTAAATTTTATGTTAAAATCCCCATTGATGATCACCTTTTTGTCGATATTAAAAACATAAGTCAATATTTGATTCATTATATTTAGAAAATTGTGGAAGTTGCCATTTGGTGATCTGTACACTGTTATAATAATCGAATTTCTTGTTGATAGTTCCATGGCTGCTATTTCACAATCTAGTTCCACAGAATATTTTGCTATATCTTCTCTCACTTGGGTTTGCATCCCCTTTTTACAATAAATGATCGTGCCCCCTTTTGCAAATTCTGTACGTACAAAGCTGGATGCCTTTTCGTAACCTTCCATTTTTGCATAATCGACTTCACAGGATTTCAGATGATGTTCAGTGAAACACAGGATATCGTAATCACACTCCTCGCATTTCAAGAATATCTCAATTTCATTTATTTTATTTATTAGTGATTGTATGTTCAGATGAAATACATTCAAGTAATCAAGTCTGGCTTTTTGTAACGGATTTCGATAAGTAGTGAGCTTACATTGTGCTATTTCACTTGTTCGCCGAGGCTGGTCAGTTGAAAATTTTTGTCAGTTTTTGATTTGTTAACTGATGGTCGATTTTGAAAGGGTCTTATAACAACTGATTTGGGCCAATTGTCTGGGTCCATTAGGTCCTCTAGTGGCACCTCAGTGCTTCCAATTTTATAACATTTTTTACGATATTTAGACTTGAGATCGTAGCAGTCTACTTCCTTGTCCAAAAATTTATTCTTAATGTATTCTTTTACGTTTTCAATTGTTATAGATTCCTTTAATCCTCCAATCCAAATCCATTTTCGTTCTGGCGCAGCAATTAGTAGTTCACTCAATTCCCCATTTCCATATACTCGTTTGACATATGTGTTGTTACTGTTGTTCGATTTAATTTCTATGTTGATGTTCTTCTTTTGTGAAATAGTTTTAATTTCTTCATGATTTTCGAATTTGGTTTCGTTTTTTTGTAGTACCTCAGAGTATTTTCGACTTGTTTTTTCAGGCATTGACATCCTGCTTGTTGATTCCTCCTGATTAATGTTTCTTTTGTTGCTAGGCGCAGCTTTGTCAGCACTTTTTTTTATTGTTTGAGCAGATTGTTCCTTGCTGTCTTTTAGGTAGTTCATGTTTTCTTCCAGTATTGCTATTATTTTTTGTTTATCCTTTATTATGATGTCTTTGTCTTTAATAATTGTTGCCATTAATTCGATTTCTGTTTTAAGATCTCTTTTCGTTTTATCACTTTCTGCTTCCTCTTCAGGGTCTTCTTCAGTTGGGTTCTCCACCATCTCATTTTCATTTTGGATTGGTTCACAGCGTTCACAGAAGAACTTCATTCTCCGTTTGATTAAAATCACACATCTCCATTCACTTTCTTGTAGATGTGCACATGTTTTACATATCAGTTGTTTGCACTGATCACAGCATGCATATTTTTTTGATGTTTTTTTACATTCGTTACATTCCATTGTGTTTTTATTTAAGATTTAATTTTTGACCACATGTCAGATAACCTAACATTCAATGTTTTGTATAAGTATATTTGAGAAATTTCGATTCTGTTTAGGAGTTTATTAACACTAGGTAGTTAGTACACTGTTGGAAATACACCTCTACAATTTTTGAGAATTTTTAGGATATATTTCTTAAAAAATTTTGTGGAGTAAATTTATAACTGTGACACTATTTTGAGGTTATTATAGGTTATTCTATAAGGACTCTATGTAAGCTTGATAACAACCAAATATCTTTTGTTTCTCAAACCTGACAGGTTTCCTGTTTCACAAGCACCTATGAGCTACAGAAGAAAAATTATAATTATTGATTTTTCATTGATATTACAAAAAAATTTAAAAATATTATTTTGTGTACTAAAACAGGTGGACGTGATGTGGAGTATTTGGAATTAATGTATTTTATAGAATAAACTGTACTTTTCTGTTATTACATTTTATTCTAGAATTGTAAATAAATGTTAAGGAGGTTGAGGCGTTAGACGAAAATAATGAAGAAAATCTGAAATAAAGTTTTTTTAATAGATTTTTATATGACACAATTTTCTGTAAAAAAAGTCATTAGAAAACTCATAATGTTAATAATTTTAAAAAACTTTTACATGTAGTCTTATGGAAAATATGTCATCCTAGCATGCAAACAGTACATTTTAATTTATAGCAAATAACCAAATAATGTCAGCATTTCCGAAAACTGTGTAAAGCATTGATGTCTTACGCATATTTTAATATTGTTTCCAATTTAATTAGAAGACTTTTAATAAATAAAAAAAATAATTAAACGTTTGTAAACTGTCAAATTTCTTTTTTCGTTAACTGTTTTTAACTGATTTTTCAATTATTTAATGATTTAATTTTAATTTTTACTGCTTCCCATTTTTTTTTTTAATTATTTACTGAAACAAATTTGTAAAATACACAGATATTTACATACATTTATTTTTTTTTAATAGCTAAGTTAGTTCATTAAGTAAAATAATTAAATCTACTTAAATAATTAATTAATAATAGAAAATTATTTTATTTATGCCTTTATGACAATAATTATTGGTAACATTGACTTATAACCTTTTGTAATAATTTATTATGGAAAAGTTCCTATTTAGAATTCTACTGACTTTTGGTTGGGACTGTAACGCCTCAACCTCCTTAAATACAAATGGAGGAAAAAACTATATGTTCTTGTATTTTGATTGATACTATAAACATTTTTAAGAGTACCTTTTTTGCAGCCCTTTCAATGCACTATAAGAATGTTCAAGTATTCCGTAATTTTACAGAGTGATTAAAAAATTACAGCCTGTTAAATATTAATTATTGTGAATAAAAAATTGGAAGCAAATGCTATTTGGTTGTTATCAAGTCCACATAGAGTACCTACAGTGATACAGCTCCCACCAAAATTTGAAAATTGTATCTTTAATAGAACGAAAATTATTTGAAAAGAAAATTATTTTGTGTTTAACTCTAAAAAAATGTACTTCCTCAGGATACATTTTTTTACTAAGGTACATTGGGTTATATAAGCCCCAGATGAGCTCAGGGATCATAGGTTCCCTTCCGAGAACTCAATTCTGGGACACCCTGTATAATTTTATATATTTTGCTTTTGACTGAATTCCAAAGTGACAAGAATTTGCATCCCAACATTTTTACGCTTACTGATAATTTTACCTGTTTCAAAGACATCCGTCAAGAGAACATTCTTAACAATGGAATGACTTAAAACATACCTTGGAAATAAAACTGGCGAGGATCCTTTAACTGGTTTAGCATTATTGCCGATTCATCGAATTTTAAAAATTGGTGGTGATGTTTATTTTGATCATGTTCGCTTCAAAAAGTAGATTTTTTTTTACATCTTGTACAGTCACCAGTCTAGGTGCCGGCACTCGATCGGCGAAGCTAAGCAACGTCTGTCGGGTCTGGCATATGAATGGGCTAGGTTCTCGTTGGAAACCTCAATTCATATGCTGAGCTGTAAAGGCCTGACTGAACTGAGGCGAATTGGCGAGAGAAAGACAAGTCTGATAACTGTACCAAGGGGCCCATTATCAACAGATTGGAAGTCTAGGAAAGACCATGTCTGGATAAGGAGCCCTAAGGTGGTACAAAAGGAGTATCTACAATTGACCTTCTAGATCTCAGTGGGCAAGGCCAATCGCCAGCTCCTTCAGTCTAGAATCTACAAAAAGTAAGAGCTAAGAGGAGACTGAAATTTACAGTGTACAGTGTAGGTACCTCTCGTGTACCTATATTCAAATTATTTCTTAAAATAGCTGGTTAATTTTTTTATTAAATAACAGTGAGTAGTTAATTAACTATTTTTAATCAACTGTCAGAATTTGGTGTCCAATTCTTTTAGACCCCCCCAAACCAAAATTCTGGCTACGCCACTGAACAGATGCACCTGAATATTTTTACTTCAATGGCCCGATATGTTTATGCAAATAAAAATTCATGTACTTAATGTACTTTTCTAAGAAAATATATTTTTCTTTTTCAGATTTCCTGGTTTCAAGGAGGTACGGTTGGTACCAAATCGGCACGATATTGCTTTTGTCGAATTTGAAAATGAACTGCAATCAGGAGCAGCCAAGGATGCGTTGCAAGGTTTCAAAATTACACCCACCCATGCAATGAAAATATCATTTGCTAAAAAATAAGTCTTAGCTTTAATTATTTAATGTGAGAAATTATTCTCTAAGGTTTCACAGTATCTTTAATAAGTAATTTTTTTATTAAATAACAGTTTCTACGTACCTTTTTTATTATTTGATTCATACATTTCTAAATATATGTCATGAATAATGAAAGTATTCATATTTGCAAATACCCGAACTAAAAAAACTGTTGCGTTTCAACTCCAAAGTAATATGAAATTTGATTTGATCTGACAGTTTCTTTATAACACTAACTGGTTAGTAAATTTTGAGATAAATTGTTTAAATATTTTTATTCTGTACTTGCCCTTACAGACCTGTCAATAAATTAACGATTATTATACATTATTCAATTTAATTTGATGTATTCATTTTTGCAATTTTAATACCAAATAAAAATGCATTTATAGTTAGTACAATGTTTTTTTGCTGCACCAGTTAGAGATTTATTATGTAGCACATGTGACGAGAATGCTTGGTCACTATCATGTTCTGGGTTCGATCCCCATCTCCAACACTGACAATGTCGGTGAGTAATGGTTATCTGTTATATTACAAATATGTTATACACTTTCGAGACAGTTTTGGATTTAGGAATCCTTGGCCTTGGTGGGGGTCCCCCATCAGTAGAAGTTATAGACAATTTTTTTTCTTGAATGATTTGTGACTAACCATTACTTGGTCTTACTTGCTAAATTATAAAATTACAATTGTACACAGTGTCGGTTTATGAACTTGTGAGCCCCTAGGCACTGGATTTTTTGGCGCACCCCTTAGTGACTAAATAATGTGGTGCCAACCAGCGTCAAAGGCTAATGTGTCGGAGGTAAAATTTTTTGGCTGTTAAACAAAATGGCGACCACAAGTGAAAATTATTTGCCGCACCACTTTGAATATTTTGACAAAAAAATTTTTTTTGGGATTTTCATTCACTTTGGGGAGATTGATGCATTAGACGAAAATAATTTAAAAATCTGAAATAAAGTTTTTTTAATAGATTTTTATATGACACAATTTTCTGTAAAAGAGCCAGTCATTAGGAAACTCAAAGTTAAAAATTTTTAAAAACTTTTACATGTAGTGTTATGGAAAATATGTCAACCCAGCATGCGAACGGTATATTTTAACACAAGTAACTAAATCAAACACACTACTATATTCTCTGCCACATAGTGGTAGAAAAAACATAGTACAGTAGTGTCGCGATAATCCGGATCAATTAAAACCAGGCTAATCCGGATTATCAAGTAATCCAGATTATCATAACATCTTAAATTCAGCTTTTAAAATTGCAAAAAAATAAATAAAAGGCTGTATTTAACAAAAGTAAGCACTGTACTTATATAAAAAAACAAGACAAATAAAAAAGGGGATCCTATATCAAGAAAACGAAATATTAATAATATGTTATTACATATGTATGTACATACATAATTAACATTTTCATCACTTGTACATTAATTTCATCGGCTTCATTAGAATTGTGCATGTGGACCCTTTTTTACAGTTTACGGCACTGACTAAAAAGAATGATTTTACTCTGATGACTTATGTGCTGTTGTTTTTCAAAAGCAATTTCCTTGAGATTTTGTAGCATCATAATCTTTTAAAGGAATGTAATTTTCTGTAGCCCACTGTAAAGCAAGATTTAAGCTTTTGACAGCATCTTCATTTTTACTTCTGACCAGAGTGACAATTCTAAGTCATTCTCATTTTTTTGTTTTAAAATCGTTTTCCAGCATTTTTCTAAGGAACTGGCTGGTACATTTTCCCGGGCATTGTGAAGCAAACATACAGCATGTTGTAAGTTTAAGTTCTTAAGACACTTTACAAAATCAAAGAAGAGTTACCTGAATGAATTCGGATTACAAAATCAAGTAAAATCCGGATTACAGAGTACTTCAAGAGAACAAGAAGGCAATCTGGATTATAGAAGCATCCGGATTAATGCGGGATCGGATTATCGCAACACTACTGTAATGTGTTTTATTTAGTTATTTGTGCAAAATGATTAACTACCACAGAGTAACGGCTCCTTCAATCAATTTCTTGGTACATTTTAATTTATAGCAAATAACCAAATAATGTCAGCAGTTCCGAAAACTAACTAAGTAAAGCATTGATGTTTTACGCATATTTTAATATTATTTCCAATTTAATTAGGAGACTTAGTAAATAAAAAAATTGATTAAACATTTGTAAACTGTCTCTTTCCGTTGATGATTTTTAACTGATTTTTCAATTATTTAATGATTTAATTTTAATTTTTTTTTGCTGCTTCTCATTTTTTTATTTTTTATTATTTACTGTGAAATACACAGATATTTACATAAATTATTTATTTTTTTAATAAGTTTGGACAAAACACCCAAAAGTTAGTTCATTAAGTAAAATAATTAAATCTACTTAAATAATTAATAATAAAAAATTATTTATTTATGTCTTTATGACAATAATTATTGGTATCATCGACTTATAACCTTTTGTAATAATTACGGAAAAGTTCCGATTTAGGATTCGACTTACTTTTGGTTGGGACTGTAACGCATCAACCTCCTTAATTTTAATTTTGCTATCTTAAGACGAACCTGAACCAACCTCCATTTGTTTAAAAGTAAGTACATCATGAAAAACATATTTTTGTTATATTCTATTAAAACATATATAGGACATAAAAAACAGCAAACAAAAAGACTTGAAAAAAATGGTTCAACAGGAACTAACAGAAAATACATTGGGTTGATTCTACGGTTGGTTCCTTGTGAAACATTCTTCAATAATTTAAATATACAGGAAAATTATGCTTTTTAATGTTTCAAAAAGTTTTATTAAAACTCTACACGTGTTTCGGCTTATTAGGCCTTTATCAAGAGTACAAGAGTAGTATTATCTTGTACTCTTGATAAAGGCCTAATAAGCCGAAACACGTGTAGAGTTTTAATAAAACTTTTTGAAACATTAAAAAGCATAATTTTCCTGTATATTTAAATTACTAACAGAAAAGCCGGCAAATAATAAAAAATAATTAAATATGAACAAATTTAGGTTCTGGAAATATATCATTAAAAATAAAATGAAACACACAAAACAAATTGTCTTTACACAACTTGTGGAATGCAAACATTCGTGTTATATGCATTTTTTGGCTCTGAAATGGCTGCCAAGACGGCTGTAACACTTGTACAGTACTATCTCGAACCATACCCAATAAGAATGATATTATAAATGATCAATAATAAATATTTTATATATAGTAATATCTTTAAATCCTAAAGAGTTGTATTAAACTAATAACTTGTTTACACAACTTGTGGAATGCAAACATTCGTGTTATATGCATTTTTTGGCTCTGAAATGGCTGCCAAGACGGCTGTAACACTTGTACAGTACTATCTCGAACCATACCCAATAAGAATGATATTATAAATGATCAATAATAAATATTTTATATATAGTAATATCTTTAAATCCTAAAGAGTTGTATTAAACTAATAACTTGTTTACACAACTTGTGGAATGCAAACATTCGTGTTATATGCATTTTTTTGGCTCTGAAATGGCTGCCAAGACGGCCTGATTTTCCAGAGTTTCCTAATACTAAAATTGCCAAGTACGCCAACGAGAAGGCCATATACACTCACAGCCACAATGTACAAGCATCTACGATGCTGTTAAACGAATGGTTAGTGATATCTGTCCTCATAGGTAGTTAGTATATGTACTTTATATTTCCCAGTTACACTGGCATACGAAAATTCCACTCGGTGTGTGGTAGGGGGAATTTTAAACAGAAAAAAATTTTTTTGTAGTAAAGCCAGCTATAACGTATGCGGCTCCGGCATGATGCAGCGTGCCGAGCACGACAATGAGTAAGTTAAAAGTCCTTTAACGCAAGTTCATGTGCCTCATTACTAACACAGCGCAATACATCCCGCTCAGGGATCTATGTCGTGACATTACTCCAATAGCAGACTTCGTATCTGTAATTTCTGTAGTTTTATGCTTTTAAACTGTGATAGTCCGCTAATAAACAACATAACGCGAATAAGACAGCATAATGCACCATTATTCAAAATACAACACAAATTACCATATCAGATGCTGCCCATATCTTTCGGCAGACACTATAGTCATATCCAATTTCTGTTCATCTTAGATGACGAAATTTTATCATTCGCTTCCTTTCTTTTTGTACATTTCTGTTGTAAGTTCATTCATTAAAATAATCTTATCAATTATTTTTTCAGAAAATCAATCAAAGCTTTTACAAATAAAAACTTTCTATGAATCAACAAGATTATTAAAAATCATAAACTCGCGCGGAAGCATCGTGCCGTCTATTAGTTGTGTAAGCCCGTACGAATTATATAGAATGGATGAAGCATTTTAGCACTATACTCGCCTGTGTATGTTGATATCAATGATTGAGCCTGTCTTTTTACCACATTTTTGTACCTTTTATCAATTATTTTAAATATTTTTTATTAGGAATCTTAATTTTTTTGCCATCGGCTTTTTTAAATCTTTTATACAAAGGATCGGAGTAAAGTTTTAATTCTTAATTACGTTAAGTTTTTGTCGGCGCCGTACTCATCAGAGAGCACAGTTGTAAGGCGCTTCGCGCCGTAAAATGAAGACTTGAATTGAATTATAACTTGTGTACATATACTTTTGAAAAAAATATATATTAATTTCAACTTACCTAGTTCTGTCTTCACGGGAATATTAATTCAAAACTGGAAAACCTCCAATACTTTCCTAGGGCCGCTGCGGACTCCAAAGTGGCTAAAACACACTTTCCCTCAAACTGTGGAGAACGATTTTTTTTTTTTTACATTTATTTGTCACTACCCAATATCCAAGCACCACATATAACTTATTATTTTCACTTTTTTGTATTTACTATCCACACTGTAAAGTTCACAATAAAATTTGAATTCGCCTTTAAATCGTTTGATAATGTGTAGGGTTATAGCCACCTGAAAAGTTGGCTGTGCTGGAACAGCTATTTTTTATATTTAAAAACAAGAGAAATGATAGAGATATCAGGGAATTTTTCGCGACATAATAAACTACCGGTTTTACTCCAACTGATTAACTGATAACAAAGATAGATGCACAGACAAGTACTTGGATATTCATCGATGCGAAGTTCATTAAATACTAGACAATAGTGTTCTTAATTAACACAAATGATACACACTGTTTGCGTGATATCCCAATGTTCCAGTCGTTTCTCACATCGTCACATCTCACTATGTCTACAATAAAGTGCAGTTCTAAATGTTTAGGAATTGAAGTGATATGTGTATAATGTCCCTTTCCTTTAAATTATTAGAATAACAAGCATTCAACTGGTAAGCGAAACGATAATCCGAAAGTGTTGAAATGCTTGAAATATTACTTATTTCTATAACATCAATGAAGAGTTATAGGTTATAGGTACCTCATCTCCCTGCCAAAAATGGCTCATAGAAACTTATAAAAAAAATATATACGAGGATCTATGAGATTTAAGTTGGATAGTGAAACCGTAATTCCAAACAACCTCTCATAGAAGTTTACCAGTTTCAAACAGGCTTTGCCTATACATCTTTAATTATCATAAAATGGTTATTCCGTATATGACTGCTATAAATCTGTATAAGTTAAGTGATGGGCAGGTAACAGCAATTTCTGATATATTCTTATGTAAAAACAACAGGAAATCCATATAGACTAATTTTGTAGTTTATTCGAATTTTCCTATCTAATAATTACGAGATCTTTTGAGAACGTATGCGGAAAAAACAATTCAATTAGTTGTTATTTACGAGACTTGATGTGACCTCAAAATGATATGTATGAGGATTTACCTGGAAATTAAGGCCCAAATGATCTGCACCTATTAGAATTTATCAGTCCCTTTAATGGTAATCATGAAATTTTATGAGAATACATGTGGGAAATTTAATGGAGTATATGAGAATTGACGTGGTTCCACAATGGTTTATATGAGGATCTATCTGAGAGTTGAAGGCTAAATGATCTAAACTTATGAGATTTTATGAGTCCCTTCAATAATTGTTATAAGATCCTATGAGAATATATGCAGAGACCATAATGGAGTATGGCTGAATGCATGAGTCTTGATGTGGCTTCAAAGTGATATTTATGAGTATTTATCTGTAAATTGAGGTTCAAACGATCTGCATCTATTGGACTGCATCAGCGCCTTTTATGGTAATCATGATATTTTATGAGAATACATGTGGGAAACATAATGGAATACATGAGACTTGATGTGGTTCCACAATGGTTTATATGAGGGTCTATCTGAGAGTTGAAGGCTAAATGATCCAAACTTACGAGATTGTATGAGTCCCTTCAATAATTGTTATAAGATCCTATAAGGAATATATGCAGAGACCATAATGGAGTATGTCTGGATGCATGAGCCTTGATGTGGCTTCAAAGTGATATTTATGAGGATTTATTTGTAAATTGGAGCCCAAACGATCTGCATCTATTGGATTGTATCAGCGCCTTTTATGGTAATCATGAAATTTTATGAGAATACATAAGGGAAACAATGGAATACATGAGACATGGTTCCACAATGGTTTATATGAGGATATACCTGAGAGTTATGAGATTGTACGATTGTATGCAGACACCATAATAAAATATTGCTGGATGCATGAGTCATGATGTGGCTTCAAAGTGATATTTATGAGAATGTTCTTGTAAATTAAAACTGAGACGATCTGGCATCTATGAGATTGTATTAGCCCCTTATATGGTACATGGCCATGAAATTCTAATATAAGTGGGAACCATAATGGAATATATGTGACATGACGGTCAAAATGGTATGGATGAGGATTTATCAGAGATTAGAAAACCAAATCATCTCAATCTATGGGATTGTATCAGTTCCTATAATAATTATTATAAGATCCTATAAGAATATTAGCAGAAATCCTAATGGAATTTGCCCGAGAATTTGCCTGAATGTACAAGCTTTAATGTGGTCCCAAAATGAATTTATGGGGTTTTATAGTAGAACTTAACTTACGAGAGACAAAGAAAGCAAAGCAAAGGTATGGTAATTGAATCTTAATGACCACTATCAATAAAATTATATAATCTATTAACGGTAATTATGAAATTCCTTGAAAATATAAGTTGCAACCACAGTGGAATAATATAAGACTTGATGATATTCTAAAATAATATGTAGGTACGAGGATCTATTTGGGTTTAGTGTGAGAAGTCTAGTCAAACTACAAACTCGTGTGTTGTTTTTCTTTCCTGTTAAATAAAACATTACCTACCTGTTAATACGACTGTAAGAAATAAAAGATACATAAAAAATATTGTTTGGTATTCTTTTCTTTTATAAGGACATGCCTATACTGCAACCAACAGCTATTCTCCGGACTGCTTGCCCCACCGATTACAATGGACATCGATCACTAGATTGAGCTTCCTAATTATGCTGCATTTCTAAATCTTAAAATTTTAATTTACTAACTGTACCAATGGGCATTAAAATATATCAAAGGTATATAGTATAGTATTCTCATACTCACATTGTCTTGATTACTGTATTATTTGCTGGGGAAATTGTTCTAGAATAGGGGAACTTCTTGCAATGTAGAAGAAAATAATTAGTGCAATGACTTTTAACGTGATTCCTGTAAAACTTTATTTTCAGAACTAGATACATTTATTGCACATATATTTTTATCTGTATATTTTAACACGTAACTCTTTACTTACTATTAAATTTGAGAATTATTATTATTAGGTATACATTTAAGATCCTTTTTTAACATTTCCTTTGTTTTTTTTTACTAGAGTTCTATACTTTGCAGTCTATGAAAATAAAATTATTATTATAATTATTATCAGTAAGGCTGTATCTTTCTTGATACATAGGCGTAGAGTGGCAGAAGTCACGGTTATACAATGCAAGTAACTTTCTGTCTACAATTAAGTTAATTTCTTGCAGTTATATCATGCTTTGTAGTAGGTGTATCGAAAATACTTTTTTTAAATTTAAAAGTTCAAATTGATAGAAAGTTGTCTCTATGAATCCACACACACCACTCAAAAATGTAGCCAATTGAAAAAAAATTAGGTCTCCTGCAAGAGGCTGACTGACTGATTATCACAGGCAAATTGTGTCACTTAAAACCTATTGTCAGTTCACACAATTTTAATTCAATATTACACAAATGATGGATATTAACATTACGAATATGAATTTAAAATAGAGGGCCTATACTACCTATAAATCTATTATCATTTTATGTAATTGTCATTATAGTCCACTCTCCTATCGAGCAAAACATATTGATATCTGCAAGTTCATCGTTATCGCCTTAGAGTATTAGCACTAACCTCTTTAGTTCTATTTCATATTACACCACAATTTAGAATTTTAGAATTACCTAATTACAATACTTGACTACTAACAGTTTTCTTAGGTTTCTTCATCCCTAGGCGTTGTCCAAGTATACTCCCATTTCTCTAGCTTGAATACTGATATATTTATCAAACAGCTTTACAGGGTACCTGCAACACAAAGCAAATATGAATAACATATATATTGAAATTTATTAGATACCTGAGCTGGTTTTTTTCGATTCAGCGTATTGATGTGCTTATAAGCGGACAGTTTTTCTTGGTTAAGCGGTGACGTTATTTATGAATGCGCTTTAGCGCGCTATATAGCGTCCTCCGAGACCGCTTCAAGGAACAAGGGCTAGTCGAAATTACAATAAAGGCTTATTAATCACAGTCGATTCGGAGACTGCACAAATTTTGCTGTTATTTGAGTAACATACATATTATTGGAGTAACGTCTTCAGTGCCATTTAACAGATGATGCAATAATAATAAATTGCTTTTGGTTTGATCATTTACTAAACTAAGATAAAGGTTTAGAGAGTCAAACTCCATTTCAATACACTATCCAAGGGCCAAAGACTTAAAAACAAAACGAAAAAACCAGTGGCGACAAGGTCGAAGATGTCAAATCGAAGCGTATGCATTTTCTGCAGAATTCATTTTCGTGACGTCATCGTACAATGCGCTTATAAGCGCTCCATTAATACGCTCAATCAAAAAAAACCAGCTCTGTAGCTGACAACATTTTGAGTATTTTGTTTACGTAAACATCACATATAAAACAAAGCTGGGTGCCTTCTTAATTATACACAAAATACCAGTTTTGCAAGTCATCAAGGTACTTAATAATTTTACCATAAAATACAAATATATACGATCAGAGTTAGTGTTAGAAACATATCAGTATATAATCATTGTCTAATTTAGACAATAATTAGAATGAAACAATGACTACAGCAGTTTGGCAGTTGATTTGAAATTTAGACAAAAAATCTTTAAATTCATTATAGTATAAATGGGTCTGAAGTTAATTGCCATTATGATACGTACAATAATAGATTATGGAGATGTGTATAATTATGTATAAATTGATTCGTTCTTTAATATATGAGCCATTTTTATAGCCAAGCGAGCTTGCAGGCACGGTTAATAAGAAAAGTAAGTCAAGTAATATTTTATTATGTATGGGTAGTTTGCTTATATAAAACTTTATCCAAGCTCAATTCCGAAATTCAGTTTAGCAAGTATATGTTTTCTGTCAATAAAATATTTGATATACCTATTGTCATACAATAATACGATGTCACAAAGTATCCTTTTGGTGTTACTAATAATAGCTGGAGTGAATAAAAATAACATGCATTGTATGATTGATATTAATCACATAAGTAAACAACTTAATGTTAAAAAAACCTGTTTTATTAAATTTTATTTTTTATTCAATTCTGTGTTAAAATTTGGTAGCTTTTTATTTCAATAAAACGTTCACGACAAAATTTTAATGCTATTAATTGAAGTAC
The DNA here is from genome assembly GCA_963583905.1 of Stenurella melanura. Taxonomy (NCBI): domain Eukaryota; kingdom Metazoa; phylum Arthropoda; class Insecta; order Coleoptera; family Cerambycidae; genus Stenurella; species Stenurella melanura. The sequence goes on from OY757309.1 coordinate 88,113,903, forward strand.
AAATTTGACATTGCTTGTAATTTTTTAACAAATTTGTTATTGACGAGTGAATTCAATTTACCCACATTACGATTAAGGTTCAGTTATAAACACATAATTATATAGAAACTCCATTGTATATTATAAATAAAATATCATTTACCTGGGTATAACTGCATAAAGCAATTTCATCACAGAGAAAGCTCTTATTTATGACCCAGAAGGGCCATTCAGGCTCATATTGTACTATCATCGGTCTACTACTCTGCTCAAAATTTTTCTAATAAGTACATTCTTCTTTGAAATAATTTCCTCCAATTTGAAAAAGACCTGTAAAATTTATTTACCTAAGTAATACATTTTGTCATTGGAATTCAGAAAATTAGGATAACGATTAATTTAAGTATATGTTATTGTTTTGATTGAGGTTATAGTCTTGTAAACATGCACCAGTAGGTTAGATTCTTTACCGTTAATTATACTTCAAATATTTATTATTCTGAACTTCCTTTGGTACACCTTTTCTACCAAGCACTACTTGCTTGGATACTTTGGTTTATTGTTATAAATGATACCTATAAGCAAATAAAAATGCACAAGAAATATTAAAAATAAAGTATGTATGTATGTATGTACCTACCTTGTAATGACGATTCATGTATTAAAAAACTTCTTTATTTTCAACTTTACACCAACAGCTAACAAAACAAACAATTAGGTAGGTATCATTAAAAACTTTTACGACACAAATTACAACGAACAAATGGCGTCAGCGTTCAGCGCAAAGAGTTTAATAACTAGAGAAGACAAGCCGTGGATTTGCCGGGAGTCGCGATTTGGTCACAGCATGCTGTGATTTGGTTGTCTTGGAAACGTTAGGCTCTTCGTCCTTGTCGCAGACCTCGTATACCCTCTCTCTCCACTCTGTTTTACAAAGCAACACAGCGCTTTGATTTCACAAATACCGTCAATTTTTAATCTTTGTTTTGAATAGCGTTCGGCTTTATTTACAATTACAAGTAGTGTTTTCTCAAATGTTTCTTCTGTTTATAACGTTTAATCTGTTTATCACGAAAAATGTTGCTGAGACATTAATTTTAAATATGGTACAATTTAAGAAAAACTTGAAAGAAAAGCTACATATTATATAAAGATCTGGTGAAGTTTATAAATTAAGAGTGAAAGTTGAAAGTATAGTTTTCATCGATGATCTGCGGACTAAATGTACCTATTGTTTTAAACTATATATTGCGGTTATTTAAAAACTACTCAGTGCTGAATTTTTTAATATTTGAAACCTGAGTCTAAACACTGACTTAAGTCCATTTTCACAGTTTTGTAATGTAAAACAACAGAATTGAGTAGTTTTTAAACACCACACGATATATTTTAAAACAATACAGATCACTCAATGAATTTAGTATAAATGCCATCTAAGTTATATTAGAAATGTTAAACTTGTTGATAATAAACAGTTATATATTTAGTAAATATATTTTTGTTTAATTCTCATTTACAGACATGAATGTAGAAGTTCAGAGTAGTCAGCATTCAACTTACTGCTAACGATAGTAATAACTGATAAATAAAACAATAAAAGGAAAGGAGAATATTTAATAAAATACATAAATTAGACAATAATAACATTAATATGACATGACAAAAAGTTCTTACAGAAATTACAATGATTTGCACAGCTCCGTTCATAAAAATACCATAGACGATGAGTGAACCGTCAGATAAATTGTGTCTACCTTATTATAACTAAGTCCTTTGTTTCTTTTCATGAGTAATTTTACAAAATCTACGGATTGTATCGCACAATGGTTAACTGCTTAGCCATAGCCATTTTTACTGCTAAAAAACTAAAAGGAGTGACGTCTCATCGCCTCACTATGTACCTTATAAATTGCAAATCAGGCTAGCGAAGGTGTTTTGCCTGTATCTGCAACACAATTACAATGAGTACTAACAACTCATTTGGATCGACTGGATCTGCAATAATCCAAGGAATGATGTTTTTGTTGACAATGTAGTGAGGCCATAACCTAAAAAATGGATCTGTGTTAGTAATTATTCATAAAACAACCTTAAATTATGCAAGTACATGGCGAAAATGATTTATAATTTATAACTAATCCTTACCTTTGCGATAATAAGCTGTTATCTTGTAAATTTCTTGGAGAGAACTTCTTTCACCCAACTACTAACAAATTGGTTATAAACTTCGTCTTTTCAATGCCTTGTACTCATTCTTTTAACTATGCACTCCTTTAAAAAATCATGTAATTACAATATATGTATGTCTAATATTCGGAAATACATCGGCATCTGTACTAAGGTCTTCTTTATTTAAATAATATATAGCGATTTAAATTGATAGCACCAACTTTCTTCCATACACTGATCCTGTACATCATAAGGTAATTTCGTAAAATATAAACTCATCTCCATCTTAACAAACAAAATTCGCCACATGAATTGATTAAACATAATTGTAGATGTTAAATAATCCAAAATTAAGTTTTAAAACATCACAGAATCCACAAAATATACAGTTAAAACAACACGTTCGATCGGCGAATTACACAATGGCAGCCATTTGTTTTCCCTCAGGTCTGAAAAGTTATGACATCAGCGCACGTCATACTACTCATACTGTGATTGCATTGCATTGCAATCGTTACCTCCCCTCATGTACTGTGCGACAAAGAGAAAACGAACTGTGTGAGAAGGATGAGAAGACTACAGTCTACCGGCTGCTTATACATTACGCTTATGGAGCTTGTCTCCTCTATTTGTTAAACTCTTTGGTTCAGCGTGCATAAACAACTCTCAACCTGTAGGGAGCGAGGGGACGTATTTTCTACAAGTGCGCAGGCGGTAAATTCAAATTTTCAGTTATTAACGTAGAAAAACTTTATGTACATATTTACCTACTTTAATGGATAGACTCTGAAAAATCCTCAAACATTTTATTCGGAAAATTGGCTAAATTATTCTGAATCGTGTTGTATAATTCAAAATTAAGTTATATTGAGAAAATCATGAAAAAATTTGATGAATACAGAATTCAACATACCTATATGCAAATAGTCCACTTCGTAACAATTATTCTTAAAATTTTCCTGTAATATGATATCAAATGTATTCTAATGGGAATAATACTGAAATATTTCGCAAGGATAATGGGCTTATTCAGCATTTTTTTTTTATTTCACAAATCGAAAGTGCAAGTATAAATTAATGGATCTGCAAAATATCAGAATCTTATTCGCACGTTTAGTATCTTAAAAACTATTACAAATTTCCATCTCGCGAAAATGGGGCGTGGCCAGGCGCTACGTCATTATACGCATAGACTCGGCGATCTCAATAGAGTTGATGCTCCTTATTGGTTATAATTATAAGTGTTTTCGAAGTATTGTTTGTTTTGCTTACTACTTGACAGTAGGGGAGTACAATTTGGTGAAATGTCAAAAAATTATAATTTTCTCTCGCTCCTGCCAGAACGAATTTTCGATTTCGACCCTGCAATTTACGATTATAATTCATCGCCGACCTTCTCCTTTCCGTAGACACATAGAACGAACTTCCACTCGACGTATTTATTTAGTTACCAGCGTTTAAAAATTCCATGTTTTTAGACTTTTCAGGTTAAATTTGAAAGGTCCCAGAAAGTCATTTTTCTTACGTCACTTGCGTATAGTGACGTCACAAATGAGCGCTCGGTTTTTGCAACTATTACTAAATTCAACTCCTTATATCTCGAGAACGGAAAAAGTTAATAATACGAAATTTTAAGTGTATAATGAGAATATCGAGTACTATATGAAAAAGTATAAAAATCATATAAAAAGAATATCATGGAACAAGCCCATTTTGGGATATATTCGGATATGCATATTCCGATGACAGGTATACTTACATTCCAGGAAAATGTAAGGATTATTCAGATACTTATATTAATGTGAGAAAGGAGATTTACAAACACACAAATTAGAATGGTATTTGTCTTACAAAAAATTCAAAACAAAATTTCATGTATGATAAAAACTTATAGGCTTTGATTAAATATTAATACTGTATTATCATCATCACAACTCATAAACCCGTAGTCTGATAAAAAACTAATAGGATACGATAGAAATTATAACTGTAGTTTCAGTTAAAAATTCATAAATCTTTAAGTATTTTGTGCCAGATAAATATACTTATAGATAATTATAAGAATTTGATCTGTGTTGTCTTATTCGAACTCGTTTATCCCCCAAAATATCTTGCCTAATAGAAACTAATAGAATACGATAAGAATTAAAACTGTGTTGCCTCATTATAACTCACAAATCCTTAAACAACGCTCTTCTCGTAAAAGCTCATAGAAACCAAAAAGAGTTAATAAGAAACTCGCACATAGTATATATTCTTAATTATTTCTTTTACCGGATAAAAACTGTTGGGATGCAATGTAAACTGAAATTCTGCTCTCCAACAAAAACTCATAACTCCTCATGCAAGCACATAATCTGTCGTACAACTCATAGAATATGATAAAAATTAGAACTGTATTGTCTTATAAAAACTTGAAAATCCAAAAGAACTTCATGTCTGATAAAAACGTATAGGGTTTCATCATCAAAACTCATAAAGCCGTAGCTTGATAAAAAACTGATAGGATACAATAGAAATCATAACTGATGTAGTTTCACTCAAAAATTGATGAATCCTTAAGTATTTTCTTCCGGATAAATGCTTATAGGTAATTATAAGAATTTGATATGTGTTGTCTTATACGAACTCATTTAACCCCCAAAATTTCTTGCCTAATAGAAACTAATAGAATACGACAAGAATTAACACTGTATTGCCTCATTATAACTCGCAAATCCTTAAACATCGCTCTTCTTGTAAAAGCTCATAGAAACCAAAGAGAGTTAAGAAACTCGTGTATAGCATATATCGTTATAATCATTTCTTTTACCAGATAAAAACTGTTGGGATATAATGTAGACTGAAATTCTCTTCTCCAGTAAAAACTCATAACTCCTTATGTCGTACAACTCATAGAATATGATAAAAATCAGAACTGCATTGCCTTACAAAAACTTGAAAATTCAAAAGAACTTTATGTCTGATAAAAACTTATGGGGTTTCATAAAATATTAATACTGTATTATCATCATCAAAACTCATAAACCCGTAGCTTGATAAAAAACTGATAGGATACGATAGAAATTAAAACTGTACTTTTACTTAAAAATTGATAAATCCTTAAGTGTTTTTTTCCAGATAAATGCTTATAGGTAATTATAAGAATTTGATCTGCGTTGTCTTATACAAACTCATTTATCCCCCAAAATTTCTTGCCTTATAGAAACTAATAGAGTACGATAAGAATTAACACTGTATTGCCTCATTATAACTCGCAAATCCTTAAACATCGCGCATCTTGTAAAAGTTGATAGGAACCAAAACAACTTAGAATTGAATTGCCTTATAAAAACTGGTATTTTCTTATTTAGCCCTAGAAACCTTATTAAAAATCATGAAAATTCTTAGAAAATGTATAAGTGACAGATCACACACTCATACATTACAGGTTTGGCTCATAGATCCTTAAAGAGACTCTTAATTTGTTTATATTTTTTTATAAGTCTGTATTGGGCATTTTTGGCAGGGCTGCGCTATAATGTAAACCACGGAGTGCATAGAGATCACATACCTTTTAGGTATGTGGAAGTAAATCGTTCCTCTTATTATTAATCCTTAATTAATTATAGTGTATTCGTAATATTAGGGGGATGCTTTTGGTGAAATAAAAAAGTGCTGTTATTGAAAAATGCCACAGATTTTATAATCTATAATGATACTGATAATCCCCAGTAGTATGTAGGTATATACATATCTATATGAGTTACAAATTCATCTCAATCTTTGTAAGTTATATTGGTAAGAGATAATATAATATATCTCGCATCGAGGTAACCACTAAACTAAAAGTATATAATAGAACGATAACCAAAAGCTTAATGCAGTCTCTGAGTATCTAATTTCCTAGCGAAGAGAAGGACAGATATGATTCGTTACCTCTGACGGGTAAGTTTATATAGTAATTAAACTTATGATTTCATAATTCAACCCGATGTCGACATATATTTATATTTTCAATTTTGGGTACAATTAATAGGTCGTTAAAGTCAAGAAGGATCAACAGGAAGAAGAGTTCAATTTTAACTTTTGACGACGAATATTTTGTGAAGTCATTAGAGAGTTGTTGAGCATCCAAAATAACGTAACGTTATGAAAATACGGGAACTTTATTTCAATACATATCTGCAAATTTCCAAAAAGAGACTTGTTGAACAGTATTTACTTAATCAGCAGTCGTTATTCGTTATCTTTAACAGTCTAACCTAGAGAACCGTACTTTTGTATTTTCATTGTTTGGGTTATTGCATTTTTATATAGTGAATATTACACCTATATTATTATATATAATACAATATGGATAAGTCAATGTGTAGTGTAATGAGCAATATAGCCTCAAAACACACACAGAATAGAGAGATATATGGGAACGTTAAATAACGTTTGCGTGTTTGCGTTATTACCGCACGACGTTATATGACAGCTACGCATGCGTCGTTGAGGCGTACGTAAGAAATGTATACGAAATTTGCAAATCAACATTTCCCTTTTGTTTGGGTATTATGTACTTAAGAAAAAATGATGACAAATATGTGATATAATTTATTCTAGATTATAAATATAAACCCAAAACAAATGTTTTTGTTATATAAAAGTCATAACCTCAACTTTGCCACTTAACTTTTGCTAGCTTTAAAAGATCTCCGGGCTATAACTCTGTAAAAATCTAGATTGCGCCAACCCGTGTTCTGTTTCATAACGTAACGTTAATAGCGAACGTCATGCGCTATTGAAGCCATAATATCTCTCTAATTAACGATAACGTTAAGGTTATATTCACGTTACCGTATTATTACCTATTGAAACTGAGCACGCGTATATAGATGTATAAATAACGTTACGGTAATTCACAACTGGCTGCTTAACAATTCCCTATTATACATAATTCAACAATATAGCTAAATGTAGTCAAGGAGATCAAGTATATAGTTTTTTAAGCTTTTGAATGTTTCCTATTATGTCCGATTGTAGAATTTTGAAATTTAGGTTTTTAATATTTATTTTGGTTGAATTTATACTGTTCTTATTCGTGTACAAATAATAGTCAGAAGAATTTAAAAGTGTCTATTTTAACTTCATTCCGCTCGCTTTGTTTTGATCGACTATCGCATCATTTAGCACTCATATCATATGTAGTAGTCAATGTTTGACTTCGTCGCAAAAAATTACTAAATATGAAATGATAAATCACAGATCTAACATTAACCAGAGAATCCAGAAAATTAAAATATTAAAATATATTCTGCGTTCTGTACAGTTCTGTAATTTCACGATTTCAGTGATTTCACTGATTTCAGTCACAGTCAGTCAGTGTTGCCGATTGGCGGATAATTATCCGATTTGCGGATAATTTAGGAAGGTGGAGGATAATTTTCTCACACTGTAAAAATCGGATAAAAAACGGATAATTTCAATCCAGTTATATAAATTCGGACTTTTTCGGCCTATTTTAATATTAAATGCGGAAATGAAGATTTGGTTCGTGTAATAGTGAATAATCGTCGAAAATTCCTCCTCCGCTCTTAAAAATGTTAAAGAATTTTGAGAGAGGGGAAAAAATGTGCAAAATCGGACATTCTTGAACATTTTCGGATATTTTCATGTCAGTCGGCGGATAATCACAGCTAATATCATCGGCAACACTGCAGTCAGTGTCAGTCAGTAGCTAATCTTTATCCTCTCAGGTCAGTAGTTTCTAGTGTAGTTTATCTATGGTAGTTTCAAGTTTCAATGGTTTCAATTTGTAAATAATGGTTGGAAGGAAGGTTGCATTATTTGTTATTGTTTAGTTTAACAATAGGAAACATCGAGAAAGGTGCCTAGTCTTGACTCTCGGATGGTATTAGACCAAATTGAAATTAAATTCGGAAGATATAAAATAATTGTAAATCTTTTTCGTAATACACTTCATTTGCACTATGTACAGCTAACTCGTTAAAAGGTATTTAGCGCGTTGTGCCATTAATTTGCATTCTCACAGGACTTTAAAACAATATCCAAGATTTTGAGGTACCTACCAATGTTATAAACATTAAATGTTCAAACAACTATTTATCTTAACCTAACTTTGTTTTTTAGATGGATGCGCGGCCAAAACACACTCTTTACATCAGGAATCTTAATGAGAATATAAAATTAGAAGAACTAAAGAAATCATTATATGCTATATTTTCACAATTTGGGCCAATAATAGATGTCGTAGTCTCAAGAACAGTAAAAATGCAAGGGCAAGCTTTCATAGTTTTTAAAGAAACTGAGAGCTCAGTGCAAGGCCTTAAAACTATGCAAGGTTTTACAGTGTTCGATAAACCAATGGTAAATATAAGTTTCATTTTCCTTCCGTTCTTTTATCATTATTCGTGTGCATTGCACTAGGCACATTTTTTATTCCTCTTGATTACAGCGAATTGAGTATGCGAAATCTGATTCTGAAACAATTTTAAAACGAAAATTACCATACTATGAAAAAACAACGAAGGTCAGACTATCACCATCAAGGGACGATTTTATACCTAAAAAGAAGAAAAGAGATCCAAGACGATTACCTGGCGGGCCCACTGCTGACGAGCCACCTAACCACATTCTCTTCCTTACTAATCTCCCTGAGGAAACTAGCGACTCAATGATAACTTTACTATTTAAGCAGTGAGTACATTTGATTTATATTATGCTGCTAATACCAAAACACATTGTAATATAATATTGGGTAGGTACTTGTCTCCATTTGATTAGTGCATGTAAAACCGGCCGTTAAGATATCAAAGTCAGTACATTGACTGCTGACAAGAGTACAGTTCCCGCAACGTAGCTTGATACCCGAAATGTGCAGTAGAGGATAGGAGACTTCCGATATGGAACCGAGATGGAGAGCGCTGTGTTCTGAAGAAGTACATTCGGTGCTATAAACTTTTGAAAGGAAAATTTTTAAACTTTATTCTCTGTAGTATAATATGATAAGAATTTTTTAAAACCATTGTATTTACCAATTAGACACCAGAAAAAGAAACGAAACAAGAGAATTTAAGAACCCAAATAACATAAAACACAACAATAAAACACTTTTTTATGGACTGTACCGACGATGTAACCATTGCGGCAGAGCTATGTGAACTAATCTGTCACCACTGTTTCACTTAAAGTCTACTGCGCATTCATCTTTCAAGTATCAAGCTACATTGCTGGACCTGTACCTACTACAGAGCCATGCTTAAAATTTTTGCGTATCAGAGTGAACAAAATAATACTAGAGATTTGTAAATTGTGTTTTCAGTAGAAACTAAGTGATGTTTCCGGTGAATTAAAAATCTTGCTATGTTTTGCGTCAAGATAGGAATATCTTATGCATTGGTGGACGCATTGCCCTTCCTTCGCGAGCTTGACGGATAAATTCAAAGTATGGCTCTGTTTATCTGTTCCTTGGATATGATGTCCTACAGTTTAAATCACAAATGTTGTAATTCACGTCATCATCTTTTAATTTCTATATCAAATCGACTCAAGGTCGCACAGAATGGCACGCGTGGGTGTACCATTTGAAAATTCTTCAAAATAAGACTTTCTTGTCCAGCTGCACCCCCTTAAGGAGGTGCGCAGAGAGATGGTTTTTTAATTTCTATCTGAAAATAACGTACTTAATTGGAAAAAGACGAAATTTGGCTCATCTCTCAGTTACTAGGAAAGAGGCGTCTTATGAAATTTTTTCATCCATCTAGCTTTTATACAAAGGGGTGATATTAACTACCCCTTTTATAATTTTGTAAATATATTTCTGTCTGCTTTTTCTTTCTTTCAATTAAAAAAAGAACTAATTATGATTCGTTTAGAAATTCTTTTACCGCTTGAAAAAATTTCGTAATATTGAACGTTTTTGAGAAAGAAGAACTAAATTACATATGCCTAAGTGATCAATCAAAAGCTATGAGTACTATTATATTAGTTAAAATCAGGGTTCGCCCGATTTAAATCATTTGATTTAAATCACAATTTAAATAAACGATTTTAATCAAGTGATTTTTTTAACCCTCCGGTAGGCGCGCTGTATGAAATCACACGAGCGGACGCGCTGTGGTACTGAATGCCGCAAATACAAAATGACAGTGAAGTGATTAAGATCAAGTTATTTATTACGGATTACGCAGAGATGAAAAAGAATAGAGTTTCTTATAATAGAATTTATTAATAAAATGAAACAAAAACTCATAAACATTCGACATAAGAAAAAAAATTAGATTCTGATACAGCAGCTTTATAATCCATCTTCCTCCATTGGGGGGTATAAGGAAGTATTACACAGAACTGTTTTCGTGCTATGTTTCATGCAAACAAATTGATGACATGAGTCACAGGAAACTGTGGTCTTATTATTTTTATGTGCACTGCATACACGACAACAACCACTGCGATTTTGATTTTCGGCGTTATGTTCTTTCTCTAGAATCCGGTGTTGGGATAGAAATTCTCTTATATATTTTGGAAGTCTATTTATTTTGGCTCGTTCCTTCATATGGACTCATTAGGGATACACCTAATTCGCTTAGGTATTTTCTTCTAGGAGTCTTCTCCAGCAGTTGCCTGTTATTGAAAATGATTTTAGAATTTATTTTTTACATTTTTTCTATCCCTAAAATAAAAATAATGTTTCAATAAAGCATAACATATTCACAAAACAACATTCAATGCAAAGGGAAATTAGGGTCAATGAAAATTAAAAATTCATGACACTTACATGACAGGGCGCCCTGCGGTACTGAGTGCCGCAAACATGTACTTCTTTCTTTGATATCTCGATTCATACTAATAAAAAACCATAATTCGTTCGTGCACACTGGTATGACCTGCCAAATATAACCAGTAAAGAATATCTGAAGCGGCAGTGCTGTGAAGCAAGGTGAATCAAAGAAAATGTAATAAATGTAAAAATGCTGTATAAAGTACCGCTGCACGCCTGCCGGAGGGTTAAATTGACCAATGATTAAAATTAAAAAAAAAAATACCATTTATTTATTTTATTGTATAATAGTCAAAATACAAATGCAAATAAAATTATATTTTTAATAAATAATGACAGATACTAAACACTTAACAGAGAAACAAAAACGTTTTTAAAAATTTAAATTATGTAACACTAACAGTAGATAACTACCTAACTACACTTACACTACCACACTACCAGTATTATTATTATTACATTAACCATTGATATTACTGGTTTTGAATGTTCTGTTATAGTATTTGTACAGGAATACTAATTTTCCTGCTTTTTCCACTTCCAATCTATTTCTTAAATTGGAGTGAACAAGTCCAAATGTAGCAAATTATTTTTCTACTGAAGCTGACAAAGAAACAGCACATAAAAAATGCTTCACGAAAGGATGAAGTCTAGCAATATCAGGTAGTATATTCTTTTGTGAAACCCACCACTGTAAGGCACTAACATTGCTTATTACCTCTTCTGAAAACATAACTGCTGAAAATGGTTCCATTTTGGCTTCAAGTTTTATAATGAGTGGTAGTAATCCTAATTCACTATTTCCAATATTTCCATACATTGCTTGTACGGTATTTAATGCTTGATCTATTTCTGCACTAGTCAATCTGAATTTGGTTTTGGTTGTATCCAAAATATAAGCCACAAAATGAAAGGGCGTAGTGCTTGTTTATATCGTTTTTAAAAAATTTGTATTTGAGACAACGATAGGTCTAATTCTTCCTGGAATATTCTTTCTAATTCCTTCCATACTTCTACTGCATCAGATAGAAAAGCCTTTTTCTGTAATTTATCATGTCCCACAGCTATAGGCTTTAAGATTTTTGGGTATTCTTCAGCTGATCGTTTAAGACCAATGTTTGAAACTTTTTGATATATTGTTGAATCACCTTCTTTTTTATTCTACTCACATACTTTTAATAGTTTCTCCCATTGGCTTACATATACCTTTAAACAATCTGACATATTAATCCATCTTACGTCACTCGGAAGCACTAATGGTTTTCCACCAACCTGCACATATTTTGCCCTAGCCAGATGATTATTTCTGAAGCATTTAACAATTTGCCAAATATGCCGTTTGATATCTTCTATTTAATCTTTGCAGGGTAAGTTTAAAAGATAAGCTGAGCATCCATAAGTTATGATTATAGAGTGTAGTTTTTCTGTTATAGTTTTTCTCATAAGTGCCATGTTCGCGGCATTATCCATTACAAAAGATTTCACGTCACAGTTGTATTTAGATTTACAAGATATAATTAAATTTCAAGCTATTTCAATTAAATAATCGCCTGTGTGGGGATTTCCACACGTATCTATTGTTTCAAATAAAAAAGATTGTCCATTTTCAGTGATTATAATGGCACAAACAACAGGCTCATTGTGGACATTAGACCAACCATCAATAGACATGTTTACACTCTGTCCAGAAAGACTTCCAAAACATTTTGATTTTTCCTCCTTATATATATGTTCTAAAAAGGTCGTGGAAATGATTGTTCCTGAAGGGGGCTTATAACCAGCTCTTAACATATCGATATAGCCTTTATCACATGCCGATTGGCTAATCACCTGAAGCTAGTATTAGTTGCAAATACAGCTTTTGCTTATCTATTTCTTGTTTTTTATCTGCAGATGTTCGAACGACAAAGTTCATCAGATTAGCAGGAGCGTCTGTTTTTCTTTTTTTAGAGACTGAATCAGTAGTAGTAGTAAATGGTAACGATGATGTTGATGGCATTGACAAATCAAAACCAGACAAACCTGACGTTGATGAAGCTGAGCTTGGCAGTCATCCTTGAAAGCTGATGGTTGAGGTCGAAGACGTTGAAATCCTAATTGATGACGTTACCAGTGTCACCACCAATAATAGCGTGTTTCACGTAGCTGTTCAAATATTCAAATTTTATGTTATTTATTTGTTGAAATATTAATTTAATATACGACGGATTGCTTTTTAAATACAGGGAAATGCTTTAATACGTTAAGTACTTCATTTTAATAATATCGAAAACCTAATTTGCATATAGTGAAAACACCTAATTGTCGCATACTTTTTTAAAATGGTATTCTTGAGTAGTAGTAGACACCACTAATACCACTAAAGAAATATGTCGCATAGCAAAGTATTATAACGCTGTATAGTTACTCTTCTGCTTTATCGAAAGATAAAATTATTTTCAGTGTTAAATTTAATTTAAGGAGGTTGAGGCGTTAGACGAAAATAATGAAAAATATCTGAACTAATGTTTTTTTAATAGATTTTTATGGCACAATTTTCTGTAAAAAATCCAGTCATTAGGAAACTCATAAAGTTAGAAATTTTAAAAACCTTTTACATGTGGTCTTATGGGAAATGTGTCAACCCAGCATGCAAACGGTACATTTTAATTTATAGCAAATAACCAAATAATGTCAGCAGTTCCGAAAACTATGTAAAGCATCGATGTCTTACACATATTTTAATATTGTTTCCAATTTAATTAGGAGACTTTTAATAAATAAAAAAAATTATGTAAACTGTCAAATTTCTCTTTTCGTTAATGATTTTTAACAGATTTTTCAATTATTTAATGATTTAATTTTAATTTTTACTGCTTCTCATTTTTTTTTAAATTATTTACTGAAACAGATTTGTAAAATACATATATTTACATAAATGTATTTATTTATTTATTTTTTTAATAAGTTTGGACAAAACGTCCAAAAGTTAGTTCATTAAGTAAAATAATTAAATCTACTTAAATAATTAATTAAGAATAAAAAATTATTTATTTATGCCTTTGTGACAATAATTATTAGTATCATCGCCTTGTAACCTTTTGTAATAATTTATTATGGAAAAGTTCCGATTTAGAATTCGACTTACTTTTGGTTGGGACTGTAACGCCTCAACCTCCTTAAATGAGAGTGGAATGGATCTAGATACAAAATAACGTTTTTTTTATGTTAGTAGCTACAAGATAATTGTGTTTTAATTTTGGTAAAGATAGTAAAAGAAGACTCGGATATTTTTTGTCTAGTAAATTCTCTGCTATGTAATAGTAATTTCATTTAGTTTCAATTAATTTTGTCAATTTGATATAATAATAACTAACATAGACCAGAACCGACCACTTGCAGAAATAATTAGACAGGCACACAGACAGGCCTGTAGCTAGGAACTGTTTTAAAGGCGGGCAAACAAATGTTCAAATGGGGCCCGCGACCTTAAATATTTTATTGTTATATTCAATTATAAATAACCCCAGTAAAAAAATATAGGTATCTAAATTTCTCAACAGAAACAGTTTTTAATATAAAAAATTTATAATAATAATAATAAGAAAAAAAAATTTTAAACAGTCCAGGATAATATAAAATTCTTCTCTGGAATGTACAAGATGCCAGCAAAAAGCTGTGATTATAGAATAAGGATAATAATAATAATAATAATAATAATAATAATAGTAGGTACTGGCTGCAATCAGTTTTCAGTTTATGTACAAAAAAAGGTCATAAAGAAGGTGTCCGGCTTTTATTATCATAACAAAAAATTGTCATACATATTTCCTAACTAGTTAGGAACGATCCCACTGAATGCAATTAGTTGAAATTTGTCCTACCAAATTGATGATTCATTAAAATGAGCTATCTAGTCAACTTCCAGGGCTGGAGTAACTGCTTCTTTATTATAAAAGTTTAATGAGTAAATTTATTAATTTTTTTACGTTATTGTTGATGATATGATGAAAATGAGAAACAATTGCACAAGTATTCAAATCCCTTAATTTATTGTTTGAATTTGAAAATACATTTGAAGTCCAGTCCTGTGTGCTCGACTTAATGCCGGCGTATACTAATCAGAAGCGGTCGGTTCATTCACCAACTGTGGTTTGGGTGTACTGTGATTTTAATTATTTTCTGTAGTCGCCCCAGGACGGGCGAAAATCATTCCAGGCCAGGCGTAGCCCGTCCTGGCCCACCCCTAGCTACAGGCCTGCACACAGAAAAGAAAAGTCGTGACCCAGAGACTAGACACTTCTACCCCTATGGATTTTTGGGACACTGAAACCGAATATGATAATAAAAAAAAAGTTTTAATTATCCGATTTTCCCCTAGCATCCCCTTACAACCCTCCTGGGGAGTTGAAACTCCACTTGTTCTAAAAATTTGGAAAGTAAGTGTATTTTTAGGAAATATGATGGTAAAAACTGATTTGAACCACCCAGTCACCCCCTACACACCCCAGGAGGGGTTGAAATTCCACTTGAAATAAACACTTGAAAAGTATGCTTATTTTTAGATTTTTTTTTGATGCGCTGAAGCCGAGATAACTAAAACCTCTTTTTATTATTGTATTCTGTTTCAGCGTCCCAAAATACGTAGGGGTAGGAGTGTCTGCTTTCTGGGTCTCGACTTTTTTCTTTTTGTGTGCCTGTGTTATTAACAAAACGTAACCTTCCATTAATTTTTACACTTAGAGCAGAAGTCAGCGTAATTAGATTTATTACCAAATGCTTACTTAATCTAAAACACTTCTATAAACTCGTTGAGTTCAAACGAATTATATTTCTTGTAATACCTTCTCTGCATCTTAGAATTCTTAGATATCAACTGTAGCAAGCAAAATGGCTAACTTGAATAAGGCAAATATCCTCATTTAAGTTAGTCATATTTATAGAACTCAACTCTCAGTAATTCGCATGCGAGATACAATGATGTGTGGTATTTACCCACTCGTTGAACATTCCACTGAAAATTATTGAATGCCACATACCAGATTGCATATTTTCAAAGTCTTGAGATTGTCGGTGTCATTTTCCCAAAATAATATGCGACTTTCGCTAATAGAGGTTCGAGAATAGTCACCCCAGTATTTGATTTTGGTCCCGCCCTTGAGATTGCTGCTGAAATCTCTTATACATATGATATAATACTTTATTCATGTTAATACCCGGTGGGTTTACATAAGTCAAAAAATACAATTATTGTATATTACATCACATTGTATTATAACGATAAACTAAAATAATTGAAAGAACAGTGAAAACAATTAATATAAATCATGAGACAAGAAGTCGTCAAATGAGTAGTATGCTCCATTCGGTACAATTTGTTTAACCCTAAAATAATTTTTTTTCTCCGGTAACTGCTTGATATCTCGTAGTAACTTATTAAAAAAAAATTGGACCGTAATAATCTATGCATTCTGGCTTTTAACTAATCTGGTGTATTCTAAACATACTTGATCTCTGTGCCTAGTACTATATTCATGTATTTCTCTGTGAGAAACATATTTGTTGATGTTTTGTTTAACATACATGAGCGCTGTAAGAATATAATAACTAGGGATTGTTAGAATATTCAACTCAATAAATTTCCCCCTTACATTTGTAGTGTATAATATATAATATTTTAAGGAAGTTCAGCAATTAAGTTTCTTATTAAATATATAACTTTAGATAATTTACTACATAGGTAATCGAGCTGTTGATTCCAGCGTAGATGTGGATCCATAATTACTCCTAGAGCCTTTACATTCTGGGGATTGTCAAATTGATCTAAGCCCCCCCCCCCCCATTGAAAAAAAAACATGGTTTGTGTCTTTGACTCATTAGATTTATTTGCTTTAAACCGGTCAGAAGCTTTCAACCGAGAGAGCTGCATATCCTGCAATAAATTGTTTTGATTGCCATTATATTTATCACTGTGGTGTCATCAGTGAACAATATTAGTGCACTATTATTTATATGATTAGGCAGATTATTCACATATATAATAAAACACTACACTTTTCTATAGTTTTTGGAAATAATGCGTTTTTGATTTGTCCTGTCATTTCTTAAGTACCTATCTATTTGTTTCAGATATCCTGGTTTTATTGAAGTACGAATGGTACCAAATAGGCCTGATATTGCCTTCGTTGAGTTTGAAACTGAATTTCAAGCAGGAGTAGCCAAGGACGCACTGCAAGATTTCAAAATTACACCTACCCATGTTACGAAAATATCTTTCGCCAAGAAGTAGAAATGTCTATCGTTAAGTTATGTGTTTTAAAGTTTTAATACTAAGATTATGTCAAGATTATTCTTTATTTTTCTAAATAATTTATAATTTATCATTCGATTGATGTGTGATTTTGTGTCAGAAAACCATCAGAACAAAGTTTCTAATGATATTGGATGTATTAATAGAGGATTTTAGGTTTTTTAATAGAACTGAAAAATGGACTATCGAAAAAATATATATTTTACTTTTTTATTCCCTAATTTAACATCGGCCTATTTCCGCTACTAAGGCCAATCACCGATACCAGGAGACAAGCTACCCCCAACTTAGAAATTTTCCTTAACCTCTTCTCTATCAATGAGCAGGAATTTTTTACTTGCCTAACGTTTAATAGATAAGGGATCCACTGCTTTACATCCCCTCCAAAGGAAGGGATTTGAAGCACAATTTCGTCTTAAATTGCATAGCTTCTACATATGCGCTGATGGTAACAATAATAATAATACTTTATTCGTACAAAAATCATATAGATATGATACGTCTCTCGGATAGTAGATATCAATGTAAAAATATGAAATACATGAAGAAGAGTAATATTAGGTATAAGACACACAATAGCATTATGAAGTAAATCTAATCGCATGTACAAGTCTTTAGAAGTACTAACTGCACTAACCGAAGTTAAATAGCTAACCAAAATATATTTTTGTTTTCAACTAAGTATGAAGAAGAGTATGTAATGAAGTGAAGAACATTTGCCATGGATAGAGTTGCCACTTTGATCTGAAAATCATAGTCCAAGTTCCCAGAACACAAATTTATACCTCGTAAAACACCAAAAACTAAACATGTGAGAATGGGCTCATTTTGATTTTTTTTTTATTACATTTTCTGAAAAACCTTTTAATTCTAGAGCGAAATGCAAAAGAAAACAATTTTCTAAAGTTTCCATGGGCCTTAAAATTAATCAAGAACATCAACACACGGCGCTTCACATTTTGATACAATGTTATATCTTCCTCTAGCGTCAAATTTCTTTTTGTCGTGTCGCTTTCGACACAAAACGACCACACACCACACATTTAGGATTCTTGTCACTCAATTGAGATTATTACTGAATCAGCAAAGGATATTACTAATATCTGTAAAGTCACTACATTATACCGCTATTTTTTCGCACTTCTTGTAATAATGTGACGCCGTACAAGTATACTAACAAAAAAAAAAACATGTATAGACATGAATTTGAGATTTAAAAAAACGTATTTTAATTTGTCGCCCATTAAGAATGCTCATAAAGTATATTATGTTTACAGTGGGTGCTGGTTACCCTTATCTTTGATACTCCTGACATAAAACATATATGAATAAAAAAAAAATTGGAGTTGAATTAATTCTTTAGCAGTCTTCTATTAGGAAGACTATAAATATTATACAGGCTGATTCACGTAGGCCATTCATTAGAAGTTTTTCAACTTGCAGTTGGATTAGAAACTTGAAATTTGGTATGCTGCAATAATCGATCATGCCCGTTCTATCTAAAATATTTTTAGTCCTCCAACTATACAGGGTGTGCCAAAAATTGGTACCAACTTTCTTATTTTAAATGGAAACCTATATTTTTCTTTGCATGGTTCGATTGGTCTTCTAATTCTAAATTTAGAGAACCTAAGTTATGTTAACTTATCTATTACAATTTTTGACATATGTCCAATTTTTTGAAAAAAATTGCCACTGTAGTAGTTTACGAACAAATTTGTAACTCGCAAACCTTTCAAAATTATGAAACCAAATTTGTGAAGGAGTTAGCTGGAAGTCCAGGCTAACTTTTGATGTTCCATCGGTAGTCCCATTTTGTATCATATGGGCGCAGTCGATTTTCAAATGTCGCAATCAAGAATTGTCAAAAAGTCAATTTTTTCAAATGGCACCTACTATTTTTTTTCACAGCATCCGAAAGAAAATTGAATTTTAGGGTGAGTTACTTAAGCATTCCCTATACCTAACTTCACCCCATATCGAGTTATTCAATAAAAATCAAGAAATACCTTATCTTGCCGAGAGATTCCTTACTTCATCAAGTATGCCATGGAAACAAAAGACAGTTGTAATAATTTTTAAAGAAAAATATGGATTCTTATTTAATTACACACAACACCAACAAATTATTATTAACGAACAAGAACAATGTTGACGAAAATCTGACGTAAATGTTCAATGTGACCACCATATTTTTGTTCAAATATTCTATTATTCTACTTTCAACAGATTGCGTAGCACATCTTTGCGCTTACCATTTCTGACGCCAGAAATCAATGCAAAATTGAATTTTAGGGCCACTTTTATTAACATTGTGTATGTCTATCTACAGTCGTTTTTGAGTTATTGGCATTTTTTGAAAAAAATATTGTTTTTTTTTTCTCAAGGGTAGTAGGCTTTAGAAACAATCATTTCATTTTAATTTTTATCCAAAAATCGTATTGCAATAATAAATAATAACAACAAATAAACAGATTAACAAAATAATTGTTTCAATACAAATGTTCAATGTGTCAACATTGTTCTTGTTCGTTAATAATAATTTGTTGGTGTTGTGTGTAATTAAATAAGAATCCATATTTTTCTTTAAAAATTATTACAACTGTCTTTTGTTTCCATGGCATACTTGATGAAGTAAGGAATCTCTCGGCAAGATAAGGTATTTCTTGATTTTTATTGAATAACTCGATATGGGGTGAATTTAGGTATAGGGAATGCTTAAGTAACTCACCCTAAAATTCAATTTTCTTTCGGATGGTGTGAAAAAAAATAGTAGCTGCCATTTGAAAAAATTGACTTTTTGACAATTTTTGATTGCGACATTTGAAAATCGACTGCGCCCATATGGTACAAAATGGGACCACCGATGGTACATCAAAAGTTAGCCTGGACTTCCAGCTAACTGCTTCACAAATTTGGTTTCATAATTTTGAAAGGTTTGCGAGATACAAATTTGTTCGTAAACTACTACAGCAGCAATTTTTTTCAAAAAATTCTACATATGTCCAAAATTGTAATAGATAAGTTAACATAACTTAGGTTCTCTAAACTCAGAATTAGAAGACCAATCGAATTATGTAAAGAAAAATATAGGTTTCCATTTAAAATAAAAAAATTGGTACCAATTTTTGGCACACCCTGTATAGTTGGAGGACTGAAAATATTTTAGATAGAACGGACATGATCGATTATGGCTGCATACCAAATTTCAAGTTTCTAATCCAACTGCAAGTTGAAAAACTTCTAATGAATGGCCTACGTGAATCACCCTGTATATGATTAGTGATTATGTTTTTTTTAACACTGTTCTACCCTTATAAATAATTTTTTTTAAATATATGTTAGAGCATAGTAGGGGGCATTTTTGAAACAAAATTGGTGATGGACATCACCAATTTTTTTTCAAAAATTAATTAATCGAATTTTGAAAAATATTTTTATCTCTATAACAACGTAATTAATTTTTATAAATTTTGTATATGTGGTAGTATGCCAAAGAGATATTAAACAAAAAATTATTGGGTATTTGCAACAAGTAATATACCAAAATATTAGAATTGAAAATTTTAAAATATAAAAAATTTCACGTATATTGAGAGACACCGGGGGTGTGGTGTCTCTCAATATACGTGAAATTTTTTATATTTTAAAATTTTCAATTCGAATATTTTGGTATATTACTTGTTACAAATACCAAATAATTTTTTGTTCAATATCTCTTTGATATACCTACCACATATATAAAATTCATAAAAATTAATTACGTTGAGATAAAAATAGTTTTCAAAATTCGATTAATTGATTTATTCTAAAAACCAGAGGGGGCAGGGTTGTAATATCTTGCAGAATAGTTCCTCTTATATTTGTGATGTCAAGGTAAAAATATCAGCCCAATTTCCCGAGGGGCATCCAGCCCATGCTTACCCTGCTACACTCTTTGTTTATATTTTTTATGGCATTTTTTATTATCTGAAAGACACCGTTAAAATCAAACCCTGCTGTTTGTCAGTAATTAGATGCAGGTGTGAGACGCTGAAAAGAGCTTCTTAATGCCAGAGGCCTCATATAGGGGCTCCAAAACTGGTAAGTCGAGGGCTCGCTGGGAAATATCCCGATTTACCGGTGGCACAATCCGATGCTAAGAGTATTATTTCATTTCAAAACGTTAACTGTCCTTAGTTTTCATTTTCAATTTTTATTTTACAACTTTATTCTAGTTTATATATTTTTAGGTGTGAACCATTTTGTAACAGTCAAGTATTGAAGAACCAACCTCTGTTTGATCCATTTGATGCAGAGGTTTTTTTCATTATATTTTTATATATTTTTCACTGGTAAAGTACCCAATAAATAAATGGTAAGAAAATTCTATACCTATTTCAACAAAGAAATTTCTGAAATTTGTTTTAAGTTTATTATGCTTGCACTCCACTACGTAGATGTGGAGTAATTAACTAATTGGTTTAGTATCAAATATTTAAGCCTAAATATTAAGAAAATTCAAACAATCAATTTTTATACAGCTAATAAGGCTTCTGATAGGATTTCGTCCGTTAAAATTCTAGATGTATATCTAGGCAGTTCATTAAACTGGATGCCTCTTGTAGACTTCTTGGCTGAGCTTGGTTAGCCACATCAATTTACATTTTGAGATGTTAAATAACATCATATCCACTATCTATGTAAAAATGATGCATTTTGCCTTGATGTTTCATAGCACCATATATCCTACTCAATAGGAATGTTTTCTATTTTTTAATTGTAATAAAAAAGTATACTTCTAAGGCTACATAAACAGGTAATAACCAATAAAACGCCTAAAAGCTTTTTTTCTTGAAAATAAACTAAAACTCTGAAATTAACGAGATTAGTAAACGATCCCTGCAGTGAGAGTAGCATGCGTGATGTCATAATGCTTATAGCGGAACTGTATACCAACGTGATATGGATTGTTTGTTTCAGTATTGTTTTATCTCTGTTTTTGTAATGATGGAAGAGTGAAAGTTAATAGAAACAAGTTGTTTTGTTCCTGGATGTACAAATAATAAGCAGATAACCCAGAAAAGGTTTTTATGTCTGTACCACAAAATGTAAAAAGAAAGAAGCTTTGTTCCTTTTTTTAAATCAATGATATTTTTAAAAAACTTTTGTTACTTTAAACGTATTTATCAAAGTCGGTCTCCGATTATATAATGTTTTCGCATCCCTGTTTCCAATGTAGCAAAGCACATTTAATATGGAGCACACTGTATATAATTTACTACTAAAGGTCCATACTATATAGTACTTATTACTTATTCATATAAAACAGTACTTACTGTTTCGCTTTTACGCCACTAGATTGAGGCTGACATCATGGCCAAAAATTCTGAAACCATGGTAACGTCAACAGTTAGCAAATTATGTGAGTCTGCCTTTTGAAAACCTTCCTCCATTTTAGAAGTATGCCTTAATTAAAATTGAAAGTCACAAAACGAAGAACTGCACGGATACAATAGTTCGCAAAAGTCAGTAAACGCAGACTAATTTTCTTTAGGGATGGCAACGATGTCTTAATTTATATCAATGACTTTTCTCAGCCAATTAGAGATAATGTTAGTGTCCTATTATTTGCAGATGATACAAATTTGACAATGTCAAATGATACCATCGAAGTTTTGCTAAATGAAGTACCACATACCGAGTTAAGCGCACAGAACTGGTTTATCTCGAATAAGCTAAGTTTAAATGTGACTAAGACAGAAACAATGATATTTGGTTTGTGCAATTTGGAAAAGGTTAATAATCCTGAGTCTGTTAAATTCCTAGGAATTTACTTAGACCCCAAGTTATATTGGGAAAGTCGTACTAACTACGTCTGTAAAAAAATTTCCAAATATACTTATTTGTTGCGAAACCTTATTGACAAAGTCTCACTGAATACTCCAACCACGACTTACCATAGTCTCATCCACTCTACTTTATCATATGCCATACTAGTCTGGGGACATGCCCCATCTTGTGCTGCTGTATTTTCTGCTCAGCGAAAGGCAATACGAGTCATTTCCGGACTAAAATTTAGAGACAACTGCAAACAACCGTTTATTTCCTTGAATATTATCACTGTGCCTTGTACCTACATTTACCAATTTCTTAGTTATATAAAGAAAAATGTAAAATAATTCGAAACTAGAAGCCACATACATTCTTATAAAACCAGGAACAACGATAAACTCAACATATAGATTAAGTAAAACCAGGGATGGCACAGGATACTTGGGTTTTCAATTTTATAATGCTCTACCACCAGAGATAAAATTGTTGAATGAAAAAATATTTGCTCAATGATGCTTTTTATAGTACTAACGAATTTTTACATAGCAACTTTTCAGTTCAGTTCAGTTTTTATTTAGTTTCATTTGACATATTATTACAGAAAAAAATATGTATAAAACAGGTCAAAGGGGTAAGCAATATAAACTAGACACATGACACTTACAAATCCATATCAACACGGCCGCGAGGCCGCGTCCATATATATATAAAATCGTGTTGATTAAAACGACCGCGCAAAACGTGATGCGCCGTGCGCACCTACACATTTTTTTCCATCGAGATGTGAAGAAAGGCACGGATTCGCCGGTCGGGCGGCGCGCGACGGGATCGTAAGCGAAATCCGCCGTGCTTAGGCTATATTTCGTTATCGCGTTCGTCGGGTTAGAGTTTTTATTAACGTTTTAAATTCGACTATCTGCTTTTATTTGGCGTTTACACGATTGCCCGTTTACAAGGGGGTCCGCGAAACAATATTCGCGTAAGTCGCTCTCAAAATCGATAGACGTCAAAAAATGTCACTTTTTGTTCGCTCCTGCGGCGCCTAATTTTCGATTTCCGCCGCGCCATTTACGATGCCCATCAACTAGAACTTTCGTTCTTCCCGTCGCGACGCCGTACGGTGTCTGCGACGACGTATTTCGGAAGATACGAGCGTTTCAAGATGGTACGTTTTCGCACTTTTTTCGGCCTCGAAACGCGCTTTTTATTTCTGCGGTTTTTCGCCGATATCTCGGAAACGGTTGGAGCTAGCTCGAAAATAAAAATTCCCAAAGGACAAGTCCGTTTCTCGAGGAATCCTCCGGTTCCATCGCCATTTTGGCAAGGGTCTTCGTTTCGGAGATATCCGCAGAACGGTGCGGCGGTGCGAGAAGAAAAAAGGCGAAAAATTGGACATTTTTTCCTTTAAACCCTCATAACTCCTAAACGGGGGCTCCTAGGGCGAAATACTTCGACCCTATCGAAATTGTAGAAAATTCAATTATCTAAAAGTCGTCGTCTTTGTTTTCGTCCCGCTCCAAAAATAAGCGAGCCTCGAGCGGTCAAAGTTGAGGTCTATTTCCAGTCCCGGCAGTGATGACGTCACAGATGAATTTTAATTATTTGAAAAATTTATTTCGTGGTTTACGGGGTGTCCGAACAATTTTTCGGAAATTGATTTACATAAATTCCTTATTCGCGCCGAAAACGGATATATATTGCTACGTATTCGTAAATCTGCATCGAAAATAATTATCGAGTTCGCGTGTACTGTTTTAATCACGAGGCGTATGTAATTAAAGATAATATATAATCCATTTTAGTTAGTTACTTTATATTTGAAAAGTTTAACTCATGTTTTTTACACTTTTTTACACTTTTTACACAGACAAGTCAAAGAGAGTAATTTATAGGTTATTAAATATTTGACAGTACAAGTCACTCAGTTTAGTCTTATAGGTTACATGTAGTGTTGACATTATTTAATTCTGTCATTTTACGTCAATGTGACATTCAGACTGTCAGTTCTGTTAGGGAGTTTATCTATATAGGTTTTTAATATTTGACATTACAAGTCAGTGGGTTTAATTTTGTAGGTTATATATAGTATTGACATTTAATTCATTACCAACGTTTAATTAAAAATAATACATAATCCATTTTAGTTAGTTCTTTTATATTTCAAAAGTTTCATTTACACTTTGCGTCATTACTTTGAAGGTGTCAGGTTTAGACGTTTTAAATACAAATTATAGAAAAAAGTGCAAGAGAATCGGGGTGATAGGAAAAGGTGAAGAAAAGTAATGATTAAAATAAGAAGGAGAAAGTACGAGTGTTGATAAATTGGAAAGGAGAATAGATAGGAAGGATAAATTTGGAGATTGAAAGGAGATGTACATTGGGGAAAGAAGATTGTAGTTACGAAGAAAGAAATTTATGTAACATTTGAAAGTGAAAGGTATTAATCGAAATTAAATTAAAGTCCATATTTCTAACATTATCAAAATTATATTAAGTAGACAAAAGATAACGTTAAAAAAGAACAAATTTTTAGTATAGAAAATTTAACCCTGAGCCGACTCCCTGAGATAAAGTTAAATAGTTCAACCAGCAGAGTTAACGAGTAAAAAATTTATTTATCGTCCGGTTGTCGTTTAATTATGCTGAAAATGGATCTATATATATGGCAGTGTATTCGCAAATCTGCATCGAAAACGATTATTGAGTTTGCGTCTATTGTTTTATTAATCACGAAAAATGCAATTATTGTTTGTTTATTTCTTTCGGACAATTTGGAAAAATCTGACTAAATCGTTATCTGAAGATCCGACGGTAGATTTCTAAGCATTTTAAATTTGTTGTTTAGTTATTTTAGTAGACATCTTTCAGGTGTTTGTAATTAAAGATAATACGTAATCAATTTAAGTTAGTTATTTTATATTTGAAGTTTAGGTTATTTTATTGAAACATTCTTTATAGGATTTTGTAAACAGCAGAAAAATTAACTATCTATAAAAGAAAAACTTTGTGTAGAAATATTAATGAAATCATTGCTTTCTTTAGGTTATTTTATTTTAATGTGACATTTGCGCTTTTTTAGTTCTGATAGGTAGTTTATTTTTACAGGTTTTTAAATAGGGAGTGTCTACGCAACCGCCGCGGCGGATCTTTTTCACGACTTATTGAACCGCCGCGCATAGAAATTGAAATATTTTATGCAATTTTCTGAAAAACAAGGCGGGGGGACACCCCCCGCACCCCCCTTTTTGTCTACGACGCTAATGCTGCCTGCGGCGCTGATAATTTATTAACAATTATTTAGCAAAATAAAAATCAACCTAACTAACCCAACTACCATCACATGAAAGAGATAAATTATTATATGAAAAAAAAGAACATTTCTGTCGTCAAATCCAACCAGAATTTGTGAAAAAGGATATTAATCGTTACAAAATATTAAAAAAAAAAAGTCAAGTGGGCAGTATTTGAACCCGGGACCTGTCGCTCCACAACGCGATAACGTTACGCATAGGCCAGCGATCCATATGGAAAACACCGCTATAGCACAGAATAAATAGTATGTAACCAAACCAATTGCCGCGGCGGTTACGTAAATAGTTAAAACAACCGCCGCGGCGGTTGCGTAGACACTTTCTTTTAAATATTTGACACTAAAAGTAAGTCAATTTTGTAGGTTATATTACCAACGTCTAAGAAAAATGTGACATTTACACTTTTTTAGGGAGTTTACTTTTAGAGGTTCTTAAATGTTTGACATTACAAATCTGTCAGTTTAGTCTTATAGGTTATATGTAGCGTTGACATTATTTAATTTAATTTGAGGTATCAGGTTTAGACATTTTAAATGTAAGTTTTAGAAAAAAGTGAAGAGAGAATCGGGGTGGTGGAATATTTTTGGTTTTGGACTGCAGAGACAACATTTGAGAAGAGGTGAAGAAAAGTGCACAATAATTAAGATAAGGGGAAACTTCCGGAAAGTTTTTTCAAGTTGGACATATACTAAGATTCATTAAAAGCAAATTCTGTAACATTAATATCCAAACTTTGATCAAACTCATATTTCTAACGGTTTCTTCATGTGTGTATATAGAAATACACGCGACCACAGTAATGTTAAATCAACAACGACAATGAACTTTATTTATAGAGATACGAAGAAATATCAGTGTGTGCCGCAAATTGACTATGATATTAACAGAATTAAGGATCCACCTATTTATTTCACGGTTCTATTTATACTTCTTCCACATTTACGATTCCCTCCGCTGAAGATATGGTCCAGCAATATCACTCCTTCCTAATTTTTCCATGCTATTGTAAATACATGTTTCATTAAATATTTACACATGAACACGTATGCACATTATTGAAAATAAATTTACCGGAAATTACATAATCAATTTTTACTTCGTTATTTTATATTTGAAAAGTTTAAATCATTTTATTTTAATGTGACTCTTTGCTACTTCCGACAGGCAAGTTAAAGAATTTAATTCTATTGGCTATTAAATAATTGACATTACAAGTCAATCAGTTTAGTCCTATAGACCGTTTTCGGCTGACGTCACGCTGGTGGTGAGGAGGGCACACAGCTGATTGTTTTGTTTTTTAAAGATGAGGAGAAGCTGTTATTTTTTAATAACAAGCTTAAACTGCTTTTGCTCGAAACTCATCGCTAATCGTTTACATTTGCATTCCCTTCTAATTGGATAAAGTTTATGTGCCTTCCAGATGGCGGTGTCAAAATCAGGTGACCAAAAATGATTAATAGGTTATATGTAATGTTCACATTTAAAGATGTCTGGTGATGCGTGCATGCCATGTACCTGCTTCTTAACGACCTGTTCACAAACCTGTTACTCGCTAAAAAATTAACAACATGTCTAAATGAACGTTCAAAATCGATATATGTTAATAATTCATTATAAGATTACAATTTTACCAATATATTACGGTTGCTTTTCGCATAATTAAATAAATAACATAAGGCACAGTGAGACTGAGCTAAGAATAAATGATATTTCACTGCCGGCGATTAAATCACCGTGGTTAGAAAATCACCTATAGCAGTAGTGACGGAAATCACTTCGCCTGGTGTAACTACACAAAAACAGTTTTTTCAAGTAGGACATATACCTACTTAATAATATACGAAACAAAGTAGATCAAGGGCGAGTTGTATCGGTCAAGATTCATTAAAAGCAACTTCTATAACATTAATATCCAAACTTGGTTCAGCATTATCACTCCTTCCTTATTTTTCCATGCTATTGTAAATAAATGTTTCATGAAATAATTACACATGAACACGTGCATATTATTGAAGAATACATGAAATGTTAAACGCTTTATGTGTGATAATAAGTACATTCTAAATATATATATTTCACGTAAATATGAGGATAGTTTCATTTATGATTCTTATCCAAGTAGGCTATAGTACGTAAATTTGTATGATAACTAAAAACAATTGTTATCAAATATTTTTTGTATGATTTCGTGTCGACAAGTCAGTGTCAGTATGTAATTTATATAGTGCAGATTTATTGGATAAACGTTGCTTTCCCAACGACTTACATTATTTTTAAATCTCTCTCTATCATTAATTTGTAACGTGTGTTTCAGGTAAGTATTTGTTAAATATTAATCTCCTCTCTGCTTTGGATTTTTTTTGCTCTTCGCCCCTACATATTTGGAAAGGCAACACTACAATATCAGTAAGTAAAATTATTCTCTTTCATAGTTAATTCCGTTTTCTACGGCTGTCTTGACTCACATTTATTGCATCTATAAAATGAATTACGTGCTATTTTTACTTGCCTACGAAAATAATTGCAGTTTACGTATTTAATAACAATTTTTATCACAAACATTACACTTTTGATATTTAAATAGAGCTGTCTGTACAATGTTGTTTCTGTCTAAGAACTTTTATTATTTTCGTAGAAATATCAATGACTTATTGATTCATGCATGTGTTCATTACAAGTAAATAACAAAACCATATGGTTTTGTATTTCTATAGGTATATTCAGCAGAACGTCTGGCACTCTTTCTTTAAAAGACACTTCGATACTTCGTCGCTGATTACGAATCTGAAATCGAAATTGAAAAATTCAACATGGCGGTAGAGTTGCAGGACACATTTTGCCATTTACGGTGCCATTCGTCTGAAAATAAGTACGTATATGTTATCGAGGTCACAGATCACGAATATGTTATCGTAACTCAAAAATTCAAAATGGTGGCGTCCCCATAGCCTAATATCCATTGTTTACTATAACTTTCTTATTTACCGTCCGATTCAAATGAAACTTGATATATAGAGGTAATTGGTGTAGCCGATAACGAGTATGACATCAGATTTACAAAATTCAATATGGCGGCCCAAAATGGCGGACAAGATTTATCATTTATGGACCGATTCGATTGAAAATCGGTACCTAGATGTTTTTCAGGTCGCTGATGACGAATCTGAAATCGGAACTGAAAACCAAGCTTTCTACATTGATTCAAGCTTTCTACAATGATTCAAGCGTTACCTAATCGAGTGCGGAGCACTCGCATTGACAGCTTTAGCTGTCACCCGTCCGGAGGACCTAGAAACGCGAAGCGTTTCTAGTCCATTATATAATAAAATCGTGTTTGTTGAAGGCGACTAAACCTAAGCGATGCGCCGTGCGCACACACCCATTTTGCAGACCTGAGATATGGAGAAAGGCGAAGATTCGCCGGTCGGGCGGCGCGTCGCGGGATCGTAAGCGAATTCCGCCCGTCATAGGCTATATTTCGTCGTCGTATTCCTTGGGGTAGAGTTTTTATTAACACATCAAATTCGACTATCTGCTTTTATTTGGCGTTTACACGATTGCCCGTTTACAAGGGGGTCAGCGAAACAATATTCGCGTAAGTCGCTTTCAAAATCGATAGACGTCAAAAAATGTCACTTTTTGTTCGCTCCTGCGGCGCCTAATTTTCGTTTTCCGCCGCGCCATTTACGATGCCCGTCAACTAGAACTTTCGTTCTTCCCGTCGCGACGCCGTACGGTGTCTGCGAATGCGTATTTCGGAAGATACGAGCGTTTCAAGATGGCACGTTTTCGCACTTTTTTCGGCATCGAAACGCGCTTTTTATTTCTGCGGTTTTTCGCCGATATCTCGGAAACGGTTGGAGCTAGCTAGAAAATAAAAATTCCCAAAGGACAAGTCCGTTTCTCGAGGAATCCTCCGGTTCCATCGCCATTTTGGCAAGGGTCTTCGTTTCGGAGATATCCGCAGAACGGTACGGCGGTGCGAGGAGAAAAAAGGCGAAAAATTGGACATTTTTTCCTTTAAACCCTCATAACTCCTAAACGGGGGCTCCTAGGACGAAATACTTCGACCCTATCGAAATCGTACAGAATTGAACGATCTAAAAGTCGTCCTTTTTGTTTTCGTCCCGCTCCAAAAATAAGCGAGCCTCGAGCGGTCAAAGTTGAGGTCTATTTCCCGTCCCGACAGTGATGACGTCACAGATGAATTTTAATTATTTGAAAAATTAATTTGCAGGTATACGGGGTGTGCGAACAATTTTTCGGAAATTGATTTACGTAAATTCCTTATTCACGCCGAAAACGGATATATATTGCTACGTATTCGTAAATCTGCATCGAAAACAATTATCGAGTTCGCGTGTATTGCTTTAATCACGAGGCGTATGTAATTAAAGATAATATATAATCCATTTTAGTTAGTTACTTTATATTTGAAAAGTTTAACTCATTTTAACGTGTTTTTTACACTTTTTACACAGACAAGTCAAAGAGAGTAATTTCATAGGTTATTAAATATTTGACATTACAGGTCACTCAGTTTAGTCTTATAGGTTACATGTAGTGTTGACATTATTTAATTCTGTCATTTTATTTCAATGTGACATTCAGACTGTCAGTTCTGTTAGGGAGTTTATCTCTATAGGTTTTTAAATATTTGGCATTACAAGTCAGTGGGTTTAATTTTGTAGGTTATATATAGTGTTGACATTTAATTCGTTACCAACGTTTAATTAAACATAATACATAATCCATTTTAGTTAGTTATTTTATATTTGAGAAGTTTAACTCATTTACACTTTGCGTCATTACTTTGAAGGTGTCAGGTTTAGACGTTTTAAGTACAAATTATAGAAAAAAGTGAAAGAGAATCGGGGTGATAGGAAAAGTTGAAGAAAAGTAATAATTAAAATAAGGAGAAAGTATGATTGTTGATAAACTGGAAAGGAGAATAGATAGGAAGGATAAATTTGGAAATTGAAATGAGATGTAAATTGGGGAAAGAAGATTGTAGTTACGAAGAAAGAAATTTATGTAATATTTGAAAGTGAAAGGTTGTATCGAAATTAAATTAAAGTCCATATTTCTAACATTATCAAAATTATATTAAGTAGACAAAAGATAACGTTAATAATGAACAAATTTTTAGTATAGAAAATTTAACCCTGAGCCGACTCCCTGAGATAAAGTTAAATAGTTCAACCAGCAGAGTTAACGAGTAAAAAATTTATTTATCGTCCGGTTGTCGTTTAATTATGCTGAAAATGGATGTATATATATGGCAATGTATTCGCAAATCTGCATCGAAAATGATTATTGAGTTTGCGTGTATTGTTTTATTAATCACGAAAAATGCAATTATTGTTTGTTTATTTCTGTCGGACAATTTGGAAAACTCTGACTAAATCGTTATCTGAAGATCCGATGGTAGATTTCTAAGCATTTTCAATTTGTTGTTTAGTTATTTTAGTAGACATCTTTCAGGTGTTTGTAATTAAAGATAATACGTAATCAATTTAAGTTAGTTAGAGGTGTTTCAGAATCTTATGAACCGCGAGATGAGCAAAAGGCAAAGTTTGTCCTGGATTATAAGTGTATTTTGAAAACACTGACGGCTGCCTTGCTGTATACATAAACAAGAGCTTGGGATGAAATGTAAACAATAAATCTAATATTTTTTAGAAGTGTAACTGAGTTCACGAGAGGGATTATGTCTCTGCGCAAATGAAGGTCACAGCTCATGAGATTTTGAAACATTTCTATTTTATATTTGAAGTTTAGGTTATTTTATTTTAATGTGACATTTACACTTTGTTAGTTCTGATAGGGAGTTTATTTTTACAGGTTTTTAAATATTTGACATTAAAAGTAAGTCAGCTTAATTTTGTAGGTTATATTACCAACGTTTAAGAAAAATGTGACATTTACACTATTTTAGGGAGTTTACTTTTAGAGGTTCTTAAATATTTGACATTACAATTCAGTCAGTTTAATTTTATAGGTTATGTTACCAACGTTTAAGAAAAATGTGACATTTGCAACTTTTTAGGGACTTTATTTTTATTTTCCTCCTACTCCAAAAATAAACGAGCTACGGGCGCTCAAAGTGGAGGATTGTTTTCCATTTTGGTTCTTAATCGATTACATACGCTACTTATGCCATTTGTATAAAAATTTAGGTAACTTATGCAGTGGTGCAGTGGCAAGTGAAATGCTTCCCAAGCGAAAGGTCCGGGGGTCGAATCCTAACGAGAGGAGAAGCTTTTTAACTTTTTTTTTATTTTCGCCTTAATCTCTTGCTCGGATAATAATTATATATCATATAGTTTTCGATTATTAAGTTTCTAAATAATTTTAAATAATTGTTTACTTAATCAAACTGGGTTTCTGGAACTTCTTAATTTCAAAATAATTTTGCTGAAATAAATTGTTGAAATCGTTTATATTAGATGCCCGGATTTTATGAATTGGCGTTAGAAATCAGGACAATTAAGAAACAAGCTAAATCTGATGCATTTAAAAAAAATAAAAGTACAAGGGTTAGTGGAAATAAAAAAAAATTGAAAAATTTTATTACTTACCTCATTGGACTAAAATTTGACATATGAAAATTATCGAGATTGCAGATTATATAAAAAAAAATTGCAATTGAAACCCCAAAATTTTAAATGGCGGCGTCAACATAGCAGACCAGTTTATTCATTTATCGTCTGATTCGACTGAAAATCGGTAGCTGAAGGTAATCAAGGATACCAATTATAGATTTAAGACCAAAACGTAAAAATTCAAGATGGCGGACTAGCTTTATCATTTAGACTCTGACTCGACTGAAAATCGGTAGCTGAAGGTACTCAAGGTCGCCAATTAAAAATTTGAGATCAAAAATGAAAAATTCAAAATGGCGGCGTCAACATGGCGGACCAACTTTACCATTTACAGTCCGACTCAACTGAAAATTGGTAGCTGAAGGTAATCAAGGTCGCCAATTACAAATTTGAGATCAAAACTTAAAAATTCAAAATGGCGGCGTCAACTTGGCGAATCATCTTTATCATTTATAGTCAAATTCGACTGGATATTGGTAGCTGAATGTAATCAATATCACCAATAAAAAATTTGAGATCAAAAGTTAAAAATTCAAAATGGCGCCGTCAATATGGCGTACCAGCTTTACGACTTATAGTTTGACTAGACTGAAAATCAGTAGCTAAAGGTAGCTAAGATCGCCAATTAAACATTTTAGATCAAGACGTAAAAATTCAAAATGGCGGCGCCAACATGGCAGTCCAACTTTACCATTTATAGTCCGACTCGACTGAAAATTGGTAGCTGAAGGTAATCAAGGTCGCCAATTAAAAATTTGAAACCAAAACTCAAAAATTCAAAATGGTGGCGTCCCCATAGCCTAATATCCATTGTTTACTATAACTTTCATATTTAATATCCGATTCAAATGAAACTTGGTATGTAGAGGTTATTAGTGTAGCCGATAACGAATATGACATCAGATTTACAAAATTCAATATGGCGGCGCCAAAATGGCGGACAAGATGTATCATTTATGGACCGATTCGACTGAAAATCGGTACCTACATGTTTCTCAGGTCGCTGATGACGAATCTGAAATCGAAACTGAAAAACCAAGCTTTCTACATTGATTCAAGCTTCACCTAAACGAGTGCGGAGCACTCGCATTGACAGCTTCAGCTGTCACCCGTCCGGAGGACCTAGAAACGCGAAGCGTTTCTAGTATGTTATATATTAAAATCGTGTTGTTGAAAAGCCTTCGCAAAAACGTGATGCGCCGTGCGCACCTACACATTTTATTCCACCGAGATACGGAGAAAGGCGCGGATTCGCGGGTCGGGCGGCGCGTGACGGGATCGTAAGCGAAATCCGCCGTGCTTAGGCTATATTTCGTTATCGCATTCGTCGGGGTACAGTTTTTATTAACGTTTTAAATTCGACTATCTGCTTTTAATTGACGTTTACACGATTGCACGATTACAAGGGGGTCCGCGAAAGAATATTCGCGTAAGTCGCTTTCAAAATCGATAGACGTCAAAAAATGTCACTTTTTGTTCGCTCCTGCGGCGCCTAATTTTCGATTTCCGCCGCGCGATTTACGATTCCCATCAACTAGAACGTTCGTTCTTCGCGTCGCGACGCCGTACGGTGTCTGCGACGACGTATTTCGGAAGATACGAGCGTTCCAAGATGGCACGTTTTCGCACTTTTTTCGGCCTCGAAACGCGCTTTTTATTTCTGCGGTTTTTCGCCCATATCTCGGAAACGGTTGGAGCTAGCTCGAAAATAAAAATTCCCAAAGGACAAGTCCGTTTCTCGAGGAATCCTCCGGTCCCGTCGGAATTTTGGCAAGGTTCTTCGTTTCGGAGATATCCGCTGAACGGTGCGGCGGTGCGAGGTGAAAAAAGGCGAAAAATTGGACATTTTTTCCTTTAAACCCTCATAACTCCTAAACGGGGGCTCCTAGGGCGAAATACTTCGACCCTATCGAAATTGTAGAAAATTCAATTATCTAAAAGTCGTCGTCTTTGTTTTCGTCCCGCTCCAAAAATAAGCGAGCCACGAGCGGTCAAAGTTGAGGTATATTTCCAGTCCCGGCAGCGATGACGTCACAGATGAATTTGAATGATTTGAAAAATCAATTTCGTGGTTTACGGGGTGTGCGAACAATTTTTCGGAAATTCATTTACATAAATTCCTTATTCGCGCCGAAAACGGATATATATTGCTACGTATTCGTAAATCTGCATCGAAAATAATTATCGAGTTCGCGTGTACTGTTTTAATCACGAGGCGTATGTAATTAAAGATAATATATAATCCATTTTAGTTAGTTACTTTATATTTGAAAAGTTTAACTCATGTTTTTTACACTTTTTTACACTTTTTACACAGACAAGTCAAAGAGAGTAATTTATAGGTTATTAAATATTTGACAGTACAAGTCACTCAGTTTAGTCTTATAGGTTACATGTAGTGTTGACATTATTTAATTCTGTCATTTTACGTCAATGTGACATTCAGACTGTCAGTTCTGTTAGGGAGTTTATCTCTATAGGTTTTTAAATATTTGACATTACAAGTCAGTCACTTTAATTTTGTAGGTTATATATAGTGTTGACATTTAATTCATTGCCAACGTTTAATTAAAAATAATACATAATCCATTTTAGTTAGTTCTTTTATATTTCAAAAGTTTCATTTACACTTTGCGTCATTACTTTGAAGGTGTCAGGTTTAGACGTTTTAAATACAAATTATAGAAAAAAGTGAAAGAGAATCGGGGTGATAGGAAAAGGTGAAGAAAAGTAATGATTAAAATAAGAAGGAGAAAGTACGAGTGTTGATAAACTGGAAAGGAGAATAGATAGGAAGGATAAATTTGGAGATTGAAAGATGTAAATTGGGGAAAGAAGATTGTAGTTATGTAACATTTGAAAGTGAAAGGTATTAATCGAAATTAAATTAAAGTCCATATTTCTAACATTATCAAAATTATATTAAGTAGACAAAAAATAACGTTAATAAAGAACAAATTTTTAGTATAGAAAATTTAACCCTGAGCCGACTTCCTGAGATAAAGTTAAATAGTTCAACCAGCAGAGTTAACGAGTAAAAAATTTATTTATCGTCCGATTGTCGTTCAATTATGCTGAAAATGGATGTATATATATGGCAATGTATTCGCAAATCCGCATCGAAAACGATTATTGAATTTGCGTGTATTGTTTTATTAATCACGAAAAATGCAATTATTGTTTGTTTATTTCTTTCGGACAGTTTGGAAAAATCTAACTAAATCGTTATCTGAAGATCCGACGGTAGATTTCTAAGCATTTAAATTTGTTGTTTAGTTATTTTAGTAGACATCTTTCAGGTGATTGTAATTAAAGATAATACGTAATCAATTTAAGTTAGTTATTTTATATTTGAAGTTTTTGTTATTTTATTTTAATGTGACATTTACACTTTGTTAGTTCTGATAGGTAGTTTATTTTTACAGGTTTTTAAATATTTGACATTTAAGGGAGTGACTACGCAACCGTCGCGGCGGATCTTTTGCACGACTTATTGAACCGCCGCGCAGAGAAATTGAAATATTTTATGCAATTTTCTGAAAAACAAGGCGGGGGGACACCCCCCGCACCTCCCGTTTTTGTCTGCGACGCTAATGCTGCCTGCGGCACTGATAATTTATTAACAATGATTTAGCAATATAAAAATCAACCTAACTAACCCAACTACCATCACATGAAAGAGATAAATTATTATATGAAAAAAAGAGAACATTATTTCTGTCGTCAAATCCAACCAGAATTTGTAAAAAAGGATATTAATCGTTACAAAATATAAAAAAAAAAGTTCAGTTGAACCCGGGACCTGTTGCTCCACAACGCGACAACGTTACGCATAGACCAGCGAGCCACATGGAAAACATAGCTATAGCACAGAGTAAGTAGTATGTAAGCAAACCAATTGCCGCGGCGGTCACGTAAATATAGTTAAAGCAACCGTCGCGGCGGTTCAATAGCCACTACCTTAAAAGTAAGTCAGTTTAATTTTGTAGGTTATATTACCAACGTCTAAGAAAAATGTGACATTTACACTTTTATAGGGAGTTTACTTTTAGAGGTTCTTAAATGTTTGACATTACAAATCTGTCAGTTTAGTCTTATAGGTTATATGTAGCGTTGACATTACTTAATTTAATTTGAGGTATCAGGTTTAGACATTTTAAATGTAAATTTTAGAAAAAAGTGAAGAGAGAATCGGGGTGGTGGAATATTTTTGGTTTTGAACTGCAGAGACAAAATTTGAGAAGAGGTGAAGAAAAGTACACAATAATTAAGATAAGGAGAAACTTCCGGAAAGTTTTTTCAAGTTGGACATATACTAATATTCATTAAAAGCAACTTCTGTAACATTTATATCCAAACTTTGATCAAACTCATATATCTAACGGTCTCTCCATGTGTGTATACAATTACAGGTGACCACAGTAATTTTAAAGCAACAACGACAAGGAACTTCGTTTATAGAGATACGAAGAAATATCAGTGTGTGCCGCAAATTGACTATGATATTAACAGAATTAAGGATCCACCTTTTTACTTCACGGTTCTATTTACATTACTTCCACATTTACGATTCCCTCCGCTGAAGATATGGTTCAGCAATATCACTCCTTCCTTATTTTTCCATGCTATTGTAAATACATGTTTCATGAAATATTTACACATGAACACGTATGCATATTATTGAAAATAAATTTACCGGAAATTACACAATCAATTTTTACTTTTGTTTTTTAAAGATGAGGAGAAGCTGTTATTTTTTAATAACAAGCTTAAACTGCTTTTGCTCGAAACTCATCGCTAATTGTTTACATTTGCATTACCTTCTGATTGGATAAAGTTTATGTGCCTTCCAGATGGCGGTGTCAAAATCAGGTGACCGAAAATGATCAATAGGTTATATGTAATGTTCACATTTAAAGATGTCTGGTGATCCGTGCATTCCATGTACCTGCTTCTTAACGACCTGTTCACAAACCTATTACTCGCTAAAAAATTAACAACATGTCTAACTGAACATTCAACATCGAAATATCGAAATTCATTATAAGATTACAATTTTACCAATATATTACGGTTGCTTTTCGCAGAATTAAATAAATAACATAAAGCACAGTGAGACTAAGCTAAGAATAAATGATATTTCACTGCCGGCGATTAAATCACTGTGATTAGAAAATCACCTATAGCAGTAGTGACGGAAATCACTTCGCCTGGTGTAACTACACAAGAACCGTTTTATCAAGTAGGACATATACTTAATGAAATATGAAACAAAATAGATCAAGGGCGAGTTATATCGATCAAGATTCATTAACGTTAATATCCAAACTTGGTTCAGCATTATGACTCCTTCCTTATTTTTCCATACTATTGTGGAATAATTAGTACATTCTAAATATATACATTTCAGGCAAATATGCGGATAGTTTCATTTATGATTCTTATCCAAGTAAGCTACAGTACCTAAATTTCTAAGAACACTAAAAACAATTGTTATCAAATATTGTTTGTATGATTTCGTGTCGACAAGTCAGTGTCAGTGTGTAATTTATATAGTGCAGATTTATAGAATAAACGTTGCTTTCCCAGCGACTTTCATTATTTTTAAATTGCTCTCTCTTATTAATTTGTAACGTGTGTTTCAGGTAGGTATTTGTTAAATATTAATCTCCTCTTTGCTTTCGATTTTTTTTGCTCTTAGCCCCTACATATTTGGAAAGGTGTCACTACAATATCAGTAAGTAAAATTATGTTCTTTCTTAGTTAATTCCATTTTCTACGGCTGTCTTGACTCACATTTATTGCATCTATAAAATGAATTACGTGGTATTTTTATTCGCCCACGAAAATAATTGCAGTTTACGTATTTAATAACAGTTTTTATCACAAACATTACATTTTTGATATTTAAATAGAGCTGTCTGTACAATGTTGTTTCTGTATATTATATTCCAAATTTTAGATCTAATATTATATCTCTCATTACAGTTGCAAAAATGGCAAAAAGGAAGGGTAAGAGATTAATCCAAAGGAAAGGTACTTCAATTTCTGGAAAATCCACACGACGTAACTCTTCACTCAGCCAACCTGGAGAAGGCATTCCACCGCCTAAAAAAATTAAGACCAACAGTCAAACATCCATTGATGTTTTCAATGCAACACAACCTGTTTCATTGGACGTCGCCATAGCTTCCACTCCCCAATCGCATGTTCAAAGAATCAACATATTACACAATATAGTGATTGTTCCGTGATGTTCCTATGATTTCAAACAATGGCAGAAAAATTATTTCATTTTATAAGATTCCAGTTGATGATGTTACTAAAACTGATGGCTCTTATTTAGTTTCTAAACCTAGAAATTCGATTATTCGATATGATTACGGAACTGAAAAATTCAAAATGGCGGCAAAAACAGGTATGTGGGTGTTATCGAGGCCACAGATCATGAATATGTGACCGCCGCTAAAGAATTCAAAATGGTGGCGTCCCGATAGCCTTATATCCACCATTTACTGTAACTTTCTTATTTACCGTCCGATTCAAATGAAACTTGATACGTAGAGGTAATTAGTGTAGCCGATAACGAATGTGACATCAGATTTACAAAATTCAATATGGCGGCCCAAAATGGCGGACAAGATGTATCATTTATGAACCGATTCGACTGAAAATCGGTACCTACATGTTTTTCAGGTCGCTGATGACGAATCTGAAATCGAAACTGAAAACCAAGCTTTCTGCATTGATTCAAGCTTTCTACAATGATTCAAGCGTTACCTAATCGAGTGCGGAGCACTCGCATTGACAGCTTTAGCTGTCACCCGTCCGGAGGACCTAGAAACGCGAAGCGTTTCTAGTCCATATATATTAAAATCTTACGGCGTCAGGGGTAGCCCGAAAACGCCTCGCACAACGCGATCTGGGGGAACTGAGATGTGAAGAAACGCCGCGTTTCGCCAGTCCGGGACGGTACGGGTCGGATCGTAATTAAATTCTCTCTGTCGTAGGCCATATTTCGTTAAGATAATTAGTCGGGTTTATTCTTAATTAACTCATTAAATTCGTCTATCTCTTTTTTCCGAAAAACCGATTGAGGGGATAGAATGTAGGAGAGTACCGTGAAATTTGGCGAAAAGTCAAAAAAATGTCATTTTTTGTTCGCTCCTATCGGGCCGGATTTTCGATTTGCGCCGCGCCATTTACGATGCCGATCAACTAGAACTTTCGTTCTTTGCGTCGCGACGCCGTACGGTGCCTGCGAAGGCGTATTTCGGAAGATATGAGCGTTTCTAGATTGCAAGTTTTCGCACTTTTCTCGGCCTTGAAACGCGCTTTTTATTTTTGCGGTTTTTCGCCAATATCTCTGAAACGGTTGGAGTTAGCTCAAAAATAAAAATTCCCAAAGGACAAGTTCGTTTCTTGAGGAATCCTCCGGTTCCATCGGCATTTTCGTGCGGTTCTTCGTTTCGGAGATATCGGCCGAAATGTGCGGCGGTGCGAGGAGAAAAAAGGCGAAAAATTGGACATTTTTTCCTTTAAACCTTCATAACTCCTAAACGGGGGCTCCTAGGGCGAAATACTACGACCCTATCGAAATCGTACAGAATTGAACGATCTAAAAGTCGTCCTCTTTGTTTTCGTCCCGCTCCAAAAATAAGCGAGCCTCGAGCGGTCAAAGTTGAGGTCTATTTCCAGTCGCGGCAGTGATGACGTCACAGATGAATTTGAATGATTTGAAAAATTAATTTCAAGGTATACGGGGTGTGCGAACAATTTTTCGGAAATTGATTTACGTAAATTCCTTATTCACGCTGAAAACGGATATATATTGCTATGTATTCGTAAATCTGCATCGAAAATAATTATCGAGTTCGCGTGTATTGCTTTAATCACGAGGCGTATGTAATTAAAGATAATATATAATCCATTTTAGTTAGTTACTTTATATTTGAAAAGTTTAACTCATTTTAACGTGTTGTTTACACTTTGTGACAGACAAGTCAAAGAGAGTAATTTCATAGGTTATTAAATATTTGACATTACAAGTCACTCAGTTTAGTCTTATAGGTTACGTGTAGTGTTGACATTATTTAATTCTGTCATTTTATTTTAATGTGACATTCAGACTGTCAGTTCTGTTGGGGAGTTTATTTCTATAGGTTTTTAAATATTTGACGTTACAAATCAGTCAGTTTAGTCTTATAGGTTATATGTAGTGTTGACATTTAATTCATTACCAACGTTTAAGAAAAATAAATAATTTCATCCTTACACGGTGTGTGAACAATTGAAATTCCTTCTTTGTCGTCTGATTGGGTTGAAATTCGGTACTCGGGGAAAATCGACGATCGCAAATATGACGTCAGAATCGCAAAATTCGTAAAGATAATACATAAACCATATTAATTAGTTATTTTATATTTGAAAAGTTTAACTCATTTACACTTTGCGTCATTACTTTGAAGGTGTCAGGTTTAGACGTTTTAAATATAAATTAAAGAAAAAAGTGAAAGAGAATCGGGGCAATAGAATATTTTTGGTTTTGGACAAGACAGAAATTTGAGAAAAGGTGAAGAAAAGTAAATATCAATTAAGATAAGAAGGCGAAAGTCCCGGGAAGTTTTCTCAGGTAGGACATAATATACTTTATGAAACACGAAACAAAATGGATCAATTATACTCAATATAACCAGTTCCAAATGAAAATTATATACAAAATTCATTAGATATTTCTTACGGTTTCCCCATGTCTGTATAGAATTACACGTTACGTGATGTCGTTGTTCGCAAATCTGCATCGAAAACAATCATTGAGTATGCGGGTATTGTTTTAATAATCGCGAGCAATGCAATTATGGGTTTGTTTATTTCTTTCGGACAATTCGGAAAAATGTACCTAAATCATACTCTGAAGATCCGACGGTATATTTCTAAACATAATTTTAGATGCGTTGTTTAGTTATTTTAGTAGACGGTGTTCGCAATTAAATATAATACATAATCAATTTCGGTCAGTTATTTTATATTTGAAGTTTGTCATTTTATTTTAATGTGACATTTATTTACACTTTTTTAGGGAATTTATTTTTATAGGTTTCTAATTATTTGACATTGCAAGTCATTCAGTTTAATTTTGTAGGTTATATTACCAACGTTTAAGAAAAATGATTACATGTCAGTTAGATTGGTCTTATAGGTTATATGTAGTATTGACATTTAATTCTGTCGTTAATTTCAAAGGCTGCGTTCACCCGAGCAGATCGCTACCTGGCGATCGCGGATCATTCGGCTGAACGGCACTTCTTGCACTGAGCGCTCTTGGATCGGACGCCATTTTTTGTAGCAAACAAAAATTGTGCTCAGTGATCCACTGATCAGTGATCGGAAACGGAAAATTTGATATATTAGAAGAAAAATGTAGAACGCAGAGTTTGACGTGACATATGAACACGAAAATGTACATTATAATGTTGCAGGAGATCGAGATTTACATTTTCGACTATTTTCGTTATTGTAACCTCATAAAAGTGTCTATTTCGGAGAGTTCTATGTCGTTCTTGCAGTTCTAATTCATTTAATGGCAACGGATTTATGAATCCTTCTGCTATGTTTTGCACAATATTCATATCTAAACCTATATCACCCGCAAGAAATAGCACTAAATTTCTATTTCTGTTTTCCATTTCAACAGACGAGCAAAGTTAAGGAAGGATACAACGAAAAACCGTAATTTAATATAATTATAAAACTCTTATTAGTCTCTTAATATAAAATTATGATTACAAATTACAATTTACAATTCAAATTCAAAACAATCACACCATGACAAATTCGACAAACGACAGCGGACAGCACTGAGCCGTTCATCCGGTTGCAGAGCGATCACCGATCAGTAAAGGAGCGCTCAGGTAGCGATCTGCTCGGATGAACGCAGCCAAAGTGTCAGGTTTAGACATTTCAAATACAAATTTTAGAAAAAAGTTAAGAGAGAATCGGGGCAATAGGATATTTTTGGTTTTGGAGAGGACAGACGTGAAATTTGAGAAAAGGTGAAGAAAAGTAAATATCAATTAAAATAAGAAGGAGAAAGTCCTCCCAGGAAGTTTTCTCATAACATAATATACTTTATGAAACACGAAATAATATGTATCAAATGTGAGTTGTAACGATAAAGATTCATTAAAAGCAACTTCAAAAAATATTAATATCTAAACTTTGATCAAACTGATTTCAGTTGAGACATACTTAATATGACCAGTTTAAAATGAAAATTATATACAAAATTCGAAAACAATAATTGACTTTGTATGTATTGTTTTGATAATCGTGATAATAATTCGGAAAAATCGTCATCTGAAGATGCGACGGTATATTTCTAAACATAATTTTAGATGTGTTATTTAGTTATTGGGAGTTGCTACGTGGACGCCGCGGCGGACATATATAATTCCTTAGCTGTCCGCCGCGCATGCGCATTCGCTTTTGCACGACTTATTGAACCGCCGCACAGAGTAATTTTAATATTTTATGCAATTCTCTGAAAAAGAGGGCGGGGGGACACCCCCCACACCCCCCGTTTTTGTCTGCGACGCTAATGCTGCCTGCGGCGCTGATAATTTATTAACAATTATTTAGCAAAATAAAAATCAACCTAACTAACCCAACTACCATCACATGAAAGAAATAAATTATTATATGGAAATGAAAGAACTTTTCTGTCGTCAAATCCAATCAGAATTTGTGAAAAAGGATATTAATCGTTACAAAATATTAAAAAAAAAAGTTGAACCCGGGCCCTGTCGCTCCACAACGCGATAACGTTACGCATAGGCCAGCGATCCACGTCATCTAACCAAAACTTCTTTCTATCACATACTATTCACCACCATATTTTATTCTGTACCTATCCTCTTTCTCTTTCTTATTGTTTGTCACCTGTTTGTATTTTTGTAAATTTGTATTTTGTCCTTTTATTGTAAAATTCCCTTTTGGCCAAGAAACTTTATGAAAAATTCAAACTACTTTTAAAACTCAATTTTCCTTTCTACTAATCACAACTTCCCAACGGCGAATAGACTGTTGGGGCACAATGGACTAATACACTTAAGATTTTTTAAATATTTTAATTATATGAACCCATTGGTAAGGTCGAAATAATACCAAAATAATTATTACCCCAATTTTTTAATACCTGGATTAGATAAAAATTAAATAAATTGGTGGTCGTGACGTCGTTATCCCCGGTAATTCTACCTGCATTAAATTGCCGTTTAATTACAATTATCCTATAATAAACATAATCTCTATGAAGTTTTTATGCATTTACTTTCTATTGATATCAAAATAATTTACAAATAAGGCAAATAATTGGGTTTTAAATTATTAATTTTTTATCAATTACAAGAATTGACAACATCGCAATAGATTCTGTGACATTGAACTATTTGAACTACTTTAATATAACCTTACATCTTAATATTTATTTGTCTTTCCAATTTTTGCGTAAAACAATGGCACATGGCACAAAACATGATTTTGTTTCCATATTTTGAAATTTGAATTCAATTAATACAGACCCAAAGTTAGTGTATTTTAACACGAAAAAAATCGAAAAATATTACTGACTCATAACCTCCTTAATACTGACAGAACTCTGAGAGACTTATTATAAATCTCTGATTGAACTACTGAAAAATTAAACTAAAATACAAATTTCGGCATCAGGACAATGCACTGTTGCCGGCTTCATATCGTGA
This sequence comes from Stenurella melanura, assembly GCA_963583905.1. Taxonomy (NCBI): domain Eukaryota; kingdom Metazoa; phylum Arthropoda; class Insecta; order Coleoptera; family Cerambycidae; genus Stenurella; species Stenurella melanura. The sequence continues at coordinate 88,158,596 of OY757309.1, forward strand.
CGTCACGTGCAAATTGACGTCAGAGGGGAAAGTTTTTCAGCTTTATTATTTTTTTCCGGCTAAACGGTAAAGAAAAAAAATTCGAAAAAAAAATTCGTAAGTCTCTTTTATCAAACACTATCTGAAAACGTAGTCAATGGAAATTGGTGTATTAGTCCATTGCCTCGAACGGGCCTTCCCATTCAGTTTATTCCAGTCTCAGCAACCAAAATTAATTCAGCGTTTTTATCCAAATTTTTCAGTGTTTTCTTACTTTCAGTGCTCTTAAATTTAAGTTTTAAATATGTAAAATTTTAATGACGATTTTAAGCTGCCACAGGCGGCAGGAGTTTTGTCTACTTTACGTAATTTTATTGAGCCGAACCGGTCGCGATCCGCTCAACCGCACTAACACCACGACGCTGTGCGACGTGGTTGTACGGTTGACTCTGGATCACGATCCGGGGAGGCAATGTTTTACACGATTTTAATATTGAATAAATTTGTTATGTATGTGTGTATGATCCACGTCGAGAACACCGCTATAGCACAGAATAAATAGTATCTATCCAAACCAATTGCCACGGCGGACAGCTAAGAAATGATAGATGTCCGCCGCGGCGTCCACGTAGCCACTCCCTTAGTTATTTTAGTAGACGTCTTTCAGGTATTTGTAATGGAAGATAATACATAATCAATTTAAGTTAGTTGTTTTATATTTGATGTTTAGGTTATTTTATTTTGATGTGACATTTATACTTTCTTAGGGAGTTTATTTTTATTGGTTTTTAAATATTTGACATTACAAGTCAGTCAATATAATTTTATAGGTTATGTTATCAACGTTTAAGAAAAATGTGACATTTGCACTTTTTTAGGGAGTTTACTTTTATTGATTTTTAAATATTTTACATTGCAAGTCAGTCAATTTAATTTTATAGGTTAAATTGCCAACGTTTAAGAAAAATGTGACATTTGCAACTTTTTAGGGAGTTTATTTTTATCGGTTTTTAAATATTTGACATTACGAATCAGTCAGTTTAATTTTATAGGTTATATTACCAACGTTTGAGAAAAGTCAATTATTTCATCATGTATACACGGTGTGTAAACAATTTAAATTAAATTTCCTTATTTGTCGTCCGATTGGGCTAAAACTCGGTACTCGGGGAAAATCGACGACGTTGATCAGAACTATGACGTCAGAATCGCAAAATTCAAAATGGCGGACGATGTTTGTTGATTATGGCGTCACACCGCTTAAAATCGGTATGTGGGAGTTTTCGAGATCGCTGATTACGAATCTGAAATCGAAATTGAAAAATTCAAAATGGCTGCAGAGTTGCAGGACACATTTTGCCATCTACGGTGCCATTCGTCTGAAAATAAGTGTGTATGTGTTATCGAGATCACAGATCACGAATGTGTTATCGTAACTCAAAAATTCAAAATGGTGGCGTCCCCATAGCCTAATATTCATTGTTTACTATAACTTTCTTATTTACCATCCGATTCAAATGAAACTTGGTATGTAGAGGTTATTAGTGTAGCCGATAACGAATATGACATCAGATTTACAAAATTCAGTATGGCGGCGCCAATATGGCGGACAAGATGTATCATTTATGGACCGATTCGACTGAAAATCGGTACCTACATGTTTCTCAGGTCGCTGATGACGAATCTGAAATCGAAACTAAAAATCAAGCTTTCTACATTGATTCAAGCTTCACCTAAACGAGTGCGGAGCACTCGCATTGACAGCTTTAGCTGTCACCCGTCCGGAGGACCTAGAAACGCGCAGCGTTTCTAGTTGTAGAGATAAAATTCTACACTAAGAGTAATAAAGATAAAATAATTATAGTTATTAAAATTCAAGAAATTCTTGGATTGAATATGGTTCTATATCACAGACATATTGGAAAACTTGCCCTCTGAAATCCTTTTAAAGAATTTTGTTTTTGAGAAAATCAGGCAGTACATGAAAGAATTTGATTGCGGAATAGAATGGTCCTTTCTCAGTTAGAGTTAAATGGTGCATCGGAAATGCATAATTGCTTTTGTGCCGAGTATCATAGATATGATTTAGGTTCAATGTTTTGAAATCAGCCTGATGATTTTTTAAATATAGTAAGCAGGAGTATACATATAGTCCTGGTATTGTGAGCATTTTGTTTTCCCTAAAGTGTCCTCGAAGTAAATGGATCTCCTATTGGTAATTTACTGGATGTATAATTACCAATAGTTGCATTTACTAAATTCCACATGAATTTTGATTTGTTATTGGCTTTGTTAATAATATTCCCATAGTATTCACTTTTAGCAGTTTTTAATTTTTGGCAGTAAATATTTTTCATATAAACATATGCTGGTTTATAGTCAGGACTGACATTGATAATGTTTTCTAAGAGTTTTAGCTGATCCCGCAGACTGCGCAACTTGGCATTAAACCAGTCCGATTTATACGCGGCTGTCGAATTTTACGCTTTATTAAAGGGAAATTTTTAGAAAAGGTATCTTTCATTATTTGTAAAAATTCTGTTGTTTTTTCTTCTATTGAGTCTACGTCATACACCCCTGACCAGTCTGTGGCATTTAACTCTCTGAGGAAGTTAGTTACACTTAGTTCCATAGATAAACTACACTATTTAGTTCATTATAAGATCTTGTGTAAATGTATTGTGTTTGTTTGGCAGCTACGTGAAATGTAAACAACTGCGCTCTGTGGTCAGATATTAATGATTGTAAAACTTCAGTTTGGTGCTCATGACATATGTTTGTGATAACATAATCGATAAGTTTCCTACTTGTTGGTGTTATTCTTATAAAACCAGAAACAACGATAAACTCAACATATAGATTAAGTAAAACCAGGGATGGCACAGGATACTTGGGTTTTCAATTTTATAATGCTCTACCACCAGAGATAAAATTGTTGAATGAAACTCGCAGTTCAAAAACAGAATAAAAAAATATTTGCTCAATGATGCTTTTTATAGGACTAACGAATTTTTACATAGCAACTTTTCCTCTATTGCAAACTAATGTGTGAATCTCATGCAGTATTCTAGAAGCTACAGTGATAAATTACCATACCATATCTCCAATTTATTTTATATTAATAGTTTCTTTTATATCTAGTTTGTCTTTCATGTACTATGTGCTGTTAGTCTTTTACTTCATATATATTTCAACTTTTGTACTGTATGTTGACGTGTGTAAACACTTTGTGTATTTTGACACTAATAAAGTATTGTAGTGTATTGTATCGATATAAAATAAATATCGATATATTGATATCGTTTTTTTGTTGCAAAGGAATGCCATTCCCCGATTTCCGAAGTTATGCCTTAAGCAATATTCATTAATTTTTGACATTAAATGTTAATCTACAAAATATATCGATAATTTTTTGTTGATATATCGAATATATTGATCTGAGTCTTGTGATCTATCAAATGATTCATATATCGATATATTACATTTTTTTGCCATCCCTAATTCTCATATGAAACGTGCATGAAAGCTTAGCCACTATATTTGCGTGCGTTTAACTATGAGCAACATGACGTCACACCAATCAAGGAGCGTTTCGCGCATTCAAATGATTATTCGTATTTCTTTAGGGGTTTTCCCATAGAACGGATTTGTTGATTTTTGTAAAACTTTATGGATATTATTATAAGACTATTTTTAACCATTTTATGATGTTTAAACGGGATTTAATTTTTTTGTGAACATCCCTATTCTCCTTTGGGGTGGATCACGTCATGCTCTGATAATATTCTTTCTGGAAAGCAGTTCGAATTATTTCATAAGTTGGCTGTTCGGAACATTGCGAATTCTTTTTAAAATATAACGAAATTATATTCTTAAAGAGCTGCTTTATTTTAGAGTGTATTAAAAGCAGATATCAAACTGTCAGACACCAATATAACACAAGAAATAACTCTACATCTAACTCAATTTAGAGTTTTAAAAGTACGTACAGAAATCATTTTTATATCTTAATAATATTTTTTAATTTAAATTACCTGTTGATTTAATATCTTACTCGCTGCCTGTCAAATCGTACAAAAAAAAATATATAATTTGCTTTTTAAAAATTGTTTTTATTCTGACGAATAATATCTAAATCATACTTACTGAATTCCCGTCTAGTAATGCTAATGGAGTGGAGAACTTACTATAACTTAAAGCAACATACTTTTCGATAAGTTAAATTTACTTGCGAAAGCAATGTTATAGTAGTGTGGTGTCTTATTCCTCGGTTTCACTTCAAATACACTAAAGATGCAGAGCGAAAAGAATATTTAATGTCTTGGTCTGTTTAACTCCTTATTTACATTTATAGATAATTCAGATTTCAGGAAGGAGGCTCTGCCCTGATGCTAAGTTGAGCAAGCCCCCATTGAGTCGGCAAACATGAGTATCTGGGTGGCTTTTTTGATGTCATCGTTCTGTGCATATATTTTTATCATTTTATGAAGAGTGATAGGTAACAGTTCACAAAATCACATCGCATCATGTGTCAGGTAGATTGAAAATATTTATTTAAACATTTCGAACGCAGAAAAATATTCCTAGAAAGAAACTCCAGTTAGTTAATTAGCCAGAAAGAAGGATGTTACCGAGAAGAAATCTATTTTGTCATGATTTATGTTCGATAGCATTAATTCAAGCAATTCATTTAAGGATGAATTTCCAAGAAAACCACTTAGCTCCAGGACTATAGATTTCACATGGGAAAATTAGTATAGTATAGTATAGTTTATTCATGTTAATTATACACTTGGTATTTACATACATCAATAAAATTGCTTAAATAGAATAAAATAACATTAAGAAAAATATATATATACTGGACACTATAATGTTACAGGTTAAAGCCGGGAACGCACGAAGAGCGATATTATAATATACAGGGTGTTTGGTGCATCGTGTGCCAAATGGAAATGGCCAACAGAAAGGGTTATCTGCTATCCTTTCAGGCCCCTTAATACTTCCCATGCCCTGCGGGATTTTTCATATCGACCTTTTATCTTTTTAATGAAAAAAATCCCAAATTCTACATTTAAATTCAAATTATAAAAAAAGTATTAGGCGTAGACTCTGAATTTCATTTTTATTTTGATGTGTAGGGTTGTTTTAAATCCAAAATTACTGGCATTAGTCATCTAGTTGTTTTTTTATTCACTCGCAAACTTTCGGAATAGGTAAAATTTAAATTTAAACTTAGACTTTAGACGGCTATAAAAAAAAAACTCAGAGCAACCGGGTTCTTCCAACTCCCTCAAAAATTCTCTAGTCTATCCTCTTGCTAATGATGTGCCACATGTGACAAAAATCTTTTAATAACTTCGTGAATTCGCTAAATTAATGAATCGGGTCACATAAGGCTAATATTCAAAATTTCGAATAAAAAATTAGATTTGCTTAAATTATGCATGGCAAACAGGTAAAATCTGTTATCTCACTCTTGCGAAGTAAAATCTATCTTCTGTCTCTTTCTGTTCATTGGTTTTCTTGAAATAAAGAAACAATTAAGTTTTTATCATTTAAAAAAAATTGAAAATCTTGCTCAAAGTGTTGGTCTCTGTTGCGAATGCAGGCCCGACATCTGCTTCGTATTTCGACAGTTGTTGTATGTAGTCGTATTTCCTCCCTAATTGTACCGAAAGCCGTTTCTATGCGTTGGACAAGAGGACAAGTTCCTCCCTAGTCGCAACCTCCGTTGCGTACACGAGCTCTTTGGCACAACCTCGGACATAAAATCCAACGAAGTTAGGTCTGGGGAACGTGGAGGCCATTGAATAGGGCCATCCCGCCCAATCTACGCATGCGCCTATAGTTTCTCAAAATGACGGCTGTCCCGCGCACTGGCGATTGATTGTAAGACAATATCTAGACAATGTGTTCCCAAATGCGTGGATTGGGCGGGATGGCCCTATTCAATGGCCTCCACGTTCCCCAGACCTAACTCCGTTGGATTTTTATGTCTGGGGACGTGCCAAAGAGCTCGTGTACACGACGGAGGTTGCGACTAGGGAGGAACTTGTCCTCTTGTCCAACGCATAGAAACGGCTTTCGGTACAATTAGGGAGGAAATACGACTTCATACAACAACTGTCGAAATACGAAGCAGATGTCGGGCCTGCATTCGCAACAGAGACCAACACTGAGCAAGATTTTTAAATTTTTTTAATAAATGATGAAAATGTAATTGTTTCTTTATTTCAAGAAAACCAATGAACAGAAAGAGACAGAAGATAAATTTTACTTCGCAAGAGTGAGATAACAGATTTTACCTGTTTGCCATGCATAATTTAAGCAAATATAATTTTTTATTCGAAATTTTGAATATTAGCCTTATGTGACCCGATTCACTAATTTAGCGAATTCACGAAGTTATTAAAAGATTTTTATGACATGTGGCACATCATTAGCAAGAGGATAGACTAGAGAATTTTTGAGGGACTTGGAAGATCCCGGTTGTTCTGAGTTTTTTTTTTATAGTCGTCTAAAGTTTAAATTTAAATTTTACCTATTCTGAAAGTTTGCGAGTGAATAAAAAAACAACTAGATGACTAATGCCAGTAATTTTGGATCTAAAAGAATCCTTCAACAATACACATCAAAATAAAAAGGAAATTCGTAGTCTACGCCTAATACTTTTTTTATAATTTGAATTCAAACGTAGAATTTGGGATTTTTTCATTAAAAGGATAGAAGGTCGATATGAAAAATGCCGCAGGGCATGGGAAGTGTTAAGGGGCTTGAAAGGATAGCAGATAACCCTTTCTGTCAGCCATTTCAATTTGGCACACGATGCACCAAACACCCTGTATATTATATCTCATATATTACAAAAATATAGCACAACGTGATTTCAAATGAAGCAAAACGCACCGAAGGATAAAATATATAATCATTCGGTTCATTTTGCTTCATTGAACTGATGTTGAGATATAATATACAGGGTATTCCAGATTTAAACGGACTCTAGTGGAAGGTAGAGCACACTCACCTGAGTTCAAAACATTCCTATACTTATCGTTGAATGTGAACCGTTTTTGAGATATGGGGTGTTTATGGTTTTTGACCAGAACTTTAGTCCGCCATATTTTTGAAATGACTGCACAGATTTAGATAAAATTTGGTATGCATATTATACTCTTTTAGGTTAATGAACATCTAAAGTGAGTTTGGAAAAATTTCTGGACCGACCTCCTTTTTTTAATATTGCTCTTAGGGTCGTTAACATCACTGTATATTATTTTTGGTAAATGTTGGTAAACTTTTAAAAAGCCTATATGGACCAGTTTATAAAATAATGTCATAATATTTGATGGCACGTTTATGGTTATTGTTCAATAAATTTTCAAAAGGATTGAAAGACAAAATTTGACCTACAAATAACACAATCCAGTTGCTAACATCATTATTTTATTAATTTTAGCTAAATACCCCTTAGAAGAGGTTGTTTTTTGTTTTGACATTAGTGTTCTTTTCGTCCAAAATAAAGCACATTTCATTTATTTCACGAATAAAAAGTAAGTAATAAAACGATGCGATTAACACATACATTGTTGCATTAAAAATCCCAAGTAGGCCCATGTCAAATGTGTAATTTTACAAATAAGAATTGCTCTTCGCTCTTAGTAATTATTAGAATAAGTGATAAAAAAACCAGTTATTAAAACTAAAAGTTTTAAGATACCGTTTCAATTTAGTAATGAAGATTATGCGGATATTATTTTTGTGTATGGCTTTTGCGAAGGAAATGGGAGAGCTGCAAAAAGATAGTATTAAAGGCGTTTTCCAAATCGCTGTGTACTAGATCATAAAACGTTTTCAGAGATATACCAACAGATATACCAGATTGGGTCAGAGAAGAACAATATCGAGAGGTCTATTCAAGGATGAAGCCCAATTCACCAGTGACGGAATGAACAACTATAGAAATCAGCATGTTTGGGCAACCGAAAATCCACATGCAGTGATTCAGAAACATTCCCAATACAGATTTAATATTAATGTGCGGTGTGGTATTTGCAATAATCATCTTTTTTGAAGAAAGGCTAACTGGTGAAGTTTATTTAAAGTTTAAATTTTATTTTAGAGATATCTTGCAGGATTTATTAGAACGCATCAATACTATAGGGGTTTGTAGTTTCAGTACGATGGTGTTAGACCCCATTTTTCTTTATCGCTCCGGGATCATCTGAACCAGCATTACACCAACAGATGGATTCGTCGCGGAGGTCCGGTAAACTGGCCACCGAGGTGTCCTGATCTTACACCTCTAGATTATTTTTATGGGGTCATCTCTAGTCAGAGATTTACAATGAAGAGTTCAATACAAGAGAACAACTTCTAGAAAAAAATATTACTGTATGTGATAACATTAGAAATAACCCGGAAGTGATTGATATATAGGTCAGTGCAAAACATATTAAAACGTTCTCGAAAATATACTGACGCTGGGGGCATTCATTTTGAACACCTGTTATAGTTTTAATTATTTGCACCGTTTTTATTTATTTATTTATTTATTTTTCAATTATTGAAAGTTCTAAATAAATTTATTTTGTCAAAACACAATTGCAAACATTTGTCTTTAATATTTTCAAGTTGTTGTCAAAAGATGTTTAATATTTTTTTAAATTGTTCTTGTTAACTCAAGCCTCTTCATTAACATTATTTTTCTTTCATGAAAGAAGATGAAATTGTGTATTATTTTGGATGAAATTTAAACTAAAAAAAGTTTAGAAATACTGAATGTCAAAACAAAACAAATAACAACCTCTTCTACGAGGTATTTAGCTAAAATTAATAAAATAATTATGTTAGCAACTGGATTGTATTATTTGTAGAATGTCAAATTTGGTCTTTCAATACTTTTGAAAATTTATTGAAGAATAACCATAAACGTGCCATCAAATATTATGACATTATTTTATAAACTGGTCCTTAGGCTTTTTCAAAGTTTACTAACATTAATATACAGTGTGATGTAAACGACCCTTAGAGCCATATTAAAAAATGGAGGTCGGTCCTGGAATTTTTCCAAAATCACTTAAGCTATTCTTTAAGCCAAGAGAGTATAATATGTATACCAAATTTTATCTAAATATGTGCAGTTTTGTAAATAGTCTATTACCTATTTGAAATCATATAACATTACTAATTTAAAATAATTACATAACTACAAACAAGAACATATAAAAATGTGCATAACAAAGCTAAAATTTGTTTAAACTAATGGAGGTCAAGTCATTACATAGTAATTTATTACATTTTTTTTATTTTTTTTTTTTTTTAGATTCGTTTTAATAAATGATTTGTATTTGTCTGAAACATGGCTGGTGTTAATTGATTGTACACATATGACACTATAAGTAGGAGAATGACGATTGAAACGCAGCAGTACTATGCTTAGGTATAGTATGATATTATTGTTTCATATTATTCTATCATGAGCGCTTTGTCGGCATTCTATCTTATCGATCCATGCAAGTAGCTGGGCATTTGAGTTTCAATTATTTTCTTAATTAGACAGGCATAATGGAGAAACCGACGTTCATCTATATATAATAAAAATAAATTATTTATAAACGTTTTAATACATCAAATACGCTGAAGTTGCTATTTCAGAAATTTACCCTCTTGTGCAACTGGTCAAAAATTTGTGCCACTAGTATTTCACGGTTATTTGGTAATAGAACCTACGAACGAAGTGGCAGAATTTTTTTTCAATTTTAATCATTTTTTAAAATTTCTGTCCAATTCTCGACACATTAACGTCACATTACTTCAAAATGGCCAGTCCAAAATTTCTGCCACTATTTTTCCAACGGCCTACACGTGAAAAAAAAATTTCATCTTGTTGGATCCGGTTACGGTTCTTTTTTTTTTAATTCACGCACGAAAATAGCGCCATTGAACTTTTTTTGCCACTATTGTTCCCAGCATGAAGAATATGTAGATAAAATCTTACCGTCAAAACCAAGCGATTACCTTGACATTTTTTTATCCCCCCCCCCCCACGTATCTCAAAAATATTCTATTTTAAAAAATGCTCAAAATTTACTATAGAGCATAAATACATACCAGATAGCAGAAAGTTACGACGAGAACGTTTTCTTAAGCGTCAGCTCCCTAACTATGTGGCCTGTGATACATAAAATTCATAGGTAATAATAATATAATATACTACACGTATTTTACAATATCATTGACTTTGCTAGTAAAGGAAGAATATGAAATTTTCAATGTTTTAAAATCAATATCAGTCATATGTATCCGTACATACAGTGTGAACCAAAAGAAACGCACAAAATTCATATCTTTGGTATTTGTCATTTTCCAAAAAAATCCTCGAACAGGTCGATTTTAGTTTTGTAAATGCTACATTTTGTCACTATACCAACATTTATGACGTCATTGGTTTTTGAGTTATGACGCCATCAAAAACGTCTGATGGAAACACACATTTTTGTTTACTGTTTTTGGTGGTACATTCGTTTAACTTTCTAGTGATATTACCTGAGCCATTTTTTTGGAAAAATTACATTTTATGTAAAAACCTTGCTTACCTTTCGCAAATTCACGAGTAATGTTCCACTTTCTTATGGACTGATAAATGTTGTTGCCTACATTTTTGTTTTAACTAGCATGAAAACATTTGACATAAAAACAAAACAAAGAAAATAATAAAAAACAATAACCTTAACAACAGAGAGAGATACAGGCCTTTTTTGTGTAAAGTATCGACAACTTTTTTATTCCTGACACGTGTGGAACCTCAGTTTTATGACACTTCTGAGACAGTGTAAAACTATAGTGAATGCAATGCCACGTTTAAGTGAAAGAGAACGCGTAGAATTTTTGATGATGGTTGGTTATGGTGATAGGCTGAGAACTCATCAGGAAGCATGTGATGTTTTCAATGCCAAGTATCCCGAAAAGCAAATTTCTAGATCCACAAGTAGATTGGTGGCTAGATATGATGAATCTGGCAGTGTAGCTGACCTTCCTCGATCTGGTCGCCCTAGCACAAGCCAAGTTAAATATTCTTCTAGAAAGTGAGGAAAACCACCATCTTTTGACAAGGCAACTGGCTTTAAATCATAACGTGAGTCAAACTTTTGTTGTACGTCTATTGAAAAAAGAAAAATAACATCCATATGAAGTGCAATGAATCCACGAATTGAATGAGGATGATCCAGATCGGCGCTTACAGTTTTGTGAACAGTTGATGACCTTGTGCGATGAAAACCCAAATTTTGAACATTGTTTTTTCTGATGAAGCTACATTTTCTTTAAAGGGAACTATACATCGGCATAACTGTAGGTATTGGTCACGCGAAAATCCTTATTGGACTCAATAAGAAGCCCATATATACAGTGACGAAGCAAAGTAAACGTGTGGACAATTATGATTGGTGATCGTTTATTGGGACCTAGTGCCAGCCTTAGCAGTTATGTTTCCGAACAATGAAGATGAAGATATTCCTGCTGAAAACGTCTGGTTTCAGCAAGACGGGGCCCCACCTCATTTTGGGATAGCAATGCGTCAGTTTTTAGATGATGCTTATACTGGAAGGTGGATAGGTCGTCGAGGTCCGATTGAGTGGCCCCCGCGTTCACCGGATTTGACCCCTTAGACTTTTTTCTTTGGGGTTACTTAAAGTCAAGGGTCTATTTTACAGACTGGATACCATAGAAGAATTGAAAAACAGAATTGGCTTGGAGATGAGATGAATTGCCCATGAGATGATTCAGAACATTTTCATATCACCAGAAAGCTAAAGGAATATACAACCAAAAACAGTAAACAAAAATGTCTGTTTCCACTTAAAAAAAATGTGATGACGTCATAACTCAAAAACCAATGAGGTCATAAATTTCGGTATAGTGACAAAATGTAGCATTTACAAAACTAAAATCGACCTGTTCGAGGATTTTTTGACAAATGACATACCAAAGACATGAATTTTGAGCGTTTCTTTAGGTTCACACTGTAGATTAATTAGCGCTCCTTAATCAACATCAGATGAGTACATTTCCATATTTCAAACGTAATGTGAATTTGTAATGTGACTTAAGGTGGCCATTCCCTAGAAAGAGACATCCGATAGGGAAATATTTATTATTTTTGGCCATAACTTTTTTTTCTTAGTACGTATATTTAAAAAAACTATAAGAGTACCTAAGTAGAACCATAACGAGACTGTTGCTATGAATTTTCACTAAATAATTTCAGTGGTTTGCAAAATAGCTAGATTTAAAACTTCGAAATAGGAAGATTAGAGGTGTTTTAAAATCTCATGAGCTGTGACCTTCATATGCGCAGAGACATAATCTCTCCTATTGTCTCAGTTACACTTTTTAAAAACATTATATTTATTGTTTACAATTTATCCCGAGCTCTTGTTTATGTATACAGCAAGGCAGCCTCCAGTGTCTTCAAAAAAATACTTATAACTCAGAATAAACTTTGCCTTTTGCGCATTTCGCGGCTCATGAGATTCTGAAACACCTCTAACATACTTTTTAAATTTAAATCGAGCTATTTTGCAACCCACTGATATTATTGAGTGAAAATTCATAGTATTAGTCTTGGTATGGTTCTACTTAGGTAGTCTTATAATTTTTTAAAATATACGTACTAATAAAAAAAAAGTTATGGCCAAAAATAGTTAATATTTCCCTATCGGATGTCTCTTTCTAGGGAATGGCCACCTTAAGAGTTTGCCAATATAATATAAATATGATTCTCTAATATTTTATAATCAATATTTTTCACTATTAATTATTGCAGAATATCAAGTAATGTATATACTGGCGTGACGTAAATATACAGTTTTCAATATTATAAAATCAATATTTATTTGCAATGGAAAATATTGCTTAAACAATATAATTTTACAGAGAATTCGTCACGTCAATATGAGACAAATGTGAATTTTATATTCGTTATTATGAATCGATATTAGATGTACAATATTGATAATAATTAATATTAAAACGCTACGATGTTCAATATTTTACAATACTGAGGCGGAATGGATAAAAATAATATACCTACCTATCACCATCATAGCATATATTTATTATTATGCATTGTATCAATATTTATTTAGAATTAACAGTCCAATATTTCCGTTACGATTTCAACGTATCTATATTGACGCAAAATTAAATCAAGTACGAGCCAATATTTTGTTCTTCTTGGGTGACCATGAAATCTTATATAGGTAATACACCTGTCATAAATATATTTTATACCTATACCATAAGCTGCACATAGGTACTAAAATAGAAGTAGTAAAATCAATACCGATATTGTGGTTTTCATCAAGAGATGACACTGAATGCACCTCACTGATGTGCGCATACTATTCCTGGTTTGTTTGAATTATCTTAAACTTCGTTTGCGTTACCCTTACCAATCAAGTTGAGAAGTCTTTTGTCCTGTACTCTAGATTTTTCCTTGAGACAGAAATACTCTTGGGTGGTAGAAGCAGGACGCCCGTTAAGAGTGTTTCATAATTTTTGGCGGCCCAGTCGCCCAGTGGGTTGGCGCTGGGCCATATTTTCTCAATTAAATATAAGAGCTCTGGGCTACAGAGGAGGGAGTAACTTCCACGTTCCGAGTGGAAACAAATAATGTCCCATACGTAAGTGCTGGTTGTGTATTGTATTACCTACCGCCTTTCAAACTAATTATTCCGTGCTACAGGTGCATGGGGTTGGTATACCTATTATATGGGGCATACACGCAAAAAAAATAAAGTACCCTATACCTATTAAAGTTATACCTTTACCTTCACTCACCTTACTTTTCACTCCTATGGCTACGAGTATGATATTTCTATTGTACTACATATCATTATTTGTCAATACATTTGTATATATGAATATTAAAGTTATAAGTGAATATCAAGGTCTTTAAAACACGTGCTATTTTTCGAGCACGACGGCGCAGCCGGAGTGTTCAAAATAGAATAAGTGTTTTAAAGACCAAGTTATCCACGAATACTTTACGCTGTTTTTTTTTATTGGTAAACTTTGAAATCATAAATACTGGTATTATTACTATAAAAAATGGAAATAAGATTTAAGAATGTAAAATGGTTCAATTCGTGATGTGACATTAGGATACCTGTCAGTGTCAAATGAGGAATACAAAAATTAATTTGCAATCTGTCACATAGGATTAATTATTGTCACTACAGTTGTTACTGATTGTATATTGCTTTAAAATGAGTTCTAACATTAATTACTTAAATAGAAAAGCAGATTCGCGGTTAATACCGTAAAAATTCCTGTCAGATCAATAATTAAAAAGTTGATATTTTGACTCGGGTTGTAGTTGTTGCCATGGTAACTTTAAAACGCGCGTTTTTAAAAGTTACATTTAAACACTCTGAGGTGTACTTTAAATAAGCAAAATAGGGTACCAATAAAAAAATATATTTGATACAAAAACTCGAATATTTTAAAATCAAATGGTTAACACAAATCTACATTTATTAAATACAAGTGTATACATGTTTGTGAAACTTTGTGAAGGGTTTTATTGTAATCATAATATTTATCTGGCGATATATCTGTACCTTGAAAGAAAAAGGGCCAATGTCCAAAAATTGAGATTTTGGACTAACAAGATTTTTAAGTTACTTATTGTATTGTATATTTTCATTACAGGAAGAGCCAATGTCTATCAGTTATGTCTATTTTAGGAGACAAATTAACTTTATATTGGCATCAATACATTTTAAAATCTTTAAATGCTTGTTTTCTCTAAACATTAAAAATTGACATTGGCCCTTTTCTTTCAAGGTACAGATATATTGTTACGGATTTCCACCTTTTAGGAAACACCCTGTATGAATCCGTGGGTTCTAAATAATTTTAACAAGAGATTAAACACTACTAACACTTTATTTAACAATTTACTGACTGTACAATACTTGTTTAATAGTTAACCTCACTTTTTCCCGAACGTGTCACTTCTAAAATAAACTTCTTCTTCCGCGCTTGTAATCGCGCCTTATATACTCCGAAATTAGCTCTAGATCAATCCAGAATCTTCTCCAACCATAAGCTAGAAAAGTCCTTGGCTCTTTCTAGAGCCTTTCCAGTCACCATCAGAGGCATAGGCGTACCATCTCCTTTTCCAAGGGGGTGTAATTCATAACACTGCCCCCTCCTTAAGCCTGATCGTCCCGATCAGGCAACTCAGAATCATCGATGTATTTCGCCAATCTGTCCAAATGCACGATCTTCATCTTGGACTTTTTGCTTCGTTGAATCCGATAGACGACGTCATTAATTCGGGTAATAACAGTGTACGGTCCGTCCCAAGGCGGTTGAAGTTTCGGTGACCTGCCTTTCTTCCGCTGTGGGTTGTACAGCCAAACCAGGTCTCCTGCCTTGAACCCTTCTGAACTACCCTTACGGTCATATCGAGCCTTCATTCTGTCACTGGCTGGTGATGGCTCCGCTATATTATTAGCCAACCTCTTGAAAGGAGCTCCGGCGTTGAACTGTTTCTTTTCACCCTTACTCCCAGTCTGTGGTCCCTTACTGGCTGCACAAATCTTGCATTTGCGACACCAAGCCTCCACATCCTGATGACTTCTTATCCAATAAAATCGTTCTCGTATTTTCTTCAGGGTCTTGTTACCACCGAAGTGTCCATCGGATGTTCCATCGTGCACTTCCTGAAGCATCTTCGCTACTCGACACCTGGGAATCACTAGACGCATAACCACCTTTTTTCCATCCGGGCTTTCCCATGCTCTCCGCAACAGCCCGTTCCTGACTTTCAGTGAGTCCCACTGCGCCCATAGTGCCTTCAGTCCCACTCTTTTGTCCGAAACATCCTGCCATTTTGGACGAGTTCCCCTTTCTTTGGCTCTCAATATAGGCCCAATTTCCACATCATTCAATTGCTCTTGTCTGAGCGCCTCATCTGTCCTGTGATCCGGCACCTCCACCTTGACAGTGTTGACTGCTCCCGTGGCCTGCAGTTTCTCCTGGTGGTAGTACTTGCAATCTTCCTTGCACCTTCTTCCGGATGAAATATCAGCATCCTTCTGGGATTTCATTTTATTTTCACGTCCTGGTAGTAGGGGACTTCTCGGATTGTTTCGAAGCTGGGAAATCCTTACTTCTCTCGGGGTACCACGTTCCTTATCTGACACAGTCTCTCTGGTACCAGCTTCCTCTGATTTTCCCCTCAGCTTCACAGCTTCCCCGGCCTTTACTTTCTCCAATCTTCTCCGTGGACATTCAAGCTGGATATGTCCTAGTTCTCCGCAACGGTAACATTTCATACTCTGTCGTCCACTTGGCCTTCCACTACTTTGTTTATTCTGTGTCTCTTCCATGTTTCCAGCATTCACATTCCTCGAGTTCCGATATCGACAGTCTCGTTTGATATGTCCCATCCTGCCGCAGTTGTAGCATTTAATACCTCCGCTTGGCTTTCCTTGTCTTCCTTCAGGATCCCATTGAGCCACTAATTGCTTGCACATTTTATACGTCTCCACCAACATAGGGTCCTGGTTCTTTTCTGATTGCGATTCTTTAATACCCCCGCTTGGCTTTCCTTGTCTTCCTTCAAGATCCCATTGAGCCAGTAATTGCTTGCACATTTTATACGTCTCCACCAATATAGGGTCCTGGTTCTTTTCTGGTTGCGATTCTTCGATACTCACAGCTTGTACTCTTGGACTCGGGGCATCCTGAAAGACAGCTTCCACCTCGAGTGCACGTACCAACGCTTCGCTGCTGTTCTGGTATCGAGATAACCTGAGGACTCGCCTGATCTCATCGTCCTGTATACCATCCAGAAAAGTCTCTACTGCCAGTTGATCTTGGAATTCCTTCGGTACATCCGGGTAAGCCAGGTGAGCCAGTCTCCACACGGCAGCTTCAAACTCTTGCAAACTTTCCCCAGCCCCTTGAACACGTGATTTCAGCTGGGTCTGGTACACTCGGGCAAGGTGTTGATTGCCATATCGTAGATCTAGGGCAGCTTCTAAAACTTTAAAATCCCGTTGTTGGTCTACTGGGATTGTCTGGAGTATTTCCAATGCTTGGCCCCTTAATGCCACGATTAACGCCATAGCCTTTTCTTCGTCATTCCAGTTGTTTGCACTCGCTGCTGCCTCAAACTGCATCTTGTAAATGGTCCATGAACTTTGGCCGTCAAAGGAGGGAGGTTCGAACAGCTGATCTGATAATACCACTTGCTGGCTTCCTTTATCCCTCAACTGTTGTTTAAGTTGGTCTATTTCTCCCTCTACCTGGTGCATTTTCTCTTTGACTTCATTTACTTCTCCTTTGACTACGCTTACCTCTTGTTTGACTCCACCGACTTCTTCCGCTACCTTATTTTTGAGTTCTTCAGTAACGGCAAATATGGCACTCTGTTGGCCTTCGATAATTTTTCTTAGTTCGTCTCTTTCTTCTTGTTGTTTAATGTCCAAGTCTTGCATGATTTTTCTCCATTCTTCCTGACATCGTTTCTCTTCTTCTTTTTCCTGTAGGCGTTTTTGTTCTTTTTCTTGTCGTTTTCTTTCACGTTCCTCTTTCTCTTCCTGGCGTTTTCTTTCCTGATCCATCATCATCTTTTGCATTTGGGCCATAAAATCCTGCATTTGTTGTTCCGATGCCATGCTTCTGGTTGTTACCGGCATATAATTATCAACAAAATTTAATAATTACGTCACTATCGGTAATGGGACGGTCCAGAAAAACCTCAAAACGGCACGAAAAAGTCTTACCTAGAGTCTTCGTCACTTAACCTCTAATGTCCAAATAAAATGTTCCAAAAATGTCTCAAAAAATGCACTTGACACTATTTTCCTGTTCGAAAATAACCATCGAACAACGTCCAGTAAATTAGTCCTCTGTGTTAGCACCAACTTCGAGAATACACTGCGCCAAACCTTCTCGAACACTTCCGAAAAATCCTCTTGTCAAAATTCCGCTTCCGACACCAAAATGTTACGGATTTCCACCTTTTAGGAAACACCCTGTATGAATCCGTGGGTTCTAAATAATTTTAACAAGAGATTAAACACTACTAACACTTTATTTAACAATTTACTGACTGTACAATACTTGTTTAATAGTTAACCTCACTTTTTCCCGAACGTGTCACTTCTAAAATAAACTTCTTCTTCCGCGCTTGTAATCGCGCCTTATATACTCCGAAATTAGCTCTAGATCAATCCAGAATCTTCTCCAACCATAAGCTAGAAAAGTCCTTGGCTCTTTCTAGAGCCTTTCCAGTCACCATCAGAGGCATAGGCGTACCATCTCCTTTTCCAAGGGGGTGTAATTCATAACAATATTGTTACGTATTTTCCACCCTTTAGGAAACATCCTGTATAAATCCGTGGGTTCTAAAATAATTTCAACAAGAGATAAACACTAACACTTTATTTAATAATTTACTGACTATACAGTATACTTCAAAATAACCTTTACACTTTGTTTACTTGATATTTAACCTCACTTTTTACCGACAGTCACTTTAATAAACTTCCTCTTCTGCACCGGTAATCGCGCCTTGTATACTCAGAAATTACTTCTAGATCCATCCAGAATCCTCTCCCACCACACTCTAGAAAACTCTTCTGTTTCTTTTTACAAGTTCCCAGTCACTATTAGGCACAGGCGTATCAATCTCCAGTTCCAAGGGGGTGTAATTCATTATTATTTGTAAATATGTTAGCAATACATCCCTTCACCCTTCAGGGGGCCTCTGTGTTAGTGACATCACTTAACTATTGGACGATCGTGCCTCTCCCGAACGAAACCGAGCCAGTGGCGTCAGCCAAGATGCGCGTCAAGCAGAATAGAATATACCCTTGTCAATGAAGTACGCATGGCAATAAATTCGTACTAAATTGTGGTTTTTAGTCTTATTTGGGGTAGAAACCCTATTAACGCTAACATCAGAAGTGGGATGCTATCCAATGTGCCAGTGAAAGAATAATAAGTTGTACGAACTGTTAATTTTATTTGTTGTTACGTTGTGATATGGAAAATACCGAACATGACAGTGATAGTAATGTGAACACGTACAGGAAGAGCAGGAGATCTCATTACCAAACAGTGTAAAGTTGCAGTGGCAAAACATGTTAATAGTTGTAGTAGCAACCCAACAGCAACAATTTTCATAATTATTGTGCAATACAAAGATGGCTGCGAGTCCGCGAAGCCAACGCCCGTGCTGAACGTGGATGATTCTATTTGCGCAAGTGTCAACGTCATTCTCTACGTCCTTCCGGCGCCTTCCGCTTATTTGCGCAAGCGTCAGTGTCGTTCTCTGTCTTTTCGCTTAGTAGAATTTGGCCCTGGTTCGAGCACTGAATGGCGGAATGGCTGAAAGACGACGTCACAAGGTTAAAAGATGATTGTAACGTATTACCGGCGAAATCCGTAAGAAAAAGCCGAATCAACACCACTCGTTTGTACCATTGCAAGAAAATCGAACATTCCGAAAATTATTGTTGGTATAAAAGTAAAACAAAATACCGACGATTCTACAACAAGGACGTGACCTAGCCGTAGCCACGTCACCAATAGCTACTTTGTGTGCAAGAATCAAACCATTTGATTAACATTTGTATCAATAGTGGAGCTGACTCATCAATCTAAGCAACACCGCTGTCGAGAGATTCCATGTAGTGATCCAATCCGGTGCACGTGCTTTATTGAAATTTGAATTGACTCTTTGGCTAATGACAGAAATTTATTAACTGTTTATGACCTATCCAATATTTTAAAGTTGCTGACATTCAAGAATAACGATAGTCTAGAAATTAATCTGTCAGGACTGGACGAGCTTTAAAATTAGGCAACTACGACAGTTGTTGATTTTAAACCAAAAGAAAACACCGACCGATTATTTTGTTAACCCTGAAAAACTGTCATTGTAACATGGTTGCAAATGAAAGGCAATGCTGATAAGTAAGCTCAATAGCAAAATGTACAACTTCACTGACTTGTTACTGGTATGCCACGCGGCAGTGGTTAAGTGCGTAATACGTGCTGTATTTAATTTACTGCGAACAATCATCACAAGAGAGAACGAAAAGATGTGGATAAAAGTATTACCTAAAATTGAAAATATTAACACTACGGTGCATTTATCGACTGGTTTGGCGCACTGTATTATGGTGTTTGGGATAAATCTGAAATTACAGCTACTCAGCAGTTTTTAGCTCTGTTGACCCTCACGAGGCCGTTCAAGCACAAATACAGCTGGCATAAGTACATCGAAAACAAGCGAGTTAAGCAATTTGTAGTCTCGTTAAGAAGCAAAATTGTTTTTCATCGGCGATATAGTTGCCGTAGAGGATTCACAAGAAGTGAATGGAGGAAAATAAAACGAAGGTAGATAGGACCATCCACTGTACCTACTGTTTTAAAGGTCTTTCCAAATGAACGCTGTCTCCTTGGTAAGAAAGGTAGCAGCTCAAGAACAGCTGTGTCTTTGTTACATGGGTATAGAATAAACAAATCAAAGACTACTGTAAGTACTATGATAATAAACTTGGCCTTCCAATTTTATTATAATGTGTAATAGTTGCATTTCTCTTACACTTTGTTGATTAATGGATGATTACAATAATAATAGTACACTATAGTACAAAAATATAAAGTCGCACATACGATATTATAATAATGAGATATAGTAAAACTAATGCAGTGGATTGGTTTTCTTGTTATATTTTTGTAATCATTTCGAGTTGTTGCATGTGAATGAGTAGTTGTAAAAACAATGTCGTGGCAATCCCACAATTAAATAAGAGAATTGCAGCAATCCTGCAAGTAAATTAAATTGAATTAAATTGTGTACTTTACTGCAAACTTATTGTTGATATAGGAAGTCTCGTAGTCTTTGTTCTTTACCGCATTATCATGGGCGCCGACACTTTTTATACCTCCTAGATAAATGAGAAGTATGCTTTGTGAAATAAAAGAGTGGCAATGATCCTGCCTGAAATAAATTGAATTAAATTGTATTAGTAGCAATCCTACAATATGTGAAAGAAAGATGTGGCAATCCCACATGACAGTTGACAGGTTGTACTACATACTGTGGCGTTCCCACAATATGTGAAAGAAAGATGTGGCAATCCCACATGACAGTTGACAGGTTGTACTACATACTGTGGCGCTCCCACAATATGTTAAAGAAGGATGTGGCAATCCCACATGAGAGTTGACAGGTTGTACTACATACTGTGGCGCTCCCACAATATGTTAAAGAAGGATGTGGCAATCCCACATGAGAGTTGACAGGTTGTACTACATACTGTGGCGCTCCCTCAATATGTGAAAGAAGGATGTGGCAATCCCACATGACATTTGACAGGTTGGACTACATACTGTGGCGCTCCCACAATATGTGAAAGAAGGATGTGGCGATCCCACATGACAGTTGACAAGTTTTACTACACACTGTGACACACAATATGTGAAAAGAGGATATGTGGTAGACCCACATTACTTAATCTGTGTCGTGACAATCTCATGACAAAAACATGTGTGACAATTTATGTTTTAGTGCCAATCTGGATGAGGTGTACATCATTCTGCACGTCCCCCAATTATGGTCAAAGTTACGTAAGTCAGCACCATCAAATCAATAGTTGCCGTAGTCTTCTTCAGCAATAAGTGGCTGGTAGAGGTAAACTGAAACCAAGGTGTAAAGATCCCTTCAGGTAAACAGAATCAAGGTATAAGTAATGATCCCTTCTTTATTTCGTCGTTTTATTCCACTGAAAGGTAAAATAAAAATAAAAATAATAATAAAAGTCGGTGGGAGTACCACTCGTAAAACAGGGGAATACGAGAGTATCGTACTGAACCGAAAACGGGAGCACCGTTCAGACAATCAGATATGATATTAAAGATGTTCGAAAATGACATTAAATAAAATGCGAGAGGATCGCAGACGTTTTAGAACAGAAAGCGGGAGTACCGTTCAGAAAATACACGAGAGTATCGTGGTAATAAGTTTGAATAAAATACGGGAGTACCGGTGAGCTATAACAGCAATTCATGGAAAGATAAATGTTGTGGTAGTCCCACATAAACAAATTCTTTTTACAGCCGCTGAAATAATAAACAAACTGTAGAGACCTCAATCAAGGTTAACAGATGACATTGCGGGAACACTACATGAACACGTAATTGCCAAAGCAAAGAAAATGTGAAATCTGAGCTGGGTTACAATATAAACAAATTATTGTCATGTCAAATGAAATTTGAATCATGGTTTTCATATGCGGTCTTTCATAAAATCATAAGCAAATGTTTTGGAACTTATATGATAGAATATGAGTACCTATTTTGTTTTCACAGAAAGATCTCTACAATTTCAATCAACGTTATTATAACGTTGTACTAGAGCAGCCGACTCTTTGCTTTGTTTTGTTTCATTTTAGGTGTGTGGTAGTTTAATTCCGGTGCGAGGACGCACCTTTTGCAGAATGGCCGTGTTAGCAATACATCCCTTCACCCTTCAGGGGGCCTCTGTGTTAGTGACATCACTTAACTATTGGACGATCGTGCCTCTCCCGAACGAAACCGAGCCAGTGGCGTCAGCCAAGATGCGCGTCAAGCAGAATAGAATATACCCTTGTCAATGAAGTACGCATGGCAATAAATTCGTACTAAATTGTGGTTTTTAGTCTTATTTGGGGTAGAAACCCTATTAACGCTAACAAATATATTACGATTATGGGAAATATTTCATAGTTTTAAATGTTAATATTTTATACATTAAACATAATGTAATTAAATAATTTTCGCAAATCTGTATTTATGTATGTAAATGTACACATGTTTGTGAAATTTAGTGAAAAGTTTGTTATAATCTAATATTTTTCTTGAAATATATACTGTTTGCGATTAGGCGAAATGTTTAATAGTTTTAAATATTAAATTTTATACATTTTCTTATTCCCTATATTATCCTTTTTTTGTTTTAGATGGCCATTCCCTAAAAAGAAGCATCCGACAAGGAAAAATTTATTATTTTTGCCCATAACTTTTTTTTCTCAGTACGTATATTTACAAAAATTATAAGACTACCTAAGTAGAATCATGATGAGACTGTTACTATGAATTTTCACTCAATAATTTCAGTGGTTTTCAAAATAGCTAGATTTAAAACTACGAAATAGGAGGATGTTTAGTATTCACTAACCAAGCTGTATGAGCAATTTCCACCCCTCTCCCAGAGGGTGGTGACTTCCCCACTACAACGTAGTGGGCGTGACATTTTATCATAGTATGTTCTTAGATTTAGTATTATCTATCATTCATTTTTGTACAGTTGTAAGCATCAGACCTAATATTGTTAAGTGTTCAATAAAAGCGTGTAAAATCAGCGTCCAGCATTTTGAATTCAAACTAGCCTAGTTCCAGCAAATAAAAAAAGCATTGCAATATCGTCCCTTGATCGTTAGGAACCAGACGATTGCATACAACAAAACAGAGGATTAACATAATTTTTAAATTTAAATCTAGCTGAAATTATTGAGTAAAAATTCATAGGAATTGTCTTATTATGGTTCTACTTAGGTATCCTTATAGTTTTTTTAAGCATACGTACTAAGAAAAAAAATCAGTAAAGGTATTTACACAGAACAACCCTCTTTATTTGTGCATGGCGGTCACTCTAAAAAATTAATATTTACGAAATGATATTGAAAATAATAATCGGAATATAGTCATCACTATTATTACAAAGAAAACCTGATAAGTTTTGTTC
This sequence comes from Stenurella melanura, assembly GCA_963583905.1. NCBI lineage: Eukaryota > Metazoa > Arthropoda > Insecta > Coleoptera > Cerambycidae > Stenurella > Stenurella melanura. Next base: position 88,182,393 of record OY757309.1, read on the forward strand.
AAAAAAATATACAGTTGCTCATCCAACAGCAAAAGTTCAATACTACATGACAGGTACCTAAAGTGTGGAAGGCTTGCTCAAATACCTTTACAAATGTCCACCATGACTGAATTATTTCTTGGGATGACCAGGGTGGTACAATTTTCAATAAAAGTATAATAGGTGCATATGCCAAATATTATTGCCATCTATCACATTTTCAATTCCACATTCACGTAGTGGTGGAAGTATATGGTGGTTAAAAAATTAAATTTTTGAAATTTTTCAAAAATTTTAGTAAAAAAAATTTCAAATTTGTCTACCTGCTTTTTTTCGACAAAATAACACAAAATATTTCAATTTCATGCGGTATTATTGGTTGCAGCTTTGGGTCTGGGCTCCAGTTAGAGGGGGCACGTGACTCAGTGTAGTTCGGGGTGTAGTCGAAATTGTGTCCAGTACAGGTGATAATGAGTGAGTGGGCTTTCAAACATGTAGTCTTTTCAAGTAAAAAAATTGATAAGATACTGTGCTGAAAATTTGGAGAAAGGAGGAGAACCGGCTGTACAGATTTCCTATGAATAAGATACGTGAAAAACTTAGTGCGAGTGAGTAAGTACTATTACAGACATACGGGGAGTCACATTTCATGTAAGTAAATTTTGCCCGCGTCATGGAATTCTGACGTCACTTCCGGTCACCATTTTTTGTGTCATCGAATACACGAATAAAACTTACGTCAAAATGTAGATTTTGAGGTATACGTTGAGATTGTAGTGGGGTGCCAGGCTTAATTTGCCCGCAAGCCTGAGACACCCTCGTTTAAAGTTTTTTTTTATGTTTTGATAAACCATCGAATACATGATTTTTTTAAAGTTAAAGTACAAGCCTTCTAGTTATTAAAAAAAATAGGGTGCCTCTTATTTACCCGCATCCTCCCATTTTGACTCACATCCGGTAAAATTCCATGACGATGACAAAATTTGCTTATATTCCGACTTCAAACTCGGAATTTTGTAAAATTCCGACTTCAAACTCGGAATTTTGTAAAATTCCGACTTTAAACTCGGAATTTTGTTAAATTCCGACTTCAAACTCGGAATTTTGTTAAATTCCGACTTCAAACTCGGAATTTTGTTAAATTCCTACTTTAAACTCGGAATTTTGTTAAATTCCTACTTCAAACTCGGAATTTAACTAAATTCCGAATTTAAAGTCGGAATATAACATAATTCCGAGTTCCAAGTCAGAATTTAAGAAATACCCATCTTTAACTATACACATGAGGCAAAATTTATGTTAGTAGCAGCGGGGAGATCAGAGCTTGAGGACAATTACTTTCACATCCACGCAGTGGAGTGGAAATATTGCAAAATTTTCAATTTTTTTTGTTGACATAGGTTTAGAATGCCATGTAACGTCCAGATTTTAAGTTTGAGCGAAAACAAATTTTCTGTCGGTCTGTCTATCTGTTTGTAACTGTTTTTGTTCGCACGTTTTCTGCAGAGCGGTATAAGACATTGACCTAAAATTTTATACACATATATATTATAACGATATATCTGGAACTGGATTGTTTTTTGAAAATATCCGATGAAGGGTTGGGGGGTAAATAAGGGGAAATGAGTAAAGCAAGCTGGTATAAGAGTACAGAAACTTGGGATTTGCTGAATATAATAGGAGCCAGGGTCTTCGGTTTCTTTATCATATTTTTCAAATCCTCCACCACCTCCATTCTATTATTAAAGCGGTTGATAAAATAAAATTGAGATATTTACTTGAAACTTGGTAAGTATGTATTATATAGACATCTGACTGAGAGAAGATTCCGCTGAAGGGATGGGTGTAAACTGGGAAAAATGAGTAGACAGGCTAAGAAGATTTCAGAAACTTAAATTTTGGCGTATATAGTAAGGAACCAACGCCTCAATTTTTTTATGACATCTGCCCAAGTATTATTAAAATTCTATGACCAATTACTTCCGCATACTACAGTGCAATTATAGTCAAGATGTTTTACTTTAAAGAGACTTGGATTTTAGTACTGATTCCTTAGGCGGCGGTTTTTTGTGTTGTCTTCCGAACTTATTTCAATGGGTTTTATTTATTTACTCTAAGAATGCACATTGCTCATTAATTTTTTCTTTTACTTTAGTTGTATTATTGTTTAGGTATAGTGTTTTACTTTTAAAATGAGTTTTGATTTTCATGATTCATACTACACAGTAAATATAATATTTATATCCGTGTGTACAAAAATATTTTCTATGATGATTATTAAATATTTTTGTTCGGTTATATTTATACCTATACCTACTTGGAGTACTTGGTTAAATCAAATAGTTAATTAGATTTACTTGGTCGATGAGCTAAATGAAAATCAACCACTACTGTTTAAATTTATTGATATAATAAACTCTTACAACAGTTTGTAATTACTGAACGAACATAAAAAAAAGAAAACCTATTTCTAAAAACATTTATGAAACATTGGTATGAGTCATATATTAGTCTGGAGACGGGCAAAACTTCGGCGTTTTAATCAGGTATACAATGTAGAATTACAAATAGCTTTGTACATTGTTGTATGGCTTATAACCGAAAACGAGAAGAAGAAACTTGCTGTAAATTAAATGCAGATTTAGTAGGTAGCATTGCAAGTCAAACAATTGTACCTATCGATTTTTTGAAACTTCAAAATGTGACTTCCTTAAAATAATCACTAAATAAAAATTAACAAAATTGTATTCTTATCGTTTAGAAAAATCTGGCCCCTCAACCCTTCACCGGATGTTCAAAAAACAATCCAGTTCCAGATTTCGTTATAATACATACGTGTATAAAATTTTAAGTCAATATTTTAAACCATTCCAGAGAAAACGTGCAGACAAAAAAAGACAGACTGACCGACCGACAGACCGAGAGAAAATTTCTTTTCACTCAAATTTAAAATCTCGACATGTCATGGCATTCTCAGCCAATTTAAACAAAAAAAAATTGAAAATTTGTTTGCGATTGCTATAGAGTAGTATTATTATGAGAAGATGCTTGGGGCGGAGCCAACGTGCGCGAATATTTCTACCAGTGACAGGATCATCCGGAGTAGAAGAATGTATAATAATTGTAATCAAATTTTCGAGGTCGAGGAGCTGTGTAATGCAGTAGATTAAAACGTCGTTACACTCTGGTGTTTACGATGAAGACATTTTCGACTGAAAATATGGTTATTTCATTAATTTCAATCAGAAACGGCGAAGACAACAAGTATACTGCAGCACAGACCCTGTGACTGCAGGTTGACGGTGCCACTGGATTCGAGGTCAAATATGACGCAAATCGCTCTCATTGGCTTAGATCAATGAATGCACACAAACTCGTTTCTGCGCATCATTTTTTGCGAGCATCTTCTCATAATAATACTACTCTACTTCCACTCCACTACGTGGATGTGAAATTAATTATACTCAAGCTCTGATTTCCCCGCTCCTAATAACATAAATTGCTTCATGTGCATATAGTTAAAAATGGGTGTTTCTTAAATTCTGACTTGGAACTCGGAATTATGTTATTTTTTTTTTTTTTTACAAAATTCCGAGTTTAAAGTCGGAACTTAACAAAATTCCGGGTGTGAAGTCGGAATTTAACAAAATTCCGAGTTTAAAGTCGGAATTTTACAAAATTCCAAGTTTAAAGTCGGAATTTTACAAAATTCCAAGTTTGAAGTCGAAATTCTACAAAATTCCGAGTTTGAAGTCGGAATATAACATAATTCCGAGTTTGAAGTCGGAATTTAAGAAAACAATATTTAAAATTTATTGTGGCCCTTCTACGCTTTCGTACACTTCTAACAATTTTCATACTTATTTGTTTTAAAATGAAATTATGTACAATACGCCTGAAAGCTGAGTGGAAGTAAAAGAGAGAAGATACCTGTGCGGTGCGTCAGCACTTTATTCGATCAACCACTTTTCTCTATATTTTCACGGCGATTTAACAGGGTTCGGCCTCACCTGGAAAACCTGAAAAACCTGGAAGAGTCAAGGATGTTAAGAACATGTGAAAAAGTCAGGGAAAAGTCAGGGAATTTTTAAAATATTGGTAAATGTCAGGGAAAAAATCAAAAACCTGGAAAATATAATTAAAGTCTTTCTTTTATTTTGACGAAATCATCAATTACAGTTTAATAGTAGACAATGTCTTTAATGTCTTTATATTTTCTCTTTTAGACCAAGAGCAATGCTTCAAAAAAGGTGTGATATTATACCGCTTGGATACTCTTTAATCTAATTTGTTAATGCCCAAAATAAAGGGCTTAGACTCTAAAAACGAGATTAAGTGATATACTATCATACCTTTTTTTGTAGTTATTGGTCTAGTAGCTCATTTCAGTATTACTAATAGAAAATCTCGGCAACGCTAGAATAACGCGAGTCTAAAAAGCTTTAACCTTAATGAATGATAGATTACAGGTGATTACAGTATTTTTACTGTTATCATATTCTTACAGTGTGTTTATAAACCAAAGAAATATTATTTGAGGCAAATTATGTTTTTTAAACGCAGCTCTTTATATAAATTGAATTGTTCTGAAATCCAGAAATGAGAAATTTGACGTGATAAAATGCACTTATGGTTAAATATATGTAACTCTTTAACTGTATACGCTATTGGTCAGTCAGACCTGTTATATAGTGTCCAAGGTTAAAATAATTTATTAATGTATTATTTTGACATTGCCTGATTTTAAGAGCTTTTAAGTTGTGCAAAACTGAACTTGTTTTTTACCCGATCAATAATTATTTTTTTTTACTTAATTCTCTTATTTTCTTGTTAATTTTAAAAGTAAAGAAATGGTTGTTTTATAAAATATATAGTTTATATATATAGTATATCTCTTACTCTTAAATAAACTCATGGTAAGTAGTAATATGTTTTTAAAAAAGCATTCAATGTTTATTCCATTACAAGGAAAAGAGCTGTAGATGACTAAATTTGGTTAAAATAGTTAAGCATTGAAGAAAAAAATTATTTATATTATTTTAATGTTATCTGGAAATTAGTTTTAAAAAGTCATGGAAAATCTGGAAAAGTCAGGGAATTTTATGGGCTATTAAAAGTCCGAACCCTGTTTAACGACATTGTTGGAAATGTTCAATAAACTATTGGTTAACTGCCAGTACTCAATTAGGAAGATATACATAGGTTATTAATTTTATTAACGAAAAGAATATGATGACTAATTGTATTTTTATTAAAATTTTTAAATATTTTTAGAAGCAACTATTGGTCAACTGTTAGAAATATATTAGGAGGACATCAATTGTTTTCATAGAATCTTATAAAAACAATTATTATGTTTACTACTTAGAATACAACAAACTTTTCTAATACTAATCTAATATATAATTATTCTGTTTCATAATCTTTATTTTCTAAATCACCACCTAAGCCAGGATCCTCGCTGTCATAAATGGCGTCATCGGTTTAAGATATTGAGTTGATAGGTGTACACACATTACACATATGTGTTATAACGAGATCTGGAACTAGATGAAATTTTGTACTTATTCCGTTGACGAGTTGGTGGTTCAATAGGGGTAAATAAGTAAGGCAAGTTAGTAAGAGTTCAGACACTTGGGATTTGGTGTATATACTAGAAGTCATGGTCTCAAGACATCTGCCACCTTCGCTCCATTATTCAATATGCTAACAATATAAAATTGGGATTTAATGTGTGTATGAGAGCAGAGGCTTTAAAAAAAATTTTTATCAGCCAGCTTTATAACCACCTTAGGGCAGACGATTCAAATATTATATTATTAATATTTTATGAGCAGTTATTTCCACACACTGAAGTGCAAATTTAGTATCAAGAAGTTTTCGTTTAAAGAGATTTGGATTGGAAATCTGGATGTGGAACTAGTAATTCCTTAAGCAGCGGCTTAGTTCTAATGAACAAATATGGCGTGTGACATGTCGTTGGAAAGGGGGGAAAATACTCTATTTAGTGAATGATGGTTTTTCTCACCTGTTTCATATATACTTTTAATAAAGTTTTTTCGTAGCATCTGAACCCCTTTCAGAGATATCTGGCTTAGACATATTTCGTATTTTCGAGAGTTTTCGTCATAACACTTGAAGTAGCGAATTGATTTCAAATATCTTTAAACCATTCTATAACTCGTAATAATCGACACAAGTTTTGCATCAATTATTATTTTTTTTGCGCTATTGATATTAAGGGGAATATCATCGTAGGCCCTGATAAAATGAATAACCAATAAAAATATTCCCGGCAGTTTTCCATAAGTATTTTTTTCTGTTACGGGACCAAAACCACTATTTTATAACATCGATTCGGTTTTGTCCGGAGGACCAAAAAAACATATTTCTAACGTTGTTCTTTACTACTTAATACATTTTATACTCAATTCATTATTCAATTTATGATTTCTAAGCAGTGTTGACCAGGCCATAAAAATATCAAATGGCCCTATACATTCTTGTATGCTTTATATAATGAAAACAAAAATAAATAAACTTATTGAAATTATATATAATACAGATTTAGTGGACAAATTACAAGAAGAGATAAATATCTTTATCTTCTTGCAAAGCAAGAATACGATTTGGCTGATTTTGGTGTATTTTGAACTTATTTGTTTCGAAGACAAATAGAGGTATGAGAATTCTGCAAACACTGAACACTGACCTGAAAATCGTATACAATTCGACTAAGTCGCGACTTATGATATGATGGACTGTATGTAAAAGTACACTTGCCCACCGTGAGATGGCAGGCACTGTTTCATTTGTTAGCTGCCGCTTTACATCGTACCATCTTTATCGAATGCAGAACAGTGGCAACCATAAAGCATACTTACCTGGCGTAGGGGTTACCGTGATCAACAAGGCGGTTCCCCCAGGGTGAGGCCTTTCCATTGCACTACGGTTGGGCTGACCCCTGCGATTATTCCTAATGCGAATAACTCGGGCGCACAATTTTTGGTAGTCGGGACTGCGTACGCGCTGTCCCGGTGTTCGATAATTCAAACATAATTAATACTCGCTTGTCGCTTGAAGTTCAAGCTTTTCAAAGCTTTGGAACCTGAAATGGTCCCAAATCGCTTTTGTTCAGTTATTCCATGAACGGGGTGATTTTAAAACAGGCGTCTAGGTACATGAGGCTTCGAGCATGGTGGTGTACACGCCTGCTAACCAGGTGACTCAGTGACAGCAAGTCAAGAAATTGAAATAGAAGTATTTCGTGTAATTTTGTGAATTTTTTTTTCTCTGCGACGCCAATAACCATTAACAATTATAATCATAATAAAAACCTACTAACCTAACATGAAGAAATCACACGAAAGAATTTTAAGCAGAATAAAAACCTAATAATCTAACTTAAAGAAATTATAGAAAAGATTTTGTGAAAAGATATATTAAGTCCATGCAAAATTAAAGGAAAAATTTCAGTAGGTGCAGCAGTTTGAACCCGGGACCTTTCGCATAACAAAATAAAATACATATATATAAACACACCCCTTTTTAATATATTTAATTCATAATCCTTTAATCCCTTTATTACTTTCTATCTAATTCTGTTAATTTTAGTTCTGATAATTTTAAATCTCCTACACCGTAGTAATAAAACTAGGAAAATAATATAAATTATTTCTAGCTTAGGTTTACTCTTGTGTTCATTCATTTACTTGAGTCGCTTTGAAGATGATACTTTGAAGTATCGAAACTATAGTAGCGTTAAGTTACAATAAGATACAGTGGAAGAAACAAAATAAATGTTTTAATAAATCATTATGATCTACTACCAAAGAGTAACGGCTAAATCCATCAATTTTTTAATAATTCGAATTTTTTGTTATTATCTGAATTATTACAGGAAAGTATTATTCAAATAAAAGTAAAAAATAAAATATCACTTTTTGTAGTTACACCAACACAAGGGAACTTTTTATTCAAAAATACCGCGAAATGTTGCTCTAGGTTTATATGGCGTGGCGGCGTGCTTCGCGCTTGACAATTTGGGGTTTGCTTGTTTTATTTCATTGTTCGTTATATTTGCGATTATGTGCAATCAAAAAAACAATTAAATATAAGATAAGTGAATCGATAAATTTTTTGTCTAATTAAATATATATGTACCTATCTTGGATATAGACAAATCATTTTTGTCACGCCATCAACATCAATTAACCTAACCTAACTTTATAAAGCTATTTTAGCTGGTTTGAAAATGAATATTTGTTTCCGTTATTAGGAAGAAAATATAGGTATTAAACTTCACTTCTTTACACAACAATCCTCCCTTTTTTTAAATATGTGTCTGTTAAAGTAGTATTATATGGTAGGCAGTACCTATTATATGCAACTGAAAATAAGCAGTACGCTTCCGATTGATCTTTGGCTAAACGTATTACTAGTCAGTGTCACTTTTAATGTTTACATATTTTAGGTACGTAATTTATTCTTCGCTTACGCATTATTATTTAAAAAAACCAACAAATACAAAGAATGACCCACTAATCAGTTTGGACGTTATCTGTCCCGTGCTGGAATCTTAAATTCAGATGCATATATTGTTCTGTTTTTAAAAATTTGCCCGTGGTTTATAAAGTACCATTAGCACATGTCTATAAATGAAAGTTATAGTAAAGTAATAAACAATTCTGTTTTTTTATTAACAGGCGAACAATCTGGCGAGATTGGGTGGTGGAACGTATTGAGGGTGGAGAAGATTTTTGACAAAACTAATCTCAGGGGATGTTTTAATATTATTTACTTTACATGGGCATAGAGACTGGAGAAAACCTTTGGAGATTCTATTTTATGCAATGTGATAATTGGTAAGGCTACGGTTTTATATACACATATTTGTTTCTGTTCTATTTAGTGTGAATGTGTGTGAGGCATTATGGTACAAAAGTTGACATATCCAATATCTCCATACTACACTGCTTAATCGTCTGCTATATTGCTATAAAATGTATGGGTATATGGTATATGTTCAATTTCAGATGCAGTTTGAAAAAATAATATTGAGGTCACTTCAAAACAAATTGAAGTTTATGGCTAACTAAAGAAAAGAAAGAAAAACCAGAACCGCTAGTAAGTAGTAGCCTTTGCATTCTTCAAATAAGCTAGCAAAGACCTACATGGACTGAAGTGTATATTTATTATATCGTTCTTCTTCTAACGACTGAATTTACTCTTTAAGTTTTGTTCCGTTATTGGAATGTTAGAAAATGTTACGAGAGTAAATATTTAACAAATAAATCTTTAACCCAATTATTAGGAGTGTTTTATTTTGCTTTTATGCAATCTATATATTCCTTATCTAAAATATTTATAAACTGCCTGAAATGTAATTATTGTATTTTTTAAAGAATAAGTTAAAAATGTCCGTATTTGAATATTCTGTATAACAAATTATTCCAAAATGAAAATATTTGTAGTTACTCTTGTAGGTCATTTCCTAGAAACATGCGATGGGGAAATCTTTATTATTTTTGGCCATAACCTTTTTTCTTAGCACATGTATTTTAAAAACTATTAGACTACCCAAGTTGAACCATAACAGGACTATTACTATGAATTTTCACTCAATAATTTCAGTTTGCAAAATAGTTAGATTTAAATTTAAAGATTAGGTATGCTAATCTTCCTATTTCGTAGTTTTTAATCTAGCAATTTTGGAAACGAATGGAATTATTGAGTGGAAACTCTAGTAATAGTCTTGTTATGGTTTTACTTTTAGGTACTCTTTATAGTTTTTTAAATGTACGTGCTAAGGAAAAAAGTAATGGTCAAAAATATTACATATTATTCTGCATTAATATAAAGATAACCTGAAAATATGATCCAAGATTAAACATAAAAATATCCTAAGAATAATTTAATATTACGCACATATAGTTTGGCGTTAGTATAAAGATAACTTGAAAATATAATCATGATTAACCATAAAAATATATTCTCAAACTATTCTAGATTCTCCAGAGAATACTGTGCGAATTATTCCGAAATTATTCTAAAGAGACATAGTTGTACCGTTTGTTACTTCTAGGAATATCCTTAAAAGATAATAATTATTTTCGTGTTATTCTAAGAATAATGAAATATTCTGTAGGAATATCTTAGGAATAACAGAAGTTTATGTTTTTGCTATCTGGGTAGGTCAGTGCAAAACATATTAAAACGTTCTCGAAAATATACTGACGCTGGGGGCATTAATTTTGAACACCTGTTATAGTTTTAATTATTTGCACCGTTTTTATTTATTTATTTATTTATTTATTTTTCAATTATTGAAAGTTCTAAATAAATTTATTTTGTCAAAACACAATTGCAAACATGTGTCTTTAATATTTTCAAGTTGTTGTCAAAAGATGTTTAATATTTTTTTAGTTCTTGTTAACTCAAGCCTCTTCACTAACATTATTTTTCTTTCATGAAAGAAGATGAAATTGTGTATTATTTTGGATGAAATTTAAACTAAAAAAAGTTTAGAAATACTGAATGTCAAAACAAAACAAATAACAACCTCTTCTACGAGGTATTTAGCTAAAATTAATAAAATAATTATGTTACCAACTGGATTGTATTATTTGTAGAATGTCAAATTTGGTCTTTCAATACTTTTGAAAATTTATTGAAGAATAACCATAAACGTGCCATCAAATATTATGACATTATTTTATGAACTGGTCCTTAGGCCTTTTCAAAGTTTACTAATATTAATATACAGTGTGATGTAAACGACCCTTAGAGCCATATTAAAAAAATGGAGGTCGGTCCTGGAATTTTTCCAAAATCACTTAAGCTATTCTTTAACCCTAGAGAGTATAATATGTATACCAAATTTTATCTAAATATGTGCAGTTTTGTAAATAGTCTATTACCTATTTGAAATCATATAACATTACTAATTTAAAATAATTACATAACTACAAACAAGAACATATAAAAATGTGCATAACAAAGCTAAAATTTGTTTAAACTAATGGAGGTCAAGTCATTACATAGTAATTTATTACATTTTTTTATTTATTTTTTTTTTTTTTTAGATTCGTTTTAATAAATGATGTTGTATTTGTCTGAAACATGGCTGGTGTTAATTGATTGTACACATATGACACTATAAGTAGGAGAATGACGATTGAAACGCAGCAGTACTATGCTTAGGTATAGTGATATTATTGTTTCATATTATTCTATCATGAGCGCTTTGTCAGCATTCTATCTTATCGATCCATGCAAGTAGCTGGGCATTTGAGTTTCAATTATTTTCTTAATTAGACAGGCATAATGGAGAAACCGACGTTCATCTATATATAATAAAAATAAATTATTTATAAACGTTTTAATACACCAAATACGCTGAAGTTGCTATTTCAGAAATTTACCCTCTTGTGCAACTGGTCAAAAATTTGTGCCACTAGTATTTCACGGTTATTTGGTAATAGAACCTACGTACGAGTGGCAGAATTTTTTTTCAATTTTAATCATTTTTTAAAATTTCTGTCCAATTCTCGACACATTGACGTCACATTACTTCAAAATGGCCAGTCCAAAATTTCTGCCACTATTTTTCCAACGGCCTACACGGGAAAAAAAAAATTTCATCTTGTTGGATCCGGTTACGGTTCATTTTTTTTTTAATTCACGCACGAAAATAGCGCCATTGAACTTTTTTTGCCACTATTGTTCCCGGCATGAAGAATATGTAGATAAGATCTTACCGTCAAAACCAAGTGATTACCTCGACATTTTTTTTATCCCCCCCCCCCACGTATCTCAAAAATATTCTATTTTAAAAAATGCTCAAAATTTACTATAGAGCATAAATACATACCAGATAGCAGAAAGTTACGACGAGAACGTTTTCTTAAGCGTCAGCTCCCTAACTATGTGGCCTGTGGATACATAAAATTCATAGGTAATAATAATATAATATACTACACGTATTTTACAATATCATTGACTTTGCTAGTAAAGGAAGAATATGAAATTTTCAATATTTTAAAATCAATATCAGTCATATGTATCCGTACATACAGTGTGAACCAAAAGAAACGCACAAAATTCATATCTTTGGTATTTGTCATTTTCCAAAAAAATCCTCGAACAGGTCGATTTTAGTTTTGTAAATGCTACATTTTGTCACTATACCAACATTTATGACGTCATTGGTTTTTGAGTTATGACGCCATCAAAAACGTCTGATGGAAACACACATTTTTGTTTACTGTTTTTGGTGGTACATTCGTTTAACTTTCTAGTGATATTACCATTTTTTTGGAAAAATTACATTTTATGTAAAAACCTTGCTTACCTTTCGCAAATTCACGAGTAATGTTCCACTTTCTTATGGACTGATAAATGTTGTTGCCTACATTTTTGTTTTAACTAGCATGAAAACATTTGACATAAAAACAAAACAAAGAAAATAATAAAAAACAATAACCTTAACAACAGAGAGAGATACAGGCCTTTTTTGTGTAAAGTATCGACAAGTTTTTTATTCCTGACACGTGTGGAACCTCAGTTTTATGACACTTCTGAGACAGTGTAAAACTATAGTGAATGCAATGCCACGTTTAAGTGAAAGAGAACGCGTAGAACTTTTGATGATGGTTGGTTATATGGTGATAGGCTGAGAACTCATCAGGAAGCATGTGATGTTTTCAATGCCAAGTATCCCAAAAAGCAAATTTCTAGATCCACTGTAAGTAGATTGGTGGCTAGATATGATGAATCTGGCAGTGTAGCTGACCTTCCTCAATCTGGTCGCCCTAGCACAAGCAACGAAACCAAGTTAAATATTCTTCTAGAAAGTGAGGAAAACCACCATCTTTTGACAAGGCAGCTGGCTTTAAATCATAACGTGAGTCAAACTTTTGTTGTACGTCTATTGAAAAAAGAAAAATAACATCCATATGAAGTGCAATTAATCCACGAATTGAATGAGGATGATCCAGATCGGCGCTTACAGTTTTGTGAACAGTTGATGACCTTGTGCGATGAAAACCCAAATTTTGAACATTGTTTTTTCTGATGAAGCTACATTTTCTTTAAAGGGAACTATACATCGGCATAATTGTAGGTATTGGTCACGCGAAAATCCTTATTGGACTCAATAAGAAGCCCATATACAGTGACGAAGCAAAGTAAACGTGTGGGCAATTATGATTGGTGATCGTTTATTGGGACCTAGTGCCAGCCTTAGCAGTTATGTTTCCGAACAATGAAGATGAAGATATTCCTGCTGAAAACGTCTGGTTTCAGCAAGACGGGGCCCCACCTCATTTTGGGATAGCAATGCGTCAGTTTTTAGATGACACTTATACTGGAATGTGGATAGGTCGTCGAGGTCCGATTGAGTGGCCCCCGCGTTCACCGGATTTAACCCCTTAGACTTTTTTCTTTGGGGTTACTTAAAGTCAAGGGTCTATTTTACAGACTGGATACCATAGAAGAATTGAAAGACAGAATTGGCTTGGAGATGAGATGAATTGCCCATGAGATGATTCAGAACATTTTCATATCACCAAAAAGCTAAAGGAATATACAACCAAAAACAGTAAACAATAATGTCTGTTTCCACTTAAAAAAAATGTGATGACGTCATAACTCAAAAACCAATGAGGTCATAAATTTCGGTATAGTGACAAAATGTAGCATTTACAAAACTAAAATCGACCTGTTCGAGGATTTTTTGACAAATGACATACCAAAGACATGAATTTTGAGCGTTTCTTTAGGTTCACACTGTAGATTAATTAGCGCTCCTTAATCAACATCAGAGATGAGTACATTTCCATATTTCAAACGTAATGTGAATTTGTAAGAGAGAGTTTGCCAATATAATATAAATATGATTCTCTAATATTTTATAATCAATATTTTTCACTATTAATTATTGCAGAATATCAAGTAATGTATATACTGGCGTGACGTAAATATACACTTTTCAATATTATAAAATCAATATTTATTTGCATTGGAAAATATTGCTTAAACAATATAATTTTACAGAGAATTCGTCACGTCAATATGGGACAAATGTGAATTTTATATTCGTTATTATGAATCGATATTAGATGTACAATATTGATAATGATTAATAATAAAACGCTACGATGTTCAATATTTTACAATACTGAGGCGGAATGGATAAAAATAATATACCCATCATAGCATATATTTATTATTATGCATTGTATCAATATTTATTTAGAATTAACAGTCCAATATTTCCGTTACGATTTCAACGTATCTACCTATATTGACTCAAAATTAAATCAAGTGCGAGCCAATCTTTTGTTCTACTTGGGTGACCATGAAATCTTATATAGGTAATACACCTATCAAATATATTTTATACCTATACCATAAGCTGCACATAGGTACTAAAATAGAAGTAGTAAAATCAATACCGATATTGTGGTTTCCATCAAGAGATGACACTGAATGCACCTCACGGATGTAGGCATACTATTCCTGGTTTGTTTGAATTATCTTAAACTTCGTTTGCGTTACCCTTACCAATCAAGTTGAGAAGTCTTTTGTCCTGTACTCTAGATTTTTCCTTGAGACAGAAATACTCTTGGGTGGTAGAAGCAGGACGCCCGTTAAGAGTGTTTCATAATTTTTGGCGGCCCAGTCGCCCAGTGGGTTGGCGCTGGGCCATATTTTCTCAATTAAATATAAGAGCTCTGGGCTACAGAGGAGGGAGTAACTTCCACGTTCCGAGTGGAAACAAATAATGTCCCATACGTAAGTGCTGGTTGTGTATTGTATTACCCACCGCCTTTCAAACTAATAATTATTCCGTGCTACAAGTGCATGGGGTTGGTATACCTATTATATGGGGCATACACGTAAAAAAAAATAGAGTACCCTATACCTATTAAAGTTATACCTTTACCTTTAAAGTTTTTTATTTTATTTAAATGTATACATGTCACTCCTATGGCTACGAGTATGATATTTCTATTGTACTACATATCATTATTTGTCAATACATTTGTATACATGAATATTAAAGTTATAAGTGAATATCAAGGTCTTTAAAACACGTGCTATTTTTCGAGCACGACGGCGCAGCCGGAGTGTTCAAAATAGAATAAGTGTTTTAAAGACCAAGTTATCCACGAATACTTTACGCTGTTTTTTTTTTATTGGTAAACTTTGAAATCATAAATACTGGTATTATTACTATAAAAAATGGAAATAAGATATACCTGTCAGTGTCAAATGAGGAATACAAAAATTAATTTGCAATCTGTCACATAGGATTAATTATTATCACTACAGTTGTTACTGATTGTATATTGCTTTAAAATGAGTTCTAACATTAATTACTTAAATAGAAAAGCAGATTCGCGGTTAATACCGCAAAAATTCCTGCCGGATCAATAATTAAAAAGTTGATATTTTGACTCTTGTTGTAGTTGTTGCCATGGTAACTTTAAAACGCGCGTTTTTAAAAGTTAGATTTAAACACTCTGAGGTGTACTTTAAATAAGCAAAATAGGGTACCAATAAAAATATATATTTGATACAAAAACTCGAATATTTTAAAATCAAATGGTTAACACAAATCCACATTTATTAAATACAAGTGTATACATGTTTGTGAAACTTTGTGAAGGGTTTTATTGTAATCATAATATTTATCTGGCGATATATGTACCTTGAAAGAAAAAGGGCCAATGTCCAAAAATTGAGATTTTGGACTAACAAGATTTTTAAGTTACTTGTATTGTATATTTTCATTACAGAAAGAGCCAATGTCCAGTTATGTCTATTTTAGGAGACAAATTAACTTTATATTGGCATCAATACATTTTAAAATCTTTAAATGCTTGTTTTCTCTAAACATTAAAAATGGACATTGGCCCTTTTACTTTCAAGGTACAGATATATTGTTACGTATTTTCCACCCTTTAGGAAACACCCTGTATAAATCCGTGGGTTCTAAAATAATTTCAACAAGAGATAAACACTAACACTTTATTTAATAATTTACTGACTATACAGTACTTCAAAATAACCTTTACACTTTGTTTACTTGATATTTAACCTCACTTTTTACCGACAGTCACTTTAATAAACTTCCTCTTCTGCGCCGGTAATCGCGCCTTGTATACTCAGAAATTACTTCTAGATCCATCCAGAATCCTCTCCCACCACACTCTAGAAAACTCTTCTGTTTCTTTTTACAAGTTTCCAGTCACTATTAGGCACAGGCGTATCAATCTCCAGTTCCAAGGGGGTGTAATTCATAACATTATTATTTGTAAATATATTACGATTATGGGAAAATATTTCATAGTTTTAAATATTAATATTTTACATTAAACATAATGTAATTAAATAATTTTCGCAAATCTGTATTTATGTATGTAAATGTACACATGTTTGTGAAATTTAGTGAAAAGTTTGTTATAATCTAATATTTTTCTTGAAATATATACTGTTTGCGATTAGGCGAAATGTTTAATAATTTTAAATATTAAATTTTATACATTTTCTTATTCCCTATACCCAATTAGCATTTTCATATTCCTACGATATACTATACATATTCCAAAATAAAATTAGTATATTGGATAAATATTTGAAACTAATTCAAAATAAGTTGTATACTGGTTGTTTTGTCACAGGTTTTCACATTGTATACATACTCCTGCAATATTCATATGTATGTTGCTGACACGTTGTAAACATATTCTGAAATGTACATTCATTCTACAATATAGTTACAATATACACAAACCTTTTCCGTACATACATGCAACATTATCCATGTATACTTTCAATATACAATGTATATTGCAAAACAACAATGGTATATTGAATAAATATTTAATACTGATTCAAAATAAGTTGTATACTGGTTGTTTTGTCACAGGTTTTCACATACTATACATATTTCTGCAATATACACACACATGTTGGTGACACATTGTAAACATATTCTGAAATAAACATTTATTTTACAATATAGTTATAATATACACAAATGTGTTCCCTACATATAGGCAATGTTATCCATGTATACTTTCAATATTGCAAAGCAACAATAGTATATTGAATAAATGTTTAATACTTATTCAAAATAGATTATACAGAGTGTCCCAATAAAAACTCCCATGCTGGATATCTTCTAGATGAATAGAGATATTTTAATTCTGTAAAAGTCAGTTTGTAGTACATAAAGAGTGCTTCAGTATTAAATATAAATCATTTTTTAATACATATATGACACTGAGCAAGAAATATTTCGACGAGAGGAACTTTGAAATGTGGTTTGTGTAAAGGGAAATGCATTTCTAAGTAAATATTGTTAAAAAAAATCGCAAATCCAACTGTTTTTGAGATATTTTTATCCAAACGTTGCTATTTGCTCCTGTTAAATAATTATTTCCGAAACATTTCACTATTTAAGTGATTTAAAAAAAAATCACATTTAAGGCATTTTCATATAAATCAAAATTTAAAAGTTTATGATATACAGATTGTCCCCCTTAAAGACTAAATAAATCTTTCAGAGATTACAACTATTCAATAGGAACAAATGGCAATATTTGGACACATCTCAAAAACGGCTAGATTTGCCTTTTTTCTTAAGAACAAAATCTACTTAGAAATGTATTTCCCTTCCACAGAAACCAGGTTTTAAAGTTTCTCCCAAAGAAATAAGATTTATTTAGAGCCCAGCACCATCTACACATTGATATATTCAAAAACCAATCATTTATATTCAAAATTGAAGCACTATTTATGTGCTACAAACTGGCTTTTACAGAATTAAAACGTCTCTATTTGTTTAGAAGATATCCAGCCTGAGACTTTTTACTGGAACATCCTGTGTACTAATGGTTGTTCTAATCCCACAGATATCGTACACATACGTCCTGTAGATCTGCATGTATGCTGAAAAAATATTGTAAAGATATTTCGAAATATATATTTATTGCTTCTCACAATGTAGGTACACTGCATGGAAAATTTGTTTTTACCATTACTTTTCAGTTAAACTCAAACATGTTTTATTGATCAAATTTTGTTGAATGGAGCACACAAATGCTAAATAAACCTACCAATAAAACTGCATTTGTCATAACAATACTTTACAAAGGCCCAAGAATATCATAGCAAAAAAAAAAAAACTTTTACGTTAAGTTTACGTTTTAAGTTAATAATAAGATCTGTTAGAAACCATTTTAAAATGCATCACACATTTATCACTCTGAAAACTTCAGCTTTAATAGTCATATTTAACATGTTATTTACGAAAGTCTGATAATCATATTACGTTACCTTAAAGTTTTTCTAATTCAAATCATGTTTTAAATTGTTCAGAGCAAAATATGACTTTATTCTATTAACTACTTTACATCGTCGTAACAATTATGTATCTTAAATTATAAAATAGGAAGAGTTATAATTAAAACAGTTGTGTTACTTTAAATATATTTTTATTTTTTGTTACAAAATGAATTGCAGTAATAAATAACAGTTGTGCCAGGAATTTAAATCGACATTTTTAAACAAAAAAATGTGCTTTGCAACTTATGAACTGATTGATATTTTTTTAACAAAAAAATGTTGTTTGCAACTTATAAACTGTCATATTTTACTATAAGAAATATTTGGTCAGTAAGTAAAAAATAGTCAAAACTGGAGGGCTTACATTTTCAAAACCAGTGTCCGGGTGTTGCCGATGGTGCTATTACTTGTAATTGCGAAACTCCACTTGGCATTCTGAACACATCACCTGTGATTACTCCTATTGGCTGAATACTTTCTTTTGGCTTTTTCAATTTTTGGGAGAAGGTATTTTTTTCCTGAGTAGAGAGGAGGTCCGGATACACGAGCTATAGTTCCAACTATAAAAGAAAAAGCAATTAATTATATTTGAATAGGTATTTCAATTTAAAAACTGTCCTTGATGAAGTTAATAAATAAAATAATAAACACATCTTACAGAAAAAAATTAAAATAATCAAAAATAAATTAAACAAATTGATATTATCATAAAACAAATCATAGGTATAGGTATTTTTTTGAAATACGGAAATGTTTGTGTTTGTGATTTTAAATGCCTACCAGAGTTATTAGAAGAACACATATTCTCTTTCAACTTCTAGTAAAGACAACATTTCTTTCACTTTGGGAAATCGACGGCTTCCAATACGTTCTTCGATATCACTATGTTCATCTGACAATAATAATCTTTTCGGAGGGCTAATATGCTTTTTGTACATATAGTTACCATAGTCCCTTGATTTGTTTCTGTTCACTCTGAACATCAGATGTGATTTCTGATTTTTTCCATTTACCTAATTGCAGCTTTTTATAATCCTCTGAAATAGATATAAAGCAAATTAATACGAATAAATATAACAACTCGTATGTTGTAATTAAAACCAATGGCTGTGATTTAAATAAACAAAAGCACCTTAATATTGAAATAGATCGAACCTACCTTCTTAAAAATAAGATTTAAACACCCTGTAAAGTGTCCAAGTTTCATCTGGGATTTCTCCTGTTTTTCAATTATTTGTCCTTTTCGCAGAGTGTTACCATTCCGAATTAGACTACCTCCGTTTCTTTTCAAAAAATTGGTGCCTACAAACGCCGCCATTATTATAACAACAGGTAAGTACAAAGGGATACATTAAACTTTAGTATCTGAATATAAAATATCTGCAAATAGCAAATGACAACAAAGGGGGTCATCCTTAAAACTATGTGGTAGGTAGTTGTATTGTGTACAATTGTAAAATACTTACTGCAATGCAATTAATGTACCCACACATGGACTAATAAAATAATTAATAATCACGGGAAAACGAAACACAAACGAATTGAAATCGACATTTGACAGCCTGTGCCCTGTGGTGGCAAAGAGCATGCGCTAATCTAAGGACGTGGCGCGCATTTAAAAAATTCGACAAGGGGATGATTGTAACTACATGGAAAGCGGAAATCTAATTATAACGATAAAATGTAATTAAATAATCATTTCTCAAGTCCGAACTACCTGCTTAAGAAATGCCGATAGCTATTAATTAATTAAATACAGTAGGAAAATTGAAAAAGGGATGAATAAGTTATCATTTTTATTATTCATTATTATTTAATAAACGATCACAAGTCCAAAGTCTGGATTCAAAATTTAAATCCTATTTCATATCTACAATTTTAACCAACGATTTATAATTTATAAAACGTATGCCATTCACCACAGGGGATGATTATAAATGCACTTAAACCAAGCCTAGATAGAGAAATATCGATTTGTTTTTGTTATGAGGTAGATACTTAGGTACTATATACCGACACTGGCGTAGAATTAATATTTAACTTACCATAATTTTTATGTAATATAGCCCAAATGCATGCAGCATTACGCTGTCAAAATCAGTCAAAAACCGCATAAATCTTGTTGGTACTTTGCAAAATGTAACATGTGCAATATTACTAGAGCTATATTGTTTCAAGTTTCGGTTGCAATGTTGCTAAAACTGCTTTGTCGGTGGGTATACATAATTTACGTGTGCCAACGATTGGCTCAATATGTTTACACCCCATTCTAAAATTTAATTAGTGTTTTATTGCATACAGCTGTAGTGTACATGTGTTCAACTTTTGAATGTCATATTTTGAATATTAAAAATACAAACATGAATTCTATGTTGCGGAAATGTTCCACTGGTACATTATCAGGATATATATGATGATACACATATATTATCCATTAAATGTTTATGTGATATTTATTAAAGATTTCAAAATTAATATAGCTTTTTGTATATGTCTACAGTATACGAAAATATCATGTTGTAAAAATATTCCATTTGTAAATTGTAAAGAGATTGAATTAAGTACGTAGCATAAATATTGCCTATTGTATATCTATATAATATTTGACACATCAGTAAATTTTTGAGAAGATTCGTACAATATTCTGTGTATATCGCAGAATCAACATTATTTCATGTATATTATAGGTATATATAGGAATATCGTACAACGTACTGGCAATATCTTTCCTATATTGATATAAGTACGTCGCAAAATGTATATTACGGCTATATGTAAAAGAAGTTCTGAATATTGTTTGAATGTAGACAATGAGTTTTGAATGTTCATTTCATATCGCGTGCTATGTGGGTATTATCTTATTTTTGTTTTAGATGGCCATTCCCTAAAAAGAGGCATCCGACAGGGAAAAAATTATTATTTTTGCCCATGACTTTTTTTCTCAGTACGTATATTTACAAAAATTATAAGACTACCTAAGTAGAATCATGATGAGACTGTTACTATGAATTTTCACTCAATAATTTCAGTGGTTTTCAAAATAGCTAGATTTAAAATTACGAAATAGGAGGATTAGAGGTGTTTCAGAATCTCATGAGCCGCGAAATGCGCAAAAGGCAAAGTTTAATCTGAGTTATAAGTATGTTTTTGAAGACACTGGAGGCTGCCTTGCTGTATACATAAACAAGAGCTCGGGATAAATTGTAAACAATAAATATAATATTTTTAAGAAGTGTAACTAAGTCAACAGGACGGATTATGTCTCTGCGCATATGAAGGTCACAGCTCATGAGGTTTTAAAACACCTCTAACATAATTTTTAAATTTAAATCTAGCTGAAATTATTGAGTAAAAATTCATAGGAATAGTCTTATTATGGTTCTACTTAGGTATCCTTATAGTTTTTTTAAGCATACGTACTAAGAAAAAAAATCGGTAAAGGTATTTACACAGAACAACCCTCTTTATTTGTGCATGGCGGTAATAATTACGAAATGACATTGAAAATAATAATCGGAATATAGTCATCACTATTATTACAAAGAAAACCTGATAAGTTTTGGTCAAAAAAATATACAGTTGCTCATCCAACAGCAAAAGTTCAATACTACATGACAGGTGCCAAAAGTGTGGAAGGCTTGCGCAAATACCTTTACAAATGTCCACCATGACTGAATTATTTCTTGGGATGACCAGGGTGGTACTTTCAATAAAAGTATAATAGGTGCATATGCCAAATATTATTGCCATTATTGAAAAAAGAAAAATACCATCCATATAAAGTGCAATTAATCCACGAATTGAATGACGGCGACCCAGATCGGCGCTTATAGTTTTGTGAATAGTTGATGACCTTGTGCGATGAAAACCCAAATTTTTTAAAGAACATTGTTTTTTCTGATGAAGCTACATTTTCTTTAAAGGGAACTATACATCGGCATAACTGTAGGTATTGGTCAAGCGAAAATCCTTATTGGACTCAAGAAGCCCGCATATACAGTGACGAAGCAAAGTAAACGTGTGGGCAAGTATGATTGGTGATCGTTTATTGGGACCTAGTGCCAGCCTTAGCAGTTATGTTTCCGAACAATGAAGATGAAGATATTCCTACTGAAAACGTCTGGTTTCAGCAGGACGGGGCCCCACCTCATTTTGGGATAGCAATGCGTCAGTTTTAGATGACACTTTTACTGGAAGGTGGATAGGTCGTCGAGGTTCGATTGAGTGGTCCCCGCGTTCACCGGATTTAACCCCTTAGACTTTTTTCTTTGGTGTTACTTAAAGTCAAGGGTCTATTTTACAGACTGGATACCATAGAAGAATTGAAAGACAGAATTGGCTTGGAGATGAGATGAATTGCCCATGAGATGATTCAGAACATTTTCATATCACCAGAAAGCTAAAGGAATATACAACCAAAAACAGTAAACAAAAATGTCTGTTTCCACTTTAAAAAAATGTGATGACGTCATAACTCAAAAACCAATGAGGTCATAAATTTCGGTATAGTGACAAAATGTAGCATTTACAAAACTAAAATCGACCTGTTCGAGGATTTTTTGACATATGACATACCAGACATGAATTTTGAGCGTTTCTTTAGGTTCACACTGTAGATTAATTAGCGCTCCTTAATCAACATCAGATGATAATCAATATTTTTCACTATTAATTATTGCAGAATATCAACCCTGATAGCACCAAACGTCCCCAGGACGTTCACTTAGGTCCTCGTTTGGTCTGAACGTCCCGGGTTTACGTGGTACGTCCCAAGGACGTCCGTTTGCTATCGTCCCTAAAACGTTCTGAATAAAACGTTTTGAGGACATCCTGCTAGAGTCTAGTTAAGACAAACCTAAACACATTTGTGAAATAACCTCTAGGAGTGATGTTTTTTTTGAGCAGATGAGGATATGATTAAAAAAGGAAATTAAAAACTGTAAAAATGAAATTACAATCCTTAAAAAGTTTTACTAACAAAATTTCTTTTGATAACAAAATATTTTCATATTTCATGGTCCATTTAAATTTTGTCAATTTGATTTTTCTGATTTTAGAAATCTTATATTCGTTTCAACTATTTTTTTCAAGAGTTTCGGTTATATATATTACAGCCATTTTCACCGCAATGGTTGCGTTCACCAGAAATCTTCAGCAGTCATCAGTTTACGTTTTGATTACGTAGCGCTGCTCGGTGCTTGCCGATTATGCTTGTAATCTGGTGAACGGTGTTTTGTCTTGATCAGAGAGAATGACTTGATCGTGTTTTCAGTTTTGTCGAGTTGACAGCAGTTGACTGACGTTTGCCTAACCTCAAAAATGGATATTTTACCAAACTTATTCTTTGATGATGAAATTGTACCTTTTAATGTAAATGCTGTGCTTCATTTAGTAGAACCTCTGGACAATTTATATCCGGAAGAACGCGTCGACGTAACACGAAATGAAAATTATTTTGAAGTCACTATTCCTCATTATACAGATTTTCAATTTCGTGAACATTTTCGTATGTCCAGAGTCACATTTGAGGTATACAAACTTATTTCAGGTATTATAGGTGTAGCATGCTGTATATTTATGTTTTTATTTGCCTTTAGGAATTGAGTATACGCATTGCTCGTGTTAGGGTTATTGAAGTAGAGAGAACTATTCCATTACAAATATTTAAGCAGAGCTTATGTAATGTTACTCAGTTGCTGTCAAACTAGGAAATTCAATTTGGCAGGCATTGCATCATTTTTACAAAGAATTTATATAAATTCTTTGCATTTTTATTTCTTCCACACACTGGCACTAGTCACTTTTAACGGCTACAAAAGAAAGTACCAAAAACAGGTAAGTCTATTTAATTGATTTATTAATATATAAGTATTTAGATCGATATTTTATTCTAGATAAATTTGGTGCGGCTTATTTGTAGGTTATAATAAATATACTACTACCCACCTTATTTGGCTCTGTTAAAATTCTATGGGAGATGACTTGTGAACCTGAGTATGTAGTTTTTAGTTGTTTATCATGGAGCGAACTTATTCACTTAAAAGAAGATTGTTGGTTAAACATTATAAATACAATACTTCCCTTCGGTATGCGAGGGAAGTAAAAATTGAAAAGAAGTACCTACTCATGCAGTGTGTTAAAGGAAGTGTTATATATGGTTCGACATCTCTGATGAACAAGTGGAGGTGATGAAACTTTTAATAGGTCAGGTTTGATACATCGAGTAATAAAAACATTTGCCAGAAAACATCAACAAACTTGTAAAGTATATTTATTGATTTCAGTAAATTAATATAAGGAAAAAACTAATAAAGGTACTTTTTGAGGAACATTTACAATTTTGTAACTTATGCCCTATTTGTTATATTTTTCTGAAATTATGCTGTACGTACGTACAAAAACTTTTATACATCATCAATGTTCAACCTAATAAACCTGCTTCTAACCGTAAATCCTAATGCATCTTAACCCATAGCCATTTTCTTTACTTGAATTCTGTAATAATATTGGCAAAACATATAACGTTAAACTTATAATAATGTTATTAATCTCCATTAGTCACAACATATATTTCTGCTTCTCTCGGTCTTTGGTATTATTTGTAGAATCGATCATTTATATAAAGAGGTGTTCTTAAAATTTTTAAATGAACAAGGGAACTTTTCAAATGCAAAAGTCAGTTAAACAAAAAAATGTTCACATTTAAACTGTGATTTTTTTTTAAATAGGACGCCAAGAAAATTATAACAATTTATTTTAAATATAAGCTTGCCATCAAGTGGCATATATTAGTCTTAATGTTTTTTGCCAAGATTTCATCTGAAATGTTAATTTTTCTTTTATTTGCACAGGGGCTGCTGCAGTCGCTAACGCTTCAAAGTCTTGGAAGGACACCGAAATGGCTATTACATCGTGATTGAAGAGGGCAAAAGAAAGAACAGAGAGGGTGTCAAAAAAGAGAGAATATTAGAAAATAATATAAACTAAGATAATTATAAAAAGACGAAGTGTGCAAAACGTTAAGAGAAGGTGAGATATACATTTATCTTACGTTTTATTGCATACTTGGCTTATTTCTTATAATATTCAATATGACTTAATGTATATATAACTATATTATACTGTACTAGGTATTATAATATATAACTTTTAAATCCCATAAAAATTGTATTTTTATATTGACACTTGACACTTGAATTTGTAGAGTAATAAGTTAATTTAAAAAAAAATACAAATGCCATAACTTATTTTTCAATAGCATAATAGAAATAAAATGTTCACATAAATTTGTCATTTGGTGTTGATAAATAAAAGTACTAAGTATTAAAATCAATCTAATTGAATAATTTTTCTACATAGTAATTATATATTATCATTTTTTTATCTTTTTGGCTTTTCTAACCACATTTATTCCCTTCGAAATAGAATCCAATCACTGGATTCTATTCGAAAGAAATGCATGTGGTTAGAAAACCCAAAAAGGAACATAAATACCCTCTGCTGTGAATACACCTTAAAAGTGGTGGAGGGGGAGGTACCTATATGTTTTGCATAGTACGTCCCAACAACGTTTTTAGGACGTCCTCTCTAGACCTACATTCGTCCCACATAAGTCCTGGGTGGGACGTCCTCGGGACACCCCGTTTTGCTGACACGGAACGTCCCTCAAACGTCCTCGGTACGTCTTACGTCGGTAGAGTACGTCCTCGGGACGTTTTCATGTCCTGTGAGTACGTTCTTGGGACGTTTTCGGGACGTCCATGTGCTATTAGGGAAGTAATGTATATACTGGAGTGACGTAAATATACACTTATTTTCAATATTATAAAATCAATATTTATTTGCATTGGAAAATATTGCTTAAACAATATAATTTTACAGAGAATTCGTCACGTCAATATGGGACAAATGTGAATTTTATATTCGTTATTATGAATCGATATTAGATGTACAATATTGATAGGTAATAATTAATATTAAAACGCTACGATGTTCAATATTTTACAATACTGAGGCGGAATGGATAAAAATAATATACCTATCACCATTATAGCATATATTTATTATTATGCATTGTATCAATATTTATTTAGAATTAACAGTCCAATATTTCCGTTACAATTTCAACGTATCTATATTGACCCAAAATTAAATCAAGTACGAGCCAATATTTTGTTCTACTTGGGTGACCATGAAATCTTATATAGGTAATACACCTGTCATAAATATATTTTATACCTATACCATAAGCTGCACATAGGTACTAAAATAGAAGTAGTAAAATCAATACCGATATTGTGGTTTTCATCAAGAGATGACACTGAATGCACCTCACTGATGTGCGCATACTATTCCTGGTTTGTTTGAATTATCTTAAACTTCGTTTACGTTACCCTTACCAATCAAGTTGAGAAGTCTTTTGTCCCGTACTCTAGATTTTTCCTTGAGACAGAAATACTCTTGGGTGGTAGCAGCAGGACGCCCGTTAAGAGTGTTTCGTAATTTTTGGCGGCCCAGTCGCCCAGTGGGTTGGTGCTGGGCCATATTTTCTCAATTAAATATAAGAGCTTTGGGCTACAGAGGAAGGAGTAACTTCCACGTTCCGAGTGGAAACAAATAATGTCGCATACGTAAGTGCTGGTTGTGTATTGTATTACCTACCGCCTTTCAAACTAATTATTCCGTGCTACAAGTGCATGGGGTTGGTATACCTATTATATGGGGCATACACGCAAAAAAAATAGAGTACCCTATACCTTTTAAAGTTATACCTTTACCTTTAAAGTTTTTTATTTTATTTAAATGTATACATGTCACTCCTATGGCTACGAGTATGATATTTCTATTGTACTACATATCATTATTTGTCAATACATTTGTATATATGAATATTAAAGTTATAAGTGAATATCAAGGTCTTTAAAACACGTGCTATTTTTCGAGCACGACGGCGCAGCCGGAGTGTTCAAAATAGAATAAGTGTTTTAAAGACCAAGTTATCCACGAATACTTTACGCTGTTTTTTTTTTATTGGTAAACTTTGAAATCATCACTGGTATTATTACTATAAAAAATGGAAATAAGATTTAAGAATGTAAAATGGTTCAATTCGTGATGTGACATTAGGATACCTGTCAGTGTCAAATGAGGAATACAAAAATTAATTTGCAATCTGTCACATAGGATTAATTATTGTCACTACAGTTGTTACTGATTGTATATTGCTTTAAAATGAGTTCTAACATTAATTACTTAAATAGAAAAGCAGATTCGCGGTTAATACCGCACAAATTCCTGTCAAATCAATAATTAAAAAGTTGATATTTTGACTCGGGTTGTAGTTGTTGCCATGGTAACTTTAAAACGCGCGTTTTTAAAAGTTAGATTTAAACACTCTGAGGTGTACTTTAAATAAGCAAAATAGGGTACCAATAAAAAAATATATTTGATACAAAAACTCGAATATTTTAAAATCAAATGGTTAACACAAATCCACATTTATTAAATACAAGTGTATACATGTTTGTGAAACTTTGTGAAGGGTTTTATTGTAATCATAATATTTATCTGGCGATATATCTGTACCTTGAAAGAAAAAGGGCCAATGTCCAAAAATTGAGATTTTGGACTAACAAGATTTTTAAGTTACTTGTATCGTATATTTTCATTACAGAAAGAGCCAATGTCCAGTTATGTCTATTTTAGGAGACAAATTAACTTTATATTGGCATCAATACATTTTAAAATCTTTAAATGCTTGTTTTCTCTAAACATTAAAAATGGACATTGGGTTCTAAAATAATTTCAACAAGAGATAAACACTAACACTTTATTTAATAATTTACTGACTATACAGTACTTCAAAATAACCTTTACACTTTGTTTACTTGATATTTAACCTCACTTTTTACCGACAGTCACTTTAATAAACTTCCTCTTCTGCGCCGGTAATCGCGCCTTGTATACTCAGAAATTACTTCTAGATCCATCCAGAATCCTCTCCCACCACACTCTAGAAAACTCTTCTGTTTCTTTTTACAAGTTCCCAGTCACTATTAGGCACAGGCGTATCAATCTCCAGTTCCAAGGGGGTGTAATTCATAACATTATTATTTGTAAATATATTACGATTATGGGAAATATTTCATAGTTTTAAATATTAATATTTTATACATTAAACATAATGTAATTAAATAATTTTCGCAAATCTGTATTTATGTATGTAAATGTACACATGTTTGTGAAATTTAGTGAAAAGTTTGTTATAATCTAATATTTTTCTTGAAATATATACTGTTTGCGATTACGCGAAATGTTTAATAGTTTTAAATATTAAATTTTATACATTTTCTTATTCCCTATATTATCTTATTTTTGTTTTAGATGGCCATCCCCTAAAAAGAGGCATCCGACAGGGAAAAATTTATTATTTTTGCCCATAACTTTTTTTTCTCAGTACGTATATTTACAAAAATTATAAGACTACCTAAGTAGAATCATGATGAGACTGTTACTATGAATTTTCACTCAATAATTTCAGTGGTTTTCAAAATAGCTAGATTTAAAACTACGAAATAGGAGGATTAACATAATTTTTAAATTTAAATCTAGCTGAAATTATTGAGTAAAAATTCATAGGAATAGTCTTATTATGGTTCTACTTAGGTATCCTTATAGTTTTTTTAAGCATACGTACTAAGAAAAAAAATCGGTAAAGGTATTTACACAGAACAACCCTCTTTATTTGTGCATGGCGGTAATAATTACGAAATGACATTGAAAATAATAATCGGAATATAGTCATCACTATTATTACAAAGAAAACCTGATAAGTTTTGGTCAAAAAAATATACAGTTACTCATCCAACAGCAAAAGTTCAATACTACATGACAGGTGCCAAAAGTGTGGAAGGCTTGCGCAAATACCTTTACAAATTGCATTGAAACATTCTTTATAGGATTTTGCAAACAGCAGAAAAAATAACTATCTATAACTAAAAGAAAAACTTTGTGTAGAAATATTAATGAAATATTTGCATTTTTTCGATAACCTGAATTCTGGTTATGCTAGCAAATTAAAATCCTAAAATGAATTTGTCTAATTTCTTATTTGACAATTCTCATTCTAACACTAGCATCCACACAGTCCCCTACGGCCATGCAGATTAAACTAGTATCCACATAACCCCCTACCATTATGAAGATTCAGTTAAAAATGAGACCTAAAATGAATTTATTTATCTACCTTGTCTTAAAAAAATGTTCGTTCTAATGGATTACATTTTCATGAAATCTATCATTCTGTTTCCTAGAAATGCTTAGCCTTTGAAACGTTTTTCTTGGTTTTGCATGAAACATCTTTATGAATGGCTTTATGTCTTTCTGATGAGCTCCAGAATAAGGGCGAAAAACGTTTCAAAGGCTAAGCATTTCCAGGAAACAGAATGATAGATTTCATGAAAATGTAATCCATTAGAACGAACATTTTTTTAAGACAAGGTAGATAAATAAATTCATTTTAGGTCTTTGTTCTCATTTTTAACTGAATCTTCATAATCGTAGGGGGTTATGTGGATACTAGTTTAATCTGCATGGCCGTAAGGGACTGTGTGGATGCTAGTGTTAGAATAGGAATTGTCAAATAAGAAATTAGACAAATTCATTTTAGGATTTTAATTTGCTAGCATAACCAGAATTCAGGTTATCGAAAAAATGCAAATATTTCATTAATATTTCTACACAAAGTTTTTCTTTTAGTTATAGATAGTTATTTTTTCTGCTGTTTGCAAAATCCTATAAAGAATGTTTCAATACAATTATAAGCAAACAAATAATAATTCTTTTTTAAACCTTTACAAATGTCCACCATGACTGAATTATTTCTTGGGATGACCAGGGTGGTACATTTTTCAATAAAAGTATAATAGGTGTATATGCCAAATATTATTGCCATCTATCACATTTTCAATTCCACATTCACGTAGTGGACTGGAAGTATATGGTGGTTAAAAAATTAAATTTTTGAAATTTTTTCAAAAATTTTAGTAAAAAAAATTTCAAATTTGTCTACCTGCTTTTTTTCGACAAAATAACACAAAATATTTCAATTTCATGCGGTATTATTGGTTGCGGCTTTGGATCTAGGCTCCAGTTAGATGGGGCACGTGACTCAGTGTAGTTCGGGGTGTAGTCGAAATTGTGTCCAGTACAGGTGATAATGAGTGAGTGGGCTTTCAAACATGTAGTCTTTTCAAGTAAAAAAATTGATAAGATACTGTACTGAAAATTTGGAGAAAGCAGGAGAGCCGGCTGTACAGATTTCCTATGAATAAGATACATGAAAAACTTGGTGCGAGTGAGTAAGTACTATTACAGACATACGGGGAGTCACATTTCATGTAAGTAAATTTTGCCCGCGTCATGGAATTCTGACGTCACTTCCGGTCACCATTTTTTGTGTCATTGAATACACGAATAAAACTTACGTCAAAATGTAGATTTGGAGGTATACGTTGAGATTGTAGTGGGGTGCCAGGCTTAATTTGCCCGCAAGCCTGAGACACCCTCGTTTAAAGTTTTTTTTTGTGTTTTGATAAATCATCGAATACATGATTTTTTTAAAGTTAAAGTACAAGCCTTCTAGTTATTAAAAAAAATAGGGTGCCTCTTATTTAGGTACCCGCATCCTCCCATTTTGACTCACATCCGGTAAAATTCCATGACGATGACAAAATTTGCTTATATATATGAAATGTGGCTCCGTGTAGGTCTGTGGTAGCACTTAGGTACTCACTCACAATACTCACATAATTTTTTTCTTTTATTCACAGGGAATGTACAGCCAGCTCTCTATCTAGAATGATTAAAGGCAGTATAAGTAATAAGTAAGTATAGAAAAAGAATTGCCAGAAAAGTGGGAGGAAGATAAAGGGTCGTCCGAAAGCTCCAAACATTTACATGCCGTACTACGAATATGAAAGCGTAGAAGGGCCACAATAAATTTTAAATATTTTTTTCTTACATTCCGACTTCAAACTCGGAATTATGTTATATTCCGACTTCAAACTCGGAATTTTGTAAAATTCCGACTTCAAACTCGGAATTTTGTAAAATTCCGACTTTAAACTCGGAATTTTGTAAAATTCCGACTTCAAACTCGGAATTTTGTTAAATTCCGACTTCAAACTCGAAATTTTGTTAAATTCCGACTTCAAACTAGGAATTTTGTTAAATTCCGACTTCAAACTCGGAATTTTTTTTAAATTCCGACTTCAAACTCGGAATTTTGTTAAATTCCGACTTCAAACTCGGAATTTTGTTAAATTCCTACTTCAAACTCGGAATTTAACTAAATTCCGAGTTTAAAGTCGGAATATAACATAATTCCGAGTTCCAACTCAGAATTTAAGAAATACTCATCTTTAACTATACACATGAGGCAAAATTTATGTTAGTCGCAGCGGGGAGATCAGAGCTTGAGGACAATTACTTTCACATCCACGCAGTGGATGGAATGGAAATATTGCAAAATTTTCAATTTTTTTTGTTGAGATAGGTTTATAATGCCATGTAACGTCGAGATTTTAAGTTTGAGCGAAAACAAATTTTCTGTCGGTCTGTCTATCTGTTTGTAACTGTTTTTGTTCGCACGTTTTCTGCAGAGCGGTATAAGACATTGACTTAAAATTTTATACACATATATATTATAACGATATCTGGAACTGGATTGTTTTTTGAAAATATCCGATGAAGGGTTGGGGGGTAAATAAGGGGAAATGAGTAAAGCAAGCTGGTATACGAGTACAGAAACTTGAGAATTGCTGAATATAATAGGAGCCAGGGTCTTAGGTTTCTTTATCATATATTTTTCAAATCCTCCGCCACCTCCATTCTATTATTAAAGCGGTTGATAAAATAAAATTGAGATATTTACTTGAAACTTGGTAAGTATGTATTATATAGACATCTGACTGAGAGAAGATTCCGCTGAAGGGATGGGTGTAAACTGAGAAAAATGAGTAGGCAAGCTAATAAGATTTCAGAAACTTAAATTTTGGCGTATATAGTAAGGAACCAACTGCTCAATTTTTTTTATGACATCTGCCCAAGTATTATTAAAATTCTATGACCAATTATTTCCGCATACTAGAGTGCAATTATAGTCAAGATGTTTTACTTTAAAGATACTTGGATTTTAGTAGTGATTCCTTAGGCGGCGGTTTTTTGTGTTGTCTTCCGAACTTATTTCAATGGGTTTTATTTATTTACTCTAAGAATGCACATTGCTCATTAATTTTTTCTTTTACTTTAGTTGTAGGTATTATTGTTTAGGTATAATGTTTTACTTTTAAAATGAGTTTAATCAGAGTTAGATCAAATAGTTAATTAGATTTACCTGGTCGATGAGCTAAATGAAAATCAACCACTACTGTTTAAATTTATTGATAAAATAAACTCTTACAACAGTTGGTAATTACTGAACGAACATAAAAAAAGAAAACCTATTTCTAAAAACATTTATGAAACATTGGTATGAGTCATATATATTAGTCTGGAGACGGGCAAAACTTCGGCGTTTTAATCAGGTATACAATGTAGAATTACAAATAGCTTTGTACATTGTTGTATGGCTTATAACCGAAAACGAGAAGAAGAAACTTGCTGTAAATTAAATGCAGATTTAGTAGGTAGCATTGCAAGTCAAACAATTGTACCTATCGATTTTTTGAAACTTCAAAATGTGACTTGCTTAAAAAAAACACCAAATAAAAATTAACAAAATTGTATTCTTAACGTTTAGAAAAATTTGGCCCCTCAACCCTTCACTGGATGTTCAAAAAACAATCCAGTTCCAGATCTCGTTATAATACATACGTGTATAAAATTTCAAGTCAATATTTTAAACCATTCCAGAGCACATAACGTGCGGACAAAAAAAGACAGACAGACTGACCGACCGACAGACCGAGAGAAAATTTCTTTTCACTCAAATTTAAAATCTCGACATGTCATGGCATTCTCAGCCAATTTAAACAATAAAAAAAAATTGAAAATTTGTTTACGATTGCTATACTTTCACCCCACTACGTGGATGTGAAACTAATTATACTCAAGCTCTGATTTCCCCGCTCCTAATAACAATTGCTTCATGTGCATAGTTAAAAATGGGTGTTTCTTAAATTCTGACTTGGAACTCGGAATTATGTTATATTCCGACTTTAAACTCGGAATTTAGTTACATTCCGAGTTTGAAGTCGGAATTTAACAAAATTCCGAGTTTAAAGTAGGAATTTAACAAAATTCCGAGTTTGAAGTCGGAATTTAACAAAATTCCGAGTTTGAAGTCGGAATTTAACAAAATTCCAAGTTTGAAGTCGGAATTTTACAAAATTCCGAGTTTAAAGTCGGAATTTTACAAGATTCCGAGTTTGAAGTCGGAATATAACAAAATTCCGAGTTTGAAGTCGGAATATAACATAATTCCGAGTTTGAAGTCGAAATTTAAGAAAAAAATATTTAAAATTTATTGTGGCCCTTCTACGCTTTCGTACTAACAATTTTCATACTTATTTGTTTTAAAATGAAATTATGTACAATACGCCTGAAAGCTGAATGGAAGTAAAAGAGAGAAAATACCTGTGCGGTGCGTCAGCCGATCAACCACTTTTCTCTATATTTTCACATTTTACATTGTTAAGTGTACTTCTGGCGATTTAACGACATTGTTGGAAATGTTCAATAAACTATTGGTTAACTGCCAGTACTCAATTAGGAAGACATACATAAGTTATTAATTTTATTAACGAAAAGAATATGATGACTAATTGTATTTTTATTAAAATGTTTAAATATTTTTAGAAGCAACTATTGTCAACTGCCAGAAATATACTAGGAAGATATCAATTATTTTCATAGAATTGTTATGAATTACACCCCCTTGGAACTGGAGATGATACGCCTATGCCTACTAATTGTGACTGGAAAGACTCTAGAAAGAGCCATGGACTTTTCTAGTGTGGTGGAAGAAGATTCTGGTTCAATCTAGAGAATCAATTTCGGAGTATATAAGGCGCGATTACCAGCGCGGAAGAAGAAGTTTTATTAAGAAAGCAGTTTATAAAAGTGAACAAGTTGAAAAGTGAAAAGTGAGGTTAAATAAGAAGTAAATAAAGTTTATTTTGAAGTATTGTATAGTCAGTAAATTGTTAAATAAAGTGTTAGTAGTGTTTAATCTCTTGTTAAAATTATTTAGAACCCACGGATTCATACAGGGTGTTTCCTAAAAGGTGGAAAAGTCGCTACAGAATCTTAGAGAAATAATTATTATGTTTACTTAGAATACAACAAACTTCTCTAATACTAATCTAATATATAATTATTCTGTTTCATAATCTTTATTTTCTAAATCACCACCTAAGTCAGGATCCTCGTCGCTGTCATAAATGGCGTCATCGGTTTAAGATATTGAGTTGATAGGTGTACACATTACACATATGTGTTATAACGAGATCTGGAACTAGATGAAATTTTGTACTTATTCCGTTGACGAGTTGGTGGTTCAATAGGGGTAAATAAGTAAGGCAAGTTAGTAAGAGTTCAGACACTTGGGATTTGGTGTATATACTAGAAGTCATGGTCTCAAGACATCTGCCACCTTCGCTCCATTATTCAATATGCTAACAATATAAAATTGGGATTTAGTGTGTGTATGAGAGCAGAGGCTCTCAAAAAATTTTTATCAGCCACCTTTATAACCACCTTAGGGCAGACGATTCAAATATTATATTATTAATATTTTATGAGCAGTTATTTCCACACACTGAAGTGCAAATTTAGTATCAAGAAGTTTTCGTTTAAAGAGATTTGGATTGGAAATCTGGATGTGGAACTAGTAATTCCTTAAGCAGCGGCTTAGTTCTAATGAACAAATATGCCGTGTGACATATCGTTGGAAAGGGGGAAAAATACTCTATTTAATGAATGATCTTATTTCTCACCTGTTTCTTATATACTTTTAATAAAGTTTTCTAGTAGCATCTGAACCCCTTTCAGAGATATCTGGCTTAGACATATTTCGTATTTTCGAGAGTTTTCGTCATAACACTTGAAGTAGCGAATTGATTTAAAATATCTTTAAACCATTCTATAACTCGTAATAATCGACAGAAGTTTTGTATCAATTATTTTTTTTGCGCTATTGATATTAAGGGGAATATCATCGTAGGCCCTGATAAAATGAACAACCACTAAAAATATTCCCGACAGTTTTCCGTAAGTATTTTTTTCTGTTACGGGACCAAAACCACTATTTTATAACATCGATTCGCTTTTGTCCGGAGGACCAAAAAAACATATTTCTAGCGTTGTTCTTTACTACTTAATACATTTTATACTCAATTCATTATTCAATTTATGATTTCTAAGCAGTGTTGACCAGGTCCCATAAAAATATCAAATGGCCCTATACATTCTTGTATGCTCTATATAATGAAAACAAAAATAAATAAACTTATTGAAATTATATATAATGCAGATTTAGTGGACAAATTACAAGAAGAGATAAATATCTTTATCTTCTTGCAAGTTGCAAAGCAAGAATACGATTTGGCTGATTTTGGTGTATTTTGAACTTATTTGTTTCGAAGACAAATAGAGGTATGAGAATTCTGCAAACACTGAACACTGACCTGAAAATCCTATACAATTCGACTAACTCGCGACTTATGATATGATGGACTGTATGTAAAAGTACACTTGCCCACCGTAAGATGGCAGGCACTGTTTCATTTGTTAGCTGCCGCTTTACATCGAACCATGTTTATCGAATGCAGAACAGTGGCAACCATAAAGCATACTTACCTGGCGTAGGGGTTACCGTGATCAACAAGGCGGTTCCCCCAGGGTGAGGCCTTTCCATTGCACTACGGTTGGGCTGACCCCTGCGATTATTCCTAATGCGAATAACTCGGGCGCACAATTTTTGGTAGTCGGGACTGCGTACGCGCTGTCCCGGTGTTCGATAATTCAAACATAAATAACATAATACTCGCTTGTCGCTTCAAGTTCAAGCTTTTCAAAGCTTTGGAACCTGAAATGGTCCCAAATCGCTTTTGTTCAGTTATTCCATGAACGGGGTGATTTTAAAACAGGCGTCTAGGTACATGAGGCTTCGAGCATGGTGGTGTACACGCCTGCTAACCAACTGACTCAATGACAGCAAGTCAAGAAATTGAATAGAAGTATTTCCTGTAATTTTGTGAATTTTTTTTTCTCTGCGACGCCAATATAACCATTAACAATTATAATCATAATAAAAACCTACTAACCTAACATGAAGAAATCACACGAAAGAATTTTAAGCAGAATAAAAACCTAATAATCTAACTTAAAGAAATTATAGAAAAGATTTTGTGAAAAGATATATTAAATCCATGCAAAATTAAAGGAAAAATTTCAGCAGGTTGAACCCGGGACCTTTCGCATAACAAAATAAAATACACACCCCTTTTTAATATATTTAATTCATAATCCTTTAATCCCTTTATTACTTTCTATCTAAATCTGTTAATTTTAGTTCTGATAATTTTAAATCTCCTACACCGTAGTAATAAAACTAGGAAAATAATATAAATTATTTCTAGCTTAGGTTTTCTCTTGTGTTCATTCATTTACTTGAGTCGCTTTGAAGATGATACTTTGAAGTATCGAAACTATAGTAGTGTTAAGTTACAATAAGATACAGTGGAAGAAACAAAATAAGTGTTTTAATAAATCATTATGATCTACTACCAAAGAGTAACAGCTATAAATCCATCAATTTTTTAATAAAATCCTCATTGGTACACCAAATTCACGATGATTATATACCCTACCAGGGGGTATTCACAGAAAGTCTAAGAATTTCTTTTTTTTGAAAGCTTATAGTACAGGCAAGTTAGCCATTTAGGGTAACAAAAATTAATAAAAGGATCATCTCTGGAATTTAAGTAAGTAATAACCTGGAGAACGAGATGATGCATTCTTTCCATTTCCAAGTTCCGGGAAAATTCAAAAAAATTTGGAAAAACTTTTTGATTTTCGTTTTTTTTGCTCTAGGAGCCAAAATAATGAAAATAGAGAAAAAAGTTCCCAACAAAAGTTGTAACTCGTCTCTTTCTCTACAAAAAAGGTCTTTACAAAATTTTGTCTTACTTAAGCCGTTTAGAAGATAAATCGGGTTTTCCACTTATAGTTTTAAGCCGCTTCGAAATGCGCGAAAAATTAGAATTCTCCGGGAGTTTCGTACAATCAGGCTCATCGATCGATAACTCTTACTATTCAGAGCCCCTAAAAAAATGAAAATAACACAAAATGTAGAGAAAAGTCTCAGCTTTAATGTGGAACTAATCACAAAATTCATACAAAAATTTATCATAGATAAAAAGTGTCAGAAGGTGGCTCAGTAAACTTTGTACAGTTGATTGACAGATTTATTCATATCTTTGCCGGGAGTCGTTAGAATGATAATTCATTTTGCTTATATATTCTTATATAATGATATATTAATCCAATTAACATTTTATTGCAATTACTTTTGTTGGAAAAATATGCCTTGTGATCAAAGTAGAGGGTATATTTCTCATCGATCAATCACCTCCAAATTTTGGAGTTGAATTCGCTATATCCTAATTAATAATAATAGCACAGTCTTAATTTTTGGATTATAGGTACAATAAAATATATTCTTTCGAATGACTTATGAGTTTTTTAAATGCATGCAGTACTTTTTGAATTTGTCTCCATTATTCATACACGTTCAGAAAATGCACAATCATACAGTAAAACATATACAACTTATTTGTTTCTTAACATTCTCCAATGAAATGTTCACAAAATATAGGCTAAAGCATGTGGAATCGAATCCATGCAGTGAAAAAGCACCCATTGTTACGGGAGAAATAGACAGGATGGATAAAACTCAAAAATATGAATATGAATAAATCAACTGTATAAAGTTTACTAAGCCATCTTCTAACACTTTTTTCTCTATGATAAATTTTTTTATGAATTTTGTTATTAGTTCCACATTAAAGCTGAGACTTTTCTCTACATTTTATGTTGTTTTCATTTTTTTAGCGGCTCTGAATACTAAGAATTATAGATCGATGTGTCCGGTCGTACGAAACTCCCAGAGAATTCTCATTTTCCGCGCATTTTCTAATGATTGCCTAGAGGATATAAGATTGATAGTTGAGCGTACGCCTCGTTAAGTTTCTTGTTAATATGCAGAGGCGCGTTTAGGCCTAGGCGCACTAGGCGCGCGCCTAGGGCCCCACTTTTCCAGGGCCCCCATTTCCCGATTTATTGAGGTAAAAAAACGATGTAAACATTTTATTTCTTTGTTATATCATTATTTATTTTCGCTTTACCGATAGCAATAATAATAATTACAACTATCGTGAAATACATTTCTTCCCTTTTCCATATCATCCTCATCAGATCTTAATTGCAACAAAAATAACAAAATAAGGATGGTTTATGCGAGTATGTGTTCACGTACATTTGTCGTTTATTTATATTTTATATCATTTGAATTTGAAATCATTTTATAGTTCTTCCTTTCGATTTCAATTTTAGGAATTTATTGTTTGTTTATAGAATTTGAATATTCTGGAATATTCATTTTTTAATCTTTATTCACTGTATCACACTGAAAAAAAAAGGTTGGTGATATTAACGAATCGGTTCATCGACTGAAAAGTGATGAATCCGTTTATTAATATAATGTACGTTTACATAGTAACAATAAATGTGTACATTGTATTAATGAACATATACATTATATCAATAAACAGATTCATAAATTCTCAATGAACTTTCATTCATTAATTTTTCGAACATATTTTTTTTCAGTGTATAAAAAAAGATGCAATCAATTAACAGACCAATTTGGCAATTCCTCAGACGTTACTATTTAACTTTCGGCAGTCGGCACGTGCCAGATGACGAATCAGCTTTTCGGTATATTTCAAATCAATGAAAATAAATCTACTGATAATGATGATGCGAAAATTCAAGAACCTGAGATCTAGGAATCTAGGAAACCCGAGAAAATAACTGAGAAAATTTTGATTTTGAAACCATTGATGAAGACTGCGAAAATTAAGAACCATTAGGGAACGATGCTGGTGAATCTGGCGATGATGAGCAAATAGAAAAAGAATCTGAAGATGAAGAAAATTTGGAAAAAGAGTATAAAGATGCAAAACAAGCTAAAAACCAGTGCACTGCAATGATCAATACATTAGTATCAACTAATAGAGACGACATAGATTCCGAGCTATCTCCAGATAACCTTCAACAATTTTTGACATACCGACTTAAATCGCCTGCTGAAATGTATAAAGGACCCCGCAGTATTTAATAGTAAAAATGGGCTTCAGTCGATTGTTCTGAAAAAACAAATTTTGTTTGTAATTTTTGTACGGTAAAAGGAAGCACTTAGAAGAAAAAGTTGGAGGGGCATAAGTTGATTATTTTTACCTGAAGAATATACCATAATATTTTGGGATCTTTCTGAAGTAGAAATAATAAAAATCTAGGGAAATTCTTGGTCGAAATTATTTTTGTCTAAGAAATTCTGGAAACCAGTAGGCGTGTTCTTTGAACAAAAATAAGCATCTTTTGTTTCTTGGTGTTTAGCTTCAAAGTGCTTCCTTTTCCGGTAAAAAATATTTTTTGTTTGTTATTTTTTTCCGGGAGAAGGAAGGACTTTGAAAAAAAAAACGCCAAGAGACTAAATACGCTTATTTTTCTCCAAAAAATGAGCCTGAATATTTTCAGAATTTTTATAGAACATTTACGCAGACCTTCGAAGATGTTCACAGATTCAATTTTAATTCAATTTTAATCAGGGGGGCTAGGAGAATATTTTCCCCAAGTTTCAGAAAAATCGACTAAAATCTATTTTTACTATAAAAAACTGCGGGGTCCTTTATACTCAATGTGTTTCTGGCGACATTTTTTAATGTTGAAACCCTTTTGCGTATTTACTTGACCATTCCGGTCAGTAATGCCTAATGTAAGCGCACTATTTCGGCACTCAAAAGAATTAAGAACAACCTACGAAGTATTTCGTGGCAACAACGACTTCAAAATTTGTCTATTCTGTATATTGAATCAGAGGAAACACAAAACTGTGAGATCAAACTTCAAATTGACAAGTTTGCTAACACAGAAAATCGGAAAAAAATAATATGATAATATGTATTTGTAAAAATATACTTGCCCTTAAATCTTTAGATCTAATATTTTTTTAATCGAGGGGCCCTCAAATCTCACAGCGCCTAGGGGCCCAATTTATCTAAATGCGCCCCTGTTAATATGATAGCTACAGGTCAGCCTTCTGTCTAAGTAAACACCGGATCCGGTTTGACTGAGCTCCCGCATGTGTATTTCTGTGGCTCATGCTGTCACTTTTTATTTGAAGTATATGCACTTTTCCAAATAAAAGTCTTATTTTGAATTCTGTTATGTTTTGTCAGATAAAAATTATTATTCTTTCGATAACCTGAATTCTGGTTATGATAGCAAATTAAAATCCTAAAATGAATTTTTATAATTTCTTATTTGAAAATTCTCACTCAACAACTAGCATCCATACAGTCCCCTACGGTCACGCAAATTAAACTAGTATCTACATAACCCCCACGGCCATGAAGAATCGGTTAAAAGTGAGAACAGAGGCATAAAATGAATTTATTTACCTACCTTGTCTTAAACATTTTTCATTCTATTGAATTACATTTTCATGAAATTTATCATTCTGTCACGTAAAATATAATTATTTCATACTTATTCATAGAAATTGTCTTGGTTTTGCATGAAACATTTTTATGAGTGGCTTTGTGCCTTTCTGATGAGCTCCAGAATAAGGGCGAAAAACGTTTCAAAGGCTAAGCATTTCCAGAAACAGAATGATAGATTTCATGAAAATGTAATCCATTAAAGTGGACATTTTTTAAGACAATAAGGTAGGTAAATAAATTCATTTTAAGCCTTTGTTCTCATTTTTAAATGAATCATCATTCAAACACCCCGAATCCGATGTTTAGTTAAATGAGGTCTTGAAAAAAATCCTTTTGAGGCATTTATATAAAAATTATTTGAAAATTTATGTTTTGAAACAATGTATACAAATAAATAATGAATACAACCAAGGAAATTAATTATTGTTCTATCAAACTTCCATCAGCCCTAATGCATGCTTCAATTTGCTTTCTGTTATTGTTCATAACTTTTCAGAGGGTTGCAGAATTTGACTAACCTTCGGATTCAGGGTTTTCGAATGATATGTTAACAAAATTTTTAGATTAAAAAATGCCTACAAAGATTTTTTGATTTTTTCATACAATTTGGTATCGTAGATGGCCTTGCATATAAAGATAGAACATGATTTTGTGAACTTTAATAGTCCTTTTAAGATTATTAGTTCAAATCAGACAAAAAAACAAGAGAATTATTACGCTATTACACTCTTAAGTGAGACACACTGTAGGTACCAAAATAAAAGTTATTATAGGATCAATACCAATACTGTGTAGTTTCCAACAACAGATGGCACTGAATACATCTCATTGATGATCGCAAACTACCAAGTTTGAAATATCTTGACGAACGTAATTTGTGTGCATGGCCAATATGAGTCTTCAAGTTGAGAAACTGCCCTGTCTCGTAAATGAGATTTCTCCTTGGAGCAGAGACTTAGAGAGGCTTTTGGGCGCTGTAGCAGGACGGCGCCGCAAGTCTTTCTTAAAATTTTTGATCGGCCTAGCTGCTAACAGCTATAAGCGTCTAGAGAGACCGAAATGCGAAAGCTTCGACACGCCCAACACGTGATATCATTTAGTTTGACTATTTCTTCTTTGCTTTAGCGTTTACTTCCAGTGAGATGGATAGCGCATAGGTTACGCTTTGGCTTATGACGCGAAGGGTCCCGGGTTCAAATTTTTACGTCCGCAGAGTTTTTTTTTAATTCTGGAACGATTAATATATTTTTTTACAAATTCTTTTCTGATTTCTTTAGGTTTTCCTTCTTTTTATAAAATAATTTCATTCTTTCGTGTGATTTCTTTAGGTTAGGTTAGTAGGTTTTTATTTTGATATCTAATTGTTAACAATTATTATAGCGCCGCAGGCAGTATTAGCGTCGCAGACAAAAAAATGGGGGGTGCGGGGGGTGTCCCCCCGCCTTTTTTCCACAAAATAACAGGAAATATTTCAATTTCTCCACTTGCACGAATTTATTACAAATTTACAAGGTAATGCGCATGCTCGAAGCTTTCGCATTTCGGTCTCTCTAGACGCTTGTATTGTTAACAATTATTATAGCGCCGCAGGCAGTATTAGCGTCGCAGACAAAAAAATGGGGGGTGCGGGGGGTGTCCCCCGCCTTTTTTCCACAAAATAACAGGAAATATTTCAATTTCTCCACTTGCACGAATTTATTACAAATTTACAAGGTAATGCGCATGCTCGAAGCTTTCGCATTTCGGTCTCTCTAGACGCTTGTCTAACAGCTTGGGCCATATTTGTTATTAAAAAAAAATGAACCAGTTGATCTTCTTCATTCGGAGTGAGGAGAGACATTAATTTGTATCCCAATTTAAATTAAGACAAGACTCTCTACCCTCTTTACTTCAATTAAGTCTGCTCACATGTTAAATCAGTTTAGTTCCCCCTCATTCAATAAGCATGTTCGCTTTTTGGGGAGGTTCACAGCGATTGGAAAATATCTGCTTTCAACAATTTAAGCTCGTTATAATTATGGCAAACTATCGACAGCACAACGTTTGAAGTCCTTGCCTGTGTGTGTGTCTGTCTGTTGCATTGTAGTTCGAAGACGGTTAAGACGATTTCATAGAGGTTTCTTTATTTCAAAAGCTGGTATTTGGGAAATGGTTCTTAGACATGTTTGGTGGAAATCGAGTGTACCGTTTCCAAGATCATCAGGTTTGATTATGTCGGCGGTTTCTTAAATTTTTTATCCTTGAATGTACATGGGATGATTGCAAACGAAGGTTTGTGTTTTTATAAGGGGCGGGGGATGATTATTACAAATAGTCCGTTTTTGCGAGATTTTGCTGAATGGCCCCTGATATTTGGCTACCGAGTGAGTTAGATATGTTAGAATCATTTCCGTCTACTGGAAATGTTTACCTTAGTTTTCTTTTTTTAGACGATTTTAAATATGTGTGTGTGTCTCATCTCTCACCTTCACACCATCGTATCAGCTTCAGTTTTTTCAGATCAATTTTAAATTTTTGTTGGTTACCATGCAGTCAACAAAACTGATTCCTCTTTTGTCAAAAAAAATTACTTCGTCGATCATAGCCCTACTATAAGAACGGTTAAGCGATATGAAAATTTAATATAAACAAAGTTTTGTTCAATCGAAAAATGTCATTAAGAGAAAACGTTCAGAATTGAAAACTTAGCCTAGGCAAACTTTCGGAAAAGAATATTCATTTTTAGTATTTAATTTATTCAAGTAGTTAAAATTGATGAATTACCATTACTTTTGTACTAGGGGACTTTATATATACATTTAGATGGGTCACCTGTTCACAATTCAAGGGTAATTCGCACCTGGTTAAACACTGGGTAGGACGCAACGGCCTATTAGTATACTGGCCGACTCGATGTCCATACCTAGCGCCACTAGCTTTTCATTTCTGGAGATTACTGAAACGAAAAATTTACAGAAATTCCAAGAAATTACTCCCCATGAACTGGTGTAGGGTAGGCAAATCAACGGGTAAACGATGTATGTAGGTTCTTCAGTCCAACATTCAGCTGCTGTGGATATATTGTTTAAAAAATTGAAAAAATGGGGACTTTAAAAAAAATTAATTTCTCGTATTCTACTTAACGTAGAGACACAAAAATGATTCAACGCTAACATTGCATTGTGAAGAATATTATGTTAAACTCTTATATACAGCAATAATAATAAAAAGCTTATTCGAAGCCTTATATGACGTGGTTTCTATTGAGTGACCACTTTCTAAAAATTACCATATATAGATCCTAATACCTTCTTGTACCACCAGTAGTTTCATTAAAATCGAAAAGGTAGAACACTTTCAAAAAATATATATATAATAATTATGGTACTCATTTATGAATCGTCAAATCTGTGCATACTGTATATAAATTCGTATTTTCTGCCCCAGCTTGTCAATCTTCGTCACTATCATCTTTTATGACAACATTGGTATTGTTTGTGTCAAATATTTTACAAAGTATTTCAGCCGGTCTAAATATTCTTGAAAGATATCTCGCATGTGACGGGTAATAGATGATACCAGCTATATGTGAACAGGAGCCGACAGTTCCATTTCCATTAGTACAATCACAACAATACCGACGAAT
The DNA here is from genome assembly GCA_963583905.1 of Stenurella melanura. NCBI lineage: Eukaryota > Metazoa > Arthropoda > Insecta > Coleoptera > Cerambycidae > Stenurella > Stenurella melanura. The sequence goes on from OY757309.1 coordinate 88,227,141, forward strand.
ACTTTTGTAGTCTGAATCGTGAGGAACATATTCCAAGTAACAGTGATAGGTTTTACTGTTTATGTGACGAGGTCTCACTTCCATGTTTAATACATTTGGCATTTCTGTAACATATCTAACTTGAGGATTATTGTCGTCTCCAATTAATGCTGCTAAATATGCTACAGCTTGTGACAATTGACATGAATCGTTAAAAAACCATTAAATCACGTTTACATCTGCAGCCACTAATTGTCTAAATGCCTTCTTCCATCGATTCCAACATTTTGCAGCGACTTCTTCACTAAGAGTGTTTGGCACATTCATTCTGTTATTTATTCTGTCAATAATATCGTCACGTTATTCTCCATCTTAATACAGTCTTTTCACAAATGTGTTATGCAAAAAACCAACAATTCTGCAAAGGAGTTTAACATCCGGAAGCATCTTATTCTGCATAGCGTTGTGTAAAAGTTTATATTTTTGAGCTATTGATTCTGTAATGCTATTGGTCAAATGGCCATAAACTGGTGATAACAGATAACACTCATCGCGGTTTCGGTACAAGTGCGTACTCAGATTCAGTTGGAAGTACATCGTTGTTGTATCTGTTTACTTTTCATTTCATTGTTTAAATTGCATCTTTGTAAATATCGTCTCTTGTGATATGATTATTGTTTTTTATTTATATGCTTTTAGAGTATAATAAATAAGTGTGTTTGCCTCTCGGGCATCGGTGTATCAAATATATCAAGGACACCTAAAAATGTCTAGTAACACGGATACAGCTGATGAGCCCACAGAAATTTGTTTGCCTCCTCTTTAAAAAAGGTCGAAAAAGTCTCATTTTGACGTAAAGACCAAGGAAATGATTTTAAGCGTGTATAGTGTATAAGTATGAGATTCAAGAAGATCCTATATTACACAAAGATGAAATTGTAAAAAAAGTGGCAAATATGATAGGAATATGTGGCCGCAGTGTTGACAAAATTGTCAGAGAGTATACCACTAACCATAAATTGTGGGACTTCGATCGAAATGCAATCAGGAGAAAAGTTCATCAATATTTCTTTAGAAACGAACTCCCTACTTATTATGCTCCCGCTTAACTTCTGCGTTACAACTTTCAAGGTATCAGCTGACGATCTTTCTATCGAGGTACAGCCAGCTGACATTTATATTCATCCACAGTAGCATATGAAAGCTATCATCAGGTAAATTATTAGTTGAGAGGAAATCATTGAATGTATTTTTCTTTCATGTTCAAGCCACCAGCTGACATATAATACGCCATGTTATAGTCCGCTGAATTTTTTTTTATTCAAGATATTGGATTAGCTATAGTTTCACAAATTTTTAGTCAGGAGGAAATGACGTTCACGAGGCTTCATAATACAACTCTCTGATGCACTCCACTAATTACCGCTTGAGAGGGACTTGGTCATTCTAATCTGTCGCTGGCTCCCGGTCTAAGGCAACGTGGTTGGCTGGAAGAGAAATTCGAAATCAGCTAGAAAGATTTTCGACAGAAACCGAAAATGAATGTCATCTCTGAAGTGATATTTGAAACTCTATTGCACGTTTTCTAAGGAATACAGTCTGAGCGTGGAAACGTGCTAATAAATACAATTTCTAAATATTAATTCATGCCACACCTAGGAGTCGCCAACGCGTAATGATACTATTTTTGTCAATATTGAAATATAAATGCGTTTTGTTTTGACAATGTCAACTGTGAACCGAATAGAGTACGTTTCAATAATTGAATGAGAGAAAAAATAAAAATGTCATGTGTCGTATCATCACATAACTGCGAATTGTTTCTATGTCATATAAGAAATGAGCATCAGGCACCTCACCTTGTCTAAGAATTCTTGTATAATTTCATACACATTTTGCACTAAAAGACCAAGATATAAGATATAGTTACTAATATTAAGACGGTAATATCAATACTAATATTGTACATTCCAATACGAGATGACACTGAATACGTCTCACTGATGAACGCACACTATTACAAGTTTGAATTATTTTAACAAACTCTACTCGGCCGAAGTCATCAAGTCGAACAATCTGTAATTAAGATTGATCCTTGGAGCAGGAAGACTTTTGGGCGATGCAGGACGCCGCGAGTCTTCCTTAAATTTTCGACGGCCTGGCGATAGCTGGGCCATATTTGTTAATCGAATATAAATCGACGAATGTCGCATATATGCTACAGATACAGATTGTACAGAGAGTATATAACATCATTATTATTCATATCTTCTCGACTTGTTAAGGAGGTGAGTAACGACCAGTAGTATACAATATCACACCTAGTATAAGTTTTTAAAAAACCTCAGAAACACTAGCTGATTCAGCCATTTATCAGAGTAGGCCAGCCCAACCCATAGATGCGTCATTACAATTAGGGACGTTTCGATACCTCAAAATACCGATACCGGTATCATATCGGAAAGAAAGTATCGATACTTGTATCGCTACTGGTATCGAATGAAAAATATCAATTCTGGTATAATATCGGCAGAAAAGTATCGATACTTCTCTGGAAATTTTTGAAGGGAGGGGGGGTGACATTTTCTTACAAAAAAAAACTCTCCACGCTCTATAATCACTTATCCTTTTTATTTTAGTAATACCGATATCGGCTAAAAAGTATAAACACCGGTATCGTATCGAAAGAAAAGTATCGAGTACACAGTTACTTATTTTCTTACTTTTTTTTGGGTATTTTGCCACTGAAAAATATTTAAAAATTTGTAATAAAAAACCTCTGCGCCACATGAATCAGACAGAGGTTGATTCTTGAATACTTGTCTGTTTCCAAAAGTCTCACACCTAACAATATATAAACTAGAACAACGTTATAAACTAAAAAATGAAAATGAAAACTATAGGCAGTTAACGATTCGGAAGAAAATCTACTTCCGTTCACAAAACTTTTTTGGCCGTCAACCATGACAGTTCTTTGTTTTTGTATTTCCATAGTCACGTGAGACATTAAATTATATTTATCTTATTTTTACTTACTTCGTCTTTAAGGATGGGTAACCAACTATGTAGTACAAAAATCTATTGAATAATTTGAAACGCATCTATCCTCGTTTAATAATAATCGCGGATTTTTTAAGTTTGAAAGGTCTAGATGATTCACCTACGTAATGTTTTCCGCACTCACACGGAACACTATAAATACAATTTTTTGTTTTTGAACAATATTTAGAGGTTTGGTTTTTGATAAAACCGATCTTAGCGTGGAGCCCGTTTGGAAAACCGTTCGTACGGAAAACCTATTTCCAATTTTTCGTAATTTATCCGATAAATCATATATATATGGAATTACTACCGTTGACCTAAATGCCTCAGGTTTTGATAGTATATTTTCTCTACTATACCAATGTTCAATAACTGACTATCAACAAAACTCTCAGGATATTGATTATTTAATAAGACAGTTTTTATAAATTTCTTTTCATCATTTGAAGAAATAATTTTTGCTCCGTCGGTCGTACAAGCACTTAACAACACCTTTCTTAACACTAATATGTTGATTTGAATTGTTTAAGTATCTGTTTGTGTGTGTTTGTTTTCTATACACACTGGTTTGGCATGTGTTATCTATTTTTAATTAAAATATCTAAGAAAGGTAATTCATTATTATTTTCTATTTCTATTGTAAATTTAAATGAAGGTTCTTTTTCGTTAATCTGATTTAAAAAATTACTTAAACATTCTATAAGGCCATATAGCAAAAATGTCATCTCCACCATACAATGGGTTTATAAGCTAGATTATTAATATTACTTTCCTCAAAATTTTCGATGAAAATGTTACTTAATACTGGAGATAATGAAGAACCCATATCCATCCCAAAGTCTTGTTGATAGAAGTCATTATTTAATTGAAAGTGTGTTGTTTTAATGCAAAGTGTAAGTAATTCCATTATAGTTTCAATGCTTAACTTAGTTCTATTCGCCAAATTCCCATCTTGTTGCAATTTGTTTTTAATTATTGTTAATGTTTTATCTACAGGAACATTTGTAAATAGGCTTACTACTTCCAAAAAATGTTTGCTATTTTTAATATAAGACTCGGAGGAACCTGATAATGGATTTAGGATTTTTAATAAATATTTTGAGAGTTAGCTACATGGAGAATTAATTGAACTCACAATTGGTCTCAAGGAATGTCAGGTTTATGAATTTTTGACAAACCATACAAATGAGGAGGTTTGCTATGATGTGATATCAAAAACCAAACGTTTTCAAATTATTAAATAGATTTTTGTACTAGTTGGTTGCCCCTCCTTAGAGACGAAGTAAGTAAAAATAAGGGAAATATAATTTAATGTCTCACGTGACTATGGAAATACTTAAACAAAGAACTGTCATGGTTGACGGCCAAAAAAGTTTTGAGAACGGAAGTAGATTTTCTTCCGAAACGTTAACTGCCTATAGCTTTCATTTTCATTTTTTAGTTTATAACATTGTTCTAGTTTATACATTTTTAGGTGTGAGACTTTTTGAAACAGTCAAGTATTCAAGAACCAACCTCTGTCTCATCCGTTTGGCGCAGAGGTTTTTTTATTAAAAAATTTTAAATATTTTTCAGCGGCAAAATACCCAACAAAAAGGTAAGAAAATCTGAATATGCCACAAATAAACAATTGTAGACAATACTTAATATCGAACGAAAAGTATCGATACTGATATCGTATCGGAAGAAAAGTATCGAGTACAAAAGTACCTGGTATCGAATAAAAAGTATCGATACTAGTATCATGTCCGTAGTATCGTTACAATTTTGTACCGGGCAGTAACAAGTACAAATTTGCAGAGCTAATTTTCTTTGTATGAAAAATGCCAAATCAGCACTTAGCAAGTGATAGTGGAGTGCTAGTGAACCTTATTTTCCCCAGGGAACAAGAGGAAAAGAGAAAGAGGTTGTGTAAACAGAGTTAGGACAACGAGGAAACTAAAGTGATAGCTCCGATGAGTCACAAGAATCAATCCGTTTCCATCTCAATTTCGTCATCAAATAGCCACGAAGTGTTTTTACGTTATGTAAGAAACGAGCATCTTAGCATGCATTTACTGTACCTTTTGGGATCTTATATAATTTCATAAATACTGTTACGTGTTTTCCACCTTTTAGAAAACACCCTGTATGAATCCGTGGGTTCTAAATAATTTCAACAAGAGATAAACACCACTAACACTTTATGTAACAATTTACTGACTATACAATACTTCAAAATAACCTTTACACTTTGTTTACTTGATATTTAACCTCACTTTTCGCTTTTCAACTTGTTCACTCTTATAAACTTCTCTTTAATAAACTTCCCCTTCTGCGCCGGTAATCGCGCCTTATATAGGTACTCTGAAATTACCTCTAGATTGAACCAGAATCTTCTCCCACCATACTCTAGAAAAGTCCATGGCACTTTCTACAAGTTTCCAGTCACTATTAGTAGGCATAGGCGTATCAATTTCCAGTTCCAAGGGGGTGTAATTCATAACAATACATTTTATTCTAAGCGACCAAGATCTATGTTCTAAAATAGAAACGATAATATCAATACCAATATTTTAGTTTCCAACAAGAGATGACAGTGAAATACATCTCACTGATAAGAGCCTAATTTGAATGACCTTAACAAACGTGTCTTGCTTATTGGAACATTGGAAACCGAGAAAGCAGGTGAGAAATCTTTTGTCATACTCAAGATTTTTCCTTGGAGTAGAAATACTCTTAGGCGATTAGTATCGTCCGCGAGATTTTTAAACTTTAACGGCCTCGTGGAAGCCAAGTCGTCACACATGTTACATGTATGGCCACATCGCTTCATCTTCATATTTGAAATTGAAATGAGAGGTCATTCACGTTAACACTTCATATAGTAAAATTATCGCGAAGAACCCTCTAAAAGGGGTGTCTTTTACGCTTTTAGGGGTGTTTAGGGTTTTAGGATTGCGGGACCCCGATTTTCGTAATTAGTGACCCAAAAAACATATAGTCAAAATAGTTTCAGACCCGTGTTCTTTCGTGCACCATTTCGCTGATGATACTCCATAATAAAGCTATAAAGACTACCTACATGCAAGAAACAAGATACCATATTACGATACGGTGAAATTCTTGACATAGTTGCAAAGAGCAGACCATTTTTAGCTTTATTTCTATTAATTTAATAGAGTATCTGGGTACAATAAAGTAGTTTGGTGAAGTTCTAAACAACTCAAAATTGAGCAGTGCTATAGTTTAAATTCAAATGGATTCAGGTATATCTTTGGAAACAGGTTATATTCTACAGGGTTGCTGAGTTGAAATTTGATCAGAAATTGTTCGTTAATCAGATCATTATCTAGGATAAAACTCATTTTTCTAAAAATATCAGAATCGTGACCATTCTAGAATCGTATTAATAGTTGCAAATAAAATGGGTTACTAGATACCTAATAGTTCAAATAAGAAAAGACAAAATTGTATTCTTTAGATTGAGTTGGACCAATTCAGCGTAGAAACATCCGTTTGGTATTTCTTCTGTTTAACACAAAGACACGACAACATGCAGAAAAATGTATGATTATGCCATATTTTCAATTATCCTTCCTCCTTTTGATTATTAAATGCTTGGTAAAATTCGTAATTAGAATATAATTATGATTTGTCACTTTACTGTATATTTTACAATTAATTCTTCAATATTTAATTATTATTAATTATATTATATTTAAATTTTCTCAAGAGTTTCTTCTATCTTATTTGTAAATTTTGAAAGCACAGTCTTTAGATGTTGATCTTATCATTAGCTTGTGATTAAGGTTAGAAACCTGCAATTCAATCAACTGAAAGAAAGTCTGATATCATGATATCAATACAGAAGGAGAACATTCTTGAGAATATAGTGACGTACAAAACACTCGTGTTTACCTGGTTTACTACCTGTATATGATTTATGAAAAAATACTTCTGGATAGCTACATAAACAAGAAACTAAATATACAGTCCACGATAATTAATTTAAAAATACGCCTCTGTTCTGGCAATTTTCTATACATGTGTCGTTATCTCTTTCACTACTAGATAGCGCCCATTCACTTGCAACAGCTAATTGTTCACTTGAATATCGACTAGTTTAAACAAACGCCACAGGAAGTCGCATGAGAACAATTCGAACTCTATCCTCTTTTAACACATACAGTTAGTAATACCTCTCACCGAGATACTACTATCAGGCTTTAATGTAACCGAACATTTGCGATTTTAGAAACAAGATCATACTTCACAGGATCATTTCTGTAGTATATCTTCGCATACTCTCTACTCAAACGTAGAGTTGTCGCAACCATGATGACGAGACGTAGTTCCATATCCTGAGCGTGAGGCAGACACTTTCGCGAGTATTTTACTTGCGATTTGTCATCGATGATCGTTCACCTGCGAATTTATTCGCAGGCAATGGATGCGGAGCAATCCGAGTGGTTACTCAACCTAATTAAAAATTAATATTATCCATATCCTTATTGTCTTGCTGTGAGAAGGCTAAGTTTTTGATTACGCATGTGATTCTTTGATTCTTATAATATTCTCTCATAGTAACAGAAGCGGAACCATATTTGATAATATTGCTATCCCGGTGGTTTATCAGTTTTCCAGTTCTTATAACCCTCGTCATTCTTAATTAATGTATTTTTCACTTTTAACAATAATATTTAGTGTTTATCCTCAAACTTCTTGTCCTAATAAAAAATACCGGTGCGTTTGTCGGCGTGGTAAAGAATAATGATCCCGACATTGCATTTTGAATGAAGTATTAAATTTGATCCCTTTGCAGCGTTCTAGTTCTAACACCTCTCCAAAGAATCGAAATTTAAAAAACGAGCAGAGAAAATTGTTTGCAATTGTTTTTTCATTTTCAATTTTACGGTAAGAAGTATAGATCAATATTTTAGAGAATTCAATTATCTACAAAAAGAGTCTTAGAACATTTTTTGTGAGACTTATGGTTCTCAAGATATCGCGGAAAAACTGCCCCCTTTTTCAAAATGGCGGCCAAATGAGGGGCTTTCAACTCCGAAATCCGAGTTTTATACTCACACTGAACCCCCCTACACATCTAAAATCTTGTTCTGTCTAAAATGCAAGGTCAACGTAACATTTCAATGGAATAACAGGGGTACAAAGTTGAACCCAGTTCTATTTAGTAGAACTGGGTTAAACTTTTCTTAGTCTGTAATAGAAAACGAAAATGACTACTATCATATAAATGGTCAAATATTGCAGAGACCTGATACAGTAAAGGATCTTGGAGTTATTTTTGATAAGTGCCTTAGTTTTAAGGAGCATATTACTTTCACTCGTGTCAGCTTTAAAAAGTTTAGGTTTTATAATAAGAAACTGTAAAGGATTCAGCAACACTGATATTATGAAGTTGCTGTACTATTCATTTGTACGATCAAAATTGGAATACTGCCCGTTGATATGGTCTCCAGGATATGCAATTTACATAAATAATGTTGAGAATGTTCGGCGCCGTTTTGTTAAGTATTTGTGCTTTGTTGAAGATGGTACCTACCCAATAACTGGTTCTTCGCAAAATATGCTGGGCAGATTTCACATGTCTAACTTGGAAAATAGAAGAATAATACATTAAATAGTCTTTCTTTATAAAACTATTCATAACATGTTTGATTGCCCTCTCATTTTAGAACAAATAAACTTTCACATACCTCGTATAACAAGTCGGAATCGTGATACTTTCTATCTTCCTACCCCTCGAACTAACTTACTAAAATTTTCACCTTTATATTTCATGTGTAAAAGTTATATCTACAGCAAGATCAGCTAGATATAAGTGTAGTATTAATTCAATTAAACAACTTAATTTATATTTATAGCGTTCTCTTTTTGTACTTCTCCTATAATTATCGTATATCTATTTTATTATAATATTTTTACATATATGCAATGTTTTATGTCCAGATAGTTTAATTAACTTAATTAGTTTTTAGTTTATTATAGGTACTGTTTTCGTATTCTCTATTGTAATGTTCCCACCCTGTAATTGGTTACCTGTTGGGTGGTTATATTCAAATAAATAAATAAATTACAGGCGAGTCACAACACTGGCTTTTACTCCGAATAGAACATGTTATTTTTTCTTTAAACGTCGTATTCCTGTAGATATGGCATAATAAGTGGCGAGCCAAACCTTGGAAGCCTGCGAATCAGATTGGCAATTGGCATGAATTAAAATTATACAAGACAATAAAATTGGAACTTGTAGAATGGGTAACAGTTGGTCCATGTTGTAGTTTGAAACAAAAGGTGTCGCTGAATATATGTCACTGAGTGCATGCTGCTTCAAGTCGGCTTGACGCGTCTTAACAGAAAATGAAGCACTCTGGTTTCTCTTCAAAGCGAAAAAATCTTTCGCCTTTTACTAAAGATTTCCGTGGAGAGGAACAACTCAAATGAGTCTAATGACAATTTTTTGAGGGCTCAGCGAAAGCTGGGCCATATTATGTAAACTAAACATAAATTTTTCACCTCATAGTCGGGACTGCGTTCGCGCTGTCCCGATGTTTAATAATTAAAACACACGTCATTTAGTATAGTGATGGGCAATACGAGCATGCACATAACCTTGTAAATGTGTAATAAATTTGTGGAAGTGGAGAAATTGAAATATTTTCTGTTATTTTGTGGAAAAAAGGCAGGGGGACACCCCCTGCACCCCCATTTTTTTGTCTGTCGACGCTAATACTGCCTGCGGCGCTAATAATTATTAACAATTAGATATCAAAATAAAAACCTACTAACCTAACCTAAAGAAATCACACGAAAGAATGAAATTATTATATAAAAAGAAGGAAAACCTAAAGAAATCAAAGAATTTATAAAAAAATATATTAATCGTTACAGAATTTAAAAAAAAATTCTGCGGACGTATGAATTTGAACCCGGAACCCTTCGCACCATAAGCTAAAGCGTAACCTATGCGCTAATAAACCGAGAGCTAACGTCACAAGGGATGTACTATGTAAATGGACAGAATATGTCTTAATAGGTTGTCGATGACCCATTGAGAGTACCCACCCATCAGTCTGCCGGGCAGGGAGCGCTGCGTTTGGCGGCGAGCGGCAGTTTAGTCAATGACTTGACAGCGGTACTGTTACCAATGTCAGAAAATCAGTTTTTTGATAATCTCGTACCGAGCTGACAAAATACCAATCTTTCTTTTTCCGTAGAGATATCACACGATCCTCCACCCGTCGTATTTATTTAGTTCTTAACGTTTCAAAAATTGATGTTTTTGAAGTTTTGCCTTCTCCGAGATTATAGTCAATTTTAAGTTTGGGATCCGCCATAGCCGAACGTGCTAAGCGGCGACTACTTTTAAATGGATTCCCGACTTCGAATCCCGCCCAGGACTACTTTTTTATTTATTTTTTTTTAATTTTTGACACATATTTTTGATTCTATAATTGCTCTTGGCTTATTTCTATGCGACTAACGCGTTAAAATTATAAAGGTTTGTAACTTTTTCTCATTTTTTGGTGATACATAGGGAAATAATCTTTAAATAATCTTTCTAGGTTTCCATTCCTCAGTAGGTTCGCTGGTGTAATGGCAAGAAATTCTTATTCCCAAGCAGGAAATCCGGGTTCAAACCATGCACCCGGATTATTTTTTTACCTTTCTTACATTTCCGGTCATAATTTGATAAATGATAAAATTTGTCAACCATGTTGACGCCGCCATTTTGAATTGTTAAACTTCGATCGAAAATTTGTAATCGGCGACCTTGATTACACTCAAATACCGATTTTTATTCGAGTCATTTGATAAATGATAAAACTTATGCCATGTTGACGCCGCCATTTTGAACTTTGAAGTTTCGATCCTATATTTGTAATCTGCGACATCGGTAATCCTCACATACCGAATTTCAGTCGAATCCGACCATAAAGATCAAATGTTTTAATTTTCTTTTTCATTTTGACGAATCCTGTATGTTTTCTTCAACAAAAATGCATCAAGTTTTTGTGGGTTCGGCTTCTATCGATTGATTAAATCCGAATTTAAATTATAAATTTTTTCACACAATTTTTTGTATCGATTTCCAACAAAAATTATTTTGAAACTGAATGAAGCTCCGAGAACCCTCTTTAATTAAGCACATATGAAAATAAAAAAAAAATTACTTATGTGATATACAGACTGTCTATTTTACGAGGGCCACACCAAATATCTCGCTTAATATCTATTGTAGAAGAATAAAGTTTTAGAAACAGTTATCCCATTTTTTGTGAGCTATATTTCAGTAAAAAGAAATTTGAAATCCATAGTCTACTTTATGAGATATATTACAAAAACCTGAAAAATAGGAAAACCACAAACGGTTATAGCTTCCTTATTTGAAGAGATACGAAAAAAGTTAAAGGAATGAAAGTTGACGGCAAAGACAATAAGAATAATAACGTGTAACAAAAAAATCGAAAAATGCAGTTGGCTTTGACATACGCTATTGTGCAAAAATGAAAAATACATATCTCAAAGTAGGCCATGACGCCATTAATTCCGTTATTTTTTTCTCATTCCAACGATATAAAACATGTCACAGAAATTTTAACCGATAGTGTCAATATTTAATATTTTACGAATACCACAATTCATATAATTGAATCGTAACAATCAGCTGTGCCATAATAGTAAAAATTCACTTTATAATAATTATAATTCCGTAATTATTTATTACAATTTAATACAAACCAATAAATATCTCATAAATAAAAATACAAGTACAAAACGAACATCCAAAGAAAAAAACGAAAAACTATGTATACCAGTACTACCTACTACTATATTGAAAAGAAATTGTGTGTATTTATTTTTCTAACTACAAATGCTCAAATTGTGCACCATGCATTCTGACACATAAACGTGCTCTACGAGACACGTCACGCATTACATTTTGGAGCATTTCAGGAGTAATTGCCTCACATGCGTTTCGAATTCTGGTTTTGATGTCCTCAATATTTTCAGGGGCAGTTTGAAATACCTTGTCTTTAATGTAACCCCAGACGAAAAAATCCAAGGGAGTAATATCTGGTGATCGAGCTGGCCATAGAATGGGTCCATAGGTGCCTATCCCGCTATCTGGCATAACTTGATTTAAATAATTTGTACATATTACAGCAGTGTGAGGTGGAGCCCCATCTTGTTGAAAATATGAATAATTTAATCTTTCTGCCACTGTTAATTCATAAAGAAAATCTTGAAATTCGTTTTGCAGGAAATGAAGGTATCTACGACTTACGAGCGGTTAATTTGCCATCATAAAAATAAGGTCCAATTACTTTAGTCCCTAAAAGACCCAACCAAACATTCGTAGAAAATTTTTCTTGGAAAGAAGTCTCTCTGCACCAATGTGTATTTTCTCGTGTCCACTTATAATGCATATTTCTATTGAAAATCCATTATTAGAAAAATTTGATTCGTCCGACCAAAGAATTTTGCTACATATCAGCGCGTCATTCTTTTTTTATTTAATAACCATCTACAAAATCTCCCTCAGTCCCTCATTTTGTAGAAGCGTCTAGAGAGACCGAAATGCGAAAGCTTAGACACGCCCAACACGTGATATCACTAGTTTGGACTATTTCTTCTTTGCTCTAGCGTTTACTTCCAGCGAGATGGTTAGCACATAGGTTACGCTTTTGCTTATGGCGCGAGGGGTCCCGGGTTCAAATTCGTATGCCCGCACAATTTTTTTTTAAATTCTGTAACGATTAATATATATTTTACAAATTCTTTTCTGATTTCTTTAGGTTTTCCTTCTTTTTATATAATAATTTCATTCTTTCGTGTGATTTCTTTGGGTTAGGTTAGTAGGTTTTTAGTTTGATATCTAATTGTTAATAATTATCAGCGCCGCAGGCAGTATTAGCGTCGCAGACAAAAAAATGGGGGGTTCGGGGGGTGTCCCCCCGCCTTTTTTCCACAAAATAACAGGAAATATTTCAATTTCTCCACTTGCACGAATTTATTATACGTTTACAAGGTAATGCGCATGCTCGAAGCTTTCGCATTTCGGTCTCTCTAGACTCTTGTTCATTTTGTAGCATCGAAATCTGTCTTTTTTTATGCGACAGTTTCTCTGAATTTGTCTCAAAGAGGTTTCCTCATTTTGGTTAACATAATTCATTACTCTATTCACTTTTCTTACATTATCCACAACATACGCTCGTGGGAACATGGGATCCGCCTTGTTGATCACGGTAAGGTAAGTATGCCTTTATATAACCATTGCGGTGTATTCAACAACGTTCGCCCGATATAAAGCAGCAGCTTACAAATTAAACCAAAGACGACATCTAGCGAACCATAGGCGTACCTTCCATTAGCCTGAGCTAACATCATGATACTACGATACTGACACGTAGTATCATGAGCCAACATTGCCCATTGCCTGTGGGGCTAATGACCAGTGCATGATAGTTTTTGGCTCCGATTTCCATCAGGAAGCATCAATTTGCTTGAAATTTGAACTCTAAGTAGGGAATATCTTAAAAAGCAAACCCTACCCTATGCGAATGTGAGCATTTAGCCTAGGAGTGGATACCACCCCAACTCGGAGATGGGAACTTTAATATTGAAAATAAGAAAGAAATCGATAGCGGAACACATTCTAAGCAAAAAATGGTGAGCTTTTTCGAAAAATCAATACTTTTTAAATTATTCGTGATTGAAAATTTCAATTTTTAAAAAAAATAATCATGTTTTCGAACGGTTATTCGCGAATAACTCAAAAAATTTATATTTTATCAAAAAAAAAAATATAGCTTTTAAGGCCCAATTCAAACCGAGTTATGGCTTATTGAAGGTAGGTCTTATATATCGAACGAAACATTTTAAAAATTCAACATTGAATAACAGGAAAACGGTCAATTTGTACTGGGAAAGTGCATAATACCCTTTTTAAAGAACTTTAAAAAACTTTTGAAATGAGACATTGCAGAACTCTCTAGCATAAAAACTAAGGGAGTTATGACGAAAATAAGGTCGATTTCTATTTTTCTCGTGGAAAAAAACAATGCTACCCTTGCCATTACTACCCTAATTGAAATTAAACGTAATCCATTTACAGTTCACTTTATTTAAGCACTAATAATGTGATCGAGAAGTTTGACCGGCTTAGAATGCTTAATATTGAAAAAAATTATGGCCAAAGTGGAAAAAGCATTTTGGAAATTTTTTAAAAAATTGTCTTTTCTTCAAAATAACTAAAAAAAACTATCGAAGATACGAAGAAATTGCTAGAGAACAAAAAGTTAGGATTTCCTTTACTGAAATTTTTGTTTTTTTTAATTTATTGTCGTATCTTACACATTGACCGAGATATGGCCTTTCAAAGTTTGCATTAGCGTGTGACTGATACCGTTTATTGTCTAAATGTTATTTGTGGCATTATCTTAATTTTTTTTTCCTTCTTCAATTCCTCCTGCCACATGTATGTTTTCTTTTTAAGCGGTGCGGGGAATCTACAAAATATATCACAATTAACCAGTATGTTACTGGTAAATAACCTCTACGCCTGTGACGTTTACGTCAAAGGATCAGTTACAGGTTTTTTTAAAATAAACAACACAAATAAGTATAAAAACTTGAAATTAAATATTTCGCCTACGTTTCGGAAATCTAAAATTTCCTGGAGTAGTTCTTACGAATCCTGTATTAGCCATTTCGAATTAAATCACAGGTAAGAACGTACAAGAAGTCTTTAAAATGCTATGTTTATATACTACGTACATGCGATATTATTGTTTGATGTATTCGATGACATCACCAGTGTCACCACCAATAATGGCGTGTTTCGCATAGCATTTCAAATATTCAAATTTTATGTTATTTATTTGTTGACATTAATTTAATAGACGATCAATTGCTTTTTAAATACAGGGAAATGCTTTAATACGTTAAGTACTTCATTTCAATAATATCTAAAAAGCTAATTTGCTTTGCATATAGTCATAACACCTAATTCTAACTTCCCAAAACTATTCATCTTTTATTTGGAAAACATACAGAAACAACCTTTGTTTTATAGCTATGGACACGGACGCGCTAGATGCTTATTATTTGACTTGTAAATCTGACAGTTTATATGAATTTGATATTAAAATTATTTTTGTAAAACTGCAAATAATATACCGTTGGTACATAATAATTATAAACAAAAGTCTTGAATTTGTAATATGCTTTATTTTGTTTTTAGTCCAATTGAGATTAAATTAAATCAATTATGTGCATTTAAAAGCTATTCTAGAGGTAATTTAATCGCTTTTAAATTTTAGAAAAAGTTAGCTTGCGTTTATTCAGTGTAAAACTGTTGTCATTGCTGGTTGAAATTCGAAAATTTACGAAATGTTTATTGGTTTATAAATTTATGAAATATGAAATAATCTCAAATAATATCTGACCCGAAAATGGCAAACTACTATGACAACGCAAGCAACAGTAGAATAGTAGAAGTAGAAACAAAAATATATCTAAAAAATCTGTTGTGCCATGAAAAGTGTCCACAGATGACATGATTTTATTTAGATTCTCTATTGGAAGAACTTAGAAAAGACGTAAGGTTTCTGTTATTATACTATCAAACAATGATGATGAAAAACAAGTTCATGGACAGACAAGAAATATAGATTTTGCACGCCATTTCCTAGATTATATAGATAATCTAGGAAATACCGTGCAAAATCGGCGACGAAAAGTTACCGTCGGCCGCTCAGTAATCGAAGAGAGCACTCATGACTAGAAAACTTTTTTCACTCTGAAAATGTTTGGTATGGTGGGTGAATATGAAGAGGAGGCATTTTTTTTAAAACGAATCTGCCCAATCGGTATCTGCCCGCGTAGTTAGCTAGTATATGTATTTCACATATCCCAACTTACACTGGCAGAGGGAATTTTAAAAAGATTTTTTTTTTAAATTTCCCTCCACCGTGCACCGAGCGAAATTTTCGTCTGCCAGTGTAATTGGGGTATGTGAGGTACGTATACTAACTACATACCTATGCGGACAGATATCGATTACCTCGATTTAAAGAAATGTGCCCCCCCTCCATATTCTTCCACCATACCAGAATTTTCAGAGAGAAAAGTTTCGTAGTTATTATATATGGTCTTTTCGATTACTGAGAGGCAAACGGTGGGGTATAGTTCTCTCCATATACAGGGTGTAATTAGTTTCATGTCATTAAAAAAACTGGTGGTAGGGAACGAAAAGACAAACAAAAAAACCGTATATAACATGGGGTCTAAAGCTCATAGTTTTGGAGAAAAAAAATAAACAAAAATTTCGTAAATTTTCAATAAAATCTTTTGAGAACTGCTGGAATATTGAGGTAGGTTTAGATCGTCGCGCATGTTTTTGCCTATGATACTCAATATTTGTGTAGATAGCTATAAAATGTCGGCGGTCTTTAGCGGTGCGGTAAATAAGATGAAAGACGTCGACGTTTTCTGAGTGTTTAGTAGATCTGATCTGAAGAAAACTATACTCTGACTCTCCCTTGTGCAATATTTTAGTTTCTGTGGGTGTTTCGTTATGTACACACGTCCAACCCGCCGTTCGTTGTTTTTGTTATTTTTGAATTTCGGGTCGCTGTGTATTTATAGTGAAGATTTATTTCATTGACTTTACCGTTCAAGTCGTTAAATTCTTGATTACGTACAGACACAACTTACTTGTTCGTTCTTTTTGTATTCCATTTTGGATTTTGGACCAAGTTTTTCTTTTATTTTTCTTTATTGACAACGTTAGTTGATAGTTTATTGTTTAGTGTCCAACGGAGTACGTATGTCCTTAATTCGACGTACCGAGAACTGTGTATTGATGCAGATGCAGATTTCGAACAATGTGGTAAGCTTTTAACCCAGGACACTCATTTATGTTACAAACGTCAATAAATTAAAAGACACACATGTAAAGAAATGCTCTGTTTAAACTTCTACGGCCATTATTTGCTTGCAGTTGTGCAGGAAAAGATAACCAATTATTTACCTCTTTATAATTGCCTCAGTTAGGTTGAGGCGGTCCATCAAAGGCGGTCGATGATCCAAGGCCTTTGCACTTTTTTATGACAATTTAAAAGTTGTATAATTGGGAACTACAAGTTCATTGACCAAGAAAAGCAGTGGTTCTCAATTATTTTTTACATTAATATTAAAAAAACATTAAAAAACTTGACCTAGGTCAGTTTTTTCAAAGTTCAGTTTTTTTCAAAGTGCCCCTAGAGGGAAAAGTCAAGGTTTTTTGTTTGTCTAGTCGGTCCCCATTACGATTTTTTTTTTGACATGCAACTGATTACACCCTGTATTTAAAGAAAATAAAAAATGTCGGGGTATTTGATTTTTACCGCAAAGGCAAAGGCGCTGACACTTCTTATGTGCCTTAAGCAAAGTTTAGAGAGTTAATTCCCTAATCTTTGCCTTAAGTATATGAAGAGAACTTTTCGTCGTCGATTTTGCACCAGTGATGCCACAGCTACCGAATTTTCGGTAGATTTACCAAATTTGAATGAAGTCTACCGAAATACCGATTTATTCTAAATTTCTACCGAAAATTCAAACTTCTCTTCAAGTCGGTATTGATTTACAAAATCTACCGAAAAAATTCGACTTATTCTACCGAAATCGCCGGAAGGGCTGTGGCAACACTGTTTTGCACACCATTTCCCCAACTTCTCATTTATCTTAGGCGGCAGAAAAAGTGTCGGCGCCTTTGACTTTGCGGTAAAGATCAAAGGGCCCGATCGAGAAATAAGTTTGAGGTAAACTTGTTGGTAGTAGAGGTGGCAACGATGTATCGATATAAAATAAATATCGATATATATTAATCCTAAAACATGAATATATTCATATCGTTCGTTTGTGTTGCAATATATCGAGTTGAAAGATCGATAAATATCACCCCCTGCTCTTCGAAATTTTAGTCGAGATAAATATATTGTACTGTAAGGAATTCCACCCCCTGGTCTCCGAAGTTGTTTAAGCAATATTCATTAATTTTGACATTAAATGTTAATTTACAAAATATATCGATAATTTTTTGTTGATATATCGATCCGAGTTTTGTATCAAATGATTCATAATATCGATATATTTACATTTTTTGGCATCCCTAGTGGTAACATTTCAACATTTCATGTTTCGTCTATTTCATCTAGTGATGGGCGATGTTCATGATGTTTACGCTTTCGATGTTCGATGTTTTTACCATCGATGTTATGAATTCGATATATCGATATTTTTCGATGCTTTTGTCAAACATCGAATGCTTATTTTTATATAATTTGTTTTATTTATTTGCTTTTATCATGATTAGAAAATATTATTTTATTTAGGTATTTTGCAAATCACAACTTACACACTTTCTTATTTAATATGAAATTACCTATTTTCTGTATATTGGTATAATCGAATAATATTTTTGTAGGATTGGTAACGGTATCTAGCGGGTGTTGTTGAAAATTCAGTGCTGTGTGGAATCTAATTTGATCATTTAACGATTATTTTATCGGAATCTACAATTTAATTCAGCATTTAATACTCACTCGAACGCGGGACAGACCATCACCAAACACCAAACAAAGGAATAGACCCATGGGTAGTGGTGGAGAAATATCGGTAGTAGACGTAGCAGACGCCATCGATCGTTTTCGATAGTTGACATCACACTATCGATAGTTTGCGATAGTTCTAGAGAACATGAAAATTAGTCAATTTGCTGAAAGTAAAAATAGCTTTATTAATTATAAATCTAATAGCCAGTGATTTTTATTTAAAAAAAGGATCATATTAACATTTTTTGGCTTTAGACGAGATCTCCTATCGCTAATGATTTGCCCTGTAGTACTAAACTGTCTCGGATTCTGCAG
Source organism: Stenurella melanura (assembly GCA_963583905.1). Lineage (NCBI taxonomy): Eukaryota > Metazoa > Arthropoda > Insecta > Coleoptera > Cerambycidae > Stenurella > Stenurella melanura. Next base: position 88,246,079 of record OY757309.1, read on the forward strand.
AAGATGCTGGAATATATAGATATTTAAGGCTTAGGTCAGGGATTTGAGAGGATAAAGATAAACTCTCAGGAGCAAACGAGAACCAGCGGCGGTAAGACCGTTGCAAATGTAAAACAAAACAGTAACCAGCGCGTGGTTGATCATAAAATTTAACTATCGATAGGCAAAAAACTATCGATTATTTTCGATAGTCAGAACTGCCATCGATATTTCTCCACCACTGCCCATGAGGAAACGAATATCAAAACTATTGTTCCTTCTGTCAAAATCGAAAAATGCTTTAAGTTTTGGAACATTTAAAATAATTTTATATGGTGTTTTTTTTATATTTATCTTTATAGAATAAATATGTATTTGTGTTTCAATGATAATTGGATTTTAATTTTAAACTTTAATTACAGGCTACAGCAACATCGATGTTTGTGATTTGATAATATCGCTACAGACGCTACATCGACAGAGAACATACACCATATGTAATATCTCTGACATCGATGTCTACAATTTGAGCATCATTTGATGTCAAACATCGATGTTCGCATTGTTCGCATAACATCGCCGATCACTATTCATCGGACGACACATTTATGTTTAACTTTGGTTAATATGGCCCAACTTTCGCTGGGCCCTCAAAAAATTGTCATTAGACTCATTTGAGTTGTTCCTCTCCACGGAAATCTTTAGTAAAAGGCGAAAGATTTTTTCGCTTTGAAGAGAAACCAGAGTGCCAACACATCAGTTGAGACACCTCAAGCCGACTTGCAGTAGTATGCACTCAGTGACATATACTCAGCGACATCTCTTGGTTGAAACTACAACATCGACAAACTCATCAGCATACGCTAGTGTACAAGGTACACGGGATCTGCGCATACGTCGTGGTGATTTTGGGGACTATTCAGTTTGTCACTAGATGAAAAGCTCGACCCAACGAAGTGAAGGGTTCCACTTCGTTGGCTCGACCTGTATGAATTTTTAGCGCGTAAAGCTATATATTATAAATTAAGTGACACACATCATATTCTTCTTGAATATTGCTCTGTGTGTAAATTATTTGCTTTCTGTCCACATTTTAATTATTAACTAGAATGGGCTATCGCCCATTCTAGCTCCTCCGGAGGGGTGACAGCTAAAGCTGTCAATGCGAGTGCTCCGCACTCGATTAGGTAACGCTTGAATCGTTGTAGAAAGCTTGATTTTTAGTTTTCAATTTTCACTTTTTTTGGGTTTTTTAAATTTTAAGTTTTCAGTTTTTTAATAATTTTCAGTTTTTTAGTTTTTCGGTTTTTTATCATTCAGTGTTTCGGTTTTTCAGTTTTCAGTTTTTAATTTTTTCAGTTTTTCAGTCTTCAGTTTTTAGTTTTTTAGTTTTTCAATTTTTCAATTTTCAGTTTTCACTTTTTCAATTTTTTTATTTTGTTTTCAATTTTCAGTTTTTAGTTTTTCAATTTTTCAGTTTTCAGTTTTTGTGGTTTTCCGTTTTTAGTTTCATTTTTCAGTTTGTCAGTTTTTCAGTATTTCAGTTTTTCAGTATTTTAGTCTTTCAGTGTTTCAGTTTCTCAGTTTCCCAATTTTCCAGTTTTTCAGTTTCAGTTTTAAAGTTTTAAAGTTTCGAAGTTTTGAAGTTTTTAATTTTCTAAGTTTTTAAGTTTCTAAGTTTTTAAGTTTTTAGGTTTTTAAGTTTTTAGGTTTTGAAGATTTGCAGTTTTTAAGTTTTGAAGTTAAGTTTTTCAGGTTTTCAGTGTTTCAGTTTTTTGTTTTTCAGTTTTTCAGTTTTTCATTGTTCAGTTTTTCATTTATCAGCCTTTTATTTCAGTTTTTCGGTTTTTCAGTTTTCAGATATTCAGTTTCTAGTTTTTCACCTTTCGATTTTTTAGTTTTCAATTTTTCAAGTTTTCAAGATTTCAAGTTTTCAAGTTTCCAAGATTTCAAGTTCTCAATTTTTCAAGTTTGCAAGTTTTCAAGATTTCAAGTTTTCAACTCTTCAAGTTTTTAAGTTTCCAAGTTTTCAAGATTTCAAGTTTTCAATTTCTCAATTTTTCAAGTTTGCAAGTTTTCAAGATTTCAAGTTTTCAAGTCTTCAAGTTTATCAGTTTTTCATTATTTCAGTTTTTCAGATTTTCAGATTTTTAGTTTTTCAGTTTTTCAATTTTTCAGTTTCAGTTTTTCACTTTCATATTCGATTAGGTACTTCAGCAACCTTCACATTCCGAGTTTCAGCTGAATCGGACGGCAAATAAGAAAGTTACAGTAAATAGCGGATATTAGGCTATGGGGACGCCGCCATTTTGAAATTTTCAATGTCGACGTCATATTCACAATCAACTACTTCAGTAACTTCAACATATCGAGTTTCATTTGAATCGGACGATAAATAAGGAAGTTACAGTAAATGATGAATATTATGCTACGGGGACGCCGCCATTTTGAATTTTTGAGTTACGATAACATATTCGTGATCTGTGACCTCGATAACATATACATACCTATTTTCAGACGAATGGCACCGTAAATGGTAAAATAGGTCCTGCAACTCGGCCGCCATTTTGAATTTTTCAATTTCGAATTTTCAGTTTTCAGTTTTTGTGGTTTTCCGTTTTTAGTTTCATTTTTCAGTTTGTCAGTTTTTCAGTATTTCAGTTTTTCAGTATTTTAGTCTTTCAGTGTTTCAGTTTCTCAGTTTCCCAATTTTCCAGTAGTCCAGTTTTTCAGTTTCAGTTTTAAAGTTTTAAAGTTTCGAAGTTTTGAAGTTTTTAATTTTCTAAGTTTTTAAGTTTCTAAGTTTTTAAGTTTTTAGGTTTTTAAGTTTTTAGGTTTTGAAGATTTGCAGTTTTTAAGTTTTGAAGTTTTTAAGTTAAGTTTTTCAGGTTTTCAGTGTTTCAGTTTTTTGTTTTTCAGTTTTTCAGTTTTTCATTTGTCAGCCTTTTATTTCAGTTTTTCGGTTTTTCAGTTTTCAGATTTTCAGTTTCTAGTTTTTCACCTTTCGATTTTTTAGTTTTCAATTTTTCAAGTTTTCAAGATTTCAAGTTTTCAAGTTTTCAATTCTTCAAGTTTTTAAGTTTCCAAGTTTTCAAGATTTCAAGTTTTCAATTTCTCAATTTTTCAAGTTTGCAAGTTTTCAAGATTTCAAGTTTTCAAGTCTTCAAGTTTATCAGTTTTTCATTATTTCAGATTTTCAGATTTTTAGTTTTTCAGTTTTTCAATTTTTCAGTTTCAGTTTTTCACTTTCATATTCGATTAGGTACTTCAGCAACCTTCACATTCCGAGTTTCAGCTGAATCGGACGGCAAATAAGAAAGTTACAGTAAATAGCGGATATTAGGCTATGGGGACGCCGCCATTTTGAAATTTTCAATGTCGACGTCATATTCACAATGAACTACTTCAGTAACTTCAACATATCGAGTTTCATTTGAATCGGACGATAAATAAGGAAGTTACAGTAAATGATGAATATTATGCTACGGGGACGCCGCCATTTTGAATTTTTGAGTTACGATAACATATTCGTGTTCTGTGACCTCGATAACATATACATACCTATTTTCAGACGAATGGCACCGTAAATGGTAAAATAGGTCCTGCAACTCGGCCGCCATTTTGAATTTTTCAATTTCGACGTCATATTCACAATCAGCTACTTCAGTAACTTCAACATACCGAGTTTCATTCGAATCGGTTGGGAAATAAGAAAGTTATAGTAAATAATGGATATTAGGCTATGGAGAGGCAGCCATTTTGAATTTTTGAGTTGCGATAACATATTCGTGATCTGTGACCTCGATAACATATACATACCTATTTTCAGACGAATGGCACCGTAAATGGCAAAATGTGTCCAGCAGCTCCGCCGCCATTTTGAATTTTTCAATTTCGATTTCGGATTCGTATTTGGCGACCTCAAAAACCCCCACATACCGATTTTGAGAGGTGTGACGCCAAAATCGACAAACATCGTCCGCCATTTTGGCGCCGCCATCTTGAATTTTGCGATTCTGACATCATATTCGTGATCAGCGTGGTCGATAATCCCCGAGTACCAAATTTCAGGTCAATCGGACGACAAATAAATTTAATTGCGTTTTTCGATGAATTTGGCTCACCCTATATCAGCATTATTTTGCTCACTCTGTAAATTACAAATTACCCAGAATTCCTAGTATATTGTTATGTGCGTTAGTTAAAATGGCGGAAGCAAAAACATGGACTTTCAAAACGGTCATTTCTCAGGAAATAAGTGGAGTTGAAAGGCGTTCTATGTCTCAAATTAATCGGAAAGGATGATATTTTGTTGTGATAGTGGAGTGTGCGGGCCAAATCGGAAATTCGGCCCGGCACGGGCGTGTGAATGTTGGGTTTTTTTGCGAGAAAGTGAAAAACATCTACGTACATATAAATTCATAATTAAGCAATTACTTGGAATAGAAGCTCGTTCTGTGTCTCGATGGAAAGGGGGAGCTTTGCCCTTTCCCGTGATACCAAATTGTATAGGGAAAATCGGAAATTCGGCCTCGCAGGGGCGAGACAAATGTGACAAATTTGAGTGTGTTAAAACGTAACCTAGAAAATTGTAAAACATGAAATCTTAAAACACTCATATTTTAGTTAATACTGGACATAGAGGCTCGATCTTGATCTCTATTTAAACACGAAGATTCGCATTTTATTCGTGCAGTACGTGCCCTGGGTTAATTAAAAAATTTAGTGTAGTTCTGTGCGAAATAAGAATGGATATTTTCGTAAAAATCGAAAACCGTAAGTACTTTAAAAATCCATAAGTAAATAAATATCGGGAGTGAAACGGCGTGCGACGTCTCTCTGGAAAGCAGAAGAACGTAGCTTTCCGGCGATACCAAGTTCGACCGAAAAAATGGAAAATTAGGCTCGCGGCGAGCGCGACAAAAGTAGCTTTTCTCGGATCTTTTAAATTTAAAATTTCACGTATTTACGAAAAATTCTTCCACTTTGACCGCCCGTAGCTCGTTAATCTTTGGAGCTGTAGAAAAATAAAAAAAAAGACTTTTAGATAAATCATTTTTCTACATTTTCGTTAGGGCGAAGTATTTTGCTCTAGGAGGCCCCGTTTAGAAGATATGGAGGTTTAAAGGTAAAAATGTCAAATTAGGTTTTGAAGATTTGCAGTTTTTAAGTTTTGAAGTTTTTAAGTTAAGTTTTTCAGGTTTTCAGTGTTTCAGTTTTTTGTTTTTCAGTTTTTCAGTTTTTCATTGTTCAGTTTTTCATTTGTCAGCCTTTTATTTCAGTTTTTCGGTTTTTCAGTTTTCAGATTTTCAGTTTCTAGTTTTTCACCTTTCGATTTTTTAGTTTTCAATTTTTCAAGTTTTCAAGATTTCAAGTTTTCAAGTTTTCAATTCTTCAAGTTTTTAAGTTTCCAAGTTTTCAAGATTTCAAGTTTTCAATTTCTCAATTTTTCAAGTTTGCAAGTTTTCAAGATTTCAAGTTTTCAAGTCTTCAAGTTTATCAGTTTTTCATTATTTCAGATTTTCAGATTTTTAGTTTTTCAGTTTTTCAATTTTTCAGTTTCAGTTTTTCACTTTCATATTCGATTAGGTACTTCAGCAACCTTCACATTCCGAGTTTCAGCTGAATCGGACGGCAAATAAGAAAGTTACAGTAAATAGCGGATATTAGGCTATGGGGACGCCGCCATTTTGAAATTTTCAATGTCGACGTCATATTCACAATGAACTACTTCAGTAACTTCAACATATCGAGTTTCATTTGAATCGGACGATAAATAAGGAAGTTACAGTAAATGATGAATATTATGCTACGGGGACGCCGCCATTTTGAATTTTTGAGTTACGATAACATATTCGTGTTCTGTGACCTCGATAACATATACATACCTATTTTCAGACGAATGGCACCGTAAATGGTAAAATAGGTCCTGCAACTCGGCCGCCATTTTGAATTTTTCAATTTCGACGTCATATTCACAATCAGCTACTTCAGTAACTTCAACATACCGAGTTTCATTCGAATCGGTTGGGAAATAAGAAAGTTATAGTAAATAATGGATATTAGGCTATGGAGAGGCAGCCATTTTGAATTTTTGAGTTGCGATAACATATTCGTGATCTGTGACCTCGATAACATATACATACCTATTTTCAGACGAATGGCACCGTAAATGGCAAAATGTGTCCAGCAGCTCCGCCGCCATTTTGAATTTTTCAATTTCGATTTCGGATTCGTATTTGGCGACCTCAAAAACCCCCACATACCGATTTTGAGAGGTGTGACGCCAAAATCGACAAACATCGTCCGCCATTTTGGCGCCGCCATCTTGAATTTTGCGATTCTGACATCATATTCGTGATCAGCGTGGTCGATAATCCCCGAGTACCAAATTTCAGGTCAATCGGACGACAAATAAATTTAATTGCGTTTTTCGATGAATTTGGCTCACCCTATATCAGCATTATTTTGCTCTCTGTAAATTACAAATTACCCAGAATTCCTAGTATATTGTTATGTGCGTTAGTTAAAATGGCGGAAGCAAAAACATGGACTTTCAAAACGGTCATTTCTCAGGAAATAAGTGGAGTTGAAAGGCGTTCTATGTCTCAAATTAATCGGAAAGGATGATATTTTGTTGTGATAGTGGAGTGTGCGGGCCAAATCGGAAATTCGGCCCGGCACGGGCGTGTGAATGTTGGGTTTTTTTGCGAGAAAGTGAAAAACATCTACGTACATATAAATTCATAATTAAGCAATTACTTGGAATAGAAGCTCGTTCTGTGTCTCGATGCAAAGGGGGAGCTTTGCCCTTTCCCGTGATACCAAATTGTATAGGGAAAATCGAAAACTCGGCCTCGCAGGGGCGAGACAAACGTGACAAATTTGAGTGTGTTAAAACGTAACCTAGAAAATTGTAAAACATGAAATCTTAAAACACTCATATTTTAGTTAATACTGGACATAGAGGCTCGATCTTGATCTCTATTTAAACACGAAGATTCGCATTTTATTCGTGCAGTACGTGCCCTGGGTTAATTAAAAAATTTAGTGTAGTTCTGTGCGAAATAAGAATGGATATTTTCGTAAAAATCGAAAACCGTAAGTACTTTAAAAATCCATAAGTAAATACATATCGGGAGTGAAACGGCGTGCGACGTCTCTCTGGAAAGCAGAAGAACGTAGCTTTCCGGCGATACCAAGTTCGACCGAAAAAATGGAAAATTAGGCTCGCGGCGAGTGCGACAAAAGTAGCTTTTCTCGGATCTTTTAAATTTAAAATTTCACGTATTTACGAAAAATTCTTCCACTTTGACCGCCCGTAGCTCGTTAATCTTTGGAGCTGTAGAAAAATAAAAAAAAAGACTTTTAGATAATTCATTTTTCTACATTTTCGTTAGGGCGAAGTATTTTGCTCTAGGAGGCCCCGTTTAGAAGATATGGAGGTTTAAAGGTAAAAATGTCAAATTTTTCGCCTTTTCGCACCGCCGCACCTTCCGGCCGATATCTCCGAAACGAAGCGTCGTACGGAATTTTTGAAGATACAGGAGGAAGCGGAAAGAAACGCTCTTGTCCTTTGAGATTTTTTTATTTTGAGCTAGTTCCAGCCGTTTTCGAGTTATAGGCGAAAAACCTAAAAAATGAGTCTCGCTTCGGATTCGAATCAGCGCAAAAACGTGCAATCTTAAAACGTCCGTATTTTTCGAAATACATATTTTTGAGCGCCGTACGGCGTCGCGGCGGAACGGGGAGAGGTTCTAGTTATCGCTAGCCGCAAACTGCGAGGTCGAACTCGAAAATTAGGCCCGGCAGGAGCTAACGAAAATGGTAAATTTTTGACGTTTATGAAATACCAAAACGCCTTCCCCTATTTTCTCTCGTCCCCCTCGACTCCTCATTCCCAAAAATAAGAGGCGAGAGAGATAGGCGATTTTCGTCCGTTAATAAAGAAAAAACCCGGAAAAATACCGGAACCGAGTATAGCCTATACACTACAGAATTCCCTCCCGAAGCATCGGAGGCGGGCGCGGACCGGCGAAATTAAGCGCGTCTTAACATCTCGAATTTTTAAGATCGCAAAGAGGAAGGGGCTCGCACCAACTGGATTTTATTACTATGACTAGAAACGCTTCGCGTTTCTAGGTCCTCCGGACGGGTGACAGCTAAAGCTGTCAATGCGAGTGCTCCGCACTCGATTAGGTAACGCTTGAATCATTGTAGAAAGCTTGAATCAATGTAGAAAGCTTGGTTTTCAGTTCCGATTTCAGATTCGTCATCAGCGACCTGAAAAACATCTAGGTACCGATTTTCAATCGAATCGGTCCATAAATGATACATCTTGTCCGCCATTTTGGGCCGCCATATTGAATTTTGTAAATCTGATGTCATACTCGTTATCGGCTACACCAATTACCTCTATATATCAAGTTTCATTTGAATCGGACGGTAAATCAGAAAGTTATAGTAAACAATGGATATTAGGCTATGGGGACGCCACCATTTTGAATTTTTGAGTTACGATAACATATTCGTGATCTGTGACCTCGATAACATATACGTACTTATTTTCAGACGAATGGCACCGTAAATGGCAAAATGTGTCCTGCAACTCTACCGCCATTTTGAATTTTTCAATTTGGATTTCAGATTCGTAATCAGCGACCTCGAAAACCCCCACATACCGATTTTAAGCGGTGTGACGCCATAATCGACAAACATCGTCCGCCATTTTGAATTTTGCGATTCTGACGTCATACTTCTGATCAACGTCGTCGATTTTCCCCGAGTACTGAATTTTAGCCCAATCGGACGACAAATAAGGAAATTTAATTTAAATTGTTCACACACCGTGTATACATGCTGAAATATTTGACTTTTCTCAAACGTTGGTATTCCAGAAATTGATGTACCTTTCCTTTGGACTAATCTCTTACCCTTTCTTTTTGCCATTTTTGCAACTGTAATGACAGATATAATATTAGATCTTAAATTTGAAATATCATATTATGATGAGTATCGAAGTGTCTTTTAAAGAAAGAGTGCCAGACGTTCTGCTGAATATACCTATAGAAATACAAAACCATATGGTTTTGTTATTTACTTGTAATGAACACATGCATGAATCAATAAGTCATTGATATTTCTACGAAAATAATAAAAGTTCTTAGACAGAAACAACATTGTACAGACAGCTCTATTTAAATATCAAAAGTGTAATGTTTGTGATAAAAATTGTTATTAAATACGTAAACTGCAATTATTTTCGTAGGCAAGTAAAAATAGCACGTAATTCATTTTATAGATGCAATAAATGTGAGTCAAGACAGCCGTAGAAAACGGAATTAACTATGAAAGAGAACAATTTTACTTACTGATATTGTAGTGTTGCCTTTCCAAATATGTAGGGGCGAAGAGCAAAAAAAATCCAAAGCAAAGAGGAGATTAATATTTAACAAATACTTACCTGAAACACACGTTACAAATTAATGATAGAGAGAGATTTAAAAATAATGTAAGTCGTTGGGAAAGCAACGTTTATCCAATAAATCTGCACTATATAAATTACATACTGACACTGACTTGTCGACACGAAATCATACAAAAAATATTTGATAACAATTGTTTTTAGTTATCATACAAATTTACGTACTATAGCCTACTTGGATAAGAATCATAAATGAAACTATCCTCATATTTACGTGAAATATATATATTTAGAATGTACTTATTATCACACAAAGCGTTTAACATTTCATGTATTCTTCAATAATATGCACGTGTTCATGTGTAATTATTTCATGAAACATTTATTTACAATAGCATGGAAAAATAAGGAAGGAGTGATAATGCTGAACCAAGTTTGGATATTAATGTTATAGAAGTTGCTTTTAATGAATCTTGACCGATACAACTCGCCCTTGATCTACTTTGTTTCGTATATTATTAAGTAGGTATATGTCCTACTTGAAAAAACTGTTTTTGTGTAGTTACACCAGGCGAAGTGATTTCCGTCACTACTGCTATAGGTGATTTTCTAACCACGGTGATTTAATCGCCGGCAGTGAAATATCATTTATTCTTAGCTCAGTCTCACTGTGCCTTATGTTATTTATTTAATTATGCGAAAAGCAACCGTAATATATTGGTAAAATTGTAATCTTATAATGAATTATTAACATATATCGATTTTGAACGTTCATTTAGACATGTTGTTAATTTTTTAGCGAGTAACAGGTTTGTGAACAGGTCGTTAAGAAGCAGGTACATGGCATGCACGCATGACCAGACATCTTTAAATGTGAACATTACATATAACCTATTAATCATTTTTGGTCACCTGATTTTGACACCGCCATCTGGAAGGCACATAAACTTTATCCAATTAGAAGGGAATGCAAATGTAAACGATTAGCGATGAGTTTCGAGCAAAAGCAGTTTAAGCTTGTTATTAAAAAATAACAGCTTCTCCTCATCTTTAAAAAACAAAACAATCAGCTGTGTGCCCTCCTCACCACCAGCGTGACGTCAGCCGAAAACGGTCTATAGGACTAAACTGATTGACTTGTAATGTCAATTATTTAATAGCCAATAGAATTAAATTCTTTAACTTGCCTGTCGGAAGTAGCAAAGAGTCACATTAAAATAAAATGATTTAAACTTTTCAAATATAAAATAACGAAGTAAAAATTGATTATGTAATTTCCGGTAAATTTATTTTCAATAATGTGCATACGTGTTCATGTGTAAATATTTAATGAAACATGTATTTACAATAGCATGGAAAAATTAGGAAGGAGTGATATTGCTGGACCATATCTTCAGCGGAGGGAATCGTAAATGTGGAAGAAGTATAAATAGAACCGTGAAATAAATAGGTGGATCCTTAATTCTGTTAATATCATAGTCAATTTGCGGCACACACTGATATTTCTTCGTATCTCTATAAATAAAGTTCATTGTCGTTGTTGATTTAACATTACTGTGGTCGCGTGTATTTCTATATACACACATGAAGAAACCGTTAGAAATATGAGTTTGATCAAAGTTTGGATATTAATGTTACAGAATTTGCTTTTAATGAATCTTAGTATATGTCCAACTTGAAAAAACTTTCCGGAAGTTTCCCCTTATCTTAATTATTGTGCACTTTTCTTCACCTCTTCTCAAATGTTGTCTCTGCAGTCCAAAACCAAAAATATTCCACCACCCCGATTCTCTCTTCACTTTTTTCTAAAACTTACATTTAAAATGTCTAAACCTGATACCTCAAATTAAATTAAATAATGTCAACGCTACATATAACCTATAAGACTAAACTGACAGATTTGTAATGTCAAACATTTAAGAACCTCTAAAAGTAAACTCCCTAAAAAAGTGTAAATGTCACATTTTTCTTAGACGTTGGTAATATAACCTACAAAATTGACTTACTTTTAGTGTCAAATATTTAAAAGAAAGTGTCTACGCAACCGCCGCGGCGGTTGTTTTAACTATTTACGTAACCGCCGCGGCAATTGGTTTGGTTACATACTATTTATTCTGTGCTATAGCGGTGTTTTCCATATGGATCGCTGGCCTATGCGTAACGTTATCGCGTTGTGGAGCGACAGGTCCCGGGTTCAAATACTGCCCACTTGACTTTTTTTTTTTAATATTTTGTAACGATTAATATCCTTTTTCACAAATTCTGGTTGGATTTGACGACAGAAATGTTCTTTTTTTTCATATAATAATTTATCTCTTTCATGTGATGGTAGTTGGGTTAGTTAGGTTGATTTTTATTTTGCTAAATAATTGTTAATAAATTATCAGCGCCGCAGGCAGCATTAGCGTCGTAGACAAAAAGGGGGGTGCGGGGGGTGTCCCCCCGCCTTGTTTTTCAGAAAATTGCATAAAATATTTCAATTTCTATGCGCGGCGGTTCAATAAGTCGTGAAAAAGATCCGCCGCGGCGGTTGCGTAGACACTCCCTATTTAAAAACCTGTAAAAATAAACTACCTATCAGAACTAAAAAAGCGCAAATGTCACATTAAAATAAAATAACCTAAAGAAAGCAATGATTTCATTAATATTTCTACACAAAGTTTTTCTTTTATAGATAGTTAATTTTTCTGCTGTTTGCAAAATCCTATAAAGAATGTTTCAATAAAATAACCTAAACTTCAAATATAAAATAACTAACTTAAATTGATTACGTATTATCTTTAATTACAAACACCTGAAAGATGTCTACTAAAATAACTAAACAACAAATTTAAAATGCTTAGAAATCTACCGTCGGATCTTCAGATAACGATTTAGTCAGATTTTTCCAAATTGTCCGAAAGAAATAAACAAACAATAATTGCATTTTTCGTGATTAATAAAACAATAGACGCAAACTCAATAATCGTTTTCGATGCAGATTTGCGAACACACTGCCATATATATAGATCCATTTTCAGCATAATTAAACGACAACCGGACGATAAATAAATTTTTTACTCGTTAACTCTGCTGGTTGAACTATTTAACTTTATCTCAGGGAGTCGGCTCAGGGTTAAATTTTCTATACTAAAAATTTGTTCTTTTTTAACGTTATCTTTTGTCTACTTAATATAATTTTGATAATGTTAGAAATATGGACTTTAATTTAATTTCGATTAATACCTTTCACTTTCAAATGTTACATAAATTTCTTTCTTCGTAACTACAATCTTCTTTCCCCAATGTACATCTCCTTTCAATCTCCAAATTTATCCTTCCTATCTATTCTCCTTTCCAATTTATCAACACTCGTACTTTCTCCTTCTTATTTTAATCATTACTTTTCTTCACCTTTTCCTATCACCCCGATTCTCTTTCACTTTTTTCTATAATTTGTATTTAAAACGTCTAAACCTGACACCTTCAAAGTAATGACGCAAAGTGTAAATGAAACTTTTGAAATATAAAAGAACTAACTAAAATGGATTATGTATTATTTTTAATTAAACGTTGGTAATGAATTAAATGTCAATACTATATATAACCTACAAAATTAAACCCACTGACTTGTAATGTCAAATATTAAAAACCTATATAGATAAACTCCCTAACAGAACTGACAGTCTGAATGTCACATTGACGTAAAATGACAGAATTAAATAATGTCAACACTACATGTAACCTATAAGACTAAACTGAGTGATTTGTACTGTCAAATATTTAATAACCTATAAATTACTCTCTTTGACTTGTCTGTGTAAAAAGTGTAAAAAAGTGTAAAAAACATGAGTTAAACTTTTCAAATATAAAGTAACTAACTAAAATGGATTATATATTATCTTTAATTACATACGCCTCGTGATTAAAACAGTACATGCGAACTCGATAATTATTTTCGATGCAGATTTACGAATACGTAGCAATATATATCCGTTTTCGGCGCGAATAAGGAATTTATGTAAATGAATTTCCGAAAAATTGTTCGCACACCCCGTAAACCACGAAATTGATTTTTCAAATCATTCAAATTCATCTGTGACGTCATTGCTGCCGGGACTGGAAATATACCTCAACTTTGACCGCTCGAGGCTCGCTTATTTTTGGAGCGGGACGAAAACAAAGACGACGACTTTTAGATAATTGAATTTTCTACAATTTCGATAGGGTCGAAGTATTTCGCCCTAGGAGCCCCCGTTTAGGAGTTATGAGGGTTTAAAGGAAAAAATGTCCAATTTTTCGCCTTTTTTCACCTCGCACCGCCGCACCGTTCGGCGGATATCTCCGAAACGAAGAACCTTGGCAAAATGCTGATGGAACCGGAGGATTCCTCGAGAAACGGGCTTGTCCTTTGGGAATTTTTATTTTCGAGCTAGCTCCAACCGTTTCCGAGATATCGGCGAAAAACCGCAGAAATAAAAAGCGCGTTTCGAGGCCGAAAAAAGTGCGAAAACGTGCCATCTTGAAACGCTCGTATCTTCCGAAATACGTCGTCGCAGACACCGTACGGCGTCGCGACGCGAAGAACGAACGTTCTAGTTGATGGGAATCGTAAATGGCGCGGCGGAAATCGAAAATTAGGCGCCGCAGGAGCGAACAAAAAGTGACATTTTTTGACGTCTATCGATTTTGAAAGCGACTTACGCGAATATTCTTTCGCGGACCCCCTTGTAATCGTGCAATCGTGTAAACGCCAAATAAAAGCAGATAGTCGAATTTAAAACTTTAATAAAAACTCTAACCCGACGAACGCGATAACGAAATATAGCCTAAGCACGGCGGATTTCGCTTACGAACCCGTCACGCGCCGCCCGACCGGCGAATCCGCGCCTTTCTTCACATCTCGATGGAATAAAATGTGTAGGTGCGCACGGCGCATCACGTTTTTGCGAAGGCTTTTCAACAACACGATTTTAATATATAACGGACTAGAAACGCTTCGCGTTTCTAGGTCCTCCGGACGGGTGACAGCTAAAGCTGTCAATGCGAGTGCTCCGCACTCGTTTAGGTAACGCTTGAATCATTGTAGAAAGCTTGAATCAATGTAGAAAGCTTTGTTTTCAGTTTTGATTTCAGATTCGGCATCAGCGACCTGAAAAACATATAGGTACCGATTTACAGTCGAATTGGTCCATAAATGATACATCTTGTCTGCCATTTTGGGCCGTCATATTGAATTTTGTAAATCTGATGTCATATTCATTATCGGCTACACTAATTACCTCTACATACCAAGTTTCATTTGAATCGGACGGTAAATAAGAAAGTTACAGTAAATGGTGTATATAAGGCTATGGGGACGCCACCATTTGGAATTTTTGAGTTACAATAACATATTCGTGATCTGTGATCTCGATAACACATACACACTTATTTTCAGATGAATGGCACCGTAAATGGCAAAATGTGTCCTGCAACTCTACCGCCATTTTGAATGTTTCAATTTTGATTTCGGATTCGTAAGCGACCTCGAAAACCCCCCCACATACCGATTTTGAGCGATGTGACGCCATAATCGACAAACATCGTCCGCCATTTTGAATTTTGCGATTCTGACGTCATAGTTCTGATCAACGTCGTCGATTTTCTCCGAGTACCGAGTTTTAGCCCAATCGGACGACAAATAAGGAAATTTAATTTAAATTGTTCACACACCGTGTATACATGATGAAATAATTGACTTTTCTCAAACGTTAGTAATATAACCTATAATATTAAACTGACTGATTTGTAATGTCAAATACTTAAAAACCTATAAAAATAAACTCCCTAAGAAAGTATAAATGTCACATCAAAATAAAATAACCTAAACATCATATATAAAACAACTAACTTAAATTGATTATGTATTATCTTTAATTACAAATACCTGAAAGAAGTCTACTAAAATAACTAAATAACACATCTAAAATTATGTTTAGAAATATACCGTCGGATATTCAGATGACGATTTTTCCGAATTATTATCACGATTATTAAAACAATACACACAAACTCAATTATTGTTTTCGAATTTTGTATATAATTTTCATTTTAAACTGGTCATATTAACTATGTCTCAACTGAAATCAGTTTGATCAAAGTTTAGATATTAATATTTTTTAAAGTTGCTTTTAATGAATCTTTGTCGTTACAACTCACCATTGATACATTTTATTTCGTGTTTCATAAAGTATACTATGTTATGAGAAATCTTCCTGGGAGGACTTTCTCCTTCTTATTTTAATTGATATTTACTTTTCTTCACCTTTCCTCAAATTTCCCGTCTGTCCTCTCCAAAACCAAAAATATTCTATTGCCTCGATTCTCTCTTCACTTTTTTCTAAAATTTATATTTGAAATATCTAAACCTGACACTTTGAAATTAACGACAGAATTAAATAAGGTAGTGGCTATTGAACCGCCGCGGCGGATCTTTTTCACAACTTATTGAACCGCCGCGGCGATTGGTTTGGTTACTTATTATTTATTCTGAGCTATAGCGGTGTTTACCATGTGGGTCGCTGGCCTATGCGTAACGTTGTAGCGTTGTGAAGCGACAGGTCCCGGGTTCAACTGCTGGCAACATGTGGCAACTGAACTTTTTTTTTTATATTTTGTAACGATTAATATCCTTTTTCACAAATTCTGGTTGGATTTGACGACAGAAATAATGTTCTTTTTGTTCATATAATAATTTATTTCTTTCATGTGATGGTAGTTGGGTTAGTTAGGTTGATTTTTATATTGCTAAATAATTGTTAATAAATTATCAGCGCTGCAGGCAGCTTTAGCGTCGCAGACAAAAACGGGGGGTGTCCCCCCGCCCTGTTTTTCAGAAAATTGCATAAAATATTTCAATTTCTCTGCGCGGCGGTTCAATAAGTTGTGCAAAAGATCCGCCGCGGCGGTTGCGTAGACACACCCATTAAATAATGTCAATACTACATATAACCTATAAGACCAAACAGTCTGACATGTAATGACTTGACTTAAACTTTTCAAATATAAAATAACTAAAACATATTATGTAATTTCGGAAAATATTTAAAACCCTATAAAAATAAACTCCCTTATAACGGATTCCTGGAAGGACTTTCTCCTTCTTATTTTAATTGATATTTACTTTTCTTCACCTTTCCTCAAATTTCCCGTCTGTCCTCTCCAAAACCAAAAATATTCTATTGCCTCGATTCTCTCTTCACTTTTTTCTAAAATTTATATTTGAAATATCTAAACCTGACACTTTGAAATTAACGACAGAATTAAATAAGGTAGTGGCTATTGAACCGCCGCGGCGGATCTTTTTCACAACTTATTGAACCGCCGCGGCGATTGGTTTGGTTACATATTATTTATTCTGTGCTATAGCGGTGTTTTCCATGTGGGTCGCTGGCCTATGCGTAACGTTGTAGCGTTGTGAAGCGACAGGTCCCGGGTTCAACTGCTGGCAACATGTGGCAACTGAACTTTTTTTTTATATTTTGTAACGATTAATATCCTTTTTCACAAATTCTGGTTGGATTTGACGACAGAAATAATGTTCTTTTTGTTCATATAATAATTTATTTCTTTCATGTGATGGTAGTTGGGTTAGTTAGGTTGATTTTTATATTGCTAAATAATTGTTAATAAATTATCAGCGCTGCAGGCAGCTTTAGCGTCGCAGACAAAAACGGGGGGTGTCCCCCCGCCCTGTTTTTCAGAAAATTGCATAAAATATTTCAATTTCTCTGCGCGGCGGTTCAATAAATCGTGCAAAAGATCCGCCACGGCGGTTGCGTAGACACACCCATTAAATAATGTCAATACTACATATAACCTATAAGACCAAACAGTCTGACATGTAATGACTTGACTTAAACTTTTCAAATATAAAATAACTAAAACATATTATGTAATTTCGGAAAATATTTAAAAACCTATAAAAATAAACTCCCTAACAGAACTGACAAAGTGAATGTCACATTAAAATAAAATATTAGAATGTCTAAACCTGAAAATTTTAAAATTTAATTTAGTTCTTTAATAATGTTAACTTTTGTCTACTTAATATAATTTTGGTACCCTTCCCCAATTTACCTCGTCTCAATCTCCAAATTTATCCTTCCTATCTATTCTCCTTTCTATTTTATCCCCATCGTACTTTCTCCTTATTTTAATTATTATTTACTTTTCTTCACCTTTTCTAAAATTTCACGCCTCTCCTGTCCAAAACCAAAAATTTTCCATCACCCCGATTCCCTTTCACTTTTCTCTATAATTTATATTTAAAACGTCTAAACCTGACACCTTCGAAGTAATAGAGAAATATTGCATTGTCACATAACGGCATCCGCTATTACAGGATCGCGTTATTTGACATCTAAGCACGCGCATATTTAATCTGCGTTAAAACATGCGGTAATAACTTAGCGCCTGACGTAATTTCCGTACGTTTAGCGAGCGTCGTATGAACGACGTTATCCCCACTTCGGTGAAAATTGGGAACAACCAAAATCAGCCGATCTGTATTTGTGTATTCTATATTACCACCAGCCAATATACCTGCTTCCAACATGGAGGAATCTCCATTATAAGCCTAAATATATGTAAATATTATATCATATGAATCATATCATCTAAAAATTCATCTTTGTTTTGTCTACAATCGACTCCAAAAAATTTCGTTTGAAAGGTCTTTTTGAGTAAATTGGAGCCCCCTTTTTAGAAAAAAAGACCAGTTTGATTTTAAAATTAACTTACTTAACGTTTACCTTTCATAATTTTAATATTTTACAAAAGGAATAATATGCTTCTAAATTTGACGACTATTTGACATAAAAAGTGACGTTTTACATAACCTAGTTAATCACGAATGGAACTGCAATGCAATAAGTCTGAAGCAAAGGCTGCGTTCATCCGAGCAGATCGCTACTCGAGCGCTCCTTCACTGATCGGTGATCGCTCTGCAACCGGATGAACGGCTCAGTGCTGTCCGCTGTCGTTTGTCGAATTTGTCATGGTGTGATTGTTTTGAATTTGAATTGTAAATTGTAATTTGTAATCATAATTTTATATTAAGAGACTTTATAATTTATATTAAATTACGGTTTTTCGTTGTATCCTTCCTTAGCTTTGCTCGTCTGTTCAAATGGAAAACAGAAATAGAAATTTAGTGCTATTGCTTACGGGTGATATAGGTTTAGATATGAATATTGTGCAAAACATAGCAGAAGGATTCATACATCCGTTGCCATTAAATGAATTAGAACTCGACGAACGATATAGAACTCCCCGAAATAGACACTTTTATGAGATTAGAATACCGAAAATAATCGAAAATGTAAATCTCGATCTCCTGCAACATTATAATGTACATTTTCGTGTTCATATGTCACGTCAAACTCTGCGTTCGATACAACCTTTCACTTTCAAATATTACATAAATTCCTTTCTTCGTAACTACAATCTTCTTTCCCCAATTTACATCTCATTTCAATCTCCAAATTTATCCTTCCTATCTATTCTCCTTTCCAGTTTATCAACACTCGTACTTTCTCCTTATTTTAATCATTACTTTTCTTCACCTTTTCCTATCACCCCGATTCTCTTTCACTTTTTTCTATAATTTGTATTTAAAACGTCTAAACCTGACACCTTCAAAGTAATGACGCAAAGTGTAAATGATTTAAACTTCTCAAATATAAAATAACTAACTAAAATGGATTATGTATTTTCTTTAATTAAACGTTGGCAATGAATTAAATGTCAACACTATACATAACCTATAAAATTAAAGTGACTGACTTGTAATGTCAAATATTTAAAAACCTATAGAGACAAACTCCCTAACAGAACTGACAGTCTGAATGTCACATTGAAATAAAATGACAGAATTAAATAATGTCAACACTACATGTAACCTATAAGACTAAACTGAGTGACTTGTAATGTCAAATATTTCATAACCTATGAAATTACTCTCTTTGACTTGTCTGTGTAAAAAGTGTAAAAAACACGTTAAAATGAGTTAAACTTTTCAAATATAAAGTAACTAACTAAAATGGATTATATATTATCTTTAATTACATACGCCTCGTGATTAAAACAGTACACGCGAACTCGATAATTATTTTCGATGCAGATTTACGAATACGTAGCAATATATATTCGTTTTCGGCGCGAATAAGGAATTTACGTAAATCAATTTCCGAAAAATTGTTCGCACACCCCGTAAACCACGAAATTAATTTTTCAAATAATTAAAATTCATCTGTGACGTCATCACTGCCGGGACTGGAAATAGACCTCAACTTTGACCGCTCGAGGCTCGCTTATTTTTGGAGCGGGACGAAAACAAAGACGACGACTTTTAGATAATTGAATTTTCTACAATTTCGATAGGGTCGAAGTATTTCGTCCTAGGAGCCCGCGTTTAGGAGTTATGAGGGTTTAAAGGAAAAAATGTCCAAATTTTCGCCTATTTTCTCCTCGCACCGCCGCACCGTTCGGCAGATATCTCCGAAACGAAGAACCTTGCCAAAATTCCGATGGAACCGGAGGATTCCTCAAGAAACGGACTTGTCCTTTGGGAATTTTTATTTTCGAGCTAGCTTCAACCGTTTCCGAGATATGGGCGAAAAACCGTAGAAATAAAAAGCGCGTTTCGAGGCCGAAAAAAGTGCGAAAACGTGCCATCTTGAAACGCTCGTATCTTCCGAAATACGCCTTCGCAGACACCGTACGGCGTCGCGACGCGAAGAACGAACGTTCTAGTTGAGGGGCATCGTAAATGGCGCGGCGGAAATCGAAAATTAGGCGCCGCAGGAGCGAACAAAAAGTGACATTTTTTGACGTCTATCGATTTTGAGAGCGACTTACGCGAATATTGTTTCGCGGACCCCCTTGTAATCGTGCAATCGTGTAAACGCCAAATAAAAGCAGATAGTCGAATTTAAAACGTTAATAAAAAGTCTAACCCGACGAACGCGATAACGAAATATAGCCTATGCCAGGCGGATTTCGCTTACGAACCCGTCACGCGCCGCCCGACCCGCGAATCCGCGCCTTTCTTCACATCTCGATTGAATAAAATGTGTAGGTGCGCACGGCGCATCACGTTTTTGCGAAGGCTTTTCAACAACACGATTTTAATATATAACGGACTAGAAAACGCTGCGCGTTTTCTAGGTCCTCCGGACGGGTGACAGCTCAAGCTGTCAAATTGAGTAACGCTTGAATCATTGTAGAAAGCTTGAATCATTGTAGAAAGCTTGAATCATTGTAGAAAGCTTGGTTTTCAGTTCCGATTTCAGATTCGTCATCAGCGACCTGAAAAACATCTAGGTACCGATTTTCAATCGAATCGGTCCATAAATGATACATCTTGTCCGCCATTTTGGGGCCGCCATATTGAATTTTGTAAATGTGATGTCATATTCGTTATCGGCTACACTAATGACCTCTACATACCAAGTTTCATTTGAATCGGATGGTAAATAAGAAAGTTATAGTAAACAATGGATATTAGGCTATGGGGACGCCACCATTTTGAATTTTTGAGTTACGATAACATATTCGTGATCTGTGACCTCGATAACATATACGTACTTATTTTCAGACGAATGGCACCGTAAATGGCAAAATGTGTCCTGCAACTCTACCGCCATTTTGAATTTTTCAATTTCGATTTCAGATTCGTAATCAGCGACCTCGAAAACCCCCACATACCGATTTTAAGCGGTGTGACGCCATAATCGACAAACATCGTCCGCCATTTTGAATTTTGCGATTCTGACGTTATACTTCTGATCAACGTCGTCGATTTTCCCCGAGTACCGAATTTTAGCCCAATCGGACGACAAATAAGGAAATTTAATTTAAATTGTTCACACACCGTGTATACCTACATGCTGAAATATTTAATTTTTCTCAAACGTTTTTATTCCAGAAATTGATGTACCTTTCCTTTGGACTAATCTCTTACCCTTTCTTTTTGCCATTTTTGCAACTGTAATGACAGATATAATATTAGATCTTAAATTAGAAATATCATATTATGATGAGTATCGAAGTGTCTTTTAAAGAAAGAGTGCTAGACGTTCCGCTGAATATACCTATAGAAATACAAAACCATAGTGTTTTGTTATTTACTTGTAATGAACACATGCATGAATCAATAAGTCATTGATATTTCTACGAAAATAATAAAAGTTCTTAGACAGAAACAACATTGTACAGACAGCTCTATTTAAATATCAAAAGTGTAATGTTTGTGATAAAAATTGTTATTAAATACGTAAACTGCAATTATTTTCGTAGGCAAGTAAAAATTGCACGTAATTCATTTTATAGATGCAATAAATGTGAGTCAAGACAGCCGTAGAAAACGGAATTAACTATGAAAGAGAATAGTTTTACTTACTGATATTGTAGTGTTGCCTTTCCAAATATGTAGGGGCGAAGAGCAAAAAAATTCCAAAGCAAAGAGGAGATTAATATTTAACAAATACTTACCTGAAACACACGTTACAAATTAATGATAGAGAGAGATTTAAAAATAATGAATGCACTATATAAATTACATACTGACACTGACTTGTCGACACGAAATCATACAAACAATATTTGATAACAATTGTTTTTAGTTATCATACAAATTTACGTACTATAGCCTACTTGGATAAGAATCATAAATGAAACTATCCTCATATTTACGTGAAATATATATATTTAGAATGTACTTATTATCACACATAAAGCGTTTAACATTTCATGTATTCTTCAATAATATGCACGTGTTCATGTGTAAATATTTCATGAAACATGTATTTACAATAGCATGAAAAAATAAGGAAGGCGTGATATTGCTGGACCATATCTTCAGCGGAGGGAATCGTAAATGTGGAAAAAGTGTAAATAGAACCGTGAAATAAATAGGTGGATCCTTAATTCTGTTAATATTAGAGTCAATTTGCGGCACACACTGATATTTCTTCGTATCTCTATAAATAAAGTTCATTGTCGTTGTTGATTTAACATTACTGTGGTCGCGTGTAATTCTATACACACATGAAGAAACCGTTAGAAATATGAGTTTAATCAAAGTTTGGACATTAATGTTACAGAAGTTGCTTTTAATGAATCTTAGTATATGTCCAACTTGAAAAAACTTTCCGGAAGTTTCTCCTTATCTTAATTATTGTGTACTTTTCTTCACCTCTTCTCAAATTTTGTCTCTGCAGTTCAAAACCAAAAATATTCCACCACCCCGATTCTCTCTTCACTTTTTTCTAAAATTTACATTTAAAATGTCTAAACCTGATACCTCAATTAAATAAAATAATGTCAACGCTACATATAACCTATAAGACTAAACTGACAGATTTGTAATGTCAAACATTTAAGAACCTCTAAAAGTAAACTCCCTAAAAAAGTGTAAATGTCACATTTTTCTTAGACGTTGGTAATATAACCTACAAAATTAAACTGACTTACTTTTAAGGTAGTGGCTATTGAACCGCCGCGGCGGTTGCTTTAACTATATTTACGTGACCGCCGCGGCAATTGGTTTGGTTACATACTACTTATTCCGTGCTATAGCTATGTTTTCC
This sequence comes from Stenurella melanura, assembly GCA_963583905.1. Lineage (NCBI taxonomy): Eukaryota > Metazoa > Arthropoda > Insecta > Coleoptera > Cerambycidae > Stenurella > Stenurella melanura. Next base: position 88,269,095 of record OY757309.1, read on the forward strand.
ATGTGGATCGCTGGTCTATGCGTAACGTTGTCGCGTTGTGGAGCAACAGGTCCCGGGTTCAACTGCTGGTAACTGAACTTTTTTTTTAATATTTTGTAACGATTAATATCCTTTTTTAAAAATTCTGGTTGGATTTGACGACAGAAATAATGTTCTTTTTTTTCATATAATAATTTATCTCTTTCATGTGATGGTAGTTGGGTTAGTTAGGTTGATTTTTATATTGCTAAATAATTGTTAATAAATTATCAGCGCCGCAGGCAGCATTAGCGTCGCAGACAAAAACGGGAGGTGCGGGGGGTGTCCCCCCGCCTTGTTTTTCAGAAAATTGCATAAAATATTTCAATTTCTCTGCGCGGCGGTTCAATAAGTCGTGCAAAAGATCCGCCGCGGCGGTTGCGTAGTCACTCCCTTAAATGTCAAATATTTAAAAACCTGTAAAAATAAACTACCTATCAGAACTAACAAAGTGTAAATGTCACATTAAAATAAAACAACAAATCTTCAAATATAAAATAACTAACTTAAATTGATTACGTATTATCTTTAATTACACCTGAAAGATGTCTACTAAAATAACTAAACAACAAATTTAAAATGCTTAGAAATCTACCGTCGGATCTTCAGATAACGATTTAGGTAGTGGCTATTGAACCGCCGCGACGGTTGCTTTAACTATATTTACGTGACCGCCGCGGCAATTGGTTTGCTTACATACTACTTACTCTGTGCTATAGCTATGTTTTCCATGTGGCTCGCTGGTCTATGCGTAACGTTGTCGCGTTGTGGAGCAACAGGTCCCGGGTTCAACTGAACTTTTTTTTTATATTTTGTAACGATTAATATCCTTTTTTACAAATTCTGGTTGGATTTGACGACAGAAATAATGTTCTCTTTTTTTCATATAATAATTTATCTCTTTCATGTGATGGTAGTTGGGTTAGTTAGGTTGATTTTTATATTGCTAAATCATTGTTAATAAATTATCAGTGCCGCAGGCAGCATTAGCGTCGCAGACAAAAACGGGAGGTGCGGGGGGTGTCCCCCCGCCTTGTTTTTCAGAAAATTGCATAAAATATTTCAATTTCTCTGCGCGGCGGTTCAATAAGTCGTGCAAAAGATCCGCCGCGACGGTTGCGTAGTCACTCCCTTAAATGTCAAATATTTAAAAACCTGTAAAAATAAACTACCTATCAGAACTAACAAAGTGTAAATGTCACATTAAAATAAAATAACAAAAACTTCAAATATAAAATAACTAACTTAAATTGATTACGTATTATCTTTAATTACAATCACCTGAAAGATGTCTACTAAAATAACTAAACAACAAATTTAAATGCTTAGAAATCTACCGTCGGATCTTCAGATAACGATTTAGTTAGATTTTTCCAAACTGTCCGAAAGAAATAAACAAACAATAATTGCATTTTTCGTGATTAATAAAACAATACACGCAAATTCAATAATCGTTTTCGATGCGGATTTGCGAATACATTGCCATATATATACATCCATTTTCAGCATAATTGAACGACAATCGGACGATAAATAAATTTTTTACTCGTTAACTCTGCTGGTTGAACTATTTAACTTTATCTCAGGAAGTCGGCTCAGGGTTAAATTTTCTATACTAAAAATTTGTTCTTTATTAACGTTATTTTTTGTCTACTTAATATAATTTTGATAATGTTAGAAATATGGACTTTAATTTAATTTCGATTAATACCTTTCACTTTCAAATGTTACATAACTACAATCTTCTTTCCCCAATTTACATCTCCTTTCAATCTCCAAATTTATCCTTCCTATCTATTCTCCTTTCCAGTTTATCAACACTCGTACTTTCTCATTCTTATTTTAATCATTACTTTTCTTCACCTTTTCCTATCACCCCGATTCTCTTTCACTTTTTTCTATAATTTGTATTTAAAACGTCTAAACCTGACACCTTCAAAGTAATGACGCAAAGTGTAAATGAAACTTTTGAAATATAAAAGAACTAACTAAAATGGATTATGTATTATTTTTAATTAAACGTTGGCAATGAATTAAATGTCAACACTATATATAACCTACAAAATTAAAGTGACTGACTTGTAATGTCAAATATTTAAAAACCTATAGAGATAAACTCCCTAACAGAACTGACAGTCTGAATGTCACATTGACGTAAAATGACAGAATTAAATAATGTCAACACTACATGTAACCTATAAGACTAAACTGAGTGACTTGTACTGTCAAATATTTAATAACCTATAAATTACTCTCTTTGACTTGTCTGTGTAAAAAGTGTAAAAAAGTGTAAAAAACATGAGTTAAACTTTTCAAATATAAAGTAACTAACTAAAATGGATTATATATTATCTTTAATTACATACGCCTCGTGATTAAAACAGTACACGCGAACTCGATAATTATTTTCGATGCAGATTTACGAATACGTAGCAATATATATCCGTTTTCGGCGCGAATAAGGAATTTATGTAAATGAATTTCCGAAAAATTGTTCGCACACCCCGTAAACCACGAAATTGATTTTTCAAATCATTCAAATTCATCTGTGACGTCATCGCTGCCGGGACTGGAAATATACCTCAACTTTGACCGCTCGAGGCTCGCTTATTTTTGGAGCGGGACGAAAACAAAGACGACGACTTTTAGATAATTGAATTTTCTACAATTTCGATAGGGTCGAAGTATTTCGCCCTAGGAGCCCCCGTTTAGGAGTTATGAGGGTTTAAAGGAAAAAATGTCCAATTTTTCGCCTTTTTTCACCTCGCACCGCCGCACCGTTCAGCGGATATCTCCGAAACGAAGAACCTTGCCAAAATTCCGACGGGACCGGAGGATTCCTCGAGAAACGGACTTGTCCTTTGGGAATTTTTATTTTCGAGCTAGCTCCAACCGTTTCCGAGATATGGGCGAAAAACCGCAGAAATAAAAAGCGCGTTTCGAGGCCGAAAAAAGTGCGAAAACGTGCCATCTTGGAACGCTCGTATCTTCCGAAATACGTCGTCGCAGACACCGTACGGCGTCGCGACGCGAAGAACGAACGTTCTAGTTGATGGGAATCGTAAATCGCGCGGCGGAAATCGAAAATTAGGCGCCGCAGGAGCGAACAAAAAGTGACATTTTTTGACGTCTATCGATTTTGAAAGCGACTTACGCGAATATTCTTTCGCGGACCCCCTTGTAATCGTGCAATCGTGTAAACGTCAATTAAAAGCAGATAGTCGAATTTAAAACGTTAATAAAAACTGTACCCCGACGAATGCGATAACGAAATATAGCCTAAGCACGGCGGATTTCGCTTACGATCCCGTCACGCGCCGCCCGACCCGCGAATCCGCGCCTTTCTCCGTATCTCGGTGGAATAAAATGTGTAGGTGCGCACGGCGCATCACGTTTTTGCGTAGTCTTTTCAACTGCACGATTTTAATATATAACGGACTAGAAACGCTTCGCGTTTCTAGGTCCTCCGGACGGGTGACAGCTAAAGCTGTCAATGCGAGTGCTCCGCACTCGATTAGGTAACGCTTGAATCATTGTAGAAAGCTTGAATCAATGCAGAAAGCTTGGTTTTCAGTTTCGATTTCAGATTCGTCATCAGCGACCTGAAAAACATGTAGGTACCGATTTTCAGTCGAATCGGTTCATAAATGATACATCTTGTCCGCCATTTTGGGCCGCCATATTGAATTTTGTAAATCTGATGTCAGATTCGTTATCGGCTACACTAATTACCTCTACGTATCAAGTTTCATTTGAATCGGACGGTAAATAAGAAAGTTACAGTAAATGGTGGATATAAGGCTATCGGGACGCCACCATTTTGAATTCTTTAGCGGCGGTCACATATTCATGATCTGTGGCCTCGATAACACCCACATACCTGTTTTTGCCGCCATTTTGAATTTTTCAGTTCCGTAATCATATCGAATAATCGAATTTCTAGGTTTAGAAACTAAATAAGAGCCATCAGTTTTAGTAACATCATCAACTGGAATCTTATAAAATGAAATAATTTTTCTGCCATTGTTTGAAATCATAGGAACATCACGGAACAATCACTATATTGTGTAATATGTTGATTCTTTGAACATGCGATTGGGGAGTGGAAGCTATGGCGACGTCCAATGAAACAGGTTGTGTTGCATTGAAAACATCAATGGATGTTTGACTGTTGGTCTTAATTTTTTTAGGCGGTGGAATGCCTTCTCCAGGTTGGCTGAGTGAAGAGTTACGTCGTGTGGATTTTCCAGAAATTGAAGTACCTTTCCTTTGGATTAATCTCTTACCCTTCCTTTTTGCCATTTTTGCAACTGTAATGAGAGATATAATATTAGATCTAAAATTTGGAATATAATATACAGAAACAACATTGTACAGACAGCTCTATTTAAATATCAAAAATGTAATGTTTGTGATAAAAACTGTTATTAAATACGTAAACTGCAATTATTTTCGTGGGCGAATAAAAATACCACGTAATTCATTTTATAGATGCAATAAATGTGAGTCAAGACAGCCGTAGAAAATGGAATTAACTAAGAAAGAACATAATTTTACTTACTGATATTGTAGTGACACCTTTCCAAATATGTAGGGGCTAAGAGCAAAAAAAATCGAAAGCAAAGAGGAGATTAATATTTAACAAATACCTACCTGAAACACACGTTACAAATTAATAAGAGAGAGCAATTTAAAAATAATGAAAGTCGCTGGGAAAGCAACGTTTATTCTATAAATCTGCACTATATAAATTACACACTGACACTGACTTGTCGACACGAAATCATACAAACAATATTTGATAACAATTGTTTTTAGTGTTCTTAGAAATTTAGGTACTGTAGCTTACTTGGATAAGAATCATAAATGAAACTATCCGCATATTTGCCTGAAATGTATATATTTAGAATGTACTAATTATTCCACAATAGTATGGAAAAATAAGGAAGGAGTCATAATGCTGAACCAAGTTTGGATATTAACGTTAATGAATCTTGATCGATATAACTCGCCCTTGATCTATTTTGTTTCATATTTCATTAAGTATATGTCCTACTTGATAAAACGGTTCTTGTGTAGTTACACCAGGCGAAGTGATTTCCGTCACTACTGCTATAGGTGATTTTCTAATCACAGTGATTTAATCGCCGGCAGTGAAATATCATTTATTCTTAGCTTAGTCTCACTGTGCTTTATGTTATTTATTTAATTCTGCGAAAAGCAACCGTAATATATTGGTAAAATTGTAATCTTATAATGAATTTCGATATTTCGATGTTGAATGTTCAGTTAGACATGTTGTTAATTTTTTAGCGAGTAATAGGTTTGTGAACAGGTCGTTAAGAAGCAGGTACATGGAATGCACGGATCACCAGACATCTTTAAATGTGAACATTACATATAACCTATTGATCATTTTCGGTCACCTGATTTTGACACCGCCATCTGGAAGGCACATAAACTTTATCCAATCAGAAGGTAATGCAAATGTAAACAATTAGCGATGAGTTTCGAGCAAAAGCAGTTTAAGCTTGTTATTAAAAAATAACAGCTTCTCCTCATCTTTAAAAAACAAAAGTAAAAATTGATTGTGTAATTTCCGGTAAATTTATTTTCAATAATATGCATACGTGTTCATGTGTAAATATTTCATGAAACATGTATTTACAATAGCATGGAAAAATAAGGAAGGAGTGATATTGCTGAACCATATCTTCAGCGGAGGGAATCGTAAATGTGGAAGTAATGTAAATAGAACCGTGAAGTAAAAAGGTGGATCCTTAATTCTGTTAATATCATAGTCAATTTGCGGCACACACTGATATTTCTTCGTATCTCTATAAACGAAGTTCCTTGTCGTTGTTGCTTTAAAATTACTGTGGTCACCTGTAATTGTATACACACATGGAGAGACCGTTAGATATATGAGTTTGATCAAAGTTTGGATATAAATGTTACAGAAGTTGCTTTTAATGAATATTAGTATATGTCCAACTTGAAAAAACTTTCCGGAAGTTTCTCCTTATCTTAATTATTGTGTACTTTTCTTCACCTCTTCTCAAATTTTGTCTCTGCAGTTCAAAACCAAAAATATTCCACCACCCCGATTCTCTCTTCACTTTTTTCTAAAATTTACATTTAAAATGTCTAAACCTGATACCTCAAATTAAATTAAGTAATGTCAACGCTACATATAACCTATAAGACTAAACTGACAGATTTGTAATGTCAAACATTTAAGAACCTCTAAAAGTAAACTCCCTATAAAAGTGTAAATGTCACATTTTTCTTAGACGTTGGTAATATAACCTACAAAATTAAACTGACTTACTTTTAAGGTAGTGGCTATTGAACCGCCGCGACGGTTGCTTTAACTATATTTACGTGAGCGCCGCGGCAATTGGTTTGCTTACATACTACTTACTCTGTGCTATAGCTATGTTTTCCATGTGGCTCGCTGGTCTATGCGTAACGTTGTCGCGTTGTGGAGCAACAGGTCCCGGGTTCAACTGAACTTTTTTTTTTATATTTTGTAACGATTAATATCCTTTTTTACAAATTCTGGTTGGATTTGACGACAGAAATAATGTTCTCTTTTTTTCATATAATAATTTATCTCTTTCATGTGATGGTAGTTGGGTTAGTTAGGTTGATTTTTATATTGCTAAATCATTGTTAATAAATTATCAGTGCCGCAGGCAGCATTAGCGTCGCAGACAAAAACGGGAGGTGCGGGGGGTGTCCCCCCGCCTTGTTTTTCAGAAAATTGCATAAAATATTTCAATTTCTCTGCGCGGCGGTTCAATAAGTCGTGCAAAAGATCCGCCACGACGGTTGCGTAGTCACTCCCTTAAATGTCAAATATTTAAAAACCTGTAAAAATAAACTACCTATCAGAACTAACAAAGTGTAAATGTCACATTAAAATAAAATAACAAAAACTTCAAATATAAAATAACTAACTTAAATTGATTACGTATTATCTTTAATTACAATCACCTGAAAGATGTCTACTAAAATAACTAAACAACAAATTTAAATGCTTAGAAATCTACCGTCGGATCTTCAGATAACGATTTAGTTAGATTTTTCCAAACTGTCCGAAAGAAATAAACAAACAATAATTGCATTTTTCGTGATTAATAAAACAATACACGCAAATTCAATAATCGTTTTCGATGCGGATTTGCGAATACATTGCCATATATATACATCCATTTTCAGCATAATTGAACGACAATCGGACGATAAATAAATTTTTTACTCGTTAACTCTGCTGGTTGAACTATTTAACTTTATCTCAGGAAGTCGGCTCAGGGTTAAATTTTCTATACTAAAAATTTGTTCTTTATTAACGTTATTTTTTGTCTACTTAATATAATTTTGATAATGTTAGAAATATGGACTTTAATTTAATTTCGATTAATACCTTTCACTTTCAAATGTTACATAACTACAATCTTCTTTCCCCAATTTACATCTCCTTTCAATCTCCAAATTTATCCTTCCTATCTATTCTCCTTTCCAGTTTATCAACACTCGTACTTTCTCCTTCTTATTTTAATCATTACTTTTCTTCACCTTTTCCTATCACCCCGATTCTCTTTCACTTTTTTCTATAATTTGTATTTAAAACGTCTAAACCTGACACCTTCAAAGTAATGACGCAAAGTGTAAATGAAACTTTTGAAATATAAAAGAACTAACTAAAATGGATTATGTATTATTTTTAATTAAACGTTGGCAATGAATTAAATGTCAACACTATATATAACCTACAAAATTAAAGTGACTGACTTGTAATGTCAAATATTTAAAAACCTATAGAGATAAACTCCCTAACAGAACTGACAGTCTGAATGTCACATTGACGTAAAATGACAGAATTAAATAATGTCAACACTACATGTAACCTATAAGACTAAACTGAGTGACTTGTACTGTCAAATATTTAATAACCTATAAATTACTCTCTTTGACTTGTCTGTGTAAAAAGTGTAAAAAAGTGTAAAAAACATGAGTTAAACTTTTCAAATATAAAGTAACTAACTAAAATGGATTATATATTATCTTTAATTACATACGCCTCGTGATTAAAACAGTACACGCGAACTCGATAATTATTTTCGATGCAGATTTACGAATACGTAGCAATATATATCCGTTTTCGGCGCGAATAAGGAATTTATGTAAATGAATTTCCGAAAAATTGTTCGCACACCCCGTAAACCACGAAATTGATTTTTCAAATCATTCAAATTCATCTGTGACGTCATCGCTGCCGGGACTGGAAATATACCTCAACTTTGACCGCTCGAGGCTCGCTTATTTTTGGAGCGGGACGAAAACAAAGACGACGACTTTTAGATAATTGAATTTTCTACAATTTCGATAGGGTCGAAGTATTTCGCCCTAGGAGCCCCCGTTTAGGAGTTATGAGGGTTTAAAGGAAAAAATGTCCAATTTTTCGCCTTTTTTCACCTCGCACCGCCGCACCGTTCAGCGGATATCTCCGAAACGAAGAACCTTGCCAAAATTCCGACGGGACCGGAGGATTCCTCGAGAAACGGACTTGTCCTTTGGGAATTTTTATTTTCGAGCTAGCTCCAACCGTTTCCGAGATATGGGCGAAAAACCGCAGAAATAAAAAGCGCGTTTAGAGGCCGAAAAAAGTGCGAAAACGTGCCATCTTGGAACGCTCGTATCTTCCGAAATACGTCGTCGCAGACACCGTACGGCGTCGCGACGCGAAGAACGAACGTTCTAGTTGATGGGAATCGTAAATCGCGCGGCGGAAATCGAAAATTAGGCGCCGCAGGAGCGAACAAAAAGTGACATTTTTTGACGTCTATCGATTTTGAAAGCGACTTACGCGAATATTCTTTCGCGGACCCCCTTGTAATCGTGCAATCGTGTAAACGTCAATTAAAAGCAGATAGTCGAATTTAAAACGTTAATAAAAACCGTACCCCAAAGAATGCGATAACGAAATATAGCCTAAGCACGGCGGATTTCGCTTACGATCCCGTCACGCGCCGCCCGACCCGCGAATCCGCGCCTTGCTCCGTATCTCGGTGGAATAAAATGTGTAGGTGCGCACGGCGCATCACGTTTTTGCGTAGTCTTTTCAACTGCACGATTTTAATATATAACGGACGCGGCCTCGCGGCCGTGTTGATTAATACTAACACTTTTATTTCCAGTGTTTACATTTTCATTGCTACTATTTTAGGTACTTATTTATTTATTTATTGTATAAATGTTAATAAAAAAATGTTATAACTTTTGTAAAATATTTTTACAGCATAATTACTCTTGTAAGTTTCTTCTTACAGTAGTCAACATTTACTTTTTGAAAATTTCACCATACAAATTAGGATTTTAATACTTTTGTTGACCATCTGGTCAGAATTTATAGTCATTATTTTAGTGACTGTGATATCTTTTATCAAAAATTGGAAATTTTGAAGAGCAAATCGCAACTCTCGAGTCGGAGACAGTAAATCTGTATCTACTTACTAGTATATAAGTATATGTAATAAGTTCTTGTATGTACCATTTGGAACATATTTCTGTAGCGTACTTATTTCAATAAATAAATAATGGAATCCTGAAACGAATGACAAGGTACACTTTTATCTGCTTGAGTGTTAACTTATTGTCATTCATGTAACGATCGCAATGAGGCACGTGCATTGTGCCGGTGTCCCAGAATTGAGTGCCCGAATGGGAACATGTGATTTCTGAGGTCGTATTCGGTCCGTATAACCCAACTTACCTTAGTCCACAAATGCATCCCCGAGGAAGTACATCCTTTTAAAGCGAGACAGAAAAAAACATTTTCTTCCAATAATTTCCGTTATATCGATAAAATTTTCAAATTTTGGTGGGAGCTGTATCTCTATAAGTACTCTATATAAACTTGACAACAATCAAATATCTTTTGTTTCTCAATTTTTTTTCATAATAATTAATAATTGATCGACTATATTTTACACACTGTAAAATTATGGAATACTTGAATATTTTTGCAAAGCATTGAAAGGGTACTCCTAGAATTTTTTATAATATTAATCAGAATAATACAAGGAATTATTGTTTTTTTCCATTTGTATTTAACATTTAATTACAATTCTACAATAAAATGTAATAACAAAAAATTACAGTTTATTCTAAGAAATACATTAACACATTCAGCGCCAAGCTAATATTGTTGAATCTACGTACGAGACCAGCCATAAACACAAACTCGGCAGACACCGGTGCCTGATCTGGCCCTATATAACAAAAAATGAATATTTTTTATCACACCAGGCCATAGCGGACACATTTATAAAAAAACTGGTTAATTTCTTAGACCGCAGCGGTCATTTTAGCAGACACAAATAAATCGGCTGACACCGCGGTATGCTGTCAATACGGATTGACATGTCATAACGTGCATTTTGTTAATCTTATTTAGTAAGCATCTCAGAATATGCACCTTTAATTGGACTAACAGAGTAGACGCTTCCTTAACGAACTTTTTTCATGTTTATTTATTAAATCTAGTTTCTTACTGTTATAATAGCGTGTCCGCCCTGGTCTCTAAAATACATATCATAGGTGCTTGTGAAACAGGAAATCTGTCGCGTTTGAGAAACAAAAGATATTTAGCTGTTATCAAGCTTACAAGGAGTACTTATATAGAGACACAGGTCCCATAAAAACTTGAACATTTTATCTTCAATATAATGGAAATTATCAGAAAAAAAATTCTGTCTCACTTTAAGAGAATGTATTTCCTCAGGGATTTTTGGACTAAGGTAAGCTGGGTTATATGGGCCCAATATCAACTCAGAAAGCACAGGTTTCCATCTGGGAACTCAATTCTGGGACACCCTGTATAGCTAATTAAGAGAACCTTAAATGTTACGTTTTTGTAATTTATCCTCATTTTTAATTTTTTTTTTCTTTCGGATATCTAGATTGGAATCAGTATAATATCGATATTTACAGGTTGGAAATCCAACTTATAATTAATTAGCAGTCTATTTTTAATACCTATTCAATGGTTTAAAAAATTCTATGCATCCTAGCTGAAAGAGTTCGTTAATGTTACACTGATTCCAAGCAAGAAATACGAATAAAAATATAAAAAATGAGAATAAACTAAATACTTAAGGTTATGTTAGTCGGTCTTTCTAGTAAAGAAATCGATTATGTTACATATAGGAGAAATAAAATCCAATTTCTTCTCTCTATGTGTTTATTATTTCTAAAATTACAATTAAAATGATATATTTACAAAATATTTACAATAAATAAAGTTGAATACTTTAAAATCTTCCTTTAATTCACTTAAAAAGCTGCTCCAAGCCTGCAGTCTTCACAATCACAAACTATTCCATTTTTTTAATTTCATTTTCCTTACTCTCTTACCCGGGAAATTCAAGAACATTTGATACATTTTCCTAATAAATAACAAGCAATTAGCAATAGGGGAGCACTTTTTTAAAGCATGATATAATAAAACAATTTATGGCTATTATCTTTGGACCTTTTCTAACTACTACTAGTAAATATATAAGTAAGTTAAGAATAATAACAGTTTCGATATAGCGACATTCTAAATTTATTAACCGATTTTTTAAAAAAACACTCCTCTCGTTTTATACACATGGTGCACAAACATAATAATAATATAATATATCTAAAATTAATATGTACAACTTGAAATCTAGTTTAGTTCAAATGGCTTTCAGGAAATAGTACATATTACTACCTATTTAACGTTTCGTCTATTAAGACGATATGAACACAAAATGGTGTAGTTACAACTTTAACAAAATGTACAAATAATCAATTGAAAATAAAGACCATATATTTTATGTCATAGTTATTGGTGCACAAAATCAATGGTGATATCATTGCTTACATATCAATCATAAAATGCTAGGAATTATAGTGTCGCATTGTTTACACTGTTCTTAAAGAACTACCCAAGTAGCACAGCATGTCCCACTAAGTGTTCACGACTAAATATTGGGCTTCGAAAACGTTGGGAAGTCTGCCAATTTGGTTTTAATTTGAATTTTCAGAACCTTTCATTCCGAACGTTTTTACTGCCATAACGTTGCCGCAACATAATTTAACAACCAAATCCCAAGTAACATTTTGAGTTATAATTTTCAGTCCACACTAGATTGCCCACAAAATAAAAAAAGGTCATACATTTTGGAGGCCCATTTGGGAAAGGGTTTTATTTAGTGTAACAGGTCGCTAGTATCGATTTTTTAAAGTTGGCAGGGAAAAGGGAGTGTTGAATCGTAAATCAAACGGGTAGCTTCCTCCACTATTAGATTCTATGTATTTTATGATGAGGAATATATTGACACTGATTAAAAACCCTCAAGATTACACCATCACATTGGTCAAGAAAAGTTGCTTCTTCAAGTTTGGGACTATACAAAATTGTTGTCTATCATATAGAAATGCTCCTGCCAAGCGATAAACTCATCCGCATAGTAGCAGAACACTACAACCCATTGAGCAAACGCGAAAAGGAGCAAAATGACTGAATTATCTGTACTGATCCATTACGACTTCATGCGGTCTGATCTGAATGGTTCTAAACATAGTTGGCACTTTACTTATAGTTTGAAGAGATGACATTCCACTGCGAATTTGATTACCCTCTACTGCAATGAGCTATAATTATTTCATGGAAAGCGGGGCCCGACAAAAACAAGGAATTTCTTCAATTTTGTGCATTAACTTATTATAGCTCTTCGCAGTCAGCTTTAGTTGGTTACAACCCACCTCTGCTTATTATCATGAGAGATGTCTACCAGCAGCTATTGCAAGGCTCAAAATGCAAGATCTCGTACCGTCTAGAACAAAATTTTTTTTACAATGAATAATATCCCGATGGGTTCTCTCTATAAAGATCCATCTTTGTGGGATGAAGATGCTCTATTCAAGGAGGAATCAAAAAAGTAAAGGGTTAAAAGTCACCAATGATGTAGCTGAACGCGCAAAATACAATCAGCACAAAAAATTCAGTAATTATGCTCTTTCTCTCGCTTGCTCAATGGGTTGTAAGTGTTCTGCGAAGGTACGGATGGGTTTATTGTCTGGCAGGAGTTTATGTATATGATAGACAACGATTTTGTATAGTTTCAAACTTGAAGAAGCAAGATATTGTCTGTAATTGTTTATTTGTGGCATATTCAGATTTTCTTACTTTTTATTGGGTATTTTGCCACTGAAAAACATTTAAAAATTTTAATGAAAAAACCTCTGCGCCAAACGGATCAGACAGAGGTTGGTTCTTGAGTACTTGACTGTTTCAAAAAGTCTCACACCTAAAAATATATAAACTAGAACAATGTTATAAACTAAAAACTGAAAATCAAAGCTATAGGTAGTTAACGTTTCGGAAGAGAATCTACTTCCGTTCTCAAAACTTTTTTGGCCATCAACCATGACAGTTCTTTGTTTATGTATTTCCATAGTCACGTGAGACATTAAATTATATTTATCTTATTTTTACTTACTTCGTCTCTAAGGATGAAGCAACTTTCCTTATTACAATATCCCTGTAAATATGCCAAAGTTGTGCTGTTTTCATCATTATCTTCATTTTTTTTTACCAAAGAACATGCGATGGTGTAATCTTGGTGGTGTCAACGTATTCCTCATAAAATACATAGAATCTAAAGGTGGGCGAAGCTACCTGAGGCTGGTTTGAGATTCGACAAGCTTTATCCCCTGCCAGCTTTAAAAAATCCATTTTTCAAGCAAAAAATCGATACTATAATCTGTTTTTAAACCAGGAGGAGTAAACATGGAAGTTCCATTCACACCATAAATGTAACCAGAAAATACACTAAAACCTATTTGGCGTTTTGGGCAACCAACAATACACGACTACATTGTTTTTGTGTGTATTTTATTAAATTATATAATGCATCCACCTCTATTTGACCTCTAGATATTTTATATAGCATCCATACCATTCACGCAATATAAAGGCACCAAGTAATTCGCCACTTTTACCTTCAGATTTATACAAAAGGGATTAAAAACTGATATATAATGTGCAAACCATAAAATAGAAATTATAACCAAATAATTTATGACATGAAATTAAAATTTTTATAATATGTCAAAATTTACGACTATTGTATTGTGTAAAACTGGCGAGGGCTGGTCCAATCACAGATGTATGATTTAGCGCGTTAAATTTAAAACGCTCCTCCTGGTTTAAAAACAGACTATAGCGACCTGTTACACTAAACATTTTTGCACCAAAATTTAGGGATCTTCTGATTACACCAAATAAAATACTCTTCCCCAATGGACCTCGAAAAGGTATGACATTTTTTTATTTTGTAGACTAGACTAGTCTACATGTCCAATTTGTTGTACAATGGCCGTAAAATGGTTTTTAAATAATTTGAACGACAATAGATCATATGAAGGTCGTTATAAGGTTATACTCATGTTTATCACAATTCCATGTTGCATGAAGGTTATATGGTATGCATAAGACAACTAATTGGGCTCTAAGAGTAAATGGTCTTTAAGAGATTGTACAGCGGTTCATATCATCTACACTACAACGATTAACATGACTTAGGGAATATAGTCATATACAAGTCATTAGAAAAATAATGTAACCTTATGATAACCTTGTAGGAAATTAGTAATACTAAAATCATTAAAAAAACATAGTAAGACTTTAATGGAACCTTGACACGAGATAGGACCTGAAATTGAAGAGTCATAGAGTAGGTTATATTGATTTTTTGAATATGATTTCCATATGAACCATAAAAGTAAGGTATCCAAAAATTGATAATAGTAACAGAAATTATACAACCCATAAACATTAATAATACACTCCAAAAAGTCATAAAAGAGATTCACAAGACCTTGATATGATTCAAGAATAAAAATATAATGCAATTCTTGTGCCATCAAATGTCAATTTTAGTCTGTTAATAAAAGAACAAGAGTGAACGTCTCTTACTATTATAAAAGTTAAAGCTGAATTTTACAAGAAATTGGTGTAAATATAAACAGTCACCGACCTATAGAAGGGCAGTTTAAAAAAAAACTGAAAGGTTGTTTACAGCATGGAAAATTACAATATAGTCATATGAAATGACAATTGAGTCATGTGAATGGTGTGAACATGTCATTGGCCAATCGATCATTACCATATGGTGAATAAGAGTCTATGTTCGTATCTAAAATATAATACGACATCAGAGTAATTTAACAACAGTCTTGTCTGTTTGATAGTTTCACAAATTTTACAACTATTAGGTCATAAGCAATCTCGGCCTTATTTTCTGTTGGAATTTTAACCAAATTTGGCATCCATGTTTGACAATCAAAAATATTAAAACTTAAAATTTAGTTTAGAGGCTTTTTACATATATATAAATTTGACTAGAAAATGTTATCTTTATATTTTCTATTATTCTCTACAAATGTGTATACATTCTAACCCTTTGAAACTAATATTTAAAAATCCTTTATTTTTATAAATTCTCAAATTATCTTTAATTTTCATTATTCTGAGGGCGAGTTGTCTTTTTCGGGGTATCTTCGACACTTTCACAGTAAAAACTAATCCCCAGCAGTTTTGGCATCATAACATTGCTAGAATTGATTTAAACATTTAACATTTTCTTAAATAACATGACTTGGTTCATACTTAGCAGTTGGATTGTTGATCTTTTATTTCAGGTATTGTAAACGAATGAATACAAGACATACATATAGGGAAAATATGCGCAGCACATACTGATTTGTTGCGTTCTTTTCTTTTCTTTAGGACTGTTTAATCGTATGATGGTCCTAATAAAGGTCGTCATGACCTTCAATTCTTTGGATTCACACGATCTAATAGCCTTATAACGGTCTTATAAAAGTTGTCTGAAAAGTTGTCTGAAAAGTCATGACAACCCTTTTTAAACCGTCCAAATCTGGTCATAAAAGGGATGTAACAAGATCGTCATGTCTAAAAGTGAGTTGTCTGTTACAGCGTAACAACGTCGTTATGTTTTTTATAACTAAAATGTTACTTGGGATGGCTGCACTTACTATCTGGATCACTGAGATCGGTATGCCTTCTACAACTTAAATAAAGGCTCATAATCAACTGCAATAAACAATTGTGACCTTTGATTGCACTGCATACTTTAGGACTAAATAATAATGTGGTTTGACAGTCAAACTATATCTTCCACATTTTTGCTGCGGATTGGCTTTTGTAGCTGCAGCTAGCAGCCATAATAAAATCACAACCAGTTTGATATTAACTTTTAAAACTATTGCACAAAACGAACAGAAAAGTCATTAGGCTGCCAAATGCTTACGTAAAGGTTGTTATTTAAATTATTTTTACATGAATCGACACACTGCATTTAGGAATCATATTTTCTATAAATGATTATTTTCTTACATTACCATTTACTTTAAATTTTGTAATAAAAGAAGTGCTCTAATAGTCTCCACTGGACAAAACGTTTAGAAGCAAGTAATTTGAAAAGCATCCTGATGAAATAAATAAGTATTTTTTCGGATCTTAATAATTTTTTAAAAACACAGAATTTTTGAAGTGCTTCGTACATGCAGAAGTATCATTTACATATGTAATGAAAAAGTGACAACAGAATGTATTCACAATTTGCCGTTAAAATCAACTTGATATTTCATAAGTAGGTATATATATCCAAAAAAGTATATGTATTCGTTTTCCTATTTGTGTTCAAAAATTCCTATTAAACGTTATTTTTGCAGCCAAATTATTTATCACAGAGAAAATTGTTGATCAAAACGATTATGCAGCATTAATAATTTATTTGTATAAAACCTTATTGCTTTAATGTAGTGTCAGAAATATACAGCTCAATGATTGTAGTCTGGTTTTAACTTCAGCCAAACGGTTACAGTTTAAAAATTGTATCAACACGTTCAAAGCATTATCGCAATGTCACTATAAAGTTATTGTGGTAGCTGTATAGTCAAATATCTGCCGATACTTGCTGTCTTGCAGTCTTTCTGCTTATTGTGCTACTTGGGTAGGTAGTACATAATTTACTTACAAGTAATTTGATATTTTATTGGAAATTCTTTATTGTATAATATCCCTGAGAAACCAAATTCATTTGGAATGTAACTAAAAACGTAAAAGGTCTAAATGCCTTGTGGGAATCTAAAAGAAAACACCTAAGAGCAGAAATAGGAATAAAAAGCAACTTGTGTAGTAACTTGATACAACTTTGGACAATAGTCAAAAGTCTGACAGAAGAACCATGAAAAACTGAGATTTTTGAGCGTCAATGGAAAAGTGGAACAAGCTGAAATGAAAAACTCATTATTGAAGAGATAAATATTCTTATACTAAGCCAAAAATCGAAAGGCCATTAGAATAGTGGTAGGTGTTCTAACCTTTCAGCTCAATAACATACGAGTCTTAGTCCCTAGAGGCAGGCCCGTCGAGAGGGGGGGCGGCGGTGGTGTTTTCCCCTGGGCCAAGTGATTTTTGAGGGGGCTCAGGTTTCATCCGAAGTTGAGGATTAGCATTTGCATTAGGTAAATCGAGAGAGGTATACTTTTAAATGATTAGTAATAATAATGAGTTCTGAATAACCCGTAATGCATATAATTACAATGAAGTAAATAAGCTGTTTTTAAAAAATTTTATTTTGTGATAAATATTTAATGCAAAGGAATATAACCCCCGCTTTTTAAAATTTCGACCGAGATAAATATTGAAACCCAAGGAATACAACCCCCCTCGCTTTCCTTCAAAGAAAAATATTCAATCCTATGGAATACACCCCCCACTTTTCAAAATTGTTGTACAGATAAATAGTTTATTATTATGAATATGAATGTCACCCTTAGCCCTTCGAAATTTACATTAAAGATTGGTGGGAGTCGTATGTTATTACCCCCCGGACCCCATTTCCTCCCGATGGCCCCTGCCTATGGGGTTAGGATCTTAGTTAGAATCTTTACGCACAGAAGTAAATTTTTGTTAGTAGAAACTAAGAACTTTAAGAAAATTTAATATACAAAAAAAATGTAGAAGGGAAAATTAAGGAGCATAAAATTGTACAAAAAAATCTTACAAAAAATTTCGCATAAATAATAATAATAAAATATGTTTTACTATATCTTATTGATATAGTGATGGGCTAGGTACAGGGAGTAAGAATTGCAACATCGCGTGTGCCACTCGGCAATGAATAACTACAGGTGGGATACTTCAGTGGCCGCGTGCTGTCTCGACGAGGGAGCTTGCTGTTGCTGGATTGTCATATCTCTCGTATTACATGAATGTATATACCTAGCCTGCCGCTTCACACACAGTAAAATGCTTTTGGCCTTTAAAATATTTTTTTCCAATTACAATTATTTCTTCAAAAGTTATTCAAGATTTCGTGCCAAAATGCAAAGAAAAAGGCTTTCATGCGTTCGTCATAAGTTTGATTCTTATTTTATGCATTATATGTACGAAATTTTTTGTACACATTTTTTTAACAGAATATTGTGCTCTTCAATATTCACTTCTATGACAGCTTTTGTATTTTTAGTAAGTTACAACAAAAAAAAATTGAATGTTTGATTCCACTATGTTTTATGTTTCGCCCACAATGGCCTCGGGAACTTTTAAAAATACTTTTCTACTACCAAAATCTACCAAAAGATCAAAAGTTCTCATAAAGAATTATTTTTCCCAGCATTTGTCTTTCCCTGGGAATTGCTATAGCAGAAGACACAACATGCACATTCTGACTAGAGCAAGAGGAAACATGAGTCTGTGTGGTTAGTGAGGAAATACTAAGGGCCTACTGCTACATTGAGGGGGTCCTTATTGAGACCTTATTAAGAAAACTAAAATAGGAGCACCACAACAAAGGGGAGTCCTGGAGGTTAAGGATAATCAGCTAGCTGGAGGTCGTTATTCACCAACTAGATTTGGTGAAAATCGAGAACATTAAATGCGACAAACGTGTACTTTGCAAAGGCATCAGAGAGGGTTGAGTTCTGTCAACAATTCTCTTCAAGTTTATAGTGAATATATGATGTAATATGAACTGTAAGATCGATAGAGTGAAGTAACTATAGGCGAAACTATTATTTCTGAGTTGAGAAACATTGGATTGACGTAACCCTTGACCAGATGATTAGTGAGTGCACTAATCTTTAGAAACATGATTCTGACAACCCTAGGTGGATGAATGTTGAATAAGGAGGGCTGCATGTAATTCAGCGGATAGCAGCCACAACTGAAAAACCTCTGTCCTTGAAGCAGTTTCCACAAACAATCGAAAACTAACACTTCACATGCGTTTCGCCAACCATGTTGGCATCGTTAGGTGATTTCAATTTTTTTTTAGTCTTTAATATCAATCATCTGCAGATGATAGTATTCAAGCGTTTGTGGGGACTATTCCGGAGGCAAAGGATTCAATCCCTCCAGGAAGAACAAAAAATCACCCTCAAACATTATAAAATCATCATTCGATTACCTTTCAAATAAGCAATTATTCAGTGTTTCCTTTCATATGATTTTGAACATAGTTGTTCTATTTATATATATCAAATATATTTTTTAAATTTTTTCCGATAGTAAAATATTCATTACCTAACAAAAAACCCCAAAAACATGTTATTACTAACCAATAAGATATTTAAATTATACTTCCTGATACCAGAAATTGTAAATACACCTTTTTTACTTACTTTAACTCGATTAATAAAAAAAAAAGCAAATTTGTACATTTCTTCTATCTAATATGATATTAAAATAATTATCACTAAATTTTTTATGACTTCATCTTACCCAGACATAATATATTAATTTTCATTTAAAAAAATAACATCTAATATATTACTTTTAATGCCTTATGGTCCAGTTAAGTATACTACAAACCAATCACCAGTTGAAACAATTGGTTGTATCAAAACCGAAAATTTATCACTAAGTATAAGTAATTTTAACAAGACAAAGATATGAATAAAATAGGATTAAATTCAGGTAACAAAGTAATATTAAATAAACACTAATTTCAATGCTACGAACTTATATAAGTATCAACAATATTTTACCAACAACATGAACTGTTAACATTATTCTTTGATACAACCATTGTTTATCGAAATTTTCAAAATACAGCACGTTTTTAAAAATCACTCGTTAATCAGTACTTTGCATCTTCCGTGCATTCACAATATTTGCAGTTATAGACAATTATATATTTTTTGCTGTATCTTAAAAGTGGTTCTTTCTAATACTATTGTAGACAACACCTAGTAAGAAAACTAGAGAAAAAAGATATTATGGGCATATTTTCTGATATGTTTGTATATTTTTTGAAATGAGCAAATCATATTGATTGTTTCACAATTACGTGATAAAACTGAAAAAGTAAATTGAGTTTTGCATTTAAATATTTATCCAAAAGTACTTCATAATAGAGATACAGACCTTTAAGGATTCAAGTGAAGACATAGTTAGTTGCTAAGGGGCCGTCTATAAAATGGTGTACTCAGAATTTTACCTTTTTGGTCCTCCCCCTCCCCCTTCAAAAACGCTAAGTCACACTTTCAGCGATGCCCCTAACAAATATTATGTCACAAAAGCTAGCCCACCCCCCTATAAACGATTTCTTGCGATTAAAAATAGCATACAGATGAATAATTTAAAATATTTTTATTTCGAAAATATTGGAATAAAAAGATAAATTTTCTTTTTATCAATCAAAACTCCAAGGATTTTTTAAACTTAAGAATGAAATTGATGAATTGCGACCACTTGTCATATCTCGTCACGCTAAGCAATACCCCTCCCTCCCCCTTATTTATGAACGTATTTTATGAACGGCCCCTAGTAGTATTGGTTGTAGAATCTTAAATTTGGTAAATTTATTACTCACACATACACATAATAGTCGAAGAGCTGGCTACGTAAATTAAAAATGATAAGGTGAGGTGAAAATTTTTATGTAAAAACCCTCCTTACTAGCTGACAAGCACGTAGCACTGCAGCCAAAAGTCGCTCCCGGGTAGGGAAGTGCGTGCGGGCGGTAAATTAAGGGGCCCAAAATCTCCTTATTCTTCCGGGTTTTCCAGTTATTAACATATCAGGGACGTTAATGAACAAAAACAAATCAAATTCGTGAAATGCCAAAAAATTAACACAACACAAGAAGTAATCAACTAATGCGCCAACCCTTTTTAAGGCTTGATATATGGCAAAAATCTCCTAACTGTATTGGAATAAAATGCTACAATAAAATGAACTTTTTTGAAACTAGTGATAGTATGAATGTCTGCAAAAATAAATTAAATAAATATCTTATATCAAATTGTATTTATTCGGTGGATGAATTCTTTGAATATCAATATGTAATGATTCTTAAATATTTTTAATAATGTGTTTCTATTAAGCTTTATTCTTTCTTTTTTCTTTGAAAGATTTGTTTTCCAAACGATTTGTAAACTGTGTAACTTCGACTAGTCAAATAAGTTGAAATGCCTGTAGTGTGTTAACGTTTTATGATGAATAAATTATTATTACATTATTATTATCATTATTATTAATATTATTATGCTATTTTTCGTTTACTTCTGTCGGCTCGAATTTTCGATTATGCCCATTCAATTAATGATGCAGTGAAATTGCAAATTTCGATCTTTCAATATCGACATTAGCAAGCCTTCCTGATGATGTATTTATTTAGCCATGAAAATTTAAAAATTTCATGTTTTGCTTTTTCCCACGAAATATCAAGTTCACCCCACCCCAAGTACTTCGCATTAAGCGACGACTTTCACAGATGATTTCTCGGTTGGAGTCCTGTATGGGTGAACTTTTTTAATTTCTTTTGAAATTTTTGGCTGATATTTCTTATTCTAAAATTACATCGCATTTATTTTTACCGTCAACAGTTAAAGATGTTATACTAAATAACGAAAAATCTGAAGGTAAAGTATTCAACTATTACATGATATATAACTTTCGTTGTACAACAGTTAACAATGTTAATTTATGTTTTAGATGATGAAACAGATGTTTATACCAGCGACGAGGATGTAGATGATCAGTCCGATTGTGCATGTAAATGAAAATCTTATTTTTATCTTGTAGTCAAAATAAACTATTTTTTAATATATATTATATATTTTTTTTAAATATGAGCCATCCTTAATAACTCGAGAATCGTTAAAGATTTTTTTATATAAAAATGAGAACAAGACTCTAATCAATATAATTATTTATACTTCTCTGTTATTTCATTCTGTCTACTCTTAATTTATTTATAATTCATTCGAAGTTTCAATACTACAAAGACAAATTGCTAAAAGTGCACAAAATTATTTTAGATTTAAAAAAATTAGTTTTACCGCTTCGGCAACTTCTGGCGATATTATCATTTTTTACTTAGCCACCATTTTGCCTCCTGGCAATTTATGTATAGCTTCTTTAAGGCATAAATTATACAAAAATGAAGTAGCCAGAACTACACCTTGACACCAAAATTTGAACAATTTTCTTACAACTTTACCGACTTCTGGCAATGTCCAAGCTTCTCTCCCCGGGAGCGACTTCTGGCTGCAGAGCTATGTACTTTTCAGCTACTAAGGAAGGTTTTTATATAGAAATTTTTACTGCACCATATCATTTTTAATTTTGGTACCCAGCTCTCCATCTATAAGTAATTTACTTAATTATAGTAATCTGATAAACAGTAATATTTAAAGGAAAATGCTCTACCCATAAATTTGAGTTAAAGTCGATTTTATACTGTTTACCCATCTTTGTGTTCGTATATATTATTACGACATCAGTCATAAAACCGTTGTACATTACATTAAAACGTATCAGCATATCTCGAATAAAAATCATATTTTTTGAATATCAAGATTGGCAAAAATCTGCCGTTCATAGACCTTAATTATTTCCAAAATTATTGTTTTCTGTATGATGCGTTCCTTGAGTCATTTTTTAAAATTCATATCACAGCCAGTTTGTTCAATGTATCACAATCATTACAATTTGAATACCAAGTATACTTCTGTTTTTGCGATTATTCTGTTTTATCGCTATCATTGATTAACATTTTATTCTAAATTAATATGATTAACAATAAGAAATTTTTAATATAGTAGATCATCAGTTGCTCGAAGCTAAACTCGTAGAATATATTCTGGGAATTGCTTTGGAAATATTTCATCCTAGCTTGATATACAATTCAAACTGTAAAAAGGGCTTTTGTAGTTGAGATCAATTTGTGATCAATCACACAAGAAGTTCCATAGGATTCAATTACAATCAATCATACAAAAAATGTTAAATGTACATGTGTAGACCATATGAACATTTGGTATTGAAATAGGAAGAACCTCCTCTAACAACTTTGCAGCTCATAGGTGAATGTAAAGGAAAGTTTAAAATGCTTCGTTCTGTGTGAATACAGCAGTGGAAAAACATGGGGTAACATGTCAGAGACTCCAGATGATATTTCCGTTGATTAAAAATTCATTTACTTTGGATGCCACGCTACAATGACTGAAACGAACCAAGATGATGTTGAGGAACACGTTGCACCATTCGACAATTGCCGGGGAAAAAGTATCATTGAAACTGACACCCGTGATGAAAAAAAGCACTTTTATAGATTGATTGATCTTTTGTAGTCGTGGATTATGTCTACAAGGGAATCAAAAACGTACCATATACTTCACTTCTGGGGTGGTGTAGAACAAAATTCTGTCATGCATAATAATCATTAGACCGATCAGTGAGGACTCAACAAAATTCGGATACATTTCATTAATTTAAGCAATTAACATTAATTTAAGTTAATTATATTTGATTGAAAAATGAATAATAAGTATTAGTGATGTCAGAGCAATGAGGGCAGACATTTTTCAAACTTCTAGCTGCTGTAATTTTTAAACAATTGATTGTGGAAGAAAATGTGTAAACAAAAGTTTTAGAAAATTTTATAAGTCAGAACATTGATAATAAATAATCAATTATTTTGTAAAGACGTGTATAGACTCTCTGAGGCTGCTTCGTAAGGCACACTTCACAGTTTGTACCTGTCTCGATCGAGGCTGCTCTCATAGGCAGAGAGTCTATACGCACCTTAAGACCAATGGGGATAGAGAGTTGTAAAATTCTACAGCACAAATTCTCGCCTTTCTCCCCTACAAATCATAAAGTATTAACGTTTCAGCCGTACGCCATGTATATAGGTATGTAATATATTAATTTAGATTAATATTTGCCATTATGGATTTGTTAACTATATACAATAATTTTCTTGTAAGTTTCTGTTACAATTTTTCCGCCTACTTAGCTGTGTAAACCAAGCTTACGTAAATTTAGTTAGATCTTTTGTGCATTGTGCATCGATATATGAAATTTGTTTGACTGCAACCAGGAAAAGTCTTCACACTGCACCGACTGAGTTGCATTGGGACGTGGCAAGTCGTTTTTATTTATTTTGTCTTATTTTATCAAAATCACCATTTAAAATTATACAGTCCTCATATTTCTCAATTTATCAAAAACAAATAGTAATAGAGAAAAATTGTTTAAATAAAAGTTGTAGAGTAGTATTATTATGAGAAGATGCTTGGGGCGGAGCCAATGTGCACGAATATTTTTACCAGTGACAGCATCATCTGTGGTAGAAGGATGTATAATAATTGTAATCAAATTTTCGAGGTCGAGGAGCTGTGTAATGCAGTAGATTAAAAAACCTCGTCACACTCTGGTGTTTACGATGAAGACATTTTTTACTGAAAATAAGGTTATTTCATTTAATTTAATCAGAAACGGCGAACACAACAAGTGTACTGCAGCACAGACCCTGTGACTGCAGGTTGACGGTGCCACTGGATTCGAGGTCAAATATGACCCAAATCGCTATCATTGGCTTAGATCAATGAATGCACACAAACTCGTTTCTGCGCATCATTTTTTGCAAGCATCTTCCCATAATAATACTACTCTACATTATTTTCTTCTCTTCAATATTTTATAATTGGTTAATTTTTGTGGCACCCTGCAAAATTTATTATTAAATTAACTGTGTGTATCTATAAATAAATTTGTACATGTACTATAATTTATTAGTAATTATTTAATGTTTGTTACATTGGTCTGTCGTATATTGTATATATGCTTTTTAACAGAAATTGTCAATCTATTTACTACTATTATTATACCCATTTTTAACGAGAAAGTTTAGCTAGATAAAAACTTTTCCATCATGAATGCATGTCTTTGATTGTCTTTTCTTACTTTTGTATATTTCATTTCTTTAAGATTTATATAACAAACTTAATGTGACTAATTTTATACTTCGCAGTACATTACTTAAATTTAAAATACTTTGTATGTAGACTTAAATCCTCTTCTCTTTATTAGAGTAATAAATTGCCATTGCCAACATTCTTTTCATATTTATTATCAAAATCCCGTTTTAATTCCCCATTGAAGGAACTGTGCCCTACCAGACACCACTTGATTCAACACAAAACTCAATTTATTTTATTGTTTTATTATCCATTGAGGACGGACATACTTTATGACAAAATAATACAAAATGTTCACAGAATACTTAGAGCAAGTAAGGTTTCCAGTTCCGGTATTTGGTACCAGTACTATCCCGGAATTTTACAGAGAAAATCTGGTCCCGGGACCGCCGGAAAAGTCTTGAGACCTTAAAATGTCCCGAAATTGAACACCAGCTTTATCTTCTAATGAATCTAATGTATTGCAATATGATATATAACTATGTTCACTACCTATTTTACTGATGGCCAATTTGATTGCCTATCCAATGCATTCAACAAGTAGACTAGAGAAAAGCGTCTATACTTCATCATATAGTCTATTTGGAAATCAAGAAGAGTAATAAAAGCACTTTATATATGCAAATTTGTAAAAAACATAGTCAGCTTATTAATAATTTATTATATATCATTTATATTGACCTGAACTTTTATAACTGACTATGTTCTTTGCAGATTTGCATTTATATGAGCTTTAATAACTTTTCTTCATTTCCAAATAGACTATAGAAGCATTTTATATAACAATTGAGCAACAAACATATTTTAAAATTAACTTCAGCTTGCTTACAACGAAATTACGCATTCTGATGTCGCAGCTATGTAATAGTCGACACCAGGGTAGACTTTAGAACAGACATTTTCAATGGAAGGTTTTTCCTCAAAAGTCTACTCATGAAGTAGATATTTCTGCGAATGGATAACTATGGGAAGCAGATTTTTCTGGCTAGTCGAAACAAGCGCCGCAGTGTAAGGGTTAATGGAATTGGATGCAACACTTTCCATTTATCATTGGTTATAAGTACTATTTAAGTAATAGTACTTATGAATCTTATGATCGATTATCAAAAATTTAAAAAAATAAGTCCGTTTATGATCGGTCATAAGTACTACTGAAATAATAGTAAATACTTATGACCAATCATAAATGGATCTATTTTTTTTTTAAGTATTGCATCCAATTTCATTACCCATTTCACTGCGGCGCAGCTTTCGTATTGACTAGGTGAGCTGCCTGTACGGCCGAAGTAAGCGTTCTCGAAAAAATCTGCTTCCCACAGTTACCTGTTCGCGGTAACATCTGCTTTCTGTAGTTAACAGCCAGCATTGTATTAATTGTATCCTTTTTTGTATTGTTATTTTAATATAGCAAACACTAAATGAAACATAATTAAAAAATAAAAATTGTATTTAAAAAGTTAAATAGACAACTTTTTTTCTAGGTAAACAAACCACAGAAAAAGCTGCTTCAAATGCAGTACTGACGTACAGAGCTCCGAACGGTACAGTGCAGAGACGATTTTATGCCATGGTCATCAATGAAGATAATGGCAATGATTAATATATATTTAAATAAACTTTTATCTTAATAAAATTAATTTGAAGATATTTTTTTAAGTCTCGCACGAATTTTATTTTAACATAAATATTTACTATAACTTCATTATTATGCAGATGCATATAACATAGTTGCATTAAATAAGAGTTCCAAAATCAATCATAAACAAACTTAATTTTTTTTTAAGTGTGGCGCCCATTTGTTTTTAGCGAAACAATTAGTAGAAATAGTAAGTGTAATTAGCCATATTACATATATTTTTGGTGATTGTACCCTCTATTCTAACCATAAAAAAATTCATTCTCAAATTTTTATTTTGATTTTTCAAATTGTTAAAATTTTTAAAAAATCTAGAAAAACGCATAAAATACAGATCCACTAATGATCTAAGAGAGCCCTTTTGTTTCATTAGTCTAGCTAAAATGTTTTCGAGAAAAAGGAGCTTAAGGACAGGATCGAAATGTCAAAAACTCGTAAGCTAGTACTTATGTGAATCCTAGATGGCACAGTGTGTATCTTATCTTATTTTATTGGCAAGTTTCAATATTTGTCGGAATGTTGTCCGCATTGCCACATGTACAAAAATTTCTTTAGTATAAGATATAATTAATGTTACAAATTATAATTATAAATATTACCCAATTACATAAATAGTCGTAAAATAACTAGTATCTGGTTAGAAAAATTCTAAAATGTAGGTGTGCATAATTTATGCCATGTACAACTAATATCATATAGGGATATTGTATAAATTTTAAAACGAAATAGTTAACCACATTATTAATTTCGAATTAAACAGCAAGAACCCTTTATCCAAATTATGGGAACACATCAAAGTTTTAATTATTGGAAATGGCAAAGACAATATGTATTTAAATTTGGCAACTGTTCATCACCTAATTTTTATTCTACCTAACAGTTGTAAATATGTCCTTGAACGTAGTGTGTGTGAGAAGCGTTTAGGTACGCGAACAGTCCGAAGCTTCGACCTTGCGCAAAACGTGATATCATTTATCTGACTATTTAATATTTATTCCTTGTTCTAGCGTTCACCGTCAGCCGAGTGGCTAGCGAGTAGATAAAATCATCAAGGTCCCGGGTTCAAACTCCTACGTCCGCTGAATTTTTTTTTCTTTAATTTTGTAATGATTAATATATTTTTTCACTAATTCTTTTCTATGATTTTTTTACGTTAGGTTAGAGGTTTTTATTCTGCTTAAAATAATTTCATTCTTTCGTGTGATTTCTTTAGGTTAGATTAGTAGGTTTTTATTCTGATATCTAATTGTTATAATAATAATTATTAGCGCCGCAGGCAGTATAATCGTCGCGGATAAAGAAATGGGGGGTGCGGGGGGACACATTTTTTTCACAAAATAACACGAAATTCTTCAATTTCTCGACTTGCAGAATTTATTACACATTTACAAGATAATGCGCATGCTTGAAGCTCCGAACTTTCGGCAAAGATAGGGAATTAACAAAATAGGAGAGCCAGCGATAAACCATGTATCTTTTAGCAATGGCGCCATTGACCTCGACATTTAAATTGGAGTTTTCGCGCAGTTGCCACAATTGTGACAATCAGACGGAGAAGGTAACATTAGAAAGAGAGGCCAATAGTGAAAATTGGACAACACTGTCTCCTCATAGAACGACCGAACTCAGCTGACTGTCAGTAGCCAAGGTCACTATAAAAAACAGGTTGCTTAGTAATATATGTCACATGAAGTATTTCTATGTTTATATGTAAGGTATATATTTGGTTAGGATAGAATTGTACATTGAAAGAATAATTTTGAAACTTTTTTCTATAAAATGAGGAAAAAACAGCCACACGCAGCTGTCATCGAGGACTATACGTGACGTAGCACTTGTCGAATTTGATGAGCCAACCTATCTTTTAATACACCACTGTCTTCGTCTATATCGTCTTCTCCGTCTGACCGTCCTATCTTGTTAGGTCTATAATCTTTTCCTGACCTCTAGATATAGTGTATCATTAGGTATCCTATTTTCCAAAAAAAATAACATACTTTTGCATGTATCTAAGAAAAGAACATAACCAATATCTGAGTAAGTATATTGGGTTAATCATTCTTACACAATAAAAATTTGCCAAAACTGGATGATTGAACCCGTAACTTCAGGGTTTAGGTTACACGTTGTTTCCTCTCGGTGAAGCAGTCACACATTGAAATATAAGATACTCTTTTCTGTGGAAGCACAAACGAGATAAGGTTATGGACAGTTGATTAAAACACCAATGCCATGAACCATATTCAGGGTTCGAACCTAATTTATATATTTACATTAATTGAAAATTCACCTAATTTTTGACAAAAATTAACAGAATTTATTGTATATGTTATATACTTAGGATATAGTGCCATTTTAGTGTTTGAATACAGTTGCAAACTATTGACCATTTAATAATACTTTCATTGTTCAGTTTATTTAACAAATTTAAATGTGTCACTTTTCATTTCATTCATAAATCGAAATCATTACCCCCTTTCATTCATAAGGCTATTGGCGCCATCTTCTAGTTACATGATGAACTTATTCTAAATATTCTTTACAATTATTCTGATGACTCATCGATTTGTGTTAAAAATTGATTTCATACATTACAATTTACAAAAGCAATTTTATGCGAATTTTTACACAGATAAATGATAATGACTGTAATACGCATCAATACGACCTAATTAAATGTACTTAAATAACTCTGATTATCTAATATAGCTACAAATGTATCGTCTGATAATTAGGCAATTTTAAAAATTTATTCCGAATTTATCGTGCACTTAAAAAAGAAACAAACAGGTCAGTTGTATTTGGCCGACTTCTGTTATAATACTGCCCGCTTTAAACTCCGTTTGAATTACTTATAAAAAAGTTATTTATGAAATACCAAGTGTCGATTTGATGAAATTTTAATGATTATTAGGCAACCACATATACACTTTTTGACATTTCGATCCCGACCTTAAGAAATAGTCTTGCTGGCATATGTTTGGTCTATTACCTCAAGGACCAATGGAGATCAGAGGCTGAAAGTTTATCAATCGTGTTTTTATGAGTTGCCAACATTATAACATAAGTAATTTTAAAGATCGCGTCTGGGGGCCATTTCGCCTGGCTTATCCGACTAGACCCTTTAAAATGAATGAAAAAATTGGCGCAATATACAGGGTGTAATTAGTTTCATGTCAATAAAAAAAACTGGTGGTAGGGAACGACAAGACAAACAAAAAAACCTTATATAACATGGGGTCTAAAGCTCATAGTTTTGGAGAAAAAAAATAAAAGTTTCGCAAATTTTCAATAAAATCTTTTGAGAACTGCTGGAATATTGAGGTAGGTTTAGATCGTCGCGCGTGTCTTTGCCTATGATACTTAATATTTGTGTAGATAGGTATAAAATGTCGGCGGTCTTTAGCGGTGTGGTAAATAAGATGAAAGACGTCGACGTTTTCTGAGTGTTTAGTAGATCTGATCTGAAGAAAACTATACTCTGACTCTCCCTTGTGCAACATTTTAGTTTCTGTGGGTGTTTCGTTATGTACACACATCCATCCCGCCGTTCGTTGTTTTTGTTATTTTTGAATTTCGGGTACTGTGTATTTATAGTGAAGATTTATTTTATTGACTTTACCGTTCAAGTCGTTAAAGTCTTGATTACGTAGAGACACAATTACTTGTTCATTCTTTATGTATTCCGTTTTGGATTTTGGACCAAGTTTTTCTTTTATTTTTCTTTATTGACAACGTTGGTTGATAGTTTATTGTTTAGTGTTGAACGGAGTATGTATGTCCTTAATTCGACGTACCGAACTGTGTATTGATGCAGATTTCGAATAATTTACTTAGGTGGTAAGCTTTTAACCCAGGACACTCATTTATGTTACAAATGTTAATAAATCACATTTAAATATTCTAAATTATAAACATTAATCCAATATTAAGTTCCAAATTAAAAGACACACATGTAAAGAAATGCTCTGTTTAAACTTCTACGGCCATTATTTGCTTGCAGTTGTGCAGGAAAAGATAACGAATTATTCACCTCTTTATAATTGCCTCAGTTCGGTTGAGGCGGTCAATGATCCAAGGCCTTTGCACTTTTTTATGACAATTCAAAAGTTGTATAATTGGGAACTACAAGTTCATTGACCAAGAAAAGCAGTGGTTCTCAATTATTTTCTACATTAATATTAAAAAAAAAAAAACATTAAAAAGGTTGACCTAGGTCAGTTTTTTTCAAAGTGCCCCTAGAGGGAAAAGTCATAAAGGTTTTTTGTTTGTCGGTCCCCATTACCAGTTTTTTTTTAATGACATGAAAATGATTACACCCTGTATTTAGTACCTAATCACCAGAACTATGATCAATAATGAAATCTTATATTTTTACAGACCTTGATAACTTTTTTTTACAATTTGAAAAATCAACATTTCACGACCTCACACATCAAGCTAAAGGACTCTGTATTTCTAAGAATTTACGAGTGATTTTTAGTATTGTTTCATATAATGTAATATTTCATTAATATTTGTTTTAAAAGTGAATAAAATAATCGATGACTGAACACACTTTCCAAATTTTATAGTTGCTAGGAAGAACTAGCTCCTTGAACTACCCAAAGTTAGAATATATTTACAGGTTAAACTAAAATTAGTCGTGCACATTTTGTATTACTTTGCTAAAAGTATCCCCTAGTCCCGTATCTTACTTTAACCAGCCCAAATGTTTTACGATAGTATTAGTCGAGACCACATATTTTCTACCTAATGTTATTTTAAGCAACATCTATGTATATTCAAGATACATCTAAATACATCGAGACATTGCCTAAGAAGAATATATTAATCATCATCTATAACAAACCCTGTTCTTGCCTGTTGTGCATGCTGATTTCTCTGCAAAATATTCATACACTGTGTCAGGCAATGGAGGGAAGCCGCCGAGGTGGCCTTAAGAAGCAGCAAATTGGGATCGATAAAAAATTTGCTGCCAGCTGATTCAATCGTCCGACATAGGGCAGAGTCTGCTTGTTCGGTTTGTTGAAGCTGCGATCGGACACAACCAAGAGCATCAAGCACTGCTAGGTGCTCACGGGGAGGTAGAGGGGGACTGGTCGCACTGATAGCCTGAAAAATATAAATTTCTTAACTACTGCATAACTAATATATACAAGAAGTTAAATAAGGACTCATCTCAATTAAAGCTAGATTTTTGTAGACCTTCAGATTGAGTCCATAACGAATG
The DNA here is from genome assembly GCA_963583905.1 of Stenurella melanura. Classification (NCBI taxonomy): domain Eukaryota; kingdom Metazoa; phylum Arthropoda; class Insecta; order Coleoptera; family Cerambycidae; genus Stenurella; species Stenurella melanura. The sequence continues at coordinate 88,301,323 of OY757309.1, forward strand.
TAGTAAAAATAAACCATATCTACTAAGTTCGTGCCGCCATCTAGAAAAATGGCGCAGAATCGTCTGTTGCAAATATCTTGGAATTCGTTGCCTGAACAAGCAAATAAGTTTCTGCACTTCTTAAATTATTTATCGCCAGTTTACAGCAATTTAGACACACCGTGTGACCATAATTCCATTAGTCGACAAATTGACATAATTTTAGTTGCTGTTTTTGATTGGATATGCCTGAATTGTTATAAGTGGTCTTGCATTGAAATTCAATTTATGATCTACTGTAACCTAACATTTTGAGTGGTTAAAAATCATCAACTGCGACTGAAATAGATTCACAAGTAGCCTCTATTTATGAAACTAATTTCTAATCTGGTTGATTTCTTTTTGAAGTTGTGGGATTAATGAAGCTAAAGATTTACTGTAACATATAAAAGTGTCATCATCTGAGCATCGTCCATTTTCTATAGGTTTTGACCTAAAAATACTTCGGTAACTAATCAAATTTTGTGCACACATGAAGTACTTTATAGATAGATAGATAGATTTATATCATGTGAGATAATTACATTATATACTCGTCAATTTTATAAACATAGACTACATAAATAGCCTAATAGGCTGACATGCACGCAAATATCCTATATGGTATACATCTGATATAATAAAAAATATACAAAATGCAAATATCAGAAACATACAAATTGTATATATCTAAAGTAGAAGTTAACATAACATCCGAACCCAAACAATTTTGGTCCTATATACAAAATAAGAAAGATCAAACAAGGATACCGGGGAAAATACATTGTGACGGCATAATTTATGACACCTCAAAATATTGTTGGTGGATTTAGCAGTTATTTTAACAGTGTGTACTTAAGCCTCAATCGAATTATTACCTTCAAGTAATATACAGGGTTGGGCAATAGTCCCGGAACGGCTCGATTACAGCCGAACGGGACCTCGTATCAACTTCGGATTTTCGACACTGTATTCAGCGAAATTTAGAACTTCTTGACATGTATTTCAGGACCGTGACGTCATTACGTTCGGAGGTGTGACATAAGTGTCAATTTTTTTAAATGAAACACCCGGTATGTTTTTCCATATTTGTATACTTTAAGGAGTCCCGAATTCAACAATGTAACGTTTGTATGGATTCTGTTATGTAATGTGGTCTCAATAAGGGAAAATTAGAAATTACAATCGTAATTAATAGAGAACAGTGGATATCCAAACAGCTGTATCCAAAAAAGACACTCTTTTTTTGCCATTTTTTTTTACAAAACTAAGACCCACGTAAACAAGTTTTTTTGTAGTCGTTTAATAAAAACACAGGTCATAGTTAAATTGTTCTCATTATTTTACTAGTTTATCTAAGTAAGTCGTGGTATAAACGTCACTGTGACATTACTTTTGTACTACTAATTTATGATTCTAAAAACGTGTCTTTAAAATGGCTCAACTGAACGACAATGAACGGATAACTTTACTCATGATGATTGGATTCAGAGAGAGGCGTCGATCCCTTCAGGAAGCAAGTGACCTCTTCAACGATACCTTTCCTGAGCGAAACCCGATTTCCAAATCGACAGCATGTCGAATTTTGCACAATTTTGAACATACGGGAAATGTCAATAATTTACCAAAAACTGGCCGCCCAAAAACAGCGACAAACAACGACAGAGCTTTAGATGTACTGTTAGCGATTCAGGAGGAGCCTAAAACGTCAATTCCGAAACTTTCATTAGAAACTGATAACAGTGAAAGATCCATTCGAAGAATACTCAGGAGAAATAAAATACATCCCTACAAAGTCAGCTTACTTCAGGAACTTGCGGAAGATGACCCTGATCGTCGAATGCAGTTTTGCCAACAAATTATGAATTTCTTAGACGAGACACCACAGTTTGTAGATCGCATTTTGTTTTCCGATGAGGCTACATTTTGTTTAAATGGATTTGTCAATCGTCACAATTGTCGCTATTGGTCTGCTGAGAATCCACATTGGATGGAAGAAATGCACACACAACATCCACAAAAAGTAAATGTCTGGGCGGGTATAATTGGAACATATGTAATAGGGCCGTTTTTTCTAAATGGTAATTTAACTGCTGATACCTATTTAACTTTATTACGCGAAAGAGTTATTCCCAACCGCGAAAATCCTCAGGTGATCGCAAATGACGTGTACTTCTAGCAAGACGGAGCTCCTCCACACTATGCCAGAATTGTAAGAGATTTTTTGGACACTGTCTTTCCCCGGAAATGGATAGGTAGAAGGGGTCTTGATTTTTTTCTGGGGTCATTTGAAGTCTGTGGTGTATCGCACAAGACCTGCCACGGTACAAGAGCTTTAAGAAAGAATTCTAGCGGTTGCTGATAATATTACACCTCAGTCCCTCCAAAATGTTCAGTGGGAATTTGTGGACAGGCTAGCACATTGTCAGGCAGTGGAAGGATTCCAATTTGAACATTTAATAAAATAAAACTATTCTCTGTTAATAACGATTGTAATTTCTAATTTTCCCTTATTGAGACCACATTACATAACAGAATCCATACAAACGTTACATCGTTGAATTTGGGACTCCTTAAATTATACAAATATGGAAAAATATACCGGGTGTTTCATTTAAAAAAATTGACACTTATGTCACACCTCCGAGCGTAATGACGTCACGGTCCTGAAATACATGTCAAGAAGTTCTAAAAATTTCGCTGAATACAGTGTCGAAAATCCGAAGTTGATACGAGGTCCCGTTCGGCTGTAATCGAGCCGTTCCGGAACTATTGCCCAACCCTGTATCTAATTATCCATGCACTAACCTTATATGTCTGTCAGAATCTGATATATCGGAAGCTATTAAAAAGATAAAAAATAAAACCAAAATTCCTAGCTTCCTGATAAAGGTCTGTTCTAATGTGCTTATTACTCCACTGTTAATCGTATTCAATCTATCGCTAAAGACATCAACATTTCCTGAATACTGGAAACTGGCAAGAGTGTGTCCGATACATAAAAATGGTGACATAAGTGATATGCTTAACTACAGAGGTATTTATATTTTATCCAATTTTGCAAAGATTTTCAAGGTGTCGGTGTATAATGTAATATATCCAGCTGTAAAAAATTTAATTTCTATACCTCAACATGGCTTTATCTCCAATATATTAGATAAACGAGGGCAGGGTGGACGTAGTGTACACTGACTTCTCGAAGGTCTTTGACCGTATCGACCATAGACTTAATTAATAAACTTGGCAACTTTGGCTTTAGCGACACACTTGTTGAATTGTTTGAGTAATACTCACAAAGCCGGTTAGAGTATGTTCACTACAATGGTTTTAAATCAAATACATATGTCCATAACCTTTCTGGCGTACGTCAAGGTTTAAACTGGACCCACCACTCTTATTTTCGGTATTTATTAATGACTTACGTGATGGACTGAATTGCAACAAACCTCTCTTTGCACATGATCTGAAAATATTTAGTGAAATTACTACCATAGAGGATTGTGCAAGATTACAAGAACAAGTAAATATTAATTGGTGCCTAGTAAATAAATTACACAGGCCCACAAAAGAAAAAAGTGGTCTGTAGCCGGGACCCGACATAGTAATCTCTATGTATTTCCACGTGCTGAACACGAATCCGATGTCCGTTTAGCTCCATCATTGGGGGTGCCTCAGGGGAGCATACTTGGGTCATTGCTATTTATACTATACATCAATGATAGGTATAAAATCTTTAAATATTGTAAATACCACTTTTTTGCTGATGACACTATCATCTACATCGATGAGAATGATCCCAGAGAGCTAGTGGATAAAATAAACTGCAATTTAGAACTGGTCTCTAAATGGCTGGATATAAATAAATTAAAATAAAATATTACAAAAACAAAAGGTATGCTCACAAGTAGCAGAAATTCAGATTATTCAAAGATATAAATTTACCAATCAAAATCCAAGAGGTAAACTTGTCTTGGTCTCAGAAATCAAATATCTAGGAGTTATTGTTGAATTTTAAAAAACATGTGGACTATATATGTAAGAAAATATTTTAAAAAAATCGGTGTTCTTAAACGCTCAGTTGGTACCTATCTATAAATGTACGAAAAACTGTCTACAACTCTATATTACCTCATTTTAACTATTGTAGTACGATACTATATATGGCCAATCAGACCGATCTAGAACGACTACAAATGTTGCAAAATAGAGCAATGAGAGTTATACTAAAATACAGTATCTATACTAGAATAAACGATATGTTAAAACAGATAATAATTTTTCAATTGATGCAGAACTCGTTAATTATTATATAAATAACAAGAAAACAAACTTTACTCAGCTATTTACATTCAAAGAGGTAAATGAATCGGACGTAGAAAAAATTATAAACAATATCAAAACAAATGCCACTGGATATGATAATATAAACATAAAACTCTTAAAACTATGCTGCCCTCATTTAATACTCTATATTACACACATTGTAAACTTTTGTTTAAAAAATAGCGTTTTCCCTGAAATATGGAAGAAAGCATTAGTGACACCACTTCCTAAAGTAACAGATCCTAAAGAACTAAAGGATCTTCGCCCCATAAGTATACTGTGCACTATGTCCAAGATTTTAGAAAGAATTATGGAAAATCAAATTAAAGATTTTTTAAAAGAACATGATATTTTACCCATAACGCAATCTGGCTTTCGATCCGGATATAGCTGCAATACTACACTTCTCGACATGACAGATGATATATTTAGAGCTACAGATGATGGTAACTTAACTGCACTGATTCTTTTAGATTTTTCCAAAGCTTTCGATACCATTAATCACAAAATATTGCTTTCAATTCTTTCATTTGTTGGATTTGATATCAAAGCTATTAAACTAATAGAGAATTACCTTTTGAATAGATCACAAATAGTTACTTATGAAAGGAGATCCTCTAATTCCATAGATGTAAAGCAAGGAGTTCCACAAGGGTCTATATTAGGTCCATTATTATTCTCGATATACATTTGCAATATTAATTCATGTTTAAATCATTGTAAATTTCATATGTATGCCGACGATACTCAAATTTATATTAATTTTTCACACAATCATTCTAATGAAGCTATGACTAATATAAATTCAGATTTAGCGAACCTTGTGGAATTCTCTAAAAAACATGCACTTAAAATTAATTCTTCAAAATCATATTTCATGTTATTCGGGAAGAAGTTTATAAGGGACACAGTTACTCAGGAATTCGCTGTAAAAGTTGGAGATGAGGTTCTACTACAATGCAATATATGTAAAAATTTAGGTGTTTTATTGGACAGGGATTTACGCTTCGAAGAACATATAGCACGATGCATACAAAAAGCTTACTGCAATTTAAAAATTTTATATGCAAATAGGTATTGTCTTAGTAGAGATTTAAAAATATTGCTGTGTGATTCTTTGGTATTATCATGTTTCAATTATTGTGACTCTTTATATGACTCTTGCATAACGGAATCTGTTAAATCACGTATACAGAAGGTGCAAAATTCATGTCTTAGATTTATTTTTGGTATACGTAGAAGACAACCGATATCACACACTCTCCAAACTGCTGGGTGACTCAACATGTCTAATAGACGTAAATTACATACATCTGCTTTATATCATAAAATTATAAAGCTAGAAACTCCACCTTACCTGTTTAAAAAAATTTGCTTTAGGAGAACTGCCCACAGAGTTAACATTCGCTCAAAAAATGTATTAACAATCCCTTCTCATAAATCGTCATTTTTTAAACGATCATATGCGTACAATATCACAAAATATTATAACGTCATAATTCCAGAAAAGCTAAAAACCCTATCAATACCAAGTTTCAAGAAGACTTTTAGAAGCATCCTATTTAACTCGCAATTTTAAGAACATTTTAATTTAAAATATAACAATATTGTATTATCTTCCGGTAAATATCTTGTATATTGAAATTATTTTTTTGGTAACGTATCAAATAAAAATTAATTACATTATATCCATTCTATTAGGGCTAAATGGAAGAACAGACGACTATTTAATAGTCGAACTGAATTTATGCCCCTTTTTCCATTAATTGTTAAGAATACTTTACACTTTATTTTTGAAAAAATTGATTTATTCTAATAGTGTAAATAACATGTGTTTTTATTGGAAAATAAATGTATTATTATTATTATTATTATTAAAATGTTTAAATTGGATGAATATAGAAAATTTTCTTAAGTATAACGTTTTAGTTTTTATACATAAAATTAATAAATAAAGGCATAGTTCCAGAACCTGATTTATTTAGGTTATTTTCGTGATTTACAAAAAATTGATGAGCGATGGAGCTAAACGGACATCAGATTTGTGTTCAACACGTCAAAATACATAGGGGTCACTAAGTCAGGTCCCGACTACCGATCACTTTTTTTTGTGGGCCTGGGTTATCAATGAATGTATCTAAATGTAAAGTTACGACTTATTCATGAAAGGTAAGTAAATCCTGTTGAATATTCATATAGTTTCAACGACATCTCTTTAACTCATTGTGAGAATATTAAAGATTTGGGTATACTGTTCTATTCGAGGTTGGAATTCACAGGACACATTAACTTGATTATTAAATCGGCGTTAAAAACACTCCGTTTTATTATAAGAAATTCAAAAAATTTTACTAATACAGCAGCACTAAAAACAAAAAACATTATATTTGTGTTTTGTGCTTTCGAAATTGGAGTATGGTTCAGCAACATGGAATCCTATTTATGAGAAATATTCACAATCGTCAGAATCTGTTCAATGGAAATTTCTTAAATACTTTTAAAATAGATCACCAATACCCCGAACAGGGATATCTAAATTATTTAATGTTAACACGGTTTAACTTGGATATTTATTTACAAGATGATCAATAATACAATAGGCTCTCCAGAACTCCTATCTCAAATTAATTTTAGAATTCCATGTGTAGACTCGCGTCAAACCTTTACTTTTGCACTACCATCTAAAAGAACAAATATCCTTGCTAAAATGATGGAAATATATAACTCGCTTGGTAACCATTTTGGCGTGTTCAGTCTTTCTTTAAATAATTACTCCAAGACCATAAAACTATGTGTTCGAAAGAGATTGTAACCTACATTCAAATACATAACCGTAATATTAGCTACTCTAAACGAAATAATTATTTTGTCCACGACTGTTAAATAATGTACTCATTATGTATGTGTTTCCTCAAGGATAATACTATCCATTAGTCCCTGCAGTGAATAATGATTTCATTATTCACTGATTACAGTGAATAATGAGGACAGTCAGTTGTTTATAAGAAATGACATTAGTGACTTTTTACTCAAAATTAAAATGACAAGTGTTGTCTCTCTAAGTTTTCTAGGAAGCACTGAAATGGTACATGCCGAAAAGGTACTTTAATCAACACTCAAAAACTGCAGGTTTTTTTTAAAGCATCATCTATTAGCAACACGCGGCAATCCCGAACATTGTTTTTGAAATCATTTACATACGTGCCTACAAACTGTATTATTTTATTAGTAAGCCATGACAATGTGTCAAAGCGTAATTCTGTAATTAATGTCAAAATTTGTGCGATTTCAACGCCAACGTTATTTACAATAATTTTAAATATTAGGTACTCAAAAAAAGTAATAAAATTAAATAAATGGATACTGACAGTGAAAATGAGATTTCTTTGACACCGGTAGAGATAAAGGAAGCTGCAGAAATCGCCTCATTAAACTTGTTGCCCGAAAAATCAAAAAAATTATATATGATGACATATGAATCTTTCTTAAATAGGAGAAATAAAATGAATATGAATTAAATAAATATTAAATATTTAATATTCGTGGACAAAGTATAGTATTCTACTCGCATATAATGGCTATTAGTTACTCTTGTGATTTACTTAAACTTCACCCTCGTGAATAATAGCCATCATTATATGCTCGTTGAATAATATACTATTATACTTTTATATCCTATAATCTTATGTTTTTTACTGTTTTTTTTAATACTTTTTTTATACATTTTTTAATAGTTTTATATTTCATATTGTATACGCATTTATGTAATTTTGTAAAATTGTCCTGTAACTGGAGGATTCTGTTGGGCAATAAATTCTTTATTATTATACTCTTCGCAAATACAAAACGAAGAGTATATTGCATTCGATCGGCACATTTCTAAAACCGGTAATATTTCTCGTAGAGAAGAAATTTTCTTATCACAGTGTTGGTGATCGAATTCTGAACAACTTTTAAAATATCCGTCCGTCCGTCCGTCTCTGTCCGTCCGTCACGTTTCTTGTAAGCCCGATAACTTAAGAACGAAAAGTTCGATTGTATTGAAATTTGGACAGTAAGTTAGTGTTAGCTAGAGCACGAACCCTATTGTTTTTTAACAATATTGATCAATAAATAAAAAGGTTTTTTTTTTAATAAAAAAAAAAAATTACTACATATTTTTTTTATGTTTTGTAATAAAAATAAAAATGTCTAAAACCAATATTATTTTCAAAAAAACTGCGAAGAGTATCCTACAGAATGTGCAACAATTATATAAAAAGTGCAGTAAATCGGCAAAGAGTATAACGGTTAGCTTGTTATTATTATCTGGACACTAGTTTATGGTATATAAGAAATCTATTATCCCCCTTTTAAGGGGTATATCTGCCTTATTCATTTTCGTAAATAAGTTTATATAAAAGACTACCAATGTTTCCTACCGCACATCGCACATTGTCTTTCGTGTCAGTGAATATACACGGTAAAACTAACACGACAGATCGATGAACGCAACGCTGTGCACCAATACCTCAGTTAAAGTTTTGGTTGTTATCTAAGGTTGTTCCTCATTCCTACATAATTTGTTACTTTGTGTTCTCATTGCTTCTTATTATTCTTACGTATCATTCGTAAGCTCACTCAAGTCAATAACGTTGAACTAAATTTTTCAATTTATAATATCTTAAACTATTTGCAATCTACCTGCTCGAAAATTAATTCTTAGATTGTCATATGACTCCCTTTATCTTTCTCAAGTATTATTAAAATAACCCGCTTCAGCAAAACTTCTAATCACCCATTTTATTGGTTATATATCTGTGTTTTTAGGTTGAATAGGGTTGATTATACAACTCACACAGATAAATATTACTGTACTAAGCAAATAAGTGCCATACCTAAATTCTTATAATAGTTTAGTCTCCAATTTATCATAAAACAAATTTACAAAAACACCAAAAAAATACCAAAAATGAATGTAACTAACCTTCTGATTCATAAAAAAACACATAATAGATCACAGAGATGCCTCTTTATCACCAAACCAGTTCTATATATAATGATAAAAGTTTGTCAAACACACACTAGGTAATGTTTACTGAATTTTACATCTCAGATCATAATCACCTACTTATTTATCTTGTTTAAAATGTATTCATGTTCCTTTAAAAAGTTAATATTTTCAATGGAAAATTCCTATCACCTTCCACATTATAATTTACATAAACAAGATTTAAATTCTAACGAATAAATAAAATACAAATATATTCGCATCTAATTATCTCATTGATTGATTTATGAAACAAAATTTGATACGACCTCCTTTTTATGTCCAAAACATACATACAGAGATTTGTTTAGAGAGTAACATAGCATCTGGGTCACGGATGCTACAGGGATTTCCTCCACAACATCGGGAAGGCAGCAGACGACCTATGTGAATACTGCGAAGAGATGGACAGTGTCGCCCATACTATTTTTGAATGTCCAAAATGGCACAAAAGGAAAAAGAGAGTAATGGCCAACGCAGACGAACCACATCAACCATATGCTGAAATCCAAGAAAAACTGGGACGCCACAACAAACATGATAACAATTAACAGAAATCTTAACGCGTTCAGTGCTATATGTCCCACATTGGATCTTCGTAAATGGCGGCGCCAAAATCACAAGATTTTTATAGTGTGAAATCATTATTTTTAGGAATTTCTTAAAGTTTTCGATATCCCTATGATACATACCACATCCTGAATTGATTTATGTAATAAAATTCTACGGGACATATATGACCCGTAAAGCATCCTAGTATTGAAATACTGCTTCCGAACCAAACATACTGTGAAAATTGAGGGTAAACCCGGTTACTGTCTTAGTTACTTCAATAAGGATCATGAAGTACAATAGGTTATTCACACATTTTTATTTAATGCTGCTTTAGCACCTAAAATATCATTTTAAAAAAACATCCATCAATTTTTTTAACATTAAATAATTGTTTCACATTAAAACTTTCTAAAAAATTATAGAGGGGTATACAAGACGTATGTACAGCACTAGCGAAAAGTCACAAACAGGACATATATGTCCTGTACCGCATCCTGGCGAGTCTAGTAAAAATATTGCTGCACTCGACATGTTAAAAACAAAAAAAAAGGGAAGAAAAAACACCACAGAGAAGGAGCGAACTTGAATCCAAATCCCTGCTTAGTGTATCAAGAACGGAAGGGGACGCAGAGATAATGCCGGAGAAAGCAAACAGGGAGTAAAATACAAGATACCTTACATTGTTTTTTTTTTAAATATTATTTGTTATCTATGTTTAGTCATAATATACATTTATAACTTACGCCATGACTTACTTAAATTTTTAATGTTATTTATTATCTATGTTTAGAGTTTGTTATATTAACTATAATGTGTGACGTGTCAAAGCACCACGGTGCATTTTATGACCAATAAAACCTATCTATCTCTATCTATCATCATGAAGTAATGCGTAAGAGATTCTGTAATGCCAGGATTGCAAAAGAAATTAGTCAGGTCTCTCAGAAAAGAGAGGGATTTTAGTGGGTAGAAATCCAACACTACTTCGCGGTCGAACATCAGGCGGCATCATCAGTCTTTGGAAGATTTCCTCTCTCTCAAAAAAGGAGAAAAACGATAGTACATAATGAAATAAATTTATTTAATCTTCTCATTTAATCAGAAATTACATCGTTACGTATTTCTGAATAGAGCACCCTATACATTTTTATGAAAAACTAAAGAAAATATTATTTTAAGAATATTTTCAAATTCTACAATTACTGACAACAACAAAATTAATGAAACAATTATATAAATAATTTATGTTGACTTAATTGTAAAAATGTTACGGCAGTTATTGACACTTAACAAAAATTATTTCTTGTTCAAATATCTCAAAAGCAAGTGATTTTTTGAAAATTGTTTGTATCGTAAAAGTTGCTTGAAATGTGATGTCCAATATGCATCTACCTTCAAGGTTCCAGCGATTGTCAAATTTTTTCTATACCTCAATTTCTAGACAATTATTTTTGCTCAAAATTAGAGTCATTTATGTGCTCTAGTCTATACCTTTCAAGCCTTTCCCAGACTATGCAATTTATCTCTGCGACAAAATTGCAGTGATTTGTCGCTGCAACTCAATATTTCCAGTAATTATCAGACTTTGCAATGCAGTCGCTGCAAGTTATTTAACTGTCATTGCCATCGTTATCAGTTAATACCTAATAATAATAATAATAATAATAATTCGTACTAGTCGCAGCTGGCCGAAGTGAATTCTTCTCCAACTGGGATAATGTTTTTTTGTATAAAAGTCCGGTATAAACTGAGAAATAAAAGACAACAATAATAATAATAATAATAATAAAAATAATAATGGTTTATTGGTGTTAAGTATACAAAATAGTATTTCCACACGTCAAATAAATTGGATAGTTATCAATGGTTAGTGTTTAGTTAATACAATTATAAAAACATTTAACAACGAAAATAAAAGAAGAGAGGAAATTTGAGAAAAGCATGACATTGTTATAAATAGAGAACAATCTGGTACAACAAAATGTGTATATAACTTATAGTACAACAAAGAAAAACCTAAAATTACTACAATAATAAATAAACCTGCTTTAACTCATTTTTTGTAAGAAAGTAAATGAAAATCGAAAAATAAATAAAAATCACTAAGCCACGGCGATTTCTTGCGGAAAAATAGGACATGTTCTAATTCGTGCAATTCGGTCGCAGAGACAGAATCGCATAGTGTAATAATAAAAATTGCAGGGATTTTGTTGCAGCTACTGAATAGTCTGGGGAAGGCGGGAAGGCTTTACACAATGCCAATATCTCTCCTAGTTATCATGAAAAGGGGACACCCTGTATTTTGTTAATACAGAGTTTTACCACTACTCCTTTGATATTTTCCTCTTTCATACATCTGCGGCTTAATTTTTTAAAATTGAGTTGCTAGATTTTTGAAAATATATGTGACGATGATGGTAAAGTGCATGTCTATGAATGACCATATCGATGAACATTTCATTGATTTATCCCTACAAATTAAATAAAAGAAATAAAATCTATCGCATAGTCCCTTGTTCCTAAGCAACCTAAAATTTCAATTTGGTAATTAAAAAATCTCTATAAAGGAAAACATCCTAACTATACAATATACCATACAATCTCTCTTAGTTATCATGAGAACGGCCCTGTGTATTTTAAAGGGGACCCCCTGTATTTTGTTAATACGGAGTTTTACCACTACTCCTTTGATATTTTCCTCTTTCATACGCCTGAGGCTTTATTTTTTAAAATTGAGTTGTTAGATTTTTGAAAATATGTGACGATGATGGTAAAGTGCACGTCTATGAATGAGCATATTGATGAACATTTCATCGATTTATCCCTACAAATTAAATAAAAGAAATAAAATCTATCGCATAGTCCCTTGTTCCTAAGCAACCTAAAATTTCAATTTAGTAATTAAACAATCTCCTTAAAGGAAAACATCTTGACTACACAGTAGTGGCATTTTAAATTATTAAGTCGATGCCTAGGAGTGAGCGTAGATACGTATGCCGATACTCGTATTTCGATACGTAACTGCAGCAACGTCAAGCACGGTTAGTACCAGGATGGGTCAATCAGTCCAGGGAAACACAGTATTCTCGCTCCATCTTCTAACGGCTTGTATATCAGGCATGCGTCGCAGGTATGTAACTTTAGGTGGGGGATATACCATCCTTCGGAGGGGATGTAAAGTAGTCTATTTCACTTTATCTTATTACAGGGATCAACCCAAGTTTTGCAACTGCCACTAGTGTATTTGGACTCTAATATGTGGAAATAATTGGTCACAGAATTTTAATAACATTTGATTTGAGGCAAACTTCATAAAAAAATTTGAGACGTTGGCGTTGGTTTCTAGCATATATGCCAAAAATGAAGTTTGTGGATCTTATTAGCTTGCGGAATCTACTCGGAATCATCTCAATGAGATATCATTACAATACATATACATGTATCAAATTTCAAGTGAATATCTTATTTTATCGACCTTTTTAATAATGAAGTGGGGGTAGTGGGTAGGATATGGACATTTAACCATCCACTAAGTGGACATGGAAGTAAAAATGGTTCGTAAAATGAAAATGCGAGCAAGCAAGCAAGATAAAAATCCCATTGGATATATACACGACTGCCGACTTGACTGCAGAGAGACTGCCTAAAATTTCTACAGCAACTGCTGACGGTGGTTTATTCATCGAGAGAAATATAATTCCCTACTTTATCATATGAAAATAAATGTTACTGAATATTGAAGCAACCGTTTTGATTATAACTTGTTTTTCAATCTCGAGAATTACAGTTGAAGTAAATGTGCACACAACCATGCCCAATTGACATTACCACGTACTAGACCTGAAGCTTAGAGCACCAGGTACAAGAGTAATTAGTCACGTTTATCACAGATCTTCTGGCACCTTATGGGCTGTAATAATTGTAAAATAACTATCTAAACAAAGAACACAAAACAACCACATTTTGCCATACATATTTGTTATGAAATAAATAATAAATTAATTCAACAAGCTAGTTGTCGAGGTTTCTTTGCCTATTTGTATAATACACAGAAAAGTGATCGTTTAGTTTCCCAGTGACAAAAATAATTTAAAAAAGAGGGTAATTTTTAATATTTGGGAAGAATCGACTTATGTCATGACATATAATCTCATATTTACCTTAGTATGTGACTCTGCTACAGCTCGAAGTCCATTAACCCACTCCTGCCTGGCCCTAGCATCAGCTGCCCTAAGTTTTAACATATCACCTGAAGCACAGTTAACGGTGAAGGTTTTCGAGTCCTCATCGCTAGGGCATATCACAGCTCCTGCAAGATGAACGGACCCTCTGGGTACCGTTCCATCAGGTTTTTCTCCCTCACAAAGATAATAATGTAGCAAACCTGCGTTTGCATCCACTAGAAAATATCGGTACTGCCACCCTTTCATCACATTTGTATATTTGTAAAGCTGACCGGAAAACTGTCTCTGCTTGGTGTGCAGATCCATAACTGACTGAAAAGCAAAAATTACAATTGTACAAATCTAATTACAATAATTACACTTTAAATTATGACACTTGTCGGAAATTTTATTTCTCCTTTTACACTAGGAGTGTTTTACCTCCATATATTTGCTGATACGGAAAAGATGTATTAAAAACAAATAATTTTGTATGACATTAATAATCAATAATTGAATAAAAATATAAAATTCTAACCTCAACTAATTTATTGTGAGTCATTAAATGTCAGCCTCGTAAATGTCATCATAACAAGTGGAATGTGAAAATGGAACTAAAATGGAAGTGGTTAAAAACAAAACTTGAAAATATTGATACCACTGACATCTTTCATGTTTGACAATAACTTATCTTACTGTATGGCTGGTTGTATAGACCCAGATAATAAATTATAACAAAACATTAAATTATAAATTAATCTAAATATTCTAGCCCAAGTTATTTCATTTTCCCGGTCGATTCCCGGTCGATTTAGACCACTGAGGAGCCCTCCTCATATATCGAAATAAGGACCGCCATTCATCTGATCATCTGTCCTTTGGTTAAGTCTGCTTCAAAACGTAAAAAGCTCCTATACGATCTGCCGCGATCTAAAAGTCGAGAAAGTGACAAGAGTCTAAAAATTAATTCAAAATTTAGGCATTGGAGTGGAATGCCATTTTATATTAAGATAAATATTTGTAGCTGACTATAATACTTATATAATGATATACCTACACACATTAAAACAGGCAAATACTTTATTTTGCTTTCAGTACAGGTAGGTCAATCATACTTGCTAATGGTTAAATAACTTAACATTTTCATATGTTTAGGCAACTATGGCCTTATGTTTAAGTTTTAAGTTTAACTGGTCTAAAGTATATTCACGAAAAGCTAGACAAACAAATATGCGTGATTGCCTCGTGATCGCCACGTGTTCCATCCCCATTGGTTGCATTTTTCAGGAGATTGCCAACAGTTTTATCGACTTCAGTTGTATTTACCTAATTCGCATAACAGTGTATTTACATTTGTTCTTCGACTTGTGAATTATTTAATTTCAGTTATTGTGTATTGATAAGGACGTTACAAATGTATGTATTGTTATTGTGTTTTGAGTTTTAAACTTATTAATTTCAGTTATTGAGTATTGGTAATAATTTTACGCATGAAGGCTCCGGTGAACTAAGTACGAACAGCGCATGTTGTGTCTCAGAGCTCGGTGAACAGACTTAGGTATAATATGCAGTTCTTTGTTGGGCAGCATTTCCAAGTAGTTTATTTCTCCAATGACTCCAATAGCTTAGTCTTGGTTCTGACCAGAACCAGGATACAATATAAACAATCGCATGCGTGGTGTAAAAAAAAATTAATAACGTGTTCAGAATTCTTAAAATTTAGAACCAAAGCAAACCTAATAGTTCCATAGCCTGTAGTTCTAGTGGTGATAGGTATTTTCCGTTAAAACAAAAGTGACATTGTGGTGATGTATAAGTAGTTTTGGCAATTATACTAATTAGTAGTGTTTTTTGTGTACCTACATTTAAAATATGTGTATTTTTAAAATGCCCGATCTTGTATATTTCATTGACTCCTCAACAGTTGGATAACTATGTACTGCAAGGGTTATTAATATAGAAAAAGGTAGGTAATCTATCGTCAACATTAGCTCGATAATATATAAGAATATTTCCCTAATTAAACATCACTTACTACTTTTAAGTTTAGGTCTTAATCAATAGTGTTGCCAATACAAAGAAATACTGACACACATGTGTGAACTAGAGGGTAATGTTGATGATGCAAATCTGTGTTTTAGAAATTTGAGCATCAATTTTGATGTGTATTGTCAATATTATTTCTCGATATTATTGACAATGCTATTGATCGTCTAGGGTCCAGTTTAAGTCTTTATGATTCATAGAGTACAGAAAACTTACACCTATATCTATTTATCTATTATCTATAAGACAAAACTGTAGCCATACAATACTAAATATTAGGCAGAGCTCATTTCTTGCCAGGGCGGGAAGTACACAATAACCGTTTTTTCGTCCTCGCGAAATTTACAATTAAGCATCGGTCTCCCAGGAGTAAAAATCATCCGATTGATATTATTCGGTATTTATTCAGTAGGTACCTAATCGGATATTTCTATAATTTTTTCCTGGATAGTCCCATGACTGCTTTTTAATATGTAAAACGAGATTTAATCCAGCTTTAAAAGTATTCTTTATTACTATAATAATAGTTCTCGTATTGCTTTAGGTTAGTATGTTTTTTTTTTCGTTTATTTAGTCTGGAATTACTGGTAAATAATGTTTTAATTTTTTTTTTCCAACATTGAAGGTACGGTGGAAAAATGAATATTTTGAACAGACATAGGAGAAAAGATATATTGAATGATATTTATGTAGAAAATAACGGCAATTAATATATTGCAAAATGTACTTTAAGTATAGAGAAATTAAAACAGTAGTACCTTACTCTCCACACGTTAAAATACATAAGACGTTAAAAAAAAATTCTAGATATTGTAAAATAGTAAAATTATTATATGTACTTATAGGTGAGACGTTTTTATACAGGATTGGACTTGGACAAAAGTATGGAATAATCGCTATAAATCTGCCTGTAGAAGTTTTTAGTTTTGTGCATATCTGGGCGCCCACTAATTTATTTTTGCATCGGCGCGGCGGTTTTTGAAATGTGACGTCATCGATTTTTTTTTAATGACAACCTATATTTTTCTTCCCAATTTCTGGTGCAGTTTTTTATTCTCTTCTTAGCCATATAAAATTTTGTGTAGGTTGTATACGAAAAATTTTGAGAAAAAAATAAAAAAATAATTTTATTTCTTTAATTTATAGCTTTGCGATAAGATGCTCTACCAGAATTAAATGAAGTTAAATTAATGTTCGAAATGACGCCGACGATAAGTAAATTGAATAAAAAAATCTATAATCAGGTGTATCCAAAGTTTTGTCATACAACAAATAATGCATAAAACCTTTTTTTTAATTGATGCTTATCTTCGTAATTTTTGTCAGATTTCAGTTTTTATGGTTGTGATAAAAACAACGACAAATATTATTCATTGATTGATGTTCATTCTTTCAGTATTTTTTTTTTTTTTTTTTCGTGAAAAAAGTGCAAAATGCACCAACTTTCACAACAAGAAAGAACAGAGATATTAATGATGAACGGCAGGCCCGTCGAGGGGGAGGGGGTGCTTTCCCCCGGGCCCGGAGGTTTTTGAGGAAGCCCGGCGGTTTCGAGGGGGCCCAGTTTCCACCCGAAGTTTGCATTAGGGGAAACGAGAGAGGTATACTTTTAAATGATTAGTGTGATGTAAAAAACTACGAGTTCCGAATGACGGGGGCTTGGCTCGGCTTTGGAGATCGTAGAAGAACACAACTAGAGGTATGCAACTTATTCCGTTGACCCAATCTACAGTAAGCAAACTTTTAAAAATATTTAATAATATTGGTTCTGTTAAAAATGCTCGTAGAACTAGACGACCAAAATCGGCAACCAATGATGATAGTACGTTGAATATTCTGTTTAGTATCGAAGAAAATCCACAAACATCGACCACGCAACTAGCATTAAATGAAAATTTAAGTCGTCACAGTGTAGGTAGAATATTGAAAAAAGAAGAATCAATTCCCTACAGTCCATTTGGCGCGGGAGTTCTTTGACGATTTTGACAGAAGATTTGAATTTTGCGAAGACATGGCTCAACTTTGTAATCGTGATGATAATTTTGTTCAAAATATCTGCTTTTCTGACGAAGCAACATTCTGTCTTAACGGAACAGTTAATCGGCATAACTGTTGCATTTGGTCTAGGGAGAATCCTCAGTGGATTCAAGAAGCTCATACCCAGCATCCCCAAAAAATAAATGTGTGGGCGGGGATTTTTAGGGGAAGCATTATTGGCCCTTTATTTATCGACGGGACATTAAACGGTTTAAAGTATTTAGAGCTCCTGTGGAACAATGTTATTCCCGCTTTGAGAAATGGGGAAAAAGTTTCCTCGGAAGTTTCAGAGAAAGTTTGGTTTCAACATCGTGGAGCCCCGCTCATTATGCAATAATAGTCCGAGAATATTTAAATGTTACCTTTCCTGGCCGCTGGATTAGAAAAGAAAGTGCTATTCAATGTCCTGCGCGTTCCCCGGATCTATCCCCGCTAGATTTTTTTCTCTAGGGGTACGTAAAAAATAAAGATGATCAAAATAGACCCAATAATTTGGCAGATTTAAGACAAAGAATTCGTGATGAAATAATGCAAATACATGTTCTGGTAAATTCGACAAGAGGCTTTGTGGATAGGCTTGGTTATTGTCAATTAGTGAATGCTGTAAGCGAGGCATTTTTCTTTTTTATTCATTCTCTCTTGAATAACTTTACTTTTCATGTATTATTGTTACTTGTTATAAGTTTTATCAAATTTTGTCGCATTAATGAAATAAAATGATTTTTATTTCTTTCGCAAAATTTTTCTTATGCAACCTATACAAAATTTTATATGGGTATGGTATTGAAAATGAAACAAAATGAATTACACAACCTACAACGCATTAATTCATAGAAAATTGTTAAAATTTTATGAAATTTTGAGGAAACTATGAAACTTTAAAGATTAATAGTTATCTATATTTGCGTGTGTTCAAGTTTTTTAATCGACTAATCGACTAATGGAAATTAAACAAAAAGAACAGGTTTTCAATTTTCAAATAAGCCAAGGTCAAAATTATATAATTTGAAATATAAAATGGATTGTACCATAAAATATAATAGATTTTTCTTTTTAGAATTTAGAATCAACGTTGTTTAGTCTACAGACGTGACTTTAATCCTGAAAATTCAAGACTTACACAGTAGGGTATTTTATGACGTAGTTTCATGGTATTAATTGTACCCTAAATATTTTGTCTACCTAATGTAATAAATACAAGGATACTATTTACTATTTGTCAAGGTGAAAGTTACCTTCGCTTTGAGATTCAAATACATTTAATATATATATTATAAATACGATATACACAAGTACCTATACATTTATCTTTAAAGTTAGATTTATTACTTTGACTTTGGTCTATGCTTTAACTCATAACTTACAGGTAAGATGGCAGCACTGGCTCGCTCGCATCTCGCAACTTCACAACTACTGAACTATGACTTATGCTGAAACCATCGAAGTTAAATTTATCGCTTCTCGGCCTCTGGCTAAGATCAAAGTGTAGTATCTGTTCTTATCAGCTTAATATCTGATACGCCCCGCATGCGGGGCCAGTATATTAAACTGATTTTTGGAAATTGACGGAGGTTAGGGGCTTGCTCCACCTCCGTCGCGGGTTGGCCCGGTATTGCAGTACCGCCGGGATCGGCCCACTTTTATTGAAACCAAACAAAATTTACATTACCTTACTATATAAAAGAAAAGGAGACTGAGACTATTTTGTTTCCTATCGCTGAATTTATTTATTGTAATAATAAGAAATCAGCGATTGATTTGGGTTCAATTCCAGTGACGCACAGATATGAAATTTTACATTTAAACTACAAACTATGACTATTTTCCTATCACTGAATGTATTGTAATTACATCATCAGCGATCGATTTGGGTTTAATTCCAGTGGCGCACAGATATGAAATTTTACATTAAACTTACAAACTATTAAATATAAGTTTGTTCTCTCTTACAAAATTAAATGACTTAGTAGTTATAAAAAGATTGAAGGTGTCAAATTTTGACAAGAAATTATGTGCAAAATTTATATTTCCTTATGAAGGTCCTTATATAATACATAGACCATTAAATGAAAATACATATGAATTGAGAATTTGAGACATATAAACAGTGAACATATAAGAGGTAAATTTCATATAGAAATGATTTATCCATATACACCAAGAAATTAAGACACAAGTAGACTTACACGATTAAACTGGTGAAGGATTTTATTTTGCAAATACGTTTGTTTTAAGAAATTTTAAACATTTTACCTAAGTAAAAGTTTAAGATTTGGGGAGGGAAATGCTATGTATTTGCAATGTTGCATATTTGTGTTGTGGAGTTATTTATGTCTTCCAGATTTGGTAAAGATCTGATGAGGCAATTGAAATATTTTGAATTGTTATTTAGTTGTTGTAGTTTGGTAGAACTGTTTTTAAGTTAGGGAATTTGTTTTATAGTTTTTATATGTCATATGTTGAGGTTATTATAATTTAATGACACTGACAATGAAAATTCTAATTTTGGGCTGAAGGGGTCAGGTTTGTAATAATAATCTAAATTTAGTTGTTAAAAAAAAAAAAACTTTGGCTTCTTGATGAAAAAAAAGAAGGAAAAAATCAATAGATACGGGAGGGATTGAGAAGATTGAAAAAGAATTAAAAATTTGAGAATTTTGGAGAGAAAAATAAATAGAAGAAAGAAGATCAATAGATACGGGAGGGATTGAGAAGATTGAAAAAGAATTAAAAATTTGAGAATTTTTGAGAGAAAAATAAGTAGAAGAAAGAAGATCAATAGATACGGCAGATACGTGAGAAAAGTTTTGAAATTTGGAAAAGAAAATAGGTAGAAGGAAGGAGATAAATAATTTGAAGAGAAGAAAAGAATATTAAGGCTAGTCGGAGAAGTGAAAAAAGTAAAGGAAGAAATAATTAAGAGGAGTTGAAGGATAGGAATTGTAAGGTGGAGAAAATAAGTAGAAGGAAGGAGTTAAATAGTTTGAAGAGAATAAAAGAATATAAAGATTAGTCAATTCAATTCAATTCAATTCAATTCAAAATTCTTTTATTCAATTTAGTAATAACATATTATATCTACGTACTCAGAGCCAGCCAAACATGCGCGGCGCGAAGCGCCGTGGCAATTGAATGGTTGGATGAGTGAGTGAATATAAAACTTAAAATAATTAACAATGAAACTAACTCCTATCTTTAAAATAAAAGATTTACAAAAGCTGATGGCAAGATTGAACATATAAAAGTGAATATTTAAAATAATTTGTAAAACATGTATATAAATATGGTTAAAAAGACAAGCTCAGTCGTTGGTGGTAGACATATACAGGTGAGTGCTAAGGCGTCTCACCTGCTCTGCTCCATGCAATTCGTTCAAGACTTACATTGCTAACAGTCGACGATGCCGCAGAGTTTTTGGTTTAAAATAATTTATGTTTGGATACATTTTTGAATTAATAAAGTTCTGATTAAAATAGGATTTTCTGAAAAGGATTTTGAGAAATAAATGAATTTAAAACAAAAATGTACAAAAAGAAAAGAAGGGAGAAGTGAGAAAAGTGAAGGAAGAAATAATTAAGAGAATTTGAAGGATAGGAATTGTAGCTACGAAGAAAGAAATGAGTGAAAGGTATTAAAATCAAAATTATTTATAAATTATCACATTCGTATAATTATATCAAGAAATTAAAGGGTTGTAATAAATAAAAATTTTGGTCAATTGAAATTTTAATTTTATAAAAAAAAGAATTTCCAACATAGAAACCTGAACCTGTAATCTGAGGTGGAATTGCATAGCCGGAGCTACAGAGATAATTAAGAATTGAATATTGTTGTTTTAGTTAGTGGTATTGATTTGGAAGATATAAATGGTTTCACATCAAAATTTTAATCAATCATAATAATAAAACATAACAGTATGTACACATATTTTACAGATAAATTGTTATAAATATGCACAGCACTTTCTAACTTTATACTTTTACTGACTTTCATAGTTTCAAAGTATATGGTAAGTATTTTTTCTAAATTTTGATGTGAGAGACGATTTCTATTAAGAGTTAAATATCCACAGTAAGGTCGAAAATGAACTTTCGCATTCCACAGAAGTAAGCGAAGCATATCTAAAGATATTCATAAGCACCTGATCAAGGAAGGCATCTGGATCTGTCACAATTTTTTTGATAATGGCAAATACGACCGCCAAGTCTGGATTCCTTTGTAAAACTGCAACCCACTTTTTTGATATAACCTCATCAGTTGCACCCGGAATTTCATTGTTTTTTGAACAGTATCTAGTTTGTTAAATGATTCTTCCAAGGACAAATTTGGACATTGAAGGTTTTCTATAATTCTTGTTATTTTAAAACGTTCGAAAATTAATTTTAATTCATTTTTAGTATTTGAAATATCCATTAAATCCTGTGCATGCTTAAAACCGCAGTAGCATCTTCATTTAAGGTTTCTACAACTCCCTTTACTGAGTTGAAGTTTATCCATGTTCCCCAACGTGTGGATCACTAGTTTTGAAGGAAGCGTCAAATTAGGACATTTCTCTTGGAAATGTTTTATCCTATTAGGGAGCTTTTAGAAATATTTTCTGTATATTAGCAATAAGTTTTGTGAAACAAAAGCGTTTTCAAAAAAATTAAACACTGACTCGCCATTAAACTGTTTCTAAAACCTCGGAAGCTATTATTAAATGGCACTTGCCTGGACCATCGACATGTAATTTAGTAACTTTATTTCCCAGAAAGTCTGCCGTTTCGTCTATTGTAACATTAACCAGCCATTTTGAAGATCACTCCGAATACCTTTAAGTTTTTCTTCATATAATTCGCTGAAAATTTTTCTACTAAGCAGGCTTTCACTTGGAACGTGTTGCCCCACGCAATATTTGTTTCGAAAATGTGTAAAATGAACGTTATTTAGTACACTCCATGGAAGATTTAAACATATTAACAAATGAGCCAAATCGAAATAGAACTCGTCCTTTAATTGTTTTTGCCTTTGTTGTATTACACTCGTGTGTGTAGCTAGCATGTTTTAAAACATTTTTCTGTATACACCTTATTGTGACATCACAAATATTACAAATTATCTTTTCGCCATCAAAATGTAGTTCTTTTACAAGGCTTTATCCATTTTTCGATCGTACTTTTCCTCGGGCTAAAAGCGCGGCATTAATATTAATTGACAACTAGGCCCTAGGCCAAGTCCATGCAATTTCCAAGCGTGTCGGCCACGTGTTGCAGATGTGCATTGTTTGCGCACTCTGTTTCTTTAACTCAAATAGCATTTTTTGTGTAAATAGATTTTTTTATTGGTACCCTATGTTGCTTATTTAAAGTACGCCTCAGAGTGTTTAAAACCAACTTTTAAAAACGCGCGCGTTTTAAAGTTACCAAGGCGACATCAATAACCCGACAAGTGAAGTCAAAATGTCAACTTTTTAATTATTGATCTGATAGGAATTATTGCGGGATTAACCATGAATCTGCTTATATATTTAAGTAATCAATGTCAGAACTCATTTTAAAGCAATATACAGTCAGTAACAACTGTAGTGACAATAATTACTCCTATGTGACAGATTGCAAATTAATGTATTCCTCATTTGACAATGACAGGTATCCCGATGTCACATCACGAATTCAACCATTTTACATTCTTAATTTTATTTCCATTTTTTGTAGTAATAATACCAGTATTTATGATTTCATAGTGTACCAATAGAAAAAAGTGCGTATAGTATTCGTGGATAACTGCTGGTCTTTAAAACACGCTCTATTTCGAGCACTCCGCCCCGGCTACGCCGTCGAGCTCGAAAAATCGCACGTGTTTTAAAAACCTTAATATCCACTTATACTTTAATATATTTTTTTTTATTGGCACCCTATTTTGCTTATTTAAAGTACGCCTCAGAGTGTTTAAATCGAACTTTTAAAAACGCGCGTGTTTTAAAGGTTACCATGGCAACAACTACAACCCGAGTCAAAATGTCAACTTTTTAATTATTGATCTGACAGGAATTTTTGCGGTATTAACCGCGAATCTGCTTTTCTGTTTAAATAATCAATGTTAGAACTCATTTTAAAGCAATATACAATCAGTAACAACTGTAGTGACAATAATTAATCCTATGTGACAGATTGCAAATTAATTTTTGCATTCCTCATTTGACACTGACAGGTATCCTGATGTCACATCACGAATTCAAACATTTTACATTCTTAATAATTCTTATTTCCATTTTTTGTAGTATTGTGTACCAATAAAAAAAAATAGCGTAAAGTATTCGTGGATAACTGGTCTTTAAAACACTTGCTCTATTTCGAGCACTCCGGCTGCGCCGTCGTGCTCGAAAAATCGCGCGTGTTTTAAAGACCTTAATATCCACTCATACTTTAATATACTATATTTATGTTTCGGTGAACTATTAAATTAAATAAATAAGCATTGTGCTTTTTTATCTTATTTCAATAAATTCTTAATAACGACGCATCTGAAAATTTCGATCACTGCGCACTGATAATAACTAAATAGGGTCTAACTTGCTCTATTTCGAGCACTCCGGCTGCGCCGTCGTGCTCGAAAAATCGCGCGTGTTTTAAAGACCTTAATATCCACTCATACTTTAATATACTATATTTATGTTTCGGTGAACTATTAAATTAAATAAATAAGCATTGTGCTTTTTTATCTTATTTCAATAAATTCTTAATAACGACGCATCTGAAAATTTCGATCACTGCGCACTGATAATAACTAAATAGCGGCGATTTTTATTAAATCATAATATGAGGAGTATGAGACGGGAGACTGAGACTATATACGAAATTTTGTTTGATTTAAATAAAAGTGGGCCGATCCCGGCGGTACTGCAATACCGGGCCAACCCGCGACGGAGGTGGAGCAAGCCCCTATAACCTCTGTCAATTTCCAAAAATCAGTTTAATATACTGGCCCCGCATGCGGGGCGTATCAGATATTAAGCTGATAAGAACAGATACTACACTTTGATCTTAGCCAGAGGCCGAGAAGCGATAACTTCAGCTTTGAAAATTCTAGTATAAGTCATGGTTCAATAGTTGAAGAGTTGCGAGATACGAGCGAAACCCGTGCTGCCATCTTATTTGTAAGTTATAAGTTAAAGCGTGGACCATAAAGTCAAAGTAATCAGTATCTAATTTAACATAAATCGTAAATGTATACAGATTCAGAAAGTGTTCGTTTTGGCATGGTAATATTTGGCAATAAAAGCAAGCGAGAGCGAAGCAACTAGGTTATTCTTTTCTATCGTATAGGGCAAAACGAGAACTGACGTGT
The DNA here is from genome assembly GCA_963583905.1 of Stenurella melanura. Lineage (NCBI taxonomy): Eukaryota > Metazoa > Arthropoda > Insecta > Coleoptera > Cerambycidae > Stenurella > Stenurella melanura. The sequence continues at coordinate 88,326,820 of OY757309.1, forward strand.
GTAAGACGGAAACAAATTTAAACTCTAGGGATGTCCATTGTCCACACACGTGGTGGAGATAGCAGGTGGCGCTTTGTACGATGTGTTATACATACGATAGAAAAGAATAGCCTAGTTGCTTCGCTCTCGCTTCCACTTATTACCAATTATTGCCATACCAAAACGAATACTTTCTGAATCTGTATATGTATAAATGCATATAGGATATATTTAAATATAAATACTAAATTTACTTGAACTTCAAAGCGAAGGCAGAAATTTAAAACTTCACTTTGACTAGTTGCATCCATTGTTATTATACAAAATATTTTTCGTCATGCGTTCTTCGAATCTAGTAAATTTTTATTCCGCATCTTTTTTATCCTGGAAAAAAAATGCGATGGAAAACAAGCCACGGATAAAAAAGCTACTTTACACGTAAACACATGAACACAAAAACCTATCAATTATCTAAAAAAAAATAATAATAATTCCGCGGCTTTTTTTCCGCATATGGCTAGTATAATATATGTCGAAGATGACAAGGGCGAGGGGCGTTTGAGGGCGGATCTACTTGATTTAGGCCTCATGTTGATAAACACAATTTATTCACTTAATTACAATCACTTAGAGAACAAAGTAAAGTTATTTATGATTTGATTAAACTTATCTAAATGTCTAAATACAAATATTATTGTTTATATCTTTGCGAACGAGAACGATACCACAAAACACAACAACTATGGAGCTAGCAGTCTGCCACCGCAAATCCCGTGATTTCAACCACTCTCTACAAAGTCTATCTTTTGAATAATAATCTGCGGGATCTCAAGGGCTTTGTTCCACTCGCCAGGAAGGGCGTTTTCCCAGCGTACTCCAGGGCATCATTCCTTTCACACGACCATATATGGAGATGTTTACCTCAACGCAATCAGTATCTGTTGACAACGTTCACTTGACTGAATTACGAGCTCTCAGGCGCCTACAAGACTATCGAAAGGCGTATACAGGGGACCATTCTCCGACATATATGATTTAATTTATCTTCACAGTAGTTGCCATTTGTACAACCCCTCACGCCTACGGGTCTCGGATTACAAACTGTATTTTCAATTAAAAAAATGCACTTACGACCCTTGGTACACAAGTAACTATAGTGTACATAGTCAATTATACCATGAAACTACGGTAAGCCATAAAATACAATGTAGTCTTGAATTTTCAGAATTTAGGGTCATGTTTGTACACAACATCAGTCGAGCCTGAATTTAAAAAAAACATACTTTATGGTATAATTCATAGTATATTTTTTTTTAGAATTTAGACCATGGCCTATAATTACTTCGAAGATTTGGAAAACTTGAGAAGATTTTCTTTGTAAAATATCCTTATCCATAGAAACACGAATTTCCTCGTATTTTGAGAACAATTTTCCTTCTGGCCACTTGGTACATACTGATCCAATCTAAAAAAAACAACTTGTGATGTTTCTTTTAACAACTGATCACTCGTGTACTTATTATAAGGTTATGGGTATAGGCTATTATTGATTGTACAAAAGAAAAAGAGAAAATAAGGAACAATTGCGTTCTTATTGTTTCATCAGTTAGTTGGTCACTTAAAAATAAAAAAATCACAAAATGTTATTAAATTTAGGGGTGCGTTTTTGATAGGGTTGCGATAGTTTAAATCAATTTGATTTAAATCGTGATTTAAATCAACTGATTTTTTAAATTTAAATCAAGATTTAAATCAAGTTATGTAAAGCCAATAATCTAAGTAAATCAAAGTTCAAAAGAACAGTTAGGTTACACATATAAAACAAAAGTTACATTCTTAAATGTACATTATAAACAGAGCCAACCCTAAAAGAAAATAAACATGATTTACTCCAAAACAAAAATTTTATATTAGGTTAATGTACAAAAAAACTAATTTAGGTGCTTTTTCGGTCCCTAAACGATTTCGAATCTTAGAATGAATCAAACCAAATGTTGAAAATATTCTCTCAACCGAGGCTGAACTAGCTGCAGCAGAAAATAATTGTTTGATAATCGCGATTAATTTGTCAATAATATCAATATTTCTTTGGGATTTCTACCAGTTCAAGGGTTTTGTGTATTTAAGAATTTCTTCGCGAAACATAATATCGGCAAAAGGCTCAGATTTTGCCAGAAATTTAATCAGTGGTAATAAACCACTTTCGGGATATAATTCATTAGCGGCTACTAAAGCACGATTCTTTTCGCTTTCTGTTAATTTATGCTTTGTTTTCGTAGAATGTAGGCTAGCAAATGCTATGAGGTGATACACTGGTCGTATCGGTATCTAAATATTTGCATTTGCATTAAGGTAATTTCAGTTTCGTGAAAATGCGACTCAATTATTTTAAATTGTTCTACGACGTCTGATAAAATTGCATCGTTTCTTTGAAGGCTATCAAGTGCAACAGATATAGGTATTAGTAGCGATAAGTATCTTCAGGAGTTCTTTTTAAATAATTGTTTGGAATTTTCTGTCTTATGCTGTCAATTCCATTTTCATGTTCCTCACTGATTTTAAAAAGTGTGGGCCATGATTTAACAAAACCCTCTAAGCAGTCGTCAAGTGAATTCCATCTTACGCCAGAGGATGAAGTAAGTTTTTTTCTTCCTTCTTTTGCGAGTCAAAATTATTGTTTCGGAAGTATTTCACAACGAACGTAACGTGTTCCTTAATTTCACTAATTTCTAAATCACATAACAAATTTAAATTGTGTGGAACACAATCGTAAGTAATAACATTTAGTTCTGTTGACTCTTTAATTTGGTTTCTTATAGTATTCATATTGGCAGCATTATGGGTCACAAAACTGCTGACTGTACAGGTATAGTCAGTCTTTGGAGTTTTAAATAAGTTTGTTGCAAGTTCTGTTAAATATACAGATGCATGTGGATTTCCAGATGTGTCTATTGTGTCTACTAAAAACGAAGACCCATTTTCCGTAGTTAAGTACAGTTGCACATATTATTGGTTCATTGTGTATGTTGGACCATCCATCCAGTGACAGACAAACTGAACTTCCTGATAAATCTTACTTTTTTCCTCGTTATACCCTTCATCGAGTCTGTTGGACACATCATGTCGAGATGGTGGTACATATCTAGGTCGTAAAAGCGTTATTGCCTTTTTTACTTCAGGTTGTTCAATACACATGAAACTGTTGTTTGTCGCATAAAGAGCTCTAGCAATGTGTTTATCTATTTCTTCTTTATTAGACTTGGTCGTACGTACAACAAAAGATGATAAAGATCCAGAACTGGAGTTAGGCACTATTTTTCTTTTTTTACTTAATGGCGTAGAAGATAAGAGCGGCTGTGGGCACTATCTTCTTCTGCATCTTGTTGTAATGTGTTCAATTGTACCTGTAATAAAAAAACAAGATTGTTATGTTGTTCATGAAAAGTTACTAGAAATTTAGAAAATGCACTAAGATCATACTAATGTAAGATCATTTATAAATTTGAATCTAGCTCGTCTTCTGGCATAATTGGTCTTAGTCGCAGAAATAGACGTTAAATATGTAAATTAAAAAAATGATTCTCTTACTATTTTGTCTTACTAAGAAGTCAAAATATAAATAAAATAACACTATACTTACATTGGACACTGTTCCTGAAGTAGAGGGACCTTCATTATTTGTTTCTATTCTTTCTACGTTACGCGAAGCACATTTTTTCCAGTGGACTTTCAGTAGATCTACAAGCCCTTGCATTTCTACTTTACACTCAGCTCTACTACCACTTTTTCCATCAAGCTTACTTGATTTTTCAATAAAATATTGCCAAATAGGATCTTTTTCCTTCTACTTCTATTAGAGGACATGTTAAAAATTATTTAATGTTTAAATGCTGTATAAATGTAATCACTCAGACTCGCTTTCTCAGTTGTTACGTGGCTGATTAGCAAATAATGGCAATTCGGATCATCCCCGCATTATAAAGACAAGCGAGTTTTCAAGTTCTGACAGGAATTTTCATGTATATACGCTCTAGCTTATTTTACTATTATAGATACAAGGTACACAATTTATTTCATTTGTAAGTTTAAACAAAAACTATCTCTGTTAATATAAGTAGGTACTAAATACATTGTTAATGTCAATTATTAGGATGTTTATGAAAAAATAAATAAAAATCAAAAAAATCTTGATTTTTTTAATTTTTTTTTTAATCATGTTTTTTTTTTTAACCCTGGCTTTGGAGAACGGGCTGAAGAAGGTTACCCATTTGGTCTTTTAATACAACTCAAAAACTAAGCGGAATCCGAAAAAATTACATGAGTATAGAAAACTGAATTTCCCAATGAAATAGTTTTTTACGAAAACCATTTCTTATATGAAATATAAGCATAAGCAAATCTTCAAAGAATCACAAATTATTATTATTTTTTTTTAAATTTTTGTTTACAACTTATTTCTGAGCGGAGATAAGTAATATGGACTGCTTCAGAGAAAATAAAGTAAAGATGTCAATCGTTAAAATGAGCTTTAAAAAAAGGTTCTATGATGAAAATTGACCTAATATTGCCGTTCAAAGTTGGCTATTTTTTTGTCAATTTTTACCGCATTTGCTTTATATACCCTTTTTTTTATAATCAATAAAAAAATGTTATTTTATTAAGTACAACGCAATTTTAAAGTTATAATTATAATAATAAATATGTTTTTAATGTTGTGAAATTAATTTGTTGTTGCAAAAGAAAATAAATAAATAATTGTTGACCTCTTTTTTCAGTTTATTGAGATTCTTTGGACTTTGAACAGTTTGTGTTATATAAGTTTTTCTATTTCTATGTTACTTATATTACTGGTTTTCTACTTAAAGTGGGTTTGTGAGGCCACCGTGTGTCATTTAAAAGACTGTCAAGATGTACAAAATTTACTCCAACAACTGACGCCAAAAATTACATGGGCTGCGAGTAGTATATTTACAAATGCAGCAGTGGCAAGGAAACATTTTAAATCCCCTGCAATGAGATTGGAAAAAAACAAAATGGATTAATGCCGATCCCCACAACACAGTCTCCTGCACCACAGCATTTGCTGGAGCGGCTAGCTTGTGGATGTTTGAGAGGCTGTTGTGGAAACACTGGAAACTGTGGTTGCAGAGAGTCGAGTATTAAATTCTCCAGTTTTTGCAAAGAATGCAAAGGAGTCAACTACGAAAACGCAAGTCTGACGGACAAGTCTGAAGAGGACGTCGACGCAGATATCCATGAAAAAATTGATTTTTAAATCGACAATTGTAATTTAGTTGATGAGACATCGACTTAACTAACGTTTATGTACATTTTACAAATTAAAATAAAACATGTTATTTATTACTCAATAACATTAAAATAGCGTTATATTTAATGCTTATCAAAGGGACGACAAAAGGGAACAAACGACGGCGGTAAAAAATTGACAAAAAATAGTCAATAGTCAATTATCATCTCTATAGAACCTTATCTATCTCTGCTCAGGAAAAATTTATAAGAAACAAATATGAAAAAAACTATGTTCGTGATTTCTTGCAATTTGTTTATGCTTATTTTTTTAGTTATATTTTAAAAACACACCCATTTCACCCCGCTCTCAAAAATACACCCCTAAATTTAGTAGCATTTTGTGATTTTATCATTTTTTTAGGTAACAACGTAACAACAAACAATAACAGTGTTATTATAACACAGACAAATAGAACGGTAGCGCGCTTAGTGCGCATGCTGATTGGATGGGGCTTGGGGCAGGGCAGGATTTCTGTTTTATTTGAATTAATATGGCCTAGCTTTCACTAGGCCTTCAAAAAAATCGTTTTAAGACTCATTTGAGTTGTTCCTCTCCACGGAAATCTTTAGTAAAAGGCGAAAGATTTATTCGGTATGAAGAGAAACCAGAGCAAAGAATTGTATGCTTTCTGATAGTAGAACCCTATGTATAATAGTGCGCAGTAGGTGAGATGTACCGAGCGCCATCTACAGATTAAATCTGAAACGTTCAAAACAACTACTTAAAATAAATAGAATATTGAAAGGACCACAATCCGTGTTATTTTTATTGTGATTTTTCACCTTAATTAAAAAAATTAATGTAACTATTATATGGAAACAAATACTAATTTATAGAAGCTTGTGAAATTCTGTCAATAAGTTGAAATTTTATTTGGAAACGAGTTTAGAGGCAATTGAAAAGGAAGGCATAGCAACTACAGATAACGAGCATCTTTATACAAAAAATTGGATATAACTGATTAGGTAAAAAGTAAAATAGAACGAAAAGAGACGATGGTGTCTTTTATAATATATTCGCAATCTTTAAGTGTTTATACTTAATAGCATTTTTTAATTTGATTACAAAGTTATATTGTGATATTGTTTAGTATTCATGATAATTTTTCTGGTATACAACGTAGGTAAGTATAGAGATGCAACCCATTGTCAAGCAGTCATAAGCTTCATTCATATAAGATGCTAAGATGTTTGTGGTTGGGTTTAGATGTTAAAGTATTAACATTGATTAATTTCTAATTAATCAATGGTATTAATTAAATTTTAATTTAGAATGAAATCTGTAATTTCGAATACACTCATTAGTATATCTACCAATAGATGGCCCTAGTAGATATTTTAGTTCAATATAAAGTAGTGTCTCAACAGAAAGTGTATTTGGTTTCTTTTGTAGTTTTTTAAGTTGAGAGAAAAAATAGATCGATATATCTATCTATTTTTTCTCTCAACTTAATTTATTTCTATATAAAGTAGTGTCTCAACAGAAACTGTATTTGGTTTCTTTTGTAGTTTTTTAAGTTGAGAGAAAAAATAGATCGATATATCTATATCTATTTTTTCTCTCAAGATAGAATCTAGACTCGATAGATTGAACATATAGTTGTGAACGCTTTGAAAATTATTAGAAATTTTGTATTACCAAGAAAAGCTGATTCGTAGTTTTCACAATTAATTGGTTGATAGTGTTAGATGTAAATAATTACCTGTTTTCCTTGCCCTTTACCCCTATATCTAACAATAGTGTTACAGTGTACCGTTCCTGCACATGGTAAGTCAGTTTTTGAAGTACGCCCATTTTTTAGTTAATTAGTAATTTAAAATAGTGTAAAAGTAGAAAATATCATACGAGATGCTGTCCTGATTTGTAAGATGTGGGCCATTGGATGGAAGTGTTATATATTAAGATTAGTTGGTATGAAGAATATATCAAGTAGTTTATGGTTATTATAATATATGATGTGACATGAATAAAGATTATTCAATACATTAAAACATTGTGGTTTATTAAAAATAACTATAACCTACGTGAACTAAAGTAACAAACATAACAGAAAGCTGGCTTACTTTAAAATACTTTTGTTTATCCGGATTAAACAGGTACTATTGATACTGTAGGTATCGTATTTAAATAATTGAGGGAAACAAAAAGTTTTAGTTCAGAATGTCATTCATATGACACTTGTCATTGTTTGCTCCATAAAAATCATTGATTTACCTAGATAGATATCTATAAATAAGTGAGAATTCAACACTGTTGAGGACTGTACTCTAGGAGAATGGAGACCTAAAAAATAGATATAGTAGGTACGTAGTTGGGCAAAATAAATAAAAAGGCATAATCCAAAATCTAGATAGCCCAGGCGAAATAAATTATATATACATATACGTTTACATATTATATCGTGAACTTTCACGCTAAAAAAAGATAACTTCACTCAACGGCTAGGAATGTTCCGATACTATTGATATGATACGAGTATCGATGCTTTTCATTCGATAGCAAGTACTTTTGAACTCGATACTTTTCTTCTGATACGATACCGGTATCGACACTTCTTAGCCGGTATCGGTATCACTAAAATAAAAAGAAAGGTGATTACAAGATGAGTAAGAAAGAGTGTCATATCTGAAAAAGTACGGTTGTACTTAAAAAAAATCCGTTTCTCCTTTGAAATCTCAATTGCACTGCAAATTTGGGAAGATATATGAAACAGAGGTCTTTCTAAATCTGTACAAATTGGCTCGCCAACATTTTGTTTTTGTGGCAACATCGGTGCCTGCAGAGCGCCTCTTTCCAAAAGCAGGGACGACGATGGCCAGGGATCAGAATCGGCTATCAGGGAAGAAAGAGGCTGACGAAGGTTTTATTCTTAGGGGACTGCTGTGATGAAGACTGGTTCAATTAATTAGACTGGTTAAATTATATAATTAGACTTAGAAAGAAAGCTTATTTGTTTATATTTTTATTTTATACATATCCAAGTTACATAACCACCAATTGTTTACTTATAAAAGGACAAGAGGCTCTCTTAGAATAGATAAAAGAATAATTGCAGATGTAGCATTCTTTACCTTTTATTTCAATCTATATTATAGACCAGTCTTAATTTGTATCTCATCCTGTTAAGTGCTCAGTGAAATAAATGTTTCTTCTTTTTAAAAACAGGCTTTTCCTTCGAGAAAATAACAGTGGCGCAGTCGGGTCGAATTTTGTTGCAGGATTCTGTGAATAAGATTTCATTCGATTTTTATCGTTTGGCAGCAAAACGGACAAACTTTTCGCGAAAATTCGTCAAGTGGATATTGTTCGAATCTAGTGAAAGTGGTAGGTGAACGAAGTAGCCTACAAGAAGAAAGTAAAAGTGAATTGAGTAGCTTTTACAGAAGCAGAAGCCATTTTTCAGAGAAGAATATTTCACACCCTTGTGATTGGTGAAAAAATTTCGCCGCTGGACGATTTGGTCAAGTCACAAGTTTAGGATTAAGAAAAGGAAGTGGGCACTTTTCCTTGGTCCCCATATTTCCACATAGGATATGGAAAGCAGGAAAAAGGAGAAACTTCAAATGAAAGGAGCACTTTTTTCAACATTAATGTAAGTCAATTTAAACCATTATTGCTTTGGAAGGAAACAAATTGTCACCACCATTATACCACAGTGAAGGTCAGTAAATTGTCTGAGAACTGAATTAAAATTTATTCCTGAAATTACTGAAAATTATTAACTATTGCTGAAAAAATAGTAATTCTGAAATATAACTTCATAATTTTGAACATTTTAATCAACAAAACGTCATACCAAGGAAATTTCAACAATTTCGAAGCTTTTTCAAGAATCACCAGCACACCAGGATCATTTATTTTCAATTGTGAAACAAAAACTGTGTATAATTTACATAAAAAATTTGAAATAATAGTTTTTCAGTACATTAATTTTATTTTACATTTAATTCAAAATTTCCAATTTTATTAATTCGTGTTTTATTTAAGTTTTAAGACTCAATTCTTTTCAAAACGTTTACTTAAGTTTAGTTAGCTTTAATAAGCAAATTTGAAAGATATAGTGAGATTTTTCGTGATTGAAACATGGAGGAATTAACTGATTTATTTAATAAATTTAACATAGAGAACCCACCAGTTTCAAACAAGAAAATGAATCACGGACTATACAAAATCTATGCAGATAATATTCCTATATTTAATGAGGATGAACATATTTTACCAACTTTTATAAGAGCTAGTGAGAAATTAATATTAATTTTTCAGGGCGAAGAACCACGAAATCCTGTAAATAGGTGTATTATTAGTACGATAATTAGTAAATTACGTGGACATGCAGCTAATATTGTTTGCCCACGAAACGAACTAAATAGTTGGGCACTAATTAAACAAACTTTACAAAATACTTTTTCAGATGGTAGAAATGTTGATTGTTTTATAAATGACCTTTTGTCAACCACCCCAAATGGCAATGAAACTCTCACTCAATTTAGTCTAAGACTACAAGCTTGCGTAGCTTCTTAGTATCTAAATTAAACGAATCCCTTGAATCTGCCAGTTCAAAATTAGTAAAAATTAACTACTTTGAGCAAATAACTTTAAAAACTTATATAAATAATTGTGACATGCCAAAAAGCTAAACATAATCGAAACCCAAAACAAACACCCTTATTAAGTCTAACGAAAACCCCAAGTAAACTTTTTCAAATTTTACATATTGATTTATTCTACTACCAACGTCAATCAATGTTAACGATGCTTTAGCAAAATATTTTTCAACATACGGAATACCAGAGAAAATAGTATCGGATAACGGCAAAGAATTTAAAAATGAAGTTGTTAAAAAATTGTTAAGAACACATAAAAATAACAATTTTACAACACCGTGAGTAAGAAAATTAATGAAAAGTTTTATCCTAAATTATTTAAAATAAAGCAAGTTGTACATCGAAAACACTCAAACTCACGTAAGAAAAATAAAAACCGATTTTTAGGTTTGGATAAAATAATACAAATACCGGAAAGTAGTAAACAAAAATTTCAAAATGAAAAAACTAGTAAAGTAAGAACATTTTACTACAAAGAATTAATGTCGAATTAATTGCAACAGGTACACCGAGTTACCATCTACATAAAAACAACCCCGGAATACTACCCATCACCCTTGGTACCACCAAACTATCCTTTTACACAGACTTTCAACTTACAACCTATTATTGAAGAATTCAACTATATTAAAAGGTAAATTCAATACAATTAAACTTTCTCCAGAAAATAACACAAATCACAAGAGTGAATATTTCAATTCATGCAATGTAATAAATACTCTTGAAAGTAAAATAAAAAATCAAATTATTCAACTCATACCCGAATTAAATTTAAAAAAGAAACGTGGACTTATTGATTGACTAGTTTCAATAATAAAATGCTTTACCGGCAATCTCGATCAAGAAGATGCTAGCAAATATAACGAACAAATAGAAAATCTTCAGAAAAATCTAAATAAAATCAAAAATATTATATCAGAGCAAATTTCTATAATGAATGCATCAATTAGAAACTTTGATGAAATAGCTAAAAATATATCACACAATCAACTTACCTTAGAATCAAGAATTATGCAAATTGAAACTTGTACCAAAAATCTTAAATTGCAAGAAATAAGTCATTATCAATACTTTATGACCTTCACTGTACTAAACCAAATAATGTCCATCTATCAAATCATATATGATACATTGGAAAGAATAGAAACAGCAATAACCTTTGCAAAATTAAATACTTTACTTAATTCAATAATAAACCCTATTACTTTCTCTCACGAGATTAAGGCTATTGAAGAATATATAGAACCCCATAATTTACCATTTGAAAACAAATTACAAAATATTGTAAAATTAGAAAAATTAATTGCAATAAAAAATTTTCAAAGAGGTATGGAAAGAACATTCACTCTAGAGTTACCTCTAGTAGAACCTATAAATTATTTATTACGAATTATATCGATTCCCAACTAAACTAAACGACACATACGTAACCATTATATCAAAAACAAAATTCTTAGCTATTAGTGATATGTACTTTCTAGAAATGAACAATAAATGTATAGATTTTCCAAACAAAGAATTTATTTGTAAAAACGAGATCAAAAATCGAATAATAACTTAAATTGTAAGCTAGAAATTATCAAATATTCTAAAATGGTTTCAACCTGCAATATAAATCAAATTAATGTAAAATCACCTTCAATCAATAAAATAAACGACGCCAATTATATTGCAATAATACTTGAAACTTGTAATAAAATAAAAATAATAGAAATGTACAGTCAGGTAGCTATTTAATTGAACTCGACCCAGATTGTCGTGTTGAAATACAAAATTTCAACCTAAAAACTAGAAAAGCAAAACCGATCTTAATAAATAATATCGACATCCCAAAAATTGAAATAAAACTTAATTTGTCCAATAAAGAAATCCACTTTAATGATTTAAACTTAAACCCAATTAATACAGACAAACTAAGAAACTTAGAATCATGATTAGAAAAACAAAAAGTTAGGACCGAAGAAATTAATGTCCAAACTTTTACCAGAAACCTTAGTATAAGTACCATAATATTGTATTTAATCTTAAGTTCAATAATTATATATTTTATTGTTATAAAAATTGTAAATCCTTTAATAAGTAAAAGAAAGATCAATAAGAAAAAGAAACTAGAAATGAATCAAGACAATGAAATCAAAATTTTATTTTATTTTATAAAATATTGTATTTTTCTCTTAAGGAGGGAGGAGTTACATAACCACCCACTGTTTACTTATAAAAGGATAAGAGGCTCTCTTAGAATAGATAAGAGAATAATTGCAGATGTAGCTTTCTTTAGCTTTTGTTTCAATGTACCTATATTATAGACCAGTCTTAATTTGTATCTCATACTGTTAAGTGCTCAGTGAAATAAATTTTTCTTCTTTTTAAAAACGGGCTTTTCCTTCTAGAAAACAACAGTTGCATATTTCTATTATGTTATTGTATTATTTATTGTCATTTAATCATTTATTTATATATATGCAGTCACCCCTTAAGTTCCCAAGAGTCAAACAAAAAAATTATGGAAAATAATACCATTCTTAAAAGCACAAAATATAAGTCTAAACGATGGGCAGCATATACATACACACATATTTTTTTAATTTTAATTAAATAATATAGTACTGTATTTGTGTATTTATTATATTATGAGCAAATTTCTGAAGAAACATTTGTGGATCCTTTTCTTCCGATATAATTAATATGATACCAGTATCGATACTTTATACTTTTATGGTATCGTAACGAGTGTAACGACCCATCAACGGCTCAGCTAAATGTAACTTTTTATGTTTGAATTGTGTAACACCGGGACAGCGCGTACGCAGTCCCGACTACCAAAAATTGTGCGCCCGAGTTATTCGCATTAGGAATAATCGCAGGGGTCAGCCCAACCGTAGTGCAATGGAAAGGCCTCACCCTGGGGGAACCGCCTTGTTGATCACGGTAACCCCTACGCCAGGTAAGTATGCTTTTTGGTTGCCACTGTCGTGCATTTGACAAAGTTAGTTCGACATAAAGCAGCGGCTCACAGACTAAGTCGATGCTGAGGCATCTAGTGGGCAATAGGTGTACCTTCCCTTAACCCAAACCAATCTAAACGTTGCCATTACCATTTATACATGGGTATCATTTATAAAATGATTCGTATGCGAGCATGATGGGAGTGAAAGTAGAATTCACAGAATGTAAACAAGCATGGCGTCGATCCAGGCAGAAATGTCAAGTCGGCGAATTATTTCCGTCAAGGAAAATCTGTCATCTGTGTTCTAATATGACATAATTCATAACTTAACCTATGAATAGGTATAACAATGTAGACTGTCGCTATGATTCCCAGATAAACAATTTATCTGAGATGTAAATACTTTGTTCAGTTCATTAAAAAAAGTATAGTTGTTAATTGTTAATTGCTAGGTGGGTCCGTTTTTTGGTACTACATATTGATAAACTTCACCTGTAATAAGTAAGAAAGTCTGTGGTAATTACCTATCATTTTAATTTTGGATTGAATTTTGATTCGCTCTTCCAACCAGCTAAACAATTTTATATTTTTCAGGAGTACTTACATTCCCCTTATTTGGACATACTATAATTGTAATGGCCCTGTATTGGCATGCAATAATTTTTGTTTTAATGGTGACCAAAAAGAGAAGTTGCAGCAATTTTGATCCAGCTAGAGTAACAAAAATTTTGATTTTGTGTAGGTATGTTCGCACAAAATTTTCATTTTATTAAAATTACCAGAGACTTTCATTTTCAGATATGGTGTGTGAAGGCAATGATGCGTACAGCTTACATAAACATAAGATCAATATCACGGCTTATAAGTAATGATCAACTGTGATATATTACTATACCTTTGTAAATGTAGTCCGTACTTTTGTGAGGTAACCTTGTTACTTACTATATTTTGAATTTGAGAAAACTTTATAATGAATCCACAAAAAAAATACTCCTGCAAATATCCTAGTTGCGAAAATAGTTATTATTGGACAAAAGGTGCAAAAAAGTGGTAAATAAACGGTTTTATAGATTTCCTTTAAATCATGAACGTGCCCTTGTTTAGAAACAAGTATGCAAAATAGACTTGAATAAAGCCTGTAGAAACTTTTATGTTTGTGAAGAGCACTTTCGAAGCAATGACTTCGTCAATGTCTCAAAACATTTGCTTCTTCCAAATGCCGCTCCACGTCCTATTAATGAACAGGAAAACCAAGTGCCTATTTCTAACGGGAATGTTATAATTGATGATAGTGCAAATAATAATAATACTGAGCAGTCAAATAGTGTTAATATGGTAATGTCGGTTTTTAATGATCATGATTATTTTATAAATAATTCAAACAACTTTTCTGATAAGCAGGCCAATTCACCCCCATTCACATACAAAAGTAGTCAGTAAGTACAATTTTATGTATTTCACTATAGTTTTATAATGTATTAATTTTAAATTTCGTTTTGTGTGTCTTGTTGGCCAATTATAAGTTAACCGGCCACTGCCTAGGCAGTTTTTTTTGTTAATTTTATTTTTATATGTTATATTGTTGATTATTTAATTGTTAAAATTGTTACAAGTGTAATAATTGGAGCTGCATTTATGTAGACAAATATTTTTAAATATATATTTATATATTTTTGTTTTCAAATCATTGTATCATTTTTCCCTGTCTAAATATTTCGCAGGTACACACGCCATCTTTGACTTTTTATTAATTAACAGGCCAGACACAAAGAATTTCTTTTAGAGATTTATGTTAAATTCATGAATGAGCGGAAGGTAATATTTTACATAAAAAAAAGAAAATTTTCTTCACAAGGTCTGGTAACAATGAAAAGTTTAAGATGTCGAGTATCTGTAATGCGTAGATAAGATCGGGCACAAATTTCAAATTCAATATTCCAGCACAAATTTCTAATTCAATATTCCCGCATATTGCCTAGTTCTTCCAGGCGACTACCAGATGGCGAGCCAACTTTGTTGTGGCTCTTAAAGCACTGGCTTGCGCTTCTCCTGAGTAGGTATATGTTCTGTGTATGCGAGTGTCATATAGTGTAAGTTTTACTCACGTGCACCATTTTTTGAAGTAATAGTAGTAGACAAGAGTCTAGAGAGACCGAAATGCGAAAGCTTCGAGCATGCGCATTACCTTGTAAATGTATAATAAATTCGTGCAAGTGGAGAAATTGAAATATTTCCTGTTATTTTGTGGAAAAAAGGCGGGGGGACACCCCCCGCACCCCCCAGTTTTTTGTCTGCGACGCTAATACTGCCTGCGGCGCTAATAATTATTAACAATTAGATATCAAAATAAAAACCTACTAACCTAACCCAAAGAAATCACACGAAAGAATGAAATTATTATATAAAAAGAAGGAAAACCTAAAGAAATCAGAAAAGAATTTGTAAAAAAATATATTAATCGTTACAGAATTTTTAAAAAAATTGTGTGGGCATACGAATTTGAACCCGGGACCCCTCGCGCCATAAGCAAAAGCGTAACCTATGTGCTAACCATCTCGCTGGAACTAAACGCTAGAGCAAAGAAGAAATAGTCCAAACTAGTGATATCACGTGTTGGGCGTGTCTAAGCTTTCGCATTTCGGTCTCTCTAGACGCTTCTATAGTAGTAGTATACGAGTGAGATAAAATAAATCGTGTATGTAAATGTATACCATTCTAATCTTAATTTTCAATTATTGACATTCATAACTAGAATTATTATTTTCAAATTTATTCAAGTTAATTTAAAATTTGTTTATGTATGTGTTCAAAATAAGTTATTCTCCCTAAAACACTGTCCATCCTAAAAAAAAATTTTTTCATGTTTAAAAATCAAATAAACACTTTAAAGTTCACAGTGTTCACACTTGCGAACTAAGTCTTAGACACAGTTTGCAGTTTGAGCCTTATGATTATGGTTTAATAAATACCGTATTTCAGAGGACAATTTTTCTATTCACTAGTAGAAATCATCACCAACGCATGGACGGAAACCACACCCCTGCCTGAGGAATGGAATACAACCATACAGATACCGCTCCCTAAAATCAAATCACCACAAAACGTGGACGATTACAGAAGAATAACACTCAGCAGTGTAGGGTATAAATACTACGCACAATTCCTCCTCAGAGAAATGGAAAAATACATCGGCGAACTACCAGATTATCAAACGGCATTTATCAAGGGTAGATCGACAGACGACCACATGTACACCACCAGACGGATCCTGGAAGAAAAGTGGAAAGAAGGAACAAAACTATATATAGTCTCAATTGACCTCCAAAAGGCATTTGATACTATAAGGCATGAGGCTATAGTCAACACTTTGCTCAACAGGGGAGTACCGCAATACTTAATAAACAGAATAATAAAAGCATGCCTACACGAAAACACTGCAATACAATGGTTTGGACAGACGACGGAATCAAAAATGAAGAATATAGGAGTCAAACAAGGATGTCCCCTATCCCCCCCGACTATTCACCACAGTCCTGGACCAAGTCAAAACAGCCTACAGAGTCACAAGAGCTCTACTACCCTTCATTGAGGACAACAAACCACCATGGTGCCTAACCAAAAAGGTATACACGACCATCATAATGCCTACTACGATGATATATGGAGTCAAAAACGCAGCAACGATAAAGGCCAACCGAAGAAGCCTGAGAAGAGCTGAAAGGGACATTATCCAACTGCTAGCAAAAACAGGAAAACCACAAAAACGACAGAAAACGTCAACATTACTAGAGGGAAGAACAATAATCAAAAGAATAGAATCATACGCAATGAAATACTGGAGACATGTGCAAAGACGGGACACGACACACCTACTGAAGAAAGCGCTGCGAATGAACAGCAACAAACTGAAAATAGGGAGGCCATGCTACACATGGATTACAACAATCGAGAGAATTATGAATAAGCTAGGAAAACTCAGAAGTAGAATAGGAGAGAAGATGATCACAGACAGAAACTAAGAAGAAGCATATCACAAAAACCTGAAAGTAAAAAGAAGCACGAAAACCTAAAAGAAGCATCTCACAAGCGCCTACACTTTCCATCCGATGAAGACAGAAGGAAAACAAGAAGAAACATCTCACAAACACCTACACGCTCCATCCTATACTCCTACCCCATGCGTCATGCGGCTCTCGCTGCTGACAACAAGCATGTCCAATGTCCAATCCAGCGTATGCAGCTGGTCCGGCGGTATATAAAAGCACTGGGGGTTTGTTCTGGCACACGGTGGGATGATCGGTGGGCGATCGGGCTGCGTGGTGGAACAAATCTCCCTGCACCGGAATTGGCAGCAATGCCCACCTTACGCTGGCAAATCAATCAATCAATCACTAGCCGATGTCTACACTCTATTGTCTCACGCCTTGGTTTCTTGTAGATTATTTGCATTTATTTTTCAATTAAAGCCTTAATTGTATTATATTATACTAAAATGAAAGATAAATATTCTATTCTATACTCGTCACTTTAATTGAAACCCCAATGCAATTAGTGTAAAACAACTTTGTCCGAGTGACTAATGCCGACTTTACCTACAAAGTGGAGTGTGTGAAAATAATAATTGTTTTTTAAGCGCAAGAGCCATTAGACTAAGCAAATCAAGTGAGGAAAAAACGACTTATTTTTTTATTAATGTGGAATGGACGAAATATCTAGGATAAATTAAACTCGAATATATTGATGAAAGGAATAGCATGTATCCTTCAAGAAAATATTTGAACCCATTTTGTTACCGTGATTATATTCCTGATATCTATGATATTCAGTTTATTGTAAATTGTAAGGTGAGAATACCAAGAGATCTTGGATGCACTCATTATAAAGTTGTAGTTGTAAAATTTAAAATGTGAGTTTTTAAAAATTGTATAAAATTATTGATGCTGCTCCTGCTGTATTGAGAACCATGTTATTTAGAAAATAAATAGGTGTGTGCATTCAATTTAATACCTGGACGAATTTCTGAAAATGAATTATCTCTTATAACTTTTTTAAAACTAAATTAATCTATAAATTAACCATTTTTTATCACTTTTACCGAGTGGTAAAATGTTAGATATAAATATTTCCCAATACCCAAAAGGGTTTATAAAATCCACCGGGTTGCTAGCCTGTATGAACAATGTCAGCAGAAATACGAAGTGAAATGGTAATTTGACTATGCTTTATCCCAAACTTCTTGTCGGTATAAAAAATGTCGGGATCATTGTTCTTAACCACGCCGACAAAGGCACCGGAATTTTTTATACCGACAAGAAGTTTGGGATAAACTTACTAAATATTATTGTTAAACACATGAAAAGTACATTAATTAAGAATGAATTATCCTAGGATTTCTGAAAATGAATTATCTCTTAGAACTTTTTTAAAACTAAATTAATCTATAAATTAACCATTTTTTATCACTTTTACCGAGTGGTAAAATGTTAGATATAAATATTTCCCAATACCCAAAAGGGTTTATAAAATCCACCGGGTTGCTAGCCTGTATGAACAATGTCAGCAGAAATACGAAGTGAAATGGTAATTTGACTATGCTTTATCCCAAACTTCTTGTCGGTATAAAAAATGTCGGGATCATTGTTCTTAACCACGCCGACAAAGGCACCGGAATTTTTTATACCGACAAGAAGTTTGGGATAAACTTACTAAATATTATTGTTAAACACGTGATAAGTACATTAATTAAGAATGAATTATCCTAGGGTTATAAGAACCGGAGAATTCATAAACCACCGGGATAACAATATTCACAAATATGCTCCCGTTCCTTTTACTAGTTTACTATAAGAATTTTATAAGAATAAGAATGACACATGCGTAATCAGAAATTTTAATAGTTTTAAGCCTCCTCACAGCAACAGAATAGGGTTTAACAACATTGATTTTTAATTAGTTTGAGGAACCACTCAGATTGCTCCGCATCCATTGCCTGCGAATAAATTCGCAGGTGAACGATCATCGATGACAAATCGCAAGTAAAGTACTCACAAAAGTGTCTGCCTCACGCTCAGGATACGGAACTACAATTCTACGTTTGAGTAGAGAGTATGCGAAGATATACTACAGAAATGATCCTGTGAAGTATGATCTTGTTTTCAAAACTGCAAATGTTCAATTAGGTTAAAGCCGGATAGTAGTAACTCGGTGAGAGGTATTACTAACTGTATGCGTTAAAAGAGGATAGCGTTCGAATTGTCCTCGTGCGACTTCCTGTGGCGTTTGTTTAAACTACTCGATATTCGAGTGAGCAAATAAATAGCTGCTGCAAGTGAGCGAGCGCCATCTGGTAGATAAGGGGATAACGACACGTGTATAGAAAGTTGCCCGAACAGAGGCGTATTTTTTAAAGTAATTATCGTGGACTGTATATTTAGTTTCTTGTTTATGTAGCTATCCAGAAGCACTTTTGCATAAATCGTATACAGATAGTAAACCAGACAAACACGAGTGTTTTGTCAGTCACTATATTCTCAAGAATGTTCTCTTTTTGTATTGATCTGAGAATTCTTATTCAGTTGATTGAATTACAGGTTTGTAACCTTAATCAAACTGATGATAAGATCAAGATCTAAATTTCTTCACAAGTTACTGTGTATTTAATATGTTTAACTGTGCTATCAAAATTTACAAATAAGATAGAAGCAAGTCTTGACTAAAATTAAATATAATTAATAATAATTAAATATTGAGGAATTACGGTACCCAGATAGTCTGATAAGTTAATAGAAATAAAGCTAGAAATAGTCTGTCCCTTTCAACTATGTCAAGAATTTCACTGTATCGTAATGTGGTATCTTGTTTCTTGTATGTAGGTAATCTTTATAGCTTAATTATGAGGTATCATCTGCAAACAATTAAATTTTCATCGATTTGCACATTATGTTAAGTCACTGGTACACAAAGCAAAAACCGGGGTTCTGATATACCTCGTAGAACAAACATCTAACCCTACTTTCTCTGTTTCAGATTTTATGTTAACTTTCACAACTTCCAACCTGATTTTAAAATAATATCTTCAACTAAAAAAACCTACCCTTACAACCTAAAAGTGCAAAGAAAAAATTATTAATTTGAGCCAACTTGACGTAAATAAATAGAGATTTGCACTGTTAGCACTTTGAAATGCAACAAATGTTAGCTTGGGCTAATGAAGATGTATCTACTACAATCCACTAGATGTCGATCATCGATTAAAGTTGTATACTGCCGCTTTACAACGAACTGCCTTTATCCAATACTCTGCAGTGCCCTTGAACCTATGCAGCGGGAATTCAGAGAGCACTGTGCTCTCATTATATCCAATACGGATGAATGAGTCGTGACCCTACCCCCACTCCTGTTTCTTTTGCTCTTTGCTTTTCTGAAGATTCCCGTGGAGAGGGGAATAACTCCTTTGTCCGTGTGATAATTTTTGGAGGGGCCTGTAAAGCTGGGCCCACATTTAATAATCCGAACATAAACACACAGAGACGAAAGCAAGCCTTCCCGCCAAAACCTAATTTTCATACGCATGTGTGGATTCCGCCATGTTTTAACTGGTATATTAATCAACCTCACTTTTGTGTTTACGTTTACTATATTGTCTCATATCTAAGAATTAATTTAATTTGAAATGAAAAGTAATCTAAACATTAAATTGCCATTAAAGCTAATTAACTATCATGTATCATCCAATAGTAGGTATCTATATCAATTTTTATGTCATTTTGAATCAGTCAACTGATTTCAACACAGATTTTGTAATACAAAAACTACTTCTGCGTTTAATTGTTAATATTAGTTTACCGATTCTTGTAGATGAGAGGTATTAGTCGTTGTACTTGTGTACTCTTTTATAATAGGTAGTTTTAATTTTGTACTACCTTAAATCTCTGATTTGTCTTATATTTATATGTATATAGTAACAAGACACAACAACGAACTTGAATAATATAGTATGTATAGTATAAGAATAAAATGCAGTCTTCTACCTCTGTATTTATAAATAAAGATTTTCAAGTTACTTCGCAATTAAATTAATACATGAATAATCAAAAATTGTTTTTTCGTAAAATCATTTCCATTATCATATTAATATCGAGATGAGAGTCTTTTACGTACGTGAGCTTAAAAGTTACATTTTTTACTCAAACAAATCTCTTTTACACATACAAAATTCTTATGCACGCAAAACAAACAACCAGTGCATAGCAACGACCTAATAGCCAACTTGTGTATAGTGATTTAAATAAATTTGTGGTGTTTGAATTTTTGTTCTTTTACTAAAATAAATATTTGACGATTTTACGAAAAATCTTGTTCAATATGTGTTGCGAAAGAAGTGTTTCAGTCACTTAACATATCAATCTTCACGTTGCATGCCTATAACACCACTATTTCACAACTTATATTGAAGAGAGCTATATTTCCACTCATTTTGGACGGTTGTATGAAAAGAATATTTTGTTCAAACCCTTAACTGAGAATTAAGACTGTAATAAATAAAATATAAAAAAATTAAAATATTTTATTTTGATTTTTTCCTCAGCATTTCCCTCAATTCATCAGATCTTCTACACAATGAACATATTTTTCTTAAAATGCTTATTCCTTATCCTTCATAAAAGAATCAGGATACTATTTTCTCACATAAATAATTTGTTTGTAGCTCATGATCAAAACAAATAATATTAAGTGCAGGTGCCCAGAGAACGTATATTAATAATAATTACATTTTCACGGTCATTTTGGGTCTTTCGAAAGTTTTACAGGACATAAGGACCAATTCACTTGATAATAGGCGCTGATTATAAACAATTCAAATAGTAATAGTTTTCTTTGGACTTTGATATATTGATACGCATTGTTTCTTCAGTGTATACTGAATAACACATTCTCTCAGTATAGAAATAACTGGTACTGAAGGTCACAGATATTGAGCCATCAAAAATCAAAGGTGTCGCCAAAGCCTTCGTCTCTGTGTAGTTACGTACTCTGTGATAAATATTTTCGCATCATATAGGAGTCGTGACCCCACTCCGGTTTCTTTTGCTCTTTGCTTTGCTGAAGATTTCCGTGGAGAGGGGAATAACTCCTTTGTCCGTGTGATAATTTTTGGAGGGGCTTGTAAAGCTGGGCCCACATGTAATAATCCAAATATAAACATTTTCGCATCACATAGGAGGCGGAGGCAGTTCCTTCGTCTTTCCATTACTCTACTGTTGGTCTGCCCGTACGATGTCCCGGTGTTAAAGAATTAAAACAATATTTTACACTTAAGAAAAGTATATTCAAAGACGTAAAATATGAAATGCGAAATGCGAGTCACTTAGATGATCCAAACATCTTTTAATGAACAATGAACTGCACAACTTTATAACTCTGTCGTTTGTTTAGCGTTTGTAATACTTTTGTTTTACAAGGAGTGCTCAGTTGGACGATAGCCAATCAAAACAAACAAAGCGAGTGAAATAGCGTAGAAACAGTAATTTTAAAATATTTTTTTGACTATTATTATAATAATAATAATAATAATAATAAACTTTATTGGTGCGTTATACACGAAGTATTTACACAAGTCAACAATAGTACAGTGGAAAATATGAATATAAGATTACATAACACTGATATTTAACGGTAAAACAAAATGACTAGGTGAAATAAAATATTCAATAAGTCTACAATTAAATACAAGGTTGTTCAAGTAATAAAACAAAAAAATATATCACTAAAGTTAGGGAGACGAGGGACGAAATATTAACAGTTTTATAACATTATATAACAGTAATATTTAGTGGTAAAACAAAATGACTAGATAAGTAAAATATTAAATGAGCCTACAGTTAAATAGAACAGGGCTGTTCATACGTAGTAAAGAACACTAAAATTTGAAAGACGGATGTTAAGATTTTAGCAAAGACAACAATATTAATAATTACCAGTTATTAAAATCAGCCGCTAGGAATTCCTCAAATGAGTAAAATGCATTTTTGAGTAAGAAATTTTTCACTGAGATTTTGAATTTGTTCATGTCAAGTTGCTTTACATGTATAGGAAGGACATTGAAGAACAAAATGCCATAATAATTTGTGCCATTTTGAGTTTTCCTTAACCTTAAAAAATTTATATTTATTTTGTCCCGATTTCGTGTAGAGTAACTATGGTTTTGGCTGTGGGTAGTAAAGTTGTTCTCATTCTCTTTTATATATAACAATGACTGCAGGATGAAAGCACACGGTAATGTAAGAATATTTAAGTTAATAAATTCCAATTTATTTGCACTAGAATAAGAAAACAGGCTAAATTCACCAAAATAGCCACTAATGGACTGTATATTCAATTTCTTCTCTATGTAGCTATCCAGAAGCGTTTTTGCATAAATCGTATACAGGTAGTAAACCAGATAAACATGACTATTTTGTAAGTCACCATATTCTCAAGAACGATAATCACCATATCACTTTTTGGATTGATCTTAGACTTCTTATTTAGTTGATTGAATTACAAGCTAATGATAAGTTATAAGTGTATTTAACATGTTTAACTGTGATTTCAAAATTTGCAAATTAGATAGAAGCAAGTCTTGATTAAAATTAAATATAATTAATAGTAATTAAATATTGAGGAATTAATAAAATATACAGTAAAGTGACAAATTATAATTCTAATTACGAATTTGACTAAGCATTTAATAACCAAAATGAGGAAGGATAATTGAAAATGTGACATAATCATAAATTTTTATACATGTAGTCGTGTTTTTGTGTTATACAGAAGAAATAACAAACGAATGTTTCTACGCTGCATTGGTCCAACTCTCCTTTCTTATTTGAAATATTAGGTATCCAGTAACCCATTTTATTTGCAACTACTAATAAGGTTCAGAACGGTCACGATTCTGATATTTTTGGAAAAATTAGTTTATATCCTAGGGAATAATCTGAATAACAATTTCTGATCAAATTTCAACTCAGCAACCCTGTGGAGTATAGCCTGTTTCTAACGATATACCTGAATCCATATGAATGTAAATTATAACACTGCTCAATTTTTAGTTGTTATTGAACCTCACCGAATTACTTTGTGGTACGGTACCCAGATAGTGTACTATTAAATGAATAGAAATAAAGCTAGAAATGGTCTGTTCTGTTCAATATGTCAAGAATTTCACTGTATCGTAATGTGGTATCTTGTTTCTTGTATGTAGGTAACCTTTAGAGCTTAATTATGAGGTATCATCTGCAAACAATTAAATTTTCATCGATTTGTACATTATGTTAAGTCACTGGTACACAAAGCAAAAGCCGGGGATCTGATATACCTCGTAGAACATCTAATACTGCTTTCTGTGTTCAGATTTTATGGTAACTTTCACAACTTGTGAAATTCTTTGTTGGTTCTAACTTGATTATAAAATAATATCTTCTTCAGCATAAAAGCCTACCCTTTATTGCAGCCTAAAAATTCGGAGGAGAAATTATTAATTCGAGCCAACTGGATGTAAATAAATAGAGATTTGCAATGTAGCACTTTGAAATGCCACAAATGTTAGTTTGGGCTTATGAAAGCGCATCTACACTACACTAGATGTCGATTATCGATTAAAGTTGTACACTGCCGCTTTACAAAGAACTATCCTTATCAAATACTCAACAGTGCATTTGCAACGTGCCATGATAATGTTTAATACGGATGAATGAGGCGTGGCCTCACTCCGGTTTCCTTTCAAAGCGAAAATATATTTCGCTTTTTGCTGAAGATTTCCGTGGTGAGAACAAACTCATTTGTTCGTGTGATAATTTTTGGAGGGCTCACCGAAAGCTGGGCCCATATTTAATAATCCAAATATAAACATTAAACATTTTCGCTTCACGTGGGTAGGGACGTTACGATGGCATAAAAGTATCAATACTTGTATCGATACTGGTTACTGGTATCGACTGAAAAGTATCAATACCGGTATCATATCGGAAAGAAAGTAGTGATACTTGTATCGCTACTGTTATCGAATTGAAAGTATCAATGCTGGTATCATATCGACTAGAGTGATGGGTAAAAGCTGTTATTTTTTAATAACAGGTTTAAACTGTTTCTGTTATTTTCAAATAACAGTTTAAAAATAACAGTTAGATATAAATATTTCCCATTACCCAAAAAGGTTCATAAAATCCACCAGGTTGCTAGTCTGTATGAACAATGTCAGCCCAAATACGAAGTGAAATGCTAATTTGAGTATACTTTATCCCAAACCTCTTGTCGGTATAAACAATGTCGGGATCTTTGTTCTTTACCACGCTGAGGAAGGCACCGAAATTTTTTATACCGACAAAAAGTTTGGGATAGACTATACTAGATATTATTGTTAAACACGTGAAAAGTACATTAATTAAGAATGAATTATCCTAGTGTTATAAGAACCGGAGTATTCATAAACCACCGGATAGGATAACGATATTCTCAAATATGCTACCGTTCCCTTTACTATGAGAATTTTATAAGAATGACACGTATGTAATCAGAAATTTTAATACTTTTAAGCCTCCACACAGCAAGAAAATAGGGTTTAGCATTTTGTTTTTGTGGCAACATCAGTGACTGCAGAGCGCCCCGTTTCAAAAGCAGGGACGACGAATCGGCTATCAGGGAAGAGGCTGACGAAGGTTTTATTCTTAGGAGACTGCTGTGATGAAGACTGGTTCAGTTAATTAGATTGGTTAAATTATATAATTAGACATAGAAAGAAAGTGTATTTGTTTATATTTTTATTTTATACATATGCATATTTTTATTATGTTGTATTATTTATTATTCATTTATTTATGTATATGCAGTCACCCCTTAAGTTCCCAAAAGAGTCAAACAAAAAATTTATGAAAAATAATACCTTTCTTAAAAGCATAAAATATAAGTCTAAACGATGGGAGCATACACACATTTTTTATTTTAATGAAACAATATAGTACTGTATTTATGATATTATGAAGCACATTTCTGCAGAAACATTTGTCGGTCCTTTTCTTCCGATATGATACCAATATCGACACTTTTGTGGTATCACAACGTCCCATCAACGGCTCAACGCTGAACGCTCAGCTAAATGTAACTTATTATTAATACACTTTACACTGAACTGAACTTGTGGTAGGTACCTTGTGAAACATCTTGAAAATAATTGTTAATTATAAATTAAATACTGCTTTTAGATCAATCAATATATTATAAATACTCTACATATGTTTCGGCTTATTAGGCCTTTATCAAGAGTACATAGTGAATACTAAAGTTTCCGACGTGTTTATTTATTATATTTATTTATTTATTAATAAACACGTTGGAAACTTTAGTATTATAGTATTCACTATGTAATACTCTTGATAAAGGCCTAGTAAGCCGAAACATATGTAGAGTAGGTATTTATAATATATTGATTGATTCATCTATTCTAAAAGCAGTGTTTAATTTATAATTAACAATTATGTAACTTATTATGTTTGAATTATATAACACCGGGACAGCGCGTACGCAGTCCCGACTACCAAAAATTGTGCGCCCGAGTTATTCGCATTAGGAATAATCGCAGGGGTCAGCCCAACCGTAGTGCAATGGAAAGGCCTCACCCTGGGGGAACCGCCTTGTTGATCACGGTAACCCCTACGCCAGGTAAGTATGCTTTTTGGTTGCCACCGTCGTGCATTCGACAAAGATAGTTCGACATAAAGCAGCGGCTCACAGACTAAATTGATGATGAGGCATCTAGTGGACAATAGGTGTACCTTCTCTTAACCCAAACCAATCTAAACGTTGCCATTGCCATTTATACATAGGTATCATTTATAAAATGATTCGTACGCGAGTGTCATATAGTGTAAGTTTTACTCACGTGCACCATTTGAGGTAATAAGTAGTATACGAGTGAGATAATATAAATCGTGTATGTAAATGTATACCATTTTAATCTTAATTTTCAATTATTGACATTCATAACTAGAAACATTATTTTCAAATTTATTCAAGTTAATTTAAAATTTGTTTTTGTATGTGTTCAAAATAAGTTATTCTCCCTATACCGTGTTTCAGAGGACAATAGTTTTTTTTACTCACTAGCTGATGTCTACTGTCTATTGGCAAGCCTTGGTTTCTTGTAGAATATTTGCACTTAATTTTCAATTAAAGCCTTACAATTATTGTGGTATATTACATTAAAATGAATAAATATTCTATTCTATACTCGTCACTTTAATTGAAACCCCAATGCGATTAGTGTAAAACAACTGTGTCCGAGTGACTAATGCCGACTTTACATACAAAGTGGGGTGTGTGAAAATAATAATTGTTTTTTAAGCGCAAGAGCTATTAGACTAAGCAAATCAAGCGAGGAAAAAACGACTCATTTTTTTATTAATGTGGAATGATGGAATATCTAGGATCAAGAAAATATTTGAACCCATTTTGTTACTGTGATTATATCCCTGATATCTATGATATTCACTTTATTGTAAATTGCAAGGTGAGAATACCAAGTTTTTAAAAATTGTATAAAATTATGCTCCGGCTCTATTGAGAACCGTGTTATTTAGAAAATAAGTATGTGCATTCAGTTTAATACCTGGACGTATTTGTGAAAATGAATTATCTCTTAGAACTTTTTTAAAACTAAATTAATCTATAAATAAACCATGTTTTACCATTTTTTTACTGAGTGGTAAAATGTTGGATATAAATATTTCCCAATACCCAAAAAGCTTCATAAAATCCACCGTGTTGCTAGTCTGTATGAACAATGTCAGCACAGCCCAACCAAATACGAAGTGAAATGGTAATTTGACTATACTTTATCCCAAACTTCTTGTCGGTTTAAAAAATGTCGGAAATTTTTTATACCCAGGATAAACTATACTAGATATTATTGTTAAACACGTGAAAAGTACATTAATTAAGAATGAATTAGGTATCCTAGTTTTAAGAAGAACCGGAGAAATTCATAAACCACCGGAATAACGATATTCTCAAATATGCTCCCGTTCCCTTTACTATGAGAATTTTATAAGAATGACATGTATGTAATCAGAAATTTTAATACTTTTAAGCCTCCTCACAGCAAGAAAATAGGGTTTAACAACATTGATTTTTAATTAGTTTGAGGAACCACTCAGATTGCTCCGCATCCATTGCCTGCGAATAAATTCGCAGGTGAACGATCATCGATGACAAATCGCAAGTAAAATACTCGCAAAAGTGTCTGCCTCACGCTCAGGATACGGAACTACATCTCGTCATCATGGTTGCGACAACTCTACGTTTGAGTAGAGAGTATGCGAAGATATACTACAGAAATGATCCTGTGAAGTATGATCTTGCTTTCAAAACTGCAAATGTTCAATTACATTAATGTCGGATAGCAGTAACTCGGTGAGAGGTATTACCAATTATATGCGTTAAAAGAGGATAGCGTTCGCATTGTCCTCATGCGACTTCCTGTGGCGTTTGCTTAAACTACTCGATATTCCAGTAAGCAAATAAATAGCCGTTGCAAGTGAGCGAGCGCCATCTAGTAGAGAGTGGGATAACGATACGTATATGGAAAGTTGCCCGAACAGAGGTGTATTTTTTAAAGTAATTATCGTGGACTGTATATTTAGTTTTTTGTTTATGTAGCTATCCAGAAGCATTTTTGCATAAATCGTATACAGATAGTAAACCAGATAAACGCGAGTGTTTTGTCAGTCACTATATTCTCAAGAATGTTCTCTTTTTGTATTGATCTGAGACTTCTTATTCAATTGATTGAATTGCAGGTTTGTAACTTTAATCACAAACTAATGATAAGATGAAGATCTAAATTTCATCACAAGTTGCTGTGTACCCAGATAGTCTGTTAAAGTAATAGAAATAAAGCTAGAAATAATCTGTTCTTTTCAACTAGGTATGTCAAGAATTTCACTGTGTCGTAATGTGGTATCTTGTTTCTTGTATGTAGGTAATCTTTATAGCTTAATTATGAGGTATCATCTGCAAACAATTAAATTTTCATCGATTTACACATTATGTTAAGTCACTGGTACACAAAGCAAAAACCGGGGTTCTGATACCTAGAACAAACATCTAACACTACTTTCTCTGTTTCAGATTTTATGTTAACTTTCACAACTTATGAAATTCTCTGTTGGTTCTAACCTGATTTTAAAATAATATTTCTTCAACTTAAAAACCTACCCTTACAACCTAAAAATTCAAAGAAAAAATTATTAATTCGAGCCAACTTGTCGTAAACAAATAGAGATTTGCAATGTTAGCACTTTGAAAAGTCACAAATGTTAGCTTGGACTAATGCAGATGCATCTACTACATTCCACTAGATGTCGATCATCGATTAAAGTTGTACACTGCCTCTTTACAATGAACTGCCTTTGTCCAATACTCAGCAGTGCATTTGAGCCTATGCAGCTGGTTTTAGAGAGCACTGTGCTCTCATAATATATATACGGATGAATGAGGCATGACCCTATCCCCCCACTCCACTCTTTTGCTCTTTGCTGAAGATTTCCATGGAGAAGGGAATAACTCCTTTACTACTATTATTTGCACTAGAATAAGAAAAAGAAAACTGGCTAAATTCACCAAAATATCCATTAATGGACTGTATATTCAATTTCTTCTCTATGTAGCTATCCAGAAGCATTTTTGCATAAATCGTATACAGGCAGTAAACCAGATAAACATAACAATTTTGTAAGTCACTATATTCTCAAGAGCGATAATCACCACCATATCACTTTTTGGATTGATCTGCGACTTCTTATTCAGTTGATTGAATTACAGGTTTGTAACGTTAATCACAAGCTAATGATAAGATCAACATCTAAAGGTACTTCACAAGTTACAAGTGTATTTAATATGTTTATCTACGATCGTGTAAAAAGTAACAGTTTTTTACATCATTTCCAGTGTAAAAAGTGGCATTTTATAAGAAACTGTGCAATAAAAATTTTTATTGCACGATTTCTAAAAAAAATATGAGTAAAGAGATGTTTTTGAAATGAATGAGTCGCTTTTTAAAAACCAATTTTATTGTTCACACATGAGAGATCAAGACAAGACTGACTATCATATACAATTTGCTTCTATTTATAACATACAATGTGCTGACTAATATTTATTTATTAAAGGATTACAATATACTTAGATATATAACTCCTCCATCCCTTGATGGAAATCATCCCTGATTTCTTAGATGCTGATGTCTTCATTCTAGTGTGTCTTCTTTACATTCTTCTTGGATATATATATATATATTTATTTCTAATAAAATTACATACATATAATATAATAAAGGTAAATATGAATAAGTATAAGAATATTGTCCATATACTAGTTTTGTTAATAATTATGGGCTCATTTATTCCCTTAATTATTTTCTGTTGTTCTATCAACTCACTTTGGGTTTGTAGTAACTTATGTGTATTGATGGTATTTAGGTTTAAAGGTCCTGGGTTGTAATCAATATGATATTCTCTAAGTTGTGAAAAGTTAAGATAAGGTAAGTCAAATTTATAGATCATTTCATTGTTACTTGTTTTCAATAAATGGTTATTTATAGTTATTTCACAATTTCTATTTAAATTTGGTACATAGGTACCTTTTAATTGTATTTTATTTATCGATTTGTCACATGTTTGGGTTATTACAGTTTCAGTAGGTACCATTAATATCCATTTATTAGTTTTAATTTTTGAATTTGAATTTCGTTAATTTAAATTGTCTTTACTGAAAGTTAGCAAACTAATTTCGCGTGGCATGTTATTATGAATTTTAACATTGTTCACACTCTTGCAAAGATATTCGTTATCAGTGATACTTTTACATTTGTCGTCGGTAAATACATAGCTTTGTTCATTGAATGCTACATATTTAGATCGTGGTATTAATTGATTTGATAAGAGTCATTTGTCTTTGCTGGCAATGAATGCAATTGAAAGTATTGATACATTTCTTTATCTGCCAGAGGAATTTCTATAACAAAGATTATGGTAAAGTTAATTGAATAGGCTTTTATATTAACTACATTTTCAAATTTTAAAGTATTTTTTATATTATCTTGGAATAGCAATTTAACTTCTGTTAAGTGAATTTCAGTATCTTATATTTCTTTTAATAAATGCAGTGGGTTAACAATTGAATTATGCAAGGTGTTGAGCTCAGCAAATGTAATTTATTTGATTTAGTATCATTTGGGTTAAGAAATGGTGATGGCTATTAATTTCATGAATTTTCATTTCTTTAACTATTTTCTCTATTTGTAAAATTCTTGATTCTAATATTAATTGATTGGGTGTTATATTTTGAGTAATTTCGTTAAAGTTATTAATTGATGAATTAATTAGAGTAATCGATTTTATTTTTTGTTGATTTTGTTGTAAATATGAAATTTGTTGGTTATATCTTTCGGCGTCTTCATTATCAAGATTTCCAGTTATTATTTTTACAATTGATCCTAAGCCATTTATTAATCCGCGTTTTTGCCGATTTGACTCTAAATAAGTTGGGTTAATTTGACTGATTTGTTCAATTATTTTACTTTCTAAATTATTTATAATGTTATAAGAATTAAAGTATTCTGTTTTATACTTTTCATCCAACTTTGTGGATTATGAAAATGTTTCTTTATTTTATTAAATAAAGTTATAATAGGGTTTAAGTCAAGGATTTGTATGTATGTCCAGTAGTCATTGCTTATTTGTGTTTGTCCAAGTTGTAAGGGTAGTAATCCAGGATTGTTGTTAATTTTTGTTAATTCTAGGTAGGTTAAGGCGGTTCCGATGGTATATCTGAAAGATGAGGTTTCTTTAGTTCTTTCAAATGTATTATTTCTGTTTATTACCGATATTTTTTATTTTGGCTTTATTATTTTGTAACAATTCAATAATAATAAAAGGGCCTAAATATTTATTCTTACTTTTTGCTGTTCGATCTGGTGCCTTTTTATAAACTTTTTGATTTACTTTAAATTCATATTGTTTGGTTCCTTCGGTATTACGTTTATCAATCATTTTCTGTTTATTTGCTTTATCCTTATTTTCGACTTCTTGATAGAGGGTTGTATGTCCAAAGGTCTATTCAAAAGGTGCAAAATTCGTGCTGGGGTGTATGCTGTTATTATAGGCAATTATTGCATAATGCATTAAATTTATAATAGGTGTAGAGGGGTCCTTACTTCAATCTAAGAATTCGAATATGTTCGATTAAAGTAGAATGAAAGCGTTCTACAGGAGAATTTGATTCATGATGACGGGGAATTGTAAAGTGTACTTGGATTTTTTGAGCTTTGAAAAGTTCTGTTAGGCAAAGATTTTTAAATTCAGATCCGCTATTGGATACTCTTAATTCAGGGGTGCCATAATAAGAGAAGTAATTTATTAATTTGTCTTGAATTGAAATTGCATTTTTATTACAAGGAAAGGCTTGTCCTAATTTTGTAAATTTGTCAATAATCGTTAAAAAGTATTGGTTTTCACATATAAATAAATCTATATGTAATATTTGAAATGGTTTTGAAGGTGTTTCAGTCAATACTAGGGGTACATAAGGGGTGTCTCTAGAATATTTAGCTTTCTGGCAAGTAGTACAGTTATTAATATAATTTTCTACATCTTGTTTCATATATTTCCAATAATAATTAATTTTGCTAGTTTCTGTAATACCGCGATGATTAGTTTTACTTTCATGTTGGTGTTTTATCATTAATAGGCGATTATCTTTATTTATTATTGTGTTGACTAATTTTGTACATTGTATAATTTTTAATGCTTGAAAGTTATGCATATAAGTTTTTACAAAAATTGGTATAATTTCTTTGCATATAAAGTAGACATAAATAGTTTTACTAGGGTAAATATGATCTCTTAAAAGTGCTATTATATACTTTTGGCTATATTTTGGACTTTTTGCAGTTTTAACAATATTTCTATCGATTATCTTTTCTGAAATTTCTAAATTTGGATGCACGTTTCTATCTAGAATTAATTGAAAAGGTTTATTGTTTATAATATCATCTAAAATTGGCATTTCATTATTATCGGTTTCGGCTGAGGCGTGTACTGTGTCATCGGGTTCTCGTTGATTATTGTTGGGGTTTACGTCTGGTAAATCGTTATTATTAGGATTTATATCTAGTGGGTCATCTATTGGATTTTCTGCTAATTCGCGTAGATAATTTAAAATGTCTTTATTTATTTCGCCGGGTTGATTTATAATTGATTGTTTCGTGCGCGTTTAATTGGATGCGACTTATTGCATCGGTGTTAGTATTTTGTTTTCCCTTTTTATATATTACAGTATAGTCAAACTCTTCAAGTTTTAGTATCCATCTTACTAATTTTGAACTTGGGTCTTTCATGTTAACTAACCATACGAGGGGTCTATGGTCGGTATATATAGTAAATTTACGGAAAAATAGATAAGGTCTAAACGTCTTGACAGCCCAGACAACTGATAAGAATTCTTTAAGTACCGTAGAATAATTAATCTCATGTTTATTTAATTCGCTATTCATTTTTTGATAAAAATAAAATTTAAAAGGTTATTAGCAAAAAACCGCATTTTTCCATAAAAATTGTTAAATAAAAAATTTAACACCCACTTTCTCGCGGAGACATTTTGATATGATATTCTAACACACTTTCACGAACACGTTCGAAAAGGAATCATCGATCGAGGAATCTTTCCGAAGTAAAAATCTAACATTACTCCCCTAGTAGGTTAAAGTATCGGAACGTCCCTAATGACCCTAAATGCCTTTTATGTTTCAATTATTAAACACCGGGACAGCGCGTACGCAGTCCCGACTAGCAAAAATTCTGCGCCCGAGTTATTCGCATTAGGAATAATCGCAGGGGTCAGCCCAACCATAGTGCAATGGGAGGGCCTCGCCCCGGGCAGCGTTGCGCCTGACCCCTCGTTGCTAAGTACTGAATTATATTACAAAAGAGGACTAAATTGGCAGCTAGAGGACTAAATTTAAGGGACTGTCTACGCAACTGCTGCGGCGGATCTTTTTCACGACTTATTGAACCGCCGCACAGAGAAAATTCATTATTTTATGTTATTTTCTGAGAAAAAGACGGGGGACACCCCCCCGCACCCCCTTCTTTTTGTCTGCGACACTAATACTGCCTGCGGGGCTGATAATTTATTAACAATTATTTAGCAAAATAAAAATCTACCTAACTAACCCAACCAATTTTTCAAATTCCAAACCCATATGCCTCATGGGCCAACGCGACAAATAAATCTTTAATTGCCAAATAAGAAACAACTTTTTTATTCTGTGAATGTAATTTAATTTTATTCACGACTAAGTCGAAAAATACATTTTTATTGAATATGTTTATTGAGGACTAGATTTGCTTGGGGAGTACTAGGGTACTAAATATAATTCAAAAGGACCAAATTTAGTCCCAAAGGACTAAAAATGCCAACACTGGCCCCGGGGGAACCGCCTTATTGATCACGGTTGACCCCTACGCCAGGTAAGTATGCTTTCGTACTCCAGTATATGCTCCCTATCCGGGATGCATGCGGTGTCCGCCTCTTTTGGCGCTTACCGTAGGGGAAGAATTTTGTTGTTTACTAGACGTGCCCTGGCATGGGCTAACTGTTGTTTGAGTGGTAATTTATAATAATTTGATACATTTTTATTTAAGATATTTGTAAACTTGGATTGATACACTTGGGTGAAATATTAGGTGGGTTAGTAAATATGTTTAGGTAATGTACACTTGTTCTCGTGTGGTGGCATCTTTTTGACATTTGTTGTTAATGGGTTAGGTGAGTATGGCTCTTTTGTCACTTTTGAATTTTTATTTTTTGTGTGCATATTGTGGTATGTTTTTAAGTGAATCTTCTAATTTATTTTGTTTTGCTCATTGTTGTTGTTTTGAGTATTGTTTCGAGCTATTTTTTTAAATGTGTTTATGTTTTTAATGTTTTTTGATTATTGTATTTTTGTTTGTGTTTATATCTTTTGTTTTATTATTTTTTCAAAATACAAATTAGTAGGATGTTAAGTGATTGCAGGATAGAAAAGGTAATTAATTGATGGATGTTTAGGGGGGTGATAAAATTTGGGGATGGTGGGGTCTAAGAGAGTGGGGTTTTCAGATAGTTCTAATGACTCCTTGAAATTGGGAATTTGACGACGTAAAATATAATTCTCGAGTGTGGGAGTGCCAGTAATATTGTGAATAAATTTGGTGTGAGTGCCAGGGTAGAAATTTCCGCAAATTCTGAGAGCTCTATTTTGCAGGGTTTGTAATCGTGTTTTTTGAACTTTTGTTAAAAGAGGAAACCATGAGGGAGAGGCATATGTGAGAACTGGACGGAGGTAGGATTTATATAAAAATGTGGCTGTATGTATGGGAGAGTTTTGTAATATAGAATGTAGTTGTTTAAGTCTAAATTTAAAGCTATTGCTGATTGTGTCAACATGTCCAATGAAGTGCATTCGTCTATCTATTTGTATCCCAAGGTAGCGTATAGTCTTGTTCCAGTCTATATTTATGTTATTAATTTTTATTTTATTTTTTGGTGTGATAAATTTTTTTGTTAGGCAAGATATTTGTGTTTTATTAGCATTGACGTGTAGTCCCCAATT
Source organism: Stenurella melanura (assembly GCA_963583905.1). Lineage (NCBI taxonomy): Eukaryota > Metazoa > Arthropoda > Insecta > Coleoptera > Cerambycidae > Stenurella > Stenurella melanura. The sequence continues at coordinate 88,362,348 of OY757309.1, forward strand.
ATGGTAAAATTGTGTTGTAATATCTGTTTGCTCCTGTAGTAATTGCACTAGTAGATCTGGATTTTTGGATGTGGATAGTATTGCAGTGTCATCTGCATATAGACAGAGTGTAGTGCGGTGATCTATTGGGGGTGGTAAGTCTTGAATGTACGTGTTAAATAGGACGGGTCCTAGAGCGGACCCCTGGGGTACACCAGAAAAGATGGGGATGGAAGGAGAGCACGCCTGATTGACTGCCACTCGGAATGTACGTTCGGTTAGATACGACTGTATTGTTTTTACAATACGAGTGGAAATTCCCGAGATCAGGAGTTTATATAGCAGTCCAGGGTGCCAGACTTTGTCAAATGCCCGCTCGAGGTCTAGGGCGACAAACCCCGTGAGTAGACCTCGGTTGTTGTTGGTTGTGGAAATTTCGCTGACGCGGAATAATTGCTGTGTTGTTGAGTGGGAACGTCGAAAACCAAATTGGTATTGGTTTTCTGTTTCAGCCACTCTAATCTGGAATTGAATTTTATTTAATAGTAAAGTGTCGAACACTTTTGCTAAGGTTGATAATAAACTAATAGGTCTATAGCTTGAAAGTTGGTTTGCTGGTTTATATGGTTTCGGAATATTTACTATTTTAGCTTGTCGCCATTTCTTAGGATAGTATGTGAGCTGAAGGCATGCATTAAATATTTTTGTTAAGAATAAGTATGTTTTGGGAGGTAAATGAATTAAAACAAAATTAGGGATGTTATCCAAGCCAGGTGCCTTCTTGGAATTAACTTTTACAACGGCTGATCTTATTTCAGACGGCGTGAAATATTGCGGATCATTTTCCGGTAAAAGGTTGAGGCTCGTGAGTCTATTAATAAGGGGATTGACAAGTGTTTGTGTGGAATGTGGTATTTGGTTTGGTTGGAATACAGTTGATAGATGGACAGCGAAGGCGTCAGCCTTATCCGCGTCAGCTTGAACTACCCCCTGCGGAGTTTCAAGGGGTGGTAGTTTTTTAGGTTTTTTATTGAAGAGACGAGGGACAAAATGAGGATCGTCTGGATGGGAGACAACTAGTTTATTTATATAATTCTGCCTAAATTGTTTAATGTCGTTATCAATTTCTTTTTTTAATTTGTTAATATTACTTTTCAGAAGTGGGCAATGAATTAGGTTGTATCTCTTTCTAATTTTGTTTTTATATTTAATTTTATCGACTAGTTGCCGGGGTAGTTTCAAATGGTAGGATGAGGCTGGGAATCTTTTCTGGCTAAGTGATAGGGCTTCAGTGATGTTAGATGTAATTGTATCTACTAGTGCATCGATGTCATGAATTGTGTTGCATTGTGGGTTATAGGGTATATTGTTTTGCATGTATTGTACAAATATACTCCAATCATAATCGCGTTCTTGTGGCTTTCTATCTGTGATAGGCATTTTATGGTTCAATGTTAGGGTAGTTGCAACAGGGTAGTGATCACTGTTTAATTCGTGTATCACTTGTACTTCATACGGTATATTAAGATTATTTGTGATGCCTATGTCTATAATTGATTTAGCGGGGTGAGGTCTAGTAGGTTCTAATGGGGATAATATATTCATGTTAGGGTGACTGTTGATGTAGTTGTATAGAGTAATGCCAGAAGTGTTAGGGCGAGATGATGCGAGGTTCCAATTTGGATGTTTGGCATTGAAATCGCCAAGTAAAATGTAGTTTTTATTAATAGTTGATATTTTATTAAGGTCTGATGTGTCTAGGGATGTGTTTACTCTGCAGTAGGCTGAAATTATCATTATGTTGATGTTGTTTAATTTAATTTCTATTGCACATGCTTCTAATGAGACAAAAGGGGGTAATAAGGTTTGAGTGTGTATTAAATTTCTTTTAATAAGGATAGCTACACCTCCGCCGGGCGTGCCCATTCTGTCCGAGCGATAGATGTGGTAACCAGGTAAACTGAAAGCTTTGTTGGGTTTGAGATTTGTCTCACAGAGGCAGCAAACGTCTACCTTCTGTCTGGTTAGAAGTAGTTCTAATTCGGTCTTTTGTCTAAGCACTCCATTAGCATTAAATTGTAGTAGGTTAAAATGATTTAAGTTATTACTGTTATAATTAGCCATTTAGAATAAGGACGTAAGATATTCCAAAATGGTGAATATTTTCTCGAGGGGGTCTGTTGAATTTTTTAGTTTTTCTATTAAAATTTTGAGGTCTGTCCAAATTTGTTTAAGATTAAAGTTTTTAATAAAGTTAAAAATGTCTCTGAGTGGATTGTCGTCTGTCTGGTTGGTATTAGGTGGGTTGTCTGTCTGTTGTGTATTTTGGGTATTTTGTGAACGAAATTGCTGCCATGCTCTGACGTTCTGGGTGGAAATAGCGTCTGCTGCCTCTTGAGACAGAGGGGGAATGTTGATGCCTTGAGAGAGTGGTGGTTGTGTGGGTCTAGGTCTGTTGTTTATATTTGGTGGTCTCTGGGCTGCGGTTGGCATTTGGGTATTTTGAGTGGTGGGTTTGGGAGCGTACCTTTCTTTGGCTGCTACATAGGCTGGGCAGCCTTTATAGTTTGCCGGATGGTCGGCACCGCAGTTTGCGCATTTACACGCCTCTGCGATGCATGTTTCTCCCTTATGTGAGGTGCCGCATCTAAGGCACCTAGGGATTCTATTGCATATCTCTGAAGAGTGACCAAAGTGCTGGCACTTATGGCACTGAGGGACATTGAATCTGTTATAGATTGAAACTCTTACACGATAGTAGCAAAGGTTGGTAAGTTTCTGGTAATCTTCCAGGGATTGTTTTGGTACTGTTAGTAATAGTAGGTTGGAGGGTGTCTTTTTGCCGTCTTTGGGCAACATTATACGGGCGATCCTAATAAAGGGAAGCCCAAGTAAATTCAATTCATCCTGGATCTCTTGCGTGGTCGTATCAATTGGGATATATTTAATAACAATTTTTATTGGTTTGAGAGAATCCAGGTCGTGAGTAAAGTACTCGATGTTATTTTTTGATAGTAAGGTGGTGATCTGAAAGTGGTCACGTGGCTCACTAGGATAGCAAATTAATGAAGAATTGTTCATTTTGTAAGAGGGTGGAGGGTTAACTAGTGAATTGATTGCTGCTACTGTTCCTCTATGATTAACAGTATAGATGTGGATTGGGGGTGGTTTGCGTTTTTTCTGAGACTGAGACGTAGTAGGGGCATTTTGAGTGTCTGTTGGTGGCGGTGTGCTAGATATTTGTGTGTTAGATGCTGTTGGAGGTATTTGAGTTATTCTTATTTGTGGTTGTTGAGAACTAAGTTCGATTGCGTCAAGATCTGGTTGTTGAGTCTTTTTTTGAGTTATTTTTTTACGTTTGTTAGGATTTTTTGTCTGTTTAGGGGTGGTTTCAATTGTTGTGCTGGTTGAAGGAACGTTTTGTGTTGTATGTTTGGGGTTAGTGAGATTTGCGGTATGAATTTGTGCTTCGATTGATATGGCAGGTGAAATAATGGTATTAGGAGAAGGTCTAGGGGTTGGTTGATTGGAGTCGTTTGAATATTCTGAGACATAATCTAATTGATTTGGGCTATTTTCTATGGGATTGTCTGGAGTGGAAATTTTTCTTTTATTGTGTGCTATTCTAGGGGTTGATGTAGGAGTTGGGGTGATTTCCATGGCTGATGAGGATGAGCTCTGAGAATGAGTACTTTCCCTGTCTGAGTCATCAGATTGTCTGATTAACTCGAGGTTTGGAGACAATATTGAACAGATGGGTGAAGAAGTAAATTTAGGTGGTGAATGAAGGTAAGCAATTTCTGTAAATGTGGTGGTTGTATATGTTGTGGTGGTGGTTGTAGAAGTTAATGTTAAGTTTAAATATGATGGGTATACGGGGGGACTATTATTACTGGCAGTTATGATCGAAGGTGTATTAGGAGCAGAGTTATTAAATGAGCAAGTTGAGTGAACTGATGAATTATTAGAATTATTATTGTTAGTATTAGTATTATTAGGTTGGGGGGATGTGGATTGTACAAGTGTGTTATCTTGTAGGTTAGTAGATGTGTTATTGGACCCAAGTGTATCAACAGTGTTTACCTGAAGGTTTTGTGTATCGGTGTCTGAGTGATTGTTTGTGTAGTGTGGTGTGGTGTTCTGATTCCCGTCCGAGCTATTTTCTGTACGCTGGTCTTGTATCTCTTTGTGGCGTTCCTTTTTCCGTCGGGTCATGTTTGTGTTGGATGGAATATCGGCGTAAAACGCGGTAGTGTCGCCCTTCGCAGTTCACAGATGTTAAACAGATGAAAACTTTTAACTATTATATTTGAAAATGTGATAATTTAACGGATTTTTGAAATTTAACTAATAATCGTATTAAACCAATTCTTCACTGGGATGATAGTATGCTTTCGATTAGCCATTGCGGTGCATTCGATAAAGTTCGCCCGATGTAAAGCAGCAACTTACAAATTAAATCAATGACGACATCTGTCGGATATAGACGTACCTTCCATTAGTTTGAACTAACATTGCCATTGCCTACGTTTTAAGTTTTACTTACACATACCAGAGCAATTCGTATAGGAGTGAGATATATTTTAAGTTTTACTCATGCGTAGCATTTAAGAGCAATTTGTCACGAGCGATGTCCGAGTGATCAAAATCGACTTTAACTATACTAACTATGGACTGTGAAGTGGCTGTTCGAAAGTAACAATTGATTTTTAAAAGCGAGAGAATTATTAGTATCAACAAATAGTCAGAAATAGCTGGATCAATTTCTTGATTTATGTAGAATGGATGGTTTGGGATAAATAAAACTTCGTGATATTCATGATAAAAGGGTTAACGTGTCCCTTAAGGAAATGGTTGAACCCATTTTAATTTATTTTTGTATTCTCGCTAGTTCAGGGGAGGTTGGCATTTAAATAAAAACATGATATTTCTTATATAAATAACTAAATATATATTAAAGTAAAAGTATTTTTATGTTTAATTAGTTTGGGCCTTTGCGAACCACTCGGATTGCTCCACATCGATACGAATAAAGAATAAATTCGCAGGTGAACAATCATCGATATGCGAAGAGCAAAAGGGCAAAAACTGGCTTGATCCCGATGCATGGCCTATCGATACTTTTGGCTTGAAGAGTTTTCAGCAAGAGAAAAGTTACCACGGGGATAACTGGCTTGTGGCGGCCAAGCATTCATAGCGACGTCGCTTTTTGACCCTTAGATGTTCGGCTCTTCCTATCATTGCGCCAGTGTTTTTTGCCAAGTTCTTAAATTCATAATACAAGTCCCTAACCACAACAAAGATGGGTAGGGAGGACAAGGCTACTTGGAAGTCAAACTACTTCACCAAACTTATCCAACTATTGGAAGATTACCCTTACAAATAAAGTGTTTTCAAAAAGAGAGTTGTTGAACAGTATTTACTTAATCAGCAATCGTTAATCGTTTTCGTTGACAGCCTAACCTAACCCTACTTTTGTATTTTCATTGTTTGGGTTATTGCATATTTATATAGTGAATATTACTAATACAATATGGATAATGCAATTCAGATTATCAATCATAGGGGTCGATAATAGAACGATGTACACACACACACACACACAGTTTAACGATAACGCTAAGGTGCCTAATTACTACGTTTACTTTATCCCTCCGAAATTAACAGAGACCGTTAACGTTCTCAACGACTTACTATTGGGCGAACAATTCTACTGTTATGGAATTTATTTCGGTTCTAAAGACAGTTGTTCTCTTTCGAAATTTTGACTACTCTACTATTTATACCTCGTATACATCTCTGTATGGGGTAGTGATGCACGGGTAGTAATCATTCGTTACTTTTGTAATCGTTACTCGGTAATACCCGAAGTGCCAATGATTACCTGAAAAGTATTCGTTACTTTTACACATATGATTACTTACCTACTTTATCGCGCTGACATCGCTCTCGACGTGCGAGAAGGTTTTTTCTAAAGCAAGACAGACCATATATGGGAGAGAAAAATCGGTTGACAGGACACAAATTACAGAAAAAGCTCCTTTTACCCTTCAATTCCTAATTTTGTCAATTACTATGTAGTATAATTATAACTTTACCGGTTTTTTTAGTAAAGTGAATTTTAGGTTATCTTCATCTAACGTTTTTTTTCCAAGTAGATTAACTTGAATATACACATGACTTATTTCTACACAAATGTTTACGTTTTTATGAAAGGAAAACAAATAATTACTACTGTCTTTAATACATTTTTTTAAAGCAATAATTTGGTAATTAGGTACCCATTTTTTAATATATTAGGCACTGTCTGTTTAGATAATGACTACATTAGCCGTTTGTTTAAACAATAAAGGGATTAAAAAAGTAATCATTTAGTAATCAATAACGAATACTTAGTAACGATTACTTTACGAAAAGTAACGATTACCAATGATTACTCAAAAGTAACGGGAATTTGCATCACTAGTATGGGGTAAAGAATATGGAAACAAACGAACATATTTGGTATTATGTGATTTAATGTGAAAAATAATCAAATTTTGTTTGGTTTAAATAAAAGTGGGCCGATCCCGGCGGTACTGCAATACCGGGCCAACCCGCGACGGAGGTGGAGCAAGCCCCTAACCTCCGTCAATTTCCAAAAATCAGTTTAATATACTGGCCCCGCATGCGGGGCGTATCAGATATTAAGCTGATAAGAACAGATACTACACTTTGATCTTAGCCAGAGGCCGAGAAGCGATAACTTCAGCTTTGAAAATTTTAGCGTAAGTCATGGTTCAGTAGTTGTAAAGTTGCGAGATGCGAGCGAAACCCGTGCTGCCATCTTGTGTGTAAGTTATAAGTTAAGGCGTAGACTAAAGTCAAAGTATTAAGTATCTAACTTAACATAAGTATAAATATGTATAGCATATTATATTTAAATGTAAATACTAAATTTATTAGAGTTTCAAAGCGAAAGCACAAATTTAAACCTTCACTTTGACTGATTGCATCCCTTGTTATTAGACAAAATATTTCGTCATGTCTCTGAGAATGGCTGATAGAATTTTCACTTGGTAGCATAACCAGAAGTCAGGTTATCGAAAGAATGCAAAGATTTCATTAATATTTATATATATAGTTTTTCCTTTAGTTCTCATAGATAGCTTTTCTTTCCACTGTTTGCAAAATCATATAAAGAATATATGTTTCATTACTATAAGCAAACAAATAATAAATAATTCACTTTTAAACATGCATAGAGTATATAGGCTCCAATACTAGTTAGATAATAGATAGGTGTAGATCTGTTGTTTTTTATCAGTCAATGTCAAAATTATAATTATTTTAAACTTGTTCATGGATATTGTCTTAGTTTTGCATGGAACATCGTTGTGAGTGGCTTTGGGCTTTTCTGATGAGTCATCAATAAGGACGAAAAACGTTTCAAAGGCTAAGCATTTCCAAGAAACTGAATGAGATTTTATGAAAATGTAATTCATTAGAATGAAAAAAATTTTTAAAGACAAGGTACGTAAATAAATTAAGTTCAGGCCTTTGTTCTCATTTTTAACTGAATTTACATATCGTAGGGGATCATGTGGATACTAGTTTAGCCTGCTTAGCCGTAGGTTGGATGCTAGTGTTAAAATGAGAATGGCTGATAGAATTTTCACTTGGTAGCATAACCAGAAGTCAGGTTATCGAAAGAATGCAAAGATTTCATTAATATTTATATATATAGTTTTTCCTTTAGTTCTCATAGATAGCTTTTCTTTCCACTGTTTGCAAAATCCTATAAAGAATATATGTTTCATTACTATAAGCAAACAAATAATAAATAATTCACTTTTAAACATGTCTCCTTTGTTAGTATGCTCAAATTCCATTTATTTTGTTGATCTCCTAAGTGACTTTATGTACCAAATATTTGAATATTTGTTGCCATTGCCAGTATTGACTACGGGTCGGTAATTTTCATAACGTATATATAGTAAATTTACGGCCAAATAGATAAGGTCTAAACGTCTTGACAGCCCAAACAACTGATAAGCATTCTTTAAGTACCGTAGAATAATTAATCTCATGTTTATTTATTTAATGTTCAAGAAATGTATTCTACAGGTTTATCATTTGGTGGAGTTCCTTGAGATAAAATGGCTCCTAATGCGTAGTTTGAACTATCTGTTGTTGATACAAAAGGTTTTAGGAAATCTGGACACTGTAGTATCGGTGCATAATTAATAAATTTTCTTATTGATTAAAAGACTAAGAAAATTCAGGTGAATGTACAATTTTTTATTCAACACGTCTAAGATATGTTTACTGAAACTGGTGGATAAAAAGCACCAGACTTCGGCCGCACATTATATATACCTGCAGCGTCGGTCTGATTGTCTAACCGAAAACAAAAAGCTCGACACTTCAACCGGCATATGCCACTTTAACTTTTTGTATCAATTAAGGAAATGTAAACATCTCCTATATGTTTCTTCCCAACTATATTAAACAATTCTTAATTTAAAATATTATTTTATCTGTGCACATAATATAAGGAGAATTTCCGACACCACAAAGACTTGTCGGTCTCTTTCTACTTTTTTTAAGGACAACAAATAGGATACCGTAAACAATAATAATAGTAAAAGAAACCGCAAATTGCGTTTTATATTTGACAAAACACTTTAAACATACAGAAAGCACTTGAAATAAAAAAGGTCCAACAATTATTATTATTTTATTAATTACACAAAGACCAATATGGCATGTGAGCCTGTTTCATATGTACATACGAATTCTGGAGTCAACACTACAGATTTGTCAGTACATTTTCAGTTTTGATAGAAGTTAATGTGTCGTGAAGACAGTGAAAAACAAATTGGATAGAGTGTTAAGAAACAACCCCGGTTTTTCAACATTTTTGTGTGTGGTGGGCCTATTAAGTGGCAAATTGAAATGTTCAATGCCGGACATAGATATGCTATCTATAAGAAAATACCCGTACTTATTTCAAATATGCGCCGATTACATCGCATCGGTAGACGTTGGACGATTCATTTCACAACACAAGTGCATATTTAGTGACAGGTGCCGGAGTTTAACTTCGGACCAGTTAGAACAAATGCAAATAATATATTTTTATTATTCTGATAATGCATAGTTACTAAATGTTCGTTTTTGTGCATCCAACAATAAGTGCATCAAAGTATGACTTATAACCCTTTCGGGGCCATTTTTACCTTTAAACATTACGGAATTCACTAGATATATACAATTGTAAGGTAAGATATTGTATTATTGCGCATGAAAATGTGTATGTAGTTCATATTGCGCAAAGCCGATTCAGGTTTTTACGTCATAACTATCTCGGAGCCGAGGTCTGTTTATAACATACAATATGCTCACTCTACATTTATTTTTTAAAAGATTATAGTATATTTAGATATATAATATGCGTTTGATTTTATGTCGTTTTCTTTTGTCAATTAAAAGTTACAGCTACTTTAGTCGCGCCGGCCCACTTCCAGCGTAGCAGGCGGCTGACGCAGCGCGAATCGGAACGTTACTAACAAATTACTGGTCGCTCAATTTATATTGAAAAAACAAGTAGTACGGGAGGCCGTAACCAAAAAAGCCTGTTATTCCCTAATGGATATGACGAGGTTTAATGGGTAGTTTTTTACAAAACAAACTGAAAATCTCTCTTACAAAAAGCCCAAAAATGGGGCGATTAATTGGGAAACAATTTTCCGTCCGTAACAAATCATGTCATTTTTTTTTCATCGCCTAATGTCCGTTTTCAGTGGAATCTTGTAAAAAATATATAAAATAATAAGAATTCACACAGAACGGACATTTTGCATGGGGCGAAATCGGTAAAGTGAGAAAGGAGAATGTAAAGAAAATGCGTGTAAAAAAGTTACTCCCTAATGGCTAATTTTTGTTTTAAATTGAAGTATACACCGAATACACGAGAAAAAAATGCTAAACGGACATTTCTCATGGGGCGTATTCACATGAAATGAAATGTACAGGGATCTGTGATACAGCGCGACGGCAACTGTATTTAGTGCTCTGTGCGTGCGCTCTGGCACATGCCACTCCACCCGGCGGTTGATGCTTGGAAAGACGCTACACAGTCAATATCTTGACAAGAGTCTAGAGAGACCGAAATGCGAAAGCTTCGAGCATGCGCATTACCTTGTAAATGTGTAATAAATTCGTGCAAGTGGAGAAATTGAAATATTTCCTGTTATTTTGTGGAAAAAACCGCACCCCCCATTTTTTTGTCTGCGACGCTAATACTGCCTGCGGCGCTAATAATTATTAACAATTAGATTTCAAAATAAAAACCTACTAACCTAACCTAAAGAAATCACACAAAAGAATAAAATTATTAAATAAAAAGAAGGAAAACCTAAGGAAATCAGAAAAGAATTTGTAAAAAAATATATTAATCGTTACAAAATTTAAAAAAAAATTGTGCGGACATATGAATTTGAACCCGGGACCCTTCGCGCCATAAGCTAAGGATAGATAAGATAGATAACAAAATTTATTTTTAGTTTAAACTTATAAAACATTGCCTCCCCGGATCAAGATCCGGAGCCAACCGCACAACCATGTCACGCAGCGTCGTGGTGTTAGTACGGTTGGACGGGTCGCGACCGGTTCGGCTCAAGGCAATAAAATTACAAAGTTAATACTCCTGCCGCCTGTGGCGGCTTAAAATTAACATTAAAATTAAAATTAAACATATTTAAAACTTAAATTTTAAGGCACTGTAAACTAAAACACACAATGGGAAATGGGGTGGTTGCACTAAATAAATTACGTAACCTATGCGCTAACCATCTCGCTGGAAGTAAATGCTAGAGCAAAGAAGAAATACCCTTCGATTCCTATTTGGGACTGGGTGAAAATTGAGATTTTTTTTTTGTAGCCCGACGGAAATCGATTTTTTTTAGCCCAGCCTCGTTGAAAATGTCCGTTGTAAATTTTTTGCCCTTTTTTAAACAAACAAAAACCGTTTCCGATAGAGAACGGACATTAGGGGGTAACAAAATTACACCAAGAAATTCTTCATATTCAAAATTTAATTACAGACAAACGCTCCACTTCAAACGTCCGTTTGTATTTTTTATTTACTTAAAATATTATCAATTAAATAACAATTTTCTTAACGGACATTAGGCGATTAGACCCCAAAAAAATTGTTATAAATTTTTTTTTTCCGACCTCCAGTATTGTTCTGCCTCATTACAAATTTCCGTTACCATGTTCTGTGTATATTTTTCATGTAAATAAAGACACACAATACGCAAACGGACATTAGGGAATTACATTTTTGAGCTTGTATTTTTTACATTTTCAATAAATAATTAAATAGTTTTCGCCCCACTAAAAATTTCCGTCACCGGGGACTTTTTTGTTGGCTATGTCATAATCTATCAATCTATATGGTTGTGATTCATCAGGCGATCAGGCGAAAATATTGGTTACGGCCTCCCGTACTAAAGTATTGTATATTGTATATGTTTCTTTTGTAAAAGTTTCCGTTCTTTGGAATGGCGCTATTCATTTTTTGATAAAAATAAAATTTTAAAAGTTATTAGCAAAAAAACGCATTTTTCCAGAAAAATTGTTAAATAAAAATCTAACGACCACTTTCTCGCGGAGACATTTTTTGATATGATATTCTACACACTTTCACGAACACGTTCGAAAAGGAATCATCGATCGAGAAATCTTTCCGAAGTAAAAATCAACATTACTCCCCTAGTCTAGTAGGTTAAGGTACCGGAACGTCCCTAATGACCCTAATTGGCTTTTATGTTTCAATTATTAAACACCGGGACAGCGCGTACGCAGTCCCGACTACCAAAAATTCTGCGCCCGAGTTATTCGCATTAGGAATAATCGCAGGGGTCAGCCCAACCGTAGTGCAATGGGAGGGCCTCACCCCGGGGGAACCGCCTTATTGATCACGGTTGACCCCTACGCCAGGTAAGTATGCTTTCGATTATCCATTGCGGTGTATTCGATAAAGCTCGCCCGATGTAATGCGGCAACTTACAAATTAAATCAATGACGACATCTGTCGGATATAGACGTACCTTCCATTAGTCTGAGCTAACATTGCCATTGCCTACGTTTTAATTTTCATTGTTTGGGTTATTGCATATTTATATAGTGAATATTAATAATACAATGTGGATAATGCAATTCAGATTATTATCAATCATAGGGGTCGATAACAGAACGATGTACACACACACAGTTTAACGATAACGCTAAGGTGCCTATTATACTACGTTTACTTTATCCCTCCGCAGTTAACGGAGACCGTTAACGTTATTAAAGTTATTGTCTAAATGTTATTTGTGGCATTATCTTAATATTTAATTTCAAGTTTTTATACTTATTTGTGTTGTTTATTTAAAAAAGCAACCTTTATCTGATCCTTTGACGTAAAAGTCAGGCGTAGAGGTTATTATTTACCACTAATATACTGGTTAATTCTGATATTCTGTAGATTCCCCGAATACCGCTTAAAATGAAAACATACATGTGGCAGGAAGTCCCAAAGAATTGAAGAAGGAAAAAAAAAGTTACCGCATTTCCTAATTGAAACTGCGCATGCGTAGATGTCAAAAAAAAAAACGTTACGGTATTTCACAATTGGATGCTCAACAATTTTCTATCGTATCTTCATATGTTACGTTATTTTGAATGCTCAACGACTCTACTATTGGGTGAACAATTTTACTATTATGGAATTTATGTATTTAGGTTTCAGAAACAGACCCTTTTTTTTTCATCATTCAATTTTATTTCTTAATTTTATCCAAAAATTTTTCAATGGTTCTAAAGACAGTTGTTTTCTCTTTCGAAATTTTGACTACTATTGTCTATTAACAAGCTTCTTTGTCTATTATACCTCGTATACATCTCGGTATGGGGTAAAGAATATGGAAACAAACGAACATATTTGGGTATCTTATGTGATGTAATGTGAAAAATAATCAAATTTTGTTTGGTTTAAATAAAAGTGGGCCAACCCGCGACGGAGGTGGAGCAAGACCCTAACCTCTGTCAATTTCCAAAAATCAGTTTAATATACTGGCCCCGCATGCGGGGCGTATCAGATATTAAGCTGATAAGAACAGATACTACACTTTGATCTTAGCCAGAGGCCGAGAAGCGATAACTTCAGTTTTGAAAGTTTTAGTATGTCATGGTTCAGTAGTTGTAAAGTTGCGAGATGCGAGTGAAACCCGTGCTGCCATCTTGTGTGTAAGTTATGCGTTAAGGCGTAGACCAAAGTCAAGTAATAAGTATCTACTTTACATAAGTGTATAAATATGTATAAGATATTATATTTAATTTTCATAACGTACTTTTAATATAATATTAAATGTTATAAGTGAGCAACGGCCAAAATAATCATAATCAATAAATGTGTATTATCTGGAGCTTTGGGTAGTTTGTTCATATATTCGTAAATATACAAGAATTTTTAGTTTTAAAGCCATGGTTTACATTAATAAATATAGTGCTGACACCAAAGACTACACTGAGGGAAGTTTTTTGCAGTGACAGCCAAAAATCAAGCTACAGCAGCAAAAAACTCTATTTAAATAGGCGCCAGCCAAGAATTTTGTAATGGCAGTAAAATTCATTTTGCTGAAGTTACTTTACTGCAATAGTAAAGTTACTTTATAAGATATTCTTCATTACAGCCACCGAAAATAAGCTTTACTGTTATAGTAAAGTAATTTTATTGTAGCAAAGTGGAATATATCACTAAATATGCAAAGTACCTAGCTAGGGTAGCAACAGTTCTTTTTAATTCTGACAATAATTTTTACTACTATTTAATAGTTTTATTGCTATTGTAGTTGATCTCATTTTTGTTGTACCAAAAATATTTATTAGCTATCGCAAAGTATCTGGCTATGATAGGATTAATTCTTTTCACTTGCAGCAACATTTTTTATTACCAATATGATTTTCCTGGTACTGTAGTTAATTCTTTTTTTTGCTGTAGCAAAGTTACTGATTGGATAGAGCAAGAATTTGGCTGCGGTAGTATTACTGATTATTATTTACAGCAAAAAGCTTCACTACCATTGCAAAATTTTTTACTACCCTAGTAAATTTCTGTTTTATTGTGGCATATATTATTATTCTTTCTTAATTTAGTAAAAAATTAGCCTGCCTCAGAAAACATATTTGGTCACGTCAAAAAGTTTTAGATCAATAACAGTAGAATTTCTTAATTAGAATAGAAAGGTCATTTTGCTACTACTAAAAAGATATCTGCTGTAGGAACGGGCCATGTGTGTCCCCACATGTAGTTTACAGGAGAAATGTTTATTCCTAAAATACAACTTTACAAAATGCGCAATCTTATCTAATTAAAAAAAATCTGCTATTGGTGACCTTAAACTCTTAGACGCGACAAACTTCTGTGACAAACCAATGTTTTATATACACGTATACGAATTTTTCATTTGTAATTTAATATTCGCTTGATAAGCATTGAAATTAAATGTTACATAATGACATAGATATATAGATACATCACTTTGCGGCTATATGAAAAACATTATTTTTTAAGATTTTTTTTTTAAATAAGAGGAAACGAATAATAAATATTAAATTACCTAAACATGAAACTACAAGCAAAAAATTGGTATACCTTGGACTAACAAATGGTTAAGGATTTGGCCCAAAGAGACTAAAATCAATTAAAAATAAATAAACATTTACTTTCATAGATGATAAATTAACAGATTTTCTTTATAAGTAAAAAACATAAAACATATAAAACATTAAATTGTATTATTTGCTTAAAACAAAAACAAAATAAAAAAAAGAATAAATGGACATTTATTTTGATACGTAATAAATTAACAATCTTTCCCTAGGAGTAAAAAAACACATTTATTTTGACATGCTTAAAAGTAAAATACATAAAATGTAAAGAAAACACTTAATTGGTGAATGTCATTCTGGTAATTCTACTGCCATCGGTCGTGGGTCAAAACAACGCATCTATTATTTTAGTACTTACTGTCAAAGTTCTTTAGAAACACTTCCATTCTCCCATTCAACAACCATTTCTTTATACGTTTCTGTCATGGTGACATATCACTAGGTATATCTATTACCTATGGTAAACTGAATTTAAATCAAGTTAATTTGAAATTCCACAGACAGAACTGCTCCATGCACATGTGATGGGGAAAGCAGGTGATGTTTTTATGATAAACAAGAATAGCCTAGTTGCTTTGCACTCGCTTGCTCCTATTGCCATACCTACACTGAAAGAAACCGACCAAATAGAATGTTTTGCTAAGATGATCTGCATTATCATAAGTATTTTTTTTGTTAAGACTACATTATCATTATCTAACCATAAGAAAAACTGTTTTGCTAATGAGATTTTGCAACGGTAAATCTTTGACTATTTGTCCCAATAACAGCACTTACTTAAACTAGGTAAAATATTGTTTTAAGTTTTTTTTTATTAGGGGTAACTATAAATAATTTCCTACGATAAATAAGTGCCTTAAGTTAAAGTTAACTATTTAATGGTTAAAACTCATATAGACCTATGGTTGGTAAGTCACCTGTTAACTGTAAAGACGGGCTTACTAATCCTAACGTCTTACTTATTTATTTTTACACGTGGCGCAAGCGCAATTGAGATTTTATCATCGCGCGCCATTTTATCCATGCAGCGACGCATGCAGTAACTATAGTAACTAGTAAGCAATTCGGCGTTCGACGAGACAGTTGTGGGAAAGGTTTTATGCAAAGAATTTTTATTAAAAAACTTGTGTTTTTGGTTTTATGTTATTGTATGTATATTAGCTGCTTTCATTCAGCAGAGTGATTCGTAATCATAATAAACAGGATTTCAATGAGCAGTAATCATATGATACAAAATTCCATGGTATATAGGGACAGAGACAACACATGAAACAGGTAGGTACCTTATCATTACGAATCACTCTGCTGAACGAAAGTAGCTATTATATAGTAAATTGTGATTGTCTCTTCTTACAAGTCAAAGTTCCCTTTTTTTAATAACAATTCAGGGTGCCTATAGGCACCCTGAATTGTTTATTAGTCATCGTTTGTTTCCTTAAATTAATCATTTATTTTAATTTTACCAACAATAATTCTTTGTCTGAGTCAGTATAGAAATGTATTAAAAAACGTGTTTTAATATGAAGTGTGAAAATATAAAATTAAAATATTGAATTTAGAAGTAACGTACTTGCAAAGTGACATTACTAGGTCAAGAAAGATTATTTGTTACCATTATAATGTAAGCTGCATTGTGGTTAAAAAGTCATCTATTAGCGGCAGGAAAGTTTTTTTCCGGTTACAAGGTAGTAATGGTGTAAGAAATAGGAACTTACTAACTATAACAAAAAACTTATTAAAATTAAAATAGGTGGTGACTCCTGATAGCAAAGCTATCAACCTACAGTAACAAATAAATAATAAGAAAATCTTTTATTAACGATAAATAAGTGCATCTTAGCAAGATCGTTTTTGTTGCGGTTACACAGCAGTCTTGCTGGAGCCTATTTAATGCAGATATTTATTAAGGGTTAGTCAATTTCTCTTTATGGATAATAGAAATTTCTTTCAGTGTAAACAAACATTTTCCGAATCCGTACACACCGATAGAATCGACCCTGCGATTTAGGAAACCAAAAACAAAAACCGACTTGCCCAAAAGTCTCCTGTGATTTTTGTTATAATGAAACACACCACACATAAAAATGTACATAATATTCAACTCGCACAAAGGCACAAGTAAACACGACATTATTTACTTATTTACCAAGTGTATCATTGAGGTCACAGCGTAGAATGACGTCGGGCCGTCGGGGCAGAGCCAATGAGAGGCAACTTCAGTGTTTTCCCCTGAAGCCGAAGTTGACCGATTCAGTCCGATTGGTGTTGTGGTGACGTAATTCAACACAAAACTTTGTAATTCCAACAAAGTTTTTATTTACCACAGTTAAATCTTTCTTTATATTGTCTTCTTTTTAATGGTAGCTAAATGCTCTAGTGCTCTAGTAAAGCAACTAATAAAAACTCTAAAGTACTTTTTAAGGGCTAATACAAACACTCAGTAAAGTTATTTATTCTAGTATAGTGAACAGATATTTCTAACCTAATTAAAATTATTGCTACCCTAGTTAAAAAACGCGTAGCAAATAATTTTTTGCTGCGGCTTTTCTCAGTGTACCCGGAGATTTTAACTTTTCAGATCTGTTCCCAAAATAAGCCAGCAACGCATTTTCCCCAATTCAAATTTTAGATAACAAATTCATTTGTGTCCACAGGGTTCAATACTTGGGCACCAAAATTTCAGGGTATTTTGTTTTCAGCAAAACGTATATTTTCTAAAAGTTTGTTGAGGCCGATCGGAACTCTTAACGGCCCTGGGCCTTAAAATGAAAAGAAAAACGATTTTTAGCCAGTTTATTCAATCTTGTATGTTATGAACGTATTCAAATGATCCAAAACCAACGCAGATTTGTTGGACTATTAATTATGAAGATTAGGTTTTTGTTTGTCCCGATCGAACCTCTAGAACCGGAGATATTCACCTTTTTACCTAAAAAAACCAAAAAACTAAATTGTTTATTAAAATACGCTTTGGAAGTTCAAAACTCAGATATATACTCCTGGTGATATCCTAGAAGGTATGAAATCATAATTTTGCTGTTACAAAACTATACTTATCTCATCGTTTTTTTGGTCTTTTTTTACTGCACTAAATGTAGTCTTGAATTTTCGGAAGTTTGTAGACTTAACATCAGTCGATCCTAAATCTTAAAAAGAAAAACTTATATTTTATGGTATTATATAATCCATATTGTGTTTTAAATTATAGAATCTTGACCATGGCTTATAATTATCTCGAAGTTTTAGATTTTCTTTGTAAAATATCCATATTCATAAAAACATTCCTTCTTAGTTTCAAAACAATTTTCTTTTTGCCCATTTCATACTTAGTGACCCGATGTATAAAAAACATCGTATGACAACTGACAACTCGTGTAATTATGGTTGTGGCGTGGATATGGGCTATTATTGACTAGGTACAAAAAATAGAGAAAGTAAGGAACAATTGCGTTCAAGGATTTTTATTGTTTCATCTATTAGTTGGCTACCTAGAACTGATAAAATCATAAAATTAAATTTAGGGGTGTATTTTTGAGAACGGGGCCAAAATCGAGGTTCTTTGGTTGTTTAATATAACTCAAAAACTAAACGGAATCCTAAAAAATTACAAGAGTACTTCTTTGTAGAAAATTGAATTTCCCAATGAAATAATGTTTTTTTCGATCTTGAAAAAATAATCTTTATATGAAATATAAGCATCAACAAATCTGCAAAGAATGACAAAAACATATATTTTACACTTTTGTTTATTTTTTTCTGGGGGGAGATAGGTATAGGAACTGCTTTAGAGAAAATAAAGATTTCAACCGTTAAAGTGAGCTTTAACCCTTAGTTAGTCGCGTTACAAAATGTTGCATATAGTCCCTTCAAATTAGAATAAAAATCATTGATTTTGGGAAATTTTTCCTACAGCTAAGCCACCCGTAACGGATTCACTTGAATTTCTTTCAATCCCTGCGTCTAATATCGTCATATAATCCTATTTAGTTTCACAAGGATCCGCGAAGTAGTTTAATCGTTATAAATAATATAATTATTTAACATCGTTTTCGATGTCTCATTGAAATTACTTAAAAATGAAATAAGAGAACTATTTGGCCGTTAAAGGTGAAATTTTAAAAATAATTTTTGCTGATAACTTGGAAACTACTTTATCGATTGTAATAAAATTTGGACAGTATAAATAGGTAGTATATTTGATCTATTAGAAGCAGTGCCTTTCGCGCCTTGACTACGAAGCTGGAAGTGGACCATTTGTTACTTTTTGCCGCCAAATTTTGACAAATTAATTTTTGAGACTTACAGTGCATTTCTAAATTTCTTGAGCAATTTCCTAAAAATGAAATATTCTTGTTTGACATCAATAAAACGGGTTTTTCGAGAAAAACTAATTTGACTGATAAGTGGCCAGGAAATGCTAGTAATAAATATCACAAAATACAATCGCATACAACTTATAAGAAAATAGTTGAATAAATATAAACGTCCAATGTGACAAATAGTACACAATTAAATGAAAAATGTACCTACATTATATCTTAAGAAAATATGTTTTATTAATTTAAGAGAATACACTGTAGAATTAAGTTGTAAGTAGTTCGATGTGTAATATTGGTTTATTGGTATAACAAATTTTTCACGTGGAAATCATGCTAACATGCACTTTATATACAAAATAGCTGTAGGTAAGGCTTTGGGAGCCAAATGGTTTTGTCAGGAGCATTTTCCTAACAGAGTTCTTCCAAATAGGAAGATAGCAGTCTTTGCCCTTTATTAGTAAAATTATTTTTTCTTGAAAACGGGTCACTTTATTGATGTCATACAAGAATATCTTTTTTTAGAAAATTCTTCAAGAAATTTAATAATGCTACTATAAGTTTCAAAAATTAATTTGTCAAAATTTAGGGGCAAAAAGCATTAGTGGCAGTCCACCCCTGACTTCCTAGACAAATCAAATATACTTACTTTATTTATACTGTCCAATTTTTTATTACAATCGATAAAGTAGTTTCCAAGATGACTGCAAAAAGCAATTTCAAAATTTGACATTTAAGGGTGAATAGTTCGGAAATACTTTTAGTAGAGAGGTATTGCCCCATAGTCCGAGGACAACCTGTATATTTCTACTGCATTTCTGTACACAAAATCGATTACAAACAAATTTAAAGAAGCTATACCATATACTAGAACAAGAGTGAAAAGCAATCACTATCCCACTGCCCACACATCTATGAATCAGCTTCTGGCAAGAAATAATTATACTTAATTTATCTAAATCTGGGCAGGGGAAGTAGGTAGGCTTTATAGAACGACCACGATACAGTAAGTGTATCGTGAGAACGACATAACAATTTATCAATATTGTATGGTTTGAACCACAAGATGGCACTGAATACATCTCACTGATTGTGTATTATTTGAGATTGGCTTGGATTTCACCAACAAAATACTATTTACTCTGGTTTCTCTTCAAAGCGAAAAAATCTTTCGCCTTTTACTAAAGATTTCCGTGGAGAGGAACAACTCAAATGAGTCTTTGACAATTTTTTTGAGGGCTCAGCGAAAGCGGGCCATATTCATATAATCCAAACATAACGTAATGGTATATTAGTATAGTATATTCTACAATCTACAACAAGTTCTGGAATAGCCTATATTCCACTCGAGCGAAAAGTTTGTAGTCTGGGCCGAAGGCGAGCGCTACGATTCGCGAGTAGGGATGGCAAAAAAATATAATATATCGATATATGAATCATTTGATAAATCAGAAGACTCAGATCGATACATTCGATATGTCAACAGAAAATTATCGATATTTCTATATCTCAACTCAAGGTTGACCCTTTTTGATATCTTTACAAACATATCGATATTTCAACCCGACACATTGCAACAAAAAAATGATGAATATATTCATGTTTTAGCATTAATATATCGATATTTATTTTATATCAATACATCGTTGCTATCCCTATTCGCGAGTGAATGTGGAATATGCCATTCCAAACGTGTTATAGACTATTCTTTCTCTAACAAGATTTCAGAAATTATGCAAAAAAACTTCAAAACGGTGTAAAACGTCAAATGCGAAGCTAGACGTAACCATAGCAACCAAACCACTAGGTGAGGCTTAACGGCTTCTGATTTGTCGAAAGCCGTGCAGTATTATACCATAGCAGTGTGTTGGAATGATACTTCTTGTTCCGACAAAATTTTTAGTTGTGGAATTTGTAGTTTCCGAAATAGTGTTAGAGAAACGTTTTCACACACGTTCCGATACCTAAAAAGTATCAATACCGGTATTATATCGGAAGAAAAGTATCGATGCCAATAAAAAGTATCAAGTACAAACGTATCGAGACTGGTATCATATCGATAGTATCGGAAAGTCCCTACACATCACTTCTGTCTTCTATCATACTTATTCTTAACGTTAGATATCTTTTCTAGTATCTCGGGAACATAAAAAAAAAATTCAGTGATCGAGTACTTAATAATGCTCGAGAATATGAGTCATTGGCAATTTTTTTGAGGGCTCAGCGACAGCTGGACCATATACATTTTCGCATCCCGTGTGCCTTCTATCATATATATTTTTAACGTTAGATTGATACTATTCTAGTGTGGGGGAGAATCCGAAATTTTTATTTGCTCGATATAGGAAGGATATATGTATATTGCTATTGCTTTATTAGGAGCAAAAGTGATACTTTTTTACGAGTCTGTACTATTATATTAATATTTATTGTTATTATTGATAAAGTATAGTATTTAACTTGTGATAATGGTAATAAGACACTTGATGATTTACATCACTCGCCTACGGCTCGAGCTTTAAGCTTCATCTGCGTGAGTTATTACTTACATTAGCGTTCTTTAACTAATATACTATTAGCCCCGCTGCCAATGGCAACGCACAGCTGTCTAAAATGTCAAACATTAATGTCATGAAATGAGTTAAAAATGTCATGTTTTTCTAATGTTTGAAGAAAAGTAAATTTGTGAAAATTTTTAACGATGACCAAAAGTTACATGAAACAGCAGCAACTTTTATGACTGAAAATTATAACATTCACAAATTTGTATAATCTTGGAATTCATCCGTAGCAGTTATTATAATAATAAAGACAATAAAGCATACAGAAGTATGAATGCCTCTTACTACCTATAGTTTGACTCAAGTTCATTTGCACGAAGCAAGTATGGTATAGTAAATGAAACTTAGTGTTGGACTGAACAAAGTAATTTTAATATTTTTATAAATATAAAATTATAAGTTAAGAAATTGTAATATGTTTTTATATCAACAAAATGTATAGTTATAAGATCATGAAACAGTGCATCGTAGGTACGTTATGATATCAAGAACACCATATAACGTATTGAAAACGTCCACAAGGTATCAAAGAAAGTGACGAACCTAAAAATAAACAAAAAACAGAGTTAATTTAGTCTTAACAGCGTCAAATTAATAGTATTATATAAAGAATGAACTAGTTAAAATAATTTAGAATAGACTTTTTAAACAGAAAAGCAAATTTCTAAAATTTGACACTCAATGTCAAAACTTGGGGCTGAATTTATCAAATATTCTGTAAAGATATTTTGATACTACACAGAATATATCTCAAATAAGAGACAATTGCCAAAAGTTGCATTGCAGAATAGTTGCTTCAAAAATAAGGACTGAAATGAGCTCCACAGCTTGTAACAAGACTGATATGTAAGAGTTTGATGAATTTAATTCGATATAATACTCAAAGAAAATACTTTATATCATGATATTAAAATATTTATTGGCAAACTAAAATTGTTGTTTAGTTTAGTATACCAATTTATAGGCATATGTCAATCTGAAAGATTATATTGCATTTTTATGTATTTAAATGATTTAGACTAAGAAGACTATTGATCTAAATGTATTAAATAGTATTTTAATTCAATCTGGAATGGATATTTGTAGTTAGAATTAGATTTTAAACTTTTAAATGTAATGTCAATATATTTGGCACGTATGAAGTTATCATAACTTCATTTTGAAACCCAAACAGTGAAGAATTTTTCTCACGTTGTTTATTTGGAAGAAATTCATTAGGTATCTCCCTTTTGTTTATTCGCAGTCCCGATGAAAGTAATTTTTTCTTCCAAAAGTGATAAACTTAGAGAGTAACTAGAATACCAATTATCACAGGTTAAGTTTCGATTTTTACCCTTTACATGTCGAGTTAATCTAGTGACAACATCTGTAGGAGTACTAGATACAGAATATGGCCCGTTCGGTTGTTTGCCACAGTAGATTTCTAAATTTCCCGTATAAAACGTTTTTGCGTCACATGAAACAAAGAATTTGAGACCATATTTTGCAGGTTTGTTTGGAATATATTGAATGAATCCACATCTTACCCTGAATGGCACTAACATTTCATCAATTTTCAAATATTCGCTTAGACAATATGACTTCTTGTAGTTTTCTACAAAACTATCGAAAACAAATCTTATAGGAGCTAATTTGTTGATCTCACGCTCGAAAAATTTCTATTCCTGTCCCATCAGTAGCCCATAGTTCTAAGAATGACGTGTGGTTAGCTTTATTTTTACACCTAATAATATCAGCAATCCAATAAATGCCATCAACTCATTCTTAGTCACATATTTTGCATCTCGTTCTCGTGTAAACTTCTCTCTTACTTTATCTATACATTTTATTTCTTCAATAATGTCTAGTGATAATATCTTCAAAAAAGAGTCTAGTTCATCTTGAATATCGCGGGATACGGCCGTTGCACCGGGTAAAAGTAAAAAAAGTATTTTTCATTCTCTATATTATCATCTTCGCTTTCATGGTCACTTTTGTTTATTACCTCTTCCTCAAGATCACTTTCCTCGTCATCTTCAATTTCGAAAGAAGCGCATTTCTCGTCGTCTAATTCTAAAAGCCGTGCCAGTTCTTGATCTGTTATTTTTGAGGATTTTTAACTGCTGGGCTGCGAGTATATTTACAAATGCAGCAGTGGCAAGGAAACATTTTCAATCCCCTGCAAAGGGGTTAGAAAAAACAAAATGGGTTAATACCGATTCCCACAACACAGCCTCCTGCACCACATGCTGCTGAAGCAGATAGCTTATGGATGCTTGAAGGCTGCCGTGGAAACTGTGGTTGCAGAAAGTTGAGTATTATATGCTCCATTTTTTGCAAACAATGCACAGGAGGCAACTGCGAAAACGCAAATGTGATGTCGATGCAGATATCCATGAAAAAATTGATGTTCAAATCGACAATAACTGTAATTTAGATGATGAGATATCAGCTTAACTGTTTATGTACATTTAACAAATTAAAATGAAACATGTTGTTTATCACACAATAACATTAAAATAGCGTTATGTCTATTGACAACAAAAGGGAACATAAGCGACGGTGGTAAAAAATCGACAAAAATAGTCAGCAGTTACTTATTATCGTAGTCCCTACTTATCTGCTCAGGAAACATTTATAAGCAATAATGTAAAAAAAAATTTCACGATTTTTTGCAATTTGTTTATATTTCCTATCCACGTTTTTACAAAAAAGTGCTCTTAAAATTTTTTCGAATTCCGCTTAGTTTTTGAGTTACATAAAAAACCACCACCAAATTTTCACCCCGTTCTGAAAATACACCCTAAATTTAACAGTATTTTAATTTTTAGGTGATAGTGATAACACTGATGCAGATGTATAGAATAATAAATAGACATACGATATAGTACGGATGGACAGATTTCTGTTTTATTTTGAATTAATATGGCTAGTGTACTTAGACGCTTTTTTTCAGGTTTCGTTAGATTAGGCGTGGTTTGTTACCACCGGTAGCGGATGGGGATCTAAGATCTAAGTGATGCAGAAGTCTTTGGTAGTGGACTTTGTTTATCCAATTTATATTTATGGTCTTCATCGTAATCTGAATTCCTGTTTTATCACGCCGTGTGCTTTCACTGGCCCATCTTATGATCTTATTTTGGCGATGAGTCTCGATTGATTCGCTTCACCTACAGGGAGCCGCCTTCTTGATCACGGTAACCCCTGCGCCAGCTAAGTATACTTTTGGATTGCCACTGTCGTGCATTCGACAAAGTTAGTTCGACATAAAGCAGCGGCTGACAAACTAAACCGATGCTGACGCATCTAATGGACAATAGGTGTACCTTCCCTTAACCCAAACCAATGTAAACGTTGCCATTGCCATTTATACATGGATATCATTTATAAAATAATTCGTAAGCGAGTGTGATATAAGTTTTACTCATGTGCACCATTTAAGGTAATAAGCAGTATACGACTGAGAGAAAGTAAATCGTGTATGTAAATGTATACCATTTTAATCTTAATTTTAAATTATTGATATTCATAACAAGAAACATTATTTTCAAGTTTGTTTAAGTTAATTTAAAATTTGTTTAGGTATGTATGTATGTGTTCAAAATAAGTTACTCTCCCTAAAACACTGTCCATCCTATTTTTCTTTCTTGTTTAAATATCAAATAAACACTATAAAGTTCACACTTGCGAGCAAGTCTTACACTTTTGCACAGTTTGAATCTTATGATTGTGCTTTAAAAAATACCGTGTTCGAGAGGACAATAGTTTTTTTTTACTCACTAGCCGATATCTATTATCTACTGTCAAGCCTTGACTTCTTGCAGATTATTTGCATTTATTTTTCCATTAGAGCCTTACAATTATTGTATTATATTCTAAAATGAAAAATAAATATTCTATTCTATAATCGTCACTTTAATTGAAACCCCAATGCGACAGTGTAAAACAACTGTGTCCGTGTGACGCAGACTTTAACTACAAAGTGGGGTGTGTGAAAATAACAATTGTTTCTTAAGCGCAAGAGTTATTGAGTAAAAAAATCAAGTGAGGAAAAAATGACTCATGTTTTTATTAATGTGGAATGGAATATCTGGGATAAATTAAACTCGTATTGATAAAATGAATAATATGTATCCCTCAAGAAAATATTTGAGCCCGTATTGTTATTGTGATTATATCTCTTAGTGTATCCTCCTGATATCTATGTATGATTATATGAAAAGTGCCTCCATAGTAGTCAGAATTAAATATTATAAGTCCCACCACCACACAAGACACAATTAATGCATTACATAATTGTTTATGAAACACAGTCTTTATAGGATTTTGCAAACAGCAGGAAAAACTATCTATGAAAACCAAAAAGAAAAACAATTTGCAAAATTATTGATTTCCAATCCTTGCATTTGGTTATTCTCGCAATAAAAATCCTAAAATGAATTTGTCTTTTTCTTATTTGACAATCCTCATTGTAACAATTGTTTCCACACAGTCCCCTACGGTTATGCAGAGTAAACTAGTATCTACAAAACCCCTTACGATCACGAAGATTCGGTTAAAATGAGAACATAATAAGGGCGAAAACGTTTCAAAGGCTAAACATTTCCAAGAAACAGAATGATAGATTTCATGAAAATGTAATCCATTAGTATGAAAATTTTCCAAAGATAAGGTATGTAAATAAATTCATTTTAGGCCTTTGTTCTCATTTTCAACTGAATCTTCATGATCGTAAGGGGTTATTTAGATCCTAGGTTACTCTGCATAACCATAGGGGACTGTGTGAAAACTAGTGTTATAATAAGAATTGTCAAACCAGAAAAAGACAAAAGGATTTTTATTACTAGCATAACCAGAATTCAGGTTATCGAAAGAATGCAAAAGATTGGAAAACAATAATTTTACAAATAGTTTTTCTTTTTAGTTCTCATAGATAGTTTTTTTCTGCTGTTGCAAAATCCTGTAAAGAATAAGTTTCATTACAATAATAAACAAACAAGAAAAAAATTCAAACAATCTTTAGTTGTTTGTATTTTGAAATTGCTGATGATTAATATTTTTGTCGATTATTGAAATATGATATTTTATTTTATCTAATTGTCCTAATTTATTACTTTATTTTTCTTAAATGTAATACTTCGAAAATTCATTCATTCCTGAGTCAGCAGATTCAATACATTTATTTAAAATAGGAGCCTTACTTAAAAATTGTCAATTATTCGGCTATTATATTCAGTTTATTGTAAACTGTAAGGTGAGAATACCAAGAGATCTTGGATGCACTCATTATAAAGTTGTAGTTGTAAAATAAAGTTTTTAAGACGTCAGTTTTTAAAAATTGTATAAACTTATTGATGCTGCTGCTCCTGCTCTGTTCAGAAGCATGCTATTTAGAAAATAAGTATATGCATTCAATTTAACACCTATACGTATTTCTGAAAATGAATTATCTCACAACTTTTTTAAGGTTATTTATTCTATAAATTAACTATTTTTGACCATTGTTTTACTGAGCGGTAATATGTTAGATATAAACATTTTCCAATACCCAAAAGGGTTAATAAAATTCACCGGGTTGCTAGTCTGTACGAACAAGTCAGTCCAAATACGAAGTGAAATGGTAATTTGACTCTACCTCATCCCAAACTTCTTGTCGATATAAAAAATGTCGGGATCTTTGTTCTTTATCGCGCCGACAAAGGCACCGGTATTTTTTATACGGACAAGAAGTTTGGGATAAACACTAAATATTATTGTTAAAAGTGAAAAATACATTAATTAAGAATGAATTATCCTAGGGTTATATGAACCGGAAAATTCATAAACCAACGGGATAGCAATATTATTAAATATCGTCCCGTTTCCGTTACTATGAAAATATTATAAGAATCACATGCGTAATTAAAAACTTAGCCTACTCACAGCAAGGAGCAAGACAATTGGTTATAACAATATTAATTTTTAATTAGTTTGAGGAACCACTCGGATTGCTCCGCATCCATTGCCTGCGAATAAATTCGCAGGTGAACGATCATCGATGACAAATCGCAAGTAAAATACTTGCGAAGGTGTCTGCCTCACGCTCAGGATACGGAACTACGTCTCGTCATCATGGTTGCGACAACTCTACGTTTGAGTAGAGAGTATGCGAAGATATACTACAGAAATGATCCTGTGAAGTATGATCTTGCTTCCAAAACTGCAAATGTTCGGTTACATTGAGGCCGGATAGTAGTATCTCGGTGAGAGGTATTACTAACTGTATGTGTTAAAAGAGGATAGAGTTCGAATTGTTCTCATGCGACTTCCTGTGGGGTTTGTTTAAACTAGTCGATATTCAAGTGAACAATTAACTGTTGCAAGTGAATGGGCGCTATCTAGTAGTGAAAGGGATAACGACACATGTATAGAAAATTGCCGGAATAGAGGCGTATTTTTAAAGTAATTATCGTGGACTGTATATTTAGTTTCTTGTTTTTGTAGCTATTCAGAAGCATTTTTTCATAAATCATATACAGGTAGTAAACCAGATAAACACGAGTGTTTTGTAAGTCACTATACTCTCAAGAATGTTCTCTTTTTGTATTGACCTGAGACTTCTTATCCAGTTGATTGAATTGCAGGTTAGTAATCTTAACCACAAGCTAATTATAAGATCAACATCTACAGTTCATCACAATTTACTGTGTATTTAATATGTTTAACTGTGCTTTCAAAATTTACAAATAAGATAGAAGCAATTCTTGAGAAAATTTAAATATAGTGTAATTAATAATAATTAAATATTGAGGAATTAGTTGTAAAAATATACAGTAAAGTGATAAATCATAATTATATTCTAATTCCGAATATTACTAAGCATTTAATAACCAGAAGGAGGAAGGGTAATTGAAAATATGGCATAATCATAAATTTTTCTGCATGTTGTCGTGTTTTTGTGTTAAACAGAAGAAATACCAAACGGATGTTTCTACGCTGAATTGGTCCAACTCAATCTAAGGAATACCATTTTGTCTTTTCTTATTTGAACTATTAGGTATCTAGTAACCCATTTTATTTGCAACTATTAATACGATTCTAGAACGATCACGATTCTAATATTTGACGGTAAAATATTTTAAAATCCACCAGAAGCGTTCGTCCTTATGAAGAAAAATAAACCTAATTTTCCAAAAAAGATATTAGACAAAGTTCTAACTGTGAAACAATCTCATAATCTTATTTGTTGTTATCAGAAACTTGATAATACCGAGTTTCAATAGGATAGTGTACTTGTAATGAAAAAATAAAATCTGCCTTCTTAAGGTATCAATTATTACAACCATAGCTTTATTTTCGGACGTAATAAAGAGTTAATTAAGATGAAGAAAGACAGGTTTTTCATTTATAACTAATCATGTGACTTTAGTGCTTAACAGTCGAAATCAAACATTAATTGACTTCGAAACGAAAAAAAGTTCAATTGTATACGAATTTCATTCAGGAACAATTCAATAAATGATAACACTTACTTATTGTGAACCTCCGCTTGAGATGTCAGAAAAAAATTGTTTTGCATGTGTTTTCACTCTCTTATGTAAAATATTATTGTAAATTGTAAATGAAGTCATTTATTATTATTACTATTATTATTAACTAAATCGCAGTTTGCTCAATAATTGCCATGAAGTTTAATTCCACTGAAAATGTGCTTTGCTATTATCAATATGATTTTAGAAAATATAAGAAATTGGATATCGATCAAGTCTCGTAACTCTTATAATTTTAACTTTTAACTCAACAACACTTCTTACTAATTCCGATGCGTTTCTGTCACTTTGTCAACAAGACCCATTCACGGCCTACTAATCTTACCTTGTTATCGTAATCTCAGTTGAAATTAATATTTATTTAATTTATTTTCGTGTGAAATTTTCTTACGAAATCCCCCGCGTGCTTGAATTAATTGCAGGAAATTTTTCAAGCACTTGGAAGATTACAAGTGAAAATTGATTTCCCATCGAAATAGCTGTTACGACCTTGAAAAAACAACTTATTATATGAAAGATAAGAATAAATAAATCTGTAAAAAATGCTAAAAATCGCGAATTTTTTTGTTTTTTCAAAAGAGACTTCAACCGTTAAAATGGGTTCACTAAACGGCTTTACGAAGAAAATTGAATTACAATGATACTGCCATTCAAAGTTGGCTATTTTTTGCCGATTTTTATCGCTCCTATACAGGGTGATTCAGAACTTATCCGGAAGAATTTAAGGAGATATGCACCCTTAAAATTAGAGTCGATACCACGAAAAAAAAAATATAATAAAATCCTAACAGAACTGCCGTAAAAATATTGAAGTTATGGTTTTATTAAACACTACTTAGCTGGACGACTGGATGAAATACTGACCTACCCCTGTACGCGCAGACCTCCTGAATCCTAGAGTAATACGTATCAAGCAAGTAGCAACTAGTTCAGGTCGTCAGTTTGTGATTTAATCACGTTGATAGTGAGTGTTTTTTGCATTTTAGTGCTGTGATTTTCTTTCAAAATGCCATATGTGTATAGTTATAGTAACGCGGAGTATATGGACATGAGGCAAAATTGGATACGACGCTGTCAAAAAAAGTGCATATAAGTCGGCGGACAAAATTTCGAACAGTTATTGTAACATCAGGTACCTATGTACAAAATTTGTAATCATTTAAAGTAAATAATAAATTGAAAGTAAACTACTCTTCAAAGATAAATTACGTTAAGGACAGGATCGAAATGTCAAAAACTCGTAAGCTAGTACTTATGTTAATCCTAGATGGCACAGTGTGTATCTTATCTTATTTTATTGGCAAGTTTCAATATTTGTCGGAATGTTGTCCGCATTGCCACATGTACAAAAATTTCTTTAGTATAAGATACAATTAATGTTACAAATTATAATTATAAATATTACTTAATTACATAAATAGTCGTAAAATAGCTAGTATGTGGTTAGGTAAATTCTAAAATGTAGTTTTGCATAATTTATGCCATGTACAACTAATATCATATAGGGATATTGTTTATATTTTAAAACGAAATAGTTAACCACATTATTAATTTCGAATTAAACAGCAAGAACCTTTTATCCAAATTATGGGAACACATCAGTTTTAATTATTGAAAATGGCAAAGACAATATGTATTTAAATTTGGCAACTGTTCATCACCTAATTTTTATTCTACCTAACAGTTGTAAATATGTCCTTGAACGTAGTGTATGTGACAAGCGTTTAGGTACACGAAGCTTCGACCTTGCGCAAAACTGGATATCATTTATCTGACTCTTTAATATTTATTCCTTGTTCTAGCGTTCACCGTCAGCCGAGTGGCTAGCGCGTAGATAAAATCATGGATCGAAGGTCACGGGTTCAAACTCCTACGTCCGCTGAATTTTTTTTTTCTTTAATTTTGTAATGATTAATATATTTTTTCACTAATTCTTTTCTATGATTTTTTTACGTTAGGTTAGAGGTTTTTATTCTGCTTAAAATAATTTCATTCTTCGTGTAATTTCTTTAGGTTGGATTAGTAGGTTTTTATTCTGATATCTAATTGTTATAATAATAATTATTAGCGCCGCAGGCAGTATAATCGTCGCGGATAAAGAAATGAGGGGTGCGGGAGGGTCCCCCCCTTTTTTTTCACAAAATAACACGAAATGCTTTAATTTCTCGACTTGCAGAATTTATTACACATTTACAAGGTAATGCGCATGCTTGAAGCTCCGAACTTTCGGCAAAGATTAGGGAATTAACAAGATAGGACAGCCAGCGGTAAACCTTGTATCTTTTAGCAATGGCGCCATTGACCTCGACATTTAAATTTGAGTTTTCGCGCAGTTGCCACAATGTGACAATCAGACGGAGAAGGTAACATTAGAAAGAGAGGCCAATAGTGAAAATTGGACAACACTGTCTCCTCATAGAACGACCGAACTCAGCTGACTGTCAGTAGCCAAGGACACTAAATAACAGGTTGCTTAGTAATATATGTCACACGAAGTATTTCTGTTTATATGTAAGGTATCTATTTGGTTAGGATAGAATGGGCTTGTTCAGCATTTTTTTTTTATTTCATAAATCGAAAGTGCAAGTCTAAATTAATAGATCTGCAAAAAATTAGAATCTTATTCGCACGTTTAGTATCTTAAAAACTATTACAAATCTCCATCTCGCGAAAATGGGGCGTGGCCAGGCGCTACGTCACTATACGCATAGACTTGGCGATCTCAATAGACTTGATGCTCCTTATTGGTTATAATTATAAGTGTTTTCAAAGTATTGTTTGTTTTGTTTACTACTTGACAGTAGGGGAGTACAATTTGGTGAAATGTCAAATAATTACAATTTTCTATCGCTCCTGCCGGGACGAATTTTCGATTTTGACCATGCAATTTACGATTAGAATTGATCACCGACCTTCTCCTTTCCTTAGAGACATAGAACGACCTTTCACTCGGCGTATTTATTTAGTTACCAGCGTTTAAAAATTCCATGTTTTTCGACTGTTCAGGTTAAATTTGAAAGGTCCTAGAAAGCCATTTTTCTTACGTCACTTACGTATAGTGACGTCACATATGAGCGCTCGGTTTTCGCAACTATTACCAATTTCAACTACTTATATCTCGAGAACGGAAAAAGTTAATAATACGAAATTTTAAGCGTATAATGAGAATATCGAGTACTATATGAAAAAGTATAAAAACCATATAAAAAGAATATCATGGAACAAGCCCATTGT
This sequence comes from Stenurella melanura, assembly GCA_963583905.1. Lineage (NCBI taxonomy): Eukaryota > Metazoa > Arthropoda > Insecta > Coleoptera > Cerambycidae > Stenurella > Stenurella melanura. The sequence goes on from OY757309.1 coordinate 88,394,649, forward strand.
ACATTGTAAGAATAATTTTGAAACTTTTTTCTATAAAATGAGGAAAAAACAGCCACACGCAGCTGTCATCGAGGTCTATACGTGACGTAGCACTGGTCGATATTGATGAGCCAACCTATCTTTTAGTAAGCTTGGTCAAATTCGTTTAATGCGTAACCGACAAATCCCGAAACCGTTTCCGCTGGATGTCGTGTCCCTTTAAATTGGAGTACACCACTGTCTTCGTCTATTTCGTCTTCTCCGTCTGACTGTCCTATCTTGTTAGGTCTCTAATCTTTTCCTGACCTCTAGATATAGTGTTTCATTATCCTATTTTCCAAAAAAATTAACATACTTTTGCATATATCTAAGAAAAGAACATAACCAATATCTGAGTAAGTATACTGGGTTAATCATTCTTACACAATAAAAATTTACCAAAACTGGATGATTGAACCCGTAACTTCAGGGTTTAGGTTACACGTTGTTTCCTTTCGGTGAAGCAGTCACACATTGAAATATAAGATACTCCTTTCTGCGGAAGCATAAACGAGATAAAGTTATGGACAGTTGATTAAAACACCAATGCCATGAACCATATTCAGGGTTCGAACCTAATTTATATATTTACATTAATTGAAAATTCACCCATTTTTGACAAAAATTAACAGAATTTATTGTACCTATATATTATACTATTGTATATACTTGTATATACTTGGGATATAGTGCCATTTTAGTGCTTGAATACAGTTGCAAACTATTGACCATTTAATAATACTTTCATTGTTTAGTTTATTTAACAAATTTAAATGTGTCACTTTTCATTTCATTCATAAATCAAAATCATTACCCCCTTTCATTCATAAGGCTATTGGCGCCATCTTCTAGTTACATGCTGAACTTATTCTAAATATTCTTTACAATTATTCTGATGACTCATCGATTTGTGTTAAAAATTGATTTCATACACCACAATTTACAAAAGCAATTTTATGCAAATTTTTACACAGATAAAAGATAATGACTGTAATACGCATCAAAACGACCTAATTAAATGTACTTAAATAACTCTGATTATCTAATATAGCTACAAATGTATCGTCTGATAATTAGGCAATTTTAAAAATTTATTCCGAATTTATCGTGCACTTAAAAAAGAAACAAACAGGTCAGTCGTATTTGGCCGACTTCTGTTATAATACTGCCCACTTTAAAACTCCGTTTGAATTACTTGTAAAAATGTTATTTATGAAATACCAAGTGTCGATTTGATGGAATTTTAATGATTATTAGGCAACCACATATACACTTCTTGACATTTCGATCCCGACCTTAAGTCAGATTCTAGTCGTTACCGATTTCTTTTATGTGAAGTTTTCGCATTTCACAACTATTCATTCAATATCAGCTGTTTTCCAATTTTTATTGCAGTCGACCAGAATAACAGTAGCGTAGAAGTGAAATTTTTAAATTTTTTTAAAGTGTTTCATTTTTTCTTTGCGCTATTATATTTATTTATCTGGATCCGTTGTATATCCCCTTAAATTTTTCCGGATAAGTTCTGAATCACCCGTATACTTATATATCTTCTTTTTTACAATTATCAAACTACTCACAACTCTCTACGTTTGAGTAGAGGTTATGCAAAGATATACTACAGAAGTAATCCTGTGTAGTATGATCTTGCTTTCAATTCTGTATAGTTAATGCTTCGCATGGGCTTTCCACCGACTTAGTGCTTGAGTTGAGATATATTGGGATGACTGTGCCCTGAGGCTGGCCGTGTTTTTAGTTTAGTATATGTCGGCGCCACCGAAAATAATTTCTGTACGCCTATGATCCTTAGGAACCCAGCAATAGTACTTGTGACTGTTTATTATTTTTGTTAATATAAACATTGTGGTTGATTTACCTACCCCAACCAATAACAGTTTAAGATTCGATGCATTGCCTTATATGGGCATGGGAACACGCTTAAGCTATGTTAAGGACATGATCGAAATGTCAGAAACTCGTAAGCTAGTACTTATGTTAATCCTAGATGGCACAGTATGTATCTTATCTTATTTTATTGGCAAGTTTCAATATTTGTCGGAATGTTGTCCGCATTGCCACATGTACAAAAATTTCTTTAGTATAAGATATAATTAATGTTACAAATTATAATTATAAATATTACCCAATTACATAAATAATCGTAAAATAGCTAGTATCTGGTTAGGTAAATTCTAAAATGTAGGTGTGCATATAATTTATGCCATGTACAACTAATATCATATATTATATATGTTTAAATTTTAAAACGAAATAGTTAACCACATTATTAATTTCGAATTAAACAGCAAGAACCTTTTATACAAATTATGGGAACACATCAAAGTTTTAATTATTGAAAATGACAAAGACAATGTGTATTTAAATTTGGCAACTGTTCATCACCTAATTTTTATTCTACCTAACAGTTGTAAATATGTCCTTGAACGTAGTGTGTGTGAGAAGCGTTCAGGTACATGAACAGTCCGAAGCTTCGACCTTGCGCAAAACGTGATATCATTTATCTGACTATTTAATATTTATTCCTTGTTCTAGCGTTCACCGTCAGCCGAGTAGCTAGCGCGTAGAAATCATGGTAGTTCAAACTCCTACGTCCGCTGATTTTTTTTTTCTTTAATTTTGTAATGATTAATATATTTTTTCACTAATTCTTTTCTATGATTTTTTTACGTGATGTTAGAGGTTTCTATTCTGCTTAAAATAATTTCATTCTTTCGTGTGATTTCTTTAGGTTAGATTAGTAGGTTTTCATTCTGATATCTAATTGTTATAATAATAATTATTAGCGCCGCCGGCGGTATAATCGTCGCGGATAAAGAAATGGGGGGTGCGGGGGTGTCCCCCCGCCTTTTTTTCACAAAATAACACGAAATGCTTCAATTTCTCGACTTGCAGAATTTATTACACATTTACAAGGTAATGCGCATGCTTGAAGCTCCGAACTTTCGGCAAAGATTAGGGAATTAACCTCACATTAATAACTTTATTTATCTGAGGAATTAACAAGATAGGTCAGCCAGCGGTAAACCTTGTATCTTTTAGCAATGGCGCCATTGACCTCGACATTTAAATTGGAGTTTTCGCGCAGTTGCCCCAATGTGACAATCAGACGGGGAAGGTAACATTAGAAAGAGAGGCCAATAGTGAAAATTGGACAACACTGTCTCCTCATAGAACGACCGAACTCAGCTGACTGTCAGTAGCCAAGGTCACTAAAAAACAGGTTGCTTAGTAATACATGTCACACGAAGTATTTCTATGTTTATATGTAAGGTATCTATTTGGTTAGGATAGATTTGTACATTGAAAGAATAATTTTGAAACTTTTTACTATAAAATGAGGAAAAAACAGCCACACGCAGCTGTCATCGAGGTCTATACGTGACGTAGCACTTATCGATTTTGATGAGCCAACCTATCTTTTAGTACACCACTGTCTTCGTCTATATCGTCTTCTCCATCTGACTGTCCTATCTTGTTAGGTCACTATCGTCTGTTTTTAAACCAGGAGGAGTAAATATGAAAGTTCCATTTACACCATAAAAGTAACTAGAAAATACACTAAAACGTTTTTGGCGTTTTGGGCAACCAACAATACACGACTACAATGTTTTTGTGTGTATTTTATTACAATATATAACGCATCGACCTCTATTTGACCTCTAGATATTTTATATAGCCTTCATACAACTTACGCAATATAAAGGCACCAAGTAATTAGCCACTTTTACCTTCAGATTTATAAAAAAGGCATTAAAAACTGATATATAATGTGCAAACAATAAAATAGAAATTATAACCAAACAATTTATGACAAGAAATTAAAATTTTTATAATATGTCAAAGTTTACAACTATTGCCTTGTGTAAAACTGGCGACGGCCTGTCCAATCACAGATGTGTGATTTAGCGCGTTAAATTTAAAACGCTCCTCCTGGTTTAAAAACAGACTATAATCTTTTCCTGACCTCTAGATATAGTGTATCATTAGGTATCCTATTTTCCAAAAAAATAACATACTTTTGCATATACCTATCTAAGAAAAGAACATAACCAATATCTGAGTAACTATATTGGGTTTATCATTCTTACACAATAAAAATTTGCCAAAACTGGATGATTGAACCCGTAACTTCAGGGTTTAGGTTACACGTTGTTTCCTCTCGGTGAAGCAGTCACACATTGAAATATAAGATACTCATCGAACCTAATTTATATATTTACATTAATTGAAAATTCACCCATTTTTTGACAAAAATTAACAAAATTTATTTTATATATTATATACTTCGGATATAGTGCCATTTTAGTGTTTGAATACAGTTGCAAACTATTGACCATTTAATAATACTTTCATTGTTTAGTTCATTTAACAAATTTAAATGTCACTTTTCCAGTTTGTTCATTTCTGTTGATTTATAGCAACTTTGAAACACGTTATCTCTCTCACACTCACATTATTTGTGATAACACTATCTTTATTTAACTGCTTGAAGTTGCTTTAAATCAACACAAATGAACAAACCTTTGATTTCATTCATAAATCGAAATCGTTACCCCCTTTCATTCATAAGGCTATTGGCGCCATCTTCTAGTTACATGATGAAGTTATTCTAAATATTCTTTACAATTATTCTGATGACTCATCGATTTGTGTTAAAAATTGATTTCATACATTACAATTTACAAAAGCAATTTTATGCAAATTTTTACACAGATAAAAGATAATGACTGTAATACGCATCAATACGACCTAATTAGATGTACTTAAATAACTCTGATTATCTAATATAGCTACAAATGTATCGTCTGATAATTAGGCAATTTCAAAAATTAATTCCGAATTTATCGTGCACTTAAAAAAGAAACAAACAGGTCAGTTGTATTTGGCCGACTTCTGTTATAATACTGCCCACTTTAAAACTCCGTTTGAATTACTTATAAAAAAGTTATTTATGAAATACCAAGTGTTGATTTGATGGAATTTTAATGATTATTAGGCAACCACATATACACTTTTTGACATTTCGATCCCGACCTTAAGCGAACGAAACAGATCGGCTAGCCCGGGGAACAAAAAGGCATTCTATGATTAGCTGTGAAAGAGTTAAGATTTGATTATCGCGGGCTAGCGGGTAGTGGATCGTTAGTTCCTTTGTTTTATTAGATTTATCCGATGGTGTTGAGACTGTTTTGATTACTTGTATTATTCGTGTGGACAATTAGACTTTGTTATTAAATTTTGTATTAAGTGAAATACCAGTGTCGTACTTGCTAACATGTCCAAGCGGTCTAACCCTAAACGTGCCCCCGTGGTATCCGACATATAGTAATTGTTTTGTTTATTTTTTGTTGATTTTATGTAATGTGTGTTGGCTCTTTTATTTGCTTGTATTGTATGGCTCTTTTGGTGGTTGAACATAGGGATGACTACCCAATACTGGAACTGATCTTTTGGAACAGGTATTGCAGCCGGGATCGGTGGAACTAATCCACACGAAAATCAGAACGAGTACGCGTACGAGTCCAAGCTAAGCGAGCAGGCGAGCGGCATTGGGATCCAATAAACGATACGTCCGAGATGCAGATAATAACGGAACTGATTCACATATATACAAACCACAATAACAATAAGTAAGCAATAAACGCGTACCATATAGACTATAGAGTGCAGCTGGACCTATTAGAAGTTTTAAACTAGTATATACCAGGTACAAATAATAAATAAAATGTGAACTCGGAGTTACTGAGTCCCCCTAGGATTTGAATCATATATTCCTCATAATAATAGATATTATAATATAAAATAACCCAATGTTGGCGTCATGAACTAGCTAAATAGTTGTGAAACGTACACTCGGTTGCAGTTCTACAATTATAAGAAAATATTGTCTTATATTTTTTATAAATTTATTATGCAAGCTGAATTTTAGGTTAGAATGTTTTGATATTTATTAAAATAATTTAGATTTTTGGTTAATTTGTGTTTATTTATTTATCTCAAAAACAAAATGTATAAAGTTTAATAAAAAAAATTCTTCAAATTAAAAAATATGGATATAAAACATGTACCAGTTCGATCCAGCCTACACAGCACATGATGCGATGGACTGCTATCGCGGACGGAACTGAAATAAAATGATTCAAGACAGTCAACGCACACGTCCAAGACGCAGAACGAGTACCCCTTGAGTAGTCGGACCTGAACTTTGAACTGGAACTGATCTTTGGACTAGATATTTCGCTGGACTGAATCAGTTTGGAATTGATCCATAAAAATGTGAAGATCAGCCATCCCTAGTTGAAGTCGATGTTATAAATATATTTTTTTACGTTTTCTAAATGGCTAACACCCCGGAGGGTGTTACCTGCTTGCCATGGTTAAAATTCATGGATCCACAGGCGGGACCAGCACTTCGGTCCTCAGGATCGAGCCTCCGGGAAGGAAGCTCGTGGTGCCCTGCAGAGGGTAACGGGATGAAGAATCCCCTTCGTTCAATCTGAACGACACATCCTCCCCAATCGCCTCGCGTCGGAGTTTTAGACAAGCGTCTAGAGAGACCGAAATGCGAAAGCTTCGAGCATGCGCATTACCTTGTAAATTTGTAATAAATTCGTGCAAGTGGAGAAATTGAAATATTTCCTGTTATTTTGTGGAAAAAAGGCGGGGGGACACCCCCCGCACCCCCCACTTTTTTGTCTGCGACGCTAATACTGCCTGCGGCGCTAATAATTATTAGCAATTAGATATCAAAATAAAAACCTACTAACCTAACCCAAAGACATCACTCGAAAGAATGAAATTATTTTATAAAAAGAAGGAAAACCTAAAGAAATCAGAAAAGAATTTGTAAATAGATATATTAATCATTCCAAAATTAAAAAAAAATTCTGCGGACGCATGAATTTGAACCCGGGACCCTTCGCGTCATAAGCCAATCAATCAATCAATCAAAACAAATTTATTTTAAATTAATAATACATAATTGTCCTACCTAAGCACTCGTCCGGAGCCAGCCAAACATCCACAGCACTAATTGCCATGGTAATTGAAGGGATGGACAGAGCGAGGCTAGGTTGGATTAAAAGTAAACATAAATAATAATCACTATCTCCTTTCGCGGGGTCGGCGAATTAAAAAGTGTATAAGATAGAACATGTAAAAAAAAAATTTAAACTTAAAACAATTGATATATGCAATGCAAAAGACGCTGGTGTAGATAAAATATCACAGATATATATGATAGTTCGGCACGGGAAAATTACTATCCAAAAAACCCGTTCCAAGCAATGCAGCAAGAGCGAGCGGCTATATCAGACCGCATAATTTATAATTTAAAATGTTTGCTTTCTAAAGAATTTAATAATAATAATAATAATAAAGGAATAAATATTGTTTGGAATAAATAATTTAGAACGACAAAACAAACAAAAAATACAAAAAGGAAACGAAGAGAAAAGGTAAATATCGGAAATTGTGTTTGAGAATTTTTATAATTGAATAGAGAAAGTGGGTGTGGCTAGATATGTTGCCGAAAGATGGGCAACGCCTGGTATGGTAATTTGTGTTTGATGCGAAAAGGTGCATTATGCTCTCTGATTCGCGTGATGTTTGTTAGTGGGCTATTACCAAGTTTAAATTGATAGAATTTTTCCGATGTAACTTTGATGTAGTCCACTAGTGGCGTTATGTCGTGGCAACGTGCATAAAGGTCTCTTAAGGAGATGTATCGTGAAGAATTTGAAATGAGGCGCATAAATTTATGTTCCAGAACTCTTAGTTTATTCATTGTCGTGTCCGGTATACTGCACCATACCGGAGCCGCATATGTTAGGGCCGGTCTCACAATAACAGTGTAAATTAATTTTTTATTCTGTCTGCTGACGTGCTGAGTCTACTATTCCTGGCCAGGAGCGGATACAGACTCCTGGACATGGAATAGACTGTCCGTACAGTTTCGTTAACATGTCGGTTGAACATCAGTCGCTTGTCCAGTCGTATGCCCAAATACTTCACGCACTCCCTTTCTGGAATTTTGTTTCCCCTTATCAAAATTGGTGTTAAAATCTTATTTTCTGTAAATCTGCGCGTGAAGACTATAGATTCTGACTTCTCCGCATTTACCCGAAATTTTATTCAAACTAATCGGGATTTAGATGAACAAATAGCCATTACAGCAGAATCGCCATCTAGTAGAGGGGAATAATTGCACGATCAGTAAACTATAATCGTGGAATAATTGTTCGTGTATGACATGTAATTCTTCAGTAATTGTATATTAAACTTGTTTTAAAATACTTCCTAGTGCTCCCAGTTGTTTTAGAATTGGGAGACTATTTTGAAAAAATTCTACTTCAGCGAATAGAATAGAAAAGAATATGTTTATTTACAATAAGTTGTTCAGTAGCATTTGTAATTATATGAAATTACACTACAGAGTAAATAAACAAATAACTCATTGAGATACCGTTTAAGGTATCTGTGCATGAGTATACAATAATAATTCATTTAAATAACTAATATTAGATAAAAATGCAAGAAAAAAATTAATAGAAAGAACATATTTTAATCAATTTATAACATAACCATGCATCAACCATGTTCATGAATATTATAACCTACAATATATGAGTTAAAAACAAATATTAGATTAAATATACAATAACAGTTTTATACAATTTTTAACTGTTTTTCATATCAATTGCTCCGTATATTGCAGATCTAAGAGTTTGTAATATATAGTTTTTTAGTTTTCTTTGTAAACGTTTTGATGACTTTTCACTTCGGATATTCAGCTGGAGATTATTATACAGCCTTGGGCCTAAATATCTGCAAATCTTTGGCCAATGGTTTTGTTGGCTTTGGGCGTTATATAAGAATTTTGTTGTTGTAGTGTATTGTATGGATGATTGGCTAATAGCAATTTGTTATTTAGGTTCTGGTGTATATTTAATTTTAGAAAAAACAACTGTCATAGATCAAAAACTTTTACTTCCTTAAATAATTGTTCAGATGGGTAAGTCGATTTTTTATCTAGCATAATTTTTAGAAATCTTTTTTGCATAATTTCCAAGTTTAAAATATGGGCATTTAGGACACCATCCCACCCTAAGATTCCATACGATAAATGAGATTCTACTAGTGCATGATAAATTACTTTTAGGTACCGCTGACTGATGAAATTCTTAAGATATCTGGACCTCAACAATATACAACGTAGTTTCTTTACTACAAACTTAACATGACTGTCTCATTTTAGGTGCCTGTCAATCATGATACCTAGATATTTGATTTCTGTTGACGATTTTATTATATTAGGTATCCCATTAATTTGTGCACTAATTTCCTTGAATTGTGGTAAAGACGTTGCATTTGGACTGAACGGGATATAGTGGGTTTTTTAAGGTTTATGGTAAGGAGTTTTTATAGTTAAAACAATCAATAATTTTACTCATATTACTTTCCACAATGTTTTTTAATTAAAAAAAATCAACATAATTAAAATATAAACCTATGGAATGAGTAGTAGTTTCAACTATTAATTTGACTGTAGTCTAGTTATGTGGTATTTTTTTATGGTTAAATTTTAATAAGACTTAAAACATTCATTTAAGTAACAAATTGAATGGATGCAATCAAAGTTTTTCTTTAAAATGGTACATCACACAAGTGCATATTACATGACTTTATGAGTTGTGATTATAATAGAAGAAACAGTATTTAACATTTCAATTAATAAATGATTATGTATTGCTGAGTAATAATCTCGCAAGTGTTAAGGCTTGATTTTTTTAATTTAAAATTTATTTTTAATTTAATTTCTTTACTATTCCGTTTTACATGTTCTTTGTTTTATTTGAATAATATTTCTAATTCTTTATTTTTCTTGATAAATTTCATATTCAGTTTAGTAATATCAAGTGACTATTTGCAATTTTTCCAAATATATTGACATTACATTTAAAAGTTTAAAATCTAATTCTAACTACAAATATCCATTCCAGATTGAATTAAAATACTATTTAATACATTTATATCAATAGTCTTCTTAGTCTAAATCATTTAAATACATAAAAATGCAATATAATCTTTCAGATTGACATGTACCTATAAATTGGTATACTAAACTGAACAACAATTTTAGTTTGCCAATAAATATTTTAATATCATGATATAAAGTCTTTTCTTTGAGTGTGATATCAAATTAAATTCATCAAACTCTGGAATGATATGTGAATATGAACTGAAACTTCACATATCAGTCTTGTTACAAGCTGTGGAGCTTATTTCAGTCCTTATTTTTGAAGCAACTATTCTGCAATGCAACTTTTGGCAATTGTCTCTTATTTGTCAGCCGCAAGTTTTGACATTGAGTGTCAAATTTTAGAAATTTACTTTTCTGTTTAAAAAGTCTAAATTATTTTAACTAGTTCATTCTTTATATAATACTATTAATTTGACGCTGTTAAGACTAAATTAACTCTGTTTTTTGTTTATTTTTAGGTTCGTCACTTTCTTTGATACCTTGTGGACGTTTTCAATACGTTATATGGTGTTCTTGATATCATAACGTACCTACGATGCACTGTTTCATGATCTTATAACTATACATTTTGTTGATATAAAAACATATTACAATTTCTTAACTTATAATTTTATATTTATAAAAATATTAAAATTACTTTGTTCAGTCCAACACTAAGTTTCATTTACTATACCATACTTGCTTCGTGCAAATGAACTTGTGTCAAACTATAGGTAGTAAGAGGCATTCATACTTCTGTATGCTTTATTGTCTTTATTATTATAATAACTGCTACGGATGTATTCCAAGATTATACAAATTTGTGAATGTTATCATTTTCAGTCATAAAAGTTGCTGCTGTTTCATGTAACTTTTCGTCATCGTGAAAAATTTTCACAAATTTAAAAACATGACATTTTTACACATTTCATGACATTAATGTTTGACATTTTAGAGAGCTGTGCGTTTCCATTGGCAGCGGGACTAATAGTATATTAGTTAAAGAACGCTAATGTAATAAGTAATAACTCACCCAGATGAAGCTTGAAGCTCGAGCCGTAGGCGAGTGCTGTAAATCATCAAGTGTCTTATTACCATTATCGCAAGTTAAATACTATACTTTATCAATAATAACAATAAATATTAATATAATAGTACAGACTCGTAAAAAAGTATCACTTTTGCTCCTAATAAAGCAATAGCAATATACATAGATCCTTCCTATATCGAGCAAATAAAAATTTCGGATTCTCCCCCACACTAGAAGAGTATCAATCTAATGTTAAAAATATATATGATAGAAGGCACACGGGATGCGAAAATGTATATGGTCCAGCTGTCGCTGAGCCCTCAAAAAAATTGCCAGACTCATATTCTCGAGCATTATTAAGTACTCGATCCCTGAAATTTTTTTTTTGTTCCCGAGATACTAGAAAAGATATCTAACGTTAAAAATACGTATGATAGAAGACACAAGTGATGTGTAGGGACTTTCCGATACTATCGATATGATACCAGTCTCGATACGTTTGTACTTGATACTTTTTAGGTATCGGAACGTCCCCCCTAGTGATGTGAAAACGTTTCTCTAACACTATTTCGGAAACTACAAATTCCACAACTAAAAATTTTGTCGGAACAAGAAGTATCATTCCAACACACTGTTATGGTATAATACTGCACGGCTTTCGACAAATCAGAGGCCGTTAGGCCTCACCTAGTGGTTTGGTTGCTATGGTTACGTCTAGCTTTGCATTTGACGTTTTACACCGTTTTGAAGTTTTTTTGCATAATTTCTGAAATCTTGTTCGAGAAAGTATAGTCTACAACACGTTTGGAATGGCATATTCCACATTCACTCGCGAATAGGGATAGCAACGATGTATTGATATAAAATAAGTATCGATATAATATTCATATCATTTTTTTGTTGCAATGTATCGGGTTGAAATATCGATATGTTTGTAAAGATATCGAAAAGGGTCAACCTTGAGTTGAGATACAGAAATATCGATAATTTTCTGTTGATATATCGAATGTATCGATCTGAGTCTTCTGATTTATCAAATGATACATATATCGATATATTATATTTTTTTGCCATCCCTACTCGCGAACCGTAGCCCTCGCCTTCGGCTCGGACTACAAACTTTTCGCTCGTGTGGAATATAGGCTATTCCAGAACTTGTTGTAGAATATGAATATACTAATACACAAGAGTCTAGAGAGACCGAAATGCGAAAGCTTCGAGCATGCGCATTACCTTGTAAATGTGTAATAAATTCGTGCAAGTGGAGAAATTGAAATATTTCCTGTTATTTTATGGAAAAAGGGCGGGGGGACACCCCCCGCACCCCCCATTTTTTGTCTGCGACGCTAATACTGCCTGCGGCGCTAATAATTATTAACAGTTAGATATCAAAATAAAAACCTACTAACCTAACCCAAAGAAATCACACGTAAGAATGAAATTATTATATAAAAAGAAGGAAAACCTAAAGAAATCAGAAAAGAATTTGTTAAAAAATATATTAATCGTTACAGAATTAAAAAAAAAAAGTGCGGACATGTGAATTTGAACCCGGGACCCCTCGCGCCATAAGCTAAAGCATAACCTATGCGCTAACCACCTAGCTGGAAGCAAACGCTAGAGCAAAGAAGAAATAGTCAAACTAATGATATCACATGTTGGGCGTGTCAAAGCTTTCGCATTTCGGTCTCTCTAGACGCTTCTTACTAATACTAATATACTATATTACGTTATGTTTGGATTATATGAATATGGCCCAGCTTTCGCTGAGCCCTCAAAAAAATTGTCAAAGACTCATTTGAGTTGTTCCTCTCCACGGAAATCTTTAGTAAAAGGCGAAAGATTTTTTCGCTTTGAAGAGAAACCAGAGTAGAGAGTATTTTGTTGGTAAAATCCAAGTCAATCTCAAATAATACACAATCAGTGAGATGTATTCAGTGCCATCTTGTGGTTCAAACCATACAATATTGATAAATTGTTATGTCAAGCTATAAGGCCTACCTACTTCCCCTGCCCAGATCTAGATAAATTGTGTATAATTATTTCTTGCCAGAAGCTGATTCATAGATGTGTGGACAGTGGGATAGTGATTGCTTTTCACTCTTGTTCTAGTATATGGTATAGCTTCTTTAAATTTTTTTGTAATCGATTTTGTGTACAGAAATGCAATAGAAATATACAGGTTGTCCTCGGACTATGGGGCAATATCTCTCTACTACAAGTATTTCCGAACTATTCACCCTTAAATGTCAAATTTTGAAATTGCTTTTTGCAGTCATCTTGGAAACTACTTTATCGATTGTAATAAAAAATTGGACAGTATAAATAAAGTAAGTATATTTGATTTGTCTAGGAAGTCAGGGGTGGACTGCCATTAATGCTTTTTGCCCCTAAATTTTGACAAATTAATTTTTGAAACTTATAGTATCATTATTAAATTTCTTGAAGAAGAAAAAAAGATATTCTTGTATGACATCAATAAAGTGACCCGTTTTCAAGAAAAATTAATTTTACTAATAAGGGGCAAACACTGCTATCTTCCTATTTGGAAGAACTCTGTTAGGAAAATGCTCCTGATAAAACCATTTGGCTCCCAAACCCTTACCTACAGCTAGTTTGTATATAAAGTGCATGTTAGCATGATTACTACGTGAAAAATTTGTTATACCAATAAACCAATATTACATATCGAACTACTTACAACTTAATTCTACAGTGTATTCTCTTAAATTAATAAAACATATTTTCTTAAGATATATTGTACATTTTTCATTTAATTGTGTATTATTTGCCACATTGGACGTTTATATTTATTCAACTGTTTTCTTATAAGTTGTATGCGATTGTATTTTGTGATATTTATTACTAGCATTTCCTGGCCACTTATCAGTCAAAGTAGTTTTTCTCGAAAAACCTGTTTTATTGATGTCAAACAAGAATATCTCATTTTTAGGAAATTGCTCAAGAAATTTAGAAATGCACTGTAAGTCTCAAAAATTAATTTGTCAAAATTTGGCGGCAAAAAGTAACAAATGGTCCCTTCCAGCTTCGTAGTCAAGGTGCGAAAGGCACTACTTCTAATAAATCAAATATACTACCTATTTATACGGTCCAAATTTTATTACAATCGATAAAGCAGTTTCCAAGTTATCAGCAAAAATTCTTTTTAAAATTTCACCTTTAACGGCCAAATAGTTCTCTTATTTCATTTTTAAGTAATTTCATCGAGAACGATGTTAAATAATTGTATTATTTATAACGATTAAACTACTTCGCGGATCCTTGTGAAACTAAATAGGGTTAATGGTTAATGACGATATTAGACGCAGGAATTGGAAGAAATTCAAGTGAATCCGATCAAATATTCGACCTGTACAGCGGGGTGTGCGCATAATTACAGAATCTCAATTCAGCCACTTTAAATTTTGCAATCATATCAAAATCGTAATTAGCAATTAGCGACCTCCGAAAACTCCCGTTGAATTATTCCATCTAAATGCATTTCGATAAGGAATATTCAGAACACCAGATCTAGTTTTAAGTGGACATTAGAGACGTTAAGCGTCTTTATGTTTTAATTATTAGACACCGGGACAGCGCGTACGCAGTCCCGACTACCAAAAATTCTGCGCCCGAGTTATTCGCATTAGGAATAATCGCAGGGGTCAGCCCAACCGTTGTGCAATGGAAGGGCCTCACCCCGGGGGAACCGCCTTATTGATCACGGTTAACCCCTACGCCAGGTAAGTATGCTTTTGATGAGCCATTCTGAAGTATTCCATAAAGTTCGCATGTTGTAAAGCAGCAGCTTACAAATTAAATCAGTAGCGACATCTGTCGGATATAGACGTACCTTCCACTAGCCTGAGCTAACATTGCCATTGCCTACGTTTTAAGTTTTACTTACACATACCATCTAAAGAGCAATTCGTAGAGGAGTAAGATATATTTTAAGTTTTACTCATGCGTATCATTTAAGAGCAATTTGTACACGAGCGATGTCCGAGTGACCACAGTCGACTTTAACTACAAAATGGATTGTGAAGTGGCTGTGCTAAAATAACTGATTTTTAAAAGCAAGAGAATTATTAGAATAAACAAATAGTGAAAAATGACTGAACCGGTTTCTTGATTTATGTGGAATGGACAGTTTGGGATAAATAAAACTTAGGATTATCCATGATATTCATGATAGAAGGGTTAAAGTGTCCCTGAAGAAAATGATTAAACTCATTTTAATTCATCTTTGTATTCTCGCTAGTTCAGAGCAGGGGCGCGTTTAGGTATATTGGGGCCCTAGGCGCTGTGAGATTTGAGGGCCCCTCGATTAAAAAAATATTATGCAATATTTGAAGCCAAGTATATTTTTACAAATATTATCATATTATTTTTTTCCGGCTTTATATGTTAGCAAACTTGTCAATTTGAACGTTTGATATCACAGTTTTGTTTCCTCTGATACAGTATCCAGAAGAGACAAATTTTGAAGTCGCTGTTGCCCCGAAGTACTTCGTAGGTGGTTATTAATTATTTTGAGCGTCGAAAAAGTGCGTTTACATGAGGGATTACTGACAGGAATGGTCAAGTAAATACACACAAGGGTTTCAACATTAATAAATGTCGCCTGCAACACATTGAGAATAAAGGACTCCGCAGTTTTTTATAGTAAGAATGTTCTGTGGAAAATATTCTCCTGGATCCCCTGATTAAAATTCTCTCTGACCACCAGTCCGACCGAATTCGATTTTTTGATCTAGAGGCGACTGAAACTGTGAATATCTTCGAAGGTCTGCGTAAATGTTCCATAAAAATTCTGAAAATATTCATGCTCATTTCTTGAATAAAAATAAGCATCTTTTGTTTCTTCTTGGAAAAAAATAACAAACAAACAAAAATATTTTTTGTATTTTTTTACGGGAAAAGGAAGCAACTTGAAGACAAACACCAAGAGACAAAAGATGCTTATTTTTGTTCAAAGAACACGCCTACCGGTTTTCAGAATTTCTTAGACAAAAATAATTTCGACCAAGAATTTCCCTAAAATTTTATTTTTTTCTACTTCAGAAAAATCCCAAAATATTCAGGCAAGTTCTTTAGGTAAAAATAATCAGCTTATGCCCCTTCAACTTTTTCTTCAAAGTGCTTCCTTTTCCCGTAAAAAAATTGCAAAATAATTATTTTTTCTGTTTTATTTTTTTCCGGGAGAAGGAAGCACTTTGAAAAAAAAACACCAAGAAACAAGATGTTTATTTTCTCTAAAAAATTAGTGAATATTTTCAGAATTTTTATCGAACATTTAAGCAGACCTTCGCAGATGTTCACAGTTTCAATCATCTCTAGGTCAAAAATCGAATTCTGTCAAAGGGAATTTTAATCAGGGGGCCCAGGAAAACATTTTCCCCAAGTTTCAGAACTATCAACTGATCCTTTATATATTTCAGCAGGCGACTTAAGCCGACATATATCAAAAATTGATGCAATTTATCTGGACGTAGCTCGGAATCTATGTCGCCTCTATAGGTTGATACTAATGCATTGATCATTGCAGTGAACTGATTATTAGCTTATTTTGCATCCTCAACTCTTTTTCCAAATTTTCTTTATTTTCAGATTCTTTTTCTATTTGTTCATCATCGCCAGATTCATTAGAATCGTTTCCTAATGGTTCTTCCTGTTCGCAGTCCTCATCACTGGTTTCAATATCAAAATTTTCTCAGTTATTTTCTCGGGTTTTCTAGATTGTTTGTCTCAGGTTCTTGAATTTTCGCATCATCATTATCAGTAGATTTATTTTCATTAATGTGAAATAGACCGAAAAGCTGATTCGTCATCTGGCACGTGCTGACTGCCGAAACTTAAATAGTAACGTCTGAGGAATTGCCAACAAATTGGTCTGTTAATTGATTGCATCTTTTTTTAATACACTGAAAAAAATATGTTCAGTGAATGAAAGTTCATTGAGAATTTATGAATCTGTTTATTGATCTAATGTATATGTTCATTAATACAATGTACACATTTATTGTTACCATGTAAACGTACATGAACCGATTCATTAATATTACGAACATATTTTTTTCAGTGTGATGCAGTGAATAAAGATTAAAAAAATGAATATTCAAGAATATTCAAACACGATAAACACAAACAATAAATTCCTATAGACTTCTACATTGAAATATGAAAAAAATTGAAATGCAAAGGAAGAACTATAAAATGATTTCAAGTTCAAATGATATAAAATGTAAATAAACGACAAATGTTCGTGAACACATTCTCGCATGAACCATTCTTATTTTGTCATTTTTGTTGCAATTGAGATCTGATGAAGATGATATGGAAAAAAAAAAAGAAATGTATTTCATGATAGTAAATATCATTATTGCTATCAGTAAAGCGAAAATAAATAACGACATAACAAAGAAATAAAATTTTTACATCGCTTTTTTACCTCAATAAATCGGGAAATGGGGGCCCCTGGAAAAGTGGGGCCCTAGGCGCGCGCCTAGTGCGCCTAGGCCTAAAGGCGCCCCTGGTTCAGAGGAGGTTGGCCTTTAATTAACTAGAAACGACATATTTCTTATGTAAATAACTAAATATATATTAAAGTATTTTTATGTTGTGGACTGTATATTTGACCATTGTATATAGACTTACAAAGATTTGACTTATTTTCAAAATACTCCTGACTGGTTTAGAATTGTGAGACTATTTTAACGAAAATTCTAGTCCAGTATTTAAATAGATAAATTCAATTAAAAGATAAACCAATGGGAGTAGTTGTTTCAATTTTTATATTGATTATAGTTGTCTAATTAAGTGGCATTTCTATTGTCAAATTTGTGGTAGGTTTGATTACAAAGTAATAAAAATTCATTTAAATGATGATGCTTTACTTATTTCCCCCTGTTTACCCCTATTTACCCTTATTTACCCCCAACCCTTCACCGGATATGTGCCAGTCCGCTTACACGCAACATTACCCAAATAAGAATGCATAATGCCCCATTCCAAATTAAACACCCATTACCATACCAGGCGTTGCCTATCTTTCGGCAACCTCTATAGCCACACTCTATCCTACCAAAACTTCCAACTATCATACACTTTTCACCACCATATCTTTTATTCTGTATCTATCTCTTTCCTTCTTCTTGTTTGTCATATGTTTGTATTTTTGTAATTTTTGTTATTCTGTACTTTTTTGTTAAAAATTCAATTTAGACCGATAAACCTTTGTAAAAATTCTAACTATTTTAAACTCAATTTTCCTTTCCTACAACCAAAAATTCCCAGCGGCGAGCAGACTGTTGGGGTAACTTGTTTAAATGGAGCTTTTCCAATTGAGTTCGTCTCCATCTAAACAACAAAATTTTTAAAAGTGTTTTGCCATAAAATAGATTAAGGTTTTTATTCATTGTTTATAGTTAAGTTTTAACATGTTCAAGTTCATTGATAATTTTAAGCCGCCACAGGCGGCAGGAGTTTTATCTCTTTTATTAATTTTATTGAGCTAAACCGGTCACGACCCGCCCAACCGCACTAACACCACGGCGCTGCGCGACGTGGTTGTACGGTTGGCTCCGGGTCATGATCCGGGGAAGCATAAATTGTATCTAAAAAACAAATAAATATGTTGATGATGATGATGACTTCGCAAACAAGAGGTCCACGGTTCAAATCACACACATCGCCATAAACATCTTCACTTTTTTTCGTCCCAAACCTCTAGCTCGAATATTATATTTCACGTCTATAAATATTCCTTTGACTTTGATGTTTGTTTAATTAAACTGCACCGTTAGGATCTTTCACTTTTAAACTAATTTTGCTGGAATTTAATAAAAGGAAGTGGGAGAAAAACTATATTTCATACCTCATTCTTATGAATCGAGGATAGAAATGCGGACTAATAGGAGACGGACAAATTAATGCTTTATCTTACTGGGTGTTACATTTTCGCGACACGAAAATTATTATAATAAATAATTAATATAATTTATTTTTATTTCTTCAAGTAAATACGTCCTTCCATCAAATTTAAGTAAGGTCGGGGGTCGAGATGGGGTCTCTACAACACCATCATGCTCAGCATCCTCGAAAACGGGTGGTTTTTGCGAGTTTAGCCGAGAGAAGACGGCCAATCCGCGTTTCACCCCGTTGGGGGGTGGTTTTTGGCCATTTGGAGGGTTGGTGGGGGCCGAGGGGGGGTCTCAACATCACCATCGTGCTCAGCCTCCTCGAAAACGGTGGTAACACAGGTTTGGCTGGTAGGAGATGGCGGATACACGGTTTACTCCTTTCGGGAGTAGTTATACACTATGATGCATTACAATTAGCCAGATTACATAAAATTTCATCATTGCTAAATATATTGCTAAAAATTTTTTAAAAAGCATACAAGTCATTAGAACAGCTTTCTCTTGATGAGTCTCTATTATTATTTCGAGGCCGTCTGATGGCCATCAAGGGAAAGAGAGCTCGATATGGCATTAAGTTTTATGAATCGTGTAATCCAAAAGGAAACATTTTGAATATAGAAATTTACAAAGGGAAAGAGATCTCTGATAAGAATCATTCTAAAATAGATGCACTCGTTCTTCGTTTACTCGAACCGTATTTAGAAAAAGATCATCATATTTTTATGGACAATTATTACAATAGCATAAGATTGTCAAAAAAGTTACTATCAATAAGATCTCATGCTACAGGTACCCTGAGATCAAACAGAAAGGGAAGTCCTAATATAGTTACTGGAAGGAAATTGAAACGGAGAGAATATGTTTGGGCACGTTCAGAAAACATCTATATTTCTAAGTGGAAGGACAAAAGAGACGTTCTTTGCATCACAACAAGACACCATCCACAGTTGGCTGAAGTACCCAACAGATTTGGTCAAATTAAAAGCAAGCCGAAGGAAATAGCTGAGTATAATAAATATATGTCAGGTGTTGACCGTTGTGATCAACTAACTTCTTATTACTCAAGTCCTAGGAAAACCATCAGATGGTATAAGAAAGTTATATTTCATCTCCTGGATGTTGCGGTATCGAATGCGTTTTTGATTTTCAAAGAGAAAACACACAGAAAAATCAACTTTCTTGAATTTCGCGATAAATTGATAAGAGAATTGCTTCAACTTTCAGATGACATTACTGAAGGGAGACAACTTGTGAAATCTAGCCCATTACATCAGTCAAGGAAGCAGGAAAACAAAACCACGTACTGATCCAGCCAACCATTTCTTAGAAAAAATACCCGCTCCTGAAAATTGGAAGAGGAAAAGCTATTTTCTTCGTTGCAGAGAATGTTCTAAGAATGGCAAAAGACGTAATACATCCTGGCGTTGCAAAAATTGTCAAAACAAACCTGCTTTGTGTGCAGGAACTTGCTTCGAAAATTATCACAAAACCTAATATATTATTTCAACTACCTATTGATGTATTTTCTGTATATGTATACATCTAGTTATTCATTTTTAGAGAGAAAAATTAATCACTTTCATTGATAAATCGATCACGACTCCAATTGCAGTCGTGTCACATGGAACAAACTTGTCACTCCGTGGGTACATGACTGCAGTTTTTTCTATTTCATACGGTTTCTCATAAAATATTAATATTATATGTGTTTTTTATCTTAATATTTACTTAGAGCACCATGGGCAGCTCTCAACTTCTTTTGACTGTTCGCGAATGTGTTAAACGTTATAAACCGAAATAAGCGTTTAAAAATAAAACGAAATAAGTGCAACGGCTAATGATTGTGTACTAGGAAATAAAAATAAACTAAATCTCATATATTCGCGTTACAAAATAAAATGTTATAAGAACAATAATAATTCTAACAAAATAAAATTAAAATAACAAAAAATGGAATACCTACTAAAATATATTAGTTAACTTTGGTACGAATTATTAAAAACAATCGAATCGAATCGCCCATCTCTTGATCTCTTGTTGGATTCATACTGGAATCTCTACTCATATTGCAAAACATAATTTTCCGAATTAGTTATATAACTTACTATGTTATGTTTAAATTAGTATGAGGGAACCACTCGGATTGCTCCGCATCCATTTCCTGCGAATAAATTCACAGGTGAACGATCATCGATGACAAATCGCAAGTAAAATACTCGCAAAAGTGTCTGCCTCACGCTCAGGATACGGAACTATGTCTCGTCATCATGGTTGCGACAACTCTACGTTTGAGTAGAGAGTATGCGAAGATATTCTACAGAAATGATCCTGTGAAGTATGATCTTGATTTAAAAACTGCAATGTTCTCATACATTCAGGCTGGGTAGCGTTGTCTCGGCGAGAGGTATTATTAACGATATGTGTTAAAAGAGGATAGATCTAAAATTGTAGCTATGAGACGTCTAGCGCCGTTTGTTCAAACTAATCTGGGTTTAGATGAACAAATAGCCATTGCAGCAGAGTCGCCATCTAGTAGAGGGGGGAATGACTGTCCGTGTATGAAAAGTTGCCTGAACAATAGCGTACTTCTTCAATAATTGTGGACTGTATCAATATACAGTCCACAACGTTGTTTTCAAAATTCTTCCTAGTACCCTAGTGGTTTAGAATTGACTATTTTGACGAAAATTCTACATCAGTGAATTAAGAGCCAACCTAATTAAAATATAAATCGTTGGAATGACTTGTTCTTTCAACTATTAATTTGACTATAGTCTAGTTATGTGACATTTCTATGGTTAAATAATAGGTTTGTGTACAAAGTACTTAATATATTCATTTAAGTAACAAATTGAATGTCTACAATAAAAGTTTTTCCTTAAAATGATACATCACACAAGTGCATTTTGCATGTGATTATAATAGAAGAAATAGTAATTAACATTTTAATTATTAATATATTGTGTATTGTATTGCTGAGAAATAATCTCGCAGATGTTATTTTCTATTATCTTTGCGGCTGATATCCTCAACTAAGGTGATCAAATTGATATATTGGACTTAACACGCCTTGACGACAATTAGAAATCGAACTGTTAGGACTAGTAAACTATAAAATAGCGGCAGATATTTGATTTAACATTCACGACATTGTAAGAAGGCACCGGCAAAAAATCATATCTAAAGGATGCTAGGAAGGGGCGTAGCCGAATAAGAATAGGCAATCTGCTCCCGCCACCACTCGGATCCAGTCTGATTTTTTATCTGAGTAGTTATAGTTAAACAAACTTATTGTCGGTATAAAAAGTGTTGGGGGCTTTGATCTTCACCGTGCTGTCAAAGGCTCCTACAATTTTTATACCGCCTAGATAGATGAAAAGAAGTGTACCAATGTAAAACATCTGGATTTTTTAGCACAAAATATTAAACTCTTTAATCGTAATAATTAATTAAAAATTATCATATCCTTTGATGGGTTCGATCAGTTTCGCCTAACCAAAAATGGAAAAAATTAGAAGAGCATGGAATCATAATAACCTTAAAACATTTTCGGAAATTTATTTTTTCTTAATTAGTTACCGTGCTGGTACTGTTACGAATTCTTTTTATAAAAACTTGACAGCCATTTTTATATATTTTTGCAGCTGTTTAAAATTAGTACTTCGCATTAAAAAAAAACTTTTTTGGCTTATTTGTATATCTTTATACAACAGTACATCTATTCCAACTTTTTTACACTTTTAAGATATAGTTATTTATAATACAAAAATTTTTAGAGTCAATAAATTAAGTACTTCACATTAAAAAAAGTTCTTTATCCATGTGTTAATGCAACCGTAGACTTTTGAATTTTTGTACAATATATATTGTAATCACCCCTTAAAATTACAACTTAAAGAGAAGAGAGGGTTTGATTGATACCATGTAAACTAGTGTCCAGATGACCTATTAAGAAATTCAAAAAAAATTAGTTTATTGCGCAAATTGACGGAGTACTGAAATTTTGAGGGTGGGGGCGGAGGGGGTGGAGAATTTTTGCTCATAATTTCCACGTTTTATGACATTCTTAACCTATTTCGGAAAAACAAAATTTGGAAGTTTTTTTTACCATTTTGGAAAACATTTTAACCACTAGAATAGATGGAAAAAAATGTCTTTGTTCACATTTAAATCTTTCACGTTTCATGGCATTCTAAACCTATTTCAAAAAAAAAAAATTGAAAAATATAAATATAAAAATATTTTACCACTGAAATAGATGGAAACAATTTTTTTTCTTTGTTCAAATTTAAACGCTCCACGTTTCATGGCATTCTAAACCTAATACTATACTGAAAGTTTGTTCAGTGTTCAGTAAAACTGATAGAGCTGCCATAATTTATTTGGTGTGTTCACAAATTTCCAATGTAATACATCTATATGTGCTCTATATAGCCACACTTTTACTCCGAATTCACAAAAATTGATAACTATATTGTCATACACACCAAGCTATCACCATCTGCATCGCACTGCCAGGAGCAAAGTAAACTCTACTGCATTGTTTAAAAGTGAATTATTTATTAAGAAACTAAATGAGATATTTCATGAAAATGTAATCCATTAGAATGAAAAATTTTAAAGACAAGGTAGATACATAAATTAATTTTAGGCTTTTGTTCTCATTTTTAACTGAATTTTCATGCCGTAAGGGGTCATGTGGATACTAGTTTAATTTGCGTAGCCGTACGGGATTATGCTGGATGCTAGTGGTGTAGTGAGAATGTCAAATAAGAAATTTTAACATTTTAATTTTCTAGCATAACCAGCGTTCATATTATCGAATGAATGCAATGATTTCATCAATATTTTTACATAGTTTTTCTTTTAGTTCTCATAGATAGTTTTTCTTTATACTGTTTGCAAAATTGATCGACTTTTAAACAAACATAATTATAGATTTCTAATGAATAACTAAAAAGGGAATAAGAGTTAATAAGAATTCAGTAAAATTTCCTACAGTGTATAATTTTTAGATATATAGGTTACTATAGTATTTGTCATAGGTATACACATATCTGCAAGATTATATATTTTTACGAATTATCTTTTGTTGTAATTATTGCAATGTTTCACACAAACGGAAAATAACAGAAATTTGATGAGAAATAGACACACACTATACTGCTATTTTACCTCCAATGACGCACGATTTGCGTCACAATATATCTCTGTCTCTTTTGCTCGTTGGTAAACATAGATTATAGGCATTAAGCACTCCTTATTTAATCTATCCCTCCTTGATAGGTATCATAAATAATCACTCAATGTATACAATTACTTTCACATCCACGTAGTGGATTGGAAGAGTAAGTATAGTAATCGTGAAAAAGTCTTAATTTTTTTTTTCTTGAGATAAGTTTAGAATGTCATGAAACGTCGAGATTTGAAATTGGAGCCAAAAAAATTTGTTCTGTCTCTCTGTCGGTCTGTAACTTTTTTTTTGTCCGCGCGTTTCCTCCGGAACGGTTTAAGATATTGACTTGAAATTTTGTACACGTATATACTGTAACGAGATCTGGAACTGGATTGTTTTTTGAACATATCCGGTGAAGGGTTGGGGGTTAAATAGGGGTAAATAGGGGAAGTAAGTAAAATAAGTTGGTAAGAGTACAAAAACTTGAAATTTGATATATATGTATGTACTAGAAGTCAAGGTCTCAAAAATTTTTATGATATTTTCATCCCCCCCACCACCCCTATTCCATTATTACATGTGTAGAGTACAAAAATTTGAGGTTTGGTGCGTATACTAGAAGCCAAGCCCTCAGATTTCATTATAATATATTTCACCTCCCTTAATAATGGGGTTGATGAAATGAACTTGACATCTTCACTTAAAATTTGGTACACGTATGTATGTTTTGTTGAGGGGGTAGAGGGTGTGTGAAATTGGGAAAAGTCAGTAGAGCAAGCTAGTAAGAATCCAGAAAGTTCATTTTTGGCGTATGTGCTAGAAACCAATACCTTAATTTTTAACATTGAAAATGTTTACTAAATCGAAGATGTAACGGCAATACGGAGGTTCAGTAGCGATTTGTGTAACGCTTGGAAATTCGACTGTTTTCTTGGACACTAAAGCGTTCGGTGCTATTACATTGCATACTTTTGAAAGATCCCAATTTGATTTTGAATTTGATAAATTTTGATAACTAGAATCATATTCATGCATCTTTACGTCTCAGCGCCGATCGACGTCTAGCGTCGTTTTTGTAAAATTCGTGCATTTGAGAAATTTTGATTCCTAGATTCATATTCTTGAATTTTTACATTTCGACGCCGACCGACGCCTAGCATTCGTTTTTATAAAACTTGTGTCTTTCATACATTTTGATAGCTAAACTTATGTTCTTGCATTTTTAGGTCTCGACGTCGACCGATGTCTGGCGTCGTTTTTGTAAAACTTCTGAATTTGATAAATTTTGCTACCTAGATGCATATTCTTCCATTTTTTCGTCTCGACGCCAGCCGACGCCTAGCCTCGATTTTGTAAAACTTGTGTACTTGATCAATTCTGATACCTCAATTTATGCTCTTGCAATTTTGCATCTCGACGCTGACCGACGTCTAGCGTCGATTCAGTAAAACTTGTGTATTTGATAAATTTTGATACCTAGACATTTTCACGTCTCAACGTCGACCCACGCCTTGCGTCGTTTCTGTAAAACTTGTGTATTTGATCAATTTTAGTATCTAAATTCATGCTCTTGCATTTTTACGTCTCCTTTTTTTTATAACTTATGTATTTGATAGACTGATATCTAATCTAATTTTTTTTTTGAAAAAATCTTTTTTATCACTACTATAGAATAGACGATTTTTGCTCAAATTTAACATTTCCACGTTTCATGACATTCTAAACCTATTTCGGAAAAAAAATTGGAAAATTTGGAAAAAAAATTTACCATTTTGGAAAAATTTTTTACCACTAGAATAACCGGAAAAAAGATTTTTTGCTCAAATTTAAAATTTTCACATTTCATGACATTCTAAACCTATTTCAGAAAGAAAAAATTGTTTTTTTTTACCAAATTTGAATTTTTTTACCACCGGAATAGATGTTCTTTAGGGTTTAACTCGTAAATTGTAAATTACGTAGATACATCAATTTATCTGTTACTTATGACCTCATTGTATATAGAGCAAATACAAATTTAGGATTCTCCCCAACACTGGAAAAGTATTCCCCTACCATGTCAGGCGTTGCCTATCTTCCGACAGCCTTTATAGCCACATTTTTCCTATAACTTGCTCACCCTATACTTCGCCTTTCCTCACCTATCAGTCCCTACCCTTTCATTTCACCTCTCTGTTTGTTATTTTGTTTTATAGTTTTTGTCTTTTTTGTCCTTTTGTCCTATTTTGCTCCAAATTCATTACAGACCGATAAAATTCCTAAAAAATTGTAACTGTTAAAAATTCTAACTTTTCGCCATCCCTACCTCCGGCAGGGAGGAGCCTTCGGCTTCGGACTACAATATAGGCTATTCCAGAACTTGTAGAATATACTATACTAATATACTATTACGTTATGTTTGGATTATATGAATATGGCCCAGCTTTCGCTAAGCCCTCAAATAAATTGTTAAAGACTCATTTGAGTTGTTCCTCTCCACGGAAATCTTTAGTAAAAGGCGAAAGATTTTTTCGCTTTGAAGAGAAACCAGAGTAAAGAGTATTTTGTTGGTGAAATCCAAGTCAATCTCAAATAATACACAATCCGTGAGATGTATTCAGTGCCATCTTGTGGTTCAAACCATACAATATTGATAAATTGTCATTCTATAAAGCCTACCTACTTCCCCTGCCCAGATCTAGATAAATTATGTATAATTATTTCTTGCCAGAAGCTGATTCATAAATGTGTGGGCAGTGGGATAGTGATTGCCTTTCACTCTTGTTCTAGTATATGGTATAGCTTCTTTAAATTTTTTTGTAATCGATTTTGTGTACAGAAATGTAGTAGAAATATACAGGTTGTCCTCGGACTATGGGGCAATACCTCTCTACTAAAAGTATTTCCGAACTATTCACCCTTAAATGTCAAATTTTGAAATTGCTTTTTGCAGTCATCTTGGAAACTACTTTATCGATTGTAATAAAAAATTGGACAGTATAAATAAAGTAAGTATATTTGATTTGACTAGGAAGTCAGGGGTGGACTGCCACTAATGCTTTTTGCCCCTAAATTTTTACAAATTAATTTTTGAAACTTACAGTGGCATTATTAAATTTCTTGAACAATTTTCTAAAAAAGATGTTCTTGTATGACATCAATAAAGTGACCCGTTTACAAGAAAAATCAATTTTACTAATAAAGGACAAAGACTGCTATCTTCCTATTTGGAAGAACTCTGTTAGGAAAATGCTCCTGATAAAACCATTTGGCTCCCAAACCCTTACCTACAGCTAGTTTGTATATAAAGTGCATGTTAGCATGATTATCACATGAAAAATTTGTTATACCAATAAACCAATATTACACATCGAACTACTTACAACTTAATTCTACAGTGTATTCTCTTAAATTAATAAAAAATATTTTCTTAAGATATAATGTACATTTTATTGTGTATTATTTGTCACATTGGACTTTTATATTTATTCAACTGTTTTCTTGTAAGTTGTATGCGATTGTATTTTGTGATATTTATTACTAGCATTTCCTGGCCACTTATCAGTCAAATTAGTTTTTCTCGAAAAACCCGTTTTATTGATGTCAAACAAGAACATCTCATTTTTAGGAAATTGCTCAAGAAATTTAGAAATGCACTGTAAGTCACAAAAATTAATTTATCAAAATTTGGCGGCAAAAAGTAACAAATGGTCCACTTCCAGCTTCGTAGTCAAGGTGCGAAAGGCACTACTTCTAATAAATCAAATATACTACCTATTTATACGGTCCAAATTTTATTACAATCGATAAAGCAGTTTCCAAGTTATCAGCAAAAATTCTTTTTAAAATTTCACCTTTAACGGCCAAATAGTTCTTATTTCATTTTTAAGTAATTTCAACGAGACATCGAGAACGATGTTAAATAATTATATTATTTATAACGATTAATATAAACTATTTCGCGGATCCTTGTGAAACTAAATAGGGTTATATGACGATATTAGACGCAGGAATTGGAAGAAATTCAAGTGAATCCGTTCAAATATTCGACCTGTACAGCGGGGTGTGCGCATAATTACAGAATCTCAATTCAGCCACTTTAAATTTTGCAATCATAATATCAAAATCGTAATTAGCAATTAGCGACCTCCGAAAACTCCCGTTAAATTATCAATTATCCATCTAAATGCATTTCGATAAGGAATATTCAGAACACCAGCTCTAGTTTTAAGTGGACATTACTGACAATAGAGACGTTAAGCGTTTATGTTTTAATTATTAGACACCGGGACAGCGCGTACGCAGTCCCGACTACCAAAAATTCTGCGCCCGAGTTATTCGCATTAGGAATAATCGCAGGGGTCAGCCCGACCGTTGTGCAATGGAAGGGCCTCACCCCGGGGGAACCGCCTTGTTGATCACGGTTAACCCCTACGCCAGGTAAGTATGCTTTTAACGTGAACTGTGTTGCTCCCGCATGGGATGCCTCGGTCTCCGCCTGCAATAGGCGCTTGCCGTAGGTTGGAAATATAATAAGCTAGACTTGCTCTTATTGAGCTGAACTGTTTTAAAGAATGAAAATATTTTTAAAGTGTGGTAATATGTATTTGTATTATATCATGTGGTTTCAAAATACTCAGGGATGATTGTGTTAGTATTGGTTAATGTGCATACATTTGTTTTGTTTTGATGGCATCTTTTGACAGTGTGTTTCGTGGTAAGGTATGGCTCTTTTACGGATTTATTTTGTTTCATGATGTTATAGTATATTGTTTTGTGTGTTGTATATTTTTTTTTTTGTGGTTTTATTTTAGTGTTTTGAGTATTTTTTGTTGTTTTGTGTTTTATAATTTTTTTTTTTTGTGTTTTTTTTGAATTTTTTCTAAAAACAAGTTAGTACTAGGTGGGGTTTGGAAACAGGAGATAATTAAGGGATGGGTGTTTGGGGGCATGGAGAAATTTGGGAATTAGTAGCTCTATAAGCGTGGGGTTTGATGACTGTTGAAGAGTGGAGATAAAATTTGAGATTAATTTGTGGTGAATGAATTTGTCTATTGATGGAGTACCGGTGATGTTTTGTGTTGTTTGGGCGGATGTGCCATAGGGGAGTTTAGTAATCATTTTAAGGGTCGTATTTTGGAGTGATTGCAGTTTGTTTTTCTGGGTTTTGGAGAGGAGGGGATACCAGGAGGGTGCGGCGTAAGTTAATACAGGGCGAAGATAAGTTTTGTATATTATAGTAGCAGTATCTATGGGTGCATTTTTGAGGGTAGAATAGAGCATTTTACGTCGATATTTAAAGTTCCTGCAGACTTGGTCTACGTGTTTTGTAAAATTGACTTTGCGGTCAATGACTAGTCCCAAGTAGGTCACAGTCATTGACCAATCTGTGTCTGTTTGGTATATTTTTATTTTATTATTTGGTTTGGTATATTTGCGCGTGAAGAGAGCAGTTTGTGTCTTAGCGACATTGGTGCGCAAGCCCCAACTGTCGTAAAATTCAACCGTTTCGTTAACCTGAGATTGTAAAAGCTCAGTTATTAGGATTGGGTTTTTTGACGTTGTTAGGAGTGCTGTGTCATCGGCAAAGAGGCAGAGGGTGTTTCTATGGTCGTTGGGGATGGGAATGTCATGGGTGTAAATGTTGAATAGGACAGGACCTAGGGAAGAACCCTGAGGAACGCCAGAAAAGATTGGAGTAATAGGAGAGCACGCCTGATTGACTACTGCTCGGAATGTTCTGTCGGAGAGATAAGACTGTATTGTTTTAACAATACGTACGGAGATGCCCGAGATAAGGAGCTTATATAGTAGTCCAGGGTGCCAGACTTTGTCAAATGCTTTTTCGAGGTCTAGGGCGACAAACCCCGTGAGTAGACCTCGATTTATGTTTGAAGTTATGATTTCGCCGACGCGGAATAGTTGCTGTGTGGTGGAGTGGCTTCTTCTGAAGCCGTACTGGTACGGGCTTTCAGAGTCTGCCAACTCGAGTTGGTATTGTAATTTGCTAAGCAAAAGGGAGTCAAAAATTTTAGCTAAAGAGGATAGAATACTGATGGGTCTGTAGTTTTCTACAAGCAAGGGTGATTTGTTAGGTTTTGGGATGTTTATTATTTTGGCGATACGCCATGCCTTAGGATAGTAGGTTAGTCGCAGACATGTGTTGAATATTTTAGTGAAATGGAAATATATTTGTGGTGGAAGGTGTTTCAATACAAAGTTGGGTATTTTGTCGAGACCAGGTGATTTGTTAGAGTGCGTTTTTAAAATTGCAGCTCTAACTTGCGAGGGTGTGAAATACTGCGGATCGTTCTCTGGTAGTAATGTGAGATTGTAGTACATTTGCAGGATCGGGTTGATTCTGTCAAGTGTACTGTTCGGAATATTGTTAGGTTGAAACACGGTGGATAAATACTTAGCAAATGACTCAGCTTTTTCCGCGTCGGTTTGGGCTATGCCTTGGGGGGTTTGAAGGGGTGGCATAGTGGAGGGCTTTTTTGTAAATAGACGAGGGACATAATGAGGATCTGTAGGATGGGAAGCAATTAAGTTGACAATATCATTTTGTCTGAATAGTTTGATATCAGAGTCTATTTCTTTTTTTAGACGGTTAATTCTTGTCTTTAAAGTGGGACAATGTGTATGATTATATTGTTTTCTAAGTTTATTTTTATGTCTGATTTTGTCAACTAATTGCCGGGGTAGTTGAAAACGGAAGGAGTTGGAGGGAGATCTTTTCTGGCTGTAGGATAGTGCAGTGGTAATGTTTGATGTAATGGTTTGTATTAGTTCGTCGATGTCTGTAGTGGAGTCAATGTTAGTAATTTTTGGAGTATGTTTGGTAATATGTTGGGCAAAGATTTGCCAATCATAGTCGGTTTCTCGGGGTTTCTTGTCTACTAGAGACAGTTTATGGTTAAGGGTAAAACTTGTAAAAACGGGATAATGATCACTATCTAGTGCTGATATGACTTTGTTATCATAAGCAAAATCGATGTTATTAGAAATACAAATATCTATAATACTTGACGCGGGGTATGGCCTAGTAGGCTCGAGTGGCGCGATTATTTTTAGATTAGGAGAATTCAACATATAATTGTATAAATATATACCCGAGGGGTTTGAATTGTTGGAATGAATGTTCCATAAACTGTGTTTAGCGTTGAGGTCCCCTAGTATAATAAATCTTTTATTAATGGCTTCAATCTTGTCAAAATCTGCGGTATCTAAATGATGGGCTATAGGAGTTCTATATGCTGAAACTATGAGTGTTTGTTTGTTGTCTAATTTAAGCGTGATTGCACAGGTCTCTAGTGAGTTTAATTGCGGAATGAATGTTGAGTGATGTTCAATTTCGCGCTTGACTAGTATCGCCGTTCCGCCTCCGGTTCGATCTAGTCTATCGTTTCTGTGAGTAGTATAGCCGGGGATTGTAAATGACTTGTTTGCTTTTAAGTTAGTTTCGCATAGACAGCAGATGTGTATATTAAGTTTGTTTAATAGTTGCTGGATTTCCGTTTTTTGACGGATAACTCCGTTTGCATTGAATTGTAGCAGATTAATATGGTTTGCTTTGTGCTTGTTTGAATTAGCCATTAAAGAAAGATGTGATAAACTCTAGAATAATAAATATCTTCTCTAGGGGGTCTGGCGTGGCTTTTAGTGTGGCAATAAGTGCTTTTAGCTCATTCCAAATCTTTTTGATATTAAAATTTTTTATGAAATTAAATATTTCACGGAGGGGGTTGTCCTCTGTCTGGTCTGTGTTGGTTGGTTGTTGGGGTGGCTGAGAATTGGGGGCATTGTTAACGTCGTTGGCACGAAATTGTTGCCATGCGCGTATATTCTGAGTGGTTATGGCATCCGCAGTCTCTTGCGAGAGAGGGTAATTGATGTTGGTATTGGTGGTAGTTTGTTGTCTATTGGGTGCTGTTGTGTTGGGTGGTTGTCTGTTTGGGTTGGGTCTTTGTGCCGGGGTTGGAAGTTGGGTGTTTGGGTCTTTTGGTTTAGGGGTGTATCTTATTTTGGCTTGGACGTAAGCCGGGCAGCCTTTATAGTTGGCGGGGTGGTTACCACCGCAGTTGGCACATTTGCACTCTTGTGCTATACAGGATTGGCCATGATGGGAGGTGCCACATCTGAGGCACCTGGGGTTACGGTTGCATGCGTCGGAGGAGTGGCCAAAGTGCTGACACCTGTGGCATTGGGGGATGTTAAAACGATTATAAATGGACATTTTGACTCTGTAGTGACACAGATTAGTCAATTTCTGATATTTTTCTAATGCCTGCTTGGGAATAGTCAAAAGTAATAATGTGGATGGAACATTTTTGCCGTCTTTTGGAAGCATGATCCGGGCGACTCTAATGAACGGTAGCCCGTTCATGTTGAGATCGTCCTGGATCTCCTCCGTAGAGACGTCGAGGGGTATGTATTTTAGTACAATTTTAACTGGTTTAAATGAATCTATATCGTGTGTAAAATACTCTATTTGGTTTGCGGTAAGTAGATTTTTGATTTGAAAGTGGTGAGCAGGTTGTTTGGGGTAGCATATCAGTGAATT
Organism: Stenurella melanura; assembly: GCA_963583905.1. NCBI lineage: Eukaryota > Metazoa > Arthropoda > Insecta > Coleoptera > Cerambycidae > Stenurella > Stenurella melanura. Next base: position 88,427,379 of record OY757309.1, read on the forward strand.
GTTATTAAATCTATAGCCGGGTGTTGGGGTGATAAGGGAGTTAATAGTTGCAACAGTGTTTTTGACGTTATTAGTATAGATATGGATTGGTGGGGGTGCGCGTTGAGAGGGGGTTGGCACAGTGTTAGGTGAGTTTGGTCGCGAGGCAGAATTTGTATTACTGGTTTGGGGTGGGGCTACTTGGGATTCCCTAGTAGCAGTGTGGGGGTTGGAGGAAGTGGGGGTGGGTGGTATAGTTTCAATATTATCGAGGTTCTGGGGTTGGGCCGGTCTTTGTGTGACCTTTTTCCTCTTATTAGGATTGGCTTTTGACGTGGATTTGGGGGGGTTTAGAATTTTACTAGATGCTTGGCTGGATGATTGTTTGTCGGATTGTTGCGGGGTAGGGTTGGTTATACCATGTATTTGGGCAAGGGCTACTTCAGGGGTGGTATTATAGTTAATAATGCTGGGTGTAGATGGAGCATTTGAGGCTTGTGAGAAAAGATATAAATCACTATTTTCGCTAATTAGGTCATTAATAAGGGTGTCAACTTCCTTGGGGAGTGATATCTTCCTTTTGGGTTGTTTGGCAGGGGTGATAGAGGGGGTTATTTCCATAGGTGAGCTGTGATGGGCGTCACTATCACTACCGGAATTATCCGGATTTCTTGGAAGTTCATAGTTAGGGATGATGTTTGAGCAAATGGGGGTAGATGAGCATAGAGGAATAGAATAATTAACTGTTGAATTAGTGAGTGTGGTGGTGGTATAAGTGGTGGTAATGGTGGTGGCAGTGAGTGTAAGATTAAGGTATGATGGGTAAATCGGTGGGCTAGTAGTGTATACCATGGTATTAGAGGGTGAATCAGATGGGGCTGATACGTTGAATGAGTTTAATGAGTGAATTGAAGTGTTTGGCGAGTTATTAGAGCTATTGTTATTGTGGTTAATAGTGTTAGTAGTTGGGTGAGACAGTGGTAAAAATAGGTTAGTACAGGGGTTAGTTAGAGTATTATCATCCCTGAGTGTGTTTGAAATATGTACCTGTTGTGTATTACGTGTGTCTGGTTCGCTATCGGATTCGCTGGTGTGTGTTTCGGTGTTGTGTGGTGAATGTGTGTCGTGTTCGTTTTCATGCTGGTTCTTGGTTGAAATTGTAGCTAAGTGTTTAAGCCGTTCCCGTTTCCGTCGGCCCATATTGAGTTGGTAGGTTGGAGACTGTTTGTTAGTGATGCACGGGTAGTAATCATTCGTTACTTTTGTAATCGTTACTCGGTAATACCCGAAGTGCCAATGATTACCTGAAAAGTATTCGTTACTTTTACACATATGATTACTTACCTACTTTATCGCGCTGACATCGCTCTCGACGTGCGAGAAGGTTTTTTCTAAAGCAAGACAGACCATATATGGGAGAGAAAAATCGGTTGACAGGACACAAATTACAGAAAAAGCTCCTTTTACCCTTCAATTCCTAATTTTGTCAATTACTATGTAGTATAATTATAACTTTACCGGTTTTTTTAGTAAAGTGAATTTTAGGTTATCTTCATCTAACGTTTTTTTTCCAAGTAGATTAACTTGAATATACACATGACTTATTTCTACACAAATGTTTACGTTTTTATGAAAGGAAAACAAATAATTACTACTGTCTTTAATACATTTTTTTAAAGCAATAATTTGGTAATTAGGTACCCATTTTTTAATATATTAGGCACTGTCTGTTTAGATAATGACTACATTAGCCGTTTGTTTAAACAATAAAGGGATTAAAAAAGTAATCATTTAGTAATCAATAACGAATACTTAGTAACGATTACTTTACGAAAAGTAACGATTACCAATGATTACTCAAAAGTAACGGGAATTTGCATCACTACTGTTTGTAGTGTGGATTTGTGTATCTTCACAGTTTCGAAGGTTAGCACAGATTCAACTGAATTTAAAGTTAAAAATAATAGAAAAATTAAAGGTATTAGAAAAGTTAGAAAAATTTTCGTAAACTAAGCCTATTCTTCACGAATAGTATGCTTTTAATGAGCCCTTCTGAAGTATTCCATAAAGTTCGCATGTTGTAAAGCAGCAGCTTACAAATTAAATCAGTAGCGACATCTGTCGGATGTAGACGTACCTTCCACTAGCCTGAGCTAACATTGCCATTGCCTACGGTTCAAGTTTTACTTACGCATACCATCTAAAGAGCAATTCGTAGTGGAGTAAGATATATTTTAAGTTTTACTCATGCGTATCATTTAAGAGCAATTTGTACACGAGCGATGTCCGAGTGACCACAGTCGACTTTAACTACAAAATGGACTGTGAAGTGGCTGTGCGAATATAACTGATTTTTAAAAGCAAGAGAATTATTAGAATAAACAAATAGTGAAAAATGACTGGACCGGTTTCTTGATTTATGTGGAATGGACAGTTTGGGATAAATAAAACTTAGGATTATCCATGATATTCATGATAGAAGGGTTAAAGTGTCCCTGAAGAAAATGATTAAACCCATTTTAATTCATTTTTGTATTCTCGCTAGTTCAGAGGAGGTTGGCCTTTAATTAACTAGAAACGACATATTTCTTATGTAAATAACTAAATATATATTAAAGTATTTTTATGTTGTGGACTGTATATTTGACCATTGTGGCATTGTATATAGACTTACAATGATTTGACTTATTTTCAAAATACTCCTGACTGGTTTAGAATTGTGAGACTATTTTAACGAAAATTATAGTCCAGTATTTAAATAGATAAACTCAATTAAAAGATAAACCAATGGGAGTAGTTGTTTCAATTTTTATATTGATTATAGTTGTCTAATTAAGTGGCATTTCTATTGTCAAATTTGTGGTAGGTTTGATTACAAAGTAATAAAAATTCATTTAAATGATAGATCGAATAAAAGTTTTTCCTTAAAATGTCAGTCGCACTGTCGCACAAGCACTCTGCATGCTTTTATAGTTTGTGAACGAAGCAGTATTTAATATTTCATTGAATAGATTATGTATTGTTGAAAAGCAATATCGCAGGTGTCAAAACAATTATTATCTTCACGGTTGTTGCCTGGCAGTTAGGTGGTCTAAGAGCTACTGAACTTAACATCATACCCATTTTCACAATGCTGGAAATATACTAAAATGTTAGTTTAGATCTCCTTAAAGAAGGAATGGCCGGTATGTTCAAAGGACGTCGATGGGGTGAGTGCCCAGGAATTTTTGAAAGTTGTTTTCGTTTAAGTAGAAATTTATTTATTTACATCTATCAAAAATACAACTTTTCTGAAGGCGACTAGCGCAGCGCTTAAACATTGACTTTGCAAACAAGAGGTCCTCGGTTTAAATCACACACATCGCCATAAACATCTTCACTTTTTTTCGTCCCAAATCTCTAGCTCGAATATTATATTTCACGTCTATAAATATTCCTTTGACTTTGATGTTTGTTTAATTAAACTGCACCGTTAGGATCTTTCACTTTTAAACTAATTTTGCTGGAATTTAATAAAAGGAAGTGGGAGAAAACTATAAGTTATTGAGCTGATTTTTTTTAGAAAAACTTCGTTGATCTTTAGACCATATTTCATTCGCATGTAATATATAAAAAAAAATTAATATAGTTGTCCGCATATCAGAATTTCAAATACATTCGTTGGTGATTTAGGATTTATTTAGATAAAAATCATAAGTGATTTTGAAATTCTATATAGATACGCTCATTTCAGAAGTATGTAAATATAAAAAATCAGATCATTATCGCACGTAGTTCATTTTCTAGCGTTAGGTATACGTGTAAAAATATGAATTTTTGAAATAACATTCCGCCATCTCTCTTTCTTGTACAGAAGTTGTGCAACCGCCAACAAAAATCCAACAAGCCATTTCTGATGCACATTAGGGCTCTCTTTCGATATGCGAGCTCAAAAATTATATACCTTACTGGTATGGGTTACTTGGCGATTTTGACGGCTTTCGAAGGCGTGCAGCCTCTACTAATATGTATTTTGTGATTTATTTTCTCTAGTGAAAATTTTTCCAGGACTATAGCACCGAAAGTAATTACTGATAGAAATGTTGATATAGCCGAATAGAAAAAGAAAAGCTAAGAACTTTGGAGTTTTAAGCGGAGATCAAATGGCTGAATTCATTTCAAAGGCCAATGATGCGAGCTACTTAATTATAAAGATAAAAGCTTATAATAATTCATAGTTCTTATAATTTTAATGTTATGTTCTTAAGTTGCAGTAATCATCAGCTCTAAAAACCATATTCAAAAACTCACTGAACTCTCATTGGGGAAAAAGTATATCTCATATTCAGACAATATGTATCTTTACGATTCTACCACGCACACTACATCAAAAATTGTTTGTGGTCTATAAAAAAGGAAGATGCACAGTGTAACCCGTTAATATTCACACTTTTGGGAATCTTGCCTGTAAAGTAACTAGATTTTTAAAATTATCAAATTCTAATGCGTAGTATATTATATTATGTTGATGTGCTCAGCTGCTCAGATGAGGTTGTTGAGGAAGGCAAATTACATAAAATTTCATCATTGCTAAATATAATGCTAAAAAAATTTCAAAAAGCATACAAGCCATTAGAACAGCTTTCTCTTGATGAGTCTCTATTATTATTTCGAGGCCGTCTGAGGACCATCAAGGGAAAGGGAGCTCGATATGGCATTAAGTTTTATGAATTGTGTAATCCAAAAGGATACATTTTGAATATAGAAATTTACAAAGGGAAAGAGATCTCTGATAAGAATCATTCTAAAATAGATGCACTCGTTCTTCGTTTACTCGAACCGTATTTAGAAAAAGGTCATCATATTTTTATGGACAATTATTACAATAGCATAAGATTGTCAAAAAAGTTACTATCAATAAGAACTCATACTACAGGTACCCTGAGATCAAACAGAAAGGGAAGTCCTAATATAGTTACTGGAAGGAAATTGAAACGGGGAGAATATGTTTGGGCACGTTCAGGAAACATCTATATTTCTAAGTGGAAGAACAAAAGAGATGTTCTTTGCATCACAACAAAACACCATCCACAGTTGGCTGAAGTACCCAACAGATTTGGTCAAATTAAAAGCAAGCCGAAGGAAATAGCTGAGTATAATAAATATATGTCAGGTGTTGACCGTTGTGATCAACTAACTTCTTATTACTCAAGTCCTAGGAAAACCATCAGATGGTATAAGAAAGTTATATTTCATCTCCTGGATGTTGCGGTATCGAATGCGTTTTTGATTTTCAAAGAGAAAACACACAGAAAAATCAACTTTCTTGAATTTCGCGATAAATTGATAAGAGAAATGCTTCAACTTTCAGACGACATTACTGATGGGAGACAACTTGTGAAATCTGACCCATTACATCAGTCAAGGAAGCAGGAAAACAAAACAGCACTTACTGATCCAGCCAACCATTTCTTAGAAAGAATACCCGCTTCTGAAAATTGGAAGAGGAAAAGCTATTTTCTTCGTTGCAGAGAATGTTCTAAGAATGGCAAAAGAAGTAATACATCCGGCATTGCAAAAATTGTCAAAACAAATCTGCTTTGTGTGCAGAAACTTGCTTCGAAAATTATCACAAAACCTAATATTATTTCAACGACCTATTGATGTGTTTTCTGTATATGTATACATCTAGTTATTCATTTTTAGAGAGAAAAATTAATCACTTTCATTGATAAATCGATCACGACTGCAATTGCAGTCGTGTCACATGGAACAAACTTGTCACTCCGTGGGTACATGACTGCAATTGCAGTCCATGTTTTTCTTTTTCTTAAACATATTTTTTCTATTTCACACGGTTTCTCATTACCGAAATAAACATTTAAAATTAAAACGAAACAAGTGCAATGGCTAATGATTGTGTACTAGGAAATAAAAATAAACTAAATCTCATATATTCGCGTTACAAAATAAAATTTAATAAGAACCAATAATCAAAATAAAATTTAATAAGAACAATAATAATTCTAACAAAATAAAATAACAAAAAATGAAATATTGAAAGATATTAGTTAACTTTGGTACGAATTATTAAAAATAATCGCATCGCCCATCTCTTGTTCGATTCATACTGGAATCTACTCACATTGCAAAACATCATTTTCCGAATTAATTACAGAACTTATTATGTTTAAATTAGTATGAGGGAAACCACTCGGATTGCTCCGCATCCATTTCCTGCGAATAAATTCACAGGTGAACGATCATCGATGACAAATCGCAAGTAAAATACTCGCAAAATTGTCTGCCTCACGCTCAGGATACGGAACTACGTCTCGTCATCATGGTTGCGACAACTCTACGTTTGAGTAGAGAGTATGCGAAGATATACTACAGAAATGATCCTGTGAAGTATGATCTTGATTTAAAAACCGCAATGTTCTCATACGTTCAGGCTGGGTAGCGTTGTCTCGGCGAGAGGTATTGTTAACGATATGTGTTAAAAGAGGATAGATCTAAAATTGTAGTTATGCGACGTCTAGCGCCGCTTGTCCAAACTAATCTGGTTATAGATGAACAAATAGCCATTGCAGCAGAATCGCCATCTAGTAGAGGGGGGAATGACTGTCCGTGTATGAAAAGTTGCCTGAACAATAGCGTACTTCTTCAATAATTGTGGACTGTATCAATATACAGTCCACAACGTTGTTTTCAAAATTCTTCCTAGTACCCTAGTGGTTTAGAATTGACTATTTTGACGAAAATTCTACATCAGTGAATTAAGAGCCAACCTAATTAAAATATAAATCGTTGGAATGACTAGTTCTTTCAACTATTAATTTGACTATAGTCTAGTTATGTGACATTTCTATGGTTAAATAATAGGTTTGGGTACAAAGTACTTAATATATTCATTTAAGTAACAAATTGAATGTCTACAATAAAAGTTTTTCCTTAAAATGATACATCACACAAGTGCATTTTGCATGTGATTATAATAGGAGAAACAGTAATGAACATTTTAATTATTAATATATTATGTATTGCTGAGAAATAATCTCGCAGATGTTATTTTCTATTATCTTGGCGGCTGATATCGTCAACTAAGGTGATCAAATTGATATATTGGACTTAACAAGTCTTGACGACAATTAGAAATCGAACTGTTAGGACTAGTAAACTATAAAATAGCGGCAGATATTTGATTTAACATTCACGACATTGTAAGAAGGCACCGGCAAAAAATCATATCTAAAGGATGCTAGGAAGGGGCGTAGCCGAATAAGAATAGGCAATCTGCTCCCGCCACCACTCGGATCCAGTCTGATTTTTTATCTGAGTAGTTATAGTTTACTGCAAACTTATTGTCGGTATAAAAAGTGTTGGGGGCTTTGATCTTCACCGTACTGTCAAAGGCGCCTACAATTTTTATACCGCCTAAATAGATGGGAAGAACTGTACCAATGTAAAACGTCTGGGTTTTTTAGCACAAAATATTAAGCTGTTTAATCGTAATAATTAATTAAAAATTATCATATCCTTTGATGGGTTCGATCACTTTCGTCTAACCAAAAATGAAAAAAATTAGAAGGGCATAGAACCATAATAACCTTAAAACATCTTTGAAAAATTATTTTTTCTTAATTAGTTACCGTGTTGGTACTGTTACGAATTCTTTTTATAAAAACTAGACAGCCATGTTTACAACATATATTTTTGCAGCTGTTTAAAATTAGTACTTCACATTAAAAAAAACTGTTTTGGCTTATTTTTATATCTTTATGCAACAGTACATCTATTCCAATTTTTTACAGTTTTAAGATATAGTTATTTATAATACAAAATAATTAAGTACTTCACATTAAAAAAAGTTCTTTATCCATGTGTTAATGCAAACGTAGACTTTTGAATTTTTGTACAATATATATTGTAATCACCCTTTAAAATTACAACTTAAAGAGAAGAGAGGGTTTAATTGAAACCATGTAAACTAGTGTCCAGATGACCTATTAAGAAATTCAAAAAAAATTAGTTTATTGCGCAAATTGACGGAGTACTGAAAGTTTGAGGGTGGGGGCGGAGGGGGTGGGGAATTTTTGCTCATAATTTCCACGTTTCATGACATTCTTAACCTATTTCGGAAAAACAAAATTTGGAATTTTTTTTTAACATTTTGGAAAACATTTTAACCACTAGAGTAGATGGAAAAAAAATTTCTTTGCTCACATTTAAATCTTTCACGTTTCATGGCATTCTAAACCTATTAAAAAAAAAATACATTTTTTTTACTAACATTTTTGAAAAATATTTTACCACTAAAATAGATGGAAACATTTTTTTTCTTTATTCAAATTTAAACGCTCCACGTTTCATAGCATTCTAAACCTATTTCAAAAAAAATATTTAATTTTTTTTTGAAAAAATCTTTTTTATCACTACTATTATAGAACAGATGATTTTTGCTCAAATTTAAAATTTCCACGTTTCATGACAATCTAAACCTATTTCGGAAAAAAAATTGGAAAATTTGGAATTTTTTTTTACCATTTTGGAAAAAATTTTTACCACTAGAATAGACGGAAAAAAGTTTTTTGCTCAAATTTAAAATTTTCACGTTTCATGACATTCTAAACCTATTTCAGAAAGAAAAAATTGAATTTTTTTTTTACCAAATTTGAAATTTTTTACCACTGGAATAAATGTTTTTTAGGATTTAACTCGTAAATTGTAAATTACTTAGATACATCAATTTATCCGTTACTTATGGACCTCATTGTATATAGAGCAAATACAAATTTAGGATTCTCCCCAACACAGGAAAAGTATCCCCCTACCATGTCAGGCGTTGCCTATTTTCCGGTAGCCTTTATAGCCACATTTTTCCTAACTATAACTTGCTCACCCCATACTTCGCCTTTCCCCACCTATCAGTCCCTATCCTTTTCTTTCACCTCTGTTTGTTATTTTGTTTTATAGTTTTTGTCTTTTTTGTTCTTTTGTCCTATTTTGCCCCAAATTCATTACAGACCCATAAAATTCCTAAAAAATTGTAACTGTTAAAAATCCTAACTTTTCGCCATCCCTACCTTCCTAACGGCGCGGCGGGTAGACCGTTAGGACCCCAAATTGCTTCGAACGGGATTTTTCGTTGAACTTTTCCCGTATTAGCAACCAAAATATAATCAGTATTTTGTGCTCTAGCTTTTATTGTGTGAAATATTTTAAGCCTGCCCCGCAGACATATTGTAATTATAATGTTTATTATAAAAATGTCTGGTTGGCTCCGGATCACGAATTTGAATAAATTGTTTGATGATGATGATGATGGAAAAGTATCAATCTAACGTTAAAAATACATATAATAGAAGTCACACGTGAATTTAAGGATGGCAACGATGTATCGATATAAAATAAATATAGATATATTAATGCTAAAACATATATCCAATATATTTATATCGTTCTGTTGTTGCAATATATCGGTTCAAATATCGATATTTTTCTGAATATATCGAAATAGTTTAACTTGCATATGCATTTACACGAAGGTATGAGTAAAATTCAAAATTATAAAGAGCAAGAGCAACTACGTTTATGGAATATTAAGGAGGTTGAGGCGTTTGACGAAAATAATGAAAAAAATCTGGAAAAAAGGTGTTTTAATAGATTTTTATATGACACAATTTTTTGTAAAAAATCCAGTCATTAGAAAACTCATAAAGTTAAAAATTTTTAAAAACTTTTATATGTAGTCTTATGGAAAATATCAACCCAGCATGCAAACATATACATTTTAATTTGTAGCAAATAACCAAATGTCAGCAGTTCTGAAAACATCGTTTCCAATTTAATTAGGAGACTTTTAATAAATAAAAAAAATTATTAAACGTTTGTAAACTGTCAAATTTCTCTTTTCGTTAATGATTTTTAACTGATTTTTCAATTATTTAATGATTTGATTTTAATTTTTACTGCTTCTCATTTTTTTCTTAAATTATTTACTGAAATAAATTTGTAAAATACACAGATATTTACATTTTTTTTTTATAAATTTGGACAAAACATCCCAAAGTTAATTTAATTAAATATACTTAAATAATTAATTAATAATAAAAAATGATTTATTTATGCCTTTATGACCATAATTATTGGTATCATCGACTTATAACCTTTCGTAATAATTTATTATGGAAAAGTCCCGATTAGAATTCGACTTACTTTTGGATGCGACTGTAGCGCCTCAACCTCCTTAAGGAGAACTGTTCTGTTATATCAATGCACTACTGGCGCTGATGAATGTATAATGTATATTTCGTAATAGAGACACGACCTCTCCCGATTTTAAACATTTCTAGAGAAAAAAAATTCGTAGAAAAATCACCCTCCCCCGCTCTCAAAAATTTAAATATATCGATAAATTTTTGTTGGTATATCGATGTGAGTCTTGTGATTATGTCAAATAATTCATATATCGATATATTAAATTTTTATGCCATCCCTAGAATCACGTAATATTAAAATGTTTAAGTTATGTCTTTAATTTTATACCACTTAAAATCAAACGTTATGTGTAGGGACGGCAACGATGTATCGATATATTAATCCTAAAACATGAATATATTCATATCGCTCCCCGTTCGATAAATATAGAAATATCGAAAATTTCTTGTCGATAATGTCGATATCGAATTGGTATATCGATCTGAGTTTTGTGAAGTCATTCAATACATTCATATATCGATATATTAAATCTTTTTGCCATCCCTATTTATATGCGCTAATTGTTATGTTTGGATTATATCAATATGGCCCAGCTTTCGCTGAGCCTTCAAAAAAATTGTCAAAGACTCATTTGAGTTGTTCCTCTCCACGGAAATCTTTAGTAAAAGGCGAAAGATTTTTTCGCTCTGAAGAGAAACCAGAGTAATGAGTATTTTGTTGGTGAGATTCAAGCCAATTTCAGATAGTACGCAATCAATGAGATGTATTCAGTGCCATCTTATGGTTCAAACTATAAGTACAATATTAATAAATTGTTATTCTATAAAGTCTACCTGCTTCCCTTGCACAGATCTAGATAAATTATAGACAATTATTTCTTGTCAGAAGCTGATTCATAGATTTGTGGGCAGTGGGATAGTCATTGCTTTTCACTATTGTTCTAGTACATGGTATAGCTTCTTTAAATTTTTTTATTACCGATTTTGTGTACAAAATACAGTACAAATAAATACACAAGTTATCCCCGGAATATGGGGCAATACCTCGGAGCGTATAGTTCAGGTCAAAATGAAAATTTATCGTAATAAAACTTTGACAGTATAAATAAAGTAAGTATATTTGATTAATAGCCCGGCAGACAGCGACAGATTTTTCGCGTTAATATATAAAGCTAGATTTTTTCCAAAGAAAATTTAGATAGTATATATAATGATGGTGCAATTCTATCAAATTCTTAGTGGTCCATAAATAAGTAAAAAATTAAACATGTGACGATGGACGAAAATTTGTTTTTCGAATTGTTACGAAGTGTCAAAAAATGACGATACGCCTTCGCTCCTGCCGGCCCTAATTTTCGATTTTCACCTCGCGAGTCACGTTGTACGGTCATTACCGACCTTCTCCTCGCCATAGAACGGGTCTCCGATCGGCGTATTTATTTAGTTCTTACGTTTGAAAAATTGACTTGCGGTCGTGCTAATCGGCGACCATTTTTAAGTGGTTTCCCAAGTTCGAATCCCGCCCGGGGATACTTTTTTTTTTTCGTTTTCAATTTTTTGGCAGATATTTTTTATTCTATAATTGCTATTCGCTCCGTTCTAATGAATTTCTCGGAGAAGTTTTGCGTTTTCCGCCGCGGAATATTAATCTACACTATTTCGATTAAAAATCTCATTCTGCCTCCGCTATAGGGTGGCTAAATCTTTGGTAGACGCTGCAAAAATGTCACATAACATAAGAAAATATTACATTAAACTATAATATTAATAATGGGTACAAGTAAAAAAACGTGTTTTCGATTCACTCAAAATAAGATTGCATTCTCTCTAGAATTTCTATCCACAACGTCCCTATACCATCTGAAATTTTTATACATGCATTTTACTATCGAAAATTGAATAAAAAGAAGGAATTGAAATGATGGGAACTAAATTTATGCAATCGGGAAATAAATTCAGAACGTTACAGATCGTTTTATTACACTTTTTATGCCCTGTGATTTAAACAACGTCTACCAAAGATTTAGTAACCCTATAGCGGAGGTAGAATGGGATTTTTAATCGAACTAGTGCAGATAAATATTCCGCGGCGGAAAACGCAAAACTTCTCCGAGAAATTCATTAGTACCGAGCGAATAGCAATTATAGAATCAAAAATATCTGCCAAAAAATTGAAAACGAAAAAAAAAAAAGTATCCCCGGGCGGGATTCGAACTTGGGAAACCACTTAAAAATAGTCGCCGATTAGCACGACTGCAAGTCAGTTTTTCAAACGTAAGAACTGAATAAATACGGCGATGGGATACCTGTTTTATGTCTCGATGGCGAGGAGCGAAGGTCGGCAATGACCGTACAACGTGAATCGCGAGGTGAAAATCGAAAATTGGGGCCGGTAGGAGCGAAGGCGAATCGTCATTTTTTGACAATTCGTGACAATTCGAAAAAGGAAATTTTCGTCCATCTAACATGTTGCTTAATTTTTTACTCATCTATGCACCACTAAGAGTTTGGTAGAAAGGACCTTCATTATAGATACTATCTAAACTCTCTTTGGAAAAAAATCTAGCTTTATAGAAATGATTTCATGAAAATTGTCGCTGCCTCACGGGCTATTAGAAGTATGGAGCCTTTAGTTTCTTGTCTAGAAAGCCAGAGGTGGACCGCCCCTAATGCTTTTTGTCCCTAAATTTTGACAAATTAATTCTTGAAATTTACAGTGGTATAATTTTTCTTGAACAATTTCCTTAAAAAAAAGATATTCCTGTTTGATGTCAATAAAGTGACCCGTTTTCAAGAAAAATAGAGTTTACTGATAAAAGGCAAAGTCTTCTATCTTTCTATTTGGAAGAACTCTAGGAAAATGCTCCTGATAAAAACCATTTGGCTCCCAAACCATTACCCACAGTCAGGCGAAGATTCAGGGGTGGGGGGGTGAAGGGAGTGTCGCCCCCCCTGAAGCAAAGTTTAGATAAGAAAACCTGATATAAAAATAAATTTGTTTTAATGCATTTATTTTATTTTTACCCATTATATAATGGGCTTGTTCCATGATATTCTTTTTATATGGTTTTTATACTTTTTCATATAGTACTCGATATTCTCATTATACACTTAAAAATTCGTATTATTAACTTTTTCCGTTCTCGAGATACAAGGGGTTGAAATTGGTAATAGTTGCAAAAACCGAGCGCTCATATGTGACGTCACTATACGTAAGTGACGTAAGAAAAATGGCTTTCTGGGACCTTTCAAATTTAACCTGAAAAGTCGAAAAACATGGAATTTCTAAACGCTGGTAACTAAATAAATACGTCGAGTGGAAGTTCGTTCTATGTGTTTACGGAAAGGAGAAGGTCGGCGATGAATTATAATCGTAAATTGCAGGGTCGAAATTGAAAATTCGTTCTGGCAGGAGCGAGAGAAAATTGTAATTTTTTGACATTTCACCAAATTGTACTCCCCTACTGTCAAGTAGTAAGCAAAACAAACAATACTTCGAAAACACTTATAATTATAACCAATAAGGAGCATCAAGTCTATTGAGATCGCCGAGTCTATGCGTATAGTGAAATAGCGCCTAGCCACGCCCCATTTTCGTGAGATGGAAATTTGTAATAGTTTTTAAGATACTAAACGAGCGAATAAGATTCTGATATTTTGCAGATCCATTAATTTATACTTGCACTTTCGATTTGTGAAATAAAAAAAAATGCTGAACAAGCCCATTGTCCCCCCCCCTCTCAACAAAATGCTGGATCCGCGCCTGGCGTGTTTACCACATGAAAAATTTGTTATACCAATAGATTACTATAACACATCGAACTACTTAAATTCAGTTCTACAGTGTGTTCTCTTAAATTAATAAAAAATATTTTCTTAAGATATAATGCACATTTTTCATTTAATTATTATTTGTCACATTTGACGCGATTTTTTCAATTGTTTTCTTACAAGTTGTATGTGATTGTATTTTGTGGTATTTATTACTAACATTTCCTGGTCACTTATTAGTCAAATCAGGTTTTCTCGAAAACGGGTTGTTTTATCGATGTTAAACAAGAATATCTCTTATTATCTAAAACGTCTAAATGTTATTTGTGGCATTATCTTTATTTTTTTCTTCTTCAATTCCTTGGGACTTCCTGCCACATGTTTTTTTCTTTTTAATTGTGATATTTTGTAGATTCTCCGAGCACCGCTTAAAAAGAAAAAATGCATGTGGCAGGAAGTCCCAAAAAATTGAAGAGGAAAAAAAAATTAAGAATATCTGTTTTTCAGGAAATTGTTCAAGGAATTTAGAAATGCCACTGTACGTCTCAAAAATTAATTAGTCAAAATTTAGGGGTAAGAAGCATTAGAAATAGTCCACTTTTCGTAGACAAGGTGTGAAAGGCGCCATACTTCTAATAAATCAAAGATGCCTTCTGACCATTTATACTGTCCAAATTTTATTACAATCGATAAAGTATCTACAAAAATCCATTTCAAAATTTAACCTTTAAGGACGAAATAGCTGTTCTCTAATTTTATTTTTAATTATTTTCAATGAGACATCTAAAACTATATAAAATAATTATTTATAACAATTAAACTACTCGGCGGATCGTTGTGTGATGTAGGAATTGAAGGAAATTCAAGTGAATCCGTTTAATTCTTTGACCTCTACACCGGAGTGTGCGCATGAGTACCTGAATTTGAAGTCAGACAAGTTTTGAAAATATAATTGTACTTTAGGAGTTTTTTCAAAAAAATTTAAATTGCACATTGCAAAAGGTTTCGTTCAAATCCGTGAAATTCAAACTTCAAAGTATTTCCTTAATAATTTAATACAATAACGCACATTTTTCATCAAAATGTATTGTCCCCATTGTGCTGGATAGCAATATTCAAAAGATCAGCTCTACTATCTCTAGCTTTAAGTGGGCATTAATGGCATTTAGGGATGGCAAAGATGTATCGACACAAAATAAATATCGATATATTAATGCTAAAACATGAATATATTCATATCATTTTTTTGTTGCAATATGTCGGGTTGAAATATCGATATGTTTGTAAATACAGGGTGTAATCAGTTTCATGTCATTAAAAAAAACCTGGTAATGGGGACCGACTAGACAAACAAAAAACCTTTATGATTTTTCTCTCTAGGGGCACTTTGAAAAAACTGACCTAGGTCAATCTTTTAATATTTTCTTTAATATTAATGTAGAAAATAATTGAGAACCACTGCTTTTCTTGGCCAATGGACTTGTAGTTCCCAATTATACAACTTTTAAGTTGTCATAAAAAAGTGCAAAGGCCTTGGATCATCGACCACCTTTGATGGACCGCCTCAACCGAACTGAGGCAATTATAAAGAGGTAAATAATTCGTTATCTTTTCCTGCACAACTGCAAGCAAATAATGGCTGTAGAAGTTTAAACAGAGCATTTCTTTACATGTGTGTTTTTTAATTTGGAACAAAATATTGGATTAATGTTTATAATTTAGAATATTTAAATGTGATTTATTAACGTTTGTAACCTAAATGAGTGTCCTGGGTTAAAAGCTCACCATCTAAGTAAATTATTCGAAATCTGCATCTGCATCAATACACAGTTCGGTACGTCGAATTAAGGACATACGTACTCCGTTCAACACTAAACAATAAACTATCAACTAACGTTGTCAATAAAGAAAAATAAAAGAAAAACTTGGTCCAAAATCCAAAACGGAATACGAAAAGAACGAACAAGTAAGTTGTGTCTGTACGTAATCAAGAATTTAACAACTTGAACGGTAAAGTCAATAAAATAAATCTTCACTATAAATACACAGCGACCCGAAATTCAAAAATATCAAAAACAACGAACGGCGGGTTGAACGTGTGTACATAACGAAACACCCACAGAAACTAAAATATTGCACAAGAGAGAGTCAGAATATAGTTTTCTTCAGATCAGATCTACTAAACACTCAGAAAACGTCGACGTCTTTCATCTTATTTACCGCACCGCTAAAGACCACCGACATTTTATAGCTATCTGCACAAATATTGAGTATTATGGGCAGACACGGGCGACGATCTAAACCTACCTCAATATTCCAGCAGTTCTCAAAAGATTTTATTGAAAATTTGCAAAATTTTTGTTTATTTTTTTTTCTCCAAAACTATGAGCTTTAGACCCCATGTTATATAAGGTTTATTTGTTTGTCTTGTCGTTCCCTACCACCAGTTTTTTTTAATGACATGAAACTATATACCCTGTATATCAAGGGACAACTTACGTATAAATATTACATATAAAAATTTAATTGCGAGGAATATCAACCCCCGGCTCTTCGTAATTTTAATTGAGAGAAATATTGTACTGTAACGAATGGCACCCCCCGCTTTTTGAAGTTTGTGCAAAGTGCGAAATAAAGATAAAGTACTTATCATTATTTTGCTTATTGCTTAATTAGTATACAAGTTAAAAGGAATTATATTCCTGTAGGGTATAAAAACAGTTAGAAATTAGAAATCATTTTAGCTGAGCCTTACATTTATTTACATTACTTTCATTTTCAATATTTGGTGGCAGTTTATTGTAACAATAGCTGCCAGGGCATCTTCTATATGATGTTAGGTTATATTTATTTATCCTTGTTGTTGCGTGTAGCATGTTGATGTTTACATATTGGTAATTTATTTTTGTTTGTATGAACATAAGTTAATAATTTGTAAAGATATATTGACACTAGGGTAAGAATGTTTTCCTTTTCAAATATTGTTCGACAGGATTCTCGGAAGTCTATGTTAAAAATAAGCCTTAAAATTCCCTTCTGTAATATAAATATACGCTGAATCTATACACTTTGACCCCACACTATTATATTATAGGATAACTTTGAGTAGATTAGTGCATAATAGACCGAGAGCAGAGATTTCTGGTCCAGATTATTTTTTAAATTAGAGATGGCAAAACAAGATTGTACCAATTTTGAGGATAGGTGGTCAATATGTTTGTACCAATATTCTCATCAAGCAATTTTCCCAGAAATTTTGTATCATTCTGTAATACTATTGGATGGTTATTAAAACTTAGATTAAAATTGTAATCTAAATTGTTTTGTTTTAAACTGGATACAAACTGTTTTGTCATAATTTATAATCAAGCGATTAAAAAAAACACAAATTATCAAACAAACATTACATCGTTGAGTTTACCCCTTAGTTCGGGTAAGCCTTTAGCAGATACTATAAATGATATGTCACCTGCGTACATATAAACTCTAACAAAATCAAAATATTGCGGGACCAAGTATATTGCCTTGTGGAGTTCCAATGTTCACATTATGTCTTTCTGACGACTACTTTTCAATTTTCACGAGAAGCTTTCGATTTGCTAAGTAAGACACCATCCACTCATTTAGAACGCTGCGTATGTCTAGACTGAACAGTTTTTGCTAACAAAGGATATATTCAGAGTATCAAAGGCATTAGAAAGATCTAAAAACACCCCCATCATGTGGTTTTTTCGATCAATTTCGTCACAAATATTTTGAATTAATTCAGTTGCAGTTGTCACAGTAGAGAATTTATTCTTGAATTCATTTTGTGAAGTAAATAGATTTTTATTATTTAGGAAATCGGTAAATCTAACTGCTACAACTTCTTCGATGATTTTCGCAAATACACTGAGCAGGGAAATAGGCATGTTTGAATAAACTTCGTCACAGGACATCGCACAGCTGTAACTTTAAATTTACCTCCTAACATTCTAACAGATACCCTTAGTAATCCCCTCACCAAGATGCTAGTACTCGGGTTTATTGTAAGGGTTCGATTATGTTGGAGTTGTGATTAAAGACGAGAGCTGCGACGAGAACAAAGACAAGAGCAGCGCAAAACTCATTTCTTTTTAAACATTTATAGTAGAGCTGCGATAATAACGACATCTGCTATGCAGATAAAGGTTGATTAGTCTCTACAAAATCTCGAAATATTGTTTTGAAATGAGTGATTCTGAAGAAGAAATACTCCAAGTGCTGTTAAATACTATATTCTTGAAATTATGCGTAAAAAATTTCATCACCTTTATATAGGCAACACCCCGCAAAATTTATGGAATATATGAGAACGAAAATAGAAACCTATTGTTATGATTTCTATGTTCTTGATTTCACGAGGGGGGGGCCTAATAAATATTTCACTAATTAGGCTGTCGATATCTATACCGACCAAACCTGATAAAAGCAAAGAAAATAGATAAATAAATTTTCGTCATTACTTAGCGTGTCTCAGCTAGTCACGCCAATATAAACACCGTCACACAAAATAATGAAATCATTTTCTCCTCCTGCAGGTATCGCAGCGAAGCGGTTAATCACAGCTCCAACATAATCATACCCTAAGAAAAAATTTGCAATTCTGGAGGCAAGGGCAGTATACACGTATACAGTCAACAATTACTGAATAAATACGCCCCTGGTTCAGGTAACTTTTCATGCAGGTATAGTTTGTGAATATGAGATAGTTTGAATAAACATTGCAGAAAGTCTCATATAAATAATTTGAACATTTGATCATTTCTGTAATATATCTTCTCATATCGATGATTGTTCACCTGTGAATTTATTTTTTATTCGCATCGATGTGGAACAATCCGAGTGGTGCGCAAAGACCCAAACCAATTAAACATAAAAATTCTTTAATATATATTTATATAGTTATTTACATAAGAAATATCATGTTGTTTCTAGTTAATTAGACCAACCTCCTCTGAACTAGTGAGAATAAAAAAAAAATTATAATTGGTTCAACCATTTTCTTGAGGGACACGTTAACCCTTTTGACATGAATGTCACGATATCCCTAAGTTGTATTTGTCCCTAACTGTCCATTCCACATAAATAGAGAAATCAATTATCACTTTCGCACAGCCACTTCACAGTCCACTTTGTAGTTAAAATCGAATTTGGTCACTCGGACATGGCCACAAATCAAAGACATGACTCGCGTACAAATTGCTATTAAATGGTACGCATGAGTAAAACTTAAAACATATCTTACTCAGTCACTCACAATGGTATATGCAAGTAAAACTTGCAAGTAAAAACACAGGCAATGGCAATGTAAGCTCTTAGCTCAGAGTAATGGAGGTACGTCTATATCCGATAGATGTCGACATTGATTTAATTTGTAAACCGTTGCTTTACATCGGGCGAACTTTGTCGAATGTACCACAATGAGTAATCGTAAGCATACTTACCTGGCGTAGGGGTTAACCGTGATCAACAAGGCGGTTCCCCCGGGGTGAGGCCCTTCCATTGCACTGCGGTAGGGCTGACCCCTGCGATTATTCCTAATGCGAATAACTCGGGCGCAGAATTTTTGGTAGTCGGGACTGCGTACGCGCTGTCCCGGTGTTTAATAATTAAAACATAAAAAGCCTTATGTCATTAATGTCCACTTAAAGCTAGAGCTAGTAGAGCTGGTGTTCTGAATAGTGAATCCAGCACAATGGCGACAGTGCATTTAGATGGAAAATGTGCGTTATTATTAGGGACGTTCCAATACCTCAAAAGTATAGATAGATAGATTTTTATTTGACCACATACATATTTAATACATTTGTGGCAAGTCACAGCTTAGTTAGTACAGGTACCTAGTATAAAGATATAAAAGTATACATATAAAAAATATAACAGAAATATATACAGATAAAATAATTACATGATACAAACATAATAAAACAATACAACCAAAGTTCATGTACACATGTATGTGCACAGCTCAGTACAGCACGATTAATGCATATCAATAGTTTAAAAACATCACATTACATTCGCATTAAGATATTCATCCACGAAATAGAAACAAATTCTCAATAAAAAAGACTTAATTTTAGTTTTAAAATTCATATTATTTAATAATTTCCAGTCACTAGGTAATTTATTGTATAAATTGATGTCCAGAGAAATGCTCTTTGATTTGGACAGCCTATACTTAGGAATATATATATTATCTTTATACCTAGTATTATGAGAATGCACATCGGAGTATGTCTGCAGTTGACTTTTTTTACTATGTATTTCTAGTAAGCTATTGTAAATGTACAGGTTTGGCAGTGACATTATTTTTAATTTAATGAACAATGGCTTACAGTGCTCAAGGTAAGGAACGTCAGCAAGAATTCTAACAATTCTTTTTTGAAGTATGAAAACTCTTTGTGAATGACTAGAGTTACCCCAGAGTCAGTCCGTAGTTTAAGTGTGAATGAAATAAGCCATAATATACTGCTAGTAGAGTGTCTCTATTGATAAGTTTACTCAATCTTCTGATGACAAAGATTGTGCTAGATAATTTTTTGCATAACTGGTCAATATGCACATCCCATTTCAGACCGTCATCAATAGTTATACCTAATAACTTAACGCTGTTACCCTTATTAATAGTCGAGTCTGTACTTATAACTAAACTTTGAGTTTTATTTTTGTTTAATTTTAATTTATTTGCAGAGAACCATTGTTCAGCTTTTTCTGTAGATACTACTACTTGATTTTCTAGTTCTTTTATATTTTTAGAAGAGTTATTTAGGGTCAGATCATCAGCAAATAACGTACATTTAATAACGTCAAGGAATGAAGGCAAATCGTTAATATAGACTATGAAAAAAATTGGGCCTAATACGGAGCCTTGCGGAACTCCATATTTATTGATTTTAATGTCAGAGCTTTTATTATTAAGAGACACACATTGTCTTCTGTTTGCAAAATATGATCTAAATAAAGACAAAGGTAATCCTCTAATGCCATAAAATTCTAGTTTCTGGATTAATATTTCGTGAGAAACGCAATCAAAAGCTTTACTTAGATCACATAGTGTAACAGAAGAGTAAAGACATTGCTCGAGTGCTGCAATTATATCGTCAATGACACAAGAAACTGCTTTTGTTGTGGAGCAGTTTTTCCTAAATCCAAATTGACAAGAATTTAAAATGTTGTTCAATTCTAGGTATTATTTTCAAGAGAATTTCCAAAATTTTCCCAAAAATTGGTATAATGGATATGGGACGATAATTATCGAGAAGAGACAAGTCTCCTTTTTTAAAAATTGGTATGACTTTGGTTATTTTAAAAGCATCAGGAAAAATACCTTTATCGAAACAAACATTGAACAGATTGCTGAGAGGTACAGCGATAATGTTGATAGTTTCTTTTAACATGGCAGTATTAATATCGTAAATATCAAGTGAGCTGGTATTTTTTAGGGACGTAACAACATTTATGACTTCTTGTGGTGTAGTTGGATATAAAAAAATAGAACAAGATGGTTTTTTTACATTACGTATAGATACTTGTATCGCTACTGGTATCGAATGAAAAGTATCAATACGGTATCATATCGGCAGAAATGTATCGATACTTCTCTGGACATTTTTGAAGAGTTGAAGAGCGGTGAGGGAGACATTTTCTTTTCAAAAAACTCTTCCACACTTTTATAATCACTTTTTTTTTTAATTTTAGGAATACTGATATCGGCTAAAAGGTATCAATAGCGGTATCGTATCGAAGGAAAAGTATCGTATATTTGATTCGAAGGAAACCTTTTGCAATGTGCACTTTAAATTTTTTTGAAAAAACTCTAAAGTAATTATTTTATTAAAAATACATATTAAAACCAATAGTATCTTGAACTAATTATTTATTCAGATGTTTTACATTGGTATACTTCTCATCTATCTAGGCGGTATAAAAAATGTCGGCGCCTTTGACAGTACGGTAAAGATCCAAGACCTCGACACTTTTTATACCGAAAATAAGTTTGCAGTAAACCGTAACTACTCAGATAAAAAAACAGTCCGAATCCGAGCGGTAGCGGGAGCAGATTACCCATTCTTATTCGGTTACGCCCCTTCCTAGCATCCTTTAGATACGATTTTTTGCTGGTGCCTTCTTACAGTGATGTGATCATCAAATCAAATATCTGCCACTATTTCATAGTTTACTCGTCCTAACAGTTCGGTTTCTAATTTTTATCAAGGCGTTGTTATGCCCAATATATCAAATTGATCACCTAAGCTGATATCAGCCGCCAGGACAATAGCAAATATCTTAACATCTGCAAGATTTTATCTCACCAATACATAATCTATTATTTAAATATACAGGAAATTATGCTTTTTAATGTTTCAAAAAGTTTTATTAAAACTCTACACGTGTTTCGGCTTATTAGGCCTTTATCAAGAGTACAAGATATTACAAGTAAGATATTACAAGTAATATCTTGTACTCTTGATAAAGGCCTAATAAGCCGAAACACGTGTAGAGTTTTAATGAAACTTTTTGAAACATTAAAAAGCATAATTTCCTGTATATTTAAATTAATGAAGTACTTTATACACAAACCTATTATTTAACCATAAAAATATCACATAACTAGACTGTAATCAAATTAAAGCTGAAAATCATTTCAACGGTTTATATTTTAATTAGGCTGATCTTTTTAATTCACTGAAATAGAACTTTTGTTAAAATAGTCAATTTCTAAACCACTAGGTGCAATAGGAAGTGTTTTGGAAACAACATTATGGACTGTATTTTATACAGTCCACAATTATTATTGACGAAGTACGCCATTGTTCTGGCAACTTCTCATACACGGACAGTCATTCTCCCTCTACTAGATGGCGATTCTGCTGCAATTGCTATTTATTTATTCAACTAAATTCAGATTAGTTTGAATAACCGGCACTAGACGTCGCATAACTAGAATATTAGATCTATCCTCTTTTAACCCATATAGTTACTAATACCTCTCGCCGAGACAACACTACCCAACATGAAGGTATGAAAACATTTGCGGTTATCAAATCAAGATCATACTTCACAGGATCATTTCTGTAGTATATCTTCGCATACTCTCTACTCAAACGTAGAGTTGTCGCAACCATGATGACGAGACGTAGTTTCGTATCCTGAGCGTGAGGCAGACACTTTTGCGAGTATTTTACTTGCGATTTGTTATCGATGATCGTTCACCTGCGAATTTATTCGCAGGCAAGGGATGCGGAGCAATCTGAGTGGTTCCTCACACTAATTTAAACAAAAGTTTCTATAGTAATTCTGGCCTTACATAGGGATATTTCTTTCTTAAGGCCAGTTTATAAATGCGAGGATAAAAGTGATAGTCACTGTCAGCTAACCTATCCCATTGTGAAGAGTATCCGGCGGTTGCAGTGGTAGTTAAAATTTACCAAGAGTATTTCTAATTAATTGTAAAAGAAATAAACTAAGGTTTTTTAGACTTGGAATAATATCCCCAACAACATATCAAAAGTCTAGAAAAATCTAAATATATTGGCCGCCTTCTTGGATTTACTCTCGAAATCTATAACATGTTTATATTGCTCCTATTTACTTCAAATAGAAAGTTTCTTTGAACCAGGAATGTTATTTAAAGCAATTTAAAAACATTTTTGCTAGTAATAAGCTTGAGAAAGGCATGTGATATGTTTGTTGAGGAGTATAGTACCTATGGCGCTGAGTGTATAGTACCTATAAATTGCTCTCCGTAAAAAAGTTGAAAAAACGTGGTATATCCAAAAATTTAACACATAGTTTTGTGCAAAGTTTTTCGGCTAGTCATCGTACCATCAAATAGTGAAGTCAAAATGCCGCCAAAAATAACACACGAGATGAAAACTGCTTTTAAAGAAACTGTAAAGGAATTGTTGGCAGACGAGGATTTTATTGAAAGAATATCTATGAAGGTTTCGGAGAAAGTAAGTGTTCCAGAAAAAACTATACAAGAACAAGAACAAAAAATCGAACATTTAGAAGCTAAACTAGTAAATATTGAACAAAAGTATTGTTGCGTATTTCCACCTCTTAGGAAACACCCTGTATGAATCCGTGAGTTCTAAAATAATTTCAACAAGAGATAAACACTACTAACACTTTATTTAACAATTTAAGTACTGACTATACAATACTCCAATTTCAAAATAACCTTTACACTTTGTTTACTTAATATTTAACCTCACTTTTCACTTTTCAACTTGTTCACTTTAATAAACTGCCTTCTTATTAAACTTCTCCTTCCGCGCTGGTAATCGCGCCTTATATACTCCGAATTTGACTCTCTAGATCCATCTAGAAACAATCAAGAATCTTCTCTTACCACACTCCAGAAAAGTCCATTTCTTTCTACTAGCTTCCAGTCACTAGTAGGCATAGGCGTATCAATTTCCAGTTCCAAGGGGGTGTAATTCATAACAATATACATTAACATAAATTTGGCTAATTCATATAGCTCATATTTGATATTTAACTATGACATCACTAAAGGCGTATATATGGGCAGCTCGACAAAGGGTACAGACATCTACGGGTTAAGGCAGGAGATTTTTGATTCGTAAAATATATACCTGAATTCGTCCCTTCTTGTAGTGGGTGATATAAAATAAGCAACGCCAGATGTGGGAATGAAACAGATAAGTTTTTGTTTATATAGCATTAGCATTGGCTTATTTATGTCTTTATTAAGAACTGGAGATCAAAATTAAAAAGATGTTAAACATAATATATAGGTAATAAACATAATATACAGGTGATGAAATGGAAAAACTGCCCAAAATTGAAACCGATTGTTTCAAGGAAACGACATCTAGGGTGAGCAAACTATCCCTTCGGACCTCTTTTCTCATAACGCGCAAAAAAAATGTTACCGCGAGATAGGGCCCTTCCCTGCAACTCCACCGTAGATGGTTATTTCCTTGTGGAGCGGTTAATAAATAAGAAAAAAAAGAAAAGGAAAAAAGGGGGAAAAATACAAAAATAAAAGCAGCCAGATTCAGAGACACAAGAAGCAGAAAACTTAGAAGAAAAATAAGGAGATGACGATAGATGGAAACTTAAAAGAAGCATGGAAACTGAAAAGTAGCATGTCGCAAACAACTGCACCACACCCCAGCCGATGATGACAAATGGAAACTTAATAGAAGCATGGAAACTTAAAAGAAGCATCTCTCAAACACCTACACTTCCCATCCTATATTCCCACCCCATGCATCATGCGGCTCTCGCTACTGACAACAAGCATGTCCAATGTCCAACCCGGCGTATGCAGCTAGTCCGGCGGTATATAAAACATCCGAGATTTGGTTCCGGCACGCGGTTTGGACATCCGTTGGGCGTGTTCGATGGAGGACCAAGCTGCGTGTTGGAACGAACCTCCATGGATGCCCAGAATTGGCAGCAATGCCCACCATACGCTAGCAAATCAATCAATCAATCAACAAGATATTAACGTAAATGACTACCTTAATATACCAGTCAAGAGAGGATATTTTAATTTTATTAATAGGCTCACAAGACAAACTGAATATTCGGCAATAATTATAGATGATATTTTGTAAAGTCTGATACATTTAAAAACAAAAACATGGAAATGCATTCTGCAGTTTTCCAAACATCATTAACTGACCATTGCCCTATAATATTATCTATTATTATCCGTAAATCTAATTTAAATAATTCTGAGCAAGAGAAAAAAATATATAACAAAGATAAACTACGAAAAATTAAAAACATTATTACAAAAAGAATATTGGGAAGAGGTTATAAAATGTTGAGGCAGTTGAAAAGGCAAATTCTTTATACATGTCAAAACTGTCTTCGTATATACAGGATTCCTCGAAAAATTGTTATATTACAAATAAAAATCACAAAATTAAAGCCTGGATTTCTAATGGTATTATAAAGTCAATAAGACGTAGAGATAAAATGAAAAAGCAATTAATTTATAACTTCTCTTTTGAGGCGGACAAGCAATACAAACAATATCGAAATAAACTTAAAAAATAATTAAAGACGAGAAGAACAACTACTATAAACAAAAAATTCGAGATTCAAATAAAAATTATAAGCAAATTCGGGGCATAATGAATAAGATAACAAACAAAAATTCACATAATAAGAAGCAAAATATGAACTTACGGGACGCACATGGAAACATTATTACCAACGATAAGGAACAAACAGACCGTTTTAATGAGTTTTTTTATTGACATTGGTCAGGAAATGGCACAAAAATTGTACCAACTAAAAAACAAAATTTAGCAAAAAATGTGCCGAGAGAATTATTATTATTAAAATCAGTATCTGAGCAAGAAATAATCATGAATATTTCTACACTGAGAAACAACTTATCTCCTGGTCCAGATGGTATCTCTGTTCAACTCATTAAAACCATGCATCTGTACGTAATAAAACCATTACGACACAAAAAATTTAGCCCTCAAGACCTTTAAAATACCTGACCGGAAAGTAGCAATAATAATCCCCGTTTACAAGTTAGGAGATCGCTCAAATTTGACAAATTATAGACCTATATCCCTTATTAACAACTTTCCCAGATAGCACAGAGACGTCTTTAAGAAGTCTTAAAGACGTCTTCCTTAGACATTCACGATGTCTTAAAGACGTCCATGTACGCCTTACAGACGTCTGGAAGACGTCTTATTTAGGTCTTATGTTACAAATCACGACGTCTTACAGACGTCTTTGTAAGGTCTGTTGTTGGTCTGAAATAGACCTAAAACAGACCTGAAATAGACGAAAAATGTACATTTGTACAATTTTTTTTTGTGGTTTCAGAGGTTTTCCCTTATTTATATTTGTATATGTACAATTTTTTTATGGTTTCAGAGGTTTTCTCTTATTTATATTACGCAAATGTATTACTATATGTATTAAAAAATAGTTTGTATAAATGTAAGTACATTGCTCTACAAAGTGTGTTAATTTTTTATTTATTACAATTTTATATTTACGTAAATCAGCTTTTTTAATTAAAAAAAATTGTTTCGGCCCGGATGGCCAACAAGTTTTCAGCGGTTCACGTTCTTTTTATTGTTTGTAACAATTTGTCTGCAGCAAGTGATGGGCGATGACAAAAGTCTCCCTGGATCCAGTTTGAGAGAACAGCTTCCACACTTTTGTCGTCAATAAATAATACCAAAGTCCACGTCTTTGCCTCCATACTAAATAAATAGAATGTGAGTGTACAAGTCTATATAAATAGTATAGTATAAACATACCTTTTTATAACTGCAACAACGAAACTATAAAACTGCGAATTAACAATAACAGGCCTGAATAATAATGTAACTGAGACACGCACACAAAATAGAAGTGGTAATGGAATGAACAATGAATAAATAGTAATAACAATACTATATTATAACAATAATAACTGCTGACAGATTGACAGATGACACTATAGCTGCTTTCGTTCAGAAGAGTGATTCGTAATCATAGGGAACCTGTTCATGTGTTGTCTCTGTCCTTACCATGCAATTTTGTATCATATATTTCTATTCATTGAAATCCTGTTTATTATGTTCACTGTAAACGAAAGCAGCTTGTATTTGCACACTCAAATGTGTTTGGAATTTTAATAGTGGGTAATAACAATAAGGAATGTTCAAAAAGCCCGGTTAGCTGTTTATTCAAAGAAATATAGTATATATAGAAAAATAGTATTCTGATGAAATGTTTAGTTGTGATGAAATGTATAGTATCAACTAAACCATTAACAATTTACTTAAAAATATAACTCAACGAAAAAATGGGTATACTTAATTTTTTACCAACTTTAGAAATAAACAACATATTTTACAGAAGGTCAAATATGACAAAGAACATTGTAAAATAGAAAAGATATTTTCGGTTAATATTTTTTGATGATTTCTATAAAAATAAACAACAAGTTTTACAAGAGTAACCTGCTAAATTAAAGTAATCAAAAGCATCGTGAAATACAAACGATTTTGTTGAAAAATATTTTTTTAGATCATATATATTATATATACTCTATTATTGACGTCGTTACTACGACGTCTTAAAGATGTCTAAGGTAAGACGTCTTAAAGTCGTCTAAGGTAAGACGTCTTAAAGTCGTCTAAGGTAAGACGTCTTTAAGACATCTTTATAAGGAATTAAGACGTTCAAACCAAAATAAGACATAATAAAGACGTCGTCTTGTGCTATCTGGGTTGGTAAAACATTTGAGAAATGCCTAAAACAAAGATTAATAGAATTTTTAGATAGTCACAATATACTTTATGCGAAGTAATTTGGATTTAGGTCAAATAAAAATACAGAAGATGCAGTTTTTGAATTTACCAACCTAATAATGAATGAGTTAAATCGAGTCTTTCAGAACTATTTACTTGTTCTAATTGCTCTTCTTAAAAATAGTTATTATTTTCGCACAGTCGTCTAATCCTTGTGGTTTGGTAACTTAGAAACAGATTTTCTACACTTCGATTGAATTTTAATTAAAATCGCGACTACACATTTACATATGCGATTTTCTTCATCTCAGTAGTGGAAGTGACCCAACTGTATTATTAAACTGTGCTTTAACCACAGGATAACTTTATCCTCGCATTTATAAACCGGCCCTAAATGGACTAAACGCAGGCATGGCAATGCCTAGCTTTGGGGTAAAGGAAAGTGCATCTATACACCACTAGATGCCGATCATCGATTACATTTGTACACTGCTGCTTTACGTCGAACTACCTTTATCGAATGCACAACAGTGCATGACTGCATCATCCATGCAGCGGACATGCAGAATTGTGCATAAGTATATGTTGCGTGTTGCCATGCACGTGCAGCGAGGCAAGATGTGTACCCCGCTACGGTTTTTCTTCACAGCGAAAAAATCTTTCGTGTTTTACTGAAGATTTCCGTGCAGAGGGGAACAACTTGTCGAATAATTTTTGGAGGGCTCAGAGAAAGCTCTGGGCCCATATTTAATAATCCCAAACATTAACATTTTCACAAGATCATTAGGCCAGTAAAAATAATAGGTCGACCTAAAACAAATTTGGGACAAGCTGATTTTAGCGTGATTGTGTTCCCTAGGGGGTACTACTTATGTACCTAAAAATCCCCAGTGATCCCCCGAGCCAAACTACCACAAAACCACCCCCAAAGGTACATTTTTTTGTTCTTTTGCGATTTTCTCAAAGACCTTAAACTTTTCGACAAAACTTCAGGATACATTTTTCATAGAGCATATTAAAATTCCCTATCCAATGGTATATATATAGTATAAATTCGAGTAATTGCAAAGCCCTCTATAACGTTTTGAAAATAAATAAAATTTAAATTCTGCAAAATTATTTTCATTAACACTACATTAACACTACTTGGGCTTTATTTTATTTTTATCATATCTGCGGCATTTATGTAATTCGAAATAATTTTTTATTCATATTATTAGCTATATTAATCTTTACAAATAATTTTAACCCTGAGAAGATCCTGCGATTTGCACACAAATCTCCAAATAAATAAGTTAAAAGTTAAAAAGTTAAAAAAATTGAATAATTTATGAACAAGTTATTCATTATAAAAAGTAACAAAAATAAAACTATTGCAAAAAAAAACATAATACATTTCCATTAAAAGATAAATTAAAACATAAACAAAATTAACTAAAAATCCTCATCGTCCTCAACTAAAGACACATCTGATGCGACATTACTGCAATATTATTGTCCCAGACAAAAACTACAACTTGCAGTGCAGTTTAAATTAAATTTGCTGCAAGTACAGGACTTACTGGAGCAATTAGATTTGCATCCACAAAACAAAATTTTTTAAATGAATTCGGGTGCAATTTCTTTTGAATTCTTTTGCGGTTGTAGTGCGCCATCCTTTTTAATCCACCCCCAGTCCTCTGGGTTTAATTCGATGCCCATCCATAGCTGTACTTGTAAGTAAACTCTTTTAACATGAAGTTCAGCAACTTCAGATGAAGGTGGCAATGTAGCGAGCTAAAAATTTTGAAATAAATTTTGACGGGAAATTGTGTGACAATATTTATAACACCTTAATTCATTTAAGTTTTTGCTTTTGTGACTGCCATACCAATTTAAAATAAAATTTTGACCTGCTTTTAATAAATCAGATAGATTCGGAAAATTGCTTTTAAATATGGAAAGATCGTTAAAAAGAGCATTATTATTTTTTTAAATTGTTAATGCCGTTTTCTTGCCCTTTTTAAAAAATGCTGACGTTGTATCGCAACCAGTCATAACATGAAGAAATAGTATATTTTGAAGAATTGGTTTATCTAATATATTTTGTAATGCGTATATATTTGTTAGCTTATTTGGCTTACAAGATGTACCGGGTCTCAGCATATAAATATTTTGAGTTGCACAATGTTCTAGAAGCAACACTGTAATGTCTGTATCTAGTGCCACAATAATTACGGGATTGTTACTTTCTATGGCACAATCCACTGTTGTTTTAGCAATCATATAATCTGCATCAGTGTTTGCTATGCTCACTGAAATACCGACATTAACAAAATGGGCCTCTAAAAAATTAATGAACTTCTCTTTATTTGAAGAAACTGCTAAAAAATGATCATGGTTTATATTAACAGATGTCTCAGGTGTAAATTCAACTTATTGCCCAATTGCGTTCTTTGCTCTAAGTTGGTTTTCTGTAAATTTTGTACTTAAATGTTCATTCCGCCACCAGGGCCAATTACCGACGCCAGAGGATAGGCTCATCAGAGCTTGTGTAAACACTGGAACCCCTAACCTGGAAATTTTGCCGAACCCTCACTTTATCGTTAGGTAGGGATTTTAGCCATAGGATAATAATAACATATACCTGTTAATTTAGACACTCTAATAACATAAATGTTTAATAATATTATAATATATACACTTTAAAAAAACGGCTGTATAACTAATTATTGCCGACGCGCTTTTTACATCTAGTACAGGTAATAACTAAAAACTCAGGAATGCACTTGTCTACTTGGAACTCCGTGCCCGTCGTGTTGCCCCGCGCTATTACGCCATCCCCCAATTTTAAATGAAATTAAAAAGTGATTAGAGGTGTTTTAAAACCTCATGAGCTGTGACCTTCATATGCGCAGAGACATAATCCGTCCTGTTGACTCAGTTATACTCCTTAAAAATATTATATTTATTGTTTACAATTTATCCCGAGCTCTTGTTTATGTATACAGCAAGGCAGCCTCCAGTGTCTTCAAAAACATACTTATTACTCAGATTAAACTTTGCCTTTTGCGCATTTCGCGGCTCATGAGATTCTGAAACACCTCTACATCATACCAACTTTAGTGTTATTGTAGTTTTAAAGTATTGGTCAGAACTTGGGAATTCGAAAATAATTTTGCAGAATTTAAATTTTATTTATTTTTACAAGGCTATAGAGGGCTTTGCAATTACTCGAATTTATACTATATATATACCATTGGATAGGGAATTTTATGCTCTATGAAAAATGTATCCTGAAGTTTTGTCGAAAAGTTTAAGGTTTTTGAGAAAATCGCAAAAAAACAAAGAAATGTACCATTGGGGGTGGTTTTGGGGTAGTTTGGCTCGGGGGATCACTGGGGACTTTTAGGCACATAAAGAGTACCCCCTAGGGAACACAATCACGCTAAAATCAGCTTGTCCCAAATTAGTTTTAGGTTGGGCTTAAAATTCACTTAAGGTGGCCATTCCCTAGAAAGAGACATCCGATAGGGAAATATTTATTATTTTTGCCCATAACTTTTTTTTCTTAGTACGTATATTTAAAAAAAATATAAGAATACCTAAGTAGAACTATAACAAGACTTTTACTATGAATTTTCACTCAATAATTTCAGTGGTTTGCAAAATAGCTCGATTTAAAACTACGAAATAGGAAGATTAACACAATTTTTAAATTTAAATCGAGCTATTTTGCAAACCACTAAAATTATTGAGTGAAAATTCATAGCAATAGTCTTGTTATGATTCTACTTAGGTACTGTTATAGTTTTTTTAAATATACGTAGTAAGAAAAAAAAGTTATAGCTAAAAATAGTAAATATTTCCCTATCGGATGTCTCTTTCTAGGGAATGGCCACCTTAATTTTATTGGACTACATACCAGGAGTAGCAGAGTGATCAATCATCCAGGGTGAACCCTCACGAAAGGCTAAAAGCTGAGCACCGTACTGAGCTTCGATTTTATGCTTATTAATATTTTCACAACACATGGAATATGGGAAAACGGTACGTCGGACGAAAAAAAGTATAATAAAATGACGAATATGCGTCGTTTGAGACTTGTAGCGACCTTTTATCTTTGATTGTTCCAATTGTTAAACGCAAATTAAGGGTCCTAAATTAACATTTTTTTTCTGTTTAACAAAAGGTCATATGGATATTTTATTGTGATCAAAATGTTGCATTTTGTTCATAGAATTTACAGTTTATTTTTTGTATCGATATCTTGCGTATTTTGCAATTGTTCAAACAAATAAGCTAATTTGTTTATTCAGGATTTGCGACTTTCATTTTTTGCATTCTCCACCCCGGAACAATCGATAATTATTGATAAAAACTACCATTTCTATATGGTCTTGCCCCTTTTTTCTTTCTTTTACCCCCCGCCAATGTTTAAAAAAAAATGCTTAGTAAACAAATTCAAATTAAATTTCTCAGCTCAGGAATGTCGCATCGAAATGAAATTGTTCCCAAAAGAACATAAAAAAAAGGAACATTTTCAGCCTGGATAGACCTCAATGCGTTAATTAGAACCGGAGATATAGACAATTTTGCGTTTATGTCAATTGTTTATTAATAAATTCTTTGAAAAAATCTTCTGACAACATAAAGTCAATATATTAAACTAACTAGTATAGAGTTCATAAGTCAATTGTTATAAAAGCAAAAAATGTACGAAAAATCCAACTGATTTTTGTGACAATTAAAAACTAGTTAGTTTAATATATTAACTTTATGTTGTCACAAGATTTTTTGAAAAAATTGATTAATAAACAATTGACAGTTGTAAACGCAAAATGGTCTATATCTCCGGTTCTAGTTAATGGATCGAGGTCTTTTTTTATGGGGGGGGGTCCTTCATGGAGTATCAAACGCGCTGAGTACTGTCGGACTCCTACCGACTAAACCCCCCCCCCCCCCCCTTTTCAGTCTTTCCACACAGAGAGAAATCGCTTTGGAACATTTTGCACAATGTTGTGGAACAACGTCTTGTTGCATTTTTTTAAACAATTGTAAAATTTTAAGGCACAACGTTATATAGTTTTATACATTTTAATTGTGCATAATTCTTGTGCGTTTTATTTATCCAATATAAAGATTTAGTTACGATGAATTTATTGGAAACTTCAACCAACAAATTGGCGAAATTTAGAGTTAAATTTATTAATTTTTTCTCAACAAATCATAGCGAATTTAACTTAATTTATAGTTAATAGTATCCTCAAACTATATATTATGTTGCCATTATATTTACAATTAGTTTTATTTTATAAACGGTTGTTGACAAACTTGTGAAAGTAGGTGTCCCAATATATTTATTTCTGCTGAAGAATAATAGTAATCTATGCCGCTCGCACAAACTGCACAATTTAATGACATACTATTCACAATCAGTTTGGTGATATTGTTTTAAAATTTTGTATAATTGTTTCATTTGTTTCACGTAAAGTTCATTGGTTAAAAATTGTACTGACCGCTCTGGCCAAGCTACGCATATACGCGCAGGTAATTACGCATCAGATCCAGGTGATATATCGTTTAGTGAAGACGTACACTTCCGAATTATACAAGTACTTACGTTTGTGATGGAATTTGTTGAAAACTTATTAACCTAGTGGGGTTTCCTAGATCTAATTCCAGCATTCACAGCGGTAAGTACTTCACACAGAGTTACAGATTTGCATATATGTTCTCTTAAATTAACTTCGTTAACATATAAATACAAAAATGGTTTCTTGTTTATATACGAAGAATGCATGATACCTATCTTCTAATACTTGATTTCGTTTACAGCTTGAGAGTAATTTCGTTTTCTTATGCGAGGCGACAGAAAGTTGTTCCTAAACTACTAAACCCAAAAGGCAAACTTGTAAAAGAACTGCTTCAAAACGAAGATAACACTTCTGATGGTAAGCAATACATTTGATTTTGGTGATGAACTGATAAATGTTATTTTTTTAAAGAATATGACGTGACTACGACATAAGCTTTATTACTACAAACTGCGTTAATAGAAGCTAAAAAGAAGAAGCACAATTCTCATTAAAACGCCGTCGTATCTCAAACAAAACAGAATTAGTTATGTTATTAAAATAAAACTTCTATTAAACTAAGAAAGTTTAAATAATAAAAGAAATTCTCAGAGTTCCGAAAAAAAAAATGGTCAGTAAGGTCACTACTAGGATCATTCCCTCGTTGAATAATAATGGGCTCTACGGGCGACAAAACGGGATACTGTTTTTTTGTTTTGTTTATAACGTGATTTATGAACTTTTTCCATAATTATATATTAATAAGTTTAAAAATAGTTCTGTTAGTTTGAAAGATTCGTATAATAAATCGAACATCGATATTTTAAGCTTAGCGATATTAAAGTTAGGGATGAAATTAAGGGATATGCAGACACCATTAATAAATATCTAAAGGGGATTGAATACATTCTGAATGAAAGGTTACAGTTATCGTGCACTAAACAGCCTGAAAGGGATGAAAAATCGTTACAAATTTCGGTAGATTCCGATTGATCAATTTCAGGGTGCTTAGATACCGAAGTAAAAATGTCTAAAAAATTTGAATTAAAAACAGCTGCAGGTTTACTGCCATGAACGGTATGAAACGGTATGGCGGAAACAGAAAACGGTTATGAACGGTAGCGAAACTGTAACAAAACAACTTCTCGATGCTATTGATTTATATGATTCTATGTTAGACCCCGCCAGTAAAAGCTTGTCCACAACTTATATTTTAAAGATATGTTTAACTGAAAATGCCAAAATTAGATTTAATAAGACTTATGACCCAAATGCAGAATTGATAGTAGCTTTGAAAAATCATTTCATACTTAACCAAAAAATCAGTATCACGTTTATCCACACAATTAAATAGCGCCAAGCAAGGTGGAAAATCCATCGAGCAATTCGGCAAGACAGTTGAAGAATTATTAACGGATTTGACAATTCTCAGAGTGAGGGCAATGAAAATTCTTTAAAATTATTAGGAAAAGTCAATGAAAAAAATTGCTATAAATATTCTCGCAAATGGGCTGCGAAATAATGATTTAAGAACGATGATTAAAGCTCGCAATTATTTTAAATTATCTGACGCGATTCAAGGTGCTAAAGATGAGGAAATTCCTATAATACAGTCAAACAGTCAAGTGTTTCATATGCATATGAATAAAAATTTTAGGCGCGGTTCTACAAATAACGATAGATTTTTTAGAGGTAACAATCAGTCGCATAACTTTTCAAGAAACCAAGTCAGAGGTGCAAATAACAATTTCAACTACAGGGGTCATAATAATAAAACTAATTTTAGCAAGAGGTCACACGTCACCATTTTAGCCAATCAGAAGTTTGCTTTTGTGACGTTACCATGGCAACCCAAAAAATGTCCGGAAATTTTTTCAACCTCCAAGGTACCCTGAACGAAATTAATAAGTGGACATTTTTCTGTCAGATTATTGACATATGATCATATCTGACATTTACTATTACATAAAAATGGAATTTTATTTTTCAATTTATACGAGATAATTATAAAAAAAAATAATTGAGCTTTGTGAAACAACATTTTATTTCATGTTTAATACCTAATTATGATCGTGAATAACTCCTCATTTTGGTTTTCCTCCAAATTACACTTCTCATCAGGTATGATAAGTATTTCAATTTTGGATGGCTTTATTAACTTCACAAAGTTCTTCGCAAGCGCATATTGCATATTATATTTTTTCCATACTCCATGATCTTTAAAAACCGCGAAAATAACTTCAACAATAAGACATATTGAGCTGGTTAAACTGTCAATGTAATAATGATAAATAACTAATGACGTTTTGTTGTGTTAATAAGTGGAAATTTTTCTGTCATTGGCAGTTTTACCAGTTTAAGCTCAATATGTCTTATTGTTGAAGTTATTTTCGAGGTTTTGAAAGAATAAGATTATATAGTCGCGGCACAATCTGTTTGGACCTAGACATTTTAGGTACCGAGCTGAATTTTTCAGAATATGTAGCCTATGATACGTACAATAAAATACTGAAAATCCCGAAGAATCCGAATTGAGCGTTAGCCGCCATGTTGAAAAAAGGGCACGCGCGCGTAGACGGAGAAAATATTTTTTCCTTGCCTTATTTATTATCCGTTTTTAATATTCTAAACAGATAATTATAGCCAAAGAATGTGGCTTTAACATATACTTTACACATTTTACTAAACTTTGTCCGTGTAGTAAAAAACTGACTTAAACTGAAAATTAAAATTTTGGCAAATTCTATTTATATGATTAAAAAGAAAATTGTAGGGTTTATGAAAATATGTTTTAAGTAAAAGTTGTAGGCCATCGATAAACGAACAGAACGTTTTTTAATACCCTTTATAGCTTTAAAA
Organism: Stenurella melanura; assembly: GCA_963583905.1. Classification (NCBI taxonomy): domain Eukaryota; kingdom Metazoa; phylum Arthropoda; class Insecta; order Coleoptera; family Cerambycidae; genus Stenurella; species Stenurella melanura. Next base: position 88,464,018 of record OY757309.1, read on the forward strand.
ATAACGGAGATAGAACATTTTAATTATTATAAAACGGTATATGTTAACATAGCAAAATCAAAATTGAAAAGTTAAAATGTGCACTTTTCGTCACGGCACAATTAACCTCGAACAGAAATGATTACTAAGCTTAGTTTTTAGAATTGGATGGTTTATAATAATAACAATGATAATAAATAATAATAATAATAATAATAATAATAATAATAATAATAATAATAATAATAATAATAATAATAATAATAAGGAGGTAAAAGGAAAAAATTAATAATTAATTTTTGATCTTCAATACCGCTATCGGTTATAATTAGAGTGTTTTAATTAACACAACTTATGCCACGGCAATTACTGCACATGTCAGAACACTTTGTGTAATTGCAAGGACAATTTTTATTGCAGTCATTTTTACAGTTGCAATATAGAAGTTTTAATATATTGTCGGGTACAATTGACAAAGATGTTGGTACGGGTTTGGTGATATCGTTTTTCAATTCCCAGCCCCAGTCAGATGAATTTCCTTATTAAGCCATATTTGCACCTGAAAGTATACCCTATAAACATGCTGTTCAATAGCTTTGGAAGTAGGTGGTAGAACTGCTAAATCAAAATTTTTATTTAAATTTTGTCTGCTTATAATGTTTTTAAATAGGAAAAATCTCTCGATATCTATATCATCTGACTGGCATCCATATATACAAAGGAGAAACTTAATTCCCAATTTAACTAAATCCTGCTTATTTGCGTTTTCGTTATTAAACAAAATGAATTGTTTGTTTAGATCAACATTTTTCCTCAGACAATTAAATATAGTTTTTTTGCCCTTCCTGTAAGGGTACGACGTTGTGTCACAACTGTGAAATAATTTTCACTAGTAGAGGCGGTTGTTTTGGTTTTATTACGAATGTAATTTTTTCTACATTTTTTGTGAACTGTTAGTTCTTCAGAAGTAATTTTTTTATGAATATCATCATTAAGTTGTATACTTTTTGAAATTATCGTGTCTAATCCTCTTTTCACGACTACCGTTTCTTCCGCGGATAATGGAATTTGACAAAAAATACAAATACCTTCCATATAATAACTGGTAAAATGTGAAAATAAAATGGCTTGATTAACCTTAAACAATTATCCTAAACCTAAACAATAATAAAAGTAAAACAATCCTTATTCAAAACAAAATACTAATTAAAAAAATCAAACAATTCGTAAAAGAATAACGAAATCAAAAAGAAAACAAATTCGATATGAAAATAAAATAAAACAATATCCTGGAAAAAACCTATGAGACTATTTAAAAATTTTATATATTCTAAATTCGATTTGAGATAATCCAACTTAGCAACTTATTTATATTAATAACAATGCAGCGCAAATGTACGTGTAGAGTGCTAGAAATATAATATCTAATACATATAGAGAGCGTGTGGTAGTCGATAGGTATATGAACATTTCTGTAAACATATTAACGGCTTTCACTCTCTTTCCGCGTGTCCCTAAATATTACAAATTTCATATCTCAGCTATTTTTTAAGCTAGAGAAAAATTTCAAAAAAAGTATTGTATGTCTTTTAACGGCCTACAACATTTATTTAAAAAATATTTTTATAGGATGAGCGAGTATTTTTTTAAATGAAAAAATACAAATCCTCAAAAAGTAATTTTTGCTATTATCTAATGGTTACACTACTAATAAACATTTTTTTACAGTTTCTTAAATTCGTATCAAACTCACATTCTTTGGCTTTAATTTGTTTTTTAAAATATTAAAATCGATTAATAGATAAGGCAAGAAAAAATGTTTTCTTCAGCGCCGCGAGCAAGCCATATTTTTAATATTTTGGCTAACGCTCAACTCGGATTCTTCGGGACTTTTACTATGTTATTACACGTATCAAGAACTACATATTCTGAAAAATTCAGCTCGGTACCTAAAATGTCTAGGTTAGGCCTTTTGTTTACAGATTGTGCCGCTACTATATAGAGTATGGAAAAAGAACATAATAAACAATATGCGCATATGGTGCGAAGAACTTTGTGAAGTTGAAAAAGCCATCCAAAATAGAAATACTTATCATACCCGATGAGAAGTGTAATATGGAGGAAAACCAAAATGAGAAATTATTCACTATCATAATTAGGTATTATACATTAAATAAAATGTTGTTTCACAAAGCTCAATAATTTTTTTAAATGACTATCTCGTTTAATTTGAAAAATAAAATACCACTTTTATGTAATAGCAAATGTCAAATATGATCATATTTCAATAATTTGACAGAAAAATTTCCACTTATTAATTTCGTTGACGGTACCCCCTGGAGGATGAAAATTTCCGGAAATTTTTTGGGTTGCCATGGTAACGACACGAAAACAACCTTCTGATTGGCTAAAAAGATGACATTTTCACTTGTAATCTCCCAAGTGCTTGAATTATTGCCGGAAATTTTTCGAATACAATAATTTTCTTAAAAAATTCATGCATGAGAAAAATTTCCTGCAATTAATTCAGGCACGCGGGGGTAATCCTCAAAGTACCACATCTGGTCCATTTTTCGAGACCAGCGAGAGATTAAAAAGTCGGATGTTTTAACAATAATAAATGGCTTAAATTTTGTTGAACTATTTTATGGGAATAATAAATTAAAAATCTTAATAGATAGCGGGTCGATGTTAGCATTATTTTTAGTAAATATCTAGCCAAACACGAAACAATTGACTTTACAAATAAAATTTAATTTAAAGGGAATTTCTGGGTCAACAGTATTAGCAGGTTCAGTTCATATTTCACTACACTCATTTTTTTTTAACTAAAAGATGTCCAAGGATATCACACTTTATTTGTGATTGGCCAGACGCAGTGAATGAATTATGAAACGATAATTCACTACAGTGAATTATATATATGTACGATTTTTCGCCAAAAAATGCTAATTGTCAAATAATTAAATAGGCGGAGTTTTTAGTCAATTGACAGTAAATGATCAATTATGTGCATTTAAAAGCTAGACGAATTTATTTGCTGTTAAAGTTTAGTAGCTCTAGCCGTAAGTGCAATAAGTGCATGTGCATGCACACTAAAAAGTAAAAAATACTAAATGTAAATAACTTATGTTTCAATTAATAAACACCGGGACAGCGCGTACGCAGTCCCGACTACCAAAAATTCTGCGCCCGAGTTATTCGCATTAGGAATAATCGCAGGGGTCAGCCCAACCGTAGTGCAATGGGAGGGCCTCACCCCGGGGGAACCGCCTTGTTGATCACGGTTAACCCCTACGCCAGGTAAGTATGCTTTCAGTGAGCCATTGCTGTGTATTCGATAAGGTTCACTCGATGTAAAGTAACAGCTTACAAATTAAACCAAGGGCGCCATCTGGCGGATTATAGGCGTACCTTCTATTAGCCTGAGCTAACATCGCCATTGCCTGTGTGCTGTTTTACCTTTGATTTGTAGTATAAAATCAAAGGTTTTACTCATTTGTACCATTTAAGAGAAATTTGTACACGAGTGACCAAAGTCGACTTTAACTACAAAGTGGACTGTGAGGTGGCTGTGCGACAGTAACAATTGACTTTTAAAAGCGATAGAACTATTAGAATAAACCAATAGTGAGAAATAATTATAATATAATATATAATAATAATAATAATGGATTCATTTCTTGATTTATGATAAATAAAACTCAAGGAGTATCGTGATAGTCATGATAAGGTGTGTCCCTCAAGAAAATGGTTGGAGGTTGAATCCATATCTATATATTCTTATATAATCACTAGTTCAGAGGAGACTGTGGAGGAGACTGATCTTTATGATATTTCTTATGTAAATCATTATTTTTATCTTCAATTAGTTCGGGAACCACTCGAATTGCTCCTCATCGACTGCTTGCGAATAAAGAATAAATTCACAGGTGAACGATGATCGATATGTGAAGATATACTACAGAATTACAGAACTAATTTGCTTTTAAAACGTCAAATATTTTCTCACGTTGAAACCGAGTAATGATGTCTCGCCATTGAGTTATTCGATGTGTCGGTAATAGGTATCACTAACTGCATGCGTTAAAAGAGGATAACGTTAAAATTATAGTCAATCATGCGACTTTCTGCGATGTTTATTCAAACCATCTGATATTCAAGAGAACAGCTATTGCAAGTGACTAAGCGCCATCTAGTAGAAGGGGGATAACGATTCATATATTAAGTACACAAAGAATCCATCTTTGTGTATTTATTATATGCAACTTTCAGGAACCAGTTCATAAATGTTGTTACTATAGGTATCTTTAGTAGATGCGTGTATTAAAAGTTGTCGGAATTAGGGCGCATTTGTGGACTGTATACTGAACTTATTTTCATAATTGCAATTTTTTTCTTACGTTAAAGCAGAGCAATATGATTTTGGTGAGGGGTAGTACTTGTCATGAACCACACTGTGGTCCACGTATTTAATTACTTTCAAATATACACAAAAGTATTTTATATAGCTTTATTACAAAACACGTTACAACAATCTTGACTAACATAACTGTCATCCACTATCTGCCAACTTAACAATACTTAAATATCTAAAATCAAATCTCTGACATCCCCCTTTCTTTCACATTTTTTTTTTTTTTTTTTAATTAACATGTATAATCAGATAAATAGTAAGGTTGCCTCACTATTCTTCCAGATCTAGTGACAGAGGTTTTACTGTCATTGGCTTCTATTTGTAAACTGTTACGACTGTCACTACATCCAGATCCACATTCCTTGGGTTTTTCTTTTCTAGGATCTCCATTTTTATGTTGTCCTTTATTCTGATGGTTTTTTGTTTCGTCTACTTTCCATCTATCTCTGGTATCCTTTCCCATTTTTTGATTTTTATACACTACTTGCACGCTACTATCATCTGACAACTGTTTCGATTGTAAATCTGATATCTCAGCAGCTTTGCAAATATTTATACACTGTGTTAAGTCCAACTTAGCTTCTCTTAATAATCTGTCTCTGACTTTTTTATCTTTTATTCCACATACTATCCTATCTCTTATTAAGCTATCCCGTAAAGTTCCATAATTGCAATTTTTACTAAGTTTCCTAAGATCGGTTACAAACATGTCGACAGTTTCACCCTCTTTTTGATTTCTTGTGTTAAACAAATGTCTGTTAACAGTCTCATTCGATGCCGGAATAAAATAATTTTCAAACCTTTCGAGTACTTTCTTCCAATCTTTTTTCTCAGCCTCGGGAATTTCTAGAGTGTCATAAATTTCCAATGTTTCAGGACCTATACTATGAAGCAATATAGCAACTTTCCTTTCTTCCGATATGGTTTCAGCTGCCATACCTGATGCATCCATGAAAATTTGGAAACGTTGTTTCCATTTTCTGAAGTTGCTCCCTACGTCTCCAACTAACGATAATTCTTCTATCTGTTTAATATTCTCCATTTTCTATTTTTTTTTGCTTGGCTTCAGCAGGACCTTCAGGTTCTATGAACACAAAACACAATAGTTCTATACTGTTTTTTCTTCTCAAGATTGTATTTTTTTTTTACAAAAACCGCAGCGCCATGTCATGAACCACACTGTGGTCCACGTATTTAATTACTTTCAAATATACACAAAAGTATTTTATATAGCTTTATTACAAAACACGTTACAACAATCTTGACTAACATAACTGTCATCCACTATCTGCCAACTTAACAATACTTAAATATCTAAAATCAAATCTCTGACAGTACTAAGGGTATGTGTCAGACTGTTAGAAGGGGGTAAATATTAAAATTATAGCTATGCGATATCTTGCGTTCTTGGGGTGAACCATTCATATACCTATTAACTATATGTATATGAAGTCAACAAATAGCTATTATATAGCCATCTAGTAGAGAGGGAATAAAGTTGCTTGTATGAGAAGTTGCCTGAACAAAGGCTCATTTACTCTAATTGTGGACTGTATATTGGACTTATATACTTTTCGTTTTTAAAATACTTTCAACTGGTGTAGAATTAAGAGACTATTTTGACGAAGATTCTACTCCAGTATTTAAATTGATCAACTCGATTAAAAGCTAAACATTGGTTTAGCAACGCATTGGCGTTGTGTCAATTTTTTAAATTTAATATAGTTGTCTAGTAAAGCAGTATTTTTTATTGATTTTGTTCTAGATTTGAATACAAAGTCATAGTCGGACTGGCCAGGCCCGCTGACTCGTGATCGTGAGGGGCCCAACGCGCCAAGGGGCCCGAAGGATCTCCCTATAGACTCTACATTACATTTACTTGGTTGTCCAAATAATAATCCGCACGTGACGTTTTAGATTTAGTGCATGGTGATTGCAACATGCAAAGTTGATATACCTACTAAACTTTTTCGCAGCCAAAATATCTTGACTATTTTAAAGCACGGCGGGTAGCTGAAAAGTTAATAGATCAGGTAAAGTGCAAGATATGTGACACTCTGAAGTTTTTAGCAATGATCCTTTAATAGCTATTGAAAATAATTTAAAAAAACAAAGTGTAAGAAAAAAATGCCTGGTGAAATCGCTTCAGATAAATCTGGTAGTTTTACTTCAGTGTAAAATTTTAAAATAAATACCTTCTTTAGTGTACTTGATGCTTTAACTAGCAAAAGAGAGATTTGTGCCTAATAAAGACCTTTATAAGGATTGTGCATGGTTAAATCCAGAAAAATAAAGGATATTTCCAATTTTTGTAATATGATTTCCAACATTTTTATTAAGCTTAATGAACTAACTAGTGTTAATAGAGTCATTATTATTGGTAGAATTAAACCAATTTGCTGACCAATATTATGCTTTAACAGCCGAATGGAAGGAAAGTTCGGGGAACTGCAGTAGATTTCGAGACTGACAATGAAGAAAGAGATGCATTTTTTGATTGGACGAAAAACAATATTCGTCAAAATGGATATAACTGCACCCAGTGTTTATCCTGTGTTTCTCGGGTTCTAGTGAATTGGTCTTGTCAGTCCGGTTAATTTAATACCCTTTATGTTGTGTATAAAGATGTCATAACTTTATCCTGCACGCAAGTCACATGCGAAAGAGTTTTTTCAAATTAAAAAAATTAAAGAAGCCTGAAAGATGTGGGCTTTCAAAAATACATTAAGCCCTTTGTTACTAATGTTTAGAGTAGGTATAGTACGTAATTAGATTTTAAGGTTTATTTATATATGTTTACATTTGTTTATTTGTAATTATTTTGCAATTCATTTTGCTTTTGGTCACCAAGTTCTTTCAATTTTTTATATGTACGTGTTTTGTGATATTAATTCTGTTGACTTTGCTTTTTTGATATGGGTTTATTATTTTTTTCTGTTTGTTGTTAGTTTTATTATATTGAAATGTTATTTTGTTTTCTGTTCTAGTAAAATTTGGCTTTTACATAATGTTAAAATGCAATAAAATATTTTGTTTCCCTTCACTACTTTAACAGGGGGCCCTCCGCAAAATTCAGAGAGGGGCCTTAAACATAGCCAGTCCGACACTACACAAAGTAATAAATTAATTTAAATGACAGATCGATTGTATACAATAAAGCTTTTTCCTTAAAATGTCGTAAAAGTACTCGTCATGATTTAATGATTTGTGAATTTAACATTTGTGAATTTGACATTTCATAGAATAGACTATTTGTTGTTGAAAAATAATGTCGTAAGTGTCAAAACGATTATTATCTTCGCGGTTTTTATCTTCATCAAAAGTGATTAAATTGATATTGAGTGCTTAACACGCTTTGGTAAAAATTAGACAGAAGAAGTGGAGCTCTTAAGAGATATAAATTATAAAATTATTTTAGAAAATTTAATTCACATGTGTACTTACAACTAACAAAATCGCCTTTTTGCATTTGAAAGTGTTTCAAGATAAGCATTAAAATTTCAAGTTTGTTACTGCACGTTAAAAACAAATTGGTTTTTCATATTTTGAAATGTTGATATGTAGGCTTGCCATGTCGTTGATTTTTTATTTAACTAGTATTGACTCATATACAGACTGTCTATTTTACGAGGGCCACACCAAATATCTCGCTTAATATCTATTGTAGAAGAATAAACTTTTAGAAGCAGTTATCCCATTTTTTGTGAGCTATATTTCAGTAAAAAGAAATTTGAAATCCATAGCCTACTTTATGAGATATATTACAAAAACCTGAAAAATAAGAAAACCACAAACGGTTATAGCTTCCTTATTTGAGGAGATACGAAAAAAGTTAAAGGAATGAAAGTTGACGGCAAAGACAATAAGAATAACAACGTGTAACAAAAAAATCGAAAAATGCAGTTGGCTTTGACATACGCTATTGTGCAAAAATGAAAAATACATATCTCAAAGTAGGCCATGACGCCATTAAAACCCATTAACGCCGTGCGTTGCCATACGGCAACGGTAAACACATCTCTTTTTTATATCACCCCTGTATGTTATACGTGCCGATAAGAGTGGGGGAATATGTTATTTTATGTGTCAAAACATGCCTAACTTGGCACATGTTCCGCAAATTAATCTGCGGTTGACAGTAATTTAAGCATTTGTTTACAATTTTGTGGTGAATTACAAATGGCCGAAAATATGGATGTATGTTTTATGTAAGTATTATATTTTTCTATACAGTGCTTCTTAAATATATTTTTGTTTATGATGGTATTTTATAGACTCGGAACTTTGTTGTTTTAACAATTAAAAAAAAATATAGCTTTTATTACATATGATATAGCTGTTCAAACTTGGGTGTTGCCATATGGCAACGCTAGGCGTTTGTAGAAGCTTGAAAGGTTTTCTTTCTTTCTAGGGGCGAGTTGACTTTAGCAGAGGCAATGGACATTGCATTGCTCTGCATTATTTTCATATATGAAATTTCGTGGCTATTCAGCAATTGGCACAATCCGCGAAAACAGAACTCTAAAATTATGTCCCCTAACAGTTAAAAAAGATTCTATAAAAAGAGCGTGGTTATTACGAATCAGCCATAGAAGCAAATTATGGTAATTTTTATGTACGTTGGTTTGATAATGCCGCTTTTGCTATGATTTTTTCTTCACATGGCACACAAGAGAATACCCAGACAGAACGGTTTTCACAAAAATTCAAACGTCCTGTCATGGTTTCAAGACGCAAACTCATTACAAAATACAACTCATTTATGGGAGGGACAGATCAAATGGATCAAACTGTCAGTTGTTCTCGTATTGGAATACGTGGAAGAAAGTGATACTGGTCTATACTTACCTGGCTTTTAGGTTTAGCTTTGCAAAACAGTTGGATACCATACAACAAATCTGGGCGAAAATTATCACAATTTGAATATAAACGAGAAATTACTAATGCCTATCTGAAGAAATATGGTGTGCCACATAAAGCAACTGGGAGACCTTCAGCGTCACCTGCAGCATCAGACAGTCGAATATCTAGATACTGTCAGATTTGATGCCATCAATTATTTTATTCGTCACACCATTGAAAAAAAGAAAATTGTTTGTGTGCAAATTGGTCTTTGCATAGACTTTTGTCCCATTTCATTCACAATAAATATGTTTTAATATTTTTGTGTATCCTAAATTTTGTAATAAAATAGTTTTTTAATAATAAAGTCATGTAAATTTAATTTTTTAATAATTGTCTAGAACAATATACAAAATTGGGGTTTTCTTAAGTTACGGTAGCCCAGACGCCTAGCGTTGCCATATGGCAACGGCCAATATCTCATTACCTGTCAATCTGTCAAAAAAAAGTTTACATAATTTTTTGTTCCTTCTGTCCAGTGTAACACACCCTGTACAAAAACTATATTAAAAACTAAAAAAAAATAATTCCGGCGCTAATGGGTTAATTCCGTTATTTTTTTCTCATTCCAACGATATAAAACATGTCACAGAAATTTTAACCGATAGTGTCAATATTTAATATTTTACGAATACCACAATTCATATAATTGAATCGTAACAATCAGCTGTGCCATAATTAGTGAAAAACAATGTATACAGTTATTAATAAATTTGACAGATTGTCACTGTTGTATGTTGTATGTTGCGTTGTCGAGTTCTAAGACAAATTTTATATCAGTAATTATGGTGTACACCAATAATAAAAAATTAGATATGATTAGCATTTATTGTCAGTGCAATTTTGACGCTGAGATGGCAGTCACGGTTTACGGAGATAGATTTCCAGATGCTCCGCAGCCAAATCGAACTATGTTTAGGAAGTTAGTTCAAAATCTAAAAACGCACGGTTCATTTTCAAAAAAAGTAGTAAGGCGAGCGCATGTTGCGGATAATGTAAGAAAAGTGAATAGAGTAATGAATTATGTTAACCAAAATGAGGAAACCTCTTTGAGACAAATTCAGAGAAACTGTCGCATAAAAAAAGACAGTGCAAGAAAAATATTGAAAAAAAAAACGGATTTCGATGCTACAAAATGAGGAAAGTTCAACATTTAAATGAGGGAGATAAGCCAAGGAGAGTAAGATTTTGTAGATGGTTATTAAATAAGAAAAGGAATGACGAGCTGATATGTAGCAAAATTCTTTGGTCGGACGAATCAAATTTTTCTAATAATGGATTTTTCAATAGAAATATGCATTATAAGTGGACACGAGAAAATACACATTGGTGCAGAGAGACTGCTTTCCAAGAAAGATTTTCTACGAATGTTTGGTTGGGTCTTTTAGGGACTAAAGTAATTGGACCTTATTTTTATGATGGCAAATTAACCGCTCGTAGATACCTTAATTTCCTGCAAAACGAATTTCAAGATTTTCTTTATGAATTAACAGTGGCAGAAAGATTAAATTATTCATATTTTCAACAAGATGGGGCTCCACCTCACACTGCTGTAATATGTACAAATTATTTAAATCAAGTTATGCCAGATAGCTGGATAGGCACCTATGGACCCATTCTATGGCCAGCTCGATCACCAGATATTACTCCCTTGGATTTTTTCGTCTGGGGTTACATTAAAGACAAGGTATTTCAAACTGCCCCTGAAAATATTGAGGACATCAAAACCAGAATTCGAAACGCATGTGAGGCAATTACTCCTGAAATGCTCCAAAATGTAATGCGTGACGTGTCTCGTAGAGCACGTTTATGTGTCAGAATGCATGGTGCACAATTTGAGCATTTGTAGTTAGAAAAATAAATACACACAATTTCTTTTCAATATAGTAGTAGGTAGTACTGTTATACATAGTTTTTCGTTTTTTTCTTTGGATGTTCGTTTTGTACTTGTATTTTTATTTATGAGATATTTATTGGTTTGTATTAAATTGTAATAAATAATTACGGAATTATAATTATTATAAAGTGAATTTTTACTATTATGGCACAGCTGATTGTTACGATTCAATTATATGAATTGTGGTATTCGTAAAATATTAAATATTGACACTATCGGTTAAAATTTCTGTGACATGTTTTATATCGTTGGAATGAGAAAAAAATAACGGAATTAATGGCGTTATGGCCTACTTTGAGATATGTATTTTTCATTTTTGCACAATAGCGTATGTCAAAGCCAACTGCATTTTTCGATTTTTTTGTTACACGTTATTATTCTTATTGTCTTTGCCGTCAACTTTCATTCCTTTAACTTTTTTCGTATCACCTCAAATAAGGAAGCTATAACCGTTTGTGGTTTTCCTATTTTTCAGGTTTTTGTAATATATCTCATAAAGTAGGTTATGGATTTCAAATTTCTTTTTACTGAAATATAGCTCACAAAAAATGGGATAACTGTTTCTAAAACTTTATTCTTCTACAATAGATATTAAGCGAGATATTTGGTGTGGCCCTCGTAAAATAGACAGTCTGTATATCTACAAATTTCTAGATTTGTTGAGGCACCTTGCTTGAATTGACCGGTAGTTCTCCTACTATCACATCATTCTAAGAGAACACCAGTAGTAAATACTAATAGGTTGGACTCGTTTTTCTTTTTCTGAAAACCAATCCTCAAGCTGGGGTAGTAAACTAGTAAAGGGCGTTTCTACCCAGTCTTTCACCAAAAATGGACTCCGATCTATTTAAATCCCAGGCACTGTTATCTAAAAAAACACCATCGCATCATCGTTCGCCTTAAATGTGTAAAACAATGAATATCTTAAAAAGTCCTTTTTAATTTCCCATCTGAAAAGGAAAAGGTATGCCTTATTTGATCCATACATACATTCAAACATACATTTGTTTGTATGTTTTTCAGTTTGCATATCACTCTCTAACTATGCCGTAACTGGTTCTGATGCGGTTCATATTTCAATGTTGGGTTATATTATTTTCACCATTTTCAATTGTTCTTGTATACATATTAAATATGAATTAAAGTGGGCTATGCAAGGAAAATTAAAATATTTTATATTTATTTTGTATGGTTTAAAAGTAAATTATTATTTGTTTGCTTATAATTGTAATGAAACATATTCTTTATAGGATTTTGCAAACAGCAGAAAAAAGTACCTATGAGAACTAAAAGAAAAGCTGTGTAAAAATATTAATGAAATCTTTGCATTCTTTCGATAACCTGAATTCTGGTTATGTTAACAAATTAAAATCCTAAAATGAATTTGTCTAATTTTTTATTTGACAATTCTCATTGTAACAATAACATCCACATCGTCCCCTACGACCATGTAGATTAAGCTATTATCCACATAAGATTCAGTTTTTCTGCTATTTGTAAAATCCTCTAAAGAATATGTTTCATTATTTTGTATGGATTCACGCAATGTATGTCCTAATACAAATTTATTTATTTTTTTGTTATTTTAGTTTGGGATAGGACTTAATTATTTTCTCGTGTATATCCAACATACACCATGCATTTCAGGATAAATATTAGAAATAAGAAACGAAATAATCGTAAATTTCTTTTGACCAATGGTTCATATGTCAAAAACTATTTATTTTCAGATTCATCTGTTCAGACCCAGACTGCAACGTCTTTAACTTCTTATTCCCCATGGAAAACTAAATTTAGGGAAGAAGTTAGAAAACTGAAATAAAAATTATTTCTTCACGAAAGGAAGTTGAGAAGGAGAAAGATGGAAAAATAAATTTGTATCCAATTTTGTGGAGATCACTTTTCGGAAGAGCTTGTAATACCATCAAAGATGACATCTGCTCTCACTCACACGTGAAAATTTGTTTTTTCAGGGCATCCGAGACTTTCTTTTGTAACTTATTCTATTTTGCGGTAACACCGGCAAGAATTATAAAAAACTATGTATGTACCTACTTTATCAATATTAATGAAAACTATTTTAATACTTTTATTTGGAATATTCAGTTATCGAGATATCTAAGTATATTTTTGTTGCATTCTGTTTTTTTTAAATTTCATTCACAATGAATTTACACTGTATACCCCCCATTTTCAGTGTGGTATGTTGTTGACAATTGCATGCTAATTATGTATTTCTATAAATATGTTTCTTTAATTTCTGAGTATTAATTTTAAAAATTAAACGTAGACGGTTGATTTCTAGATAATATTGGAAACTATTGGTAGGAAAATTTTCAGAAACTTTGCTCGCAAAACTTTATTCTATGCATATTTTCAGACTTATTTAAAAGCATAGAGAATAATAGCATTGAGTCATTGAGATAGTATGGGAGTCTGTACCAGTACTGTTTATATAGAGCTAAAGAGCCCCAAAAAATTATGTTTCGATTATAAAACACCGGGACAGCGCGTACGCAGTCCCGACTACCAAAAATTGTGCGCCCGAGTTATTCGCATTAGGAATAATCGCAGGGGTCAGCCCAACCGTAGTGCAATGGAAAGGCCTCACCCTGGGGGAACCGCCTTGTTGATCACGGTAACCCCTACGCCAGGTAAGTATGCTTTCTGGTTGCCACTGCGGTGCATTCGATAAGGATGGTTTGATGTAAAGCAGCAGCTTACAAACGAAACAGTGCCTGCCGTCTCACGGTGTGCGAGTGTACTTTTACATACAGTCCATCATGAGTAGCGTACCTAAATTTGTTAATTACAGTGTTCAGTTTGACATTACGTATGCAGAATATTGAACATACAAGATTTATTTGCTTTCGGAAAAATATATATGTTCAAAATTACACTTGGTGAAAATATTCAAATTGTGTTTCTCTCCTCTTGAAAGACTTATCTTTTCTTGTAAATTGCCTACAAAATCTGCACATTATTTGCGATTTTCAATAAATTCATAATTTTTTTCTTGTTTTTGGTTATAAACCACACATAAATTTATAGAACTTATAATTAGAGATAATAATTTTTCTCTAACAATATTTCAGAAACTACAAATTCCACAACTAAAAATTGTGTCGAAAATTATTATAAAAAAATTTGTGGGTCTTGGCTTCTAGTATATAGTATATACACCAAATCTCAAGTTTATTCTGTACTTTTACCATCTTGCTCATTTTCCCCTATTTACCCTCACGCCTTCAATAAAATCATCTGAAAATGTAATATACATACGTGTACTAAATTTCCAGTGAATAAATATCTGTTTAATTTTATCAGCTCCTTCAATAATGGAGAGGCGGTGGTGATGCGGTGCTGGGGTTGCAAACCGTTATAAAAAATCTGAGGCCTCAGCTTCTAGTACCTATATACCCCAAATCCCAAGTTTCTGTACTCTTACCAGCTTGTTTTACTTATTTTCCCCTATGTACCCCCGATCCCTTCACATGTTATATAGAAAAACAGACAGATACAGAAATATTATAGTTAACAAATAAGTCCGTAAATGATAGATATAATATCTCTGGAATACTCCACTCCAGATCAAAGAATTTATATAAATTCTTTGCTCCAGATAGGTAAGCGGGTACCCCCTTCCTACACCCACTAAATTACGCAAAACTGACTTTGTTTTCTTTGGTTCGCGAGCAACCACTCTGATTGTTCCGTACCCAATATTACAATATTACTTTGCCTCGCGATTTAACAAACATTGAACGATCATCGATGACAAATGCTGATGAGAGTTTGCGAAGATATACTACAGAAATAATCCTGTGAAGTATGATCTTGACTTTATTATTAATTACAAGAGTTTTCTTACGAAAATGCTGGATAGAGTTAATAGAGTAGCATCAGTGAGCAGTGAGGTGTAAATAACACCAAATTTATAAAGTTAGAATGACACCGAAGCGACTATCTGCGAAGTTTATTTGAACTGGTTGATAAAGTGTGTATCGTGGATAAAGTTAACTGGTGATGTTTTAGTTGCCGTAGCTGTGAGCGAATACTACATGATTGCCATCTAGTAGAGAAGGGCCATTATGCTGCATGAAAGGTTGCCTAGAGAGTGGCGTACTATTTCACCAATAGTAAATACAAATATTATATAGGCAATCAATTAACCACATTATATTATAGTATTCGCCAGCTGTAGGTTAAATACATGTTAATATAATATTGGTAAATTACTAATTTAATCATTATCCTATATACGGGCAATAGATTATGTTTCTGTAACTAAGTACCGGGAAGTAATAATAATAATAATAATAATAATAAACGACTTTATTGAAACAAAGAAATATACAATGTTTCATGGGCGAAGCTTAGCATAGGCTATTCTGCCACTTGAAAGTACGTTTGCTTTTTGGAGGAGAGACAGAGTCACCCAAAGTGTGATAACGCAAACTATGGGAACCCACTGAACATTTTTCTGTTTCTGACATGTTTCTAAAACGAATGTTCTGAAACATGAAATGTTTCTAGCAGCGCAACAGAAACGTTCCAGACACATCACAGAAACTAGAGATGTCCTACCCAAGAAACGTTTCAAAAGAAACATTTCAAAAGACACGTACCCAAAACATTTATGAATAATTACAAAAATGTTTCTTAAACATCTCTAGGAACGTACATACTGCAGAATATGACACGTTCCTGAAAACACAATAGAAACGTTTCCGACCCATTGCAGAAACTAGAGATGTCCCACCCAAGAAATGTTTCAAAAGAAACATTTCAAAAGACACGTACCCAAAACATTTATGAATAATTACATAAATGTTTCTTACACATCTCTAAGAACGTATATACTGCAGAATATGACACGTTCCTGAAACTACAATAGAAACATTTCCGACCCATGCACGAAACTAGAGATGTCCTACCCAAGAAACATTTCAAAAGATATGTTATGTGATAATTTTGTGAATTCTTCCTCTTTATCGAGTATTTTGCCACTTCTGTAAAACTATTTGAAATTTAGTGAGAGAAACCTCTGTGCCGAATGAATCGGACAGATGTTGATTTTTCAATATACTTCTGATTACCACATAAATATTTCGCCCAAAAATGAAAAAAATTATCTCTATCACCCATATCAAAACTTTTGCTTCTATAATACGTCAAACAGCAATTTTCCGAAACGCTAACAGCCACAATTTATTTTTTAGTTATAATGGTATTTTTCACAATTACATTTTGTATTAAGAAGTATTATAAAATCAACCTCTGTTCAATTCACCTGACGCGAGATTTCCTTCTATACATTTTTTAATATCTTTCAGAAGTGGCCAAATGCCCAATACAGAGCAAAGAATCAAGAATATGCCACAAATAAAGGATTATAAACAATATGTTTTATGGATCGTTACAAAACAATTGAGTAACTAAAGCTGTTGGGTGAGCTTAAACTTAATTCACTAACTGCAAGGCTGAAAAAGCACCAAGGCGATTTACACACAACATTTTCGACAGATTATATTCACAAAAGGAGGTAAAAAATTGCACACAATATTTAGCTTTGCACTCTCCATTATAAAATGGTTGCGTTACCATATTTTGTTAATATACCTAAATCTACCTTACCTTTTAATTTGTTTCAGTCAGTTTAAATTTAAATAGAGAAACATGAAGAGATAGGAAATTTTTCAATGACTCCTTTTGAATACAAGAAGAAATAAATACTGCATTATTGGAAAAAACGTGTACCATATAGTTTTATAGAATAATAACTTTAGAAATTGTACAGTTGGATAGGGGTCGATAGTTATACATAACAAAACTGACACTAATGTTTAAATTATTTGATGGCTATTTTGTCATAAAATTCACTACAGTAGTTTGGTAGTAGCTCCGACACAGTCGCCACTGGTCTGTGATCCCATTTAATTTTATTCCTTTAAACTTTTAGGTTTTCTAGAAGTGAATTAAAATTATACTCAACAGTGTAAAACAAAATATATATTCAAATGTTTATAAAATATATACATATGTAAAATATATAAAACCTAATGTAAGAAATATAACATGTTTTCTACATGCTTCCACTACACACACCCAGTCTTACAGACTAAAAATAAAAATAAAATATGAAGTTAAAGTGGAAACATCAACGGTGTGTACTGCAATATCAGCACCAACTAATCGTTTTGTTCGTCTTTCTTCTATCGTACCTCAACTGTGCCTGGCGAAACCGTGTCGAAACTAATGTTTCAAACAGTTTATCGGTAATGATATTGTCCCTTTTTCGCACAGCGCTGAAAAAAAAAATTAAAATCTAAAGATATTTACACAGACGTTCCTAGTTTTTTTTTTTTTTACTTCCCAACGATGATTGCAATACCCTTCAGGAATAATTGTTTTTAACAAGACCCTATATTTCCAAGTATGTAACTAAATTAAAGTTATGTGGCAACATAAGTAAGTATAGAATTATAATACTTGTAAAGGTAAAAATTAAATATGGGTAGCAACAAATATTTTTTTTTTCAGTATGTTCCAGCAGTTTGACTGAAATCTAAATTTGAGGAATAAAACAAGTATTCACTAGCTCTTTTTTGAAAGTAATCCGAAAGTGGACACTCTTATACAGTGTGTCCCCAGACGGGGATTGACTTTGCGATAAGTGCAACATACAAAAAAAAAAAAAAAAAATAGTACGGCTTTCATTTTCAGTAACCTCGGTATGCTTCACCTTAAATAGAATTTGACCAAATTACAGTTCAAATGGGATCTAACTCGCGGAGGTAACCTAAAAAGAAAATAAATCATTATAAGTAAACTGATTTTTCTGTTAATTTTACAGAAAAATTCTATTTGAATGGAATATTTTGCATTAAAAGTTAGAGCCATATGCCAACTTTCATTGTATTTGAACAAAAAACAAATGAAAGTAAATAGATTTTTATTTTTTAGCAAAATTAACGAATTCAAATAAAAATCTATTCAAATAGTGCCCCACCTACATTACTACATAATTCCACCCTTCTTCTAAATTCTTTGTGTGAGACACTTCTCTCCAATCCATAAACAAAAGTCCATCGTTTTGCTTCCGTCTTTTGATTCCAAAGAGTGACAAAACTTAGGTTTGTACGGCATTATCTTATTATCTATTTTAAAAAATATTCTTTGCAAATGCGATTTGCTCACACCAAGTTCTGCTGCCCTAAGTCTTAATGAAATTTTTGCCCAAAGCTAAAACTGTTGCGGTATCGAATTTGTCCAATCTTTTCTTCTCTTTTTTGCGATGTTCAACGGTCCCAATTCTATAAAATTTCCTAGCAATACTTTTAACGGTAACGTTGCTTATTGAAATTCCTGGAAACTGTTCTTCAAATTGTCTGACCACCCATTTGTAGCAAATTTTCTCCAACCCATAACATTGTACAACAAATATCTTTTGCTTGAGAGTAAGCATTTAGATTGTCTAGCCGATTTACATAAACTAATACTGTCAAATCTTTAACATTTTACACGCAGTTTCTAGTTTTTAATGCGCACACACTTGTGCTGAAAAATAAAAAGCTATATTTACTTTAATTTGAAAGTTTGGACATGGCTCTAATTTTCAAGGCAAAATATTTTATTCAAATATAATTTTTCCGTAAAATTAACATAAAAACCCGTTTACCTACAATGACTTATTTTCATCTTAGATTACCTCCGCGAGTTAGATATCATTGGACCTGTAATTTGGTAAAAATCCATTTAAGGTCAAACAGACCGACACTCCAGAAAATGAAAGCCCGACTAATCTTTCTTTGGTATAATATCCCTATCGCTAAGTCAATATACGGGGACACACCACTGAACTATACAATAAAAGGGTTCAGTTAGACAGACTGTGTATAACTATCTGAAGATGGAGGATGAATATTTCTTTTTTGTTTTTTAAAATAGCATTTATTGATAATTTGAAATGGGAAAAATATATAATAAAGTACTAAACATTTAAAAAAAATCTCTTTGATTTCGACAAGAAAAGAAAGGTTTAAAAATAGCTTTATTTTTAGGTATTTTTTATGACAACTTGGCGAAAACGAGAAAATACCTCTACTTACATATTTTATTTACTCCTTCACTAAGACGTACGTTTCACTAGGCTACATAACAGCATACATATCGTTTGATTTGATTTATTGTTCAAATCACCTATGACAATGGTGGTAGACCCTTTATAACCGTTTGTTTGAATAGTTGATGGTATAGAAAAGTTAAAAAAAAAACGAAAACATGAAAAAACTATAAAAAATGTTAAATTTGCTAGCTACATTTTAGGTTATGTCGTCGACTTATTCATTGTAAACAATAAAATCACACTAACCTTCATTGAATATTGTCCATTGCCAGAAAACCAATGTAAATATCATAAAAACCACAAGATTATAAAATTAACAACTAGCAAAACGAACTAATTACTTGTACTAAACGTTTCGATAGATTACACAAATGGAAAAGGCAAATGGCGGGCACCACCACCAAACAACATCTCTCCCAGCTCTGTCTGTACTATCCCCACTCCATATACTTAGGTATATACCTATTTGAAGTGTGTCTGAAACATGACAAAAATTATCAGTTTCTAAAATGTGTCAGAAATATAACAGATACGTTTCTAGGAAATGTTTTGTTTAGTCCTGATTAGAATTTTTTGGAAACGTTTCATATATATTTCGTGTTTAGTGGGATATGTTAGAAACATAACAGGTACGTTTCTAGGATATGTTTCATTTATTACTCATTACAATTATTTGGAAACGTTCATAATCGTAAAAATATATTTACAACTAAAACAATATACCTATATGAAATGTTTCTGGAACGTGGCAAAAATTATAAATTTCTAAAATGTGTTAGAAACATAATAGATACGTTTCTAGGAAATGTTTCATTTATTCCTGATTACAATGTTTTGGAAACGTTTCATATATATTTCGTGTTTAGTGGAATATGTTAGAAACACAACAGGTACGTTTCTAGGAAATGTTTCATTTATTACCCATTACTATTTTTTGGAAACGTTTCATACACATTTCGTGTTTAGTGGGAAACGGGGTCACAGAAAGTGAATGTTCTCAAAAAAAATCAGTGGAAAATAGCTATATAGTGGAGACAATGACTAATTAGTTGATTATAATTTAAGCGTTGATGCGGGCAAACAACAATTTTTCGGTCTGGTTTAATTGAGACTTACTTTTATCAACTCACTCTGCCCAGTAAAAAAGAGATAAAGTTTTTATGACAAAAAATGGTTGAATTCGGAAATATTTACTCTATAGGGTGTTTTTAATTTATCGGCTATACAAGATACGAAAAATAAAATAAACGGCAAAGCAAATAGGGGAAATAATTCGTGTAGTTGCCAATTTCTGTATAATTGTTGGGGGGGAGTGCCCAGAACAGCATACTAAAAATCTTGACCAGTGGATGGTTTGCGGAGGGGTAGGGGGTAGTTGAAGGTCCCCTTTTCAGGTTTTTTTTTAATAACACGAAAATCACGTCCTCTAGCTAAAAAGTATTTACATACAATATTAAAGTAAGTAAAATTTCAAATAAATAAGTTCCAATTCATTTTTCTTTTAGGATTAATACTTTACGTGATACGGAGGGTGGAAAAAACGCATACCGATGTATTTTATTCGAGAAAAAATCACCTTCCGAGATTTTTTCGGATTTTCGTGTTTCAGATCATGTATGGAAAATATAGGATTTTCAATTTCGTCAGTCTGTCTATCTGTTTGTCTGTCTATCTGTCTGTCGGTTTGTCTGTTTGTGCATTAACTAAAAAAACTACTTGACGGAGAACAGTCGAATATGGTAGATAGCTGACGCTACTACCACCGAAGAAATAGTTAGCTTTTCACTGGAAAATATACAGGGTGGACCGTCTAAAGGGAATAGATAATGAAAGATATTTTTTCCACTCAAATTTAAAATTTTCACGATTAGTGATATTCTAAACCTATTAAAAAAAATATTTCTTAACCACTGCTATAGAATATGATGATGAAAAAAGTATTGATCCTAGAAAAAAATGAATAGGAACTTGTTTGTAGGAAATTTCATATAGTTTAATATTGTATATAGACACTTTTCGCTAGAGGGCGTGGCTTTCAAGTTATTCAAGAAGAACGTTAACAGGGAACTTTTAAAGTAACGCAGTCAATCCACTGGCCAGGACTTCTAAAAGCTGTGTGTGAAACAATGATTTTTTGGAATTTTTTTGAAGAAAAGTTCTGAGTTTTCCTGCCGCTATTGGCTGTAGAATAAAAATTGAGACAACCGGTATTGATTTTTTTTAATACACAATATTGAATCACTCGTTTCATAAAATATTATACTTTAAATTATAGAATAATTTCGCAATTTTACTAGAAACATTCTTTTTTCTGCAAATAGCAGAGAAACAGTTTTATAAAGTGAATAAATTATAGAATACAAATTAAACATCACTTTAAAAGCTTTCTTTTTGTATTCTGTCATGGTTTCGCTTAAACCAACAGTTTAATCGTTTGTTCACTATAGTTTACGATTTTTTTTAATTTAAGGTGGCCATTCCCTAGAAAGAGACATCCGATAGGGAAATATTTATTATTTTTGCCCATAACTTTTTTTCTTAGTACGTATATTTAAAAAAAACTATGAGAGTACCTAAGCAGAACCATAATAAGATTGTTACTATGAATTTTCACTCAATAATTTCATTGGTTTGCAAAATAGCTAGATTTAAAACTTCGAAATAGGATTACTAACCTAATTTTTAAATTTAAATCCAGCTATTTTGCAAACCATTGAAATGATTGAGTGAAAATTCATATTAATAGTCTTATTATGGTTCTACTTAGGTACTCTTATAGTTTTTTTAAATATACGTACTAAGAAAAACAGTTATGGGCAAAAATAATAAATATTTCCCTATCAGATGTCTCTTTCTAACCTTGTGCAATGTGTTTGTAATGAAGTTAATAAAAAAGTTGAAAAGAAGATTAGAGTAGGAAATGATCGGAAGGAGTACAAAACATACCTTTAATCACGAGTTCCGTAACTTGCAGAATTAGGTCAAAATGAAAAGAAATTGTTTGCGTTTTTTGGCCCAAAATAAGATGTTTTTACTCTGGTGAATATTTTCGAGAAATGCTTATTTTTCGAGATATGGGCATGCGAAAATTTCTAAAAGTGAGAGAAGGGAAATGTAAAAGTTGAAAAAAAAAATCTGAAAAAGTTCAGGTGAATGTATAATCGAAACACAATTTTTTTTTAATTTGCAACTTTTCTGTAAAGTGCTTTTTCCCGGGAAAAACATGAAAAACTACCCCTTTCTTTGAGATTGTAGCGCTATAATAATATGTAATATAAACATTTGAAAACATTCAGACGTGTGCATTGAGGCCTTCTAAACATTTTTTGTCTCTAGGAATTATTTTGTAACTTGCTAATTTCCGAATAATAGGCAGTTTTTCACGATAAATACTATACTACATTTCTTGCACATTTTCAATTTAAAAGTTATATTGAACCTTTAAAAATGGTATAACTATGTTAACTGAATCTTCATACCGTAGGGGGTCATGTAGATACTAGTTTAATCTGCATAGCCATAGGGGACTATGTTGGACGCTAGTGTTATAATGAGAATGTCAAATAAGAAATTGGATCAATTTATTTTAGGATTTTAACTTGCTAACATAACCGGAAGTCAGGTTATCGAAAGAATTCAAAGATTTCATTAATAATTTTACATATACTTTAGTTCATATAGTTTTAGTTCTCAGCGCCGGATTTTGGAATTTTCTGCCTCTAGGCAGATTTGAGTCTGACGCCCTTTTTCAGACAAGAACCTCATAACAGTCATAACTTTTATAAATCACTAAGTAGTACATGATGACATAATCACGTAAAAAAGGAGATAGAGACGCACTTAGTTCACACGAGCCCTTTCCAGGGTAAAAAGTACTACAATAATTTGTAGTGAACAATAATTACTACCTATCTACTTTTCTCAAAAAATCATTAAATGGATAATAATAATTATTTTGTTATTATTATTTTAAGGGCAGAACATTTTCTGGGGACATGCTGCCCTAAAGAATATGCCGCTCTAGGCAGCTGCCTACATTGCCTATTGGGAAATCCGGCACTGTTATAATAATAATAATAACAATCTTTATTTAGCACAAACAGCTATTAAACACAGATGTAGTATACTTACTTAAAAATACATTTACAGTATTACACGTATTACGTATTACAAAAAAGAAATACATTTCATTATTTAATTTAGGATATAATATTTGTGGATTAATTATAATTAACTTAATATTTAACAATCAGCCTAATGCATAAAGTAAACTAGAATTATTTATTCATGAATTTATACAAATGTTTTTTAAACAGAAAGACATTCTTCGCTTGTTTTATAAATTCAGGTAATTTATTAAATTCTGCCGCTCCGTTGTCGTATATGGAGGATTTTGTTTTCATTAAGTTTGAAAAACTAATGTTTATATGATTTCTTTGTCTTGTGTTATAATTATGAATATCCCCACGATGTTGAATATTTGATGACAAATATGTTGGTAGTAAATTATTGTGCAGTTTATATAAGAATATCAGTGTCTTGTACTTTATATTATCTTTTACCGAGAACCAGTTTAGTGTACATTGCATTGTATTTATATTAGTATACATATTACATTTTAAAATAAATCGCATACACCTATTTTGAAGTAGCTGCAGTTTAGATATATGGGTATCATTACACATATACAATATACTGGAACAATACTCAAAATGTGGCTTTATTATTGTGTTATAAATTGTTTTCTTGGTAGATGAAGTTAAATGTTTACTTACACGATAGGCGAATCCAAGTTTTTTTGATATTTCTTTGCTTGTGTAATTTATATGGTCGTTAAATGTTAATTTACAGTCTATGATAATCCCCAGATATTTCATTGTTATTACCTTTTCAAGGTGTTCTCCGTTGTATTTAACACAAGTATCATCGACGTTCTGATTTAGATATTTATTAGATCCTAATATCATATATTTTGACTTTTTAGCATTTACCACTAGCCCGTTCGTTGTAAACCATTCGTTAATTATTTCCAATGTCTTGTTAATTTTTTGAACAACTTGCTTTAGATCAGATCCAGATAAATATATGATAGTATCATCAGCAAAGAGATGGATTTTTCATTCTTGCGAATCGATTAAAAATATATCGTTAATAAATAGCGTGAAAAGCATAGGCCCTAGTACGCTGCCTTGTGGTACTCCGTTATTATTTAAAAGTTTTTCAGACTTAGTATTATTTCTTTGGTTTGTTGGCTCCGTCCATGCAAATAGGACCTAAACCATCGATGCGCCGTGTCAACAATCCTAAAATACTGGTAAAGTTTATTAAGTAAAAGTTCTCTATTGACAACTTCAAACGCCCGTTTTAAATCGAGAAAGACAGTTACTACAGCTTCACTTTTGTCTATGGAATATTTAAAATCATTAATTATTTTTTGCAAAGCCGTCTCACATGAATGATTTTCTCTAAATCCGGATTGGTTATCGTGCAGCAATTTATTACTATTTATAAATTCAGTAAGTTGGTCATGAACTACTAGTTCTAAAATTTTTTCCAGAGACGGTAATGTGTTTATAGGTCTATCTATGCTCTTCCGCTAATTTCGTTCCTGAAACTTTCGGTACAGGAATTATTAGTGATGTTTTCAACATTTCTGAAATAGTTCTCATGGATAGTCTTTTTCCGCTGTTTGCAAAATCCTATGAAGAATATGTTTCATTACTATAAGCAAACAAATAATAAATAATTCACTTTTAAACAGACAAAAAATGTTTAAAACACGTCAATGCATACATCTGAATTGTTAAATTTTTTAAAATTATCTATTCTTATAGTGCTACAATTTCAAAGAAATGGGGTAGTCTTTCATGTCTTTCCTGAAAAATTCGGTAAAAACGCACTTTACAGAAAAGTTGCAAATAAAAAAGTCTTTTATTTCACTTTTAGGAATTTTCGAATGGCCATATCTCGAAAAATAAGCATTTCTCGAAAAAATTCACCAGAGTAAAAACATCTTATTTTGCTCCAAGAAACGCAAACATATTAATTACTTTTCATTTTTGACCTAATTCTAGAAGTTACGAAAACCGTGATAGAAGGGGCGTTTTCTACCCCTTCCCATCATTTCCTACTCTAATCTTTTTAAAAAAATTTTACTAACTTCATTAGAAACACATGCTACAAGGTTTAACCAAAATCCATTCACTAGCACTCAAGTTAGAAGTGAAACCCCCCGTTTAGTGGCGTGTGTGAGTCGGACGAATGCTAAATATTGTGAGCCGGAATGAAATTACCTTTTCTCCCCGTTTTTGAGGATGCTGAACACGATGGCGGTCTAAGAATTTCTCTTTGGGGTTGCACAACCCCTCAAACAGGCCAAAAACCACCCCTAGATGGATTAAACGCGATTTAATAGGATTTTCTTCAGAAAATAGTACTTTCCTCCCGTGTTCAAGGATGCTGAGCACGGTGGTGGTGTTCGTAATGGCGTCCGGCCCCTACCAACCCCTCCACCGACCAATACTCCCCCCCGAAAGTGGTGAATTTTTTTTCTCGGATTATCAGCGGCCAATATATATTCCCCCCGTTTTCAAGGATCCTGAGCACGGTGGTGGTGTTCCCCATCGCGTCCAACCCCTACCAACCCCTCCACCGGCCAATACTCGCCCCCGAAAGGGGTAATTTTTTTTTTCAGAATATATATTTCCCTCCCCTTCCCGTTTTCGAGGTTGCTGTTTACGGGAAGAATAATCTTATTTCTTTTCTTGGTTGTAATGTCCTTTGTTTCCCGTTCATCTGAAAGAATATCATCAAATACCGCCAGTAGGCCTGTTGAATAATTGTTACATAAGTACTTTTATTTTTACATATAAATAATTGTGAACATTTATTACGATGCATGAAATCAAATTGCTACAGTGTCTTTTCTTAAATTACAATAATTGGTACCTAAATATAACGTTATACTACTTAAAGCTAAAGTCCGCTTACAATAAAATATATTTTTCGTTTATACCTTATCTCGACTAATATAACCTACGCCTCTTACAAGTAGAATTATAAGGTTGATACGCTTCGAAATGAACATCGTAATCTTCCAAATCACAGACCTCGTCAGCAGTTTCTGTATCAGATTCACTCATGTGAATTTCCGGTACAAGATTTATCAATATTTCCTCATTATCATTTTCATTCTCGTTACATTCGGATTCAGGAAGGTCTTTTTCATCAATCACTGTTGTATTTGTACAATTTTCACCCCGGCAATTTTTACAAAAGGCACTACATGTTAAACCTTCCTTGAAAACGGGGGGAATATATATTTGCCGCTGATAATCCGAGAAAAAAAATTCACCCCTTTCGGGGGCGAGTATTGGCCGGTGGAGGGGTTGCTAGGGGTCGGACGCGATGGGGAACACCACCACCGTGCTGAGCATCCTTGAAAACGGGAGGAAAGCACTATTTTCTGAAGGGAAACCTATTAAATCGCGTTTAACCCCTCTAGGGGGTGGTTTTTGTCCTGTTTGAGGGGTTGTGCAACCCCAAAGAGAAATTCTGACACCGCCATCGTGTTCAGAATCCTCGAAAACGGGGGGGGGGGGGGGAAGAAATTTCATTCCGGCTCAAAATACCATTTTCGCGTTTTTTCCGACTCACACACGCCACTAGTTGACCGGACTATATAGTACAGTAGATATATGCAAAAAATAGGTGATTGGTGGAACTAATTCCGATGATGACGAGGTTTGAATTTCTTAGTTCGTTGTTGGTATCTTTTTGACATACTAAAAGTCTAGAAAAATCTGAGTGTGCAAAATGCGTTTTCTTGGCCGCCATCTTGAAATTTTTTTTAAACATCATGAAAAATCGTAAAATTGTATCAAATTATAGAAAATATGTTAATTTAAAAAAAATAAAAATTAATAACACACTAAAAGTCTATACGACAGTCCATTTGTACACAAAACAGAGTTCGACCTTACAAAAGGTCATGTAGTTTTAATATTTTAGTATGTTGTTAGGACTTATGACAATAGTGAGAAACCAAGTTTGCAACTTCGAATGACCCGTGAGAGAGCTGCGCAATACCCAGAAAAAAGCGAAATTCTTGCACTTGTTCCTGTTTTTTCTTAGTATCTTTTAAAGTATGCATTGTACAGAAAATGTTATTACATCCTTTTTAAAGTAGATTAAATTTGCTATAATTCAAGCCTAGATAGAGTTCCGTACGGCCAGAACTCTCTGAGATACAACTCTTCAAATATGGGCAATTACCTCCAAAAAGAGAAAAAATTCCGTTTTGGTCATATATTTCGCCAAAATATCGGGCAAAGTACTTATTCCGCGAGGTGTCATAAATAATGATTTTGAGGTAAATTGATTTACCTTTAGTGTGTTATTTATTTTTATTTTTTAAAACCAGTAACCTTTTTCGGCATGAAATTTTCTGTAATTTGATACAATACACAGCTTTTTATTATTTTTAAAATAATTTTGATACCTTTATTGAGGGGATTGAAAAAAGAAGTGTTCCGCCATTTAGTGGTGGCGGCCATCTTGGATTTTGATTTTTTTCATGGTGTACTGTATTCTGCTAGTTAAGCCCTTTCAATTGATACCCATATTGAGGGGGTTCAAAAAAAAATGTAATCCGCCATTTTGTGGCGGCGGCCATCTTGGATTTACAATGATAATGTATATACATAATTGCATTGTCATCAGAACTAAAGGTGCCCACTAAACATGAAAC
Organism: Stenurella melanura; assembly: GCA_963583905.1. Taxonomy (NCBI): domain Eukaryota; kingdom Metazoa; phylum Arthropoda; class Insecta; order Coleoptera; family Cerambycidae; genus Stenurella; species Stenurella melanura. The sequence goes on from OY757309.1 coordinate 88,492,090, forward strand.
ATAACTAAAACATTAAAAAACATTTTTTTAAAGTTACTTTGTCAATGTTTTTTTGTAATATTGTTTTCATGTAATTATAATTTTATTTTAATACATCCAAAAAACATTATTTATTAAAACAGCTATGTTACAAGAAATCAATATTATTTATGTGTTTAAAATATAACATGTATGCCATATTGTTCATAAACACTCCGATAATATTACTGGAATGTAACATAATGCAATATTATTCTATAACGACTCCATAATGTTATTATGTAATATTTATAAAATTATATTAAAAACACTTGTCATTAACATTGTTGTTAAATTAAAATAACATTTATAGGTTATAATGATAAATGTTATTAAACCAACATTCATCTATAGTCACGTGATACGCCTAAATGCTATTTATTGGCCATTCCAGACTGAACGTAACGGACGCATCCGAGACGGCTAAACAAGAAGAAAACGAGAATCGTCAGTCCGCATCAGTCACACCGTCACACGCCATTTTGCCTCGAATTTGTTTGTAAAGATAGCATTATAATACCTAAATAGTTAATAGTGTTCAGTATGTCCGAAAACAAAAGAGTAAGCATATTTTGTGTTCGCGATGACGACTTTATATAATAGTTTAGTCAAAGATTATCTTTGGTTAGTGTTATTCAATACGTCCGAAAACAAAGGGTAAGTAAATAATTGTTTATTGTACATGTACTGGATAGTTATTTATTTATGCAACGAATGCCATACTCCTTTTCACAAGGGGGAATTTCCGATAATCCCAGTGAAAAAGGCTCATTAGGTACACTTATTAATATTAGATTTAAGAAAACATAATTTCATATATTCTGCTACAAAACTGTTGCCTTCATCCTAAAGATGTACTGTGCTGCACAGGGTTACTTTGTAATTAAGTTTCAGTAATATTTAACATTTTTTCGAAAGTTCGGTTTCCTTAAAAATCAAGCTTACATTGACAAATTACATTGAGAAGAGATGAAAAATACTTTGGTACTTACCTAGCTAACGATTCACACTTATTGAAAATGTAAAAATGTGTTTTTATGTATATTTGAAATTAATGAACTAATGATTTAAATCCCTATTTTAGGAAGCAATTAATCTAGATCAAGCAACTCTTATTTGATCTTGGCAACTAAAGCTACGATACAGCGGATTTTAGAAGCAGTAAATGAAAGTGGTGAAACTACTAAAAAGGACTTGTTGAAAGACGACAAAGTTCGATGAATTTCTGCTAGTAAAAGAACTAAAAACAGATAATAACATGGAGAATCGGTAAGTGAAACTAGGATATTTCTTTAATCATATCAAATAAATTTTGATTTTATATATATACATGGAACAATCATTTTAAGGTGGCCGTTCCTTAGAAAGAGACATCTGATAGGGAAATATTTATGATTTTTGGCCATAACTTTTTTTTCTTAGTACGCCTATTTAAAAAAAACTATAAAAGTACCTAAGTAGAACCATAACAAGACTATTACTATGAATTTTCATTCAATAATTTCAGCAGGTTGCAAAATAGCTAGATTTAAATTTAAAAATTATGCTAATCTTCCTATTTCGTAGTTTTAAATCGAGCTATTTTGCAAACCACCGAAATTATTGAGCGAAAATTCATAGTAATAGTCTTGTTATGGTTCTACTTAGGTACTCTTATAGTTTTTTTTAAATATACTTACTAAGAAAAAAAAGTTATGGGCAAAAATAATAAATATTTCCCTATCGGATATCTCTTTCTAGAGAATGGCCACCTTAAGTTTTTATATTGGAATTGTCGGTCAAAATAATTTTTTCTTGATTTTCTGCTTTCCCATTAGTTCTACCCTGAAATTATAGTTATTACCAATATTGTAGGAAACAAAGGTTGCAACTTTTTTTCTCTATTAATATTTTGAAATTTACAACGACTACAAAGGTGAAAATATGTGCTTCACTATAGTTTTTTTTTCTTCATTGCTCCTGCGTATAGTAATTAGTTCGGATCAACTGACAAATTGACTATTAATATTTACTAAAACAAATTAAATAAAAGTTTAGAATGTTCCATATACTATCAATAATTTTAACAATTTGCTCTGTTTTAATTTCAGATGCGGTTTAGAGTTGCTTCCCGAATACCACCAAAGAATGTTTCGAAATTTCGAGTGTCTACGATTTTCAAAGCAAAGAATGTCTACACAAAATATTTTATGCTGTTTTCACACAATTTATAAATCAGTGTTTATTTTTTGTATATTAAATAATGCACATTATCTCAAAATACATAATACAAACCAAATTGATTATGATAAAGTCCATCAGAAAAAAAATTGTGTGGTGAATATTATATCATCCGTACTAATAATTTAACCGGGTTTGAATAATAAAGAACATTTATAAACTTCTGCTGGTTTTATTCATAAGCTGGTTCAGAACAGGTAATACACTATGTATTAACGCACAATTACGCATAATTGTGCATTTTCAAATTTTTATTTTATTTTCAATTCAAAAACCTCTAGATATTTCTGTTCAGTTGTCGCACAAGTGACCTCTAAGATGTTTCTAATACATGCACTTTATTTGATTTTCTAAATTCACCTATTCTAAACAACATTGAAAGGCACAAAAGTTATATTTGGTGCTTTGTTATTAATAATTAGTGAACAATTTATAAATGCAAGCCGTTTTGAAATGCTAAGTGTATTGTGTCATACATGCACATATAATTGTGATTATGTTTTATAAATTCTCAAATTAATTTTTATGATTCTATGATACAATTTTATATTTTATAATTATTTACAGGGTGGTCTTTAAATGATAGGTACAATAAGGTTCTTTCACATAATGCGTTTCTTCTGATTTTTCACTTTTGTTTGGAAATGATTAAATGACATTTACACAATTCTAAAATTGAAGGGATGAAAAGTGAAAATATAAGATCACATTTAAAAATCTAACATCACAAAGTGCAAGGAATGTAATGGCGACTATACTGTACAGTAGCATATTATATTCCTTGCATTTTGAACTATTACATTTTTAAATATGAGCCTACATTTCCACTTTTTATCCATTCAATTTTAGAGTTGTGTAAATGTCATTCAGCCATCTCCAAACCAAAAGTATGAACATATAGAGGGGAAGCATCATTAAAGAATCTTGTAGCTATCATTTAAAGATCACCCTGTAAATATTTATAAAATATAAAATTGTATAAATGTTAACAAACAGTACATCAAAAGAACATTATTGAAATATAATTTTCATAATTAAATTATGTTTCTTTTAATATTACTGAAATATTATTGTAGTAATCAAATTAAAACGTTTATTTTGTTACATTTAAAAAATGTAGTCATAATGTAGTATTTACAATATAACATTAAAACATTAATGTAGATATGTTGAGAGGATATTGCTTTAATGTTGTGTTTTTAATAATATAGCTTTGTAACATTGCTGACTGGGACATAATCTATAACATACTTGTTATATAAACGTTAAAATTATCTATTGAATAATGTTACAAAGTAACGATGATACATTACTGTTTTATTTCGGTAATGTTTTCATGTTTAGTGGGTGTGTACCAAGTTTCAGATCAGTCGGTCAACAGGAAGGGGGTAACATTTCAATTATTAGATTTGACCCACACAAGACACAAAGTAAGTTAAAAAATATAATAATAATAATAATAAAACCATTTAAAAACGTTTTAAAGAGAAATTCAAGACATTTCCATTTCTATATTATACCTGCAATGTCTTTAATATAATGTTACTTAGTAAAATACAAAGCTAGGGATACGGTAGTCTGATATTTAATGTGCCCATTTTATTGAATAGTTTTTAATCTGTAGGTGTTATCTTCTTGGTACTATTTACTCAGAATATGCATGAATAAACAATTTAAAACGGTGTATTTACTTATATAGTCAATCACTGATATTTACCTACATATGTATTTCAATATAACTGAGGAGGATATAAAATTATCTTTTAATACTATATCTGTTACTTACGAAAATGTAAATAAACCAAATATATAAATAATGATAAGTATGAGGCCAACGTCGAGATTTACAATGATTGTTATTGTTTATTTTTTAATCCAGCGCTGACATTTGCAAGAGGCTGTCCAAATATTTGAAATTTCGTTGTAATACATATGTCTTGTATTCTACTACTATTTTTTTGCCTGAATGTGAAGGATCGATTGTTCATTGTATTTGTTGGTCAAAAATTTAAATCGTAAATTTTATCAGAAAGTGCTACTTCAAGAGGTTGATACTATATTTCTAAACAGATAAATGTGCCCTTATCTTTTGAAATCTTTTGTTTTGTTAGGATTATCCAAAGCCATACTTAACTTATCGCCACTTCATCTTTATAGAATTTCTATTTTTGGAATATTTTTCTACATTAAAATGAAGAAATACTTCGTGACACGTTATGAAATCATACATATATCCATATATGCTCCTTGTAATATTCTGTCAATACTTCGTCTCACTATATTAGTTGAGACGATACCAGACAAGATTATATACCTACTGCTCTTTTTGAACATATATAAATAAATATTTGTATTCTCTTGACCGTTGATATCAAATTAACTAACTTGATGTATGCCTGGGATTTTTCCGTCAGCTTTACGTTTCTGTTTTATTAACCATCGCCAGAGGAAAAACTACAATATTTATATTAAAGTACGATTATTTTATGTAATTTTACAAATTGAATTTCATTACTTCAGTGGCGGCTCGTCAGGGGAGGCAGGGGAGGCTGCAGTTTATATATAACATTTTTGCATTTCCTTTCCACAAACATACCGATAACGTTACAGTCCGGATAGTCTTTGTATGCATATTTCCCGGTCGGCCGGTCTTTTACTGAATGAACACTGCGGTTCGCTGGAGGCTAATACGAAATAGCTTCCAACTTTACTGCATTTACTTATAACATGAATGACCTTGAATTTCTTTGCGCTGTGTAAAATAGCAACACTTGGAATAGCCAAGTATAAGGCTAGCCTCAGATCTCAGTTCTTTATATAGCGCATGTGCACAGGTCATTCAAGAGTCAGGTGATTCACAAAGAAAACGAACTGACGTCTGACAGTTGCGTTTAGCCGGTTAAGAACAACTTGACGTATAAATACATAAAACATTTGATAGGCGGGCTAGAAATAAGTGCTCTAGGTGAAAATATTCCCAACAACATGTCTTGTTGTCCAGACGTGGTGGATTATTTGTTATTAAATGGATTTACTACTCTTATTTATGACGAAAAGGTAAGAATTAAAAGAAATGCCAGGCCTACACCAGCAATGCTTTCGTTAGTTTTTAAAAGTGGTAAACAAAACAGAGGGTTTTGTGATAACAATTATAAAAAAGTCGAGTGGTTAACGGCATCAACAGTTAGAAACAAATTATATTGTTGGAGATGTTTATTATTTACTAATGATCAATCCTCAATTTGGGGCAGGGCCGGGTTTAATAATTTGCAAAATTTGTCGCGAGGTTTAGAAAGGCACGAAAATCCCAGGAGCACATTTCATCTTGCATTAAATTCGAAATGTTTGGTAAACAAAATATTGTAAATTTCTTGGATTCTGCACATAAGAGAGAAATAGAAAATGTTAACGAAAAGGTCCGTGAGAATAGGGAAATAATGAAGAGGTTAATAGATGCCGTTATATAGTTATCTTCACAAGAAAATTCTTTCCGAGGACATGACGAAAAACGAGAATCGTGCAATAAAGGAAATTTCAAAGAGCTGGTAGATTTTTAAAAAACTTATGACCCAAAATTAGAGAACCTTTTGAATAACGCCACTATTTTTTGAGACAATTCCGGTAAGTTTCTGTAGAATGATCATTTTCAGCACTTAAACGCATAAAAACATTTTTACTAGAAACAAAATGAGTCAAGACCGCCTTTCAAATGTATCGCTTATTTCAATAGAAAAACGTTTTTTGTCAGAATTGAGGAAACGCGATTCATTTTATGATGAAATAATCAACCATTTTGCTAGTTCCAAAAATCGCAGGTTACCACTCATTTATAAAAATATTCAGGCTTTAAAGCAGAGATTAATATAGGTAGTTGTTATTTTAGAAAAAATATTTATTTGTGTTATTTATTTTTTAGGAAATATTTTTTATAATTCTCCATAATATAGAGTTCCGCGGTTATATTTTTTTTATATAACTTCTTTCTCAAAACTATTTTAATTTCTATTAAAACTTATAATTTTACACGCCTGGCAGTGATAATGAATACAATTTTTTGTTTGTAGAAAATCACTTTAATTTTTTTACCAAAACTATTTTTATTTTTATTAAAAGTTATATAATTTAATTACAAGTGGGATAGTAGGACTCCTTTGGATACCGATACTCGAGTCGTAGGAACGAGAATTTCATGAGAACACTGAGAAAACTCGTCCAATTAACCTATGTTTCTGAAAAAAGTTTAATTGTTACTAGTAACTTTTTGCCTGCTACTGGTAACTCTAACAATAACAGCAAGTAAATCGAAATTTCTAGACATGACATATTGTCACAAGTGAACAATTTTTCTGTCATTAATAAATTAGTACGCCAGATCTGTAAGTTCACTTGCAGGTAGTTGTTAATACGCCTGATATAGCAAAACAGCCACCTATAATTATTAAACTAAAATTTCTGGAAAAACTTTACTATGGTAAGTGAAGACATTTCTACCATAAGTGCACTGTTATCACATGACAAATGAACGGTTACCTGCTGTAAATGAATTTGTAAAATTAAACCGACCTCGGGTTCCGAATATGTACGAAATATTCCGAGAATCCGCCATTTAGCATGCCATTATTGCCATTGTCTAATATGTGTTTCTGTGTGTATGTGCTTTGTGAGCCTTACTGTTTCATCATTTCAATATTTAGGTATACTGTATACTTATACCTAAATGGATTATCAGAATTTATTAAATGAGTGGGGTTTATCAAACCGTGTGGACAGATTTGAAGGTATATACTTTAAGCACATAAAAACTGCATAAAGGTTAGGTATTTTACTTGGGACTTATTTTAAATATGGCGACTTCTGTATTTATTAGTTTACCTTTATTTTTATTTGTATATATATTATATAATAATAAATCTTTTATACATTTAGAATCATTTTTTTTTGTGCCCTCCTTATACGAGTTTTGAAGATGCATCACTTTGAAAAATAAAATATAAATCAAATTCAAATCTAAATATTTTTTACTGACCTGTATTTTAAAATGCAAGTATTTTTTCCTATATATAAGTGTGCCAAGTAATATTATCTGCAAATTTTATTTAAAAAATCTTGTTATTTTATGGTGTCTTTTTCAATTTTCTTTAAATTTAGAACATAAGAAGTTTTTATATATATGGATGTATGTATATATATTTTTCAAAGTTATACGGCATTGGTAAAAAAATATATTTTATAGAATTTATATATATATAGAAAAAAAAGTCTAACATAAGCTCTGCGAGATGTACATTGGCTCTCATTTTCTGAAAATGAAAATATGGGATACTCTAAAAATGCACACCCAACACTGCCGTGGTAACGATATCACAATGTGAGGTAATATTGGAGGCTTTAGTAAGCGAACTTGCATTTAAAATAATTAGCCGGGGTTCCATGATAACTCGCGTGATGATATCGTCACCATGGTGTATGCAGATGTGCAATCGGCGCAACATTTATACCAATAGAAGTTAGTTTTTTTACTAACCACAAGTTAATTAGTTGAATGAAGGTAAGTGAACTGTACATTTCCCACCTATTATTAATTCGAAACTTTAATAGTCGCAAGTGAATACTTAAATTAGGACAGATGTAGTATTTCATAATGGTATGCAAATAGATTAATAAGAATAAGTCAACAGTTTAATCACAGCAGCTGCAATACTTACTTACTTCTACTGACCACGGAAAATAGTTTAATTACCCTAGCTGAAAAGTTTAATACCACTAAAACATAGTTTAGTGACTCCAGCAATAAACTTCACTTATTACTATTAAAATATTCGAATTATTTCCAATTAAAGTTGTTCACTTATGGCAAGTCATTACTTTTAGAAATCTTCATTTACCTATGACAATTAAGTTGTTTACCTGTCCCATATAGTATGCAACTTTTTTGCTGCCATAATTAAATTTTCACTTACCACTACTAAATTTTTTTCTCAGTGAATGATTTTTTCATCTCATCATATTTTCTATTTCCTTTTCATTCTATTCTTTTATTAGTTCTATTCTCTCAAGTCGTGAATCGGTATCCTGGCGAACAACCCACGGCAAAATAATGTAACGCGCCGTTGTAATACCTTAGGGGTGGTGGGGAAATGTACAAATTGTAGTCATATTGCACATCAGTTGTCTTTCAGAATATCAAGCCTCCTCTGCAGACAATATCACGAGCCGCCACTGCATTGTTTACAATTTAAAAATTTTTGTTTACACTGTTTTACCATTTTACGTCTATTTCTGTCAAAAGTTTTAATGCAATTAAATGCAGAACAAGAGTATTGCTTGCGTTGTGGTCTGTGTTATGTCACTATTGATATAGTTTATTTAATTTATGGATGTTAGATATGAAGTTTCCTCTAATGGCTGGTGGTGTGAAATATGATATTTTAAGAATTATCTCGCGGACTTGATGGAAAGATGTAAAAATATATGTTGTGTAATAATATCCCCGTTTTAGTTAATTTAATAAGTAATAAGTTAAAATATGTTTCACTTAAATTCTCTATATCAGTGCGATTGTTTATTGCGTTGTTATGTCTTTTAATTTGTAACATTTTTGTATTGTCAAAGTTATGATTATGGTCTAAAGTGTATTTAGCAAGAGCGGTCGACTTTTGACTTAGTGTTCTTATATTATATTTGTGTGTATATATTCGTTTGTGCGGGTACTGTTTTGTTTGGCCAATATATCTACTGTTACAATTATTACAGTCTATTTTATAAATTGCGTTAGTTTCGTTTTTTGGTTGTAGTTCGAGTTTTAGTTTTGTAAATAATTTTGTTGTTGTAGTATAAGGTTTATGCGCTACTGTTATATTGTGTTTTTTTTAATACATTTGAAATATTCTCAGATACTTTTGGTATGTAAGGCATGGATACATAGTTGTTATTATTCTTACTTCTTTGATTCATATTTTTATTATAGATTTTATGCATTCTTTTTTTAATTATTGGTTCATGATTGTCGCTTTGCATAGCTAGAGCTGGAATCTAAGAGAACATCTTAGAAAGAGGAGCATTCAGAATTTTCTTTAGTATTCAAGATGGTGGCTATTTTCCGAAGTGACAAATTTTTGAGAAAGATAAAACCGTGTTGCAATGCGTCTAGTGCTCCCTGTACTTCAATTACATTTTCTTGGTTGTTAATAATATCTTCCCTAGTGTCATTACCTCTATTATTTCGTGGAACAATAGTTAACCAGTATATTTAAGTCGCTAAAAAGTACGGCTCAAAACTCTGTGAGAAGTTCGACGTCTATGTGGTATTAGGTGGTTCTCTTCAGACGCCTGAAGACTGTTATCATCACAGTACCCATACACATAAACAATATCTGCATATTCAACTGCACTAAACTCATTCATTTTGTAAACTGTCAATCAGTTATAAATTTGTCACAAATTATGTTCTTCATTTCCATGGTAATAACATATTCAGCTTTGAATGGAAAATTTAAATTTGTTTTAGTTCTGTAACTAAATGACTTCACGAACAAGATGCCAAAGTTTCTTACACCTATTATAAATCACCCTGTATACACAAAATACCAAGTTTTTGGCCTTTTACTGGCTGGCTTTACTTCTTACCTCTATTTACGCCCCAACCCTGCTTCGACGGAATAAGCTCAAAATACAGGGTGTAATCAGTTTCATGTCATTAAAAAAAACTGATAATGGGGACCGACTGGACAAACAAAAAACCTTTATGACTTTTCCCTCTAGGGGAACTTTGAAAAAAACTGATCTAGGTTAACATATTTAATATTATGGTAGACAACTATTGAGAACTACTGCTTTTCTTGGTCGATGGACTTGTACTTCCCAATTATACAACTTTTAAATTGTTATAAAAAAGTGCTCGCCGGCACACGTGGTGTCAAAGGATCATCGACCGCCTTTGATGGACCGCCTTAACTGAACTGAGGCAAGTATAAAGAGGTAAACAACTCGTTCTCTCTTCGTGCACAATTGCAAGCAAATAATGGCCATAGAGGCTTAAACAGAGCATTTCTTTACATGTGTGTTTTTTAATTTGGAACCAAATATTGGATTGTTTATAATTTAGAAAATTTAAATGTGGTTTATTAACATTTGTAACATAAATGAGTGTCCTGGGTTAAAAGTTTACTACCTACCTAAATGGTTCAAAATCCTGCATCTGTATCAATACACAGTTCGGTACGTCGAATTAAGTACATACGCACTTCGTTCAACACTAAACACTATACTATCAACTAACGTTGTCAATAAAGAAAAATAAAATAAAAACTTGGTACAAAAGCCAAAAAGGAATACAAAAAGAACGAACAAGTAAGTTGTGTCTGTACGTAATCAAGAATTTGACAACTTGAACGGTAAGTCAATAAAATAACTGTTCTTAGCGTTATTTGATGGTTTATTAGAATATCTGTCTGTTAAGGATAAGCTTATAGTTATTGGAGGTGATTTTAACATAAATTTCGCTGCAAGTAGTACTAACTTGGCACTTCTAACTGATTTATTAGGATGCTATGATATCACTAATTTCTTAGTAAATTCTAAAGTAATAAATTTTAAGATGGAAGTTACTAACTTATATTATCTGATCATTTCTCTCAGTCAATTCGTATACAGATTCATTGTCCAGAAAACAAGGAGAACTTTGCACAACGCAGAAATTTCTGTAAAGAAAATATTATGCAATTTTGTAACTATTTAGAGAGAGAAAATTGGCAAGAGACTTATGCTCAGGATTGTCCAAACAAGGCTTGTAAAACTTTTAGTGACACTGTAATGTATTATTTTCATTTCACTAAAAAGAGTACCACTTTTCAAGAAACAACAGAGAGATTGCTGGATGACAGATGAGCTAAGACTGTTAAAGTATTGGGTTACAATTTCTAGTGATATGGCTAAAATAAATAAAGATTATAAAGACATTAGCATTTTTTTGCAAAAGGAATATTGTAAAGGACTGAAAATAGCCAAAAGAGAATGTCATGATAGACAAATTCAACACTCCAGTAATAAATCAAAAGCAATGTGGAATACAATAAATAAACTAAAAGGTAATGAGAATAAATCTCCTGTTATAACAATAACTGAAAATGGACAAAAAATACCAGATGTTGTTGTAGCTAATAATTTTAATCAACATTTTACGAATATGGTAACTAATAATTGTGCATATGATCCTGACTTTTTGAGTGCAAATATAACTTTTTTTGAAAGATCACTTATCTTAATTCCAATTTCACCATCTGATGTAATTTCTTTAATAAATAGATTAAAATCTTCCAATTCATGTGGATATGACGGCATATCCAATAATTTAATAAAACATTGTAAAACAAGTATCTGTCAGCCACTAGCTTTTTTAATAAATTTATGTTTTAAATCAGGAACATTTCCTGACATATTTAAATTAGCTGTTGTTCAACCGTTGTTCAAAAAAGGAGATCCCAACGATTATGAAAACTACCGAGCAATCAGTTTACTTTGTAGTTTTTCAAAACTCTTCGAACTTGCCCTAAAGGATCAATTATCATCTTTCTTTTATGAGCATAATTTACTGCCTGCCTGTCAACATGGATTCTCTAAGAATAAAAGTACACAATCGGCACTTTGTGATTTCCATGAATTAATTGTGGATGCCCTTGATCAGAAGCAGTATGCCTTAGGATTATTTATTGATTTCTCCCGTGCTTTTGGTATGGTTGATCATGGACTACTCTTAAATAAACTGGATATGTATGGAGTCAGAGGGATTCCATTAAACCTTCTCTCGTCATACCTCAAAAATAGAACCCAAATTATCAAACTAAATCGTAATGTGACGAGCGATATATGTGAAATAACACAGGGTGTTCCTCAAGGATCAGTGTTAGGTCCTCTGTTATTTAATATATATGCAAATGATTTGATAACATATCTAAGTGGAATATCAAACGTCCATACTATATGCTATGCGGATGACACGAACATTCTTATTATAGGCAGTGAATTAAATGCAATTAAAAATACTGCTAACCTAGTGTATTCTAATATAATCACATGGTCTGAAAAAAATAAGCTCGCCTTGAATAAAAATAAAACAAAAATATTATTATTCACATTGCAAAAAAACATAGATATCTGTCTCTCTGACAGTGATATAGAAATATCCGAATCTATAAAAATACTAGGATTAATCTTCGATAAGCATCTGCAGTGGGGAAATTATATAGACAGTTTATGTAATAAATTGCGTAGTAGCTGCTATGGCTTACATTTTATGTCCATGCATTGTAGCAATGAGATTCTTTTGACTCTCTACTATGCAAATTTTCACTGCCACTTGAGGTATGGAATAATAAATTGGGGAAACAGTATACACATAAACCGCATATTCATTCTTCAGAAATATGCCTTGAGAATTATTGCGGGATTAGGTTTTCGGGAAAGTTGCCGTAATATATTTAAAGATTTAAAGATTTTAACCGTAACTGGCTTGTATATTTTTGAAGTATGTCTATATGTTTACAAGAATAAGCACAAGTTTCTTGCTAATCAAGTGAACCATGTTCACAATACAAGATTTAAAGGGCTACTACAGCCAAATTCTTGTAGGACAGCTTTTTATCAAAAAAAACTTTTTTTACAATGGATGTAAATACTTTAATTTTTTATCTGATGACATTAAAATATCAAGGAACATCTGTGTTTTCAAGGCAAAATTGAAAAAATTATTGATAGAAAAAAACTGCTACGAAATTAATGATTTCTTCACATAAATTTTACTGTTTTTTTTCTTGCATTTCTGTTTGTTTTCGTTTGTAATGACTGTTTATTTTGTTTTTTAGAATGTGTGTATTATATATAATATTTTTATATATTTGCTTTGACTATATCTATATTTTTGTAATTTTTTTATGTACTATTTTATTTTGACTTGTGTAAAACATTTTCTGTTATATACACCAATAAATATTATTATTATTATTATTATTATTATTATTATTATTATTATTATTATTATTATTATTATTATTATTATTAAGTAAATCTTAACTATAAATACACAATGACGCGAAATTAAAAAATAACAAAAACAACGAACGGCCGGGTTGGACGTGTGCACATAACGAAACACCGACAGTAACTAAAATATTGCACAAGGGAGAGTTAGATTATAGTTTTCTTCAGATCAGATCTAGATCTAAACCTACCTCAATATTCCAGCAGTTCTCAAAAAAAATGGCGAAATTTTTGTTTATTTTTCTCTCTCCAAAACTATGAGCTTTAGACCCCATGTTATATAAGGTTTTTTTGTTTGTCTTATCGTTCCCCACCACCATTTTTTTTAACGACATGAACCTAATTACACCCTGTATAATATAGTGTCAGAACTCATTATAGTACATACGTGTACCTTTCAGGTCAATATCTTAAACCTTTCTAGTAAAATCGTGGGCACAAGAAAAGCTACAGAGATTTTATTGGCTCAAATTTATGCTCTATGTTCCATGATATTTCAAACCTATTTCAACAAAGATAGTATTTTATACAACAAGTTTTGAAAACAAATATTTTCACACGAGTGAGACAGGTTGGTGGAGCGAATCGAAGGCGAGTTCCACAAATCGAATGAGTTTGAAAAGATGTTTTCAAGAGTGTTGATTGATTGCTTGATTGATTTGCCAGCGTAAGGTGGGCATTGCTGCCGATCCCGGTGCATGGAGATTTCTTCCACCACGCAGCCCGATCGCCCACCGAACGTCAATCTGCAGACGCCCAGTCGTCTATTACATATTTATGCGGCTCCACCCGACCGACCAATGGATCATCCCACCGTGTGCCGGAACAAACCCCCGGTGCTTTTATATACCGCCGGACCGGATGCATACGCTGGATTGGACATTGGACATGCTTGTTGTCAGCAGCGAGAGCCGCATGACGCATGGGGTATAGGAGTATAGGATGGAGCGTGTAGGTGTTTGTGAGATGTTTCTTCTTGTTTTCCTTTTGTCTTCATCGGATGGAAAG